>CM066044.1:177378286-180245453 GCA_033557465.1 Ichthyophis bannanicus
TCTCTAGAATTTATAGGGGCTTGTCTAGACACGCGGCAGTCAAGGGCTTTCCTGCCCCAGCCACGCTGTCTACGTATAATACAGCTGACATCTCAAGCATCTATGAAAGTATTCCTTACTGCTCGGGAGATGCTTCAACTGCTGGGACACATGGCATCCACTATCCATGTGGTTCCCTATGCTCGCCTCCACATGCGAGCAGCCCAGTGGACCCTTTCCTCTCAGTGATCACAAGCCTCGGGTCGACTAACAGACAAAATCAGAACTACCACACGTCTGATTTCGTCCCTGCAATGGTGGCAATCCCTGGAAAACCTCCTTGTTGGCTCTCCTTTCCAGCAGCCTCTATGCCAAACCAATCTGACGACAGATGCGTCCAAGATGGGTTGGGGGGCCCACTTGCACGATCTCTCCACTCAGGGTCTTTGGACCTCACAGGAGGTTTCCCTTCACATAAACCTCCTAGAGCTGAGAGCCATTTTCAATATATTCAAGTCTTTCAGGGCCATCTCAGCAACAAAACAGTTCTGGTCCAAACCGACAATCAGGTAGCTATGTTCTATGTGAACAAGCAAGGCGGAACAGACTCTCTGTCGCTATGCAACAAAGCTTTGCAACTATGGGCCCTCGCCAGAGAGTTACAAATTCACCTGTTTGCGGTATACCTTCCGGGCATTCAAAACTTGTGGGCAGACAAACTCAGTCGAATACTGCTGCCACACGAGTGGTCCCTCCACTCATACTAGCTTGCTCGAATGTTTCGAATCTGGGGAACACCAGATATAGACCTCTTTGCAAGTCCACAGAATGCCAAACATCCCCGATTCTGTTCCAGAATTCCGGCTCAAAACTGTCAGGCAAGAGATGCTTTCCTACTCCACTGGGGACAGGATTTCCTCTATGCTTTCCCATCCATTCCCCTCATTCCCAAGACTTTATTCAAACTTCAGAGAGACAGAGGTCTTATGATACTCATAGCTCCACGTTGGCCATGGCAAACGTGGTATCCTCTTCTGCGTCTCTCTCAAACCATTCATCTGGAGTTGGGGAATGCTCCAGATCTCCTGTTGCAGGAGGACGGATCTTTACTGCATCCCATTCCCCAGTCCCTACATCTCAGGGCCTGGTTACTGAAAGCCTAGAATTCCAGGATGTTAACCTTTCTCAACAAGTAAAGAATATCCTCCTGGCTTCCAGAAACCTTCCAAAAGACGTTCCTACGCTTTCAAGTGGAAAAGGTTCTCTATCTGGTGTTCACAAAAGGGACCTAACCCCCTTTTAGTACCTGTAGAGTTGCTACTAGAGTATCTTCTACAATTATCAACTTCTGGTCTGAAGACCAATTCAATTAGGGTCCATCTTAGTGCTATTGCTGCTTTTCATAAACCTTTCAATGGACAACCTATTTCCTCTCATCCACTTATATCAAGATTTATGAGAGGCCTACTTTTAACAAAACCTCCCATTAAACCACCACCGGTGGCATGGGATCTAAATCTTGTTCTTGGTCAGCTTATGAAACCACCCTTTCAACCTTTAGCCACTTCAGACCTAAAGTTTCTTTCATGGAAAGTTATTTTCCTAATTGCCATCACTTCTGCAAGACGCATTAGTGAACTACAGGCGTTAGTAGCTGACCCTCCTTATACAAGTTTCACCATGATAAAGGACTCATCCTCACTTTCTGCCAAAGGTGGTATCGCCTTTTTATTTAATCCAGTCGGTTTATCTTCCTATATTCTTCCCTAGGCCTCATGCCTCCAGTGCGGAAAGGAATCTTCACACATTGGATTGTAAAAGAGCCTTGGCTTTTTATCTCCAAAGAACTAAGCCACATAGAAAATCTTCTCAGCTTTTTGTGGCTTTTGACTCTATTCATTTGGGACTTCCAGTTTCTAAAAGAACTCTGTCAAATTGGATTGTATATCCTATACATATCAGAGTAAGGGACTTTCTCTCGAAGGCCATGTCACGGCTCACAATGTGAGAGCAATGGCAGCCTCAATGGCTAACCTTCGTTCTGTCTCTATCGATGACATCTGCAAAGCAGCCACTTGGACTTTGGTACATACCTTCACAGCCCACTATTGCTTAGACAAGGACTCCCGTCAGGATGCCTCGTTTGGCCAGGCTGTTCTACAACATCTCTTCCATACTTAATACAACTCCTACCCACCATCCACAGTTTGGATGCTTAAGGTCCATGGGAGGAAGCATGACCCATCTCACCTGGGTTCGCAGCTAGCTGGGGTCACCCCTTGGCATCTTTCAGCTGGGGAGTCCCCATATGTGAAGACTACATTCCTGCTTGTTCCTGGAGACAGCGTAATTACTCACCTGTAACAGGTGATCTCCGGGAACAGCAGGAATTTAGTCTTCACAACCCACCCAACTCCCCTAGGAGTTGTCTCTATCTCTCTCTTTACTTTGGTCTCAGCTATAAACTCAATTGAAGTGAGAGCGGTACAGAGGCGGGAAGGCAGCACACATGCGCTGTGGGATGCTCCCAAAGGCTTTCCTATTGGACGCTGGGGAGCGTTCCCGTGCAGGTTCCGTCGGTACCGACGATACCCATATGTGAAGACTAAATTCCTGCTGTTCCCAGAGATCACCTGTTAGAGGTGAGTAACTACGCTTTCTCTTCGCATGATGTGTCCAAAGTATGAAAGTCAGTCTTGTCGTTTGAACTTTTAAAGAAAGCTTAGGTTTGATCTCCTTGGTACCGACTAATTTGTTGTTCGAGCAGACCATGGTATACATACTGTATTCTTCTTCACTAGCACCATAATACAAAGGCATAGATTTTCTTCCTGTCTTTTCTTCACTGCCCAAATTTTACATCTATATAATGTTAATGAAAATACCATGGCATCGACAAGTCGAATCTTTGTATTTAAAGATACATCTGCTATTACTACAATTTGTCATTTATATAGTGCTACAAGGCATACGCAGCGCTGTGCAAACAAAGAAAAAAGACTGTCCCTGCTTATAGAGCTTACAATCAAACTATGGTTACACGATGCAAGGTTCCACATTAGGAACCACTACCCAGGAAAAAGATTTAGGCGTCATTGTGGATACCATGTTAAAACCCTCGGCCCAGTGTGCAGCGGCGGCCAAGAGAGCAAATAGAATGCTAGGTATGATAAGGAAAGGAATGGAAAATAAAACAAAAGATATTATAATGCCTCTGTATCGTTCCATGGTGAGACCGCACCTTGAATATTGTGTGCAATTCTGGTCGCCGTATCTTAAAAAGGATATAGCGATTTTAGAAAAGGTTCAGAGAAGAGCCACCAAAATGGTAAAGGGGATGGAAGGGATACTCCTATGAAGAAAGGCTAAAAAGGTTAGGGCTCTTTAACCTGGAAAAGAGACGGCTGAGGGGAGATATGATAGAAGTCTATAAATTAATGAACGGAGTGGAACGGGTAAACGTAAATCGATTGTTTACGTTATCAGAATATAGAAAGACTAGGGGACATGCAATGAAGCTACAGGGTAAACTATTTAAGACTAATAAAAGAAAATATTTTTCACTCAACGTGTAATCAAACTCTGGAATTTGTTACCGGAGGATGGGTTTAAAAAAGATTTGGACAAGTTCCTGGAGGAAAGGTCCATAAACCATTATTAAGAAGTGACCGAAGACATCAATGCTTGACCCAGTACAAGCATTGTGGAACTTGTGTCTCTTGGGGAAACTGCTAGGTACATATGACCTAGATTGGCCACTGTTGGAAACTGAATACTGGGCTTGATGGATCTTGGTCTGACCCAGTATGGCATATCTTATGTTCTTATGTTCAATCTAAAAAAAACAGACAAGACAAAGAAAAGAATAAAATAAGGATGCAAAAGGGAAAGGTAAGGAGACACAAGGAAAGCAAAGGATCAGGAACCAAAGGTAGCCCAAAAGAGGTGAGCCTTTAACATGGATTTGAAGAGGGGAAAAGAGGACGCCTGGCGTACAGACTCGGGAAGTTTGTTCCAGGCATTAAGGGACTGCAAGGTGAAAGGGTCAGTCTAGAGTTGGCAGTAGAAGAAAAAGGCATAGAGAGGAGTAGGCTAGAGGAAGAGTGGCATTCACGAGGAGGGGAGTAGAGACAGAGCAGACATGAAAGATTTGAGACTGTCTAGGTTCTTCATAGCCGTTCTGTCAAGAGCAGTGCATCAATGAAATGATTGATTTTGCCAGTGATGAGGATCTTTGTTGTCTTCATGTTAAGGTGCAGGCCCATTTTAAGACTGTAACTTGATCTTGATGAGCAGATATTTCAGATCATTTTCACTTTCAGACAGTAATGTGGTATTGTCAGCATAGCGAAGGTTGTTGAGTCTTCCACCATTCTTCACAGCTCGATTGTCTTCATACAGCCCTACTTTTCTGATTTGTTTTGCATATAAATTAAACAAGTATGGGGAAAGTATGCAATCTTAGCATACCTTTGCTAATTTTAAACCATACTCTTTCTTGATTAATGTAAAGGTTGTGCATGGGAACTATCAAATTATCTGGTATACCCATGCTTCTTATTGTGGCCCAGAGTTTTTCATAATTTACACAATCAAAGGTATTGCTGTAGTCAATAAAACACATATAGATATCCTTTTGTCATTATTTTGTATTTTCAAGGATCCATCTCGCACCACAATGATGTCTCTTGTTCCTCGCCTTTTTCTGAAGTCTGCTTGCATTTCAAGCAGTTCTCATTCCAGATATGATTAAAGTTGCCACCTAAAATCTTGCTGGCATGTGGGATCAGAGCAATGTGCGATTAATTTCCATTGTCAGTTGGATCACCTTACTTCAGTATGAATACTAATCTTTTTCAGTCAGTTGGCCATGATGTTGTCTTCCAAATTTTCTGGCTGAGCCTTTATAAGTATTGTTACAGCTGGATCTTCAGTGGGAATGCCATCAGTGCCTGGTGTTTTGTCCTTTGATAGTGCTTTCAATGCTGCTTCATCTTCTTTCATCACCAATGGTTCTTGATCATGAGGTGCAGGTTGAAATGTCTGTTGATCCACTTGATCTTTATGGTAATTTGGTAATTACTTAAGGCATTTTCTTAGTTTGCATAGAAACATAGAAATATGGTGGCAGAAAAAGACCACATGGCCTATCCAGTCTGCCCTTCCATATCAACTACAATAGTCCCCTTTTTTCCTTTAGAGATCCTCTGTGTTCCATGCTTTGTTCCATGCTTTTTTTAATTCAGATACTGTCCTCGTCTCTACCACTTCCACTGGGAGACTATTCCACGCATCTACTGCACTTTCTGAAAAGAAATGTTTCTGCATATTATTCCTGAATCTATCCCCTTTCACCCTCATCCTATGTCCCCTCTTAGCAGAGTTTGCTTTCAATCGAAAGACTCTCCTCCTGTGCATTTATGCCAAGGAGGTATTTAAACATCTCTATCATTTCTGCTCTGTCCCACCTTTCCTCTAAAGTATACATATTAAAATCTTTAAGTCTGTCGCCATATGATTTATAACGAAGACCTCTGACCATTTTAGTAGCCACCCTCTGCATCGACTCCATCCTGCTTATATTCTTTTGAAGGTGCGGTCTCCAGAATTGCACACAATACTCCAAATGAGATCGCACCCAGAGACTCATACAGAGGCACTATCACCTCTTTTTTAATGCTGGCCATTCTTCTCCCTATGCACCCAAGCATCCTTCTGGCTTTTGCCGTCGCCTTTTCTACCTGTTTAGCTACTTTAAGGTCGTCTGACACAATCACGCCCAAGTCTCGCTCTTCTTTTGTGGACAGAAGTACTTCACCCCCTACACTGTACCGCTCCCTTGAATTTTTGCAGCCCAAATGCATGAGCTTGCATTTTTAGCATTAAATCTAAGATGCCAAATTCATGGCCATTCTTCAAACTTAGCTGGATCCCACCTCATGTTTATTATATTTATTTATTTTATTTATTAGCTTTTATATACTGCACTATTTAATATCAGAGCGGTTTACAAGGAACATTTACAAATAAGCAACAAGCAACTTTACAGAGAACACATAAGGAACAGGCATAAAACATCAGAACCAGTAACTTAACAGGCAAGAACAACATTTCTTGGTATCAAGGCAGGGCACTAAATAACTAGTGAAAGGGAAAGCTAAAAAGGGAAAGGGTGGAGGGAGAAGAGGGGTATGAAAAGGGAAGGGAAGAGGACGGAGAACAATGTGCAGCATCAAATTCTTGGTCAGCAATTAGAGCGTCCTATGTTGACAGCATTATGGGACAGCTTCATTGCTTTATGTGGTCATAGGCCAGCTGGAAAAGATGGGTCTTTAAAGTCTTCCTGAAAGTAGAGAGGTCATTGATGGTTCAGACTGAGGCACAGGGAGAGCATTCCAAAGAATGAGCGTATAAGGAAAAGGCTTGGTTCGTAGCAGCCTTAGAGCAAGTCCTTATGATAGAAGGCGAGACCAGGGTATTTTTCATTTTAGATCTTCGTGTTCGATTGTCTGGGGTTGGTTGAACAATTGACAGGGAGGAAGCGGATAAATTGTAGATAATCTTGAATGTGAGAAGAAGAGCTTTATAAGTCAGACGGCTGGAAATGGAAGTTGCATCAGGATGGGTGAGATGTGCTCATACCTAGAGTCACCCTGGAGTGATCGGGCAGCAGTATTCATGGCCAGTTGGAGTGGTTGAAGGATAGAAACATAGAAACATGACAACAGAAAGAGACCACATGGCCTATCTAGTCTGTCCTTCCATATCAACAACTACAACAGTCCCCTTTTTACCTTTAGAGATCCTCTGTGTTTGTCCCATGCTTTTTTGAATTCAGTTACTGTCCTCATCTCTACCACCTCCACTGGGAGACTATTCCACAGATCTACTACTCTTTCCATAAAGAAATATTTCCGCATATCACTCCTGAATCTATATCCCTTCACCCTCATCCCATATCCCCTCGTAGCAGAACTTGCTTTCAATTGAAAGAGGCTCTCTCCCTGAACATTTATGCCACGGAGGTATTTAAACATCTCAATCATATCTCCTCTATCCCGCCTTTCCTCTAAGGCGTACATATTAAGATCCTTAAGTCTGTCCTCATATGCTTTATAATGAAGACCACTAATCATTTTAGTAGCCACCCTCTGCACCAACTCCATCCTGTTTACATCCTTTTGAAGGTGCGGTCTCCAGAATTGCACACTGTACTCCAAATGAGGTCGCACCAAACACTTATACAGAGGCATTATCACCTCCTTTTTTTCTGCTAGCCATTCCTTTCCGTATGCACCCAAGCATCCTTCTAGCTTTTGCCGTCGCCTTTTTCTACTTGTTTAGCTGCTTTAAGATCATCAGACACAACCATGCCTAGGTCCTGCTTTTCTTTAGTGGACAAAAGTACTTCACCCCCTATACTATATTGCTCCCTTGGATTGCTGCAGACCAAATGCATGACCTTACATTTTTTAACATTAAATCCCAGTTGCCAAATTCTAGACCATTCTTCAAGCTTAGCTATATCCCCTCCTCATGTTATCTACATCTTCCTGGGTGTCTACTCTATTGCAGATTTTGGTGGTATCCGCAAAGAGGCAAACCTTACCTGACAGCCCTTCTGGTATATCACTAACAAAGATGTTAAAAATAATCGGACCAAGGACAGATCCCTGGGGCACACCACTGGTAACATCCTTCTCAGAGTGAGCTCCATTTACCTGTACTCTGTCGCCTCCCACCCAACTAATTTCTAACCCAAGCAGTAACTTTAGGGTCCATCCCTAGGGTGCTCAGTTTGTTTATAAGTCGCCTGTGAGGAACAGTGTCAAAGGCTTTACTGAAATCTAAATACACCACATCTAGGGATCTCCCTCGGTCCAACTCCCTGGTCACCCAGTCAAAGAAATCAGTCATATTTGTCTGACAAGACCTGCCTCTGGTAAATCCATGCTGCCTCGGATCCTGTAATCCGCTGGACTCCAGAAACCTCATTATTTTCTCTTTCAGCAGCGTTTCCAATAATTTACTCACCACCGAAGTTAAACTAACCAGCCTATAGTTTTCAACCACATCCTTCTGCTTTTGTGTAAAGACACCACATGAGCCTCTCTCCAGTCCTTTGGCACCACTCCCGACTCCAACGAGGCATTGAAAAGGTCAGTCAGTGGAGCTGCTAGAACGTCCCCAAGTTCCCTCAGTATTCTAGGGTGTATCCCATCCGGTCCCATCACTTTGTGTACTTTAAGTTGAGCTAGTTTCTCACGAACACATCTTCTGAAAATTGTTCAAGATGTCCCTCGCTTCTGTTCCTATTTGTGGGTGTTTTCTGAGGTCCTACTCCTAGTTCTTCATCTGTGAACACAGAACAGAAATATTTGTTAAGCAATTCCGCTTTATCCTTAGCAGCTTCTACATATTTCTCCCCTGCACCCTTAAGCCTGACAATACCACTTTTGCCCTTCCTCTTCTCACTAACATATCTGAAAAATGTCTTATCCCCCCCCCCCCCCCATTTTATTGCATTGGCTATTTCCTCCTCCTTTTGAATCTTTGCCCTCCTGACTACTTTGCTAGCTTCTCTAAGTTTTTCCAAATATAGATGCCTGTCTTCCTCTCTCTGTGATCTCTTGTATTTCTTGAAGGCCTCCCTCTTTCTTCTCTTTTTCAGCTACTTCTTTTGAAAGCCATAGCGGTCTCCTTTTCCTTTTACCTTTACTTACCATTTTAACAAAAAGGTTGGTTGCCCTTAAAATATCCCCTTTCAGTTTTGTCCACTGTTTTTCTGCATTCCCCAGCTGTCCCCATCCCACTAACGACTCCCTGAGGTATTGGCCCATCTTGGCAAAGTTAGTCTTCCTAAAGTCTAAGATCCTCACAGTTGAATGGATTCCAACAGCCCTAGTCCTAATACTGAACCACACCATCTGGTGATCACTGGATGCAAAATGATCTCCCACTACAACATCAGAAACACTTTCACCATTGGTAAGCACCAAGTCCAGTATGGCCCCTTCACATGTGGGGTCTGTTACCAATTGCCTGAATAGTTCTCCCTGTAGAGAATTCAGGATCTCCTTACTTCTAGATGATACTGCAGCAGGAATGTGCCAGTCAACATCTGGCATATTGAAATCTCCTATCAGTAGCAATTCCCCTTTCCTAGCAATGCTGCGTATGTCTTCAATTAACTCTCTGTCCACCTCTTCCTCTTGTGAGGGAGGTCTGTATATCACACCAATGCAAATAGATTTCTCTTTCCCTCTTTCTAGTTTAACCCATAATGCCTCCTCTCTCCCTTTTAAGCTCTGTAATTCCAAAGCTTTAATAGTAGTTTTTACATATAGTGCCGCTCCTCCTCCCCTTCTTCCTACCCTGTCCTTTCTGAATAAAGTATAGCCAGGTATAGTTACATCCCAATCATGGTTTTCTGTAAACCATGTTTCTGTAACTGCCACTAAATCCAAGTCAGCCACTCCCACCAAAGCTTCAACATCAGGAATCTTATTTCCCATGCTACGGGCATTTATACACACTGCTTTCCATATGTTACCCCTGTTACCCATTTCCATAAAGGTATTTAATGTATCACCTACCTGTGGGCTTTTTTCACCCATTCCCAATGAATCTAGTTTAAAGCCCTCTTCAGTAGATTAGCCAGTCTACTACCGAAGACGCGTTGACCTTTCTTGGATAGATAGATGCCATCTCTGCTCTGCAACCCTTGGAACAGCATCCCATGGTCTAGGAAACCAAAATGCTCTCGATGACACCATCCATGCATCCATGCATTCATCTCCAGGATGCGAGCCTCTCTGCCTTGCCTTTACCCTCAACAGGGAGGATTGAAGAGAACACCACCTGTGCACCTAACTGCTTCACCCTCTGTCCCAGAGCCATGAAGTCACTTTTGATATGTTCTGAGGGATACCTGGCAGTATCATTTGTTCCAACATGGATTAGCAACATTGGGTAATAGTCATTGGGCTTGATGAGTCTCGGCAAACTCTCCATAACATCTTGGATTTTGGCACCAGGCAGACAGCATACCTCTCTGGACATCAAGTCTGGTCGGCAGATGGACGCCTCAGTACCCCTCAGAAGAGAGTCTCCAACCACCACTACCCTTCACTTCCTTGTGGTCACTGATTCTGCAACTTTGGGGTATTTGAGCTCTGGTTCTTCCCTTTCCAGGGATGTTTTCACCTCCTCCACTTCCAGGGCTGCATAAAGGTCCTTCAGTTCAAGGGCTGGAGAAGTTGGATTGGTGATTTTGCAGGCCCTGATGACTTGTGTTCAACCATCGACATTCTGTTGGCACCCATCTTCTCCTCTGCTGGAGAGCTTGGTTGCTGAAAGAAGCATCTCATCAATGTACTTCTCACTGTCTTGAATGCTCTTTAGCCTCGCCACCTCCTCTCTGAGTTCCTCCACTTGTTTCCTCAGAACGTCAGCATGCAGGCACCCTGCACATGGAACCGGTCCTTCAACTGGCAATAGAACCTCTGTCTGGACAGAGGCAGAAGCTGTAACCATGGCAACAGCTTTAGCGATATGATTTTTCCCAGCCATTGTTCTGTTCATGGAGCTTAGGTATCTGTTAAAGCAAAAAAGAGAGATCTACCAAGTACCAGCCGCTTTCCCAGCTGTCCTTTCAGAGAAATAACAGTTAAATCTCTAATTATATTCAAAATGTGCTGCTCCAAGTCTTTCTGCTTTGTTAAATGGGGAGGTGCTCCTATAAAGCAAGACTGCTCACTAGGGGGTGGGTGGGTGTCGGGGTGGGTAGGGAGGGAACTAACACCTGATTAGGTGTCAGCAGTTCCCAAAGCTGAGAAGGTTGCTAGAGTTCAACAACCTACTCTGCTCAAGGAAATTTCTACTAAAGCACCAAAAAGAAAGTAACTTTACTTTAAAAATATACAAAAACCCTTTTAAGAGCTCTCAGTCAGACAGCTAGCAATTTAATAAAAATAAACCCTCAAATCCTTACCGTTGTTTGACCTGTAGAGCCCCTGTTAGGAATACCTCAACAGGGCAGGGCTCTGGGGCCTTTTATGCAGGCCTCAGCTGCTCTCAGGTAATCAGGCCCACTAACTCCTGATTAGGTGTCAGCAGTTCCCAAAACTGAGAAGGTTACTAGAGTTCAACAACCTACTGTGCTGAAGGAAATTTCTACTAAAGCACCAAAAAGAAAGTAACTTTGCTTTAAAAATATACAAAAACCCTTTTAAGAGCTCCCAGTCAGAGAGCTAGCAATTTAATAAAAATAAACCCTCAAATCCTTACCATTGTTTGACCTGTAGAGCCCCTGTTAGAAATGCCAAGGATGTATTTAGGGGTGCCATGAAGAATAATATTTGCGTAGTCAAAATATGGGAGGATGAGAGCTTGGAAGACTGAACGAAAATCTGATGGGTCAAGTAGCGGGCGTAAGTGATGAAGGGTCCTTATCTTCTGATACACAGCCTTGGTAGCATTGCCTATGTGGGTAGCCATAGACAATTGTTGGTCTAGGGTTACCCCCAGGTAGCAAACTTCAGACTTGGTGATGAGTTCAATGTCTCTCACTCTTAGAGAGGATGGTGGGGTAAAAGATTGGTCTCTCGAAATAAATTAGAGCTCAGTCTTCTTGCAATTGACCTTCAGGTTTTGTGTAGAGAGCCAATCAGAAACAGCAATGAAACATTCCAAGATGACTGAAATATCAGGGTTGTCAGTGGAGAAGGTGGTATAGAGTAAAACATCATCTACATAGATGTGATATAGAATGTTGAAGGACTTGATAATTGAACAGATTGGCTGTATGTAGAGATTGAACAGCAGGGCTGAGAGAGATGAACCTTGTGGGACTCCTTGCGATTGATGGAAGGTGCTTGAAGATTGTGTTCCCAGTCTGACCTGTTACTGGCGATCTGTCAAATAAGATCTAAACCAGTTGAGGGCGAGTTATGAATACCTTTCTTTTGTAGGCTTAGGAGAAGGCTGTGGCTGACGGAGTCAACGGCAGCGGTAATATCCAGGAAGATTAGGATGAATCCCTGCCTCCTCTTATCAATGCCGGAACAGAGCCTATCCAGGAGAGTTACAAAGAGAGTTTCCACTCCATGTTGAAGATGGAAGCTGTGCTATTGTGGATCAAGAGGGGCGTGGAGGTCGATGTGGTCTTGGACCTGTTGCTGGACAATCTTCTCTAAGATCTTGGTAAGGAAGAGTAGGCTGGAGATAGGTCGGTATGAACTGTTCTCAGATGGGTTTGATTTATTGTTTTTTAGCAGGGGTTTGATGGAGGCAGATTTAAGGGATATTGGTAGAGAATCTGTGGCAAAGGATAGGTGTAATATTCTGGAGATAGTTGAGCTTAGGTTGGATCTCGCCTGTTTGATCCAGAAGGCAGGGCAAGGGTCAGCTGGGGGAAGTAGAGTTGTTGATTGTGCTGATGATGTTTTCCACTTGATCCGCCAAATAAGGGTAGAAGGAGTCAAGAGTAGGTAAAGGCGTGCCACCAGAGAGGGGTGGTTCAGATATGGGATGTTCATCATAGAGTTTGACTGAGAGTGAGGTAATCAAATTTGTTTTATTTTGGAAGTGGGAGGCAAAAATCAGTGAGGCTAGGGGTTATTGCTGGTAAATTCTTGGTAGCATCGTTTGTAAGAGATCTAACAATACTGAAGAGTTCACGAGGCTTGTTAAGTGAGCACATAAAGGTGTTAGAATAGTATTCCCCTCTCTTGAGATAAACTGCTTTTCGGTGTTCTTGAAGTTTAGACAGGTAGGCCACGTGGTCAATATCATGTTTGGAGTGCCTCCAGCATCGCTCCAACTTCCTGAGGAGCAATAAGGAATCTCAAAGATTGGTGGAGAACCATATTGCTGTGTGCTTCCTCTTAGTGGGCTTGGTGGAGGGTGGTAGGAGTGAAACTTGATGTAGGGTGTTATTCCATGTGTCTTTTAGCTCTACCAGATTGTTGTTATCCGAGTTGAGGTCTTCAAGAACATTCATGAGGAATGCCTCCTTGGCAAAGGGTCTGAAGCGGCTTATGGAGGATTGGAGTTGAGTGGCAGATTGTCATTTCCATTGTCTGTAGGAATATGGAACAGTATGGCATTATGGTCGGGCCAGGGGACCGGGAGAACAAGTGGGGGGTCCTGGCTGGTCAGACTATGGAGGGGCGAGGGAGCAAAGATGAGGTCCGGGGTATTACCTGCTACATGCGTGGGTGTATGTATCAACTGATGAAAGTCAAGGGCTTTCATAGCATTGAGGAAGGCAGAGGAGTGTTTAGAAGGGAGGGCTGGAAGGTTGAAATCACCAAGGAGCCAGAGTGGATTGCGTTTGTTATTCTTGTCACTATCACATGCTAGGTCAAGGATGGTGGCAAGCTCTTCAGCACATGTGGATGGTGAGCAATAAAATAGACAGGCAGATAGGAATTTATTTGAGATCCGAATGAAATGCAGGTTGGGTGCACTCTGGGAAGAGTTGCATTTATTCTTTCTTGATTGTCTACTCTATTGCAGATTTTGGTATAATCTGCAAAAAGGCAAACCTTGCCATTCAGCCCTTCTGCAATATCACTAACAAAGATGTTAAAAAGAATTGGACCAAGGACAGATCCCACACAACTGGTAACCACCACCACCTCCTCAGAGTGAGCTCAATTTACCTGTACCCTTTGTTGCCTCCCACTCAACCAGTTTCTAAACCAATCAGTAACTTTAGGGTCCATCCCCAGGGTGCTCAGTTTGTTTGAGTCGCCTGTATGGAATGATGTCAAAGGCTTTACTGAAATCTAAATACACCACATCTAGGGCTCTCCCTCGGTCCAACTCCCTGGTCACCCAGTCAAAGAAATCAATCAGATTTGTCTGATAAGACTGCCTCTGGTAAACCCATGCTGCCTTGGATCCTGCAATCCATTGGACTTCTGAAACCTCACTATTCTGTCTTTTAGCAGCGTTTTCAATAATATACTCACCAAAGAGGTTAGACTAACCAGCCTGTAGTTTTCAGTCTCATCTGTACTCCCGCTTTGGTGTAAAGGGACCACCTGTGCCTTTCTCCAGTTCTCCAGGACCACTCCCAACTCCAAAGAAGCATTGAAAAGGTCAGTCAGTGGAGCCGCTAGAACATCTCCAAGTTCCTTCAGTATTCTCGGATATATTCTATCTGGTCCTATCGCTTTGCCTACTTTTAGTTTAGTTAGTTCCTCACGAACACAGTCTTTGAAAATTGTTTGAGTTCCTCGTCACTTCTGTTCCTATTCATGTGTGTTTTCTGAGGTCTTCATCTGTGAACACAGAACAGAAATATTTGTTAAACAATTCCGCTTTATCCTCATCAGCTTCTACTAATTCCTCCCCTTCGTCCTTGAGTCTGACAATATCACTTTTGCCCTTCCTCCTCTCACTTACATACCTGAAAAATGTCTTATCCCCCCATTTTATTGCATTGGCTATTTCTTCTTTTTGTATCTTTGCTTTGCTGACTACTTTGCTAGCTTCTCTAAGTTTTTCCAAATAGAAATGCCTGTCTTCATCTCTCTGTGATGTCTTGTATTTCCTGAAGGCCTCCCTCTTTTTCTTCACCTTTTCAGCTGCTTGAGAACCATAGTGGCCTCCTTTTCCTTTTACATTTTTTTACCTTTCTAACAAAAAGGTTTGTTGCCCTTAAAATACCCCATTTTAGTTTTGCCCACTGTTTTTCTACATGGCCCAGCTGTTCCCTTTCTGCTAATGACTCCTTGAAGTATTGTCCATCTTGGCAAAGTTAGTTTTCCTAAAGTCTAAGACCCTCGCGAGAACTAATACTGAATCACACCATCTGGTGATTACTGGAGGTGAGATGATCTCCCACTACAACATCAGAAACACTTTCCCTATTGGTAAGCACCAAGTCTGGTATGGCCCCTTCACGTGTGGGTTCTGTTAGCAGTTGCCTGAATACTTCTCCCTGTAGAGAATCCAGGATTTCCTTACTTCTAAATGACACCGCAGGGACTTCCGGTCTAGCCACGGAGGAGAGCAGACGTGTGTGAGTGAGCTCTCTGCTGCCCCGGCAATCTTCGGGTAGATACAGCCCCTACCTGCACCGAGAGCATGCCGAAGGTGCTCAAGACTAAACCGCCGAATCTGATTAAGGATATGTATGCGGCGAAAGTGGGAGCCGGGAAGGCGGTGGGGACCGGCCCACGGGCGCAGCCAGCGCCGTCATCCCCCAGTGGATTCGAGGGCCTGGAAGTGGGAGAGAGCGAGGATGCCCCCCCTTCTGAGCTGGAGGCCGTGTTGCGAGAGATTCGGGACTCAAAGGACGAGATTGTGGAGAGAGTTTCGCAGAAGCTGGAGGAAAAATTTGAGGCTCTGGGGCATCGGTTAGAGGAAGTTGAAACCCGGGTGAGTTCGACGGAGGATTCCCAGGCGGAGATGCAGCGCACGATGGGATCGTTGCAGCAGCAGCTTAGCTGGCTACACGCTAAGACTGAGGAGATGGAGAATCAGGACAGGAGATCTAATTTGCGCATCTTTGGCGTGCCGGAGGGGGCGGAAGGCGGAGACCCTCTTGGATTTGTGGGGGAGATGCTGGTGACTTGTTTTCCCGGGGCCCCGTCTACTCCTGCGTATGAGTTGGAAAGAGCGCATAGAGAGTTGCGGCCTAAGCCTGGGGAGTCGGCCCCGCCACGTGCGTTTATTGTGAAGCTCCTCCGCTTCCAAGACAGAGAGCATGTGATTCGGGCCGCACGCAAATCTAAATTTGTGACTTTTAAGGAATGGAAGGTCTATGTGTTTCCAGACCTGGCTTCTGAGACTGTTAAACGCCGGAAAGATCTGATTAAATGGAAAGAAAGCTTGGCCAGGAGAGGCGTGCAGGTGGCGATCTGGTACCCGGCAAAGATTACCATGCTGGTGAATGGAGTGCGACGCTTTTTTACCTCGAAGGAAGTCTTGGAGAAGTTCCTGATAACTCAGAAGGGGGGAGCCTGACTGGAGAGCGGGAGCTGTTGCCGCGGAATAGTCCTGCGGTGGGGCCGGAGGAGGCGGTCCAAAGGGGATCGCCGTGAGAGGATCACTGGACTGGACAGCGGAGCTTTGCTGTGGGGGTTTTGTCTGAGGGAGTAGGTTGGTGAGGATGGTGGGTGGAGGCGGTGGGATTGATTGCTGTTGGGGTGGTGGGCTGTGGTTGGGGGTAGTATCCCCTTGGCCTGGCGACCCGGGTAGAGGAGATGGGAGGCGGGGAGCGTGGTTCAGTGGATACGGGTCGCGGGGGGAGGGAGGGGGACAGCAGAGGGGGGAAAGATGAGTGGACTGGTGGAGGTCAGTAATGACAAAATATTGTGGCTTGAGAGGGAGTACGAGTTGTGTGTTATGTAGTGGTTGTTGGGTTAAGTTTGATTGTTTGTGTTGTGTGTGGGTGGTCCCTGTGCCCCGGTCCGCGGGCCAAGCAGGCTTGGAGAATGGATGATGGGTAGGTCGGGGGTGGGGGTCTTAAAAGTTGCCTCCTACAATGTCCGCGGGTTTAATAGCCTGATTAAAAGGAAACGGGTACTTGCTCAGCTAAATAGGCAGTGTGTGGATGTGGCATTAATTCAGGAGACACACCTGACGCTGGTTGAGCAGGTGAAGCTCAAGACCCAAGGCTTTGAACAGGTGTTTGGTTCCTCCTATAATTCAAAGAAACGAGGGGTGGTGATCTTAGTACATAAGAGAGTTAGATTTATCCCTTATGAAAGTGGGGGAGATGAGGAGGGACGGGTGGTTTGGGTGGTGGGGAGGGTGGATTTGCCGGGGGTCTCCTTCCTAAATATCTATGCTCCCAACGGGCGAAAGGGGATCTTTTTCGCAGATACGCTCCGGGTGTTTCAGAGTAAGGCTAAGGGGGATTGGATTGTGGGGGTAGATATGAACTGTGTGGTAGGGGAAAGGGACAGGTCCAACTATTGCCGCAGCCGGCACGGGAAGGAGGGTAAGGAGCTGAAGAGGTGCCAGTTGGAGTTTGCCCTAGTAGATCTCTGGCGCTTGCAGAACCTGGGGGGACGGGAATTCACCTGCTACTCTGCAAAACAGGAGGCCTACTCTCGGCTGGACCTTCTTCTTGGTTGACAAGACCAACTGGGGGTGTTGCTGAATATTCAGATCCTCCCAATTACTCTATCTCAGCGTTTTTCAACCACTGTGCCACGGCACACTAGTGTGCCTTGAGATATTGTCTGGTGTGCCGTGGGAAAAATTCCAATTTCATCCGTAACATGTGGCCTCTGCTCACAAATTAGGGTTGCCAACCGGCCGGTTTGCAGCCGGCCTGGCTGGTTTTTCCATGGCCAGGCCGGCTGCCAGCACAGTTGTAAAACCGGCCATTGAAAAGCCGGTTTTTTGCTCTGGCCGCAAGATCGGGAGCGGCCAGAGCAAAAAACCGCTTTTGTGCCGAAGTCCGCGGCACGAACGCGATCGCGATTCCCTATCGCAGTGCAGCCGCTGGTTCTGCTTTGTACAGAGCAGCGGCTGCACTACACTTACATTGAAAAGTAAAGAGAAACTGTGTCAGGAGCCCTCCGATCATGCAGAGCCCGAGGAAGTGATGTCATGGGGGCGGGCTCCTCACAGGCTGTCTTTCCTTTTCAAATTAACTTTAGCTGCAATAAAGTTAATTTGAAAAGGAAAGACAGCCTGTGAGGAGCCCGCCCCCATGACATCACTTCCTCGGGCTCTGCGATGACCGGAGGGCTCCTGACACAGTTTCTCTTTACTTTTCAATGTAAGTGTAGTGCAGCCGCTGCTCTGTACAAAGCAGAAGCAGCGGCTTGGGCAGAGGGGGGGGGTGTGTGTGTGTGTGAGTGAACCAGCAAGGGGGGGGAGTGTGAGTGTAACAGAAGTGGAGCGGGGGGGGGTGGGAGTGAACCAGCAAGGGGGGGGGGGGCAGGCGATGGTTTGAGTGAACCAGCAGGGGAGGGGGGGTAAGTGAGTGAGTTACCCAGCAGGAGGGGTGAGTAAGTGACAGGGGGGGTGGGTGAGTGAACCAGCAGTGGAGGGTTGGGGGGTGGTGTGAGTGAACCAGCAGGGGAGGGGGGTTGGTGTGAACCAGCAGGGGAGGGGGGTTGGTGTGAGTGTTTGATTCCTATTCAAGAGAATTACTTTATATATAGTCAATATAGGCACAGAGGTAAATTTTTTTAACATTTTCTAATGGTGGTGTGCCTCGTGATTTTTTTCATGAAAAAAGTGTGCCTTTGCACAAAAAAGGTTGAAAAACACTGCTCTATCTGACCATGGGATGGTGGTGGGGGAGTGGGTGGGGAGGGGGAGGGGGGTGGCGGGTGGCGGGTGGCGGGGTAATGTGTCCCTGTATCAGTCCAAGGAAGGGCAATCTACCCTTCGGAAGGCGTGGCAGGATTATATGAAGTGGAATGACTGTGGAGATGTGGCGGATGCCACGATCTGGGATGCAGGGAAGGCATATATGCGGGGGATTATGATTCAACTCGGGAGTCAAAAGAAAAAGGAGCGGGAAGTGCAACGCCAGCAGCTCATGCAAGAGCTGGGGCAACTGCAGGCGGAACATAGTGGGGGAGGGGGGTCTAAAGAGGTGAGACAGCGGTTGGTGGGGCTTAGAGCGAAACTTAACTCTTTGGATTCGGAGGAGGTGGAGCGGATGATGCGGGCTACTCAGCGGAATTTTATGGAGGGGGGGAACAGGGCCGGGAAACTGTTGGCCCGCCAATTGCAACGGAAACGGGAGAGCCGGATTGTGCGAGAGATTGTGGGGGGGGGGGGGCGGGGGAGCGAGCCGTCGCTAGTCGAGATATTTGTGCGGCCTTTCGGAGGTTTTATGAGGAGTTATATACGCGGCAGGATGGGATATGTGTGGAGAAGATAGAGGAGTATCTGAGGGATATAGAGTTCCCTAGGGTGGAGGAGGACACGGCGAATTGGCTGGGGAGGCCGATCGCCGTGCAGGAGGTGTTGGATGGAATTAAGAAACTGCCTAAGGGTAAGGCGGCTGGGGAGGATGGTTTTCAGGCGGAATACTGCCACATGATGCGGGAGGAGGTGGCCCCGTTTTTGGCGCGCTTGTTTTCCGGTCTGTTGAAGGGGGACGGTCTCCCGGAGTCGATGGCACAGGCCAATATAGTGGTTCTGCCTAAGGAGGGTCGCCCTCCGGAGAAATGTGAGAACTACCGCCCCATTGCTCTTCTGAATAACGATGCTAAATTATATGCTAAGATATTAGCGACTAGATTGGAGAATAGTTTGCCGGGTTTAATCCACCCGGATGAAACGGGGTTTATCAAGGGTAGGCGGATAGTGGATAATGTGCGGAGGGCAGTGGGGTTGCTCCATGTTGTTCAGTCGCAAGTCCCCGGTGCTTTGTGTGGCGTTGGACGCGGAGAAAGCGTTCGATAGGGTGGAGTGGGGGTTTTTGTTTCAGGTTATGGGACGGATGGGGCTGGGGGTGGGCTTTATTCAGGGGGTGAGAGCGCTGTATCAGCGGCCGGCGGCGCACATATGGGTGAATGATCAGGTGTCGGATCGGTTTTATCTGCAGAGGGGCACGCGGCAAGGCTACCCCCTTTCGCCCCTGTTATTTGCTATCGTGATTGAGGCCCTGGCGTTAAAGATCCGGGCCCAGCATCAGATACGGCCGGTTGTGATAGGTGCGGCGTCCCATAAGATCCTACTTTATGCGGACGATATGCTGATTTTTATGACCCATCCGGAAGAGTCGTTGCCAGTGTTGTTGCAGGAGTTAGAGAGCTTTGGGGCGGTCTCGGGCTTTAAGGTGAATTTGTCCAAGACAGAGGCTATGGCCTTGGGAGGGTTGCGGAGGGAGGATTTCCCCGCTTTCCTATTCCAGTGGGCGGCGAGCAGTATTAAATACTTGGGGGTGCGCATCGCTGCGGATCCTGCGCAGTTGTTTGAGTTGAATTATCGGCCGTTGATGGGGCGGATCTCCTCGTTGTTGGACGGGTGGGCTTCCCTACAACTTAGTTGGTGGGGAAGGGTGGAAGTGCTTAAAATGACAGTGGTACCGAAATGTTTGTTCTTATTCTCGCAGTTGCCTCTTCGGGTCCCGGGGACTATGTTGAAGCAGTGGGAGAGCCGACTGTTGAGATTTGTGTGGGGGGGGGAAGAAGGCGAGGAAGTCTCCATCCGTCTAAAGGCCAGGGTGGGGTACGGTTTCCCTCGTTGAGGTGGTATCACCAGGCCTGCATTTTGCGGGCATGGCGTGATCACGCAGGGGGGGAAGGGGCAGTGACTTGGGTGGAGCTGGAGAGGACGGTGTTGGGTGCTCTCTCCTGGGCGAAATGGCTGGTAGATGGGGAGGAGGGGAGTGGTAGGCAAGGTAAATCGGGGCACCCCTTTCTGGATGCTATGATCGAGGTTTCTGTGTTGGGTAGGCGGCGGGGGGTGGTTCCCCAGCCCCTTCTCACCCTGGTCTGCTATTGGGGAGTTCCTCCCTCTGGGAAAGGTGGGATTGGTACGAAAAGGGCGCCATTTGTTGGAGGGGCGGTTGGACAAACTACGGGATTTTGTGGAGGGTGGTGTTATTCGGTCTCTTCAGGATTTAGAGGGTGCGGTGCAGGAAAATATCCCCTTCTATCAATATTTTCAGCTGCGCCACCTCCTCCGGAGCCGGGGACGTTCTGGCTCAGATTTCCAGAGAGAGTACGCCACTGGAGCAGGTGTTGTTTCAGGGGACGGGGGACAAGGGGCTTATTGCCCGGTTCTACCGAGTCTTGATGGAGGAGGGGGCCGGGAGTGGTCCGCCCTTACATCAGGTACGGTGGCATCGGTGTCTGGGGGTGGAGTTAGGAGAGGAGGTTTGGGACAGGATTTATGCGGGGCTGTACCGCGGTACCTGGGTGTCCTCATGGCGGCAGACCTAGCTGCAGCTATTGCATGGGGCCTATTGTACTCCCAGGAGATTGTTCTTGGCAGGGGGGCGGTCCTCAGATACCTGCTGGAGAGGCTGTGGTGGGAGTGGGGGTTTCCTTCATATGTGGTGGGATTGCCCGGTGATTCGGAACTTCTGGGAGAAGGTGGAGGGGCGAATGGGGGAGGTGATTGGGGATGGAGGGCCAGGTGTACACCGTGACAGCACGGTCTGGCTATTGGGTTCCCGGAAGGGTTGCGGAGAGGGAAGTGGCAAGAGTTGTTAGCTGAGAAGCTGCGCTTGGCTGCACGAGTGGCGATTGCGGGGAAGTGGAAGAGTATGAGTGGCCCTTAGGAGGCGGACTGGGAGGGCAAGGTGGAAGCAGCGGTACGTTTTGACTGGTTGACCTACCGCCTGCGGGGGCAAGAGTGGCGGTTTCATAAGATTTGGGATGCCTACTTGGAGAGGGGAAGGGGATAAGGGGGATACTGGCATGCCTGGGGGGGGGGGGGCTACCGTGCACACACACACACATAGTTGTTTTAAGAGTTTATGTGTTGTTTTCAGTTGTAGATTTTAATTGGGGTGCGATATGCAGGTTGATTTGTGGGGAGGGTTAATTGTTATGCTTCGTTACATTATGTACCTGACTACAGAGTGTACGGGGGACAGAACATTGTGGGAATTCATTCTTCTGTGTATGGGGCTTTGTAGATGTATTGCACCTGGTGGTATTTTTTTTCCTGTATGTCACAATGCCAATAAAATATGTTTTAAATGACACCGCAGCAGGGAGTTTTGCTATCGTCTATTGCAGTGAATCATTTCTACCTTGTGTGCTCGTATTTTTAGTAATTTGTTTGAGTTCTATTTTGCTATCATAATAAATCTAGTATTTATGCAGAATCTGCTGTTTCCATGGCTGTTCATTGCCAGTGAATCATGTGAACCATGCAGGTGAGGCAAACACACTCATAGACATAATCTATAAGCTATATACAAACCCTTTTGCCCTGCAGTTCCACTCATTCTGGACTGGTCTGATGAGAGAATGTTAAATGCTTTCAAATCAATGTCAACTCAGGGTAACACAGGCGATAAGGAAGACAAATTTGGTTTTACCTGATAATTGTCTTTCTGTCAGTCTTCCAGACTCTTCCAGAGTCCCACCCTATTGTGTCATTGTTGGTGATTTTGCCGCTTCTCCAGGAACAAGCAGGTAGTCAGTCCTCACTTATGAGTGACGTTGGCACCAACGGAGCCCACACGGAGCAATTCCCCAGCTTTCAAAGAAAGCCTTTAGGATTGCTGCCATGCATGCATGGTCCTCTTCCCGCCCAAGGGTGCCATCTTGCTCAGTTTCCCTTTTTCCACGGAGCCCTTCGGGCGCACGTCCTCGGAAAAAGTGTTTCGTTTTCAGCCTACTGGCCTTCTCTTTTCCGGTCCTCTACCCGTCCTTCCCCTGCTTTACCTTTTTAGAGCTATTAGGGGATGGTTTTCTTCACCTCTTTTGCCTAATGGGCTTCATGCACATTTTTCTTCCATCTGCTGACCGCGTGGGTCTTCGACCTTCGGGCCATTTTTGCCCCTATTGCCACCGGATTCAAAAAATGCAATAGATGCTCTAAGAACATCTCGCTTATGGACACCCATGACTATTGCCTGCGGTGTCTCGGGGCTGACCATGATCCGAAGCTCTGTTCGCTTTGTCAGAAAATGTCCTCTAAAGCCCTGCTCAGTCGTAAGCAAAAGTCCGAAGACATTTCAGAAAGGCCACCTCGGAGTCCCCGGTGGCACCCTCGGTCGTCTCTCCTCCAGTGGGATCCCCCACCTCGGCCCCATGCTCTCGGCGCACTCCGACCAGGGATCCCCTGAAGTGGAGTGGTGCAAGAAGAAGGTGGCTTCGAAGGTGCTCCTCTTCCCACTCTTGCTCCTTCTCTGTCTGTTGGGCCTATTCCTCTTGTCTCTTCTATGCGTTATCTTGGGGTTACTTTGGATTCAGCTTTAACCTTCAAAGAGCACGTTTCTTCTATTGTTCAACGTTCTTTCTATACCCTGCGTCAACTCCGTGCTATTCGGCCTTTTCTTTCCTTTTCTTCTCTGACCACACTTCTTCTTTCTCTTGTGGTTTCGCGTTTAGACTACTGTAATGCTTCTCTGGCCGGCCTCCCTCTTTCTCAGCTTCGTCGTCTTCAATTGGTTCACCATACTGCTGCTCGTCTTCTGACTAATTCTTCACGTACGGCTCATATCACTCCACTTCTTATTCGTTTACACTGGCTGCCTATCCCTTTCCGTATTCAATACAAAGTTCTGATCTTTGTTCACAAAGCTCTCCACACTGGTGTTCCCCTTTACCTCTCTGATCTGGTGCGTTTTCACTGTCCCTCTAGAACGCTTCGGTCGATTCACGCTAACCGCCTCTTTCTCCCACCTCCTTCTCGGGCTCACCTCGAATCAACACGCTCTTCTGCTTTTTTCTTTCTCGGCCCCTGCCTTTGGAACTCTCTTCCCTCAACTTTACGCATGGAGTCATCTTTTAAAACTTTTAAGGCCTCCCTCAAAACTCACCTCTTCTGTGTTGCTTTTGATGTTCCTTCCCCCCCTGCCCACAGTTGATTGCTCTGTTTCTCTATTCTTCCTTTTCTATCTTTGCTGTCTCTTTTATGAATAATTGGCGTTCTTTTCTGTTCTCCCAGTAGCCTGTTTTTTTTTATTGTACACCGCTGTATGCCTTTTTGGTCATGGCGGTATAAAAAGTTTTATAATAAAGATAAAGATAAAGATAAAGAAGTCGCTGTCGGGCGCTCCCGACAAGCGTGAGCACTCCCGCGCTCGGTCGCTCAGCCTCCTTCGGCGTTCCTGAGAGTCGGACAAGGAGCGGCCCCTCAAGGTACCTCGCACAGATACGGAGGCCTCCCAATGAAGGCGCCTGGTCTCCTGAGGGCCGTCCCGGCGAGGAACCCTATCATCCTCGATGCCTGACCAGGTGACTCTGGGGTTGGCGTCACAGGGCCCCATACCCGCGTGGGAATCCCGCATGCTGGCGCTGGAACGCAGTGTTTCTGCGTTCATCACTTCACAGCAGGTGTTCACAGCCAGCTTCGCTGACTCACGCCCAGAGACTGTGGTTCCCTCGCATGGGATGCTGAAATGCATACAAGAAACCCCCGAGAGCTGCGGGTTTCGTGAGGGTCCTCGACATCGGTCTCATTCGCCTTCTGGTTCCTTGGTGGTGAGATCATCCAGGGCCTCCGGCTCCAAGCGGTCCTCGGCCGCTGGACAGGGTGACCTGCCCGGCTCGGATTCCTCATCTGAGTTCTCGGACTGGGAGTCAGATGGGGACACCTCCCCGGAAACCTGTACCCATTGGGACCTTCTGTCAGACCCCTCCCCGCCTGCGTCTCAGTGGCGCTCAGCGCCCAAGGACACCTCCTTCCTGGTGTTCGTTGGGACATGGTACGAGCTCTTAACTTGGCCACCCAGGCCGAGGAGGATCCTCGAGCTAAAGAGCTCGACATCCTCCAGTACGAGTCCCCACCTAGGGGAGTCTCTGACTGTCCTGATCCCTCCTATCCTGTCCAGGCTACTGCTCGGCATGTGGGAGCACCCACCTCGACACCATGTACAAGGTACAGCGTGGCCTTGGGTTCAGAAAGACCCAACTCCCCCATACCTCCATGGTGGTGGAATCGGCCATGAAAAAGCAAAATAGCCCGAAATCGCACTCTTCAGTTCCCCCGGCCTGGGAGTCGAGAGCCCTTGATACCCTAGGCCACAAGGCCTACCAGGGGTCTATGCTCACCTGTTGCAGTCAGGCATTCCAATTATACATAGGCTTGTTCTTGCACGACCTGGCCAAGGAGCTCGGAGGTTTCTCTGCAGACCTCGAGGACGAACCTCTCAGTAGGTTCAGTACCCTGCTGAAGTCTGTCTCGGACTGCTCAAAATACCTCTCCCGTGCCGCCTACGATGATTTTGAGTCCTTGGCTCAGGTAGCAGCTCCGGGTATCAGGGCCCATCACCAGGCATGGCTCCAATCCTCAGACTTGGAGCAGTGGGTGCAGGAGAAGCTCCTTGGACATACCTTGCCTCAGCGAGTAGCTCTTTGGCAAGCTGATAGAAGATAAGGCCGTGGAGGTAGAGACGTAGTTCGTCACTAGAACCTGTCTCTCGCACAAGACCTCCACCCTCCCTCAGAAGAAGCAACAGGCCAAAAAGCCTTCCTTACCGGGGCTACCTGCCATACCCGACCACCCCCACGCCGACCACTCCGGTGCAAGGGATGTCCAGCCAGGGTCACCGCAAGCCGAAAGGGCCCAAAACCCAGACCCCGGCTTTGCCGCAACCCGCATAGGAGTTTTGACGCCAGCCGCATATCCTCTTGTCCTCCAGTGTCTCAGCAGCTGGTGGGGGGATGCCTGTTCTCTTTCACCCCTCTGTGGGTTTCCATCACCTCAGACGCCTGGGTCCTCTGTGTCATCCAGAACGACTATTGCCTCCGCTTGGACAGGCTTCCCCCTCCCTTCTCCCCGGTGGAGCCTCCTCGACTCCCCGCATACCAGGCCTTCCTGCAGCAGGAATTAGTCAGCCTCCTCGCCCAATGGGCAGTCGAGAAGGTGCCACCGGACCTCCGAGGTCAGGGCTTCTATTCCCGGTACTTACTCAACCTCAAAGTTAAACAAGTTCTTGGTGCGGGAGATGTTCAAGATGTTATCCCTTGGCGTTCTGCTGCCCTTCCTCCGGCAGGACGACTGGCTATGCTCCTTGGATCTAAAGGATGCTTGCGCCCACATTTTGATTCACCCCCAGCACAGGCAATACCTGCGCTTCAGGGTGCGGGGAGAGCACTTCCAGTACAGGGTGCTCTCCGTGGTCGCCATCTGTCTCAGGCGTCAGAGCGTATCAGTCTTCCCCTACCTCGACGACTGGCTCGTTATGGGATCCTTGGTTGAGGAGACTCACCGGACGGCGTTGCGCACGATTCTTCTGCTCAAGGGTCTGGGTTTCTTGGTCATCTATCCCAAGTCCCACCTCAAACCATTGCAGGCTTTAGAGTTCATTGGGGCACACCTCAATACTCAGCGGGCGACCGCGTTTCTACCAGTGGATCGCGACGACTACCTCCGAGCCCTGGCGGCTCCGGTCCAGAGCACCCCCGGGTCACGGCCCGAACTATGCTGCGCCTCCTGGGCCACATGGCCGCCTCCATTCATGTGGTTCCCCACGCCCGTCTACACATGCGGGCAGCTGAGTGGTGTCTCAGCGCACAGTGGAGGCCATCCGCCAGCCACCTGAGGAACCCCGTAAGGGTCTCCCACAGCCTTCGCCTGTCCCTGGAGTGGTGGCAAAACCCCCACAACCTTCTCCGGGGTTTGCCCTTCCAGACCATGCAGCATGACATGGTGCTGACAACGGATGCCTCCCTGCTTGGGTGGGGTGCCCACTATGGTGCGTTATGCATGCAGGGGCAGTGGTCGCCCGAGGAGGTGCAACAGTAGATAAACTTGCTCGAGCTCCTGGCGATTCGGTGGGCCCTGAGTGCCTTCGAGGACCACCTCAAGGGGAGGTCAGTGCTTGTACAGACCGACAACCGCGTGATGATGTTCTACGTCAGCAAGGAATGGGGAACCGGATCACGCTGCCTCTGCCGGGAAGCGGTCCTCCTCTGCTCCTTCACCTCCTGTTGGGGGGATGACCCTCAGAGCGGTCTACCTCTCGGGCTAGGAGAATGTCCTAGCAGACAGGCTCAGCAGAATCCTCCGCCCTTATGAATGGCAGCGGGATCCGGAGGGTGGCGGGCTGGCTGTTCCTTCGGTGGGGGACTCCAGCTGTGAACCTCCAGTCCCCCTTAGCTGTGCCCCGGGCCTGCTAACGCAGGAGGACGGACTGGTGTGGCACCCAAACTTCACCTCGTTATCCCTCACAGCCTGGTATCTGAACAGGTTTCCCTAGTCCCGCTGGGTGTCCCAGAGGAGGTCGAGGAGGTTCTCCTCGCGTCGAGGAAGACCTCGACTAGGCGAGCTTACGCCTTCAAGTGGCAGCGTTTCTCGTTCTGGTGCTCAAGGCTCCAGATCAACCCATTCTCCTGCTCCACTTGTTGGGTCCTTCAGAACATCCTCCATCTCTCGAAGGAAGGTCTGAAGTCGGTACAGA
This sequence comes from Ichthyophis bannanicus, assembly GCA_033557465.1. Lineage (NCBI taxonomy): Eukaryota > Metazoa > Chordata > Amphibia > Gymnophiona > Ichthyophiidae > Ichthyophis > Ichthyophis bannanicus. The sequence goes on from CM066044.1 coordinate 177,405,288, forward strand.
GGGTGGCTACTAAAATGGTTAGTGGTCTTCATTATAAAGCATATGAGGACAGACTTAAGGATCTTAATATGTATACCTTAGAGGAAAGGCGGGATAGAAGTGATATGATTGAGATGTTTAAATACCTCCGTGGCATAAATGTACAGGGGGAGAGCCTCTTTCAATTGAAAGTAAGTTCTGCTACGAGGGGACATGGGATGAGGGTGAAGGGGGATAGATTCAGGAGTGATATGCGGAAATATTTCTTTACGGAAAGAGTGGTGGATCTGTGGAATAGTCTCCCAGTGGAGGTGGTAGAGATGAGGACAGTATCTGAATTAAAAAAAGCATGGGACAAACACAGAGTTATCTCTAAAGGAAAAAAGGGTACTGTTGTAGTTGTTGATATGGAAGGACAGACTAGATAGGCCATGTGATCTTTTTCTGTCATCATATTTCTTTGTTTCTATAAACTCCGTCAGGGTGCATCTGAGCGCCATCTCGGCGAATCACCTCCCCGTCGAGGGAAAGTCCCCCTCGGGGCAGCCATTAGTCTCCCACTTTATGCGAGGTCTCTTACTATCCAAACCGCCCATTCGACCACCCCCGGCGGAATGGGACCTGAGCGTAGTGCTCATGTAGCTTAAGCGTTTGCCCTTTGAGCCGATGGTGCCGTGTGTGCTTTGGCACCTATCTTGGAAGGTGGTCTTCCTGGTGGCTCTGACCTTGGCCCGCCGAGTTAGTGAGCTCCGGGCTGTCATGGCTGAAACCCCTTATACTAGATTCTATAGGAATAGGGTGGTCCTCCGTACCCACCCCAAATTCCTGTCGAACGTTGTCTCGGATTTCCATCTCAATCAGGAGATAGTCTTACCGACCTTCTTCCCAAGACTCCATGCCAACCAGGCGTCGGTGGCTTTGCATACACTTGACTGCAAGAGGGCTCTTGCCTTCTATCTAAAGCGCACCCAGGCTCATCGCAAATCTGGCCGACTCTGTGACTTACAATCCCAATCGACTAAACGCACCCTTTCTATTTGGGAGGCAGACTGCATCGCCTTCGCCCATACAAAGGCGGGTGTCCCTTTGGATCGACGAGTCACTGCACACGGTGTCCGTGCCAAGGCGGCTTGGGTGGCCTTGCTGCATTCAGTGCCCCTGCGGGACATCTGCCAGGTGGCGACCTGGTCTTCAGTGAACACCTTCGCTGCACACTACTGTCTGGAGAGGGAGTCCCATTGGGACAGCGCCTTCGGCCAGGCCGTACTCCATAATCTGTTCGGGGTATAAGCAACTCCTGCCCTCTGACCCTTCTTCATGGCTATCGAGGGCTTTGCCCCGAGGACCCAAGGAATCGGGCTCCTGGGGGCATCGGCTTCTGCTCACAACCTTGCGGAGGCGTTTTTTGGTTACAGGTTTGGTAGTCTGTAGCTGGGGAGTCCCATAAGTGAGGACTGTCTTCCTGCTTGTTCCTGGAGAAAGCGTAGTTACCTGTAACAGGTGTCCTCAAGGGACAGCAGGAATCAGTCCTCACTACCCTCCCACCTCCCCTGATGAGTTGCTGGATTTTTATCTTTCCCTTGCCATCTGCTTGGTAGGGCTCGAGCTAAGGGACCTGACTGAGCAAGATGACACCCTTGGGCGGGAAGAGGACCATGCATGCGTGGTAGCAATCCCAAAGGCTTTCTTTGAAAGCTGGGGAATTGCTCTGCGCGGGCTCCGTCGGTGCTGACGTCACCCATAAGTGAGGACTGATTCCTGCTGTCCCTGGAGAACACCTGTTACAGGCGAGTAACTATGCTTTTTCTCTTTTCTTGCCCTCTAAGTAGTTGTTGGGTGATATCAGAGATTCCTGCAGACTCTTTTTCAGAGATGCTTATGGGAGGTAACATTTCCTCCTCTCCCTCCCTCAGTGTTGGTTAATATTAGGGGACTGTCCCTTGCTTTGTTACAAAAAATACTGAGGAATATGAGGCTCCTCATGCTCTATGTAGGGCAGAGCCCACAAAGTTTTGTTCTCTATCGCGAACTGCTGGTTTATAGACATAACTCGCTCATTCTGGACTGGTCTGGTAGACTCAAAGAAAGAAAATTAGCAGGTAAAACCAAATGTTTCCTACTTTAACCCACAGAGTGATTGAGAAATGTTTAAAGCACAGATTTCTGCAGATCAGATTCTTTTATACCCACATCAAGAGATTTAAATATTGTTTTCTATGTAGAAGCTGTTCACCGTTTTGTGAAGTCCTTACAGCTGTGGTCTCATCTAGCCAGTTTGTATGTTCTGATAAATTTTGCTTTTGTTATTGTGGTATGAGGTGATGGTATGCAGTTCTATACTCCTGTGGCATGCTTTATTTCTTTAGAAAATGACCACAGGGCATGAAATATGTTTCACTCTTGTCACAGGATGGTGTCATGTGGCAGGGATAACATCAGGCTTTGGCGAGTACGCAGTGGGGTGCTCCGTTCATGCCCTGTCAATCTAGGGGAGTATCATGCTCTGGAATTTACAGACTTGGCATTTGAAGAGGGCTATACTTCTGATCGAGAACCCGAGGATCGCATGCTGTAAGATCCCTTTTAACTGTCTTTGTACACCTGAATGCAAGGGGGGGGGGGGGTTTATACCCATGTTCCTTGTTTGCAGTAGTTGGAGAGGAAGTGGGTGATGAATGAAGTAACTCTATGGACTGTTTCCTTCTCTTCATTTGGTCAGTTATGTCTGCAGCAGGAGTGGTCATATCCTGGAAATTGATTATAAGAAGGTTTCAATCCAAAATGTTCGGCGTCTTCTGCCATCCCAGCGTCAACATGCACAGAAGCGAGAGAAGCAGACCTTCAACTCGGGTACGATCAGAAGTGGGAGAAACAGACATTCAGTTCTGTTATGGTCAGAAACAGGCAGACTTATCCGTCAGCTCTGATAGGATCACAAGCACTAGAAGCAGGCCCTCCTCTCTGGTAAGGTCAGAGGAAAGAAACTGACCTTTATTTTTGGGGGACAGAGGTGGGAGAAGGAGAGATCTTCAGCTGCTACAGGGAAACAGATGCCAGTGCTGGAACAAATTTCACCTAAAACAGGGCAAGCAGGCTGTTTCTGTGTGGTATTTTTATGATTTTCCCACTCTAATGCCTATTTTTATTTATGAGAGAGCAAGGTGCTGAGATGGCTAGAGTGATGAAGAATCCAGAGCTCCTTGCAGCTGCAGTAAATGATTGATATTAACTTTTCAGGTCCTGGGATCGCAATAAACAGCATCAGCATCTCTGCCACTTTCTGTGCCACAGGCTCCGAGGACGGCTATCTGCGCCTGTGGCCCATGGACTTCTCAGCTGTCTTTTTAGAGGCAGGTCAGCATCTCTTACATATCTGACTGACTGTTTCTCTCTATACCTATTAGTCCCTTCTTGCCCTAAAGAGATCATCTTCTCTTGAGGCTACACTCTTAATTGGAACCATTATATGTCAGGCCCTCTTTACTTACCTCCATATTCCATCAATGTTTGGCTTCTCCATAGCAGAACCTGAAGTGAGTTGATACTTTCTGCACTTCAGTCAAAGCAAAAAGAGGAGGGAGAAGAGCAACTATGGGCAAGTGAATCCATCCTGCCACTAAAGCAAGCCAGCTCTTTCTTCTCTCTCTCTCTTCTTTTTGATGTTCCTGCTCTTCTTCCTCCTCATTGCTGCTAGCCTCTGACATTGAAGGCAGTTGTTTGAGGACATGGGCAATGCTCACTCCTGATCTCCATGGTTGCTACACTCCTTCCTCCCTATGCTTCCTGACTAGAGAAGGGATGGAGCAGCGAAGGAAGAGGATCACTGAGGGAGGCGATGGTAAGGGGGCAGGAAAGAATCTGGGGAAACTGAGGAAGGGGGAGATGAAATGGGGATAATAAGGAAGTGGAAAGCAAAGAGGGAGAGTGAAAGCTCAGGAGAGAGCCTGGGAAGAAAGGTAAGAAGGGATTGGAGAGGACCAGAGGTGAAGGGCAGTGTTCTTCCCACCCCTGTGCCACATACACACACACATACACACACATGCATATACATGTACACACACACACACACACAAGTGCGCGCGCGCGCGCGCACACACACACTTCCACACTTTCTGACTTCAACCTCTGCTCCCTATTCATCTCCATTAATGGACTCGAGCCCTGACTTTGAGTAGGCCACTTTCTGCTTGAATTGAACAGAATTATCCCTGTATTCATTCACTTGAGGTTTCTTATCTTGTAAAGACAGTTCCCAATAAAACTATAATTTCGATGTCAAAATATCGTATATTGAGTCAGTCTGAGCTCAGAGATAAACATGGCAGGCATGGTTAACAACTGAACGTAAGAAGTACTGTGCTGGGCAGGCCAATGGTGCATCTAGGCCAACATTCTGTCTCTGACAGTGGGCAGTCCAAGTCATGTGGAAGTACCAGGCAGACCTTAACAGGGGGGATCCATTCCCTACTGTGATCCCTAAATCTATCCAGCAAATAACTATTAATGGATCTGACCTTCAGTAACCTTTTAAATTCTGATATACTGCTGCATTTTACCACATTCTTTGTCAACAAATTCCACAGTTCAATTGTGCCATGGCTGAAATAGGCGTCTTTAAAAGTTTCCCCATCCCAAGCATCAACACCTATCTGCATCTTCCCATTTCTTTTTTCAAACAAACATGCACCATGCCCCAAGCCATTTTTCACAAACATACCTGTTGATCCCTCCTCCCTTTATTTATTTTATTTATTTATTTACATTCTCTTATATACCGCGCTATTCTGCATCAGTGCGGTTTACATTGAACAAACTGAAATTACATTGAACAGGGTATTATAACTTGGAGATAACTAATTTACAGGGAACATGGGCTATGGAGGGTTAAGTGGCTTGCCCAAGACCACAAGGAGCACCTGTGGGACTAGAAACCCCAGTCCTTCCGGCCCAAGGTTGCTGTCCTCTAGTGGGATTTGAACCCCCGACCTTCCGGCCTGAAGTACCTTGCCCCAACCACTAGGCTACTCCTCCACTCCCTTATGCTGATCAAGCAGCAGGAAAATGAGCTAAGCATCAGCACCTTGGGCCACATTTTTTCCACTGCCATCTGAGGCTTGACTTCTGCTTTGAACCATTCAAAGCAAGCAGTAGTCAGATTTTAGGTGTCAGAAGAAGAGGAAAAGTATGCAGTCTGTGGTGCCGCCTGCTGGCCTGATCATGGGGGAAGGCAGAAGGAGTTGCAGACACAAGACCAGCTAACTACTGCTTCCCTGACTTGGTTTTATCTCTGGTCTCCCAAACCAGCTTCATGGGAATTGGCAAGTTCTCCGTAGACAAGCAGAAATGAGTCCTCATGTATGGTTGACGTCCTCCTCCGGTACCTGCGCAAGAACGCTCACAAGCTCCTTTTGGGAGGCTCCACTGCTCCTGTGCACCTCCTTCCCGCCTGCCGCCACAGTGCCATCTTAAACCAGTCTTTGTTTTTCCATGGAGCCCAACAGACGCATTCTGGTCATCCTCCACTTCATAACTGTTGTTCTTACCTGCGGAGGTCCTGCAATTCCAGGTTTTTCAACTAATCGCCTGCCATCGCCATTTCTTTTTTTTCCTTTTTATTTTCTTTTTTTCATTCAGTTCATTTTCTTTTCTTTTACTGCACCTCTGCCCTCGGAGCCAAGAAGACATAGTGCCTCGGAGCATTAGCCATTGATCGATCTCCAACCTGAGATGAGGATGGTTTCGGCTTTGTATTTATTGACATTGAGGGGTGATCAAACAGAGCACCAAGGGAAGACTCTGATGTGTTGACGTTGGAGCCCATCGAGGCATAACATTGAGAGTGATGAGGGTCCTCATGAGCGCCCCTTGAAGTGGCCCTGACAGAAGGAGAGGTCATCCTTCAGAATATCAGAAGGGCACTGACAGCCTGCTGAGAGCTGACATCAAGCTGGTGATTCCCCTATATAGATACTGAGTACATTGGTCGGAGTTGCTGAGGTCCCACTGCCTTCAGTATTGGCAAACACAGGGAAGCGTCTTCTGCAAGCTCTCAAGGAATACATCATGATGCTCTTGATGGTGCAGCAGGCCGGGGCCTTGACATCCACTTCAGAATCGGCTGCCATGGAGAGGTGCCTTCTGTAACCTCTCTAGGAACGCGTTGTGGCGCTCTTGCCAGTGCAGCATGTGGGGCCTCGACATCGGTTGCATTGACATCAAACAGCTGACCTTTGTGATGCATGCTTTATCTGCAAGACATGCATCAATATCAGGGCATTGCCCAGCAAATACCCCCTCTAGCATTTTGGAGTCCGATGTGCCCTCATAATCTAGAAAAGCATCAATGCATCACTGCTCCCGAAGAAGCTCCTGATTCCCTTGGGTCAAGAGAGAAGCAGAAGCTCAGAGGTAGTTTGTCTTTGTCTTGAAGACTGTTTCAAAAAGTTGGGTAACCAATGGGTCTTGTCGGAGGACAAGTCTCCTAAACTTCCATTGCACCCTTTTCCTCCTCATGAGCATGTAAGTCCCCCTCCTGAGAACATGAACTTCCAGGATTTGGTAAGGGATAGCCAAAATAGTGCCATTTTCTTTGGAGACTGAGGATGAGCCCAGGACAGAAGAGTTGGAGATCCTGCAGTACTCCTTGGCCCCTAAGGAAACGGTGACAATACTCATACACCGCATCCTACAGAGAGAGATGAGAATGTGGGAAACCCCCTCATGGTGCCTCCAAGCAGTAGATGGCTTGACTCCATGTCCAGAGTTCAGAATTTTATTTTATTTATTTTATTTAATAGTATTTATATCCCACTTTATCCTTGAATCAAAGCGGATTTCACTGCAAACCAATCAAGTAGGATAGTGCGGGGGTGTTGGCATGCAGTGGCTGTGAAGGTAGTGTAGAGTGTGTAGATAGGTAAAACTTGATTTGGGGTGCAATATATACAGGTTGAGCTATCTACATTGGAGTGCAATATATACAGGTTGAACTATACATTGGGCTATATACGTTTTAGTAAGAGTAATAGATTGGTTAGATGTTGTGGATGTCATGTCTTGTGTCATTCATTTTGTGGTGTGGTTGGGGTGGATTGGTGGTGTTCATTGAATTGTTCAATGAATAGAGCGTTTTTAAGTATCTTCTGGAAATCTTTTATATCTGTTGTTGATTTTAGATTATCTACTACTACTACTACTATTTAGCATTTATATAGCGCTGCGCACGCAGCGCTGTACAGAAGGGAAGACATTCAGATAGCAGGGGCTGCAAGAGAGAAGGCTCGCATGGATGTGGATTTGATTGTTCTTGTGAATAGAGTAGATGTTGGTATATTGTTTTTGATGCTGTTTCTGTCTGGTCTCTTGCTTGTTTTGGTTCCAATGAGTTCCTGTAGTATTCCTTCTGAGATGTTTTTAATTTTGAAGATGGTGAGCGCTGATTTATATTTTGCCCCGTGAGGAGATTGGCAGCCAGTGTAGATCTTGTAGTATTGGAGTTATATGTTCTTGTATTGAAGTGCTGGTAATAATGCGGGTAGCAGTGTTCTGGATTATTTGTAGGGGGCGGGTGATTTGTTTAGGCAGACCTTGGAATAGTATATTACAGTAGTCCAGCAGCGGTGTGATGATGGCTTGGCATACTGTACGGAAATATTCTTTATTGAGGAGGGGTTTTAGTCTCCGGAGTGTTGCGAGTTTGAAGAAGGCTGTTCTGGATATCTTGTTGATATGCGGTTGGAGGATGAGTTGCCATGGAGAATACTCTTGGATTCCAGAAACCTCAGCTTCCTCAACATTCCTTAATGGTCAAATCTGCCCTTAAGAGGTGCAAGAGTTCCAAGACTCATTCCTTGGCACAGACATTGGACTCTTTAGTGAGAAGGTATTTCAGGGTTCCATGCGCATAGCCTGCATGGTCTCTTACCGACTCTATAGGAGCAAGTTCTTGAAGAACATCATATGCGACCTTGCTAAACTGTCTCAGTTCCTCCTTTCAAAGAAATTGGAACGATATCATTCACTAGTGGCTCATGGCATGGACTGCTTGAAGTTCATGGTATGGGCAACCTAAGATATTTTGGTGATGGCATTGAGAGCTTTTACCTTGCGTATTGGTAGCCAGAGACTTTCCTGGCTTCAGTCCCCAGGCCTAGAACAAATTTGTTGACATGCCATGCCATGCCATGGAGAATATCTCTTGGGAGTACAGGTCGAAGAAGAGGCTAGCTTCATTGAAAAGTAGCTTGCCACATTTTGTAATCTAGCAAGGCACTCATCCGAGCCGGCCTCCTTTCGCAGGCGGTTCCAAGGAAGGAGACAGAAAAGGATCTATTACTCCCTAGGCATGGGTACTTTCCAGGTCCCAAACCTCCCACCCCAAACAGGTTTCTTGCCCACAACAGCGTTGAGAGAAGTCTCAGAAAGCCTAGCTGCCTTCTAAACCAAAATTTGGGGTGGAGGTTTCTTCGGCTCTTCCACTAACCCTCAGACTCATGGGTTCTACGTAGTCAAAAGTGGTTACAAACTACATTTATCGGATCTGTCACCAAATTGCCCCTGAGGGTGCAACTTCCTTACCTTCAAAAAGGAGATTGGTTATGCTGTCTGAATCAGAAGAATGCATTATACCCACATAATTACATCCTGTTCATAGTAGGTATCTCGGATGCATCCTGGGGAGACGACACTTTTCAGTGCCAAGTGTTGCAATTGGCTCGCCGTAGTAACTGCATACCTCCTGATGCTGTGAGCATGTGTCTTCTCCTATCTGGACGATTGCCTAATAAGAATACCACCCCTGAAGAATTTAAAAAATCACCCCATTCGGCTGTTAATACTACTAGAGTTTATTATAAATTACTCCACCTTCAACCTACCCAGCAGTTGGAATTCATAGGAGCCCTACTTGACATGACTCAGGTGAGAGACTTCTCCCGCACAGCCGACTTCACAGACTGGCAGCACTAGTGCGGGGTCTCAATTCAGTCAGTAGGTAACAGCAGGACATTAATTGTACTAGGCCACAATGCCTCTATCGTGCATGTCATACCCTTGGTACACCTCCATAGGAGGCAGGCTCAGTGGTCTCTAAGGACTCAATAGAGCCAAGTCACAGGTTGACTTAGGGATCATCTGTATGCCACTAATCCTCTCGTTCAATCACTGCTATGGTGGACAATCCATCCCAATTTGCTCAGAAGTCTCCCCTTCCAAATTGCTGCCCTCCAGAAGTTCAACATCAGGCACATCCAAGCTAGGGTGTGGGGGAGCTCTTCTCGATGGGTTGCATACCCAGGGTGAGTGGTTCAGCCAAAAAAACGTCTCTACCAGATCAACTTCTTGGAATTAAGAGCCGTAGCAACCACTCTGGAGGCTTTCCGAGATCAGCTGACCAACCGAACAGTTCTGATTCAGACCATTGATCAGACTGCAATGTTCTACATCAACAAGCAAGGGAGGAAAGGGCTCATATTTTCTGTGTTTGGGGGTCAGGCTCTGGAAATAGGCCATCACACTTGGGATGCACTTGAGAGCCATGTACCTGCCAAGCGAACTAGACACTCTGGCAGATGGACTGAGTTGAGTCCTCCATCCACACAAAGGGGACACTGAATAGGGAAGTTGCACCTTGCATCTTTCAGGAATGGGGTTTCCCTCTATAGATTTGTTCACTACTCTGCAGAATGCCTAGGTGGATCATTTCTATTCCAGGGTAAGATCACACAGCAGACCAGCCTCGAATGTGTTCTTCCTTGGAGGAAGGGTCTTCTGTCATTACAAAGACCCTCCTGAAGCTCAAAACAGATGGAGGCACGATGATTCTCATCACTCCCTACTACCCAGACAACCTTGGTTTCCTTTCCTGCTACAACTCTCCAGTCAGGAGCCACTTCGGCTGGACCACCCGCCGGTTCTGATTTTGCAGGGAGATGGAATGATGATGCACCCCAACATCCGGTCCTTGGTCTTCACAGCATGGAGGTTGAAAGGCTAATGTTGTCTGAGCTCCACCTACGAGCTGGGGTGCCTGATGCCCTTCTGGCATCCAAGAGGACTTCAACGAGAAGGTTGTCTTCCTGCAAATGGAAGAGGTGTACTGTCTGTGAGGGGACCAGACCCTAGATCCTTTCGTCTGTTCCACACAAAAGCTACTGGAGTATCTACTGCACCTCGCTGTATCTGGACTTAAGTTCAATTACGTCAAGGTCCACCTTGGTGTGCTTGGAGCTTATCAAGATGTGGAAGGAAAGTCCATCTTGGTACAGCCTTTAGTTCATTTTATGCGGGGGTTGCTTTTCTTGAAGCCTCCCTACAAACTTCCCTTAGTATCTTGGGACTTCAGTGTGATTCTTTCACAGCTCATGAAAGCTCCTTTTGAGCCCCACAGTTCCTGCCCTCTGACATTTTGACCTAGAAGATATTGTTTGGTGGCAGTCACTTCAGCACCCAGAGTGAGCGAACTCCAGGGTCTACTAGTTTATCCATCTTACACCAAATTCCATCATAATAGTGTGTCCTCCGTACTTATCCTAAATTCCTTCCAAAAGTGATATCGGATTTTCAGCTTAATCCGTCAACTGTTCTACCATTATTTTCCCAAGGCTTCATGCCCACAAAGGGGAAGCTGTGTTGCACACGTTGGGCTGCAAGCGAGCCTTGATGTGGACAAAAGCCCATAGAAGGTCCCATACAGCCTTTGTTTCTGCCGTTTCCAAATGCGCTCCCTCAGTTTGGCTAGCAGACTGCATCTCTTTCACTTATGCCCAGGTAGGCCTGAGTCTTCATGGTCATGTCACAGCTCGCAGCGTCAAAGCAATAGCTGTGTCGTTGGCCAACTTACACTCTGTCTCTGTGGTGGAGATCTGCAGGGCTGCGACTTGGTCTTTTGTCCACACAGTCACATCACTATGGTCTAGACAGGGACTCCTGATATAATAGCAACTTCGACATATCTGTACTTAAGAATCTGTTTGGGGATTAGAATCCATTTCCATCCCCCCTAGGCCCATTCTATTCGGTCCAGGCTACCAAAAGAAAAAAGAAGACAGAATCACCACTATCGTACATAGTTAGTTTCTGACTGCTAAGGCCTTTTTTAATCACTCAGGCAGGTTGCTGCCACTGTTGGGCTTGTCTGTTTTCATCAGCCTGCAGCTAGAGAGTCCCATATGTGAGGACTCCTTTCCGCTTGTCCATGGAGAAAAAGTAGTTACTCGCCTGTAGCAGGTGTTCTGCGTGGACAGCAGGAATAAGTCCTCACAACCCTCCACCTCCCTGAGGAGTTGTATTGTGCTGCAGCTATGCTATTAGACTGGTTGGATAGCACCGCCACCGCAACATGTGGGAAGGAGGTGCATAGACATGGTGGAGCCTCCTAAAAGCTTCCAGTAGGAGCTCGAGAGCATTCTGTGTGGACTCTGTTAGGACATCACCCATATGTGAGGACTTATTCCTGATGTCCATGGAGAACACATACAGGTGAGTACCTAACTTTTCCCCTGCAGTGGCTTAGATTTGCAGTCTTTCCCATGGCCACAGACACACAAGAGACTAGGGGCCCTAACTATGTTCAACATTTTTCATTCTCAGCCAAAAGGCCAAGAAGAGACTATCCTCAGTGCATAGCTCAAAACTCTGTTAGACATTATGTTTGGTCTTAGCCAAAAGAATAGGAAGCAACAGCAATGATCATCTTAACATGTGAAATCTAAATAGCAGGTAAAGAAAAGCATACTTTATCATTTTACATACATCCACTAAAATCGTATTTGTATATGATGTCCCCTCCTTTACAAACATGTACAGGACCATTTGTAGGATGAGTGATGTCTGTGGGGGAAAGAGGGTTCCTTTTCAATGACACAGCTGCCTGGGAGCTTACTTTTGCCCTTATGGTGATAGATGTCAGCCTGGGGCATTATCAGTGTGCCATGCCACTGCTATCTCAATCAGCCCTTCCAATATACATTCTAATTTATTCTGGGCCTGAATGGGCAGTAAAGTCGTAAATTAAGAGCCTAGTTTATTTTGACTCTAGGCATTTCAGAAATGATTTGTCCATCTATCTTTCTGTCTCTCTTTTTCTTCTCCACCCCAGAGCATGAAGGTCCAGTGAGTTCTGTGGCTATCAGTCCTGATGGTCTCAAGGTTCTGTCTACCACTTCCACAGGCAACCTTGGTTACCTGGACATCCCATCCCATAATTTCAGCACCTTGATGCGCTCACACACTGATTCCATCCTTGCATTCTCAGTGGACACCATCTGGAAGCAACTGGCTACAGTGTCCCGAGATAACACCATCCGGATCTGGGAGCTAGTCTCCATGCAACAGGTATTTATTTATTTATTTATTTTATTTATTTAGCAAACATTTATATACCGCTGCTTCCAGCGATCAGCAGCGGTCTGATTACACAAGGAGAACATAAGGAGGACTGTCAATCAGTACAGTAAAATTTGGGTGTGTACAGGTTGATCAGGAGGGTAGGCACATCACACGAGGGGTTTGTTAGGTATATGAGTACTAATTACATATATACATTATACATAAATGAGCAGGTATGACAAAAACATGGGAGCAAGTCTTGTATGAGCTGATAGTCTGGCACAGAAGGGCTTCCTGCAAGGCAGGAAGTATTGTAAAGTAAAACCCTGTGGTAAGTAATTGTATGATTAGCTTAGAAATGTGATTTGAATGGCGTTCCTTTGAATATTTACTAATCAGGTGCGTTGGTGGAGCACTGGTTAATACAGCAAAAGTTAACTTGTACAGTCAAACCTCGGTTTTCGTAGGCCCTAGTTTTCATACGATTCGGTTTTCGTTGACTTTTTTTGTCAAGATTTTGTCCCAGTTTTCGTACATTGTCTCGGTTTTCGTACAGTTGAAAATGGAGCACCATCTTGTGGCCAGAAGTGGGATTTTCTTTACTTTGATTCTCTTGCTGATTGACTGTTTTCCATATGCCAAAAAAAGTCTTCAGTAAAGGTAAAAGTGATGTTAAATGTTCATTTATCTATTTCTCATTGTTTTCTGTATGTAAAAATATAGTTATCTATAAAATGTACTTTTTGTTAATATTTTGGGTGTCTGGAACAGATTAATTGGATTTACATTATTTCTTATGGGAAATATTTATTCAGTTTTCATATATTCAGTTTTAGTCAGACTTTTTCGAACGGATAAATCACGAAAACCGAGGTTCCACTGTATGTTCTAATTCAATAAATTTCTTACTGTGTGAGAATTGTCTCTATGCACATTCACTTCTGAGTTTCCTTTCTCCAGGACCAAGCAGGAAGTCAGTCCTCACATATGGGTGACGTCGGCGCCAACGGAGCCCCCGTGCGGAGCATTTCCCCAGCTTTCAAAGAAAACCTTTGGGAATGCAGCGCACCTGCACAATCCCCTTCCCGCCCAAGGGTGCCATCTTGCCCAGTCTTTCTTTTTCCATGGAGCCCAACAGACGTGAGTTCGTGTCACCCGGGAAAAGTTGTTTTTTTTCGGCGATTTTTGCGTTATTTTATCCAGTTCGACGCCAGTTCCCATTCCTGCCTGGGCTCGGTACACCGGTATCGAGTCCGGACTTGTGATTTTCGGTTTTTGTCCTTTGTGACTAGCGTTCGCGCTCTTTTTGTGTTTTCACTGGCAGCCCGGTCGTTTGACCTTGCAGGGACCCTTTTTCCCCGATGGCTGCCAGCGGGTTCAAAAAGTGTGATCGGTGCAAGAAACTTATGTCTCTCACTGACACACATGACTGCTGCCTCCGATGCCTCGGGCCCGACCATGACCCGCTGGCCTGTGGCCTGTGCGGAAAAATCTCATCGAAGGCGCTTCGGAGCCGTCAGCATCAGCGTGAGAGAATATTCTCCGATTCCGCGTCTGGCCGGGCCCGGACTTCGTCAGAGGCCTCAACATCTCAGGAGTCCGACCCCGAGCGCCGTCGGGAGTCCTCTGACAGGGAGTCTCCCTCACGGGAGCACCAAAGGAAGAAAAAGCTCGTGAGAGCGTCATTGGTGGAGTCGCCTGGTTCCTCGAGGGTCAGGTCGCGTAGCCCTGACCGCCGCCCCGGGCTGTCGGAGTCAGAGAGGCCTTCCAAGCTACCTCGTGTGGAGCCAGAGTCCCCGAGTCACGTAAGTGCAGTTGTCCTCGTGGACTCTCCTCCGGGGGAGCCGACGTCGGGCCCGACGCTGTCGGGACCAATGTTCCCTCTAATTTTCTGTAGGTTGTATGCGCATAAAATATCAGCTGTGCAGCTTTTGAATGAAGGTTAAATTTTTGTGTGCCACATAACGACACTCGGAGTTATATACTTTAAAATTTGACTACACGTCAGAATACAGTATGTACACCACATTGATTGCACTAGAAAATATTATAGAACTTGTGAAAACCATAAATACACAACAACTTTTAAATTTTAAGATGTCTGTGTTGTTTTCTATCAGAATCAGAACCGTAATTTTTGTGCGCTCTGTTGTAAAGTATGTGCGCTTGCTCGGCGAGGTGTGTGCGCGCGGTGACGCGCACAGCTTAGAGGGAACAGTGGTCGGGACCCGAGACGGGGGCTGCTGAGTCTCCTGAGCTTGGACTCAGGTTGACGGCCTTGGAGAGCAGCTTGGCTGCCTTCATGGAACAGCAGCGGATGCTGATCGCCGGTCTGACTGGTGCATCTGCCCCGACCACCGGGACCTCGACGTCTAAGTCGACCCCAGAGACCGAGCCTCGAGTCGATGAAGTCTCGAGTCGATCCTCGGTCAAGGTCCCTCTCGATCTCCCGTGTGTGACTGAGGTCATCGACACCAATACCCTCGGCGTCGGGGCGGGTGGCACCGAGGCCCACACGGCCGAAGCCGCTCAACGACTCCTCGGAGGGGTCGGAGTTGGAGACGGAGGACGAGGAGTCCCCGGACACCTTCTGGACCCGGTGTATCCCTTCGGACTCACCGGAGTCCGAGCCTCGGAGAAAGTCCCCCCCAGAGGATACCCGGTTCTCAGACTTTGTGAGGGACATGGCCAAGGCCTTGGCCTTCCCTGCGGACGCCGAGGAGGAGCCTCGAGCCGAGGAGCTCGATGCCATCCAGTATGAATTTCCTCCGAAGGAAGTCTTTACTGTACCGGTTCCTCCGATGCTGGAACGGCTGCTCTTCCATATGTGGGAGGCACCGGCCTCGACGCCGATTCTTAGCAAACTGGTCAATTCCATTTATCGAGTCCGTAAGAGCCCGGGGTTCCAAAAGGCGCAGCTACCACACCACTCCATGGTTGTGGAATCGGCCATGCACCATCTGAAGAGTCAGAAGATGCACTCCTCGGTGCCCCTGGCCTGGATGCCCTCGGTAGAAAGTGCTTCCAGGGCTCTATGCTGTCTTGCCGTGTCCAGACCTACCAGCTGTACATGTGCATGTACCTACGGGACCTGGCAAAGGAGATTCAAGGCAGAGGCAGAGGTTCAAGGCTTTGTCAACGGGGATTCGAGAGTGCTCGAAGTTTATCTCTTGAGCAGCCTATGATGGCTTCGAGGCTTCGGCCTGGGTAGCCGCAGCCGGCATCGGTGCACGCCGTCAGGCCTGGCTACAGTCATCAGACCTGGAGCCATGGGTGCAGGACAGGTTGGTCGATGTCCCCTGCCGAAGTGAAAACCTTTTCGGTAAGCTCATGACTGAAAAGGCTGCAGAAATCGAGACCGAGACTCTCACCAGGACAAGGCTGTCCAGAAAAACTTCTGCCCCTTCTCAGAAAAAGAAGGGCTTGGGGAAAAAGCCCTTTTTCCCGAGGAAGGGTGCTGCCTACAAATCCTACCCTCACTATCAGGTCTCTCCAGCTCCTCAACAGGGCCAGCAGGCCAAGGGGCAGGGGCATGGGCCCCGTAGGCAGAAGACCTCCAAGCTGCCAGCTCCGGCTCCTGCACAGCAAGGGAGTGGGGTATTGACTCCCACAGCATAGCCTCTTCTCCACAGCTGGCGCCGCTCAGCACAGGAGGTCGGCTGACCCTGTACGCCTACAGATGGCCAGCCATCACAGGGGATACCTGGGTCCTCAGCATAGTCCAACAGGGCTACATGCTCCACTTCCACCAGATACCCCCCTCCTACTTTCCAGGGGAGCCTCCAAGACTCCCTCTACACAGAAACCTCCTCCTTCAGGAGTTGGCAAGTCTTCTAAAGGAACAGGCGGTGGAACCGGTGCCTCACCACCTGAAAGGGCGAGGCTTTTACTCCAGGTACTTTCTGGTACCAAAAAGGACAGGAGGCCTCCAGCCTATCCTAGACTTGCGAAAGCTAAACAAGTTTCTGGAGAGGGAAAAGTTCAAGATGCTTACCCTTGGGATACTGCTGCCCTACCTCTAGCAGGGAGACTGGCTATGCTCCGTAGACCTAAAGGATGCTTATACTCACATCCTCATTCATCCAGACCACAGGCAATACCTCAGATTTGTGGTGGGAGGAAACCATTTCCAGAACAGAGTACTTCCCTTTGGCCTAACTTCCGCCCCCAGGGTTTTCACCAAATGCCTGGCGGTGGTGGTGGCCTATCTTAGGAATCAGGGAATCTTTGTCTTCCCATACCTGGACGACTGGCTCATCAGAGGTCAGTCTCTCCAGGAGGCCAGACAAGCTGCTCTTCGCACTGTCTCTCTTCTTCAGCATCTGGGCTTTGTCAAACTATGCAAAGTCCACTTTGCTCCCTTCGCAGAACCTAGAGTTCATAGGGGCAAGATTAGACACCCTGCAGACAAGGGCTTACTTGCCCGAGGACAGGGCCCACAGACTGCTGGACTTGGCCAACCAGTTCCTAAGCAATTCTCAGGTCTCCACCAAACACTTCCTGTGCCTCCTGGGTCACATGGCATCCACGGTACATGTGACCCCGAATGCCCGTCTGCACATGCGGACGGCTCAGTGGTGCCTCAGAGCTCAGTGGGCACAGGCCACAGGCGACCTCCAAGACAGAGTAGGGGTGTCCAAACCACTCTTGGACTCCTTGCAGTGGTGGCTACATCTCCCAAACCTTTTCAGGGGAGTACCCTTTCAGGCCCCAGCACACACAAGGATGCTGACGACCGATGCTTCTTTAAAGGGCTGGGGTGCACATTGTCAGGGTACGTGCACTCTCAAGGCCTTTGGTCTCCTCGGGAGGCCACACAGCAAATCAATCTTTTGGAGCTGCGAGCAATCCGCTTGGCTCTACAGACTTTTTCTCATGCCCTCTCTCACCAGTCTGTCTTAGTTCAGACAGACAATCAGGTAGCAATGTTCTGTGTGAACAAGCAAGGGGACACAGGGTCCAGACTCCTATGTCAGGAGGCGCAGGCCCTTTGCTCCTTTGCAGTCAAACATGGCATGTTTCTCAAAGTGGTTTATCTGCCTGGTCAGGAGAACCTTTTGGCAGACAAACTAAGCAGGATTCTCCAGCCTCACGAATGGCAGTTGAATGCACTGGTGGTTCAGCGCATCTTTCTACGATGGGGACTTCCATCCATTAAATCTCTCTGCCAGTCCACTGAACCGTCAGCTGCCCAGGTTTTGCTCCAGACAGCCGCATCCCCTGAGAGTGGCAGCAGATGCTTTTCTGATTTCTTGGTCGACGGACCTCCTGTATGCGTTTCCTCCCACGCCCCTGGTGGCCTGAACTCTGTTCAAGATTCTACAGGACAAGGCCTCGGTCATTCTGGTAGCCCCCAGATGGCTGAGGCAACCATGGTTTCCACTTCTTCTGCAGTTGGCAGTGGAAACTCCATTCCCTCTGGGGTTGAAATCCGATCTTCTGTCTCAGGATCCAGGGTTCCCTCCTGCACCCCAATCTCAGATCCCTCAATCTGATGGCCTGGCTGCTGAAAGGACAGTGCTAGCTCCCTTACTTCTACCTAGGGAAGTTGAGGAGGTGGTCTTGGCCTCGAGGAGGCAATCCACCAGAAAGTCCTATGCACTCAAGTGGCGCAGGTTCTCTGTGTGGTGTGCTCAGCACAATGAAGATCCTTTCTCCTGCCTGGTGCCAGTAGTGCTACAATACCTACTTCACTTGTCAGACCTAGGCCTTAAGTCCAACTCTGTTCGGGTCCACCTCAGTGTTCTTTCAGCACACCACTCACCGGTGGAGGGGCAGTCGCTGTTGGCTCACCCCTTGGTGTCCCGCTTCCTCAGAGGCCTGCTTTTGCTCAAGCCTCCGATTTGTCCCCCTGTCACTGAGTGGGATTTGAACGTGGCCTTGCAACAACTTACTCGCCCACCGTTTGAGCCGATGGCTACTTGCCATTTACGCTTCCTTTCTTGGAAGGCGTTCTTCCTGGTAGCTCTTACCTCGGCCAGACGTGTGAGTGAACTACAAGCTCTGGTTTCTGATAGACCGTACACACGGTTCTATAGGAACAGGGCAGTCCTTCAGACTCATCCGAAGTTCCTTCCAAAGGTTGTCTCCTCTTTCCACCTCAACCAGGAGGTTGTTCTTCCGACATTCTTTCCCAGGCCGCATACCAGCCAGGCTGAGACAGTCTTGCATACTCTGGACTGTAAGAGAGTGTTGTCCTTTTACATTGAACGTACGCGGGGGCACCGAAGGGCTACTCAGCTCTTCGTCTCCTTTGACCCTAATAAATTTGGGTTACCTGTCTGCAAGCGTACGTTGTCCACTTGGGTAGCAGATTGTATCGCCTGGGCGTACAAGGCAGCCGACCTCCCCTTGAGGGTTGAGTCACGGCCCACTGTGTCAGGGCGAAAGCTGCGTCAGTAGCTCATCTCTGCTCTGTTCCGTTGGCAGACATCTGCCGGGCTGCTGCTTGGTCTTCAAGCCAGACTTTTGCAGCCCACTACTGCCTCAAGAGAGAGTCCTGAAGGGACAGTGCTTTCGGACAGGTGGTACTCCGTAATCTCTTTGAGGTTTAGGCAACTCCTACCCTCCGGCCCTTGTGTTGGGGTACCGTACGGGGGCGTTCTCAGAGGATATTCTTATCACTGATGCTGAGGCTCTTAAGAGGGAGCCATTTTTTCAGCTTTGGGTTCCCGGTAGCCTAGAGCTTGTGGAGTCCCATATGTGAGGACTGACTTCCTGCTTGGTCCTGGAGAAAGAGTAGTTACTCACCTGTAACAGGTGTTCTCCAGGAGCAGCAGGAATCAGTCCTCACGACCCTCCCTCCTCCCCTGGAGTTGCAGTCATATCCTTTATTTTGATTTTTGCTGTCTTTTAGCTATGTCATCAGACTGAGCAAGATGGCACCCTTGGGCGGGAAGGGGACCACGCAAGCGCGCTGCATTCCCAAAGGCTTTCTTTGAAAGCTGGGGAAATGCTCTGCACGGGGGCTCCATCTGCGCCGACGTCACCCATATGTGAGGACTGATTCCTGCTGCTCCTGGAGAACACCTGTTACAGGTGAGTAACTACTCTTTCCCCTTCTTCAAAGAGTTCCCTTCCCCATTTAATCTACATCCCCCCCTCTCCTGTTAACCAGCATCCTGCCTCCAAGTGGCATTCACAGAATAGAGATATCCCATCTGCCCCGCAAACAGCCAACTATTCCCATCCATCAACTAACCTGTCTCATATTCCACCATCTCATCTCAAAACCGCCATTCTCACTAACATTCGCCTTAGTTTACCTGGCACACCAAATCCCTGCCATTCATTCATTATATCCTCTCTCATCTGTACCCCTAAATCCTTGTCCTCTTACACACACTCTTTAGTTGTAGCCCTTACTCAAATTGCAGTATGTAAAAAGCCACGATGACTCTCAAAACCATTCTACTGAATCTGTCAGTGTTTCTGCTGCCCAAGTCCTTGTTGCCTGTTGATCTTCTCCTTGTGTGTCTCTGAAACTTTTTTGCCGCCATCTATTTGTTTTATTATTCTGGGCGCCATTAACTTTGCATTTGTTCTCCAGGCCTGTTACTCAAGCCTTCTTGAAAGCCCAAATAACCACCTCCACTGACCTCAGTCTTCATGATCTCACTTTTTGTGAATACCAGTCCAAATGGTAAAATTCAGCAGTAGAATGAGTCCTAACATATGGACGACTACTGTCATGGTTCTCTTTTCGGAGCACTGTAGAAACCCTCTGGTCGGGGGAAGGCTCACTTTCTGACAATGGTGGACCCTCATAACCTCGGACTCATGGGTTCTACAGATCATCCAAAGCAGTTACAAACTTCATTTATTAGAACTGCCACCAAATTGCCCCCCAAAGGTGCATTTATCTCAGTCCTCTGTATCAGGAACTGCTTCAGAGAAAAATCACCACCCTCTTGTCAGATCTTGCCACCAGAGTAGGGAGATTGGGGTTTTATTCCAGGTACTTTCTGATCCCCAAGAAAGCGGGGCGATACTGTCCTATCCTAGACCTAAGAGATCTGAACATGTACTTGGTAAGATAAAAGTTCAGAATGATTTCTCTGGACACCCTGCTTCTTTACCTTCAAAAAGGAGATTGGCTATGCTCCCTGGATCTGAAGGATGCATATACCCACATGCAGATACATCCTGCTCACAGGAAGCATCTCAGATTTGTCCTGGGGGAACAACACTTCCAGTACCGAGTATTGCTGTTTGGCCTAGCCTCAGCACCTCGCTTTTTCACAAAATGCCTCGCGGTAGTAACTACTTATCTCTGGGTGCTGGGAGTATTTGTCTTCCCCTATCTGGACGACTGGCTGATCAAGAATACCACTCCGGACGGGGTTCTGGAATCAACACGCTTGACCATTTGAGTGCTGGAATTACTGTGGTTTGTTATAAATGATCCAAAGTCCCACCTTCAATCCATCCAGCAGTTGGAATTCATTGGAGACAATGCTCGACACAACTCAGGTGAGAGTCTTTCTTCTGCACGACCAACTGCACAGGCTGACAGCCCTGGTGCAGGAGACTTCAACTGAGTCAGCAGGTGACAGCTCGCAAGATGTTGACTGTATTAGGCTACATGGCGTCTAAAGTGCATGTCATGTCCTTGGCACGAATATCACCGTCCCTCTCATTTAGTCATTACACTGGTGGATGTTCCACCACAATTTGCTCAAAGGTCTTCCTTTTCAAATTGCTCCACCCCAAAGAGTTCTAACGAAAAGACATATCCAAGCTGGGGTAGTGAGCTCATCTCGATGGGTTGCATACCCAAGTCAATTGGTCGCTTCAAGAAAGTCTTCATCAGATTAACTTGGAATTAAGAGCAGTGACAAACACTCTAAAGGCTTTTCAAGATAGACTAGCCAACCAAATGATTCTGATCCAAGCCACAATCAGGTCGCCATGTTCTGCCTCAACAAGCAGGCAGGCACACTCTTACCTCCAGCGATATCCAGCACTTCTGTCTTGCCTTTCTCCTGTGCACCTCCTTCGACTAGGCCTCACTAGCATTCACTGATGTTGCCATCTTGGCTGCCCTTTGGGAGTCACTCCGTCACAAGGAGAACACATACTCTTAAATCAATCTCTTTGTTGTAAGTTATGGACATCAGCTGATTTCCCACTTATCCACTCTTAGAGAGTGCTGATTTAAGCTTGGTGTGATATTGTTACTCAGGTTAGATTGCTTAAATTATTCCATTTGGGTTTGGAGCTCTGTTTCTATGTTGCTATCTGGATAAGTGATGTCACGTCCTCCAATGCTTCTGAATAAACAAGGGGATAATGTAGTCTAACCATTTTGCATGATGAATTAGTTTAATTGTGAAATTCTGGAATGTATTGGAGTCTGAGTCACCTGCTTTAATCCATTGTGAAGAGCTTTGCAATAATTTAATTGGACATAAAAATATGAACTAATACCAGTAATGCATCTCTATCTAGAAAAGATCTGATTGATCTAATTTGCTAACCATAATAAAACAGGAATCCACGACTGCTGAAACCTGCTATCAAGTGTCTATTCTACATCGATTGTAACCTCAAAGATAGTCGGCAAGGAGGCTAACGTGGTGGGATGCCCATTGATAGTGGAGCGAGAGGTGTCATACAGTTTTGATCAGTCACCCTCATTGCAGTTCAGCTGATTCAGTTTCAGTTAGAGTCCAACCACAGGTGGACCTTAGTCAAATAGGATAAATGAAGCCGGTTTGACATAGTATATCAACTGAATATTGTACACAAATATAAATGGACTCACCTCAAGAGATTACATTAATGTCTCTAGACTAACAAATACATTAAAGAGCACTGGTGCGAGAATGAACCCTTTCAATAGTTCCCACTTCATTGAGGGAAAAGGGAGTTACTGGCTGTGACTTGGAAGAGGCGGTCAGAAAAAAAGGCAGTGAACCAACGAAGGACTGTACCGCCTAGTCCTGTCTGCCAAGCAGTCAAATAGCAGTTGGTGACTAACTGAATCAAAGGCTGTTGATAAATCTAGTTGACACAGCTCAGTTAACAAGGAAACTAAACAAGTTTTTCTACTGTGCAGTTCACTAAACCCAAATTGATAGGGATGCAAAGCATCTACCTTGTGGAAGAAAGTTTTAAATTGTATTAAAACTACTTTCTCAATTACCTAGAAATAAAAGCATATTGGATGCAGGGCAATAATTTGTCAGTAACTATGGGTCTAAGAATGGATTTTTAAGTAATGGATGGACAATTGCCTTCTTAAAAGACTTGAAAAGGATCCTTTCAAAAGACTAGAGTCCTAAGTTGGTATTTTTAACCAATCTATAGGGAATAGGGTCCAACATACATATCAAAGCCTTCATTGAAGTCATCACCTTTTCCATGGATTTTTTTTTACCGTCTTACCAGATCATTCCAAACATTGTTTTTGCCTTTTTATCAGCAGATGGAGACAGAGAACAGAAGTCTGTGCAGTCTATCCTATATAGAGCACCATGCAGCCGGAAACCTCTGTGTATTCTGTTTCCCGCAGATGGTAGATGGGTCACCTGTACAGCTGGTGGATTCTGGTGGTAGGCCTGAGGCCCTGCTTGGAGAGCTGGGAGCCTTAAGTGGGCGCAGGCTGAGTGAGGGAGTGCCTCTAGCCTTAATGCTGCTCCCTAGCCCCAGGGTGATGCCCAGAGGCATCCAGGTCTCTCCCTCCACTCCTGAGGCAGGTTATGTGGGTGTCCACTTCCCCTTCTGCTTTCCACTGTCCCTTGGTTTTTTATTGTTAAAGCTTAAAAAAGGAAAGAAGTTAGAGAAGAGCCAGTATGAAAACAAGCCAGGGTACTGAGGAACTCTTAGAGTGGCAGAAAACCAGGCAGGTGAGGAGTCGTTGCGTCCCAGAGATAGTCAGCTGCCTGCAGGAGTATTAGTGCGGGTAAGGCATGGAGGTGACTGTTGGTTTGCCCCAGGAATGGTGCTTGTTTTGGGGACTCAAAGACTGCTAAGCTCTCCCTCCCTGATGCAATGGCATTCCATCAGAGTATGTGAAGCCCTGCAGCTCCCACAGACAGAGCAGTAAAGTGCTCCAGCACCTGCAAGTTTTCTCACGGTTATTCAGAGGTGACTGTATTAGAGAAAGCATCGGATGTCAGTTCCAATGGGGGTTTATGGCTGTGCGTCAGGCTTAATCTCTGGCCCCTTTCAAATCCAGTCTGAAAACTCACCTCTTTGAGACCACTTTGGATCCTGATCAGTTTAGTCTCCTTTGTTTCCTTACTATTTCCCTAGATACCCTTGTTCTCAACTATTGTGTTGTCTGTGAGCTCTGATGAACAAGCACAGTCTTTTTTTACATATGCCCATATGGCTTTGTGTACGCCTTATAGTGCCTTAAGTAGTAGTAGTAGAGGAGGTCAGGGATGGCACTTCCAATGTGTGATGGGTGGCCATTTTGGCTGCGGCTGATCATGTGCCTTAAGGCTCCAGAGAACCTTCCCTTAGCTGGCACCAAATGGACCTTAGGAGGTCTGAATTAACTTATGTCTACAGCCAAGGGGTCCGAAGGGGCAGATTACTTCTCCCTAGAGCGCATGCATCTCATGCATACGGTTTTCTGCTTAAAGTAGAGGTGGATGCTTTCTGCTGCTGCTGGGCCCTCAGGAATTGTGGCCTTTGTCTTTAAACATTCAGGATCTATTGAAGAGTACTCTCCTGGAGGCTCTGGAGGAGTGGCATGCTCACTCAGGAGTGTCAGTAGTGGAAATACTTTTGGTGCCTAGCCTGGAGGGACAGAAGAGGGTGAGGGGACCTGTAATGGAAGGTGATAATCCCACAATGGTGCACCTCTGATGCCCATGAATTTACAGACTCTGCATGGAGAAGTGACTTAGTGTTAAGGGCAGCAGCCTAGAGTCGGAAAGACTAGGGTTCAAATCCCACCGTCACTCCTTGTGGCCTTGGGCATTCCACTTAACCCTCCATTACCTCAGGTACAAACTTAGATTATGAGCCCTCTGGGGACAGGGAAATGCATACTTTACCTGAATGTAACTTGCCTTGATTATCTTCTGGAAAGATGTGAGCTAAATACTAAATAATTTTTTTTAAAAATTTATTTAACCCTTTCGCGTCCACACAATTGTTTTGTAACTGAATTTTTTTTCTTTTTTTTTTTAAGATTTGAGCTAAATGATGCAGAATATAAAGTTTTTTTTTTTTTTTTTAAATATTTCGAAGAAACAATATATCTCCAGGAACAAGCAGGAATGAGTCTTCACATATGGGTACGTCGGTACCGATGGAGCCCGCGCGGGAACGCTCCCCAGCGTCCAAAAAGAAAGCCTTTGGGAGCATCCCACGCGCATGCGCGCTCTGCCTTCCCGCCCATTCACTTCCCTCTCATCAGTTTTCCGCGGAGCCGGCAGGACGTATTCCTGTCACCGCAGAAAATTCTTCTTTTTATTCTTAGTTACTTGTGGTCGCGTCTGCCTTCCCTCGACGCCACTGGTACCGCCGGTGCTTTTCTTTCTTTTTTCTAAAGAATTTCTCTTTTCCTCAGAAATGTTTCCTTTTTAGTGTCTGACGGTTCTAGGTCACTAGGCCTCCATCTTTCCATTATGGAAAAGCCAGCCACTACTCTTAAGAAATGCTCAAAGTGTGGCAGTACAGATATTTTTTCTGACACCCATACTTGGTGTCTAAAATGTTTGGGTCCTGACCATCGCCCACTGGAGTGTCTTTCCTGCTGGAGCTCAAATAGAAGAAATCTTCAGAATCGAGCACAACTCGATACCCGGTTCACATCGCACTCGATGTCACCAGCTACAATATCTCCACAGGATCAGGTAACCAAACAAAAGTCTGTAAAGACTAGCCAGTCCTCGAGTGGTAGATCTCATTCCCAGTATCGAGATGGCTCTGGCCGTGCCCTCAAGGACATTTTGGCAATAAAGCCCCGGCGGGAGTCTTCGGGTTCCAAAGCATTAACGGGGCTTCAGGTTGTTCCCGGGGTTCTTACCTCGATGAACATACCTGGGCCATGCTCGGTGGTTGTGGCCGCTTCGAGCAGTACCGACATCCCGGCATCGGCTATGGTGATGGATGAAACACTCCTCACCGAGGATCGCAGTCTAGCGCTCTCGGCTACTTCGGTACCGCTAGAGTTGCTGCAGACCGTTCCTCCAGTATCTGCTTCAGTACCGGTATCAACATCGGCATCGGTGTCGGTACCGTCCAAGCTTACTTCGACAGACTCGCTTCCTTCTATGCCGAGCCTGGAATCGATCTCTAGCATGGATAATTCGGTACCGACTCGTCTCGGTACCAACCTCGGGCGGTACCGAAGACATCGCTTTAAGAAAAATCCGATGCTTCATCCTTTGAGGTCTTCCGATCCCGATGACTGGGATGAATCTATCGGTACCAAGGCTAAATCTTCAACAAGTCTGGCCTTTACCCCTCATTTTAGAGGGTCCTCCTCAGGGGAGATTTCTTTTCAAGCTTTTCTGCTTGATATGGCAAAGTTACTTGCCATTTCTATACTTGGTAAAGAATCCTTGCCAGGGGATTCAGAGACCCTGCAATCCCCCTGGATTTCCTTTGCATCAGATCTTACAAGATCTACTTTTAAGGATGTGGGAAACTCCTTTAACGGTATCACCACATTCTAAGACACATGACTCCATGTACAAGGTGCCACCTTCTCCAGATTTTCAAAAGACTCAACTTCCTCATCATTCTATTGTTGTAGAATCAGCAATGAGGCGTATTAAGAGTGCAAAGAAGCATTCTTCTTATCCGCCAGGTTGTGAGTCTAGAACAGGGGTGGGCAAACATTTTGACTCGAGGGCCGCAAGGGTTCATATATTGGACCCGGGGGCCGGACCAAGAGTAGATGGACGGTGTGTATGTGTGAATTAATATAAATTAAATTTAAATTTGTAACATTAAATGTTTAGATTAATTTAAGGTAGAAAAGCATAAAAAGAGTTATTTTACAAAACTTTTATGCAATGTATTTCTTTCATAAAATAGTACCTTCGATTTTAGTGGCCGTAGTTTGCCCATCCCTGCACTAGACCATGCCTCCCTACTTCCTTCTGTGGGTGGGTCTTTTGGTTTCTGAAGCGTGGTAGCCAAAGTGGGGGCTGTCCCACCCGCTTCATCCGAAAAGATGGGGTGGGCAAGATATGAGCGAGATTTAAGATTCTGAATCACCTCACATGAATCTGCAGTTATTGCGTGCTGAAGCGTCAGGAAGTGGGATATCCAGATCCTCCCAAGTGACCAGCCCATTTCCTGTCCTAGCCCCCCCATAGCCCATTATCAGTCCTAACCCCCCCATAGCCCATTACCAGTCCTAACCCCCCATCACCCCATTTCCAGACAGCCCCCATCAGCCCACAGCCCATTGCCAGTCTTAACCCCCCCATAGTCCATTACCAGTCCTAACCCCCCCATCAGCCCACATCCCATTACCAGTCTTAACCCCCCCATAGCCCATTACCAGTCCTAACCCCCCCATCAGCCCACAGCCCATTACCAGTCCTAACCCCCCCATCAGCCCACAGCCCATTGCCAGTCTTAACCCCCCCCCATAGCCCATTACTAGTCCTAACACCCCATCCCCCCATTTCCAGACAGCCCCCATAAGCCCACAGCCCATTGCCAGTCTTAACCCCCCCACTCCCCCATTACCGGTCCTAACCCCCTTCACCCCATTTCCAGACAGCCCCCATCAGCCCACAGCCAATTGCCAGTCTTAACCCCCCACTAGCCCATTACCAGTCCTAACCCCCCCCATCAGCCCCCCGCCCTTTGCCAGTCCTAACCCCCCCCAATCGGCTCACAGCCCACTGCCAGTCCTAACCCCCCCCCCCATCGGCTCATGGAAATTAAAATTAAAAAAAAAAAGCTGGCCGCTGCCGCCGCGGCAGCATGGAGTGTCCTGCGGGGCCCCCTCTGCCCGGCTGAACTCTCCCGGCGCGGCTGAAGCCCTCTGCTCCGGCTTGCAGATACGCGAAGGGAGAGTGTCTCCCTCACGTCTCTGTTAAGCCCGCAGGGGCTGATGGGAAGCAGGGGCTGATGGGAAATTTCCCATCTGCCCCTGCGGGCTTAACAGAGACGCGAGGGAGACACTCTCCCTTCGCGTATCTGCAAGCCGGAGCAGAGGGCTTCAGCCGTGCCGGGAGAGTTCAGCCGGGCAGAGGGGGCCGGATTAAAAGGTCCGCCGGGCCGTATACGGCCCGCGGGCCGTAGTTTGCCCATCCCTGGTCTAGAACTTTAGATGCCTTTGTATGTTGATGCTTCCAGGCATCCATGCTTTCAGCAAGAATTATCTCATATATTTTCTATATGGAATTATCTCTTGAAGAGCTCACAAAGAACTTAAAGCTTTTGAACCCTTTTCTTCAAGAACATAAAAGAGCAGACTTTTTCATATTAGTCAGTCATGCTCAAAATGTCTCTAAATTCCTTAATCGTGCTTCCCTGGACTGTTTTGAGTCTATTAGCAGAACTTCTGCTATAGCCATAGGAGCGCACGACGCATGGCCTGGCTCCAAGCTTCAGACTTGGACAAATGGGTACAAGAAAAGCTGGGAAATACTCCTTGTAGTGGTGAAAATCTCTTTAACAAGGATGCTTTATTTCAAGCTAATCAGTTAAACACTGATATTGTTGCTTTCAGAGGATTGTCAAAACTTTCCTCTGCCCCAGCTAGGAAAAAATCTCCTAACAAACTTTATTCCCCTAAGGGGAAAAAGTTTTATTCATCTTCTACCCATCATGCAGATGTTTCCAAAGAAGGGCAACATCATACCAGGCTAAGAAAACCAAAGTCTCAACAGGCTCAGCAAACTCAGCAGTCGCAGGGTTTCTGATTTTTATTCATTAAATCTTTTTTCCTGTTTTGTTTCAGAACCACTACTTAACTACAGAAGTATTTACAGTTCTTCTCATCCTTATTGAGAGGTCAGTGATACACTGCCTTAATCCTCCACTTTAGGCATGACTCTCTTGCTAAGAGCAGTCTATCCTTTCAGCTCTTAGAGCTATTAAGGATAATCATGCCCTACAGGTAACAAGTTTCTCCTCTCCTTTTAAAGTAAGCAGGGGAGTTACAACTACTTATAAGGTATGCTATGCCCTTCGCCTTGGCAGTTGTCTTGTACGAGGATATCTTATACTTTTCACTGCAGGGGAGCTTACCCTTTCAGAGACTTACCAAATTGTAAGTCTTTCCAACTCTGTATTACTTCCATCCCTCTTAGTTGAGATTTTCAATTTAAGAGTGATACTATTTGACTGGAGGGCTTACCTTTAAGCCATAGGATTGTCCCTAAGACCTACTCCAGTAAATAATTTCCATACAGAGTTTCTCCCCTCTGCAATCTTTCAAATATTTCTTTTAAGACAGCTTATCAGACCATAAGTGACAGTTATCACTTCTGTTCGGTCTCTCGGTCCTTTTCCAATCTATAGGACCTAACCTCTTCTGCTGCCTTAATAACATATAATTCCAAGAGAGGTTCCAAAACCTACTTGGACAGTTTATCGTTGCAGGCAACCTGTCTGTCTGCTATTCTTAGCCATCTGCAATCCTTTGGCTTCCACAGAATAGCTTAGGTTGCACACTGGTAATTAAACAACCAGATCTCACCTGGGCAACCTACAACATGCACTCTGCAATTCTACAAGAAGCTCTGCAACTATGGGCCTTTGCCAGAGAGCGTCAGGGCCATTCCTGGTGGGTAACTTTCAGATGGTTGAAAGGCTTGCCCAGTCATGCTCCCACATGACCGGGTTTTTTCCTACTTTTACCATCTTCCTTAAAATTTTCTTTTTAGGGAAAATGAACCAGGGTTTCGATTACGTGAAAGCATAAAGAATTGCTTAATTCCCTGAGTTGTTCCACATCTCCAGTGGAACTTCTCCAACAGGGATGCACTTCTTTTCACTGCAGTCTGTCCTTATCTAGTGCATTCCTTCTAATTCCTAATACTTCATTGGAGCTTATGTTGAACAAAGAACGCATTATACTCATATTGCCCTCATAGATGGGCAAATATGGTATTCCCTTTTATTGCGGCTTTCTCCACACTGAAGTTATAGAAGGATCCAGACTTGTTGTCTTAAGACTAAGGTTTCTTTGCACGTAGATCTCCACTTCTGGTTATTCAAAGTCTAGAATTTTAAAGAGATCTAGACCTATCCTTCTGACTAGGAACATTCCACTGGTTTCCATGTAACCACCTTCATGGTTCTTCCACGTGTAACCAATAAGGGGTTCTCTATCCATATTTTGCGAGCAGGTCTTACCCCTTCTTCTTGTTAAGTGAGTCTCTTATTTATAATATATATATATAATCTCACTCTGAAAGATTTGTTACTGTCCATATTAATGCTGTTCCAGCATGCCATAGGATTTTAAATGGACAACCAATTTCTATAGTAGTTACAAACTACCTTCTTTTACTGTAACCTTTCCGGTTACGTCACATTTGAAGCTCTCCATGTAAAGTCATCCTAAGTGACATCACTTACGGAAGACATTCCTGATCTTCAAGAAATTGGAGGCTACACTGCCTACTACAAATGTTTCTTTCTGTCTTTCATTTGGATAGAGGGATCTCAAAGACCCATCCTTTTTCTGCAAACCAGTCAGATTTATCTCCTCTCTTTCCTAGAGCCTTTTTCTGCTCCAAGGACAAAGAGCTTCAAACATTGGCCTACAGAAGCTTTAGCTTCTCATCTAAAGTCCAACCTCATTAAACTCTCCCAGTTTTTTCTTCTGGGATTAGTTCTAGCCTTTTAGTCTTCTGACCTCTGCCTGTATTGTGAAATTTATTTTCCTCTACTTTCCAGTAAGGTATTTTTTTTGAGGATAATGTACTGGTTTCTAGCACCAGACCATTAGTCTCAACAAATACTTTCGCAATACTTCTGTCTGAGGTCCACATTAGAGAATTGGAATCCAATTTTCACTAACTTTTCTGATTTACACAAGGACTCCTCTCCAGACGCCTTGTTTAGTCCAGCTGTTCCACAGCACACCCCTTTTTAGTTCAACTCTTTAGTTGGAGTGGAGGAGTAGCCTAGTGGTTGGGTCAAGGTACTTCAGGCCGGAAGGTCGGGGGTTCATATCCCACTAGAGGACAGCAACCTTGGGCCGGAAGGACTGGGGTTTCTAGTCCCACAGGTGCTCCTTGTGGTCTTGGGCAAGCCACTTAACCCTCCATAGCCCATGTTCCCTGTAAAATAGTTCTCTGTGTGCTGTGCTTTCCTGTCTAATCAATGTGTTTATACCTCAAAAATTTCCTGTCATGATTTGACAATTTCCAATCTGTAATCAAAAAACGCTGCTGATCGCTGGAAGTAGCGGTATACAAATGTATACTAAATAAATAAATAAACTCCTACCCTCCATCCCTTGGATGCCTCAGGTTCTGGGAAATAGCATGGCCCATCAACTAGATGGCAACATGCTGGGACCTCCTCCAGGCATCTTAGCTTGGGAGTCCCCATATGTGAAGACTCATTCCTGCTTGTTCCTGGAGATAGCACAGTTACTTACCTGTAACAAGTGATCTCTGGGAACAGCAGGAATAAGTCTTCACAACCCACCCACCTCCCCTAGGAGTTGTCTCTCTTTCTCTTTCTTTCTCTCTCTCTAATTTGTCTACTTCCCTCCTTCGGTCTCAGCTACAAACCCAACTGATGAGAGGGAAGTGAATGGGCGGGAAGGCAGCGCGCATGCGCGTGGGATGCTCCCAAAGGCTTTCTTTTTGGACGCTGGGGAGCGTTCCCACGCGGGCTCCGTCGGTACTGACGTACCCATATGTGAAGACTTATTCCTGCTGTTCCCAGAGATCACCTGTTACAGTTAAGTAACTGTGCTTTACTGTTGCCATATGGCAACTACGGTCTTGAATGGCTGAAAATTAAAAACAGTCTTGGCATCAGTTTCATTTACTGCTGGGTGTGATAGTTTAAATAACAGTTTTTTTCAGATGTCAAGCACAGATATACATCACATTTCGCACACAGTGTGTGGATTTTTTGGAAATATAGAATCCGGTGAAAAATTTGGGGGAAAATTAGAATGCTGCCATATGGCAACAACAGCCATGAAAGGGTTAATATTTAGCTCATGAGTTTCTAGTAGTTCTTCAAGGTGCGTTTACCATTAGATATAGTAGGTATTTCCCTGTCCCCAGAGGACTTACAATCTAAGTTTGTACCTGAGGCAATGGGGGCTTAAGTAATTTGCCCAAGGCCTCAAGGAGTGCCTGTAGGATTCAAACCTTGATCTCTTTAGCACCCCCTCATCAGGGGAGGGAAATTGTATTAAGTGGAGATAATTGGTCAAACGTATGGCCCTCCTATTGCCCATAGACTGTATACATTGTCCTGGAGACAAAGGATCATTATACTGAAGCGGGGCCAACCATACCCCTCTCTTATCTCCAAAAATGTTCCCCTTCATCTTCCTCTATGCCCTTAAAACAGTCTTCACAAGCTTACCCCCTTGCCTCCCCTCCCATATCATTGCCATCAATTTAGCCCATCCCACCTCTGCCCTTTCTAAAGCAACCCAGGATTTACACTCCACAAGTTTCTTCCATTCAAGAAATGCCCTCAATTGCACAACATTATAGTACCAAATCAGGTCAGGCACCCCTAACCCTCCCCACAATTTGGTGAGAGACAGCATCCTCCATGCCACCCTTAGGGGGTCGTCTCTTCCAAGTGTAATCAAAGATCAACTTCTGTAACTTTTTCAAAACCTTCTGCAGCACCTCAATAGACAAGATCATTGTGGGTGGAACATGGTTTTGTTCCATAGGACATTTGCCGGGAGGCTACATGGACATCCTTACTTTCCTTTGTGCAATACTAATGTTTGGATGTTCAGGCTAAGCAGGATGCAGCCTTTGGGGCCAGAGTCCTGGAGGCTAGTATAGCAAGGTTCTACTCTGTGATTACTGCTTGGTTACTTCCCTCGTATCTGGACTTGTCTGGAGGGACAATGAAAAAAAGAGAATTTAGGCCTGTCTGCCAGTTTTCTTTCTTTGAGTCCCTCCATCCAGTCCAGAACCCACCTAGCTGCTAGTTCTGCTGCTTGTAGCTAAGATGAAATAATATGAATGTTTAGGGTTATATGGGTTCTCATGTCCTGAGTGCTGGCCCTGGGTTGCTTCTGTTTCTCTTGTGTTGAGGCTTCCTGGCAGCTGGTATCAGTTGGCCCCTCGCCCTTTTGCTTGGGTGGGGGGGGGGAGGAAGTGTTTGTTTCATTGCTTTGTTATAGAAATACTGGTGATCTGTGAGCTGCAAAGGTCCCTATGTCTGGAAGACATAAACCAGTAGTTCTGGAAGAAGAGCATAAACCCACTGGTCTGGAAGGACTCAAGGAAAGAATATTAGCAGGTAGAGCCTAATTTCTCCCCATACTTGATTGAAAAGTTTTTTATTTCGTTCTTTGCTTTACTAATACAGAAGAAAAGTAATAAAAATTGTTTTTTGTTATTTTATCATACAATGATTTTCTTTATTGTTTAAATGTCTATTACCATCTCTGCGTTGCTGTATTTTACAATATTGGTGGTATTTAAGCCATTTTTTTCTTTAAGGATAACAAAGAAGGTACTGAAACAGACACTGCTAATAAACACAAACATTAGTGAACTGTATAGCATAGAGGATTATAATGGACTTAGGGTCCGAGGTGCAACCAAATTTTCTATAAGGGAGGATATTAACATAGAGCCTTGTAGGGATGAAGATTGTAATAGAAAGAAACTTGCATTGACTATTCTGACTCATCGCCACACTGCCATTTTCCTGTCCGTTTATGTGTGTTTCTCCAATTCAGCTCTATGATTTCACTGCTTCAGATGAGACCCCTGGTGCTGTGGTCTTTCAGCCCCTGCGCCAAATCTTTGCCTGTGGCTTCAGTAGTGGAATTGTGAGGATCTTCAATGTGGCAGCCTCAGCCCTCCTCGTTGAACATAAGTATGTTTATAAACTTACAAATTGTTTTTTTTTAAACCAAGCAGTTTCCTTTGTACTTCTGGCTTAATCAGAACCAGGATGGGATCTGGTGATATGATTCTTCATTTGCAGCTACTTAGGGATTTTCTCTATTGTATATGCCATCCTCCATCTTAACTAGTTTTATCACTGCAGTGGTATCCTGGGCTAAGGGCATACACTAGGGCTTCTCCCAGACCCTATAATCATAGGCCCTGAATCCAGCCAAAAGATGTCATCTTTTTTTTTTTTTATTTAAAATTTTTTATTAGCATCTGTAACAGTTACATTTCCATCGGAACAACAACTTCAGTACACCAAGTTTCCCCCAATCAACACATAAGAGATCAAACATCTTACACTTACTACCAGCTTTTCAAAACCTCCCTGGAACCCCCCCCCCCCCGCCCAATCCCCCCTCCCCTCCCCTCCCCTGTCCTTATGCTCCAACAATATAACAGTGAAAATCAAGATGGGAATGCTACCTAACATACCCCCGATCACCCACAAACTTTATCAGTGGATAACCTGAACAAGGCATTCCCCCCCAATATAAAACCCTCCCCCTTACTTCAACCCCTCTTCACGCAACCAATCACCCACAAACTTTATCAGTGGATAACCTGAACAAGGCATTCCCCCCCCCAATATAAAACCCACCCCCTTACTTCCACCCCTCTTCACGCAACCAAAAGATGTCATCTTTAAGCAAAAGATTAAAGTAGGGGCATATCGACAGAGAGGTTCTAATGAAGACAAAAGTAACCCAAATACCCTTAAGTACAGAGCAGATAGAGCGTAAAGATTCCAAATTACCCCTGCCTGCCAATAACCAGATTAATATGAATAAAATACGACCTCTAAAATGCTTGAATGCAAATACTAGAAGTTTAAAAAATAAGATGAGAGAGTTAGAATATATAGCACTAAATGAGAGGTTAGATATGATTGGTATCTGAGATGTTGTGGAAGGAGTACAACCAGTGGGACACTAATGCCGGGGTACAAATTATATCGCAATGATAGAGTAGATCAAATTGGTGGAGGGGTTGCACTCTGTTAGAGAGGGCATTGAGTCACACAGGATTAAAGTGTCGCAGGAAACAAAATACATGGTAGAATCTCTATGGATTGAAATTCCATGTAAAAAGGGGAAGGCGGTGGCAGTGGAGGGTGTACTACTGAGGGAGGAGTAGCCTAGTGGTTGGGGCACGGTACTTCAGGCCGGAAGGTCGGGGGTTCAAATCCCACTAGAGGACAGCAACCTTGGGCCGGAAGGACTGGGGTTTCTAGTCCCACAGATGCTCCTTGTGGTCTTGGGCAAGCCACTTAACCCTCCATTGCCCATGTTCCCTGTAAGTATTAGTGTATGTGTCTCATATCCCCGCGTGTTAAATGTATCCCCCAATTGTGTTGTGACCGCTTTGATTGAAGGATAAGGCGATATACAAAACTGTCTAAATAAATAAATAAATACTGACTGCCAAGCCAGAATGAATAAATGGACGATGAAATGCTCAAAGAAATCAGGGAAGCTAAAAAAAAAAAAGTTACAATACAGTAATAATAACGGTTGATTTCAATTCCCCTGGTATCGATTGGGTCAGTGTCACGTAGGACATGCTAGGGAGAAAAGGTTTCTAGATGAAATAAATGACTGCTTCTTGGATGAACTGGTTAATGAACAGACAAGAGGGGAAGCCATTTTGGACCGAGTCCTTAGTGGTACACAAGATCTGGTGCAAGAGATAAAGGTGTTAGGGCCACTTGGTAATAGTGATCATAGCTTCATCGCGTTTGATTTCAAAAATGGAGGAAAGGATGGCAAGGAAATCCACACTACTGCCTTTTAACTTTCAAAAGGGAGATTATGATAAAATGAGGAAGATATAAAAGGAGCACTTGCAATAGTTAAAGATTTACATCAAGCATTGGCATTGTTTAAATATACCAGACCAGACCAGCTGTATTCCATGCTTTAAGAAAGGTGGAAGGAAATCCAAAAAATTGCCGGCATGGTTTAAAGGTGAGGTCAGAGAGGCTGTTGTAGCCAAAAAAAGTGATATAATTTGATCTACCAATTTCCCTCTCAGGAAATGGAAAAAGGAGCCAAGTGAAGAAAACTGGAAACATAAGCACTGGCAAGTTAGATGCAAGGCTTTGATAAGGCAGGCAAAGAGAGAATTTGAGAAGAAGCTTGCTGTGGAAGCAAAAACGCATAATAAAACCTTTTTCAAGTACATTCGTAGCAAAAAAACCTGCGAGTCAGTTGGACCATTAGATGATAAAGGGGTAAAAGGGGCACTAAGATGGGACAAGGCCATAGCGAAGAGAATGAATGAATTCTTTGCTTCAGTCTTTACTGAAGAAGATGTAGGGAAGTTACCCGTGACTGAAATGGTATTTAAAGGAGATGCATCAGAAGAATTGAAAGAAATATTGATAAACCGGGAAGATATATTACAGCTATTTGATAAACTAAACAGTAGCAAATCACCTGGACTGGATGGTATATACCTGAGGGTGTTGAAAGAACTGACACATGAGATTGCAGACCCTACTATTAGTAATCTGTGAACTATCAGGAAAATAATTTATAGTACCTAAAGATTGGTGAATGGCCAATGTAACACCGATTTTTAAAAAGGTTTCCAGGAGTTTTCTGGGAAACTACAGGCCGGTGAGCCTGACATTAGTACCGGGCAAAATGGTAGAAACCATTATAAAGAACAAAATTACTGAACATATAGATAGTCATGGTTTAATGGGAGAAAGCCAACATAGATTTAGCCAAGGAAGGTCTTGTCTTACTAATCCATTGTATTTTTTTCAAGGTGTGAATAAACAGGTAGACAAAGGTGAGCTGGTCGATATAGTGTATCTGGAATTTCAGAAAGCCTTTGACAAGGTCCTTCATGAGAGACTCTTGGCAAAGTTAAAAAGTCATGGGATAGGAGGCAGTGTACTATTGTGGATAGGGAACTGGTAAAAGATAGAAAGCAGAGGTTTGGACATGCAAGATGGCGCCGGTAACGGACACCCATTGACAGCGCTCCCGTGAACCCCCCATCTTTTTCTATTACCTTCTTTCTTTTCTTCTTTGGTGAACTTACCTGATGCCGCACACAGGCAGGAAAAGAAAAGCCAAGCTGTCGACGGCGATGGGGGAGATCCCGGGTACAGAGAGGTCGGCGGTTTGCGGGCCCATGGATTCCTTTGTGTGGCCTGGCAGGAGGAGTGAGTTGGCTCCAGGGCACCTGCTGAGCGCTCTTGGGGCGGAAGGAAGGCCCCTTAGCGCCGAGGGGTTAGAGGTCTCCCTCAGCCCGGAGCTCCGTGTGCCGCCGGTGCAGCCGGAAGTGGAGAGCTTGCCTGGGATCGTGAGTGCAGGCGTGGGAGATGTGGCCAACCTGCTTCTGGTGTCTCAGAAGCAGTAGCCCAGCCCCGGAGGAGGTCAGTGGGAGCTGGCATCTCTGGCTGCGGTTCTTGGCATGGAGGGAGTGAAAGGGGAAGGGTTGGCGTCAACTCTGCATTCTTCGTTGGAATTGCCCCCGACGATGTTGGATAAACATCTTCAGGTTGGTGGGAACGGTTACGGACACAGTCTGGTGAGGCCTGATTTTGTTACCTCTGATAGCTAGTTTATGGGAAGCCTTCTCTTCCATGCACCTCAACATTTCATCTCAGCTCATCTATTTTGCAGCAATTTCAAGTGTTTGGGCAGCAATTAAAGTTGTACGAATTGGGTCAAACTGAGCTTACTGCTAAAGTGGCCTCATTTGAGGGGCGTCTGAGGCAGATACAGGAGGTCTTCCAAGCCTTTGTTAAGGACTCTGTGGTTATGCATAGGAGGATGGAATTTCTGGAAAATGCTGTGAGGAGCCGCAACCTGCGAATACTGAATTTTCCTAAGGTTCCGTCGGTGTCTGCCCTGGAACTTTCTAAGAAGTTTCTTGTAACTTCCCTTAAGGTTTTGGCTGATTCTGTGCCACCTATATTGAA
Organism: Ichthyophis bannanicus; assembly: GCA_033557465.1. NCBI lineage: Eukaryota > Metazoa > Chordata > Amphibia > Gymnophiona > Ichthyophiidae > Ichthyophis > Ichthyophis bannanicus. Next base: position 177,442,593 of record CM066044.1, read on the forward strand.
AGCCTTCTATTTTCCAACTGCAAAGGCTAGTCCTGTGGGTAAAGATGAGCATCTTTTGTTATCTTCGGACAGTTTGGATCTATCTATTTTTTTGGAGCCGTCCCCATCTGATGTAGGGATGACTGCTACATTGCTGGTCACCTTTTCCCTTGAGGCGGACAGAGATTGGCTGTTGAAATTGTTTTTCAGGTCCCCATGTAAAGTGTTCTTGGAGTCCCATCTAAGAATATTTCCTGATGTTTCTAGAGCAACCCAAAAGAGGAGGAGGCAGTTTCTTTTGTATCGTTCAGGGGTGCTTCAGTTGGGAGGGCTGTTTTTCTTACGTTTTCCGTGTAAATGTCTGGGGAAGTTAACTGGGCATAGTTACATTTTCTTTGAACCCTCTCAGTTGGCCTCCTTTATTGCCTCTAAACAATCATGTGTGCAGGTTCCTTCTCTTTCTCCCTCTCGGGGTAGTCCCCCTAGTTAGGAGGGATAAAATCGGAGATTATTGTTTGCATTCCCCCCTTGTCTGTTTATTTTCCTGTATTTGCTTTGAAATAAATTTGTCCTGTATATTGTGATCTATCTTGCCATGCTATTGTGGGCTTATGATTATTCGATTTTTGTGCTTGGAGGGAAAACGTTTTCTCCAGGACCAAGCAGGAAGTCAGCCCTCACATATGGGTGTCATCGATGTCGATGAAGCCCTAGCGGAGCATTTCCCCAGCTTTCCATGAAAGCCTTTGGGAATGCAGGCACGCATATGCGGTTCCCTTCCCGCCTAAAGGTGCCATCTTACCTCAGTCTCTCTTTTTCCGAGAAGCCCACCGGACGTGTGTCCTGTCATCCCGGATAAAAGTTTGATTTTTTTGGCGATTCTCGCAATTTTTTCTTCTCCGGTTTGACGCCGGTTCCCCTCCCACCGGGTTCGGTACACCGGTATCGAGCCCATTTCTTCTTTTTCGGTTTTTGCCCTTCGTGGCTGGCGTTCGTGCCCTTTTGTTGCTTTTCCCTGGAAGGCCGGGCCTTTGACCTCGCGGGGACTCTTTTTAAAACCGCTGGAAGCCATTGGGGAAAAAAGTGTGATCGGTGTAAGAAGCTGATGTCTCTCACCGACACACACGACTACTGCCTTCGGTGCCTCGGTCCTGATCACGACCCTAAGACGTGTGGACCATGTGGGAAGATGTCTTCCAAGGCACTGCGAAGTCGCCAGCAGCAGAAAGAAAGGCTTTTTTCTGACTCAGCCTCCGGCCGGGCCCGGACCTCGTCTGAGGCCTCGACATCTCGGGATTTGGATCCCGAGCGCCGTCGTGGCTTCTCGGACAGGGGGTCCCCCGACCGGGAACGCAAGAGGAAGAAGCGGCTCGTGAGGGCGTCGTCGGAAGAGGTCCCTGGCTCCTCGAGGGCCAGGTCTAAGACCCCCAACTGTCGCCCCGGGCCCGTGGAACAGGAGAAGCCTGCCAAAGTTCCTTGAGTGGAGCCAGAGTCTGCTGGACACGTAAGTCCTGTAGTCCTCGTGGACTCTCCTCCCAGAGAGCCGCCGCCGACGCCCGAGTCGGTGGCTGCTGAGTCTCCTGAGCTGAGTCTCAGGATGACAGCCTTGGAGTGCAGACTGTCTGCCTTCATGGAACAGCAGCGGGCACTGCTGGCCAGCCTGTCTGGCGCATCTGCCCCGACCACGGGACATCGACATCGAAGTCGACCCCGGAGACTGAGCCGATACTCGAGACCATGAAGGCTCGAGGTCGACCTCGGTCGCGGTCTCCCTCGGGCGTCGACGCCGGTGCCTCCGGTGTTGGGGCGGGTGCTCCCGGTCCCCGTGAGGTCGGACCTCGACTCCTCGTCGGACGAGTCCGCCTGGGAGACTGAGGATGAGGAGTCCCCCGACACATTCAAGACTCGGTGCGTCCCGTCGGACTCACCGCAGTCTGAACCCCGGAGCAGATCCCCTCCGGAGGATACCTGGTTCTCGGAGTTTGTCCGGGATATGGCCACCGCGTTGGCTATCCCGGCGGACCCCGAGGAAGAGCCTCGAGCCGAGGAGCTCGAGGCCCTGCAGCACGACTCTCCTCCGAAGGAGGCCTTTACTGTCCCGGTTCCTCCGATGCTGGAACGGCTCCCCTTCCAGATGTGGGAGGCACCGGCCTCGGCGCCGGTTCTAAGCAAGCGGGTCGATTCGATCTGTTGACTCCGGAAGAGCCCTGGCTTTCAGAAGGCACAGCTACCACACCATTCCATGGTGGTGGAATCGGCCATGCATCGTCTGAAAAGTCAGAAGATGCACTTCGAGGTGCCTCCTGGCAGGGAGGCCCGAAACCTCGATGGTTTTGGTAGAAAGTGCTTCCAGGGCTCGATGCTTGCTTGCCGTGTCCAGTCTTACCAGCTGTACATGGGCATGTACTTGCGGGACCTGGCCAAGGAGTTGGCCGGGTTCTCTGCTGGTCTCTCCGGGGAGCCCTTGCAGAGGTTCAAGTCCTTCTCCTTGGGGATTCGGGAATGCTCCAAGTTTATGTCCCGCGCCGCCTACGATGGCTTCGAGGCTTCGGCCCGAGTTGCGGCAGCCGGCATCGCGGCTCGATGCCAGGCGTGGCTGCAGTCATCAGACCTCGAGCCATGGGTTCAGGACAAGTTGGTCGATGTCCCTTGCCGAGGTGAGAACCTTTTTGGCAAGCCCATGACCGAGAAGGCCGCACAGCTCGAGACCGAGCACCTTACCAGGACCAGGCTGTCTAGAAAGACCTCTGCTCCTTCTCACAAGAAGAAGGGCTCGGGTAAAAAGCCCTTTTACCCGAGGAAGGGCACTGCCTACAAACAGTACCCTCAGTATCAGACTGCCTAAGCTGCACCCCCGGGTCAGCAAGCCAAGGGGCAGGGTAATGGGCCCCGTAGGCAGAGGACCCCCAAGCCTCCGGCCCCTGCTCCCACTCAGCAGGGTGGGGTTTTTTGACTCCTTAGGCATAGCCTCTCCGTCCCTGCTCTCCCAACCCTGCACAGGAGGTCGCCTCACCCTCTTTGCCCACCAGTGGCCCCGCATCACTGGGGACAGTTGGGTGTTAAACATAGTCCACAGGGGCTATGCACTACACTTTCACCAACTGCCTCCTTCATATTTTCCAGGGGAACCTCCAAGGCCTCCCCTGCACACAGATCTTCTCCTGCAGGAGCTCCAAGGTCTGTTGGTGGACAAGGCGGTGGAGCCCATGCCCCTTCACATGCACAGTCGAGGGTTCTATTCCAGATACTTCCTGGTACCCAAAAGAACCAGTGGCCTTCGACCTATTTTGGACCTCAGGAATCTCAACAAGTTCCTAGAGAAAGAAAAGTTCAAGATGCTTACTCTTGGAACACTTCTGCCCTACCTCCAGCAGGGAGATTGGCTATGCTCCTTAGATCTAAAGGATGCGTACACTCACATCCTCATTCATCCAGACCACAGAAAGTACCTCGGGTTCATTGTGGGAGGAAACCATTATCAGTACAGAGTACTGCCTTTTGGCCTAACCTCCGCTCCCAGAGTCTTTACCAAATGCCTGGCAGTGGTGGTGGCCTACCTGCGAAATCAAGGAATCTTTGTCTCCCCCTATCTGGACGACTGGCTCATCAGGGGTCAGACATGCCAGGAGGCCCGACAAGCCACTCTCAGAACTATTGCTCTTCTTCAAAGCTTGGGGTTTGTAATAAACTTCGCAAAGTCCACTTTGCTCCCCTCCCAGAACTTGGAGTTCATAGGAGCAAGGCTGGACTCTGTCCTGGCAAAGGCATTCTTGCCAGCAGACAGGGCCCAAAGACTGATGAGCTTGGCAAACCAGTTTCTCAGCGGGTCACTAGTCTCCGCCAGACTCTGCCTGAGGCTGCTTGGTCACATGGCTTCGACAGTTCTTGTGACCCCCAATGCCAGGCTCCATATGAGGCCTGCTCAGTGGTGCCTTCGGAATCAGTGGTCACAAACCACAGGCAGCCTCAGGGACAGGATAAGGGTGTCCAAACCCTTTCTGGACTCCCTCAACTGGTGGCTACACCCACCCAATCTACTGAAAGGGGGTGCCTTTTCAGATTCCTGGGTACACAGTGGTGTTGACCACAGACGCCTCCCTGCAAGGCTGGGGGGCTCATTGTCTGGACAAGTGAACCCAGGGCCTGTGGTCTCCTTGGGAAGCCGCACAGCAGATCAATCTCCTAGAACTCAGGGCTATTCGCTTAGCACTCAAAACTTTCTCTCCTGCCCTGGCTCATCAATCTGTCCTGGTTCAGACAGACAACCACGTAGCCATGTTTTATGTGAACAAGCGGGGTGGGACTGGGTCCAGGCTCCTTTGTCAGGAGGCACAGGACCTTTGCTCATTTGCCCTCAAGCACAACATGCTCCTCAAGGCTGTGTACCTACCAGGCCAGGAAAACTACCTGGCCGACAGGTTGAGCAGAATTCTGCAGCCCCACGAGTGGCAGCTACATCCTTTGGTAGTTCAGAAGATCTTCCTGAAATGGGGTCTTCCTTTGATAGATCTGTTTGCCAGTCCACTGAACAAACAGCTGCCACAGTTCTGCTCCAGACAGCCGCATCCTCTGCGGGTGGCAGCAGATGCTTTTCTGATTCCATGGTCTCAGGGCCTCCTGTATGCGTTTCCTCCCACGCCTTTGGTGGCCCGAACTCTGTTGAAGATTCTTCAGGACAAGGCCTCGGTTCTGCTGGTGGCTCCTAGGTGGCCGAGACAGCCTTGGTTTCCACTTCTGCTTCAACTGGCAGTGGATTCCCCACTACCTCTGGGGTTGCAACCCAACCTTCTCTCCCAGGATCAGGGTTCCCTTCTGCACCCCAATCTCAAAGCTCTCAGTTTGATGGCCTGGAAGCTGCAAGGGTAGTTTTGGCTCCCTGGGGCCTACCTCAGGAAGTTGAGGAGGTTGTCCTAGCCTCTAGAAAACAGTCCACTAGGAAAACCTATGCTCTCAAATGGAAGAGGTTTTCTGTGTGGTGTCAGTCATGTACAGAGGATCCTTTCTCCTGTACTGTACCAGAAGTGCTTCAGTAACTGTTGCACTTATCCAATCAGGGACTCAAGTCAAATTCTGTTCGGGTCCACCTCTCAGCTCTAGCAGCTCACCACTCACTGGTAGAAGGACATTCTCTGTCGGTTCACCCCTTGGTGTCCTGCTTTCTCAGAGGCTTGCTCTTGCTCAAGCCCCCAATCCGTCGTCCTGCTCCTGAGTGGGAGTTGAATGTGGTCTTGTAGCAACAGACTCGCTCACCTTTCGAGCCGATGGCTACTTGTCCACTACGCTTCCTGTCCTGGAAGACCCTCTTCTTGGTAGCCTTAACTTCGGCTAGGCGAGTGAGTGAGCTTCAGGCCTTGGTCTGTGCTAGGCCTTATACTAGGTTCTATAGTAACAGGGTAGTCCTCAGGACTCACCCTGAGTTCCTCCCTAAGGTTGTCTCCTCTTTCCACTTCAACCAGGAGGTGGTTCTTCCAACTTTCTTCCCTAGGCCTCATGCTAGCCAGGCTGAAGCAGTTCTGCATACCCTGGACTGTAGGAGGGCCTTATCCTTCTACCTTGACCGTACGCAGGGGCATAGAAGGGCTACTCAGCTCTTCGTATCTTTTGACCCTAATAATTTGGGGTTAGCTGTGTCCAAGCATACCTTGTCCATCTGGGTGGCTGACTGTATCACCTGGGCTTACAAGGCGGCTGACCTTCCTTTGCAGGGTCGGGTCACGGCCCATCGTGTCAGGGCAATGGCTGCCTCAGTGGCTCATCTCCACTCTGTACCGTTGGTAGACATCTGCAGGGCTGCAACTTGGTCTTCAAGCCAGACTTTTGCAGCCCATTACTGTCTGGAGAGGGAGTCCCGTAGGGACAGTGCTTTTGGCCAGGCAGTACTCCGGAATCTCTGAGGTTTAGGCAACTCCTGCCCTCCTACCCTCTGTTGGGCTACCGGTGGAGGTTCTGTCAGTCTAAAGCCTTTCTATGCTGCTGAGACTAGAGGGAGTTCTCTTGTTCAGCCTGGGTTCCTGGTAGCCCAGAGCTAGGCAGTCACCCATATGTGAGGACTGACTTCCTGCTTGGTCCTGGAGAAAGAGTAGTTACTCACTTGTAACAGGTGTTCTCCAGGAGCAGCAGGAATCAGTCCTCACAACCCTCCCTCCTCCCCTGGGAGTTGCAGTTGTACATAGTTTGTTTTTCCATTTTTGTGTGCTGTTCTTAGCTATGTCATTTGACTGAGGTAAGATGGAACCTTTAGGCGGGAAGGGAACCGCGCATGCATGCCTGCATTCCCAAAGGCTTTCATGGAAAGCTGGGGAAATGCTCCGCTAGGGCTTCATCGACGTCGATGACACCCATATGTGAGGACTGATTCCTGCTGCTCCTGGAGAACACCTGTTACAGGTGAGTAACTACTCTTTCCTGTTATTTCATTAATGTGCCCTTTCTGTACAAGTTTTCTTTCTTGTGTAAATTGTAAAATTGCATAAATAAAAAATTAAAAAAAAAGATAGAAAGCAGAGGGTAGGGCTGAATGGCCAATTTTCCCAAAGGAGAAAGGTGAATAGTGGAGTATCCCAGGGATCTGTGCTAGGTCCGCTGTTTTTTTTTTAAACATATTTGTAAATGACCTGGATATGGGAATAATGAGTGAGGTAATCAAATTTACAGATGACACAAAATTATTCAAAGTTGTTAAAACCCAAGATGATTGTGAAAAATTGGATAGACTGGATATTCAAGTGCAAAATTATGCACTTAGGAAAGAACAATCCAAACTATGGTTACACAGTGCAAGGTTCCACATTATGAACCCCACTACCCAGGAAAAAGATTTAGGTGGTGTCATGGTTAATGCGTTGAAACCCTCTGCCCAGTGTGCAGTGGCAACCAAGAAGGCAAATAGAATGCAGGAATCATAAGGGAAGGAATGGAAAATAAAAAACAAAGGATATTATAGTGCCTCTCTATCCATTCCTTGATGTGACTGCATCTTGAATATTGTGGGCCATTCTGGTCACCATATCTTAAAAAAGATATAGCGGAATTAGAAATGATACAGAGATGAGTCACCAAAATGGTAAAGAGGATGGAAGGATACCTCTATGAGGAGAGGCTTAAAAGGTGTTAGGGCTTTTCAACCTGGAATAGAGACAGGTGAGTGGAGATATGATAGAAGTCTATAAATTAATGAATAAAGTGGAACGAGTAAACATAGATCAATTCTTTATGCCATCAAGAAGTAGAAAGACTAAGGGACATGTAATTAAGCTACAGTGTAACCTGTTTAAGACTAATAAGAGAGAATTTTTTTTCACTCAACGTGTAGTCAAACTCTGGAATTCGTTACCAGAGGATGTAGTAAAAGCTGTTAGTGTAGCTGGGTTTAAAAAAGATTTGGACAAGTACCTGTAGGAAAGATCCATAAATCATTATTAAAGAGGATCCAGGTAATTCACTGCTTGCCCCAATACAAGCATTATGGAACCTATGTGTCTTTTGAGGAAACTGCTAGGTACTTATGGCCTAGATTGGCCACTGTTGGAAACAGGATACTGGGCTTGATGAACCTTGGTCTGACCTAGTATGGCATATCTTATGTTCTTATACCAAGGTATTTTGGAGCGAAATGTGCTCCCTAGTGTCAGAAAGCTAGGTCTGGGTCGAAGGTCATAGGTCCTCCAGCAGGACAATGACCCAAAACACATATCCAAAAGTACAAAAGAATGTTTAAAAGGAACAAATGGATTATTTAAAAACTGGCCAGCAGTAAGTCCTGATCTCAGTTCAATAGAGAACCTTTGGAAAGAGCTGAAATCTGCCATTGGTTAAAGAGTGGGAAAAACTACCAACAGACATATATACGAAACTTATAGAAGGCCACAAGAAATATTAGGAGGCTGTCATCACTGCTGAGGGTTGTGCAACCAAAATATTAATGAAGGGTGCCATTAATCCTCTCCAGGTCACATTTTGAATTTTTTCTTAGAAATTACTACATCTAAGTTGCACAAACATCTTTATTTGTTGTATACCTTTGAACATATTAAAATATTATGATGACATACAGTTGGCATATTTCCAAGTATTTCTCAAGATATTGTACACAACATACCTAAAATGCAATGATGCAAATAATGTTGATCACTACTCTATACCACTTTCCACTTGAGCCATGGAGCTAACCTACAAACCATTTTAATAAAATCTCCTTTCCAGATCTCCCTGCTAGACTAGTCAGACAAGTGGGTTATATCCCCTTACCAGCAGATGATGGTGACAGAGATTAGAAGATTCCAATGATGACATCCCTTTTACAAAGGCTTGGTTAAGCTAAGTGCACCCTCCAGTATTTCTCCAGCGGATGGTGGATTGCTGGACTGGTGCAACTGGATTTATGGGCTCTTGGCAATCATCCTGTCAGGAGCCTTCCTGTCGAGCTCCATACATGGAGGTCTCCAGGGCGTATTTTTTAATACCTTGTTGCAGTTTACCACTTTTACTACTAATGAGCATTTGCATAGGGCTACAAGTCGTACGCAGCGCTGCACAGACATGTAAGAGACAGCCCCTGCTTATCAGAGCTTACAATCTAGTCAAGACAGACAACACAGAAGGTGTAGGCAGGGATAAAACAAGGGGGAAAGGAAAAGAAAAAGGAGATCAGGTGAGTCAAGATCCAAAAGCAGCAGCGAAGAGGTGAGTTTTCAGCCTGGATTTGAAGAGGGTCAGAGAAGGTGCCTGGCATACAGACACAGGTAGTTTGTTCCAGGCGTAAGGTGCAGCAAGGTGAAAGGAGCGAAGTTTGGAGTTAGCAATAGAAGAAAAGGGCACAGATAGAAGCAGTTTGCTAGAAGAGCGGAATTCCCGAGAGGGGTTGTAAGGAGAGATAAGAGAAGAAAGGTAGTGAGGAGCTGCAGAGTGAATGCATTTATAGGTCAGCAGGAGAAGTTTGAACTGGATGTGGAAACGGATATGGAGCCAATGAAGTGGCTTGAGAAGAGGAGTAATATGGGCATGACAAGGCTGGTGGAAGATTAGCCGAGCAGCAGAGTGTTGAACAGATTGAAGGGGAGAGACATGGTTCAAAGGGAGACCAGCAAGGAGTAGGTTACAGTAGTCAAGATGGGAGGTGATTAAGGAGTGGATAAGCGTCTTAGTAGTGTGTTCAGAAAGGAAAGGGCGGATTTTGCTGATGTTATAGAAAAAGAAACGGCAGGTCTTAGCTATCAGATGAATGTGTGTGGAGAAGGAGAGAGAAGAGTCAGAAAACCCCAAGATTGCGAGCCGAGGAAACAGGAAGGAGCAGAGAGTTATCCACAGAGACTGAGAAAGGAGGAAGAGGAGGGAAGGTTTTAGGGGGAAAGATAAGAAGTTCAGTCTTGGCCATGTTCGGTTTCAAGCGGCAGTGAGACATCCAGGCAGCAATGTCAGAAAGACAGGCAGAGATCCGGGTCTGGATTGCCGAAGAGATTTCAGGTGTGGAGAGGTAGATCTAGGAGTCATCAGCATAAAGATGATACTGAAAGCCATGGGAAGAGATAAGCGCACCACGGGGCTGGATATAGAGAGAGAAAAGGAGCGGACCCAAGACAGATCCTTGGGGTACACTAACTGGGAGCGAGATAGCAGAGGAGGAGGAGCCACCAGAACACACACTGAAAGAGCGATGGGAGAGATAGGAGGAGAACCAGGATAGTACAGATCTCTTAAAACCAAGCGAGGACAGGGTATCGAGGAGAAGGTTGTGGTCAACAGTGTCAAAAGCAGAAGAGAGGTCAAGAAGGATGAGGACAGAGTAAAGGCCCTTGGATTTTGCCAGGAACAAGTCACTGGAGACTTTGGCAAGATCCGTTTCAGTAGAGTGTAAAGGACGAAAGTCAGACTGTAAAAGATCCAGGAGGGCATGAGAGGAGATGAAGTTGAGGCAGCGGCGGTGAACCGCACGTTCAAGTAGTTTAGAAATGAAGGGAAGGAGGGAGATGGGTCAATAATTAGAAGGACAGGTGGGATCAAGTGAGAGTTTCTTGAGGAGAGGTGTGACCACAACATGCTTGAAGGCTACAGGGACAGTTTTAATGGAGAGCGATAGGTTGAGAATATGAGAGATGGAAGGGACAACAGTGGAGGAGATGGGGCTTAGGAGACGGGTGGGGATAGGATCAGAGGAGCCAGGTGGTGAGTTTGGAGGAAGAAATAAGGTGTGCAGTATCCTCGTCAGAGATCACAGGAAAGGAAGAGAGGATAGCAGAGGTAGGGGGAAAAGTTGGGAGTGAAGAGGGGAAGGAGGGGAAGTAGCTGACTTTGTGAGGAATTGGAGAGTCATCTTGTGGATTTTGTCATGGAGGGTGGATTAGATCCCTGCCAGTTGTGACCAGTTGAGCCTTGTGTGGCCTATCCTTATTCTTACAGCCTGGGAATCCTCTCCTGAGCTAGTTCAAATTGAAGAGTTTAAAAAAAAAAGGAGTTTGCTTCAATAGGGGATGAAAGGGGCAGTAAGAGTCAGTTTGAGGCAGTTTCTGATTTTTTTTTATCACCTCCCCCCCCCCCTCCCGGCTACCTGCAGTACTCCTAGGAGATCCAGTTGAAGTGCTTCAGCCTTTGTTGTGGGCTCAGAGAAAGACTGAAGAGCTGTGAGAGTGATTGGGCTTAGGGAAGCAGGGAAAAAGCAGGCATTGTGGATCTGCTTTGCTGGAGGGCCTGACAAGTTTATGCTGCTGCTCCCGTCTGGTGAAAAAAGGAGAGACCCATGGCACATTGAAGCTGTTGTCGGGCACAGCACTTTGTTTTTAACCCTGGTAGCAGCACTCGGGACCAGGGAAGGTCAATACATGCTAGTACCATTTCACCAGCAGTAATGGTGGGAATGGCTGCCATTTTGCCAGCCACGGAAGATCATGGCCCACCTCTGGTCCTGCTCCTGAGAGGCCGTTGCTGGAGGAAATGCTGCTCAGGGAGCTGAAGAGCCTTCTGATGCAGAGTTTCTTAGCTTCTTTAAGCATGCATGGCCTTTTTAGTGTGGTAGCTCGAGGGAGAGGGAGTCTTGGGGTCCTCAGCTGGGCCATTCTCAGTCTGCCAGGGCTTCTGTCTCCCAGGGTTCTTCTAAGGCTGCAGGATCTTCACAAACACCTTTGTGGGAAAGGATAAATGGCAGCCTGAAGCTTCCACAGTCAACTTCCTGGCAGTTTCTGGGGAGAATGGGATTCCCAGGTAGCGAATCTCTTGAGGGTGAATCTCTTGAGGGCAGCTCAGGAAGCACTTCTAGTAAAGAGGAAAGGGAGTTATCCCCTCTCGTGGAAGAGGATGATTCCTTGAATGTCCTTTTGTTCTACAGAGAGGAGATTCCTCCCTGAATCTACCAAATTATATCATCTCCAGGAACAAGCAGGAATGAGTCTTCACATATGGGGGTACGTCGGTACCGACAGAGCCTGCACGGGAATGCTCCCCAGCATCCAATCAAAAAGCTTTTGGGAGCATCCCTCGCGCCTGCGCACTGCCTTCCTGCCTTATCCACTGCCTCTCCTCAGTTTTCATTTTTCCGCGGCGCCGGCAGGACGTCCTCCTGTCACCGCAGAAACTTTTTTCTTTAAATTCTTTATTTCTTGTTTTCTTGTGGTCGCGGCTGTTTTTCCCGCCGCCACCGGTACCGCCGGTGGGTTTTTCTTTTATTTTTCTTAAACTCAGAGAGATTTTTCCCTCTGTTTCTGTCTTAACTTTTTTGGGCCTACAAGGCCTCTCCATCATGGAGCCTTCTTCTCCTAAGAAGTGCCTTCACTGTGGAAACACAGTTTTCTTTTTAGACTCCAATGCCTGGTGTCTGACCTGTTTGGGTCCTGACCCTTTTTCCCCTGAACAATCAGGCTGCAAATCTGTGAGAAGAACTTCCCTCTTTCGAGTTTCCCTCGATACCGTTTTCCCTCCCGGAGTGAGGGCACCGGCCTTTTCTTCTCTACAGGATCAGGTAACCCACAAACAGTCTGTTAAGACTAGCCAATCCTTGAGTGGTAGGTCTCATGCCAAGCATGACGGCTCCGGCCTTGCCCTCAAGACCCCATTGGCATTAAAACCCCAGCGGGAGTCTCCGGGCTCCAAAGCATTTCAGGGGTTTCAGGTTGTTCCTGGGGCTCACCCCTCACAGAACATACCTGAGCCATGCTCGGGGGTGGCATCCACTTCGAGCGGTACCGATACCCCGGCATCGGCACCGGTGTTGAGTGTTCCACTCTTCACCAGGGATCGTCATCTGGTGTCCTTGGTACCTTCAGGACCGATCGATACGACCCAGATTGACTTTCCTGTATCGGCAACATCACCGATACCACCACTGACGTCGGTACCCTCTAGACATGCATCGATAGACTCGCTCCCTTCGATGCCGAGTCTGGAATCGATATCTAGTCTAGATGACTGGGTACCGACGCGTCTCGGAACCGACCCTTCTTGTTTCCGGATACGCAGTACCGAGGATATTCACCAAGCGTTTCTGGTTGCCTCGGTACCGCTTGAGCAGCCTCCGATGACTGCTTCGATGGCATTACCGTCTCCGATTCTGACTCAGCTACCGGTATCGGTATCAATGTCGGTTCCTGCAGTTACATCGGTACCATCGATCCTTTCGATGCTTAGTTTGGAATCGATACCTGGCATGGACGATGCAGTACTGACTGCCTCAAATCGTTACTGCCAGTACCACTATCCATCTAGTGGGGTTCTTTTTCTGCACCAGACCAGTACATCCTCTGGTGCTCAGGCTGCTCCTTCAACCTTAGCCTACCCAGGGATAGTTCCCATTGGAGATCCCTCTTTTCAGAGATTTCTCCTTGACATGGCAACCTTTCTTGCTATTCCTATCCCTGGCTGTGATCCTACTCAAGGCTCTCCTGCAGAAAAGGAAAATATAATGCTTCCTTTACATCATTTTTTGCAGGATCTTCTTCTGAGAATATGGGAATCACCTTTAAGGGTTCCCTCACCTTCTACAGCAACTGATGTTCTGTATCAGGTGCCCCCCTCTCCAGGGTTTCAAAAAACTCAACTTCCCCATCATTCCATTGTAGTGGAATCAGCAATGAGGAAGGTAAAAAGCAAGAAGAAGCATTCTTCTTATCCGCCAGGTCGTGCATCTAGAGCACTTGATGCCTTTGGACGTCAAACCTTCCAAACATCTATGCTGGCATCAAGGATTATCTCTTATATATTTTATATGAGTCTATCTCTCCAGGAGGTCACAAAGAAATTATCTCTTTTGACTCCTTTTTTATCAGAGCCTAAGGCTGCAGACTATTCCTTGCTTCTTAGTCATAGCCAGAATATCTCTTGGTTTCTTTCTCGTGCTTCTCTAGACTCTTTTGAGTCTGTTAGCAGATCCTCTGCTATTGCTATTGGAGCACGTCGTAGAGCCTGGCTCCAAGCTTCAGACTTGAGCAGATGGGCACAAAACACACTGGGTAATTCTCCTTGTACTGGAGAAAATCTCTTCAATAAGGAGGCTTTACGTCAGGTTGCTCATTGCTCCACTGACATCCCTGGTTCTGGAGACCATCCTAAGCCGCCTTCTTCCCAGGAGGTAGGAAATGTCCTACCAAACCTTCTTTCCCTAAGAAAAGAAGGTTTCACTCTTCTCCTGCCCATTATCCAGATGTACCCAAGCAGGGGACACCTCGTCCTGGTCTGAAGAATCCAAACTCTAGCCAGTCTGAGCATACCCAGCATCCATAGGTTCCTGAAGGTTGCAACCTACAGTTAACTTCTTCTTAGCAGAAGTTTGTTCACTGTTTTTTCTTTAAAGCTCTACACGTGGTTTCCCTTCTTCAGTATGCTAAGCTGTCAGGATATTCTTGTCCATGGGTTACAGATTTCTCCTCTTCTTCCTAACAAGAAGAGAAGTTACAACTATCCCATGATAGTTTCTGTCCCAACATGAACATTTTTTCCTTCAGCTGACTCACCATATGGTAAGTCACCCTTCAGTTACCTGTTTTCTCTACCCTCTCATCCAGGGTTTCCCCTGAATGAGTGGTACCATACTGAACAGCTTCTCTAGCCTTTCATTCCAGTGTAGACTTTTTTTCCTTGAATAAATTTTCTGGACAGCTCATCAGACAGGGACAGGAATATTTCCTCTCCCTTTGTCTGTTCTCTCTGTTTTACACAGAAAGATTCTCTCTGCTGTCTCTTTCAGCTGCTGTTCATGCAGGAGTTCCAGTGATTGAACTACTGGTACTTTCCCACAAGTTTCCAGTCTATCTTCCACTACTTTTGTCTAGCCTTAGTAGTGATTCCAAGATAGTCCTCATCACTGTTCCCTCTAAGCTGTGCGTGTGTGTGCGCGCGCACACACCTCTCTGAGCAAGCGCACATACTTTACAACAGAGCGCACAAAAATTCCGGTTCTGATTCTGATAGAAAACAACACAGACATCTTAAAATTTAAAAGTTGTTATTGTAATTACAAGAAATTTTCCGCTTCATTTAGTAATCGTCTATTTTCATTTAATTTTATTAAAATCAATGTGGTGTACATACTGTATTCTGACTTGTAGTCAAATTTTAAAGTATATAACTCCGAGTGTCGTTATGTGGCGCACAAAAATTTAACCTTCCTTCAAAAGCTGCACAGCTGATATTTTATGTGCACACAGCCTACAGAAAATTAGAGGGAACATTGGTCCTCATCTATCTTGGATAATCCTACTCACTTCAGGCTTCTCACATTATCTTCTTTCTGGCCATCTCCATTTCCTTGGATGTGGCAACACACCTGACTTACAGTCAGTTTTATCTCCTAATTCTCCTGCATAATGCTCTCTGCAATCTTCAGAGAAGCTTTCTACTATGGGCCCTTTCTTACAGAGCATTGAACTTTGTCTCTGATGGCTATTCTATAAGTAGAAAAAGCTTATCAGTCATTTTCCATGACTCTGAGGGTTCTCCACACCCTCTTGTCTCCTGTTATAATACAGAATATGAGCTTTTTCTGCGTGAATGTCCAAGGAGTTCCCAATCCTGCAGGAATATGCTCTTTTTTCCTTACATCTTGGCCTCATGCTATCCTACTCCTCATGGACAGCACATATTCTACTAGTAACGCATGATACCCCTGTGTCCCTCCAGTGGGTCATCCTGGTATCTCCTTCTATGCGTTTCTGTCCATTTACCATGTCAGAGTTCTACAGAACTCACGACTTGCTCTCTACAGACTGATATTATCCTCTGTTTTTTCACGCAACCATCCTGGTTATTTCACTGGATAGCATTCCTGCACCCTCTTAGCCTGCAGAAATAGATTCTCTATATATCTTTCAAGTAGGTTCCACCTTCTTGTTATTAGATGAATCTTTCCCCTTCACATCTCCCATGTGAATGTTCTTATTGGGCTTAGTTGCAGACATGTATCTTCAGTCTTATATATTCATGTATGTATATATCTCTATATATTTCTATACATACATATGTCTGTAAGCTGTGTGTGCCCCTATATATATATATATATATATATATACACATTTCTATATCTATATATCTATATATCTATATCTATATATATATTTATATGTATATATATGTATATATATGTGTATATATATATATATGTATATCCCTCTATATATGTATCTGTCGAGATGCTTTTTATAGGTCGATATGTATTTACATACTATCTCCCTAACTGTCTATGCTATAAAGATTTTTACCTTCTTGAAGGTTCCAGACAGTGGGCTTGCATTTTTTCATACAGTCCCTCGGTATGTGGGGGCTGTTATGCACACAACCACCACTGTGGTACTAACAGCTTCCACTTTACTCTAGGTCTCGCTATCCCTGAAGCATCATGCTTCGATATCTTTCCTATCTCTCACCAGCTAGGAAAGACAGTGTAGATCTTTAGTAGTTCTGAGGTTTCAGCCCTTTACACATCTGTTCTCCTTGGGAATACGGGGCTTTTTTTCCCCATACCCCTTCTTCCCTCCAGGACTGGGCTAGTTGTCCAAATCGGTCAGTCTTCTTCTTTTACTCCTCAATTTTAATGACTCTGTAGCTAAAAGGGTTTTCAGCTTTTTCCCATAAAGCTTTCCGCTGAAGACCTGCCGTTCTTATACTACCCCAGTTGACACCTGGGTCACCTGCCAATTCCAGGTTTGGACCTTCATCCTCACTGCCGTGAGGTCACCTTGAGGATTCCCTCTACTGAATCTCCAGTAGACTCCATCACGCTCTCTACTTCCTACAATCCAGTAGGTAAGCTCCATATTATGATTGTTCATTAAATAATTTTAATGGTACTTATCATACATACCAAGGACTCCTCTCCTGTAGTCCTTAGGTTCGCTGTTTTTTCTTACAGCTCCTCTCTTTTCAACTCCTACCCACCATCCCTTATGGGATGCCGGAGATCCATGTGTGGGAAGTGCAGTCCTGATCCAGGGACACGCATTTTATGGGATCTCCCCCTGGCATCTATAGCTAGGGAGTCCCCCATATGTGAAGACTCATTCCTGCTTGTTCCTGGAGATAGCACAGTTACTTACCTGTAACAGGTGATCTCTGGGAACAGCAGGAATAAGTCTTCACAACCCACCCACCTCCCCTAGGAGTTGTATCTATCTATCTATCTTCCTTTCCTCTTTCTCTCCTTTTGTCTCAGCTATGAAACTCAACTGAGGAGAGGCAGTGGAAAAGGCGGGAAGGCAATGTGCAGGCGCGAGGGATGCTCCCAAAAGCTTTTTGATTGGATGCTGGGGAGCATTCCCGTGCAGGCTCCGTCCGTACCTACGTACCCCCATATGTGAAGACTTATTCCTGCTGTTCCCAGAGATCACCTGTTACAGGTAAGTAACTGTGCTTTCTCTACGAATAGCTAATTTCAGAGGAGAAGGATAAGTCGCAGGCTGATCCTATATTTATAGGCATTAGGAAGTTCTCTAGAGCCTTCGTGTTCCCATCAGAGTTACAAATGATGGTTTGTGTGGAGTGGGACTCGCTGAACGTTTTGCTGAGGAGTGACAGCCTGTTTTGGCCCCAAGCTGAGGTAGATAAGTGGCTCCATTTTCCCAAAGCGGATGCCTTGGTGATGGCAGTTATGAGAGAAGCCACTATTCCTATGGAGAGGGCACAACAGTGCTCTGTAACCAACAGGATATGAAGATGGACAACCTGTTGAAAACAGTGTTTTCTACCTCTTCACTTAGTCTGCAGGCTTCGGTCTGTGGAAGCTTGGCTGCTTTCATACTTTTGCGCTGGATTTGGCTCTTGCCTGAAGACTCTTCTTCCATCTGTCTTGAGACGGTGGCTTCATTCCTAGCAAATGTGATGTATGATCTCCTGTGTCTAGTTGCTCGAAAATGGCTTGGCTCCGGCACTGGGCAGTGGATGCTGCCTCTAAGGCTAGGTTGTCCAAGCTCCCGTTTAAAGGCAAGCTTCTGTTTGGGGAGGACCTTGAAAAGTTGGTGAAGAACTTGGGTGAGGTCAAGCCAGTGTTTGTCAGACGTTACAGCTCTTTTGGGCTTAGGGAAGCTTTGGGACTCCTCTTCATTCTCCAGCAGACCTTCCGCTTCCTGTCCATCCCAGTGACAGCCAGGGGGCCCATTCTGTGATTTCGCAGGTAGGTGGCTGCCTCCACCTTTTTTTCTAGTAGTGGGCCTGAATCATGGTATATTGTGCAACAGGGCTGTGTGTTGGAGTGTGCAGAACCAATCAAAGATGCCTTTGTAGTTTCTCTGTGTGGTTCTACAACCAAGAATATGGCAGTGCAGTTAATGCTACATAGACTTCTGCAGCTCCATGCTATTGTCCTACGGCCATCCTCTTTCCCTCCCCTCTCCCCCTCCCCCTCCCAAAAGAGGGCGAGGAAGGTTTACCATCTGTTTCATGGTGCCAGAGAAAAATGTCTCATGCTGCCCAATTTTTTACCTCAAGGGCATCAACACCAGTCTGAGTGGCCTGGTTTCTTATGAAAATGTTGAGATCGGTCACACAGACTTTATGGCAAGGGAAATTTCTAGCTGCCCTAGACCTCGCCGAAGCCTACTTTCATATCATCAGAGAGCATCAACAGTGCTTTGTCTACTTTGCTATTTTGGGCAGCTGTTTGTACCCTGCTCTTTGGGTTGGTGACAGCCCCCAGGTCCTTCTCCAAAGTTGTGGTGGTGGTAGTTGCTTCTCTCTGGAAGGAGGGCATTTGTGTGCATCCCTACTTGGCAACTGGCTCATCTGGGCAAAGTCTCTGCTCAAGGCTGTTGGCACAGTGTCTTGGGTGGTCCAGTTTTTGAAAGTTTTGTCTGGGTATTGAACTGCAGCAAGAGTTGCTTGGTACCCTTCCTGAGCTTAGAGCTTTTTGGGGCCTGGTTCGATATCCAAATGGGGAAGGTTATCCTCACCAAGGAGAGATGGAGCAAGCTCTCCAATCAGCTCAAGGCATTTTGGAGTCACTAGGCTCCCAAGGTTTGTGATTATCTTCAGTTAATTGCTTCACAACCAGGCAGTCCGAGTGCTTTCAGACAATGTCATGGTTGTAGCCTATGTCAGCTGGTAGGGAGGAACTAGAGCTTGGGGATTGCGCTGAAAATGAGTATCCTGTTTCCCTAGACAAAGTGCAGTCTGCAAACTCTTTTGGCGCAGCACATCATGGGGGTGAAAAATGTTGAGGCCAACTTTCTCATTCGCCATGTGGTCAATCCAGGGGAGTGGGAACTGGCCCTCTGGGCGTTCCTTAGCATCCTGAACAGATGGGGCCCCCTGAGCAGATGGGGCCTTGAATCTAATGCCAAGCTGCTGGGACTTTTCAGTTGCTGAGGGAGGCCAGCTCTCAGGGTGGGGGTGCTGAACTGTAACCTGGCCTCAGACAGCTATCCTGAACGTGTTTACGCCGTGAGCGTTGATCAGGTGAATTCTTCATTGAATAGAGGACCATCCCGGGACTGGTGATCTTCGTGGTGCCAGATTGGCCATGTCAGCCCCTGGTCTTGGAAAGCAGAAGAGTCTGCTGCAGCAAGGACATGTCCTGATGGATGACCAGCTCTTTTCTTGCTTACGCCCTGACCCTTGAGAGGTACTGTTTAAGGTGTAAAGGTTACTTTGCTGCGATGATTTCCACTTTGCTGAAGGCCAGGTATAGGCCCATCTCCAGGAACAAGCAGGAATGAGTCTTCACATATGGGTACGTCAGTACCGACAGAGCCTGCGCGGGAACGCTCCCCAGCTTCCCAAAAAGGAAAGCTTTTGGGAGCATCCCACAGCGCCTGCGCGCTGCCTTCCCGCCTTTCCTAACCACCTCTCCCCAGTTCTTCTTTTCCGCGGAGCCAGCAGGTCGTGTTCCTGTCTCCGCTGAAGAAGTTCTTTGTTTTATTTTATTTCTTTGGTCACGCGTCTGCCTTCCCTGACGTCGGACCGGTACCACCGGTCTTTCTTTCTTTTCTTATAAAAAAAAAGAACATATTTTCTCCAGGACCAAGCAGGAAGTCAGTCCTCACTTATGGGTGACGTCGGCGCCGACGGAGCCCTCGCGGAGCAATTTTCCCCAGCTTTCAAAGAAAGCCTTTGGGAATTGCAGCGCGCATGCGCGGTCGTCTTCCCGCCCGAGGGTGCCATCTTAGCCAGTCTTCTTTTTTCCGCGGAGCCCTACAGACGTCCCCGTCTTGTCCCCGCGAAAAAGTCGATTTTTTCTTCATTATTTTATTCTTTTTCCTTCGGTTCGACGCCGATCTTTTTCCCGCCCGGACTCGCGACACCGGTCACGAGTCCTCTTACTTTTTTCGGTTTTTCTGACTTTGTCAGCTTTCGTTTTCGATTTTTCCCTGGCAGCCCGGTCCTTTGACCTCGCAGGGGCCCTTTTTCCCCCGATGGCTGCCAGTGGGTTTAAGCGGTCTGGTCAGTGTGACCGAAATATGTCACTAACTGACACACACGACTTTTGCCTCCGCTGCCTGGGCCCGGATCATGAGGAACTGATCTGTGGGCCCTGCGGCAAAATGTCCTCAAAAGCGTTGAGAAGTCGGCGGCATCAGCGTGATAGAATCTTCGCTGACCCCAGCCGTACCCGGACCTCGTCGGAGGCCTCCGCGTCCAAAGGCTCCAGCTCGGACCGTCGCCGGAGTTCCTTCGACCGGGGTTCTCCCTCCGGGGACCATCGTCGGACGGTGAAACCCGCGAGGGCGGCGTCGGTGGACGCTCCTGGTTCCGCGAGGGCCAGGTCGCATAGCCCTGACAGCCGCCCCGGGTCCTTGGAGAAGGAACACCTCACGAAGCGACCTCGCCTGGAGTCGGAGATGCCTGCTCGGGTAAGTCCTGTGGTCCTTCTGGACTCGCCTCCGCGACAGCCGACGTCGGGCCCGACGCCGTCGGGGCCCGAGTCGGGGGCTGCTGGGTCACCTGAGCTCGGACTCAGGTTGACGGCCTTGGAGAGCAGACTGTCTGCCTTCATGGACCAGCAGCGGGCACTGCTCGCTGGCCTCGCTGGCGCCGCTGCCCCGACCGCCGGGACGTCGACGTCCAAGTCGACCCCGGAGACCGAGCCGATCCTCGAGTCGATGAGAACTCGAGTCGATCCTCGGTCGAGGTCACCCTCGGCCTCCCGTTCGGGACCGAGGTCGCCGACGCCGACTCCCTCGGCGTCGGGGCGGCAGGCGCCGCGCCCTGCCCGGGCCGACCCCACCGAGTCCTCGTCGGAGTCGGTCTGGGAGTCTGAAGAGGAAGAGTCGCCTGATTCTTTCCGGACTCGGTGTGTCCCCTCGGACTCACCGGAGTCCGAGCCTCGGAAGCAGTCCCCCCCGGAGGATGCCCGGTTCTCGGACTTCGTTAGGGATATGGCCAAGGCTTTGGCCTTCCCTGCGGATCCCGAGGAGGAGCCTCGAGCCGAAGAGCTCGACGCACTCCAGTATGACTCTCCCGCGAGGGAACACTTTATTTACCGGTTCCTCCTATGCTGGAACGACTACTCTTCCGCATGTGGGAGAGTCCGGCCTCCTCGCCGGTCCTGAGCAAGCGGGTCGATTCTATCTATCGAGTCCGCAAGAGCCCTGGCTTTCAAAAGGCACAGCTGCCACACCATTCCATGGTAGTGGAATCGGCCATGCATCGTCTTAAGAGCCAGAAGATGCACTCCTCGGTGCCTCCTGGCAGGGAGGCCCGTAACCTGGATGGCCTTGGTAAGAGGTGTTTCCAGGGCTCTATGCTCGCATGTCGTGTCCAGACTTACCAGCTATACATGGGCATGTATCTCCGGGATCTGGCTAAAGAGCTAGCCGGATTCTCCTCTGGTTTGTCCGAGGAACCCTTGCGGAGGTTCCTAGCCTTGTCCACTGGCATTCGGGAATGCTCAAAGTTCAGGTCCGGACAGCCTATGATGGCTTTGAAGCATCGGCTCGAGTGGCCGCAGCCGGCATCGGTGCCCGCCGACAGGCTTGGCTTCAGTCGTCAGACCTTGAGCCCTGGGTGCAGGACAAGTTGGTCGATGTCCCCTGCCGAAGCGAAAACCTCTTTGGCAAGCCCATGGCGGAAAAGGCTGCGCAAATTGAGACTGAGACTCTCACCAGGACCAGGCTTTCTAGGAAGACCTCCGCCCCTTCCCAGAAAAAGAAGGGCTCGGGGAAAAAGTCCTTTTACCCGAGGAAGACGGCTGCCTACAAACAATACCCCCATTATCAGGCCCCTGCAGCTCCCCAACAGGGCCAGCAGGCCAAGGGACGGGGTAACGGGTCCCGTAGGCAGCAAGCCCCCAAGCCTGCACCACCAGCCCCTGCTCAGCAGGGTGGGGGTTTTTGACTCGCAAAGCATAGCCTCTCCCCCCCGCTGGTTCCTCCCAGCACCGGAGGCCGGCTGGTTCACTTCGCCCACAGGTGGTCCAGCATCACCGCAGATGCCTGGGTGCTTCAAGTCGTGCGGGAAGGCTATCTTCTCCACTTCCACCAGGTCCCTCCCTCCTATTTTCCGGGAGAACCTCCGCGACCCCCTCTGCACAGGGACTTACTCCTTCAGGAGTTAGCAGGTCTTCTGCAGGAACAGGCGGTGGAACCGGTGCCACACCACCTGAGAGGTCAAGGCTTTTATTCCAGGTATTTTCTAATACCAAAGAGAACAGGGGACCTCAGACCCATCCTGGACTTGCGCAACCTCAACAAGTTCCTTGTGCGGGAGAAGTTCAAAATGCTTACCCTTGGAATCCTTCTGCCCTACCTCCAGCAGGGAGATTGGCTATGCTCCTTGGATCTAAAGGATGCCTACACGCACATCCTCATCCACCCAAGCCACCGCCAATACCTAAGGTTTGTGGTGGCAGGAAATCATTACCAGTACAGAGTACTGCCCTTTGGCCTGTCCTCCGCACCGCGAGTCTTTACAAAATGTCTCGCGGTGGTGGCGGCCCATCTCCGGCTTCACGGCCTCTATGTCTTTCCGTACCTCGACGACTGGCTCATCAGAGCGGCGTCCGCTCCGAAGGTCACCAGCGCCACAGGCCGCACGGTGACTCTTCTGCAGTACTTGGGCTTTGTTATAAATTTCGCAAAGTCCACTTTGCTCCCCTCACAGGATCTCGAGTTCATCGGCGCAAGGCTACACACGCCTCAGGCACGAGCGTACCTACCGCTCGACAGGGCTCAACGGCTCATGGACCTAGCCGACCGTTTTCGCAGCCAGCCCCTGGTCTCCGCCAGGCGCTTCCTGAGACTGCTCGGCCATATGGCTTCCACCGTCCATGTGACCCCCAATGCCCGCCTGAATATGCGGCCTGCTCAATGGTGTCTCCGCCAGCAGTGGCGACAAGCCACAGGCGGCCTAGCAGACCTAGTGCGCGTCTCCGAGCCGCTGATCTCGTCTCTCCGGTGGTGGCTTCAGCAGCCGAACCTGATATTCGGAATGCCTTTCCAGTCACCTCAGCCGACCCGGGTGCTGACCACGGATGCATCCCTCCTGGGCTGGGGAGCACATTGCCAAGGGGCACGTACTCAGGGCCTCTGGACCACGTGGGAGTCTGCTCAGCAGATCAACTTCCTGGAGCTCAGGGCGATCCGCCTGGCTCTCAAGGCCTTCTCCCACCTGACTTCCCACCAGTCCGTCCTTGTCCAGACGGACAATCAAGTTGCCATGTTCTTCGTGAACAAGCAGGGGGGCACGGGCTCCTTCCTCCTCTGCCTGGAGGCACAGAAGCTCTGCTCTTGGGCCGTCAGTCGCGGCATTCTCCTCAAGGCAGTTTATCTCCCGGGCCAGGAGAATTGCCTGGCAGACAAACTCAGCAGGATCCTCCAGCCGCACGAGTGGCGTCTGGATCCCTTGGTAGTTCAGAAGCTCTTCCTAAAGTGGGGCCTCCCCACGGTGGATCTCTTTGCCAGTCCTCACAACCGGCAGCTTCCTCGCTTCTGCTCTCGTCAGCCACACCCCCTTCGGGTTGCGGCGGACGCTTTTCTAATTTCATGGTCGGGGAGCCTTCTGTACGCTTTCCCTCCCATCCCGCTAGTCTCTCGGACTCTTTTCAAGGTTCTCCGAGACAAAGCCTTCATGATCCTGGTGGCCCCTCGCTGGCCCAGACAGCCGTGGTTTCCGCTCCTACTGCAATTAGCGGTGGAGGATCCCTTCCCTCTGGGGGTACAACCGGATCTCCTCACTCAGGATCAGGGGTCTCTACTACACCCCAACCTCAGGTCTCTCAACCTCATGGCCTGGCTGCTGAGAGGGTAGTCCTTGCTCCCCTTCTCCTGCCGGCAGAGGTGGAGGAGGTCGTCTTGGCTTCGCGACGGCCTTCTACCCGCAAATGCTACGCCCTTAAATGGCGTCGCTTTGCCGTCTGGTGTACCCAACAGTCTCAGGATCCCTTCTCCTGCCCGGTGTCGGTGATCTTGCAGTACTTGCTACACCTCTCTAATCTGGGACTTAAGTCCAACTCCGTCAAAGTTCACCTCAGTGCTCTTTCGGCACATCATGTACCGGTGGACGGTAGACCTCTCTCCAGCGACCCTCTCGTAGCGAGGTTTCTCCGAGGTCTCCTTCTACTTAAACCACCTCTGCGCCCGCCAGCGCCTGACTGGGACCTGAATGTGGTTTTGCAGCGGATCACCTGTCCGCCTTTTGAACCTATGGCTACCTGTTCTCTCCGTTTTCTGTCTTGGAAAACACTATTCTTGATAGCCCTCACTTCCGCTAGACGCGTAAGTGAATTGCAGGCCCTCGTGTCTGATCCCCCTTACACTCGGTTCTACAAAAATAGGGTAGTCCTACGGACTCACCCAAAATTTCTTCCAAAAGTGGTCTCCCCTTTTCACATCAATCAGGAGGTGGTACTTCCAACCTTCTTTCCCAGACCACACTCCAGCCGAGCTGAAACGGTCCTCCATACCCTGGACTTTAGAAGGGCTTTGAACTTCTACCTTGACCGTACGCGGGAGCACCGTAAAGCTGCTCAGCTTTTTGTGTCTTTTGACCCCAATAAATTGGGGCTCCCGGTCTCCAAGCGTACTCTGTCCATCTGGGTTGCGGACTGTATCTCTTGGGCTTATGGGGCAGCCGGACTCTCCTTAGAAAGTCGAGTCACGGCTCATTGCGTTCGGGCAAAGGCTACGTCAGTGGCTTACCTCCGCTCTGTTCCGCTGGCAGACATCTGCCGGGCCGCTACTTGGTCTTCGAGCCAGACTTTTGCGGTCCATTACTGTCTCGAGAGGGAGTCCCGCAGGGACAGTGCTTTCGGACAGGCAGTCCTCCGTAATCTCTTTGAGGTCTGAGCAACTCCTACCCTCCATCCCGGATGTGGGCTACCGGTGGGTGATAATTCAGCGAAGATTCTTTCCTTCTGTGCTGCTGAGCTAGAGGGAGCTCATTTTTGTGCTTAGGGTCTCCGGTAGCCTTGAGCTTGGGAGTCCCATAAGTGAGGACTGACTTCCTGCTTGGTCCTGGAGAAAGCGTGGTTACTCACCTGTAACAGGTGTTCTCCAGGAGCAGCAGGAATCAGTCCTCACTACCCTCCCTCCTCCCCTTGGAGTTGCAATCGTCTGCTTATGTTTTTGCAAATATTTTTATGCTGTCTTTTTTTGCTATGTCATCTGACTGGCTAAGATGGCACCCTCGGGCGGGAAGACGACCGCGCATGCGCGCTGCAATTCCCAAAGGCTTTCTTTGAAAGCTGGGGAAAATTGCTCCGCGAGGGCTCCGTCGGCGCCGACGTCACCCATAAGTGAGGACTGATTCCTGCTGCTCCTGGAGAACACCTGTTACAGGTGAGTAACCACGCTTTTCCCTCACTTAGTGTGTTTTTCCTCTTTTGGGCCTTAGGCCTCACGAGAAATTTTCCTCATGGAAAAAACAGCCTCCGGGTTTAAAAATGCACTAAGTGCAGCGGTACTATTTCCGTTACCGACACCCATGAATGGTGTCTCAAATGTTTGGGTCCTGACCATTCCATTTTGGATTGTTCGTCCTGCTCCTTGATGTCTAAATGAGGTTTACAGAACCGAGCAGCCAAGCTCCATGTGCTGTTTCCCTCTGATGCAGCTTCAGTGGCATCGACGTCTTCCAGGGCCTCTTCTTCTTCCATGGATCTCAGGTAACCAAACATAAATCCAGCCAGTCCTCGAAGGGTAGATCTCCTTCCAAGCATCGAGATGCCTCCGGGCTTGCCCTCGAGGATTCCGCACCGGCAAAACAACCCCGGCGGGAAGCTCCGGCTTCCAAAGCTCCACCTATGGGGTTACAGGTTGACATCGATGGCACGGCCTCGACCGATCACCTTTTAGAATGCTCTGGGGTACCGGCGCAACCTTCCGGTACCGAATTCCAGGCATTCATGGCGTCGATGGATCAGAATGTCCTATCCATGCAGCAGGCTATCACGGCCTTCATTCAAGCTGCAACACCGCTGATACCACAGCAAACTCCGTTGTCGGTATCAGCTCCGGTACCGGTACCTACTGCATCGACATCGACCAGGATGCCGACTGCAGCGGTTCCCTGTCAAGGGATGCCCATCGGTACCGAACCGGTACCGATGACGCCCGATGTCGATACCGTTCGATACGCGTATCAAGCTTTGGAAGAGCACCCTGACAGTCGATACTTTGATTTCTCTGAAGATTCTGATGCATCGGAGGAGTCTGCTGAAGTATCCATAGCCCTTCCTGAAGAGCCTTCTTCTCAAAAAAGAAGAATGTCTCCTCCAGAGGACTTGTCCTTTCAAGACTTCATAAGAGAAGTGGCTAAAGGACTGAATCAGAGCCTAGAGCTAAAAAATTGGATATTTTAGGTTATTCTAAGGCTCCTAAGGAGGCAGTCACCTTGCCAATTCATGAGATTCTTTATGATCACATGATTGACTTATGGGAGACTCCTCTCACTATCTCTCCTCATTCTCGTAGATTGGACACTATGTACCGTGTCCCTCCTTGTCCTGGGTTTCATAAAACACAGCTTCCTCACCATTTTATTGTGGTGGAGTCAGCTATGAAAAAGATAGAGTACAAAAAGACACTCCTCTGCTCCTCCAGGAAGAGAGAATGCAGGACCTTGGATGCTTTTGGTAGGAAAATCTTCCAAGCCAGTATGCTCATTGCCAGAATCAACTCCTATAGTCTTTATATGGGTATGTTTCTGAAAGAAGTTGCAGATAAGCTGCACACTTTCCTCCCTTTTCTTCCAGAGGATAAAAGGGAAGAATTTCTTATTTGGCTTAAGCATACTCAGGATATTTCAAAGTTTTCCAACCGTGCAGCTTTTGACTCCTTTGAGGGTGCCAGCAGAGCTTCGGCCATTGCCATAGCTGCTCGCAGAATTGCTTGGCCTCCAGGCTTCTGATCTAGAATCTTGGGTCCAGGATGGCTTGGGAAATCTTCCCTGTACAGGTGAAAACCTGTTTGGCAAAGATTGGCAAATAAAAAGCCACTCAAATGGATGCAGAAAATTCTGCTTTGGATAGACTTTCAAAGTCAACCTCCATTCCTGCCAAGAAAAAACCTTTCAAGAAATCTTTTTTCAGGAAAGGCAGATTCCATCCTGCTTCTGGCCAACAATCAACTACAGGTCATTTTGCTGCTACACATCAGCAACCTAAACAGGCCAGGCCTAAGCCTACAGGGGCTGCTGCAACTCAGCAGACTCAGCCTCCTCAGGGTTTTTGACTTAATGCTAGAGAACTTAGCCTTTCTAGCTCTGAAACAGCCAGAGCCTCTCACCATTCCAGGAAGGTTAGCTCATTTTGCTCCCAGATGGGAGCAAATTACAGCAGAGCAGTGGACCCACTCCATCATAAGAGAGGGCTACAAACTTCATTTCTCAAACCTTCCTCCCCACACCATGGTGAGACATTTCAATTCTCCAACATCTCTCCTCGACCTTCTAGGTCAGGAGGTGGCTACCCTTCTTGCCCAAGGGGCAATAGAAGAAGTACCCCTTCTTCAACAGGGGTCAGGGTTTTACTCCCCCTACTTTCTGATCCCAAAGAAAACAGGGGGCTACAGACCCATATTAGACCTCAGAGAATTGAACAAATTTCTATGCAAGGAGAAATTCAAGATGCTTTCTCTGGGCACTCTCCTTCCATACCTTCAGAGTCAGGATTGGCTTTGTTCTCTAGATCTCAAGGATGCGTACACACATGTCCTCATCCATCCATCTCACAGAAGGTTCCTCCGTTTTCTTTTCCAAGGAAAGCATTACCAATACAGGGTGCTTCCTTTCGGTCTGGCCTCTGCTCCGAGAGTGTTCACCAAATGCATGGCAGTAGTAGCTGCATTTCTACGCACTCTGGGAATATTTGTATTCCCATACCTGGACGACTGGCTCATCCGAGCTCCATCTCAGTCAGAGGCCCAGACTTCCCTGGACTGCACAAGGCGCATTCTGCAGTATCTGGGACTTGTGGTAAACCTCCCAAAGTCCCAGCTCACCCCTACTCAGTCCCTAGAGTTCATAGGGACCTGGCTAGATACTACCACTGCAAGGGCCTATCTTCCTCAGGCCCGTTGCCTACGCCTAGTGCAGTTAGCCTCCCAGATTCAGTCAAAGAGCCATTTAACTGCCCGGGAGATGCTACAACTGCTAGGCCACATGGCATCCACAGTGCATGTGGTCCCCTATGCTCGCCTTCACATGAGAGCAGCTCAATGGACTTTGTTCACCCAGTGGACTCAAGCATCAGGGGCTCTGTCAGACAAAATAGCAACCTCCAGGCGCCTCTTTTGGTCTCTCCAGTGGTGGAGGTCTACCCAAAATCTGTTACTGGGGTCCCCCTTCCAACAGTTGTTGCCCCAGGCAACCCTCACAACAGATGCCTCCCAAACAGGTTGGGGAGCTCATCTGCAAGACCTCTCCACTCAGGGCACTTGGTCTCCACAGGAGACCTTTCTACATATCAACCACTTGGAGCTCCGAGCAGTTTTTCTAGCTCTCAAGGTCTTCCATACCCTGCTCAGCTACAAGACAGTCCTCATTCATACGGACAATCAGGTAGCCATGTTTTACATAAACAAGCAAGGAGGAACTGGCTCTCTGTCGCTTTGCAACGAAGCTTTAAGATTGTGGGCCTTCGCCAGAGAGCATCAAATCCATCTCCTGGCCGTATACCTTCCAGGAATCCAAAACTCTTGGGCAGACAGACTCAGTCGAGTTCTGCTTCCACACGAATGGTCCCTGCACATGGACCAGGTACTCAGAATCTTTCAAGAGTGGGGAACCCCGGACATAGACCTCTTTGCAAGTCCGTGGAATGCCAAACTTCCTCGGTTCTGTTCCAGAATTCCGTGTCAGGGAGTTCAGGCCAAGGATGCCTTCCTCCTTCACTGGGGTCAAGACTTCCTGTATGCCTTTCCACCCATTCCCTTAATTCCCAAGACTCCGTTCAAGCTCCAGAGGGATCAAGGATCTATGATCCTCATAGCTCCACGCTGGCCACGGCAAGTGTGGTACCCTCTACTTCTGCATCTCTCTCAAGCTCCCTCCCTAGACTTGGGAGCTGCTCCAGACCTTCTGTCCCAGGAGAAGGGGACTTTGTGGCTCCCAAACCCCAAGTCCCTTCACCTCAGAGCTTGGTTGCTGAAGGCCTAGACCTTCAAGGTTGGAATCTTTCCCAGCAGGTGAAGGATATCCTCCATGCTTCCAGAAAACCTTCCACTAGACGTTCCTATGCTTTTAAATGGAAAAGGTTTTCCATTTGATGTACTGAGAAGGGTCTTGACCCTCTAGCACTACCTTTGAATTCTCTATTGGAATATCTCCTGCATCTCTCCAATGCAGGCCTTAAGACGAATTCAGTAAGGGTCCATTTGAGTGCTATTGCAGCATCCCTTAAGCCTATCAATGGACAGCTTATTTCCTCTCATCCTCTTATTGCAAGATTCATGAGAGGCCTAACTTTAACTAAACCTCCCATTAGGCCTCCTCCGGTGGCATGGGACTTAAATATGGTTCTTGGTCAGCTTATGAAGCCTCCTTTTGAACCCTTAGCCACCACCTCCTTGAAATTTCTTTCCTGGAAGGTTATTTTCCTCATTGCAGTCACCTCAGCTCGCCGCATCAGTGAACTGCAGGCCTTAGTGGCTAATCCACCTTATACAAGGTTCCATCATGATAAGGTAGTCCTTAGGACCAATCCACACTTTATGCCTAAAGTGGTCTCACCTTTTCATCTTAATCAAGAGGTGTATTTACCTGTCTTTTTTCCAGGTCCTCATGCATCAAGTGCAGAGAGGAATCTTCATACCCTGGATTGTAAGAGGGCTCTTGCCTTTTACTTACAAAGGACACAGCCACATAGAAAGTCTTCTCAACTCTTTGTTGCCTTTGATCCCTCTCATTTGGGACTTCCAGTCTCTAAGAGGACACTGTCCAATTGGATTGCTCAGTGTATTTCTTTCGCCTACCAGAGTAAGAATCTTTCTCTGGAGGGCCATGTCACAGCTCATAATGTGAGGGCCATGGCCACCTCTATGGCTCATCTAAATTCTGTGTCCATCGACCAGATCTGTCGAGCGGCCACCTGGGCCTCGGCTCATACCTTCACAGCCCACTACTGTTTGGACAAAGGCTCCCGCCGGGATGCCTTGTTTGGTCAGGCTGTTCTCAAACACCTGTTCCATTCTTAATCAACTCCTGCCCTCCTTCCCTGGATGGATGCCTGAGATCCATAAGAGGAGGTAGAGCCCTTCTCAGGGTCTCATAACCTTGGGGATCTCCCAGGCATCTCTAGCTAGGGAGTCCCCATATGTGAAGACTCATTTCTGCTTGTTCCTGGAGATAGCACAGTTACTTACCTGTAACAGGTGATCTCTGGGAACAGCAGGAATAAGTCTGCACAACCCACCCACCTCCCCTAGGAGTTGTATCTCTCTATCTATCTTTCCTTTCCTCTCTCTCTTTGTCTCAGCTTTAAAACTCAAACTGGGGAGAGGCGGTTAGGAAAGGCGGGAAGGCAGCGCGCAGGCGCTGTGGGATGCTCCCAAAAGCTTTCCTTTTTGGGAAGCTGGGGAGCGTTCCCGCGCAGGCTCCGTCGGTACCGACGTACCCATATGTGAAGACTTATTCCTGCTGTTCCCAGAGATCACCTGTTACAGGTAAGTAACTGTGCTATCTCCTTGGTGTATGTCTGCGTCTCGTGTACCTTTGAGTCATGGTGTCATTAGTATTGCGTCTCGACAGACAGCTGCCCAAAACAGCAAAGCGGACAAGCACTGTTGATGCTCTCTGAGAATATGAAAGTAGGCTTCGGCAAGGTCTAGGGAAGCTAGTAACTCCCCTTTCCCATACTCAACGTGTAATCAAACTCTGGAATTTGTTACCGGAGGATGTAGTAAGGACTGTTAGTGTAGCTGGGTTTAAAAAAGGTAACTCCCCTTTCCCATACAGTCTGTATGACCGACCTCAACATCTTCATATGAAATCAGGCCACTCAGACTGGTGTTGATGCCCTTGAGATCGAAAATTGGGCAGAGTGAGACATTTCTCTGTTGACATTCCTCCCAGGATGGGTTGGAGAAGGGCCTTGCTTTATATTCCTTGAGGGTGCAGGTTGCAGCCCTCTCCTGCTTTCATGGTTTGGTGCCAGGTTCATTCTTCAAGTTCTCATGAAACCTCCCTTTGTGCCTTTTGAAATGAGCCACACTCAAGGATATTTCTCTGAAGATGGTTTTTTTGGTGGTCATCTGTTCGGTGTGCTGCATTTAAGCTACAGGCTCTTTCTTGACGGGACCCTTACTTGGCCTTTTCATCTGAGGTAGTTGTCACACAGCCAGTTCTGTTCTCCTTGCCCAACGTGGTATCAGCCTTTTACATTAACCAGATGGTTTCACGTCCATCCTTTTCCCTGGAGCAGTATGCTGATAAGGCTAAAGACCTTTGTCTTCTCAACGTCTGCAGGATTCTGCTGCATTACTTAAAAGCAACTAACTCCTTTTGGCTGTCTGAAAAGCTGTTTGTCCCATGTACTTGTCCATGGTAAGGGTCATACTGCCTCCAAATTCTTGTTGGCATGATGGATTAGGGAGACTGTTGCCTCTGCTTATCTTTTGATCAGTAAGCCTGCTTATCTTTTGGTCATTTCACTTGGGTGGAGTCCTCTCAGATCTCTCCTATTGACATCTGTTGGGAAGAGATGTAGTCTTCTCTTTCTAACTTTGTGAGGCATTATTGGCTTGATATCCAGGCCAGGGCAGATTCTGCCTTTGGCTCCAGGATTCTTTAGCAGCTGTTTCATCCCGTCCAGTTTTGGAGTAGCCATGGGACTTTCCACTTGTCTGGACTAGATGATTTGGAAGGTGAAATTTTACTTACCGATAATTTATTTTCCTGGAATCTAGCAAGATTTGACATTGATGCATTCTACATTTTAGCCTTTTTGTTTTAGCAGAAATCTGCTTCATGGTTGTTGATGGCTGTGCTAGCAGGTCAGCTGTACATAGTTCACTTTTGATTCTAAATTAAAAAAAAATGGCATATTGAAGTTGAAGTTTGATCTGCGGATATTCTTGAGAGAATTCACTAGAGAGTTCTTGATTGTAATTGCTATATGCTTTGCCAAGGCTATATTGGAATGTTCCCCTAGCTGCACTAGTCTTAGTACCAGTGATGTCACTGGAATCTTCTGGTATTTCTCTGTCTCCATCTTCTGCTGGCAAAAGGACATAACCCATTTGTCAGGACTGATCTAGCAAGAATCCAGGAAAGGAAATTATTAGTAATCAAAATTTCATCATAATACCCAATCCTCCTACAAGAGGCACATTTCAACTGACTTAAGTGACTGTCTCCCTCCAGTCAGGACCATCAACTTCCCCTCTTGTATTTTGCTTATGTTGTACAGGCAACATCGTGGCAGCATAATGGGCCTTGCTTTCTCACCAGATGGGGATTTCCTATACAGTATTTGCTCACAAGGGACCCTGGCACTGTACAGTGCTGTTGAGCGGGATTACCCTGTCCTCCGAGTGCTGGGTAAGGCCTTCTTCAGATTCTTGCAGATACTTGGTTGGCTGCATCTCAAACGTTAGAACTGCTTTTATAGTCTGCATTAGCACTACATGTCGGCTAGAGTAGTACCAGGGCCGGCCTGTCCCCTAGGCGGGCTAGATGATCCATAGGGTAGCAGACATCTGTGAACGGCACATGGCCTGTCGCTGATCCGAGCCAAGCCATCACCCACCCAATGGTATCGGCAGCAGTGTGTGCAGTGGCTTGGTTCAGCGGGGGCAGTGGCACAGCTCAGTTCAGCTCAGCAGAGGGGTGGCACAGCCTGGCCTTCTGCCTAGTGCGGCAGAAACCCTTGGGCTGGCCCTGAATAGTACAAAGTGGAAATGTCAAATTGTGCAGAAGAATTGTCCTTTCTGTGCATCAGTACATGCTCATCTGACAGCATTTCAAAAAAACTACAACTGGTGAACTCAATTTTTGTTGGAATATTTGTCACGAGGAATATTACCTCCTGTAACAAATTTTCCTTTTTAATCGTTTTAAGGTTTACCAGAAAACCAGTGAACCATAAATACCTAAAAGTGTATACCAACACAATATGTATGACACACCCCAAATTTTGGCTATTGCTTAAAAATCTCCCAAACCAAGAAAGTATATTGGCTTAATAATTTCAAAAACCTTTTACAATATGCTAGGTTGTCATTATTCCAATACCATGCAAAGGTAGGTAAATGAAAAATACATAGCTTTGTGAGCTTGATGCAGCAACCAGCGTCCAGCATGATATTTCTTAGATGTTAGGCTTGACGCCAATATATCAAGTTATTCTCTTCCAACGATGACCATAGCACTGCGTTTAGAGCCCGACAACATTTCAAAGCTTTGTATCAACCCTTCATTGGAAATAGCTCTGCTACAAATGCTGTTGATTGCATTCCCCAGGTGAATGATTCAAAACACTTCCCAGTTGATTTTAAATATGCAAAATGACATCATAAGGAAAGACCCAATAGGCAATGAACCAGTGTCAAAAAGGAAAACCACAATCATAAAAGACTCCACCAATCAAGCTTCTGATTTAAGCCCTTTGGTGTTACTGTGGCCAGTCTGAAGATCCATAATTGTTCTAATATCTGCAATTTGTGTTCCCGATCCCCCCGTTCGCGGATCAAATGGAACAAGTTCCAATATCTTCCATCTCAAATCATCAAAGGCATGTTGGAATTCAATACAGTGACTCACTATTGGTGCACTTAAGACTTCTTTATTTAACCGAGATTGATGCTGTTGAAGACAAGTCTTGATTGGGTGAATAGTGTATCCTATATATTTTAATGAACATGGACAGATTAACAATGTACACAAATGCTGTAGAACATGCTGTATACCAGTGGGAGTAATAAGTTCTCCGAGTGTTAGGATCTATCCAACTTGTTCTCGTTAAAAATTGTGTGCAAAAACTAAAAGAATCACAACTAAAGTGACCCAATATACCATCTGGAGAGAGAGTTTGTTTTATCTTCAAATGCTGCAGTAGAAACACTTTGATCTTGTATATTTGGTCCTCTACTGTTCGCTATTTGAGGCTCTTTCTGAAATTTTATGGAGACCCAAAATTGGCCAATATTTTTTTAAAACCTTTCTTCTTGATAAGATAGACTTAAAAGGGAGCACGCCCATAAATTTCTCTATGTCCATGTCTTGTTCAACTTGACAAGTAGCAAATTTTGATCGCAGTAATGAACATATTTCCCCCCAATAACCATTTTCGATGTGTGTAGCGAGCTCTCTTATATGCTTGCATCAGCAAATCTTCAGGATATCCCCTCACTCTAAGCCGTTCAAACAAATCCAAAACATGCCACTTATATTCATCTAGTGTAGAACACATTCTCCATAGTCTAAGAAATTGACCATATGACAATCCCTTTTTTTTTAAGGGGACTTGGATGGAAACTACGATATTAAAGCAAGGTGTTCCGCTGTAGTGACTTAAGATATAATGTAGTATACAGTTGATGACCCTGTTTATACACTATTACATCCAAAAATTCAAGTTTTTGAAAATGATATTGCATGGTGAATTGTAGATTAGCCTTAATCCCATTAATCCAAGTCAAAAATAGGTGCAAATCACTCTCTGAGCTTTGCACTATTCACCCCATCATGACTCGTTTTTGAGAGCATCAATCTTGGTTAAATAACAAAGTCTTAAGTGCACCAATAGTGAGTAATTGTATTGAATTGCAACATGCCTTTTATGATTTGAGATGGATGATATTGGATCTTGTTACATTTGATCCGCGAGGGGGGGGGGGGCTTGGGAACACAAATTGCAGGTATTAGAACAATCATGGATCTTCATATTGACCACGATAACACCAACGGGCTTAAATCAGGAGCTTGATTGGTGGAACCTTTTATGATTACAGTGGTTTTCCTGTTTGCCATTGGTTCATTACCTATTGGGTCTTTCCTTAATGAGATCATTTTGAGCATTTAAAATCAACTGGGAAGTTTTTTGACTCATTTGCTTGGGAACTGCAAACAATAAGCAGCATTTGTAGCGGAGTTATTTCCAATGGAGTGTTGATATAGAGCTTTGAAAGGTTGTCTGGCTCTAAACACAGTGCTATGTTTGTTGTTGGAAGAAAATAACTCAATATATTGGCGTCAAGTCTAACATCTAAGGAATACTATGCTGGACGCTGGCTGTTGCATCAAGCTCATAAAGCTATGTATTTTTCATTTACCTATCTTTGCATGGTTTTGTGAACAGTTTTTGAAATTAAGCTAATATACTTCCTTGGTTTGGGAGATTTTTAAGCAATAGCCAAACGTTTGGGATGTGTCACACATATTGTGTTGGTATACACTTTTATGTATGGTTCCTTAAAATGATTTAAAAGGAAAAATTGTTACAGGAGGTAATATTCCTCATGACAAATATTCCAACAAAAATTGAATTCACCAGTTGTAGTCTTTTGATTTACTTTTTTGGATTTGGGATTTATATTTTATAGTTTATTTTTGTGCACCTGACAGCACTGGCATATACATTTTAGCCATTTTTGGGGAGGTGTTCCTATGTATCACTTGTTCAGAATTGGAAAATATGTGTAAATTAGATTTTCAAATCTGCACACATTATTTTCCCTGAAGAATCTAATTATAAAGCAACAGGTGCAAATATAGCTGTAGCAAGTTCCAAAGGAAAAGTATACCCATGCTGTCTCTTCAAAATTTGGTGCAAAGCCTACAGGTAAACAAAATATCAGTGGACTTTGCCTAAAAAGCACTAAGTTTAAAAATTGCCTTTAAATTTTAAAGATATTTTTTTATATTTTGATTTTGTTAGGTAATGTGGTGTCAAAAGACATTCAGCTGAGTCCTAGAGCCCTGGCAGTCAGTAACAGTGGGCATCTCCTGGCTTTCTTGGGTCCCTCAGAGTACACAGTGACTGTGATGGATGCTCACTCTCTGGATGAGGTAAATGGAGGAGGGGGAGTGGTTAGTTGCATTTCAGATGTATTGTATACTTCTTCAATCATTTGTTTGCATTATTATAAGGCTTTTCATTCTATTGCTTCATCATATAGACTGCATGACTGTGCACTGATACTGTCCTAGTTACATGGTAAGTGGCTACAGATAAAGACCAGCATGGTCCATCCAGTCTGTCAGTAAGGTGCCATAATTGTAGAGTTGTACATGCCGCTCCAGGCAGGTTACCCCTCTCTGTTTAGAAGTTATTTAGGTTTGTTTTGGTTCCATCCTTTTGCTACAGTATGTAGTGATCCTCTATCTGTCTCATGTCTTTTTGAATTCTGTCACTGTTTTTTGCTCCCTAAATCTCTTTCAGGAGGGCATTCCAGGTATCCCCACCACTCTTTCCATGAAAAAGTTTCTTTTGTTTTCTATTGAGTAGTATGTATGTTGTGTGAATTTAAGGAAAATGAGAAACTAAGCCTTGATCATAGTGTCATGTAGGTTAATGTGTTACAGCTTTCCTCTTTTCCACTCTAATTATCACACCTCACTTCTGATCTGTTTCAGGACTGTGGCTCCACACACAGCCCTGCACCTCATTCCTGACAGTCTAGGAATGAGGACATGCACACAGCAACGCCAAAATCTCAAAACTTTTATTAATGAGCCAGAGGGGTAGGAACTAAAATCCAGGATAAACTTGTGGGCTTTATTTGGTGTGTGTGGGGGGGGGGGGGAGGGGGGCTGCATCTGTATAGATGGGCCCTGGGAGCTATCTGTGTGGGAGAAGTCTTGTATAAGGAATTTGTCTGTAATAGGTTTGTGTTACACACTATTCTCTGGGATATGGGTGATGTCGGCAACCAACTGAGCCCTCGTGGAAGCATCCCCCCAGCTTTCAAAGAAAGCCTTTGGGAGATGCCACCATGCATGTGTGGTCCTATTCCCGCCCAAGGGTGTCATCTTGCTCAGTCTCCTTTTTTCCGCGGAGCCCTTCAGACGTTTGTCTGGCTTGTCCCCGGAAAA
The DNA here is from genome assembly GCA_033557465.1 of Ichthyophis bannanicus. NCBI lineage: Eukaryota > Metazoa > Chordata > Amphibia > Gymnophiona > Ichthyophiidae > Ichthyophis > Ichthyophis bannanicus. The sequence goes on from CM066044.1 coordinate 177,479,445, forward strand.
AGTTGCTTTTTTCTCTCCGAGTTTCATACTCGCCTCCAGTATCGCACCAGTACTCTTCCCGCCTGCCAACCTCATTGCCTCTGCATCGAGTTTGGTCCATTTTTTATAGCTTTTTCATTCTTTTCTTCTCCCGGCGTCTTTGCACCTTTTTTCTTCCGCAGGTAGCCCCGGAGAGGCTTTAACCTTGGAGGGGTACTTTTTTCCCCCATGGCTACCAGTGGCTTTAAGAAGTGTGATTGGTGCTCCAAAATCATGTCTTTGACCGAGACACACGACTGCTGTCTCCGCTGCCTGGGGCCTGATCATGACCCGGCAGCCTGTGGTCTCTGCAAGTAATTAGCAACCCACAGGGCGACATCTGGCCCTCTATTCCAAGAGGTGGGTGACCATCACCACCGATTCCTGGGCACTAAGGGTAGTCAGGGAGGGTAACCTCCTCCACCTGACTCAGACTCCTCCCCCTTATTTCCCAGGAGAGCCCCTCAGGTCTCCACTCCACCAGGACCACCTTCTGAAGAAGTTGGACGGTCTTCTCAAGGACAAAGCGGTGGAACCAGTGCCCCACCACCTCAAGGGCAAGGGGTTCTACTCCAGCTACTTCTTCATGGCAAAGAAGACAGGGAGCCTAAGGCCCATCCTTGACATGCACAACCTCAACAAATTTCTGGTGAGAGAAGTTCAAAATGCTCTCCCTTGGAACCTTGCTGCCATACTTCCAGCAGGGAGACTGGCTATGCTCCTTAGACCTGAAGGATGCTTATACCCACATCCTCATCCACCCCAACCACAAGTAGTACCTGCAGTTCGTAGTGGGGGGCAGGCACTTTCAATACCAGGTGCTCCCCTTCGACCTAGCCTCTGCCTCAGGAGTCTTCACAAAATATCTGGCAGTCATGGCCGCTTTCCTCCAGCTCCAGTGGGTCTTCGTCTTTCCCTACCTGGACGACTGGCTCATAAAGGGAGGCACAGCCTCAGAGGTGCAGCAGGCCACTGCACGTACCATCCAGGTTCTGCAACACTTGGGCTTTGTCGTAAACTACCTCAAGTCTCACCTCCTTCCGACACAGTGTCAGGAGTTCATTGGGGCAAAGATAGACACTATTCAGTCGAAGGCTTTCTTGCCCAGGGACTGAGCCAATCGTCTGAGGTCTCTAGCACAGGACGTACAGTACCGTCCCTTGGTGCCCGCCTGGCTTCTCCTGCGCCACCTCAGGCACATGGCCTCCATGGTCCACGTCACCCCAGACGCTCACCTCCACATGAGGGCGGCGCAGTGGTGTCTTCGGGATCAGTGGTTTCAGGCCACAGGCCGCCTCCAAGACAGTTTCTGTGACCCGTCAGTTGGCGGACTCCCTGGTCTGGTGGCAGTCACCCCAGCATCTTGAGGTGGGCATGCCTTTTTAGACCCCAAGCCCCTCAAGGATCCTCACCACGGACACCTCCCAGTTCGGCTGGGGAGCCCACTGTGGAGCAATCCGCACTCCGGGCAACTGGTCACCAGACGAGAGCACCCAGCAGATCAACCTCTTGGAGCTCCGACCCATATACCTAGCCCTGAGGGTCTTCCGTCACCACCTGTGTCACCAGCCGATTCTGGTCCAGACGGACAACCAGATGGCGATGTTCTGCATGAACATACAAGAGGGCACAGGGCCTTGGACCCTTTGTCAGGAGCCTCTAACCCTCTGCTCTTACACAATCCGACAGGGTATCTTCCTGCAGGCAATGTACCTACCAGGTCAGGACAACCTGCTGGCCGACAGACTCAGCAGAGTTCTCAAGCCGCATGAGTGGCAGCTGGATCCCTGGGTAGCCAGTTGGCTTTTCCAGCTCTTGGGGGGAGCCAGTGATGGACCTGTTCGCCAGCCCGGACAACTTTCAGTTGCTTCTGCTCCCGGCAGGCCCACTCCTCCCGGGTGGCAGCAGACGCATTCCTAGTCTTATGGTCTGAAGGCCTCATGTACATCTTCCCTCCGACGACGCTGATCGCCAAGACCTTGTTCAGGACCCTCCGAGACAAAGCCTCGCTCATCCTGATAGCTCCTCGGTGGTTGAGGCAGCCTTGGTTCCCGGTGCATCTACAGTTGACGGTGGAGGCCCTCATCCACTTGGGGACCGCCTGGGACTCCTATCTCAGGAGGGGTGCTCTCTCCTGCACCCCAACCTGGGGTCCCTGTCGCTGACAGCGTGTCTGCTGAGAGGGTGACTTTGGCTCTTTCAACCTTCCGGTTGAGATGGAGTACATTCTGCTGGACTTTCACAAGGTCTCTACTAGGAAGGCTTACCCCCTCAAATGTTGCAGGTTCTCTGCTTGGTGCGCTGTACACAGAGCTGATCCTTTCTCCTGCACGGTGGCTCTGGTGTTACAGTATCTTCTCCACCTCTCTCAGTCCAGGCTCAAGTCTAACTCCATCTGAGTGCCCTGGTGGCGCACCACCATCCGGTGGATGGTAAGCACCTTTCGGACCAGTCGTTCGTGACCCGTTTCCTTCGGGGCCTGCTCTTATCAAAGCCCACAGTTCACCTGCCAGCAACCGAATGGGACCTCAGCGTGGTGTTGGGGCAGCTCACACACCCACCCTTCAAGCCTCTGGCTACCTGCCACCTTCGCTACCTCTCTTGGAAGGTGATTTTCCTGGTTGCGCTCACCTCCACTCGCAGAGTTAGTGAGCTCCAGGCCCTTGTGGCGGAGGCGCCTTATACCAGGTTCTACAAGAACAGAGTGGTGCTTGCACGTACCCCAAATTCCTGCTTCCATATCATCCAGGAAGTGGTGCTTCCTACCTTCTTTCCAAGACCTCACTCCATTCAGGTGGAGACAATCCTTCACACCTTGGACTGTAAGAGGGTCTTGTTCTTCTATATCCAACGCACTCAGGGCTGCTCAGCTTTTTATCTCCTACGATCCCAGTAGGCTGGGGGAGGTGGTGACCTAACATACATTGTCCACCTGGGTGGCAGACTGTATTGCCCTCGCTTATGAGCAGGCAAGGCACACACTGGAAGGCCATGTCAGGGCATGGGGCCTCTGTGGCAAACTTGTGCTCTCTCCTGATGGTGAACATCTTCCAGGCCTTCACCTGGTCTTCAGTCCATACCTTCGCAGCCCATTATTGCCTGGAAAGAGAGTCCTGATGGGACAGTGCCTTCGGCCAGGCTGTGCTCTGTAATCTTTTTGGAGTTTAGGCAACTCCTACCCTCCAACCCTTCTGTGTTCAGGCTGCCAGATCCTACTGTGATCTGTGAATACAGACTTAATTGCTGCTGCTTGCAGCTCCCCGTGAGAGAGCCCCTATTTTTGCTATGGGTTTTCGGTAGCCTGTAGCTGGGGCGTCCCATATGTGAGGACTGACTTCCTGCTTGTTCCCGGAGAAAGCGTAGTTACTCACTTGTAACAGGTGTTCTCTGGGAACAGCAGGAATCAGTCCTCACAACCCTCCCTCCTCCCCTTGGAGTTGCTCCCTTACCATCTTTTATTTTGCCGTCTCTTAGCTATGTCAACTGGCTGAGCAAGATGGCACCCTTGGGCGGGATGGGGATCATGCATGCATGGTGGCATCTCCCAAAGGCTTTCTTTGAAAGCTGAGGGGATGCTTCCGTGAGGGCTCCGTCAGATGCGGACATCACCCATATGTGAGGACTGATTCCTGCTGACTCCGGAGAACACCTGTTACAGATGAGTAACAACGCTTTTTCTCATACGTTCTTTAAGTCCTGCTGAACCTTCCAATAATCACCCAATTTCAAGTGTACTTTTGGTAGGGAAGGTTATTTAAAAAAATGTTTTAGGTAATAATAGGCTTGTTTGATTTATTGGATTTCCATCCATATTGTTTTAGATCAGCTCATTGAACATTCACAAAGATGGAATTGTGTAAAGGCAGTAAAGGGTTGGCTTAGGATAAATAAGCTTTCTTTAAACCTTTCAGAATCTGAAGCTTTATTTGTCTCTTGTAAGTCAACTTTGGGTGTTCCTAAACATACATGTATTTAGTTCACATCTTTTATATATCACTATTTCGTTACACTTCGAAGTGGTTTTACAGTAAACATAGACATTAATAACATACAATTAATGACAACATTTGCATACAATTGCTTTAACATGCATCACATATATGATTAACACCATTAGATAAAACATCTTAACACACATTTCCAGTTCATACTGCTAGACCAGTCCAGACAAGCGGGTTATGTCCCCCTGCCAGCAGATGTTGGAGACAGAGAAAAAAACTCCAGAGCTGTGATTGATCATGCTCTGTTTGGTATAGGTGTACCTCTAGTGGTCCTAGTCAGTATTTTCTCTGTCTCCAGCAGATGAAGGTGTTAAACAATCTTGTCTCTTACCTGTATGTACTGAGAGCACACAAGATGTGTTTCTCTGAGTTTCCCAGGTCCCCTCTCTTATTGCTGTATTGCTTTTAAACTATAGTTAGTGACAATACAGCAGGATCTGAGCTCCTGATCCTTAGATCAGTGGAGCTCCCATTATAATCGGCTCCTAGCCTCTGCCACAGAGCCTGTGTAGCTGGGGGTGGATCAGTCTATCAAATTTTTTGCCATCCAGTCAGTTATAATTTTTACAGCATCTTGAAAGCATTTTCCTACAAGTCTCTGCTTCTCTGCAGCACAGTGAGTACCTGCTTAGAAACATAGAAATGTGATGACAGAAAAAGACCACATGGCCTTTCTAGTCTGTCCTTCCATATCAACAACTACAACAGTCCCCTTTTTACCTTTAGAGATCCTCTGTGTTGGTCCCATGCTTTTTTGAATTCAGTTACTGTCCTCATCTCTACCACCTCCACTGGGAGACTATTCCATGGATCCACTACTCTTTCCATAAAGAAATATTTCCGCATATCACTCCTGAATCTATCTCCCTTCACCCTCATCCCATGTCCCCTCGTAGCAGAACTTGCTTTCAATTGAAAGAGGCTCTCTCCCTGAACATTTATGCCACTGAGGTATTTAAACATCTCAATCATATCACCTCTATCCCGCCTTTCCTCTAAGGTGTACATATTAAGATCCTTAAGACTGTCCTCATATGCTTTATAATGAAGCCCACTAATCATTTTAGTAGCCACCCTCTGCACCGACTCCATCCTGTTCACATCCTTTTGAAGGTGCGGTCTCCAGAATTGCACACTATACTCCAAATGAGGTCGCACCAAAGACTTATAGAGAGGCATTATCACCTCCTTTTTTCTGCTAGCCATTCCTCTTCGTATGCACCCAAGCATCCTTCTAGCTTTTGCCATCACCTTTTCTACCTGTTAGCTACTTTAAGATCGTCAGACACAACCATGCCTAGGTCCCGCTCTTCTTTAGTGGACAAAAGTACTTCACCCCCTATACTGTATTGCTCCCTTGGATTGCTGCAGCCCAAATGCATGACCTTACATTTTTTAACATTAAGTCCCAGCTGCCAAATTCTAGACCATTCTTCAAGCTTAGCTAGATCCCTCCTCATGTTATCTACACCTTCCTGGGTGTCTACTCTATTGCAGATTTTGGTATCATCCGCAAAGAGGCAAACCTTACCCGACAGCCCTTCCGCTATATCACTAACAAAGATGTTAAAAAGAATCGGACCAAGGACAGATCCCTGGGGCACACCACTGGTAACATCCTTCTCCTCAGAGTGAGCTCCATTTACTTGTACTCTTTGTCGCCTCCCACCCAACCAATTTCTAACCCAAGCAGTAACTTTAGGGTCCGTCCCTAGGGTGCTCAGTTTTTTTATAAGTCGCCTGTGAGGAACAGTGTCAAAGGCTTTACTGAAATCTAAATACACCACATCTAGAGCTCTCCCTCGGTCCAACTCCCTGGTCCACCCAGTCAAAGAAATCAATCAGATTTGTCTGACAAGACCTGCCTCTGGTGAATCCATGCTGCCTCGGATCCTGTAATCCGCTGGACTCCAGAAACCTCACTATTTTCTCTTTCAGCAGCGTTTCCAATAATTTACTCACCACTGAAATTAAACTAACCGGCCCGTAGTTTTCAACCACATCCTTACTTCCGCTTTTGTGTAAAGGCACCACATGAGCGTCTCTCCAGTCCTTTGGCACCACTCCCGATTCCAACGAGGCATTGAAAAGGTCAGTCAGTGGAGTTGCTAGAACGTCCCCAAGTTCCCCCAGTATTCTAGGGTGTATCCCATCCGGTCCCATCGCTTTGTGTACTTTAAGTTGAGCTAGTTTCTCACGAACACAGTCTTCTGAAAATTGTTCAAGATGTCCCTCGCTTCTGTTCCTGTTAGTGGGTGTTTTCTGAGTTCCTGCTCCTGGTTCTTCATCTGTGAACACAGAACAAAAATATTTGTTAAGCAATTCCGCTTTATCCTTATCGGCTTCTACATATTCCTCCCCTGCACCCTTGAGTCTGACAATACCACTTCCTGATCGTGTTAGCCAGTCTAGTCCCGGACCGCTGGGTTCCCTATCTCATCCAGCAGCTTGGAGACTGAGAAAACTCCTCCTTTTTATGATGTCACCGGTATATCTTCACCGTATCCGCCTCCTGTCTTCAGTTACCTCAGTCTCCAAGCAGCTGGATGACATAGAGCCCGGAGAGCCGGGCTCACTGGAGAAACAATTAAGATTCATTTTATTTTGGCATTAGTTGACTAGCATCAGCTTAGTTTAATTCTGTGCAGGATTCTCTGCCTTTAGGTACTGTGCCTTTAATTGACTGCAGGCTTCTCTGTCGTTCACCCCCCCCCCCTCAGTTAGCTTGCTCCCGGGGCCCGGTAAGCGCTAAGGGATACCCTGAACGGCAGCTCCTTTAATCCAGTACCTCCGTCGGGGGTAGCTGCATTCGCAGCAGGGGTAGGAGCCGGAGGAGAGCCCAGCCAGCGCCACACAGATGTTTGCCTGTTCGCGCACTTGGCTGGCTCGGCCCGTTCTCACTCACAGTTTAGCTTGAGATTCAAACGAGGCTGTTTTCATCTCTTCGTTGAGACCTCCGGAGCCTGTGACAAGCTTTGCTGGGGAAAGTTTGCAGCTTGCTTGTCTTCGGCGATGCCCTAAGGTAAGGAGAACCCTTTTGCAGTGTTTCTTGGGAGATGCGATTTTGGCGCGCAGAATCCAGCGGCGGGCCTAGCCGCGTGGCAGCCGTTCGCGTGCATGCTGAGGGGCTCTGCAGTTAGTATGGTCGCCTTAAACAGATCTCAGCGTCTAGCTTGGCTCAGTTTTTAATTTTCTGCATATCCTGGGCAGTCTTGTGTTGCGCTAAAGGGCGATTTCCATTAAAAACAAAACAAAACAAAAAGAAAACGGGATCGCATCTCAGGAAAGGGCCAGTTCTGTTTTTTGGGTCCTAGACTGGTGCTGCTACAGAGCAAGTGTTTTCTCAGGGTGTAGGCATCCTGAGTTGGCTGGGTGTGCTGCAGTTGGTGTGATTTATCATGCCATCTAAGCCACTCTGCCTAGTCTGTGGCATGAAAAAAGGCACTGCTTCGGGGGTCTGCAAAGCGTGTGTGAGGGAGGCAGCTTCGATGGAGCAGGCCAGAGAAGACAGAGCAGAGGGGCAGGAAGCCGAGTTGGAGGGCTCTCTCGCTCTGTTACCTGAGGGACCCCAGGTGGAACCAGTCGCTGGTCCATCTTCGGCTCCAGACCCTCCTCCCCATCAGACTCCAAAGACTTAGCGGCAATTTTCTCGCCGGATTTTGTCGCTCTGCTGCAGCGCACTCTGTGTGGTGTTCAGCCATGGACAGAGCCAGCGGAGGCGAGTGGCATTAAGAGATACACGGCGCCCTCACAGGCCGACGAGCCGTCGCGCGGGGCTAAGAGGGCACGAATGGAAGGAATATCTGGGGAGCTCTCCATGGCCTCGGAGGGTCCGCTGTCCGATGATGAGGACCACAGCCTAGAGATTGAAGAAGAGCTAGAGGAAGGCGAGCTTTCTGAAAAGGACGATCAGGCAAGAGTAGTGCGGGTCTTCCGAAGGGAAGAGCTACCGGGGCTTATAGTGGAGGCCTTGAAGGTTCTGAATATGCCGTTACCGGGTGCTTCAACAGATGACTCGCTGGAAGATCCCTTGCTACAAGTTTTTAGAAGGAATCAGAGGGCGTTCCCGGTGCATAGGGTGTTTCGGGAAATGATACAGGAAGAGTGGAACATGCGGGGAGCCAGAGTTATGGGCCGTCTGTATCCGTTGTTAGATCAGGATAAGGAGATTTTTAAGTCGCCCAAGGTAGACGCGGCCGTGTCGGCGGTCACCAAAAAGACCACCATTCCTGTTGAAGGCGGGGCGGCCCTTAAGGACCCTCAGGATAGAAAGTTAGATACTTTGCTACGACAGGTGTTTGATGTGAATACGCTATCGCTTCAGGCTGCTATTTGCGGAGCTTGGGTAGCAAGAGCCTGTCTTCGCTGGTTGCAACAGGTTCAAGCGGGTCTAGGAGCTGTAGAATCTAGTGAGGCGGCCAAGCTGGAGTCGGGCGTGGCTTGCCTAGCTGACATCCATTATGATCTTATGCGGGGCCTGTCGAAAAGCATGGCGTCAGCGGTGGCGGCACGACGTTATTTGTGGCTGCGCAACTGGGCGGCGGATAATTCCTCCAAGACTAGGTTAAGTAAGCTCCCCTTCAAAGGTCGTTTGTTATTCGGTGAGGATTTGGAGAAGCTGGTTAAGGACTTAGGTTTATCCTCAGGTAACTTACCCCCTTTGGTTTCCCCTAAGTCGAATCGGACGTTTCCGGTTGGCAGGGGCCAGCAGTGAGATTTTCGCCGCTTTAGGTCCCAGAGATTCGGTGCAGCTCAGAGGGGGCGCTACCCCAATAGAACGCAATCTTTCCGCAGGTTTCGCTGAGCGGGACGAGGCTTCGGCCCTTCTTTCTCCTCATCCTTCGCGGCTAAAAAGCAGCAATGAGATACGGGGGACCCGGGCACCCTTGCCTCCGGTAGGGGGGCTGTTGCAGGAGTTCAATGCTGCCTGGGTCCATGTAACATCAGATCAGTGGGTATTAGAGGTGATCCGAGAGGGCTACTCGCTGGAGTTCTTGCGTCCAGTGAGGGAGGCCTTCGTGCGGTCCCCCGGCAAGTCGGCCGCCAAGTGCGAGGCTTTACGGGTGACAGTCTGAAGGCTGCTAGAGCTCAATGCGATAGTGCCCGTTCCTCCAGACCAGTGCGGTTCCGGTCGATACTCCATTTACTTTGTGGTACCGAAAAAGGATGGGGGCGTCCGTCTGATTCTGGATCTCAAGGGAGTCAATCGTTGCCTTCGGGTGTCACATTTCCATATGGAAACGCTGCGCTCCGTGCTAGTGGCGGTGCGCAGGGGGGAGTTCCTCACATCGCTAGATCTGTCAGAGGCCTACCTCCACATCTCAGTAAGACCGGAGCACCACAAGTTTCTCAGATTCGCAGTCCCCTTCGGCCATTTTCAGTTCAGAGCGTTACCTTTCGTGTTGGCGACGGCGCCGCGAACTTTCACCAAGGTCATGGTGGTAGTGACCCTTCGCAAGGAGGGCATACTGGTGCATCCTTATCTAGACGATTGGCTGATCCGGGCGAAATCAAGGTCCGAGAGCGAGGCTGCCACGGCTTGCGTGGTGTCCTTCCTGGAGGAGCTCAGTTGGATAGTCAACTTGTCGAAAAGTCAATTGGTTCCTTCTCAGAATCTGGAATATCTGGGAGCTCGTTTCGATACGGCCTTAGGAAGGGTGTTCCTGACCTCGGCTCGAGCGCAGGCTCTCCGGAGCCTGGTACGTCACTTTATCCGACGCAGAGCGCCCTCAGCGTGGCAGTATCTTCAGGTGCTGGGCACGATGGCAGCCGCCATAGAGACAGTGCCATGGGCGCGGGCCCACATGAGACCATTGCAAAGAGCGTTGCTGCGCCGGTGGTCGCACCAACAGGATCCGTTGGCCCGAACATTGCACTGTCCAACGGAGGTTCGCCAGTCTCTTCAGTGGTGGTTGATTCCCGCGTCATTGGAGTGCGGCAAGGCGCTGGATGCTCCAGCCTGGGTGTCGGTAATGACAGACACCAGCCTCCTGGACTGGGGGGGCACACTGTCAAGGCGTTTTCGCGCAGGGGCAGTGGTTGGACCAGGAGAGGACATGGTCCATCAACAGGCTGGAATTGAGAGCGGTTTCCCTGGTGCTGCGGGAATTTCTGGGGCTCGTCGCAGGCAAGGCAGTTCGCGTGTTCTCCGACAATGCCACGGCGGTGGCCTATGTCAACAGACAAGGGGGAACAAGCAGCGTAGCGCTGGAATCCGAGGCGGAAGCCCTGTTCAACTGGGCGGAAACGAATCTGCTGGACCTGTCAGCAGCCCATGTGGCAGGAGTGGACAACGTACAGGCCGATTTCCTAAGCCGGGTGAGAGTGGACCCAGGGGAGTGGGTCCTTCATCCCGAGGTCTTCAAGATGGTGGCACGCAGGTGGGGGTCACCAGTCATGGACCTAATGGCGACCTTCGCTTCGGCCAAGGTCAGCCGTTTTTACAGCAGGCGAAGGGAACGAATGTCAGGGTCTAGACGCTCTCGTCCAAGAGTGGCCAGCGGGACATCTTCTGTATGTGTTCCCTCCGTGGGTACTGATAGGCAGGCTGCTGCAGCGAGTCGAACAATTCAAAGGTCAGGTGATTCTGATAGCCCCAGACTGGCCTCGCAGACCCTGGTACGGGGATCTGGTGAGGTTGCTAGCGGCGAAACCCTGGCGACTTCCCTCTCGTCCGGATCTGCTTTCGCAGGGGCCCCTCTTCATGCCGCACGTGGATCGGTTCTCGCTTACGGCTTGGCTCTTGAAAGGGCGAGGTTAAAGGCTAGGGGCTATTCGTCAGCGGTTGTTTCTACCTTACTAAGGGCCAGGAAGAGATCCACTTCGTTGGCTTATGTCCGTGTTTGGCGGATTTTTGAGGTGTGGTGCGCGGAACGGCAGTGTGAGGCCTTACATTCCTCTATTCCTCAGCTCCTGGAATTCCTGCAGGACGGATTTGAGAAAGGGCTAGCGGCTGCGTCATTGCGGTTGCAGGTAGCAGCTTTGTCATGTTACAGAGGCAGGATAGGGGGTCAATCGATAGGGTGTCAGTGCGATGTCAAACGTTTCCTAAGGGCGGTTTCCCTAGCGCGGCCCCCGGCTAGACCGGTCATCCCTAAATGGCACCTGCCGATCATACTGAACGCGTTGGAGAGGGAGCCATTCGAACCGTTGGCATGGGCATCGATCAAAGATCTCACCCTTAAGGTGGAGTTTTTGGTGGCCATTTGTTCGGCGAGAAGAGTCTCGGAATTACAAGCGCTTTCTTGCAGGGAGCTATATCTGTCTTTCTTTCCCAATAAAGTGGTTTTGAGAACGGTGCCGACGTTTCTCCCTAAGGTGGTCTCGCCGTTCCACGTGAATCAGGAGATTGTGTTACCGGTGTTTTCGCACGACGTAGTGTCGTCGGGGGCGAGAACCTTGAACCGGTTAGATGTCCGTAGGGCATTGAAGAAATACCTGAGGCGAACGTCCTCTTTCCGCAAATTGGACAGGCTCTTCGTGCTTTTTGCGGGGTCCCGAAAGGGAGAGCCGGCGTCCAAAGCGTCCATCGCTCAGTGGATTAAGGAGGCCATCATGTCAGCCTACATGTTAAAGGGAAAGTCTGTGCCAGAGGGGCTTCGGGCACATTCCACTAGGGCACAGGCTTCTTCCTGGGCGGAGGTGCGTCTAGTGCCTCCGGCGGACATTTGCAAAGCAGCGACTTAGTCGTCCCTGCATTCTTTTGTCAAACATTACTGTTTGGATGTACAGGGGGCGGAAGAGGCCTCCTTTGGTTCGGCGGTTTTGCAGGCTGGTTTTCCAGGTCCCTCCCGTGGGTGAAGGGCTTCACTGCTCTGGTACAGATTCAGAGGTCCGGGACTAGACTGGCTAACACGATCAGGAAGGTGAAATTAGACTTACCTGATAATTGTTGTTCTTGGAGTGTAGACAGTCTAGTCCCGTATCCCTACCCAGTGTTGTTTCGGTCTGCAGTGACCTGAAGAGCGGAGATCTTTAACAGATAAGAGGGCTTTTTGTTCAGGGGCCTTGAGTTGCTGCACGTGTGAGTGGAGTACTTGAGAGTGCAAAGGAATTAGTAGCTAGATAAGGAAATAATTCCGTTCCTTTTTTCAGGTCTTTCCCTTCCTGGTGGGGGAGGGTGGGGCCTGCTGCAGTTGAAGTCACACAATGTTCAGTGCGTTCAAGTTTTGCATTTTTTCATTTGTTTCTGGTTTGGGATTTAGGAGTTAGATACGTAGTTCTTCGATTGAAGGCTTTCTTGTGTCTCCGGTGAGTCTGCTTTGTCAATAGGTTACTGAAGACAGGAGGTGGATATGGTGAAGATATACCGGTGACGACATAAAAAGGAGGAGTTTTCTCAGTCTCCAAGCTGCTGGATGAGATAGGGAACCCAGAGGTCCGGGACTAGACTGTCTACACTCCAGGAACAACAATTAGCAGGTAAGTCTAATTTCACCTTTTGCCCTTCCTCTTCTCACTGATATATCTGAAAAATGTCTTATCCCCCCATTTTATTGCATTGGCTATTTCCTCCTCCTTTTGAATCTTTGCCTTCTTGACTACTTTGCTAGCTTCTCTAAGTTTTTCCAAATACAGATGCCTGTCTTCCTCTCTCTGTGATCTCTTGTATTTCATGAAGGCCTCCCTCTTTTTCTTCACTTTTTCAGCTACTTCCTTCGAAAACCATAGCGTTCTCCTTTTCCTTTTGCCTTTATTTACCATTTTAACAAAAAGGTTGGTTGCCCTTAAAATATCCCCTTTCAGTTTTGCCCACTGTTTTTCTACATCCCCCAGCTGTTCCCATCCCACTAACGACTCCCTGAAGTATTGGCCCATCTTCGCAAAGTTAGTCTTCCTAAAGTCTAAGATCCTCACCTTTGAATGGATTCTAACAGCCCTAGTCCTAATACTGAACCACACCATCTGGTGATCACTGGATGCAAAATGATCTCCCACTACAACATCAGAAACGCTTTCACCATTGGTAAGCACCAAGTCCAGTATGGCCCCTTCACGTGTGGGGTCTTTTACCAATTGCCTGAATAGTTCTTCCTGTAGAGAATCCAGGATCTCCTTACTTCTAGATGATACTGCAGCAGGAATGTGCCAATCAACATCTGGCATATTGAAATCTCGTATCAGTAGCACTTCCCCTTTCCTAGCAATGCTGCGTATGTCTTCAATTAACTCTCTGTCCACCTCTTCCTCTTGTGAGGGAGGTCTGTATATCACACCAATGCAAATAGATTTCTCTTTCCCTCTTTCTAGTTTAACCCACAATGCCGCCTCTCTCCCTTTTAAGCTCTGTAATTCCAAAGCTTTAATAGTAGTTTTTACATATTTATTTATTTATTATTTTTATTTATTTATTACAATTTCTTATATACCGCACTATTCTGCATCAGCGCGGTTTACATGGAACAGAAAATCAGACAGGGTAACGTGTCTGAGTTTACAATTAACCGGACATCAAAACTTGGATAACAAGGGAGATTTACAAATAACAGGGTAGCAAACTTGGAAAACATAGGAGAAACTATTTACACATTAGAGTGTCATATAGTGCCACTCCTCCTCCCCTTCTTCCTACCCTGTCCTTTCTGAATAAAGTATAGCCAGGTATAGTTACATCCCAATTATGGTTTTCTGTGAACCATGTTTAGTAACTGCCACTAAATCCAAGTCAGCCACTCCCACCAAAACTTCAACATCAGGGATCTTATTTCCCATGCTACGGGCATTTATACACACTGCTTTCCATATGTTACCCCTGTTACCCATTTCCATAAAGGTATTTGATGTATCACCTACCTGGGGGCTTTCACTTACCTGGGGGCTTTCTTCACCCATCCCCAACGAATCTAGTTTAAAGCCCTCTTCAGTAGATTAGCCAGTCTACTACCGAAGATGCGTTGACCTTTCTTGAACAGATGGATGCCATCTCTGCTCTGCAACCCTTGGAACAGCATCCCATGGTCTAGGAAACCAAAACGCTGTCGATGACACCATCCACGCAGCCATGCATTCATCTCCAGGACGCGAGCCTCTCCGCCTTGGCCTTTACCCTCAACAGGGAGGATTGAAGAGAACACCACCTGTGCACCTAACTGCTTCACCCTCTGTCCCAGAGCCATGAAATCACTTTTGATACGTTCCTGTAACGGGTAAGTTCCGAAGTATACCTGGCAGTATCATTTGTTCCAACATGGATTAACAACATTGGGTAATAGTGGGCTTGATGAGTCTCGGCAAACTCTCCGTAACATCTTGGATTTTGGCACCAGTCAGACAGCATACCTCTCTGGACATCAAGTCTAGTCAGCAGATGGACGCCTCAGTACCCCTCAGAAGAGAATCTCCAACCACCACTACCCTTCGTTTCCTTCTGGTCACTGATTCTGCAACTTTGGGGTACTTGAGCTCTGGTTCTTCCCTTTCCAGGGATGCTTTCACCTCCTCCACTTCCAGGGCTGCATAATAGTTCTTCAATTCAAGGGCTGGAGAAGTTGGATTGGTGATTTTGCAGGCCCTGGAGACTTGTGTCCAACCATCGATATTCTGTTGACACCCATCTTCTCCTGTGCTGGAGAGCTTGGTTGCTGCAAGAAGCATCTCATCAATGTATTCTCACTGTCTTGGGTTCCCTCGCAACGATTTTCTTACTTCCGTTTTTTTAACGGCACGGGGATCACTGGGTCTGTCTCTCTTCAATTTTTGGCAGCACTCCTCTCCTCTCCCCCGGCAATTTGGCCGCGTTTTTAGAGCTTAGGAAGCTTTTATTTTGCAGTTTTTCTGTGCCGGCGGCCATTTTGAAAATTGGGAGAGATTTCTCTTCGGTGTTTTTTTGGCGGGAGCAGCTCTGGGCAGCCATTTCACAGCATTTAACATGCTGTGAAGGCACAAGGAGTTTCAAAATCCCTTTTCTTTGAAGAGTCTTCTGTTTCCCTAAGCCTACATTGATTTTTATTTTTAAAAAAGGCTTAAGCCTCTGCAATGCCTGTTTCTCTGCACAAGTGCATTGTATGTAAAAAGAAGCAGAAGGAATTAATAGATGGCTTGTATTCCACCTGTATGCTGCATCCAGGAGAATCCTCTTCCTCCATACCCACTGTGCTGCTGTAGCAGCAGATAAGCATGCAATAAATAAAACCAGGAGTCGTTTCAAGGATCCAAGCCAGTTTAATGTGCACATGGCTCAAGCAATAAGCAATTTCAAAATGGCTGAGCAATGGTTTCTAGCAAAACAACAACTTTTATACCGTTCTTCTCCATTCTAGACATAGGCAAACTTTTCATTGGTCCCAGTAACCCCTCTCACCCATCTATTGGTCCTGGTACTGATATGGCTACCCAATCGGGACTCTGGTCTGGGCTCAGCACCTGCTCACCCCCCCTCTAGTCCCAATTACAATGGTCAGTGTCTCTAACTTGTTACATCTCTCCTCCAAGGTCGCTCAGCTAGTTAAAACATATGGGAAGCAGGGCACTGTAACCTTGCTTTTTGCAGAGTTAATTAATTCCATAGAAGCTGTGCTCTCTTATCAGCACCAACTAGAGCTGTTTTCTGTCTTTTCTAAGTTTCATTTCTGCTTAGCTATGTTCAGTTAAGCTGAGTTAAGTTTCAATTCTATGGTGTCATCATTCAGGGGGGTTTTCATTCCTCTGGGCCTAACTACAGGCTTCAGTTACAGGTCAAGCTGCTCAGGCCTGTCTGCTCACTTCAGACACCATGGATCACAGGCCTTCGCCTCCCACACTGCCAGCCGGGGACATCAGCACCTTAACTCCTCCCTGCTTAGAGCCCCTGCAGCCAGGTCTACCTGCAGAAAAGACTGTCAGCTCCCATTTTGCTTCCACAGCCGCTGGAAGCCACAGCAGCTTCGGCTGACAGTGTGTTCCTGACGCTCTTCCACCAGGCATGGCACCTGTGGCATTTGGATTCTTTTGGAATATCTCCAACACCCGCCCCGGTAGCAGACAAAGATATGGCGGGGTCTCGCAAGCGGTCCCATAAGACCTCAGACCTTAAAGCAGTACGTCCTCCCAGGAACGTTGCATGTGGCTTGCGGGACACTACGGATATCCAGAAAGACTTTAAATCTTCGGAGGTGAGCCCTGATTCGTTGGAGAAAGAAGATGGGGAATATTCTCCGTCTGATTCTTCGCTGACAATTCAAGAGGACTCTCAAGATATCAGAATTTTTCAGAAAGAGGAGTTGCCGGCCCTAATCACAGGTGATAGTCGCTATGCCTAACTAACATGCCTGATCCTCAGAGTTCTCAAACCCTTTTGCAGCTGGATCCCATTTTACAGGGCATTCGTAAACCTTCCAAAGCTTTTTCCTTTCCAGTCGAGTTACAGCAAATGGTATCTCGAGAGTGGGACTCTCCAGAGTCCTCTCTACGTATGGCACGCCGTATTGGGCAGTTATACCCTTGGTCTCCGTCTGAAAGTTGATGCGTTAGTGACCGGGGTCACCAAGCATACCACAATTCCAGTTGAGGGCAGAGTGGCACTCCGCAACCAGCAAGACCAGAAAGTTGAGAGTCTGCTAAAGACGGGTTTTTCGTCGTCCGCTCTTTCCCTTCAAGCAGCGGTGTGCGGAGGTCTAGCGGCGCAAGCCTCCCTTCGATGGATTCAGCAGCTTCCAGACGATCCCGAGTTGGCTCATTTAGAATCCGTTGCTGCATTCCTGGCAGATGCTTTGTATGATCTCTTGCGGCTGTCAGCTCGCTCCGTAGCAGCGGTGACAGTGGCTCGGAGATGGCTCTGGCTGCGTCAGTGGGCAGTGGATGTTGCGTCTAAGGCGCAGTTGTCAAAACTTCCTTTTAAAGGGAGACTCCTCTTTGGCGAAGATCTCAATAAACTGTAAAAGATCTGGGGGAGGTGAAACTGCAACGTTAGCCGGAGGACAAGCCAAAGGCATTCTCCTGTCGCGGGTCTCGGTCCCAAGGCTTTCGACAATTTTCTTGAACTCGCGACTCTTGGAGATACAGATCCTTTAAGCCAAGTACTTCATCCACTCCTACCAATCGCTTCGTACAAAGATCGCAGTCCTTTCGGGGAGCCCGCAAAGGAACTGACTCCTATTCAGGCCCAGCGAAGTTTACGGGAACCTCCCATCCTTCCCACTGACGGGACTGGACAAGACGCCCACTTGAGATGCCTCCACCTGTTGGGTTGTGGTTGGCTCTTTTTTCTCGGCAGTGGGCACGCATAACTTCAGATCAATGGGTCCTCGACAGTTTCTCATGGCTGCGCTCTCAAATGTTGCCGACCCATTCACGATGCCTTCCTGGTCTCTCCAGGATGCTCGTCGGACAAACGATTAGCCATTCAAACTACGGTGCAGAGACTCCTTTTGTTAAGAGCCATTCGTCCGGTCCCTCCATTGGAGAGAGGACAAGGCCGCTATTCTATCTATTTCGTGGTGCCCAAGAAAGATGGTTCTTTTCGGCCAATTCTGGACCTCAAAGGCATCAATCGCAGTCTTCGAGTTCCGCACTTCCGAATGGAGACCCTGCGATCCGTCATTCAAGCAGTACGCAGAGGGGAGTTTCTGTCTTCCCTAGATTTAGCGGAAGCGTATTTTCATATTCCCATTCGAGACGACCACCAGCGCTTCCTCCACTTCACAGTCCTCGGACAACATTATCAATTTCGAGCAATGCCTTTCGGCCTCGCCTCGGACTTTCTAAAAAGTGATGGTAGTCGTAGCAGCTGCCTTACACAAGCAGGGTGTCAAAGTACACCCTTACTTAGACGATTGGCTCATTCGCGCAGACTCCCTCCAGGAAGCCTACAAAACTGTCTCGACAGTAGTGTCATTCCTACAGGAGCTTGGTTGGGTGATCAATCGTCCCAAGAACTGTCTTCTCCCGTCTCAACAAATAGGTATCGAAGTGTGCCCCTAGAAAGTCTATCACGAGCGTGTATTCCTGACTCGGGAAAGATTCCTCAAGCTGACTTTTCAGATCCGAAGGTTTCTAGCTCAAATTATCTCCAAGTCCTGGGGTCTATGGCCACCACCATCGAGCTTGTGCCTTGGGCCAGAGCGCACATGCGCTGTCTACAGCACGCTCTCCTGTCAAGATGGTCGCCAGTAGCGGAGGACTATCAGATCCGACTTCCGGTACAGCTGAAGGTCCAGCGCAGTCTGCAGTGGTGGCTGTCATCACGCAATCTCTTCAAGGGAGTACTCTTGGAGAGTCCACGCTGGATCTTGCTGACTATAGACGCCAGCCTGACTGGATGGGGAGCGCACTGTCAAACCCATTCAATGCAAGGGACATGGACGTTGCGCGAGTCACGATGGACGATCAACCGTCTCAAGGCAAGAGCAACCCGCTTTGCCTTACTAAAGTTTCAGTATTGTCTCCAGGGTCAAGCGGTTCGTATTTTGTCCGACAACGCCACTACAGTGTCCTACCTCAACTGCCAAGGCGGCACCAAATGTGCAGGGGTGTCAAAGGAGATGTCTTTTCTCTTCCCTTGGGTGGGAAGACACCTCCAAGCTCTCTCAGCGCAGTATATTGAGGGAACCAGCAACGTGAAAGTGGACTTTCTCAGTCGGCATACGCTTGATACCAGCGAATGGGAACTGGCCCAGGAGGCCTTCCAAAGGATAGTTCAAAAATGGGGATGGCCGGAAATGGATCTCATGGCGTCAGCGACAAATTCCAAAGTACCATTATTCTTCAGTCACTGGAGAGAACGAGGATCTCACGGCATAGATGCCTTGGCACAGCCATGGCCATAACACAGGTTGCTTTATGTGTTTCCACCTTGGGCAATAATTGGAAGAGTCCTTCAACGGATCAGCGAACACCAGGGGCCGGTAATCCTAGAGGCCCTGGATTGGTCCCGAAGGCCTTGGTATGCCGATCTCATAAGGTCATCTCGAGGGTCTCCTCTGAGACTAGAAGTGCCCTTTGGACTGGAGAGAGGCTCATGTGGTGCCTTTACACAAAAGCGGAATAAGGATGTGGTTGAAAACTACAGGCCGGGTGGGTTAACTTTGGTGAGTAAATTATTGGAAACGCTTCTGAAAGAGAAAATAGTGAGGTTTCTGGAGTCCAGCGGATTACAGGATCCGAGGCAGCATGGATTCACCAGAGGCTGGTCTTGTCAGACAAATCTGATTTATTTCTTTGACTGGGTGACCAGAGAGTTGGACCGAGGGAGAGCCCCAGATGTGGTGTATTTAGATTTCAGTAAAGCCTTTGACACTGTTCCTCACAGGTGACTTATAAACAAACTGAGCACCCTAGGGATGGACCCTAAAGTTACTGCTTAGGTTAGAAAATGGTTGGGTGGGAGGCGACAAAGAGTACAGGTAAATGGAGCTCACTCTGAGGAGAAGGATGTTACCAGTGGTGTGCCCCAGGGATCGGTCTGATTCTTTTTAACATCTTTATTAGTGATATAGCGGAAGGGCTGTCAGGTAAGGTTTGCCTTTTTGCGGATGATACCAAAATCTGCAATAGAGTAGACACCCAGGAAGGTGTAGATAACATGAGGGGGGATCTATCTAAGCTTGAAGAACGGTCTAGAATTTGGCACCTGGGATTTAATGTTAAAAAATGTAAGGTCATGCATTTGGGCTGCGGCAATCCAAGGGAGCAATATAGTATAGGGGGTGAAGTACTTTTGTCCACTAAAGAAGAGCGGGACCTAGGCGTGGTTGTGTCTGATGATCTTAAAGTAGCTAAACAGGTAGAAAAGGCGATGGCAAAAGCTAGAAGGATACTTGGGTGCATACGGAGAGGAATGGCTAGCAGAAAAAAGGAGGTGATAGTGCCTCTGTATAAGTCTTTGGTGCGACTTCATTTGGAATATAGTGTGCAATTCTGGAGACCGCACCTTCAAAAGGATGTGAACAGAATGGAGTCGGTGCAGAGGGTGGCTACTAAAATGGTTAGTGGTCTTCACTATAAAGCATATGAGGACACACTTAAGAATCTTAATATGTACGTACACCTTAGAGGAAAGGTGGGATAGAGGTAATATGATTGAGATGTTTAAATACCTCTGTGGCATAAATGCTCAGGGGGAGAGCCTCTTTCAATTGAAAGCATGTTCTGCTACGAGGGGACATGAATGAGGGTGATGGGGGATAGATTCAGGAGTGATATGCGGAAATATTTCTTTACGGAAAGAGTGGTGGATCCGTGGAATAGTCTCCCAGTGGAGTTGGTAGAGATGAGTCCAACAACAAAAAAGCACGGGTCCACATGCTATCAACAAACCCAGTCCAAAAATGTGGACAGCAAAGGAAGAATATCTTTTATTGATCAAATTAAGCCACTGGCCCGACACAGGCCGTGTTTCGATTTGCCTTCATCAGGGGCTGGCTTAACTAAAACATATAAAACAATTATATAAACGACATGAATATAGATTAAGAAATTAAAAGATTAAAATTGAACAAATGTATCAACTTAAAAGGCCTTAAAATGAACTACTATATCTTAATGTAAACTTTGATAAACATGTATAAAAATCTAAATTTATATTTAAATTTCACACAGCATAGAGATGTATCATAAGCCGGAACAATAAAAATGAATAATCATATATA
This sequence comes from Ichthyophis bannanicus, assembly GCA_033557465.1. Taxonomy (NCBI): domain Eukaryota; kingdom Metazoa; phylum Chordata; class Amphibia; order Gymnophiona; family Ichthyophiidae; genus Ichthyophis; species Ichthyophis bannanicus. The sequence goes on from CM066044.1 coordinate 177,500,026, forward strand.
AATTATATAACACTATTTAAAAGACTTGTCATAAATGAAAAAAATTAAGACACAATGTATAATAAATAACATAAAAACATACCTCTCTGTGTACTTGTATAATCAATACATCCTATATCACTTGGATAAAAGAAAAAGAAAACCATATATATGATCAGTATGTATATCTATATTAAAAACTAATTCATAAAATCCCATAGTAAACTCTCGAGCACAGATAATAATTATTATGATGCTACAAGGTGAAAAATATTACAAAGGGAATTATTGCACAAAGTAAGGAATCAGTGGTATCGCAAAACCAGCATATGATTTTAAAATTATTATGCGGTTAAAACCGCCCATCCATGAACATCACGGGGTTATTATGAATATTCTCTTTAAATCATTAAAAAAAATCTCCAGGAACAAGCAGGAATGTAGTCTTCACATATGGGTATCGTCGGTGCCGACAGAGCCTGCGCGGGAACGCTCCCCAGCGTCCAATAGGAACGCTTTTGGGAGCATCCCTCAGCACATGCGCACTGCCTTCCCGCCTTTCCAACTGTCCCTCTTCAGTGCTTCGTTTTCTGCGGAGCCGACAGGACCCATACCCTGTCACCGCAGAAAATTCCGTCTTTAAAATTGTTTTCTTGTGGTCGCGTTTGCCTCCGCACGATGCCTACTGGTACCACCGGTTCTTTTCTTTTCTCAAAAACTTTTATACTTTGAGCTGTTTCTCTTCGGTGCTAGGCGCCATTTTGGGCATTAGGCCTCATATTCCTGAAACATGGAAAAACCAACTAGTGGTTTTAAAAAATGTACTCAGTGTGGCGGTACCATTTCCGTCACTGACACCTATGATTGGTGTCTTAAATGTTTAGGGCCTGAACATTCTCCGTCTGAATGTCTCTCCTGTATGGAGATGACTAAGAGAGGAAGACAGAACCAGGCTGCAAAGCTCGGTACTCTCTTTTCTTCGGATGCCAGATCCATTGCATTGACATCTTCAAGAGCCTCCTCTTCCTCACATGGATCTCAGGTAACTAAACAAAAAAGCCGGTCCTCAAAGGGTAGCTCTCCTGCTAAGCATCGAGAGGCCATTGGCATTGTCCTTGAGGGAACCACACCGGCAAAACAGCCCCGGCGGGAGGCTTCGGCTTCCAAAGCATCAAGGGATCTCCAGGATGTTCTCGAGGCCTCGACCTTGCAAGAACTACTGGTGTCATGCTCAGAGGTCCCGGCCGTTTTCACCGGTACCAACACCCAGGCATCGGCAGCGTCGATAGACCAGAGGTTCCTCGCTATCAAACGCAGTATTGCAGCTCTTCTCACAGCTGCGGTACCGTTGACACCTATGGTTCAATGGGCACCGGTACCGACATCGATACCGATGCCGGTACCTACACCAGTACAGACACCGGTTCCGGTACCAACGATACCGGTACTGACGGTACCGCCCCCGGTGGGAATTCTTCCCACGTCATCTTTGGTTGTAATCGACAGATCAGTACCGGATCAACTCGGTACCGACTTCGATCGATACTGGGACCGTGCTTTGCATGATCTTCGTGGTCAGGAATACTTCGAATTCTCCGATTCCGAAGACTCTGACAATTCTGCTGGTACCAGAGGCTTTCTCCTGGAAGATCCCTCTTCTTCCCAACGCAGAATGTCACCTCCAGAGGACGTCTTTTCAGGATTTTATTCGTGATGTGGCCAAGGGCCTTTCAATCACGGTAGCTCCTGAACAGGAACCCAGAGCAAAGGAATTGGAAATTCTCCAGTATCCTAAAGCTCCAAAGGAGGCAGCCACTCTGCCCATCCATGAAATTCTGCATAATTTGATGCTCAGAATGTGGGAGACACCTCTGACTACATCTCCTCATTCTAGGAGGCTTGATACTATGTATTGAGTTCCGCTATGTCCTGGATTTCAAAAGACTCAGTTGCCACACCATTCAATGGTGGTGGAGTCAGCCTTGCGTAGGATTAAAAGTGCAAAAAGGCATGCATCCAATCCCCCAGGTCGTGAATGCAGGACTCTGGATGCTTTTGGGCGCCAAACTTTTCAGGCTTCCATGCTTTCAGCTAGGATCAATTCATATATACTATATATGAGCATGTTCCTCAAAGAAGTTACAGGAGACTTGGAGCTTATGAGCCCACTTCTCCCAAATGACAAGAGACAAGACTTCCTTGCTCTAGTTAAGCATGCTCAAGATGTCTCCAAGTTTTTGAATCGTGCAACCTTTGACTTCTTTGAATGCATTAGCAGAACCTCTGCTATTGCCATTGGAGCACGACGGATTGCCTGGCTTCAGGCATCAGACTTGGAGACTTGGGTACAGGACAAGTTAGGCAACATTCCTTGCATGGAAGAGAGAATCTCTTTGGCAAGAACTGGCAGGAAAAGGCTAACGAGTTAGATGCTGACAATACCACTCTAGATAGATTGTTAAAATCTACAGCCACTCCAGCCAAAAAAGAAGCCTTATAAAAAACCCTCTTTAAGCAAAAAGAGGAAATTTTATCCTTCCTATATCCTGCAGAGTGAAACTCAGGGTCAGGTTGCCCAAAAGGGACAAACTAAACAGCAAAAGAATCCAAAAGGCCCGAGAGCCCAACCAGCTCCGCAGGTTCAGCCCCCTCAAGGGCTTTGACTCCTTCCTAGAGAGCTTAGCCTTCCTGCCTCTGAGGGGTCCCCAACCCCCCAATATCCCATACAGGTTATGCCACTTTGCCAACAGATGGCATCAGATAACAGCAGAAGACTGGACTCTGTCCATTGTAGGAGAGGGGTACAAGCTCCATTTTCACAGCATGCCCCCTCCTACAATTCTAAGGCAATTCAATTCTCAAAGCTCTGCAGACAATCTGCTAGATCACGAGGTCTCAACACTTCTTGCCCAAGGGGCAGTAGAAGAGATACCCATTCTTCAACGGGGTGCAGGGTTCTATTCCCCCTATTTTCTTATTCCAACGAAAACAGGAGGACACAGACCCATTCTAGACCTCAGAGAATTGAACAAATACCTGTTCCGAGAGAAGTTCAAAATGATTTCTCTTGGAACTCTTCTGTCATACCTTCAAAGCCAGGATTGGCTTTGCTCTCTAGACTTAAAGGATGCATACACTCACATTTTCATCCATCCAGATCACAGAAAATTCTTACGATTCCTGTTCAAGGGAAAAGATTTCCCGTACAGGGTTCTTCCCTTTGGTCTGGCTTCAGCACCAAGAGTATTCACGAAATGCGTGGCAGTAGTAGCTGCATTTCTGCGAACCCTGGGGATATTCGTCTTCCCTTACTTAGACGACTGGCTCATTCGAGCCCCTACAGTTGCAGAGGCCAGCACTGCACTGTCTCGCACAATGCGAATCCTTCAATACTTGGGGTTGGTAATAAACTTCCCAAACTTCAGGGAGGAGTGGCCTAGTGGTTAGGACAAGGTACTTCAGGCCGGAGGGCCGGGGGTTCAAGTCCCACCTGGGGACAGCAATCTCAGGCCGGAGGGACTGGGATTTCTAGTCCTATAGGCACTCCTTGTGGTCTTGGGCAAGCCACTTAACCCTCCATTGCCAATGTTCCCTGTAAGTATTAGCGTATGTGTGTCATATCCCCTCGTGTTAAATGTATCTCCCAATTGACCGCTTTGTCCTGGTGAAAAGCGGGATATAAATACAGCTAAATAAATAAATAAAATCCCAACTTGTTCCTTCTCAATGCCTGGAATTCATAGGGGCCTGTCTAGATACCAGACAGGCAAAGGCTTTCCTTCCACAGGCCCGGTGTCTTCGCATAATGCAACTAGCTTCTCATGTATCAGGGAAATCCTCCCTAACTGCTCGGGAACTACTGCAGTTGCTGGGACATATGGCATCCACAGTTCATGTAGTCTCATATGCTCACCTACACATGCGAGCAGCTCAGTGGACCCTATCCACACAGTGGACACAGACCACAGGACATTTATCAGACAAAATAGTAAACTCTCAACGACTAATTTTGTCCCTCCAATGGTGGCAATCACTAGAAAATTTGACAGTGGGGTCTCCTTTCCATCAACCCCTTTTTCAGGCTACCCTAACAACAGATGCATTACAGTTGGGTTGGGGAGCACACCTGAATCATCTCTCTACCCAGGGCACCTGGACTCCACAGGAGGCTGGTCTACACATAAACCACCTGGAATTAAGAGCAATCTATTTAGCTCTTCGAGTATTCCATGCCCAGCTCAGCTACAAGACAGTCCTAGTCCAGACGGACAATCAAGTAGCCATGTTCTATGTGAACAAGCAGGACGGGACATGCTCTCTGTCGTTATGCAACGAAGCTTTATGACTGTGGGCCCTCGCCAGAGAGTATCAAATTCACCTTCTAGTGGTATATCTTCCAGGTATTCAAAACCTTTGGGCAGACAAACTCAGTCGAGTACTGCTGCCTCACGAGTGGTCTCTCCACCTATACCAGGTAGCAAAGATATTTCATCTCTGGGGCACTCCAGACATAGATCTCTTTGCAAGTCCACGGAATGCCAAACTTCCCCGATTCTGTTCCAGCATTCCGGCTCACAATTGTCAGGCAAGGGATGCCTTCCTCCTTCACTGGGGACAGGATTTCCTTTATGCCTTTCCACCCATTCCCCTCATCCCCAAAACACTCTTCAAGCTTCAGAGAGACAGGGGTCGCATGATTCTCATAGCGCCACGATGGCCACGCCAAGCATGGTATCCCCTGCTTCTCCAGGACCAAGCAGGAAGTCAGTCCTCACATATGGGTGACATCGGCGCCGACGGAGCCCCCTTGCAGAGCATTTTCCCAGCTTTCAAAGAAAACCTTTGGGAATGCAGCACGCATGCGCGGTCCCCTTCCTGCCCAAGGGTGCCATCTTGCTCAGTCTTCTTTTTTCCACAGAGCCCGACGGACGTGTTTCATTTTCACCCGAGGAAAAAGTTGATTTTGTTCTGCGTGGACCCGTTTTTCTTCGGTTTGACGCCGGTTTCCCTTTCCCGCCTGGGCCTGATACATCGGTATCGAGCCCTGACTTCTTTTTTCGTTTTTTGTCCTTAGTGACTAGCGTACGCGCCATTTTTCTGTTTTTCACTGGCGGCCCTGTCTTTTGACCTCGCAGGGGCCCTTTTTCCCCTGATGGCTGCCAGCGGGTTTAAAAAGTGTGATCGGTGTAAGAAACTTATGTCTCTCACCGACACACATGACTGCTGCCTCCGATGCCTCGGACCCGATCATGACCCAATGATCTGTGGCCCATGTGGGAAAATGTCCTCGAAGGCGTTGAGTCGGCAGCACCAAAAGGAAAGAATCTTCTCTGACTCCGGGTCCGGACGGGCCCAGACTTCGTCAGAGGCCTCGACGTCTTGGGACTCTGGCCCCGAGCAGTGCCGAGGCTCCTCTGAGAGGGGGTCTCCCTCGCGGGAGCATCACAAGAAGAAAAAATCCGCGAGGGAGTCGTCGGTGGACGCACTTGGCTCTTCGACGGCCAAGTCGCATAGCCCCGAGCGCCGTCCTGGGTCTTCGGAGTCGGAGAGGCCTGCGAAACAACCTCGTGTGGAGATGGAGTCCCCGGGTCACATGAGTACTGTAGTCCTCGTGGACTCTCCTCCGGGGGTGCCGCCGTCGGGGCCCGAGTCGGGGGCTGCTGAGTCTCCTGAGCTCGGACTCAGGTTGACGACCTTGGAGTGCAGCTTGGCTGCCTTCATGGAACAGCAGCGGGCACTGATTGCCGGTCTCACCGGTGCATCTGCCCCGACCACCGGGACATCGACATCCAAGTCGACCCCGGAGGCCGAACCGATCATCGAGTCCATGCGCTCTCGAGTCGATCCTCGGCCAAGGTCTCCCTCGGCCTCCCGCTTGGGACCGAGGTCGTCGACGCCGGTACCCGACCGGAGCCGCTTGATTCCTCCTCCGAGGGGTTCAGCTGGGAAATGGAGGATGAGAAGTCGCCCGACACCTTTCGGACTCGGTGTGTCCCATCGGACTCACTGGAGTCCGAGCCTCGGAGAAGGTCCCCCCCGGAGGATACCTGGTTCTCGGACTTCGTGCGGGATATGGCCAAGGCCTTGGCATTCCCCGCGGATCCTGAGGAGGAGCCTCGAGCTGAGGAGCTCGAGGCCCTACTGTATGACTCTCCCCCAAAGGAGGCCTTTACTGTACCGGTTCCTCCAATGCTGGAATGGTTGCTCTTCCGCATGTGGGAGGCACCGACCTTGACGCCGGTTTTGAGCAAGCAGGTCGATTCTATCTATCGAGTCCGCAAGAGCCCCGGGTTCCAAAAGGCACAATTACCGCACCACTCCATGGTTGTAGAATCGGCCATGCATCGTCTGAAGAGTCAGAAGATGCACTCCTTGGTGCCTCCCGGCCTGGAGGCCCAGAACCTGGATGCCCTCGGTAAGAAGTGCTTCCAGGGCTCTATGCTTGCTTGCCGTGTCCAGACCTACCAGCTGTACATGGGCATGTACCTTCGAGACCTGGCAAAGGAGATTGCTGGGTTCTCTGCTGGTCTCTCCGAGGAACCTTTGCAGAGGTTAAACGCTCTGTCATCGGGTATTCGAGAGTGCTGAAAGTTTATCTCTTGAGCAGCCTATGATGGCTTAGGCTTCGGCCCGAGTAGCCGCGGCCGGCATCGGTGCACGCCGTCAGACCTGGCTACAGTCATCAGACCTCGAGCCATGGTTGCAGGACAAGTTGGTCGATGTCCCCTGCCGAGGTGAAAACTTCTTTGGCAAGCCCATGGCTGAAAAGGCTGCAGAACTCGAGATTCTTAACCGGACAAGGCTGTCCAGGAAAACCTCTGCCCCTTCTCAGAAGAAGAAGGGCTCGAGGAAAAAGACCTTTTACCCGAGGAAGTCATCTGCCTATAGAACGTACCCTCATTTTCAGGCTTCTGTGGCTCCCCAACAGGGTCAGCAGGCCAAGGGGCAGGGACATGGGCCCCATAGGCAGAAAACCCCCAAGCCACCAGCTCTGGCTCCTGCACAGTAGGGTATGGGGTTTTGACTCCAGTGGCATAGCCTCTCCTCCTCAGCTGGCCCCTATCAGCACAGGAGGCCGACTGGCCCTGTACGCCCACAGGTGGCCAGCCGTAACAAGGGATACCTGGGTACTAAGTATAGTCCAGAAGGGCTATCTCCTCCACTTTCACCAGGTACCCCCCTCCTATTTTCCATGGGAGCCTCCAAGACTTCCTCTGCACAGGGACTTACTCCTGCAGGAGTTAGCAAGTCTTGTAAAGGAACAGGGAGTGGAACCGGTGCCCCACCACCTGAGGGGTCAAGGCTTCTATTCCAGGTACTTTCTGGTACCAAAAAGAACAGGAGGCCTCAGACCCATCCTAGATTTGTGGACTCTAAACAAGTTCCTGGAGAGGGAAAAGTTCAAGATGCTTACCCTTGGAATCCTGCTGCCCTACCTCCAGCAGGGAAATTGGCTATGCTCCTTAGATTTAAAGGATGCTTATACTCACATCCTCATTCATCCAGACCACAGACAATATCTCAGATTTGTAGTGGGAGGGAACCATTACCAGTACAGGGTACTGCCTTTTGGCCTAACCTCCACCCCCAGGGTATTCACCAAGTGCCTGGTGGTAGTGGCCTACCTCCGGGTTGAAGGTCTTTTCGTCTTTCCATACCTGGACGACTGGCTTATCAGGGGTCAATCCCCACAGGAGGCCAATCAAGCCACCCTCCGCACTGTCGCTCTTCTTCAGCATCTGGGATTTGTTATAATCTTCGCAAAGTCCACTTTGCACCCCTCACAAAACATGGAGTTCATAGGAGCAAGACTGGACACCCTTCAGGCAAAGGCCTTTTTACCCATAGACAGGGCCCACAGGTTGATGGCTCTGGCCAGTCAGTTCCACAGCAATTCTCTGGTCTCCGCCAGACAATTCCTGAGGCTCTTAGGCCACATGGCTTCCACGGTCCATGTGACTCCAAATGCCCATCTATACATGAGGCCGGCTCAATGGGGCCTCAGAACTCAGTGGCACCAAGCCACGGGAAATCTCACGGACAGAGTGAAGGGTGTCCAAACTACTAGAGTCTTCTCTACAGTGGTGGATTCATCTTCCGAATTTGGTGCAAGGGGTTCTTTTTCAGACACCTCCACACTCTCAGGTGCTGACAACCGATGCTTCTCTTCAAGGTTGGGGTGCACATTGCCAGGGAGCATGTACTCAAGGCCTGTGGTCTCCTTGGGAGGCCGCGCAGCAGATCAACCTCTTAGAACTGAGAGCTATCCGCTTAGCCCTGAGAACTTTCTCTCATCTCATCTCTCACCAATCCGTCTTAGTTCAGACGGACAATCAGGTTGCTATGTTCTATGTGAACAAACAAGGGGGCACAGGGTCCCGCCTTCTATTTCAGGAAGCGCAGAGCCTGTGCTCCTGGGCAGTCAATCACGGCATTCTTCTCAAAGCGGTCTATCTCCCAGGTCAGGAGAATTACCTGGCAGACAGATTGAGCAGGATCCTGCAGCCGCACGAATGGCAGTTGAATCCTTTAGTGATTCAACAGATCTTCCTGAGATGAGGTCTTCCAACTATAGATCTCTTTGCTAGTCCTCTGAATCGTCAACTGCCCAGGTTCTGCTCCAGACAACCGCATCCTCTGAGATTAGCAGTGGATGTGTTTCTCATTCCGTGGTCTACAGGCCTCCTATATGCCTTTCCTCCCATGCCTCTAGTGCCCCAGACACTGTTCAAAGTGCTCCGGGACAGGGCCTCAGTAATTCTGGTGGCCCCTAGATGGCCCCGACAGCCGTGGTTCTCACTCCTTTTGCAACTGGCAGTGGACACTCCTCTTCCTCTGGGGATGCAACCAGATCTCCTGTCTCAAGAGCCGGGATCTCTTTTACACCCCAATCTCCAGTCCCTCCATCTGATGGCCTGGCTACTGAAAGGGTAGTTCTAGCACCCTTATTACTGCCTAGGGAAGTGGAGGACGTGGTCTTGGCCTCTAGGAGACAGTCCACCCGAAAGTCTTATGCCCTTAAGTGGCGTAGATTCTCTACCTGGTGTGCTCAACACAACGAGAATCCTTTCTCATGCCTGGTACCAGCAGTGCTGCAGTATTTGCTTCACCTGTCCAACTTAAGTCCAATTCTGTTCGAGTTCACCTCAGTGCTTTTTCAGCGTACCACTCACCGGTGGAAGGTCAGTCTCTCTCCAGCCACCCTTTGGTGGCTCGCTTCCTCAGAGGCCTGCTTTTGCATAAGCCTCCAGTGCGTCCACCTGCCCCTGACTGGGATTTGAATGTGGTCTTGCAACGGCTTACTTGCCCACCATTTGAGCCTATGGCTACTTGTCCTTTGCGCTTTCTCTCCTGGAAAGCGTTGTTTCTGGTAGCTCTTACCTCGGCAAGGCGAGTAACTGAGCTTCAGACCCTAGTATCGGATTCTCCATATACTAGGTTCTATAGGAACAGAGTAGTCTTACGGACTCGCCCTAAGTTCCTTCCAAAGGTTGTCTCCTCCTTCCACCTCAATCAGGAGGTGGTTCTTCCAACTTTCTTTCCCAGGCTGCATGCCAGCCGGGCTGAGATGGTCTTGCATACCCTGGACTGTAGGAGGGCGTTGTCCTTCTACCTTGACCGTACGCGGGAGCACCTTAGGGCTGTTCAGCTCTTCGTCTCCTTTGACCCCAATAAGTTGGGGATAGCTGTCTCCAAGCGTACTTTGTCCATATGGGTAGCCAACTGTATCGCCTGGGCTTACAGGGCAGCCGGCCTCTCCTTGCAGGGTCAAGTTACGGCTCACCGTGTCAGGGCGAAGGCTGCGTCAGTGGCTTATCTCCGCTCTGTTCCATTGGCAGACATCTGCTGGGCCGCTACTTGGTCTTCAAGCCAGACTTTTGCGGCCCATTACTGCCTTGAGAGGGAGTCCCGCAGGGACAGTGCTTTCGGGCAGGTGGTACTCCATAATCTCTTTGAGGTTTAGGCAACTCCTACCCTCCGGCCCTGGTGTTGGGCTACCGTTCGGGGGCGTTATCAGAGAAGATTCTTTTCTCATGTGCTGAGGCTCTAGAGGGAGCTCATTTTTCAGCTTTGGGTCTCCGGTAGCCTTAAGCTGGGAAGTCCCATATGGGAGGACTAACTTCCTGCTTGGTCCTGGAAAAAAAAGTAGTTACTCACCTGTAACAGGTGTTCTCCAGGAGCAGCAGGAATCAGTCCTCACAACCCTCCCTCCTCCCCTTGGAGTTGCGGTCATATGATTTATTTTGTTTTTTGCTGTCTCTTAGCTATGTCATCAGACTGAGCAAGATGGCACCCTTGGGCGGGAAGGGGACCGCACATGCGTGCTGCATTCCCAAAGGCTTTCTTTGAAAGCTGGGGAAATGCTCCGCACGGGGGCTCAGTCGGTGCCGATGTCACCCATATGTGAGGAGTGATTCCTGCTGCTCCTGGAGAACACCTGTTACAGGTGAGTAACTACTCTTTCTCCATCTCTCTCAAGCTGCACCTCTGGAGTTAGGACGTGCTCCAGATCTCCTTTCCCAACAGGATGGGACGCTATGGCACCCGAGTCCCCAGTCCCTGCATCTCACGGCCTGGTTGCTGAAGGCTTAGACCTCTAGGATTTCAACCTGTCCCAACAGGTAAAGGATATCCTTCAGGCTTCTAGAAAACTTTCCACAAGAAGATCTTATGCCTTCAAGTGGAAACGTTTTACTATATGGTGCTCCAAGAAGGGATTAAACCCCCTGGTCATACTTTTAGAATCGATACTAGAGTATCTTCTTCACTTATCGAATTCTGGTCTAAAGACCAATTCGGTAAGAGTCCATCTTAGTGCAGTTGCAGCTTCTTATAAGCCTCTGAATGGACAACCAATTTCCTCTCATCCACTCATATCCAGATTTATGAGAGGTCTTCTGTTATCGAAACCTCCCATTAAGCCACCACTGGTGCATGGGATCTAAATCTAGTTCTCGGGCAGCTCATGAAGCCGCCTTATGAGCCTTTGGCCACTACAACCCTTACGTTTCTGACCTGGAAGGTCATCTTCCTAATTGCAATCACCTCTGCATGTCGCATTAGTGAACTGCAAGCTTTAGTGGCTGATTCTCCTTATACTAGGTTTCATCATGATAAGGTTGTTCTTAGAACTCATCCACACTTTATGCTAAAGGTGGTTTCACCTTTTCATTTGAATCAATCAATTTATCTTCCTGTATTTTTTCCGAGGCCTCACACCTCTAATGCAGAAATAAACCTTCATACTTTGGATTGTAAAAGAGCCTTAGCCTTTTACCTACAGAGAACACAGGAACACAGAAAGTCCTCGCAACCTTTTATAGCTTTTGACTCTAGTCATTTGGGACTTCCAGTCTCCAAAAGAACTTTATCTAAATGGATTGCCCAATGCATATCCTTTGCTTATGAGAGTAAGGGTCTTCCTCTTCAAGGCCATGTCACAGCTCATAACGTGAGAGCCATGGCAGCTTCCATGGCTAATCTCCATTCCGTGTCTATCAATGACATTTGTCGAGCAGCCACCTGTGCTTCGGTACACACCTTCACAGCCCACTACTGCCTGGATAAAGCCTCCCATCAGGAAGCCTTCTTTGGCCAAGCTGTTCTTCAGAATCTCTTTCAGAGCTAATTCAACTCCTACCCACCAACCCTGGTGGAATGCCAGAGATCCATGGGAGGAAGGATGCCTACCATTCTAGGGTGGCACCTTCCTGGGGCTATCTCCCTGGCATCTTCAGCTAGGGAGTCCCCACATGTGAAGACTTCATTCCTGCTTGTTCCTGGAGATAGCGTAGTTACTCACCTGTAACAGGTGATCTCCAGAAACAGCAGGAATTTAGTCTTCACAACCCACCCACCTCCCCTAGGAGTTGTCTCTCTATCTATTTGTCTCTTTCCTCTCTTCCTCTGTCCTTTCACTCAGCTACAAACTTAACTGAAGAGGGACAGTTGGAAAGGCGGGAAGGCAGCGCGCATGTGCTGAGGGATGCTCCCAAAAGCGTTCCTATTGGACGCTGGGGAGCTTTCCCGCGCAGACTCCGTTGGTACCAACGATACCCATATGTGAAGACTGAATTCCTGCTGTTCCCGGAGATCACCTGTTACAGGTGAGTAACTACGCTTTACCTGTATGGGAAAATCAACAATCTAATGTATGTGACATATGTTATTTCTTGCTGTTCTTCCAAGATAAAATTATGTTCAGCAGAATCGCCGACGTTATTGCACTACAAAAGAAAACGTATGAAATTTTTTTTTAAAAGGGTAAAATAAAAGACATTATTTTTAACATTTCCCGCTCACATTGCCTCACTACTTTAGAGCGCAGATGCCGGCGTTTATGGTTAGAACAGCCGTTCTGAACAAGTGAGGCATGTTATTTTTTAACAGTGATCCTGTCAAATTTAAGTTCAGATTTTAGTTTCATTTAGGGTTAAATAGTTATTTCCTTTACTTTATATCTGAGTTTGCAAGAAATGACAAAAGAGTGGCATGAATCATTTGCAGCCTTTGTTTTTATATGTTATCTCACCTGTCCTATACGTCATCTTATTTACATTTCCCGCGCATACTGCCTCTTTAATTTAGAGCGCAGACGCCGGCGTTTATGGTCAGAGCAGCCGTCTGAACAAACGAGGCACGTCATTTTTTAACAGTGATCCTGTCAAATGTAAGTTACAATTCAGTTTCACTTTAGTGTCTACAGGCTACACCTGACTTCAAAAATTAAATTCACCAAACAAGTTACATTAAAGTTACATGGTTTTAAAATGGAGGTTAGAAGATGTAAAGTCCCTTATTCAACATTTAAGTAGTTTGCGCATCGAGCGGTATTTAGTATAAATGTGCTCATACATTTATGTTTATTTAAGAACTTTTTTTTTTTTTTTTAATTTTATTTATAAACATTTATACATATTACAAAGAAACAATCATGTTACAAGCACATAATAACTAATGCAAAGAAAAGCTAATTTAAAGAAAACCACCAATAGTAGACCACTTCAAGAAGGAGTTATGCCAATTAAAAAAAGAAAAATAAAAAAAACTGAGAGGTCCCGAAGAATAATTCAATACTCCTGAAGAGACTGACTCAAACTTTATCTTTCAAAAATTCAACCAACTGCTCAGGCTCAAAAAATAAATACCTTTTACCCTGAAAAATAATTAGACATTTACACGGGAACCTAAGATGGAAAACTGCTCCAATGGCCAACACTTGAGGGCGCAATTCTAAAAAAGCTTTGCGCCGTACCTGAGTGGCCCGAGAAACATCGGGGAAAATTTGAATTGCTTGACCGCAGAACTTTTCAGATTTTTTGGGGAAATAAGCACGCAATATTTTCTCTTTATCTAATTCAGAGGTGAAGGAGACCAACAGAGTTGCCCTAGAAGAAATATCATCGGAAGTAGTTTCTAGAAATGCTGAAATATCTAAAGTAGAGGAAAGAACTTTATCAGTGGACCTGCGGTAGCAAGAGCCTCTCCTGCCCCCCCAGAAGATTGAATTAGACTCCGCACAGGTAAATAGTATATTTTAGAAACAGAAGAAACTTGAAAATCAGTGAACAACAGAATCTCTTTTAAATATTTTTGAAAAAGGATCATAGGCGATAAGTAATGCATGCGAGGAAAATTCAACAAATGAAGATTCCTACCACGCATCAGATTTTCCAACAACTCATCTTGACGATGCAAAACAGTACAATCTTGAGCCATAGAAGCTAACACATCTTTAGTAGCAAGAGCGTCCACTTTAATAGAAGCAGCTCCCTGCTCAAGAGACAACATCCGTTTATCATGATCCGCAAGTTTCTGTATAGTAGCCTTGGAAAACTCGGAAACACGCTGCAGAGAGGATCCCAGAACAGATTCAACACGGGAAATTGCCATCCAAATATCCTTTAGGGATAAATCTGCAGGTGGCGTTTGAGGTTCCCCGGGCGATGTAAAAGTAACCACTGAAGGTAAGGGGGGAGGAAGTTCATTGTCTAACCGCAGAAAAGAACCTAATAGCATGTCGGCCTCCTCAACCAAGCAATCCTTACACGATGAAGAAGACTCTGACGCAGTTAATTGCTCAGCCCCTTGAATGGGAGGAGATAAACCCATTCCACGGGAGTCGTCGCAAGAGGAAACAGTACTTACAGATAGGCTGGTCGCAGCGGCATCCTCCACCAAGGCAGTGGAACAGGGAGAGGCAGATTTCTCCCCCACAATAACATGGGCATCCATCGGTCCTTTAACTTTCACTGCCTTGGATCGGGTCGTCTGAATAAAATGCTTCCTTCTTTTCCCCATTACAGGGAAACCTCCTGCGCCGAAGGGGCGCCAAAGGGGCAGACCTGCCCCTTTGGTCACGCCCCTTTGGTCACGCCCCTTCGGGCACGCGCCCACGGGACGCGCCCGTTTTGCGTCCCGCGAGCAAGGCAAGTTCTTATAGCCCAGGTAAGCTCCGCCCACGGCAGGGAGCGGCCTCCAAGCTCCGGGCACCAATCAGGTTACAAGGGAAGAAAATCCAGGAACAAGCAAAACTCCTCGGCGTCCCGCGAGCAGGGCAAGTTCTTATAGCCCAGGTAAGCTCCGCCCACGGCAGGGAGCGGCCTCCAAGCTCTGGGCACCAATCAGGTTACAAGGGAAGAAAATCCAGGAACAAGCAAAACTCCTCGGCGTCCCGCGAGCAGGGCAAGTTCTTATAGCCCAGGTAAGCTCCGCCCACGGCAGGGAGCGGCCTCCAAGCTCCGGGCACCAATCAGGTTACAAGGGAAGAAAATCCAGGAACAAGCAAAACTCCTCGGCGTCCCGCGAGCAGGGCAAGTTCTTATAGCCCAGGTAAGCTCCGCCCACGGCAGGGAGCGGCCTCCAAGCTCCGGGCACCAATCAGGTTACAAGGGAAGAAAATCCAGGAACAAGCAAAACTCCTCGGCGTCCCGCGAGCAGGGCAAGTTCTTATAGCCCAGGTAAGCTCCGCCCACGGCAGGGAGCGGCCTCCAAGCTCCGGGCACCAATCAGGTTACAAGGGAAGAAAATCCAGGAACAAGCAAAACTCCTCGGCGTCCCGCGAGCAGGGCAAGTTCTTATAGCCCAGGTAAGCTCCGCCCACGGCAGGGAGCGGCCTCCAAGCTCCGGGCACCAATCAGGTTACAAGGGAAGAAAATCCAGGAACAAGCAAAACTCCTCGGCGTCCCGCGAGCAGGGCAAGTTCTTATAGCCCAGGTAAGCTCCGCCCACGGCAGGGAGCGGCCTCCAAGCTCCGGGCACCAATCAGGTTACAAGGGAAGAAAATCCAGGAACAAGCAAAACTCCTCAGCGTCCCGCGAGCAGGGCAAGTTCTTATAGCCCAGGTAAGCTCCGCCCACGGCAGGGAGCGGCCTCCAAGCTCCGGGCACCAATCAGGTTACAAGGGAAGAAAATCCAGGAACAAGCAAAACTCCTCGGCGTCCCGCGAGCAGGGCAAGTTCTTATAGCCCAGGTAAGCTCCGCCCACGGCAGGGAGCGGCCTCCAAGCTCCGGGCACCAATCAGGTTACAAGGGAAGAAAATCCAGGAACAAGCAAAACTCCTCCTGTTTATTTAAGAACTTTACAATATGATTTAACAGCATATGAAAGATTTGGATTTATTTTAAAATAGCGGTAGAGAGTAGTATAATTCCTAATAATGCAGAGCTGTGGCATTGATCGCCATACGAGCTAGTTTTCAAAGCCGTAAATTTCTGCCCGATTGTTGAACAGCGACGGCAGGCTCTCTCTTCCTCCCTCTTTTTCAAGTTATCCACTGAGGGTAATTTATGTAATAGGAGGTGCATGAAAGGTTATAATTGACCTACATATGCGTTCTCACGGTGAATGCATTTTTACCCTTGTAAAAATTTTTTGATACGTTTTCTTTTGTAGTGCAATAACGTCAGCGATTCTGCTGAACATAATTTTATCTTGGAAGAACAGCAAGAAATAACATATGTCACATACATTAGATTGTTGATTTTACCGTACAGGTAATTTTTTAATGATTTTAAAGGGAATATTCATAACAACCCCGTGATATTCATGGATGAGCGGTTTTAACCGCATAATAATTTTAAAATCATATGCTGGTTTTGCGATTCCACTGATTCCTTACTTTGTGCAATAATTCCCTTTGTAATTTATTTATTTATTTATTTATTTATTTCAATTTTTTATATACCGCGCTATTTACAATCAGCGCGGTTTACAGAGAACCAAAGACCAGAACAACAGGCTGTTCGGTATTACATAAAACAGGAAAATAAATTTGGATAAGATAAACATGGATAATATGGGGGTAAAACTATATACATTGAACTATATACATAGAATATTTTTCACCTTGTAGCATCATAATTATTATCTGTGCTCGAGAGTTCACTATGGGATTTTATGAATTCGTTTTTAATATAGATATACATATTGATCATGTATATGGTTTTCTTTTTCTTTTATCCAAGTGATATAGGATGTATTGATTATACAAGTACACAGAGGTATGTTTTTATGTTATTTATTATACATTGTGTCATCTTAATTTTTTTCATTTATGACAAGTCTTTTAAATGGTGTTATGTAATTTATATATGATTATTCATTTTTATTGTTCCAGCTTACAATACATCTCTATGATGTGTGAAATTTAAATATAAATTTAGATTTTTATACATGTTTATCAAAGTTTACATTAATAATGATATAGTAGTTCATTTTAAGGCCTTTTAAGTTGATACATTTGTTCAATTTTAATCTTTCAATTTCTTAATCTATATTCATGTCGTTTATATAATTGTTTTATATGTTTTAGTTAAGCCAGCCCCTGATGAAGGCAAATCGAAACACGGCCTGTGTCGGGTCAGTGGCTTAATTTGATCAATAAAAGATATTCTTCCTTTGCTGTCCACGTTTTTGGACTGGGTTTGGTGGTAGAGATGAGGACAGTAACTGAATTCAAAAAAGCATGGGACAAACACAGAGGCTCTCTAAAGGAAAAAAGGGGACTGTTGGAGTTGTTAATATGGAAGGACAGACTAGATAGGCCATGTGGTCTTTTTCTGTCGTCATATTTCTATGTTTCTATGTTTATGGTTCGAGTTGATGGATTTAGTAAATTAGTGCTTACCTGTACATAGTTGAATTCGTTAGTCAGGGTTTCTCCCTAAGTTATTGCTTGTCAAAGAATACTGACTAGGACCACTAGAGGTACACCTATACCAACCAGAGCCTGACCAATCACAGCTCTGGAGTTTTTTTCTCTGTCTCCAACATCTGCTGGCAGGGGGACATAACCCGCTTGTCTGGACTGGTCTAGCAGTATTCCAGGAAAGGAAATTAACGGTAAGTGAAATTTCTCCGTATGTTAAAATTAAATTTACCCTACATCAGGCTAAAGAAATGACTCTGCAATTTCTTATAAAATGTCGACAAATTAGTCTCCCAATGGAGATCCGGATGTAATTTATTCCATACTACAGGGACAGTTCTGCAAAAAGTTGAGACCGCATTGCTGCCAGGGTGGATTATGTGGACAGCTGTGAACAAAGCTCATGAATAGAAGTATGCCAGCTGAGAGTTAATCACAGAGCTGAAGAGTTTCTAGAATGCAAGGCCTTATAACACCAGTAGCAGCAATTTAAATTGTGTGTGATACAGAATGGGCAACCAATGCAAATTGAATAATAAAGGTGTAATATGATCCCAATGTCTGCTAATCTTATTAGTAATCACATGTGCAACAGTATTCTGAAGCAGTTGTAATGGCTTTAACAAAATAATGGGTAAACCCACATACATTACATTACAATTGTCTAAAATCAGAACAATAATTGCATGAACTGCTGAACTAAAGCCTTCTAGAGCAAGAAATCAGTGCAGCCTACAAAACATACGTAATTTTAAAATAATCAGATTATACTGCCCTCATAATTTGCAGTGTAGCAAAAGTATTAAAAGTCCTAATGGTATTCCTAGGCAATTCACTTCTGATCCCAGTGGGACTGGAATTCCATTCAATAAGAATGCGAAAGAAGGTCCTAACCTAGCAGTCTATGCACAATGAGGACTTCCAATTTGACTAAATTCAGAGCCAAGTTGTTTACTGCTGACCAGCAGAGAAAGAGAGGTTGTTTGCCTTTAGTGATGGTTCTCCATGAACAGCAGGATAAATCAGTCACACAGTTGGGTGACATCATCCCTGACAGGCACCAGGCCGGACTTGCTCTCCTAAAGCGCAGAAGAGTCTAGAAAACTCTCTGAGCATGTGCAAGTGACTCTTCCTGCGTGATGGTTGCTCCACCCCCTTTGTCGTTTTCAGAGCTTAGGATAAACCCTACACAAGTTAGCAGCTTCAACCGAAAGGGGAGGTGGGAGGGAATGTGTGACTGATTTTTATCCTGCTGTCCATGGAGAATCATTGTTACAGGTAAGCAACCTCTCTCCTTGAACAAGCACAATATGATTAACCACACAGTTGGGTGAGTCCCGAGATGAGGGTACAAGGGAGATGATTGCTGAAAGCCACCCTTGCACCTGGAAAGTTTGGCTGGGGTTAGGTAGAAGCTAGTACCGGATAAGAACATAAGATATGCCATACTGGGTCAGACCAAGGCCCATCAAGCCCAGTATCCTGTTTCCAACAGTGGCCAATCTAGATCATAAGTACCTAGCAGTTTCCCCAAAAGACACAGGTTCCCCAATGCTTGTATTGGGTCAAGCAGTGATATCCTGGGTCCCTTTTAATAATGGTTTATGGACCTTTCCTCCAGGAACTTGTCCAAACCTTTTTTAAACCCAGCTACACTAACAGCCTTTACTACATTCTCCGGTAACAAATTCCAGAGTTTGATTACATGTTGAGTGAAAGAACTATTTTCTCTTAATAGTCTTAAGTAGGTTACCCTGTAGCTTTATTGAATGTCCCTAGTCTTTTTATATTCTGATGACGTAAGCAATCAATCTATGTTTACCCATTCCATTCATTAATTTATAGACCTCTTTCATATCTCCCCTAATCTTGAAGAGCCCTAACCTTTTTAGCCTCTCTTCATAGGAGTATCCTTCCATCCCCTTTACCATTTTGGTGGCTCTTCTCTGTATCTTTTCTAATAACGCTATATCCTTTTTAAGATATGGAGACCAGAATTGCACACAATATTCAAGGTGCGGTCGCACCATGGAACGATACAGAGGCATTATAATATCCTTTGTTTTATTTTCCATTCCTTTCCTTATGATACCTAGCATTCTATTTGCTCTCTTGGCTGCCGCTGCACACTGGGCGGAGAGTTTTAACATGTTATCCACGATGACACCTAAATCTTTTTCCTGGGTGGTGGTTCCTAATATGGAACCTTGCATCGTGTAACCATAGTTTGGGTGGTTCTTTCCTAGGTGCAGTCCCCTGAGGATCAAAGGTAGCCCAATGGGAGGACAGTAGGCTTGAGTCTTTCAAAAGCCTGTCCTCTAATGACACTGCCCCCCTCCCCCCCGTGTGAAATATAGTTGGCATGGGGGAATTAATGGATTAACACACAAAAATGATACAGAACTGTCCAAGAAGCCGGGAAGACTGGCCAGGGTGAGATAGGCAGTTTTATTTGCCCCTTCCCCCCCTTTTATTTATTACAATACATTTGGTCTTGGCTCTGCCAGGAGGCCTGAAGGGATGCTAGGTACCTGTCTTGATGGGAATAGTAGCCTTACTTCCTAGGTGTATGTTTAAAATTATAGGCGTCTGAAAGGGATGGGCCGCATGGACCCTGGCTCCACCAACATTTGCGGCATGGCAGGCAGCAGGCTGCCTGTGAGGATCCCATCCCACACAGGGAAAGAAGAAAAGACCCTTCCTGTCTGCCCATGGGAGATTGGATCCCTGCAGGCAGACAGGAAGGGTCTTTGCTGCGATTGCAGCTTCTCTTCTTCTGTGGACGCCTACCGCCTGCTGGCTGCAATCATTGCAATCAAGACCGTTCCTTCCTGCTCACAAAGATCATTGGCAGACAGGAAGGATCTTTGCAATGATCGTGGCCCACAGGCAGCAGTCTACCTGTGGGAGCACATCCCCCACGGGCAGAAGAAAAGCCACGATAGCAGAAAAGACCTTCCCGGTCTGCAAACAGGAAGGGTCTCTGTCCGTGGGGCAAGGCTTTGGCAGAATTAGGGTGGAGCTTGGGGCGGTGCTTGGGGCTCCCCCCCCCCCCCCCTCCAAAGAAAAAGTCCTTCCGCTGCCTCTGTTTAAAACTGTGTATTTATTTTTTGAAGCCATATATTTCAGCAGGATGGAGTTTAAGGGTAGGACATGTGGATGTATGGACTGAGGATGGTTCGAGAAAGTGAATGCAGCTTCTGAAATCTAAAGTGTGTGACTGGGGATGGACGAAGTTGTGCTAGCAGCTGTTAGAGGGGAGGGGGAAAGGATCTGCTACCGAAGGTAGGAGGAGCAACTGGCTCTCAGTGGGGACAAAGTACATTTGAAATACCTGGCATCAAAGAGAGATGTGAGGTGCGAGGGAAAGCTCAACAGTTAGGGTCCAATGCTATGTAGAACATGTCCTCCATTTGTATATTGGATGTGTCCTCTTATGGATAGGATAGCGGTGCATGGCGACTCATGCCCATCTGCCCAAGCCCATAGAAATAACAGAATTAATTTTCTCTGCCCGTTTTGTCCCTTACTGGACCTTTGGAGAGTTGCTTTATGCTGGTCAGCCTGGAACCACACAAGAAATGAGTCATTTCTTTAGCCTGATGTAGTGTAAATGTAATTTTTATATAAATGTGTGTTGAGGTGTTTTATCCAATGGTTTTAATCATATATGTGATGCATGTTAAATCACATACAACTTGTTCTAACATCTTTCCCAGCAGGGGAATGCCCAAAATTGGACAATAATTATAACAGTCCATTGAATCTTGTGAGATATCTTTTAGAACAAATCACACTCTTGCAAATTTTCAGGGACCTTGGAACTATTTATTTTTATTAATTTTTTTATTTATTTAATGTCTTTTTTTATACTGCGCTCTTTAAAATCAGCGCAGTTTACTTTTAACAACTCGTGCAGTGCAGGCAGGGCCCACAACTGGACTTACAATTGAACAGGGGTTTCTAAACGGGACTGACAGGGTAACTATGTACAGGAAAGCTAGCTGTCACAGGTGACGTGGTCAGTTCGCAACTATTTACAGATTTATTTATTTAATATATACAGATTGACTAGTCAAAGCATGTGCACAATTCCATCTGCAGATTGTCTCATGATCTAGTGAGTCGGGTTGCAATCCTGCAGGGTGGCTGCAATGGGGGTGGTGGTTTGGTTCCTGGGTGCACCTGGTTGAGAGATGTCGTATGAATCAGTATAGTCCTGGATGAAGAGATGGTGCTTCAGCGCTTTTCTAAACTGGGCGAGGTTGGTGATGGCTCGAATGGTGGGTGGAAGAGCGTTCTAGCATGTGGGTGCGTATAGTGTGAAGGCTGTCTTTCTTGTTGACTGAGCATTTTGTGATGGCCTTCGAGAGTATCAGTGTATTAACAGCAGCTGACCTCCTAGCTCTGTTGATGGGGGTGGGCTGGATGAGGTCTGTGAGGGAGGTAGAGGAGCACTTATTTATGGCTTTGAAGGTTAGCAATAGTACTTTAAAGGAAAGTCTGCAGTGGACTGGCAGCCAGTGCAGGTGCTTCAAGATTGGCATTGTGTTCCCTCCTGGAGGCTCCATGCAAGATTCTGGTGGCTGCATTCATTGCAGGCTGCAGTGGATTTAGCGTGCTCTTCGGGAGTCCGTATAGTATGGCGTTACCATAATCAAAATGCGGGATTACTAGGGCTTGAAAGATTGTCCTGAAGTCATCTGGCTCGAGCAGCTGCCAGAGTTGACGGAGCAACCTTATTTTGTGGTAGACCGCTTTGACAATGTTGCTGATCTGGGCCTTCATGTCGAGCTGTTGGTCAAGCGTGACTCCTAGGTAGCATACCGTGGGCTTGCTGAAGAGCTCGGCATCTCGTACTTTCAGTGAGGCGGGGGGGGGGTGAATGCTGGGTTCCTGGTGATAAAGAATTATAATAATAATTATAATAATTGGAATTACATCTACTGTTTATAATTGGTTCAAATCATATCTATCAAACAGAACTCAAACAGTAAGAATCCACACCCAAATTTCTAACACCTTCAAACAAACTCAGGGTCTCCCGCAGGGTTCTGCATTATCTGCGCTATTATTTAATATTTACTTACAACCAGTTTGTAACATCTTTAAACGTCACAATGTTTATTATCATATCTACGCTGATGATATAATGTTCTACCTCCCATTTGAAATCCCACACCCACCTCTTCAAAAAATAACAGAATGTTTCAATGAACTAACTGAATGGCTCAAAGAACAAAATCTACTTATCAACTTTACTAAAACTGATATATTATTCATCACTAAAAATCAAACATACATACCCCCAAACACGATCACACTAGATACTCATGAAATAAATACAAAAAAAAAAAAGAAAAAATATTTAGGTGTAATACTTGACAATAATCTAAATATGGATTCACATATAAAATATCTAACTAAAAAAATACATTACAAACTCAAAACACTAAAACAATTAAGACCATTGATTCATCTACAAGACTTTATTAATATAATTCATGCTATCATCACCCCACATTTTGATTATGCAAACACAATACTTAATGGCATTTCAAAACAAAATATTAAAAAGATACAAATAATTCAGAACATAGCTGCCAGGATGATTATGAATATAAGCCCACTTGAACATGTTACACCAATTTTGGCTGAACTTCATTGGCTACCTATTTACTCCCGAATCAAATATAAAATTCTTGTCACTACATTTAAACTTATAAATAATCTTGCACCATCGGCACTCAATACACTGATTAATATAGACATCGATAAACGATCCCAAAGAAGCAGAAACTTAAATACCTTAACAATACCAAAAGATTTCACAAAAGCCAGAAAACAAACAAATAAGAGAGCTTTCTCACACTCTGCTCCAATTCTTTGGAACAATCTACCTGACAACATTCGCCTGCTATCTGATATAAAGGAATTTAGAAAAAAATTAAAAACTCACTTATTCATATTACACTACAATACACCCTCAGAACAGAATACTCAAATAGATACAGGCTAACATTTATACATTATTATTACATACTCTATTTTCAAAATAAATATCACTAATACACTATTAACCATACCACACTCTCATTCACATGATGATTATAGATTTAAACTAACAATGTATATATGTTCTAATATGTTATACCTTTAATGTTACAACATTCCTTGTAAATTATAATTATCTGTTCTATGTAAACTGACTTGGTATATTACATACCAATTAACCTACTGTTCCATGTAAACCGCACTTGATACTAGGGAAAGAGCGGTATATAAATAACTGTTAAATAAATAAATAAATAAATAAAGAGGACCTCCGTTTTGTTGAAATTTATTTTGAGCCTCTGCATATGCAGCCAATCAGTGACGGCATCGAAGCAGGCTGTCAATGGTGAGAGATCTGGATGTTCTGTTGAGACAGGCATGTAAAGCAGGACGTCATCGGCATAAACCAGGCAGTTAATATTGAAGGAGCGGATGAGAGCACAGATGGGTTGCATGTAAACATTGAACAATAGGACTGAGAGTGATGATCCCCGAGGCACGCCTTTCTCTTGTGGGAAAGGTTTGGAGGTAAAGGAGCTGGTTCGGATGTGCTGCCATCTGTCTGATAGATATGACTCACACCAGGTTAGTGCTGTACCATGGATACCCTTCTCCTTAAGACGCGTCAGGAGTATTTCGTGGCTTATGGAGTCAAAGGCTGCGTGTCCAAGAAGATCAGGGTGAACCCCTGCCTGATGTTGTCCAATCCGATGGTTAAGGAGCTGAACAGAGTGGTCAACAGGGTCTCGATGCCATGTGACTCCCTGAAACCATGCTGACATGGGTCGAGGGGTGCGTTTGTCTCGATGTGGTGGTGAAGTTGACGTTGGACGACCTTCTCAATAATTTTTGCCAGAAGAAGGATACTTGAGATTGGCCTGTAGGAGTCTACCTTTGCTGGGTCCAGCTTGTTGTTTTTTAGAAGAGGTCTGATAGCTGTTTGCTTTAGGCTTCAAGGAAAGGTCCCAGGCGAGAATGATAGTTCTATGAGTTTGGCCAGGAATGGGCT
Organism: Ichthyophis bannanicus; assembly: GCA_033557465.1. Taxonomy (NCBI): domain Eukaryota; kingdom Metazoa; phylum Chordata; class Amphibia; order Gymnophiona; family Ichthyophiidae; genus Ichthyophis; species Ichthyophis bannanicus. The sequence continues at coordinate 177,524,218 of CM066044.1, forward strand.
AAGGTCAACACGCAGAGATCTTACCCAAATGCTGGGCAAGGGTCGTTTGGAGCTGTGATGGTGTTTATTACTGTGATGATGTCTTGAATGCCTTTCTCTGTTGGGGCCGAGAAGGTGGTGAGTATGTCATGAGTGTCCTTCATGACTGGAGGCAAGAAGGTGGATGGTTGGGCTCGGTGGTGTGCTCCTTGTGAGGGAGAAAGGTTTGTGGTCCCGCCGGTCTGGCTCGATTTGGCCTGCAGGTAGTCAGCGTATTCCTGTGGGTCTAAAAGGTTTGGTTGAGTAGGGGAGGGGTCCTTTGATAGGGACTTGACAATGTTAAAAAGCTTATACGGTTTGTTTAGAGAGCGCTGTAGTATCTCTGCATGGAATTGCCTCATTCTCGCTGTGACTGCTTCACGGGGCCTTCTTAGGTGAGCAATGTACTCTTCATGGTTCTCGGTTATGTGTGAACGATGCCAATGTCTCTTGAGCTTTCTAAGGTGGAGAAGTGACGCCCGTAGCTCGAGGGAGTACCACGGAGAGTTCCGCCTTCATCCTGGTGGCTTGTTTGTGGGTGGTCGATGGACGATGGCATCAAGGCTTGCTTTCCATGTGGAACTATTGCCGAATGTAACGAAACCTGCACAATCGCACCTAGGAAACAACTCGGTATTTCTCATGTGAGTTTAATCAAGGTGACTAAAATACCACCAAGCATATTTGAAGTGCAATTCAATCTCTATATAATCTCAGTTATTTGAGTGCTAGTAACAGGAGAAAAATCTTCCCATAAAACACTACTTTGGGGTTTTTGTGAACAATTATATCATTACTATTATTACTTAATAAGAAGACAATAATATAATCAATTTTCATTTGCAAAAAGCAGCAAATGTTTGTGCCAGTGATAGTGTTGAGGTTGATGATATCAGTGAACCATTTGACACTTATTTTATTTATTTAACAGGTTTTTTAATACTGCTTTGTCATTTCAGTCAAATGATGTAGCTTAAGCTTGGTAATGTACATTAAACAGGGACACTGATAACTTGGATTTTTCTGAGGCAATGGAGGGTTAAGCGATTTGCCCTTGGCCACAAGGAATCAAGCCCTGGTTTCTTGGTTCCCAAGCCAGTGTTCTAATCATTAGGCTACTTCTCCACTCCAAAGTTGAAAAACATTTCTGAATTCTTTTTGTATAATAAGCTTTTTTTTTTTGCTGCATCTTTCAAATTTCTTTACCTTGTCATGGCAGTTAAAATGCAGTTACACTGGGCTTAAGTAGTGCAAACTTATTTATGCTCTGGGTTGTCTGCTTATGTCATTACATATCAAAGCAAAGTGTGGGATACAGTGACAATTTGCATCACACAAGTCCTCTCTGATCTTAGGTAGTCTGCATCTGAATTACAATGAAAGGCATAGGTGAGGAGACAGTAACCTTTTGCATTTCAATGTTTTAGCCTGGTAGTGGGTAAAAAAAAAACAATGTCTCTATTCAGTCCTTTGTGTCAGTGTTGAAATCCTGTTCATGTAATTCTAGGAAAGGGACAAAATACAGCTAGAGCCCCCTGGTTTACTAAAGATATATGAGGGGCAAGAGTTCCTGAAGATGCCCTGAAAGAAAGTGCGGTCTGTTTAAATTAGAATCCAACAGGAATGTACATATTCCTTCATTGATCCAATGAAGCGAATATAGCTCTCAAAAGCTTGTCAGAAATATATTGTTCCTTATGATTCCTACAGTTCAGTCCTCCACCTCTGGGTTGTGCACCTCCTCCTGCAGCTTGGAGACTGGGCATGTCAAAATCATGACATCACTGGATGTAGTCTGCTGGTCTCTCCCATCAGCCCCAGTGTGTCCAGTCTCCATGCAGCAGGAGGACGTAGTGAGCCTAGGTGCTGGGCTCACTTGAGGAACACATAAGGAGCAATAGGATAAGTTAGCATAGGGTCTTAGATCTTTAAACTCAAATTTGGTTGGTTGGCCCTTTAAATTTACTTTAAATTCACTTTACTTTATTTTTAAATTTAATTCTTACTGTCCCTTTAAGTAAAAAAAAACCAAAACAAAACCAAGGAACAAACTTTATTCTTGTACCGGTACCTGCCTGCCTCTTCTGTGCAGGGTTGTGGACTCATTTTCTCAGATCTCTCCCCCTGGACAGGACCGGGGAGAGATCTGTGGCAGGACCGAAGTAGCATCTGCTGTCTGTGTAAGCAGCCGCGATTCTACCGGGGCTTGCAGCACATTGACGGGAGGCTTGCTGGCGGTTTCTGCTCTGCCTGCAGCAGAACCGCGGGCTGGAGCACCGTTGAAGAGCCGTAAGTACTTCGTCAGGAGAGACTAACAGACAAGGGTTGGTTCGGGGCTTAGTCTCTCTCCGGCGGCCGAGAACAGGGCCAAGACATGGCCGGTGTTCCCGCGGTGTGTTTGGCGCCTTTTTCTACTCGCGCTGGTTGCGGTGGCCGTTTTAAGTGCATGGGCGCCGCATGGCAAGAGCTCCAGGCAGTAATTTTATTAAGGAGCTGATTGCAGGGGGACTCTGCGCTATTGTTTCTGCGCAGGGAAGTGTTCCCCTCAGTTTGTAAGGCCATGTTTTTGCCATCGGAGCCTCTGCAGGCCCTAGGGTAGCCTGAACTGTTTATGTTATAAGAGGGAGTTACTGTTTTTTAAAAAAAAAAATGGTAGGGGCACATTACCTGTGGTTTTATTTTCCTAGTCTGGGCTAGCTCGGATATTTTATTTAAAAAAAAAAAAAAAAAACAAGAAAAGAGAAGAGAGAACAAAGACATTCCCTAGAGGGTGAGTGTGCCTAGCGGATGGCGTCCCGCCCCCAGTGCGTGCTCTGCGGCACTCGCAGGGGTACAGTCGCGGATTCTGGAATCTGCAGAGGTTGCGCTACGGTGTCCATGAGCGTACAGTACCAGATGGAGGCCAAGGCTGACCAGGAGCCACAGCTGGCAGCGGCAGGACCTGAAGAGGAGATATCTTTGGCCTCTACCTCGGGGGTTTCTCAGGAGCTTACAGCTGGACTGCCAACGGCCATACCGGTCCTAGAGTCCAATGCTCAGTTCTGGGACTTTTGTCCTGACTTTGTGTTAATAATGCATCAGGCATTCTGCAGGCGACGTCAGGGGATATTACCGGACACCTTGTCCCGGCCTGCGGCTACTCAGCAGCCGAAGCTGACCGGCAGGAGCTGCATTTCTCCAAGACCTTCGAAGAGGCCGCGGCCTCGCTAGCGGTCCCCCTCAGACATGGGAGGTAATGACATGGATGAGGCTGAGCTAGAGATGGAGGCAGAGATGGAAGACTTAGAAGAGGGTGAAATTCAGGAACCGGAGGATCAGGCAAAGATCATCCGAGTGTTCCGAAAGGAGGAGCTGGCAGCTCTTATTACAGAATCCCTCCAGACGTTGAACCTCGCGGCAGCACCACCGACTGAGGAAGAGAGTGTGGAGGACCCTATCATCCAAGCGGTGAGGCAAGTGCAAGTGGTGTTCCCCGTCCACTGGGTAGTGGACAAGATGAAACAGGATGAGTGGGACCAGCCGGAGTCAGGTCTCAGAGCCATTAGAATGATGAAAAGGCTCTATCCTTTAGCAGATAAGGACAAAGAGCGCTTCAGGTCTCCATGAATTGATGCAGCGGCCACCAAGAAGACTGCAATTCCGGTGGAAGGTAGCGCGGCATTAAAGGATGCGCAGGATAGGAAGGTGGATGGCCTGTTGAAGCAGTCCTTTGAGGCGGATGCCTTGTCGTTGCAGGCTTCTATTTGTGGAGCTTGGGTGGCAAGAGCTTGCCTCAGATGGTCTCAGCGCTTGCGGCATTCTTCCCAGCTGGATCAGGAAGCTGCGGGGGAATTAGATCGGTTGGAGTCAGGAACCGCATATTTGGCGGATGTGCATTATGGCTTGATTAGAGCGCTGGCTAATAGCATGGCTTCTTTGGTTGCCGCACGCCGATCCCTGTGGCTAAGGAATTGGGCGGCCGATGGATCCTTTAAATCGCGTCTCGGTAAGCTTCCGTTTAAGGGTAAGTTACTGTTCGGGGATGTTCTGGACAAGTTGGTTAAGGATTTAGGGGAGTCAAAGGGCGGTCGGCTGCTGGAGGATAAGCCTAAGCCAGGAAAGTTCGCTCCAGCCTATCGGGGTCAGTATCGGGATATTAGAAGATTCCGTACTTCTCGTCTAGGCGGTTCCCAGAGAGGACGATTTGCTTCAAGAGCCCAGGGGTTTCGTGGCTTTCAAGGAGCAAGTAGAGGGTTTCGCAGGGTCATCCTCCTCGCCCCCCCCCCCCGGAAACCACAATGAAAGCTGGTGGATCCCGGTAGGAAGTCACCCAATCGGCGGGAGGCTTCGGGAGTTTCTTCCTGCCTGGACCTAAATTACAACGGATCAGTGGGTTTTGGAAATAATTCGCAAGGGGTACATCTGGAATTGGCAAGACAGGTCTGGATTCCTTTGTGATGTCTCCCTTCAGAGGTCCGCAAAAAGCCCTGGCGATTCGCAAAACCCTCGATCGTCTCGTCTCTTACACGAGGGCCATCATACCGGTCCCATTGGCAGATTACGGTATGGGTCGGTACTCAATTTATTTCGTAGTGTCCAAAAAGGATGGATCGCTACGCCCTATTTTAGATCTAAAGGGCGTGAATCTGTGCTTGCGGGTACCACATTTCAGGATGGAAACCTTGCGATCCGTCATTGTGGCAGTACGCAAGAGGGAGTATTTGGCCTCCCTGGATCTCATGGAAGCGTATCTCCATATCCCAATCAGAGGAGCCCACCAAAGGTTTCTACGGTTCGCCCTTCCATGGGGACACTATCAGTTCCAAGCTTTACCTTTCGGGCTGGCAACGGCGCCGCGAACCTTCACCAAGATTATGGTGGTGGTGGTGGCGGCGGCATTGCGGAAGGAAGGAATTCTTGTTCACCCCTATCTCGATGACTGGTTGATTCGGGCGAAATCCGAGGCCGAAAGCGTTTGAGTGACGGACAAGGTGGTGAGGTTTTTACAGCACCTCGGCTGGGTGGTCAATCCGGCCAAAAGCCGACTGGTGCCAGGAGCTCGAGCCCAGGAGCTAGAGTATCTGGGAGTTCGTTTCGACACGCGGCTAGGGGCGGTGTTTCTACCATGTCATCGGGTGCTAGGCCTGATCCGCCTGCTTTGCAGGTTCTGATCCGCTCTGACACCATCGGCATGGGAATATCTTCTCATGCTGGGCACAATGGCAGCGACCTTGGAGGTGCTGCCCTGGGCCAGATTCCATATGCGGCCTTTGCAGCTTGCGCTTCTTTGCCACTGGTCACATCAGAACGACTCATTGAACAAGCGTCTTCCCTGTCCCCTGCGGGTCAGGCGAGCTCTGAGGTGGTGGTTACTGCCCGGAACTCTGCAAGCAGGGATGCCCCTGGAGCAGCCAGACTGGCTCCCGGTGCTGACGGATGCAAGTCTCGCGGGATGTGGAGCGCACTGCGGAGACCTGTTTGTGCAGGACATGTGGACCGTCCAACAGCGCGGGTGGTCAGTCAACCGACTGGAGCTGAGGGCAGTATATCTGTCACTTCAGTCCTTCGAGTTGGCAGTGACCGGTTGAACGGTGAGAGTGCTGTCGGACAACTCCGCGACGGTAGCCTACATCAATCGGCAGGAAGGCACAGGCAATGTGGCCATGGAAGAAGAGGTGGAGATACTGTTCACTTGGGTGGAAAAGCGTCTGCCAGCATTGTCGGCAGCGCACATTGCAGGAAAGGACAATGTGACGGCGGATTTCCTCAGCAGGATGCAAGTGGATGCTGGGGAATGGGAGTTGAATCCGGAAGTGTTTGTGCTGATAGTCTGCAGATGGGGGCCACCGATCATGGATCTCATGGCGACCTTTCAGTCCGCAAAGGCGAGTTGCTTCTTTAGCAGAAGGCGAGAAAGGATGTCGGAAGGGCTCGATGCCCTGTTGCAGCCGTGGCCGGCGCTCAGTCTTCTCTATGTATTCCCGCCATGGGCGTTGATAGGCCGCGTGGTGCAGGAGAGTACTATTGGTGGCCCTGGACTGGCCAAGACGCCCGTGGTACGCAGATCTCATTCACCTACTAGACGGAGAGCCTTGGAGGCTGCCAGTCTCGGAGGATCTGCTACTCCAAGGTCTGCTTCGAATGCCTCAAGTGAATCGGTTCTTGCTTACGGTTTGGCCATTGAAAGGGCGAGGCTGAAGAAAAAAGGATAATCTGGATCAGTAGTCGCGTCATTGCTGCGGGCTAGGAAGAAGTTGACATCTTTAGCATACATCCGTTATGGCACATTTTTGAGGATTGGTGTTCAAGGCGGCAAGTCCGCACAGCTACAGCTTCAGTGCCCGTGGTGTTGAGTTTCCTTCAGGATGGCTATGACAAAGGATTGGCAGCCAGTTCGTTGAGAGTGCAGCTGGTGGCACTAGCCTGCTATAGGGGCAAGGTGCATAATGTGCCTTTAGGGTCTTATACGGATGTTTTGCGCTTTCTGAAGGCGATGTTGAGGCTGAGGCCTTCTCGTCGTATCGTCGTTCCCCCGTGGGATCTCAATTTGGTCTTGGGAGCGTTAGTGAAGGAACCCTTTGAGCCATTGCTTAATGCAACGGTGAAGGATTTGACCTTAAAGACAGTGTTTTTAGTTGGCCATATGTTCGGCAGGGCGCATTTCGGAGTTACAGGCGCTATCTTGCAGGGAACCCTTTCTGTCGTTTTCTAAGGAGAAGGTAGTCTTGCGTCCAGTGCCATTTTTTTTGCCAAAAGTCGTCTCTCCGTTTCACCTAAATCAAACAGTGTCGCTCCCGGTCCTTACCTCAAGGGGGGAGACCGTGTCCGATCGCAGTTTGCGTCTGTTGGACATTAAGCGGGTATTGCGGTGTTATTTGAAAGCTTCCAAACCTTTTCGCAAATCTGAACGGCTTTTTGTGTTGTTCAGAGGATCTCGCAAGGGTGAAGCGGCAGCGAAAGCGTCCATTTCTAGATGGATTAGAGAAGCGATTGCCTCAGCATATCTAGTACAGGGTCATTCTGTTCCAGTGGGATTGCGAGCACACTCTACTAGAGCACAGGCGGCCTCTTGGGTGGAACATAGCTTGGTTCCGCCAGGGGACATCTGTAGAGTGGCTACTTGGTCGTTTCTCCATACCTTCAGTAAGCACTATTGCCTGGATGTGCTGGCGGCGAATGATGCCCGTTTCGGTTCAACAGTTTTGCGAGCCGGATATGAGGGTCCTGCCCATTGAACACTGCTATGTTACATCCCAGAGGTGGAGGACTGAACTGTAGGAATGATAAGGAAATGATAATTACACTTACCTGGTAATTGTAGTTCCTTGAGTGACGACAGTTCAGTCCTCAATCCCGCCTGGGGTGATGGTGTTGGCAGTGGAATTTCATTGGGTAGAACGGTAGGTTCACAGGTAGATATGCATTTCAAGAGATTACCTTGGCTTCGTTCTGCTCTGTTTATATCTCTCTATCTATTCTTTCTGACCTTTATTTCTGAAGGGGTTAGGAGGGAACGGTACGGGACAAAGTTTTGTTCTGTCAGGAGGGAAAGTTTAGTTATTCAGCTAGTTAAAGGTTATTGAGGTTGCAATGTCTTTGTTGGCTACTTATTTGTTGCTCGTTTGAGTATGCTTTGTCAATAGTTCACTCGGGCTGATGGGAGAGACCAGCAGACTACATCCAGTGATGTCATGATTTTGACATGCCCAGTCTCCAAGCTGCAGGAGGAGGTGCACAACCCAGAGGTGGAGGACTGAACTGTCATCACTCAAGGAACTACAATTACTAGGTAAGTGTAATTATCATTTAGTCCAATAAAATGGTACAGTATGACCTACAACTTGTTGACATTTATTTGCACATGCCAAAAGGACTAACATGGCAGCTACAATTTCATTTTTATTATATCAACATGTGATCTACTATTATTTAATGTAAAGGGAACTTTGGGACTCAGATATTTTTCAGTAGTGATGATTTATTTAACCTTCCATTATATTTTTGATTATCATCACTGTTAATTTCTTGCCTCCCTCTTGCTCTACCAGCTGCTGAGGGTAGACATCAGCATCCTAGATATCAACAGCGTCAATCTTGACTATGCACGGAGTGTCTGCTTTTCCCCAAAGTGTAGCAGCCACTTGTTAGTGTCTACTTCAGCCAATAAAATCCTCTGGCTGGACGCTAAAACTGGACGCCTTGTTCGAGAGGTAAGAAACTAAATTGAAGATTTCTACGGTACTCTGAGTACACAACAGCATGGCCCTTCCCTTGTGTTTAGCCTTGAGATGCTCTTACATGAATGTGAGAACCTAGCATCTAGCTGGATGAAAATGATTTTTGTGGGGAAAGAGAGAGACATGGTTAGGCTATCATAACATTTTGGTATATAATCTCTTATTGTCTCTAAGTCTTGATAATTTTTTCTGTTATATTTTTCATTGTATTTAAGATAATTAAAGAAAGTTTTGCTTGCCAACATGGGCAGGAATTCCCTCATCTTAATGAACTTTGTGCTGTGCTCATACTTCCATCAAAACATTCCTCTTTGCTCATCATATCTGTCAGATAAAAATTTTTAAGTACTCATAGGCATGGAGGTTGGGGTTTTAGATCCACACCCCTCCCCCCCTCACCACTGTTACCAAGATACTCTGTTTGGTCTCCCCATTACCTTTAAGTCGAGGGCTGCTGTGATAGCAGTAGCAGCAAGCAAAAGCAAAACTTGAGTATGGGGCCTGCCTGATTTTGCACTCTGACAAGCCCTGCAGTGTCCTGCCTCTTGCATGGAAACCCATATTAGGGGAGAAGGTAGGGCCTGTCAGAAATGAAGGCAGGCAGGTCCCGTGCGCAAGTTTGGCGTTCAGTTTAGTGCTGTTGCCAACGGGGCAGCTATAGGGAAGCCAAGACAGGCCTGAATAAAGGCATAGCAGCAATGATCCAGCACCTATCAAAATTTGGCATCAGAGGCAGTTGCCTTTGCCTAAATCCAGCCCGGACCTCTGTCTCATTCACTAAATTCAATAGCATAAATTCTACACAAGCAACTGTGTGATGTAGAGGTGTCCATGGAAGGCAAGGCAAGGCAATGCAATGTGTATCGTTGAGTCAGTGCTGATTCCTGATGACCCAGCAGCCCCTGGGTTTTCTTGGCAAGTTGTGACTGGAAGTAGATTGCCAGGCCTTTCTTCTGAGGAGAGGGGCCCATTTATAGCTCCTCCCTATCTTCTGAGATCCCATGTATCCTATGGGCCCTTTGTGATATTTTGCTTGGGAGCCCTTAATTTGAACTTCTGCCATTGACAAGAATCTAATGATGATTGTCCTTTGTGTAGGTGACTCAGGTGCACAGAACCTCCTGTTCCTCATTAGCAGTGAGTGAAGACAGCAGGTTCCTGCTGACTGCTGGAGACAAAGTCATTAAAGTTTGGGACTATCATATGAAGAAAGACATCAACTCTCAGGTAATGTATACGAGAGCCCAGCCATGTACATTCATGCCCCTGTAATGTATGGGAGCACCTGTCCTTACACACATTCTTTCCCAAGTAACATGGGAGAGCCCATCTATATGTTCCCACTCCCCAGTACTGTATGGGAGAGCCTAGCCATAGATAGCTATTCCCCAGTATGATTTGTGAAAACACAGCTATACCCACTCACTCCCTGATAATGTATGGGAGATCCAGTCATATGCTAAGTAGATCAGCAAAATGAGACCAAGATGATAATCTGTGGGAGAGTCTGGTTGTATACTTCATTCCCTGATAACATATGGGAAAGCCCATATATACATACTTACTCTTTCATTACATATGGAAGAATACATCCGTTTGTATGTATTAATATATAGGCAAGCCCATACACTCCCTCTAGATATGTATGCACCCCTTCCCTTATAATATATGGGAGAGCCCATCTGTGTGCATCCCTTCCCTGATAATATATGGGAGAGCCCATCTGTGTGCATCCCTTCCCAGGTTTCCATTCCTGATTGTTCTTACCAGGTCAGTCCAAACACATGGGTTGTATCCCCCTGCCAGCAGATGGAAACACAGGAAAAAGAGCCAAGGGATTCCCCTCACCCTATAATAGGACCCTCGGAATGCACTAAGACAGTAGTTTTCTGTCTCCAACAGTTGGTGCAAACATCTGTTCTCGTCTAGCACTAAAAGGCAGAATTGAACTAGGGGGCAGAGGACCCAGTTCTGCCTCCCCCAGAGACTAGTTTCTAAGTCTGATGGTTCTGGGCAATAGTCAGACTGGACTGATTTTCCTGCCCTTTGTGGGGAAATTCTTTGGGATTCATCCCTATGGGCTACTTGCAGGCCAAGGTGCTGTGTGGGTATGCAGAATCCCTGAACCAGATTGTGGCTAGTTAAGAGGAATCGACATCAGATCGATTGTTTACGCTATCAGAATATAGAAAGACTAGGGGACATGTAATGAAGCTACAGGGTAAACTATTAAGACAAATAAGAGAAAATATTTTTTCACTCAACGTGTAATCAAACTCATGGAATTTTTTACCGGAGGATGTAGTAAGAGCTGTTAGTGTAGCTGAGTTTAAAAAAGGTTTGGACAAGTTCCTGGAGGAAAGATCAATAAACCATTATTAAAAAGGGACCCAGGATATCAATGCTTGACCCAATACAAGCATTGTGGAACCTGTGTCTTTTGGGAATACTGCTAGGTACGTATGACCTAGATTGGCCACTGTTGGAAACAGGATACTGGGCTTGATGGACCTTGGTCTGACCCAGTATGGCATATCTTATGATGTTATGTTCTTAACACCGGAGGTTGGTAAGAGGCGCAACTTGTCAGAGCCTTGACGGAGGTAAGTACTCTTCCCAAACTTGCCCCCCCTTTGGCTCCATGGCAGGGGTCCGGCTCAGGGACAGCCTGCACAACTTGCTCCAGTGATGAGGGGAGTGCCTCAGGCAGCGATATGCCACAAGCTGAGCTTCCCTGACGCATGCAGGTCATGGCTGATGGCGGCACTTTGCCTTCCAGCCTTCCCCAGTGTCTGCAGTTGGTGGTCTGTGGCCACATGGTGACATGGAGATTCCCTCAGGTGGGGGAACAGGCGCCATGTTGGATGCTGAGTAAGCATGCACGGAGGCCCTGGAGAGGTCACGCTTTAAGGGAGCCTTTGGGCCCAGAGGTGGGGCAGCCCCTCTTTGCTCCTGAATTTGCTGCTGTTACAGAGAGCCTTTTGCTTCTGGCAGTGGGGATTTGTTGTGGTCCATGCCGAAATCTGCGGAGCCATTTGGCTTGGAATCCAGAATGGCAGCCATGGAGCAGAACATCACTTCTTGCCCATGCAGGAGGCAATGATGGCCGGTTCATCCACATCATCTGCCCCAATGCCCAGGCTCCCGACTGCAGGAGAGTACCTGGTCGTCGAGCCAAGCTACGAGCGCCACAGGCCTCAGGTAAGTCCTCTGCCCCGGTCTCGTTCCTCAGGCATTTGGTCCTCCCTGGCTAGTTTCTGAGACTCGGACCCTGGGTCCTCGGGAGGGCTCCGTTCCTTCGATACGGGCCTCAAGCCAAGGAGTTGCAGGGCCTCGGACTCATCGTCTCTCCGGAAATCAGACTGCACCGAGACGTCCCCTCTGACCCGTCTCCCCGGCTTCATTTTCCTCTGCAGGATGTGGCCTTCCATAACTTTGTCAGGGATATAGCCAGAGCCCCCTCAGTGCAAACTGAGGCGGAAGAGGACCCATGCACTGAGAAACTGGAGATCTTTCAGTTCAAGTCTCCCCCAAAGAAACCCTCACAGTGCTAGTGCAGCAGATTTTTGAGCGGCTACTGTTACGAATGTGGGATACCCTGGCGTCAGTGCCGGTGGTCAGCCGACGCTTTGACGCCATATACCGTGTCAGGAAGGGGCCGGGGTTCCACAAGCCTCAACTCCCACATAACTCCATGGTTGTCAAGTCAACCATGCAAAAACTCAAAAGCCAGAAGACTTACTCTTCTGTCCCCTCTGGCAGGAATGCTAGAGCCCTCGATGCCCTTGGGCACAGGTGCTACCAGGGCTCGATTCTGGGGGTGTCAAATCCAGGCCTATGAGCTATACATAGGCATGTATTTTGAAGGCCTTGATCCAGGAGTTGTCCGGGTTCTCAGCGGGGCTGGCCAGGGAATCTCTCCATCGGTTCCAAGCTCTGACCTTCGGGATCAAGGTGTGCTCAAAGTTCCTCTCCCAGGATTTGAGTCGGCTCGAGTAGCTGCAGTCGGCATCCGGGCTCGAAGCCAAGCCTGGCTACAGTCCTCGGATCTCAAGTAGTTGGTCCAGGACAAGTTGCTCAACATCCCCTGCACCAGTGAGAACCTGTTTGGCAAACCCATGGCCGACAAGGTGGCCGAGATAGAAGCTGAAATGGTTACCTGCCAGAGGCTCTCAAAGAAGACCTCTTCCTTTCGCCGTAAAAAACCCTCTGGGAAAAGGCTTCTATTCTTGGGAAAAAAGGGGCACTATCAACAGTCACACCGCTACCAGTCCTTCTCAGGCCAGCAACAGGGTTCGCACCCTAAGAAACAGGGCCAAGGAGCTCAGATGCCCAAGGCTCAGAAGCCCCAGGCCCCAGCTCCAGCCCAACTAAGGGGGGAGCGTTTGACTCCCAGGGGAGGGCTTCCCTTTCCCCAGGAGACCTTCACCAGCCCACAGGGGGGCCACTTGGCACTCTTTGCCCACAAGTAGGCCACGGTCACCTTAGACCAGTGGGTGCTGCAGGTGATAAAGGAGGGATACCTCATCTACTTACAAGTAGTACCACCCAGGTTCTTTTCAGGAGAGCAAGTGCGACCTCTCCTTCACAAACCCTTCTGCTCTTAGCTTGCAGGTCTGCTCAGGGACAAGGCAGTGGAGCTTGTACCCAAACATCTATGGGGAAAAGGCTTCTACTCCAGGTACTTCCTTGTCCCCAAAAGAACTGGGGGGCCTCAGGCCCATACTAGACCTGCGAAACCTAAACAAGTTTCTGGTGAGGGAGAAGTTCAAGATGCTCTCCCTTGGAACACTGATGTCCACCAGGGAGGTTGGCTGTGCTCCTTGGACCTAAAGGATGTGTACACTCACATCCTGATTCATCCCTTCCATAGGCAGTACCTATGGTTTGTGGTGGGAGGAGGGCACTACCAGTACAGAGTGCTGTCCTTCAGCTTGGCTTCCTCGCCAAGAGTCTTTACCAAGTGCTTGGCGGTGGTAGCCACTCGTGCCTGCAAGGGGCTTTCATCTTCCCCTACCTGGATGACTATTTAATCAGAGGTGCTACCGCCTCAGAGGTCAGGCAGGCTGCAGAGCTTACAAGCCTCCTCCTGCAGCACCTGGGGTTCGTCATCAACTACCCCAAATCCCATCTCTCTCCAACCCACAGTCTGGAGTTCATAGGGGCGCAGTTGGACAGTTTACAGGTCAAGGCTGTCCTCTCAAGAAAAAGGGCAGACTACCTCATACAACTGGCAGGAGAGGTACAACGCCGGCAATCAGTACCGGCTCACCACTTCCTCTGTCTGTTGGGCCGCATGGCCTCAATGGTCTGCGTCACACCATTAACCCACCTACACATGCGGACAGCCCAATAGTGCCTCCCCTCACAGTGGACTCAAGTCCCGGGCAGACTATGGGATAGGGTCAGAGTCACCTGCTACCCGGCGGAGTCCCTCACCAGGTGGCAAATTGAATGTACTCTGCTTCACCCCCTCACCAGCAACAGAACCTGGGTTCTTGGGCTTCATCCCTTCACTCTAAGCAATGGGAGAGAGAGAGTAATAATACGTAATAAAACAATTTACACACACAGAATTATATTAAAAGACCTTAAGAGAAGGGAGTCCACAGTCCTGCAAACTCGAGCAGTTCCTGTAAATCCCCTTCAACCTGGCTAGACCAGAGCACCTCATTTATTGATAGAAACGCTGCATTCTCAGCACCACTTTTGTTACAAGTCTTGTTATGGGACAAGGTAAGCAGAGAGGCATTGCTTAGCTAAATTAGAAGAAGCAAAAACATTCTGTCCATTCTGCTAAACATGGCCTTGGTTTTGGGTACACACATTTCCCCAGGCTGCTAATGAATTCTAAGCCACTCTCCATATTAACTCTTTCAAAGGTCTCTGGTACCCCATTTCAGGTCCCTCTCAACAGTCCCCCCTGTGATTCTGTGAAGAATCGCTATAAAACTTGTCCATGTCCAAAATAAATAGATAAATAAATACATGTGTATAAAAATAGAAAAATAAATATATTAATAAAGAGAGAAATGTATCGACACATAAATAAAAGAAATCATCTCCAGGAACAAGCAGGAATGAGTCCTCACATATGGGTACATCGGTACCGACGGAGCCTGCGCGGGAACGCTCCCCAGCTTCCTAAAAAGGAAAGCTTTTGGGAGCATCCCACAGCGCCTGCGCGCTGCCTTCCCGCCTTTCCTAACCAACTCTCCTCAGTTCTTCTTTTCCGCGGAGCCAGCAGGTCGTGTTCCTGTCACCGCTGAAGAAGTTCTTTATTTTAATTTATTTCTTTGGTTGCGTGTCTGCCTTCCCCGACGCCGGACCGGTACCGCCGGTCTTTTCTTTTCTTTCTTTCTAAAAAAAAAAAAATATATATATATTTTCTCCTCACTTAGTGTATTTTTCTTCTTAGGCCTCCAGGCCCAAAATAAATTTTTCCCTCATGGAAAAACCAGCCTCCGGGTTCAAAAAATGCACTAAGTGTAGCGGTACAATTTCTGTTACAGATACCCATGAATGGTGTCTTAAATGTTTGGGTCCTGAACACTCCATTCCGGATTGCCAGTCCTGCTCTTTAATGTCTAAACGAGGGTTACAGAACCGAGCAGCCAAGCTCCATGTGCTGTTTCCCACGGATGCACCGGCAGTGGCATCGACATCTTCCAGGTCTTCCTCTCCCGATGGGTCTCAGGTAACCAAACATAATCCTAGCAGGTCTTTGAAGGGCAAATCTCCCTCTAAGCATCGAGATGCCTCTGGGCTTGCCCTCGAGGATCCTGCCCCAGCCAAACAACCCCGGCGGGAAGCTCCGGCTTCCAAAGCTCCTCCTATGGGGTTACAGGTTGACATCGATGGCACGGCCTCGACCGATCACCTGTTAGACTGCTCTGGGGTACCGGCACAATCTTCCCGGTACCGACATCCAGGCAGTCGTGGCGTCCATGGATCACACTGTGCAATCCATGCAGCAGGCTATAATGGCTTTTATTAAAGCTGCGACGCCGACGGTACTGCAACGAGTTCCGTTGTCGGTACCGGCGCCGGTACCGGTACCGACTGTATCGACATCGGCCAGGATACCGACTCAGGTTCCTTGTCCAGGGCTATTTCTCGGTACCGATCTGGTACCGGGGATGCCCGATGTCTGTACCGATCGATACGCGTATCGATCTTTGGAAGGGGACAGACGATACTTCGATTCCTCTGATGATTCTGATTCATCAGATGAGTCTCCTGAAGTATCCATTACCCTTCCTGAGGAGCCTACTTCTCCAAAAAGGAGAATGTCTCCTCCAGAGGATTTGTCCTTTCAAGACTTCATAATAGAAGTGGCTGAAAGACTCTCTATTTCAGTAACCTCTGAAGCAGAGCCTAGAGCAAAAAAATTTGATATTTTAGGATACTCTAAGGCTCCCAGAGAGGCAGTCACCTTGCCAATTCATGAAATTCTTCATGAACATATGATTGACTTATGGGAAGACTCCTCTCACCCTTTCTCCTCATTCTCGCAGATTGGACACTACGTACCGTGTCCCTCCTTGTCCTGGATTTCAGAAAACTCAGCTTCCTCACTACTCCATTGTGGTGCAGTCAGCTATGAAAGGATAAAGAGTACCAAAAGACACTCTTCTGCTCCTCCAGGAAGAGAATGCAGGACCTTGGATGCTTTTGGTAGGAAAATCTTCCAAGCCAGTATGCTTATTGCCAGAATCAACTCATATAGCCTTTATATGGGTATGTTTCTAAAGGAAGTTGCACAAAAGCTGCACAACTTTCTCCCTTTTATTCCAGAGGATAGAAGGGATGAGTTCCTCCTTTGGCTTAAGCATACTCAAGACATTTCAAAGTTTTCCAACAGGGCAGCCTTTGACTCCTTTGAAGGTGCCAGCAGAGCCTCAGGCATTGCCATAGCTGCTCGCAGAATTGCTTGGCTCCAGGCTTCTGATCTAGAACCCTGGGTTCAGGATGGCTTAGGAAATCTGCCCTGTACAGGTGAAAATCTCTTTGGCAAAGAGTGGCAAATAAAAGCCACTCAAATGGATGCAGAGAATTCTGCTCTGGATAGACTTTCCAAGTCAACCTCCATTCCAGCCAAGAAAAAACCTTTCAAAAAGCCTTTTTACAAAAGGAGCAGATTTCCTTCCACTTCTGGCCAACAGTCTTCTACAGGTCGCTTTGCTACTAAGCGTCAGCAACCTAAACAGGCCAGGCCTAAACCTGCAGGGGCTGCTACAACTCAGCAGTCCCAACCCCCTCAGGGCTTTTGACTTGATACTAGAGAACTTAACCTTTCTGGCTCTACAACAGCCAGAACCTCTCACCATTCCAGGAAGGTTAGCTCATTTTGCTCCCAGATGGGAGCAAATCACATCAGAGCAGTGGGCCCTCTCCATCATAAGAGAGGGCTACAAACTTCATTTCTCAGACCTTCCTCCCTACACCATGGTGAGACACTTCAATTCTCCCACATCTCTCGACCGTCTGGATCAGGAGGTGACTACCCTTCTGGCCCAGAGGTCCATAGAAGAAGTTCCTCTTCTTCAACAGGGGTCAGGGTTTTACTCCCCCTATTTTCTCATTCCCAAGAAAACAGGGGGATACAGACCCATTCTAGATCTCAGAGAATTGAACAAATTCCTATGCAAGGAAAAGTTCAAGATGCTTTCTCTAGGCACTCTCCTTCCATACCTGCAGAGTCAGGATTGGCTTTGTTCTCTAGATCTCAAGGATGCGTACACTCATGTCCTCATCCATCCATCTCACAGAAAATTCCTACGTTTTCTGTTCCAGGGTAAACATTACCAAATACAGAGTCCTTCCTTTCGGTCTGGCCTCTGCTCCAAGAGTGTTCACCAAATGCATGGCAATAGTTGCTGTATTTCTACACACTCTGGGAATATTTGTCTTCCCATATCTGGACGACTGGCTCATCCGAGCTCTAACCCAGTCGGAGGCTCAGATCTCCCTAAACCGCACCAGGCGCATTCTGCAATACCTGGGACTTGTGGTAAACCTCCCAAAGTCCCAGCTCACCCCTACTCAGTCCCTCGAATTTATAGGGGCCTGGTTGGACACCACTTCTGCAAGGGCCTACCTTCCTCAGGCCCGTTGTCAACGTCTAGTGCAGTTAGCCTCCCAGATTCAGTCAAAGAGCCACTTAACTGCCAGGAAGATGCTACAGCTGCTAGGCCATATGGCTTCCACAGTACATGTGGTACCCTATGCTCGCCTACACATGAGAGCAGCTCAATGGACTTTGTCCACCCAGTGGACTCAAGCTTCAGGAGCTCTCTCAGACCAAATAGCAACCTCCAAACGTCTCTTTTGGTCTCTCCAATGGTGGATGTCCACTCAAAATCTGTTGCTGGGGTCCCCCTTCCAACCTTTGTTGCCCCAGGCAACCCTCACAACAGATGCCTCCCAAACAAGTTGGGGAGCTCATCTACAAGACCTCTCCACCCAAGGCACTTGGTCCCCACAGGAGACCTCTCTTCATATCAACCACTTGGAACTTCGAGCAGTGTTCCTAGCTCTCAAGGTCTTTCATACCCTCCTCAGCTACAAGACAGTCCTCATTTATACGGACAATCAAGTAGCCATGTTTTACATAAACAAGCAAGGAGGAACTGGCTCTCTGTCGCTTTGCAATGAAGCTCTAAGATTGTGGGCCTTCGCCAGAGAGCATCAAATCCATCTCATGGCAGTATACCTCCCAGGAATCCAAAACTCTTGGGCAGACAGACTCAGTCGAGTTCTGCTTCCACACGAATGGTCCCTGCACATGGATCAGGTACTCAGAATCTTCCAGGAATGGGGAACCCCGAACATAGACCTCTTTGCAAGTCCGTGGAATGCCAAACTTCCCCGGTTCTGTTCCAGAATTCCGTGTCAGGGAGTTCAGGCCAAGGATGCCTTACTCCTTCACTGGGGTCAGGGCTTCCTGTATGCCTTTCCACCCATTCCTTTGATTCCCAAGACTCTGTTCAAACTCCAGAGGGATCAAGGATCCATGATCCTCATAGCTCCACGCTGGCCACGCCAAGTGTGGTACCCTCTACTTCTGCATCTCTCCCAAGCCCCCTCCCTGGACTTGGGAGCTGTGCCAGACCTTCTGTCCCAGGAGGAAGGGACTTTGTGGCATCCAAATCCCAAGTCCCTTCACCTCAGAGCTTGGTTACTGAAGGCCTAGACCTTCAAGACTTCAGTCTTTCTCAGCCAGTGAAGGATATCCTCCATGCTTCCAGAAAACCTTCCACTAGGCGTTCCTATGCTTTTAAGTGGAAAGGTTTTTCCATTTGGTGTGCTCAAAAGGGTCTTGACCCTCTGGCACTTCCTCTGAATTCTCTATTGGAATATCTCTTGCATCTCTCCAATGCAGGCCTTAAAACAAATTCAGTAAGGGTCCATTTGAGTGCTATTGCAGCATCCCTTAAGCCTCTCAATGGACAACCTATTTCCTCCCATCCTCTTATTGCAAGATTCATGAGAGGTCTAACTTTAACAAAACCTCCCATTCGACCTCCTCCGGTGGCATGGGACTTAAACTTGGTTCTTGGTCAGCTTATGAAGCCACCTTTAAAACCCTTAGCCACTACCTCCTTGAAATTTCTTTCCTGGAAGGTTATTTTCCTTATTGCAGTCACTTCTGCTCGCCGCATCAGTGAACTGCAGGCCTTAGTGGCTAATCCACCTTATACAAGGTTTCATCATGATAAGGTAGTCCTTAGGACAAATCCTCACTTTATGCCTAAAGTGGTCTCACCTTTTCATCTTAATCAAGAGGTATATTTACCTGTCTTTTTTCCAGCTCCTCATGCATCCAGTGCAGAGAGGAACCTTCATACTCTAGATTGTAAAAGAGCTCTTGCTTTTTACTTACACAGGACACAGCAACATAGAAAGTCTTTCCAGCTTTTTGTTGCTTTTGATCCTTCTCATTTAGGACTTCCAGTCTCTAAGAGAACACTGTCCAATTGGATTGCTCAGTGTATTTCTTTTGCTTACCAGAGTAAGAACCTTTCTCTGGAGGGCCATGTCACAGCTCACAATGTGAGGGCCATGGCTACCTCTATGGCTCATCTTCATTCTGTGTCCATCGACCAGATCTGTCAAGCAGCCACCTGGGCCTCGGTTCATACCTTCACATCCCATTACTGTTTGGACAAGGACTCTCGCCGGGATGCCTTGTTTGGACAGGCTGTCCTCAGACACCTGTTCCATTCTTGAACAACTCCTGCCCTCCTTCCCTGAATGGATGCCTGAGATCCATAGGAAGACGAGGAACCCTTCAGGGTCTCATACCCTTGGGGATCTCCCAGGCATCTTAGCTAGGGAGTCCCCATATGTGAGGACTCATTCCTGCTTGTTCCTGGAGATAGCACAGTTACTTACCTGTAACAGGTGATCTCTGGGAACAGCAGGAATTAGTCCTCACAACCCTCCCACCTCCCCTAGGAGTTGTATCTCTTTCTGTCTTTCCTTTCCTCTCTCTCTCTATTGTCTCAGCTTTAAACTCGAACTGAGGAGAGTTGGTTAGGAAAGGCGGGAAGGCAGCGCGCAGGCGCTGTGGGATGCTCCCAAAAGCTTTCCTTTTTGGGAAGCTGGGGAGAGTTCCTGCGCAGGCTCCGTCGGTACCGACGTACCCATATGTGAGGACTAATTCCTGCTGTTCCCAGAGATCACCTGTTACAGGTAAGTAACTGTGCTTTCTGTCATGGCAGGAAACGCCTTCCACATCACTTCATTTCAGAGTCCTAGGCATATCTGGTCCATGGGTGAACTTCATCTTGTTGGTTGGAAGAAGTCTTTATAGATATATAGTCCATTTGACAATACAGAAAAAGGATTACAAGCATCCTGAAAATTAATCAAAACTTTGTAACACTGTTTGCCCTTGCAAGGTCTCAATAAGAATGTGTACGGAAGTAGGGCTCTACCAATTATTCTTATAAGCAAAATGTGTTAGCAGTGGCCAAACTGCTCTTCATAGATCTTTCAAAAGTTTAGAAGTTTGCATCACATCTTCTGCCCCCACTGGTAACTCCAAGTTCTTCAGCAGCTTCTTCTTTCACTCTGGGTGGCGCTATGCACATCTTGGACAGAGTGTGTCAGTAACTGTCCTCCCAGGCATCAGGGCTGCACATACATCGTTATGTAGCATTGCTGGAATCTCTGATATTTGCTCCAATCTGGCTTTCAGTAGCATTGCTGATGTCCTTCCATTCACAGTAGTCGTCATCTTTGGCCCTTAAGATTCAGTGAATGTAATAAATAATTACACAAAAAGGAGGTCCAACCATGAAAATAAAAGTAAAAAAGGAAACACAAGCGAAGAATTAAAGTAAGAAATCAAAAAATTAAAGATAAAGTTTTGTCGGAATGTTTGTTGTGTAGGGATAAGGAATCCCTCCGAAGAAGAAACAGCTCATTTTATTCTTTTTTTATATGAATGTATGTGACTATAAACTGCATATATGGTATCCAAAAGCCAATAAGCTAAGTTACTAAAACATCCAACACTTTTAAACCAAAATCGCTACTTTTTAGCTGGCAGTCCGAGCCTGAAGGTATGCAGGGAGAGAAAAAAGCTGGAAACAAAAGAGTGTTGCAGATGATGAAATCTGTAACTCCAAAATTGCTCAGAAATGCTCAAAAGAACCATTCAGCAGCAATAGGATAATGTCTGTGAACAGCAACACAGTACTGTGTTTCGGGTCAGAAAGACCCTGCCTCAGGCTTTCAGCATCCTGATGGTAAATGGCGTGCCTCAACGGCTAAACGCCAAAATTATCTCCCTTTGCTCCAAAAATCTGGTGTTCCCTTGAGAAAGAGATAATTTGCAGAACGAAAACTTACTATAACAACATTCTTCAGACTTTCCCACAATGGCAAACAAACACAGCTATTAATGGAAATATAGTATTACTGAACAGAATTATCTTATCTTATCTAATCTAATGTTAATTAATCACAATACATCTACTGCTGGCACTAAATTATTACAACTTATTTAACTATATGGAGACCAAGATAACTTGTAACATACTTCTATTTTTACATATACATTCTTAACTTTCATTTAGTAGATAAGAGAAAAATTGAACATGTGGCCTAATAGACACACCTCTCTTGTCAGATGCACAACTGTACAAGGAATCTTATTTCTTAAGGGGTAACAAATATCAAAACGTAACTGACAGTTCATGGCAATTCACTTAAACTCATTTACTAAAAATTCTTAGTGACACTCTTTTATCTCAGGTAATGGTTTGACTCACATTACTTTGAACATTGTCTGATTGACATGGACATCTGAGGTTACAAAGGATGACATCAGGACACACGCAAAGGAACAAATATAGATAGGTCATTACATAAATAGAATTGTGCTCTAGAAATTTTCAAAAACATAGAACTTAAACCAATTAGAAATTCAGTTGTCATCCTTTAATAAAGGATTGATAAATTTCCCTGTGCAAGAGATTAATCTACATCTTAAATCTACCTCAATGCCAACAGAACATCAATTCTGCAGGGGTCATTCCATAATAACAAACTGAAACACGCATCATGAGAATTGAAAATCCAATAGACTCTTGCAGGTGACTGAAAAGTAGACTGGGACATTTCTACTCTAATCTCTTAGACTTCAATGGATGTGATGCACATCTAGATTTTCTGCTAACATAAAAAGAAAACATCATGTACACATTTACCACCTTAGTTTAATTACTTAACTTGTCCGAATGAAATTGTATCACTCATTATTTGTGACTTGTAAAAGCTAAATCCTAATCTGGAGATTTTTCTTTAATATCACATGTATCACTTTGTTTCTTGACAATAAGAAACAAAAATAACAGATATCAACAAACTATCACTTCTTCATGATAAGTGTTGTCATATAAATGCACTTGATAACCTGCACCCCCAGCCTGAAGGGGTTTTTTTTCTTTGAATTTTATTTTTCCCTTTTACTCTTTTTTTTTTCCTTTAGTCAAATAAACTTGTTTTGAATTTGACACGCAATTCAGTTTTCACTTGTAACTTCAGAACATTTCTTAGTCTGTCATATGCAAATTCGCACAACTTATAAGATATCTAACCATATCAAAACGCTATCACACATTCAAATGCCATTACACTTTGAAAATCTTCTCAATCATTCACATCAATTAAAATATGTACTCTAGAGAATCTTATTCTGCAAATATAAGAAATTCTAAGAGGTCCCATTTGCATTCAACACGCACATTTTCTTTTAACCAGGATCACACATCATGGATCAAACTGACTTCCTTATCGTCCCTTCAGTTCAGTCCCTCACCTCTGGGGTAGTGCACCTCTTCTCGCAGCATGGAGACTGGGCATGTCAGACTTGTGACGCCACTGTACATATCCTGCTGGCACCTCCCACCAGTTTCCAGTGTGTCCAGTCTCCATGCAGCTGGAGGTAGTGAGCCGAGGTGCTGGGCTCACTAGAGGAGCAGATAAGGAGCTGTAGGCTGTTTAGTTGGGATTTTTGGCATTCATTTTTCCCTATATCTTGGTTCCTTTGTTTTGGTCTGGATAAAGTTCTTTTAGAAAAAAAAAAAAAAAAAAGAAAGGTGAAAGGGGAGATCAGAGGATTTTGGGAAAAGCTACCTCTCACTCTCCCGGTCATCTCTGACCCTTCTGTCTGCTCTCCCCTTCTGGTCTGCATGAAGGGAAGCTGTCCAGTACTTGTGCCTTCCTTGGGCCGGCTCAATTTCAGCACTTGTGAGCTGTGCTGAAATCGTCGTCGGACATCTTGAGCTGCTGCTGCTGCTGCTTGTGTTCAGGCTGATCGGAGCTGGGCCGAATGCAAGAGTTCCATTTGGTCAACGATGTGATCAGTCACAGTTAAGGGGCCTGGAGGCAAAGGTGAGTGCTCCGATTTTGTTTTTTGCGATGAGGGGGAGAATCGGGGCCTGCTGCCACGTGGGGACCGCATTTTAACGGCAAGCAGTGCTGAGGAGATTCGCGGGCTGTTTTTTTCACGTGTTTTGGCTTGCAGAGCTGATTTCTCTCCCAGTAAGCTTTTAATTCGTTTAATTCTTTTAATTATTTGGTTTCTTTAGTTGATTTATTGCTTTCAGTGTGGTGGTCTTAAAGTGACAGCACAAAAAATTATATATAGATATTTATCTATAGCTGCTTTACATTTTTGTTTCTTGTCCCTTTTTGGTAAGCTGTGGGTTCCCCTCTCTCCCCCCCCCCCTTCCCTCTCTCCCTCACCCCCTTCCCCCCCCCCTTCTCACATTTCATTATATTTGCTTAACACTTCATTAATTTAATATTTTATAAAATTTGGCCAATGCTCCAACTGTGATCACATATCAGTAACATCGGCTATTGTAAGATACATGTCCCCTGACACAGTACAACAAGAACCTAATTAAATTCATATGTTTGTAAAGTATTGGTATATTGATATCCCCCTTTTTTCTTGAAAATATAAGAACTTTCGTGTTTAAACAATTTTGTTTTTATGACCTTTGCCTCATGAACTTTCACATTACTTCGGCGGGAAAACGCCGTTAAAAAGATCACGAGAGTTATGTTCTCTTCTACATTTTTTCTACAAGATTTGCCACATAGAAGCGGTGAGTTCCTCTTTTTCTCAAATTTTTTTTTTTTTTTTTTACTTTAGAATTGAATTGAGTAACATATTTTGCTATAGTTTTCTTGATGGAGTATATTTTATGCATTCCATGTGACATATACAACAGCACATATCAGTATACACGCCGCGGGGGTTTTCTTCTCTTTTCTTTCTTTTTTAATGCTCCTTACATAAGAACATAAGATATGCCATACTGGGTCAGACCAGGGTCCATCAAGCCCAGTATTCTGTTTCCAACAGTAGCCAATCTAGGTCATATGTACCTAGCAGTATCCCCAAGAGACACAAGTTCCACAATGCTTGTACTGGGTCAAGCATTGATATCTTCGGTCACTTCTTAATAATGGTTTATGGACCTTTCCTCCAGGAACTTGTCCAAACCTTTTTTAAACCCAGCTACACTATCAGCCTTTACTACATCCTCCGGTAACAAATTCCAGAGTTTGATTACACGTTGAGTGAAAAAATATTTTCTTTTATTAGTCTTAAATAGTTTACCCTGTAGCTTCATTGCATGTCCCCTAGTCTTTCTATATTCTGATAAGGTAAACAATCGATCTAAGTTTACCCGTTCTCCTAGGACAAGCAGGATGTGTCAGCCACACCTGGTGACGTCATCCGACGGCGCCGTGACGGAAGTGCTCTCTAGCTCAGAAGCTTCTGAGCATGTGTGAGGTGACCCCACCTCCCCGGTCCGCCCCCAGCCCGACCAGTTTTCAATTCTTCCGCCTTGCCTCAAGACGGATCTCTGCTCTCTCTCTCACCAATTGCAAGAATAATGCCTAAACCTGGATTCAAGCAATGTCCAGCATGCAAGAGGAAAATGAACATTTCCGACACTCACCTGAGCTGCCTCCGATGCCTCGGGGCGTCTCACAAGGTAGAGGACTGTGCCTGCTGCGCCCAGATGTCCCCCAGGGCAAAGAAAATAAGGGACCACTCTTTAAAGGAATTCCTGGCGGCTCCGGCTCACTCCACTGCTACCGGCTCCTCAGAACGCGGTAAGCCCGCTAAAGGGAAGGCCCCCGCGAAGAAAAAACTCCGGCCGGGCCTAAGCCCTGTGCCTCCCCTCCGCCGGAGAGATCTCATTCCTCTGTGGCCTCCGCGGTGCCTGGCACATGCGCCCCCACCGCCGGATGCTCCTACGATATCCTGCAACGGGGCCCCAGAGATTACATCGTTACCCCGCGCTCTGGAGGCTCCCCTGATGCCTGCCGCTTCTTCCGGACAAACTCCTTCACCATGCGGTCCAGGCAGGGGCGGTCAAGATGGCGCCGCCCACGTGGTCCCGCCTGACTCCGTCCCCAGAGACTTGACTCCCAATCAGTCGGCCAGGAGCGCCTCCTCCCACCGTGATGACGTCGGGACTCTCCCTCACCAAGGGCTTCCCTCGCCTCGAGCCAGCCCACGGAGGGATTCCCCGGAGGCTCCCCCTCGCGCCGAAGACTCCATCCGCGCCAAGGGCTCCCACCGCAACAGCCGCAGCAGCCCCCCTCGCGCCGAAAAATCCAGCCACGCCAAGGACTCACGCCGCAGCAACCACAGCCGCAGCAGCCGACACAGACACCGTGCCGACAGCCGGGACTCTTCCCGTCGGCGCGGGGATAGCGTCCACAGCCATTCCAAACGGCACAAAAGAAAAAGACACTCTCCCCGTGGTGACAGCACTGGCAGCGAATCCTCCCGCGGGAGAAGCAAATCTAACACCCAGAGTCTCCGGAGCAGCGGGTCCTCTCGTTCCAGCACCTCTGAGGCGATATTACAACTGTTTGCAACCGCTAGTGCAACAGACTGCTCCTGCGGGCAAAGACAGCTCCATAGCAACCCCCTTGGAGATACAAATCCCAGAAAGGGGGGAGACTTCACCCACTCCGGCCTCTCCAGAGCCTTCTAGGGAGAGGAGCCCTTCCCCTTTGCTGGGGCAGGACTCAGAAGGGAGCGCCCCAGAAGAAGGGGACCCAGATTCTCCATCGTCCAGATCTCCTCCCGAGCAAGTGGAGGCACAGGCTCCGGTGCAGGAAGACCTCACATACCCAAAATTTTTGAAGAAGGTGGTGGCAAAGCTAGGCCTCACCAACGAAGAGCCCTCTGACGATAAGGATCCAGAGGTGATGAAATACCTCAGCGGACCCAAGCCAGCCTTGTGTCTCCCGCTTCACCGGAAACTTAAGGACAAACAATCCTCCCTCTGGCAGTCCCCTGCCTCCGGGCAAGCCTGCGCCAGACGTCTGGACAACAAATACCTTCTCCAGACAGCCCCGGGCTTTGACAAGGCCCAGCTGCCTCACCAATCTATCGTGGTAGCTTCAGCTCTCAAGAGGGCCAAGTCTTCACGCACCCTAGCTACACATCCCCCCGGTCGGGACCCTAAACTCCTCGACGACATAGGGCGGAAAGTTTTCCAGGGAGCGATGCTGAATGCCAAGATATCAGCTCACCAATTCCAACACCTGCTGTTCCAAGACGCCCTCCTGGCGGATCTTAAAGACCAACTGCTCAACCCTCCCAAGCAATCACAACATTCAGCCACGTTCCAGGAGCTAGCGGAATGTTTCCAAGCACCTCATGAGCACGGCTTTCGATGCCTTCGACACAGCCATCCGGACAGCGGGCTCGGCCATTGCAGCCCGCCGCTGGGCCTGGCTGCGAGCTTCTGGCCTGTCAGACAACACTCACGACAGGATTGCTGACGCGCCCTGCCTAGGAGACTCCCTCTTTGGGGACAAGGTCGCAGACACGGTGAATGGGCTGAAAGAGGACTGCACCACGCTAAAGACATTAGCGGCGGACGGACTCGAACGCCCCTCCTGGTCACAGAAAGGGAGCTATTACCGCAAGCCCTTTGTCTCTTCAAAGAAGTACTACGGTTCCAACCGACAGTGGCAGGCACCTAAATTCAAGCAAAACTACAACAAGTCGTCCTTTCAGAGACAGCCACAAAGAGAACGCAAACAGAAACCAGCAAACTCTCAACAAGCCAGTAAAAACACCTCCTCCTTCTGACAATCAGCTGCGGCTGCCCACAAGTGTCCTTGCTGCCCCGCCGGTGGGAGGCCGCTTATCCAGCTTCCTTCCTGCCTGGCAGGAGATCACCACGGACAAGTGGGTCATCCAGATTATCCAAGAGGGCTACCGTTTACGGTTCTCCTCCCCACCATGGCAGCGCACACAACCCAGCAGCAAACCACCACCGCACCTGGAAGCTGCCCTTGCGGACCTCCTACAGCAGCTCATCAGGACTCGGACAATCGAACGAGTTCCCCCCGAGGAGATCAACACTGGCTTCTACTCACGATACTTCCTTATTCGCAAGAAGTCCGGGGGCCTACGCCCTATCCTGGACCTCCTTAAGCTGAACAACGTCCTCTGGAAGGAGAAGTTTCGAATGTATTCCCTGAACTCCATCCTTCCCCTCATCAGACCGGGAGACTGGATGGCAACGTTGGATCTACAGGATGCTTACTCTCACATTCCAATCCATGCCTCTCACAGGAAGTTCCTGCGGTTCATAGCAATGGGGTGCCACTACCAGTACCGAGTACTTCCTTTCGGACTATCCCCAGCCCCCAGGGTCTTCACGAAGTGCATAGCTGTGGCAGCGGCACACCTCCGCAAACAAGGGCTCGCCATCTTTCCCTACCTGGACGACTGGCTGATATCGGCACCCTCCGCCACGAATCTCAGGGCGGCTGTGCAAGAAACTACCACCCTGCTATCCAAGCTGGTTTCCTGCTCAACATGGAGAAGTCTCGCCTGGAACCCACCCAACGCACGGAGTTCATCGGGGCCATAATCGACACGACCTCAGCCAAGGCCTTCCTTCCCAGGCAACGGCAGGAGAACATCATCCGCCTTGCGAAGAAGGTGTCCTCCGCAAGACAGACCACTGCCCACGACATCTTGCGCCTATTAGGTCACATGGCAGCGACCACTTCCGTCCTAAACCTGGCCAGGCTGCACATGCGCACACTACAGTGGCACCTGCGCTCCAACTGGAAACAACGGTCTCAAGCTCTCACCACCCTGATCCCGATCAAACCGAGGGTATCCCAGAGCCTCCATTGGTGGATGGCGCCTACCAATCTCTCCGAAGGCAAAAGTCTTCAGCCCTGCGGCTGCCAGCTCGTCCTGACCACGGACGCCTCCTCCACTGGCTGGGGAGCCCACCTGTCGCATCTCAGTACGCAAGGGGCTTGGAACAGGACGGAGCAATCCCTCCACATCAACGTCCTCGAACTCCGAGCGGTCAGGTATGCGCTCCAGACCTTCATGTCACATCTCGCAGGGAAGACGGTTCTGATCCAGACCGACAACCAAGTGACCATGTTCTACCTCAACAAGCAAGGGGGTACGGGCTCTCGCATTCTCTGCAGGGAGGCCCTCCAGACTTGGACATTGGCCTTAGCGCACAACTGCCTCCTACAGGCGACTTACCTCCCGGGGGAGCAGAACGCGATAGCGGACAGACTAAGCAGGCAACTCCAGCCCCACGAGTGGACGCTGCACGAGGAAGTAGCGGAGTCCATCTTCCGACGTTGGGGGAATCCACGGATCGACCTCTTTGCAACCGAGGAGAATTCCAGATGCCCGCTGTTCTGCTCAAGACGCCCCTCACCCCAGGGAGTGGCCTCAGACGCGTTTGCAATACCCTGGGGGGAGTGGGAACTGGCCTACGCCTTTCCCCCAACCCCCCTCATGACAGCCACCGTACAGCGCATCATCAACGACAAGGCACACGTCATCCTGATCGCGCCCCACTGGCCAAGGCAGATGTGGTTCCCCCTGCTACTGCAGCTTTCACAGGAGCCTCCCATCCGGCTACCGTTGAGACCAGACCTGCTCACGCAGAACGACGGCACCACCTGGCACCCCAATCTCCAGACTCTTGCTCTTACAGCCTGGAGGCTGAGAGGTTGAACTTCCAGGAACAGCATCTCCCGGCGGAGGTACAGCACATCGTACTGGCATCCAGGAGACCGTCCACGAGAAAGTCTTACAGTCTGAAGTGGAAACGTTTCAGTATCTGGTGCACGGGCCAAGGAATCACGCCGGACTCTTGCCCCGTTCCGGTGGTGCTACAGTATCTCTCCTCGCTCTTCGGTCTTGGTTTGAAGCCTCAATCAATTAAGGTGCACCTCGCAGCCATCGCGTCCTTGCACCAGCCGCAGAGCGACTCACCCACGGGCTCTATAGCCGCTCTGCCCATTGTGACCCGCTTCATGAGAGGCCTCAGGAACCTGCAGCCCCCCATCCGGAGGCCCGTTCCCTCGTGGGACCTCAACATCGTCCTCCAGCAACTGACACGAGAACCCTTCGAGCCTCTGCCCTCGGCGGATGCAAAATTCCTCTCCTGGAAGACGCTCTTCCTCATCGCCATCACCTCCGCAAGGAGGGTGAGCGAGCTACAAGCCCTGGTAGCTCACCCCCCGTACACCAAGATTCACCACAACAGGGCGTCTCTCCGGACACACCCGAAGTTTGTTCCGAAGGTCGCCTCGGTCTTCCACGTCAACCAATCAGTGGAACTACCGTCCTTCTTCCCTGCCCCTCATGGGTCACCAGAAGAGCAACGACTACACTCACTGGACTGCGTACGGGCCCTACGCATCTACATCGAAAGAACGGCATCAGTCCGCCAAGGGACCCAGCTGTTCGTGTCCTTCGACCCCAACAGACCGGGACGGCCAGTCACCAAGCGCACACTCTCCCACTGGATATCTGACTGTGTCTCCTACTGCCTTCAGAAGGCGGGCAGACATCCAGCAAACAAGGCGAGCGCACACCAGCTCCGCGCTCTGGCCACCTCTCTCGCAAGCGCCCAGGAGGTCCCAGTAAGCGAGATCTGTAAAGCCGCCACCTGGTCCTCGCACCTCACCTTCCAGAAACACTATTGCCTTGATCTCCAGGCAGAAGCCGACAGCTCATTTGGACGAGCGATCCTGTCCACTGTAACAAGCTCCACCCTCCCGGATGTGACAGGAGCACCCGACCCAGTCGCAGCCCGAGGGCAGTAGCTCCTCTACTCTTAACCACCATGGACAAGGGTGGCCACCTCGGCCCCCCCCCCCTTCTTATTGTTGTTGCACAATGTGATTGCTGTTTGCACAATGTTTTGCACAATGCCATTGCACTGTTTGTTCCCTGCACTGTGGTTTATTGCACCATGTTCTACCTCACGGCGTGTTGCACGACTGTTGCTGCTTTGGGCCTTGCCGCTCATGCACGCATAGTATTGCATTAGTTGCACAATAAACGTCTGTTCTTGCACTATAAATGTTTGTTCTTCTCATGACTTGTCAGTGGTGTCCCACAGGCCTACTAGTTTGGCTCAGGCCCCCCTCAGCCTCAGCGTGTAACAAGTAGCTGGGGAGACACCAGGTGTGGCTGACACATCCTGCTTGTCCTAGGAGAAAGCAGAGTTACTTACCTGTAACGGAGTTCTCCGTGGACAGCAGGATAGGTCAGCCACACGATCCCGCCCACCTCCCCTCTGAGGGTGGCCTGCGATCCGCGCCCCAGCCTCTGGCCGAAGCTACTGACTCACTGGTCGGGCTGGGGGCGGACCGGGGAGGTGGGGTCACCTCACACATGCTCAGAAGCTTCTGAGCTAGAGAGCACTTCCGTCACGGCGCCGTCGGATGACGTCACCAGGTGTGGCTGACCTATCCTGCTGTCCACGGAGAACTCCGTTACAGGTAAGTAACTCTGCTTTCCACTCCGTTCATTAATTTATAGACTTCTATCATATCTCCCCTCAGCCGTCTCTTTTCCAGGTTAAAGAGCCCTAACCTTTTTAGCCTTTCTTCATAGGAGTATCCTTCCATCCCCTTTACCATTTTGGTGGCTCTTCTCTGAACCTTTTCTAAAATCGCTATATCCTTTTTAAGATACGGCGACCAGAATTGCACACAATATTCAAGGTGCGGTCTCACCATGGAATGATACAGAGGCATTATAATATCTTTTGTTTTATTTTCCATTCCTTTCCTTATCATACCTAGCATTCTATTTGCTTTTTTGGCCGCCACTGCACACTGGGCCGAGGGTTTTAACATGGTATCCACAATGACGCCTAAATCTTTTTCCTGGGTGGTGGTTCCTAATGTGGAACCTTGCATCGTGTAACCATAGTTTGGGTTGTTCTTCCCTAGGTGCATAACCTTGCACTTGTCCACATTAAATTTCATCTGCCATTTTGATGCCCAGTCTTCCAATTTATCAAGATCCTCTTGCAATTTTTCACAATCCTCTTGGGTTTTAACAACTTTAAATAGTTTTGTGTCATCTGCAAATTTGATAACCTCACTCGTTATCCCACTTTCCAGGTCATTTATGAATATGTCAAAAAGCAGCGGACCCAGCACAGATCCTTGGGGTACACCACTATTCATCTTTCTCCATTGGGAAAATTGGCCATTTAGCCCTACCCTCTGCTTTCTATCTTTTAACCAGTTCCTGATCCACAATAGTACACTGCCTCCTATCCCATGACTCTTTAGTTTTGCCAAAAGTCTCTGATGAGGGACCTTGTCAAAGGCTTTCTGAAAGTCCAGATACACAATATCAACCGACTCACCTTTGTCCACCTGTTTATTCACTCCTTCAAAAAAACATAACAGATTAGTAAGACAAGATCTTCCTTGTCTAAAGCCATGTTGGCTGTCTCCCATTAGGTTGTGACTATCTACATGCTGAGTAATTTTATTCTTTATGATGGTTTCTACCATTTTTCCTGGTACTGACGTCAGGCTCACCGGTCTGTAGTTTCCCGGATCACCCCTGGAACCCTTTTTAAAAATTGGTGTTACATTGGCGATCCTCCAATCTTCAGGTATTAGAGATGATTTTAATGATAGTTCACAGATTACTGATAGCAGGTCTGCAATCTCATATTTCGGTTCTTTCAACACCCTTGGATGTATACCATCCAGCCCAGGTGATTTGCTACTCTTCAGTTTATCTAATAGTTGTAAGACATCTTCCCGATGTATCGATATTTCCTTCAATTCTTCCGCACCTTTAAATACCACTTCAGTCATGGGTAACATCCCTACATCTTCCTCCGTAAAGACCGAAGCAAAGAATTCATTCAGTCTCTCCGCTATCGCCTTGTCGCCTCTTAGTGCTCCTTTAACCCCTTTATCATCTAATGGACCAACTGACTCTCTCACAGGCTTTTTGCTACGAATGTACTTGAAAAGGTCTTTATTTCGCGTTTTTGCTTCCGCAGCAAGATTCTTCTCAAATTCTCTCTTTGCCTGCCTTATCAATGCCTTGCATTTGATTTGCCAGTGCTTGTGCTGTTTCCAGGTTTCGTCGTTTGGCTCTTTTTTTCCATTTCCTGAAAGATGCTTTTTTGGCAACAACAGCCTCTCTGACCTCACCTTTAAACCATGCTGGCAGTTTTTTGGACTTCCTTCCACTTTTCTTAAAGCGTGGAATACAGCTGGTCTGGGTTTCCAAGATAGTATTTTTCAGCAACACCCAAGCTTGATGTACGTCTTTAACCTTTGCAGCTGCTCCTTTTAGTTTTTTCCTAACTGTTTTCCTCATTTTATCATAGTCTCCCTTTCGAAAGTTAAAAGGTAGTACTGTGGATTTCCTTATTATCCCTCCTCCACTAATTAAATCAAAGGCGATCATGCTATGATCACTATTGCCAAGTGGCCCCAACACCCTTATCTCTTGCACTAGATCTGGTGTTCCACTAAGGACTAGGTCTAATATGGCTTCCCCTCTGGTCGGTTCATGAACCAGCTGCTCCAAGAAGCAGTCATTTATTTCATCTAGGAACTTTATCTCCCTAGCCTGTCCTGACGTGACACTGACCCAGTCGATACCGGGGTAATTGAAATCACCCATTATCATTACTGCGCTGTAACGTTTGTTAGCTTCCTTGATTTCTTTGAGCATTTCATCATCCATTTGGTCATTCTGGCCAGGTGCTCGATAGTACACCCCCACTGCCATTGCCTTCCCCCTTTTATATGGAATTTCAATCCATATAGATTCTACAGCAGATTTTGTTTCCTGCAAAACTTTAATCCTTTCTGAGTCAATGCCCTCTCTAGGTTCACTTCGCACTGGCAAGGTACAATATTTTTGAAATGCCGTTTAAGGTAGAACACAAATTTCCGATTAGCATTAATCGCATAAGAATAATTTTGCCATAACATCGGTAGCGAATTTCATTATAAAAACTGTGAAAAGATTTTTAATACTGCCTATACGGAACGGCCGTTTTCTAAAGCAAGAGTGCATCTTTTACAAGTAAATCAGTCTTCAAAGTACGAGCAAATCCCCCTTACATTTAATTTAAGATCTTGGGCACATTTTTTGATCCTATAATGGTTTTATAGGTAAATAGCATTTTTACACATGATGTTATTTTTCTTGATGGAGTATATTTTTATGCATTCCGTGGGACATACATAACAGTACATATCAGTATATATGCCGCGGGGTTTTTCATCTTTTTTAATGTTTCTTCTTTTTTAACGCTGCTTGCACAGGTTTGCTTTGTACCGGCAAGGTGAAATATTTTTGAAATGCTGTTTCCTTTACGTCACTCCAGTCCAGTCCCGGAATCTCTGGGATACAGGTCCTCCTGCAGTTGCTTGGAGACTGAATCATAACATTCTTCTGATGTCATCTGTATAACTACCTGAGGGACCGCCCACTCGCTCCAGTTTTTTCAGTCTTCAAGCAGTTGCAGGTTGTAGAGCCTAGAGATCCTGGTCTCTTTTGAGGGACAATTAAGTATTTTAATTTGAATTTCTTATTTTGATTTTAATTTTAATTTAGTTTCAAGTTTCCTTCTTCAAGGTTGCTTTATTTTATTTTAAAAAAAAGGGTTATATACCTTTAAAAGCTCTAAATGCCCCCTCTCTTTTAAAGGAACTCATTTAGCAATTTAAAGACGTGTAGTTCTTTGAAAGATTGCTGAGGGGTGAGTATGAGTCTCCCGATCCTACTAGGGCTAGGAGAGGACTACTTAGCAGTCTGGTGTCATCTTTGATTTTTGTTATTACCGATACTCCCCCACACGGATCTTCCGGATACCTCCGAGGCAAGAAAGAGATTATTATCAGGGATCCGGTAAGCAGAAACAGCGCTTTTTAACTCGCAGCGACAGGTATTTTGTTACTGCGCAGTTCTTAGAGGTGACGGTTAATGAAGGCCGTGCCGTGTTGGCGCGTGCATTTATCAACAGCGTTCAGCGAGTTGTTTAAAGATCAGCTGGCATGTTGAAACGCGTTACTTCCGGGTGGCTCCTATAGGCGGAAATGCTTTGCTAGGAGAGACCCGATGGAATAAGACAGAAAAGGAAAGTTTTTTTGATTTTGATTGCTTCACTGATTTGTGAAGGCTACAGTTTAAAAAAAAAAGAAAGAAAAGAAAAGAAATACTGCGCCGTTTTTAAAACTTGAAGGGGGCAATCCTATATCAGGAGTAGTTGTGAGTATTTAATATTTTATTAATATTTTATTACTTGGAAAATTTATAGTGCACAATGCCTTTACAGCCACAATGTCTAGTCTGTGGTTCAAAAAGGGGCATTTCGTCGGATTCTGGTGTATGCAAATCCTGTATTTAGGAAAATACAGAGATACAAAATGCTGTAGAAGTCTCGGCAGAGGCTGTTAGACATACTTCCTCACCCTTAAAAGAGGTAGAGGTGGATTCCCCCCCGCAACTTTTACCAGAGCCTGTTGTGGGTCCTTCTTCCATGCCGGATATACCAGTAATGCCTTCAGTCTTTTCTTCAGGTTTAGCGGCGTTGTTTTCAAAAGAATTTCTTACTTTAGTTCAGCAGAGTTTTAAGACCGATTATAAGGGTATTTTATCATCCTTGGTATCTGACATGGGAAGAAAACGTTCTTCTATTCATTTGGAAGTTAATGAGGCTCCGGTACATGGTAAAAAGATGAAAATAGGAAAAGATTTTTCAATATCATCTGAAGATTTGCATTCAGATGGGGATTTAGATATGGAGGAGGAATTGGAAGAGTGAGAGCTGATAGACCAAGAGGATCAGTCTAGAATAGTGCGTGGTTTTCGGCGGGAAGAGTTGCCAGCACTAATTATAGAAACCCTTAAGACACTGAATATGCCAATCTCGGAGCCTGAAGAAGATTCAGTATTAGAGGATCCTTTGTTGCAAGCGTTTAGAAAAACTCAGAAGGCTTTTCCAGTTCATAGAGTAGTTAAAGATATGATTCAGTAAGAGTGGAATATACCAGAGGCTGGTTTAAGAGGCTCCAGGATTATGGCTCGTCTGTATCCTCTATTGGATAGGGATCGAGAATTGTTTAATCCACCTAAAGTAGATGTGGCTGTTTCAGCTGTAACTAAAAGAACTACTATTTCAGTAGAGAGTGGTGCAGCTCTTAAGGCTAGTTATGATAGAAAGTTGGACACTTTGCTGAAACAAGTGTTTGATATAAATGCACTGTCTATTCAGGCATCCATTTGTGGAGCATGGGTAGCAAGAGCATGTTTGCGTTGGTCACAGAAAATGCATGCTAACACAGTAGAAGATTCAGTAGAAGAGGCATTTAAATTAGAAACTGGAGCAGCTTATTTGGCTGACATGCATTATGATCTTATCAGGGCATTATTAAAAGGTATAGGCTCAGTTGTCGCAGCTAGAAGGTCTTTGTGCTGCGAAGCTGGGCTGCAGATGCTTCTTCTAAGGCAAGAATTTCCAAGCTTCCTTTTAGGGGAAAATTGCTTTTTGGGGAAGATTTGGACAAGTTGGTAAAAGATTTAGGAAATTATAAGGGAGGCAGACTGCCTGAGGATAGACAGAGGTTAGGACGCTCAGTCCAGGCAGCTAGAGGCCAGTACAGAGATTTTCGTCATTTTCGTAACGCTCGTTTTGGTCAGTTTCAGAGAGGACACCAGTTTGTTAGGAGTCAGGGGTTTTGAGGTTTTAGGGGAGCAGGCAGAGGTTTTGCAGTGTCCTCTACCTCTGCAAACCCAAGAAAATCACAATGAGATGAGGGATACCCAGGTGGATGTTATTCCCGTAGGGGGACGGCTCCGGGACTTTTATCCAGCCTGGGTTCAAATCACATCCGATCAGTGGGTGTTAGAGATCATTCAAAAGGGGTATGCGCTGGAACTTCAACGTCCAGTGCCCGATTTGTTCGTTCAATCTCCTTGCAAGGCACGCATAAAAGGGGCAGCAGTTTGCGAAACCTTGCAAAGACTTCTGAATTTGAAAGCTATTGTACCGGTACCATTAAGTCAACAAGGTGCCAGTCGATACTCAATTTATTTTGTAGTTCCAAAGAAGGACGGTTCTTTTTGACCAGTGTTGGATCTTTGCGGGGTAAACTGTTATCTTCGGGTGACTCATTTTCGTATGGAAACGTTGAAATCGGTGATAATGGCAGTGAGGAAAGGAGAGTTTCTCTCATCTCTGGATTTAACAGAGGCGTATCTGCATGTTCCAATTCGTCAGGAACATTAAACATTTTTAAGATTTGCAGTTCCAAGGGGTCATTTCCAGTTTCAGGCATTGCCCTTCAGTTTGGCAACAGCTCCGCGAACATTTACAAAAGTAATGGTAGTGGTGGCGGCAGCATTAAGAAGAGAAGGAATTCTGGTTCACCCTTACCTGGACGATTGGTTGATTCGAGCAAAATCGGAAAGGGAAGGCAGATTAGCAACAGACAGAGTAGTAGAATTTTTGAAAAGTTTAGGCTGGATAGTCAATATGACAAAGAGCAAATTGCTTCCGTCACAGAATCTGAAACATTTGGGTGCTCGGTTCGATACAAAAAAGGGACGAGTTTTTCTTCCTCGCTCTCGGGCGCTAGCATTAAAAAATCTGGTGAAAAGTTTTTTGACAAGAAATGAACCCACAGCATGGCATTATCTACAATTGCTCGGAACCATGGCAGCACCTTTGAACTTAGTGCCATGGGCGAGAGCTCATATGTGACCGTTGCAAAGAGAACTGTTGAGAAGGTGGTCGCATCAAAGGAGTCCACTATCAAAGAAATTACCATGTCTTCCGGAAACGCGTCAAGCTCTACAGTGGTGGTTAAGACCAGAGGTGCTAGAGTTGGGAATGAATCTGGAGTCTCCGGATTGGATCCAGCTAACAACAGATGCCGGTCTAGTGGGCTGGGGGGCACACTTCGAAGGAAAGTTTGCTCAAGGTCAATGGACCGAAGAGGAGAAAGTGTGGTCCATAAACAGATTGGAGTTGAGAGCAGTAATATTAGCTCTGCGAGCATTTCAGCATTACCTTCGAGGGAATGCTATTCGGGTGCTATCAGACAACGCAACCGCGGTAGCTTACATCAACCATCAAGGGGGCACAAGCAGTATTCCTCTGGAGACCGAGGCAGAGCAGTTGTTCATCTGGGCTGAGAAGAACTTGGAGGTTTTGTCTGCAAGTCATGTTGCAGGAGTAAGCAATGTCGAAGCAGATTTTCTGAGTCGGGTGAGGGTGGAACCAGGAGAGTGGGTTTTACACCCTCAGGTGTTTCAGTTGTTAGTAAAGCGTTGGGGGATTCCGGTGATGGATCTCATGGCAACATTCGAGTCGGCAAAGGTCGATCGATTTTACAGTCGAAGACGAGAAAGGATGTCGGAAGGTCTGGATGCTCTAAATCAAAGTTGGCCGAAAGGACATCTTCTATATATCTTCCCTCCGTGGGCGTTGATAGGTCTAGTTCTACAAAGAGTGGAGTGTCACAGGGGATTTGTGATATTAATAGCTCCAAATTGGCCAAGACGGCCGTGGTATGCGGATCTCATGAGACTGTTGGTAGATCATCCTTGGTGTTTACCAATAAGAAAAGACCTGTTAAGTCAAGGACCCTTACACATGCCTCAAGTGGATCTATTCTCGCTTACGGCTTGGCTCTTGAAAGGGCAAGGTTAAGAGCTAGTGGATACTCTTCAGCAGTGATTTCTACTTTGTTAAGGTCAAGAAGGAAATCTACATCTTTGGCTTACATTTGCACGTGGAGAATATTTGAGGCATGGTGTCAGAACAAAGGCGTTGAAGCGTTGAGAACGTCTATTTCTCAAGTTCTATCTTTTTTGCAGGAAGGTTTTGAGAAGGGATTAGCTCCAGCGTCGTTAAAGGTTCAACTAGCGGGGCTTTCT
Source organism: Ichthyophis bannanicus (assembly GCA_033557465.1). Taxonomy (NCBI): domain Eukaryota; kingdom Metazoa; phylum Chordata; class Amphibia; order Gymnophiona; family Ichthyophiidae; genus Ichthyophis; species Ichthyophis bannanicus. The sequence goes on from CM066044.1 coordinate 177,562,231, forward strand.
TGTTATAGAGGGAAAGTAAAGGGTGAAGCGATTGGAACACATCCTGATGTGAAGCGTTTTTTGAGGGCGGTTACTTTATTGAGACCACCATGCAGACCACGAGTTCCTTCTTAGAGTCTCAGTTTGGTTTTGGAGGCCTTAGTAAATGAGCCTTTTGAGCCATTATCTCGAGCGTCGCTAAAGGATCTTTTGCTTAAGGTAGTATTTCTGGTGGCTATTGCGTCAGCTCGAAGAATTTCTGAATTACAAGCTTTATCTTGTAGAAGACCTTTTCTGTTATTCTTAAAATAACAGGGGTTGCGCTCTATGTTAGAGAGGGCATTGAGTCAGAAAGGATTAAAGTTTTGCAAGAAACAAAATTTGCTGTAGAATCTCTATGGATTGAAATTCCATGTAAAAAGGGGAAGGCGATGGCAGTGGGGGTGTACTATCGTCCGCCTGGCCAGAATGAACAAATGGATGATGAAATGCTCAAAGAAATCAAGGAAGCTAGCAAAAGTTACAGTGCAGTAATAATAATGGGTGATTTCAATTACCCCGGCATCGACTGGGTCAGTGTCACAACAGGACATGCTAGGGAGATAAAGTTCCTAGATGAAATAAATGACTGCTTCTTGGAGCAGCTGGTTCATGAACCGACCAGAGGGGAAGCAATATTAGACCTAGTCCTTAGTGGAACACCAGATGTAGTGCAAGAGATAAGGGTGTTGGGGCCACTTGGCAATAGTGATCATAGCATGATCGCCTTTGATTTAATTAGTGGAGGAGGGATAGTAAGGAAATCCACAGTACTACCCTTTAACTTTCGAAAGGGAGACTATGATAAAATGAGGAAAACAGTTAAGAAAAAACTAAAAGGAGCAGTTGCAAAGGTCAAAGACGTACATCAAGCTTGGGTGTTGTTGAAAAATACTATCTTGGAAGCCCAGACCAGCTGTATTCCACGCTTTAAGAAAAGTGGAAGGAAGTCCAAAAAACTGCCAGCATGGTTTAAAGGTGAGGTCAGAGAGGCTGTTGTTGCCAAAAAAGCATCTTTCAGGAAATGGAAAAAAGAGCCAAATGATGAAACCTGGAAACAGCACAAGCACTGGCAAGTCAAATGCAAGGCATTGATGAGGCAGGCAAAGAGAGAATTTGAGAAGAAGCTTGCTGCAGAAGCAAAAACGCGAAATAAAGACCTTTTCAAGTACATTCGTAGCAAAAAACCTGTGAGAGAGTCAGTTGGTCCATTAGATGATAAAGGGGTTAAAGGAGCACTAAGAGGCGACAAGGCGATAGCGGAGAGACTGAATGAATTCTTTGCTTCGGTCTTTACTGAGGAAGACGTAGGGATGTTACCCACGACTGAAGTGGTATTTAAAGGTGTGGAAGAATTGAAGGAAATATCGATACATCGGGAAGATGTCTTACAACTATTAGATAAACTGAAGAGTAGCAAATCACCTGGGCCGGATGGTATACACCCAAGGGTGTTGAAAGAACTGAAATTTGAGATTGCAGACCTGCTATCAGTAATCTGTGAACTATCATTAAAATCATCTCTAATACCTGAGGATTGGAGGATCGCCAATGTAACACCAATTTTTAAAAAGGGTTCGAGGGGTGATCCGGGAAACTACAGACCGGTGAGCCTGACGTCAGTACCGGGAAAAATGGTAGAAACCATCATAAAGAATAAAATTACTCAGCATGTAGATAGTCATGACCTAATGGGAGACAGCCAACATGGCTTTAGACAAGGAAGATCTTGTCTTACTAATCTGTTATGTTTTTTTGAAGGAGTGAATAAACAGGTGGACAAAGGTGAGTCGGTTGATATTGTGTATCTGGACTTTCAGAAAGCCTTTGACAAGGTTCCCTCATGAGAGACTTTTGGCAAAACTAAAGAGTCATGGGATAGGAGGCAGTGTACTACTGTGGATCAGGAACTGGTTAAAAGATAGAAAGCAGAGGGTAGGGCTAAATGGCCAATTTTCCCAATGGAGAAAGGTGAATAGTGGTGTACCCCAGGGATCTGTGCTGGGTCCGCTGCTTTTTGACATATTCATAAATGACCTGGAAAGTGGAATAACGAGTGAGGTTATCAAATTTGCTGATGACACAAAACTATTTAAAGTTGTTAAAACCCAGGATGATTGTGGAAAATTGCAAGAGGATCTTGATAAATTGGAAGACTGTGCATCAAAATGGCAGATGAAATTTAATGTGGAGAAGTGCAAGGTTATGCACCTAGGGAAGAACAACCCAAACTATTGTTACACGATGCAAGGTTCCACATTAGGAACCACCACCCAGGAAAAAGATTTAGGCGTCCTTGTGGATACCATGTTAAAACCCTCGGCCCAGTGTGCAGCGGCGGCCAAGAGAGCAAATAGAATGCTAGGTATGATAAGGAAAGGAATGGAAAATAAAACAAAAGATATTATAATGCCTCTATATCGTTCCATGGTGAGACCGCACCTTGAATATTGTGTGCAATTCTGGTCGCCGTATCTTAAAAAGGATATAGCGATTTTAGAAAAGGTTCAGAGAAGAGCCACCAAAATGGTAAAGGGGATGGAAGGCTACTCCTATGAAGAAAGGCTAAAAAGGTTGGGGCTCTTTAACCTGGAAAAGAGATGGCTGAGGGGAGATATGATAGAAGTCTATAAATTAATGAACGGAGTGGAACGGGTAAACGTAGATCGATTGTTTACCTTATCAGAATATAGAAAGACTAGGGGACATGCAATGAAGCTACATGGTAAACTATTTAAGACTAATAAAAGAAAATATTTTTTCACTCAACGTGTAATCAAACTCTGGAATTTGTTACCGGAGAATGTAGTAAAGGCTGTTAGTGTAGCTGGGTTTAAAAAAGGTTTGGACAAGTTCCTGGAGGAAAGGTCCATAAACCATTATTAAGAAGGGACCCAGGATATCAATGCTTGAACCAATACAAGCATTGTGGAACCTGTGTCCCTTGGGGAAACTGCTAGGTACGTATGACCTAGATTGGCCACTGTTGGAAACAGAATACTGGGCTTGATGGACCTTGGTCTGACCCAGTATGGCATATCTTATGTTCTTATGTTCTTAAGTTCTTTTAAGGCCGGTTCCTTCTTTTTTACCTAAGGTGGTATCGGTTTTTCATATGAGTCAGGAAGTATCATTACCAGTTTTTGATAAGAAAGGTAAAGAATGTCAAATTAATGTTATATCTTTTGGATGTGCGTAGGGCATTGAAATTGTATTTGAAAAGAACACACGAATTCTGTAAGTCGGATAGATTATTTGTTTTCTTTGCAGGGCCAAGGAAGGGTCAAGCGGCTTCTAAAGCTTCTATAGCTAGGTGGCTTAAGGAAGCTATATCTTCTTCATATTTATTAAAAGATAAGGCAATTCCAAAAGGACTTAGGGCGCACTCAACGAGAGCACAAGCTGCATCCTGGGCTGAGCACAGTTTGGTACCACCTGTGGACATTTGCAGAGCGGCTACTTGGTCGTCAATGAATTCTTTTGTGAAACATTATAGGCTAGACTTACAAGTAGAGGCGGATACCTGTTTTGGTACGGCTGTGCTTCAGGCTGGTCTAGCAGGACCCACCCATTAGATTGTACTGCTCTGATATATCCCAGAGATTCCGGGACTGGACTGGAGTGACGTAAAGGAAAGGTAAATTAGACTTACCTGCTAATTGTTGTTCCTTTAGAAACTCCAGTGCAGTCCCGCATCCCTCCCTGCTATGCGTTTTAAAATAGTGTTTAAGTTTATAGCCTGAAGCAGGTATATATGAGTTTTATGTTAGTCTTTAGAGTTAATTTAGGTTTTCTAATGCTTTTGGATATTCTTAAGAAAGCAATATTCCTTAGAGTAGAGACGGTGGGCAATATTTAAAAAAAAAAAAAGTAAAAAAATTAAATAAATAAGAGAGTTGCTTAATTGTTGCTCTGGTGAGTCTGCTTTGTCAATAGGAAAACTGGAGCGAGTGGGCGGTCCCTCAGGTAGTTATACAGATAACATCAGAAGAATGTTATGATTCAGTCTCCAAGCAACTGCAGGAGGATCTGTATCCCAGAGATTCCGGGACTGGACTGGAGTTTCTAAAGGAACAACAATTAGCAGGTAAGTCTAATTTACCTTTAAAGTAGAACACATTTCCGATTAGCGATAATTGCATATGAATAATTTTGCCGTGTGATTTCAACTCTGCCCAATAACATCGGTAGAGAATTTCATTATGAATATCGTGAAAAGATTTTTAATCAGTATGGTATGCCTGTATGGTATGGCCGTTTTCAAAAGCAAGAGTGCATCTTCTACAAATAAATCAATCTCCAAAGCATGAGAAAATCACCTTTACATTTAATTTAAGATCTTGGGCAGATTTTTTTCGATCCATTTATGGTCTTAGATTTGAATAATATTTTTGCACATGCTTTTGTGATGTGACAATTTTTTTAAATTTGATGTTGGTACAAGATAGTTTCTATTCATAATCCCCTATTTATTGTACAGATTTTACTTTTTCAATTGATTTTGGTACTAGTATCTTTAGTGATCCTTAAGTTTTACAGATAATAGTAAAATCTTAAATTCTTTTTTAGATTGTTAAATATCTAGTAATGGCTTGGTTATATTTGAGCTCCTCCTTTGCCTAGCTTTGTTTGTTTTTTATCCTTATGGTTATTCTCGTGAAAATTTCATGCAGTTGCTTTACACAAATTTAGTTGAGATAGAAGGGTTGTACATACGTTTTTGCCACTTAAGTGTATGAAGTTATTTTTATCACTTTTTATATTTACTTATTTATATATAATTTTTTATTTCAGTGGTCAATGTCCTTATTTATATGAAAGGTTTATCTGAAGGTATTGGTGTTTACATAATACATTATTATATATACTAGTTTAGTGTTTTTATGCTCACTATTATTTATCATCATTCATTATTCTGATTTGCCTGTTCATATTATATCCTCCTCATCTCTTTTCTTACATATAATAAGTTTGACATATAATTGTCATTCCCCCCAGCCCCCTTTCTAGTCCTCCCCCAAAATCAGCTCCCTTCTAGTTCCAGCCCCACTCAGCATTCGCTTCCTTCTAGTTCCATACTCCCCCCCCCACAGCAGCCCATTTCCAGTCCTAGCCTCCCCAATCAGCTCATTTCCAGTCCTATTCCAGCTCCCATCAGCCCATTTCCAGTCCAAGCTCCCCCCATCAGCCCATTTGCAATCCTAGCCCCTGCATCAGCCATTTCCAATACTAGCCCCCCATCAGCCATTTCCAATTCTATTCCAGCTCCCATCAGCCCATTTCCAGTCCAAGCTCTCCCATCAGCCCATTTGCAATCCTAGTCCCCCATCAGTCCATTTCCAGTCCAAGCCCCTTCCATCAGCTCATATTCAGTCCTAGCCCCCCCAATCTGCTCATTTCAAGTCCTATTCCAGCCCCCATCAGCCCATTTCCAGTCCAAGCTTCCCCCCTTCAGCCAATTTGCAATCTTAACCTCCCCATCAGCCATTTCCAATACTAGCCCCCCATTAGCCATTTCCAATCTTATTCCAGCCCCACATCAGCCCATTTCCAGTCTGAGCCCCTCCCCATCAGCTCATTTCCTGTCCTATTCCAGCTCCTATCATCCCATTTCCAGTCCAAGCTCCCCCTTCAGAACATTTGCAATCCTAGCCCCCCATCAGTTATTTCTAAAACTAGCCCCCTCCCCAATCGGACATTTCCAATCCTATTCCAGAACCACAACAGCCCATTTCCAGTCCAAGCTCCCCCGCACTCAGTCGATTTCCAATCCTACCCCCCAAAAGCCCATTTCCAGTCCTAGTCCTCCCCGTCAGTTCATTTGCAGTCCTAGCCCCCTTCCACTCAGCTCATTTCCAATTTTAGGCCCCTCCACTAAGCCCATTTCAAATCTTAGCTTCCCCCAGCCCATTTCAAGCCCAAGCCTCCTCCCCCCCCCCGCTCCCTGAGAGCCCCACGGCAGGCTTTAGAAGCCCCGGCTCACCTCCCTATAGCGGTTCGCGGCAGACTCAGCGACAGCTCCTTACAGCCACCGAAGTGAAGAGCGTTTTTTCATTCACTTCGGCACCTGTATTGTAATGTAGATCGCTGGTGCACTGAGTGCTGGGACACTGGAAATGTCCTTTGACCTCCATCCAGCGTGCCAGCGATCTACATTACAATACAGCTGCTGAAGTGAAAGAAAACAACGCTCTTCATATCAGCAGCTGTAAGGAGCTGTTGCAGAGTCTGCCGGGAGCCGCTATAAGGAGGTGAGCCGAGAGTGTGCATGATGTTGTTGGTGCGGGGCTCCTGAAGCACGGGGCCCTGTGTGAACAACGTTTTCGCACAATGGACGGGCCGGCCCTGTCCGTATGCATGCAAAACTCTGAAGCAAGACTAGTGGTAATGAAGCATTGTTATTTCCATAGAGAGGGACTTTTTCAGAGAGGCTTCAATGTTGACATATGAAATGGCAGTCAATGTTTAACGGTGGCTACCCATTAGTCCCAAGTATCCTGAGTGTATCGTCCAAACAAAAGCAACAAAGTATCTGTAGGAAATACAGGAGCAAGGAAACAGATACAAGGACTGGCAGAAGTTCAGGTTTGGACAAACCCCTTTTTTTAGTGACCCCTACGTGTTTCGGCCAGCGGCCTTCTACAGGGGGATATCATATGAGGGAACAAACCTCAAAAAAGTAAAATTAAAACATATTAATAACAATAAAATTAAAACATATCAATAAAAAGAAGTTAACACACCATCAAAAGATCAAACAGTAAATAAATAAATAATTAAAACCAAACAGACATGCAAATTGTTACCATGAATAAAATAAAACCAAACATGCAAATTATTACCATGAATAAAAATATGTCAAAAAGCCAAATTTAAATTAAAAAACAATAGATTATAAATATGTATGCAATAAAAACGCATATAATGGAATATTAATATCTCCAGGAACAAGCAGGAATGAGTCTTCACACATGGGAGACGTCGCCGACGGAGCCCGCACGGGAATGCTCCCCAGCATCCAAACACAAAGCCTTTGGGAGCACCCCTCGCGCCTGCGCGGTGGCTTCCCGCCCTTCCTACTGCCTCTCCCCAGTTTTTCGTTTTCCGCGGAGCAAGCAGGACGTACCTGCTGCTACCGCAGAAACATTTTTCTTTTTCATTTTCCTTTTCTTGTTTCTTGTGGTCGTGGCCTTTTTTCCCGCCGACACTGGCACCACCGGTGTTTTTCTTCTTTTAATCACTTGAGGGAACCTCTTTCCCTCTGGTCCTTTTGAGGCTTACCGGGCTTTCCAGCATGGAGCCTTCTTCCCCTAAGAAGTGCCCTCATTGTGGAGACTTCGTTTTTTACTTAGACTCCAATGCCTGGTGCCTCTCCTGTTTGGGCCCTGATCCTTTTTCCCCCGGTCCTCCGGGCTTCAGTATCGGGAGAAGACCTTCCCTTTTTCGGGTGTCCCTCAATGACGTCTTTCCTCCTAAGGTGCGGTCATCGGTTTTCTCTTCTCTCCAGGATCAGGTAACCACACAACAGTCTATTAAGACTAGCCAAGTCTTGAGGGGTGAGTCTCATGCGCGGCATGATGACGGCTCCGGCCTCCCCCTCGAGTCCTCCTTGGCAAATAAACCCCGGCGGGAGTCTTCAGGCTCCAAAGCATCCGTGGGGTTTCGGGTTGTTCATGGGGTTCGCTCCTCACAGAACATTCCCGAGCCATGCTCGAGGGTGGTATCCGCTTCGAGCGGTGCCGATTCCCCGGCATCGGCGTCGGCGTCGAGTGTTCCACTCTTCGCCAGGGATCGTCAGCTGGTGTCCTCGGCACCTCCGGGGCCGATCGACTCGACCCAGTCTGACTTTCCTGCATCCCAGCCATGCACGGGGGTGGTGCCCGCCTTGGGCGGTACTGATCCCTCGGCATCGGCGTCGGTGTCGAGTGTTTCACTCTTCGCCGGGGATCGTCATCTGGTGCCCTCGGTACCTTCGGTGTCGATCGATTCGGCCCGGACTGGTTTGCCTGCATCCCAGTCCTGCGCGGGGGTGGTACCGGCTTTGAGCGGCACCGCCTCCCCGGCGCCGGCATCGGTGTCGAGTGCTCCACTCCTCACCAGGGATCGACGCCTGGCTCCCCCAGTACCTTAGGGACCTATCGATCTGTCCCGGACGGGCGATCCCCCGGCATCGATGCGGACGTCGAGTGCTCCGCTCGTCGCTAGAAGGGGGGCCTCGGGGACTTCGATCGATTCGACCCAGCCGGGTTGTCCATCGTCCCGGCCAACAGCGGGGTTGGTTCCGGCGTCAAGAAGCGCCGGTGCCCCGGCGTCGGCGCCGGGGTTGTGCGTTTCACTCCCCGCCGGGGCTCGTCGTCGGGTTACCTGGGTACCCTCGGGGCCGGTTAGTAAGCCCCGGAGGGGTTTTCCTCTCGGTAAGACAGGCTCGAGAGGAGTCCCGGCGTCTAGCGGTACCTTTCTCCCACAGTCGCCGCCGGTGTCGGGTGTCTCCCCCTTCACCGAGCTGCGTCCTCGGGGGTCCTCGATGCCTGCGGCACCGATCGATGCGATTCCGATTTGCTTTCCGGGTTCGGCATCGCCGACACCGCCACCGCTGCCGGGGCCCTCTATGAGGGGGTCGGTCTCCTCGCTCGGTTCGATGCCCTGTCTCGAGTCGATACCCAGCCTAGAAGGCTTGGTTACGACACGTTTCGGGCGACACAGTGCAGAGATTACTGACCACTGCTCTCCGGGTACCTCGGAACCACTTCAACCGCCAGGGGCAGTGCCGTCCCTGAGGCCGGGGCCGAGGCCGATTCCTGCGGTTCCATCAGTGCAATCGACCCCGTCGATGCCTAGCTGGGAATCAATTCCCGGAACCGAAGACGCAGTACTAACTGCCTCGAATTGGGACTGTTGGTGTCCTTCTCTGTCCAGTGGTCACCAGTCCGCTAGGCCTTCTGGTGTCCAGGCGGCACCTTCCGCCTTAGCCTCCCCCGGAATAGCCCCTCTGGGAGAGCCGTCTTTTCAGGATTTTCTCCTTGACATGGCGGACTTGCTTGCCATTCCTATCCCGGGTCCTTCCCTAAGTCCAGGTCCTGCGGATCAGGCAGCCGTAATGCTTCCTCTACACCCTTCCCTGCAGGATCTTCTGCTGGGGGTTTGGCGGTCGCCTTTGAGGGTTCCTGCACTGTCTACAGCCATGCATGCTCAGTATCGGGTGCCCCCCTCCCCGGGTTTTCAGGAGCACCAGCTTCCACATCATTCCATTATGGTGGAATCGGCGCTGCGGAAGGTCGGAAGTAAGAAGAAACATTCTTCTCGCCCTCCCGGTCGTGCCTCTAAAGCGCTGGATACCTTTGGGCGTCAGACCTTCCAAACGTCCATGTTGGCTTCCAGAATTATTTCATATATGTTTTATATGAGCCTGACACTCCGGGAGGTCACCGAGAGATTATCTCTCTTGTCTCCCTTTTTGTCTGCAACTAAGGCCTCTGAATATTCCTTGCTTCTTTATCATTGCAGGAATATCTCTGGGTTCCTTTCTCGTGCTTCTCTAGACTCCTTTCAGTCTGTTAGCAGGTCCTCTGCTATTGCCATTGGAGCGCGTCGTACAGCCTGGCTGCAGGCGTCCGACTTGTGTAGATGGGCACAACATAATCTGGGTAATTCTCCGTGTGCTGGTGAAATCCTCTTCAATAGCGAAGCATTACGTCAGGCTGCTCAGTGCTCCACTGCCCTTCCTAGCACTGGAAGCCATCCTAAGTCCTCTCTTCCCCCCGGGGGTGGGAAATGTCCTGCCAGACCTCCTTTCCCGAGGAAGAGAAAGTTTCAGCCGTCCGCCCACCCGTCAGGTGCGCCCAAGCAAGGGACGTCTCACTCCGGTCGGCGGTTCCCGGGCCCGTGCCAGGATGCTCATACCAAGCAGCTTTAGGCTCCGGTATGCGGCGGCCTACGATTAACTTCTCTACCGGAAGTTTATTCTTCTAGCTCTACACTGGGGTTCGTTTTCAGTATGGCAAGTGGTTCGGATGCTTGTCCGGGGGTTATGGTATTCCCTCTTCCTTGTTGGAAGAGGGAGGTCACCGCTCTTCCATGATAGTTCTGGCCCCAGGGACTTCTAGCCTTCAACTGACTTACCCTTAGGTACGTCCCTCGAACCCTTCTCTTCCAGGGTTCCCCTGCTTGAGCAGATGCCATACCGAAATTTCTTCTTCCAGTATAGACCTTTCCCCTTGTTCTTTGTCAGTTACTGTGCGTGCAGGAGTCACCAAGAGTGCTTACTGCTTCTGCCAGATGCTCTGCTACCTGGCGTATTGCCACTCCCCGCAGGTTTCGTTCTAGCTTCCGGGATGGGGCGACGTCTCTGACTCCTGTCAGTTTCCCCCGCCTCCTGCACGCTGCCCTCTGCAATCTTCAGAGCAGCTTCCCATAAGGCAGGGACCCTTGTATCTGAGGGTTTTCCATATGAGGGAATGGACTTCTTAGTCACTCCATGGCTATCGATGACTATACCCTCTTGTCCCCCGTTTGGTGCGGGGGACAAGTTCTTTTCTGCGTGCCTGCCATGGGGACACATCGTAGACCTTTCCCCTGATGTGCCCTTCACGCAACCGTACTGTTAATCTCGCTGATCTGCCACTGCTCCACAGACATAGACACCCCCCCCCCTTGTTCTTGGATGGATCTTCCCCGCCACCTTCCCAGGTGGGCGTTCTTCTGTGGATCAGTGGCAGGTCCGACTTATCAGTATTATACTCCCGTATGTATGTTCCCCGGCATACATGTTTTTAGCTCCTGGGCTACTTACCTAGATATATATTACATATTATCTGTATCGGTAGGCGCCCACTGGGAGATGTCCACAGCACACTGTGTATTACCGTCTATCTCCCTATTGCAGGTACTTGCGTTACTCCTTACGGGGTCCGACCAGTCCACTTGCCTATTTTCTTACGGCTCGATATCTGGGACCGGTTATACTCAACTTGCTGCTGTGAAGTCAACAGCTTCTATTTTTTTTTGTTATGCACCTCTTCCTGAGGTTCAGGCCCTGTGTCTTCCTTTTCTCAGCTAGGGCTGATGGTGTACTCTTCGGTTCAGGGGTACGCCCCTGTTCTCCTCCGGACTGGGCTCTCCAGATCGGCCAGTCTTCTTCTTCTAGCCCTCAGGGTTAGGGACTCTGCCCCTGAAGGAGTGCTCAGCTTTTCCCATAAAGCTTCCTTGAAGACCTGCCGTTCTTCTCCTGCACCAGTTGACACCTGGGTCTCCTGCCCTTCCGGATTTGGAACTTCCCCCTCACTGCTGTGAAGTTCCCTCGAAGACTTCGCTACTGAGTCTACGGTACCTTCCGTCACAGTTCTCCTTCCCACGATCCGGTAGGTGAGCTCTATGTGGTACTAGTTCATTAAATTCTTAATGATACTGACTTGCATTCTAAAGACTACTCTCCCCATGTAGTCTTTGGTTTTGCTGTTCCTCTGGAACCTTTTTTTCTTCTCAACTCCTACCCTCCATCCCTCAGGGGATGCCGGGGATCCAGGTTGGGAAAATGCCTGCCTGCCAGGGCTCCGCATTTTATGGGATCTCCCCTGGCACCCTCAGCTAGGGAGTCCCCACATGTGAAGACTCATTCCTGCTTGTTCCTGGAGATAGCACAGTTACTTACCTGATCCGGTGATCTCCGGAACAGCAGGAATTAGTCTTCATAACCCGCCCACCTCCCCTAGGAGTTGTATCTCTCTATTCCTTCCTCTTCCTCTCCTTCTCTCTCAGCTATGAACTCAACTGGGGAGAGGCAGAAGGAAGGGCGGGAAGCCACCGCGCAGGCGCTAGGGGTGCTCCCAAAGGCTTTGTGTTTGGATGCTGGGGAGCATTCCCGTGCGGGCTCCGTCGGCGACGTCTCCCACGTGTGAAGACTAATTCCTGCTGTTCCGGAGATCACCTGTTACAGCTAAGTAACTGTGCTATGTGTGCAATGAAAGAGTAGTTACTCACCTGTAACAGGTGTTCTCCAGGAGCAGCAGGAATCAGTCCTCACATATGGGTGTCATCGGCGCCGATGAAGCCCCAGCGGAGCATTTCCCCAGCTTTCCATGAAAGCCTTTGGGAATGCTGGCACGCATGCGGGGTTCCCTTCCCTCCTATAGGTGCCATCTTACCTCAGTCTCTTTTTTTCCGAGAAGCCCACCGGACGTGTGTCCTGTCCTCCCTGTTAAAAGTTGATTTTTTTCGGCGATATTCGCTATTTTTTCTCCCGGTTCGACGCCAGTTCCCCTCCCGCCAGGTTCGGTACACCGGTATCGAGCCCGATTCTTCTTTTTCGTTTTTTGCCCTTCATGGCTGGCGTTCGCGCCCCTTTTTTCTTTTTTCCCTGGAAGGCCGGTCTTTTGACCTCGCGGGGACTCTTTTTTCCCCAATGGCTTCCAGTGGTTTCAAAAAGTGTGATCGGTGTAAGAAACTAATGTCTCTCACCGACACACACGACTGCTGCCTTCGGTGCCTCGGCCCTGACCACGACCCTAAGTTGTGTGCTCCATGTGGGAAGATGTCTTCCAAGGCACTTCGAAGTCGTCAGCAGCAAAAGGAAAGGTTTTTCTCGGACTCAGCCTCCGGCCGGGCCCGGACCTCGTCTGAGGCCTCAACATCTCGGGATTCTGATCCCGAGCGCCGTCGAAGCTCCTCGGACAGGGGGGTCCCCTGACCGTGAATGCAAGAGGAAGAAGCGGCTTGCGAGGGCGGCGTCGGAGGAGGTCCCTGGTCCCTCGAGGACCAGGTCTATGATCCCTGACCGTCGCCCCGGGCCCGTGGACCAAGAGAAGCCTGCCAAAGTTCCTCGCGTGGAGCCGGAGTCTGCTGGACATGTAAGCCCCGTAGTCCTCATGGACTCTCCTCCCAGAGAGCCGACGTCGGGCCCGGCGCCGCCGGGGCCCGAGTCGGTGGCTGCTGCGTCTCCCGAGCTGAGTCTCAGGATGACAGCCTTGGAGAGCAGATTGTCTGCCTTCATGGAGCAGCAGCGGGCACTGATGGCCAGCCTGTCTGGCGCATCTTCCCCGACCACCGGGACGTCGACTTCGAAGTCAACCCCGGAGACCGAGCCGATAATCGAGACCCTCGTGGCTCGAGGTCGACCTCGGTCGAGGTCTCCCTTGACCTCCTGCTCGGGACCGAGTGTGTCGACGCCGGTGCCCCCAGCGTCGGGGCGGGTGCCCCGGGGCCCCGCGGGGTCTGACCCTGACTCCTCGTCGGACGAGTCCGCCTGGGAGACGGAGGACGAGGAGTCTTCAGATACCTTTAAGACTTGGTGCGTCCCGTCGGACTCACCGCAGTCTGAGCCCCGGAGTAGATCCCCTCCGGAGGACACTAGGTTCTCGGAGTTTGTCCAGGATATGGCTGCTGCCTTGGCTATTCCGGCCGACCCCGAGGAAGAGCCCCGAGCCGAAGAGCTCGATGCTCTGCAGTACGACTCTCCTCCGAAGGAGGCCTTTACTGTCCCGGTTCCTCCGATGCAAGAGCGGCTCCTCTTCCGGATGTGGGAGTCACCGGCCTCGGCGCCGGTTTTAAGCAAGTGAGTCGATTCGATCTGTCGGCTCCGAAAAAGCCCTGGTTTTCAGAAGGCACAGCTACCACACCATTCTATGGTTGTGGAATCGGCCATGCATCGTCTGAAGAGCCAGAAGATGCACTCTGCGGTGCCCCCCCGGCAGGGAGTCCCGGAACCTTGATGGCGTCGGTAGAAAGTGCTTCCAGGGCTCAGTGCTTGCTTGCTGTGTCCAGTCTTACCAGCTGTACATGGGCATGTACTTGCGAGACTTGGCCAAGGAGTTGGCCGGGTTTTCGGCTGGACTCTCCGGGGAACCCTTGCAGAGATTCAAGTCCTTGTCCACGGGGATTCGGGAATGCTCCAAATTCATGTCCCGCGCCGCCTACGATGGCTTCGAGGCTTCAGCCCGAGTTGCGGCTGCCGGTATCGCGGCTCGACGCCAGGCGTGGCTGCAGTCATCGGACCTCGAGCCATGGGTTCAGGACAAGTTGGTCGATGTCCCTTGCCGAGGTGAAAACCTTTTTGGCAAGCCCGTGACCGAGAAGGCCGCTCAGCTCGAGACCGAGCAGCTTATGAGGACAAGGCTGTCTAGGAAGACCTCTGCCCCTTTCCACAAGAAGAAGGGCTCGGGTAAGAAGTCTTTTTACCCGAGGAAGGGCACTGCCTACGAACAGTACCCTCAATATCAGGCTGCCCAAACTGCCCCTCAGGGTCAGGAAGCCAAGGGCCAGGGTAATGGGCCCCGTAGGCAGAGGACCCCCAAGCCTCCAGCCCCTGCTCCCACTCAGCAGGGTGGGGGTTTTTGACTCCTTGAGCGTAGCCACTCCGTCCCTGCTCTCCCAGCCCTGCACAGGCGGTCGCCTTGTTCTATTTGCCCACCAGTGGCCCCTTATTACCAACGACAGTTGGGTGTTGGACATAGTCCAGAAGGGCTATGCACTACATTTTCACCAACTGCCTCCGCCTTACTTTCCAGGGGAGCCCCTGAGGCCTCCCCTGCACACAGACCTTCTCCTTCAGGAACTTCAAGTGGACAGGGCGGTGGAGCCTGTGCCTCCTCACTTCCAAGGTCACGGTTTCTACTCCAGGTATTTCCTGGTACCCAAAAGAACCGGTGGCCTTCGACCCATTCTAGATCTCAGGAACCTCAACAAGTTCCTAGAGAAAGAAAAATTCAGGATGCTTACTCTTGGAACACTTCTGCCCTACCTCCAGCAGGGAGATTGGCTATGCTCCTTAGATCTAAAGGATGCGTACACTCGCATCCTCATTCATCCAGACCACAGAAAGTACCTCAGGTTCATTGTGGAAGGAAACCATTATCAGTACAGAGTACTACCATTTGGCCTGACTTCCGCTCCCAGAGTCTTTACCAAGTGCCTGCAGTGGTTGCGGCCTACCTGCGAAATCAAGGCATCTTTGTCTTTCCCTATCTGGACGACTGGCTCATCAGGGGTCAGACCTGCCAGAAGGCCAGACAAGCCACCCTCAGAACCATTGCCCTGCTTCAGAATGTGGGCTTTGTCATAAACTTCGCAAAGTCCACTTTGCTCCCCTCCCAGAACTTGGAGTTCATAGGGGCAAGGTTAGATTCTCAACTGGCAAAGGCATTCTTGCCAGAAGACAGGGCCCAAAGACTGATGGACGTGGCCAAACAGTTCCTAAACAAGTCCCTGGTCTCCGCCAGACACTGCCTGAGGCTTCTGGGCCACATGGCTTCGACAGTACATGTGACTCCCAATGCCAGGCTCCATATGAGGCCTGCACAGTGGTGCCTTCGGACTCAGTGGTCACAGGCCTCAGGCAGCCTAAGAGACAGGATCAGGGTGTCCAAACACTTTCTGACCTCCCTCAGCTGGTGGCTACATCCACCCAATCTGCTGAAGGGGATGCCCTTTCAGCTTCCTGGGTACTCGGTGGTACTGACCACCGACGCCTCCCTTCAGGGCTGGGGAGCTCATCGTCTAGACAAGTGCACCCAGGGCCTGTGGTCTCCTTGGGAGGCAGCCCAGCAAATCAATCTCCTGGAACTCCGGGCTATCCGCTTAGCTCTCAAAGCTTTTTCTCCTGCCCTGGCTCAACAATCAGTCTTGATTCAAACGGACAACCAGGTAGCCATGTTTTACATGAACAAACAGGGCGGGACTGGGTCCAGGCTCCTTTGTCAGGAAGCTCAAGACCTTTGTTCCTTTGCCCTAAAGCACAACATGCTCCTACGGGCGGTGTACCTTCTAGGCCAGGAGAACTGCCTGGCCGATCGGTTGAGCAGAATTCTGCAGCCCCACAAGTGGCAGCTGCATCCCTTGGTGGTTCAGAAGATCTTCCTAAAATGGGGTCTCCCTTGGATAGATCTGTTTGCCAGTCCGCTAAACAAGCAACTGCCCCAGTTCTGCTCCAGACAACCGCATCCTTTGCGGATAGCCCCAGATGCTTTTCTAATTTCCTGGTCTCAGGGCCTCCTCTATGCGTTTCCTCCCACGCCCTTGGTGGCCCGAACTCTTTTCAAGATTCTTCAGGACAAGGCCTCGGTCCTGCTGGTAGCTCCCAGGTGGCCGAGACAGCCTTGGTTTCCACTTCTGCTAAAAGCTGGCAGTGGATCCCCCACTGCCTCTGGGGTTGTAACCCGACCTTCTTTCTCAGGATCAGGGTTCCCTTCTGCACCCCAATCTCAAAGCTCTCAATTTGATGGCCTGGAGGCTGCAAGGGTAGTTTTGGCTCCCTGGGGCCTACTTCAGGAAGTTGAGGAGGTTGTCCTAGCCTCTAGGAAGCAGTCCACTAGGAAAACCTATGCTCTGAAGAGGTTTTCTGTGTGGTGTCAGCTACGTAAGGGAGGATCCTTTCTCCTGTACTGTTCCAGTAGTGCTTCAATATTTACTGCACTTATCCAATCAGGGACTTAAGTCCAATTCTGTTCGGGTCCACCTCTCAGCTCTAGCAGCTCACCACTCACTGGTGGAAGGACATTTTCTGTCTGGGCACCTCTTGGTGTCTAGGTTTCTCAGAGGCTTGCTCTTGCTCAAGCCTCCCATCCGTCCTCCTGCTCCTGAGTGGGAGCTGAATGTGGTCTTGCAGCAACTGACTCGCCCACCTTTTGAGCCGATGGCTACTTGCCCTCTTTGCTTCCTTTCCTGGAAGACTCTCTTTGTGATAGCCCTTACTTCGGCTAGGCGAGTGAGTGAGCTTCAGGCCCTGGTCTGTGATAGGCCTTACACCAGGATTTATAGGAACAGGGTAGTCCTCAGGACACATCCAAAGTTCCTCCCAAAGGTTGCCTCCTCTTTTCACCTCAATCAAGAGGTGGTTCTTCCAACATTCTTCCCCAGGCTTCATGCAAGCCAGGCTGAAGCAGTCCTGCATACCCTGGACTGTAGGAGGGCCTTATCCTTCTACCTTGACCGTACGCAAGGGCATCGGAGGGCTACTCAGCTCTTCTTCTCCTTTGACCCCAATAAGTTGGGGTTAGCTGTGTCCAAGCGTACCTTGTCCATCTGGGTGGCTGACTGTATCACCTGGGCTTACAAGGCGGCTGACCTTCCTTTGCAGGGTCGGGTCACGGCCCATCGTGTCAGGGCGATGGCTGCCTCAGTGGCTCATCTCCGCTCTGTGCCCTTGGTAGACATCTGCAGGGCTGCAACTTGGTCTTCAAGCCAGACGTTTGCGGCGCATTACTGTCTGGAGGGGGGGGAGTCCCGTAGGGACAGTGCTTTTGGCCAGGCAGTACTCCGGAATCTCTTTGAGGTTTCGGCAACTCCTGCCCTCTTGCCCTCTGTTGGGCTACCGGTGGAGGTTGTGTCCTTGAAAAGCCTTTCTTTGCTGCTGAGACTAGAGGGAGTTCCTTGTTCAGCCTGGGTTCCTCGGTAGCCCAGAGCTGGGGAGTCACCCATATGTGAGGACTGCCTTCCTGCTTGGTCCTGGTGAAAGAGTAGTTACTCACCTGTAACAGGTGTTCTCCAGGAGCAGCAGGAATCGGTCCTCACAACCCTCCCTTCTCACCTTGGAGTTGCAGTTGTACATAATTTAATTTTTTTCATTTTTTGTGTGCTGTTCTTAGCTATGTCATTTGACTGAGGTAAGATGGCACCTTTAGGCGGGAAGGGAACTGCGCATGCGTGCCAGCATTCCCAAAGGCTTTCATGGAAAGCTGGGGAAATGCTCCGCTGGGGCTTCATCGGCGCCGATGACACCCATATGTGAGGACTGATTCCTGCTGCTCCTGGAGAACACCTGTTACAGGTGAGTAACTACTCTTTCATTGCACACATATTAATATTCCATTATATGTGTTTTTATTGCATACATATTTATAATCTATTGTTTTTTAATTTAAATTTGGCTTTTTGACATATTTTTATTCATGGTAATAATTTGCATGTTTGGTTTTATTTTCTTCATGGTAACAATTTGCATGTTTGTTTGGTTTTAATTATTTATTTATTTACTGTTTGATCTTTTGATGGTGTGTTAACTTCTTTTTATTGATATGTTTTAATTTTATTGTTGTTAATATGTTTTAATTTTACTTTTTTGAGGTTTGTTCCCTCATATGATATCCCCCTGTAGAAGGCCGCTGACCGAAACGCGTAGGGGTCACTAATAAAAGGGGTTTGTCCAAACCTGAACTTCTGCCAGTCCTTGTATCTGTTTCCTTGCTCCTGTATTTCCTACAGATACTTTGTTGCTTTTGTTTGGACGATACACTCAGGATACTTGGGACTAATGGGTAGCCACCGTTAAACATTGACTGCCATTTCATATGTCAACATTGAAGCCTCTCTGAAAAAGTCCCTCTCTATGGAAATAACAATGCTTCATTACCACTAGTCTTGCTTCAGAGTTTTGCATGCATACGGACAGGGCCGGCCCGTCCATTGTGCGAAAACGTTGTTCACACAGGGCCCTGCGCTTCAGGGGGCCCCGCACCAACAACATCATGCACACTCTCGGCTCACCTCCTTATAGCGGCTCCCGGCAGACTCTGCAACAGCTCCTTACAGCTGCCGACATGAAGAGCGTTGTTTTCTTTCACTTCAGCAGCTGTATTGTAATGTCGATCGCTGGCACGCTGGAGGTCAAAGGACATTTCCAGTGTCCCAGCACTCAGTGCGCCAGCGATCTACATTACAATACAGCTGCCGAAGTGAATGAAGAAACGCTCCCGGTTGGAGTCCTTAGAAAATATGTCACGCTCGTGTAATCTCAGATTTTTGAACTTTCCGCAGACTCCTTTGTTGTCCCCTAGAATTTTACTTGAGAAATATTTTAAGGAAATACTGGAGATACCGGACCCTATTGTAATATCGCAAACTTATTTTTTCTAGTGTTAAAAGGGTTAGTCCCATTGAGGGTGCTCTTGATGAAATTGTTCCTACTATTGCTAATTTAACAGCTTTTCTGGAAGACTCCACGGATAATATCCCTTCCCGCTCTACCCTACTGGTTACTTTTGCCTCTCTCGAAGCTAAGCAGCGTATTTTGCGTGCCTTTTTCAAAGTGAAGTCTGCCACGTTTTGTGGTCAGACTATCAATATATTCCCTGATGTTTCCCGCGAGACTCGGCTTCGGCGGAGGCAATTCCTAGCATTGAAACCTAAAGTTTTGGCAATTGGTGCCACTTTTTTTCTACGTTTTCCATGTAAGTGTATTGTCAACTTTAAGGAAGCTACGTATGTTTTTATGGATGTAACTCAGTTAGAGAAATTTGTTCTAGATCGCTCTGGCACAGCTGTTGGGGATAATTCTGGTTCTTAGATAGATATTCTCCAATATTGTGGGCCTTTGGGCCTTGTTTTCTAATTTGTATTGTTTTTCTTTCCCTTGTTATTTTTCTGGCCGAGCTCCATAATGTGGACTTTATCATTCTTATTTTCGCATGATGTTATTTTCCTATTGTATTTTTGTACCGTGATTTTCTTTTGCTAATTTGGTGTAAGTTCTCATCAAAAATCAATTAAAAAAAAAAAACGCTCTTCACTTCGGTGGCTTTAAGGAGCTGTCGCTGAATCTGCAGCGAACCGCTATAGGGAGGTGAGCCGGGGCTTCTAAAGCCTGCCGTGGGGCTCTCAGGGAGTGGGGGGGGGGGAGGCTTGGGCTTGAAATGGGCTGGGGGAAGCTAAGATTTGAAATGGGCTTAGTGGAGGGGCCTAAAATTGGAAATGAGCTGAGTGGAAGGGGGCTAGGACTGCAAATGAACTGACGGGGAAGACTAGGACTGGAAATGGGCTTTTGGGGGGGGTAGGATTGGAAATCGACTGAGTGTGGGGGAGCTTGGACTGGAAATGGGCTGTTGTGGTTCTGGAATAGGATTGGAAATGTCGGATTGGGGAGGGGGCTAGTTTTAGAAATGGCTGATGGGGGGCTAGGATTGCAAATGTTCTGATGGGGGAGCTTGGACTGGAAATGGGATGATAGGAGCTGGAATAGGACAGGAAATGAGCTGGTGGGGGAGCGGCTCAGACTGGAAATGGGCTGATGTGGGGCTGGAATAAGATTGGAAATGGCTAATGGGGGGCTAGTATTGGAAATGGCTGATGGGGAGGTTAAGATTGCAAATTGGCTGAAGGGGGGGAGCTTGGACTGGAAATGGGCTGATGGGGGCTGGAATAGGACTTGAAATGAGCTGATTGGGGGGGCTAGGACTGAATATGAGCTGATGGAGGGGGCTTGGACTGGAAATGGACTGATGGGGGACTAGGATTGCAAATGGGCTGATGGGAGAGCTTGGACTGGAAATGGGCTGATGGGAGCTGGAATAGGATTGGAAATGGCTGATGGGGGACTAGTATTGGAAATGGCTGATGCAGGGGCTAGGATTGCAAATGGGCTGATGGGGGGAGCTTGGACTGGAAATGGGCTGATGGGAGCTGGAATAGGACTGGAAATGAGCTGGTTGGGGAGGCTAGGACTGGAAATGGGCTGCTGGGGGGGGGAGTATGGAACTAGAAGGAAGCGAATGCTGAGTGGGGCTGGAACTAGAAGGGAGCTGATTTTGGGGGAGGACTAGAAAGGGGGCTGGGGGGAATGAGGATGGAGGGGAAAAGATATTTTGTGTGGGAGGGAAGAAAAATCTACGAGTGGCTGGGTATTGGCAGAGTAAGTGGGGATTGAGGATGGAAGGGTGAAATTTGAGTGGATGATAAAGGAATAAAGAAATAAATGGGGAAAAGAGAAAAAGGGGAAAGATCAGTATGTTAAAGCAGATGTAGAAGAGAAAATGGAAAAAATCTAGAAGAGAGAAGAAAGGACAAATGGACAGTAGACAATGGAGAATTAGCAGAAGACAGAAGAAACCAGAAGAAAATGACTGGAGCAATTGCAATTGAAAAATAAAATGCCCAAACAACAAAAGGTAGAAAAATACTTTTTTATTTTGAATTTATTAACTGGAATATGTCAGCTCTGGGAAATGTGTATCGCTAATGTTTTTGTTTAGTACAAGAGGAAATTAATTTATAGTGTTGTTGTGCATTCGAAGTTGGGCTTTAGGGGGTTCCTAATTTAATTATTGTCTTCCCATTTCTAAATTGTGATCCCTTGTTCTTTGTTTGGTGACGGTCTATGTTCTGCATGTGTAAACTGAGCTGAGGTATTCTGTTCATATAGTTTCAATTTGACAGTGCCACTTGTTCTCTTTCCCCAGTAGGAGATGCATTGGTATTCTCTGAGATGTATTGGTTTAATATTTGCAGTGTTGCTTTTTGATAGGTAGATTGTGGTGCTTTGAGTCCTGATAGTGCTGTTATGATATGGTGGGTTTGCTATGGGTTCTAACTGGGTAGTGTTTATAGTACTTCCTAATGTGCCTGATGGTTGGCACTGGAGCATAGTAATGTAGAAATCTGGTAGTCTTTCGTTATCCAGACACTCATTAAGAGGCATGTTTGCTAACAGCGCATGTTAACATTATGCAAATATTTATGCAAATGAGGTCCCTTATGCAAATGAAGCCCCGCAATGAGTCTCTGCACATGGCCCCGTACCCCCCTTGGGCCACCCCTGCATACGGACTGCCTCTCTTAAATGCTAAAGTCTGTGACTGTATTCTATACTCACAATCCTCTCTTCCTTGCTTTGAATGAAGAAAAAGAAAGATCCATTGGCGGCACCATCTAAATGTACCCTGCTTCACCCCTCACCAGCAACAGAACCTGGGCTCTTGGGCTTCATCCCTTCACGCAAAGCAATGGGAGAGAGAGAGTAATAATACATAATAAAACAATTTGCGCACACAAAATTATATTAAAAACACTGTACTCTTAAGGGAAGGGAGTCCACAGTTCTGCAAACTCGAGCAGTTCCTATAAATCCCCTTTCAACCTGGCTAGACCAGAGCACCTCATTTATTGATAGAAAAACTGCATTGTCAGCACCACTTTTGTTACAAGTCTTGTTATGGGACAAGTAAGCAGAGACACATTGCTTAGCTGAATTAGAAGAAGCAAGCAGGAAGTCAGTCCTCACATATGGGTGACGTTGGCGCCGACGGAGCCCTCATGCGGAGCAATTCCGCAGCTTTCAAAGAAAGCCTTTGGGATTGCATCGCGCATGCGCGATCCCCTTCCCACCCAAGGGTGCCATCTTGTTCAGTCTCCCTTTTTCCCTGAGCCTAACGGACGTAGTCCAACTTCCCTCGTGGAAAAAGTGCGTCAAAACTCCTGAAGATTTTTTTCTTCGGCCCGGTTCGATGCTGGTTCCTCTTCCTGCCTCGGATTCGGTACACTGGTATCGAGTCCGGTCTTTATTTTTCGTTTTTGTCCTTCATGACTAGTGTTTACGCTTTTTTTCTTTTTCACTGGCAGCCCGGTCATTCGACCTCGCAGGGGCCCTTTTTCCCCCGATGGCTGCCAGTGGTTTTAAAAAGTGTGATCGGTGTAAAAAATTAATGTCCCTCACCGACACACATGACTGCTGTCTCCGCTGCCTCGGAACCAGCCATGACCCGAAGGTCTGTGGCCCATGCAGCAAAATGTCCTCTAAGGCACTTAGAAGTAGGCAGCAGCAGCGTCAAAGGATTTTCTCAGAGTCCGAATCCACCCGGGTCTGGACCTTGTCAGAAGCCTCGACATCTCGGGAGCTGTCTGACTCCGAGCATCATTGGGGGGGTCTTCTGAGCGGGGGTCTCCCTTGCGGGAACACCAGAGAAAGAAGAAAACTATGAGGGCGGCATCGTTAGATGCCTCTGATCGGCCTAGGCCCTTGCGTACCAGGTCGCGGAGTCCTGACCGCAGCCCCGGGTCCTCGGAGCCGGAGCGCCCTGCAAAACTACCTCACACGGAGCCGGAGACGCCAAGGAAGGTAATTGCTGTTGTCCTCGTTGACTGTCCTCCGGGAGAACTGGCATCAGGCCTGATGGCGTCGGGACCCTAGCCGGAGGCTGTGGAGTCTTCTGAGCTCGGTCTCAGAATGACGGCCTTGGAGCGCAGCATGGCTGCCTTCATGGAGCAGCAGTGGGTGCTGATGGTCGGTCTCACCAGTCCATCCGCCCCGACCACTGGGACTCGACCACTGGGACCTCGATGTCCAAGTCGACCACGGAGGCCGAGCCGATCCTCGGCCGAGTCTCCCTCGACCTCCCGTTCGGGACCAAGGTCGTTGACGCCTGTGCCCTCGGTGTCGGGGTGGTCGAGATCGAAGCCCTCACTGCTGGAGCCCATCGATTCCTCCTTGGAGGACTCAGCATGGGAAACAGAAGATGAAGAGTCCCCGGACACCCACCAGACCCGGTGTGTCCCATCAGACTTTCCGGGGTCCGAGCCTCAGAGAAGGTCCCCCCCAGAGGATACCTGGTTCTCGGACTTTGTCAGGGACACGTCCAAGGCTTTGGCATTCCCGGCGGACACCGAAGAGGAGCCGAAGAGCTCGAAGCCCTCCAGTATGATTTTCCCCCTCGGGAAGCCCTTACGGTTCCAGTTCCTCTGATGTTGGAACGGCTGATGCTCCGCATGTGGGAGTCACCGGCCTCGATGCCAGTTCTCAGCAAGCGGGTCAATTCCATCTGTCGAGTCCACAAGAGCCCTGGGTTCCAAAAGGCACAGCTCCATGGTTGTGGAATTGACCATGCACAGGCTCAAGAGCCAGAAAACGCACTCCTCTGTGCCCCCTGGCAGGGAAGCCTGGAATCTGGGCGCCCTCAGCAGAAAGTGCTACCAGGGCTCAATGCTATCATGCTATGTCCAAACATACCAGCTGTACATGGGCATGTACTTACGGGACCTGGCAAAGGAGATTGCCGGGTTCTCAGCTGGCCTCTCCGAGGAACCCTTGCAGCACTTCAAGAACTTGTCCACTGGGATTCGGGAGTGCTCGAAGTTTGTCTCGAGCAGCCTATGACGGCTTCGAGGCTTTGGCCTGGGTAGCCGCAGCTGGCATCGGTGCCTGACGCCAGGCGTGGCTAATGTCGTCGGACCTAGAGCCATGGGTTCAGGACAAGTTGGTCAATGTCCCTTGCTGAGGTGACAACCTTTTTGGCAAACCCATGTCTGAGAAGGCTGCTGAAAGTGAGACCAAGTACTTGACCCAGACAAGACTCTCCAAAAAGACTTCTGCCCCTTCTAAAAAGAAGGGCTTGGGTAAAAAGCCCTTTTTCCCCGAGGAAGGGTACTGCTTACCGCAACTATTTCACTCACCAGGCCTCCCTGTCTCCACAACAGGGGCAGCAGGCCAAGGGACAGGGGCATGGCCCGTGTAAGCAGAAGACCCCCAAGCCCCAGGCACCAGCTCCTTCCCAGCCGGTAGGGGGTTTTGACTTTCACAGCATAGTCTCTCTCCAGCCATGGGTGAGGCTTTCCACAGGAGGAAGGTTGACCCTGTATGCCCACAGTTGGCCTGCAATAACCACCGATGCCTGGGTCTTACAGTTAGTCCAAAAGGGCTATTTGCTCCACTTCAACCAGGTACCTCCCTCCTACTTTCCAGGGGAGCCTCTCAGACCTCCTCTACACAGGAACCTCCTCTTACAGGAATTGGCCGGTCTTCTAGTGGATCAGGCGGTGGAGCCAGTGCTCCACAGCCTGCTAGGACAAGGCTTTTACTCCAGGTATTTCCTGATACTAAAGAGAACAGGAGGCGTCAGGCCCATCCTCGACCTGTGAAACTTAAACAAGTTCCTGGTGAGGGAAAAGTTCAAGATGCTTTCCCTTGGAATATTGCTGCCTTACCTCCACCAGGGAGACTGGCTATGCTCTTTAGACCTGAAGGATGCTTATACACACATCCTCATACATCCAGACCACAGACAATATCTCAGATTTGTAGTGGGAGGAACCATTTTCAGTGCAGAGTACGTCCATTCGGCCTAGTCTCTGCCCCCAGAGTGTTTACCAAATGTCTGGCGGTAGTGGCGGCCTTCCTCATGGACCAGGGAATTTTTGTCTTCCCGTACCTCGACGACTGGCTCATCAGGGCCCTGTCACCTCAAGCCCAACAGGCCACAACTCGCACTATCAACATACTGCAGCATCTAGGCTTTGTCATAAATCAGGCAAAGTCCACTTTGCTCCTCACTCAAAATTTAGAGTTCATAGGGGCAAGGTTAGACACCCTTCAAGCGAAGACTTACCTGCCAGAGGGCAGAGCACAGAGGCTTCTGGAGCTGGTGCACCAAATCAGCCACAAGTCTCAGATATCAGCGAGGCACTTACTACGCCTTCTAGGACACATGGCCTCCACGGTTCATGTGACCCCAGACACCCATCTCCACATGAGGACAGCTCAGTGGTGCCTCAGAGATCAGTGGACACAAGCCACAGGAAGACTCCGAGACAGGATCAGAGTGTCCAAATGACTACTGAAATCGTTCACCTGGTGGCTTCAGCCATCCAACCTGCTCGAGGGAGTGCCTTTCCAGCCTCCCTCGTATACAAGAGTGCTGACGACAGATGCATCTCTGCTGGGCTGGGGAGCCCATTGCCAAGACTTATGCACTCAAGGGTTGTGGTGGTCTCAAGAGAAGACATAACAAATCAACCTCTTAGAGCTCTGGGCTATACGCCTAGCTCTTCAAACCTTCTCTCATGTTCTCTCACATCAGTCTGTCCTAGTACAAACAGATAACCAGGTGGCTATGTTCTACATGAATAAGTAGGGAGGGACAGGGTCCCACATCCTGTGTCAGGAGACACTGGACCTCTGTTCCTTTGCAATCCAACAAGGTATGTCTCTCAAAGCAGTTTACCTGCTGGGTCAGGAGAACTACCTAGCAGACAAGCTAAGCAGAATTCTCCAACCTCACGAGTGGCAACTGAATTCGGAAGTAGCCCAGCGGATCTTCCAATGCTGGGAACATCCGCTTATAGATCTCTTTGCCAGTCTGCAGAATCGTCAGTTGCACAACTTTTGCTCCAGACAGTCACACCCCCAAAGGATGGCTGCAGATGCTTTTCTCATTTCTTGGTCCGTGGGCCTCCTGTATGCGTTTCCTCCCACGCCTCTGGTGGCCCGAGCTCTATTCAAAATCCTCCAAGACAAGGCCTCGGTCATCCTGGTAGCCCCCAGATGGCCAAGACAACCTTGGTTTCTGCTTCTCCTTCAGCTGGCAGTGGAGACCCCACTCCCTCTGAGGATGCAGCCCGACCTCCTGTCCCAGGAGCAGGGCTCTATCTTACACCCCAACCTCAGGTCCTTCAACCTGATGGCATGGCTGTTGAAAGGGTAGTGCTGACTTCTTTCCTCCTGCCTAAGAACGTGGAAGAAGTGCTACTGGCCTCAAGGAGGCAGTCCACTAGGAAAACCTATGCCGTCAAGTGGCGTAGGTTCGAGGTGTGGTGTAACCAGCACAATGAAAACCCTTTCTCTTGTCTGATACTAGTGGTGTTACAGTACTTTGTCCGGGTCCACCTGAGTGCTTTGTCAGCACACCACTAGAAGGACAACCTCTTTTGGTTCACCCCTTGGTGTCCAGATTCCTCAGAGGTCTAGTTCTACTTAAACCTCCGGTTCATCTCCCGGCAACCGAGTAGGATTTGAATGTGGTCTTGCAACAGCTTACTCGCCCACCTTTTGAGCTGATGTCCGCTTGCCATCTGCGCTTCCTCTCCTGGAAGGTGCTCTTCCTGGTGGCACTCACATCTGCCAGACGAGTGCGTGAACTACAAGCTCTTGTGTCAGAAAGACCGTACACACGGTTTTATAGGAACAGGGTGGTCCTGCGCACCCATCCCAAGTTTCTTCCAAAAGTGGTCTCTCCGTTCCACCTCAACCAAGAGGTGGTTCTTCCGACATTCTTTCCCAGACTGCATGCCAGCCGGGCAGAGGCAGTTCTGCATACCCTTGATTGTAAGAGGGCATTAGCGGGGACATTGACAGGCTACCCAGCTCTTCATCTCTTATGACCCCAGTAAACTGGGGCTACCTGTCTCCAAGCGCACGCTGTCCACCTGGGTGGCAGACTGCATTGCCTGGGCATACAGGGTGGCCGACCTTCCGTTGCAGGGTCGAGTCATGGCCCACCATGTCAGGGCTAAGGCTGCTTCAGTGGCTCATTTCTGCTCTGTTCCGCTGGCAGACATCTGCCGGGCCAGAACCTGGTCTTCAAGCCATACTTTTGCAGCCCATTACTGCTTGGATGGAGAGTTCCGACGGGACAGTGCTTTCGGCCAGGCGGTACTCCGTAACTTATTTGAGGTTTAAGCAACGCCTATCCTCCAGCCCTCTGGTGTCAGGCTATCGGAGGTGTGGTGTCTCCGCTGAATTCCTGTCACTGCTGCTGCGGCTCTTCTAGAGGGAGCCATTTTTCAGCTAGGGGTTCTCGGTAGCCTATAGCTAGGGAGTCCCATATGTGAGGACTGACTTCCTGCTTGGTCCTGGAGAAAGCCTAGTTACTCACCTGTAACAGGTGTTCTCTAGGGACAGCAGGAATCAGTCCTCACGACCCTCCCTCCTCCCCTGGAGTTGCAGTCCTACTATTGATTTTTATTCATTTTGCTGTCTTTTTAGCTACACATTTGACTGAGCAAGATGTCACCCTTAGGCGGGATGGGGATCGCACATGCGTGATGCAATCCCAAAGGGTTTCTTTGAAAGCTGGGGAATTGCTCCGCACGAGGGCTCCGTCTGCGCTGACGTCACCCATATGTGAGGACTGATTCCTGCTGTCCCTGGAGAACACCTGTTACAGGTGAGTAACTACGCTTTCTGTCCCGTTCTGCTAAACATGGCCTTGGTTTTGGGTACACATATCTCTCCAGGCTGCTAGTGAATTCTAAGCCATTTTTCATATTAACTCTTTCAAAGTTCTCTGGTACCCCATTTCAAGTCCCTTTTAACAAAAAATTGCACCACCTCCAGATGGGAATGCTATTCCAGGCACCCACACCACAGAGGACCCTGTCAACAGACACCTCCCTCCTGGGTTGGGGGGGGTGGCGCATTGTGGGGACCACCACATGCGAGACAGCTGGTCCCAGGAGGAGTCACTCTTGCAGACAATCTCCTAGAACTCAGGGTAATCTTCCTGGCCTTGCGAGCATTCCACCATTGCCTACGGCACCAACCCATGCTGACCCAGACAGACAACCAGGTGTTTTATATCAACAAGCAGGGGGGCATGGGCTTGTACTCCCTCTGCCAGGAGGCGGTGGCCCTCTCCTTTGCAGTGCGCACAGCATGCTCCTGCGAGCGGTATACCTGCCAGGCCAGGACAACTGCTTAGCAGACAGGCTGGGCAAAGTCCTTCGTGCACACGAGTTGCGCTTGAACTCAGGGTAGTGAAGCAACTCTTCCACCACTGGGGCAGGCCCGTGATAGAACATTTTGCCTCCCTGGACAACACACAGCTACCTTGCTTCTGCTCGCATCAGCCGCACCCTGGGAGAGTGGTGGCAAATGCCTTCCTGATCTCATGCTCAGAGGGCCCACTCTATGTGTTCCCACCGACACCCCCCCCCCCCCGGTCGCCAAGACCCTCTTCAAAGTCCAGAGCAAGGGGGCATCATTGTATTGATCATACCCAGGTGGCCCAGGCAACCTTGGTTCCCTCTGTTGCTTTCCCTGTTGGTGGCACTCCCAGTCACACCGGGTCGGGCCCCGGACCACCTGTTCCAGGAGGAGGGCTCCCTCCTGCACCCCAACCTGGGGTCGATAACGCTAATGGCATGGCTGCTGAAAGGGTAGCACTGGTCCCTTTCAACTTTCCAGAGAAAGTAGAGGAGATCCTGCTGGCCTCCCGAAAACCCTCCTCCAAACAGGCTTATGCTTTTAAATGGAGAAGGTTATCCGCCTGGTGTGCGGAGAAGGAGAATCCCCTTCTCCTGTCACGTACAACTGTTTTTTCAATAACTACTGCACCTGTCTCACACACCGGGCTGAAATTCAACTGTGAGGGTGCTTCTGAGTGCACTATCTGTACACCACCACCCCCATCGAGGGAAACCCCCTCTCAAACCAGCCCCTGGTCTCTAGGTTCATCTGTGGCCTCTTGTTATCCAAGCCCCCCCCCCACCCTCCGGTGGCAGAGTGGAACCTCAACATGATGCTCTTTCAGCTCACTAAACCACCATTTGAGCCCCTAGCCACTTGCCACCTGAAATATCTATCTTGGAAAGTGGCCTTTCTGGTGGCCCTCACACCTGCTTGAAGGGTGAGCGAACTTCAGGCCCTTGTGGAAAATCCACTATATACGAGGTTCTATAAGAACAGGGTGGAGCTCCGCACACACCCCAAATTCCTCCTAAAGGTGGTATCTCCTTTCCACCTCCACCAAGAGGTGGTCCTCCTCACCTTCTTTCCATGGCCTCATGCCGGCAGGGAGGAAACTAGATTGCAAGCAGGCCCTATTCTTCTACTTGCAGCGGACTCAGGCCCATTGGAAAGCTTTTTAGCTTTTCGTGTCTTATGACCCCAGTAGACTGGGGCTCCCCATGACTAAGTGAACTCTGTCCACTTAGGTGGCGGACTGTATTGCCCTCACCCTTGAGCGAGCTGGCCTCTCCCTTGAGCACCGGATCACAGCACATCACGTGAGGGTGATGGCCACATCAGTGGCCAACCTCCGCATAGTGCCGGTGATGGAGATTTGCAGGGCTACCACATGGCCTTCAGTTCATACGTTCACAGCTCACTACTGCCTGGAGAGTGAGTCCTGCAGGAACAGTGCCTTTTGCCAGGCGGTGCTCTGTAATATTCTCGGGGTGTAGGCAACTCCTGCCCTCTGACACTTCCATGTTCAGTCTGCCGGAGTGATGGTGTTGCTGGACAATGGGGTCTTGCAGAGTGTCTCAGTGGAGACTCACCTTCTGCAACTCATGGCTACCCAATTGATCACCATTGATGCTATCTTGGTTCGGTCCTTGGTAGCCTGGAGCAGAGAGTCCTATATGTGAGGACTGACTTCCTGCTTATTCCTGGAGAAAGCGTAGTAACTCACCTGTAACAGATGTTCCCCAGGAACAGCAGGAATCAGTCCTCACAACTCTCCCCGGGAGTTGCCTCCCTACCTTGTGTTAGTTTTTACTGCCGTCCTAGTTATCATCTGACTGAGCAAGATGGTATCCTTTGCAGGAAGGGGACCATGCATGCGTGGTAGCATGTCCCAAAGGCTTTCTTTGAAAGCTGGGGAAATGCTTTGCACGGGCTTTGTTGGCGCCGACGTCACCCATATGTGAGGACTATTCCCGGAGAACACCTGTTACAGATGAGTAACTACGCTAACATGCAGACGTTCAAATGCCCCCATCCCCACCACCTAACTGTTCTGAAGACTTTTCTTTGTATGGTAATAGATGAGAATAAGAAGTACAAACACAGGGATATGAATTTCATACAGAGAGGCTTTCTGAACAGTTTTGTATTAATCTGTATTTTAATAGTTAAACAAACTTTACTTAAGTTTTAGCAAGCAATGTTGTTGATTCTTTAGAGAGACTTTTGTGTCTGCTTCCACTGATGTCTGAGCACGTTGGTCTGTGAGAACAATAATTGCTACATGTAATTTCAGGGTAGAAGAATCAAGGTATAGATGTCAAAAGATCTTAAACTCTCAACCATTAGGCCCATACTGAAGAACAAAATCCTTAACAAGGATGACTCGAGCTCTTATAGGCCCATAGCCAGTATTCCTTTTGTATCAGAAGTTATCGAGAAGGTTATCAGATTACAACTTCAAGATTTCATTGATATAAACGCTTTCCTTGATGTCCATCAATATGGATTCCGCCCATACCATGGTGTCAAAACTTTACTAATAACTCTATTTGACACCCTCATCCGTGGATTGGATGATGTAAAATAGGCGTCCATTGTAGTCTTCATAGACATAGCCTCTGCTTTTGACAGCGTTAGCCATAATATACTACTCTCGATACTGGCCCTAATTGGAATAGGAAGAACAATTCTTCAATGGTTTAACTCCTACATCTCTAACCGGATGCTATAAGTACAAGTAGGTCAAGAAACTTCTGCTGCACAGGAACAAGGAATACCCCAAGACTCTGTCCTCTCAGCCCTATCATTCAACCTCTACCTTCAACCAATCACTAACATCTTCAGAAAATACAACATTGGATATTTCATATTCACAGACGACATCATGTTATACCTGCCCATTGATATATCGAGCCCCACCTTCCACAATCTGGCATACTGCATCAAAGAAGCAGAATCCTGGCTAAACTCCAACAACCTCAGCATTAATTTCAAGAAAACTGAAGTATTATACACTTCAAGAAATTGTAACTTCCTCCCTCCCAAAGCACTCTCCATACACAACACCATACTCCCAGTGAGACAGGAGGTCAAATATCTGGAAATAATACTTGACACATCTCGCGACATGCTATCCCAAATCAAGCAAACAACCAGAACTATCTTTTTCAAACTCAAGATCATTCAACATCTTAGACCCCTCCTTGATACCCAAGACTTTAGATCCATAATACAAGCTCATATCACCCCTCACTTTGACTACTGTAACAGCTTGTTGCAGGGCACCACCAAAAAGAATGTGAATATCCTCCAGAGAGCCCAGAATGTCACAGCAAGAATTATCTGCAAGGCCCAACTTAAAGATCATATCACACCAATTTTATACAATCTCCACTGGCTTTCAATCGCTAGCCGAATAAAATATAAAACCCTAATGACCACTTTCAAGTTGATTGACAGTAACGCCCCATCCTTCCTCACAACTCTATTACACACCCCAACAGAAACTAGATCTAGAAGAGCAAAATGCCCAGCACACCCTTACAGTCTCTCCCTCTATTCGAAAGACCAAATGGGACACAAGCACCAGAGCATTAACTTTCACTGCCCCCTCTCCCCCCAGTCTATGGAACTTTCTCCCAGATTCAATCCATTCAATAAAGGACCTTCAAGTATTTAGAAAAGAGATCAAAACACTCCTTTTCAAGGAATACTACGGTAGCATTAAAGACAACACTAGCACACATCCCATTACACCCAACACTCTCTGACCCCCTCAAACACACATGTCGTCCCTTCAGAACTCCCCTTACACCTGAGTTTACAAAGCTACTTTACCATCTTGACTTGCGTAAATCACGTACATAGTTGATATGTACATAGTTCCTGTTTTGTTTACCTTGGATTCTGTTATATGTAGCATGCTTTTTGTAAACCACCCCTGATCTTTGGAAGGGGCGGTATAGAAATGTATAACAAATAAATAAAATAAAATAAATAAATATGCATGACAGAGATTTGCATGCCTACTACCTCCATTAAATGCACATGTCTGTCATGCATATTCATTATGGATATCTTGAAAATCCGACTGGCTGGGGGTCCCCCAGCCAAGGTTTGAGAACTACTGCAATAGCAGAACTTACTATCCTAACCTCAAAGGTGAAAATAGCCTACCTGCAACAGATCATTCAATCTATTTGCACCACACTCCCAGAAGAACTAAGATCCATTGAAGGTGATTCTGAATTTCACAAAAAACTCAAAACCTAACTCTTCCTAGAACATTTTGGTACCAACACTTTACCTAATACTGAGCGATATACAGAAAGACAGTAAGACAAATAAATAATGCTAACAACTATCTACTTAGCAAACGTGCACATTCCCTAATGCTACAAGTTGTTCAATGTCAATTCAAGAGATCACATTCATATGTTCAGTCCATATGGACAGATTATGATTACTGTGAGTAAATATCATCCCAGATTGCTTCAAAGACTGTAATCATATTTTAAATGTATCGTATGTTAAACTTTGTTACCTTTACTCTGCAAATGTTTTTATCCCAGTTTCTTTAAACACTGTACTCATATGTTTCCAGTTTTTGTTAACTGTACAACTCAAACCTAATTAAGCGTAAACTGCTTTGACTTATAAGATAGTGTTAAATAAATAAAGGGCTTATATGAATGCCTGATGCAGCTCCCTACTCTCTTATGGTTTGGCTATTGAGAGACTCCAGAGATAAGGATAGCTGCAGGAGTGATTTCCACCTTTTTGCAATCCTGGTGGTATTCTACTTTGGTAGCCTATGTTAGAATATGGCGAACCTTTGAGGCATGGTACCATTGGAATTCCTTATATCTGCTTTGATTTTCAGCAGCAGATATTCTGCCCATTATCCAGGGTGGTTTGGACGGAGGTTTGGCTCTAAGCTCCCTCGAGGTACAGGTGGCTGCTATTTCATGTTTTCAGGGTCAGGTCCAGGGAGATCCTTAGGCCTCCATCAAGATGATGTGCATTTTCTCAGGGGGACCACAAACAGTAGACCCCTCATTAGACTAGTTGTTCCTTTTTGGAACCTTAATTTTTTGCTAAATGCATTGGCATTGGCCATGGCACCATTCGAGCGATCCTGAAGGACTTGCCACTGAAAATGGTCTTTTTGGTGGCTATATGTTCAGCTTGGCACATCTCAGAGCTCTAAACCCTATCTTGTATGGACCCTTTCTTGGTGATCATGGACAAGATGGTCATTATTTGTCCAGTACCTTCATTCCCTCTGAAAGTGGTGTCAGAGTTCTACACCAGCCAGGTGGTTACCTTGATCTCCTTGCAACCCACAGAGGACTAGCGAGATCCTTGGACCTTTTGTAAGCTGAAAGTTTGTCGGATACTTCTTCAGTAGTCTGAGGTCATGAATGACTTCCAGAAGACAGACTGTTCTTTGTGCAGGGTCTAGAAGAGGTGAGGAGGCATCCAAGGCCTTCATTGCCTTGTGGTTCAAAGGGGCAATTGCTTTGGCTTACATTTCCAGAGAAAAGGCAGTTCTTCTGGATTGCATGCACATTCTGTCAGGGGTCAAGCGGCATCCTTACATCCCTTTGCCAAATATTACCAGCTATACATGCATGCCAGGGAGACAGCAGGCTTTGGCTGGAGTGTGATTAGAGTCATGCTGGGGTCCTGCCTAGTGATCTGAGACTGCTTGGGTATAGCCCATGCATCTGGACTGGTCTGGTATAAATGATCAGGAAGGTGAAATTTGTAATTTCTTTTCCTGGATTCTACTTGTTCTGGTTTCGGCTTTGCTTGGATCCTACCAGATGATACAGTTGCTGGTAGATACAGTTCTTGGTGGTCAGATTAAGCAATCCAGATCAGTGTAGAAAACCAAGCTGTTATGCTGCTTCGGTCTTCCTTCAGCTCAGGGTTCTGAGGGGTTAAATTGTACTAGAGTTTCTTCAGTTGGTTAGTGTATTTCTGCTGTTGTACATTACTGCTTTGGTGCTCTCCAAGGCTCCTGTTATAGGGTGAGGGGAGTCCTTTGTCTCTTTCTTTCTGTTTCCTTCTGCTGGCAGGGAGATGTAACCCCATGCCTCCGGACTGGTCTGGTAAGACTCCAGGAAAGGAAATTAATGATAAGTACAAATTTCACCTTTTAGTATCCTCATTTACAAATGAAAAGACAGCGCACATCTTTGTTTTCGATGGTGCATGCTTGTTGCCCTCTTACCAAATATAAATTGAGAAGCAGCTGTTGGTTATAACTGCTGCTTGGTAATGTTCGTCCTGCTCTTCTCCCTCAGGTGTACATTGGCCATTCTGAGCCGGTACAGCAGGTAAACATCATCCCAGACCAGCAGTGTGTTATCAGCGTGGGAGATGCTATTTTTATCTGGGACTTTCTGGCTGTAAGCAAAGAGCAGATTCTGGAAACAAAGTAAGAACCTGAGTGTCCCTTTTTAGGTAGATTTGTTCATGTCTATTAACAAGTGCCAGATATGAAGTAAACGCATCCATGCATTGCACAAGGCCCATGCAGTACAGACAGAGTTTGGGAGTTATGTGGTGATACTTAAACTGTATTAAGTCCCGACCCGGAATAATGGATGTGATGTTCAAAAGGCAGCTATATCTTTGACTGTTTCTTGAACACAAAAAGCATTATGCTCCAGTGATTCATCTGATAATGTTTAATGCTAATTCATCTTTGAAAAAAGTTATCTAAAGTTTTAGTCTACAATGGTCTGGCTTATATTACTTCAACAATGTCACTCATACTCTTTGTGGGTAATTTTATAATGGAGCACCTGTATGGAAAGTCTAAAAGGTTCCTATTTTATGCCTGTTCTATAAAGAAAATATCAGTTATGAGAGCATCTATAAGATGTATAAGAAATGACATATGCCCTGGATGTAGGCTTAGCCAAAACATCAATGTGGGGCAAGGTAAACATGTTAACTAATCATTGACAGTAACAATCTCTGCATAGCTGGCTAAACATCACAGATAACTTTATATTTAATTGCTGTAGAACTGAGGGGAGTGAAAGTAACTTAAGTAACTTATGTCTGTGATCAAGTTCAGAGTTGCTGTGGAATGAGCAAATAGAGACAGTTCCTTATCGTCCCTCCAGTCTAGTCCCGAAACCTCTGGGTTTAAGCACCTCCTCTCGCAGCCTGGAGACTGAGCTTGTCACTCTTTTGGTGACACTGGTATAATAGCCTAGGAACCGCCTCCTCGATCCAGTAATCTCAGTCTCCAAGCAGCTGGAGGACTAGTGAGCCTAGAGGTTTCAGGACTCACTGGAGGAATAAATAAGGAGAACCAGGGTAGAATAGGAAGTCAGAGTATTTAGTAGAATAGGTTGTTGTGAGAAAAAGAAAAAAAAAACAACTCGGTGACTATGGAAAGGCTGATCTGCTGCAAAAGGGCTGCCCCCCTCCCTCCTCCTGGTTAGGCAATTCGCGGTACCGGGAAGTGTGTGGGAGGTGGCAGAGGGGCCTCCGACTCCTAAACCTGCTATAGGGGTGAGGAGTCGTGAGACGCCACATCGGAAGACGACGGGAGAAGCAGAAGCGGCGTGCAGCAGCGGAGCTCTTCGCAGCTGATTTCCCCGACGCTGAAGCCACTCGATAGAGGAAAGGCTGAGCGTTGGGGTGCTTGCCGGTGATTGCGGAGGCTGCAGTGCGAGCGCAGAGGTGAGTGGATCGCACAGGTGGCAGAAGCGGACAGTTTTTTATCGCTGAGGCAGATGCCACGGGGACGTAGGCCCGGGCCACGTGGCAGCTACGCGGGGGATCTTTCGGCGCTAAATTGCCTGAGGAGAAGCAGGTTTGGCTGCAACGTTTTAGGGCATTTTTTTTTTAGAGAGCTCGGCTAAAATCGGAGCTCCATTCAACGCCATTTAAAGTCAGATTTTAAAAAAAAACCCGGAGGGTTGTTGCCTGAAGTGTAGGGATTACAGGCCAGGAAAACATGCCTTCTAAGCCGCAATGCTTGGTTGTGGGGCTAGAAGGGGTTCAGTGTCTGATGCAGGGGTGTGCACGGGGTGCGTGCAGGAGGCATCCTCTGCTGTGGAAGAGGGGGGTAGAGGTTCAGAAAGGGAATGTTTCTGCCTCGCTGGATCCTCTACTTCCTGCCATAACGCCCCTGGAACCTGTAGCAGGGCCGTCATCAGCTCCAGACATTCTCTCTTCCCAACCTCTTTTACAGGGGGGGGGTTGGCGGCGATATTTTCCCAGGATTTTATGACACTGCTCCAGCAGGCTCTCGGTGGGGGGACGCAAGGGTCTGCAGGTGGTACAGTGGAAGGAGAACTGGGAGTAAAACGCCCAGGCCCATCCCTGGACGTGGGGGTGGACGGAACCCCCTCTAAGAAACCTAAAATAGTGAAGGACAGGACGGAGCAGGCCACGGCTCCCGATGGTCTGTCGGAGGACTTGGACGACTTAGATGTAGAGGAAGAACTTGAAGAAGGCATGCTCATGGAACAGGAGGACCAGGCAAGGGTGGTTCGGGTGTTCAGGCGTGAGGAGTTGCCGGCGCTTATCACGGAAACGCTTAAGACGCTTAACATGCCCTCTACGGGTCCGGTGGAGGATGCCACTTTAGAGGATCCATTATTGCAAGCAGTGCAAAAGTCCCAGAGGGTTTTTCCGGTACATAGGGTAGTGAGAGATATGATTCAAGAAGAATGGGATACGCCGGAGGCAGGACTCAAAGGGTCCAGGGTAATGACACGGCTGTACTCGTTGGCAGATTAGGATAGGGAGCTTTTTAGATCTCCCAAGGTGGATGCGGCAGTGTCTGCCGTTACTAAGAAAACTATCCCAGTTGAGGGCAGTGCCGCTCTTAAGGATGCGCAGGACAGGAGACTGGACACCTTGTTGAAGCAGGTGTTTCATGTCAATGCCCTTTCCATACATGCCTCTATTTGTGGGGTATGGGTGGCGAGAGCATGTCTTCGATGATCCCAGCAGATCCAGGGAGACCAGGTGGAAGACTCGGCTGAAGAGGGTGTCCCGGTTGGAATCAGGGGCGGCTTATCTGGCAGATATTCATTATGACCTTATATGAGGCCTTTCAAAGAGTATGGTGTCGGTTATAGTGGCAAGGCGATATCTGTGGCTCCATAACTGGGCAGCAGATGGCTCTTCTAAAGCAAGGCTGGGGAAGCTCCCCTTTAGGGGTAAGCTCCTATTTTGAGAGGATTTGGATAAGTTAGTAAAAGACCTGGGAGAGTCGAAAGGCGGAAGGCTGCCGGAGGACAAGGAGAAGCAGGGACGTCTGGTGCAGTGATGAAAAGTCAACAGAGAGAGCTTCGCTGTTTTTGGTCACCGAGATTTGGTCAGTTTCAAAGAGGACGTTTTCCCTACAGATCCCAGGGGTTTTGAGGTTTCAGAGGGAGCAGGTAGGGGATTCGGTGCATCCTCCTCTGCAAATCTCAGAAAATCACAATGAAATAAGGGGGGTCCAGGTAGGATTGGTGCCCGTGGGGGGTCGACTATGGACTTTTATCCTTCCTGGTCCCAAATTACGTCAGATCAGTGGGTGTTGGAGGTGATTCAGGAGGGATATGCTCTGAAGTTCCAACGTCCAGTGGTCGATTCCTTCGTGCTATCTCCCTGCGGAGCACCCTCAAAGCTGTCAGCGGTACGGGAGACGTTAGAGAGACTCCCAGCGCTTCAGGCAGTGGTGCGGGTGCCTCTGGACCAGTACGGATGTGGTCGATACTCCATATACTTTGTAGTACCAAAAAAGGAAGGAACTTTTCGACTGATTCTAGATCTAAAAATGGTGAATCGCTGTCTGAGTGTCTCATTTTCGGATGGAAACCCTGCGATCAGTCATAGTGGCAGTACGGCAAGGAGGATTTCTCACGTCTTTAGATTTATCTCCAGGAACAAGCAGGAATGAGTCTTCACATATGGGTATCGTCGGTACCGACGGAGCCTGCGCGGGAACGCTCCCCAGCGTCCAAAAGGAAAGCTTTTGGGAGCATCCCACAGCGCCTGCGCGCTGCCTTCCCACCTTTCCTAACCGCCTCTCTCCAGTTCTTCTTTTTCCGCGGAGCCAGCAGGTCGTGTTTCCTGTCACCGCTGAAGAATTTCTTATTTTTTCTTTTATTTCTTTAGTCGCGTGTCTGCCTTCTCGACTCCGGACCGGTACTGCCGTTTTTTTTCTTTCTTTCTTAAAAAACAAAAAACAAAACTACTCTTTTCTACTTCAGTGCATTTTTTCTTTCTGTGGCCTTAGGCCTACAGAAAATTTTTCCTCATGGAAAAGCCCGCCTCCGGGTTCAAAAAGTGCACGAAGTGCAGTAGCACTATTTCTGTCACCGACACCCACGACTGGTGTCTTAAATGTTTAGGTCCTGACCATTCCATCGCGGACTGTGAGTCCTGTTCCATGATGTCTAAAAGAGGTTTACAGAATCGAGCAGCCAAGCTCAGTACCCTGTTTCCCTCTGATGCAGCTTCTGTGGCATCGACGTCTTCCAGGGCTTCTTCTTCCTCCCATGGATCTCAGGTAACCAAACTTAAATCTGGCCGGTCCTCGAAGAGTACATCTCCCTCCAAGTATCGAGATGCCCCCGGGCTTGCTCTCGAGGAATCCACACCGGCAAAATTACCCCGGCGGGAGGCTCCGGCTTCCAAAGCTTTATCTATGGGGTCACAGGTTACAATGTTCTGGGGTACTGGCGGTTCACACCGGTACCGACATCCAGACATTGGTGGCGTCGATGGATCAGAATATTCTGACCATGCAGCGTGCCATCACGGCATTCATTCAAGCTGCGACGCCTTCGGTACCGCAACAAGCTTCGTTGTCGGTACCGATTCCGGTACCGGACCCGATATCGGTTCCGGTGCCGGTACCGATTGCATCGACATCCATGTCGACGGCAGCAGTACACTGTGCTGTGATGCCCATTGGTACCGAATCGGTACCGATTACCCCCAATGTCGATACCCCCCGGTACGTGTATCGGGCTCTGCAACAGCATCAAGACAGACGATACTTCGATTCCTCTGAAGACTCTGATGAATCAGAGGCCTCTATCGAAGCATCGAGGATCCTTCCTCAGGAACCCTCTTCTCCAAAAAGGAGAATGTCTCCTCCAGAAGACTTGTCCTTTCAAGACTTCATCAGGGAGGTGGCCAGGGGTCTTTCCATCTCAGTGGCCTCTGAGACTGAGCCTAGAGCCAAAAAAATAGATATTTTACAATATCCTAGGGCTCCTAAAGAGGCAGCCACTTTACCAATACATGAGATTCTTTATGTTGGGCATATGGGAGACTCCTCTTACCACCTCCCCTCATTCTCGTAGGTTGGACACCATGTATCGTGTTCCTCCTTGTCCTGGTTTTCATAAGACTCAGCTTCCTCATCACTCTATTGTGGTGGAGTCTGCTATGAAAAAGATCAAGAGTGCAAAAAGGCACTCTTCTACTCCACCAGGAAGAGAATGCAGAACCTTAGATGCCTTTGGCAGGAGAATCTTCCAGGCCAGTATGCTTGTGGCCAGAATCAACTCCTATAGCCTCTATATGGGGATGTTTCTAAAGGAAGTTACAGATCATCTGCAAACCTTATCTCCTTTTATTTCAGAAGATAAAAGGGAAGAGTTTCTCACCTGGCTTAAACATGCCCAGGATATTTCTAAGTTTTCCAACTGTGCAGCCTTTGACTCTTTTGAAGGTGCCAGCAGAGCCTCGGCTATTGCTATAGGTGCACGCAGAGTTGCTTGGTTACAAGCTTCTGATTTGGAGTCCTGGGTTCAGGATGGACTAGGTAACCTTCCTTGTACAGGTGAAAACCTTTTTGGCAAAGATTGGCAAGCAAAGGCCAACCAGATGGATGCTGAAAACTCTGCTTTAGATAGACTTTCCAAGTCTACTTCTGCTCCTTTTAGAAAGAGGTGGTTCAAAAAAGGATTTTTCCCAAAAAAAGGGAAATATTCTTCTGCTTATGGTCAGGCCTCTTCAGGTCGTTTTGCTACAAAGAGACAGCAACAACCAAAACAGGCCAAGCCTAAGGCTGCCAGGACTGCTACGGCCCAACAGCTTCAGCCTCCTCAGGGCCTTTGATTTACACCTAGAGAACTTAGCCTTTCTGGCTCTAGAACATCCAGAGCCTCTCACCATTCCAGGAAGGTTAGCTTATTTTGCTCCCAGATGGGAACAAATCACAGCAGAGCAATGGACCCTCTCCATCATAAGAGATGGGTACAAGCTTCATTTCTTAAACCTTCCCCCTCACACCATGGTGAAACAGTTCAATTCTCCGACATCTCTCCTCGCCCTTCTGGGTCAGGAGATTGCTACCCTTCTTGCCCAAGGGGCAATAGAAGAAGTACCCCTTCTTCAACAGGGCTCAGGGTTCTACTCCCCCTATTTTCTCATCCCAAAGAAAACAGGGGGTTACAGACCCATCCTAGATCTCAGAGAATTGAACAGGTTTCTATGCAAGGAGAAATTCAAGATGACTTCTCTCGGAACTCTCCTTCCATACCTCCAGAGTCAGGACTGGCTTTGTTCTCTAGATCTCAAGGATGCGTACACCCATGTCCTCATCCATCCATCACACAGAAGGTTCCTTCGAATCCTTTACCAAGGAAAGCACTACCAATACAGGGTGCTTCCTTTCGGTCTGGCCTCTGCACCAAGAGTGTTCACAAAATGCATGCCAGTAGTAGCTGCATTTCTACGCACTCTAGGGATATTCGTATTCCCATATCTGGACGACTGGCTCATTCGAGCTCCATCCCAGTCAGAGGCCCAGACTTCCCTGGCCTGCACAAGGCATGTTCTTCAGTATTTGGGACTTGTTATTAACATTCCAAAATCCCATCTCACCCCTACTCAGTCTCTAGAGTTCATAGGGGCCTTACTGGATACCACAACTGCAAGGGCCTATCTTCCCCATGCCCGTTGCCTACGCTTGGTGCAGTTAGCCTCACAGATTCAATTAAAATCCCATTTAACTGCTCGAGAGATGTTACAACTGTTAGGCCACATGGCATCCACCGTGCATGTGGTTCCTTATGCTCGCCTTCACATGAGAGCAGCTCAATGGACTTTGTCCACCCAATGGACCCAGGCATCAGGGTGCTTGTCAGACAAGATAGCGACCTCCAGTCGCCTCTCTTGCTCTCTCCATTGGTGGAAGTCCACTCAAAATCTGTTGTTGGGGTCCCCCTTTCAACAGGTGTTACCCCAAGCAACCCTTACCACAGATGCCTCTCCAAAGGGTTGGGGAGCTCATCTACAAGATCTCTCCACCCAAGGCATCTGGTCTCCACAGGAGACATCTCTACATATCAACCTCTTAGAGCTCAGAGCAATCTTTCTGGCTCTCAGAGTCTTCCACACCCTGCTCAGCTACAAGACCGTCCTCATCCACATGGACAACCAAGTAGCCATGTTCTACGTCAACAAGCAGGGGGGAACTGGCTCTCTGTCGCTTTGCAACGAAGCTCTGAGATTGTGGGCCTTCGCCAGAGAACATCAAATCCATCTCATGGCAGAGTATCTTCCAGGAGTTCAAAACTCTTGGGCAGACAGACTCAGTCGAGTTCTGCTTCCACACGAATGGACCCTCCATGGGGACCAGATAGCCAGGATCTTTCGAATTTGAGGAACCCCAGACATAGACCTGTTTGCAAGTCCGTGGAATGCCAAACTTCCCCGGTTCTGTTCCAGGATTCCGTGTCAGGGAGTTTAGGCCAGGGATGCCTTCCTCCTTCACTGGGGGCAAGATTTCCTCTATGCCTTTCCTCCTATTCCCCTCATTCCCAAGACTCTGTTAAAGCTTCAGAGAGACAAGGGGTCTATGATCCTCATAGCACCACATTGGCCATGCCAAGTGTGGTACCCTCTACTTCTGCATCTCTCTCAAGCTCCCTCCCTGGACTTGGGGTCTGCTCCAGATCTCCTCTCCCAGGAAGAAGGAACGTTGTGGCACCCAAATCTCCAGTCCCTTCATCTCAGGGCCTGGTTGCTGAAGGCCTAGACCTTCAAGATTTACCTCTTTCT
Organism: Ichthyophis bannanicus; assembly: GCA_033557465.1. Taxonomy (NCBI): domain Eukaryota; kingdom Metazoa; phylum Chordata; class Amphibia; order Gymnophiona; family Ichthyophiidae; genus Ichthyophis; species Ichthyophis bannanicus. Next base: position 177,604,451 of record CM066044.1, read on the forward strand.
CAGCAGGTGAAGGATATCCTTCATGCTTCCAGAAAACCTTCCACCAGACGTTCCTATGCTTTTAAATGGAAGAGGTTTACCATTTGGTGTGCAGAGAAGGGTCTTAACCCTCTTGCAGTACCTCTGAATTCTTTACTGGAGTATTTGCTGCATTTATCCATTGCAAGCCTTAAGACGAATCAATTAGAGTCCATTTGAGTGCTATTGCAGCATCCCTTAAACCCCTCAATGGACAACCTATTTCCTCTCATCCTCTTATAGCAAGATTCATGAGAGGCCTTCTTTTGACTAAACCTCCCATTAGACCACCTCCAGTGGCATGGGACTTGAATCTGGTTCTTGGCCAGCTTATGAAGCCACCCTTTGAACCCTTAGCCACTACCTCCTTGAAATTCCTTTCCTGGAAGGTTATTTTTCTAATTGCAGTCACCTCAGCTCGCCGTATCAGTGAGTTGCAAGCCTTAGTGGCTAATCCTCCTTATACAAGGTTCCATCATGACAAGGTAGTCCTCAGAACTAATCCACACTTTATGCCTAAAGTGGTCTCACCTTTTCATCTGAACCAGGAGGTATATTTACCTGTCCTTTTTCCAGGACCTCACGCATCAAGTGCAGAGAGGAATCTTCATACCCTGGATTGTAAAAGAGCACTTGCTTTCTACTTACAAAGGACACAGCAACATAGAAAGTCCTCTCAACTTTTTGTTGCTTTTGATCCCTCTCATTTAGGACTTCCAGTCTCTAAGAGAACTCTGTCCAATTGGATTGCTCAGTGTATTTCTTTTGCCTACCAGAGTAAGAACCTTTCTCTGGAGGGCCATGTCACAGCTCACAATGTGAGAGCCATGGCAGCCTCTATGGCTCATCTCAACTCTGTGTCCATCGACCAAATCTGTCGAGCGGCCACCTGGGCCTCGGTTCATACCTTTACAGCCCATTACTGCTTGGACAAGGACTCTCGCCGGGATGCCTTGTTTGGTCTGGCTGTTCTCAAACACCTGTTCCATACCTAATCAACTCCTACCCTCCATCCCTGACTGGATGCCTGAGATTCATAGGTGGAGGTAGAGCCCTTCCAAGGGACTCACAACCTGGGTGATCTCCCAGGCATCTCTAGCTGAGGAGTCCCCATATGTGAAGACTCATTCCTGCTTGTTCCTGGAGATAGCACAGTTACTTACCTGTAACAGATGATCTCTGGGAACAGCAGGAATAAGTCTTCACAACCCACCCACCTCCCCTAGGAGTTGTATCTCTCTATCTATCTTTCCTTTCCTCTCTCTCTCTTTGTCTCAGCTTTAAAACTCGAACTGGAGAGAGGCGGTTATGAAAGGCGGGAAGGCAGCGCGCAAGCGCTGTGGGATGCTCCCAAAAGCTTTCCTTTTGGACGCTGGGGAGCGTTCCCGCGCAGGCTCCGTCGGTACCGACGATACCCATATGTGAAGACTTATTCCTGCTGTTCCCAGAGATCACCTGTTACAGGTAAGTAACTGTGCTGTCAGAGGCGTACCTACACATTCCATTTCTTTTGGAACATCAGCGATGTCTCAGATTTGCAGTGCCAATGGGGCATTTTCATTTCCGGGCATTGCCGTTTGGATTGGCAACAGCTCCGTGAACCTTCACCAAGGTGATGGTGGTGGTAGCGGCAGTATTGCGGAAGGAGGGAATGTTGGTTTACCCTTACCTCGACGATTGGTTGATTCGAGCAGAATCAAGGAGCGAAAGCAAGGATGCTACTCTACGAGTGGTGCAGTTACATAAGAACATAAGATATGCCATACTAGGTCAGACCAAGGTCCATCAAGCCCAGTATTCTGTTTCCAACAGTGGCCAATCTAGGTCATATGTACCTAGCAGTTTCCCCAAGAGACACAAGTTCCACAATGCTTGTACTGGGTCAAGCATTGATATCTTCGGTCACTTCTTAATAATGGTTTATGGACCTTTCCTCCAGGAACTTGTCCAAACCTTTTTTAAACCCAGCTACACTAACAGCCTTTACTACATCCTCCGGAAACAAATTCCAGAGTTTGATTACATGTTGAGTGAAAAAATATTTTCTTTTATTAGTCTTAAATAGTTTACCCTGTAGCTTCATTGCATGTCCCCTAGTCTTTCTATATTCTGATAACGTAAACAATCGATCTACGTTTACCCGTTCCACTCCGTTCATTAATTTATAGACTTCTATCATATCTCCCCTCAGCCGTCTCTTTTCCAGGTTAAAGAGCCCTAACCTTTTTAGCCTTTCCTCATAGGAGTATCCTTCCATCCCCTTTATCATTTTGGTGGCTCTTCTCTGAACCTTTTCTAAAATCGCTATATCCTTTTTAAGATACGGCGACCAGAATTGCACACAATATTCAAGGTGCGGTCTCACCATGGAATGATATAGAGGCATTATAATATCTTTTGTTTTATTTTCCATTCCTTTCCTTATCATACCTAGCATTCTATTTGCTTTCTTGGCTGCCGCTGCACACTGGGCCGAGGGTTTTAACATGGTATCCACAATGACGCCTAAATCTTTTTCCTGGGTGGTGGTTCCTAATGTGGAACTTTGCATCGTGTAACCATAGTTTGAGTTGTTCTTCCCTAGGTGCATAACCTTGCACTTGTCCACATTAAATTTCATCTGCCATTTTGATGCCCAGTCTTCCAATTTAACAAGATCCTCTTGCAATTTTTCACAATCCTCTTGGGTTTTAACAACTTTAAATAGTTTTGTGTCATCTGTAAATTTGATAACCTCACTCGTTATTCCACTTTCCAGGTCATTTATGAATATGTCAAAAAGCAGCGGATCCAGCACAGATCCCTGGGGTACACCACTATTCACCTTTCTCCATTGGGAAAATTGGCCATTTAGCCCTACCTCTGCTTTCTATCTTTTAACCAGTTCCTGATCCACAATAGTACACTGCCTCCTATCCCATGACTCTTTAGTTTTGCCAAACGTCTCTGATGAGGGACCTTGTCAAAGGCTTTCTGAAAGTCCAGATACACAATATCAACCGACTCACCTTTGTCCACCTGTTTATTCACTCCTTCAAAAAAACATAACAGATTAGTAAGACAAGATCTTCCTTGTCTAAAGCCATGTTGGCTGTCTCCCATTAGGTCGTGACTATCTACATGCTGAGTAATTTTATTCATTATGATGGTTTCTACCATTTTTCCCGGTACTGACGTCAGGCTCACCGGTCTGTAGTTTCCCGGATCACCCCTGGAACCCTTTTTAAAAATTGGTGTTACATTGGCGATCCTCCAATCTTCAGGTATTAGAGATGATTTTAATGATAGTTCACAGATTACTAATAGCAGGTCTGCAATCTCATATTTCAGTTCTTTCAACACCCTTGGATGTATACCATCCGGCCCAAGTGATTTGCTACTCTTCAGTTTATCTAATAGTTGTAAGACATCTTCCCGATGTATCGATATTTCCTTCAATTCTTCCGCACCTTTAAATACCACTTCAGTCATGGGTAACATCCCTACATCTTCCTCAGTAAAGACCGAAGTAAAGAATTCATTCAGTCTCTCCGCTATCGCCTTATCGCCTCTTAGTGCTCCTTTAACCCCTTTATCATCTAATGGACCAACTGACTCTCTCACAGGTTTTTTGCTACGAATGTACTTGAAAAGGTCTTTATTTCATGTTTTTGCTTCCGCAGCAAGCTTCTTCTCAAATTCTCTCTTTGCCTGCCTTATCAATGCCTTGCATTTGACTTGCCAGTGCTTGTGCTGTTTCCAGGTTTCGTCATTTGGCTCTTTTTTCCATTTCCTGAAAGATGCTTTTTTGGCAACAACAGCCTCTCTGACCTCACCTTTAAACCATGCTGGCAGTTTTTTGGACTTTCTTCCACTTTTCTTAAAGCGTGGAATACAGCTGGTCTGGGCTTCCAAGATAGTATTTTTCAACAACATCCAAGCTTGATGTACGTCTTTAACCTTTGCAACTGCTCCTTTTAGTTTTTTCTTAACTGTTTTCCTCATTTTATCATAGTCTCCCTTTCGAAAGTTAAAGGGTAGTACTGTGGATTTCCTTACTATCCCTCCTCCCCCCTCCTTGCAGAGCCTCGGATGGGTAGTCAATGTAGCAAAAAGCAGGCTATCCCCATCACAGGATCTAGAGTACTTAGGGGCTCGCTTCGATACACGGGCAGGAAAGGTTTTTCTCCAGGACCTAGCAGGAAGTCAGTCCTCACATATGGGTGACTTCGGCGCCGATGGAGCCCTCGTGCGGAGCATTTCCCCAGCTTTCAAAGAAAGCCTTTGGGAATTGCAGCGCGCATGCGCGGTCCCCTTCCCGCCCAAGGGTGCCATCTTGCTCAGTCTTCCTTTTTCCGTGAGGAGTCTGCAGCACCAGAAGGATCGATTTTTTTCTGACTCCGCCGCGTCCGGCCGGGCCGGACTCCGGCCCCGAGCAGCGTCGGGGTTCCTCTGAGCGGGGGTCTCCTTCGCGGGAACATTGCAGGAAGAAGAAACCTGCGAGGTCGGCGTCGGTGGACGCTTCTGGTCCCTCGAGAGCCACGTCGCATAGCCCCGATAGCCACTCCGGGTCTTCGGAGTCGGAGAGGCCTGCCAAGCATCCTCGTGTCGAGATGGAGTCTCCTGGACACGTAAGTGCTGTTGTCCTCGTGGACTCTCCTCCGAGGGAGCCGACGTCGGGGGCTGCTGGGTCTCCTGAGCTCGGGCTCAGGTTGACGGCCTTGGAGAGCAGCTTTGCTGCCTTCATGGAACAGCAGCGGGCATTGATCGCCGGTCTCACCGGTGCCTCTGCCCCGACCACCGGGACCTCGACGTCTAAGTCGACCCCGGAGGCCGAACCGATCCTCCAGTCCATCCGGGCTCGAGTCGATCCTCAGCCACGGTCTCCCTCGACCTCCCGTTTGGGGCCGAGGTCGTCGTCGCCGATTCCCTCGGCGTCGGGGCGGAGGGCATCGGTGCCCGCCCGACAGGAGACACTCGATTCCTCCTCCGAGGAGTTGGGCTGGGAGACCGAAGACGAAGAATCACCTGACAGCCATCGGACTCGGTGTGTCCCATCGGACTCACCCGAGTCCGAACCTCGGAGACGATCCCCGCCGGAGGATACCCGGTTCTCGCACTTCATGCGGGATATGGCCAAGGCTTTGGCCTTCCCCGCGGATCCCGAGGAGGAGCCTCGAGCCAAGGAGCTCGAAGCCTTCCAGTATGACTCAACTCCGAAGGAGGCCTTTACTGTTCCGGTTCCTCCGATGCTGGAGCGGCTGCTCTTCCGCATGTGGGAGACCCCGGCCTCGACGCCGGTGTTAAGCAAGCGGGTCGATTCCATTTATCGAGTCCGCAAGAGCCCCGGGTTCCAAAAGGCACAATTACTGCACCACTCCATGGTTGTGGAATTGGCCATGCATCGACTGAAAGGTCAGAAGATGCACTCCTCAGTGGCCCGGAACCTGGATGCCCTCAGTAAGAAGTGCTTCCAGGGCTCTATGCTTGCTTGCTGTGTCCAGACTTACCAGCTCTACATGGGCATGTACCTCCGAGACCTGGCAAAGGAGATTGCCGGGTTCTCTGCTGGTCTCTCCGAGGAACCTTTGCAGAGGTTCCAAGTCTTGTCCACCGGTATTCGAGAGTGCTCAAAGTTTATCTCTCGAGCAGCCTACGATGGCTTCGAGGCTTCGGCCCGAGTAGCCGGGGACGGCATCGGTGCCCGCCGACAGGCTTGGCTACAGTCATCCGACCTCGAGCCATGGGTCCAGGACAAGTTGGTTGATGTCCTCTGCCGAGGTGAAAACCTCTTTGGCAAGCCCATGGCTGAAAAGGCTGCAGAACTCGAGACCGAGACTCTGACCAGGACTAGGCTTTCCAGGAAAACCTCTGCCCCTTCTCAGAAGAAGAAGGGCTCGGGAAAAAAGTCCTTTTACACGAGGAAGTCGTCTGCCTATAAACAATACCCTCATTATCAGGCCTCTGCAGCTCCCCAACAGGGTCAGCAGGCCAAGGGGCAGGGTCAGGTGCCCCGTAGGCAGAAGGCCCCCAAGCCACCTACACCGGCCCCTGCTCAGCAGGGTGGGGGTTTTTGACTCAAACAGCATAGCCTCTTCTCCTCAGCTGGCTTCTCTAAGCACAGGAGGCCGGCTGGCCCACTTTGCCCACAGGTGGTCAGCCGTCACATCAGATACCTGGGTTCTTCATATAGTCCAAAAGGGCTATCTTCTCCATTTTCACCAGGTACCTCCCTCCTTCCAGGGGAGCCTCCATGACTCCCTCTGCACAGGGACCTACTCCTTCAGGAGTTAGCAAGTCTGCTAAAGGATCAGGCTGTGGAACCGGTGCCCCACCACCTGAGAGGTCAAGGTTTTTATTCCAGGTACTTTCTGGTACCAAAAACAACAGGAGGCCTCAGACCCATCCTAGACTTGCACAACCTCAACAAGTTCCTGGAGAGGGAAAAGTTCAAGATGCTTACCCTTGGAATCCTGCTGCCCTACCTCCAGCAGGGAGACTGGCTATGCTCCTTAGATCTAAAGGATGCGTATACTCACATCCTTATCCATCCAGACCACAGACAATATCTCTGGTTTGTTGTGGGAGGAAACCACTATCAGTACAGAGTACTTCCCTTTGGCCTGTCCTCCGCTCCCAGGGGGTTCACCAAGTGCCTGGCAGTGGTGGCGGCCTATCTGAGGCTTCAGGGTCTCTTTGTGTTTCCGTACCTAGACGACTGGCTCATAAGGGGCCAATCTTCCCAGGAGGCCGACCAGGCCACCTTTCTCACTGTGGCTCTGCTTCAGCACTTGGGGTTTGTCATAAACTTTGCAAAGTCCACTTTGCTCCCGTCCCAGACCTTAGAGTTCATAGGGGCCAGACTTGACACTCTTCAAGCAAAGGCTTTTCTGCTTCTGGACAGAACCCACAGGCTAATGGATCTGGCCAGCCAGTTTTGCAGCAATTCCCTGGTCTCTGCCAGGCAATTCCTGAGACTACTCGGCCATATGACTTCCACGGTTCATGTCACCCCCAATGCCCGCCTGCACATGCGACCTGCTCAGTGGAGCCTTCGCACTCAGTGGCATCAAGCCACAGGAGGCCTAGCGGACTCAGTGAGAATCTCCGACCTTCTGGTCTCCTCTCTGCAATGGTGGCTTCATCTTCCAAATCTGGTGCTCGGAGTGATTTTTCAATCCCCTCCGCATACTCAGGTGCTGACAACCGATGCTTCTCTTCTCGGTTGGGGAGCTCATTGCCAAGGGACATGTACTCAGGGTCTCTGGACCCCTTGGGAGGCTACTCAACAGATAAACTTCCTGGAGCTACGGGCGATACGCCTAGCTCTGAGAGCCTTCTCCCACCTCGCCTCTCACCAGTCTGTACTGGTCCAGACGGACAATCAAGTTGCCATGTTCTATGTGAACAAACAAGGAGGCACAGGCTCCTTCCTTCTTTGTCAGGAGGCACAACGACTGTGCTCTTGGGCTGTCAATCACGGAATCCTTCTCAAGGCTGTCTACCTCCCAGGTCAGGAAAATTGCCTGGCAGACAGACTGAGCCGGATCCTGCAACCACACGAATGGAGATTGAACCCATTGGTGGTTCAGCAGGTCTTTCTCAAGAGGGGGCTCCCCACCATGGACCTTTTCGCCAGTCCTCTGAACCGGCAACTCCCGAAATTTTGCTCCAGACAACCGCATCCTCTCAGAGTAGCTGCGGATGCGTTTCTGATCTCATGGTCCACAGGCCTGCTGTATGCGTTTCCTCCCACTCCACTGGTGTCCAAAACGCTGTTCAAAGTCCTCAGGGACGGGGCTTCATTGATTCTCATAGCCCCCAGGTGGCCGAGGCAACCGTGGTTCCCGCTTCTGCTACAGCTGGCAGTGGACACACCTCTTCCTCTGGGGTTTCAACACGATCTCCTGTCTCAGGGTCAGGGGACTCTCTTGCACCCCAACCTCCAGTCCCTACATCTGATGGCCTGGCTGCTGAAAGGGTAGTCCTAGCTCCCCTACTACTGCCTCGAGAGGTGGAGGATGTAGTCTTGGCCTCTCGGCGTCAATCCACCCGGAAATCCTACGCTCTTAAGTGGCGTAGATTCTCCGCATGGTGTGCTCAGCGCAGTGAGAATCCCTTCTCGTGCTTGGTGGCGGTAGTGTTGCAATATTTGCTCTACCTCTCCAATCTGGGCCTTAAGTCTAACTCTGTCCGAGTTCACCTTAGTGCTCTCTCAGCACACCACTCGCCGGTGGACGGCAGGCCTCTTTCCAACCACTCTTTCGTATCTCGTTTCCTCAGAGGCCTTCTTCTGCTTAAGCCTCCTTTGCGTCCACCGGCCCCTGAGTGGGATCTGAATGTGGTCTTACAGCGGCTTACTTGTCCGCCTTTTGAACCTATGGCTATCTGCCCTCTCCGTTTTCTCTCCTGGAAAACTTTATTTCTGGTAGCTCTCACCTCTGCTAGGCGAGTGAGTGAACTGCAGGCACTAGTGTCTGATCCTCTTTACACTAGGTTCTACAGGAATAGGGTAGTCCTACGGACTCACCCTAAATTTCTTCCTAAAGTTGTCTCACCTTTTCACCTCACTCAGGAGGTGGTTCTTCCGACCTTCTTTCCCAGGCTGCATGCCAACTGGGCTGAGATGGTCTTGCATACCTGGACTGTAGGAGGGCGTTATCCTTCTACCTTGACCGTACGCGGGAGCATCGAAAGGCTGTTCAGCTTTTCGTTTCTTTTGACCCCAATAAGTTGGGGCTCCCTGTCTCCAAGCGTACGTTGTCCATATGGGTTGCTGACTGTATCGCCTGGGCTTATGGGGCAGCCGGCGTCTCGTTGGAGGGTCGAGTCACGGCTCATCGTGTCAGGGCGAAGGCTGCGTCAGTGGCTCATCTCCGCTCTGTTCCATTGGCAGACAACTGCCGGGCCGCTACTTGGTCTTCAAGCCAGACTTTTGCGGCCCATTACTGCCTTGAGAGGGAGTCCCGCAGGGACAGTGCTTTCGGACAGGCAGTACTCCATAATCTCTTTGGGGTTTAGGCAACTCCTACCCTCTGGCCCTGGTGTTGGGCTACCGGTCGGGGGCGTTCTCAGAGAAGATTCCTTCCTTCTGTGCTGTCGAGCTCGAGGGAGCTCATTTTTCCGCTTGGGGTCTCTGGTAGCCTTAAGCTGGGGAGTCCCATATGTGAGGACTGACTTCCTGCTTGGTCCTGGAGAAAGAGTAGTTACTCACCTGTAACAGGTGTTCTCCAGGAGCAGCAGGAATCAGTCCTCACAACCCTCCCTCCTCCCCTTGGAGTTGCAGTCATATGATTTGTTTTTGCTAATTTTTTGCTGTCTTTTAGCTGTGTCATCAGACTGAGCAAGATGGCACCCTTGGGCGGGAAGGGGACCGCGCATGCGCGCTGCAATTCCCAAAGGCTTTCTTTGAAAGCTGGGGAAATGCTCCGCACGAGGGCTCCGTCGGTGCCGACGTCACCCATATGTGAGGACTGATTCCTGCTGCTCCTGGAGAACACCTGTTACAGGTGAGTAACTACTCTTTCTGCCGAGTCTCAGGGCACAAGGGTTTAAGAAAGCTCGTTTGCGTCTTTCTGAGGAGGAAGACTCTCACGGCGTGGCATTATCTACAGCTTCTAGGAACAATGGTGGCTACGCTCGAGGTAGTGCCATGGGTCAGGGCCCACATGCGGCCGCTGCAGAGGGCATTGCTCAGAAGATGGTCGCATTAGTCGGATCAGTTGTCACAGAAACTGCCCTGTCCTCCGGAGACAAGGAGAGCTCTCCAGTGGTGGCTGACTCCAGGATATTTGGAGCAAGGGATGCCATTAGAAGCAACAGACGGTTCCACTCACAACGGATGCCAGTCTGTTCGGCTGGGGAGGGCACTTCGAAGGACAGTTCGCCCAAGGCCAGTGGACAACGAGAGAAAGGAGTTGGTCCATCAACAGGTTGGAGCTAAGGGCGGTGACTCTAGTACTTTGGGCCTTGCAGCAAAGCCTGCAGGGGAAGGCTATCCGAGTGCTGTCTGACAATGCAACAGCAGTGGCCTACATCAGTTGCCAGGGAGGCACCAGCAGTGTGCCTCTGGAAGAGGAGGCAGAGGAATTGTTCGCCTGGACGAAACTTCACCTGGTGGCGTTTTCGGTGGCACATGTAACAGGGGTAGACAGCGTGACAGCCGATTTTTTTAAGTCTAGTTTAGGTGGACCCAGATGAGTGGGTTCTCCATCACGAGGTGTTCAGTCTACTGGTGCATTGCTGGGGGACGGCAGTAATGGATCTCATGGCATCCTTCGAATCAGCAAAGGCCAGTCGATTTTTCAGCAGAAGGCGAGAAAGGATGTCGGAAGGTCTAGATGCTCTAATACAGAAATGGCCAGAAGGACAGCTCCTGTACGTGTTTCCACCTTGGCTGCTGATAGGTCACGTGTTACAGCGAATAGAGCACCACAGGGGCTGCGTGATCCTTATTGCACCAGATTGGCCAAGAAGACCATGGTATGCCGACCTCATGTGACTCCTGGTGGAGCGGCCGTGGAGGCTCCCTGTCAGGGGGGATATGTTGGTGCAGTGTCCATTAAATATGCCTCAGGTGGATCGATTCTTGTTTACAGCCTGGCTTTTGAGAGGGCTAGGTTGAGGGCCAGTGGGTGCTCATCAGCGATCATTAGTACCTTGTTAAGGGCCAGGCGTCGGTCCACCTCGCTGGCGTATGTACGTGTCTGATGGGTGTTCGAGGCGTGGTGTGAAAGTCGGCAAGTGAAACCCTTGAAGACATCTGTACCACAAGTTCTATCCTTTTTACAAGATGGGTTTGATAAAGGCCTTGCAGCAGCATCCTTGACTGTTCATTTGGCAGCGCTGTCCTGTTATAGGGGGAAGGTACAAGGGGTGGTGCTCGGAACGCATCCGGATATTAAGAAATTTTTGCGAGCAGCGTCCCTTTTGAGACCTCCTTGCAGGGCAACGATTCCCAAGTGGGACCTCAATTTGGTCCTGGAGGCATTGGTAAGAGAACCATTTGAACCTTTGACGTTAAAGGATCTTACTCTTAAGGTCGTGTTTTTGGTAGCTATATGTTCGGCTAGAAGGATTTCGGAGTTGCAGGCTTTGTCGTGTAGAGAGCCCTTTTTGATCTTCTATGAGAAGAAGGTGGTTTTGAGAACTGTTCCCTCGTTCTTGCCTAAGGTGGTGTCGGCGTTTCACTTAAATCAAGTAATGTCTTTACCAGTGTTTGAAGCCAATGGTAAGGAGGAGGGCCAAGGACAGTTGAAGTTCCTGGATGTGCATCGGGTATTGAAGACGTATTTGAGGAGACCGGCTTTGTTCTGAAAGACAGATAGGCTGTTTGTCTTGTTTGGGGGACCGCGTCAAGGAGAAGCGGCATCAAAGTCTTCCATTGCAAGGTGGCTCAAGGAGGCTATTGCATCGGCGTATGTGTTGAAGAGAAAACTTGTGCGTAAGGGTCTACGGGCTCATTCAACTAGAGCGCAAGAAGCTTCTTGGGCAGAGTTTAGCTTGGTGCCGGCAGTTGAAATTTGTAAAGCGGCGACGTGGTTGTCGTCACATTCCTTTGTCAAGCATTACAGGCTGGATGTTCAGGTGGAAAGAGATACGTGTTTTGGATCAGCAGTGCTTCAGGCTGGTCTAGCAGGTCCCTCCCATTAAGATTGTTTACTGCTCTGTTACATCCCCAGAGGTTTTGGGACTAGACTGGAGGGATGATAAGGAAGAGTAAATTAGACTTACCTTCTAATTGTAGTTCCTTGAGGAACTCCAGTCTAGTCCCGTTTCCCTCCCTGCTGTTAGTTTTGGACTGTAGCCTGAAGCGAAGAAATTTGGTAAGGTTAAGCTTCAAGCAGCTATAACGGACACGGTTCGATGGGGAGGGGGGAGAAAGAAAGAGAAAGGGATTAATATTTCAGATCAACTAGATTGATCTTAGGGTTCCTTTAGAGAAAGAGAGAGTGAGCAGACCTAAGCAGCGCGTATTATGTCTTAGCTTTTTTATATACATTGCTGAAGTTCAGTTTAAGTTGATTGGTTTTATGTTTAACACTATATACTTATAGTTGTTAAAGAAAAAGAAAGCTTATGTTTTCTACTTAATTGTTGCTCTGGTGAGTCTGCTTTGTCAATAGGTTACTGGATCAAGGAGACGGTTCCTGGGCTATTATACCAGTGTCACCAAAAGAGTGACAGGCTCAGTCTCCAGGCTGCGGGAGGAGGTGCTTAAACCCAGATGTTTCGGGACTAGACTGGAGTTCCTCAAGGAACTACAATTAGCAGGTAAGTCTAATTTACTCTTTTACAGCAGCCCTGTGGAGTAATGAGGAACTCTCATAATAGTAAGTGAACCAGGGATTTTCAACCCAGCCCTCAGGGCACTCCTAGGCCAGTCGGGTTTTCAGGATTCCCACAATGAATATGCATGAGATAGATTTGCATGTACTGTCTTCATTGTATGCAAATCTATCTCATGTGTATTCATTGAGGGAATCCTGAAAACCCAACTGGCCTAGGTGTGTCCCGAGTACTGGGTTGAAAATCCCTGAAGTGACCCATAGATTATATATTGATAGCCCTGTAGCAAATAGTCAATTGGGACTTTATTGGGACTTTTTTATTCAGTCAGTGATACAAAATAACTTCCATATAGGGGTTAGCTACATTGTAATGATACAAAGTGCAGTGTAGAGCAGCTGCTTCCCATAGATAACAGCTCAATTACTGAAGACACCTGTATAAGAAGAAATATTCATATAATGTACCAAAAACCTCTCACCCAAATAGTATTAACAACAAAACTGTTTGTGGAGCCCGCAAGCACTCGGATACCTTGTGTAGACACCCATAAAAATTTGTAAAGGAGTGTGAAGAACCATTAGAATGGAACCTTTAAGGAAATAACTTGTTACAGTTGTGGTCAATATTATTGGCACCCTTGCAGTTCAACCCCTTAATGTCAAATATTCCCTATACAAAAAAAAAAAGTGACCAGTGAAATGGCTTTGGACTGCATATGCCAAGGAGAGGAAATGAAGGCAAACTTCCTCAGTAGGACAAGATGCGTAACAAAGGAGCGGAAGGAGACCATGAACAAGAGGGTTTTTTTTATTGCAAAGCCCAACTTGGCCAAATTTATTTATTTATTCATTTATTTAATTAACAGTTCTTTCTATACTGCTCTATCCTTCAATCAGAGTGGTTTACATTGAACATTAAACTTATGCAGGCGACAATAGATAAACAGTTGTTGACTGCTACATTAAACAGTTAGAAAATGATAACCTATTTACATATTTCAATTTGTGTAGGGGGGACTATATACAATGCAGTATATACAATGAGTTTGTCTATTGGGGTGAAATGGTTTAAGTGATGCATTTATTTATTTATTAGCTTTTATATACCACCCTATTTAGTATCAGAGCAGTTTACAGTAAACGTGAACAGTCAAGCAACTTTACATAGAACATGCATAAAACGTCAAAACGCTGAACTCAGCAACTTTACTTCGAACAGAGTCAACATGGCGAAGGGGGTGAGACGGAGGAAGGAGGAGAGGGATGGGGGGATAGAGGCGAGGGGAAGGGAAGGGAGAACTAATGTCCAAAGTATTCAGAGTAGAGGTAAGTCTTTTGCGGAAGTCCTTGATATCCATGGTTGATCGATGTCTTCTGGGAGGGTGTTCCATAGTGCTGGGACAGAGAATGAAAATGCTCTGGCGGAAGTGGTCTGGTTGGATTTCTTGTATTCCAGCTGTGTGACAATCATATTTTTGTTGCTTGTTCTCCTGGGGCATGTCCTGGTGTCTTGGTTGATTAGTTACTGTAGAATATTTGCAGTGGATTTCTATATGATCTTAAAGATTATTAGGATTGTTTTGTACTTGGCATGGGAGTGTATTGGGAGCCAGTGCGGTTGGTTGAAAATGGGGATGATGTGGTCTTGTTTGTGAACACTGGTGAGTATACGGGTGGCTATGTTTTATGTCAATTGCAAGGGGTAGATGGAGCTTTTTGGTAGACCCTGGTAAATCAGGTTGCAGTAATCCAGGGTTGGTGTGCCAATTGCTTGAAAGATAGTACAAAACAGGTCATGGCTGAATAATGGTTTCAGATTTTTGAGCAGCCTCATCTTGTGGTAGGCATTTGCGGTGGTTTTCTTTGAGTCTGTAGCATAAGGTTTTGGTCCAAGATAACACCAAGGTATTTGATCTCTTTTTGTACTTTGATGGTGTGGTGTGATAGGCAGATTTCTTGTGGGGGTGTAAATGATGCGTCTCTGGTGATGATTAATGCCTCTGTTTTGTTTAAATTTTCTGCTAGGTTGTTAGTGTCTAGCTATCTGATCATTGCTTCCATACAGCTTGTTATGGGTAGGAAGTCCGGGTTTTGAGTGTTAATTGTAGCGAAGATCATGATGATATCTGTATATATTCTGTATTGCAAATTATGGTGCTGGATTATGTTGCAGATGGGTTGTATATAGATATTGAAGAGCATGGATGAGATTGATGATCCTTGGGGGATGCCCTGGGTTAGAGTGAAGGGAGGGGATTTGTGTTTACCACATTTTACTTGTTGCTGCCTGTTGCTGAAATAGGACTGGAACCATTGTAGTGTTGTACCTTGCATTCCAATTTCCTGGAAGCATTGCAGTAGGATACTGTGTCAAATGCAGCTGATATGTCCATAAATATCTTGCTCTGATGATGTCGATTCCTCTGATGATGGTATCCAGCAGTAAGGTTAGTAGCGTTTTGATATTGTGATTTATTTTGAAACCATGCTGGTGGGAGTCTAGGGGGGGTCTGTAGGTCAAGGTGGTCTTGTAGTTTCTTCTGTACCACTTTTTAAATAATTTTTGTCATGAGAGGTAGACATGATATAGGACGGTAGGATTTTGGATCTGATTTGTTGAGTGAGTTCTTTAGTATTGGGCATATGATAGCATGCTAGTAACAACCATCCTCAACCAAGAATATATGCCTGTCTTGTGTATGAGTTGCCCCTTTGTGGATTTAATCCAGGATGAGGGGCATGGGTCTGATGGTGAGGTGGTGGTGTTGAGGGATGTAATGATGTGTTCTATTTGTTGACAGCTTGGTTTATGAAACTCTTTCCAGGTAGTTGTTGTAGATGTATCCAGGTTGGTTGAGGTTAGGGTTGGGGGTGGAAGGTGGCTTTCACTGGTGGTTATTTTTTTTGTTGTTAGGTGGTTTGCGAATACCTGTGGGTGTATTTCTGGGTCGGTTTGTTGCGCTGGATCTTTTATGAGTGTCCTTGCTGTTTCAAACAGTTCTTGAGATTTGTTGGCTGATTTCATTATGCGGTTGGTGTAGAATTGTTGTTTGGCTTTATGATGATATATTCATAATGTTTTTGCCTGTATTGTGCAAGAATGGTGTTGGATTTTGTCCATCTTCATTGTCTCTCCGGTTGTTGCAGTATTTGTTTTGTTTGCTTTTTGTGTGTTTTTGTGGGCCTTGCTTGGGACTGCTACAGCAGCAAGGATGGTTTTGTTCCAGTTTTCAGTGGTCATGTCCAGGTCAGGTATGTCGTGATATAGGCTTGGGGTTATTTCTTCCAAGAACCTTTCCTTGTGAAAGCTAGTAAATGTTCTTTCTGTATGTTGTGGTATCAGTGATTTTTTTAGGCACATCTTGAAATCTATGAGGACAAACTCAGGAGAACGCCCCAGGTGTTGGTTTTGATAGCAGATCTTTAGAAGTAGAGAGCCTTGGGGAAAAACACATGCTGTCCTGGATATCCGCTATCTGAGGAGAGGGATTCCCAGCCTCTTCCAACATGGCTGTCTTTAACACCAAAACCGTGAGTGATTTTAATGCTGGAGACGGTTGTGCCGGTGTGTCCAAACCCCCCCCTCCCCCCAAGCCAACAAAATTTATTTATTTAATGCTTTTATATATCGCGCTCTTTAAAATCAGTGCGGTTTACAGATAACATTTTGTACAGAGCAGGGAGAGCCTGCTTTGCACTTACATTGAACGGGTAATGCAACTTGGATTTAGAACTGGGGTAACTATATATAGTCTAAGCAGGATGTCACTGCGCAGTTGTAGCGACATGGCTTACCCTAAGAACTATGTACAGGGATGTAATTTATTTACAAGGTTGTCTGTTATTTACAATTAGATGGTTGGGGGTATGGCGGGTGAGGTTGTGTTGTTGGCCTGTGAGTAGTGTAGGAGAAAAAGGTGGTGCTTTAGTGCCTTTCTGAATTGGACAAGGTCAGTGATCACTTGGATGGTAGTTGGGAGCTTGTTCCAGCAAGTGGGTGCGTAGAACATAAAGGCTCTGTTCTTTGTTGCCTGAGTGCATTATGTTATTTCACTGGGGGTTATTAGTGTGTTGGTGGCGAAAGTCCTTCTTGCTCTCTTTGCAGGAGTGGGGTGGAGAAGGACCACCAAAGGAAAATTGTAATTGGTTGTAATTGTTGTACTGCCAAGTCTCCAGACTGATTCCTGTGGGGTGGAGAAGGTCCATCAAGGAGGTAGAGGATATTTTGTTGATGGCTTTGAAGGTTATCAGTACTACTTTGTAAGTGAGCCAGCAGTAGATTGGTAGCCAGTGCAGATTCTTTAGGATTGGAGTGATGTGATCTCTTCTAGAGACCCCGTGTAGGAAGCGGGCAGCAGCGTTCATTGCTACTGTAGTGGGTTTAGTGTGTTCTTAGGGAGTCCATGCAGGATCACATTGGCGTAGTCAGTGGGGGGTTACAAGTGCCTGGAAAACTGTTTGGACGTCATCTGGTTGCAGCAAGGGTCAGAGATGTTGAAGGGAGGAGTAGCCTAGTGGTTGGGGCAAGGTACTTCAGGCCGGAAGGTCGGGGGTTCAAATCCCACTAGAGGACAGCAACCTTGGGCCGGAAGGACTGGGGTTTCTAGTCCTACAGGTGCTCCTTGTGGTCTTGGGCAAGCCACTTAACCCTCCATTGCCCATGTTCCCTGTAAGTATTAGTTTATGTGTCTCATATCCCCGCGTGTTAAATGTATCCCCCAATTGTGTTGTGACCGCTTTGATTGAAGGATAAGGCGGTATACAAAACTGTCTAAATAAAATAAATAAATAAATAAAAATCTTATGGTAGATTTGCTTGATGGTGTTGCCTATGTGCGCTTTCAAGTTGAGGTGCTGGTCTAGCATGACGCCTAGGTAGCAGATGGTGGATCTACTCGGGAGCTCGGCGTCTCTCGTCTTTAATGTTGGTGGGGAGAAGGTTCGATTCCTTGTGATGAACAGCACGTCTGTCTTGCTGAGGTTTATCCTGAGACTCTGTGAGTGGAGCCAGTCAGTGATGGCATCAAAGCATTTTACTAGTGATGAGAAGTCTGGTTGGCTGATAGTGAATGGGGTGAAGAGTAGTACGTCATCTGCATAAATCAGACAGGAGATGTTGAAGGAGCGGATGATTGCACATATTTATTTATTTTATTTATTTAACAGTTCTTCTATACCGCTCTATTTTAGATCAGAGCGGTTTACATTCAACATCAACCATACAACACAGGAACCCTGAGTTGTATTTACAATAAACAGGAGATCAACTTGGCAGTAACTGGGGGAACTATGTACATTGTATGGGCTGCATATATATATTGGCTGCATATATATATTGAATAAGAGGGAAGAGAGTGAGGAGCCCTGGGGAACGCCATGTTTTTGTTGAAAAGGCTTGGAGGTCATAGAGCCTGTTCGTACCTGCTGCCATCTATCTGTTAGATACAATTTGCGCCAGCTCCAGGCTGAACCATGGATTCCCTTCTTCCCTGAAGCCATGTTGGCATGGGTCGAGGGGGGCAGTAGAGTCGATGTGGTCCTGGATTTGACGTTGGATGACCTTCTCAATTATCTTGGCTAGCAGCGGGATGCTTGAGATTGGTCGATAGGATTCTACCTTCTGGGGGTTCAGTTTCTTCTTCAGAAGGGGTCGGATTGACGTCTGTTTGAGGCATGATGGGAAGAGTCCTGTGGAGAAGGACAGGTCCATGATCTTAGCTAGAATTGGGCTGAGTTCATTGTGCAGTGATCTTATCCAGAATGCTGGGCAGGGATTGTTCGGAGCAGTGGTGGAGTTGATGGCTGCAATGATGTCCTCGATGCCTTTGGCCGATGGTGTTGTGAGAGAGGTGAGCGGCATTAGTTGGTATTGGTTGTGACTAGGAATGGACTTCGTGGCTGCACTGACATTGCTGGATTTGGCTAATAAGTAGTTTGCATATTCCTGAGGGTGTAACATGGTTGGTTGGGTGGTCGAAGGTTCTTTCGTCAGGGTCTTCACTATGTTGAAGAGGTTGTGAGATTTGTTTAGGGAGTGACGCAGGAGTTCGGAATGGTGTTCTTTCATTTTCACTGAGATTGAGTCTCGGTGTACCTTCAGGTGGGAGGTGTAGACTGCCTGGTCAGCTGGGGACTGGGAGCGTTGCCATCTTTTTTCTAGTTTCCTAAGGAGAAGTAGTGAGGTCCATAGATCCGCGGAGAACCATTGTGCTGATTTCCTACTTCTTGGTGGCTTATCTGGGGCAGGTAGGCATGCAAAGGATCTCAGGCTGTTATTCCAAGTGGCCATCATTTCTTCCAGGTTAGGCGACGCCAGCTTGAGGTTTGGAAGGACTTCATTGAGGATCGCCTCTTTGTTGAAGAGTCCGAAACGTCCTGTAGGTGCTGATGAGTTCTCGACTGCTTTACTAGGCAGGTTGCTATCTTGATGCATGGGTATCTGGAATTTGATTAGATTGTGGTCTGACCATGTGACTGGGGTGATGGCTAGGTCAAAGTTGTAGTTCAGGCTTATGTCTGGTCGTGGGATGAAGACAAGGTCTAGTGTATTTCCTTTCCGGTGGGTGAGTGCATCGACTATCTGTTCATAGCCTAGGTCGTTGAGTGCTTCATGGAAGGCTTTGGAATGAGTATTTTGAAGAGCTGGTAGGTTAAAGTCTCCCAATACCCAGTTTGGCCTGTGTGCTTGGGGTTGCAGGCAAGGTCAGTTATGGTTGCGAGGTCTTCAGGGGAGGAGGATGGGGATCTGTAGATTAGGTTGATGGTGCTGTAGTTGTTGGTTATGGTGATTGTATCAAGGTGTGTTGTGCTGTTGGAGCTGATCAGCTGATATTGGAGCTCTGTTTTTACTAGGATGAATTTGCCACCTCCTCTGTGGTTAGCTCTGTGGCAGGTGTGGATTGAAAAGTTGGGGGGGGGGGGATGAGTTGGTTGATAAGGACTGAATCTGAGTCGGTGAGCCACAGTTCAGTGACCAGTAGGATGTCTAGCTCAAGGTATGTTATAAGGTCGGTGATGGCTGGCCATTTCTTGCGGACTGACCTGCATTTGAGGGCACACTTCAGGTTGCATGGGTTTTGGGGCTGCGCCCCTTTGGACTTTGCAGGGTGTTAGAGCGGTATGTAGATTAAGTGTGGGTGAGAGTCTTGAAAGGATTCTGTTGGTGTACAGCGTGTGCTGCCGTGATATCTCCTTCCTTGGCCTTGTAGGATTGGAATAGGGTTGTGGTTGGAGGCCGAAGTGAGGGAGCCATTGAGTGCGTTGCTGAGGAGGTACAAACTGGTTAGGGTTAGGATGGATATGGCCATGTTGAGTTGTCGGGGGCAGTGATTCCTGTGTGTGGCAATAATTACCTTGTACAGCAATGGCTAGCTTGATCAATAGCGGCTAACTTGTACAGCAGTGAATACTTTGCACTTCAATGAGTACTTTATAAAGCAACAATGAATACTTGTAAAGGAATAGCTAGCTTAACAATAGTGGCTAACTTGTACAGCAATGAATACTTTGCACTTCAAAAGCCCTGGAAAGGGGAAACCCCGAGTCCGGTAACCCCAGAAAAACAAAAGGACTGTTTCCCAATGCACTCGCATCCAATTGGCCTTCCTGATGCCAAAATGGAACGTGCTCTACTGCTTGCATCAGCAGGAATCCCCGAGCTTCGCACTGCTCATTTCACTGCCTGTTGAGTCCCCCAAACTTCGCCACTAACAGGCACTGACCCTGCTGCGGAGGACTGTTAAACTGGAGCTGCGATGAGAGGGCTGGAGGAGTCCTTCCCCCTGCGGCCCAATGTCTTCAACAAAATCGGCAATCACAGCACTGGATCGATTCAGCAGTGGCAGGATGCTACTCCTAACCCACTCAAGGGATCGGGAGCACTGCACCAGTGCTCCACAGCACAAGCACTGCACCAGTGCTCACCAACTCCAATCTCTTTCAATTGCGGCTGTCTACCTTTCTTTTTAGTTGTGGCAGTGGCCCTTTAAAACAAAAACACCCCCATTTTCAAACCCCTTTTCAATTCAGAACTCTTTCCTTATTTGTAGCCCTTGAGTGGAGTCCAGATTACGCAGAAACAATGCTCAGTAAACTGCTTGGAGATTGAGAATACTGAGTCTGGTAGGAGGTGTCGGCTCAGTCTCCAAGCTGCTGGTGAGGCGAGATAACCCACAAATCTAGACTGGACTGGAGGGACAATTAAGGAAGGAGAAAACGGGTGATTTGTCTGAAAAATTACCATGAGAGACCCATGAGTGATATCTCTCTCCCTTTTACATAAATGTCTGTCTGTCTGTTTTTCCTATTAGGAATAAAAAAGGCATAAAGGAATGTATCCTTTTTTAATTTCGCAATAAAGGGAACCTGAGGTATATATTTATTTTTTTATTGATCCATCAAGGAGTTTCTTGACTTAAATTAGGGCATTAATATTTAAGTGTTTTATAAAGAAAACATATATGAATGCATATTATTTATAAAATAGTCAACCAGAACTATACTCAGTAGTTCACAAATTCTCTCATACAAATGTACACCTGTATTTTTTAATAAAATGTGCATGTACATTGAAACTGCCCCATCTCCATCCAAATACGCCCCTCGAAATGTGTACAAGTGGTGTATGTTCCATCCATATATGGCCACATAATATTAGAAAAGCCCTTTTCCACACGTGAAAAACCTTTATAAAATTACTACCTTAATTAACAGTGATCTTTCTTTTGCTTAGTGTGGCGATCATGGTGTAGGCTCTAAATTTCTCTGCTGTTTGCAGCTACAGCTCCACAGCATTTGCTGCTCAACTCTCACTCCCTTGAGAGAATAATCCATATACTCATACATAGAGGAGGATCCCCCTAGACCATATCAATCTACAGTTCTCTAAAAAAGGGTACAGCGCTCCACACATGTCTTGCCCTATTCCACCAGTGCTGGATATATGAAGTAGACATGTCTGTGCCTCTCCCTTTATTTTCTGTCTCTGGGTTATATTGTATGTCTCAATTTAATTCTTGTGCTCTTTCTTTCCAGCAGTGTCTCCTCTGTGCCTTCTCCACTTCCTAGAGCCGGTGAGTTTTCTGACCTGAGACTTTATTCCTCATAAACACTGCAGACTTTTTAATTTTCTCTATTTCAGTTCTCTAAAGGTGAAAGAGCAGCACAGAAAGTTGTATGTTAATTCCTCATTTCTAGAAACTACGATGAGAAAAAATTCTTCCTCTTATCACCAAATCCTTACTCAAGGCTAGAGGTTTACATAGCACTACAAGACCCTAAGAACTAGGTGTCACCTTACTGGGATCACTGCTGGGAAGGTGATAAGTTTGCTGCAGGCTCATCGCTAAAGAAATGGTAGAGCCCAGGAGAAGAGGCTGTTGCACAACTCCCAGCAGCCTCTCTAAAAAGACAGGCAAGTAGGCAGATGGAGACAAGGATCAGAAGCTGCTGCATACTGTGGGAATCTGAATGGTTTTCTCACAGTTCTAGTTGCCTCTGTACTTAAGGGTGTATGTTCCTCATCCTTCCTCTAGGTCAGTACAGATATGTGGGTTTCTCTCTCTCCTACCAGCAGATGGAGACAGAGAACAACTGGTTTGATATCACCCTATACAGAGTCCTGTGAAACTCTCAGATAGCTAGTATTTCTTTTTCTAGCAGATGGTAAGCTAGCAGTCCTGTGCAGTCTGTGGCAGGCCTATTGGCCACAACGTTGTTTGACTGACTTGGTTGCTCTTACTGGTGCTAGTAGGGCTGCGAGAGGGCTTGGACTGGTTGATGTCTGGTTGTGGTATCCTAGGAGTGCAAAACCTGGCTGGGGCAAGTTCCTGCCTCTTCTCCCCCTCTTCACTCCCAATTTTCCTCTATCTCTGCTACCCTTTCTTACTTTTCTGTGATCTCTGAGGAGGAAACCGCATACCTTCTTTCCTCCTCCAAACTCACTACCCACTCCTCTGATCCTATTCCCACCTGTCTCCTGTCCAATCTCCTCCACTGTTGTGCCTTCCATCTTTCATATTCTCAATCTATCGCTCTCCACTGCAACTGTCCTGCAGCCTTCAAACATGCTGTAGTTACACCTCTCCTCAAGAAACCCTCACTTGATCCTACCTGTCCTTCTCCCTCCTCGCCTTCATTTCTAAACTACTTGAACATGCGGTTCACTGCCGTTGCCTTGACTTTCTTTCCTCTCAAGCCCTCCTGGATCCTTTACAATCTGGCTTTTGTCCTTTACATTCTACTGAAATGGCTTTTCCCAAAGTCTATTCAGTCCTTATCCTTCTTGACCTCTCTGCTGCTTTTGACATTGTTGACCATAACCACCTTCTTGATATCCTGTCCTCGCTTGGTTTTAAGGGATCTGTACTATCCTGGTTCTCTTATTTCTCCTATCGCTCTTTCAGTGTTCTTTCAGGTGGATCCTCCTCTGCTGCTATCCTGCTATCAGTTGGTGTACCCTAAGGATCTGTCTTGGGTCCACGCCTTTTCTCTCTGTATACCCAGTCCCTTGGTGTGCTCATCTCTTCCCATGGCTTTCAGTACCATCTTTATGCTGATGACTCACAGATCTACCTCTCCACACCTGAAATCTCTCCAATAATCTAGACCCGGATCTCTGCCTACCTTTCTGACATTGCTTCTTTCTCACTGCCACTTGAAATTGAACATGGCCAAAACTGAGCTTCTTATTTTTCCCCCTAAAACTTTCTCTCCTCTTCCTCCTTTCTCAGTCTCTATGGATGACTCTCTATTCTGTTTCCTCGGCTCGCAACCTTGGGGTCATCATTGACCCCTCTCTCTCCTTTTCCACACATATCCATCTGATAGCTAAGACCTGCCGTTTCTTTCTCTATAACATCAACAAAATCTGTCTATTCCTTTCTGAACACACTAATAAGACAATTATCTACTCCTTAATCACCTCCCGTCTTGACTATTGTAACCTACTCCTTACTGGTCTCCCTCTGAATCATCTCTCTCTCATTCAATCTGTTCAACACTCTGCTGCGCGGCTAATCCTCCACCAGCCTCGTCATGCTCATATCAAGTCACTCATGCTTCTCAAGTCGCTTCATTGGCTCCCTATCCTTTTCCGCATCCAGTTCAAACTTCTCCTGCTGACCTATAAGTGTTTTCACTCTGCAGTTCCTCAATAACTTTTCCTTTCTTATACCTCCCTACACCCCTCCTCGGGATCTCTGCTCTGCTGGCAGATCGCTTCTCTCTGTGCCCTTCTCTTCTATTGCTAGCTCCAGACTTCACTCATTTCACCTTGCTGCACCTTATGCCTGAAACAAACTACCTGAGTCTGTACGTCAGGTGCCTTCTCTGACCCTTTTCAAATCCAGGCTGAAAACTCACCTCTTCGCTGCCGCTTTCGGATCTTGACTCACCTGATTTCCTTGTGTTTCCTTACCATTCCCCCTAGATGTATCCCTGTCTACACCTACTGTGTTGTCTGTCTTGACTAGATTGTAAACTCTGATGAGCAGGGACTGTCTTAGATGTCTGTGCAGTGTTGCATGTGTCTTGTAGTGCTATACAACTGCTCAGTAGTAGACTTACTGGTTGTAGTAGAAGCTGTCCTTCTCTCTTGCTCTTGGAGGGCTAGGATAGCCTGGAATCTGCAGCTTAGTTCAGGGGGTCTGTGCAAGGCAGTGGAGCCAGCAGAAGCTGTTACCTTTTTGGCTACATTGGGTCCAGAGCAGGACAACCGCTACTTGCAGAGAGCTTCTCTCTGCAGGCTGGCGATAGGTCAGGGGACAGGATTCGGTGGTGAGGAAGGTTTTTATCCAGAGTTTTTCCTCCTTGAGGCCAGTCTACAATTTCAGAACTGTATGAGAACTTGGAGATTGCAAGCTTATTGATAGCTTATGGTGCATTCCATGCTTTAAAGCACATTTTATTATCAGTTTCAGTCTTCTGTAGCATTCTTTGCTAATCTTTTTTTTTCTCAAAATTTGTGCAGATTCCACCTTTTTCTTCTCTAAATTTATATGCAGTTTCCTGCTCAAGCTCTTTTATACTACATCCTTTGCACATTTGTCTAGAGTAGACCAAAAGAGAGTCTGATGTCATTTTGAGAAATTCTTCACTAATTGCTGCTCAAAAAAAAAAAAAGAAGATAATGCAGTTTCTGAAATCCAAGTACATTATAGTGGCGAAGTATTACTGTGCACAAAAGAGGAGCAAAATCTGGGAGTGATTATATTTGATGATCCTAAGGTAGCCAAAGAGGTAGCAAAGGTGATAGCAAAAGCTAGAAGGATGCTTGGGTGCATAGGCTGATAGTGGTTCTAAAGAAGTGTCTGGTGAGACCTCATTTAGCATGCTATATGCAGTTCTGGAGATTGCACCTTCAAAGGGATAGGAACAGGATGGAGTCTGTCCAGAGGATGTCTATTAAAATGGTTAATGGTTTTTATCATAAAGTCTATGGGGATAGACTCATTCTAACTATGTATACTTTGGAAGAAAGGCGGGAGAAGGAGGATATGATAGAGACATTTAAATTTATTTATTTATTTATTTATTTTTAGTGCCATCAAGTCAGTGTTGACTCATAGCAACCCAGCTACCTCTGGGTTTTCTTGGCAATGTATCACCAGAAGTAGATTGCCAGCCTTTTCTTCTGAGGCAATGGAGGGTAAAGTGACTTGCCCAAAGTCACAAGGAGTGAAAGTGGGAATTGAACACTTGATCTTCTGGGTACTAGGCAGTTGCTCTAACCACTAGGCTACTCCTCCACTCAAAATTTAAATACCTCCATGGTATATAAATGTACAGTGGGTATGCCTCTTTCATTGGAAAGGGAGCTTTGGAACAAGGGATCATAGGATGAGGGTGGAAGGCGGGATAAGCTTAGGAGTAATCTAAGGATATATTTTTTTTAAAAAAAGATTGGTGGATGCATGGAACGGTTTTCCCATGGAGATGACAGTATCTGAATTCAAGAAAGCTTGGGACAAGCACAGAGGATCTCTGAGTGAAAGGCAAGAATTGCAGAGCTTAATAGTTGATGTGGAAAGGCAGACTGGATAGGCTGTATAGTCTTTCTGCCATCATTTTCTCTGTTTCTATGAGTTGTTTTATCAAATGATTATCACAGGGTTATCTGTGCTGAATTCATAGTCCAATGACTTAATAAAGCTATTTAGTAAATTTAATGCCATGCAGAACAAAATAGGTGACAGGGAATCTTCTTAAATATTCTTTGCTGGATCTTGATGTTAGGAATGGCAAGCTATCCTTCATAATACAGATGATGTGTATGCCGTATTTGCATGGTGATGTACTTAATTACCCACGATTCACTCTGTATATTTCAAGACACTATGAACCAAGAGTGTGTGATGCAGTCAAAAACTTTCATCTCCAGGAGCAAGCAGGAATGGAGTCTTCACATACGGGTGACGTCAGTACCGACGGAGCCTGTGCGAGAATGCTCCCCAATGTCTAATTGGAAAGCTTTTGGGAGCACGTCACTGTGCTTGCGCGACTGTCTTCCCACCTTCCCAGCTGCCTCTCCTCAGTTCTTTGTTTTCCGCATAGCCAGCAGGAAGCAAATCCCGTCACTGCAGAAAAAATGTCTCTTTTATGGATTGCATCTGTCTTCCCGTCGAAGCCGGCACCATCAAAGACATCGCCAGTTCCTTTTCCTTTCTTTCTTCTTTTTACTTAATTTCCAAAAAGAAATTAATGCACCTCGATGCCATCGATGTATGGAGAAACCAACTAGTGTTTTCAAAAAATGTGCTGTATGTACCAGCACTTTCTCAGTGACTGATGCCCATGACTGGTACTTAAAATGTCTCGGCCCACACCACCAGCCAAAAGATTGTCCCCTTTGTCAAAAGATGACACAGAGAGGCCTATAGAACTAGTTCTCTAAACTTGGGACACTCTTCCCCTCGGATGTGGTTTCCCTCATTTTTACATCATCGAGGGCCTCATCCTCTTCCCATGGATCCCCGGTATTGGCAAAGACCAAGCACAAGTCTTCATCAAAGAAGAAACAACCCTCCAGAGGTAGATATCATTCCAAGCATCGAGATTCCTTGGGTGTGGCTGTAGAGGAGGATCGGCCTGCCAAACAGCCCGAGTGGGAGGCTCTGTCCTCCAAAGCCAACGAGAGGGGTACCAGAATGCTCTCGAGGCCTCAACCTCCAGAGAGCTACTGGTGCCATGCTCCAGGACGGTAGTGGAAGTACCTGCCACCGATACCCAAGCATCAGCAACATCGATGGACCAGCGCATATGGCCATTGAGCGGAGCTTGGCAGCTCTCCTGGCATCCTCTGTACCTATAAAACCATTGGTGCCAGGTACCCCCCTAACGGTACCAGTGCTGACATAGTCACAGGTGGCAGATACGCCAGTGCAGATGGCATCGCCATTGCCACCCTTGCCCTCTCTTGAGTCTGTCACTAATAACGGTACCCAGCCCAGGTGGCTTACTGAGGCCAATACCACGGCGCATCGGTACCAGCATCTAGCTTCGGCAGAGCACCATGCCTGTCGATACTTTGAGTCCTCCGATTCTGTTTCCAGTGCTTTGGATGCAGAGTCACTTGATTCCTGGGGGCCCTGGAACCCACCCTCTGGAGCCTTCCCCACTGCAACACATGTCGCCTCTGAAAGACATGTCCTTCCAGGAATTCATGTGAGAGACCTAGCTAAGAGTCTCTCCATCACCGTAACATCAGAAAAGGAGCCAAGGGTGGAGGAATTGGAGATCCTTCAATATCCAGCAGCACCCAAAGAGGCATCCGCTCTGCCAGTGCACCGCATCCTGCATGACCATATGCTCCATATGTGGAAGACGCCTCTCACAGTCTCACCTCACACTCGTCAACTCGATACCATGTACCAGAATGTCTGAGCTTCCAAAAGCTGCAACTTCCACACCACCTCAAATCCAGGGAGGGAATCGAGGACTCTTGATGCCTTTGGGCGGCAATTTTTCCAGGCACCCATGCTCTTGGCCAGGATTAACTCCTATTTTTACTACATGGGAATGTTCCTCAAGGAGATATCCAGGGATCTCGAGGCTTTTGCTCCTCTCCTCCCAGGTGATGGCAGACTATCTTGCCCTAGTCAAGCATAGCCAAAATGTATCTGAATTTGTCAATAGGGCCACCTTCTATGCCTTTGAATGTACAAGCAGGGCCACAGCCATATGCATTGGGGCCCATAGAATTGCATGGCTTCAGGCCTCAGATCTTGAACAGTGAGTTCAAGATAAGCTGGGCAACATAACCTGCACAGGGGAGAACAGAAGCTCTTTGGCAAAAAACTGGCAAGATAAAGCCTATCAATTAGAGTCAGAGAACACTACTCTTAAGAGACTGTCCAGAGTCACAGCTGACTCTGCTAGGAAAAAGACATCTGCAAAGAAGTCTTTCTACAATAATAATAAGAAGTTCTTCTCTTCTTCTCCACCTGCTTCTCAGTACCAGGGTCAGGCCCCATAGAAGAGACAGCAGCAGCAGCCTCCTAAGCAACAGAAGAAGTCACAGGTAGCTAAATCTCAACCAACTCCGTAGCTACAGTCTGCACCTGCTTTTTGACTCTTTCCTAGAGAACATTGCCACCCTGCCTCTGGAGGAACCCCACCCCTGCCACATAGCAGGTAGACTCTGTCACTACGCCCACAGATGGCACCTCATCACCTCAAAGCAGTGGACACTAAGCATGGTCCAGGAAGGGTACAGACTACATTTACAGACTCCTTCCCCCATGAAAGTGGAGGGGCAATCATACACAACCCCCACTCGCCACTCTCTTAAAGGATGAGGTGTCCTCTCTTCTGTCTTAGGGTGCCATAGAAGAAGTCCCCACATCCCAACAGGGAATGGGTTTCTACTCTCTGCACTTTCTCATCCCAAAGAAAACGGGAGGGTACAGGCCCATTCTGGACCTCAGAAACCTCAACAAGTTTCTAGTCCAAGAAAAGTTCAAGATGATCTCCCTTGGGATTCTTCTAACCTACCTCTAGAGTCAGGACTGGCTCTGTTCTCTAGATCTAAAAGAAGCGTACACACACACATTCTGATCCACCCAGGACACAGGAAGTTTCTACACTTCACTTCTCAAGGAAAACAGAGTCCTCCCCTTCAGACTCTCCTCTGCCCCAAGGGTCTTCACAAAGTGCATGGCAGTCATAGCCGCATACCTAAGATCTCTGGGGATATTGGTCTTCCCCTACTTAGACGACTAGCTAATAAAAGCAGACACCTCCCAAGAGGTGTCTCCTTGCATCATACCATCACAGTGCTACAACACGTGGGCTTTGTGATAAACTTCCCAAAGTTTCAGCTTGCTCCAACTCAAAAACTGAAGTTCATAGGAGCCCTACCAGGCACCCAACAGTCCAGGGCATTCCTGCCCCAGCTCCACTTTGCCCATTTAGTCAAAATAGAGTCCCAGGCGCTCCTACGAGTATATCTGACCGCCCGAGAGATGCTACAGCTCCTTGGACACATGGTCTCTACAGTACATGTCGTTCCATATGCCCAACTACATATGGGGACAGCCCAGTGGACTCTTGCCTCCCAGTGGAAGCAGGCCTTGGGCCATCTCCGGGATAGGATCCAAGGCACTTCCCGTCTGACCACATCCCTTCAGTGGTGGTATTCTCCAGAAAATTTGCTCATAGGATCACCTTTTCAGATGCCTCCAATTCAATGCATCCTGACAGATGCCTCCAAACTGGGTTGGGGAGCTCACCTGGGCAACCTGACTACACAGGGGCTCTGGAGAACGCAAGAGTCACAACTCCAGATCAATCTCCTATGCCTTAATGGTGTTTCAACACCACCTCAGGGCACAAGAGGTCCAAGTCAGGGTGGACAATCAGGTTGCCGTGTTCTGTGTGAACAAGTAGGTAGGAACAGGCTCCTGGGCCCTCTGCGAGGAGGCGCTACACCTGTGGTCCTTTGCTATTGCTCATCAAATAGACCTCCAAGCGGTGTACCTCCTGGGAGAGTCAAATGTCTTGGCAGACAGACTGAATCACATCCTTCTTCCCCACGAATGGTCTCTCCATGCGGACACAACATCCTACATCTTCTAGACCCGGGGAACTCCAGACGTAGATCTGTTTGCGATTCCCCAAAATGCCAAGCATTCTCGCTTCTGCCCAAGAGCTCCAACATCCATCAACCAACCAGTGGATGCCTTCCACCTACACTGGGTTTGGGGTCTGCTTTATACTTTTCCTCCTATACCCCTCATTCTCAAGATGCTTTCAAGCTTCAGTCGGATAAGGGCTCCATGATACTTATAGCCCCCCACTGGCTGAGGCAACCGTGGTTTCCTCTGCTACTAATCTGACTCAGACTCAACCTCTGTGATTGGGATCTGTGCCCGATCTCCTCTCCCAGGATGACGGCTCGCTACAACATCCCAATCCACAGTCTCTCAGTCTCACAACTTGGCTGCTGAGAGCATAGCTTTCCAAGATCTTGACCTTACCTAAGGGGTTAAGATCCTTTTGGCTTTTAGGAAGCCCTCCACCAGACATTCATATGCTTTCAAGTGGCATAGATTTTCTGTCTGATGTTCCCAAAAGAATTTTAATCCCTTTTCTGCTCTAATGGAGTCACTCCTCCATCTGTCATCATCAGGTCTGAAGACCAACTTGGTGAGAGTCCACCTCAGTGCAATTGCAGCCTCTCACCACCTACTGGATGGCAGCCCATCTCCTCTCAACCGCTAGTAGCCCATTTCATGAGAGATCTTCTGTCCAAACCGCCCATTAAGCCACCTCCGGTAGCTTGAGACCTCAACTTCATTCTAGTGCAGCTTCTCAAGCCGCCCTCTGAACCATTGGCCACAACCTCACTAAAGTTCCTGTCTTGGAAGGTAATCTTCCTAATTGCCCTCACTTCAGCTTAGATGCATTAGTGAGCTTCAGGCTTTAGTGGCGGACCCATCCTATACCTGGTTCCACCATGACATATTCATTCTTGGGACTCATCCATACTTAATGCCAAAGGTGGTATCTCCTTTTCATTTAAACCAGCCAATTTTCCTTCCAGTCTTCTTTCCCAAATCACATGCGCCTCGAGTGGAAGCAACCCTGCACACTCTTGATTACGAGCATGCATTGGCTTTCTATCTCTAAAGGACTCAAGATCACCGCAAAGCCTCGCAGCTGTTCATCTTCTTTGACTCTAGTCACCTGGGTCTCCCTGTATCTAAACGCACACTCTCCAGATGGCTAGCAGACTGCATCTCATTTGCCTATGACGAAGCACTACTCTCCCTGGAAGGGCATGTCACTGCTCACAATATTTATGCCATGGCAACCTCAATGGCAAACCTATGCTTGGTTGCCATTGACCAGATATGCAAAGCAGCAACTTGGTCTTCTCTCCATACCTTTGCTGCCCATTATTGTCTGGACAAGGACTCCCGTCGGAATGCCATGTTTGGGCAGGCTGTACTCCAGCACCTCTTTCAGACTTAGAGGCAACTCCTACTCTCTGTCCCGGACTTTGACGACACCAGAAATCCATGAGGGATCCATGACCTCTTCAAACCTACTCCGAGGCGAACCTCCACCAGTTCTGAAATCACTTCAGCTGGCATCTGGGAACTAGGGAGTCCCATATGTGAAGACTGCATTCCTGCTTGTTCCTGGAGATAGCATAGTTACGCACCTGTAACAGGTGATCCCTGGGAACAGCAAGAATTTAGTCTTCACAGCCCGCCCTCCTCCCCTAGGAGTTGTAGGGTTTCTTTTTCTCTCCTTTCTCAGCTACAAACTCAACTGAGGAGAGGGAGTTGAGAAGGCAGTCGTGCAGGCGCAGTGGAGTGCTCCCAAAAGCTTTCCAATTGGGCGCTGGAGAGCGTTCCCGCATGGGCTTCATCGGTACTGACGTCACCCATATGTGAAGACTAAATTCCTGCTGTTCCCAGAGATCACCTGTTACAGGTGAGTAACTACTCTTTATAGACAATTCATGCTATACTGAGGCTTCGTTTTTTCTCTGTTGTTTTCGCTAGCTGATTGTCCCAGGCATGTACCTTGTATTCTTTTTTTTAAGCTGACACTTCACCTGCTGTTTTTTTCTGTTACTAGGCACAAGCACAGAGGAGAGGAGGAGGGACTCCACATTTATAGCCAGTGGAATGCCCCGCCCATCAGCTCCGATTCCCTTGCTATCATCCCCTCCACGCCTGGATATTAGTCCAATACTCCCAGGAAAGCATGATGGTAAGAAAGAGGCTCTATGCAATAGAAGGAAGGGACAAAGGAAGGCATATTCTGTAACTGAACTTTATTTGAAATTTAATAGTGCTGTAAGTCACCTTGAACATGATTTGGAAAGGCAGGCTAAAATTTCTAAAAAATATATAATATTTGGGTTGATATTCAAAACAAATTGTACTTTCAACGGCAGCTGATGAGCATATACAGTAACTTGTCTATCCATGTAGTATTAGGATGTTTAAATCACTAAACAGCCTGATACTATATGTGTAAGAAGGGGTCAAGTTTGGAACAGAGTGAGCTGAAAAACTATCCCGATATCTAAATAGTAGCCGATTATCATTGCTAAGTTATACATTTAGTTTAGGCCTGCTATATAGTAGAATGGAATGGATAAATGCAAATTGGCTGTTTACTCTTTCAGAAAGCACAAAAACTAGGGAGCTACTTCATTAAGTTACTGAGCAGCACATTTAAACAAATCAGAGAAAATGTTTTCATTGAATGCATAATGAAGCTGTGGCATTTGATGTAAAAGCAAAGACATGGGCTAAGAGACATGGAAGCACTAAAGGCATACAATGATGGATCCAAGGGCGCATAACGGAGGGGGTTTCTTTTTCTTGGTTCACCTTTTTCTTTTCCCCAGTTTATTTAATTTTGATGAGGAGTTTGGGATGTTGCTATGAACATGATGGCATATGTGCCTGGTTCTATATGTGTCACATTTGATCTAATAAAAATTTAACCAAAAAAAAAGCTAAGTGTCACCAGCAGAGGAGTTTTAGCTGGGGGTCAGGCTTTAGGTGGCAGGCTCAGGCTCCCCTATGACTAAACCAAGGCTGTTTGGTTGGTTGATGATTCTCCGGTGGTAATTTCTGCTAATTTTGAGCTGCCCCCTGAGTGTTGTTTTTTTTCATTGCCTTTCTGGGCCTGGTCCTTTTAAGTTTTCAGCGGCACTCTGCAGTGCATTGCAGCCAGCTCCAACTGTAGCCACGGCAGTCAGGACCATGTGGAGAACGACTGGGGCAAAATGTGGCTCTGGTTTTGGTGCGCTCTCTTGGAAGACGAACACTTGCGGCTTGGGGGAGGGGGCTTCAGGCATCTGGAACAAGGTTCTCATTTTCACTAGCTAGTACAGTTGCTTTTACTTTAGTTTTGTTGGCTGAAGCGCTCTCCACATGTTTTTCTCATGCTGGGGAGAAAGAAGGCTAGGCCGGTTTGTGTTGCCTGTGAGGCACGTCGGGGAGCAGCTGTCAGCCGCTGGCGTTTGCTGCAGCTGTGAAGCGGAGAACAGGGCTGCAGGGGATGACCTCCGGCAGTCTCAGTCTTTGGTGGGAGAGACCCCAGGGTCTCTTGTGTATGAGGAGCAGCAGCTCAGGGAGGTTTCACCACAGGCCTCTGATCTTGCGGTTTCGGTGGAAAGAGCGGCCATGATTGAGCAACCTGACCCTCCTGTTCTCAGCCCTGCAGGGAGACTGGATTCAGTTCTTTTTCTCCCTAGCAGGCTATCTGGCTCTAGTGGGGGAGCCAGCCAGGTTCCATTTTCTCTGGAGTTTGTATTACTCCTTCACCAGGTGGGGTCAGGATGCCTTGACCCTGGTCCCGGTCAAGTGGAGCCGCTTGATTGAGGAGGTTGACAAGGATCGTAATTCTATGCTGTCCACGGCATCAAATGACCCCGTGGAAGAGCTTTTGGGGGCTCTGCAGTGATGGTTCATTGGGGGATCTGGAGGAAAGGAGATACCCCACATAGTGCGGAAGGTAAATGCAAGACATTGATAAGGCAGGCAAAGAGAGAATTTGAGAAGAAGCTTGCTGTGGAAGCAAAAACACAAAATAAAGACTTTTTCAAGTACATTCATAGCAAAAAAAAAAAAAACTGTGAGAGAGTCAGTTGGACTATTAGATCATAGAGGGGTAAAAGGGGCACTAAGAGGGGACAAGCTGTAGCGGAAAGAATGAATGAATTCTTTGCTTTGGTCTTTACTGAGGAAAATGTAGGGATGTTACATATGACTGAAGTGGTATTTAAAGGTGATACTGCAGAAGAATTGAAAGAAATATCGATACACTGGGAAGATGTAGTACAGCTATTTGATAAACTGAAGAGTAGCAAATCACCTGGACTGGATGGTATACATCCAAGGGTGTTGAAAGAACTGAAATATGAGATTGCGGACCTGCTATTAGTAATCTGTGAACTATCATTAAAATCATCTGTAATACCTGAAGATTGGAGGATCGCCAATGTAACGCCAATTTTTAAAAAGGGTTCCAGAGGTGATCCGGGAAACTACAGACCGGTGAGCCTCACGTCAGTACCTGGAAAACTGATAGAAACCATCATAAAGAACAAAATTACTGAACATGTTGCAGACAGCCAACATGGCTTTAGACAAGGAAGATCTTGTCTTACTAATCTGTTATGTTTTTTTGAAGGCGAGTCAGTTGATTTAGTGTATCTGGACTTTCAGAAAGCCTTTGACAAGGTCCCTCCTCAGAGACTTTTGGCAAAACTAAAAAGTCATGGGATAGAAGGCAGGTGTACTATTGTGGATCAGGAACTGGTTAAAAGATAGAAAGCAGAGGGTAGGGCTAAATGGCTAATTTTCCCAACGGAGAAAGGTGAATAGTGGAGTATCCCAGGGATCTGTTATGGATCAGCTGCTTTTTGACATATTCATAAATGACCTGGAAAAGGGAATAACGAGTGAGATTATCAAGTTTGCAGATGACACAAAACTATTTAAAGTTGTTAAAACCCATGAGGATTGTGGAAAATTGCAAGAGGATCTTGATAAATTGGAAGACTAGGCATCCAAATGGCAGATGAAATTTAATGTGGACAAGTACAAAGTTATGCATCTAGGAAAGAACAATCCAAACTATGGTTACACAATGCCAGGTTCCACATTGGGAGTCTCCACCCAGGAAAAAGATTTAGGCGTCATCGTGGATAACATGTTAAAACCCTCCACCCAGTGTGCAGCGGCAGCCAAGAGAGCAAATAGAATACTAGGTATCATAAGGAAAGGAATGGAAAGTAAAAGAAAGGATATTATAATGCCTCTGTATCGTTCCATGGTGTGACCGCACCTTGAATATTGTGTGCAATTCTGGTCGCCATATCTTAAAAAGGATATAGCATTATTAGAAAAGGTACAGAGAAGAGCCACCAAAATGGTAAAGGGGATGGAAGGGTACTCTTATAAAGAGAGGCTAAAAAGGTTAGGGCTCTTCAACCTGGAAAAGAGACGGCTGAGGGGAGATATGATAGAGGTCTATAAATTAATGAATGGAGTGGAACAGGTAAACGTAGATCGATTGTTTACATCATCAGAATATAGAAAGACTAGGGGACATGCAATGAAGCTACAGGGTTCTCCAGGACCAAGCAGGAAGTCAGTCCTCACTTATGGGTGACGTCGGCGCCGACGGAGCCCTCGCGGAGCAATTTTCCCCAGCTTTCAAAGAAAGCCTTTGGGAATTGCAGCGCGCATGCGCGGTCGTCTTCCCGCCCGAGGGTGCCATCTTAGCCAGTCTTCTTTTTTCCGCGGAGCCCTACAGACGTCCCCGTCTTGTCCCCGCGAAAAAGTTGATTTTCTTCTTTATTTTATCCTTTTTTCTTTCGGTTCGACGCCGATCTTTTTCCCGCCCGGACTCGCGACGCCGGTCACGAGTCCTCTTACTTTTTTCGGTTTTTCTGACTTAGTCAGCTTTCGTTTTCGGTTTCCCTGGCAGCCCGGTCCTTTGACCTCGCAGGGGCCCTTTTTCCCCCGATGGCTGCCAGTGGGTTTAAGCGGTGTGGTCGGTGTGACCGAAATATGTCACTAACCGACACACACGACTTTTGCCTCCGCTGCCTGGGCCCGGATCATGAGGAACTGATCTGTGGGCCCTGCAGCAAACTGTCCTCAAAGGCGTTGAGAAGTCGGCGGCATCAGCGTGAGAGAATCTTCGCTGACCCCAGCCATACCCGGACCTCGTCGGAGGCCTCCGCGTCGAAAGGCTCCAGCTCGGACCGTCGCCGGAGCTCCTCCGACCGGGGTTCTCCCTCCGGGGACCATCGTCGGAAGGAAAAACCCGCGAGGGCGGCGTCGGTGGACGCTCCTGGTTCCGCGAGGGCCAGGTCGCATAGCCCCGACAGCCGCCCCGGGTCCTTGGAGAAGGAACACATCCCGAAGCGACCTCGCCTGGAGTCGGAGATGCCTGCCCGGGTAAGTCCTGTGGTCCTTCTGGACTCGCCTCCGTGACAGCCGACGTCGGGCCCGACGCCGTCGGGGCCCGAGTCGGGGGCTGCTGGGTCACCTGAGCTCGGACTCAGGTTGACGGCCTTGGAGAGCAGACTGTCTGCCTTCATGGACCAGCAGAGGGCACTGCTCGCTGGCTTCGCTGGCGCCGCTGCCCCGACCGCCGGGACGTCGACGTCCAAGTCGACCCCGGAGACCGAGCCGATCCTCGAGTCAATGAGAACTCGAGTCGATCCTCGGTCGAGGTCACCCTCGGCCTCCCGTTCGGGACCGAGGTCGCCGACGCCGACTCCCTCGGCGTCGGGGCGGCTGGCGCCGCACCCTGCCCGGGCCGACCCCACCGAGTCCTCGTCGGAGTCGGTCTGGGAGTCTGAGGAGGAAGAGTCACCTGATTCTTTCCGGACTCGGTGTGTCCCATCGGACTCACCGGAGTCCGAGCCTCGGAAGCAGTCCCCCCCGGAGGATGCCCGGTTCTCGGACTTCGTTAGGGATATGGCCAAGGCTTTGGCCTTCCCTGCGGATCCCGAGGAGGAGCCTCGAGCCGAAGAGCTCGACGCCCTCCAGTATGACTCTCCCGCGAGGGAACACTTTACTGTGCCGGTTCCTCCTATGCTGGAACGACTACTCTTCCGCATGTGGGAGAGTCCGGCCTCCTCGCCGGTCCTGAGCAAGCGGGTCGATTCTATCTATCGGGTCCGCAAGAGCCCTGGCTTTCAAAAGGCACAGCTGCCACACCATTCCATGGTAGTGGAATCGGCCATGCATCGTCTTAAGAGCCAGAAGATGCACTCCTCGGTGCCTCCTGGAAGGGAGGCCCGTAACCTGGATGGCCTTGGCAAGAAGTGCTTCCAGGGCTCTATGCTCGCATGTCGTGTCCAGACTTACCAGCTATACATGGGCA
This sequence comes from Ichthyophis bannanicus, assembly GCA_033557465.1. Classification (NCBI taxonomy): domain Eukaryota; kingdom Metazoa; phylum Chordata; class Amphibia; order Gymnophiona; family Ichthyophiidae; genus Ichthyophis; species Ichthyophis bannanicus. The sequence goes on from CM066044.1 coordinate 177,641,110, forward strand.
TGTATCTCCGGGATCTGGCTAAAGAGCTAGCCGGATTCTCCGCTGGTCTCTCCGAGGAGCCCTTGCGGAGGTTCCTAGCCTTGTCCACTGGCATTCGGGAATGCTCAAAGTTCATGTCCCGAGCAGCCTATGATGGCTTTGAAGCCTCGGCTCGAGTGGCCGCAGCCGGCATCGGTGCCCGCCGACAGGCTTGGCTTCAGTCGTCAGACCTTGAGCCCTGGGTGCAGGACAAGTTGGTCGATGTCCCCTGCCGAGGCGAAAACCTCTTTGGCAAGCCCATGGCGGAAAAGGCTGCGCAAATTGAGACTGAGACTCTCACCAGGACCAGGCTTTCTAGGAAGACCTCCGCCCCTTCCCAGAAAAAGAAGGGCTCGGGGAAAAAGTCCTTTTACCCGAGGAAGGCGGCTGCCTACAAACAATACCCCCATTATCAGGCCCCTGCAGCTCCCCAACAGGGCCAGCAGGCCAAGGGACGGGGTAACGGGTCCCGTAGGCAGCAAGCCCCCAAGCCTGCACCACCAGCCCCTGCTCAGCAGGGTGGGGGCTTTTGACTCGCTAAGCATAGCCTCTCCCCCCCCGCTGGTTCCTCCCAGCACCGGAGGCCGGCTGGTTCACTTCGCCCACAGGTGGTCCAGCATCACCGCAGATGCCTGGGTGCTTCAGGTCGTGCAAGAAGGCTATCTTCTCCACTTCCATCAGGTCCCTCCCTCCTATTTTCCGGGAGAACCTCCGCGCCCCCCTCTGCACAGGGAGTTGCTCCTTCAGGAGTTAGCAGGTCTTCTGCAGGAACAGGCGGTGGAACCGGTGCCACACCACCTGAGAGGTCAAGGCTTTTATTCAAGGTATTTTCTGATACCAAAGAGAACAGGGGGCCTCAGACCCATCCTGGACTTGCGCAACCTCAACAAGTTCCTTGTGCGGGAGAAGTTCAAAATGCTTACCCTTGGAATCCTTCTGCCCTACCTCCAGCAGGGAGATTGGCTATGCTCCTTGGATCTAAAGGATGCCTACACGCACATCCTCATCCACCCAAGCCACCGCCAATACCTAAGGTTTGTGGTGGCAGGAAATCATTACCAGTACAGAGTACTGCCCTTTGGCCTGTCCTCCGCACCGCGAGTCTTCACAAAATGTCTCGCGGTCGTGGCGGCCCATCTCCGGCTTCACGGCCTCTATGTCTTTCCGTACCTCGACGACTGGCTCATCAGAGCAGCGTCCGCTCAGGAGGTCACCAACGCCACGTGCCGCACGGTGACTCTGCTGCAGCACTTGGGCTTTGTTATAAACTTCGCAAAGTCCACTTTGCTCCCCTCACAGGATCTCGAGTTCATCGGCGCAAGGCTGCACACTCCTCAGGCGCGAGCATACCTACCGCTCGACAGGGCTCAACGGCTCATGGACCTAGCCGACCGCTTTCGCAGCCAGCCCCTGGTCTCCGCCAGGCGCTTCCTGAGACTGCTCGGCCATATGGCTTCCACCGTCCATGTGACCCCCAATGCCCGCCTGAATATGCGGTCTGCTCAATGGTGTCTCCGCCAGCAGTGGCGACAAGCCACGGGCGACCTAGCAGACCTAGTGCGCGTCTCCGAGCCGCTGGTCTCGTCTCTCCGGTGGTGGCTCCGGCAGCCGAACCTGATATTCGGAATGCCTTTCCAGTCACCTCAGCCGACCCGGGTGCTGACCACCGATGCATCCCTCCTGGGCTGGGGAGCACATTGCCAAGAGGCACGTACTCAGGGCCTCTGGACCACGTGGGAGTCTGCTCAGCAGATCAACTTCCTGGAGCTCAGGGCGATCCGCCTAGCTCTCAAGGCCTTCTCCCACCTGACTTCCCAACAGTCCGTCCTTGTCCAGACGGACAATCAAGTTGCCATGTTCTACGTGAACAAGCAGGGGGGCACGGGCTCCTTCCTCCTCTGCCGGGAGGCACAGAAGCTCTGCACTTGGGCCGTCAGTCACGGCATTCTCCTCAAGGCAGTTTATCTTCCGGGCCAAGAAAATTGCCTTGCAGACAAACTCAGCAGGGTCCTCCAGCCGCACGAGTGGCGTCTGGATCCCTTGGTAGTTCAGAAGCTCTTCCTCAAGTGGGGTCTCCCCATGGTGGATCTCTTTGCCAGTCCTCACAACCGGCAGCTTCCTCGCTTCTGCTCTCGTCAGCCACACCCCCTTCGGGTTGCGGCGGACGCCTTCCTGATTTCATGGTCGGGGAGCCTTCTGTACGCTTTCCCTCCCATCCCGCTAGTCTCTCGGACTCTTTTCAAGGTTCTCCGAGAAAAAGCCTTCATGATCCTGGTGGCCCCTCGCTGGCCCAGGCAGCCGTGGTTTCCGCTCCTGCTGCAACTGGCGGTGGAGGATCCAATCCCTCTGGGGGTACAACCGGATCTCCTCACTCAGGATCAGGGGTCCCTCCTGCACCCCAACCTCAGATCTCTCAACCTCATGGCCTGGCTGCTGAGAGGGTAGTCCTTGCTCCCCTTCTCCTGCCGGCGGAGGTGGAGGAGGTCGTCTTGGCTTCGCGACGGCCTTCTACCCGCAAATGCTACGCCCTTAAATGGCGTCGCTTTGCAGTCTGGTGTACCCAACAGTCTCAGGATCCCTTCTCCTGCCCGGTGTCGGTGATCTTGCAGTACTTGCTGCACCTCTCTAATCTGGGACTTAAGTCCAACTCCGTCAAAGTTCACCTCAGTGCTCTTTCAGCACATCATGTGCCGGTGGACGGCAGACCTCTCTCCAACGACCCTCTCGTAGCGAGGTTTCTCCGAGGTCTCCTTCTACTTAAAGCACCTCTGCGCCCGCCAGCGCCTGACTGGGACCTGAATGTGGTTTTGCAGCGGATCACCTGTCCGCCTTTTGAACCTATGGCTACCTGTTCTCTCCGTTTTCTGTCTTGGAAAACACTGTTCTTGATAGCCCTCACTTCCGCTAGACGCGTAAGTGAATTGCAGGCCCTCGTGTCTGATCCCCCTTACACTAGGTTCTACAAGAATAGGGTGGTCCTACGGACTCATCCGAAATTTCTGCCTAAAGTGGTCTCCCCTTTTCACATCAATCAGGAGGTGGTACTTCCAACCTTCTTTCCCAGACCACACTCCAGCCGAGCTGAGACGGTCCTCCATACCCTGGACTGTAGAAGGGCTCTGAACTTCTACCTTGACCGTACGCGGGAGCACCGTAAAGCTGCTCAGCTTTTTGTGTCTTTTGACCCCAATAGATTGGGGCTCCCGGTCTCCAAGCGTACTCTGTCCATCTGGGTTGCGGACTGTATCTCTTGGGCTTATGGGGCAGCCGGACTCTCCTTAGAAAGTCGAGTCACGGCTCATTGCGTTCGGGCAAAGGCCACGTCAGTGGCTTACCTCCGCTCTGTTCCACTGGCAGACATCTGCCGGGCCGCTACTTGGTCTTCGAGCCAGACTTTTGCGGTCCATTACTGTCTCGAGAGGGAGTCCCGTAGGGACAGTGCTTTCGGACAGGCAGTCCTCCGTAATCTCTTTGAGGTCTGAGCAACTCCTACCCTCCATCCCGGATGTGGGCTACCGGTGGGTGATAATTCAGCGAAGATTCTATCCTTCTGTGCTGCTGAGCTAGAGGGAGCTCATTTTTGTGCTTAGGGTCTCCGGTAGCCTTGAGCTTGGGAGTCCCATAAGTGAGGACTGACTTCATGCTTGGTCCTGGAGAAAGCGTAGTTACTCACCTGTAACAGGTGTTCTCCAGGAGCAGCAGGAATCAGTCCTCACTACCCTCCCTCCTCCCCTTGGAGTTGCAATCGTCTGCTTATGTTCTTTTTGCAAATTTTTATGCTGTCTTTTTAGCTATGTCATCTGACTGGCTAAGATGGCACCCTCGGGCGGGAAGACGACCGCGCATGCGCGCTGCAATTCCCAAAGGCTTTCTTTGAAAGCTGGGGAAAATTGCTCCGCGAGGGCTCCGTCGGCGCCGACGTCACCCATAAGTGAGGACTGATTCCTGCTGCTCCTGGAGAACACCTGTTACAGGTGAGTAACTACGCTTTACCTATTTAAGACTTATAAGAGAAAATATTTTTTCATTCAACGTGTAATCAAACTCTGGAATTTGTTACCGGAGGATGTTGTAAAAGCTGTTCGTGTAGCTAGGTTTAAAAAAGGTTAAAAGGGACCCAGGATATCACTGCTTGACCCAGTACAAGCATTGAGGAACCTGTGTCTTTTGGGGAAACTGCTAGGTACTTATGACCTAGATTGGCCACTGTTGGAAATAGGATACTGGGCTTGATGGACCTTGGTCTGACCCAGTATGGCATATCTTAAGTTCTTATGTTCCACCGAGAGGAGCTAGCACATTGATTTCTCATTCTCTCATGGCTCTCAATACTCTGCAGAACAAGTAAGAGCAGGTTATTCCCCTTGAGGACTGGCTGCTTCAGGGCATTAGGTCCTCAGAGACCACCTTTTCCATGCCAAGAGCCAATAAAGCAAATGATTGATTCTGAGTAGGAGGTGCCTGAGGCAGGCCTTTGTGGTGGGCGCGCTATGGCGCATTTGTACCCTATCCCGGCTAGTGAGAAGCATCCCCTTATGTTGCAAAGAATAGACGTGTTGGTTTTCGCAGTGACTAAGAAGATGACCATCCCTGTGGAGGGGAGTGCAGTTCTTAAGGACTTGCAAGACAAGAAGTTGGAAACGCTTTTGAAGCAGGCCTTTGAGGTTAATGCCCTGATGCTAAAGACTTCTGTGTGTGGGGCTTATGTGGTGCGGGCCTGTCTGCGGTGGTCACAAGGGTTGCCTGAGTCTTACCCTTAGAGGCGGTGAAACTGGAGTCCAGGGCCGCTTACTTGGCAAATGCCTTTTTATGACCTCATCAGGACCATGGCTAAGAGCATGGCCTACTGGTTGTGCAACCAGTTCCTGTGGTTGCACAACTGGTCAGTGGATGTGTCCTCTAAGACTCGTCTTAGTAAGCTGCCCTTCAAGGGAAAGCACCAGTTTGGGGAGGGATTGGAGAAGCTGGTGAAGGGCTTGTGGGAGTCCAAACCAGCTAAGATTCCTGAGGATAAACCAAAGATTAGCAAATTTGGACAAGTTCCTGGAGAAAATGTCCATAAATCATTAAACAGGTAGACTTGGAAAAAGCCACTGCTTATATCTGGCGTAAGCAGCATGGAATTTATCTACTTTTGAAATCCTGCCAGGTACTTGTGACCTGAATTGGCCACTATTAGAAAACAGGATACTGGGCTTGATGGACATTTAATCTGACCCATTATGACAGTTCTTATCTTTTACCAGCCTTATAGGGAGAGTCCATAAATCCTGGGATACAGAGCAGTGAGGGGATCAGAATATAGGTTATATTTCTGCTGAGAGGCCCTAAAACACAAGGGGTATTTGTGATATGGAATCGGGAAACACAGACTTCATGGATTGGGTAAACTAGGGTTTCTAGGTAGGAATGTAAAGCACAGGATGAAGTAGGCAGTGAGTGCTGAGGTTGGGAATCCAGGTTCATTGTGACTACCCAAAAATTGAGAGTATGGAAGTCTTTCTGATTTGTAACTTTTCACAGATCTTTTCTCAGAGTCTGGTGAAGAGGAAGAAACAACTGCAAAGGAGAAGAGAATAGTTGCAGACACGGAAACGGATCACTCTGTGATTGTAATCAAGCGTGGATCAAAGAGAGGGGATGTGCCAATCCCACAGCCAGCAGCAGCTCGGAGAGATTCAGGAGATCATTGTCAGCCAGGGAGAGGTAAAATAGCATACTTCTTTTCTTACTGTATGCTCTATCACAACTCGGAGCAGGCTGACATCAATCTGACTAAGACCTCTGTGTGTGCAGCTTCCTTTCCTGGTCACAGGCTCTGCCTCCATTCACAGAAGCTAGTGTCTGTTGAGAGTTTGGGCTCCATTCACAGCAAAAGGTGGTCATTAAAAGAAGGATAAGCCTCTGATCCGGGGGTTTGTTTCTCTTAATCATGTTCTACACTCAACAAAATGTCACGAGAATTTGGGTTTCTGTTCATCTTAGCCTGCAGTTGGAGAGAGCCCTTACAGACAGGTGGGAGAACTAATAGAGAAGAAACTGAAAGGGTAAGAAGAGATACCTAGTCTACTGTTCTCATCTGGGCTAAGGAGCTATTCAGTTAAAACTGCAAGTTGCAATGTGATCTTCCTTTTAGCAGTGCTTTCAGTGCTGGCTGAGACTCCAGTAACGTGAGCTTCCATAGTAGAGTAATGGCCTGGTCTTGCTAGGATTCAAGCTGCATAAACCCCAACAATACGTAGTAAATGCTGGCCAGAGCTTCAGCAGTGTGTTTCTCACAGCAGTACCATAGTTTGATAGCAACCATGTTTTTTTAAAATCTCCTCCTTATTTGACAGAAACCGAAGCTAAGAGAGAAGAACGTCTTCCGGAGTGCAACATCCGACCAGATTCCTACAGACATTTCACTGCTCGATTTAAAAACTCAGCCCTACCTAAGGTAGGAGTACCCTCCTCCTGCAGTGAGCTTCCTAACCCTTCAGAGATACCAAACCAATTGATCTGCTAACTTGATGCAAACTATAGGATTATTTGGAGCATGAAAAAGGAAGGAATACTGATGGGACTATATAATAATTTATAAACTATCAAGAAATAATGTTCTTATAGGCCAGCCTGATGGTTCAGTGGCAATTCTTGTGCACCTCTCTGCAGAAAGTGCCCAGTTAGACTCACAGATCTGGTCTTCCACATGTTGAGTTGGCCAGTGCTGTAGAGGCAGCATTCACAACCCCTGGGGCAGTAAGGAGTCATAGTTAATAAGGGAGACACATATTAGCCAGATTTAAAGTCCTTAATATAGAATTATATGAGGAGATCTGGTGCATGGCTCCTGGTTTTAGGATCATTACTGCAGTGACTGGACTTAGGATCTGTTAAAATAGAAAAGACCCAGATAGAATGAAGGCTTATAGTGCCAGGATCCTAGGACTGCATTCACTTAAGCTGGAAGAAAAAAAGAAGGGGAGTTTTCTTGTTACATGCATTCTTTGTCACATACTTAGACAGATAGAAGCGCTTCCTTTCTCCTACACACACAATCAACACACACACACAATACATGCTTAATCTCACCTCACTCTCTCACCTCCAGTACTTGATATCTCTGGCATTTCATATGGATTTTCCCTCTTGCAAATTTGCCAGTCAGTTGGTGCCACAGGGAGGCTTTTCTTTTAAGGTAGAAAGTCTGTGGTGGGGGGGAAACAGTTAAAAACAGATGCAGGGTTTTCAAAATGTCTCCACTGCCATCTCTGTTGTTGCATCTTTGTTATTGCATCTTGATGATGCAGTAACCTCCTGGAACCACATCATATCCAAAGCCACCATCATAGACTCACCACCACCTCTTACCATAAAAAAGAATAACACCACTTGGTTCAGACCAGAACTTAAACAACTAAAAATTTACCTACGTAAAAGTGAACGCAAATGGCGCTACACAAAATCCCCAGTTCACCAGTCGCAATACATAGCCAAACTGAAACACTACCAAGATACCATTACCTCTGCAAAAAAGAATACTACTCCACCATTTTATCGAAATCCTTGAACACACCAAGAGAGCTGTTCGAAATTATAAAATCATTATCCAACAATACTTCAAACAAAGATTCAAACATTCCCTTCATGGATCCCCAAATTTTAACAAATTTTACTACAAAGAAAAACTAAAATGTCAAGCTCTACCTACCATTGATCATAACAGACCATACTTTACACCAAGCTCATCCTGATCTATTTTTCCTCCCCACCTCAAAAGATACTCTTGGAATTCTCATCTCCAAAATCAATACCACCACCTCATACCTTGACCCCTGTCCAGTAAGCTGGATAAAAGTGACTAAAACAGAATTAACCCCCTTCATCCTCCCAATTGGAAATCTCTCCCTCCAACAGGGCTACACCCCCCCCCCTCCTAAAGTACGCACTAATACATCCCATTCTGAAAAATAACACATTGGATAAAAAGCACCCTACCTCATACAGACCCATATCTAGCATCCCTTTCCTGACTAAGCTGATCAAAAAGGTAGTACAAGTCCAACTCCAGGACCATATTGATACCTTTGCACCCCTAGATGAAAACTAATACGGCTTTTCGGCCGTATCATGGTGTAGAGACCCTCCTCGCCATCTTGATTGACCGTCTGTCATAGGGTATTGACAACACCAAACAGCATTTCTCCTCCTCTTTTTAGATATCCCTGCTGCATTCGACAGTATAAATCACCACATAATGCTTACCAGATTACAACAGATAGGCATAAAAGATACAGTACTTCAATGGTTCACCTCATATCTCTCGCACAGAACCCAACAAGAACGTATGGGACCTCACATATCCCAGACCTATAAACATGAACAAGGTCTCCCACAGGCTCTACTTTTTCAGCCCTTTTGTTTAACATTTATATACAGCCCATCTGCGCAATCTTCAAAAACGTCCAAGTAAATTACCATATTTACGCTGATGATGATATGCTATACATTCCTCTCAACACCATTAACCCAACAATTCAACAAATTATAGATTGTTTCTCAGAAACAGCGGATTGGCTATCATCCCAAAACCTTAAGATCAATTTCAGCAAAACAGAAGCACGTTACATAAGAACCAAAACTCAGCCCCCCAACATATGTTTCAATTCAGAATGCAAACATAGCTCTCAAAAGTGAGGTAAAATACCTCGGAGTTATTCTAGATAGCTCTCTTAACATGCTATCTCACACATTAAGTAAACAACCAAAAATGTTTTCTATAAACTTTGAATGTTCAAACAGCTCCATCCACACCTTTTAACCCCAAGATGTCAGATCAATTATCAACAGGACTACCTAAACAATCCATTAGACAACTTCAGATAGCCCAGAAAGTCACAGCAAGGATAATCTCAAATGTCAACTTAACAGAATACATTACACCATTATTATATAATCTTCACTGGCTCCCAATTCAATGCCTCATACAGTATAAAATACTCATAACTACTTTCAAACGTATTAAAGACATTGCTCCATCCCACCTCAACACGCTCATCTCAAGGAAAATAACATTCATAACCAACGGAAATGTAACAAAAATAAACTAACCATACCAACTGATTTCAGGAAATCCAGAAAAATTACCAACAGAGCTTTCTCCCACTTCTCCCCTGTTCTCTGGAACAATCTCCCAGATAACGTGAGATCCATAGATGACCTTTCCATTTTCCAAAAAAAACCTCAAAACCCACCTGATCACCCTACACTTTGGAAACATAAATGTTGATGTAATCACAGACCACAACCACTCCATTCCTCGATTAACACCTTCCACCCTCTCCTAACAAAAAAAATACACAAGATGGCTCAACCCAGACAAACAAAACTGAAACAAAGTAAAACAGTTGATTCATACATGTATATAGCTTCACAGTTAGAAACATAGAAACATGATGACAGAAAAAGACCACATGGCCTATCTAGTCTGTCCTTCCATATCAACCACTACAACGGTCCCCTTTTTTCCTTTAGAGATCCTCTGTGTTTGTCCCATGCTTCTTTGAATTCAGATACTGTCCTCATCTGTACCACCTCCACTGGGAGACTATTCCACGGATCCACCACTCTTTCGGTAAAGAAATATTTCTGCATATCACTCCTGAATCTATCCCCTTTCACCCTCATCCCATGTCCCCTCATAGCAGAGCTTGCTTTCAATCAAAAGAGGCTCTCCTCCTGTGCATTTATGCCACAGAGGTATTTTAAATGTCTCAATCATATCACCTCTATCCTGCCTTTCATCTAAGGTGTACATATTAAGATCCTTAAGTCACTTGTTACTTGTTATACCAATGTATATTGTTATACTAATGTACATAGTTTATTGTTCTATGTAATGAATAATTCTCCAGGACCAAGCAGGAAGTCAGTCCTCACATATGGGTGTCATCGACGCCGATGAAGCCATAGCGGAGCATTTCCCCAGCTTTCCATGAAAGCCTTTGGGAATGCAGGCACGCATGCGCGGTTCCCTTCCCGCCTAAAGGTGCCATCTTACCTCAGTCTCTCTTTTTTCCAAGAAGCCCACCAGACGTGTGTCCTGTCATCCCAGATAAAAGTTAGACTTTTTTGGCGATTCTCGCTATTTTTTCTTTCCTGTTCGACGCCGGTTCCCCTCCCGCCGGGTTCGGTACACCGGTATCGAGCCCGTTTCTTCTTTTTCGGTTTTTGCCCTTCGTGGCTGGCGTTCGCGCCCTTTTTTGCTTTTTCCCTGGAAGCCCGGGCCTTTGACCTCGCGGGGACTCTTTTTTTTTCCCCGATGGCTTCCAGCGGTTTTAAAAAGTGTGATCGGAGCATTTCTAGATAACAAAGAATGTGGTTAGGAAAAAGTTTTCTTCTTTACTTCCTTTCTTAGTCTTAGGGTTAGTAGTTATTGATTCGAAGTCTGGTTCTGTTGAAAATGGTTGTGTATTATGTTTTGCTTTTGGTCCTATCGCTTCCTTGATGTGGACTTGATTGTAATGCTTTTCTTTTGTTTAAAATAAAGAATGTTAAATAGGGAAAAAAAAAAAAGTGTGATCGGTGTAAGAAGTTGATGTCTCTCACCGACACACACGACTGCTGCCTTCGGTGCTTCTGTCCTGATCACGACTCTAAGACGTGTGGACCATGTGGGAAGATGTCTTCCAAGGCACTGCGAAGTCACCAGCAGCAGAAAGAAAGGCTTTTTTCTGACTCAGCCTCCGGCCGGGCCCGGACCTCGTCTGAGGCCTCGACATCTCAGGATTCGGATCCCGAGCACCGTCGTGGCTCCTCGGACAGGGGGTCCCCCGACCGGGAACGCAAGAGGAAGAAGCGGCTCGTGAGGGCATCATTGGAAGAGGTCCCTGGCTCCTCGAGGGCCAGGTCTAAGACCCCCGACTGTCGCCCCCGGCCCGTGGAACAAGAGAAGTCTGCCAAAGTTCCTCGCGTGGAGCCGGAGTCTGCTGGACACACAAGTCCTGTAGTCCTCGAGGACTCTCCTCCCAGAGAGCCGACGTCGGGCCCGGCGCCGCCGGGGCCCGAGTCGGTGGCTGCTGCGTCTCCCGAGCTGAGTCTCACGATGACAGCCTTGGAGTGCAGACTGTCTGCCTTCATGGAGCAGCAGCGGACACTGATGGCCAGCCTGTCTGGTGCATCTGCCCCGACCACCGGGACATCGACATCGAAGTCGACCCCGGAGACCGAGCCGATACTCGAGACCATGAAGGCTCAAGGTCGACCTCGGTCGTGGTCTCCCTCGACCTCCCATTCGGGACCAAGGGCGTCGACGCCAGTGCCTCCGGCGTCGGGGCGGGTACTCCCGGGCCCCGCGGGGTCAGACCCTGACTCCTCGTCGGACGAGTCCGCCTGGGAGACGGAGGATGAGGAGTCCCCCGACACATTCAAGACTCGGTGCGTCCCGTGGGACTCACCGCAGTCTGAACCCCGGAGTAGATCCCCTCTGGAGGATACCCGGTTCTCGGAGTTTGTCCGGGATATGGCCGCCGCGTTGGCTATCCCGGCGGACCCCGAGGAAGAGCCTCGAGCTGAGGAGCTCAAAACCCTGCAGTATGACTCTCCTCCGAAGGAGGCCTTTACTGTCCCGGTTCCTCCGATGCTGGAATGGCTCCTCTTCCGGATGTGGGAGGCACTGGCCTCGGCGCCGGTTCTAAGCAAGCGGGTCAATTCGATCTGTCGACTCCGGAAGAGCCCTGGCTTTCAGAAGGCGCAGCTACCACACCATTCCATGGTGGTGGAATCGGCCATGCATCGCCTGAAAAGTCAGAAGATGCACTCCGCGGTGCCTCCTGGCAGGGAGTCCCGAAACCTCGATGGTTTTGGTAGAAAGTGCTTCCAGGGCTCGATGCTTGATTGCCGTGTCCAGTCTTACCAGCTGTACATGGGCATGTACTTGCGAGACCTGGCCAAGGAGTTGGCCGGGTTCTCTGCTGGTCTCTCCGGGGAACCCTTGCAGAGATTCAAGTCCTTGTCCTCAGGGATTCGGGAATGCTCCAAGTTCATGTTCTGCGCCGCCTACGATGGCTTCAAGGCTTCGGCCCGAGTTGCGGCAGTCAGCATCACGGCTCGACGCCAGGCATGGCTGCAGTCATCGGACCTCAAGCCATGGGTTCAGGATAAGTTGGTCAATGTCCCTTGCCGAGGTGAGAACCTTTTTGGCAAGCCCATGGCCGAGAAGGCCGCTCAACTCGAGACCGAGCACCTTACAAGGACAAGGCTGTCTAGAAAGACCTCTGCCCCTTCTCACAATAAGGGCTCAGTTAAAAAGCCCTTTTACCCGAGGAAGGGCACTGCCTACAAACAGTATCAGGCTGCCCAAGCTGCACCCCAGGGTCAGCAAGCCAAGGGGCAGGGTAATGGGCCCCGTAGGCAGAGGACCCCCAAGCCTCCGGCCCCTGCTCCCACTCAGCAGGGTGGGGGTTTTTGACTCCTCAAGCATAGCCTCTCCGTCCCTGCTCTCCCAACCCTGCACAGGAGGTCGCCTCGCCCTCTTTGCCCACCAGTGGCCCCGCATCACTGGGGACAGTTGGGTGTTAAACATAGTCCACAGGGGTTATGCACTACACTTTCACCAACTGCCTCCTCCATATTTTCCAGGGGAGCCTCCAAGGCCTCCCCTGCACACAGATCTTCTCCTGCAGGAGCTCCAAGGTCTGTTGGTGGACAGGGCGGTGGAGCCTGTGCCCCTTCAAATGCACGGTCAAGGGTTCTATTCCAGATATTTCCTGGTACCCAAAAGAACCGGTGGCCTTCGACCTATCCTGGACCTCAGGAATCTCAACAAATTCCTAGAGAAAGAAAAGTTCAAGATGCTTACTCTTGGAACACTTCTGCCCTACCTCCAGCAGGGAGATTGGCTATGCTCCTTAGATCTAAAGGATGCATACACTCACATCCTCATTCATCCAGACCACAGAAAGTACCTCAGGTTCATTGTGGGAGGAAACCATTATCAGTACAGAGTACTGCCTTTTGGCCTAACCTCCGCCCCCAGAGTCTTTACCAAATGCCTGGCAGTGGTGGCGGCCTACCTGAGAACTCAGGGCATCTTTGTCTTTTCCTATCTGGACGACTGGCTCATAAGAGGTCAGACGTGCCAGGAGGCCCGACAGGCCACCCTCATAACTATTGCTCTTCAAAGCTTGGGGTTTGTAATAAACTTCGCAAAGTCCACTTTGCTCCCCTCCCAGAACTTGGAGTTCATAGGGGCAAGGCTGGACTCTATCCTGGCAAAGGCATTCTTGCCAGCAGACAGGGCCCAGAGACTGATGGACTTGGCCAAACTGTTTCTCAGTGGGTCAGTGGTCTCCGCCAGACTCTGCCTGAGGCTGCTTGGCCACATGGCTTCGACAGTTCATGTGACCCCCAATGCCAGGCTCCATATGTGGCCTGCACAGTGGTGCCTTCGGAGTCAGTGGTCACAGGCCACAGGCAGCCTCAGAGACAGGATAAGGGTGTCCAGACCTTTTCTGGACTCCCTCGACTGGTGGCTGCACCCACCCAATCTACTGAAAGGGTGCCTTTTCAAATTCCTGGGTACACAGTGGTACTCACCACAGATGCCTCCTTGCAGGGCTGTGGGGCTCATTGTCTGAACAAGTGCACCCAGGGCCTGTGGTCTCCCTGGGAAGCTGCACAGCAGATCAATCTCTTAGAACTCAGGGCTATTCGATTAGCACTCAAAGCTTTCTCTCCTGCCCTGGCTCATCAATCTGTCCTGGTTCAGACAGACAACCAGGTAGCCATGTTTTAGGCGGGACTGGGTCCAGGCTCCTTTGTCAGGAGGCACAGGACCTTTGCTCATTTGCCCTCAAGCACAACATGCTCCTCAAGACTGTGTACCTTCCAGGCCAGGAAAACTGCCTGGCCGACAGGTTGAGCAGAATTCTGCAGCCCCACGAGTGGCAGCTGCATCCTTTGGTAGTTCAGAAGATCTTCCAGAAATGGGGTCTTCCTTTGATAGATCTGTTTGCCAGTCCACTGAAGAAACAGCTGCCTCGGTTCTGCTCCAGACAGCCGCATCCTCTGCTCGTAGCAGCAGATGCTTTTCTGATACCATGGTCTCAGGGCCTCCTGTATGCGTTTCCTCCCACGCCTTTGGTGGCCCGAACTCTATTCAAGATTCTTCAGGACAAGGCCTCAGTCCTGCTGGTGGCTCCCAGGTGACCGAGACAGCTTTGGTTTCCACTTCTCCTTCAACTGGCGGTGGATCCCCCACTGCCTCTGGGGTTGCAACCCGACCTTCTCTCCCAGGATCAGGGTTCACTTCTGCACCCCAATCTCAAAGCTCTCAATTTGATGGCCTGGAGACTGCAAGGGTAGTTTTGGCTCCCTGGGGCCTGCCTCAGGAAGTTGAGGAGGTTGTCCTAACCTCTAGGAAACAGTCCACTCAGAAAACCTATGCTCTCAAATGGAAAAGGTTTTCTGTGTGGTGTCAACTACGTACAGAGGATCCTTTCTCCTGTACTGTACCAGTAGTGCTTCAGTACTTACTGCACTTGTCTAATCAGGGACTTAAGTCCAATTCTGTTCGGGTCCACCTCTCAGCTCTAGCAGCTCACCACTCACTAGTGGAAGGACATTCTCTGTCGGTTCACCCCTTGGTGTCCCGTTTTCTCAGAGGCTTGCTTTTACTCAAGCCTCCTCTCCGTCCTCCTGCTCCTGAGTGGGAGTTGAATGTGGTCTTGCAGCAATTGACTCGCCCACCGTTTGAGCCGATGGCTACTTGCCCTCTATGCTTCCTGTCCTGGAAGACTCTCTTCCTGATAGCCCTAACCTCGGCCAGGCGAGTGAGTGAGCTTCAGGCCCTGGTCTGTGACAGGCCTTACACCAGAATCTATAGGAACAGGGTAGTCCTCAGGACTCATCCTAAGTTCCTCCCAAAAGTTGTCTCCTCTTTCCACCTCAACCAGGAGGTGGTTCTTCCAACATTCTTCCCTAGGCCTCATGCAAGCCAGGCTGAAGCAGTTCTGCATACCCTGGACTGTAGGAGGGCCTTATCCTTCTACCTTGACCATACGCAGGGGCATAGAAGGGCTACTCAGCTCTTCGTGTCTTTTGACCCTAATAAGTTGTGATTGGCTGTGTCCAAGCGTACCTTGTCCATCTGGGTAGCTGACTGTATCACCTGGGCTTACAAGGCGGCTGACCTTCCTTTGCAGGGTTGGGTCACGGCCCACCGTGTCAGGGCAATGGCTGCCTCAGTGGCTCATCTCCGCTCTGTACCGTTGGTAGACATCTGCAGGGCTGCAACTTGGTCTTCAAGCCAGACCTTTGCGGCCCATTACTGTCTGGAGAGGGAGTCCCGTTGGGACAGTGCTTTTGGCCAGGCAGTACTCCGGAATCTCTTTGAGGTTTAGGCAACTCCTGCCCTCTGTTGGGCTACCGGTGGAGGTTGTGTCAGTGAAAAGCCTTTCTTTAATGCTGGGACTAGAGGGAGTTCTCTTGTTCAGCCTGGGTTCCTTGGTAGCCCAGAGCTAGGGAATCACCCATATGTGAGGACTGACTTCCTGCTTGGTCCTGGAGAAAGAGTAGTTACTCACCTGTAACAGGTGTTCTCCAGGAGCAGCAGGAATCAGTCCTCACAACCCTCCCTCCTCCCCTGGGAGTTGCAATTGTACATACTTTATTTTTACTTTTTTGTGTGCTGTTCTTAGCTATGTCATTTGACTGAGGTAAGATGGCACCTTTAGGCGGGAAGGGAACCGTGCATGCGTGCCAGCATTCCCAAGGCTTTCATGGAAAGCTGGGGAAATGCTCCGCTAGGGCTTCATCGGCGTCGATGACACCCATATGTGAGGACTGATTCCTGCTGCTCCTGGTTACAGGTGAGTAACTACTCTGTACTGTTTTGTACAATTCAAAGTTTTGTTCACAGTAAACCGCATTTGATCTCCTGGAAAATGTGGCATAAACATTTCTAATAAATAAATAAATAAATTTCTCTTTCTTGTGGGGAACAAGTATGCATGTTGTCAGGAGCATACATGTTTTCCTACAAGGACAAGCAGTGCTCACTTATGGGTGATGTCACTGACAAGTCCTATGCAGGAAGCTTTCCCAGCTTCTTTCAGAAACTTGGAGAGGATCCACTGGATCTGCACATGAGCAGGGGTGGCCCAAGGGTTTTTGCTGCCCCAGGCAGAATCCCCCATCATGCTGCTGCCCCCCCCCCCCCCAATCCATCTTCTCATCTTACGGCAGCCTGACTGTTTTGAGCTGCCGCTGCTTTCAAAATGAAATCAGGTTGCCCACCAGGCTCTGCTTCCCTAGACAGCTGCCTAGTCCACCGAGTGAACTCCCTGGCCCTGCACATGAGTTCCTGCCTGCTGGTGCTGTCCATAACTTCACAGTCTTAGTAGTTCTTTTTTTCTCTATTTTTTCTGTATCTTCAGGAACAAGCAGGAATGAGTCTTCACATATGGGTACGTCGGTACCGACGGAGTCTGCGCGGGAACGCTTCCCAGCGTCCAATCAAAAGCTTTTGGAAGCATCCCACCACGCCTGCGTGCTGCCTTCCCGCCTTTCCCAACTGCCTCTCCTCAGTTTTCGTTTTCCGCGGAGCCGGCAGGACATCCTCCTGTCACTGCAGAAAATTCTTGTTTTATTTCTTTAGTTTTCTTGTGGTCGCGGCTGTCTCCCCAACGCCACCGGTACCGCCGGTGTTGTCTTTTCTTTTCTTGTGAAATCTTCCTTTTTCAAGGGATATTTTTTCTTCATAGTGTCTCACGGTTTCTCAGGCCTTTTAGGCCTCTTCTTTTTCCTTCATGGAACCACCAGCCACTTTCTCCAAGAAATGTTCAAACTGGCGGTACAACTTTATTTTTAGACCCTCAAAGTCGGTGTCTAACCTGCTTGGGTCCTGACCTTTTTCCTCCGGAGCCTTTAGGCAACAGTTTGGTGAGAAGAGGTTTTCAACATCGAGGTTCCCTCGATACACAGTTTCCCTCCAACTTCAGGGCACCGTCCCTTTCTTCTTCTACACAGGATCAGGTAACCCACAAACAGTCTGTTAAGACTAGCCAGCCCTCGAGTGGTAGGTCTCATGCACAGCATGTAGACGGCTCCGGCCTTGCCCTCGAGGGCCCACTGGCTTCAAAACCCCAGCGGGAGTCTTCGGTCTCCAAAGCGTTTGAGGGGTTTCAGGTTGTTCCTGGGGTTCACCCCTCACAGAACATACCTGAGCCGTGTCCGGTGGTGGCATCCGCTTCGAGTGGTACCGATACCCCGGCATCGGCTCTGGTGTTGGATGAAACACTCCTCACCAGGGAGTGGATACTCTCCAGACTGACTTTCCATTATCGGTACCAGCACCGATACTACCACCGACGTCGGTACCCTCCAGACGTGCATCGATAGCCTCGCTTCCCTCGATGCCGAGTCTGGAATCGATCTCCAGTCTGGAGGACTGGGTACCGACTCGCCTTGGTACCGGCTCCCGGCGGTACCGCAGGCTCAGTTCCGATGATTCGGATCCGCAACCCTCGGTTCCTCCGAGGCCGTTTGAGTTGCCACTGGTTGGCCTTCATCCACCGGTATCAGACACGGTACCGAAGCCGGTACCGATGTCCACATTACCCTTGCGGTCGGTGCCTTCCATGCTTCGCTCATCAGGCTCTCTTTGCCCTCGATGCCGAGTTTGGAATCGATCTCTAGTTTGGAAGACTGGGTACCAAGATGTTTTGGTACCGACACCGATTGATACTGGAGACTCGGTACCGAGGATAGCGGCCAGAGGTTTTCGGTTACCTCGGTACCGATTGAACTGTCGCCGATGGCTGCTCCGATGTCTGTGTCGGGCTCGGCTCCGACATCAGTACCGGTATTGGCATCAGTACCGGTATCCACAGTAGCATCGTGGCCAACTCCTGCCATGCTTCTTCCAACAGGATCGCTCCCTTCTATACCAAGCTTGGAGTCGATACCTGGCATGGACAATGTGGTACTGACGGTCGCTGCTTCTGACAGCCAGTACCGGCGACCATCCCTTAAGGATTCCACACTGCACCGTGCAGGATCTTCTATTCCTGTATATTTGGATACCTCTTTCGGTGCTCAGGCTAGTTCTTCAGATCTAACCTGTCCAAAGGAGATTCCCATTGGAGATCCTTCTTTTCAGAATTTCCTCCGGGATATAGCAAGATCTCTTGCCATTCCTATCCCTGGACATGATCCTGCACAAGGCTCTGTTTCTACCAAAGCAAAGGAGAACATAATGCTTCCTTTGCATCATTCCTTGCAGGATCTCCTTCTAGGAATGTGGGAAGCACCTTTAAAGGTACCCCCACCTTCCAGAGCAACTGATCTCTTATATCAGGTGCCCCCCTCTCCAGGGTTTCAAAAGACTCAACTTCCTCATCATTCCATAGTAGTGGAATCAGCAATGAGGCGGGTAAAGAGTAAGAAAAAGCACTCTTCTTATCCGCCAGGTCGTGAGTCTAAGACACTAGATGCCGTTGGACGTCAAACCTTCCAGACATCTATGCTTTCTGCAAGAATTCTCTCATATATTTTTTATGAGTCTATCTCTTGAGGAGGTCACAAAGCAATTACATCTTTTGACTCCTTCCCTTCCAGAGTCCAAGAGTGCAGGCTATTCTTCACTGCTTAAGCATCTTCAGAATATCTCTTGGTTTCTTACTCGTGCTTCCCTAGACTCTTTTGAGTCTGTTAGCAGGACTTCTGCTATAACCATAGGGGCATGACGTAGAGTCTGGCTCCAAGCTTCAGACTTGGACAAATGGGCACAGCAAAGACTGGTACATACTCCTTGCACTGGAGACAATCTTTTCAGCAAGGAGTCTTTACGTCAGGTTACTCAGTTGTCCACTGACTTACCTGTCCCTAGGGGCTGTTCTTCACCTTCTTCTGTCCCAGTAGGTAGGAAATGTCCTGCCAAACTTTCTTCCCATAGGAGAAGAAGGTTTTATGCATCATCTGCCCATCATACAGATGTTCCCAAACAAGGGAAACATCGTCCTGGTCTGCAGAATTCAACCTCTTACCAGGCTCAGCAAACCCAGCAATCGCAGGGTTTCTGATCAATCTTCATCAGATGCTTGTGACTCTTGGGGTTAGAATCTGCAGTTGCTTCTTCACAATAGAGGCAATCCACTGCTTTCATTCTAAACCCTAGACATGGATCTCTTCCCAAAAGACATCCATTTTTTCTATGTTCTATGAGCTGTCAGAATGTTCATGCCTATAGGTCACAGGGTTCTCCTCTTCTTCCTGCTAGGGAAAGAGGTCTAACCACTATCAAACGATAGTTTCCTGTGCCAGCATGTCTTTTTTCCTTTCTATAGACTTACTACTTTGTAAGTCTTCTTCAGCTCCATTCTCTTTACCCTCTTACCAAGCTTTTCCTCTGTAAGAGCGGTATTGCTTCGCTGGAGGGCTTTTTCTTCAGCCTCTCTAGTTTTGTTACTTTTCCTGTGCGGAGTTTTCCTCTGAGTTGACTCCTCTTTTTCAATCTTGCTTTGAGGCAGTTCATTAGACATGTCCAGAGTTTTCTACTCCTGTTCTGTCTGTTCTTTCTGTTTTTAAACAGTAAGATTCTTTCTGATCTCCAGGAACAAGCAGGAATAAGTCCTCACATATGGGTACATCGGTACCGACGGAGCCTGCGTGGGAAAGCTCCCCAGCTTCCCAGAAGGAAAGCTTTTGGGGCCTCCCACTGCGCATGCGCGCTGCCTTCCCGCCTTCCTGACCAACTCTCCTCAGTTCTTCTTTTTCCGCGGAGCCAGCAGGTTGTGTTCCTGTCACCGCTGAAGAAGTTATTTTAATTTGTTTCTTTGGCCGCGTGTCTGCCTTCCCCAATTCCGGACCGGTACCGCCGGTCTTTTTTCTTTATTTCTTTACAAAAAAAAAAAATATATATCTTATTTTCCCCACTTGGTGTGTTTGTTCTGTGAGGCCTCTAGGCCTTCACAGAATTCTCCCTCATGGAGAAACAAGCCTCTGGTTTTAAAAAATGCACCAAGTGTAGCGGTACTATATCAGTCACAGACACCCATGAATGGTGTCTTAAATGTTTGGGGCCTGACCACTCCATTCCGGATTGCCCATCCTGTTCTTTGATGTCTAAACGTGGCTTACAAAACTGGGCAGCCAAGTTTCACATGCTGTTTTCTACAGATACTCCAGCATCGACATCTTCCAGGTCTTCCTCTCCTGATGGATCTCAGGTAACCAAACATTCCTCTGGCAGGTCCTCAAAGGGCAAATCTCCCTCCAAGTATCGAGATGCCCCCGGGCTTGACCCTGAGGACCCTGCCCCAGCCAAACAACCCCGGCGGGAAGCTCCGGCTTCCAAAGCTGCTCCTATGGGGTTACAGGTTGACATCGATGACACGACCTCGACCGATCACCTGTTAGACTGCTCTGGGGTTCCGGCTCAATCTTCCGGTACCGACATCCAGACAGTCGTGGCGTCTATGGATCATACAGTTCAATCCATGCAGCAGGCTATTATGGCTTTTATTAGAGCTGCGACGCCATCGGTACCGCAGCCAGCGGTACCGACTCCGGTTCCGGTACCACAACCGATACCAGTACCCAGGGCATCCACATCGACCAGGATACCGATTCCGGTTCCCGGTTCCGGGGTTTTCCCCGATACCGATCCGGTTCCGGGTACCCCCGATGTCGATACCGGTCGATACGCTTATCGATCCCTGGAAGCAAACAGACGATACTTCGAGTCTTCTGATGATTCTGATTCATCAGATGACTCTGCTGAAGTATCCCTAACTCTACCTGAAGAGCCCTCTTCTCCAAAGAGGAGAATGTCTCCTCCAGAGGATTTGTCCTTTCAAGACTTCATCCTTGAAGTGGCTAAAGGTCTCTCTATTTCAGTAACCTCTGAAAAAGAACCTAGAGCAAAAAAATTAGATATTTTAGGATACTCTAAGGTTCCCAAAGAGGCAGTCACCTTGCCCATTCATGAAATTCTTCAAGAACACATGATGGACTTATGGGAGACTCCTCTCACCCTATCTCCACATTCTCGTCGGTTGGACACCATGTATCGTGTCCCTCCTTCTCCTGGTTTTCAAAAACCTCAGCTCCCTCACCACTCTATTGTGGTGCAGTCAGCTATGAAAAGGATAAAGAGTACCAAAAGATACTCTTCTACTCCTCCAGGGAGAGAATGTAGGACTTTGGATGCTTTTGGTAGAAAAATCTTCCAAGCAAGTATGCTTATTGCTAGAATCAATTCATACAGCCTCTATATGGGCATGTTTCTGAAGGAGATAGCATTGAAAATACGCCATTTTCTCCCCTTTATCCCAGAGGATAGAAAGGAGGAGTTCCTTCTTTTGCTAAAGCATACCCAAGATATATCAAAGTTCTCCAACAGAGCAGCCTTTGACTCCTTTGAGGGTGCTAGCAGAGCCTCAGGTATTGCCATAGCGGCTCGCAGAATTGCTTGGCTCCAGGCCTCTGACCTAGAACCCTGGGTCCAGGATGGGTTGGGAAATCTGCCCTGTACAGGTGAGAATCTGTTTGGTAAGGAGTGGCAAATCAAAGCCACCCAAATGGATGCAGAAAATGCTGCTTTAGATAGACTTTCTAAGTCTACCTCTGCCCCTGTCAAGAAAAAATCTTTCAAGAAGCCTTTCTATAAGAAGGCCAGATTTGCTACAAATACTGGCCAACAATCTTCTGCAGCTCGCTTTGCTCCTAAGCGTCAGCAGCCTAAACAGGCCAGGGCAAAACCTGCAGGGGCTGCTACAGCCCAGCAGTCCCAACCCCCTCAGGGTTTTTGACTCAACTCTAGAGAACTTAACCTTTCTGGCTCTAAAACATCCAGAGCCTCTCACCATTCCAGGAAGGTTAACTCATTTTGCTCCCAGATGGGAGCAAATCACATCAGAACAATGGACCCTCTCTATCATCAGAGAGGGCTACAAACTACATTTCTCCAGCCTTCCTCCCCATATCATGGTGAGATGTTTCAATTCTCCCCCTTCTCTCCTGAACCTGTTAGGTCAGGAGGTGGCCACCCTTCTCGCCCAAAGGGCAATAGAAGAGGTTCCTCTTCTTCAACTGGGGTCAGGGTTTTACTCCCCTTATTTTCTTATTCCCAAGAAAACAGGGGGGTACAGACCTATTCTAGATCTCAGAGAATTGAACAAATTCCTATGCAAGGAGAAATTCAAGATGCTTTCTCTAGGTACTCTCCTTCCATACCTACAGAGTCAGGATTGGCTTTGTTCTCTAGATCTCAAGGATGCGTACACACATATACTCATCCATCCATCCCACAGAAAATTCCTACGGTTTCTGTTCCAGGGAAAACATTTCCAATACAGAGTACTTCCCTTCGGTCTAGCCTTTGCTCCAAGGGTATTTACCAAATGCATGGCAATAGTAGCTGCATTTCTACGAGCCCTGGGAATTTTTGTTTTCCCATACCTGGACGACTGGCTCATCCAAGCTCCATCTCAGTCCGAGGCTCAGACTTCCCTGGATCGCACCAGATGCATTCTGCAGTATTTGGGACTTGTGATCAATCTGCCAAAGTCTCAACTCGCCCCTACTCAGTCCCTGGAATTCATAGGGGCCTGGTTGGATACCACCACTGCAAGGGCCTATCTTCCTCAGGCCCGTTGCCAACGTCTAGTGCACTTAGCCTCCCAGACTCAGTCCAGAAGCCACTTGACTGCCAGGGAGATGCTACAACTATTAGGCCACATGGCCTCCACAGTACATGTGGTGCCCTATGCTCGCCTACATATGAGAGCAGCTCAATGGACTTTGTCCACCCAGTGGACTCAAGCATCCGGAGCTCTCTCAGACCAAATAGCAAACTCCAAACATCTCTTTTGGTCTCTCCAATGGTGGATGTCCACTCAAAATCTGTTGTTGGGGGCCCCCTTTCAACCATTGTTGCCCCAAGCAACCCTCACAACAGATGCCTCCCAAACAGGTTGGGGAGCTCATCTTCAAGATCTCTCCACTCAGGGCACTTGGTCTCCACAGGAGACCACCCTTCATATCAACCACTTGGAACTTCGAGCAATCTTTCTAGCTCTCAGAATTTTTCATACCCTCCTCAGCAACATGACGGTCCTTATTCATACGGACAATCAAGTAGCCATGTTTTTACATAAACAAACAAGGAGGGACTGGCTCTCTGTCGCTTTGCAACGAAGCTCTAAGATTATGGGCCTTCACCAGAGAGCATCAAATCCATCTCCTGGCAGTATATCTTCCAGGAATCCAAAACTCTTGGGCAGACAGACTCAGTCGAGTTCTGCTTCCCCACGAATGGTCCCTACACATGGATCAGGTACTCAGAATCTTCCAGAAATGGGGGACCCCGGACATAGACCTCTTTGCAAGTCCGTGGAATGCCAAACTTCCCCGGTTCTGTTCCAGGATTCCGTGTCAGGGAGTTCAGGCCAAGGATGCCTTCCTCTTTCATTGGGGTCAGGGCTTCCTATATGCCTTTCCACCCATTCCTTTGATTCCCAAGACTCTGTTCAAACTTCAAAGGGATCAAGGGTCCATGATCCTCATAGCTCCACGCTGGCCACGCCAAGTGTGGTACCCTCTACTTCTGCATCTCTCCCAAGCCCCCTCCCTGGACTTGGGAGCGGCTCCAGACCTTCTGTCTCAGGAGGAGGGGACTTTGTGGCACCCAAACCCCAAGTCCCTTCACCTCAGAGCTTGGTTACTGAAGGCCTAGACCTTCAACACTTCAATCTTTCGCAGCAAGTGAAGGATATCCTCCATGCCTCTAGGAAACCTTCCACTAGGCGTTCTTACGCTTTTAAATGGAAAAGATTTTCCATTTGGTGTGCTCAACAGGGTCTTAACCCTCTAGCACTTCCTTTGAATTCTCTTTTGGAATATCTCCTGCATCTCTCCAATGCAGGACTCAAAACAAATTCAGTAAGAGTCTATTTGAGTGCTATTGCAGCATCCCTTAAGCCCATCAATGGACAACCTGTTTCCTCCCCTCCTCTTATTGCAAGATTCATGAGAGGCCTAACCTTAACTAAACCTCCCATTTGACCTCCTCCGGTGGCATGGGACTTAAACTTGGTTCTTGGTCAGCTTATGAAGCCACCCTTTGAAACCTTAGCCACTACCTCCTTGAAATTTCTTTCCTGGAAGGTTATTTTCCTTATTGCAGTCACCTCAGCTCGCCGTATCAGTGAACTGCAAGCTCTAGTGGCTAATCCACCTTATACGAGGTTCCATCATGATAAGGTGGTCCTTAGGACCAATCCCCACTTTATGCCTAAAGTGGTCTCCCCTTTTCATCTTAATCAAGAAGTATATTTACCTGTCTTTTTTCCAGCTCCTCATGCATCCAGTGCAGAGAGGAACCTTCATACTCTAGATTGTAAAAGAGCTCTTGCCTTTTACCTCCACAGGACACAGCAACATCGAAAGTCTTCTCAGCTTTTTGTTGCTTTTGATCCTTCTCATTTAGGACTTCCAGTCTCTAAAAGAACACTGTCCAATTGGATTACTCAGAGTATCTCTTTTGCTTACCAGAGTAAGAACCTTTCTCTGGAGGGCCATGTCACCGCTCACAATGTGAGGGCCATGGCCACCTCTATGGCTCATCTAAACTCTGTGTCCATTGACCAGATCTGTCGAGCAGCCACCTGGGCCTCGGTTCATACCTTTACAGCCCATTACTGTTTGGACAAGGACTCCCGCCGGGATGCCTTGTTTGGTCAGGCTGTCCTCAGACACCTGTTCCATTCTTGAACAACTCCAGCCCACCTTCCCTGAATGGATGCCTGAGATCCATAGGAAGATGAGGAACCTTTCAGGGTCTCATACCCTTCAGGGGATCTCCCGGGCATCTCAGCTAGGGAGTCCCCATATGTGAGGACTTATTCCTGCTTGTTCCTGGAGATAACACAGTTACTTACCTGTAACAGGTGATCTCTGGGAACAGCAGGAATTAGTCCTCACAACCCACCCACCTCCCCTAGGAGTTGTATCTCTCTCTCTCTTTCCTTTCCTCTCTCTATTGTCTCAGCTTTAAACTCGAACTGAGGAGAGTTGGTCAGGAAGGCGGGAAGGCAGCGCGCATGCGCAGTGGGAGGCCCCAAAAGCTTTCCTTCTGGGAAGCTGGGGAGCTTTCCCGCGCAGGCTCCGTCGGTACCGACGTACCCATATGTGAGGACTAATTCCTGCTGTTCCCAGAGATCACCTGTTACAGGTAAGTAACTGTGCTCTGTCTGGCAAGCAGCTGCCTATGCAGGAGCCTTAATGTTTGGACCACTGGTTCTTGTCCACCGGCAACCAGATTTGTCCTCCACTAACATTCTGTCTAGTCTTAGTAGTGGCTCCAAGTCAGTGCTGTCATCTGTCTTGGAAATGATTTCACTACAGGCTTGTTGGATTGTCTTCTCTTTCTGCCATCTCCATTCCCCTGGGTTTGGCAGCATAGTTGACATAGGTACTGGCTCTTCAGCAGCCAGTTCTATCTCCTCATTCTCCTGCATCATGCTCTCTGCAATTCTACAGAGAAGCTCTCCACTATGGGTCCTTCTAGAGAGCATAAGGGTTTTTTCTCCAACAGCTATCCTAGATGGTTGGAAAAGGCTTTTTCAGTCATGTCTCCCATGACTAGAAAGGTTCTCCCTTTTTTCACTATCTCCTTTTTAATATAAAGGACATAGGCCTTCTCTTACGTGAAAGCTTAAGGAGTTGCCAATTCCCTGCTTTGGTCCATAGTTTTTCCAATCGGGAATATGCTTTTTCTCCTTGCAGCTCGTCCTCATGGTAAGAACGCATGATACCTTTTTGCCCTTAACCAGGTCAGCATGGTATCTCATTTTTATGCGTCTTCTGTTCACTTACCATGCTAGAGTTCTGGAATACTCGGGACTTGCTGACTGCAGACTGATATCATCCTCTGCTTTTCACGTAACCGTCCTGGTTATTTCACTAGCTAGCATCCCTGTAGCTCATAACCAGTGGGAATAGATTCTCTATATATCTTCTCAAGTAGGTTCCACCTTCTTGTTATTAGATGAATCTTTCCTCTCCACATTTTCTATGTGAATACCGTTCTGTAGGCATATCTCTGTCTGCTTCATTGCAGACACCCATATAGAGGCCTATATATTCATATCTATAGCATACATCTTACAGATGTCTATGTCTATCATTTGCATGTATTTTATGCCCCTTCATATCTCACTACAGCTATATTCTTATATGTCTATCTATATATCTATATCTATATATATACTCGTATATATATGTATCTGTCGAGATATTTTATTATCGGTAGATATGTATCTGCATATTTATTTACCTGACTGTCTAGGCTCATATAGCTATATGATTCTGACAGATGGGCTTTACCCATACCTATGCTATCCAGCATGTTTGGAGTTCTACACGCACAATCACTTTCTGTGGTAGTTAACAACTTCCACCATAACCTTAAGGTTTAGGTATCTCTGAAGCTCTCCATGTTCCAGTATCTCTCCTAGCTGACTCCAGTTAGGAGAGACATTGCGGATCTTCAGTTAATCACAGGCTCTAACGCCTCAGGCATTTGTCCTTTCTTTTGGGATACAAGGGGTTTCCATACCTTTTCCTCCCACAAGGACTGTGCCTGTTTGTCCAAATCGGTCAGCCTTCTCTTTTTGCTCCTAAGGGTGAGCCATTCTGTTGCCAAAAGAGTTCGGCTTTTGTCATAAAGCCTTCCACTGAAGGCCCCACCGTCTTTGTACTACCCCAGTTATTACTGGGGTTCCCTCTTACCTTTCAGGAATCTGACCTCCACTGTTTTTTCCTACAGGTTTATTACCTCCACTTCACAGTGAGGTCCTCCTTGAGGTTCCTCTACTGGGTTCCCCAGTAGATCCCATGAACCTCCTTACTGCTGTGTAATCCTGTTTGGGGAGGTCCATATTGCAATATTTCTTTCAATATCATTGATGATAATTATCATCCACACATGGACTCCTTGTCTGCAGTCCTATGCTAGGTTAGCTGTTCCACAGCGCCTTTCTTTTTTCAACTCCTACCCTCCGTCCTCAGGATGCCTGGTGTTGTGGGGGATAGCATGTTCCAATCTATGACATGCTGGGACTCCAGGCATCTCAGCTTGGGAGTCCCCATATGTGAAGACTCATTCCTGCTTGTTCCTGGAGATAGCACAGTTACTTAGCTGTAACAGGTGATCTCTGGGAACAGCAGGAATAAGTCTTCACAACCCACCCACCTCCCCTAGGAGTTATATCTCTCTATCTCTATCTTTCCCTTCTCTCTCTCTCTCTTTGTCTCAGCTTGAAACTTAACTGAGGAGAGGCAGTTGGGAAAGGTGGGAAGGCAGCACGCAGGCGTGGTGGGATGCTTCCAAAAGCTTTTGATTGGACGCTGGGAAGCGTTCCCGCGCAGACTCCGTCGGTACCGACGTACCCATATGTGAAGACTTATTCCTGCTGTTCCCAGAGATCACCTGTTACAGGTAAGTAACTGTGCTTTCTTCATTTTTACTTTCTCTGCCTCCACTGCATTTCTTGTTCTTGTTAGAGTCCTTAGGTTTTTTTGGGCATTTATAAGTTACCTTATTTTTTTACTGTATTGCTGATACAAGCCACATTTAAGCCTTGGAAATTTTGGCCAGGTTTATTTTTTATATATTTCAAGATTGATTAGTTTGATTTTCCTACAGCTATTTTTATGCGTGAGATGTCCCACAAACTAGCCAGCAGGTTTAAAAAGTGTGCCCGGTGCTACAGGACCATATCTGTAACAGACACTCCTAAATGGTGCCTGCAGTGCTTGGGACCAACCATGAATCTTCTCATTATCTTTTGTGTTTACAGATGAACAAGAGAAGGGATCAAGAGTAGCACAAAAGGATTTTTGGTGTAGTTAAATCCGATCTTTTGGCATCAGTCTTCATGGCCTCATTAGCTGCTCCGGACACTGGCAGAGCATCAACACTGAGGAATACTCCAGCTCACTCAGAGCTGAGTACCAGTAGTGTGGCCCAAGATTGGAACCCATTAATTCCAACCTGAGGAAGAGAGGATTCATCCTCATTCTTTGATATCAAGGATGCTGAGTATCATAGTACAAGTATATCCAGAGCACAGTGTCAAGAGTATTGAGGTATCTGACATGGACACTTGAAACAGCCCCATCGTGAGGACTGCTCATCCTCCTCTGTTGGAAGAGCCATACCAGACTCCATGAGACCAAGACTAGCCTGCTGATATTCCCCAACAGAATCCACAAGCATCAGCTAATACTGCTGCAGGCCCTTCACCTTTGTCATTGATAGTCTTCAAGGAACCTCATGAGAAGCCTCGATCAAAGGATGATGATGGTCTTTTCCCTGCATGAAGCTACTGCTTCAACGGCATTGATGCATCGAGCGTAATCCACTACCTGCAGCTCATCAGTACACCAATGCTCCCATAGGAGATCTGCTTCCTGAACAGAACTGAGAGCATCTCAGGTAGAACATCAGATGTCCCTTCAGTACCTTTCTGAGTTGGCATCTTATTTCTCAGAGGATAGGTTTCTTGAGCTTCCCTCAGAATCCGACATCTCCTCATGAGCAATGTAAGTCCCTGCTGGAGGAGTTGTCTTTCCATGATTTTGTCAGGGAAATCGCCAAGACCATTCATCTTCAGTTGAAAACGAAGGAGGAGCCTAAGGCTGGATATCCTTCAGTACTCTGATCCCCCTAAGGAAACAGTGGCAGTGCCTGTGTATTGCATCCTTCAGAGACTGCAGATGAGAATGTGGGAAAACCGCTTCTTGGTACCTCCTTGTGAGTAAGAAAGTTGACTGTATATACAGAGTTCAGAAGGTCTTCTGGATTTGAGGAACAGCTGCCACACTATTCCATGGTTGTTGAATCCACTCTCAAAGTCAAGCATTCTAAGTTGTGCTCTTTGACACCCCCAGGGAGGGAGATTAGGCCCTTGGATTCTTTTGGGAGAGAATTTTTTCTCTCCTCCTCCCTCCCCCTTGCTGAAGGGGTTATAGCTTTGGTATTTCTCGCTTGATTGGACTGGTCTAACATGATGACGTAAAAGGTGAAATTTTATTTCTCCAGGAACAAGCAGGAAGTCGGTCCTCACTTATGGGTGACGTCGGCACTGACGGAGCCAATGCGGAGCAATTCCCCAGCTTTTAAAGAAAGCCTTTGGGATTGCTGCTATGCATGCGTGGTCCTCTTCCCGCCCAAGGGTGCCATCTTGCTCAGTTTTCCTTTTTCCGCTGAGCCCTTCGGACGCACGTCCTCGTCCCTTGGAAAAAGTGTTTTGGTTTTTGGCCTTTGGCCTACTATTTTCCTGTTGCACCGGTCCTCTATGCGTTCTCCCCCTTGCTCCTAACTTTTTTGAGCAAAGGGGACATTTTTTTCCTAACTTTTGTTGTTGGGGGGGCTTTGCGCCCTTTTTTCTCCTAACCACTGGCCGCATGGGTCTTCGACCTCACGGGGTCCCTTTTTGCCCCGATGGCCACTGGTTTCAAAAAATGCGATAGATGCTCCAAGAACTTGTTGCTTACGGACACCCCATGACTGCTGTCTATGGTGCCTCGTAGCCGACCATGATCCAGAGCTCTGTTTGCTTTGTAAGAAAATGTCTTCCAAAGCCCTGCTCAGTTGTAAGCAGAAGTCCGAGGATATTTTCCAAAAGGCTGCCTCGGAATCCCTGGTGGCACCCTCAGTCGTCTCTCCGCCGATGGGATCCCCCACCTCGGCTCCGCGTTCAAGTCGGCACTCCGACCAGGGGTCCCCTGAAGTGGAGCGGCATAAGAAGAAGAAGACCTTGAAGTCGCTGTCAGGAGCTCCTGACAAGCGCGAGCACTCCCATGCTCGGTCGCTTAGCCCCTCGGCGTTCACGAGAGTCGGACAAGGAGCGGCCTCGTAAGGTACCTCGAACAGACTTAGAGGCCCCGGGCGATGGCACCATGTCTCCCAATGGTCATCCCAGCGAGGACTTCCTCGACGCCCGACCCGGTGACCCCAGTGTCAGCGTCGCAGGGCCCCACGCCCGCGTGGGAGTCCCATATGCTGGCACTAGAATGCAGCGTTTCTGCGTTCATAGATTCCCAGCAGGCGCTCGTATCCAGCTTCGCTGGTCCGTGCCTAGAGACCGAGGTTCCCTCGAGAGGGATACCAAAATCCACCCTGGAAACCTCCGAGAGCTATGGGCCTCGTGAGGGTCCTCGGTGTCGGTCTCACTCACCTTCCTGTTCCTCGGGGGCGAGATCCTCCAGGGCCTCCGGCTCCAAACGGGCCTCATCCTCCGGGCGAGGCTACCAGCCTGAATCGGGTTCCTCTTCTGATTTTTTGGGCTGGGAGTCAGATGGGGATACTTTCCCTGAGACCCGTACCCATCTGGACCTCCCATCGGACCCGTCCCCACCCGCTTTTCAGTGGCTTTCGCCACCCGAAGATGACACCGTCTTGGTGTTTGTGCGGGATATGGCACGGGCTCTCAACCTGGCTACCCAGGCTGAGGAGGAACCTTGAGCTGAAGAGCTCAATATCTTACAGAACGAGTCCCCTCCTCAGGAATCTCTTGCTGTCTTGGTTCCTCCCATTCTATCTAGGCTGCTACTCCATATGTGGGAGACCCCTGCGTCGGTCCCCATCTTGAGTAAGTGCCTCAATGCGATGTACAGGGTCCAGCGTGGCTCTGGGTTCAGGAAAGCCCAACTCCCCCACACCTCCATGGTGGTGGACTCGGCTATGAGAGAGAAAACAAAAGAGCCTGAAATCCCACTCTTCGGTTCCGCCGGGCAGGGATTCGAAGCCCTAGGCCGCAAGGCCTATCAAGGGTCCATGCTCTCATGCCGTATTCAGGCATATCAATTGTACACGGGCATGTTTTTACATGACCTAGCCAAGGAACTTGGGGGCTTCTCAGCGGGCCTCGCGGGCAAACTCCTCAACAGGTTCCGGACCCTTCTGAAGTCCGTTGCGGAGTGCTCAAAATACCTCTCCCACGCCGCCTATGATGGATTCAAGTCTTTGACTCGAGTGGTGGCCGCTGGCATCGGAGCCCAGCGCCAGGCATGACTCCAGTCCTCGGAGCAGTGGGCCCAGAAAAAGCTCCTAGACGTACCCTGCCTTTGGTGAGCAGCTCTTCGGTAAACTGATGGAGGATAAGGCCACCAAAATAGAGACGGAGTTTGTCACCCGAACCCGCCTCTCGCGCAAGACCTTCTCCCTCTCTCAGAAGAAACAGCAAACTAAGAAGCTGTTCTTCCCGCGGAAGTGGTTACCCCACTGAGGCTATCCACTGTACCCACCCACTCCCGCGTCGACCAACGTGACGCAGGGAAAGTCTGGGTCCCACAGTCACCGCAAGCTGAAAAGGCCCAGGGTCCAAACCCCGGCACCGCCTCAGCCTACCCAGGGGTTTTGACACCAGCAGCATAGCTTTTCGCCCCCCCAGCATCACCGCAGCCGGTAGGGGGACACCTGTCCTCCTTCGCCCCTCAGTGGGCATCCATCACGTCGGACACTTGGGTCCTCCGAGTAGTCCAGGATGGCTACCATCTCCGTCTGGACAGGCTTCCCCCTCCCTTCTCCCCAGCGGAGCCCTCTCGACTCCCTGCGCACCAGACCTTCCTGCAGCGGGAGTTAGACAGCCTCTTCACCCAGCGAGCAGTCGAGAGGGTGCCAATGCACCTCCAAGGTCGTGGCTTCTACTCCCAGTACTTCCTCGTCCCGAAGAAGACGGAGGGCCTATGGCCCATCCTCGACCTCCGAAAGCTAAACAAGTTTCTGGTGTGGGAGAAGTTCAAAATGCTGTCACTTGGTGTCCTGCTGCTCTTCCTCCAGCAGGGGCGACTGGCTATGCTCCTTGGATCTCCTGGACGTTTACATCCACATTTTGATTCACCCCCAGCACAGGCAGTTCCTGCGCTTCAGGGTGCAGGGGGAGCATTACCAATACAGGGTGCTCTCCTTCGGACTCGCATCTGTTCCGTAAGTCTTCACAAAGTGCCTCTTCCTCAGACGCAGGGCGTACCGGTCTTTCCCTACCTCAATGACTGGCTCGTCATGCGGCCCTCGGTTGGGGAAGCCCATCCGGCAGCATCACACACGATCCTCCTCCTCGAGCGCCTGGGGTTCTTGGTCAACTACCCCAAGTCCCACCTCGAACCAGTATAAGCCTTGGAGTTTATCTGCGTGGCTCGCCTCCGAGCCCAGGCGGCCCAGGTCCAGATCAACGCTCGGGTCACGGCACGGACTATGCTGTGCCTCCTGGGACACATGTCCTCCACCGTCCATGTGGTCCCGCATGCACATGCGGACTGCCCAGTGGTGCCTCAGCACTCAGTGGAGCCCTGCCTCCGGTCACCTCAGGGATTCAGGTCTTAGACTGGTGGCAGAACCCCCACAACCTTCTTCGGGGGCTGCCCTTCCAGACCCTGCAGCATGACCTAGTGCTGACAACGGATGCTTCCCTGATGGGGTAGGGAGCCCACTGTGATGCACTGTGCACACAGGGGCGCTGGTCACCTGAAGAGGCTCGACAGCATATCAACTTGCTCGAGCTTCGGGCGATCTGGTGGGCCCTGAGGGCCTTCAAAGACCATCTCAAAGGAAAGTCGGTGCTCGTGCAGACCGACAACCAAGTGGAGATGTTTTACATCAACAAGGAGGGAGGCATGGGATCACGCCTCCTCTGCTGGGAAGCAGTCCTCCTCTGCTCCTTCGCCTTCCGTCGGGGGATGTCCCTACGAGCAGTCTACCTCCCGGGCCACGAGAATGTCCTTGCAGACAAACTCAGCAGGATCCTCCACCCTCACGAATGGTGGCTAGACCCAGAGGTGACCACCTGGCTGTTCCATTGGTGGGGGACCCCGACCATAGACTTGTTTGCCAGCCTGACGAGCATACAGCTTTCCTGCTTCTGTGGCCTGGTCCCACACCCGAGCAGGGAGGCCTCGAATGCGCTCCTCTTGAGCTGGACCTCTGGGCTTCTCTACGCGTTCCCTCCCACTCCTCTCATTGCAAGGACCCTCCACAAAGCTCAGCGGGACTGAGCGTCGATGATACTCATCGCTCCCTCGTGGCCTAGACAACCGTGGTTCCCACTCCTGCTCCGGCTCACGTCCAAGCCTCTGGTTCCCCTGGGCTGTGCCCCAGGCCTGCTAACGCAGGAGGAGGGGTGAGTGCTGCACCCGAACCTGGTCGCATTGTCCCTTACAGCCTGGCTGCTGAATGGGTCACCCTAGCCACGCTAGACCTCCCGGAGGAGATCGAGGAGGTCCTCCTCGCATTGAGGAAGGACTCGATGAGACGAGCCTACACCTTCAAGTGGCAATGCTTCTCGGTCTGGTGCTCCAAGCTCCAGATCGAACCTTTCTCGTGTCCCACTCGGTGGGTCCTCCAGTACCTCCTCCATCTTTCGAAGGAGGGGCTGAAGTCAAACTCGGTCAGGGTACACCTGAGCACCATCTCGGCGAATCACCTCCCCATCGAGGGTAAACCCCTCTCGTAGCAGCCCTTGGTCTCTCGCTTCATGTGGGGTCTCTTACTGTCCAAGCCTCCCATCTGACCTCCCCCGGCGGAGTGGGACCTGAACGTGGTGCTCATGCAGCTTACCCATTCACCCTTCCAGCCGATGGCGACGTGCTCGCTTCGGCACCTGTCCTGGAAGGTAGTCTTCCTGGTGGCTTTGACCTCGGCGCACTGAGTCAGCGAGCTCCAGGCGCTCATGGCCGAAGCCCCTTTAACCAGATTTTATAGGAATAGGGTGGTCCTCTGTACCCACCACAAGTTCCTGCCAAAGATTGTCTCAGATTTTCATCTCAATCAGGAGATAGTTTTACCAGCCTTCTTTTCGAGACCGCATGCTGACCAGGCATAGGTGGTATTGCATACACTCGACTGCAAGAGGGCCCTTGCCTTCTACCTGCAGTGCATCCAGCCCCATTGCAAATCTGGCCAGCTCTTTGTGACCTAGGATCCCAATCACCTGGAGCAGGCAGTCACAAAATGCACCCTCTCCGTCTGGGTGGCGGACTGCATCGCCTTTGCTCACGCAAAGATGGGCACCCTGTTGGCTCGGCAGGTCACCACACACGGCATTTGAGCCAAGACGACTTCGGTTGCTTCATTGCGTTCATTGCCTCTGACAGACATCTGCCGGGCTGCGATCTGGGCTTTAGCGAATACCTTTGCTGTCCACTACTGCCTGGAGAGGAAGTCCCGCCGGGACAGTGCCTTCGACCAGGCTTTACTCCAAATTTGTTCGGGGTATAAGCAACTCCTGCTCTCCGACCCTTCTCGATGGCTACCAAGGGTTTCACCCCGGGGACCCGAGGACTCGAGCTCCTTTGGGCATCAGCTTCTGCTCACAGCCTCGCGGAGGCGTTTTTTGGTTACAGGTTCGGTAGCCTATAGCTGGGGAGTCCCATAAGTGAGGACTGACTTCCTGCTTGTTCCTGGAGAAAGCATAGTTAGGTTTAGGTTTAGGTTTATTCGCTTAATATACCGCTAAACGTGGGGGACATCATAGCGGTTTACAGAGTTCAAAAAATGAGGCAGTCACCGTAAAGGTGAGATAGAAGAGGAAAGGAAATTACATCAATCGACAGGAAAGCAAACTAGGCAGATTCATACGACAGGACAAGACAGTAGAGGAGAGAGGGAAGGGAAAACAAATCACACGTGGGATACAGGAGGAGCAGGAAGGTCAAAGGCAAGGGTGAAGAGGTGAGTTTTGAGGCGGTTCTTAAAGGTGGAATGGTCTTGTTCGAGGCGAATAGAGGAGGGAAGAGAGTTCCAGAGGGCGGGGGCAAGGAAGAAAAATGCAGAGGTACGGGTGGATTAGAGGCGAGCACAAGTGGGAGAGGGGAGGTGTAGGCGATTCAGATGAAAGGAGCATAGGGAACGGGTGGGGTTATGGAAGTGAACCAGGTCAGCTAGGTACTGCGGAGAGTGGGTGTAGAGGACGCGGTGAAGAAGGACCAGAATCTTAAAGTGACTACGGAATTTGACAGGGAGCCAGTGAAGACGGATGAGGAGGGGGGTGATATGGTCGCGGATAGATGCATGGAAGATGAGGCGGGCGGCTGTGTTTTGGATACGTTGGAGGCGTTGCAGTTGGGAGGCGGGGAGACCAGACATGAGGGAGTTGCAGAAGTCGATGCGAGATATGATCAGGGAAAGAAGAAGAGTAGAAAGGGCCTGTGAAGAGAGAAAGGGACGGATGGCACGGATCTGGCGGAGGAAATAGAAGGAGGTCTTTGATATGTGGGCAATGTGATCCCGAAAAGTGAGGCCGGGGTCAAAGAGGACACCCAGGTACCGAAAGGAGGAAACTAAAGGAATGGGGGAGTCAGAGAAGGAGGGGGAAACCGAAGGAGGGGAACCATCACGTGAAAACCAGATGGCTAGAGTCTTAGCAAGGTTGAGGTGGAGGCAGTGGGTGGTAAGCCATTGGGCTACGGCTGAAAGACAAGTGTTAAGTGGAGAGAGATCAGGGGAAAGGGGAGAGGTATGGTATAGAAGAAGAAGGTCATCAGCGTAGTAGAAAGCAGAAATCCCGTGCTGTTGAACCAATAGAGAGAGGAGCGTGAGGAAAACATTGAAGAGGAGGGGAGCCAGAACAGAGCCCTGGGGGACACCACAGAGCAGAGGAGTAGGTGTGGAGGCGGTTGGGGGGGTAGAGGTAGAGAGAACTGAGAAGGACCTAGAGGAGAGAAAAGAGTGGAACCAGTGAAGGACGGTGCTACAGAGGCCTGCTTCGCGAAGACGGGTTAAGAGAAGAGAGTGATCGACGAGATCAAAGGCGGCGGAGAGGTCGAGAGAAACTGCCACCGAGAGATCACCACCTGTTACAGATGTTCTCCGGGGACAGCAGGAATCAGTCCTCACTACCCTCCCACTTCGCCTGATGAGTTGCTGGATTTTTATCCTTCCCTTGCCATCTCCTTGGTAGGGCTCGAGCTAAGGGACCTGCCTGAGCAAGATGGCACCCTTGGGCGGGGGAAGAGGACCATGCATACATGGCAGCAATCTCAAAGGCTTTCTTTGAAAACTGGGGAATTGCTCCGCATGGGCTCCATTGGTGCCAACGTCACCCATAAGTGAGGACTGATTCCTGCTGTCCCTGGAGAAACACCTGTTACAGGTGAGTAACTACGCTTTACCTTATAATTTCCTTTCCTGGAATCCTGCTAGACCAGTCCAGGACCCACCCTCAGGAAGTGTCTGTTGCTCTAATTTCTGTAGTCTGTCTGTGTTTTTTCTGAGATACTCATTCTACGCTCGTTCTGGTCTGCCAAGTTGGACCTTTGTCCTCCCAGAGCAATTATTTCTTAGTTGGTGTTTGGTTTGTTCTCTCTATGCTGGCTATTAGCGGACTTATTTAAATACTGAAGAGTGTCCCTAACTGCACTGGTCTTAATGCCAATGATGATTTCACTGGCACGTTCTAGTTTTTTCTCTGTCTCCATCATCTGTTGGCAGAGGGGCATAACGCACTTGTCTGGATTGGTCTAGCAGGATTCCAGAAAAGGAAATTATCAGGTAAGGTTTCATAATATCTAAGTAAGGACATCCCCGCTGGGGTTAATCATCATTAAATTACATGTTGTTTATTATTTATTACTTTTTCTTTATTTCTTTATATTTCTTTATTATTTTGAGGTTTCATTTCTTCCCCTTTTCTGTATCCCCAAATACCCCACCCAGTCATCGTCATCGTTTTTTGGCTGTCCTATGCACAAGCCTATCACAGCATCTTGGGATTTCAATGCAATCTTGTCTTAGCTGTTGAAAACTCCTTTTGAGCCACTTGGATATCTTTGGATTGAAGTACCTTACCTAGAAGATCTTGTTTTTGGTGGTGGTCAACTCAGCATGCAGAGTTAGCAAACTCCAGGCCCTAGTTGCTGATCCACACTACACAGTTTTTCAATAATAGGGTGATCCTATACATACTCATCCTAAAT
Organism: Ichthyophis bannanicus; assembly: GCA_033557465.1. Lineage (NCBI taxonomy): Eukaryota > Metazoa > Chordata > Amphibia > Gymnophiona > Ichthyophiidae > Ichthyophis > Ichthyophis bannanicus. The sequence continues at coordinate 177,678,088 of CM066044.1, forward strand.
TCTTTCCTAAAATAATGTTGGACTTCCACCTTAAATCAGTTAATCATCCTTCCAACATTTTTCAAAAGACCACAAGGGAAAGTGCTTTGCACACAATGGACTGCAGGAGACCTTGGCCTTCTATCTGGAACAGACTAAAGTCCATAGAAAGTCCACCCAACTTTTTGTTTCTTTTGACCTCAGTAGACTGGAGGCTGTTGTCAATCAATGTATGCTTTCAGTTTGGTTAGTAGATTACATCTCTTGCTTATGCCCAGTGGGCTTGACTGTGGAGGGTCATGTCATGGCTGCATCGGTGGTCCACTTGAGATCAGCCTTTATGGAAAAGATCTGGAAAGCTGAAATCTGGATTTCTGTCTTCACATCTCATTATTGATTGGAAAGGGATTCCAGATGCGAGAGCAGATTTAGCCAATCTGTTTTTCAGAATCTGTTCGTTGATTAGAATCCAATTTCATTCCCCCCTAGCCCAGTTCTTTTCTGTTTCAGGCTGCCTCATTTAAAAAAAATCAGCAGTTGAAATTATAAGTAGCATGTTGCTGTCAGCTGCATAGTTTTCTAGCATCCGCTGGTTATGGCATAGGTTTCTCACTTTCTTTTTTTTTTTTCTTTTGAGGCAGCCTGTAGCTAGGGAATCCCATATAAGAACATAAGAACATAAGAAATGCCATACTGGGTCAGACCGAGGTCCATCAAGCCCAGTATCCTGTTTCCAACAGTGGCCAATCTAGGTCATACGTACCTAGCAGTTTCCCCAAAAGACACAGGTTCTGCAGTGCTTGTACTAGGCCAAGCATTGATATCCTGGGTCCCTTTTTAATAGTGGTTTATGGACCTTTCCTCCAGGAACTTGTCCAAACCTTTTTTAAACCCAGCTATACTAACAGCCCTTACTACATCCTCCGGTAACAGATTCCAGAGTTTGATTACACATTGAGAGAAGAAATATTTTCTCCTATTTGTCTTAAATAGTTTACCCTGTAGCTTCATTACATGCCCCCTAGTCCTTCTATATTCTGATAGCGTAAACAATTTATCCACGTTTATCCGTTCCACTCCATGGAATATGTGAGAACTTATCCTATCTGTCCATGGAGAAAACAGGGTTTCTTATCTGTAGCTGGTACCCATGGAGGGCAGGATATGTTCTCACAACCCTCCATTTGGAGTTATCTTCTGGCATTAGCTAGTTGATGGATTGAGGAGGTATGAGGTGTGAAGTGTGATGGCAGCAGGCAGGAACTCATGCAAATGCGTGGTGGATCCTTCAAAAATGTGTAGAAAGTTCTAGGGGAGCTTCCCACACAAGGCTCCATTAATAACATCATCCCATATATGAGGACTTATTCTGCTGTCCACAGAGAATACCTGCTACAGGTAACTAACCCTTTTTTCTCTGAAGAAGGCCCAGGGCAATTTTTAAAGGGGCTTTTACTAAGGGTATGCCATTTACTTATGGATATCCCTTTGAACAGTGCCCCCCACATTCTCATTGTCCATGAACAAGTAAGAAAGTCACGCAAACTGGCTTGTCCTGCTGTTCTTGGAGAAGGCAAAATGTCATACCTGTAATGGGGGTTCTCTGTGGACAACAGGAGAATGCAGTCAAATGACTGGGTGATGTCATCTGTATGTCATCTGTCAAATATGTGCTCTGCTAAAGCTCAGGAGAGCACCCTCACAGGGTCTTCTGAGAATGCACAGAACTTCCCATGCTGCCAGCAGTCCATGACTCTCCTCAGTCAGTAACATAGCTAGATATTTACTCAGAAAGGACAGTGGGCACGATAGTATTGCTGCATTCCCCTTATGTCTACAGACAACCTCCAATATAGTGAGCAATTTTGCTTTCTCCATGGACAAGCAGGAGATATGCATTTGAATGACTGGGTGATTATCAAGCTGAGGGTTGCCTAGGATGTCTGACATCTTGGCAAATCAGGAAGACATGTTCATATTGAGGCAGGGGCAGCAGAAGGGCTTTTTCTTTGGAGGGGACTCAAGCACTGCCCAAGCCCTGTTCCGCAGGCAGAGACCCTTCCTGTTCACAGACAGGAAGTGTCTTTGCCGCAGTCGTGGCTTTTCTTCTGCCCTTAGGCTGCGATCATTGCAAAAAGCCTCGTGAGCAGACAGGAAGCATCTTTGCAATGATCGAGACCAGAAGGCAGTAGTCTGCCTGCAGGGATCCTATATCCCACGGGTAGAAGAAAAGAAGCTGCGATCGTAGCAAAGACCCTTCCTGTCTGCCTGCAGGGATCCAATCTCTCACGGGCAAACAGGAAGGGACTTTACTTCTTCTGCCTGTGAGAGATAAAATAATTCCGTAAAGCCAAAGACAAGTGAGTACAATATTTATTGCTGTTGGGAGCAGTTTATTTAAGTATCTCCAGGAACAAGCAGGAATGAGTCTTCACATATGGGTACGTCGGTACCGACGGAGCCTGCGTGAGAACGCTCCCCAGCGTCCAATCAGAAAGCTTTTGGGAGCATCCCTCAGCGCCTGCGTGCTGCCTTCCCGCCTTTCCAACTGTCTCTCCTCAGTTTTCGTTTTTCCGCGGAGCTGGCAGGACGTCCTCCTGTCACCGCAGAAAATTTTTTCTTTAATTCTTTTTTCCTTTTTTTCTTGTGGTCGCGGCTGTTTCCCTGCCTCCACCGGTACCGCCGGTGGGTTTTTTTCTTTTCTTTTTCTCAAACTCAGGGACTTTTTTCCCTCAGTTTCTGTCTTAAATTTTTGGGCCTGTAAGGCCTCTCCATCATGGAGCCTTCTTCTCCTAAGAAGTGCCTTAACTGTGGAAATACAGTTTTCTTTTTAGACTCCAATAACTGGTGTCTAACCTGTTTGGGTCCTGACCCTTTTCCTCCGGAGCCATTAGGCTACAATTTTATGAGAAGAGATTTTCCATTTCGAGTTTTCCTCGATACCGAGTTCCCTTCCAGTGTCAGGGCACCGACCATTTCTTCTCTACAGGATCAGGTAACCCACAAACAGTCTGTTAAGACTAGCCAATTCTTGAGTGGTAGGTCTCATGCCAAGCATGATGACGGCTCCGGCCTTGCCCTCAAGACCCTATTGGCTTCAAAACCCCGGCGGGAGTCTTCGGTCTCCAGAGCCTTTCAGGGGTTTCAGGTTGTTCCTGGGGCTCACCCCTCACAGAACATACCTGAGCCATGCTCGGTGGTGGCATCCGCTTCGAGCGGTACAGATACCCCGGCATCGGCACTGGTGTTGAGTAATTCACTCTTCACCAGGGATCGTCATCTGGCGTTCTCGGTACCTTCGGAACCGATCGATACGTCCCAGATTGACTTTCCAGTATCGGCAGCATCGCCGATACGACCACCGACGTCGGTACCCTCTAGACATGCATCGATAGACTCGCTTCCTTCGATGCCGAGTCTGGAATCGATATCTAGTCTGGAAGACTGGGTACCGACGCGTCTCGGAACTGACGCTTACCGATTCCGGATGCGCGGTACCGAGGATTCTCACCAAGGGTTTTTGGTTGCCTCGGTACCGCTTGAGCAGCCTTCGATGTCGGTATCGCCTCCGATTCCGGCACAGCTACCGGTATCGGTATCGATGCCGGTTCCTGCAGTAACATCGGAACCAGCTACTTCCATGCCTTTTTCACCAGGATCGCTCCTTTCTATACCTAGTTTGGAGTCGATACCTGGCATGGACGATGCAGTACTGACTGTCTCAGGTCATAACCACCAGTACCAGTATCCATCCATTAGAGCTCCTTTTCTGCACCGGACCAGTACATCCTCCGGTGCCCAGGCTAGTTCTTCAAATTTAGCCTGTCCAGGGATGGTTCCCATTGGAGATCCTTCTTTTCAGAAATTTCTCCTTGACATGGCAACATTCCTTGCTATTCCTATCCCTGGCTATGATCCTACACAAGGCTCTTCTGGGGAAAAGGAAAATATAATGCTTCCTTTACATCATTCTTTGCAGGATCTTCTTCTGAGAATATGGGAAACACCTTTAAGGGTTTCCTCCCCTTCTCCAGCAACTGATCTTCTGTATCAGGTGCCCCTCTCTCCAGGGTTTCAAAAGACTCAACTTCCCCATCATTCCATTGTAGTGGAATCAGTAATGAGGAAGGTAAAAAGCAAGAAGAAGCATTCTTCTTATCCGCCAGGTCGTGAATCTAGAACACTGGATGCCTTTGGACGTCAAACCTTCCAAACATCTATGCTGGCGACAAGGATTCTCTCTTATATTTTTTATATGAGTCTATCCCTTCAGGAGGTCACAAGGAAATTATCTCTTTTGACTCCTTTTCTATCAGAGCCAAAGGCTGCAGACTATTCCTTACTTCTTTGTCATAGCCAAAATATCTCTTGGTTTCTTTCTCGTGCTTCCCTAGACTCTTTTGAGTCTGTTAGCAGAACCTCTGCTATAGCCATAGGAGCACGACGTAGAGCCTGGCTCCAAGCTTCAGACTTGAACAGATGGGCACAACAAAGACTGGGTAATACTCCTTGTACTGGAGAAAATCTCTTCAATAGGGAGTCTTTACGTCAGGTTGCTCATTGCTCCACTGACTTCCCTGTTTCTGAGGGCTATCCTAAGCCTTCTCCTTCCCCAGTAGGTAGGAAATGCCCTACCAAACCTTCTTTCCCTAAAAAAAGAAGGTTTTATTCTTCTCCTGCCCATCATTCAGATGTTCCCAAACAAGGGAAACCTCGCTCTGATCTGAAGAATCCAAACTCAAGCCAGGAAAATTAACCCTCAATAGGGTTCTAATTAATCTTTTTATAACCTACAGTTCACTTCTTCTCAGCAGAAGTTTTTTCACTGTTTTTTCATTTAAAACTCTACACATGGATTCCTGTTTTCCAGGACATCCACTTGCTCTTAGGTAGGCTGAGCTGTCAGGAGATTCATGTCTATGGGTCACAGGGTTTTCCTCCTCTTTCTACCATGAACAGAGGTTTGCCAACTATCTCATGATAGTTTTCTCCTGTACCACCATGAATTTTTTCCTTCTGCAGACTTACCATATGGCAAGTCTCCCTTCAGCTCCTATTTTTCTTTATCCTCTTTTTCAGGGCCTCCCCTGTAAGAGTGCTACCATACCACTGGAAGGCTTTCTTAGCCTTTCTAGTCTTCCTGTCCTTTCTAGTGTAGAGTTTTCTCTGGAGTAACCTCCCTGCTTTCATTGGGCAGCTCATCAGACATGATCAGGATTTTCTCCTCTTGTTCTGTCTGTTCTCTCTGTTACAAACAGAAGGATTCTCTCTGCTGTTCTATTCAGCAGCTGCCCATGCAGGAGTTCCCGTGATTGGACTACTGGTACTTTTCTACCAGTTCCAGTCTTGTCTTTCACTACTTTTTCTCTGGCCTTAGTAGTGCTCCAAGAAAGTGCTCATCTATCTTGGATAACCCTTATCGCTTCTTTTCTGTCATCTCCAAATCTCTGGAGTTGGCAGCATAACTGAAGTGGCAGCTGTTTTTCTCCAACAGCCACTTTTATTTCCCAATTCTCCTGCATAGTGCTCTCTGCAATCCTACTGAGAAGCTTTCCACTATGGGCCCTTGCTAGAGAGCATGGGGATTTTTTCTCTAATTACTATCCTATATGGTTGAAAAAGGCTTCCTCAGTCATTCCTCATGACTGTTGGGGTTCTTTACACCCTTCTATTTCCTTTTAATAAAGGACATAAGCCTTCTCTATGTGACAGTCGAAAGAGTTACCCAGTTTCTACAAGAAATATGCTCTTTTTCCTTGCAGCTTGTCCTCATGGTATCCTAATCCTTCATGGACAGCACATATTTAATTAAACAACGCATGATACCCCCCCCCCCCTTGTCCCTCAAGTGGGTCAACCTGGTATCTCATCCTCTGCGTTTTCTGTCCATTCACCATGTTAGAGTTCTACCGGACTCAGGACTTGCTGTTTACAGACTAATATTATCCTCTGTTTTTTCCACGCAACCATCCTGGTTATTTCACTGGATAGTATTCCTGCTCCATCTTAACCAGGGGGAACAGATTCTCTATATCTTCTCAAGTAGGTTCCACCTTCTTGTTATTAGATGAATCTTTCCTCTTCACATCTCCCATGTGAATGTTCTTATGGGCATATCTCTATCTGCTTAGTTGCAGACATTTATCTTTAGACATATATATCCATGTATGTATATATCTCTATATACTTCTCTATAGATACATATGTCTGTAAGCTGCGTGTGCATATGTTATGCCCCTCCAGATCTCACTATAGACGTATATATATACCCATATATATATATATATATATATATATATATATATATATATTTATTTAGTAAACACTTATATACCGCTACTTCCAGCGATCAGAAGCGGTTTGATTATAATTTTGGGATTTGTCACAAATCAAGACAGAAAATTTGGGGCATAGATAGAGAGAATAGGGGTAATACACAGCACACATAATAGGGTCTAAATATAGACCTTAATGTACCAACATACATTTACAAAAGAGATTGTCCTTCATCTATTTACATTTTTACATACAGCTATTCACTTCCTCTTTTATCTTCTTGGATTTACATCTGGTCGTAGTGACAATTGAACAGATGCGTTTTCAATTTCTTCCTGAAGTCAACTATGTCTGGAATTGCTCTCAGCTCGTGTGGTAGGCGGTTCCATAAAGTGGGGGCAGAGAAGGAGAACGCTCTGCGGCTGGTACTGACTTTTACATGTCTGATGCCGTTTGGAACTATTAGTGTGTCTGAATTGATGGTTCTCCTGCTTCTGGTGGTTGGTTGCGTGGAGATAAGGGTGGAGAGGAATGAGGGGGCTAGATTGTGTATTAGTTTGAATGTAGTTACCAATGTTTTGTATTGAATCCTGGCAACGACTGGTAGCCAGTGCAGTTCCATCAATACAGGTGTGATATGTTCAGTGACGCTTGATCGCATGATGATCCTTGCCGCGACGTGTTGTGCCAATTGTAATATATTGGTCGTTTTCTTTGGTAGACCCTGTAAGATGGCGTTACAGTAGTCTAGGTGAGGCATGATGAGCGCTTGTGCAACCGACCGGAAGTCACATGGATCAAGTATATTCCGCAGGGGTCGTAGTACTCTAAGCTTGTGAAAGATGGCTTTGTTGGTGTTGCTGAGGTGTTTTTCCATCTTTAGTTTGCTATCGATTGTGACTCCTAGATATTTAATTTCATTTTTAGTGTTGTAAGTATTGTTGCACAATGTGATTGTTGGAGGTGGTTCGAAGTCAGGTTTACTGGATATAAACATTACTTCCGTTTTCTTGTGATTAATCGACATATTGTTTTGTTTTAGCCATCCCAACATCTCTCCCATACAGGTTTCAAGCTGAGCGTAATTAGGGTCTGCAGCCTCCAATTGGGTGTACAGCATGATATCGTCTGCGTATATGTGGTAGTTAATGCCATATTTCCTGAATATTCCACTGAGGGGTTGCATGTAAATGTTAAAAAGTAGTGCCGAGAGTGCCGAGCCCTGCGGTATGCCTTGAATTTGAGTGAAGGCTTCAGCTTTTTCTCCGTTGAATTGGACCTGCGGCTTTCTGTCCGTTATGTAGGAGGAGAACCATTTCAAGGTTGTTCCTAAGATTCCAATTGATGCCAGCTTGTTAAGGAGGGTTAGATGATGGACAGTGTCGAAAGCAGCAGAGATGTCGATGAAAATGAGGATAAACATTTTCTTTCTGTCTTCCAGGCCCTTGAGGAGGTTGTTAAGCAGTGCCAAAAGCAGGGTTTCGACCCCATGATTTTTTCTGAATCCGTATTGCTGTTTGTCTAGGGTTTCGTGGTCGTCGAGGTGGTCTTGCAGTTGGATGAGGGCTGCTTTTTCAATGATTTTCGCTAGGAAAGATATGCTGGAGATTGGGCGGTAAGATGATGGGTCTTCTTTGTTTAGCGAGTTGTTCTTTAGTATCGGTCTAATTATAGACTTTTTGAGCTGGTTGGGCATGATTCCTTGGCACAGTGATTGGTTCACAATGTGTGAGACCTGGTGGACGATATCCTTTTTTGCCACTTTAATCCATGTAGCTGGGCAGGGATCAAGCAGGGAGGTGGTGGTATTGATACTGGTTATTATTTCAATCGTTTGCTTATCATCAATTTTGTGAAATTCGTTCCATGTCTGTTCTTGCTTCACTGCAGTTTTCAAATGTGTTTTGGCAACACATAGAGTGGGTGAGGTTGTTGTCAGCTTGCTTGCGTAGTGGTTTGCGAGAGTTTGAGGATGAATAGTATCGCTCTGCTGTTCTGGCTGGTTTGTTTTGGTTAGTGTTTTCACTAGTCGAAATAGTTCACGTGGTTTGTTGATGGCTTTATTCAGCAGGTTGGTGTGGTGTTTCCTTTTTGCAGCATCTACCTCATCTTTGTATCTTGCGAGGAGGTTGAGGTATTCAGCTCTGAGCTCCAAAGTTTTGTTATGTCTCCACTTTTTTTCACACTTTCTAAGTTCTCTCTTCCTTTTGGTTAGTGTAGTTGTGTACCAGGGTTCCGGTTGTTGTTTACCTGGGATTGCTGTGTTATTCCATTTCGGGTTCGCAGTAGCCTGAATTCCTGTGTCCCAGCTATTTGTTAGTGCATCGAGGTCTGTAGTTGTATATGTATATGTATATCTGTCGAGATGCTTCCTTATAGGTAGATATGTATTTACATACTTATCTCTCTAACTGTCTATGCTTATAAAGGTTTTACCTTCCTATAGGTTCCAGACAGTGGGCTTGCATATGTTCATACTGTCCCACAGTATGTCTGGGGTATTATGCACACAACCACTGCTGTGGTACTGACAGCTCCTACCTTAACCCTAGGTTTAGGTATCCCTGAAGCTCCATGCTCCAATATCTTTCCTTCCTCTCACCAGTTAGGAAAGACAGGGTGGATCTTCAGTAGATCTGAGGTTCAACCCTTCAGACATCTGTCCTTGGGAATACGTGCTTTTTTCCCATAATCCTTCTTCCCTCCAGGACTGGGCTAGTTTGTCCAAATCGGTCAGTCTTCCTCTTTTGCTCCTAACTGTGAGTAACTCTGTAGCCAAAAGAGTTCCCAGCTTTTTACATAAAGCTTTCCTAAAGACCTACCGTTTTTGTACTACCCCAGTTGACACCTGGGTCACCTGTCACTTCCAGATTTGGACCTTCACCTTCACTTCAGTGAGGTCACCTTGAAGATTCCTCTACTGGATCCCCAGTAGACTCCATCAGCCTCTCTACTTCCTGCAATCCAGTAGGTGAGGTCCATATTGTGATTGTTCCTTTCAATATTTTTCATGATAATTATCATACATACAAGGACTCCTTACCTGTAGTCCTATTTTAGGTTAGCTGTTTTTCCTACAGCTCCTCTTTTCAACTCCTACCCTCCATCCTCAGGATGCCTGGCCATATGAGGTGTAGCATGTTCCAATCCCCACCATGCAGGGCTCCAGGCATCTTAGCTTAGGAGTCCCCATATGTGAAGACTCATTCCTGCTTGTTCCTGGAGATAGCACAGTTACTTACCTGTAACAGGTGATCTCTGGGAACAGCAGGAATAAGTCTTCACAACCCACCCACCTCCCCTAGGAGTTGTATCTCTCTATCTTCCTTTCCTCTTTCTCTCTCTTTGTCTCAGCTATAAAACTCAACTGAGGAGAGACAGTTGGAAAGGCGGGAAGGCAGCACGCAGGCGCTGAGGGATGCTCCCAAAAGCTTTCTGATTGGACGCTGGGGAGCGTTCCCGCGCAGGCTCCGTCGGTACCGACATACCCATATGTGAAGACTTATTCCTGCTGTTCCCAGAGATCACCTGTTACAGGTAAGTAACTGTGCTTTCTCCAGGAACAAGCAGTAAATCAGTCCTTACATATGGGTAACATCGGCACTGACGGAGCCCATGCAAAGCATTTCCCCAGCTTTCAAAGAAAGCCTTTGGGAATGCTACCACACATGTGTGGTCCCGTTCCTGCCCAAGGGTGCCATCTTGCTCAGTCTCCTTTTTTCCGCGGAGCCTAATGGATGTGGTCCTCTAGTCTCCCGGAAGAAAGTTCTTTAATTTCTTCCTTTTTGTCTGGTTTGCATACCGGTTCCCTTCCCGCCTCGAGGCAGCACCACCAGTGCCAATCTCAGCTCCCTTTTTTTCTCGTGTTTCCTCGAGGTTCCACCTCGACCGGTCTTCATGCCATTTTTCACCCAGGGGTCCTCGACCCTGGCCAGATGTGCTCCCATCATGACTCCCAGTGGGTTCCAAAAATGCGCCCGCTGCAGATTATCTTAGTCACTGATATGATTGCTGCATCCGCTGCCTGGGCCTGGACCACGACAGCTCCACCTGCGACCAGTGCCAGGCCATGAACCCTAAAACCCAATCGGAGGCAGTCTTGAGTTGCAGGGGAAGCTATTCCCAAGGTCTGAATCTTCCCCGGCTTCCCCATCACCGAGCCCTGAAGCTGTCCCTTCACGAGAGGTCCAGGTGTCTTGGAGTCCTGTGGCGGCAGCTCCTCCCGTGTGCCCCGGATCCTCCCAAAAAGAAGGAGGTTCCGAAGAAGGTGCCTCCGATCAAACCTGGCAAGGTCCCTCAATGGGACTCGGGCAACTCTGAGCAGCGCCCTCAGAAAGTCTCAAGACCATGCCAGTACTCCATAGTCCTCCTTGAGGGCGCACTCTCCAGAGTGCCGGCATTGGACCCAAGGGTTTCGGTGTCCACACCAAGTGCTGCACAGCTATTGGGCCTCGAGTCCCGCATGGTGGCCCTGGGGCAGAGCCTCTCCTCCATCTTAGCCTTGCAACGGGCATTTATGTTGGGCCCCCTGGCATCATCGTCCCCGACACCGGGCCCCCCGGCCTCGGGGAGCCTCCAGGCATTGAACTTGTCACCGAGTGCCACCGGCCTCGGGTAAGTTCTCGGCGTCAATTGAGGTCTCATTCACGGTCCTTAGGGTTCCGGTCCTCTCTTGTGAGTTTCCGGGAGTCTGACCCCAGGTCCTTGGGGGGGGGGGGCAGTTCCTCGGAGCTGCTCCCGGGGCTGATTCCTCAATGCCCTCTGGCTCTCACTGGGAGACTCAGGACAATTCCTCCCAGGAGACCTCCCGACACCGGGATGTCCCCTCGGTGCCACTCCCCACCTGAGGGCGTGGCCTTTCATGACTTCGTTCATGACTTGTCTCGGGTTCTCTCGATCCAGACAGAGTCAGAGGAGGACCCGCGCACTGAGAAGCTCAAGATTCTACATATGAATCCCCTCCCAAGGAGACTCACGGTGCTGGTTCCACCCATCCTCGAGAGATTGCTTCTCTGGATGTGGGAGTCCCTGGCCTTGGTGCTGGTGGTCAGCCGGCACCTGGATGCCATCTATCACATCCGGAAGGTCCCGGGGTTCCATAAGCCACAACTCCCCCACAACTTGATGGTGGTTGAGTCCTCCATGCAAAAACTTGATGAGTCAGAAGACCTATTCTTCAGTTCCCCCTGGCAGGGAAGCCCGGGCCATCGACGCCATGGGGTGCAAGTGTTACCAGGGCGCCATGCTTGGGTGCTGAATACAGGCATACAAATTGTACATTGGAATGTACCTTAAGTGCCTGATACAGGAACTCTCGGGATTCTCGGCAGGCCGGGGAATCTCTGCAAAGGTTCCAGTCCCTAGAGCAGGAATCCAGGACTGTTCCAAATTCCTCTCCCAGGCTGCTTACAACAGGTTTGAGTCTGCGGCCAGGGTTGCAGCCGCAGGCATGGCTACTGACCTCGGACCTGGAGCAGTGGGTATAGGAAAAGCTCCTGGATATCCCCTGCAATGGTGAGAACCTATTCGGGAAACCAATGTCTGATAAGGCTGCAGAGTGAGGCCGAGATAGTGACCTGGCAAAGGCTGTCCAAAATGACCTCTGCTCTCTCCAGGAAAAAATCCTCAGGGGGGGGAGGGGTGAAGCCCTTTTTCTCCGAGGAAAAAGAGCTACTCAGGTTGACCACTACCAGCCTTACTCGGGGTAGCCTCATCAGGCCTCACAGCCAAAATGTCAGGGACACGGGCCTAGGGAGCCCAAGGCTCCCAAACCCCAGACACCAGCTCCCACCCAACTGGGGGAAGCTTTTGACTCCCTGGGCTGGGCCCTCCCCTCCCTCAGAAGTCCCACCTCAGTCCCCATGGGGTCGACTGGCCTCTTTCGCCCACAGATGGGCCAGCATCACCACAGACCAGTGGGTTCTGCGGGTGGTGCAGGAGGGGTACTTCCTCCATCTGCAGCAGAACCCTCCAGACTACTTCCTAGGAGAGCCACCACAGCCTCTCCTCCACCAGACCTTGCTCACCACAGAACTCGCAGGCTTGCTCAGGGACAGGGTGGTGGGGAATGGGGTTCTACTCAAGGTATTTCCTTGTCCCAAAAAGAACAGGGGACCTCCGGACCATCCTGGACCTGCGCAACTTGAACAAGTTCCTGGTGCGGGAGAGGTTCAAGATGCTCTCCCTTGGAACACTGCTGCCCTACCTCCGCCAGGGAGACTGATTCTGCTTCTTGGATCTCAAGGATGCTTACACCCACATCCTGGTCCACCTCTCCCACAGGCACTACCTGAGATTTGTGGGGGGGAGGGACACAGCACTACCAGTACAGGGTGCTGCCATTCGGCTCACCTCCTCTCCAATGGTCTTTACAAAATGCCTGGAGCTCGTAGATGCCCATGTGAACCTCCAAGGGGCCCATGTCTTTCCTTATCTGGATGACTGGCTCATCAGAGGCAGCACACCTCTCAAGGCCAGGCGGGCAACAAGGCTCACTATTCAGACCCTGCAGCATTTGAGATTGATCAACTACCCCAAGTCCAGCCTCTCCCTGGTCCAAGACCTGGAATTTATAGGGGCCCAGCTGGACACTCTGCGGGTCAGGGACTTTCTCCCTGTGGAGAGAGCCCACTGCGTGATGCAGCTGGCAAGGGACGTGCAGAGCTCCAATTTGGTACCAGCTCGCCTACTCCTCCGTCTTTTAGGCCACATGGCCTCGACAGTTCACATTACACCTCTGGCCCGCCTGCATATGTGGGCAGCCCAGTGGTGCCTTCGTTCCCAGTGGACACAGGCAACAGGCAGGCTGAGGGACAGAGTGAAGGCCACCCACCAGCTGGCGGCCTCCCTCACCTGGTGACAGTCCCTACATCACCTCAGGACAGGGATGCCCTTCCAGGCACTGACCCCTCAGAGGGTCCTGACGACAGACGCCTCCCTTGTGGGCTGGGGTGCACATTGCAAGGGCCAGTGCACCCAGGGCACCTGGTCCCCAGAGGAATCCCTCCTGCAAATCAACCTCCTCGAGCTCAGGGCCATTCTCCTGGCCCTTCAGACCTTCTGCCACCTCCTGAGCGACCTTCCGGTCCTCATACAGATAGACAATCAGGTTGCCATGTTCCATGTAAACAAGCAGGAGGGTACGGGTTCCTACTCCCTCTGTCAGGAAGCAGTGGCCTTCCACTCCTTTGCAGTGTGCAACCATATCCTTCTGAGGGCGGTGTACATTAGAATGCTAGGTATCATAAGGAAAGGAATGGAAAATAAAACAAAAGATATTATAATGCCTCTATACCGTTCCATGGTGAGACCGCACCTTGAATATTGTGTGCAATTCTGGTCACCGTATCTTAAAAAGGATATAGCATTATTAAAAAAGGTTCCGAGAAGAGCCACCAAAATGGTAAAGGGGATGGAAGGGATACTCCTATGAAGAAAGGCTAAAAAGGTTAGGGCTCTTTAACCTGGAAAAGAGACGGCTGAGGGGAGATATGATAGAAGTCTATAAATTAATGAATGGAGTGGAACGGGTAAACATAGATCGATTGTTTACGTTATCAGAATATAGAAAGACTAGGGGACATACAGTGAAGCTACAGGGTAAACTATTTAAGACTAATAAAAGAAAATATTTTTTTCACTCAACGTGTAATCAAACTCTGGAATTTGTTACCGGAGGATGTAGTAAAGGCTGTTAGTGTAGCTGGTTTTAAAAAAGGTTTGGACAAGTTCCTGGAGGAAAGGTCCATAAACCATTATTAAGAAGGGACCCAGGATATCAATGCTTGACCCAGTACAAGCATTGCGGAACCTGTGTCTTTTGGGGAAACTGCTAGGTACGTATGACCTAGATTGGCCACTGTTGGAAACAGGATACTGGGCTTGATGGACCTTGGTCTGACCCAGTATGGCATATCTTATGTTCTTATGTACCCCGGGCCAGGAAAACTGCCTGGCGGACAACCTCAGCAGGGTCCTTTGGCCTCACGAGTGGCGCCTGGACCCATAAGTAATCCAGAGGCTTTTCTGCCTCTGGGGAAGACCCTGGCTAGACCTGTTCGCCTCCCCGGACAACTCACAGCTGCCCAAATTCTGCTCTCCTCAGCCACATCACAGGAGTGGTGGCGGACGCCTTCCTGATCTCCTGGTCACAGGGCCTGCTTTTTGCATTCCCACCAACACATCTGATAGCCATGTGCCTTTTCAAGATCCAGAGTGAGCACGCCTCAGTAATCCTGATTGTGCCCAGGTGGCCCAGGCAGCCCTGGTTCCCCCTGCTGCTCTATCTTTCGGTGGCAACCCCAGTACCACTGGGCCGGGACCCGGACCTCCTGCCCCAGGAGGGGGGCTCCCCGCTACACCCCAGCCTGGGGTCCCTAATGCTGACAGCATGACTGCTGAAAGAGTAGCACTGGCCCCTTTCAACCTCCCAGGTAAGGACAAGGAAATTCTCCGGGCCTCCCGGAAGCCATCCACCAGAAAGGCTTACGCCTTCAAGTGGAGGAGGTTCTCCATCTGGTGTGCAGAAAAGAATGAGAACCCATTCTCCTGTCAGGTAAAGCTCGTGCTGCAGTACTTGCTGCACCTCTTATACTCGGGCTTGAAATCTAACTCGGTGAGGGTGCATCTCAGAGCCATAGCAGCTAACCTATAGAGGGGAAGCCCCTCTCAGACCAACCTTTGGTCTCCAGATTCCTCAAGGGTCTCCTGTTATCCAAGACCCCTCTCCGTCATCCGGCAATGTGGTGCTCTCCCAGCTCACTAGGCCGTCATTCAAGCCTTTGGCCACCTGCTTTCTCCGGTACCGATACCCAGGCATCGGCAGCGTCGATAGACCAGAGGTTCCTGGCTACTAAACGCAGTCTGGCGGCTCTCCTTGCGGCATCGACACCCTTGGAACTGCGTCAGACAGTTCAACCAGTACCGGCACAGACTTCGGCGCCGGTATCAGTACCGGTACCAACAGCATCGGCATCGACATCGGTGTCTGCATTGCCGGCACCCAGTCATGCTATGCCTTCCGGTACCGATACACCGGTACCATTTCCCCCCAGCACCGACTTCGGCCGGTACGGGTATCATGCTCCACAAGAGCATCCGGACAGAAGGTACTTTGAATCCTCGGAGGAGTCTGAGGATTCTGACAGCTCCGTCGGTACCGGAGTACTTCTCCCCGAGGAGCCTTCCTCTCCCAAACGTAGGATGTCTCCTCCAGAAGATCTCTCCTTTCAGGATTTTATCAGGGAGGTGGCTCGAGGTCTTTCCATTACTGTGGCTCCTGAAACAGAGCCCAGGGCAAAGGAGTTGGAGATTCTACAATATCCCAAGGCTCCTAAGGAGGCAGCTACTTTGCCTATCCATGAGATCTTACATGATCTCATGTTAAGAATGTGGGAAACACCTCTTACCACCTCTCCTCACTCTTGTAGACTGGATACCATGTATCGAGTACCTCCGTGTCCTGGCTTCCAGAAGACTCAGCTTCCTCACCACTCTATTGTAGTGGAATCAGCTATGAGAAGGATCAGAAGAGCAAAGAGGCATGCCTCTAATCCTCCAGGACGTGAGTGTCAAACTTTGGATGCCTTTGGACATTGTACTTTCCAGGCTTCCATGCTTTCTGCCAGGATCAGTTCCTATATTTTATATATGGGAATGTTCTTAAGGAAGTCACAGGAGATTTAGAGGTTTTGAGCCCTCTTCTTCCTGAAGATAAGAGGCAGGATTTTCTCACACTGGTTAAACATAGCCAGGATGTTTCTAAGTTTGTCAATCGTGCAGCTTTTGACTGTTTTGAGTGCATAAGCAGAACCTCTGCCATTGCCATAGGTGCACGTAGAATTGCCTGGCTCCAGGCATCCGATTTGGAGCTCTGGGTGCAGGACAAACTGGGCAATACCCCCCTTGTACAGGTGAGAATCTATTTGGCAAAAATTGGCAAGAAAAAGCCAATGAGTTGGATGCTGACAACTCCACTTTGGATAGATTATCCAAAGCCATGGCTGATCCTGCAAGGAAGAAATCTTTCAAGAAACCATTCTTCTCCAAAAAGAAGAGGTTTTATCCCTCTTATTCTCAGCAGGGATGTTCTGCAGGTCAACCTGTCCGGAAGAGTCAGCAACCACCTAAACAAAGGAAAGCAAAGACTGCTAAGTCTTGACCGTCTCAGCAGTCTCAGCCTCCGCAAGGCCTTTGACTTCCATCTAGAGAACTTGGCCTTCTTGGCTCTCAATGGACCAGAACCTTCCACCATTCCAGGAAGGTTGTGTCACTTTGCCCTCAGATGGGGGCAGATAACAGCAGAACATTGGACTCTATCCATTATAAAAGAGGGGTACAAGCTTCACTTTCTCTGCATGCCCCCTCCCACAATGGTAAGACAGTTCAATTCTACTAGGCCACATGGCATCTACTGTGCATGTGGTTCCTTATGCTCGCCCCCATATGAGAGCAGCCCAGTGGACTTTATCCACTCAGTGGACCCACGCATCAGGGTGCCTGTCAGACAAAATAGCAAGCACAAATCGCTTTATTTTGTCCCTCCAATGGTGGCAGTCCACTCAAAACCTGTTGGTTGGGTCCCCATTTCAACAACTTTTACCCCAGGCAACTCTCACAACAGATGCTTCACCAGTGGGTTGGGGAGCTCATCTGCAGGACCTCTCCACCCAAGGCACTTGGACTCCACAGGAGACTCATCTACATATCAATCCCTTAGAGCTCAGAGCAATCTTCCTTGCTCTGCGAGTGTTCCACACCCTGCTCAGCTACAAGACAGTCCTCATTCATACGGACAATCAAGTAGCCATGTTCTATGTGAACAAGCAGGGAGGAACAGGCTCTCTGTCACTTTGCAACGAAGCTTTGCGACTATGGTCCCTCGCCAGAGAGCATCAGATTCATCTCCTGGCAGTGTATCTTCCAGGTATCCAAAACTGTTGGGCAGACAGACTCAGTCAAGTTCTGCTTCCACACGAATGGTCTCTACATGCAGACCAGGTGGCCAAGATTTTTCAAATTTAGGGAACCCCGGACATAGACCTCTTTGCAAATCCGTTGAATGCCAAACTTCCCCGGTTCTGTTCCAGAATTCCGGCTCAGGGCTCTCAGGCCAGGGATGCTTTCCTCCTTCATTGGGGTCAAGACTTCCTTTATGTCTTTCCACCCATTCCCCTGATTCCCAAAACCCTGTTCAAGCTTCAGAGAGACAGAGGCCGTATGATTCTCATAGCTCCACATTGGCCACGGCAAGTGTGGTACCCTCTGCTTCTACATCTCTCTCAAGCTCCCTCTCTGGAGTTAGGGTCTGCTCCAGATCTCCTGTCTCAGGAGGACAGAATGTTATGGCATCCCAATCCCCAGTCTCTGCATCTCAGGGCTTGTTTGCTGAAGGCCTAGATCTTCATGATCTTAACCTTTCTCAGCAAGTAAAGGATATCCTTTATGCTTCTAGAAAACCTTCCACAAGATTCTCTTATGCTTTCAAGTGGAAAAGGTTTACCATATGGTGCTCGCAGAAGGGTCTTAGCCCCCTTGCAATATCTCTGGAATCATTACTGGAGTATCTCCTTCATTTATCCAATGCAGGACTTAAGACTAACTCAGTAAGAGTCCATTTGAGTGCTATTGCAGCTTCTTTCAAGCCTTTAAATGGACAACCTATTTCCTCCCATCCTCTTATAGCAAGATTTATGAGAGGATTTCTTCTAAGCCTCCCATTAGGCCACTACCGGTGGCATGGGACTTAAACCTGGTTCTTGGCCAGCTCATGAAGCCACCTTTCGAACCCCTAGCTACTACCTCGTTGAAATTCCTTTCTTGGAAAGTTATCTTTCTCATTGCAATCACGTTGCATCAGTGAGTTGCAGGCACTAGTGGCTGATCCTCCTTAGACGAGGTTCATCATAACAAGGTAGTCCTTAGGACTCATCCACACTTTATGCCAAAGGTGGTCTCGCCTTTTCATTTGAACCAAGCGGTCTACCTGCCTGTGTTTTTTCCAAGGCCTCATGCATTAAATTCAGAAAGGAATCTTCATACTTTGGACTGTAAAAGATCTTTAGCTTTTTACTTACAAAGAACACAGCAATATAGAAAGTCCTCTCAACTCTTTGTTGCTTTTGATCCTTCTCATCTGGGACTTCCAGTCTCCAAGAGAACACTGTCCAACTGGATTGCACAGTGTATTTCCTTTGCCTATCAGAGTAAGAATCTTCCTCTGGAGGGCCATGTCACAGCTCACAATGTGAGAGCCATGGCAGCTTCAATGGCTCATCTGCGCTCTGTGTCTATCGACGACATCTGTCGAGCAGCCACTTGGGCCTCGGTTCATAACTTCACAGCCCATTACTGCTTGGACAGGGACTCCCGCCAGGATGCCTTGTTTGGTCAGGCTGTTCTCCAACACCTGTTCCATACCTAATCAACTCCTACCCATCATCCCTGGTAGGATGCCGGAGATCCATGGGGGGAAGTGGAGCCCTTTCACAGGGACGCACAACTTCTGGGATCTCTCCCTGGCATCTAAAGCTAGGGAGTCCCCATATGTGAAGACTACATTCCTGCTTGTTCCTGGAGATAGCATAGTTACTCACCTGTAACAGGTGATCTCCGGGAACAGCAGGAATTTAGTCTTCACAACCCACCCACCTCCCCTAGGAGTTGTATCTCTCTAGCTATCTCTTTCTCTTTACCTCTCTCTCTCTTTGTCTCAGCTTTAAACTCAACTGGAGAGAGGCAATTGGGAAAGGCGGGAAGGCAACATGCAGGCGCTGTGGGATGCTCCCAAAAGCTTTCTAATTAGATGCTGGGGAGCGTTCCTATGCAGGCTCCGTCGGTACCGACAATACCCATATGTGAAGACTAAATTCCTGCTGTTCCCGGAGATCACCTGTTACAGGTGAGTAACTATGCTTTCCCTGCTTGTCCACAAAGAATACCAGTTACAGCTAAGCAACTTTAATTTTCTGTCATATAGATATCTACTGACACACTCATCCACACTGTCCCTTCTCGCTCTTTCATATGCATCCGTACTCAATCTTTCCAGTATACATATGCATTCTGAATTTCTAGAGTTTCTTTAAATTGGCAGAATTTACCAAGAAAAACATTCTGTACCTGTTTAATTGAAGGATTGTTTTGTCCCAGTCTGTATAATAGCAGGTTTTCTGTCTTGCAGGGTTTCTCCCCTCTGCCAGCATATAAGAGGAGTCTGACACTTAAAGCAATGATTGGTTACAACGGGAATGGCCGAAGGAACATGACATGGAACCCAGACACAGGTACAATCAGGTGTTACTTGGAGTCCAGATAAGGAGACAATATAGATTGTAACTGTTGTTGATCCTGCTATATAAACCAAAGTTTCCTTATTGTTATGTTACTATGTCCCTCTAGTCCAGTCCCGACACCTGGGTTGTCGGCTCTCACCAGCAGCTTAGAGACTAAACATGTCATCCTTTATGACATCAGTGTTCTTAGGCAGCTGGCTTCACCCACTAGCACCAGTAAACTCAGCCTCCAAGCAGCTGGAGAGAGCTGATCCCAGAGTCTGGACTCACTGAAGGAACAACTAAGCAGCATAATTTTTTTTCCATCAATTGGATAGGAAGGAGGCTCTTTAATTAGTCTGCCTAGTTGACAATAGATTGATAAAAGTCTGGGTTTAAAAAAAAAATGATAAGCAGCATAGACGCCCTTACTGGAAAGAAAAGAGAAAGTGTGCAGAAATAAATGACTGCTGCTTGGAACAGCTGGTTCATGAACCGACCAGAGGGGAAGCCATTTTGGACCTTGTCCTTAGTGGAACACCAGATCTTGTGCAAAAGATAAGGGTGTCGGGGCCACTTGGCAATAGTGATCATAGCATGATGACATTTGATTTAATTAATGGAGGAGGGAGATGATAAAGAAATCCGCATACTACCTTTTAACTTTCAAAAGGGAGACTATGATAAAATGAGGAAAATAGTTAAGAAAAAACTAAAAGGAGCAGTTGCAAAGGTTAAAGACTTACATCAAGCTTGGGTGTTTAAAAATACTATCTTTGAAGCCCAGACCAGCTTTTTTCCACGCTTTAAGAAAAGTGGAAGGAAGTCCAAAAAACTGCCAGCATGGTTTAAAGGTGAGGTCAGAGAGGCTGTTGAAAAAAAAGCATCTTTCAGGAAATGGAAAAAAGAGCCAAATAATGAAAACTCGAAACAGCACAAGCACTGGCAAGTTAAATGCAAGGCATTGATAAGGCAGGCAAAGAGAGAATTTGAGAAGAAGCTTGCTGTGAAAGCAAAAACGCATAATAAAGACTTTTTCAAATACATTCATAGCAAAACACCTGTGAGAGAGTCAGTTGGACCATTAGATGATAGAGGGGTAAAAGGGGCACTAAGAGGGGACAAGGCCATAGCGGAGAGACTGAATGAATTCTTTGCTTCGGTCTTTACTGAGGAAGATGTAAGGATGTTACCCATGACTGAAGTGGTATTTAAAGGTGACGCCAATTTTTAAAAAGGGTTCCAGGGGTGATCCAGGAAACTACTGGTACTACTGGCGTCAGTACCAGGAAAAATGGTAGAAACAATTATAAAGAGCAAAATTACTTAACATGTAGATAGTCATGACTTAATGGGAGACAGCCAACCTGGCTTTAGACAAGGAAGATCTTGTCTTACTAATCTGTTATGTTTTTTTTTTTTTTGACGTTGTGAATAAACAGGTAGACAAAGGAGAGTCGGTTGATATAGTATATCTGGACTTTCAGAAAGCCTTTGACAAGGTTCCTCATGAGAGAATTTTGGCAAAACTAAAAAGTCATGGGATACGAGGCAGTGTACTATTGTCGATCAGGAACTGGTTAAAAGAAAGAAAGCAAAGGGTAGGGCTCAATGGCCAATTTTCCCAATGGAGAAAGGTGAATAGTAGAGTACCCCAGGGATCTGTGCTGGGTTCGCTGCTTTTTGACATATTCATAAATGACCTGGAAAAGGGAATAACGAGAGTGAGGTTATCAAATTTGCAGGTGACACAAAACTATTTAAAGTTGTTGAAACCCATGAGGATTGTGGAAAATTGCAATAGGATCTTGATAAATTGGAAGACTGGGCATCCAAGTGGCAGATGAAATTTAATGTGGATAAGTGCAAAGTTATGCACCTAGGAAAGAAAAACCCAAACTATGGTTACACGATGCAAGGTTCCACATTAGGAACCACCACCCAGGAAAAAGATTTAGGCTTCGTCATGGATAATATGTTAAAACTCTCCACCCAGTGTGCAGCGGCGGCCAAGAGAGCAAATGGAATGCTATGTATCATAAGGAAAGGAATGGAAAATAAAACAAAGGATATTATAATGCCTCTGTATTGTTCCATGGTGCGACTGCACCTTGAATATTGTGTGCAATTCTGGTCGCCGTATCTTAAAAAGGATATAGCGTTATTAGAAAAGGTACAGAGAAGAGCCACCAAAAGGATAAAGGGGATGGAAGTATACCCTTATGAAGAGAGGCTAAAAAGGTTAGGGCTTTTCAGCCTAGAAAAGAGACGGCTGAGGGGAGATATGATAGAGGTCTATAAATTAATGAATGGAGTGGAATGGGTAAATGTAGATCGATTGTTTACATCATCAGAATATAGAAAGACTAGGAGATATGCAATGAAGCTGCAAGGTAAAGTATTTAAGACTAATAAGAGAAAATATTTTTCATTCAACGTGTAATCAAACTGGAATTTGTTACCGGAGGATGTAGTAAAAGCTGTTAGTGTAGCTGGGTTTAAAAATGTTTGGACAAGTTCCTGGAGGAAAGGTCCATAATCCATTATTAAAAGGGACCCAGGATATTGCTGCTTGACCCAATACAAGCATTGTGGAACCTGTGTCTTTTGGGGAAACTGCTAGGTACTTATGACCTAGATTGGCCACTGTTGGAAACAGGATACTGGGCTTGATGGACCTTGGTCTGACCCAGTATGGCATATCTTATGTTCTTAGATTGATCGCCAGCAGACTCAGCGACTCCCAAACCCAGGGACAGGTAAGGAGCCACCGATAAGGCATAGTGAGGAGATGTTTGTGTCAGAGCCCTGTTAGCACTCCAACTCTTGTCAGAAGCCAGGAATGCGGGCTGAGCAGGAGAGTGGAGAAAACCTCCATTCAGAACCTGGATTCAGCACGGGGGGTGGTTGGTTGTGCCCAGGGAACGTAAGAATTTGCAGTTTTGGGGGTTCTTGGTGCAGAGGTGGCAGAATCAGAGGCAGCAGACCGGTGCGGTAAGCCACATGGCTTCCTGGGGGCCATTTTGAATAGCATGGGAAACTGCACCATTTCGTCGGGTGCTGCTTTTTTGGTTTAACACAAGGAGAGAAACAGGACCGGACGCTGGGGATACTCCGTCGCATTTTGTTATTTTATTTTGGGCTTCCTCCTTCTGGCAAAGCAGTTTGAGTTGAGAAGTGCAAAAAAAAAAAAAAAAAGAGAACGCAAAAGAGGCTGCTGCAGACTGCCTGAGTGTTACCCAATTGGCCTGGGGCTTGCAAGCGCTAACTGTCCATTGGGTTTTTGTCATGCCTTCGAAAGCCACTTGTTTGGCATACGGCTCCAAACACAGTTTTGTCTTGGCTGCAGTTTTTTGCTGTGGTTGCGAGGCAGAGTTGCGGTCTGCAGAAAGCTTCCTGGAGGCATCTAGGGCTACAGCTGGGTGAGCAGGAGCCTCTGACGAGTCTGAAGGGAACTCGCAGGCCATAGGGGCCCGGGGACTGTCCCTTGTTGGGCCGGGGGCACCAAACAGAGTTGAAGAGCCAGACAGACAGGGTCTGGCAGCACTCAAAAGAAGGGATGCAGCGTTGGCGTCCCCTTGACCCTATACATCTCAGGAGTTGCCTAGAAACAGCGGACAGTCAGGATTGTTTTCTCGCGAGTTTGTTCTGCTTATGCATAAGGCATTCTGCATGAAGCAGCAGGAAGTGGAGCCCTTGGAGGCATCTGAAAGAGGAAAAAGGAAAAGGCTGCCGGTCACAGCAGCAGATAAGGAACCTATGGTTTGTAGGCGGCAATTGGAGGGGAACCCCTGGGGGAAGAAGGGGTCACTCCACTCTGATGACCTGGGGGATCTGGAAGACGAAGCAGACCTGGGGTCGAGCCAGGAGAATCTGAGAAAGGAGAGAATATCCCAGGAGGAATCTCACATCGTGCGAGTATTCCGCTGGGAAGAGTTGGCAACACTCATATCAGAGTCTTTGAAAGCACTGAATATGGGTGCAGTTGTCGTCCAAGACGAAGCTCCCTTGGAGGACTCGCCATTTCAGGCTGTTCGAAAGACACAGTTGGTGTTTCCGCTGCATAGAGTTATTAAACAAATGATACAGGATGAGTGGGAGGTCCCGGAATCTGCACCAAAAGGCACACAGATCATGACCCAACTCTGTCCTCTCCCGGAGCAGGAGAGAGCTCCTGCACTCCCCTAAAGTGGATGCAGTGGTGACTGCGATCACAAAGAAGACAGTTATACTGTTGGAAGGCAGCACCGCATTCAGAGAATATGCAGGACAGAAAATTGGAGTCTTTGCTGAAGCAAGCGTTTGACATAAAAGCAATCGCCCTGCAGCAATCGGTCTGTGGAGCCTTTGTAGCCAGGGCCTGTTTGTGCTGGGCACAGGGCATACGAGTTGGGGTCAGCCTATTTGGCAGATGCTTTTTATTAGGGGGCTAGCGAAGAGTATGACTTTGGTCGTGGTTGTCAGACGGTACCTGTGGTTGTGGAATTCATCAGTGGATGTATCCTCCAAGTCACTTTTGAGCAAGCTGCCTTTTAAGGGGACGCTTCTATTTGGTGAGGCCTTAAATAAGTTGGTTAAGGACTTTGTGGAGACCAAAGGAGGATGGCTCCTGGAAAATAAACAGAAACCGGGGTGTCTGGCAATGACTGCCAGAGAGGATAGCCACGGGATTTCCGCCGCTTCCGGGCTGTGGGCTTTGCTCCCTATCAGAGGGGGTACTTTCCTGTCCGAGGGCAATCCTTTTTTGGGTTCTGAGAGGCAGGACAATGTTTTTACTCTCCAGCCTTGACTGCACCCAATGAAATGAGGGAGGCCCAGCCGGAGGTAGTTCCTGTGGGAGGTCGGCTGTGTGAATTCTACCCGGCCTGGGCCCGAATCACTTCCAACAGGTGGGTCTTGGAAATCATCAAGGAGGGCTACGGGGTGGAGTTTGCTTGGCCCCTCCTGAACACCTTTGTCATGTCACCATGCAGAGTGGTGAAAAAGGTCATGGCAGTACAGGATACCCTCAGTCGGCTTCAACAATTGCAAGTCATGATGGAAGTGCACCAAAGCCAGTACAGCTCTGGTGCACTTCTATCATTTATTTCATGGTTCCCAAAAAAGAAGGTGCTTTTTGGCCAATACTCGATCTCAAGCATATAAATTGGTGTCTACACATACCCCAGTTCGGTACATGGAAACCCGGAAAGGAGAATTCCTGACCTCTCTGGATCTAACAGAGGCCTACTTGCACATTCCGATTCACCCCGAGTAACAGCGGTATCTCCGCTTTGCGGTACCAATGGGGCATTTCCAGTTCCTGGCATTGCCTTTCAGCCTAGCGACCGCTCCACGTTTGTTCACCAAGGCTATGGTGATGGTCGCAGTGGCCCTCGCAGGAGAGCATCTCTACTTGAACGATTGGCTTATCAGGGCAAAGTTCCACGGAGGAGAGCGAGTGAGCCACATGAACTCGGTTGGGTGGTCAATTTCGCAAAGAGCCGTTTAGCGCTCTCCCAGGACCTTGTATATCTGGAAGCCCGTTTCCAGATGAACAAGGGCAGAGTATCCCTGCTGGTAGAAAGGATGCAGACATTGCAGAACCAGATCAGGAAATTCCTGGGAATGGTGGTTTCTTAAGAACATAAGAAATGCCATACTGGGTCAGACCAAGGTTCATCCAGCCCAGTATCCTGTTTCCAACAGTGGCCAATCCAGGTCACAATTATCTAACAATTTCCCAAAAAGGCACACAGGTTCCATAATGCTTGTATTGGGGCAAGCAGTGGATTACCTGGGTCCTCTTTAATAATGGTTTTTGGATCTTTTCTACAGGTACTTGTCCAGATCTTTTTTAAATCCAGCTACACTAACAGCTTTTACTACATCCTCTGGTAACGAATTCCAGAGTTTGATTACGCATTGAGTGAAAAAATAGTTTCTCTTATTAGTCTTAAACGAGTTACACTGTAGCTTCATTGCATGTCCCCTAGTCTTTCTACTTTTTGATGGCATAAAGAATCCATCTACATTTACCTGTTCCACTCCATTCATTAATTTATAGACCTCTATCATATCTCCCCTCAGCCGTCTCTTTTCCAGGTTGAAAAGCCCTAATTTTTTAAGCCTATCCTCATAGGGGTATCCTTCCATCCCTTTTACCATTTTGGTGGCTCTTCTCTGTCCCTTCTCTAATTCCGCTATATCCTTTTTAAGATACAGCGACCAGAATTGCACACAATATTCAAGGTGTGGTCACACCATGGAATAATACAGAGGCATTACAATATCCTTTGTTTTATTCTCCATTCCTTTCCTTATAATTTCTAGCATTATATTTGCCTTCTTGGCCGCCACTACACACTGGGCAGAAGATTTCAACATGTTATCCACGAAGAAACCTAAATCTTTATCCTGGGTTGTGGTTCCTAATGTGGAACCTTGCATCGTGTAACCATAGTTTGGGTTTTTCTTTCCTAGATGCATAACTTTGCACTTGTCCACTTTAAATTTCATCTGCCATTTGAACATCCAGCCTTCCAATTTATCAAGGTCCTCTTGCAATTTTTCACAATCCTCTTGGGTTTTAACAACTGAATAATTTTGTGTCATTTGCAAATTTGACTACCTCACTACTTGTTCCCATTTCCAGGTCATTAACGAATATGTTATAGAAACATGATGACAGAAAAAGACCACATGGCCCATCTAGTCTGTCCTTCCATAACAACAACTACAACAGTCCACTTTTTACCTTTAGAGATCCTCTGTGTTGGTCCCATGCTTTTTTGAATTCAGTTACTGTCCTCATCTCTACCACCTTCACTGGGAGACTATTCCACGGATCCACTACTCTTTCTGTAAAGAAATATTTCCGCATATCACTCCTGAATCTATCTCCCTTCACCCTCATCCCATGTCCCCTCATAGCAGAACCTGCTTTCAATTGAAAGAGGATCTCTCCCTGAACATTTATGCCACGGAGGTATTTAAACATCTCAATCATATCACCTCTATCCCGCCTTTCTTCTAAGGTGTACATATTAAGATCCTTAAGTCTGTCCTCATATGCTTTATAATGAAGCCCATTAATCATTTTAGTAGCAACCCTCTGCACCGACTCCATCCTGTTCACTTCCTTTTGAAGGTGCGGTCTCCAGAATTGCACACCATACTCCAAATGAGGTCGCACCAAAGACTTATACAGAGGCATTATCACCTCCTTTTTTCTGCTAGCCATTCCTCTCTGTATGCACCCAAGCATCCTTCTAGCTTTTGCCGTCGCCTTTTCTACCTGTTTAGCTACTTTAAGATCATCAGACACAACCACGCCTAGGTCCCGCTCTTCAGTGGACAAAAGTACTTCACCTCCTATACTGTATTGCTCCCTTGGATTGCTGCAGCCCAAATGCATGACCTTACATTTTTTAACATTAAATCCCAGCTGCCAAATTCTAGACCATTCTTCAAGCTTAGCTAGATCCCTCCTCATGTTATCTACACCTTCCTGGGTGTCTACTCTATTGCAGATTTTGGTATCATCTGCAAAGAGGCAAACCTTACCCGACAGCCCTTCCGCTATATCACTAACAAAGATGTTAAAAAGAATCGGACCAAGGACAGATCCCTGGGGCACACCACTGATAACATGCTTCTCCTCAGCGGACCCAGCAGAGCGGACCCATTGCGTGTCATTATCTGCAACTCCTATTGTCCATGGCGGTGGCCTTCGGATTGGTGCCATGGGCACGAGTGCACATGAGACCTTTGCAGAGAACAGTGTTGTAGAGGTGATCGGTGCAGTGCCATCTCATGACACAACCATTACTATGCTCGAGGGCGGCACAGATGGTGCTCTGGTGGTGACTGAAGCCAGAGAAGTTTCTAGTCAGCATGCCCCTGGAGACGCCCATCTGGGTCCCATTGACGAAAGATGCCAGCCTCTCGGGCAGGGGGGCCCATTGTCAGGATCAAATCGCGCAAGAAGCTTGGACCACGAAACAGAGGGAGTGGCCCATCAATCGTCTAGAGATGAGAACAGTGCACCTTGCGCTGCAGGAGTTTCACATCAGCTTACACAGAAAAGCGGTGCAAGTATTCTTGGACAACGCCACGACATCAATTGGCAAGGAGGAATGAGCAGCGTCCAGCTTGAGAGCGAGATAAGACCTCTGTTGCAATGGGCAGAAGAAAATCTGCAGGTGAACTCAGCAGCTCATGTGGCAGGACCTGACAGCGTAATGGCAGACTATCTCAGTCAGGTTCATAGGGATCTCGGAGAGTGGTCGCTCAGCAAGGCCATCTTCGCACAGATTATGAACAGTTGGGGGTCTGCCGATCATGGATCTGATGGTGACCTTCATCACAGCCAAGACAAACTGCTTCTTCGGCAGGAGAAAGGAATGGATGTCGGAAGGTCTGGATGCTGTGGTTCAGCACTGACCCACGAACGGGCTGCTATAGGTTTTTCCTTTGCAGGCACTCATAGGACGTCTGGTTCAGAGAACAGAGGCACATCCAGGCCTGGTCGTTCTCATTGCTCCTGACTGGCCCTGCAGGCCGTGGTATGTGGATCTGCTCAGACTAACGATGGACCATCCGTGACACCTGCCAAATCAGCTCAACCCACTTTCACAGGGACCGCTTCTGATGCCACAAGTGGATCGAGTCTCGCTTGGCTTGGCTCTTGAAAGGGCACAGTTGAGAAAGAGATGCTATTCTGCCTCGGTAACTTCTACAATGTTGAGTGCCCGTAAGTGGTCCACATCGCTTTTGTATGTCCATGTCTGGAAGATATTCCAAGCTTGATGCCAGGGCAACAACTGCTGTTCTCTGTCAGCAACGGTGCCGACAGTTCTGGCATTTTTTTTTTTCTATTTATGCATTTTACAATTTAATCAAGTATAACACTTGTACAGCAGATAACCTGTCAAATATACATTTAAGCAAGCAACGATTTTAGTAAGAAAAACAATAATAACAAAGTATCGATAGTCCCTAAAAAAGGGGGGAAGGGACACAGAGTTAATACAGAGGCTAGGAAACTCCCCTGTATATAATTATTAAAGAAAATACAATTCTTCAAAAAACCAAGAAAGAACAGAGAACCAAGCACTATTATAACAATGGGAGACTACTCAAGATGGAGAGGAGGTCATTATGTGAGCACTTAGAAAGGAGGACAAGTCCTCCGGCTGAAAGAAAACATATTTATTAATCTGATATACAACTACACACTTACAAGGATATCTTAAAGTAAAAGACGCCCCCAACTGATGCACCCCTGGCCACAACAATAAGAAGGCTTTACGCCTTCTCTGCGTCTCCCTGGCCACATCTGGAAAGATCACAACTTTTTTGCCCATAAAGAGATTAGCACGTCTCTTAAAGTATAACTTAAGAATCCAATCTCTATCCGATGGTAACGCCAACGAAACAATCAGAGTGGAAATGGGTACCTCCTCATCCTTAGGGGTTTGAAGCAAAGCCGAAACATCCAAAAACTCCACACCCGATAGACCTGCCACTTTCTCCACCATTCTCTTACCCGCAGGCAAAAAATAAGCCTTAGTCACAGGAGGAATTAACTCAGAGGAGACCTTCAAAACCTCTTGCAGATATCTTCTAAATGATTCCACAGGAGTTGAAACAGGAATCATAGGAAAATTTAACAATCAAATATTGGAGGATCTAGTGGCATTTTCCAGGACTTCCAGCTTCAGCCTGATAGCCATATTTTCCTTAGCTAAGGATCCCGATAGATCCGAAACCTGCATAAGTTTCTGTTCTGTAGTAACACCCTGTGTTTTTATTTCCAAAACTTCCAACTGAAGTTTAGAGCACGAATCTTCAAGTTTGATCACCCGAGAAGTCGCAAAAATCATTTGCTGACTCACAACACCAGCCAGTTGAGAAATAGCATCCCAAATGCTTTCCAGGGATATCACTGCTGGGCGCGATAGAGTAAAACCCAGCCCTGTTGGTTCAGACGAAGGAACTTCCTCCACTCCTGGCTCACTCAGTCCCCGAGTAGAAACCGCCGCCTTCGATGATTCCACCACCTCCGAGCCTACAGCTTTAGTTGAAACTCGCTGTTCACCTGGCTGAAACCCCGAAAGGCTCCGCTCTCCAGCAACCGCCTCCACCGCTACGGAGGAAGACTCGACTGCGCCCGTTGGGGAAAACACCTGGAGGCTCGGGGCTAAAGGCGGCGCACCCCCATCGGGAGATAGTTACATCCAGGGTAGGCAATGCTGAAGTTTCCTCCGCCGGTGCTGCCAAACCCTCTCGTATCTCCCCTATTTGCTGCTTGGTTAACTGGACAAAACGATCCATCGGTCCCCTATCAAACCTGAGGTAAAATATGGCATTTTTACAGGCGGGTCTGACCTGCAGTTCCCCGTGGGTGCAGGTAGCAGCAATTTCCTTTTATGGTAGGGTTCAAGAGGTTTCACTGGGAACCCATCTGGACATAGTCCATTTTCTTAGGGCCATTAAGCATCTGCAACCTCCCATACTGATGGTAGTTCCCCCATGGAACCTTAATCTGGTGGTGTCGGTGCTAATAGCAGATCCTTTTGAATCGGGGGCATGTATGTTGAAGGATTTGACATTGCAGACCATTTTTTCTGGTGACTATCTGTTATGCAAAGAGAATTTTGGAATTGCAAGCATTATCGTGCCGAGAACAGTTTCTCTCCATCTCAAAGGAAAAGGTGGAATTATGGCCCATGCCTTCATTTCTGCCCAAGATGCTTTCCATCTTTCATCTGAATCAGCCGGTTACTCTGCCAGTGTTGATAGCAACTGAGGCGGTTCAGCGGGAGCCAGGGTTGTGCCTCTTGGATGTCCGAAGGGCCTTGTGGCGCTATTTTTAGAGAACAGTGCTGCTTCAGAAGTCCGACCAGTTGTTCGTTCTGTTTGGAGGGCCACATAATGGAGAAGCGGCTTCAAATGCCTCTATTTCTAGATAGGTTAGGGAGGCAATTTCTTTGGCTTATCTTCTCCGATGCTAGCAGTTGCCAGTAGGCCTACAGGCACATTCAACTAGGCGATTTCGTAGGTCGAGTTTAGCCTGGTTCCCCCGGCAGATATCTGTCGGATGGCCACCTGGGCTTTCCTGCATACGTTTGCGAAGCATTATTGTCTGGCTATACAGGCGATGGGGGATGCGAGGTTCGGTGCAGCAATCATTCAGGCCGGGTTCACCGGTTCCTCCTGCGTTTAGTACTGCTATGGTACATCCCAGGTGTCGGGACAATAAGGAAGGTGAAATTAGACCTTACCTGCTAATTGGCTTTCTTTAAGTACCTCCAGTCCAGTCCTAGACCCTCTCGAAGTTTTCTGTAGAAGCAGTCCAGAACCAAAAGAAGGTCATCTTTACTTAGGTGGTTCGTGGCTGCTAGTGGACTAGAACTGGCAGCTCTGATGAACCTTTGATCAGGGTCCTTGGAGGTTTTCTTCCTCCAAGTGGAAGAAAGGGGATTAAGTGTAGAGAAAAAGCAAGAGGTGTTCTTGCATACAAAAGCTTAGGACACAGGTCTACCCTGGAGATCCATAGGCAAGCTTTTCTTCTATGAGGGAGAGCTGGTCTTGCTCAGAGTTCAGGTATTATGTTGAAAATAAAAAAGGAATTATGGCATCTTATTTGTTGCTCTGTGAATCTGCTTTGTCAATAGTTTACTGGGGCTGGTGGGTGGTGCCAGCTGCCTAAGAACACTGATGTCATCAAGGATGACATGCTCAGTCTCCAAGCTGCTGGTGAGAACCGACAACCCAGATGTCGGGACTGGATTGGAGGTACTCAAGGAAAGCCAATTAGCAGGTAAGGTCTAATTTCACCTTTTATTCTCCTTGGCCTTGCTCTTTTCTTCCTCTGTCATTATGTATGTACATTAATGGAACTGACAGGGTCCTGTCCTGTGTGTCTCATTTTGTTCTCCCATCATTGCTCCAGGCTTCTTTGCTTATACATGTGGCTGTGTGATTGTGGTTGAGGACCTGCACTCAGGGTCCCAACGACACTGGCTTGGGCACCCCGAAGAAATCTCTACTCTGGCAGTGACCCACGATGCTCAGGTACATGATGAGCTTTGTTCCTAATTGTATTGTGTGTAGCTCTTATATAGAACAAAATAATCTTTCCTTGTAATGCAGTGCACACAGAAGAATCATAACATAAATATATGTATAAAGACACACACATGCAGTCTGCACATCCATGTGTGTATTCACACACACATAGTCAGCACATATATATAGATAGATAGATAGATGACAGACAGACAGATATATGAGTGGAGGAGTAGCTTAGTGGTTAGAACAACAGCCTAGTACCCAAAAGATCAGGGTTCAATTCCCACTGCCACACCTTGTGACCTTGGGCAAGTCACTTTACCCTCCATTGCCTCAGAATAAAAGGTCTGTCGATCTACTTTCAGTCATATCTTGCCAAGAAAACCCAGTGGCTGCTGGGTTGCAAGGAGTCAGCATCGACTTGATGGCTCTTAAAAATATATTTATGTGTATATATATAAATATATATATGAGCAAAGCACAAATATAAACCATGAACACTATACATCTGTAAATACATGTTTGCAAACTGCACGTTAAAAATGTGCAGAAAAGCAAACACATTTTCAGACACACATCCACATGTGGAAGGTCATTTTATAAGAGGCACCTAGGTTAATGCTTTATTTCACACCTATTTTATAAAGTAATGCATGTGTGGCTAAATGATCGAAAAAGTGCATTAAATCTAGACATGAGCACTTACACCAGCCTTATGACTGCTGTAAATGTTTGTACATATTTAACATGCATAGACTCTGCTCATGTGAATGCTCACAGTGAAAGTCCATGCCATCAGCCTTAAGCATGTGCTTATAAAATAATAACTGCCTAAATTGTGTGCATAAAAGCCCATTAGTACACATAAATCACTTTAAAAAAAATTCATGATTTATGTGCTTTGATGGCATATAGCTTTCTGTGGCTCCTTATAAAATTACCCCCATGACGCCTGCATGTTCCAGAATTCACAAGTGCAGGAAGAGAGACACTGAACAACTCATGATATCATTGTGTTCTTCTACCAGGTCCTAGCCTCAGCCTCAGGACAAGGGAATGGATCCTCCCGCTGTCAGATCCGCATATGGAGTGTGCAAGATGGATCTCAAAAAAGCCTTCTCTGTCATCACAAAACAGAGGTGCAGGTCATGGCATACTCTCGGGATGACAGAATCCTGGCCACTGCAGGTCAGTGGAAATGGGGGGGGGGGGGGGGAGATGTTTTCAATACAAATGGCTGTTGTAATGGCAGTAGTAAGGATGAACAAAGTTGCCGTTGCACTGAGGTTATGGATTGCTATAGCAATGACAGTACTCTTGTAAGCGAGGCAGTACTGATTACTTTAGCTGCAACAGCAATATTGTGAGGGAGGAGGGCTGGATTACTACCGGGGCAGATTGCCTTATCAGGCATTTGGGCATGCCCCAGTGGACCACTTCAGCTGGGACTGGATTGCTGACCATAGGAGCAAAGGCAGTGAACTCTTCAACTCTTCCCTGTTATCTGTAAACCTAGATCAGTCATGTATTGACAGGTATATTGTTGTTAATTGTAAACCGCACTGATGATGAATAGTGCGGTATATTAAAAATGTTAAATAAATAAATAAAATAAAATAAATATGTTAAAGAACAACAAATTCAAAAGACTACACAGAGCCTCTGAGAAGACATACCCGCTCAAAGCTGGCTTTCTGTTAAAGCAGCAGCAGCTGGCCTGTAAACTGCTGTGATGAGTGACCCACGTGCATGAGCGATCAGTGCAGGGCCTCGAAATCGATGAACAGATGCACTTGCTCAAAGCCTCATCCAGTCCCATCCCCTCCTTCGGTATAGGTTTTAAGTTATTAATAGAAAGCCTGTGCCGAAGGAGAGAGCAGGACCAATGTGGCTTTGAGCGGGACAGAAGTTGCAGCTGCTCATGGACTAAGAGGCCCCGGGCCAGTCTCTCTTGCACATGGGTCACTCATCGCAGCAGTCTACATTCTGACTGTGGCTGCCTTTTCTCTTCTGTTGCTATTGATAGCTCCTCATTGGTACCACTACTCTTCTCTGTGCTCCTGTAGTTCTCAACACCTTGTCCACTTGTTCCCATGTCTCCTTTTACCAGGGGTCTCCTGCAGTGCTTCTGCTGCCACAGCCGCTTGGTGTAGT
Source organism: Ichthyophis bannanicus (assembly GCA_033557465.1). Classification (NCBI taxonomy): domain Eukaryota; kingdom Metazoa; phylum Chordata; class Amphibia; order Gymnophiona; family Ichthyophiidae; genus Ichthyophis; species Ichthyophis bannanicus. The sequence goes on from CM066044.1 coordinate 177,711,825, forward strand.
CTATAAATAAAGTCATCACTGGCTACGCAAGCTAAACAAAATGTTTGAGTAGCGAATTAAGTCATCAACTTTGCTTTGGCTCTCTTACCCTTCATTTTCTGACAAGTGCACAAATTCTAAATCCAGATAGCTGCACATGTTAAGAATAACCATATTGGTTATTCTTTATGACTTTGCAACCATGTTATTAGATTCTCTCTGTTGCTTAATAGATACTCTTGATACTCTCTGCTAATTATTCCTGCACAAGTACTCTGATTTTCTCAACACCTGCAGTTAATTGCATTGATACTTTGCATTCAGTTCTATAATCAGCGTACTTCTATTGTATCCTCTTCAATATCACTTCATATGCGCAACACTGCTGTTGTTATATGCTAGTTACAGCTCGTCTCTCCCTTCTCTGTAAAGTGTTGCTCCAAGCATGCTCCCAACATGCACATTGAAATTCTGAATCATTGTAAGTTTATTAAATAACTCTCAGAAATACCATACCATCCATCATAGCAGCTCCAATACTCCTTCCATGATGGAATTTATGAAATTGTTGATGCTATTGCTGAATATGTTTTGCTACACACTCTGCCTCCTGCTCTCCTGCACGCCATCTCCCCACACCCTCTCCCCTCTAATTAATGCTGATCAACCCTTCCACATACCAATCATAAATCATCACACCAGACAGAATCCCCAGTCATATCTACGCAGATATTTCTTCCCAGGTGATTCTAACCCGAACCAGATAAGACATCCTCACAGACTAATTCAGATAAACCTAGCACCAATAGACAAAATACCAATAAATATAAGCCCCTCTACCTTTCTAAGATTCATCCTAGTCAACACCAGATCCATAAGAAATAAAATCCCCCTCATTATTGACCTTATCACAGATGAAAAGCCAGATTTCCTCTGCATAACTGAAATTTGGCTCTCAGATTCTGTCCTCCTGTACCAACTAAAAATATAAAGCTACACCAAATTCCACTGCCCAAGGGACTGTAAAAGAGGTGGAGGGGTCCTAATATTGACAAAATCAGACTTAAACTTCTCCCCCAGCCTTTGTAGTAACCATGAAGGGATGGACATCCTTAAAATTCAAAACAAAAACATAGCCTTATGCCTCATCTCTAGACCTCCCACACCCAACAACCAAAATATAATGACTATTCTTGAATCAACCTGCACCTCCTCTATAAGAAAACCCCACATCATGCTAGGGGACTTCAATATGACTTCCCTCCCTAGCGCACAGCCAGCCACATTTCTGGAATCAGTGGAAGACATGGGATTCCCTCAAACAATAAAATGCCCCACCCACACCAGAGGCAACACCCTAGATCTTGTGTTCCTCCCAAAGCATATAACAGAACAGGCAAATTTTAATCCACCCCAAATAACCCCTGTCCCATGATCGGACCACTCCATAATACGATTCTCCTTACCCTCACCCATAACCATCCCCTCACACACACCCTCCGACCACCAAAACCCAAGATATAGATCCTTCATTAAAGAAATGTTCCTAAAGTTAACCATTCCTAAACTCAATAACAACCTTAATGTATTATTAACAAAATGGAAATTCCTCAATCAAAAATGCAGCTCAGCCAGCGCCAACCCAACTAAGACTCAACAGGAAAATATCTGAAAAACGGTATAACCCTGGTCTAGCTAAGATAAAAAACGATCTCAGAAGATTAGAACATAAATGGAAATCAAAGAAGTCCCCAGAATACAAATCACAATAAAGGTCAACCTTAAAATCTTACAAAGAAACCATAAATAACGCAAAAAAGAATCACTACGTCAAAATCCTCAACAAAGCCATTAACCACCCAAGAGAACTATTTGAAATAGTTAAAGCCCTAACCATATCCCCACAGGACAACCCTCACAAAATATCAATTAACCCCCAAATCATAGCCAATCATTATGCCAACAAACTTAAGCAAAAAAGACCGTCTGACTTCTCCCCAGCTACAACTCTCCCATCTAAACCCAATGAGTGGAGCTCTTTCCACCCCATTGACAGCAAACAACTGCTTGACCCAATAACAAAAATAAATACAACCACCTCCCCACTTGATCCATGCTCTGTTGCATGGATTAAAGCAACAAAAGTAGAGCTTGCCCCCTATCTATTAAACACAGTAAACCAATCCTTAAACCAAGGATTCATGCCAAACTATTTTAAATTCACCACAATCCGACCAATTTTTAAAAAAATAGATCCTTGGATAAAAACGACTCTTCCTCCTATAGACCCATTGCCAGTATCTCATTTATTGAGAAAGTGGTCCAACTTCAATTACAAGCCTACATAGACACCACTGAACCATTAGACGAACAACAGTATGGTTTTCGATCATTTCATGGAGTCAAAACAAACCTAATAGCACTCTTTGACACCTTTATCTGCGGAATGGATAACAATAAAACAAGCTTTCATCCTTGTCTTCCTGGATATCACATCTGCTTTTGATAACGTGAACCATAACACTCTCCTCATTAGTCTTAACCAAATAGGCATAAAAGGAACCGTACTCAATTGGTTCAAGTCCTATATCTCCAACCTTGTCCAATATGTACAAATAGAACAGGAATCATCTGCAACCTTCTCCCAAGAACAAGGAAATTCCTCAGAGATCTGCCCTTTCTGCCCCCGTTCAACCTATATCTCCAACCAATTTGCTGTATCTTAAAACACAAAATTAAATATAATATATATACACTGACGATATTATGTTGTACTCCCCAGTTGAAGTAACCCCAGCTATGACAACCTAGCAGCTTGCCTTAGAGAAACAGAAACCTGGCTCCATTCAATTAACATGTCTATCAACTTCAATAAGACCAAAGAATTAATTACTACAAGGGACCCAAACTTCCACTCCCCCTTCCCTCCCCCCGCAATAATCACCCTACACAACATTACACTTCCAGTTAAACAGGAGGCAAAATACCTAGGAGTAATCCTTGATAAAACCCTCAACATGACCTCATACATAAAACAGACATCCAGAACCATATTCTTTTTTTTAAATTCTTTATTTTCGTTTTATAACAACAAAGGAAAAGGAAGACATACAGCTAAAAGACAGATACATAAAGTGTAATACATACACCAAAGTAAACCCCTACCACCCCCCTCCCCCCTGCTTCTTCTCTAGAAAACTAATCATTCCCGAAGCGGGCGTGTACTTACATTATTGTGTTACAAAACCTAACGGTGATCTGAGACATGATGAGTGCACATTAAACAGACATGTCGGAACAATGAGCAGATTGTACATAACCATCGAGCATCTGCCATTTAGACAAGCGAGAGTGAGTTTGGGCATGGGGAATAGCTCTCCGAGATATCTGCTCATATTTACTATATAAGCAGACGAGGTTCCACCATTCATTGACAGTAAGTCGAGAGCTATCCTTCCAATTCCTCGTGATTAAACATATGGCTATACCCAGCATGAAATCAAGGAGAAAGCGACCCTTCTTAGGAAGAGAGGGGACCTCCGCCACAGAGCGGAGTCCCACGATCTTCCAAGAGAGAGGCTCGTGAAGGTGTAAGATAAATTGAATACAATCCCAAACCCGCCTCCAATAAACCTGTAGTTGAGGACATTCATAAATAACATGAGCGAGGGTTCCCACAGCAGTATGGCAAGACCAACACTGGTCCCTAGTAGTTGTGTTCCATTTGGCTATTTTTCTGGAGTATAAAAGCATCTGTGTGCAAAAAAGAAGAGAGTTTGGGTAACAGAGGCAGACCGGGAAACCCGCACTACTTTGCTCCAGAAAACGCTCCATTGCACAGGGGTTAAAGTGGTTTGCAGTTCGCGCTCCCAGGCTTGTTGGGCTCTAAAAGTGGCAGTGTCTGTACCCTGACAGAATATTTTATAAAAGTTAGAGGCTACTCCATGTGTACTACTAATAAAGTGAACTATCTCTAATAGCCCGTCCTCAGTAGGGGCAGAGGGCGGCATGATTTGAGCACTTTTGAGGCAGTGTTGAAGTTGCATCAATTGAAAGTAGTGTTTCGCTGGTAACGCAAATTCCTTTTGTAAATCAGAAAAGGTTTTCCAACGAGAACGGCTGGGGAATAGGCGGCCACCATGTAAGGTTTAATATTGAGTTTAAGAGTTTCCTTCGAATTTAAATGCGTTTCTTGGAGAAAAATCAGATCCGCAGCTTCCTGACTTAAGTAGCTTAGGATTTTCTTCCGTTTTATCGGATTATTGATTCCTTTTACGTTCAATGAGAAAATCTTACATGGTGCCATCAATCGGTAATAGATATTTTAGGTAAGGGCGCTTGAAAACATACAACATAATCAGAATCTGTGCAACAATGACATAATCACCGAGTATGCTGGTTAATACACCCCATATTGAAAAGTATGTACCAAAGTATCTTAGAGAAGAAGCAAAACCCCAATGAATATGGCGACCATATGTCTGCGGGAGGAGGCCCTAGAGAGGAAATAGAGACATGAAAAAAAAAGAAAAGAAACACCAGAGTCCATAATTAACACTGTCTCTGATACTCATCGAGGCTACTGTGGGTAGATGGAGTCGGGTCACAGATATCATCAAAAGTAAGGCAACAAACCGCCCTCGCCAGACTCTTTGCTGGGCTGCGGCAGATCCAATATGGCAGGTACAGCGGATATGAGAATACTTGCAGGAATATTCTGAAAGTCAGCGCATCAAGTCGGCTTCTTTGGAATCCAAAAACTCCGCTAGTAGATCAGGGTCCTCAAATGTTCTTGTCTGATTGTGAAGCGTGACTCGGAGCTTGGCCGGGTACATCAGGCCATAGCGTGCTTGTAGTTGTTGAAGCCTCGGCCGGAATTCCAGAAAGCGCTTTCGGCGGTCGACCGTGGGTTTAGCCAAGTCAGGATAGAAGGAGATCTTGTGGCTCTCAAACTCCATATGGCCCTTTGCCCGAGAGGCACTGAGAATTTGCTCCACGTGTTGATATCTCAAAAGTCGAAAAATGATAGGCCGCGGGGTCTTCCTGTTGAGCGTTATGCTTGTGGGTACATGATGAGCGCGATCGATCTCCAAATCTTTGGTAAAGGTGATTTGGAGCAGGGAAGGGAGGATTTTGCATAAAAACTCTTTCATGTCTCCCGATTCCGCTCCCTCCGGTATGCCCACGAGTCGTATGTTGTTGCGGCGCGCTCTATTATTGCCATCTTCCACTTCTTTCTGCAAGGCCCGTACCTGACGTTCAACTTTGTCGAGTTTGGACAACCGGGCCGCATGGGAGTCCAATATGCTCTCCATTTTGTCCTGACGCGAAGAGAGCCCCTCTAGCTTGCCCTGCAGTACACCAAGATCTTCCCGCAGCGCTCGGAGTGCTTCACCGTTTGACTGCACGAGGTCCTTGACCCCTTTAATCTCTGCGAGGATTTCCTGCTGCATTTCGGGGCCCTCGCGCAAAGCCAGCCCCTTCTGCGGGGACGGGGGTTCAGTTTTGGAGCGTTTGCCGTGAGAAGCCGCTGGAGATCCAAATTCCAGGCGCGTGGGTTTGGTCCCCGCCATCTCACCAATGTGCCCTGGCAAGATCAGAGTAGAAGTTCCAAGTATGTACGGTGTTAATTCAGGATTCTGAGTAGGCCTCTCGGGAGCCTCAGCGTTATGCGACCATCCCGCTGGACATCAGGCTCCGCCCCCCAGAACCATATTCTATAAATTAAGGACCATACAACAACTCAGACCCTTCATTGAAATAGATAACCTCAGATCAGTGGTCCAAGCATTAATAACACTCCACTTTGATTACTGTAATAGTATACTACAAGGAACTACTAAAAATAATCTAAATATCCTCCAAATGGCTCAAAAGGCCCACCTATCCGATCATATCACCCCCATCCTGTTCACCCTACGCTGCTCCCAATCGCCAGTAGAATAAAATATAAAACCATAATGGCCAGGTTTAAACTAATTAATAACATAGCTTTCTCCCACCTCATGTCCCTAATTCAGACACGTACAGAGACCAGGGATAGAAGACGGAATAACCAGAACACCCTCTCGGTGCTTATCTCAGTCCGTAAAACTAAACAAATTACTAGCAACAGTACATACACATTTGTCGCTCCCACCCAATGGAACGCTCTTTCAGATTCATTGAGAGAAATTAAAGAATTTCCAAAAGGAATTAAAAACATTCTTATTCATCCAACATTTCAATAACCCTATCTCCACCTCCAACCAATCTCCTCATACTCCTTAAACTAGCTCAGCCACAGATCCCCTGATCCTACCACCCCTCAAGCCAACCCCCCCCCACCCCCATGTAATCATAGTGTTAAACTCCCCCCCCATGTTCCAGTCTCCAGCTTCCAAGCAATAACCCTCATCCGCACTCTTCTCTACCCAGATTATTGAACAAATGTAAATAGTTATTGAGTTAATCTGTTATTGTAAATAGTTAAAAGTTACAAATATGTTCATTGTATTATGTCTGTTTCATTGTAAACTGCCCCTGATCTTTGGAAGGGGCGGTATAGAAAAGCTCTCCAAATAAATAAATAAGAAAGTTGCATAGAGGGCCTGTGTTGAAGAGGTAGGACCTGCAAAGGCTTTGAGCAGGTGCATCCTCTGAGACCATGCACTACCTTTATTTGTTGTTGCAGGCCCAGCCCAGGACCCTCCTGACTAAGGGGCGATGAGGGCAGATGTTGGATGGGGGAGGATGAAGAAAGTGAGGGTAGATTCTTGACAGAGAATAGAAGAAGAAAGTGAGGGTAGGTGCTGAATGGGGGTGTGGGTTAGAAAGAGAGAGCAGATATGGGTCAGGAGGTGAGAGTGTGATTTGGAATTTTGGGAAATAGCAGTAATATAAATATTTAGGGAGGGAGGTTGGGTAAGAATGGAGATAGGGGAATTGTAGGGAAAGAGCAAGATGAAAACTGACTGTGATAGGGGGAGTGGGAGTAGAAACTTCAGTACTGGGTGCTTGGGGAAGTGGGGAACTCAGGAACTGAACTGGATGGAGAAGGGGGTAGAGTAGGATTGCAGTGATTGCAACTGGCATGCAGAGATTGGAGAGTATCTATTAAGAGGGAGGGAGAAGTGGGGACAGAAAGGGAAGATGAGCTAGGACGGGTAATACAGTGTAAGATGGAAAGCCAATAGGTAGGCAAGTGTAAGAGAAGGAAAATTAAGAAATGGGAGGGAAAAATGGGGATAAGATACAAAGAGAGCGGATGAGAGAGATGGAGCTATAAAATACAGATGTTAAGGGATGAAGGAGAGTGCTAGATAAGATGCAGCGAGATGGCTAGGAGGGAGAGAAAAGTAGATACAACTGGGTATGAGAAGAGATGACTAGAAGGGGAGAATAGGAAAAGGGGATGAGTGGATAGAGAATCAGTGTATGGATGACAGGAGCTATGAGTAAATGAAGAGGTAGAGCCAGAAGAGAGAAATGGAGCAAAATGAGATGAAAAGTGAAAGATAGATGTCAAATGTAGGGGAGGAGAAGAAATGAGACAGACAGTAGACTCTGCAAAGGGAGTTAAAAATGATCAATAAAGAAAGAGACCAGGATCAAAGTGAATAGAAAAACTGTGTCCAAATAACAAAGGTAGAAAAATAACTTTTATTTTTACTTGAGTCATCAGCTTTGGTAATGTGCATCTCTTCCATCTTTATGTCTTGGAGAAAATACATTTCTTTTTGTGCATGCAGTGCAAAACTGCATCAACACAATCTGGCTTCCTAAGTTCTCATTTAATGTTATCTCTACACTTCAAATATACTACCTATTGGGTGAGGATATGTTTGTGTTGTATATGTGTGACAGAGGTGAGGATCCTGCTAGCATGTGGTTTCTGTGTAGAGATCTGCAGCAGTCTGGCTGCTACCTTTTCTCTGATAGGTGTGTAGTGATGTCCCAGAGCTAGTGTAATATTTGAAGTGCTGCCTCTTCATATGTAGAGTTGGAGGATTATTGCTATTTGAGTTCTGAGCATTAGTACTGGTTGTGCATGCAGTGCAAAACTGCATAAACACAATCTTGTTTCCTAAGTTCTCATTTAATGTAATCTCTACACTTCAAATATACTATATTGGGTGAGGATATGTTTTGCCAGAAGAAACAGAACAAGCCAGACTGCTTGTTCTGTTTGTCTACACAGAAACCATATACATAATGTTCTGAGTGTGTATTTTAAAGGTTTTATATTTCACAATCAGTTTAGCAAGCAGAGGGAATTTGCATCACTGCTACTGAGATGACACTAGAATTTGAAAACTTTTTATGGTGCGTTGTAAGAGGAAATATTTAGTTCTTCATTATCTGCAGTTCTGTTAGGATCATGTTCCTAGTGTTTTTCTGGTACAGCGATGATCTAGTGTTACATAGTTTTCAGTGGAGGAGTTGTGCTTAATTGTGCCTTTCTGTATTCAGGCCTGCTGACATCAGCAAATCTCATCCTTCCATGAGATGGAAAAACATCATTTAGATCATCATTGAGATCTTTTGTGTAATTTCATACCCCGGGATGATATTTTCATGCAATCTGCCCCTGATTGCAACTGCAGTGAGAACAGTACCATGAGCAGAGAGTACGGGTTACTATAGCAGTGGTATATTCTATCTATGTGGTCTCAAACTCTGTCTTTGGTATCACTAGGAGACTACAGGGACAGGACCATTGCTTTGTGGAGCACAACAAGCTATGAGCTATTGGTGTCCAGCCGTTTCCCAGACCCTATCCACGAGGTGGTGTTTAACCCTGTGTCTGCAGATGAGTTTGCCAGTGTTGGGCCAGAAGGAGTGAGCTTCTGCATGATAGAGCAGCAGGGATCAGGTATCAAACTGAAGGTATGTCTAGGTATGGTCTGTGGTTTCTATTTAATGCTCATGCATTGGGTTTTTTTCCCTACACTACACCTGCTATTCTGATCCTGAAGCATATTTTCTGCTGAAGGGTCAAAAACATTACAGGGCCTGAAGGATACTGGCAATAAGAGGACAGGAGTTGGACTGCATTTCCCAGGGTTTGATGGAAATTAATACTGTGATTTCTGGAATGATATGAATGAAGCCAGATAGTTTGACATTGTCTGTTAGCTATTGCTTGTCAATGAATCTCTCCTGTGTGCTCTTGTTTCTCATGGCAGATCAATAGTGCCTTTGTCCCAAATGAAGTTGGAACGGCAGAACTTACATCACTTTGCTACAATAGCAACTCCCTTCTGTACTGTGGCACTAACACAGGGCGCATCTGTGTCTGGGACACAAAGACCAACCGTTGCTTCATGGTTTGGGAGGCTGACAAGGGTGAGATTGGTGAGTACCCATCCTGAAACCTCACAACAGAGTTTCTTCAAAACTGCATCATATACCTGATGATTTATACCTTGCACTAGGGATGCACAGCCAAAACATGTTTGGTTAGTCTTCATTTAAAAAAGGTTTTGTGATTTTCATGTGTGTATTTTGTGTTTTATCACACATTCTTGTTTTTATGAACATTGTATGTGCACGATAATTTTTTTGCAGACAGAAATAAATTGTGTATTTAATACATAGATATATGCATGCATTTGCATGCGCAAAAGGTTTTTTAGGCATCCAAATGAATCAAATACATGCTGACACATGCACAGTCCTACCTTGCATCAGTGTTAACAAGAAAAGCACTCACTATGTAGTAATGAATGGAGTCGGATCAGGGCTTAATTTCTGGGGGAATGGCCCAGAACACAGTTCTGTCACTTCTTTTCAGACTCCAGAACAGCAGGGGATGTTCTACTTCAGCCACTCCCTACCAGCACCCTGCAGGACATGGAGGGGAGGAGGAGAGACTGGAGCAGAATAAAGAATAGTCACTTTACTCCCTAATCCAGTTCCTCTTCTCCTGTTGCTCCTTGGGTAGTGGTTGCTTGAATTGTGCATTGCATCAAGTCACGTCAAAGGATAGTCATTTTGGTGGTGCTGGACGGGCCTTGGTGGCCTTGTATGCCAAACTGATCTGACTCTTGGTGGCGCTATTGAGCCTCGGCTATCAGAGAAGCTTGCTGAGGCAGGAGCCAGACCTGATGGATGACCTGGCTCCCTTCTCGCTTACAGCTTGGCTCTTAAAAGGCGCCAATTAGTGCGAAAAGGCTGTTTGGCGTAGGTGGTTGCAACCTTACTCAAGGCCAGACGGGCTTCTACTTCCTTGTCTTATGCCTGCGTTTGGCGTCTCTTTGAGAATTGGTGCTATTGGCGTGCTCTTTCTCCATGGCGTGCCAGACTGCCTTCCATTTTAGCCTTCCTGCAGGATGGTTTGACAAAGGGCTGGTGTTAATTTCACTGAAAGTTCAGGTAGCTGCCTTGTCATGTTTTCAAGGCCCTATAGCTGGTTGTTCCTTAGCTTCCCATGTGAATGTTGCCCGTTCTCTCGGAGGGGTTCGGGCATTGTGTCCTCCTGTTTGCCCTGTAGTCCCACCATGGGATTTTTCTCTCATACTCCAGACCCTTCAATGGGCTCCTTTTGAGCCTTTGAAGAAGGCCACATTGAAGGACCTCTCTTTGAAGATTATTTTTTTGGTGGCCATCACCTCAGCATGCCATATTTCGGAATCGCAGACCCTCTCTAGTAGAGGATCACTCTGTATTCTTTTCTTCGGAAGGGGTGACCTTACAGACTGTTCCTTCATTTCTGCCTAAAGCTCTGTCGTCTCTTCATCTTAATCAGGTGATTCTGCTCCCCTTTTCTGATCAGCAGTGCTCGGGGAAGGACAAGAACCTTCGTTTGTTGGATGTTGGCAGAACGTGGATACTTTGAAGGTGGTGAACTTCCTTCTCTGACTGCTTGTTTGTCCTTTGTACTGGGCCTCATAGAGGTTGTGCAGCCTCTAAAGCTACACTTGCACATTGGCTTAAGAATGCCATTGAAGCGGCATACATTTTACGTTGTAAGTCTGATCTTGTCTACTTCTGTCTGCCCTTACCACTTGGATCGCCAGGCTAAGTGTGCAGCTTGATTTATTATGTACCCCTGAGGAATTTAAATCAACAGTTGGGGGGTGAGGGGGGTGTCCCCCCCCCTATCTGAAAAAGTTACAACTGATAAAGTTCTTTCTTCTACTTTAGATATTTCAGCTTTTTTGGAAACTTCCTCTGACGATATCCCCTCTAGAGCCACTTTATTGGTCTCCTTTATTTCTGAATTGGATAAAGATAAAATATTGCGGGCTTATTTTCCTAAAAAATCTGAAAAATTTTGTGGTCAATCAATTCAAATTTTCCCTGACGTGTCTAGGACCACACAGTTGCGGCGCAAAGCCTTCTTAGAGCTGCGTCAGCGTGTGTTGACCATAGGCGCGGTTTTTCATCTTCGATTTCCATGTAAATGTCTTATCATTTATCAAGGCAATCGATATTTGTTTTTTGATCCTCAGCAGTTGATTGATTTTCTTAAGGATAAAGTTGAGTAGTGTCTCTTTCTTTTGGAGTGTTGTATTAGATTCCTCTGGGAGCCAATCCAGCTTTTGTTTAATTGTGCAGCACCCCTCCTTGAAGTGGTCTATTATTTGATGTATTTCTTTAATGGTTTCTTATTGTAAATTATGTTATGCTACATGATTGTTTTCTTGTAATTTTGGAAAAAATTTTATAAATAAAAATAAAAAAAAAATGCCATTGAAGCGGCATACATTTTACGTTGTAAGTCTGTTCTAGAAGGATTTAAAGTTCATTCTACCCATGCACAGGCAACTTCCTGCAGGTCAAGAGGCCTCAGGTTACCCCGCTAGATAGTTGTCAAGCGGCAACCTGATCTTGTCTACTTCTGTCTGCCCTTACCACTTGGATCGCCAGGCTAAGTGTGCAGCTTGCTTTGGTGCCAGTATGCTTGCGGCGGCTGTCTCGTCCTGTCCTTGGATGGAGTAGCTTTGGTACTTCCCACTAGCCTGTAACTGGTGGACTGGATAATTTGGAAGGTGCAATTTTACTTACCGATAATTTTCTTTTCTGGAATCCTGCTAGACCGATCCAGGACCCACCCACTTGCTATGCATCTGTATCTGTGATCCAAGAACAATTGATAGCCTTCTTGCAGAATTTGATCTCCAATTGGCTGTTCTCAGTGGTTTCTTTGTACTTTGTATATAGTTTCATCTTTTGAGACAACTTAATCCTTTGCGATAAGAGCTGTGTTTGCTATTGATTGAATGGTCAATCCAAAAGAAAGCCCAGGGCTGGGAAAGTCTAAGACTCAATACCATATCTAAAGACCCCCACTGATGGTGCAAAATACTTTTTTTTTTCAAAATTGTCAGATAGTTGGTAGAGGGTGGAACTGCTCCACACTCTATGTTCAAGTCTCCATTTTAATCGCTTTTATTGATATTTAAATCTTAATATATTTCCAAAACTTTTTTATTTTTTTTTACTTATCTCAGTCATTAGTGCAGTAGATAGCTGTATAGCAATGGAAGCTCCCACACGATGTGGCACGTTTTGAGCCCTTTGAAATAAGGCTCTGCTTCAGGTTATCAGGAGACTCCCCATCAGCAAACAATCCTTAAAAATTCAGAGAAAACCTGCACCTTCAAAGAGAACGGTGTCTGACATCAATTCGCTAAGAAACCAATCACCAAACGGAGGAGGAGTGCCATCAAAAGGAAAACCCCTCTTGTGATAGGTCAAACCTCAAAGCTGTCAAAAGAGACTGGGCCAGTCAATTTCAGAATTCATACCAGATGGGGAAAGAGAGCACAATTCAAAAATCCATTGCTGTTCTCTCCACTGTAGCTTAGCCATCCGGTCCCCACCTCGCAAATCCAATGGCACAAAATCAATAACTCTCCAACGTAGTTGATCAAATATATGACCAGTCTTCGGAAACAAACAGGAAGTCTGTCCTCACATATGTGTGACATCTGCACCGACGGAGCCCTCGCGGAAGCATCCCCCCAGCTTTCAAAGAAAGCCTTTGGGAGATGCTACCATGCATGTGTGGTCCCCTTCCCGCCCAAGGGTGCCATCTTGCTCAGTCTCCTTTTTTCCACGGAGTCCTTCGGATATCTGTCTGGCTTGTCCACGGAAAAAGTTGATTTTTTCAGCCTGAGTTTCATACTCTCCTCTGGTACTGCACTGGTACTCTTCCCGCCACCCAACCTTGCTGTCTCAGCATCGAGTTCGGGTCCTTTTTGTAGTTTTTTTCTTCCTTGGCATCTCTGCGCTTTTTCCCAACTGGCAGTTCAGCGGGTCTTCGACCTCGCTGGGGTACTTTTTTCCCCCATGACTACCAGTGGTTTTAAAAAGTGTGATCGGTGTGCCAAGATCATGTCTTTGACCAACACACACGACCCCACAGCATGCGATCTCTGCACCACCAGCAGCAGCATGATAAGTTTTTCCCCGAGTCCCCGGTACCTCTGAAGGCCAGGGCCTCATCTGAAGTCAAGGCATCTCGGGGCGGCTCTACGGAACCCGGGTGGCGCCGTGGCTCTTCAGAGGGGGTTTCCCTCAAGGGAACCCAAGAAGAAGAAGACCTAGAAGGCGGCATCTCTGGATGGATCCAACAGGCTGGGTGCGTCCTGAGCCAGGTCCCGCAGTCTGAGATGCTCATCCAAGGGAACGGAGAGGGAGCGGCCTGCAAGGGTCCCCCAAAAGCACTCAACCTCGGACCTGCTTCGGTCACCAGACGCCATCCTTGTCGAGGATTCCTCTTCGGGGGAACCGGCCTCAGGCCTGATTCCTTTGGTGCCCACACCGATGGCTCGGAGCCTTCTGGCCTGGAGTCCAGAATGGTGGCCCTGCAGCACAGTTTGTCTACCTTCATGGCCCAGCAGCAGGTGCTGTTCTCTGGCACGACCAGTTCCTCCACCCTGACCACCGGATCCTTGACGTCAAAGATGTTCCCGGAGGCCGAGCCGATCCTCAAGACCTTTCGGCCTTGAGTCGATCCTCGGCCGTGATCTTGTTCCGGTTCCCGCTTGACGGGGCCTCGATTGTCCCCAGCCAGTGTGCTGGGTACCAGTCATGGGGCCTCTGAGGACTGCAGCCCAGGGTTAGCCCTGGGGCCCACCGACCAGCCTTCCATAGAGTCCTCGACGGACTACTCCGAATAGGAGACAGAAGACGAGGAGTCGCCCGCACCCGTCGCCATCACAACGTCCCCTCGGATTCTCCTACTTCAAAGCTCTGGTGGAGGTCTCCACTGGAGGAACAAACGGAGCAAGAGAGGTAGGTTTGAACCAGACTGCTTTATTGACAAATGGTCCCTATGCGTTTCGGCTTACGCCTTCTTCGGGGGACATACAGCTACCATAAAACAAATAAATAAATCAATAAACAATGTTAAAATAAAATTGAAAAGCAATGTGTACATTAATAATACATCATAAATAAGAGAATTAAAAGGATAAATTAAAAATAATAAATTAGAGAATGCTAAGAGACAACAGAAGGGCCGAGACAGAAAACAGAAACAGTTATTCTCCAGGACCAAGCAGGAAGTCAGTCCTCACATATGGGTGACGTCGGCGCCGACGAAGCCCTCGCGGAGCAATTTTCCCCAGCTTTCAAAGAAAGCCTTTGGGAATTGCAGCGCGCATGCGCGGTCGCCTTCCCGCCCAAGGGTGCCATCTTAGCCAGTCTTCTTTTTTCCGCGGAGCCCTACAGACGTACCCGTCGTGTCCCCGCGAAAAAGTTGATTTTACTCATAATTTTCTCTTTTTTCCTTCGGTTCGACGCCGGTCTTTTTCCCGCCCGGACTCGCGACGCCGGTCACGAGTCCTCTTCTTCTTTTTCGGTTTTTCTGACTTAGTCAGTTTCGTTTTCGATTTTTCCCTGGCAGCCAGGTCCTTTGACCTCGCAGGGGCCCTTTTTCCCCCGATGGCTGCCAGTGGTTTCAAACGGTGTGGTCAGTGTGACCGAAATATGTCACTAACTGACACACACGACAATTGCCTCCGCCGCCTGGGCCCGGATCATGAAGAAATGATCTGTGGGGCCTGCGGCAAAATGTCCTCCAAAGCGTTGAGAAGTCGGCGGCATCAGCGGGATAGGATCTTCGCTGACCCCAGCCGTACCCGGACCTCGTCGGAGGCCTCCGCGTCCAGAGGTTCCAGCTCGGACCGTCGCCGGACTTCCTCCGACAGGGGTTCTCCCTCCGGGGACCATCGACGGAAGGTGAAACCCGCGAGGGCGGCGTCGGTGGACGCTCCTGGCTCCGCGAGGGCCAGGTCGCATAGCCCCGATAGCCGTCCCGGGTCCTTGGAGAAGGAGCACCTCTCGAAGCGACCTCGCCTGGAGTCGGAGCTGCCTGCTCGGGTAAGTCCTGTGGTCCTCCTAGACTCGCCTCCGAGACCGCCGACGTCGGGCCCGACGCCGTCGAGGCCCGAGTCGGGGGCTGCTGGGTCACCTGAGCTCGGACTCAGGTTGACGGCCTTGGAGAGCAGACTGTCTGCCTTCATGGACCAGCAGCGGGCACTGCTCGCTGGCCTCGCTGGCGCCGCTGCCCCGACCGCCGGGACGTCGACGTCTAAGTCGACCCTGGAGACCGAGCCGATCCTCGAGTCCATGCGAACTCGAGTCAATCCTCGGTCGAGGTCACCCTCGGCCTCCCGTTTGGGACCGAGGTCGCCGACGCCGACTCCCTTGGCGTCGGGGCGGCAGGCGCCGCGCCCTGCCCGGGCCGACCCCACCGATTCCTCGTCGGAGTCGGTCTGGGAGTCTGAAGAGGAAGAGTCACCTGATTCTTTTCGGACTCGGTGTGTCCCCTCGGACTCACCTGAGTCCGAACCTCGGAAGCAGTCCCCCCGGAGGATGCCCGGTTCTCGGACTTCGTCAGGGATATGGCCAAGGCTTTGGCCTTCCCTGCGGATCCCGAGGAGGAGCCTCGAGCCGAAGAGCTCGACGCCCTCCAGTATGACTCTCCCGCCAGGGAACACTTTACTGTACCGGTTCCTCCCATGCTGGAACGACTACTCTTCCGCATGTGGGAGAGTCCGGCCTCCTCGCCGGTCCTGAGCAAGCGGGTCGATTCTATCTATCGAGTCCGCAAGAGCCCTGGCTTCCAAGAAGCACAGCTACCACACCATTCCATGGTAGTGGAATCGGCCATGCATCGTCTTAAGAGCCAGAAGATGCACTCCTCGGTGCCTCCTGGCAGGGAGGCCCGTAACCTGGATGGCCTTGGTAAGAAGTGTTTCCAGGGCTCTATGCTTGCGTGTCGTGTCCAGACCTACCAGCTATACATGGGCATGTATCTCCGGGACCTGGCTAAAGAGCTAGCCGGATTCTCCGCTGGTTTGTCCGAGGAACCCTTGCGGAGGTTCCTGGCCTTGTCCTCTGGCATTCGGGAATGCTCAAAATTCATATCCCGAGCAGCCTATGATGGCTTTGAAGCATCGGCTCGAGTGGCCGCAGCCGGCATCGGTGCCCGCCGACAGGCTTGGCTTCAGTCGTCTGACCTTGAGCCCTGGGTGCAGGACAAGTTGGTCGATGTCCCCTGCCGAGGCGAAAACCTCTTTGGCAAGCCCATGGCTGAAAAGGCTGCACAAATCGAGACGGAGACTCTCACCAGGACTAGGCTTTCTAGGAAGACCTCCGCCCCTTCCCAGAAAAAGAAGGGCTCGGGAAAGAAGTCCTTTTACCCGAGAAAGGCGGCTGCCTACAAACATTACCCCCAATATCAAGCCCCTGCAGCTCCCCAACAGGGCCAGCAGGCCAAGGGACGGGGTAACGGGTCCCGTAGGCAGCAAGCCCCCAAGCCTGCACCACCAGCCCCTGCTCAGCAGGGTGGGGGCTTTTGACTCCTTAAGCATAGCCTCTCCCCCTCCGCTGGCTCCTCCCAGCACCGGAGGCCGGCTGGTTCACTTCGCCCACAGGTGGTCCAGCATCACTTCAGATGCCTGGGTGCTTCAAGTCGTAAGAGAAGGCTATCTTCTCCACTTCCACCAGGTTCCTCCCTCCTATTTTCCGGGAGAACCTCCACGACTCCCTCTGCACAGGGAATTACTCCTTCAGGAGTTAGCAGGCCTTCTACAGGAGCAGGCGGTGGAACCGGTGCCCCACCACCTGAGAGGTCAAGGCTTTTATTCCAGGTATTTTCTAGTACCAAAAAGGACGGGAGGCCTCCGACCCATCCTGGACTTGCGCAACCTCAACAGGTTCCTCGTGCGGGAAAAGTTCAAAATGCTTACCCTTGGAATCCTTCTGCCCTACCTCCAGCAGGGAGATTGGCTATGCTCCTTGGATCTAAAGGATGCCTACACGCACATCCTCATCCACCCAAGCCACCGCCAATACCTAAGGTTTGTGGTGGCAGGAAATCATTACCAGTACAGATTACTGCCCTTTGGCCTGTCCTCCGCACCGCGAGTCTTCACAAAATGTCTCGCGGTGGTGGCGGCCCATCTCCGGCTTCACGGCCTCTATGTCTTTCCGTACCTCGACGACTGGCTCATCAGAGCAGCGTCCGCTCCGGAGGTCACCAACGCCACACGCCGCACGGTGACTCTTCTGCAGTACTTGGGCTTTGTTATAAACTTCGCAAAGTCCACTTTGCTCCCCTCACAGGATCTCGAGTTCATCGGCGCAAGGCTGCACACTCCTCAGGCACGAGCGTTCCTTCCGCTCGACAGGGCTCAACGGCTCATGGACCTAGCCGACCGTTTTCGCAGCCAGCCCCTGGTCTCCGCCAGGCGCTTCCTGAGACTACTCGGCCATATGGCTTCCACCGTCCATGTGACCCCCAATGCCCGCCTGAATATGCGGCCTGCTCAATGGTGTCTTCGCAAGCAGTGGCAACAAGCCACAGGCGGCCTAGCAGACCTAGTGCGCGTTTCCGAGCCGCTGGCCTCGTCTCTCCAGTGGTGGCTTCATCGGCCGAACCTGGTACTCGGCATGCCTTTTCAGTCACCTCAGCCGGCCCAGGTGCTGACAACAGATGCATCCCTCCTGGGCTGGGGAGCACATTGCCAAGGGGCACGTACTCAGGGCCTCTGGACCACGTGGGAGTCTGCTCAGCAGATCAACTTCCTGGAGCTCAGAGCGATCGCCTGGCTCTCAAGGCCTTCTTCCACCTGACCTCTCACCAGTCCGTCCTTGTCCAGACGGACAATCAAGTTGCCATGTTCTACGTGAACAAGCAGGGGGGCACGGGCTCCTTCCTTCTCTGTCGGGAAGCACAGAAGCTCTGCTCTTGGGCCGTCAGTCGCGGCGTTCTTCTCAAGGCCGTTTATCTCCCAGGCCAAGAAAATTGCCTGGCGGACAAACTCAGCAGGATCCTCCAGCCGCACGAGTGGCGCCTGGATCCCTTGGTAGTTCAGAAGCTCTTTCTAAAGTGGGGCCTCCCCACGATGGATCTCTTTGCCAGCCCTCTCAACCGGCAACTTCCTCGCTTCTGCTCTCGTCAGCCACATCCCCTTCGAGTTGCGGCAGATGCTTTTCTACTCTCATGGTCGGAGAGCCTTCTGTACGCTTTTCCTCCCATCCCGCTAGTTTCTCGGACTCTTTTCAAGGTCCTCCGAGACAAAGCCTTCATGATCCTGGCGGCCCCTCGCTGGCCCAGACAGCCGTGGTTTCCACTCCTGCTGCAATTAGCGGTAGAGGATCCATTCCCTCTGGGGTTACAACCGGATCTCCTCACTCAGGATCAGGGGTCTCTGCTGCACCCCAACCTCAGATCTCTCAATCTAATGGCCTGGCTGCTGAGAGGGTAGTCCTTGCTCCCCTTCTCCTGCCGGCAGAGGTGGAAGAGGTCGTCCTAGCTTCTCGGCGACCTTCTACCCGCAAATGCTACGCCCTTAAATGGCGTCGCAGGATCCCAACAGTCTCAGGATCCCTTCTCCTGCCCGGTGTCGGTGATCCTGCAGTACTTGCTATACCTCTCTAATCTGGGACTTAAGTCCAACTCCGTCAAAGTTCACCTCAGTGCTCTTTCAGCACATCATGTGCCGGTGGACGGCAGACCTCTTTCCAGCGACCCTCTTGTAGCGAGGTTTCTCCGAGGTCTCCTTCTGCTTAAACCACCTCTGCGCCCGCCAGCGCCTGACTGGGATCTGAATGTGGTTTTACAGCGGATCACCTGTCCGCCTTTTGAACCTATGGCTACCTGTTCTCTCCGTTTTCTTTCTTGGAAAACATTGTTCTTGATAGCCCTCACTTCCGCTAGACCCGTAAGTGAATTGCAGGCCCTCGTGTCTGATCCCCCTTACACTCGGTTCTACAAAAATAGGGTAGTCCTACGGACTCACCCAAAATTTCTTCCAAAAGTGGTCTCCCCTTTTCACATCAATCAGGAGGTGGTACTTCCTACCTTCTTTCCCAGACCACACTCCAGCCGAGCTGAAACGGTCCTCCATACCCTGGACTGTAGAAGGGCGTTGAACTTCTACCTTGACCGTACGCGGGAGCACCGTAAAGCTGCTCAGCTTTTTGTGTCTTTTGACCCCAATAAATTGGGGCTCCCGGTCTCCAAGCGTACTCTGTCCATCTGGGTTGCGGACTGTATCACTTGGGCTTATGGGGCAGCCAGACTCTCCTTGGAAGGTCGAGTCACGGCTCATTGCGTTCGGGCAAAGGCTACGTCAGTGGCTTACCTCCGCTCTGTTCCGCTGGCAGACATCTGCCGGGCCGCTACTTGGTCTTCGAGCCAGACTTTTGCGGTCCATTACTGTCTCGAGAGGGAGTCCCGCAGGGACAGTGCTTTCGGACAGGCAGTCCTCCGTAATCTCTTTGAGGTTTGAGCAACTCCTACCCTCCATCCCGGATGTGGGCTACCGGTGGGTAATAATTCAGCGAAGATTCCTTCCTTCTGTGCTGCTGAGCTAGAGGGAGCTCATTTTTGTGCTTAGGGTCTCCGGTAGCCTTAAGCTTGGGAGTCCCATATGTGAGGACTGACTTCCTGCTTGGTCCTGGAGAAAGCGTAGTTACTCACCTGTAACAGGTGTTCTCCAGGAGCAGCAGGAATCAGTCCTCACAACCCTCCCTCCTCCCCTTGGAGTTGCAATCATCTGCTTAAGTTTTTTTGCAAATTTTTATGCTGTCTTTTTAGCTATGTCATCTGACTGGCTAAGATGGCACCCTTGGGCGGGAAGGCGACCGCGCATGCGCGCGCCAAGTCCCAACGGCTTTCTGTGAAAGCTGGGGAAAATTGCTCCGCGAGGGCTCCGTCGGCGCCGACGTCACCCATATGTGAGGACTGATTCCTGCTGCTCCTGGAGAACACCTGTTACAGGTGAGTAACTACGCTTTTCCAACATTAAGGACTATACAGTTTAATTAAAATTGATATGCAATATACATATAAAGATACAATAATAATAATAAGAGTGATAATAAAAAACAGTGATGATAAAAAACAGTCATGTATATATTATCCAGACCAAAGAGGAGACAAATTAAAATAATTACAATAATTAAACAGCCCAAAGGGATTAACAATGAGATATGTAAAATAAATCATGGATGAAAATAATAAATAAATATGTTAAAGATAAAAAATAATAAAAAGTGAAGAATAATAAATAATTAATAAAAGATAAATGATAAAAAACAGTAAATAAGAAATAGATAATAATAAAAATGAAATTAAAAAATAAAAAGTAGTACAAGTGAACTCATACATGTAAAAACCTACCAGTGCTGTGTCAAATGGATTGTCTCATTAAGACAGTTTTTTCGAGTCACTATATGACAGCTAAAAAAGACAAAAGCTAAAAACTTAGAACCAATATAATGTTATATAGGACAAATAAATAATAATCTAATGTTAAACAATGTACAAAAATAAAATATAGAAGCAAATGAATTAAAAGAGTATGAATGACAACATATTATTACTTATGAGGGAAACTAATAATGGTGGTGAGTAAAATGTGTATATAAGGGATAAAAGGCTATAAATATGTATATGTAAAAGCAAAACATCATATTACCATCGAGAGAACAGACCATTACTACGGTATCCCAGACAAATAAAGGACACTTATAATGGATGGTATAAATGTAGAGAACTATAAACAAAACATAGTGAGGACTTACTAATAGAATCCCTATGATGGGTGGAAAGAAATGTATGTTAGACTGATGCTATAATTGAAATAATCACATACCAATTTTGCAATGACAAATTGAAAAAGTCTATGAAATTTAAAGTGAAACTACAAGGACCACAGGAACATATTTAATGGTGGGAGTGAGGTGTACTATTGTATGGGCAGAGAATAAGAGAAATGAAGGTATTGAATGAACCGAAGTAGTGACAAAAGAATGAATGGACAAAGCACACGGGTTAAACTTAAAAGTAATTAAGTGCCAAAATATGAACAAGAATGTGGCTATGCACAGATAGATACATAGAGTTATGTAAGTAGTGATAGAAAACCAGAAGGTAGGTCCGATGCTCAAAGTAAAATCCGTTATATGGCCAAATCACAAAAAGTGCATGTAAACAGCGGTGAGATGATCTTCTAAAAGGTGAAATAATTCAGTGAAAAATACATGGTTCTAATGGAAAAAGGAGGTAAATTCTGATATACGAAAAACGGCGTCTATATCTGTTGCTGATCACTCCGAGGTTTCTCTTTCCATTGGCTATACGCTGTTCTCAGATTCAACATACAGGTTTTACTTGCGTTGTCAAACGATCTACACACGTCTGCTTTTCGATCAAAAGTGAGTTCTTGCTAGATAATTTGCCTTACGCCTCACTCTCTCATCGTTCGTTTAGAAACATCATTTTTGTCACACACTTGCTTGTATTGTCTCTCTCACACTTCCTCTCTCCACGGATCCGATTTAAAACAGATATTTTTTACATTTAACTTCTTTGGTCTCAATCCAGCCTCATGCCCTGTCTATTGTCTATTTTGTATATCAGAATTTACCTCCTTTTTCCATTAGAACCATGTATTTTTCACTGAATTATTTCACCTTTTAGAAGATCATCTCACCGCTGTTTACATGCACTTTTTGTGATTTGGCCATATAACGGATTTTACTTTGAGCATCGGACCTACCTTCTGGTTTTCTATCACTACTTACATAACTCTATGTATCTATCTGTGCATAGCCACATTCTTGTTCATATTTTGGCACTTAATTACTTTTAAGTTTAACCCGTGTGCTTTGTCCATTCATTCTTTTGTCACTACTTCGGTTCATTCAATACCTTCATTTCTCTTATTCTCTGCCCATACAATAGTACACCTCACTCCCACCATTAAATATGTTCCTGTGGTCCTTGTAGTTTCACTTTAAATTTCATAGACTTTTCAATTTGTCATTGCAAAATTGGTATGTGATTATTTCAATTATAGCATCAGTCTAACATACATTTCTTTCCACCCATCATAGGGATTCTATTAGTAAGTCCTCACTATGTTTTGTTTATAGTTCTCTACATTTATACCATCCATTATAAGTGTCCTTTATTTGTCTGGGATACCGTAGTAATGGTCTGTTCTCTCGATGGTAATATGATGTTTTGCTTTTACATATACATATTTATAGCCTTTTATCCCTTATATACACATTTTACTCACCACCATTATTAGTTTCCCTCATAAGTAATAATATGTTGTCATTCATACTCTTTTAATTCATTTGCTTCTATATTTTATTTTTGTACATTGTTTAACATTAGATTATTATTTATTTGTCCTATATAACATTATATATTGGTTCTAAGTTTTTAGCTTTTGTCTTTTTTAGCTGTCATATAGTGACTCGAAAAAACTGTCTTAATGAGACAATCCATTTGACACAGCACTGGTAGGTTTTTACATGTATGAGTTCACTTGTACTACTTTTTATTTTTTAATTTCATTTTTATTATTATCTATTTCTTATTTACTGTTTTTTATCATTTATCTTTTATTAATTATTTATTATTCTTCACTTTTTATTATTTATTATTTTTTTATCTTTAACATATTTATTTATTATTTTCATCCATGATTTATTTTACATATCTCATTGTTAATCCCTTTGGGCTGTTTAATTATTGTAATTATTTTAATTTGTCTCCTCTTTGGTCTGGGTAATATATACATGACTGTTTTTTATCATCACTGTTTTTTATTATCACTCTTATTATTATTGTATCTTTATATGTATATTGCATATCAATTTTAATTCAACTGTATAGTCCTTAACGTTGGAAATAACTGTTTCTGTTTTCTGTCTCGGCCCTTCTGTTGTCTCTTAGCATTCTCTAATTTATTATTTTTAATTTATCCTTTTAATTCTCTTATTTATGATGTATTATTAATGTACACATTGCTTTTCAATTTTATTTTAACATTGTTTATTGATTTATTTATTTGTTTTATGGTAGCTGTATGTCCCCCGAAGAAGGCGTAAGCCGAAACGCGTAGGGACCATTTGTCAATAACGCAGTCTGGTTCAAACCTACCTCTCTTGCTCCGTTTGTTCCTCCTTTGATCTGCAAGTTCCGCTCCTCCCTTTGTCCCCCTGGTCTCCACTGGAGGACATGGATTCCTTCACTTTGTCAGGGACATATCTAAGGCCCTAGAGTTCCCGATGGAATCGGAGGAGGTCCCTTGGGTGGAGGAGCTAGAAATCCTCCAGTACAAGGCCTCTCCGAGGGAATCGCTTACAGTGTCCATCCCTCCCATCCTGAAACGGCTAATGCTCCATATGTGGGAAACACCAGCATTGGTACCAGTGGTGAGTAAGCGGCTCAACTCGATGTATCAAGACCACTGGAGCCTGGGCTTCCAGAAATCACAGTTGCTGCATAATTCCATGGTGGTGGAGTCGGCCATGCATCGACTGAAGAGTCAGAAGACGCACTCCTCGGTGCCTCCCAGCAGGGAAGCACACACCTTGGATGCCCTCGGTAAAAAGTGTTACCAGGGCTCGATGATCATCGGCCACATCCAGGCTTACCAGCTGTACATGGGCATGTATCTGAGAGACCTGGCAAAAGAAATTGCTGAGTTCTCTGGCTGGTCTGTCCGAGGAACCCCTGCTCTGGTTCAAGATCCTGGCTAAGGTCGTCCATGAGTGCTCCAAGTTTGCCTCAGGCAGCCTATGACGGCTTTGAGTCGGCAGCTCGAGTAGCGGCGGTAGACATTGGTGCCTGACACTCGGCTTGGTTACATTCATCCGATCTCAAACAGTGGGTTCAGGACAAATTGGTCAATGTCCTTGCTGAGGAGAGAACCGCTTTGGCAAACCTATGACCGACAAGGCTGCTGAGCTGGAGACCGAGTTCATGATGAGGACCAGGCTCTCTAAAAAGACCACTGCCCCTCCCTGACGGAAGGGCTTAGGTAAAAAGCCCTTCTACCTGAGAAAAGGGGCTGTTTACAGAAACTACCCATCTTTCCAGACCTACCCGGCTCCCCAGCAGGATCAGCTGTCCATGGGACATGGGCATGGCTCTCATAAGCAGAAGGCTCCCAAGCTCCATGCGTCGGCCCAGGCCCAGCCGGGGAGGGGGGAGGGTTTGACTCCTTGGGCATAGCCTCTCCACCCCACGGAGGCCAGCAGCCCACAGGGGGACGTCTGATCCACTATGCCCAAAGGTGGCTATCACCACCGATTCCTGGGCACTTTGGGTTATCAGGGAGAGCTACCTCCTCCATCTGACTCAGACACTTCCCCCTTACTTTCCAGGAGAGCCCCTCAGGTTTCCCCTTCACCGGGACCTTCTACTGAAGGAGCTCGCAGGTCTTCTTGAGGACAAGGCGGTGGAACCAGTGCTTCACCATCTCAAGGGCAAGGGGTCCTACTATAGGTACTTCCTCATGCCAAAAAGACTGGAGGCCTAAGCCCCATCCTCGACCTGCGCAACCTGAACAAGTTCCTGGTGAGGGAGAAGTTCAAGATGCTCTCCCTTGGAACATCGCTGCCTTACCTCCAGCAGGGAGATTGGCTGTACTGTTTGGATCTGCTTACACCGACATTCTCATTCACTCCAACCACAGGCAATACCTGCGGTTCGTGGTGGGGGGAAGCCACTACAAATACAGGGTGCTGCCTTTTGGCTTGGTTTCCGCCCCAAGGGTCTTCACAAAATGCTTGGCAGTCGTAGCCGCCTTCCTCCGCCTCCAGAGGATCTTTGTCTTCCCCTATCTGGATGACTGGCTCATAAAAGGAGGCACGGCCTCAGAGGTGCAGCAGGCAACTGCATGCACCATCCAGGTCCTGCAACACTTGGGATTTGTGATAAACTACCCCAAGTTCCACCTCTCTCCAACACAGTGTTTGGAGTTCATAGGGACAAGACTGGACACCCTCCAGGCAAAGGCCTTTCTACCCAGAGACCGAGCCGAATGTCTCAGGGCCCTGGCCCTGGATGTACAGCACCACTCCTCGTTACCTGCCCAGCTCATCCTGTCTCTACTCGAGCATATAGCCTCCACGGTTCATGTCACGCCAGATGCCTGCCTCCACATGAGGGCCGTGCATTGGTGCCTACGGGACCAGTGGGCAAAGCTACGGGAAGCCTCCAGGACAAGGTCTCAGTGACCTGCCATTTGGCGGACTCCCGACCTGGTGGCAGACTCCCCAAAACCTCGAGGCGGGCATGCCCTTCCAAGCCCCGAGCCCCTTAAGAGTCCTCACCATGGATGCCTCCCTGCTCAGCTGGGGAGCCCACTGCGAGGAATTCCACACCCAGGGCAGTTGGTTGCAG
This sequence comes from Ichthyophis bannanicus, assembly GCA_033557465.1. Taxonomy (NCBI): domain Eukaryota; kingdom Metazoa; phylum Chordata; class Amphibia; order Gymnophiona; family Ichthyophiidae; genus Ichthyophis; species Ichthyophis bannanicus. The sequence goes on from CM066044.1 coordinate 177,737,461, forward strand.
GATGAGAGCAACCAGCAGATCAATCTCCTGGAGGTATGGGCCATATATTTAGCCCTCCGAGCCTTTTATCACTGCCTACAGCACCAGCCTGTATTGGTCCAGACGGACAACCAGGTGGCAATTTTCTGTGTGAACAAACGGGGGGGAATGGGGTCTCGTGCCCTCTGCCGAGAGGCAGTAGTCCTCTGCTCCTATGCATTCCAGCAGGGTATCTCCTACAGGCAGTATACCTGCCAGGCCAGAACAACTCGCTGGCCGACAGAATGAGCAGGGTATTCCAGCCACACAAGTGGCAACTGGACCCCGGTGTGGCCTACCGGCTCTTTCAGCTCTGGGGGGAATCCAAGATGGACCTGTTCGCCAGTCCGGACAACTACCAGTTGCCACGCTTCTGCTCCCGGCAGGCCCACCCCTCCAGGGTGGGGGAGGATACATTCCTCATCTCATGGTCGGGAGGCCTCATGTATGCCTTCCCACCCACTCCACTAATTGTCAAGACATTGTTCAGGCCCCTCTGTGACAAAGCCTCACTCATCCTGATAGCCCCTCGATGGCCCAGTCAACCATGGTTCCTGCTACTCCTTCTGCTAGCGGCAGAGACTCCCATTCCGTTGGGGAACTCTCCAGGGCTCCAGGAGAGGGGCTCTCTTCTGCACCCCAATCTGGGGTCCCTGTCGCTGATGGCGTGGCTGCTGAAAGGGTGATCCTAGCCCCTTTCAACCTCTCGGGTGAGGTGGAGGAGATCCTGCTGGCCTCTTGTAAGGCTTCCACTAGGAAAGCGTTCACCCTCAAATAGGTTTTCAGTTTGGTGTGCAGAGCACGGGACCGGCCCGTTCTCCTGCCCTGTGGTACACTGTGGGACTGGTACTACAGTAACTTCTGCACCTCTTACAATCCAGGCTCAAATCAAACTCCGTCAGGATGCACTTCAGTGCCCTGCGGCACACCACCACCCGGTGGATGGCAAACCCCTCTCAGTCCAGCCGCTAGTGACCCGCTTATAAGATCATAAGATATGCCATATTGGTTCAGACCAAGGTCCATCAAGCCCAGCATCCTGTTTCCAACAGTGGCCAATCTAGATCATACATACTTAGCAGTTTCCCCAAAAGAGACAGGTTCAACAATGCTTGTATTGGGTCAAGCGTTGATATCCTGGGTCCCTTCTTAATAATGGTTTATGGACCTTTCCTCCAGGAACTTGTCTAAACCTTTTTTAAACCCAGCTACACTAACAGCCTTTACTACATCCTTCGGTAACAGATTCCAGAGTTTGATTACACGTTGAGTGAAAAAATATTTTCTTTTATTAGTCTTAAATAGTTTACCCTGTAGCTTCATTGCATCTGCTTCCTACAGGATCTGAACTTATCAAAGCCCCTGGTTCGCCCTCCAGCAACCGAGTGGAACCTCAGTGTGGTATTGGGGCAGCTCACTCATCCGCCCTTTGAGCCTCTGGCTACCTGCCACCTGCGATACCTCTCATGGAAGGTGGCGTTCCTGGTTGTGCTCACCTCCGCTCACAGGGTTAGTGAGCTTCAGACCTTGGTGGCAGAAGCGCCATATACCATGTTCTAGAAGAACAGGGTGGTGCTCTGCACACAACCTAAATTCCTTCCGAAGGTGGTATCATCCTTCCATCTCAATCAGGAGGTGGTACTTCCCACCTTCTTCCCAAAACCTCACTCCAGCAGGGGGGAGACGGTCCTCCACACCCTGGACTGTAAGAGGACCTTGTCCTTCTACATCCAGCATACTCAGGGCCACCGCAAAGCTGCTCATCTTTTCATCTCATAACAGTAGGCTGGGGGAAGCAGTGACCAAACGTACACTGTCCACCTGGGTGGCAGACTATATCACCCTCACCTATGAGCAGATCCCGCTCCCGCTGAAAGGCCGAGTCACAGCACATGCGTCAGGGCCATGGCAGCCTCGGTGGCAAACCTGCGCTCCGTCCTGATGGTGGATATCTGCCGGGCCACCACCTGGTCTTCAGTCCATACCTTTGCAGCTCATTACTGCCTGGAAAGGGAGTCCTGACAGGACAGTGCCTTTGGCCAGGCCATGCTCCAGAATCTTTTTAGTGTTTTAGACAACTCCTACCCTTCAACTTGTGTTCAAGCTACCGAAGTGCTGGTTTCCATTGGACACAGGGGTCCTACTGAATTCTGTAGCTACGGTCTTAATTGCTGCTGCTCACTGCTTCCCTTGAGGGCGACTGTGTTTTTTGCTATGGGCTTTCAGTAGCCTGTAACTGGGGAGTCCCTTATGTGAGGACTGACTTCCTGCTTGTTCCTGTAGAAAGCGTAGTTATTCACCTGTAACAGATGATTTCCATGGACAGCAGGAATCAGTCCTCACAACCCTCCCTTCTCCCCTTGGAGATGCTCCTTTACCATCTTTTATTTATTTTTGCATTCTTTTAGCTATGTCATCTGACTGAGCTAGATGGCACCCTTGTGCGGGAAGGGGACCACACATGCATGGTAGCATCTCCCAAAGGCTTTCTTTGAAAGCTGGGGGGGGCATGCTTCCATGAGGGCTCCATGGGTGCCAACGTCACCCATATGTGAGGACTGATTCCTGCTGTCCCTGGAGAACACCTGTTACAGTTGAGTAACTATGCTTTCTGCACACAGTGTTCCACCATAGGAGCCAATAGTGTCTGTGTCCTTAGACGTGAGGTATGCTCACTGAGATGCACCTTAGCTTGTCTAGTAGTACGGCCCACATAGATTAAATCACAAGGGCAGATGATCATATATACAGCATAAGAAGATAAACAAGAGGTGCGCCAACGGTATCACAGCCAACTACCACGTTTGGCATAATACTATCTATCTTATTCCATGGTCTGTGCACTATAGTGGCAATCGCCCCTTGCTTTATGGCCCAGGTTGTCATGGGACCAGATAGGGTGATCTACTTTAGTGGCTGAATGTACAAGCTGGTCACAAAGGGAAACTCCCCGAGAATAGGCCAATCTTAAAGGTTTTTGAAAACGTGTGAAGCTGCATTGTGGGCCAGTGTTTGCGCAATATGAAAGCCACCTTCTGGATATTGACATAAATGATAATACCCCCGTAATATGGTCCTCTTGCAGTTCCTCGGTGGGGGGTAAAAAATAGTCAATCTCTGTGGCAATAATGAGCCCTTTTATAAGCCCTAATCACTACAGGGTAGTCCTGTTGAAGAAGCCAATTGCACAAATCATGTGCATGTTTACAGAACTCTGTAGTGGTGGAACAAATCCTACGGAGCCGCAAAAAGTCTAAAAAATAAGATGGGAGAGTTAGAATATATAGCACTAAATGAGAGGTTAGATATGATTGGAATATCAGAGACATGGTGGAAGGAGGACAACCAGTGGGACACTGTGATACCTGGGTGCAAACTATATTGTAATGATAGAGCTGATCAAATTGGTGGAGGGGTTGCGCTCTATGTTAGAGAGTGCATTGAGTCAGAAAGGATTAAAGTTTTGCAGGAAACAAAATTTGCTGTAGAATCTCTATGGATTGAAATTCCATGTAAAAAGGGGAAGGCGATGGCAGTGGGGGTGTACTATCGACCGCCTGGCCAGAATGAACAAATGGATGATGAAATGCTCAAAGAAATCAAGGAAGCTAACAAAAGTTACAGCGCAGTAATAATAATGGGTGATTTCAATTACCCCGGTATCGACTGGGTCAGTGTCACGGCAGGACATGCTAGGGAGATAAAGTTCCTAAATGAAATAAATTACTGCTTCTTGGAGCAGCTGGTTCATGAACCGACCAGAGGGGAAGCCATGTTAGACCTAGTCCTTAGTGGAACACCAGATCTAGTGCAAGAGATAAGGGTGTTGTGGCCACTTGGCAATAGTGATCATAGCATGATCGCCTTTGATTTAATTAGTGGAGGAGGGATAGTAAGGAAATCCACAGTACTACCCTTTAACTTTCGAAAGGGAGACTATGATAAAATGAGGAAAACAGTTAAGAAAAAACTAAAAGGAGCAGTTGCAAAGGTTAAAGACTTACATCAAGCTTGGGCGTTGTTGAAAAATACTATCTTGGAAGCCCAAACCAGCTTTATTCCACGCTTTAAGAAAAGTGGAAGGAAGTCCAAAAAACTGCCAGCATGGTTTAAAGGTGAGGTCAGAGAGGCTGTTGAAAAAAAAGCATCTTTCAGGAAATGGAAAAAAGAGCCAAATAATGAAAACTCGAAACAGCACAAGCACTGGCAAGTCAAATGCAAGGCACTGATAAAGCAGGCAAAGGGAGAATTTGAGAAGAAGCTTGCTGTGGAAGCAAAAATGCAAAATAAAGATTTTTTTCAAGTACATTCATAGCAAAAAACCTGTGAGAGAGTCAGTTGGTCCATTAGATGATAGAGGAGTTAAAGGGGCACTAAGAGGCGGCAAGGTGATAGCAGAGAGACTGAATGAATTCTTTGCTTCGGTCTTTACTGAGGAAGATGTAGGGATGTTACCCATGACTGAAGTGGTATTTAAAGGTGCGGAAGAATTGAAGGAAATATTGATACATAGGGAAGATGTATTACAACTATTAGATAAACTGAAGAGTAGCAAATCACCTGGGCCGGATGGTATACATCCAAGGGTGTTGAAAGAACTGAAATATGAGATTGCAGACCTGCTAATTAGTAATCTGTGAACTATCATTAAAATCATCTCTAATACCTGAAGATTGGAGGATTGACAATGTAACACCAATTTTTAAAAAGGGTTCCAGGGGTGATCCGGGAAACTACAGACCGGTGAGCCTCATGTCAGTACCGGGAGAAATGGTAGAAACCATCATAAAGAATAAAATTGCTCAGCATGTAGATAGTCATGGCCTAATGGGAGACAGCCAACATGGCTTTAGACAAGGAAGATCTTGTTTTACTAATCTGTTATGTTTTTTTGAAGGTGTGAATAAACAGGTGGACAAAGGTGAGTCGGTTGATATAGTGTTTCTGGACTTTCAGAAAGCCTTTGACAAGGTCCCTCATCAGAGACTTTTGGCAAAACTAAAGAGTCATGGGATAGGAGGCAGTGTACTACTGTGGATCAGGAACTGGTTAAAAGATAGAAAGCAGAGGGTTGGGCTAAATGGCCAATTTTCCCAATGGAGAAAGATGAATGGTGGTGTACCCCAGGGATCTGTGCTGGGTCCGCTGCTTTTTGACATATTCATAAATGACCTGGATAGTGGAATAACGAGTGAGGTTATCAAATTTGCTGATGACACAAAACTATTTAAAGTTGTTAAAACCCAAGAGGATTGTGGAAAATTGCAAGAGGATCTTGATAAATTGGAAAACTGGGCATCAAAATGGCAGATGAAATTTAATGTGGACAAGTGCAAAGTTATGCACCTAGGGAAGAACAACCCAAACTATGGTTACACAATGCAAGGTTCCACATTAGGAACCACCACCCAGGAAAAAGATTTAGGCGTCATTGTGAATTACATGTTAAAACCCTCGGCCCAGTGTGCAGCGGTTGCCAAGAGAGCAAATAGAATGCTAGGTGGTATAAGGAAAGGAATGGAAAATAAAACAAAAGATATTATAATGCCTCTATATCGTTCCATGGTGAGACCGCACCTTGAATATTGTGTGCAATTCTGGTCACTGTATCTTAAAAAGGATATAGCGTTATTAGAAAAGGTACAGAGAAGAGCCACCAAAATGGTAAAGGGGATGGAAGGATACTCCTATGAAGAAAGGCTAAAAAGGTTAGGGCTCTTTAACCTGGAAAAGAGAAGGCTGAGGGGAGATATGATAGAAGTCTATAGATTAATGAACGGAGTGGAACGGGTAAACGTAGATCGATTGTTTACATTATCAGAATATAGAAAGACTAGGGGACATGCAATGAAGCTACAGGGTAAACTATTTAAGACTAATAAAAGAAAATATTTTTTCACTCAACGTGTAATCAAACTCTGGAATTTGTGAATTTGATATTAGGTTTCAAGGTGTTTAGCCATACAATACATTCCTGCAAAGAAGTGAAAGAGTCTGTTCACAAAAAGAAAATGTCATCCAGAAAGCACTTCCAGATTGTAATATTCTAAAACGCTCCTCGAAATCCCCCCATGTATATGGTAGCTATAGAAGGCGCTACAGTTGCCCCTATGGCGATGCCAAACGTTTGTAGGTAAAAACGCCCATCATAAAGAAAATCATTTTGAGTCAACACCGTACGTAACAAGTCCAACAGAAAGACCATGGTAACTTAGCAGGGAGTTCAAGAGGATATGTGGATAAACATTGTAGCACCTCATGTTGGTTGATATTAGTGTATAATGCTTGAACATCCAGAGTGACCACATAAGTAAAAGGAACACAATGAGCGTATACTTCAAGTTGACTAAGGAAGTGAGACGTGTCCTTTATGTAAGAATGCACACGAGAAGCTGCTGGATGAAGAAAGTGATCACAGAACTGGGAGAGAGGTTCAAGTACTGACCCCCTACATGAAATAATGTCAGACTTGTGAACTTTAGGCACCGTGTATATCACTGGTATCTTTGGACATGACCTTCATAAAAACAGACTTTCTTTGTTCGTGAGCCAACCCGCCTGAAAAGCCTGTGAAACCAAAGACTGGCTCTGTTTTTGAATGTTCGTCTGATCTTTCTCAAGAATTGAGTAATATTGACAATTCGACAATTGAGTCATCAACTCAGTGTGGTAGGCAAATGAAGACTGAACCACCACAGCCGCTCCCCTGTCTGCGTTGTGAATGACCAAATTCTCCTCCCATGCTAATTGGGACATTGCTCTCCACTGGTCACCAGAGCAATTAGAATAGGTGTTATGAAATTGTTCTTCAAGAATATTTGTCAGCTAGCACCAACCGCTGGAACATTGATAACACCGGGTCAAGAACTCCCGGAGGTGTCCATTTTGAAGGATTTTTCACCACTGCTTGATCATATACCACAGGTTTATCACAAAACCATAATGTTACACAACTTATTCTGGAAATTACATGTAAGGCCACCCTCAATTTAAATGGATCATAGCACACCATAGGGATGAATGACAAGCCCAAATCAAGAACCCGAAGTTGATGAGGTGTCAAAAATCTGTCCTGAGATGTTAATGACTGTTTGGTCTTTGATCTGGTATTGGGACCCGCCCTCCAGTATTAGTGTTGGTAACCTCGCCTGGACTGCCAGCCTTGAAATGGGGCCTCACGAAAATCCAATTCCTTGTCCTGCTGTTGGCGATAGCATCTGTGGCCAATTCTGTCTTTCGAATCATCACTGTCTGCGGTGTCATCAGAGGAATGATCAAAAGACACGCTTAATAGGTTTATCCTTTTTCTCCATTGTGTACATCCACCTATACACTCGATTGCTCTCATAATCAGATTGATCATGTTTGAATTTTTTGATTTTTAAATTGCATAGGTACTCTCTAAAGTTGGATAGCTGTTCGTTCATGTCCTCCATTTGTGAAATATAGCCCTGGTCATCAACCGTGGTCTTAATTTTGTCATCCAAAGTAGTAATCTAAGTTTGTGTAAATTATTCCTCTACCATAGTCTGTTCTATCAAAAGAGTTATGATGTCAAAACTGCATTTGTTCGAAATGGCATTCCACTTTGCCAGTTATTCAGGATCATCAAGGAACATCTTTGGTTCCCAGGGCATCCGTAGTCGCCGAGGAATAATTCTAGATTTCAGATATTGAGTCATAGCAGAATTATGGAGCTGGGCCTGAATAAGTCTCTTGTACATTCAGCTACTAAAGTAGATCTCCCCATCTGGTCCCATGACAACCCGGGCCATAAAGCATGTGGCGATTGCCACTATATTGCACAGACCATGGAATAAGACAGATAGTATTATGCCAAACGTGATTGTTGGCTGCGATCCCGCTGGCGCACCTCATGTTTATCTTCTTATGCTGTATATATGATCATCTGCCCTTGTGATTTAATCTATGTGGGCTGTACTACTAGACAAGCTAAGGTGCATCTCGGCGAGCATACCTCATGTCTAAGAACATTGATGCTATTAGCTCCTATGGTGGAACACTGTGTGCAGAATGGTCATATATTTGATCAACTATGTTGGATTGTTATTGATTTTGTGCCATTGGATCCGCGGGGCGGGGACCAGGTGGCTAAGCTACAGTGGAGAGAACAGCAATGGATTTTTGAATTGCACATTCTTTCCCCATCTGATTTGAATTCTGAAATTGATTGGCCCAGTCTTTTTTGACAGCTTTGAGGTTTGATCTATCATAAGAGAGGTTTTCCTATTGATGGCACTTCTCCTCCGTTTGGTGATTGGTTTCTTAGCGAATTGACGTAAGATGCCATTCTCTTTTAAGGTGTGGGTTTTCTCTGAATTTGGTTTAAAGCGCTGATGTTTTGAGGATAGTTTGCTGACGAGGAGTTTCCTGATAACCTGAAGCAGAGCCTTATTTCAATGGGCTCTAAACGTGCCACATCGTGTGGGAGCTTCCACTGCTATACAGCTATCTACTGCGCTAATGACTGAGATAAGTTTAAGAAAAAAAAGTTCAAAAGTTTTGGAAATATATTAATATTATTTAAATATCAATAAAAGCAATTAAAATGGAGACTTTAACATAGAATATGGAGCAGTTACACCCTCTACCAAGTATCTCTGACAATTTACAAAAAAAGTATTTTGCCCCATCAGTGGGGGTCTTTTCTATATATGGTGTCATTCTTTGCCAAGGGTTCGCCAGGGAGTTCTATGTGCTTTGTCAGGAAAATATTGAGGGTGACAATGTTGATGTCACTGCAGTCTTTTGGTGTTTTCTCTGTCTCCATCATCTGCTGGCAGGAGGAAATAACTCACTAGTCTGGACTGGTCTAGCAGGAAAGGAAATTATTGTTAAGTAAATTTTCACCTTTTGTACAGATGGGTCTAACCCTTCTCAGACTCATTGGACAGTTCCTTGTTTGTGGTTATTTAAGCTATAGCAAGAAATACCCAGAAAATTTTTCAGTAGTCAGGATCCCAAGGTATAAATTCCATCCTAGTCTAGAAGGTTGATAGGAGCAAATCCCCCCCCCCCCCCAAATCTGAGTAACCGCGACAGAGTATCCATTCCAGGCATGAAACGGTCCAGAAGATGAAGGAAGGGCGTTTCTGGCAGGTACAGCAAATGATCAGAAAGGTCAATGCATTTAAAGGGAAATATAGAACAGTTAAGTGAGCAAGAACGTTATCTGGATTACTTTAACTAGATCTGGGTAACTTTAGGGCAGTCCTCTGCCATGACCAGATTTATCTAGCTAAACTGTACCCATGCCCTTGGACTGCTTCAGCTTGGTCTCTATTTGTCTGGCTAAATTTTATGCAGCAACCAAATTGGTTAGACAAAATTTAGCCACTGAGCAATGGGGGGATGGGAGTGGCATGTGGGAGAATTTTCAAAGTCAAAGATTTCTTTGTGTAACTTCCAAAACTATCTAGACAAATGTTTTGAATATTGACCTCCATATTAGGGAGCAATTTTCAAACTCTCCACACTGGAACAAAATTATTTTTTTTTAATGTGGATTTTGCCAATGCATACATCCCCTTTCAAAAATGTCTTCTGATATAAGTAGATATATTTTCTGAAAAGGTATGCTTATACATGTGAAAATACAATCTACGTGTGTACCCTTGGGAACACCTACTCTCAATGCGAGTAAAAGCCATACCATGCATGCTGAGGACAGTTTTCAGATAGCTGATTAATGTGAGTCAATTGACGATTTGCCCACATAAATCATTTAAAAATTGCTCTTGTTTTGACACCTTACATTTCTGATATGACAGGAGTGCTGCTGTGTTGTGGAAACAGACTGGTGAGTGGCAGCAATACCAGGAAGATCCGCCTCTGGGCAGTGGCAGCTGTGCAGGAGATGCGACTGAAAGGATCTGGAGCCAGGTCGGTTTCTCTGTGGTTTGGGGGTTTTTTGGATGGCATCAGACCATTTACTCTTTCAGTAGTCTGTTGATTAGATAAGCAGGCTGAGAATCAGGGATGCCAGGCTTCAAATTCCATTGTTATTTCTTGTGACCTTGGCAAGTGTTGTCACACCTTCAGTTGCTGCACGTACAAACTGTAGATTGTAAACTCTCTGGTGACAGAGAATTAATGTACCTAAATATAATTTGCCTTATATTTAGCTCATGCCTTTCCAGTAGTAGTTCAAGGTGTTTTTACATTCAGGTACTGCAGGTATTTCTCTGTCCTCAGAGGGCTCAAAATCTGTTTGTTCCTGAGGCAGTGGAGGGTTAAGTGACTTGCCCAAGAACACACAGTGGGATTTTAACCCTGGCTTCTAAACTGCTGCTCTAATCACCACCCTACAGCTACTAATGAAAAGATGTGAGATAAATCTAAATAAATGAATGAAAATAAATTTCTCATAGACATAGGACTAATGCTAGTAATAAAGGGACAGATTCCCCTTCACCCTCCATGGGCCCAGCAGTGTCTATCAGATGTGCAATATTGTATTTCTCTCTGACATCCAGGACTCCTGGAGCCTCTTAAGGGTTAAACATATCTCCCATAGAAATCTCAGGGGATAGAGCACAGACCCCAGATAGTAGAGAAGCTAGCCAAGGAAATCTCAGGAGTGTGACTTCAAGATGAAGATTCTGCAGACTATATCTTAGGGTGGTTTTCTAATGGAAAAGCACGTGTGTAGTGAAAAAAATATGATGTACTTATGTGCAGGTACTCTGCATTATCTGGTCAGATGCTTACTGTTTTCTGTTTTATATTGCCCCTCACCTAGTCAGTTCCTTCATAGTGAAACTAGAGTGAAAAGTTAGAGCAGAACTGGCAATGAAATCCATGGAGTCAATTTTCAGAGAGCTGCTGACTGGATAACTATTTTCTTTAGAAGAATTTTCAGCCAAATCAAAGTTTTCAGCTCAAAACTCACCTATCCTTAGCCGATCAAAATTTGACCAGCTAGATTTAGAACAGTTATTGTATGGCTCAGGTTGCCTGCCTCAACTGAAAACTACACTAATTTCCCACCAGCTAAATTTTACCATCTCACAAATTTAGTCAGTTTAAATTTAGCAAGTCAGTGATGGGGAATTTTTTAAAGACATTTAACCAGATAACTTCTAAAGTAAATTGATTAATCCTTTGAAAATTCTCTCCATCTCACTAAAGGCAGTTTACTAGTCCTGAACTTTTAAATCTATAGTTTAGGCATTGCGAGATTTATAGTATTCTGTTTTGTATTGACAAAAGCAAATATATGCCAAAGCAGAAAGAACAAAGGGGGATTATATTTTATACTAAATTAAAAAAAATAATAAGTAAATTAGTAAACAGGTGCAAAGTAAAACTGGCTAGGTGATGCCACAGCAGAGCTGTGCATTGCATGGCTGTTTCTTTATTGACTGGATGGTTGGATTGATCTTTTCTGCTGTCTCTGACTTCTTGCCCCATGCTCTGTCTGTTAATCTTCTTTCTGTTCACAGGTCAAGTGCAGTCCTTCTAGAGCATGAGATGATGTTGGATGGGACAATAGTTAGTGCTGCCTTTGATGGTGCCATGGATATGGGAATCGTGGGCACCACTGCCGGGACACTGTGGTATATAAATTGGGAAGATGATACTAGTATCCGACTGATCAGTGGCCACAAGAACAAGGTAAAAAGAATGATGGTATATTCTTATCCTTCCAAACCTCAGCTAGGTGAAGAAGGTCTGTACTGGAACTGATAGAGATTGATGGGAGGAAGTTCACTTTTCTTGGTAGTCTTATGGGTAATGGGTGGGCACTACTGGGAGGAAGCTCACATTATTTGAATCATGACTGGCACATGGATGGTAATTTTATAAAGAGGTGCCAACTTAGACACTTTTTATTATAAAGAAAAATAAGCTTCTACCTTATCGTCTACCAGACCAGTCCAGAATGAATGGGTTATGCTCTACTAGCAGATGGAGACAGAGAACAAAGGCTTATGAGCTCTGCCCTATATAGGGCACCGTGCAGGCATGTGCTTTTTGGTATTTATCTGTCTTCAGTGGGAGGTAGATGGGCATACCATTCTGGTGGATGTCAATTTGTGCTTAGGCCTCCTAGGCCCAGTTGGAGAACTGGTAACCTATCTCTGATTTCAGCGGTGCTCTGCCGAGCTTAGAAATGCCCACTCCACAAGTTACTGAGGTACAGTTGAATTCTACTTGGTACAAGGGCTCTCAATTTGAGCTCCAGGGCTGCTGAGCTATTGTACTTGCCCACATGCTGCCCATTCATGCATTCTCAACTCTAGTTCCATCAGTACCATCCCAACTGCATTGGAGGAAGGATTTTTAGCTCTCCATCTATACCAAGTATCTGCAAGCACACACACCAGAATTCAAACTTTTGCATGCCACAATTTCATACTGTGACTCAGTGTGGGTGTTTCCAAGCTCAGCAGAGCACTGCTGGAATTTCAGTTAGGTTTAACAAGTTCTGTGACAGGGACTAGACTCTATAAAAGGTGGTCTTATGAATTAAGGCCTTGGAAGGAAGAAACACTGAGATATAAAAAATGTTTTTAAAAAATTGAAAGAAGGATCCTATGATTATAGATGCATTAAAGTAGCTGCAATGCCGGAAATAATGCCAAGTGTTGGGGTATTTGAAGTATTGTTAATAGCTGATTGCAGCTGTATGACTGAGGCTTCCTCAAAAACTATTAGTAATTAATTTAATGTTGTGGCAGTGTTAATTCTGGGCTATTCAAGAGAATGTTTGATTTTGTGATGTTTGAAGAAGCAAGCATTGGTGCAGATCTCCATAGTAAGACTGTCTTTGTTGCTCAAAGGAAGCATTTTTTTCTTCAACTGAACTTGCAGATGATATGGCATGATATGGGTTTTCAACGCTTTCAGTTCCGTACAGTTACCTTGCCTCTCTGTCTCAGTAGCACTCAGGATGTGGTTTTGTCAGGTTGTGGTTTTGTTTGGATTTCTAGGAGGCATCCTGTGTGTTTATTTTGATGAGCACCAGGGATTCCTGTGTTCTTGAGATCATTTTTCTATTCCTGGGGTTGCCATTTGAATTAGCCAAGGCACCCATGCAAGCTCTATGGTCTTGCTAATGCTGGCAGAAACTTTGGGCAGGGGAGGAAGTATAGACTATCCCTGAAGTCAACAGTGGTAGCAAGAAGTGAACAGTTCTTGAACTTTCTTAATGGTGTTATCAGATTTGGCAGGGGCAAGCTGGAGCCTTCACAATGCCTGGTATATATTAGGAAAACATTTTTGATGCCCATAAAAGGGCGCTTGTTCATTGTGGGCTAAAAAAGAGTAGACTTGGAGGTTCAACTGTGGGCTCGGTTTTCAGGAGGATAATTAGAACATAGAATTACAGATCCATGATCATCTTCATCCTGTGAGTGCAGGCATATGTAGAACTACTGCAGAAATTGTAGCCAAGTTAGTGGTCCACACATTTGAGAAGTGCATTTCCCTGAACTCCACCAGCCAGTGCCATTTTGGTGTAGGGTTTGTGGAATATGAGTTGTTGACAAAAATCTGGAGGTGATTCCTACCACTTTCACCAATAAGAGAGTTTCTGCTCTGGGCCCAACGGTTCAGGATAGGTGATTAGTCTTCAAATTCTGTTTGTACAGAGAAGCAAGCCTTTGAGCCCCTGTTCTAAGTTGGGCCATTCAGGCTTCTGTCTAACATGCTCAAGGAATCACGGAGAAATCATTGGGGACTAAAGAAGTTCTAGAAGTAGTGTTTTATTCCTGAACTTTGTGATACTTATTATGAGTAATGGTAATGTCCACATAGATCTTCTGGGATCACGTCTTTTGCAGTCCAGAGTACAGGAGTTTGCTAAGATGGCTTTGCTCTTTTCAACATCCAGGGTGGATGTTCTGGAGATGGACTAGATGGCATTGAGGCAGACCAAGGGGTTTGCCTTGTTTTCCGGCAGTTGCATTAATTGGAGATTGGCCAGAGTAGACTTTCTTCTGCAGCTAGGTCTGGGAACTGGCATTCCCTGGATGCTTCCTCATAAGAACATAAGACATGCCATACTGGGTCAGACCGAGGTCCATCAAGCCCAGTATCCTGTTTCCAACAGTGGCCAATCTAGGTCATACGTACCTAGCAATATCCCCAAAAGACACAGGTTCCACAATGCTTGTACTGGGTCAAGCATTGATATCCTGGGTCCCTTTTTAATAGTGGTTTATGGACCTTTCCTCCAGGAACTTGTCCAAACCTTTTTTTAAACCCAGCTATACTAACAGCCCTTACTACATCCTCCGGTAACAGATTCCAGAGTTTGATTACACGTTGAGTGAAAAAATATTTTCTCTTATTTGTCTTAAATAGTTTACCCTGTAGCTTCATTACATGTCCCCTAGTCTTTCTATACTCTGATAGCGTAAACAATTGATCCACGTTTATCCGTTCCACTCCATTCATTAATTTATAGACCTCTATCATATCTCCCCTCAGCCGTCTCTTCTCCAGGCTAAAGAGCCCTAACCTTCTTAGCCTCTCTTCATAGGAGTAGCCTTCCATCCCCTTCACCAATTTGGTGGCTCTTCTCTGTACTTTTTCTAATAACGCTATGTCCTTTTTAAGATACGGTGACCAGAATTGCACACAATATTCAAGGTGCAGTCGTACCATGGAGCGATACAGAGGCATTATAACATCCTTTGTTTTCTCCAGGACCAAGCAGGAAGTCAGTCCTCACATATGGGTGACGTCGGCGCCGATGGAGCCCTCGCGGAGCAAATTTCCCCAGCTTTCAAAGAAAGCCTTTGGGAATTGCAGCGCGCATGCGCGGTCCTCTTCCCGCCCAAGGGTGCCATCTTGCTCAGTCTTCTTTTTTCCGCGGAGCCCTACAGACGTTGCCTGTGAATCCCCCGCAGAAAAGTTGATTTTTCTTTATTTTTCTTCGGTTCGACGCCGGTTCTTTTCCCGCCCGGACTCGCGACGCCGGTTACGAGTCCGTCCGTTATTTTTCGTTTTTTTCTTGTCCTTAGTGACAGACTTCGAGTTTTTTTCTTTTCCCTAGCTGCCCGGTCATTCGACCTCGCAGGGGCCCTTTTTCCCCCTATGGCGGCCAGTGGCTTCAAAAAGTGTGACCTCTAAGAAACTTATGTCTCTTACAGACACTCACGACTTCTGCCTCCGCTGCCTAGGCCCGGATCATAACTCCATGATCTGCGGGCCATGCGGCAAGATGTCCTCAAAAGCATTGAGGAGTCGGCAGCACCCGCGGGAGCGTATCTTCTCTGACTCCGGCCGGGCTCAGACCTCGTCAGAGGCTTCGACGTCTCGGGACTCTGGTCCTGAGCATCGTCGAAGTTCCTCTGAAAGGGGGTCTCCTACCCGGGATCATCATCGGAAGAAGAAACCCGCGAGGGCGGGTTCGGTGGACGCTCCTGGTCCCTCGAGGGCCAGGTCGCATAGCCCCGATTCCCGTCCCGGGTCCTTGGAGTCGGAGAGGCCGTCGAAACATCCTCGACTCGAGGAGGACTTGCCCGCTCACGTGAGTACTGTTGTCCTCGTGGACTCGCCTCCGAAGGAGCCGACGTCGGGCCCGACGCCGTCGGGGCCCGAGTCGGGGGCTGCTGGGTCTCCTGAGCTCGGACTCAGGTTGACGGCCTTGGAGGTCAGCTTGGCTGCCTTCATGGACCAGCAGCGGGCATTGATCGCTGGCCTCGCTGGCGCTTCTGCCCTGACCGCCAGGACGTTGACTTCCAAGTCGACCCCGGAGACCGAGCCGATCCTCGAGTCCATGAGGGCTCGAGTCGATCCTCGGTCGAGGTCTCCTTCGGCTTCCCGTTCGGGACCGAGGTCGTCGACGCCGACTCCCTCGGCGTCGTGGCGGATGGCTTCTGTACCCGCCCGACCGGAGCCGGTCGACTCCTCCTCCGAGCAGTCAGCCTGGGAATCTGAGGACGAAGAGTCACCTGGTTCCTTTCGGACTCGGTGTGTCCCATCGGACTCCCCCGAGTCCGAACCTCGGAGACGGTCCCCCCCGGAGGATACCCGGTTCTCGGACTTCGTAAGGGATATGGCCAAGGCCTTGGCCTTCCCTGCGGATCCCGAGGAGGAGCCTCGAGTCGAAGAACTCGATGCCCTCCAATATGACTCTCCCCCAAAGGAGGCCTTTATTGTACCGGTTCCTCCCATGCTGGAACGACTTCTCTTCCGCATGTGGGAGAGCCCGGCGTCGTCGCCGGTATTGAGCAAGCGGGTCGATTCCATTTATCGAGTCCGCAAGAGCCCCGGGTTCCAAAAGGCACAACTACCGCACCATTCCATGGTGGTGAAATCGGCCATGCATAGACTGAAAAGTCAGAAGATGCACTCCTCGGTGCCCCCTGGTAGGGAAGCCCGTAGCCTGGATGCCCTCGGTAGGAAGTGTTTCCAGGGCTCTATGCTTGCTTGTCGAGTCCAGACGTACCAGCTCTACATGGGCATGTATCTCCGAGACCTGGCTAAAGAAATAGCCGGGTTCTCTGCTGGTCTCTCCGATGAACCTTTGCAGAGGTTCCAATCCTTGTCTACTGGTATTCGGGAGTGCTCCAAGTTTATTTCTCGAGCAGCCTATGATGGTTTTGAGGCTTCAGCTCGAGTAGCCGCTGCCGGCATCGGTGGACGCCGCCAGGCTTGGCTCCAGTCGTCTGACCTCGAGCCCTGGGTGCAGGACAAATTGGTCGATGTCTCCTGCCGAGGTGACAACCTCTTTGGCAAGCCCATGGATGAGAAGGCTGCACAAATCGAGACGGAGACTCTCACCAGAACTCGTCTCTCCAGGAAAACCTCTGCCCCTTCTCAAAAGAAGAAGGCCTCGGGGAAGCAGCCCTTTTACCCGAGGAAGGCGGCTGCCTACAAATACTACCCTCAGTATCAGGCCTCCCCAGCTCCCCCACAGGGGAAGCAGGCCAAGGGACGGGGTAATGGGTCCTGTAGGCAGCAAGCTCCCAAGCCTGCACCACCGGCCCCTGCTCAGCAGGGTGGGGGTTTTTGACTTTCTCAGCATAGCCTCTCCCCCTCAGCTGGTTTCTCTCAGCACAGGAGGCCGGCTGGTCCACTTTGCCCACAGGTGGTCCAACATCACCACAGATACCTGGGTTCTTCAGATAGTTCAAAAGGGCTATCTTCTTCATTTTCACCAGGTGCCTCCCTCCTACTTTCCAGGGGAGCCTTCCAGACTCCCTCTGCACAGGGACTTACTCCTTCAGGAGTTAGCAAGTCTTATTCAGGACCGGGCCATGGAGCCGGTGCCCCACCACCTGAAGGGTCAAGGGTTTTACTCCAGGTACTTCCTGGTTCCAAAACGAACAGGAGGCCTCAGACCCATCCTGGACTTGCGAAACCTCAACAAGTTCCTTGCAAGGGAAAAGTTCAAAATGCTTACCCTTGGAATCCTGCTGCCCTACCTCCAGCAGGGAGACTGGCTATGCTCCTTAGATCTGAAGGATGCGTATACTCATATCCTTATTCATCCAGACCACAGACAATACCTGAGGTTTGTGGTGGACGGACGCCATTACCAGTACAGAGTACTGCCTTTCGGCCTATCCTCCGCCCCCAGAGTGTTCACCAAATGCCTAGCAGTGGTGGCGGCCTATCTGAGGCTTCAGGGTCTCTTTGTGTTCCCATACCTGGACGACTGGCTCATAAGGGCCCCGTCTGCCCAAGAAGCCACTCTGGCTACTCATCGCACGGTAGCTCTGCTCCAGCACTTGGGATTTGTCATAAACTTCGCAAAGTCCACTTTGCTCCCCTCTCAAGATCTGGAATTCATCGGCGCCAGGTTGGACACTCTTCAAGCGCGGGCCTTCCTGCCCCTAGACAGGGCCCAAAGGCTCATGGATCTCGCCAGCCGCTTTCACAGCAATTCCCTGGTCTCGGCCAGGCAATTTCTGAGACTGCTCGGCCATATGGCTTCCACGGTCCATGTCGCCCCCTATGCCCGCCTGAACATGCGACCTGCTCAATGGTGCCTTCGCCAACAATGGCATCAGGCCACAGGGAGCCTAGCGGACTCCGTGCAGGTCTCCGACCAGCTGGTCTCCTCTCTGCGATGGTGGCTTCACCTGCCAAACCTAGTGCTCGGGGTACCCTTTCAGCCTCCTGCGCATTCTCAGGTCCTGACGACCGATGCTTCTCTCCAGGGCTGGGGAGCACATTGCCAAGGGACTTGTACTCAGGGTCTCTGGACTCCTTGGGAGTCCGCTCAGCAGATCAACTTCCTGGAGCTCAGAGCCATCCGCCTAGCGCTGAAAGCCTTCTCTCACCTGCTTTCTCACCAGTCAATACTTGTCCAGACCGACAATCAGGTTGCCATGTTCTACGTGAACAAACAAGGCGGAACCGGCTCCTTCCTTCTCTGTCGGGAAGCGCAGAAGCTCTGCTCTTGGGCCGTCCACTGCAGCATAGTCCTCAAAGCTGTCTATCTCCCGGGTCAAGAAAACTACCTGGCAGACAAACTGAGCAGGGTCCTCCAACCGCACGAGTGGAGGTTGGATCCGCTTGTGGTTCAGTGGATCTTTCTACGGTGGGGCCTCCCCACCATGGATCTGTTCGCCAGTCCTCTGAACCGGCAGCTTCCCAGATTCTACTCTCGACAGCCGCATCCTCTCCGGGTAGCGGCGGATGCTTTTCTGATTCCATGGTCCACAGGCCTCTTGTATGCCTTTCCACCCATGCCTATGGTGTCTCGGACGCTCTTCAAAGTTCTCCGAGACAAGGCATTGTTGATCCTAGTGGCTCCTCGGTGGCCGAGGCAACCTTGGTTCCCGCTTCTGATGCAGCTAGCGGTGGACACCCCTCTTCCTCTGGGGTTTCAGCCCGATCTCCTCTCACAGGATCAGGGGACGCTCTTGCACCCCAACCTCCGGTCCCTTCATCTCATGGCCTGGCTGCTGAAAGGGTAGTCCTTGCTCCTCTCCAGCTGCCTCCAGATGTGGAAGAGGTTGTCTTGGCCTCCAGGAGGCCTTCCACCCGGAAGTCCTACGCTCTTAAGTGGCGTCGGTTCTCCGTCTGGTGTACTCAGCTGTCTCAGGACCCATTCTCCTGTTCGGCATCAGTGGTCTTGCAGTACTTGCTTTCTCTTTCTAATCTTGGCCTCAAGTCCAACTCGGCCAAGGTCCACCTCAGTGCTATTTCTGCGCATCACGTGCCGGTGGATGGTAGACCTCTTTCCAGCCACCCTCTGGTGGCTCGTTTTCTCAGAGGCCTCCTTCTCCTTAAACCACCTTTGCGCCCGCCAGCCCCGAACTGGGATCTCAATGTGGTTTTACAGCGGCTTACCTGTCCGCCTTTTGAGCCTATGGCTACCTGTCCTCTTCGTTTTCTGTCCTGGAAAACTTTGTTCTTGGTGGCCCTCACTTCTGCTAGACGCGTTAGTGAGCTGCAGGCCCTGGTATCTGATCCTCCTTACACTAGGTTCTACAAGAACCGGGTAGTCCTACGGACTCACCCTAAATTTCTTCCCAAAGTGGTTTCCCCTTTTCATATCAACCAGGAGGTGGTACTTCCGACCTACTTTCCCAGGCCTCACTCCAGCCGAGCTGAAATGGTCCTGCATACCCTGGACTGAAGGAGGGCGCTGAACTTCTACCTTGACCGTACGCGGGAGCATCGAAAGGCTGTTCAGCTCTTCGTGTCTTATGACCCCAACAGGTTGGGGCTCCCTGTCTCCAAGCGTACTCTGTCCATCTGGATTGCGGACTGCATCGCTTGGGCTTACGAGGCTGCGGGCCTCGTGCTGGAAGGTAGAGTCACCGCTCATCGTGTTCGGGCGAAGGCTACGTCAGTGGCTTACCTCCGCTCTGTTCCATTGGCGGACATCTGCCGGGCCGCTACTTGGTCTTCAAGCCAGACTTTTGCAGCCCATTACTGCCTGGGGAGGGAGTCCCGCAGGGACAGTGCTTTCGGACAGGCAGTCCTCCGTAACCTCTTCGAGGTATAGGCAACTCCTACCCTCCATCCCGGATGTTGGGCTACCGGTTGGAGACGTATTCAGAGAAGATTCCTTCCTTCTGTGCTGCTGAGCTAGAGGGAGCTCATTTTTGTGCTTAGGGTCTCCGGTAGCCTTAAGCTTGGGAGTCCCATATGTGAGGACTGACTTCCTGCTTGGTCCTGGAGAAAGCGTAGTTACTCACCTGTAACAGGTGTTCTCCAGGAGCAGCAGGAATCAGTCCTCACAACCCTCCCTCCTCCCCTTGGAGTTGCAGTTTTATGCTTTCGTTTTGCTAATTTTTGCTGTCTTTTAGCTATGTCATCTGACTGAGCAAGATGGCACCCTTGGGCGGGAAGAGGACTGCGCATGCGCGCTGCAATTCCCAAAGGCTTTCTTTGAAAGCTGGGGAAATTTGCTCCGCGAGGGCTCCGTCGGCGCCGACGTCACCCATATGTGAGGACTGATTCCTGCTGCTCCTGGAGAACACCTGTTACAGGTGAGTAACTACGCTTTATTCTCCATCCCTTTTCTTATGATACCTAGCATTCTATTTGCTTTCTTGGCCGCCGCTGCACACTGGGCGGAGGGTTTTAACATGTTATCCATGATGACTCCTAAATCTTTTTCCTGGGTGGTGGTTTCTAATGTGGAGCCTTGCATCGTGTAACTATAGTGTGGGTTGTTCTTTCCTAGGTGGATAACTTTGCACTTGTCCACATTAAATTTCATCTGCCATTTGGATGCCCAGTCTTCCAATTTATCCAGATCCTCCTGCAGTTTTCCACAATTCTCTTGGGTTTTAACAACTTTAAACAGTTTTGTGTCATCTGCAAATTTGGTTCCTAACGGGCATGTTGGTTCAGGGTGCAATGCTCCCTATCTGTGTACTTTCAATGATACTAGAATGGTGCAGGCAGCTGTGATAGCCAACCTTAGTTTCACACAAGGTATAGACGGATCTCAGAATCATGCTGGAGGAAGATCCTTGATCCCAGAGGTCTTTTTCATAGCAATCCCTTCTCTTCAGCAGGGCCCCTGCAAACACCAGTCTAGGTCTGAGGGTTACTTGGATGTGGTGACTCCTAGTCTTTTAGCGACCAGGACAAGTATCTTTTGAAATGTCGTGGCACAGTGTTTAAATATTTCTATTGAAAAATCTCTTCTAAGGGTTTTAGTTCAAGTGGATACTGTAGGGCAGTATAGACACATTGAGGTCACCTTGTTAGCTTCCTTCTTGCAAGTGGCACATTTTTTGAAAGGAATCGGCCATCTTCAATCTCTGATGTCATGGCTGTGGCTGGCTTGAAGCCCTGACCCTCAATCCTCAGGATGAGTTGGAAGTTGTCTCTGGTGCACCTTCCCCAGGAAGTGGGGTCCTGGTATGGTTTGCTATACACTGCCTTGTTGAATATCTTCAAGAAGGTGGTAAATAAATCCTAAAAAGTAAGAAATTGAAGAATTTCAGCTATCCAAGAGAGGCATGATCAGAAACAGTGTTGGCTTGCTTGGAGGTGAGAGTCCATTACGACACTTTCTTCTGTCATAGGTGCTTTCAACCTTCCTTATCAATCCAGTGGTTGTGCTCCACGTCTATGAGGTCTGCATCAAGGCCTCTCACACTTGGTGTGTGTCATGTGTAGGGTCCTGGTCTGGAATTCAAGATAACCGTTGAGTATGGTTTTCTGGTAGTTTTGCATTTTATTAGCCTATGAACAGGATCCCACTGCAGAATCTACCATATTTTGATATTGAAATAAGGCACCTTTTTCAGCCTATCTGTCAAGGCACAGGTAGCTCTTGTAGGCATGTTCTCTCTGTCGGCTGATGGCTTCCTGGACAAGTAGCTCATGCAAATTTTCCCCCTAACAAGGGTGGTAATGCCCCAAGAGGGGAGAAAGTTGTCATCACCTTATTCTTTCTAACTGCTATGGTCTAGCATTCCTTGTGCAGGAGAATGTAGCTATGGTTACTAGGATGCTTTGAGTATGCGTGACCTGTCCACCCAATGAGGGGAATTACTCTGTTATATCCCATTCATTCTGGACTGGTCTGGTGGACGATAAGGAAGGAGAAATTTAGTTTTGCTAATTTTCTTTCCTCTAGTCCTACCAGACCAGTCCAGAATGAATGGATTATGCTCCTCTACTAGTAGATGAAGACAGAACAAAGGCTTGTGAGCTCTGCCCAGATAGGGCACCATGCAGGTACATTTTTATTTTTTTTTATTTATTTAGACAGTTTTGTATACCGCCTTATCCTTCAATCAAAGCGGTCACAACACAATTGGGGGATACATCTAACACGCAGGGATATGAGAGACATACACTAATACTTACAGGGAACATGGGCAATGGAGGGTTAAGTGGCTTGCCCAAGACCACAAGGAGCATCTGTGGGACTAGAAACCCCAGTCCTTCCGGCCCAAGGTTGCTGTCCTCTAGTGGGATTTGAACCCCCGACCTTCCGGCCTGAAGTACCTTGCCCCAACCACTAGGCTACTCCTCCCTCAGGTACATGCTCTTCGGTAGTTTTCTGTAATAAAGCAGATGATGATAGACCCCTGCTATAAATAAATACATTAATTAATTAATTGACTATTAAATAAATAAAGGTTGTCAAGATATAAATAGGGAGGGAGGTGGATCAAAGAGCAATTGCCCAGCCCCTTTGGGCAAAATAACCATAGGAAAAAGGAACTTATACATCTCCAAAAACTGGCTAGATACCAGCATAGCAGAAAGACCTCACCAACTTCAGGGTGATCCTCTGGACTGGTCTGGTAGGGCTCAAGGAAAGAAAATTAGCAGATAAAACCAAATTTCTCCTTCTTTATAAAATAGCAGCATAAGTGGTCGAAAATGAGCATGGATTTAGGGTGCAATCACTTATACCATCCCTAGGGCTGATCTACATGCTCACACCTAGATTTGTAAAGAGTACACATACAAATGTGGAAATATTTCTTTACGGAAAGAGTGGTGGATCTGTGGGAATAGTCTCCCAGTGGATGTGGTAGAGATGAGGACAGTATCTGAATTCAAAAAAGCATGGGACAAACACAGAGGATCTCTAAAGGAAAAAAGGGGACTGTTGTAGTTATTGATATTTATTTATTTAAAGTCTTTTCTATACCGCGCTCTTCAAGATCAGCTCGGTTTACAAATAAAGTTATTTTTGTCCAGGCATGGGAGGGCCCGCACTGAACTTACAGAGAACAGGATTGATAAACTTGGATTAACTGGGGAAACTATATACAAGCTCTGGTCTAGGTATTTACATTCTTAGATTACTATATGCATGATCTTGCTAGGATTTTGGTAGAGCTATCGTGATGTGCTGGTGGCATGTATAGTAGATAGATTGGAATGGCTGTTTAGGTGACTGGAAGTGAGAGGTTGTTGTGTGGTACCATAATGCTGCAGGAATAGGTAGTGTTTCAGTGCTTTCCTGAAGAGGGTAATGTCTGTAATGGACCGGATGTTGGGTAGGAGGGCATTCCAACACGAGGGGGCATAGTACACAAAAGCCCTCTTTCTTGTAGCCTGTGATCTTACTAGGGACAACTAGGGTATTGACTGTGACTGATCTTCTGGCTCTATTTGTGGGAGTGGGTATAATAAGGTCTGTGATGGATGGGGAGGTGAGTCTGTTGATGGCTTTGAATGTCATCAGTAGGATCTTGAAGGTAATTCTACAGTGGACTGGCAGCCAGTGGAGGTGCTTCAGGATTGGTGTTATCTGGTCCCACCTGGCAGCACTGTATAGAATTCTGGCTGTGGCATTCATAGCCAGCTGCAGTGGGATCAACGTGTTTTTCGGTAGTCCATGTAGGATGACGTTGGCATAATCGAAGTGGGGGATGATTAGTGCCTGGAAGATTGTTCTGAAGTAATCCGGTTCTAGTAGGGGTCTTAGGTGGCGGATTGTGCGAATCTTGAGATATACTGCCTTGACGGTGTTGTTTATATGGGATTTCATGTCCAGCTGTTGATCGAGTGTTACCCCTAAGTAGTGGATAGTAGGCTTGCTTTGAAGTTCGGCACCTTTTACTTTTAATACTGCTGGTGGCGTGAAAGATTGATCTCTAGAAACATAGAAACATGATGACAGAAAAAGACCACAAGGCCTATCTAGTCTGTCCTTCCATAACAACAACTACAACAGTCCACTTTTCACCTTTAGAGATCCTCTGTGTTGGTCCCATGCTTTTTTGAATTCAGTTGCTGTCCTCATCTCTACCACCTCCACTGGGAGACTATTCCACGGATCCACTACTCTTTCCATAAAGAAATATTTCCGCATATCACTCCTGAAACTATCTCCCTTCACCCTCATCCCATGTCCCCTCGTAGCAGAACTTGCTTTCAATTGAAAGAGGCTCTCTCCCTAAACATTTATGCCACGGAGGTATTTAAACATCTCAATCATATCACCTCTATCCCGCCTTTCCTCTAAGGTGTACATATTAAGATCCTTAAGTCTGTCCTCATATGCTTTATAATGAAGCCCATTAATCATTTTAGTAGCAACCCTCTGCACCGACTCCATCCTGTTCACATCCTTTTGAAGGTGCGGTCTCCAGAATTGCACACCATACTCCAAATGAGGTCGCACCAAGGACTTATACAGAGGCATTATCACCTCCTTTTTTCTGCTAGCCATTCCTCTCCGTATGCACCCAAGCATCCTTCTAGCTTTTGCCATCGCCTTTTCTACCTGTTTAGCTACTTTAAGATCATCAGACACAACCACGCCTAGGTCCCGCTCTTCTTTAGTGGACAAAAGTACTTCACCTCCTATACTGTATTGCTCCCTTGGATTGCTGCAGCCCAAATGCATGACCTTACATTTTTTAACATTAAATCCCAGCTGCCAAATTCTAGACCATTCTTCAAGCTTAGCTAGATCCCTCCTCATGTTATCTACACCTTCCTGGGTGTCTACTCTATTGCAGATTTTGGTATCATCCGCAAAGAGGCAAACCTTACCCGACAGCCCTTCCGCTATATCACTAACAAAGATGTTAAAAAGAATCGGACCAAGGACAGATCCCTGGGGCACACCACTGGTAACATCCTTCTCCTCAGAGTGAGCTCCATTTACTTGTACTGTTTGTCGCCTCCCACCCAACCAATTTCTAACCCAAGCAGTAACTTTAGGGTCCATCCCTAGGGTGCTCAGTTTGTTTATAAGTCGCCTGTGAGGAACAGTGTCAAAGGCTTTACTGAAATCTAAATACACCACATCTAGAGCTCTCCCTCGGTCCAACTCCCTGGTCACCCAGTCAAAGAAATCAATCAGATTTGTCTGACAAGACCTGCCTCTGGTGAATCCATGCTGCCTCGGATCCTGTAATCCGCCGGACTCCAGAAACCTCACTATTTTCTCTTTCAGCAACGTTTCCAATAATTTACTCACCACTGAAGTTAAACTAACCGGCCTGTAGTTTTCAACCACATCCTTACTTCCGCTTTTGTGTAAAGGCACCACATGAGCCTCTCTCCAGTCCTTTGGCACCACTCCCGACTCCAACGAGGCATTGAAAAGGTCAGTCAGTGGAGTTGCTAGAACGTCCCCAAGTTCCCTCAGTATTCTAGGGTGTATCCCATCCGGTCCCATCGCTTTGTCTACTTTAAGTTGAGCTAGTTTCTCACGAACACAGTCTTCTGAAAATTGTTCAAGATGTCCCTCGCTTCTGTTCTTATTTGTGGGTGTTTTCTGAGGTCCTGCTCCTGGTTCTTCATCTGTGAACACAGAACAAAAATATTTGTTAAGCAATTCCGCTTTATCCTTATCAGCTTCTACATATTCCCTCCCTGCACCCTTGAGTCTGACAATACCACTTTTGCCCTTCCTCTTCTCACTAATATATCTGAAAAATGTCTTATCCCCCCATTTTATTGCATTGGCTATTTCCTCCTCCTTTTGAATCTTTGTCTTCTTGACTACTTTGCTAGCTTCTCTTAGTTTTTCCAAATACAGATGCCTGTCTTCCTCTCTCTGTGATCTCTTGTATTTCATGAAGGCCTCCCTCTTTTTCTTCACTTTTTCAGCTACTTCCTTCGAAAACCATAGCAGTCTCCTGTTCCTTTTGCCTTTATTTACCATTTTAACAAAAAGGTTGGTTGCCTTTAAAATACCCCTTTCAGTTTTGCCCACTGTTTTTCTACATCCCCCAGCTGTTCCATCCCACTAACGACTCCCTGAGGTATTGGCCCATCTTCGCAAAGTTAGTCTTCCTAAAGTCTAAGATTTTCACCTTGGAATGGATTCTAACAGCCCTAGTCCTAATACTGAACCACACCATCTGGTGATCACTGGATGCAAAATGATCTCCCACTACAACATCAGAAACACTTTCACCATTGGTAAGCACCAAGTCCAGTATGGCCCCTTCACGTGTGGGGTCTGTTACCAATTACCTGAATAGTTCTCCCTGTAGAGAATCCAGGATCTCCTTACTTCTAGATGATACTGCAGCAGGAATGTGCCAATCAACATCTGGCATATTGAAATCTCCTAGCAGTAGCACTTCCCCTTTCCTAGCAATGCTGCGTATGTCTTCAATTAACTCTCTGTCCACCTCTTCCTCTTGTGAGGGAGGTCTGTATATCACACCAATGCAAATAGATTTCTCTTTCCCTCTTTCTAGTTTAACCCACAATGCCTCCTCTCTCCCTTTTAAGCTCTGTAATTCCAAAGCTTTAATAGTAGTTTATCTCTAGGAACAAGCAGGAATAAGTCATCACATATGGGTACGTCGGTACCGACGGAGCCTGCGCGGGAAAGCTCCCCAGCTTTTCAAATGAAAAGCTTTTGGGGCCTCCCACTGCACATGCGCGCTGCCTTCCCGCCTTCCTGACCAGCTCTCCTCAGTTCTTCTTTTTCCGCGGAGCCAGCAGGTCGTGTTCCTGTCACCGCTGAAGAATTTGTTACTTTTGTTTGTTTCTTTAGAACGCGTACCTGCCTTCCCCATACCGAAACCGGTATCGCCGGTCTTTCTTTCTTTCTTTCTATATAAAAAAAAAAAAAAAAGACTTTTTTATTTTTCTTCAGCACAGCTTGGTACCCGGCGTTAGGCCTTAAGGCCTACACAATTTCTCCTCATGGAGAAGCCAGTCCCTGGTTTCAAAAAATGTACCAAATGCAGTGCTGTTATTTCTGTCACAGACACCCATGAATGGTGTCTCAAATGTTTGGGACCTGAGCACTCCATACCGGACTGCCCATCCTGCACCCAGATGTCTAAACGCGGTTTGCAGAACCGGGCTAACAAGCTCCATGTGCTGTTTCCTTCAGAAGCATCACAGTCATCCAGGTCTTCCTCTCCGGATGGATCTCAGGTAACCAAAACTTCTGTGGGCAAATCCTCTAAAAGCAAATCTCTTTCTAAAGATCGAGAGGCTCTCAGTTCTGAGTTCGAGGATTCTGCCCAGGCCAAAAAAACCCCGGCGGGAGGTTCCGGCCTCCAAAGCAATCATGGGGTCACAGGTTGACATCGATGGCACGGCCTCGACAGATCACCTGTTGGACTGCTCTGGGGTACCGGCCCATACCGGTACCGACATCCAGGCAGTAGTGGCGTCTATGGGCAGTACTGTCCAGACCATGCAGCAGGCCGTACTGGCCTTCATTAAGGCTGCGACGCCCTCGGTACCGATTTCATCGGTACCGACCCCGGTTCCGGTATCTACACCGGAACCGAGACCATCGACTTCTAAACGTCGATCGGTTTCACATGGCGGATTCCGGCTTTCGCCCGGTACCGATCCCATGCCCGATACGCCTGATGTCGATACCGATCGGTATGCGTATCGTACATTGGAAGCACAGAAAGAGTACTCAGATTCTTCTGATGAATTTAATTCCTCTGATGACTCTGCTGAGCTTACTCTTCCTGAGGAGCCCTCTTCTCCCAAGAGGAGGATGTCTCCTCCAGAGGATTTATCCTTTCAGGATTTCATTCTTGATGTAGCTAAAGCACTTTCTATTACTACATCTTCTGAAAGAGAACCCAGATCAAAAAAATTGGACATTTTAGGATACTCAAAAGCTCCTAAAGAGGCAGTCACTCTGCCTGTCCATGAAATCCTTCAAGAACACTTGATGGATTTGTGGGAGACTCCTTTAACACTGTCTCCCCATTCCCGCAGGTTGGACACCATGTATCGGGTCCCTCCTTCGCCTGGGTTCCAAAAAACTCAGCTGCCTCACCACTCCATTGTGGTGAAGTCTGCTATGAAGAAAATAAAGAGTCCTAAGAGGCATTCTTCTACCCCTCCAGGGCGAGAATGTAAGAACCTAGACTCTTTTGGAAGAAAGATGTTCCAGGCTAGTATGCTTATAGCCAGGATCAACTCTTATAGCCTTTATATGGGCATGTATCTTGGGCAACTTGCCCTACAAATACAGAATTTTGCCCCCTTTATCCCTGATGATCAAAGGGCGGACTTCTTTTCTATGGTGACACAACTTTCAGAGGTCTCCAAGTTCTCCAACAGGGCAGCCTTTGATTCCTTCGAGGTTGCAGGCAGAGCTTCGGGAATTGCTATTGCAGCCCGACGTCTCGCTTGGCTCCAGGCTTCTAACCTAGAACCCTGGGTTGTAGAAGGCCTCAGGAATCTGCCCTGTACCGGTGAGAACTTATTTGGGAAAGACTGGCAGATTAAAGCTGCTCAAATGGATGCAGAAAATGCCACTCTAGATAGACTTTCCAAGTCTACTTCTACCCCTACCAAAAAGAAGCCTTTTAAAAGGCCTTATTATAAAAAGACCAGATTTCCCACAAATACTGGCCAGCAATCTGCTCAGCCTCGCCTTGCGGCTAAGCGTCAACAATCTAAGCAGGTAAAGTCAAAGCCTGCAGTGTCTGCTACATCCCAGCAGGCTCAACCCCCTCAGGGGTTTTGACTTCCCTCTAGAGAACTTGCCGTTTCTGGCTCTAGCACAGCCAGAGCCCCTCACCATTCCTGGAAGGCTAGCTCACTTTGCTCCCAGATGGGAGCAAATAACATCAGAGCAATGGACCCTCTCTATTATCCGAGAAGGCTACAAACTTCATTTCTCCAGCCTTCCTCCCCATACCATGGTGAGGCAATTCAGTTCTCCCCCATCTCTTCTGACCCTGTTAGGTCAGGAAGTCTCTTCTCTTCTTGCCCAAGGGGCAATAGAGGAGGTTCCTCCTCCACAACAGGGGTTAGGTTTCTACTCCCCTTACTTTCTCATAACAAAGAAGACAGGGGGCTTCAGACCTATCCTAGATCTGAGAGAATTGAACAGGTTTCTATTCAAGGAGAAATTCAAAATGCTCTCTCTGGGCCTTCTCCTTCCATACCTTCAGAGTCAAGATTGGCTTTGTTCTCTAGATCTCAAGGATGCGTACACTCATATACTCATCCATCCATCCCACAGAAAGTATCTAAGATTTCTGTTCCAGGGAAAACATTTCCAGTACAGAGTACTACCCTTCGGTCTGGCCTCTGCTCCAAGAGTATTCTCAAATGCATGGCAGTCATTGCCGCATTTCTCAGAGGCATGGGAATCTTTGTCTTCCCATATCTGGACGACTGGCTCATCCGAGCTCCATCTCAATCAGAAGCCCAGATTTCTCTGGACCGCACAAGGCGTATTCTTCAATATCTGGGACTTGTGGTAAACATTCCCAAGTCCCAACTCATCCCTACTCAGTCCCTGGAATTCATAGGGGCCCAGTTGGACTCCACCACTGCAAGGGCCTACCTCCCTCTGGTCCGAGGCCAAAGGCTAATAAGCTTGGCCTCCCAGGCTCAGTCCAGAAGTTACTTGTCAGCCAAAGAAATGCTGCAACTTCTCGGCCACATGGCCTCCACGGTTCATGTGGTACCTTATGCTCGTCTCCATATGAGAGCAGCTCAATGGACATTGGCCACCCAGTGGTCTCAAGCATCGGGACTACTGTCAGACCAGGTACTCACCTCAAAACGTCTGTTTTGGTCTCTCCAGTGGTGGACATCCTCCAAAAATCTGTTGTTGGGGACCCCCTTCCAACCTTCGTTGCCCCAAGCAACCCTCACAACAGATGCCTCCCAAACAGGGTGGGGAGCTCATCTTCAACATCTCTCCACTCAGGGAATCTGGTCTCCCCAAGAGACCACCCTTCATATCAATCTTCTGGAACTGCGAGCAATCTTCCTTGCCCTCACAGTCTTCCATACCCTCCTTGCCAACCTGACTGTCCTAGTTCAGACAGACAATCAGGTGGCCATGTTTTATATCAACAAACAAGGAGGGACGGGCTCTCTGTCGCTTTGCAACGAAGCTCTCAGATTATGGGCCTTCGCCAGAGAGCACCAAATTCATCTTCTGGCAGTATATCTTCCAGGAGTTCAAAACTCTCGGGCAGACAGACTCAGTCGAGTTCTGCTCCCACACGAATGGTCCCTACATATGGACCAGATACGCAGAATCTTTCAGGAATGGGGGACCCCGGACATAGACCTCTTTGCAAGTCCGTGGAATGCCAAACTTCCCCGGTTCTGTTCCAGGATTCCGTGTCAGGGAGCTCAGGCCAACGATGCCTTTCTCCTGCATTGGGGTCAGGAATTCCTGTACGCTTTTCCACCCATTCCTTTGATTCCCAAGACTCTGTTCAAACTTCAGAGGGATCACAGATCCATGATCCTCATTGCTCCACGCTGGCCACGCCAAGTGTGGTTCCCTCTCCTTCTACAGCTCTCCCAGGGCTCCTCCCTGGACCTGGGAGCTGCACCAGACCTTCTGTCTCAGGAGCAGGGGACTTTGTGGCATCCAAACCCCAAGTCCCTACATCTCCGAGCTTGGTTACTGAAGGCTTAAGCCTTCAAGAGTTTAATCTTTCTCAACCAGTGAAAGATATCCTTTATGCCTCTAGGAAACCCTCTACCAGGCGTTCCTATGCTTTCAAATGGAAACGTTTTTCCATTTGGTGTGCTCAACAGGGTCTTGACCCTCTGGCACTTCCTTTGAATTCTCTACTAGACTATCTCCTGCATCTTTCCAATGCAGGCCTCAAGACGAATTCAGTACGAGTCCATTTAAGTGCTATTACAGCATCCTTAAAACCTATAAATGGACAATCTGTTTCCTCTCATCCTCTTATTGCAAGATTCATGAGAGGCCTAACCCTCACTAAGCCTCCCATCCGGCCTCCTCCGGTAGCATGGGACTTGAATTTAGTTCTGGGTCAACTTATGAAGCCACCCTTTGAACCATTGGTATCTACCTCCCTGAAATTTCTTTCTTGGAAGGTCCTTTTCCTTATTGCAGTCACTTCGGCTCGCCGCATCAGTGAACTGCAGGCTTTGGTGGCAAATCCACCTTATACCAGATTTCATCATGATAAGGTGGTCCTTAGGACGAATCCCCACTTTATGCCTAAAGTGGTCTCGCCTTTTCATCTTAATCAAGAGGTATATCTACCTGTCTTTTTTTCCGGCTCCTCATGCATCCAGTGCAGAGAGGAACCTTCATACTCTTGACTGTAAAAGAGCTCTCGCCTTTTACCTCAATAGAACTCAGCCACATCGAAAGTCTTCTCAGCTTTTCGTGGCTTTTGATCCTTCTCATTTGGGACTTCCAGTCACCAAACGCACACTTTCCAACTGGATTGCTCAGTGTATTTCCTTTGCTTACCAGAGTAAGAACATTTCTCTGGAAGGCCATGTCACAGCTCACAATGTGAGAGCCATGGCCACTTCTATGGCTCATCTCCACTCTGTATCCATAGATCAGATCTGTCGAGCAGCCACTTGGGCCTCGGTGCATACCTTCACAGCCCATTACTGCTTGGACAAGGACTCCCGCCGGGATGCCTTGTTTGGTCAGGCTGTCCTCAAACACCTGTTCCATACTTAAACAACTCCTGCCCACCTTCCCAGAATGGATGCCTGAGATCCATCCGAAGATGGTTACCCTTGGAGGGGGATCTCCCAGGCATCTCAGCTAGGGAGTCCCCATATGTGATGACTTATTCCTGCTTGTTCCTAGAGATAGCACAGTTACTTACCTGTAACAGGTGATCTCTGGGAACAGCAGGAATTAGTCATCACAACCCACCCACCTCCCCTAGGAGTTGTCTCTCTATTTCTCTATCTTCCTGTCCTCTCTCTCTATTGTCTCAGCTTTAAACTCGAACTGAGGAGAGCTGGTCAGGAAGGCGGGAAGGCAGCGCGCATGTGCAGTGGGAGGCCCCAAAAGCTTTTCATTTGAAAAGCTGGGGAGCTTTCCCGCGCAGGCTCCGTCGGTACCGACGTACCCATATGTGATGACTAATTCCTGCTGTTCCCAGAGATCACCTGTTACAGGTAAGTAACTGTGCTTTACATATAGTGCCACTCCTCCTCCCCTTCTTCCTACCCTGTCCTTTCTGAATAAAGTATAGCCAGGTATTGTTACATCCCAGTCATGGTTTTCTGTGAACCATGTTTCTGTAACTGCCACTAAATCCAAGTCAGCCACTCCCACCAAAGCTTCAACTTCAAGGATCTTAGAGCCTCCATTTTCTTGAAATTTATCCTAAGGTTTTGGGTGTTGAGCCAGTCTGTTATAGCATCGAAACAGGTAGGTAGTGGCGAGAAATCCGGCTGGTCGGTGATGAATGGCACATAAAGTAACACGTCATCAGCGTATATAAGGCATGAGATGCCGAATGATTGGGCAAGTGTGCAGATGGGCTGCATATATATGTTAAAGAACAGCGCTGATATGGAAGGACAGACTAGATTGGCCATGTGGTCTTTTTCTGTCATCATATTTCTGTGTTTCTATATGCAAATTATAAGATATTATAAATTATTTGTGCACTTTGCCCATGCTCTGCCCAAACTTTCCCCATGCTCAGTGAAAGTATGTGCCATTGGGCCGACATGCATACCTTTGAAATAATGACCAAGTAAATTATGTGCAGAAATTACCATTTACATGTGTAAATTACTAAAATACCATGATTTACATGCATTGATGTCACCTAAAGTCTTATCAGATTATACCTTATATGGTCATTAGTATTCATTGTTACCTGTATATAATTTTTTTTAGTGTACCCTAGATTAAGGTCTTCTATAAAAGTCAAAATAATAACAGTATAAAGAAGCTATTGAATACTGACTTGTAGAACCAGTTTGCATTGCAAGGGCCCCAACTAGACAGATTACCCTGACACCATTGCAACCTCCTTGGGTCTTTTCTACAGAAGTTAATGTTGCTGCATAAACTCAGCACACAAAAAGGGTCATGTGATATTTTGAAAAAGGTAGTAGCATCATTCTCCAGGAACAAGCAGGAAGTCAGTCCTCACATATGGGTGACGTCAGCGCTGACGGAGCCCTCGTGCGGAACAATTCCCCAGCTTTCAAAGAAAGCTTTTGGGATTGCATCACACATGCGCGGTCCTCTTCCCGCCCAAGCGTGCCATCTTGCTCAGTCTCCCTTTTTCCGCGGAGCCCAACAGACGTGGTCTGAATTCCCTCGCGGAAAAAGTGCGTTAACTTCTCAGAAGATTCTTGTCTTTGACCCGGTTCGACGCTGGTTCCCCTCCCCGCCTCGGTTCGGTACACCGGTATCGGATCCGGTCCCTGTTTTTCGTTTTTTGTCCTTTAGTGACTAGCATTCGCGTTTTTTTCTTTTTCACTGGCAGCCCGGTCGTTTGACCTCGCAGGGGCCCTTTTTACCCCGATGGCTGCCAGCGGGTTTAAAAAGTGTGATTGGTGTAAAAAGTTAATGTCCCTCACCGACACACATGACTGCTGTCTCCGATGCCTCGGGGCCAACCATGAACCAGTGGCCTGTGGCCCGTGCGGCAAGATGTCTTCTAAGGCACTTAGAAGTAGGCAGCAGCAGCATGAGAGGATTTTCTCAGAGTCCGCATCCACCCGGGTCCGGACCTCGTCAGAAGCCTCGACATCTCGGGAGCAGTCAGACTTCGAGCACCGTTGGGTCTTCTGAGAGGGGGTCTCCCTCCAGGGAACACCGGAGGAAGAGAAAACTCATGAGGGCGTAGTCGTTGGATGCCTCTGATAGTCCTGGTTGCTCGCGGACCAGGTCTCGGAGTCCTGACCACTGCCCCGGGTCCTCGGAGTCGGAGCGGCCTGCCAAGGTACCTCGCACGGAGCCAGAGACGCCGAGGAAGGTAAATACTGTTGTCCTCGTGGACTCTCCTCCGGGAGAGCTGGCATCGGGCCCAACGCTGTCGGGACCCAAGCCGGAGACTGCGGAGCCTTTCGGCCTTGAATCAATCCTTGGCCGTGGTCTTGTTCCGGTTCCCGCTTGACGGGGCCTCGATCGTCCCCAGCCAGTGTGCTGGGCACCAGTCATGGGGCCTCTGAGGACTGCAGCCCAGGGTTAGCCCTGGGGCCCACCGACCAGCCTTCCATAGAGTCCTCGATGGACTACTCCGAATGGGAGACGGAAGACGAGAGGTCGCCCACACCCATTGCGATCACAATGTCCCCTCGGATTCTCCCACTTCAAAGCTCTGGTGGAGGTCTCCACTGGAGGTCATGGATTCCTTCACTTTGTCAGGGACATATCTAAGGCTCTAGAGTTCCCGATGGAATCGGAGGAGGTCCCTCGGAGGAGGTCCCTCGGGTGAAGGGGCTAGAAATCCTCCAGTACAAGGCCTCTCCGAGGGAATCGCTTACAGTGTCCATCCCTCCCATCCTGAAACGGCTAATGCTCCATATGTGGGAAACACCAGCATTGGTGCCAGTGGTGAGTAAGCGGCTCAACTCGATGTATCAAGACCACTGGAGCCTGGGCTTCCAGAAATCACAGTTGCTGCATAACTCCATGATGGTGGAGTCGGCCATGCATCGACAGAAGAGTCAGAAGACGCACTCCTCAGTGCCTCCCAACAGGGAAGCACACACCTTGGATGCCCTCGGTAAAAAGTGTTACCAGGACTCGATGATCATCGGCCACATCCAGGCCTACCAGCTGTACATGGGCATGTACCTGAGAGACCTGGCAAAGGAAATTGCTGAGTTCTCTGGCTGGTCTGTCCGAGGAACCCCTGCTGTGGTTCAAGAACCTGGCTAAGGTCATCCATGAGTGCTCCAAGTTTGCCTCAGGCAGCCTATGACGGCTTCGAGTTGGCGGCTCAAGTAGCAGCGGTGGACATTGGTGCCTGACACTAGGCTTGGTTACAGTCATCCGATCTCAAACAGTGGGTTCAGGACAAATTGGTCAATGTCCATGCTGAGGAGAGAACCACTTTGGCAAACCTATGACTGACAAGGCTGCTGAGCTGGAGATCGAGATCATGATGAGGACCAGGTTCTCTAAAAAGACCGCTGCCCCTCCCTGATGGAAGGGCTTAGGTAAAAAGCCCTTCTACCTGAGAAAAGGGGCTGCTTACAGAAACTACCCACCTTTCCAGACCTACCCGGCTCCCCAGCAGGATCAGCAGGCCATGCGACATGGGCATGGCCCTCGTAAGCAGAAGGCTCCCAAGCTCCATGCGTCGGCCCAGGCCCAGTCGGGGAGGGGGGAGGGTTTGACTCCTTGGGCATAGCCTCTCCACCTCACGAAGGCCAGCAGCCCACAGGGGGACGTCTGATCCACTCTGCCCAAAGGTGTGGCTATCACCACCGATTCCTGGGCACTTTGTGTTGTCAGGGAGAGCTACCTCCTCCATCTGACTCAGACACCTCCCCCTTACTTTTCAGGAGAGCCCCTCAGGTTTCCCCTTCACCGGGACCTTCTACTGAAGGAGCTCGCAGGTCTTCTTGAGGACAAGGCAGTGGAACCAGTGCTTCACCATCTCAAGGGCAAGGGGTCCTACTATAGGTACTTCCTCATTCCAAAAAGACTGGAGGCCTAAGCCCCATCCTCGACCTGCGCAACCTGAACAAGTTCCTGGTGAGGGAGAAGTTCAAGATGCTCCCCCTTGGAACATCGCTGCCTTACCTCCAGCAGGGAGATTGGCTATGCTCTTTGGATCTGCTTACACCCACATTCTCATTCACCCCAACCACAGGCAATACCTGCGGTTCGTGGTGGGGGAAGCCACTACAAATACAGGGTGCTGCCTTTTGGCTTGGTTTCCGCCCCAAGGATCTTCACAAAATGCTTGGCAGTCGTAGCCGCCTTCCTCCGCCTCCAGAGGATCTTTGTCTTCCCCTATCTGGATGACTGGCTCATAAAAGGAGGCATGGCCTCAGAGGTGCAGCAGGCAACTGCATGCACTATCCAGGTCCTGCAACACTTGGGATTTGTGATAAACTACCTCGAGTTCCACCTCCCTCCAACACAGTGTTTGGAGTTCATAGGGACAAGACTGGACACCCTCTGGACTCGGTCTCAGAATGGCGGCCTTGGAACGCAGCATGGCTGCCTTCATGGAGCAGCAGCGGGCACTGATGGCTGGTCCACCCGGTCCATCTGCCCCGACCACCAGGACCTCAATGTTCAAGTCGACCCCTGAGGCCGAGCCGATCCTCGGCTGAGGTCTCCCTTGACCTCCCGTTCGGGACCGAGGTCGTTGACACCGGTGCCATCGGCGTCGGGGCAATCGAGACTGAAGCCCTCATGGCTGGAGCCCATTGATTCTTCCTTGGAGGACTCGGCCTGGGTGATGGAGGATGAAGACTCCCTGGGCACCCACCGGACCCGGTGTGTCCCATCGGACTCGCCGGGGTCCGAACCTCGGAGAAGGTCTCCCTAGAGCAGTGATGGCTAACCTTTTTGAGCCCGAGTGCCCAAACTGCCGCACAAAACCAAAGAATTTCCTCAAAGTGCCAGCACGTCAATTAAACCTTAACAACAAGATTTTAGTATCTAAAAACTCTTTATAAAGTTGCCTGAACTATGTAACATCATTTGTAAAGGTTGGAATCTTTGTATTGTCAGAGAATCAATTTGATTCTCTCTCTACATCTGCTTTAACATAATAATCTTTCTCCTTTTGCTCTTTCCTCATTCCTATTTCATCCACTCAAATTTTAACCCCTCCATCCTCAATCCCCACTTAGTCTCCCAATACCCGGCCAATTGTACATTTTTCTTCCCTCCCACACAAAATATTTTTCCCCTCTCCATTTCATTCTCCCAGCCCCATCCCCTTCTAATCTCCCCCAACATCAGCTCCCTTTTAGTTCCAGCCCCACCCAGTATCCGCTCCCTTCTAGTCCCCTCATCAGTCCATTTCCAGTCCTAGCTCCCCCATCCATTTCCAGTCCTATCCGAGTCCCTTCATCAGCTCATTTCCAATACCAGCCTCCCATCAGCCCATTTCTAGTCCTTTCCTAGCCCCACCATCAGCCCATGTTAAATCCTAGCTCCCCTCCACTCAGCCCATTTCTAATCCAAGCCCCCCATGAGCCTACTTCCAGTTCTAGCCCCTCCATTCCATTTCAATCCAAGCCCCCACTACAGCCCATTTCCAATCTTAGCTCCCCCCAACACCCAATTCTCAGTTCTATCCTAGCCCATCCATCAGCCCAGTTCCTGTCCTAGCTCCCTCCCCTAAGAGCCCATTCCAAGCCCCCCTTCCCATCAGTTATTTGCAGTTCAAGCCCCCTTCCACTCAGCCCATTTCCACTCCAAGTCCCCCTCCCCATTAGCTATTTGCAGTTCAAGCCCCCCACTTCCCCTCAGCCCATTTCCATTCCAAGCCCCGTCCCCATCAGCTATTTGCAGTTCAAGCCCCCCACTTCCCCGCAGCCCCAGTCCCGTCCAAGCCCCGGCCCCAACAGCGATTTGCAGTTCAAGCCCACGTCCACTCCGCCCATTTCCCGTCCTAGCAACCGCATCCCAGGACCAGTCGTAGCCCCCCATAGCCCACTCCCTGTCCGAATCCCACCTGCCCATTTCCAGTGCTACTCCCCCATCACCCAATTTTCAGTTTAAGCCCCCCCATAGCCCATTACCAGTCCTAACCTCCCCATCAGCCCACTCCCAGTCCTAATCCCCCATCACTCAATTTTTAGTTTAAGCCCTCCCATAGCCCATTACCAGTCCTAACCCCCCATCAACCCACTTCCAGTCCTAATCCCACCAGTCCATTTCCAGTCCTAATCCCCCATCACCCAATTTTTAGTTTAAGCTCCCCCAGTGCCCATCACCACTCCTAACCCCCCCAGCGCCCATCACCACTCCTAACCCCCCAGCGCCCATCACCACTCCTAACCCCCCCAGCCCAGCGCCCATCACCACTCCTAACCCCCCCAGCCAGCCCAGTGCCCATCACCACTCCTACCCCCCCCAGCCAGCCCAGTGTCCATCACCACTCCTAACCCCCCCAGCCCAGTGCCCATCACCACTCCTAAACCCCCCCCGCCCAGCCCATCACTACTCCTAACACCCCCCCAGCCCAGTCCAGCCCAGCCCATCACTACTCCTAACCCCCCCCAGCCCAGCCAAGCCCAGCCCATCACCACTCCTAACCCCCCCCAGCCCAGCCCAGCCCAGCCCAGCACCACTTCTAACCCCTCCCCAGCCCAGCCCAGCCCATCACCAATCCTAACCCCCCAGCCCAGCCCAGCCCAGCACCACTCCTAACCCCTCCCCAGCCCAGCCCAGCCCAGCCCATCACCACTCCTAACCCCCCCAGCCCAGCCCATCACCACTCCTAACCCCCCCAGCCCAGCCCAGCCCATCACCACTCCTAACCCCCCCCCCAGCCCATCACCACTCCTAACCCCCCCCCCAGCCCAGCCCAGCCCAGCCCAGGGAAAATTAAAAAAAAAAGAAAACCTGTCTGACCCGCGGGCTTAACAGAGCAGCGAGGGAGAAACTCTTCCCTCGCGCTCTGCAAGCCGGCGCGTCTGACTGCAGCTCCAAAGAGAGAGCTGCTACGGGGAGGGCAGGCTCTGCCGGGTACAGGGGGGCCCCGCGGCACGCTCGATTCTGCCGCGGCGGCCCCGACAGCGGCAGCAGACAGGTTTTTTTTTTTTCAATTGCGGACCTTCCAGCGTGCCAGCTGCAAGGCCTTCGCGTGCCACAGGTTCGCCATCGCTGCCCTAGAGGATACCTGGTTCTCTGAGTTCGTACAGGACATGGCCAAGGCCTTCGCCTTCCCGGCGGACGCCAAGGAGGCGCCTCGAGCCGAAGAGCTCGATGCCCTCCAATATGATTTTCCACCAAAGGAAGCCCTTATTGTACCGGTTCCTCCGAAGTTGGAACGGTGTTTGTTCCATATGTGGGAATCACCGGCCTCAATGCCGGTGCTCAGTCAGATGGGTTGATTCCATCTTTCGCGTCTGCAAGAGCCCTGGGTTCCAGAAGGCACAGCTGCCGCACAACTCCATAGTTGTGGAATCGGCCATGCAAAGGCTCAAGAGCCAGAAAACGCACTCCTCGGTACCTCCTGAGAGGGAAGCCCGGAACCTGGATGCCCTCGGCAGAAAGTGCTACCAGGGCTCCATGCTGTCATGCCGTGTCCAAACATACCAGCTGTACGTGGGCATGTACTTACGGGACCTGGCTAAGGAAATTGCCGGGTTCTCAGCTGGCGAGGAACCCATGCAGAAATTCAAAGTCTTGTCCACGGGGATTCGAGAGTGCTCAAAGTTCATGTCTCGAGCAGCCCATGATGGCTTCGAGGCGTCGGCCTGGGTAGCCACAGCTGGCATCGGTGCATGATGCCAGGCATGGCTAATGTTGCCAGACCTAGAGCTATGGGTACAGGACAAGTTGGTTGAGGTCCCCTGCCGAGGTGAGAACCTGTTTGGCAAACCCATGATTGAAAAGGCTGCGGAAATCGAGTACTTGATCCGACAGGACTCTCCAAAAAGACTTCTGCCCCTTCTAAGAAGAAGGGCTCGGGTAAAAAGCCCTTTTTACTGAGGAAGGGTACTGCTTACTGCAACTACCCCACTCACCAGGCCTCCTCAGCTCCCCAGCATGGGCAGCAGGCCAAGGGACAGGGGCATGGCCCGCGTAAGCAGAAGACCCCCAAGCACCAGCTCCCTCCCAGCCAGTTGTGGGTTTTTGACAGCCACTGTATGGTCTCTCTCTAGCCAGGGGTGAGACTGGGCACAGGAGGGACCCTGGCCCTGTACACCTACAGGTGGCCAGCAGTCACCACAGACACCTGGGTCCTACAAATAGTCCAAAAGGGCTATTTGCTCCACTTCAGCCAGGTGCCCCCCTTCTATTTTCCATGAGAGCCTCTAAGACCTCCTCTACACAGGAACCTCCTTTTGCAGGTGTTAGTAGGTCTCCTGGAGGCTCAGGCGGTGGAACCAGTACCCCCACAGCCTGTAAGAGCAAGGCTTCTACTCCAGGTATTTCCTGATACCAAAGCGAACAGGAGGCCGCAGGCCCATCCTCGACCTGTGAAACTTAGTTCCTGGTGAAGTTAAAGTTCAAGATGCTTTCCCTTGGAATTTTGCTGCCATACCTCCACCAGGGAGATTGACTATGCTCCTTAGACCTGAAGGATGTTTACACACACATCCTCATACATCCAGACCACAGACAATATCTCAGATTTGTAGTGGGAGGAAATTGTAAGATATAGTCAAGTTACTCTCCTGTAGGTCCTGGGTTCATGTCACTTCACAGAGGCAGTAGGGTTTGTAATAAAA
Organism: Ichthyophis bannanicus; assembly: GCA_033557465.1. Taxonomy (NCBI): domain Eukaryota; kingdom Metazoa; phylum Chordata; class Amphibia; order Gymnophiona; family Ichthyophiidae; genus Ichthyophis; species Ichthyophis bannanicus. The sequence continues at coordinate 177,777,952 of CM066044.1, forward strand.
CAACCAAACAGGTGTGGCTTGGAGAAAGGTTTTTATGTAGAAATAGGTTTATTGCATAGGTATTGAACAGAGGTATATAGTGATTGTTACAGAGCTGTTTCAGTGTGCATTAATGAATCTGTGTGTGCATGTGTGAAGTGTGAGAGAGAGAGAGGCCAGAACATGTGGGTCAGAGCCTCATGGCAAGAGAGAGAGAGAGAGAGAGCGGGGGAGGGGTGAAGGGAATTGATTATCAGAGCCTCCTGTCCTTCATGTCCGATGAATGGTGGAAGAGAGAGAGAGAGGAAGTGTTTCTGTCCTTTATAGTGAATTGAATCCTCTCCAGCCCTCCCCTTGAGGTCTGCTAGCCACTCCCTTTAAGGTCTGCTATTCTTGATTTAGCAAGGAGGGGCTTCAGACAGGCCTTGGAGACTGAAATCACCAGGGGGTCAGAGTTAATCTCATCTTGTAAACTGTCCTATTACCTTTGGAGACTGAAGTCACCAGAGTCCAAAGCTGCATGAAATGTATGCTGACAGAAATCATTTCCAGTACAGAGTACTTCCATTCGGCCTAGCCTCCGTCCCCAGAGTATTTACCAAATGCCTGGCGGTGGTGGCGGGGTTTCTCAGAAACCAGGGTATCTTTGTCTTCCCATACCTGGACAACTGGCTCATCAGGGCCCCGTCGCCTCAGGAGGCCCAACAGGCCACAACTCGCACTATCAACATACTGCAATATCTAGGCTTTGTCATAAATCAGGCAAAGTCCACCTTGCTCCCCACACTGAACTTAGAGTTCATTGGGGCAAAACTAGACACTCTGCAGGCAAAGGCTTACCTGCCACTGGACAGGGCGCAGAGGCTTCGGGAGCTAGTGTGCCAGATAAACCACAGGTCTCAAATATCAGCAAGGCATTTCCTGCATCTCTTGGGACACATAAAGACTGCTAAAGTCGCTGGTCTGGTGGCTTCACCTGCCTAGCCTGCTCGGAGGAGTGCCTTTCCAACCTCCAGTGTTTTCAAGTCTTGATGACAGATGCATCCCTGCTGGGCTGGGGAGCCCATTGTCAGGACTCCTGCACTCAGGGACTGTGGTCTCCCCAAGAGGGGACACAACAGATCAACGTCTTGGAGCTCCGGGCGATACGCATTGCTCTGCAAGCCTTCTGCCATGTTCCCCACGCATCAATCTGTGCTCGTACAGACAGACAATCAGGTGGCTATGTTCTACGTGAACAAGCAGGGAGGGACTGTGTCCTGTGTCAGGAGGCACTGGACCTCTGTTCCTCTGCCATTAGGGTATGTCTCTCAAAGCGGTTTACCTGCCAGGCCAAGAGAACTACCTGGCGGGCAAACTAAGCAGAATTTTTCAACCTCACGAATGGCAACTGAATCCGGAGGTAGCCCAGCAGATCTTCCTCGGCTGGAGGTATACGTCTATAGACCTCTTTGCCAGTCCGCAGAATCATCAGCTGCTCCAGTTCTGTTCCAGACAGCCACATCCCAGGAGGATGGCTGCAGATGCATTTCTGATCTCCTGGTTGGTGGGCCTCCTATATGCATTTCCTCCCACACCCCTGGTGGCCCGAACTCTGTTCAGAATCTGGGGGACGGCCTCAGTCATTCTGGTAGCCCCCAGATGGCCAAGGCAACCTTGGTTCCCACTTCTTCTCCAGCTGGCAGTGGAGACCCCTATCCTGCTGGGGACAAGGTCCGACCTGTCCCAGGAACAGGGCTCTCTCGTACATCCCAATCTCAGGTCCCTCAGCCTGATGGCATGGCTGCTGAAAGGGTAGTGCCTCGACCCTCTCCTCCTACCTAAGAATATAGAAGAAGTGTTACTGGCCTCCAGGAGGCAGTCCACTAGAAAATCCTAAGCCTTCAAGTGGCATAGATTTGAGGTGCGGTGTAGCCAGCACAATGAAGACCCTTTCTCTTGCCTTGTGCCTGTGGTGTTGCAGTACCTGTTTCACCTCTCTGACTTGCGCCTTAAGTCTAATTCTGTAAGGGTCCACCTGAGTGCGTTGTCAGCACACCACTCACCAGTGGAAGGGCATCCTCTGTCACTTCATCCCTTGGTGTCAAAGTTCCTCAGAGGTCTACTTCTACTAAAACCCCCGGTTCGCCCTCCGGTGACCAAGTGGGATTTGAATGTGGTCTTGCAACGGCTTACTCGCCCACCTTTTGAGTCGATGTCTACTTGCATCTACGCTTCCGCTCCTGGAAGGTACTCTTCCTGATAGCACTCACGTCTGCGAGGTGAGTGAGTGAACTGCAGGCTTTGGTTTCAGAAAGACCGTACATACTGTTTTACAGGAATAGGGTGGTCCTAGGCACCCACGCTAGGTTCCTCCCAGTTTCTCCATTCCACCTCAACCAGTAGGTGGTTCTTCCAACATTCTTTCCCAGACCGCATTCCAGCCAGGCAGAGGCAGTCCTACATACCCTTGACTGTAAGAGGACGTAAGCCTTCTACCTGGAGCGTACGAGGGGACATCGAAGGGCTCCTCAGCTCTTCATCTCTTTTGACCCCAGTAAGCTGGGGCTTCCTGTCTCCAAGCGTACGTTGTCCACCTGGGTGGCAGACTGCATAGCCTGGGCGTACAGGGCAGCTGACCTTCCATTGCAGGGTCGAGTCACAGCCCACCGTGTCAGGGCTAAGGCCACATCATTGGCTCCCTTCTGCTCTGTTCCACTGGCATACATCTGCCGGGCCGCCACCTGGTCTTCAAGCCAGACTTCTGCAGCCCATTACTGCTTGGATGGAGAGTCCCGCCAAGACGGTGCTTTCAGCCAGGCGGTACTCCGGAACTTATTTGAGGTTTAGGCACCTCCTACCCTCCGGCCCTCTGGTGTCAGGGGTGTTGTGTCTCTGCTGGATTCCTATCACAGCTGCTGCAGCTCTTCTAGAGGGAGCCATTTTTCAGCTATGGGTTCTCGGTAGCCTGTAGCTAGGGAGTCCCATATGTGAGGACTGACTTCCTGCTTGTTCCTGGAGAAAGCGTAGTTACTCATCTGTAACAGGTGTTCTCCAGGGACAGCAGGAATCAGTCCTCACAACCCTTCCTCCTCCCCTGGAGTTGCAGTTCTACTATTGCTTTTCTTCTTTTTGCCGTTGTTTAGCTATGTCATTAGACTGAGCAAGATGGCACCCTTGGGCGGGAAGGGGACCGCGCATGCGTGATGAACTCCCAAAGGCTTTCTTTGAAAGCTGGATAATTGCACCGCACAAGGGCTCCATCGGCGCCCATATGTGAGTAATAATTCCTGCTGTCCCTGGAGAACACCTGTTACAGGTGAGTAACTACGCTTTTTCATTCTCCTAGTTTCTTAAAAAAATCAATTTTTCTGTGCTGTTAAATTCTGACTAGTCAAAATTAAAAGATGATTAAATATATTAATATATGCTTTGTAATATCTGTGTTGGCTGAGTAGCTAGCTAAAGCGAGGAAACAGACTGGTGTTAAACCTGGCCCATTCGAGGCGCTGATTTTGGATGAAAAAGATGGCAATGATGACACCATATAATTGATGCAGGCCTCAATGGGCAAACTGGCAAAGTCTTGACTAGTTTGGACTCCTGTCTGGAAGATATATTTAATATCTGTTGCACAACATTTGGTGACTACATGGGAGCAAACTGAATGCATGGAAATACTTCAAATTTCTGGGAGCCAACTAGAGGATTTTCAGATACATGCAGCTATCAAAAAGCAGAACCTATGGTGAAGAAAGTTAAACTGCTTAACAACCATGTGGAAGACCTAAAATCTGTCACTGACACAAAAACAATAGAATGATTAGGGGAATCTAAGGACTGGGCTGATTGCTGCTATGCTTGGCTTGATGGCTAAGAATGCCATTAAAATTGATTGTTGCCAGTGGAATGACTGAGTGTGGTGGTGGAAAGAAACCACAACTTTCAACATAAGAATCCTCAGTGTGACACAGCAGGCCACCTTAACAAGGGTGGAATCTACTCTTTAAAAATGAGATAGAACAGCTTTTAACCTAGATCGTGGTGGAATGCCAACAGTCACGTAGGAATGGATGGTTCAGAGTGAGGTATCTTAAGGGATACTAGATCTGGAAAAACAGGAAAATAGAATATCCTGATAAGAGAGATTGTGGGAAAGGCTAAAGTAGCCCAGGCTTATTAAAATGAAGAGCAGATATAAATGATTCCAGATTACTCCTATCAACCGTTCGGCTCATGTCATGACAGCCATGTGGCGATGGAGCAAGGTCAAGATGTGTTGATCGATAAATCACCTAGATGCAAGAGCTGTCAAAAGAGATCTGTAGGACTTCCTGCTGATGATTCAAGGTAAGCCAGTGGAATTCTTTCAGACAAAAGCTATGACTGGCATACGAGGTGCAATCAAATAGTATCAAGACTTGTACAATAAAACAAGAAGTATAACACTGACAGTTATTGTACTCAGTCTCCTTCAAAGTAGTCCCCTTCCAATTAAACACACTTCTTCCGGCGTTCCTGCCACTGCTGAAAACAATTTTGAAATGACTCTTTCATTTTGCTGTGAAGCTGCTGTATAAAATTTTGCTTAATGGTCTCCAAGTCATCTAAGCTCCTTCCTTTCAGTGGTAATGTTAGTTTTGGAAACAAAAAGTCACAGGGTGTGAGGTCAGGTGAATACAAAGGCTGATAGACTTGCTCGATTTAGTGTTTGGCCAAGAACTACTGGACAAGATGTGATGCGTGAGCTAGGATGTTATCGTGATGAAGCAATCATTCACCATTCCTTTCTGCAACTCTGGCCTTTTACGATGAACTGCATCTCTAAAACAAGTTAGAACTTGGATGTAGTACTCCTTATTGATGATTTGGCCTTTTGAAACATACTCATGATGAACAATACCCTGGTAATCAAAGAAAACTGCGAGCATGACCTTCACGTTGCTCCTCACCTGACAGGCTTTCTTGAGTCTGAGAGAGTCTGGAGTCTTCCATTGTGAGGATTGAGCCTTAGTTTACTGGTCATAATAATAAACCCATGATTTATCACCAGTAATAATCTTTTTGATGAAATCTGAGTCATTTTCAGCGCATTCTAACAACGCCCTAGCTGCAGACAGTCTGTCTTTGGCACAAATTTTGCAGACACATGTCTCATCCCCAAATCTACAGTAAGAATGGACTGTACCGATCTGAAACTGATGTCATCTCCTCAGCAAGCTCCCTGATAGTCAATCAATGATTTGGGCATATTGCGGCACGCACTGCTTCAACTTTGTCTTCATTCCTGCTCATGGATGGCCTTCCAGAACATTTGTCACTGTCAACACTTTGGCAGCCCTTTTGGAAACATTTGTAGCAGTCATAAACTCGAGCACAACTCATGCATACATTGCCATACATTTACTATAATAAGTCTCTTTGCATGAATCTCCAGATTTCTGGCAGAATAAAATGCAAATTCACTGTTCAGTTTTTTCATTCATTGTAAATCTGACAAACTGCTTTTACACAATACCAAACATCACGTGATTAGAAAAAAGTACAGGTGTGCTGCAGCCACTCTGCATATGCAGAGCATATAACTAGGTCACTGTATGCTTAAAAGCATCATGGTGTGACGTTTATATAGCTACACTGCAAGTATAATTTGTATATAGTTCCCCCCGGTTTCTTCCATGTTTTACTACCCTTGTTCTATGTAAACTCAATGTGACCTGTTACATTGTAGTATGTTTTTTGTTTCAACTGTAAACCACACTGATTATAATAGCGTGGTATATAAGAAATATAAATAAATAAGTCTTCATAGATTTTGATCACACCTCGAATGTGAACCAGCGAGCGTTACAGGAACCATCACATAGCAGAGGAAGTGAAAACACTGCTTCAGTGGACAGACCATTTATTAGTGCTCTCTGCAGCCCACATTTCAGGAGTGAAGAATGGTCAGGCAGACTTCTTGAGCGGGAACAGTTTGGATCTGGGGAAGTGGGAGCAGTCCAGGGCAGCTTTCTCCCTTATAGTAGATTGTTGGAACAGGCCACAGCTAAACTTGATGATTATCAAGCAAGAATTCTAAGGCAGAGGACCCACTGGTGTAAATGTTCTGACACCAGCCTGGCCTCAGGGGAATCTCCTTTGTTTTTCTGCCCTGGCCTCTCATAGACAGGATCCTTCAGAGGATTGGCAGTCACCTAGATCGCATAAGTCTAGTCATTTGATTGGCCCTGGAGGCCTTGTTGTGTAGATCTCATAAGGCTCGAGGCAGAGGAGCCCCTCCATTTTTGGCAAAGTAGAGTGCTTCTAAAGGAGGGTCCAGTCCTGGAAAATGCCCCTTTCCTTTCTCTTTTTGCCTGGCCCTCAAGAGAGTACGTCTGAGGAAGAGGGGAGTACTCAATAGGGATCATTGTTGCCTTGCTATAAGTGAGGAAAATATCTACAGGCCTAATATTTGAAGGCATTTAACATTTTACAGCCCTGTAAACCATGTAAATGCCGCTCAGCGGGATATTCAATGGTACAAACACAGTACCGCTGAATATCCCCGATCTTTCCCCCTTCATGCCCCGATGCTAATCGCTTAGCATTGGGGGGGGTGTCATGGGCATTCCAGGGAGTGGAAATGGTGACAGTCACTAACCGGGCAGAGGCGATATTTCATGCTACCCAGTTAGTGACCTGTGGCTAAAAGATAAGCGTAGCAAAAGCTTGCCTATCTTTTAGCCGCAGGGGCTAATCGGGCAGCATGCAATATTGCCGCTGCCCGGTAAGCTATTGCGGCTGGGAGGCCGTGCAGCAAATCTGGATATTCAATAGCAGGACCACATATGACCCCGGCATTGAATATCCAGGGTTAAGGGTTGGCACAGATGGCTATGCATGCTGCAGCAGCGCATAGCTTTCATAATTCAATATCAGGCCCTACATCTTTAGCTTATGTTAAGAGAGACCTCGAGGTGTGGTGCTGAGAAAGATCATGATCACCTCTGAAGGTGTTTGTCGTGGTTATTCTGTCTTTTTTGTAAGATGGGTTGGATAAGGGTCTGGGGCTCGGTTCTCTCAAGGGTCAGGTGGCACCCTGTTCTGTTACAGAAGGTGAGTCCAAAGGAGATCAATGGGTTCTGATCCAGATGTGATGCGCTTTCTTAAAGGTATGCAGCACATTATGCCTCCAAGGAGAGTGTGTTGTTCATCCTGGGATCTAAATTTGGTCCTTAAGGTTCTCTGGAGGGCTTTGCTTGAGTCCTTGTGAGAGGCCATTCTTAAGCACCTCACACTCAAAACAGAATTTCTAGTGACTATTTGCTTCCTAATCTTTCCCCTCATTCCAGCATTTCCAAAACCCTAGTCCCTATCACCCATTCTTTATTCTTTTCACATCTTGTGCCATTTTGTCTATTTACCTTCAACATTTTTTGCCTCCCATTCGAGCCATCTGCGCTCTTTCTGAGAACATCTTAGCCTTGTCACCGTTGTGCTTCCTGCTCCTCCTCCTTTCATCCGGGATATCAGTATGCAGCGAGAAGCCCTGGAAATTTTAAAAATCACAATTTATCTAGTTAATTCCTGAAATTAACTAGATACATTGTCTGAATATCACCCAAATCCCCGTCCCCCTCTCTTTTCCTACTCTAAGCTTATTTCTAGAACTGAGATGGACTTTGCAGCACTTGACAGAATCTGGTTGGGTTCCAAGAAAGATAAACAATATTATAATAGTTTATTCTCCAGGACCAAGCAGTAAGTCAGTCCTCACTTATGGGTGACATCGGCACCGATGGAGCCCCCGTGCGGAGCATTTCCCCAGCTTTCTATGAAAGCCTTTGGGAATACTACACGCATGCGCCTAAAGGTGCCATCTTGCTCAGTCTCTCTTTTTCCATGGAGCCCTTTGGATGTTTTGTCCTAGTCACCCGGAAAGGTTGACGGTTTTTCGAAGATTTCTTTGCCTTTTTCTCCGAGTTCAACACCGGTTCCCCTTCCCGCCGGGTTCGGTACACCGGTATCAAACCTGTTTTCTATTTTTCGGTTTTTGCCCTTCGTGGCTGGCGTTCGCACCCTTTTTTCTGTGCGGGACATGGCCAAGGCCTTGGCGATTCCCGCGGACCCCGAGGAGGAGCCTCGAGCCGAGGAGCTCGAGGCCCTCCAGTATGACTCTCCTCCGAAGGAGGTCTTTACTGTTCCGGTTCCTCCGATGCTGGAACGGCTCCTCTTCCGGATGTGGGAGGCACCGGCCTCGGCGCCAGTCTTGAGCAAGCAAGTTGATTCCATCTATCGACTCCGTAAGAGCCCTGGCTTCCAAAAGGCGCAGCTGCCGCACCATTCCATGGTGGTGGAATCGGCCATGCATCGTCTGAAGAGCCAGAAGATGCACTCCGCGGTGCCCCCGGGCAGGGAGGCCCGGAACCTGGATGCTTTCGGCAGAAAGTGCTTCCAGGGCTCGATGCTTGCTTGCTGTGTCCAGTCATACCAGCTGTACATGGGCATGTACCTCCGAGACCTGGCAAAGGAGCTTGCCAGGTTCTCTGCTGGCCACTCCAGGGAACCTTTGCAGAGGTTCCAGTCTTTGTCTTCAGGAATCCGGGACTGTTCCAAATTCATGTCCCAAGCGGCCTACGATGGCTTCAAGGCTTCGGCTCGTGTGGCGGCCGCCGGCATCGCGGCCCGACGCCAGGCATGGCTGCAGTCATCGGACCTCGAGCCTTGGGTACAGGACAAGTTGGTCGATGTCCCTTGCTGAGGTGAAAACCTTTTTGGCAAACCCATGGCCGAGAAAGCGGCTGAGCTCGAAACCGAGCACCTGACCAGGACAAGGCTGTCCAGAAAGACTTCTGCCCCTTCTCACAAGAAGAAGGGCTCGGGTAAAAAGTCCTTCTACCCAAGAAAGGTGTCTGCCTACAAACCTTTCCTTCAGTACCAGGCCTTCCCAGCTCCCCCTCAGGGGCAGCAGGCCAAGGGGCAGGGACATGCGCCCCGTAGGCAGAAGGCGCCCAAGCCTCCGGCTCCTGCTCCTACCCAGCAGGGAGGGGGTTTTTGACTCCCAAGGCATAGCCTCTCCGCCCCTGCTGCCCCATCCCTGCACAGGAGGTCGCTTAGGCCTGTTTGCCCACAGGTGGCCACCCATTACAGGGGATGCTTGGGTCTTAAGCATCATTCACCAGGGCTATATGCTTCATTTTCAACAACTACCTCCTGTCTATTTTCCAGGAGAACCTCTGAGGCCTCTCCTGCACACCAACCTCCTCCTCCAAGAACTTCAGGGTCTGCTTCTGGACCGGGCGGTGGAGCCTGTACCTCCTCGCCTACAGGGGCAAGGGTTCTACTCCAGGTATTTTCTGGTGCCAAAAAGAACAGGAGGCCTAAAGCCTATCCTAGACCTCAGGAACCTCAACAAGTTCTTGGAGAAAGAGAAGTTCAAGATGCTTACTCTTGGAACACGTCTGCCCTACCTCCAGCAGGGAGATTGGCTATACTCCTTAGATCTAAAGGATGCGTACGCTCACATCCTCATTCATCCAGACCACAGAAAGTACCTCAGGTTCGTGGTGGGAGGAAACCATTACCAGTACAAGGTGCTGCCTTTTGGCCTAACTTCCACCCCACGGGTCTTTACAAAGTGCCTAGCTGTGGTGGCGGCCTACTTGAGGACTCAAGGGGTTTTCGTCTTCCCCTATCTGGACGACTGGCTCATCCGAGGTCAGATTTACCAGGAGGCCAGGCAGGCCACCTTCAGGACTGTCACACTCCTTCAAGACCTAGGCTTTGTCATAAACTTTGCAAAGTCCACTTTGCTCCCCTCCCAGAACCTCGAGTTCATAGGAGCACGGCTGGACTCTCTGCAAGCAAGGGCTTACTTGCCAGAGGACAGAGCTCAAAGGCTCATGGAGTTGGCATCCCGGTTTCTCAGTCTGCCATGGGTTCCTGCCAGGCTCTGTCTGCAGCTCCTGGGACACATGGCATCGACTGTGCATGTGACCCCCAATGCCCGCCTCCACATGAGGCCTGCACAGTGGTGCCTCAGAACTCAGTGGAAGCAGGCCACAGGGAGCCTAGCAGACAAAGTAAGGGTATCAAAACCTCTCCTGGAGTCTCTTCAGTGGTGGCTATACCCCCCCAACTTGCTGCAGGGGGTGCTTTTTCAGGTGCCTGCCCCCACAGTGGTGTTGACAACCGATGCCTCCTTACAGGGCTGGGGTGCACACTGTCAAGAGAGCTGCACCCAGGGCCTCTGGTCCCCATGGGAAGCCACGCAACAGATCAACCTACTGGAACTGCGGGCTATTAGTTTAGCCCTCAAGGCTTTTTCTCACACCTTGGCCCACCAGTCTGTTCTAGTTCAAACGGACAACCAAGTGGCCATGTTCTGTGTGAACAAACAGGGCGGCACTGGGTCCAGGCCTATATGCCTGGAAGCACAGGCCCTTTGCTCTTTTGCCCTCAGGCACCAGATGTTGCTGAGGGCTGTTTATCTTCCTGGCCAGGAGAACTTTCTGGCAGACCGCTTAAGCAGAATTCTGCAGCCCCACGAATGGCAGCTGCACCCTTTGGTGGTTCAACAGATTTTCCTGAAATGGGGACTTCCATCCATGGATCTCTTTGCCAGTCCCCTGAATCACCAACTGCCCACTTATTTTAATACGTTTATACACTCTAAAATTAACCAACGGTAGCTGTTTTCTTCTTGCTTATTATTGAAAAAGGAAAATTAGCTTAATTATACATTAGGACAGGTCTCAGACTTATGAACAGCTTGTCTCCGAAGGAGAACAAATAAGTTCTTATTGCATCAATGACCTTCCTTTTAATCTAAAGTGCTCAGTGCTTTTCAATTTTTTAAAAGTTTGTTAATTTTTGCTGTTTCTCATAAAGAATAAAAAGTCTACTTATCTTGAGTGAATGATGCAGTGCGGTCCCAAAAAAAAAAAACGACGTTTTCAGGTTTTGTTCCAGGCAACCGCATCCCCTAAGGGTGGCGGCGGATGCCTTCCTGATTTCTTGGTCCCAGGGCCTGCTCTATGCTTTTCCTCCCATGCCTCTGGTGGCCCGAACCTTGTTCAAGATTCTCAGGGACAAGGCCTCAGTAGTTCTGGTTGCTCCCAGGTGGCCAAGGCAGCCCTGGTTCCCCCTGCTACTTCAACTGGCAGTGGAGACACCCATGCCTCTGGGATTCCAACCCGACCTTCTCTCTCAGGATCAGGGTTCCCTTCTGCATCCCAGCCTCAAATCTCTCCATCTGATGGCATGGAGGCTGCAAGGGTAGTCTTGGCTCCCTGGGGCCTGCCTCAGGAAGTGGAAGAGGTGGTCTTGGCCTCTAGAAAGCAATCCACCAGGAAAACATATGCCCTGAAGTGGAAGAGGTTCTCCTTGTGGTGTCAGCAACGCAAGGAAGATCCTTTCGGCTGCACTGTGCCAGTAGTACTCCAGTACCTTCTGCACTTGTCCAATCAGGGCCTCAAGTCCAACTCTGTTCGGGTCCACCTCTCTGCTCTGGCAGCTCACCACTCCCTGGTGGAGGGACACTCTCTGTCAGTTCACCCCTTAGTGTCCAGGTTTCTCAGAGGCTTGCTCTTGCTCAAGCCTCCTCTCCGTCCACCGGCCCCTGAGTGGGAGTTGAATGTGGTCTTGCAGCAGCTTACTCGCCCATCTTTTGAACCCATGGCCACATGCCCTCTACGCTTCCTTTCCTGGAAGACTCTATTCCTAGTGGCCTTGACCTCGGCCTGGCGAGTGAGTGAACTTCAAGCCCTGGTCTGTGACAGGCCATACACTCGCTTCTATAGGAACAGGGTAGTCCTTAGGACTCATCCTAAGTTCCTCCCTAAGGTTGTCTCCTCTTTCCATCTCAACCCGGAGGTGGTTCTTCCAACATTCTTCCCTAGGCCCCATGCCAGCCGGGCTGAGACAGTCCTGCATACCCTGGACTGTAGGAGGGCCTTATCCTTCTACCTGGAGCATACGCAGGGGCATAGGAGGACTACTCAGCTCTTCGTATCTTTTGACCCCAATAACTTGGGGGTACCTGTGTCCAAGCGTATCTTGTCCATCTGGGTGGCTGACTGTATCGCCTGGGCTTACAGGGCAGCTGACCTTCCTTTGCAGAGTCGGGTCACGGCCCACCGTGTCAGGGCAATGGCTGCCTCAGTAGCTCATCTCCACTCTGTACCGTTGGCAGACATCTTCAGGGCTGCAACTTGGTCCTCAAGCCAGACTTTCGCAGCCCATTACTGCCTGGAGAGGGAGTCCCGCAGGGACAGTGCTTTCGGTCAGGCAGTGCTCCGGAATCTCTTTGAGGTTTAGGCAGCTCCTACCCTCCAGCCCTCTGGTTGGGCTACCGGTGGAGGTATGTTTCAGTGAAATCCTTTCTCTGATGCTGAGGCTAGAGGGAGCTCATTTTTCAGCTCTGGGTCCCCGGTAGCCTGAAGCTGGGGAGTCCCATAAGTGAGGACTGATTTCCTGCTTGGTCCTGGAGAAAGAGTAGTTACTCCCCTGTAACAGGTGTTCTCCAGGAGCAGCAGGAATCAGTCCTCACAACCCTCCCTCCTCCCCTGGGAGTTGCAGTTGTACATAGTTTATTTTTTCATTTTTGTGTGCTGCTTTTTAGCTATGTCATTTGACTGAGCAAGATGGCACCTTTAGGCGGGAAGGGGACCGCGCATGCGTGTAGTATTCCCAAAGGCTTTCATAGAAAGCTGGGGAAATGCTTCGCACAGGGGCTCCATCGGCGCCGATGTCACCCATAAGTGAGGACTGATTCCTGCTGCTCCTGGAGAACACCTGTTACAGGTGAGTAACTACTCTTTTTCTGACCAGGAAAATACTAGAATTGTTTTAATATTTTGATATTGTAAAGTAGCATTTTTGCGAATGGGTTTCTGCTATAATATACTACTACTGTTAAGCATTTATAAAGCAGTACAAGGCATATGCAGCACTGTACAAACACAGATAGAGACTGTCCCTACTTGTCAGAGTTTACTGTCTAATATATCACCTACAATTATCCAACAATGGAATAAGTTAAACAGTACTTTAAAATGTTAAGACTGTCAAATAATTTGTAATACTGTGCAATGGCATTAATAGGTCATAAAAAGACAGTTATTTATTCATTTGTTCTAAAGGACTTATGGATATACTTTGTTAAAAGAAATGCAGAACAGTGGGGTCCCAGGTACACATATGGTAGTCATGCCAGTTTGTATGATATTTTGTGAGGGCTATCTGAGAAGATTACTAATATCACAGGTCACCATCTTCTCCTCTCACCAGAGCAAGTGGTAGGACTTTGATAGTGTTGCAGCTGATTTTAAGAAGTTAATTCAGCAACTGGTCCATGTGGTTAGACGTGTTATAGTTCTGGAAAACAAAATTCAAGTTCAATGCCTGGAAATGGCCAGTTAATAAACTGCATCTTTTGAAAGGGTCGCATATTCTTTAGAAGGTATGATAGAACAATATGAACAAAGATGGAGGCCTTGATGGACGCGTTATGATTATATTTAGAAAACAGTTATTTATATTCCAAATGTATTTGTTTTTAGTGTTTTCTTTTGCTCTCTAGTCTTTTTCTGTGTAAGATGTCATTTCCTTGTTTTTGAGAAAAAAAAGATTTAATTTTTTAAAAATCTTCTACACATTAGATATACCTGTGGGAATGTTCATACTATTTGGAATTATTTGGGCACTGATCTATGTTTCATTTGGGCAGGTGAATGATGTGGCCTTCAGTCCCAATGAGTTGCACTGTGCCACATGTGGGGATGACGGTAGTGTACGGGTATGGACTCTGGCCAGCATGGAGCTTGTGGTGCAGTTCCAAGTGCTGAATCAGGTGAGTTAGTGACTGCGTGCATGAGATGGTTTGCAACTTTTATCCAGATTCCAGGTGTGAAAAATATAGGGTGTAATTTAGTTCTCTGTATGTGTGACAAGTAGGCTGTAAGTTGGTTCTGAAGAGGGAAGTGTGATCTGTGTAATTCAGCTGAGTATCCTGATCTGTTTGATAGTTGATGCTGTAAACATGTTGTATTGTATGGAACTGCTGACAACTGCCTGTTGTACTTTTTGTGGCAGAGTTGCCTGTGCCTGGCCTGGAGCCCCTCCTCATCATCACACAATGCATCAACCAGTTGGCACATTGTGGCAGGATACAGCGATGGAACCATCCGGGTCTTTACTTTGGCTAAAACAGAGATGGAAATAAAAATGCATCCACACCCATGTGCAGTGACAGCAATTACTTATTCCCAGGATGGTGAGGCTCATTCCTGATTTCTCTATTACAGCAACTGCTAGTCCTCTTGGGATGGTGAAATTTGTTGTTGTTCTCTCTCAATACGTACGATGAATCTGCTACACAAGTGGGTGATATCATTCAGCATCACAAACATGAGTAGCTCCTTCAAATGACTTCCCATACAACTGCCACTTTACATATCCCCTCAGTCTATTTTTGTCCATGCTATCACCCAGACATTGTGTATACTTTTGCTATACTTTCTTTGCCACTAAGGAAATGTGTTCCTCTTTGTCGCTTGTGTTTATTTTCCTCCAAGTTCACCCCAGTTCCCAATTCCCTCATGGCTTCTCCCATTAAAAAGAAAAAATTCCTTGAAAACTGACTTTGATCTCACAAACTACCTCCTTATGCCAGTTTGCTTCACATGCTACTCTTGCAAGCATTGTGTGAAGGCCTTAGACACTTGCCAGTCTTGCTGCTGCTGTTTGAGTCACAGTGTTCCTAGCTGTCCTCACTATGCTAGAATATCACCAAGAGATACAGAGCTTTCAGTATAAGACTACGGTCCTTTCCTTCTGACTCCCCTATCTTCCAAGGAAACGCAAGGAAAGAAAACAAGGTGAGCCTTTCATTGAAAGGAGAAAAGCAGCACTCCGTCCCAGGGAATGGGCCCTTCTCAAGTGAGAGAAAGATCACATGAAAAAGACATTAGATAGATACCTTTCTTGACAGCCTTTCAAATGGAAAGAACATTGAAGTAGTTTAGTTAAATATACACAAACACATATACAAAGAGACAGACAATTGAGTATACACAACATCCAGGTGACAAAAACAGACTGAGAGGATATGTGAAGTGACAGCTGCATGAGAAGTAATGCATCGTACCTAAAGGCTCATAGATAAAAGGCTTGTCATGTTTTGAAGCCAACCTTGAATTTCATAAATGAAGGGGCAAGGTATTCTATAAGGATGGTGCCAGAAATGCAAATGTCGACTGACAGGAACGCTCCAGATGAATTCTAGGAGGCGGCAAAATTGAAGGAAATGCAGTCTGAGAGAAGCATAGCAGCTGAATAGGTGAAAAGGGGATCAATCAGTCTGCCAAGTAATTTGGCTGGTCTTTGTGGAATGCTTGGTGGGTGAAAATCAAGATTTTAAATTTAATGTGATAACTAACTGGAAGCCAGAAGAGGGGGTTAGATCCTGAAATGCCACAGGGATCTTTTGCCAGGCAGCAGCAGTTGTACAGACACAGCTATTGGTGTGGAAGCATATGCCACAGGTGTTACTAATGCTGAAAGACTCTTTGCCAAAGTCACATTTTGCGCAGAGGGAGAGCTCTGCACAAACACTGATGCATGGCAGGGCTCAGTCTAAGATGAAAAAAGCTTAGGAGGTTTGCTTAGCATAGGAGGAGTGATCAGTGCAAGAATAGCCCACTTGCAAAAGGACTGTCAGTCAAGGTTAGTACTGATACTAGTTCTAGAAGCAGACGATTCCTAACTTGGACCTTCCTTACGATTTGCGCTTGAATCTAGGTTCAGCAGCAAAGACATGAGGAAGTGTTTTGGGTTTTTGTAAATAACACTGTCATATCCTTGAAGACGTTATCTCCTGTGAAGTGACTGATAATGTTGGTATTGAAAGAACTAAAGGACCCATCCCCTCCTAGGCCATTATGACATATTTGCCAGGCAAAAGTCCCCATGCTTGATTGAAAAAAGTCACTTCACAGGATTAACATCTGGAGATAATAGATCTAAGGTGACCCAGAGGGATAACACTGTCCAACAGATCACTATAGAGCAGATGGTCTCAGCCCTGTCCTCAGGACACATGTAGCTGGTCAAGTTTTCAGGATAACCATAATGAATATGCATGAGAGAAATTGAATTCAATCGACACAGTGCATGCAAATTTCTCTCATGCATGTTCATTGTGGTTATCCTGAAAACCTGACTGGCTAGGTGTGTCCCGAGGACTGGGTTGAGAACACTTGCTATACAGTAAGACCATTTATCATTCTAGTTCACTGAACACTCATTAGGGTTGTTCTCCAAAATGATCAGACAGAGAAGGATCGAAAGGTCTCATCTCTAATCCTTCTCAGTTGCGCAAGAGTACCTCACTGTCAGAGGACCCTTTGTACCCTGGTTTATACAGAACATGGGAAAGAGATTCTTTTTTCCCTTCATAAGCATAAAGAGCCAAGAACTAATGCATTTAATATCTTGCAATCTATAGATTCACAAGAAGATACTGTTTCTATCCTAGGACTTAGGTTTCTACAGGATTTACAAGCAAACATGTAGTAAAACCCAGTATCTTTGCCCTGATGGCAAAGAAATTAGATTTTCAATGCAGAATGCTAACAATTCCAAGGTTTAGAGTCACACAGCTACCCATATCACTATGTAGTAGTGGAATCCAACTTGGAGTGCAAATCACTTTAAGGAGCATTCCAACACTTCATAAGGAAGAGATCCAATAACTCTCCATCTCATTGGCAAGAAGGTGTTTCAGGGACCGATGTTAAACTTCAGTATTACAGCACACCACCTTTACATGGTGCAATATATACACCAGCGTATCTAAAAACTAAATCCTTTCACTGATTCTCTTCCTCCAAAAGATAGACAGATCCCAAGGCCAGTTGTCCAGTGGTGAGGAATGTGGGGAAAATCTAATCAGATGAGTTTATGAGAGAAGGCTATGGAGCAGGTTCAAAACCTAAAAGCAACACAGACGTCTACTCATAACTTTTTTTTTTTTTTTTTAAATTCCAAAGAAGTCAGGAGGTTTGAGACTGATGATCTTGGACCTGAGAGATTTGGACAAATTCCTTTGTCAAGAAAAATTCAAGATAGTCAAGCACTTACTTTCCAGGAATCTGGTCCTGTATAGGAAATAAGCTCAGGCCTCTTTCTGCATTTATATTGTCACTAGTCTCAGCTTGATGATGTGGCAAACCTCTATTGGTCTTCTATAAATGCACCTTGGGTTGACTGGTTCCTATTTAACCCAGGAACTCCCAGTTCACCCTGCCTTCAGATAGGCCTCTTGTGTGTGAGTCTCTGGAGTGCCTCTGCATTTGCTGATCTTTGATATTTTGATATCTGCTCTCTTCCGATACTGAAACTGTTCTGCCTGCCCTGACTTTTCATGTCCTCGCTTTTGCTCATTGTTTTTGATTTGTTCTATGATCAGTACTACTTCTGCTTCTTCCTCCTGCCTGGCATCTGAAGTCTACCCATCCAACAGGGAACACCTTGGGCCTGTGCTTCAAGTCATAGCAGCCTCTGAATATCAGAGGGTTCAACTCAAAGGGAAAGGGGGCTGTTAAAGATGAATACATACTCCCTAAGTCCATGATGTTCTCTGAGAGAGGACCTGGCTTTGACAAAGGTTAATTCACTGAATACCACCCATTCTCTCTTACATATGGAAGGCTGGTTATACGTCCTGAATCTCAAGGATGCGTATACAAACAATGATTTTCCCTCTTCACGGTTTTGGACTTGAGCCTAATAGAGCAGTAGGCTGAGAAACAGAGAAGCCAGGATATGAGGAACTAAGGGTTTCAGTCACCCCAAACATGTCTAAGGCCTCATCATACTCTGTGTTTGTGTGGCTTTATGAACATGGAGTGGAAGAGCAGCTTAATAGCACAGTGGGCTGAGAACAAGGGAAGCCTGTTTTGAATCCATCTCACTGTCACTTTTTGTGATCTTGAGCAAGTCATTTAAACCTCCTTTGCTTCAGATACAAACTTAGATTGTAAGCCCTCCTGGAACAGGGAAATACCTACTATAACTGAATGTAGCTTGCCTTGAGCTACTACTGAAAAGGTGTGACCTTGCAGCTATTGAACCTATGCTCTATAAGCACACAGTGCCTAAGGGAGAAGCATGGACATTGGGGTATCGAAGGACCCTAACACCAGTACCTGCCTGACTGATATCGCACTCCAGTGTATCGTGATCTGATATAGCCCCAGTTCGTGGGAAGGTCATCCTGAAGGAGCTCCCAGTCCCCAAAGAGAAAATGGTATAGCCTTAGCCATATACCTGACAAAATCCTGGAATGACCAAGCTCAGAAGTACATTGACTTCCTCTCTGAGTCTGATTCAGCAGGCCGAGCAACAGATGAGGTTCCATCAGAGGATAGATCCTCTGATTCTTCTCCTCATGAAAGTCGTCTCCTGAGGAGGATATGTCATTCCAGGATTTTGTCAGGGATATGGCTAAGGCTATACCATTTTCTTTGGAGACTAAATATGAGCCCAGGGCAGAAGAATTGGAGATCCTGCAGTATTCCTGTGCCCCAAGGAAGAAGTGACAGTGCCCGTGCATTGCATCCTTCAGAGGTTACAGATGAGAATGTGAGAGACACCCCATCCCCCTTTCTCTATACCTCCTGTCAGTAGAATGCTTGACTCCATGTACTGAGCTCAAAAGGCTCCTGGATTCAAGAAGCCCTAGCTTCCGCACCTCTCTTTAGTCATTGAATCTGCTATCAAAATTCCAGGACACATTCCTCAACACCCCCAGGGACGGAGGCCCGGATATTGTATTCTTTTGGGAGGAAAGTGTTTCAGAGTTCCATGCTTGCTGCCCGCATGGCCTCTTACCAGCTCTACATGGGCACATAAGGGGTTTTAGTATTAGACCTGTTTTGGGGTTGTTAACTGTGCGTCACCTTGAATGCTGTAGGGCATATGGCGGATACAAAAATTTTCAAATAAAATAAATAAATGTTTCTGAAGGACATCATGCATAGCCTTAATATGTCCCAGTTTCTTCCTCAAGAGAAAATGGAGCAGTATCATTCCCTAGTGAGACACAGCAAGGACTGCTTGAAATTCATGGTCTGAATGACCTATGACATTTTCAATACAGTATTGAGAGCTTCTGCAGCAGGTACTGGTGCCTAGAGACTCACCTTGCTCTGGGTCTCCAGACCTTCAACCATTAGTGCAAGACAAGCTTGCTAATGTACCATGCCATAGAGAGAATCTCTTCGGAGATGAGGTCTAAGAGAAGGCAAGCTTTATCAAAAAAAAGCACATCACTCTTTGAAATCTCTCAAGGCACACATCTGAGCTGGCTTCTTACTGTAGGAGGTATCAAGGTGGCAACCAGAGAAAGACTTGCTATTTTCAAGGGCACATGTTCTTCCCTGGTTCTCCATGTAAGCCGATTCCTTGAGCACAGCCAAAGTGAGAAAAGTTGCAAAAGGCCCAACCTGCTCTTCAGCCAAATCCAGGGGCAGGGTTTTGACCGATTCCTGCAGAGCATAGCCGCTCTACCTGTAGCCTCAAAAGAGGACTCTGCTATAGGAGGGAGGCTCATTCTCTGCCCCGAGTTTGCCCCTTCTAACCTCCGACACTTGGGTCTTGCAGATTATCCAAAGAGGCTACAAATTGCATCTATTCGACTTTCCTCTAAATTGCCTTCTGATGGTTGAGTTCCTAAACCCTCTGCATTAGGAACTACTTCTGAAGTCTCTGCCTTTCAAAATAATCTAGCAATCAAGCTTATTCCACCAGGACAAGAAGGGTGGGGATTTTATTCAAAGTATTTCATAGTTTCCAAGAAAATGGAGGGATACTGCCCCATCTTAGACCTGAGATCTGAAGAAATATCTGGTCAAAGAAAAGTTCAGAATTTCTCTAGGCAGCCTACTTCCATATCTCTAAAGAGAAGATTGACTATTCTCTGTGGACAAGCAGGAATTAAGTCTTCAAGTATGAGTGATGTCACTGACAGAGCCCTGCACGGGAACACTCCCCAGCTTCTAGTGGAAGCTTTTGGGAGATGCCTGCGCACTTACCTGACATGACACCATCTTCTCCAGTCTTCATTTTCCGCAGAACCCCAGAGATGTGCATAGGTTGTCTGTCGGTAAACATTTTGCTTTTTTCCCCTTCAGGAGTCCTTTTTCTGCTTGTTTTACTGTTCTGCCTGCTGTCGGTAGTGTCTGGTCCTTCGAGCGCAGTTCTGCCATCGGTTCTGGTGTTTTTCAGTAACACTTCTTTTCTTATATTTTTTTCCCACTGCCTGGCTGGGCCTCTAATTTACCGTACAGCCGTTTGATCTTGCCATGTCCATCTTCCCAGACATGTACCAGAAACCGGCCAGCGAGTTCAAGAAATGCACCAAATATGCCAGGACCATCTCGGTCACTGACCAGCACAATTGGTGCCTCTAGTGTCTGGGTCCTGATCCACCAGCCCTTTTCTTGCAATTTGTGATTGCAGATGACAAGGAGAAGCCTGAAGGGTCGGGAGAAGCAAAGAGAATCCCTCTTTGAACAGAGGTCTGATTCAGTGTCTGCGGCACTGGCATCGATCTCTGTGACTCCTCTAGGATCTGCCAAAGGTGCATCAACATAAAGAGGTTCCCAGGCTCATTTGGAGCCTGGAGCATTGGCTATCTGTCAATTTCCGCATGGAATCGAAAGACTCAAACTCGCCTTCATTGACGTCAAAGGGGAACCCTTTCGAGCACCGGGTGAAGCCCCATGTGTATCGGCATCACAGCCCTTTCCAACACGATGTCAAGAGTGATCGGCCAGCCATGGTGCCCCGGTAATCAACCTCCAGAGCTTCAGAGGGGCATCAGCCGTCTTCCGACAATAGTGGCCATGTCTATACCCATGCAGGGATGCTGGCGACATTGGTCGAAGCTGCTCAGGCCCTAAGGCCTTTGGAATCGGCAGCCATGGAGGAACGCCTTCAGGTGCTCAAGGCCCGCATCGCATCGATGCTGGAGCAACAGCTGACTGGTTCTTCGGTGCCCAGGCCATAGTCATTGAGCTGCAGAGGGGAACCCTCCGGTAGGGGAACGGCTCACTCTTTTTGTCCATAGGTGGCCTGTAATCACTTGGGATGCATGGGTGCTACAAATAATCCAAAGTGGCTACATGTTGTACTTCGTCAAGCTGCCTCCTCCTTGCCCCTCCGAGGGTGTGCCCCCCTCGACCCCCTGCATCTAAACCTCCTTCGGGGGAAATCTCCACCCTTCTGGCTGATCTCGACATTGAGCTCATACCTCAGGAGCAAGTCAGACAGGGATTTTACTCCAGGTACTTTCTGGTCCCCAAGAAGATGGAGTTGGGGGGGGGGGGGTTCCGGCCCATCCTGGACTTCTAAGACCTCAACACCTTCCTGGTGTGAGAAAAGTTCAAGATGGGACCCTGCTCCATTATCTTCAGAAAGACTATTGGCTATACTCCCTGGATCTAAAGGATGCGTATACCCATACACCAATCCATCCTGTCCACAGGAAATTTCTCAGATTTGTCCTGGGAGGACAGCACTTTCAGTACTGGGTGTTATCCTTTGAACTGGCCTCGGTACCTTGTGTCTTCACAAAGTACCTTGGCGTGGTAGTGGCCTATCTTAGAACACTAGGGGTTTTTATCTTCCCTTACTTGAATGACTGGCTCATAAAAAGCACCACTCTGGACGGAGTCCGGCACTCAACACAGTTGACCATCCGGGTGCTAGAGCTGTTGAGTTTCATTGTCAATTACCCAAAGTCTCATCCTCAGCCCACCCAACAACTGGAGTTCATAGGAGCTCTCCTCGACACAACTCAGGCAAAGGCCTTTCTCCTGCTGGACAGACTCCAGAGATTGACAGTTTAGGTCCGTGATACCCAGCGATGTCTGCAGACAGTGGCTTGCGGGATGCTGACCCTGCTCGGCCACATGGTCTCTACAGTGCACGTCACTCCCCTGGCTCATCTGTCGATGAGACAAGCTCAGTGGATACTGAGTACTCAGTGGAAGCAGTCCACCGGCCGCCTTCAGGATCAGGTGGCAGTCACTGTATCCCTTGTCCAGTTCCTGCATTGGTGGTTGGATCCTCAGAACCTGCTCAGGGGCCTCCCTTTTCAGAAAGCACCACTGCAGAAGACAAAGATTATGGACGCATCCAAGCTGGGTTGGGAGGCACATCTGGATGGCCTCCACACTCAGGCTATCTGGTCCAAACAAGACAGCCTGCATCTGATACATTTATTGGAGATATAAGCCATAGTGAATGCCCTCAGGGCTTCCAGGGTCACCTGGCCAACCAGATTGTTCTGATTCATACTGACAATCAGGTCACGATGTATGTATTACATAAACAAGCAATGGGGCACGGGATTGTGTCTTCTGTGCTGGGAGGTGGTCTGGTTGTGGAAGTTTGCCATCACTCACAGAATGGAGTTACAGGCCACATATCTGCCAGTGGAGCAGAATATCCTAGTGAACCAGCCGAGCTGTGGACTCTGGACAGGGCTATCGCAGCCCAGATCTTTCAGAAGTGGGGTACCCTCTCGATAGATCTATTCACTACTCAACACAATGCCCAAGTGGATCATTTCTGCTCCTGGGTCATCTCACACAGCAGGCTGGCTGGCTCCAGATGCTTTCCTCCTGCACTTGGGAGGAGCACCCAATATATATGTATCCCCCCATGCCTCTCATAGCGAAGACCCTGCTGAAGCTCCAGATTGATTCTCATCGTGCCGTATTGGCCCAGGGAGCCATAGTTTCCCTTCTGCTTCAACTCTCCCAGTGGGAGCCTCTGCGGTTGAGCTGTGCCCCGGACCTTATCTTGCAGGAGGATGGGTGGATGCTTCACCCCAACGTCAGATCCTTGGCCTTCAGTGTGTGGATGTTGAGAGGCTAGTCCTGTTGGAGCTTAATCTGCCTGATGGCATAATAGATGTTCTTTTGGCCTCTAAGAGGACCTCAATGAGAAGGTCTTATGCTTTCAAATGGAAGAGATTTTCTTCCTGGTGATCAGCACTCGCACTGGATCCCTTTACTTGTTCCATCAACAGGCTCCTTGAGTACCTCCTACACCTCTCAGAGTCAGGTCTCAGATTTAACTCTGTCAGTGTCCACCTCGGCGTTATTGGGGCCTACAATCACAGTTTTGAGGGAACGTCCATATCATCTCAACATTTGATAATTCATTTCATGCGAAGCTTGCTCCTTTCAAAACTTCCCTTCAAGCCTCCGGCAGTAGCTTGGGACCTGAACTGCGCCAGAACCACATTGATGATGGCTTCTTTTGAGCCACTCTGCTCCTGCCCCTTGAAGTTCTTGACTTGTAAGGTTTTGTTTCTGGTCACAGTTACCTTGGCATGCTGTGTTAGTGAGCTCCAGGCTCTAGTGGCTCATCTGCCGAACATCAGGTTCCATCATAGAGTGGTCCTCCGCACTCATCCTCGATTCCTCCCAAAGTAGTATCCACTTTCCATCTTAGTCAGTCGTTCTATTGACTTTCTTCCCAAGGCCTTACGCCTGTAGAGGAGAAGTAGCACTGCACACATCGGACTACAAGCAAGCCTTGGCCTTCTACCTAGACTGGACGAAGGACGCCCCAAAGGTCCATCCAGTTGTTTGTCTCTTTTATTTATTTTATTTATTTATGCTTATTTTCTATACCGCTTTTTCCAAAGATCAAAGGCGGTTTACAGGTAACATTTAGTGAACATGGTTTTACATAGAACATCGTTTTTTTTTCATAACTATGTACAGTTAACTTACGATAAACGATAACATGGAACATTGTTACAGAACTATATACAGTTTAACATTAGCTAGTAATGCTTTGACTATTTACATTGATTCTTCGTTAAATTAAACCTAGTTTCTTAAGTGTACTGAGTGTTGAGGTTTGTTGAACTGTGGTTAAGGAGGATTGTTATGGTTGTGTGGTGTGTTGGATGGAGGTGATTCATTAAGATTTGCGAAGTGTTCTCTAAATAGAAATGTCTTTTGACCCCAGCAAGCTAGGAGCTGCCGTTTCCAAATGCACTCTTTCAATTTGGTTGGCATACTACATCTCTTTCGCTTATGCCCAGGCTGGCCTGAGCCTTCGATGGTCATGTCACAGCTCACAAAGTCAGAGTCATGGTGACGCCGGTGGCCAATTTGCATGCGGTCTACATGGAAAAGATGTGCAGGAATGCTATGTAGTCTTCTGTCCACAAATTCACATCTGGATGGGGATTCCCAACACAAAAGCAACTTCAGCCATTCTGTACTCCAGCATCTGTTTGAGGATTAGAATCCATTTCCATCCCCCCAAGGCCCTTCTGTCTGTCCAGACTACCAAAAAAAAGAAAAAAAAAGAAAACCTGAGAAAACCACAGTGCATAAATGCTTATGAATGAGACTATATGGTAAAGATGATGAATCAGATGAGTTTGCCCTTGGGAACTACCAATGCTGTATGTAGTTGATTCTCCAGTTTTTATTTCAATTGCCTCTGTTGGGCTTCTCGGCCTCTTAGGTTTTCGGTAGCCTATAGCTTGGGAGTCCCATACGTGAGGACTTCATTCCTGCTTGTCCATGGAGAAAAGGTAGTTATTCACTAGTAGCAGGTATTCTCTGTGAACAGCAGGAATAAGTCCTCACAACCCTCCCATCTACCCAAGGAGTTGTCTTCTGCTACAGCTTTGTTATCATACTAGAAGAAGATGGCACTGTGGCAGATGGGAAAGCAGGCATGGTGGAGCCTCCCAAAAGCTTCCAATAGAAACCGGAGAATGTTCCTGTGTGGAGTTCCGTCGGTGACATCATCCATACATGAGGACTTATTCCTGCTGTCCACGGAGAACACTTGCTACAGGTGAATAACTATCTTTCTGATCTAAAGGATGCACAGAGCACATACAGATTCATCCTAGTCATAGGAAGTATCTCAGAATTGTAGCAAGGCAATAGTACTAGCAGTACCACATTCAGCTCCTTGAGTTATTTACCAAATGCCTTGCTGTAGTAGTTGTGTTTCTCCAGGACCAAGCAGGAAGTCAGTCCTCACTTATGGGTGACGTCGGCGCCGACGGAGCCCTCGCGGAGCAATTTTCCCCAGCTTTCAAAGAAAGCCTTTGGGATTGCAGCGCGCATGCGCGGTCGTCTTCCCGCCCGAGGGTGCCATCTTAGCCAGTCTTCTTTTTTCCGCGGAGCCCTACAGACGTCCCCGTCTTGTCCCCGCGAAAAAGTTGATTTTCTTCTTTGTTTTATCCTTTTTTCTTTCGGTTCGACGCCGATCGTTTTCCCGCCCGGACTCGCGACGCCGGTCTCGAGTCCTCTTACTTTTTTCGGTTTTTCTGACTTAGTCAGCTTTCGTTTTCGTTTTCCCTGGCAGCCCGGTCCTTTGACCTCGCAGGGGCCCTTTTTCCCCCATGGCTGCCAGTGGGTTTAAGCGGTGTGGTCGGTGTGACCGAAATATGTCACTAACCGACACACACGACTTTTGCCTCCGCTGCCTGGGCCCGGATCATGAGGAACTGATCTGTGGGCCCTGCAGCAAACTGTCCTCAAAGGCGTTGAGGAGTCGGCGGCATCAGCGTGAGAGAATCTTCGCTGACCCCAGCCGTACCCGGACCTCGTCGGAGGCCTCCGTGTCGAAAGGCTCCAGCTCGGACCGTCGCCGGAGCTCCTCCGACCGGGGTTCTCCCTCCGGGGACCATCGTCGGAAGGAAAAACTCGCGAGGGCGGCGTCGGTGGACGCTCCTGGTTCCGCGAGGGCCAGGTCGCATAGCCCCGACAGCCGCCCCGGGTCCTTGGAGAAGGAACACGTCCCGAAGCGACCTTGCCTGGAGTCGGAGATGCCTGCCCGGGTAAGTCCTGTGGTCCTTCTGGACTCGCCTCCGCGACAGCCGACGTCGGGCCCGACGCCGTCGGGGCCCGAGTCGGGGGCTGCTGGGTCACCTGAGCTCGGACTCAGGTTGACGGCCTTGGAGAGCAGACTGTCTGCCTTCATGGACCAGCAGAGGGCACTGCTCGCTGGCTTCGCTGGCGTCGCTGCCCCGACCGCCGGGACGTCGACGTCCAAGTCGACCCCGGAGACCGAGCCGATCCTCGAGTCGATGAGAACTCGAGT
Organism: Ichthyophis bannanicus; assembly: GCA_033557465.1. Taxonomy (NCBI): domain Eukaryota; kingdom Metazoa; phylum Chordata; class Amphibia; order Gymnophiona; family Ichthyophiidae; genus Ichthyophis; species Ichthyophis bannanicus. Next base: position 177,804,049 of record CM066044.1, read on the forward strand.
CGATCCTCGGTCGAGGTCGCCCTCGGCCTCCCGTTCGGGACCGAGGTCGCCGACGCCGACTCCCTCGGCGTCGGGGCGGCTGGCGCCGCACCCTGCCCGGGCCGACCCCACCGAGTCCTCGTCGGAGTCGGTCTGGGAGTCTGAGGAGGAAGAGTCGCCTGATTCTTTCCGGACTCGGTGTGTCCCATCGGACTCACCGGAGTCCGAGCCTCGGAAGCAGTCCCCCCCGGAGGACGCCCGGTTCTCGGACTTCGTTAGGGATATGGCCAAGGCTTTGGCCTTCCCTGCGGATCCCGAGGAGGAGCCTCGAGCCGAAGAGCTCGATGCCCTCCAGTATGACTCTCCCGCGAGGGAACACTTTACTGTGCCGGTTCCTCCTATGCTGGAACGACTACTCTTCCGCATGTGGGAGAGTCCGGCCTCCTCACCGGTCCTGAGCAAGCGGGTCGATTCTATCTATCGAGTCCGCAAGAGCCCTGGCTTTCAAAAGGCACAGCTGCCACACCATTCCATGGTAGTGGAATCGGCCATGCACCGTCTTAAGAGCCAGAAGATGCACTCCTCGGTGTCTCCTGGCAGGGAGGCCCGTAACCTGGATGGCCTTGGCAAGAAGTGCTTCCAGGGCTCTATGCTCGCATGTCGTGTCCAGACTTACCAGCTATACATGGGCATGTATCTCCGGGATCTGGCTAAAGAGCTAGCCGGATTCTCCGCTGGTCTCTCCGAGGAGCCCTTGCGGAGGTTCCTAGCCTTGTCCACTGGCATTCGGGAATGCTCAAAGTTCATGTCCCGAGCAGCCTATGATGGCTTTGAAGCCTCGGCTCGAGTAGCCGCAGCCGGCATCGGTGCCCGCCGACAGGCTTGGCTTCAGTCGTCAGACCTTGAGCCCTGGGTGCAGGACAAGTTGGTCGATGTCCCCTGCCGAGGCGAAAACCTCTTTGGCAAGCCCATGGCGGAAAAGGCTGCGCAAATTGAGACTGAGACTCTCACCAGGACCAGGCTTTCTAGGAAGACCTCCGCCCCTTCCCAGAAAAAGAAGGGCTCGGGAAAATAGACCTTTTACCCGAGGAAGGCGGCTGCCTACAAACAATACCCCCATTATCAGGCCCCTGCAGCTCCCCAACAGGGCCAGCAGGCCAAGGGACGGGGTAACGGGTCCCGTAGGCAGCAAGCCCCCAAGCCTGCACCACCAGCCCCTGCTCAGCAGGGTGGGGGCTTTTGACTCGCTAAGCATAGCCTCTCCCCCCCCGCTGGTTCCCTCCAGCACCGGAGGCCGGCTGGTTCACTTCGCCCACAGGTGGTCCAGCATCACCGCAGATGCCTGGGTGCTTCAGGTCGTGCGAGAAGGCTATCTTCTCCACTTCCATCAGGTCCCTCCCTCCTATTTTCCGGGAGAACCTCCACGCCCCCCTCTGCACAGGGAGTTGCTCCTTCAGGAGTTAGCAGGTCTTCTGCAGGAACAGGCGGTGGAACCGGTGCCACACCACCTGAGAGGTCAAGGCTTTTATTCAAGGTATTTTCTGATACCAAAGAGAACAGGGGGCCTCAGACCCATCCTGGACTTGCGCAACCTCAACAAGTTCCTTGTGCGGGAGAAGTTCAAAATGCTTACCCTTGGAATCCTTCTGCCCTACCTCCAGCAGGGAGATTGGCTATGCTCCTTGGATCTAAAGGATGCCTACACGCACATCCTCATCCACCCAAGCCACCGCCAATACCTAAGGTTTGTGGTGGCAGGAAATCATTACCAGTACAGAGTACTGCCCTTTGGCCTCTCCTCCGCACCGCGAGTCTTCACAAAATGTCTCGCGGTCGTGGCGGCCCATCTCCGGCTTCACGGCCTCTATGTCTTTCCGTACCTCGACGACTGGCTCATCAGAGCAGCGTCCGCTCAGGAGGTCACCAACGCCACCTGCCGCACGGTGACTCTGCTGCAGCACTTGGGCTTTGTCATAAACTTCGCAAAGTCCACTTTGCTCCCCTCACAGGATGTCGAGTTCATCGGCGCAAGGCTGCACACTCCTCAGGCGCGAGCATTCCTACCGCTCGACAGGGCTCAACGGCTCATGGACCTAGCCGACCGCTTTCGCAGCCAGCCCCTGGTCTCCGCCAGGCGCTTCCTGAGACTGCTCGGCCATATGGCTTCCACCGTCCATGTGACCCCCAATGCCCGCCTGAATATGCGGTCTGCGCAATGGTGTCTCCGCCAGCAGTGGCGACAAGCCACGGGCAGCCTAGCAGACCTAGTGCGCGTTTCCGAGCCGCTGGTCTCGTCTCTCCGGTGGTGGCTCCGGCAGCCGAACCTGATATTCGGAATGCCTTTCCAGTCACCTCAGCCGACCCGGGTGCTGACCACCGATGCATCCCTCCTGGGCTGGGGAGCACATTGCCAAGAGGCACGCACTCAGGGCCTCTGGACCACGTGGGAGTCTGCTCAGCAGATCAACTTCCTGGAGCTCAGGGCGATCCGCCTGGCTCTCAAGGCCTTCTCCCACCTGACTTCCCAACAGTCCGTCCTTGTCCAGACGGACAATCAAGTTGCCATGTTCTACGTGAACAAGCAGGGGGGCACGGGCTCCTTCCTCCTCTGCCGGGAGGCACAGAAGCTCTGCTCTTGGGCCGTCAGTCACGGCATTCTCCTCAAGGCAGTTTATCTCCCGGGCCAAGAGAATTGCCTTGCAGACAAACTCAGCAGGGTCCTCCAGCCGCACGAGTGGCGTCTGGATCCCTTGGTAGTTCAGAAGCTCTTCCTCAAGTGGGGTCTCCCCACGGTGGATCTCTTTGCCAGTCCTCACAACCGGCAGCTTCCTCGCTTCTGCTCTCGTCGGCCACACCCCCTCCGGGTGGCGGCGGACGCCTTTCTGATCTCGTGGTCGGGGAGCCTTCTGTACGCTTTCCCTCCCATCCCGCTGGTCTCTCGGACTCTTTTCAAGGTTCTCCGAGACAAAGCCTTCATGATCCTGGTGGCCCCTCGCTGGCCCAGGCAGCCGTGGTTTCCGCTCCTGCTGCAACTGGCGGTGGAGGATCCAATCCCTCTGGGGGTACAACCGGATCTCCTCACTCAGGATCAGGGGTCTCTCCTGCACCCCAACCTCAGGTCTCTCAACCTCATGGCCTGGCTGCTGAGAGGGTAGTCCTTGCTCCCCTTCTCCTGCCGGCGGAGGTGGAGGAGGTCGTCTTGGCTTCGCGACGGCCTTCTACCCGAAAATGCTACGCCCTTAAATGGCGTCGCTTTGCAGTCTGGTGTACCCAACAGTCTCAGGATCCCTTCTCCTGCCCGGTGTCGGTGATCTTGCAGTACTTGCTGCACCTCTCTAATCTAGGACTTAAGTCCACCTCCGTCAAAGTTCACCTCAGTGCTCTTTCAGCACATCATGTGCCGGTGGACGGCAGACCTCTCTCCAATGACCCTCTCGTAGCGAGGTTTCTCCGAGGTCTCCTTCTACGTAAACCACCTCTGCGCCCGCCAGCGCCTGACTGGGACCTGAATGTGGTTTTGCAGCGGATCACCTGTCCGCCTTTTGAACCTATGGCTACCTTTTCTCTCCGTTTTCTGTCTTGGAAAACACTGTTCTTGATAGCCCTCACTTCCGCTAGACGCGTGAGTGAATTGCAGGCCCTCGTGTCTGATCCCCCTTACACTAGGTTCTACAAGAATAGGGTAGTCCTACGGACTCACCCAAAATTTCTGCCTAAAGTGGTCTCCCCTTTTCACATCAATCAGGAGGTGGTACTTCCAACCTTCTTTCCCAGACCACACTCCAGCCGAGCTGAGACGGTCCTCCATACCCTGGACTGTAGAAGGGCATTGAACTTCTACCTTGACCGTACGCGGGAGCACCGTAAAGCTGCTCAGCTTTTTGTGTCTTTTGACCCCAATAAATTGGGGCTCCCGGTCTCCAAGCGTACTCTGTCCATCTGGGTTGCGGACTGTATCTCTTGGGCTTATGGGGCAGCCGGACTCTCCTTAGATAGTCGAGTCACGGCTCATTGCGTTCGGGCAAAGGCCACGTCAGTGGCTTACCTCCGCTCTGTTCCGCTGGCAGACATCTGCCGGGCCGCTACTTGGTCTTCGAGACAGACTTTTGCGGTCCATTACTGTCTCGAGAGGGAGTCCCGTAGGGACAGTGCTTTCGGACAGGCAGTCCTCCGTAATCTCTTTGAGGTCTGAGCAACTCCTACCCTCCATCCCGGATGTGGGCTACCGGTGGGCGATAATTCAGCGAAGATTCTATCCTTCTGTGCTGCTGAGCTAGAGGGAGCTCATTTTTGTGCTTAGGGTCTCCGGTAGCCTTGAGCTTGGGAGTCCCATAAGTGAGGACTGACTTCCTGCTTGGTCCTGGAGAAAGCGTAGTTACTCACCTGTAACAGGTGTTCTCCAGGAGCAGCAGGAATCAGTCCTCACTACCCTCCCTCCTCCCCTTGGAGTTGCAATCGTCTGCTTATGTTCTTTTTGCAAATTTTTATGCTGTCTTTTTTAGCTATGTCATCTGACTGGCTAAGATGGCACCCTCGGGCGGGAAGACGACCGCGAATGCGCGCTGCAATCCCAAAGGCTTTCTTTGAAAGCTGGGGAAAATTGCTCCGCGAGGGCTCCGTCGGCGCCGACGTCACCCATAAGTGAGGACTGATTCCTACTGCTCCTGGAGAACACCTGTTACAGGTGAGTAACTACGCTTTCTCCACAGGCTAGGAGTTCACATTTTCCCCTCCTTGGACAATTGGCTGCTCAAAAGTGCCACTCCAGAAGGAACTTAGAAATCAACATGAATTACCATTTGTGTGCTGGAACTACTAGAATTTGTAGTCTGTTATTCCAAATCCCATTTCTGCCCCACCCAAAAATTGGAATTGATCAGAGCTCTGCTTGACATGACTTAGGCTAGAGCTTTTCTCCCACACAACAGACTATCCAAGCTAACAGCGAAAATTCAGGAGACTCAAATGTGTCAGCAGATTTCAGCTCATGCCATGTTTACATTACTAGGCTACATGGTCTCAACAGTACATGTAACAGCCTTGGCACGTCTCGATATGAGACAACCTCAGTGTAACTTGAGTACAGAGTGAAAGTGGGCCACAAGAAGCCTCAAAGACATTCAGTCCATCACCATTCCACTCATTCAATCTCTGTCCTGGTGGATAATACAATCTGGCAAAAGGTCTTTTCTTCCAAATTCCCCTTCCACAAAAATTACGACAAAAGATGCGTCCAAACTGGGATGGGGAGCTCACCTCAATGGGTTTCACACTCAGGGTGTTTGGTTCCACCCAAGAAAGTCTCTATTAGATAAACTTCTTGGAAATAAGAGAAATAGCAAACACTCTAAAGGCTTTCAAAGATCATAAGAACATAAGATATGCCATACTGGGTCAGACCAAGGTCCATCAAGCACAGTATTCTCTTTCCAACAGTGGCCAATCTAGGTCACAAGTACCTAGCAGTTTCCCCAAAAGACACAGGTTCCACAATGCTTGTATTGGGGCAAGCAGTGGATATCCCAGGTCCCCTTTGATAATGGTTTATGGACCTTTCCTCCAGGAACTTGTCCAAACCTTTTCTAAACCTGTCTACACTAACAGCTTTTAGTACATCGTCTGATAACACAGGTCTGCAAAAAAAAATTCTTCGAGAGCTGTTTTGGTTATTCCACGTAATCTTTGTTTTTTGGTGCGCTGAATCCGAAAATGACCTCCATTTTGTCATAGGACATCACGTTTCCTGACAATTTAGGTAACTATGTTAAATAAGGCAATACCTCAAAATAAATGGAAATAGACTTATAAAATTAAAGTTTTATTACAATATTTTCATGAAAACCCTTTTTTGAACTGAAAAGAGCTCACCTACACACACTAAACTAGATTCTTCTTCCTTGTGAGGCTCCTCTTGGTGCATTTACGCTTGTGAGTAGCATCTGGAATGTCTCTCTGAAGCATCCAACAGTAGTCTTCCATCATTGTAATGCTCCATTTTCCCTGGTATCTCCTTTCCATTTCTTTAATGTCTGGGTGGAATCGTTCACCTTGTTCCTCACTCACAGCTCCCAAATTTTCAGGAAAGTAGTCAAGGTGGGACTGGAGGAAATGCATTTTCAAACTCATCAGGCAACCTAAACTTGAAATGCTTTCAGCATTCGTCCAACAATCTTTTTGTAGTGAGGATCTTTGTTATTGCCTAAAACTTTCTGTACGACTTATTTAAATGCAATCCACCCTTCTTTTTGAGGATCCGTCATGGTATTGACAAACTCTTGATCAACTATAAGCCTTCTAATGTCTGGTCCGACGAACACATCTTCCTTCAATTTTGCCTCCGACAGGCCTGGAAACTTGATGACCAAGTATTTGAAGCATTTTCCATCTCTTGGAAGTGATTTTACGACTTGCTTCATCAATCCCAATTTTATGTGGAGAGGTGGTAAAAGAACTTTATGGGAAGGTACCAAAGTTTCTCGGAGGATATTTTTTTCACCGACTGTTAGCACCCTCGGCTGCCAACTCTTCTTGTTCCAGTGATTTTGTCGGTCTCAACTGTCCCATAGAACGAACTCCTTTTCATGATGTCTGAACCATGAAGATGACACTCCTGGCAACAATAAATTCCTGCTTTTCAGCCTTGATCCGAGTAACTCAGCGGCATCTTTGGGAAGATTCAAGTCTCTTACCAAATCATTCATCTCCTCCTGAGAAAACAATTTTGGTCTTGTATCATCTTCAAAGTCAGAACTTGATTCGTCATCTGGTTCAGGTATGACTTCACCTTCATCGGAGCTAGGTATCTCTTCCAAGGTAGCAGGGGGCTTGGGTACTGGTATATCTGTGCCATGGGGGATGGGACGAATTGCCGAGTGAAGATTGGGGTATGAAATGGAATGCTTCCATTTGGAATTTAACCCTTTCACATCGCATGAACAAAAGTAACAGTCGTCACTATGGTTCTTTTGCTCTCGCCATACCATAGGAATCCCATAACGGAAAGATTTTTTCTTACCCTTGAACCAGTTTCGGAGGTCCTCAACACACCGTTTGCACACTTTATAAGGCGCCCAGACTTTATCTTGATTTCCAATTTTTAGTCCAAAGTATGCAAAGTATACTTTTTTCACAAAGTCTGTAATATTCTGCTGTTGCTTCAACACTGTATATTCACCACAGATGAAACAGAAACTGTCTGGCGAATTAATACACTTTCGCGGAGCCATAACATAACGGTTGAAGAATGACGAGTTAACACGAATTGCGATGAAAAGGTGTGAACAGCCTAGAACCAAGAACCTGATGATGATTCGTGCACAAGTGTGGCATGCAGGAGAGAGCAGCTCTGTGTCTGTACACGAGACGTCACAGTGCTGGCCACGCCCCCCCCTGCACTGACCGGAGCTGCTTCTGTCTGCCCTGTGTCTCCCTCCCACTGGATTCTTCAGGAAAGATTAACCCCTTCTACCATTAGAAGCACGGATTTAAAACTTGCTTAGCTTATGTATATATTGCTGACCATCAGATTTACAGTGCTATATATTTTTTTACATAACTTGGACAACCCCTTTAAGGTTTTTTTGGCATTTTATATCTTAAATGCACTTATGTGAATTAATTAATAGTAATTTGAATTAATAAATAGTAATTTGAAAAAATTTGATAAATTTGAAGACAATTTCGCATGTTGTGGCAAATCATGACGTCTAGGAGTTTTTTCAATATTTTATTTGTTTTCAGCACACCAAAATACATGGAAATTAGATGAAAATAATCAAACAGCTTTTTAGTCGCAGACCTGAGTAATGAATTCCAGAGCTTGATTACAGGTTGAGTGAAAAAATATGTTCTCTTATTAGTCTTAAATAGGTTACCTTATAGCTTCATCGGATGTCTCCTAGTCTTTCTATATTTTGATGGCGTAAACAAGCGATCTTATGTTTACCCGTTCCACTCCATTCATTAATTTATAGTCCTCTATCATATCGCCCCTCACTTTTTCAGGTTGAAGAGCCCTAACCTTTTTAGCCTCTCTTCATAGGGGTATCCTTCCATCCCCTTTACCATTTTAGTGGCTCTTCTCTTTACCTTTTCTAATAATGCTATATCCTTTTTAAGATACAGTGACCAGAATTGCACACAATATTCAAGGTGTGGTCGCACCATGGAACAATACAGAGGCATTATTAATATCCTTTGTTTTATTCTTCTTTCCTTATGATAACCTAGCATTCTATTTGCTCTCTTGGCTGCCACTGCACACCGGACGGAAGGTTTCAACATGTTATCCACGATGGTGCCTAAATCTTTTTCCTGGGTGGTGGTTCCTAATGTGGAACCTTGCATCATGTAACCATGGTTTGGGTTGTTCTTTCCTAGGTGCATAACTTTGCACTTCTCCACATTAAATTCGTCTGCCAATTTATCAAGGTCCTTTTGCAATTTTTCACAATCCTCTTGTGTTTTAACAACTTTGAATAATCTTGTGTCATCTGCACATTTGATTACCTCATTCATTATTCCCATTTCCAGGTCATTTACGAATATGTTAAAAAGCAGCGGACCCAGGACAGATACTTGGGGTACTTCACTATTCACCTTTCCTGAGCGGTAGTCTAGTTTAGTCCTCCACATCTGGGTAGTGCACCTCCTCCTGCAGCACGGAGACTGGACCAATCAAAATCCTGCTCTCATTCAGTATCCTGCTGGAGCTCCCATCAGCCCCCCAGTGTGTCCAGTCTCCGTGCAACAGGAGGACTTGTGAGCCTGTAGCTGGGCTCACTTAGTGACTTTGAGGCAACACTTGTTAGCTTTCCTTGGGGTTTATTGTTTATTCCCTTGTATATCTTTTCTTTTATTTTGGTGGCTGTCCCTTTAAGTTTATGACTCAACTTTCTAAAGGGGGGGCTGTTTGAGGAACCGAATCTGCCCGCTTCTGCTCTCAGCGTCTGTGAGTGAGCTGCAGGCAGCAACTGACTATTGATCTCCCTCCTGGACAGTACGGAGGTGAGATCTAGTCTGGGCGGCCCCATTGCTACTTGTCAGCCGGCCATATGATTGTCACGGCGTGGGCTGCCTTCAACTTTTGCTGAGTTTTGTCTGCTTAATTGGGGCTGTCCCGCGGTGCCGCATCTGCTCAGCGATTCTTCAGAGGCGGCTTCCTGACAGACAGCGGTAAGTCTCAAAGCACCAGCAGTGCTTTTACCGGCGATTTTCTTTCTTTCTTTGTTTTGGGTTTGTTTTTGGCATCGGGCTGCGGATAGCGCGGTTTTCTTAATTATTTTGCTCTTTCCCGCCATTTTTTACCTCAGCCGGGGGTGCCGGCGGCCATTTTATCACGCCGACATCCTTTCGCTTTCCCGCGTTTTTTTCCGTTGTGTTGGGGTCTGCTGCGGGTGGTCTTTTCCGTTTTCTTGGCTTTGTTTGTCAAGCCTGAAGCCCTGTGTTCCATAGGATTCGTTTCTCTCTCATAAAAAAAAAAAACAGTAACGTCAAGGCCTTGTTCTGTGGGTCTTTTCTGCTGTTTACACTATAGCCTGCTAGCTTTGATGGCGTCCAGGCCTCAATGTTTGGTCTGCGGTTCTCGCAGAGGGGCTATATCAGATTCCGGAGTTTGTAAGGGCTGTTCTTCAGTTGGCAGACAAGACGGTGTTGGATCTGGTTAGCCCGGCCAAGCAGCCTGTCCAGATGCCCTCTCCAGGCTCTCCACTGCCTGTCTCTCCCTAGACAGGGAGTTTCCTTGCCCGAGGCTCTGTCGGGCTCTTCTTCGATGGATTTTTCGCCTGATTTTGTTCTCTTGATGCATCAGGCCTTCCGCCTAGGCCGTCTGGACAAGTTCCCAGAAGCCGGGGTTTCTTCCTCGCCTTTTCCCTCCCGTTTGGGGGAGGAGAGTCAGCGCTCATTCTCCCAGCCAGCTAAGCGCTCTCGCTTATCCTTTGAGAGTGATGAGACTGACTGGCCGGAGTCTGACCTGGCGCTGGAGACCGACGACATCGCTGATGCGTTGGAAGAGGGAGAGATTCCGGATCCCGAGGATCAGGCGCGCATCATTCGGGTGTTTCGGAAAGAAGAGTTGGCTCCTTTGATTACGGAGTCCCTTCAGACACTTAATCTAGCCTCTGTTCCTTCGACGGAGGAGGAGGGCCTGGAAGATCCCCTCATTCAAGCCGTGCGGGACTCTCAGATGGTTTCCCCCGTCCATCGCGTGGTAGCTCAAATGATTCAGACTGAATGGGATCAGCCTGAGGCCGGTCTGAAAGGCATTCGTACGATGAACCGGTTATACCCTCTGGCTGACAAGGACAAGTTTCGATCTCCGCTGGTTGACGCTCTGGTATCGGCAGTCACTAAAAAGACTACGATTCCAGTCGAAGGCAGTGCGGATTTGAAAGATACGCAAGACAGGAAGGTGGATGGTCTGTTGAAGCAGGCCTTTGAAACTAATGCCTTGTCCCTACAGGCTTCTATTTGTGGGGCCTGGGTGGCTAGAGCCTGTTTACGATGGGCTCAACGTTTAGGTCAGGATGCCACCTTTGACCAACAGAAGATGTTAGAAGTAACCCGTTTGGAGTCTGGTTCAGCTTACTTGGCAGATGTTCATTATGATTTGATTCGGACTTTTGCTAACAGCATGGCTTCCTTGGTGGCAGCGCGCAGATCTATTTGGTTGAGGAATTGGGCTGCGGATGGTTCCTCTAAGTCGCGGCTCAGCAAACTTCCTTTTAAAGGGAAGTTATTGTTTGGAGAGGATTTGGATAAGTTGGTGAAGGATTTAGGGGACTCAAAAGGGGGTAGACTGCCTGAGGATAAGCCTAAGCTCGGCAGAACTGCATCAATCCCGCGAGGTTCTTCTCGAGACTTTCGCAGATTTCGCTCATCCCGTTTGTGGAGTTCCCAACGGCGCCGCTTTGGGTACCGTTCTCAGGGATTTCGCAGCTTCCGGGGGGCGGGCAGGGGATTTGCCCCTGCAGCCTCTTCGGCTTCATCCTCTTTCTCTCGCAAGCCGCAATGACGCCAGGCGGCTTCCGGAGAAGTGTCCAGTTATCGGGGGCCGTCTTCGGAACTTCTTGCCAGCATGGGCCCGTATAACGTCCGATCAATGGGTGTTGGAGGTCATCCGGGAGGGCTATGCCCTCGAATTTGCCAGTCCCCTTCGAGATTCCTTCGTTCTGTCTCCCAGCAGAGGTCCGCACAAGGAACCAGCACTTCGCTTGACGTTGGATCGACTCCTCGCCTTGGGTGCGGTGGTTCCCGTCCCAGCTGCCGAGCGCGGGCTGGGATGTTACTCTATTTATTTCGTGGTGCCAAAGAAGGACGGTACCTTCCGTCCTATTCTAGATCTCAAAGGCGTCAACCGTTGTCTTCGCGTGCCTCGTTTCCGCATGGAAACTCTCCGCTCCGTCATTGTGGCGGTTCATCAAGGGGAGTTCCTCACCTCTCTGGATTTGTCCGAGGCTTATTTGCACATTCCAATCCGGTCAGTCCACCAGCATTTCCTGCGGTTTGCGTTCCCCTGGGGACACTTTCAGTTTCAGGCTCTGCCCTTCGGCTTGGCAACCGCTCCGCGTACGTTCACAAAGATCATGGTGGTGGTGGCCGCGGCGTTACGACGGGACGGGGTCCTGGTCCACCGTTACCTGGACGACTGGTTGATTCGGGCAAAGTCCAAAGAAGAGAGCTTACGGGCTACAGAAAAAGTGGTGTCTCTTCTGCAATCTCTAGGCTGGGTAGTGAATGCGCAGAAGAGCCAGTTGGTGCCGATTCAGTGTCTCGAATATCTCGGAGTTCAGTTCGACACAGCGAGAGGGTTGGTTTGCTTACCGCTACGGCGTGTTCAGGCCTTGCGGACTCTGGTGCGAGCTTTCCTCGAGATGTCCGCTCCTTCGGCTTGGTGGTACCTGCGCGTCCTGGGTACGATGGCGGCTACTCTGGAGGTTGTTCCCTGGGCCCGGTTTCACATGCGACCTCTCCAGAGAGCCCTCTTGCGGCGATGGTCGAACCAGTCGGACTCGCTCAACAAGCAGTTGCCTTGTCCGCTTCGGGTTCGTCAGGCTCTACGGTGGTGGAGGTGCTCCCGGACGTTGCGTGCGGGCATGCTCCTGGAACAGCCTCGGTGGATTCCGGTAATAACGGATGCCAGTCTCCTCGGCTGGGGTGCCCACTGCGAGGGTTGCTTCGCGCAGGGGATTTGGTCGACTCAGGAGGCCTCCTGGTCGATCAATCGGCTCGAGCTCCGCGCGGTCAGGAGAGCGCTAGAGGCCTTTGAGGCAACTCTGTGGGGCGGAGCTGTCCGGGTTCTCTCAGACAATTTGGCGGCGGTAGCCTACATCAACCGGCAGGGCGGCACGGGAAGTGTGGCCTTGGAAGAAGAGGCAGAAGCGTTATTCCATTGGGTCGAGCTTCGTCTGTCGGCGCTATCGGCAGCGCATATCGCGGGAAAAGACAATGTCATGGCGGATTTTCTCAGCAGGGTGCATGTGGATCCCGGAGAGTGGGAGCTGCATCCTCAGGTCTACGCTCAGATAGTTCGCCGGTGGGGCCCTCCGCTAATGGACCTCGTGGCGACGTTTCAGTCGGCCAAGACGGGCCGCTTCTTCAGCAGGCGAAGGGAACCCATGTCCGAGGGAATAGACGCCCTCATTCAACCGTGGCCGAGGAAGGTCTTCTCTATATCTTTACGCCGTGGGCGTTGATCGGCAGGGTCATCCAGCGCATCGAGGCGCATGGCGGTCGGGTCTTGCTCGTGGCTCCGGATTGGCCCAGGCGTCCCTGGTATGCCGATCTGGTACGTCTGATCGACAGGCGTCCCTGGAAGCTGCCGGTGCGGACGGATCTACTGTTGCAGGGTCCGCTGCAGATGCCTCAGGTGGATCGATTCTCGCTTACGGTTTGGCCCTTGAAAGGGCTCGATTGAGGAAGAAGGGCTATTCTTCAGCAGTTATTTCTACTCTGCTGCGAGCTCGCAAGTCATCTACTTCCCTCGCTTATGTGCGCGTGTGGCGCATTTTTGAGGACTGGTGTTCGCGTCGGGGCGTCCGTGCGGCGACAACTTCCATTTCCATGATTCTCAATTTTTTGCAGGACGGTTTTGATAAGGGGCTGGCCGCCAGTTCCTTAAAGGTTTAGCTGGCGGCTCTCGCCTGCTACAGAGGCAAGGTGCTGGGGGTCTCGCTGGGAATGCACGCGGACGTCCGGCGTTTCTTGAAGGCAGTATGCTGTCTTCGGCCTTCCCGCAGGATTGTCGTTCCTCCTTGGGATTTGAATTTGGTCTTGAGGGCTTTGGCTAGTCGGCCTTTTGAGCCGTTGCGGCAAGCGTCGGTCAAGGATCTCACTCTGAAAACTGTTTTTCTCGTGGCCATTTGTTCAGCGCGGCGCATTTCAGAGTTGCAGGCACTTTCGTGCCGGGAGCCGTTTCTGTCCTTTTCTAAAGATCGCGTGGTTTTGAGACCGGTGCCGTCTTTTCTTCCTAAGGTGGTCTCTCCTTTTCATCTGAATCAAGCCGTCTTTCTTCCAGTTTTTCACTCTGACGCAGCGGGTGCGTCCGGGGCGGTCTGCATTCCCTGGATGTCCGACGGGTACTCCGCCGTTATTTGAAGGTGTCAGAAACCTTCCGTAAGTCGGATCGCTTATTTGTTCTTTTTGGCGGGCTGCGCAAAGGCGAGGCTGCGGCGAAGTCGTCTATTTCCCGGTGGATTAAGGAAGCGATTGCTTCCGCTTATCTTGTGCAAGGGCGTGAGGTCCCCGTGGGGTTGCGTGCTCACTCTACTAGGGCGCAAGCGGCGTCGTGGGCCAAACATGCCTTAGTCCCGCCGGTGGAGATTTGCAAAGCGGCTACTTGGTCGTCCCTCCATGCTTTCAGTAAGCACTACCGCTTGGACGTATCGGCCGCTCGGGATTCTTGCTTTGGGTCGGCGGTTTTGCGCGCCGGGTTGCAGGTTCCCGCCCATTCCTAACTGCTCTGTTACATCCCAGATGTGGAGGACTAAACTAGACTACCGCTCAGGAAATGGAAATTACACTTACCTGGTAATTGTAGTTCCTGAAGGGTCTAGTTTAGTCCTCCTTCCCTCCCTTCTCTCTCTTCTTACGGTTACTGTCGGCGCGCTGGCAACTCGGCGACGGTGAGCTCTTTCAGAGTTTTTCGGGGGAATCTCTTCGGTTGAGGTTTCTCGGGCTTTTCCATTGAGCCGTGCCATTTCGGTTTTTGTCTCGCTTGCTGCCTGCGGTGTTTCACAGGCGACAGAGACGCGGTGCAGAGTCTCGGCTTCCTCGTTTGGGGAGGGGGTAATTCTCACTGTGCAGGGATGTCATTGGAATATAGTTTTATACTTTCTTCAGGTGTTGCTTCTTTGAGTCTGCTTTGTTAATAGATCACTGTGGGGCTGATGGGAGCTCCAGCAGGATACTGAATGAGAGCAGGATTTTGATTGGTCCAGTCTCCGTGCTGCAGAAGGAGGTGCACTACCCAGATGTGGAGGACTAAACTAGACCCTTCAGGAACTACAATTACCAGGTAAGTGTAATTTCCATTTCTCCATAGAGAAAATTGGCCATTTAGCCCTACCTTCTGCTTTCTATTTTTTAACCAATCCCTGATCCACAATAGTACACTGCCTCCTATCCCGTGATTTTTTAATTTTTCCAAAAGTCTCTCATGAGGGACCTTATCAAAGGCTTTCTGAAAATCCAGATACGCTATAACAACTCACTCACTTTTGCCTACCTGTTTATTCACACCTTCAAAAAAACATAAGATATGTAAGACAAGACCTTCCTTTGCTAAAGCCATGTTGACTGTCTCCCACTAAGCCCTGACTATCTACATGTTCAGTAATTATGTTCTTTATAATGGTTTCTACCATTTTTCCCGGTACTGACATCAGGCTCACTGGCCTGTAGTTTCCCAGATCACCCCTTTTTAAAAATTGATGTTACATTGGCCATCCTCCATTTTTCAGGTATGACAGATGATTTTAATGATAATTCACAGATTATAGTAGGTCTGCAATCTCCTATTTCAGTCCTTTCAACACCCTTGGATGTATACCATCCAGTCCAGGTGATTTGATACTCTTCAGTTTATCAAATAGTTGTAATACATCTTCCCGGTGTATCGATTTTTTTTTCAATTCTTCTGTGGCATCACCTTTAAATACCATTTCAGTCATGGGTAACATCCCTACATCTTCCTCAGTAATTACCGAAGCAAAGAATTTATTCAGTCTCTCCGCTATGGCCTTGTCCCCATTTAGTGCCCCTTTTACTCCTCTATCATCTAATGGTCCAACTGACTCTGTTGCAGGTTTTTTGCTACGAATGTACTTGAAAAAGTCTTTATTACGTGTTTTTTCTTCCACAGCAAGCTTTTTCTCAAATTCTCTCTTTGTCTGCCTTATCAGTGCCTTGTATCTAACTTGTCAATGCTTATGTTGTTTCCAGTTTTCGTCATTTGGCTACTTTTTCCATTTCCTGAAAGATGCTTTTTTGGCAACAACAGCCTCTCTGAACTCACCTTTAAACCATGCTGGCAGTTTTTTGGACTTCCTTCCACTTTTCTTAAAGTGTGGAATACAGCTGGTCCGGGCTTCCAAGATAGTATTTTTAAACAACATCCATGCTTGATGTAAATCTTTATCCTTTGCAACTGCTCCTTTTAGTTTTTTCTTAACTATTTTCCTCATTTTGTCGTAGTCTCCCTTTTGATAGTTAAAAGGTAGTATTGTGGATTTCATTACTGTCCTTCCTGCATTTATTAAATCAAACGCGATCATGCTATGATCACTATTGCCAAGTGGCCTCAACATCCTTATCTCTTGCATATTAAAAGCTGGCTGCTATACAGTTACCCTATCCTGTGCTGCTAAGGTAATCTGTGACCAATTTCCTGGGTGATTCACACAGCCCTTGCTTGGATAGAGGGAGTCTTTCAAAATTCCCCTTTGATCTGACACTTGGCTTTAACACCTATTTAGAACAATTCACAGGTCTCTCGCCACCTATCTAGAAGTCCTCTTTGTAAAGGTCTCTAGAAACAATTTATTGCTCAAAGAATACTGACCCTGTTTTTCCTTTTATGCTAAGTTATACTCTGATTTGATTTAAATTAAAGCTCTTTGCTGATACTAGGCCCTGACTATTACATTTAAACTAGAAGCTCTATGCTGGGTTCTAAATTTAAACTGAAACCCTTCTGCTGGGTTTTGAATTTATTTATTTAACAAGTTTTTTATACTGCTTTATCTTAAAACATCAAAGTGGTTCATAGTATAACGCAAGAGAATTGCAGAGAATTCATGTTGTATACATGGGTTGGGGCAACATGTGGGAAATGCTCTGGAGCATAACTTATTTACAGTTAAAACATCTGTACATAGGTACAATTTTGTATAGATGTGTCATGAGGAGGAAGACTATTTGTCATCTCTGTAGTATGCAGTGAAAAGGAAGGTTTTGAGTTGTTTCCTGAAGTCCTTAATGTCTTTGGTTGTCCTTACTTTCTCTGGCAGTGAGTTCCAGATGGTGGGTGCTGCTAGTGAGAGAGCCCTTTTCATTGTAGTTTTGTTAGCTTTAGTGTATAAGCTGGGAGTTGGTATGGTTTCTCTGCTGTTCTGTCTCTTAGGTCTGTTTAATTTTATGAAAGCCCTCTGCTGAGTTCTGAATTTAAACTGAAAGCCCTCTGCTGGGTCTTAAACTGAAAGCTACCTGTTGAGTTTTTAATTTAACTAAAATCTCTTTGTTAATATTAGACCCTGACTGATTTAACAAATACACTGGATTCTAATTTACACAGATTAAACAGCTTTAATCGAAAGAATTCCTTTTTTCCCAAGATTTAGAAAAATTCCCAGAAGTAAATACTTACAATTGCAGATCTCTCTCCAGAAGTAGCAGTCCATTTTTTGTAGTCCTTCAGTTGTCCAGCCAAATTGTTCAGATTCAGACTGACAATCTAATAGCTATGTTTTACGTCAGCAAACAGGGAGGAAACGGGTCGTACCCCCTGTGTTGGGAAACAGTGAAGTTGTGGAACTTCACCGTCTCTCACAGGATGGAGTTGAGTCACATACCTGCCTGGCAAACAGATACTGGCAGACAGATTGAGTCGAGTCCTTCAGTCTCATGAATGGATCCTGGACAAGGAGGTTGTGCAGCACATCTTTTGAGAGTGGGGCCAACCCCTTGATAGACCTCTTCTCAACTCCTCAGAATGCCCAGGTGAATCAGTTCTGCTCCAGGGTGGGATCACATAGCAAACTAGCCTCTGAAGCATTCCTCTTCCATTGTGGGGAGGGTGTTCTCCACATGTATCCTTCAAATCCTCTCATTGCCAAGACACTTCTAAAACTCAAAGCAGACTAAGGGTATGATGATTCTCCAGGACCAAGCAGGAAGTCAGTCCTCACATATGGGTGACGTCGGCGCCGACGGAGCCCTCGCGGAGCAATTTCCCCAGCTTTCAAAGAAAGCCTTTGGGAATTGCAGCGCGCATGCGCGGTCCCCTTCCCGCCCAAGGGTGCCATCTTGCTCAGTCTTCTTTTTTCCACGGAGCCCTACAGACACTGTTTGTGATCACCGCTGAAAAAGTTGATTTTCTCTTTTATTTTTTATTCTTTTTCGGTTCGACGCCGGATCCTTTTCCCGCCCGGACCCGCTACGCCAGTATCGGGTCCGTTTCTTTATTTTTCGGTTTTTTGTCCTTCGTGACAAGCGTTCGCGCCATTTTTTTCCTTTTAACTGGCAGCCCTGTCTTTTGACCTCGCAGGGGCCCTTTTTCCCTCGATGGCTGCCAGCGGGTTTAAGAAGTGTGATCGCTGTAAGAAACTCATGTCTCTTACCGACACACACGACTGCTGCCTCCGCTGCCTCGGACCCGATCATGACCCGATGGTCTGTGGTCCGTGTGGCAAGATGTCCTCAAAAGAGTTGAGGAGTTGGCAGCATCAACGAGAACGAATCTTCTCTGACTCCGCATCTGGCCGGGCCCGGACCTCGTCAGAGGCTTCGATGTCCCGGGACTCCAGTCCTGAGCATCGTCGGAGTTCCTCTGAGCGGGGGTCTCCTACCCAGGAACATCATCGGAAGAAAAAACCCGCGAGGGCGGCGTTGGTGGACGCTCCTGGTTCCTCGAGGGCCAGGTCGCATAGCCCCGATAGCCGTCCCGGGTCCTCGGAGTCGGAGAGGCCTTCGAAACATCCTCATCTCGAAATGGAGTCGCCTGGACACGTGAGTACTGTGGTCCTCGTGGACTCGCCTCCGAAGGAGCTGACGTCGGGCCCGAGTCAGGGGCTGCTGGGTCTCCTGAGCTTGGACTCAGGTTGACGGCCTTGGAGAGCAGTTTGGCTGCCTTCATGGACCAGCAGCGGGCATTGATCGCTGGCCTTGCCAATGCGTCTGCCCCGGCCACCGGGACGTCGACGTCCAAGTCGACCCCGGAGACCGAGCCGATCCTCGAGTCTATCCGAGCTCGAGTCGATCCTCGGTCGCGGTCTCCCTCGGCCTCCCGTTCGGGACCGAGGTCGTCGACGCCGACACCTTCGGCGTCGGGGCGGAGGCCATCGGTGCCCGCCCGACCGGAGCCACTCGACTCCTCCTCCAAGGAGTCTGACTGGGAATCGGAGGACGAAGAGTCCCCTGGTAGTTTTCGGACTCGGTGTGTCCCATCGGACTCACCCGAGTCCGAACCTCGGAGACGGTCCCCCCCGGAGGACACCCGGTTCTCGGACTTCGTGCGGGATATGGCCAAGGCCTTGGCATTCCCCGCGGATCCCGAGGAGGAGCCTCGAGCCGAGGAGCTCGATGCCCTCCAGTATGATTCACCCCTGAAGGAGGCCTTTACTGTACCGGTTACTCCGATGCTGGAACGACTTCTCTTCCGCATGTGGGAGAACCCGGCGTCGGCACCGGTGTTAAGCAAGCGGGTCGATTCCATTTATCGAGTCCGCAAGAGCCCCAGGTTCCAAAAGGCACAGCTACCGCACCATTCCATGGTGGTGGAATCGGCCATGCATAGACTCAAGAGTCAAAAGATGCACTCCTCGGTGCCTCCCGGCCGGGAGGCCCGGAGCCTGGATGCCCTCAGTAGAAAGTGTTTCCAGGGCTCTATGCTTGCTTGTCGAGTCCAGACCTACCAGCTCTATATGGGCATGTATCTCCGAGATCTGGCAAAAGAAATTGCCGGGTTCTCTGCTGGTCTCTCCGAGGAACCTTTGCAGAGGTTCCAAGCCTTGATCCACTGGGATTCGAGAATGCTCGAAGTTTATATCTCGAGCAGCCTACGATGGCTTCGAAGCATCGGCTCGAGTAGCCGCAGCCAGCATCGGTGCCCGCCGACAGGCTTGGCTTCAGTCATCCGACCTCGAGCCATGGGTCCAGGACAGGTTGGTCGATGTCCCCTGCAGAGGTGAAAACCTCTTTGGCAAACCCATGGCTGAAAAGGCTGCACAAATCGAGACCGAGACTCTGACCAGAACTAGGCTGTCCAGAAAAACCTCTGCCCCTTCTCAGAAGAAGAAGGGCTCGGGGAAAAAGCCCTTTTACCCGAGGAAGGCGGCTGCCTATAAATACTACCCTCAGTATCAGGCCTCAGCAGCTCCCCAAAAGGGTCAGCAGGCCAAGGGACGGGGTAATGGGTCCCGTAGGCAGCAGGCCCCCAAGCCCACTACGCCAGCCCCTGCTCAGCAGGGTGGGGGTTTTTGACTCCATCAGCATAGCCTCTTCCCCTCAGCTGGTTTCTCTCAGCACAGGAGGCCGGCTGGTCCACTTTGCCCACAGGTGGTCAGCCATCACATCAGATACCTGGGTACTTCATATAGTTCAGAAAGGCTATCTTCTACACTTTCACCAGGTACCTCCCTCCTACTTTCCAGGGGAGCCTCCAAGACTACCTCTGCACAGGGACTTACTCCTTCAGGAGTTGGCAAGTCTTCTTCAGGAACAGGCTGTGGAACCGGTGCCCCACCACCTGAGAGGTCACGGCTTTTATTCCAGGTACTTTCTGATACCAAAAAGAACAGGAGGCCTCAGACCCATCCTGGACTTGCGAAACCTCAACAAGTTCCTGGCAAGGGAAAAGTTCAAGATGCTTTCCCTTGGAATCCTGCTGCTCTACCTCCGGCAGGGAGACTGGCTATGCTCCTTAGATCTAAAGGATGCCTATACTCACATCCTTATTCATCCAGACCACAGACAATATCTCAGATTTGTTGTGGGAGGAAATCATTACCAGTACAGGGTCCTGCCCTTTGGCCTATCCTCCGCCCCCAGGGTTTTCACCAAATGCCTGGCAGTGGTGGCGGCCTATCTCAGACTTCAAGGCCTTTTTGTGTTTCCATACCTGGACGACTGGCTTATCCGGGCCCAGTCTTCCCAAGAGGCCACTCAAGCCACTCATCGCACTGTGTCTCTGCTCCAGCACTTGGGCTTTGTCATAAACTTCGCAAAGTCCACTTTGCTCCCCTCTCAAGATCTCAAATTCATCGGCGCAAGGTTAAGCACACTTCAGGCGCGGGCCTTCCTGCCTCTGGACAGGGCCCACAGGCTCATGAATCTCGCCAGCCACTTTCGCAGCAATTCCCTGGTCTCTGCCAGGCAATTTCTGAGACTGCTCGGCCATATGGCTTCCACGGTCCATGTGACCCCCAATGCCCGCCTGAACATGCGACCTGCCCAGTGGTGCCTTCGCATGCAATGGCATCAGGCCACGGGGAGCCTGACGGACTCCGTACAAGTCTCGGACCTGCTGGTCTCTTCTCTGCGGTGGTGGCTTCATCTGCCAAACCTAGTACTGGGAGTGAATTTTCAATCTCCTCCTCCTTCTCAGGTACTAACAACCGATGCTTCTCTCCTGGGATGGGGAGCACATTGCCAAGGGACATGTACTCAAGGCCTCTGGACTCCTTGGGAGTCTGCGCAGCAGATAAACTTCCTGGAGCTCAGAGCCTTCTCCCACCTCACTTCTCACCAGTCTGTACTGGTCCAGATGGACAATCAAGTAGCAATGTTCTACGTGAACAAACAAGGAGGCACGGGCTCCTTCCTTCTCTGTCAGGAGGCACGACGGCTGTGCTCTTGGGCAGTAGGCCACGGCGTATTCCTCAAAGCGGTCTATCTCCCAGGTCAGGAAAATTACCTGGCAGACAAACTAAGCAGGATCCTCCAACCACACGAGTGGAGATTGGATCCATTAGTGCTTCAGCAGATCTTTCTCAAGTGGGGACTCCCCACCATGGATCTGTTTGCCAGTCCTCTGAACCGGCAACTACCCAGATTCTGCTCTCGACAACCGCATCCTCTCAGAGTAGCGCCGGATGCTTTTCTGATTCCATGGTCCACAGGCCTCTTGTATGCTTTTCCTCCCATGCTGCTGGTGTCTTGAACGCTCTTCAACGTTCTCCGAGACAAAGCCTCGCTGATCCTAGTGGCTCCCCGGTGGCCGAGGCAACCTTGGTTCCCGCTTCTAATGCAGCTGGCAGTGGACACTCCTCTTCCTCTGGGGTTTCAACCCGATCTCCTGACACAGGACGACGGGTCTCTCCTACACCCCAACCTCCGGTCCCTTCATCTGATGGCCTTGCTGCTGAAAGGGTAGTCCTTGCTCCCCTCCTACTACCTCGGGAGGTGGAAGAGGTCGTCTTGGCCTCCAGGCGGCCCCCCACCCGGAGGTCCTACGCTCTTAAGTGGCGTCGCTTCTCCGTGTGGTGTGCTCAGCAGTCTGAGAATCCCTTCTCCTGCTTGGTGGCAGTGGTCTTGCAATATTTGCTTTACCTCTCCAATCTGGGCCTTAAGTCCAACTCTGTCAGAGTCCACCTCAGTGCTCTCTCTGCACATCATGCACCGGTAGATGGCAGGCCTCTTTCCAACCACCCTTTGGTGGCTCGTTTTCTCCGAGGCCTCCTTCTGCTTAAGCCTCCTTTGCGTCCACCAGCCCCTGAATGGGATCTGAATGTGGTCTTGCAGCGGATTACCTGTCCGCCCTTTGAACCTATGGCTACCTGCCCTCTTCGTTTTCTTTCTTGGAAAACCTTGTTCTTGGTAGCCCTTACCTCTGCTAGGCGTGTTAGTGAACTGCAGGCCCTAGTGTCTGATCCTCCTTACACTAGGTTCTACAGGAATAGGGTGGTCTTACGGACTCACCCTAAGTTTCTTCCAAAAGTGGTTTCTCCTTTTCATCTCAACCAGGAGGTGGTTCTTCCGACCTTCTTTCCCAGGCCGCACTCCAGCCGGGCTGAAATGGTCCTGCATACCCTGGACTGTAGGAGGGCCTTGTCCTTCTACCTTGACCGTACGCGGGAGCATAGGAGGGCTGTTCAGCTCTTCGTTTCTTTTGACCCCAATAACTTGGGGCTACCTGTCTCCAAGCGTACCTTGTCCATTTGGGTAGCTGACTGTATCGCCTGGGCTTATGGGGCAGCCGGCCTCTCGTTGGAGGGTCGAGTCACGGCTCATCGTGTTAGGGCGAAGGCTGCGTCAGTGGCTCACCTCCGCTCTGTTCCGTTGACAGACATCTGCCGGGCCACTACTTGGTCTTCAAGCCAGACTTTTGCGGCCCATTACTGCCTGGAGAGGGAGTCCCGCAGGGACAGTGCTTTCGGTCAGGCAGTCCTCCATAATCTCTTTGAGGTTTAGGCAACTCCTACCCTCCGGCCCTAGTGTTGGGCTACCGATCGGGGGCGTTTTCAGAGAAGATTCCTTCCTTCTATGCTGCTGAGCTAGAGGGAGCTCATTTTTGTGCTTGAGGTCTCCGGTAGCCTTAAGCTTGGGAGTCCCATATGTGAGGACTGACTTCCTGCTTGGTCCTGGAGAAAGAGTAGTTACTCACCTGTAACAGGTGTTCTCCAGGAGCAGCAGGAATCAGTCCTCACAACCCTCCCTCCTCCCCTTGGAGTTGCAGTCCTATCATTTCGTTTTTGCTAATTTTTTTGCTGTCTTTTAGCTATGTCATCAGACTGAGCAAGATGGCACCCTTGGGCGGGAAGGGGACCGCGCATGCGCGCTGCAATTCCCTGAAAGCTGGGGAAATTCTCCGCGAGGGCTCCGTCGGCGCCGACGTCACCCATATGTGAGGACTGATTCCTGCTGCTCCTGGAGAACACCTGTTACAGGTGAGTAACTACTCTTTCTCATCGCTCCTTATTAGCCCAGGCAACCGTGGTTCCCTCTGCTCTTTGAACTGTCCATTTGGGAGCCAATGCATTTTGAACAAGCACCAAGTCTGATATCGCAGGAGAATAGAACCATGTTGTACCCCAACATCAAATCCCTAGCCCTCACAGCTTGGTTGTTTGAAGCTAATCTGCTCTCAGTCTGCCAGCTGATATCACCAATGTTCTTTGGCTTCCAGGAGTGCCTCAACAAGGCAATCTTATTCATTCAATTGGAAATGATTTGCTGTTAGATATGAGGAATGTTCCATAGATACTTTCGTCTGTCCCACACAAACACTGTTTGAATATCTTCTACACCTTTCAGAGTCTGGACTGTCCAACTACATACGGGTACACATTAGTGCAATTGAAACTTATCACTGGGGTGTAGAGGGTAAACCCATTTCAACTCTGGAGAGGCTCCTACGACTCCAGGCAGTGGTATCAGTACTTCTAGAAAGAGGACAGGGAAGATATTCCATTGACTTTACTGTCCCAAAGAAGGAAAGATCCTTCCTGTCTATCTTCGATCTCAAGAGTGTCAATGCTTGTCTGCACATGACTTTCATATGGAGACACTAAAGTCTGTCATGCAGGTGCTGTGAAAAGGAGGAGTTTTGCACCTCAGTGGATCTTGCAGAAGCTTACTTTCATATCCCCATCAAAGAAAACCAGCATTGATTTCTGCACTTTGCTGTTCTTTGCCCTCCCCCATTCAGGTTAGCATTCACACCCAGGGCCTTCTTGAAGGTCATGGTGGTAGTGGTAGTAGTAGTAGAGGTTGCACTCCAGAAGAAAGACATTGGTGTACATCCCTAATTGGACAATTGGTTCATTCGGATGAAATATGAACAATTGGCTAATTCAGGTGAAATCCCATCTCATTGCCTCCAGATCGGTGCCTCGAGTGATTCAGATTCTGGAACTTCTTGGCTGGGTAGTAAACCACATCAGGAGTTGTTTGGTGCTCTTTCGGTCTCTGGAGTTTATCAGGGTGAGATTTGATTCCTGCATCAAGAGAATTTTCCTCACCGAGGAGAGGTTCAACAAGCTCTGCAGGTAGCTCGCAGCCTTTCGGGGCCAACAGTCTCTTAGGGCATAGGATTACCTTCAGCTCCTAGACTCTGTGGCAGCCATGTTAGACTTCATACCCTGGGCTCAGGCCCACATGTGTCTGCTTCAGAAAGCATCGCTGCCTCGGCTGCCCCAGCTTGCAGAACTACACATTCGCTTTCTCTGATACCGAACAGTCTGCTTTGGTGGCCCCATCCTGACAGTGTGCTGAAAGGAATGCTATTCGAGACACACATCTCTCCTTCTTGATTGTGATGACAGATGCTAGCCTGTTCAGCTGGGGTGCTCACTGTCTGGGCCAGACAACTCAGAGCCTATTGTGCAGTACGAAAGTGACCTGCTCGATCAGTTGTCTCAAGGCACAGGCCATTCGTCTTGCTGTGAAACACTTTGACGGGTTTCTTTCTTGGTCAAGTAGTCCGAGTTCTCTGAGATAGTGCCATCGCTGTAGCTTACGTCAATCAGTAGGGCAGCACCAAGAGTGCAGAAGTAGGGGGGGTGCTTGTGAGCCTATGGCAAAATGGCAGGAAGATAGTGAAGCACCGTACCAGAGTCCCCTTGCCGCATTACAAGCAGTGTCGGGAGTGGGGGGTTTTCTCTGCTCTCTACAGCTCCGAAGCTCTGAAAGTAGTGGCCTTTAAATATAATTGTTTTTGATGTGCCGGTTGGCGATCCTGCGCCTCCAGAGCTGAAGTAAAATGTATTGCCACCACTGGCTGCACTATCACTAACCCGATGGGAGCCCTCTCTGCTTGTTGAACTCTCGGAGGTCTCAGCTGCTGCTGCCTGCTGTCTCCCACGCCACCCGACTCTGGCTCTTCTTTAAATCCCCAGTACTGTCTGAAAGACTGCGGATCGCACTGCTACAGAGCCAAAGGGGAGAGAGAGAGCTGCTGTCTTGCGGTAATTACCTATGAGTCCCAGGTAAGGTGTGCTGTGGGGTTTCTGTGCCTGGCTGGTAAGATGGGCTGTCGAGAGAACATCGAGGTGCCAAGTGCTGCTTTCTTTTTATGCTGCCTGGCTGCGATTTTAAGATCCTGTGGTATAGCGGCCATTGCCACGAGGCTTTGGAATGCATTCTTGAAACACACTGCTGCCCATCTGAAGCGGGAAGAGGATATTTCCAGCAGCTGCAGAGTTCTTCCGGTGGATACCCTGACTGAAACTTTGCCGGCGTCTTTCCTGCGCATACTATTCCTCTTCCCTACTGCACTAGTTTTTCATTTCTTTGGGGTGTTGCTCGAACGAAGTCCTTTATATTGGTAAAGACTTGTGTATTGCTGCTCTGACCTCAGCTTTAACAGTGGCTCAATAGCTCTCTATGTGATTGATAGGCTCAGAGCTCCCTCCAGTGGCAGAATGTGGAACCTTTTCCTACATGATCTCAAGTCTTTATAGCTATACTTGGCTCTCCTGTTCACAGAGTTACCCACAAGCAGCTTAAAGTTCCAAAAGCGCTTAGGGGAATTCGTAACATACGCTGCCCTTTGGTTAGCTAGCTGCTAACTCTACAAACCGGAGGTGTTTATTTGATTCTACTCTCTACTATTCTCACATTATGGCTGCCAAGAGCACTTACGCAGCTGCGTTGTCTAAATACTCCCAGAAACCTGATGGAGTTGAAGCTAGTAGTGTTCCTGCTGGGCAACAGGCGCCATCCAGCCCTCCACTCCCATAAGTTGATGCATCTACAGTAATGCAGCTTACAACTAAAGCTGATTTCTCGGATGTTCTACAAGAGCTACGCTCCTTTCGATTGGATTTTATCAAAGCAATTGCTGACCTTAGATCAGATCTAAGATACTTAGATGATCATGCGACTTGGAATTAAATCAACATAGGGGAGCAGATTGATGCTACTGCCCTGTTTCAATCTAAGATTCATAAACTGGAGTTACTCACCAAGGATCGATGAGAGCGAAATGAGCTAGAGAACAGGCAGAGACGCAATAACGTATGAATTTTTGGAGTGCCTGAGTGCCCTGCTAACAACGAAAATATTGTGGAAATAGTGCAAGATATCTGTGCCTCATGCATTTCAGGGGTTCCTGACCCTGTGAAGTTAGAAGAGAGCACATAGGAATGGAAGCTTGAGACATGGTGGAGACGCACGCCCACGTCCAATTATAGTGTGTTTCCGGTTTTATGAAGACAAAGTGGCACTCTTTCGAGCCCTCTGAAGCAGACGCTCAATACCTTTCCAAAATTGGGAGCTTCAAATTTATCAGGACTTATCTAAATACACGCTGGAGCGGCGACAAAGTTTTAAGCCACTCAGGTTCTGCTAGCAAAATCCATCAAATATTGCCGGAGCTTTCCTTTCACCTTAATATTTGAATGGAACAACACATTGCAAAAGATCTTCGACATCTCAGCATGTATGGATTTCTTGGATCAAATCCAGCATCAAGGGAACTGCACCTCACACCAGCAGAATACACCATCTGAATGGGGAGTCTCTACTCCCATGCATCGTAAAGTCCTGCGCTCCCACAAGCAATCGGGAGGAGTGATGGACACGGCAGCACCATTGTGACTTACTGTTGGATAGCACTATTATGTTACCTTCTTTTTATTGCTCTATAACGGTTATATTGTGTTTGTCTTTCTCTAATATATTGAGGGTTCCCATACTGCTCTGCTCTATGGGTGACTTGTTGTAGAGCTATGTGTAGCCAACTTTCTTACTGCCAAGGTAGTTCTATGGCCTTTGTTACACTGCCTAGTAGGAAAGCTGAGACAGGGGGGGCAAGGCTTGTATGTTTCGGAGAACAAGGAGCTGTTTGAGAGGGGTAGGGAGGCTGGCAGGCTAGGAGTACTGTTGTTTCTTACCTGTCTCCTATTTCGGGGGCTTTTATGCCCCCTTTCATTCTATCAGATGGGTTGAAGAAGGTTCGGTCCTCTAAGGGCCAAGGGTTTTATTGTGGGGGGGGGGGGAGGGGGCTGATAAACTAGAAGGCGCAGAACCTACACTAGCATTGATTGATTGGGTTACTAGCGCTAATGAGCATTGGTGTCTCTGGAGGGAGGTAGTGTGGGGTGGTATCCCAGGTCGCTCTTTTTTGTTCTCAATTGTCAGTCCAGAAGTATCATGGTAAAAATCGTGTCCTGGAATATTAGAGGTCTCCATCACCCACTTAAAAAGCGGAGAGTGTTGGATCAATTACATAGAGAGCATGCAGATATAGTTTTCCTTCAAGAAATGCATCTAGCTCCAGGAGCGCATTTGCACTTGAGCTCTCGGAAATTTCCTCATGTTTTTGCTTCTAGCTTTTCTTCACATAAATAGGGGGTAGTAATTATGTTCTCACAGCAACTGCCCCTTTAAGCTCTCTAGCCAGTACCAAGATCCTCAAGGTCGCTTTCTCATACTTTCTGGTTAGATACACGTTACACTGATTTACATAGTAACATAGTATATGATGGCAGATAAAGACAGTATGGTCCATCTAGTCTGCCCAGCAAGGCGGCAAGAGTTAGGTGCACTTGTCGCTCCATGCAGGTCACCTCTCTCCATGCCTTTGTTTAGGGGTATACCCACCGCTCCGTGTAAGTCACCCCTATTTGTTCAGATATAAGAAATAGTTATGCTTATTTTGATTTTATCCTGTTGCTATAAAGGGATCCACCATGTCTGTCCCATGCCATTTTGAATTCTGTCACTGTTTTCCCCCACCACTTCCATCAGGAGGGCATTCCAAGCATCCACCACCCTTTCAGTGAAAAAGTATTTCCTGACATTGCCTTTCAGTTTACCCCTTTGCAGCTTCATGTTATGCCCTCTAGTTTTACAGCTTCCCCGTCTTTGGAAGGTATTTGTCTCTTTAAGTATTTAAAGGTCTGAATCATATCTCCACTGTCCCTCCTCTCCGTCTTCAAGTCTCTTCTCATTAGTCTTCTGACGCAGGCTCCAAATCATTTTGGTTACCTTCCTCTGAACTGCTTCCAACCTTTTTATATCGTTTGCGAGATACGGTCTCCAAAACTGAACACAATATTCCAAGTGAGGCCTCACCAGCGACTTGTACAGTGGCATTAGTACCTCTTCCTCTCTGTATGCAACCCAGCATCCTTCTGGCTTTTGCCACCACCTTGTCACACTGTTTTGCCATCTTGAGATCATCAGAACCAATCACACCAAAGTCTTTCTCCTGGTCTGTGCACATCAATCTCTCGCCCCCTATCGCATACAATTCCCATGGATTTCTGCTTTCCAAGTGCATTACACTGCACTTCTTCACATTAAATCTTAACTGCTAAGCATTAGACCATTCTTCCAGCTTTTATAGATCTTTCAGAGAGAGCTAAGTCATTGACGGATCTTCTTGAGCTGCTTAAACATAATGCCCAGGGAGAGATGCTAGTGTGAGGTGTGTGTTTGTTCTCTGTCCTGGACAGGTCAAGCGAAACAACGGCATCTCCAGTGAATTCCCAGTTCCTATCAATATTTACTTCTGATTTAGTCTTGGAGGACGCATAGCGGCTGCTCTATCTGGGGGAGCAAGATTACACTTTTTTCCCCCTGTACATCAATCTTACTCTCGTCTAGATAAGTGGCTGGTCCCTAGGTCGCTTTTATCTCAGATTCCACAGGTTTGTATCGGGACTCTGGATCCTTCAGAACATCATCTTGTTATTTTGGAATGGGTGATTGATGACAGGGAGGTACCTCCTAAATCCAGGGCATTCCCCCATCACTTATTGAATAACACTGAATTTGTTGATCACTTGCAGAGGGCTTTGGACAGAGTATATGCAGTATAATGACCAGGTAGGAACGTCAAACTTCCTGCTTTGGGATTTAGATGAAGCGGTATTGAGAGGGCAGATAATTTCTTGGTCAACTGCTTTAGAGCGGCAAAGCAGAGAGACCTGAGGCATCAGAAAACACTTTGAGGTCAAACATTGGAAAGGACTTGCCCCTAAAGTTTGGCGCTAACCAGCTTCATAATTTTTATGAGCAGGGGAACAAAGCGGGTAAGCTACTTTTAACTTTCAAAAGGGAGACTATGATAAAACAAGGAATATAGTTAAGAAAAAACTAAAAGAAGCAGATTTACATCAAGCTTGGGTATTTAAAAATACTATCTTGGAAGCCCAGACCAGCTGTATTCCACACTTTAAGAAAGGTGGAAGGAAGTCCAAAAAACTGCCAGCATGGTTTAAAGGTGAGGTCAGAGAAGCTGCTGTTGCCAAAAAAAGCATCTTTCAGAAAATGGAAAAAGGAACCAAATGACAAAAACTGGAAACAACACAAGCACTGGCAAGTTAGATGCAAGGCATTGATAAGGCAGGCAAAGAGAGAATTTGAGAAGAAGCTTGCTATTGAAACAAAAACACATAATAAATACTTTTTCAAGTACATTCGTAGCAAAAGACCTGTGAGAGAGTCAATTGGGATCATTAGATGATAGAGGGATAAAAGGGGCACTAGGGGGGGGGGGGGAGGAACAAGGCCATAGCAGAGAGACTGAATGAATTCTTTGCTTCGGTCTTTACTGAGGAAGATGTAGGGATGTTATCCATGACTGAAGTGGTATTTAAAGGTGATACTGCGGAAGAATTGAAAGAAATATTGATACATCGGGAAGATGTATTACAACTATTTGATAAACTGAAGAGTAGCAAATCACCTGGACCGGATAGAATGTTGAAAGAACTGAAATATGAGATTGCAGACCTACTATTAGTAATCTGTGAAAATCATCTATAATACCTGAAGACTGGAGGATGACCAATCTACGCAGATGATGTATTAATTTTCACCCCAATCAAAATCATGCAACCTGACCTCTCCTCACTAGTAGAGTGTTTCAACACAATCACTGACTGGCTCTCGTCTCAGAATCTACGC
This sequence comes from Ichthyophis bannanicus, assembly GCA_033557465.1. Taxonomy (NCBI): domain Eukaryota; kingdom Metazoa; phylum Chordata; class Amphibia; order Gymnophiona; family Ichthyophiidae; genus Ichthyophis; species Ichthyophis bannanicus. The sequence goes on from CM066044.1 coordinate 177,834,097, forward strand.
ATAAACTTTAAGAAAACCAAAGTCCTATTCATAACCAAGAACAATAATTTCTCTCCCCCCCCACCTCACTGAAGGTGCGAGATGCAGAACTTCCATGTAAATCGGAGATACGATACCTGGGTGTCACAATAGACCAACAGTTCAACTTCAAAGAACACATAAAGAATACTACAAAATCCATCTACAATAAGATACGGACACTAAGACACCTAAGACCTCTACTAGCCGCAAATGATTTCAGAACAATATTCCAAACGCTTGTAATGCCACATTTTGATTATGCCAACATAATCCTACACGGCCTCCCTAAGAACACCCTCAATCCACTTCAGATGGCGATGAATACAGCAGCCCACATCCTCTGCAGTATATCTAGAAGAGATCACATCACGCCATTACTCATGGACCTTCACTGGCTGCCGTTGCAATGCAGGATCACTTACAAGGGACTACTACTAACGTTTAAAGCAATTAACCGGATATCCCCCCCATCCCTCTCCGCACTCCTAACCATCACTCCCACAAACAGAGAAGACAATATCCGCTAATATGCTGACTATACCAACTGAGTCCACCAAATGCACACAAACAACCAGGAATAGAGCTTTTACATTCTATGCTCCTAGGTGCTGGAACGACCTCCCACCTCACATCCGAACAATCAATGACATCTCTCAGTTCAGAAAAGCCCTTAAACACTACTTATTCTGCCTCCACTTTGTCCACCCTAATCCAACACAATCACTTTTCCCTGCCCCGCAACTCACACACTCAGCCTCTGATGCCCCAACAACATAACCCTTGACGCTACACAAATTAGACCCCCATTAGGCACACCCTCAATGATCATAGATCACAAGATCTTTCCCCATTGTGATTAATTAACTTGCTGAATATAAGCTGTAAATAGTTTCTACAACTACTACGGTAGTTTGTATATAGTTACCCCTGTTACATTCCAAGTTACATACCCTGTTCAATGTAAGCAAAAGATCCAGTTCTGATGCAAATTTCTGTTATTTGTAAACCACACTGATACCAAAAAGCGCGGTATATAAGAACTGTAAATAAATAAATAAATGTAAAGCCAATTTTTAAAAAGGGTTCCAGGGGTGATCTGGGAAACTACAGACCAGAGAGCCTAACGTCAGTACCGGGAAAAATGGTGGAAACCATCATAAAGAACAAAATTACTGAACATATAGATAGTCGTGGCTTAATGGGAGACAGCCAACATGGATTTAGCCAAGGAAGGTCTTGCCTTACTAATCTGTTATGTTTTTTTGAAAGTGTGAATAAACAGACAAAGGTGAGTCAGTTGATATCTGGACTTTTAAAAAGCCTTTGACAAGGTCCCTCATAAGAGACTTTTGGCAAAATTAAAAAGTCATGGGATAGGAGGCAGTGTACTATTGTGGATCAGGAACTGGTTAAAAGATAGAAAGCAGAGAGTAGGGCAAAATGGTCAATTTTCCCAATGAAGAAAGGTGAATAGTAGAGTACCCCAGGGATCTGTGCTGGTTCCGCTGCTTTTTAACATATTCATAAATGACCTGGAAATGGGAATAACGAGCGAGGTTATCAAATTTGCAGATGAGACAAAACTATTCAAAGTTGTTAAAACCCATGAGGATTGTGGAAAATTGCAAGAGGATCTTGATAAATTGGAAGACTGGGCATCCAAATGGCAGATGAAATTTGATGTGGACAAGTGCAAAATTATGCACCTAGGAAAGAAAAACCACAAACTATGCTTACATGATGCAAGGTTCCACATTAGGAATCACCACCCAAGAAAAAGATTTAGGCGTCATCGTGGATAACATGTTAAAACCCTCCACCCAGCTTGCAGCGGCGGCCAATGGGGAAACTGCTAGGTACTTGTGACCTAGATTGGCCACTGTTGGAAACAGGATGCTGGGCTTGATGGACCTTGGTCTGACCCAGTATGGCATATCTTATGTTCTCTGGAAGTTGAAATGGTGGCGCATGAATCGCAGAATTGCTGCTATCTCTGTAGGGCAAGGACGGATAGTTCGTAAAGCAATAGATACTGCTCAGCATTTTGCCCTGTTTTACAAGGACTTATACACTTTGCAAACAGTTGCTGATACTCAGAGTATTCATAGTTGGCCTACAGAAGTATGTTTACCTCAACTATCTCTAGAGCCGTGTGAGGCTTTCAATTGCCCAGTCATGCTGGTGGAGGGTGCAGCTAGCTATCAGACAATTAAAGAGTGCTAAGGCCTCTGGCCCTGACCTTTTTCCAGCAGAATTGTATAAAGCATTGCCTAGCCTAATAGCTCCAGTATTAGTGAGAGTCTTTAATGATATTCTGCTTCAGCAACTTCCTGAGTCTATGTATGAAGCTTTGATTACAGTCCTCCCTAAGGAAGGCAAAGATCCGCTGTTATGCAGTAGTTATATCCGCTGCATAAAGATCCGCTGTTATGCAGTAGTATGGTATCTTTGCTTAATTCAGACAAGATATTTACTAAAATCCTTTCACTGCATTTAGATACCAGAATTCAGGAAATCATTTACCCAGATCAAACTGGTTTCATAAAAGGCTTCTATGGTTTTGAGAACATTCGTAGGCTACTAAATGTGATATTTGATTTGCAGCAGGTGGAGAGCATTTTTGCTGTCCTCTCTCTAGATGCTGAAAAAGCTTTTGATAAGGTGGAATGGAGATATCTGCTGGCTGTTTAACACTTTGGCTTTGGGCCATGTTTCTGCTCCTGGATTACAGCCCTCTACAAAGCCCCTTTAGGCACGATTCAGGTGAATGGTTTCTCTTCCTCTTCTTTTGGCTTAGGGCAGGGGATGAGTCAGGTTTGCCCTCTCCTTTTCGCATTAGCTATTGAACCTCTAGCTATACAGCTACTCAAGCGGGCTCCTTTTATCGGGATTCGGCTGGGTCATCATCACCATGTAGTGTCTCTCTATGCGGACGACACTCTCATCTTTCTGAGACCCATCTTCTACCTTACCTGTTGTTACAGAGCTATGGATTTCATTTTCGCAAAGTTCGGGTTATATGGTCAATTTTCAGAAATCTGCTCTTTTACCATGCTTATCCATCACAAGCACGGGAACACAGTTGGGTTACGTTATTTTTCCCACTGTTTCTCAGTTTCAATACCTTGGAATCTGGATTCTGCAGCGGCTTGAGGATTTAAATACCACCAACTATCTTCCTCTCTCATCATCCATTTGTAGGGATATGTGCAGGTGGCAATTCCTATCGGTGTCCTGGTTGGGAAGAGTACATACGATTAAGATGATCTTACTACCCAAACCGCTCTTTTTGTTTCAACAACTTCCTATCTTGGTTCCTAAGACCCTTTTCATACAGCTATGCTCCATCCTTTTGAGGTTTGTGTGGCAAAATCGCCATCCGCGACTTAGTTGGTGCACATTGATCCATCCTAAGGCCTTGAGGGGTATTGGTCGTTCAGATTTTGAACTTTATTATATGTGCTCTTGCTTATGAGTTATACACTTTTGGTCTACTAGTGCAGCCTCTACATGGTTGTGTTTGGAAGCAGAATGGTTAACACCAACTCCTCTTGCAGCTGCTCCCTTTGTTCAAGAGGGGTGAGAAGCAGGGCTATTCGCGATCATATCTTTATTGGACCAGTATGGAAAGCATGGAGGGGAGAGTCAGTAACAGGGCTTTCCTCTCTTTATATCTGTCACCCTATACGACTCTTGGGGCTTTTTCCTTTGTCAGAGATATGGGGAACCATTTTTGTTCATCTAATGGGGCATTGCACTTGACTTGACTTTATGATCACTCAGTTTTTTTAGATTAGCACCATTTGGAGTAATTGATGGATACCTCTCTATCTGCCTTCCTCCAGTATTACCAATTCAGACATTGTTTTACACAGCACCAGCTGGTCACAGCAGGAACGCATGCACCTCGTCCTTGGGAATGCACAATTTTCTATTCGCCTCATACTAAGGCTTTTTTGGCGCGCTTATACCGTGCACTGTCTGTGGATTTGCCATCTCCATTACAGACTCCTGCTTTCTGTAAGCAATGGGAGAAGGCTCTTCCAGGGAAATCTGATGACATCTGGTTGGAAACTTATCATTACTCTCACACTTGCTCAATTTTGCTGTCTCTAGTTAACACCCAATTGAGAATTCTTTTCTGAATGTCTGTTGTACTGCTGCAGCGAAGTGCAAACAAATGAATAAATCCAGAAGTCAATTTACAGGGTCCAAGCCAATTTATTGTGCACAAGGCCCAGTTAGTCAAAGCATCAAAAAGGACTGAGCAAAGTTTTTACAGAAACATATTCATTTATACATTTTTCTTCAGTTTGATACATGCAAACTTTCTATTGGTTCCAACGCCCCCTGCATCTGTCCAATCGGAGATCCCTCCTGGGCCTAGCACCCAGCTCCCTCCCTTAGGATTGTTCTAACAATGGTACAGTTTCTAGGTTTTGATACTTCTCTACTGCAAGGTCGTCTCCACCTCTAGGAATGCAAGTATTGAAACATTTTCATCTTCAGAACACAAGAGAATAATGAAAAGACTTATGAATTCATGTAAAACTTCTTATTAAGCAGTTTAAAACAGTTTTCTCATTTTTCACAGATTTTTGGTTCTTCTATGATGGGGGGTTGGAATCAGGGCCTAACTTACAGGCCTTTCATATTTGCAGACTATTATAGGCCATAGCCTGCCACAGTACCAGTTGACCTGTACCGCTGGGGTTGCGCTGATTTTTTATGTTGGAGACTTTGTGGCAGATGTGGCAATTTTTGCCACATGTGGTGGGAATGCCTGAAGATTCAGTCTTTTTGGACAATGGTTCATGTCCATATTACTCAAAGGTTGAGGGTTACTTTTCCATGTGAGTTGGATTACCGTGTTTTAGGGCACTTTGATTTAGAGTCTATATCTCCGGATGCAACTATATCTACTGCACCCTCCCAAAAAGAATGGATGGTGAAAGTGTGGGACATATATAAAATGGAGAAACTGACAGCTGACCTTAGAGGGAAACCAGACAAGCTGGGGCATCTCTGGGCCCAATTCCTTCCACTCCCCATTTCAACTACTCTGTGACCTGGGTGCCACCCCACACACCATCTCACCACACCTCACTACTTTTGTTCACTTCCTTCCGGGGTTCGATTCCCAATGCTAGCTTTATTCGGTTCTTTCTAGGTTAGGTCTGCTTCTAAAGCATTCTGTCTCATTATAATGGGTCTGCTCTTTCAGCTGATATAGGGAGATGGGGGTGGGGTGTCGGGGTAGGTATGAGGGGGGTTTAGGTTGGTGGTCAACGTATACATTGTTGGCGCTCCTACATTGTTTGAGCTCTTGAGGGTGCGGGGAGGGGTGATCTCCTTCATGATCATCTCTATATTAGTATGGATTTGGGTATGTCCGATAGGACTGTTCACCTTTATGGTTGTAACTGGTTAGATAAAATTTTAATGAAGAATTTGTGAGTTACGAAATTCTTCCCTAGCACTGTCTGTATGTTCACACAAGCATCTCTAAGTATCTATCTATTTATAACTCTGTGTTAGTGGGGACAGGATTGTTTATTCGCAGATATATACATTTGCTGTACTGCTATTTGTGGGATTTTTGATCTATTCTTGTTATGGCTGGGAGAATCCTGAGAGACTGTTATACCTGTATTGTTACCAACCTTTAATAAAATCTTTACACAAAAAAAGAGTGCAGAAGTAGATGATTCTTCTGTTTTCCTGGGGTGAGCACCATCTGCAACCACTCTTGATGCAGTACATCGTGGAGGTGGAAAGTGTCAAGGATTATTTTTCTCAGTCATTACACTCTCAAACCCAGGGAGTGGAAACTGGCTCTGTGGGCCTTCTGTCATAGTATTTGCCATTGGGGCCAACCTACCCTGGATTTGATGGCAATGAAGTTCAGTGCCAAAGTGCTGAGGTTTTTCAGCCGCCAAATGGAGTTAAGCTCCAGGGGCATTGATGTTCTGATACAGTCAAGGCCCCAGTCAGCTCTCCTGCACATGTTTCCTCTGTGGCTTCTGATCGGTTACGTAATTTGTCAGGTAGAGGATCATCTGGGGATGGGTGATCTTAGTAGTGCCAGATTGGCCACACAGGTCTTTGTATGCCGACCTAGCAATACTTTTGACAGAGTAACCTCTTGTTCTGGGCAACTGAAAAAATGTACTTTGGCAGGGGCCCATCCTGATGGATGACCCAGCTCCCTTCTTGCTTATGGTTTGACCCTTGAGAGGTGCCATCTAGGGCATAAGGGTTACTCTTCAGTCATGATCTTCACTCTATTGAAAGCAAGGCATAGATCCATCTCTTTGGCAGATGTTCATGTCTGGTGTATTGTTGAAGATTGTTCAGTTGAATATAGTAACTAGGGAAGGAAGAGTAGCAGGAACAGAGAGGACAGGGAGAGAGAGAAGCATCTGTATCAATAATGAGTAAGGGGAGGACTTTCCATCTTCCTTACCTAGATTGTGGCAGAATTGTTGACCCGGCATTGGGAAAGCCACCCGGTGATGTCGGGGCTTGGGGCCTATAAAATCTGTAGCCCCAGGAGACTGGGTGAGGACGTTCCATCTTCCTTACCTGGACTGCGACAGGATCGTTGGCTTGACATTGGGGAAGCCACTCGGTGACGTTGCGGCTCAGGACCTATAAAATCTAAGACCCCATCGTCGGATGTCATAGCAGGCGTGTTTCAAAGGGGCGTTTTAAGGTTTTGGATCCTATGGTCCAGCATGTTAAAATAACTGTTGCCCTGACCGACTCTTGTTTTCTCAGTGGTCTGAGAGGGCATACTCTGTTCTTGTGACTCCTCCCGCTAAGGGTGTTGAGACCCTACCCAGCTGCTCAGTTTTACTAGGAGCTGAGGGAGGCCTCCAGTTTCTGGTAGCCCTCTGGTCGTTCTTGGTTCTCATGGGGGGTATTGGTGTCGAGTCTCGGAGTCATCGGGTTCCACTTCCAAGATCACTACAACTTTCATTGCCTTCTTTTACTCCATTGCCACAGACTGAAGTTTCTCTTAATGATATTTGGCAAATTGTTTCTCGTACTGAGCTAGCCCTGAGTGGTTGGTTTGAACAAATTTCTGTATTCTCTACTGAGGCAGATGCTAAGATGGCTGAGCAGGATGTTAAACTTATGGAATTAGGTGCTTCTTGTGCCAAACTGGAGGCCCGGACTTCCACTTTGCAGGCAGTGTCTGCGTCTGCAATTAATTATTCCTTACTTATTCATCGGCAGTTTGAGCCAGTAGAGAACTCACTTAGAGTTCATAATCTTCGTTTTTTAAATTTTCCTTATACTAGATTCTTGTCCCCATTACATTTATTTCATAAGTATTTGAAGGAGGTATTATTAATTGCTGAGCCTAATTCTATTCAACTTACTAATTTGTATTATATTCCTAAAGGGACCAGAGTCATTGATAACGAGGCAGACGGTTTGGACCAGATTTCCTCTGTTGATAGTCTAGATTTGTCTGCCTTCTTAATGTCATCAGTAGATGAAATTCCTACCAGGGCAACTTTATTTTTTTTTCTTCATTGTTAGATAAAAGTGATATTCTAAAAAGTATTTTCAGAAGAAAAATGTTTTATTTGGTGGGCAGTCAATTAATGTCTTCCCTGATATCTTCAAGACAATGCAACTGCGACATACGTCCCCGTGATACCCAAAACGCTCTTCAAGCTACAGGCCGACATGGGCTCCATGATTCTCATAGCCCCTTTCTGGCCCCGTCAACCATGGTTTCCTCTGCTACTTTGCCTAGCGCAGACTGAACCTCTCTGATGTGTGCCTGGACTCATCTCCCAGGACAATGGGACGCTCCTCCATCCCATTCTTCCAGCCCTTCGCCTCACGGCATGGCTGCTGAAGGGATAGTTCTCACTGACGTAGAGGTCAAGGACATCCTGTTTGCATCACGCTAACAGTCCACCAGATGCTCTTATGCAAAGTTTTGCCCCCTGATGTTCCCCAAAGGACATTAACCACTTTGCCTGCCCAGTGGAATCACTTCTACAATATCCTCCTCCACTTGTCCCAGGCAGATCTCAAGACTAACTCAGTCAGAGTTCATCTTGGCGCCATTGCAACCTATCGCAAACCACTGGACGGACGGGCTATCTCTTCACACCTCTTAGTAGCATGCTGTCCAAGCCACCCATTAAGCCAGGCCTGGGACCTCAACGTGGTTCTTGCTCAACTTCTTAAGCCTCCCTTCAAGCATTTTACCACAACTTCACTGAAGTTCTTGTCTTGAAAGGCCATTTTTCTCATCGCCGTTACGTCAGCTCGCCACATCAGCAAACTGCGGGCTGTGGTGGCAGATCCACCCTGTACCCGGTTCTACCATGACAAGGTGGCCTCCACACCAACCCACACTTTCTTCCGAAGGTGGTCATCTCCTTCCACCTAAATCAGTCAGTCATCCTACCTATTTTCTTCCCGAGACCACATCCGTCGCAGGCTGAAGCAGCACTACACACGTTAGACTAAGCGTGCGCTGGCTTACTACTTGGATAGAACTAAGGTTCTTAGAAAATCCTCATAATTATTCATCTCCTTTGATCCCAGTGACAAAATGATGGATAGCAGATTGCATTTCTTTTGCGTATGCGTAGGCAGGATTCTCTTTGGAGGGGCACATAACTGCTTATAATGTGCGGGCTATGGCAGCCTCCATAGCCAATCTCCACTCAGTATCCATTGAGGAGATTTGTTGAGCAGCTACCTGGTCCTCCATACATATATTTGCTGCCCACTATTCTCTAGACAAGGACTCCAGTCGTTACGCTGTCTTTAGCCAAGCTGTTCTCCAGCACCTCTTTGGGACTTAGACTCAACTCCTACCCTCCATCCTGGATTTCTACAAGATACCAGACTATCATAAGGGGTGGTATAACCCCCTGGAACTGAGTAACGCGCCACATTGTGTCCACACTCTTCGGCTCTAAGCTTTAGCCTCAGGGATCACACTGCTCTCCCACCCCATGCCAGTCTGGTACCTAGGAGCTAGTGAGTCCCATATGTGAAGACTGCATTCCTGCTTGTTCCTGGAGAGAGCATAGTTACTCACCTGTAATAGGTGATCTCCAGGAACAGCAGGAAATCAGTCTTCATAACCCACCCTCCTCCCCTAGGAATTGTAGGATTTGTTTATTTTTCCTCTTCCTCTCTGCTACAAACTCAACTAAGGAGAGGAGTTGGGAAGGCAGGAAGGCAGACATACAGATGCAGTGGAGTGCTCCCAAAGGCTTTCCTATTGGACGCTGGGGAGCATTCCCACACGGGCTCAGTTGGTGCCGACGTCGCCCATATGTGAAGACTGATTCCTGCTCTTCCCGGAGATCACCCGTTACAGTAGTCTAGTTGGAATATAACTAGGGATTTAAGTAGAGTAGTTAATGCCGAGATGGAGAGAAATGGTCAGATAGCCCTGATTTGAAAAAGAGTAAAAAAAAAAAGAATGTTTAACAATGGAACTGATGTGGTTGTGAAAAGAGGGCAGAATCCAGTGTTACCCTATGATATTTGAAAGAGGAAGTAAGTGGAGTAGGTATGCTATTAAGTAGTGAAAAAGAAAGTTGGAGGTTTTGGATGCATTAAGTTTTTAAGATGGTTAGATTTCAGCCAGGTAGCAATCTGGGAGAAGCATTCATTGGAAAATAAAACAAAGGATATTATAATGCCTCTATATCGTTCCATGGTGAGACCGCACCTTGAATATTGTGTGCAATTCTGGTCGCCGTATCTTAAAAAGGATATAGAGTTATTAGAAAAGGTTCAGAGAAGAGCCACCAAAATGGTAAAGGGGATGGAAGGATACTCCTATGAAGAAAGGCTATAAAGGTTAGGGCTCTTTAACCTGGAAAAGAGACGGCTGAGGGGAGATATGATAGAAGTCTATAAATTAATGAGCGGAGTGGAACGGGTAAACGTAGATCGATTGTTTACCTTATCAGAATATAGAAAGACTAGGGGACATGCAATGAAGCTACAGGGTAAACTATTTAAGACTAATAAAAGAAAATGTTTTTTCACTCAACGTGTAATCAAACTCTGGAATTTGTTACCGGAGGATGTAGTAAAGGCTGTTAGTGTAGCTGGGTTTAAAAAAGGTTTGGACAAGTTCCTGGAGGAAAGGTCCATAAGCCATTATTAAGAAGGGACCCAGGATATCAATGCTTGAACCAATACAAGCATTGTGGACCCTGTGTCCCTTGGGGAAACTGCTAGGTACATATGACCTAGATTGGAAACAGAATACTGGGCTTGATGGACCTTGGTCTGACCCAGTATGGCATATCTTATGTTCTTATGGACTAAGATTAGAGGAGGCGCAATGTGTGGGAAGAAGCAGGAGGATATGGTTGGCATAATAGTATGCTGAGATTCCACAATATTGAACAAGAAGAGTCAAAGGTGCCAGGAAGATGTTGAAGAGGAGGGGGCGCTAGCTGCACCAACCTAAATACCAGTGATGATGTCACTGGAAGCTTCTAGTCTTTCTCTGTCTCTATCATCTGGTGGTAGGGGGACATAGCCCACTTGTCTGCACTGGTCTAGCAGGATTCCAGAAAAGGAAATTATTGCTAAGTAAGGTGAAATTAGATTTACCTGCTAATTGTTGTTCCTTGAGGAGCTCCAGTCCAGTCCCGGAATCTCTGGGGATTAGTGTACCTCTTCCAGAAGCTTGGAGACTGAACAATGACACTCTTTTTTGATGTCACTGGTATAAATACCCGAGGGACCGCCTCTTTGCTCCAGTTTACCTCACCAGAGCAATAATTAAGTAGCTAACATTGCTATCAAACTTTAACAAACCTCAACTATAAACTAAGACATAAAATGTGCCCTTAAAGTAACACTATAATTGTCCTGTTATGGTCTGCCCTCCGTCTCGATAGAGGACTATGACCTCCTAAAAGATCCCCAAACTTCCACCCTCCCCATATGGACTGTAAGTCATATTTTTATTTATTTATTTAACATTTCTTATATACTGCCTTTCATGATATCAAGGCGGTTTACATTGAACAAACTGAAATTACATTGAACAGGGTATTATAACTTGGAGATAACTATTTTACAGGGAACATGGGCAATGGAGGGTTAAGTGGTTTGCCCAAGACCACAAGGAGCACCTGTGGGACTAGAAACCCCAGTCCTTCCGGCCAAGGTTGCTGTCCTCTAGTGGGATTTGAACCCCTGACCTTCTGGCCTGAAGTACCTTGCCCCCAACCACTAGGCCACTCCTCCATATACCTGGCCTGTAAGCTTACCATGTCAATACTATACCTCTTTGCTTCAGGCCGTAGTCCAGACAAAAGAATATTACAGAGGCATGTGGGACTGGATTGGAGTTCCTCAAGGAACAACAATTAGCAGGTAAGTCTAATTTCACCTTCCTTATCGTCTTTCCAGTCCAGTCCCGGAATCTCTGGGGATGTAACAGAGCAGTAAAAAAAACCTTCAATAGAAGGGACCCGCTAGACCAGCCTGAAGCACTGCTGATCCAAAACAGGTATCCCTTTCTGCCTGTACATCTAGACGATAATGTTTTACAAAGGAATTTAACGATGACCAAGTAGCCGCCTTACAGATGTCCACTGGCGGTACCAAACTGTACTCAGCCCAGGATGCAGCTTGCGCCTTTGTTGAATGCGCTTTAAGCCCATCAGGTATTGCCCTACCTTTCAACAAATACGCTGAAGCTATAGTTTCCTTGAGCCACGTAGCAATAGACGCTTTGGAAGCTGCATGCCCTTTTCTTGCACCCCCAAAAAGAACAAACAGCCTATCTGTCTTACGGAATTCCTGTGTTCGCTTTAAATACATCTTTAATGCTCTACGCACATCTAAAAAATGCAATTTTCCGAACTGAACCTCTTTGGCACTATCCTCAAATACTGGTAAAGAAACTACTTGATTGACATGAAAAGCCGACACCACCTTGGGTAGAAACGAAGGCACTGGTCTCAAAACTACCTTCTTTTCATAAAATAATAGAAAAGGCTTTCTACAAGACAGTGCCTGTAATTCCAAAATCCTCCATTCTGACGATATAGCTACTAGAAAAACTACCTCGAGAGAAAGATCCTTCAATGATGCTCGCGACAATGGCTCAAACGGCTCACGTACCAAAGCTCCAACACCAAATGGAGATTCCATGTCTGTACGGTTGGTCTACACGGCGGCCTCAACAGTGAAACTGCTCTCAAAAAAACGCTTCACATCCAGGTGTGCCCCTAGCACCTCACCATTTATCTTACCTCTATAACAAGAGAGACCTGCCAACTGCACTCTCAACGACACAGCCGCTAAGCCTTTCTCAAATCCATCCTGCAAAAAAGATTGAATTTGAGAAATAGAAGCCTTTAATGCTTCAAAACCTTTGTCACACCGTGCTTCGAATATTCTCCAAATTCGAATATACGCCAAAGAGGTAGACCACCTCCTTGCTTTCAACAAAGTGGAAATCACTGCTGATGAGTAACCTCTGGCCTTTAGCCTCGCCCTTTCAAGAGCCATGCCGTAAGCGAGAATCGAGCCACCTGTGGCATGTGTAATGGACCCTGGCACAACAGATTTTCTCTCATCGGTAAAAGCCATGGATGGTCTACTAATAACCTTATGAGATCCGCGTACCATGGCCATCTTGGCCAATCCGGCGCTATCAAAATTACGTATCCCTTGTGCCGTTCTACTCTTTGCAGACCACGCCCTATCAATACCCACGGAGGGAAGATGCACAGAAGTTCCCCTGGCCACCTTTGAATGATAGCTTCTAGGCCTTCTGACATTCTTTCTTGCCTTCGACTGAAAAACTGATTGACCTTTGCCGACTCGAAGGTTGCCGTGAGATCCATCACAGGAGCTCCCCAACGATTCATTATCAATTGGAACACCTGCAGATGCAGAACCCACTTTCCTGGGTCCACTTTGACCTGACTCAAAAATCGGCCTCCACATTGTCCACCCCTGCTACATGAGACACAGACAAAGCTCTCAAATTCATCTCGGCCCACACAAACAACTGCTCGGCTTCAGCTTCCAGAGAGATACTGCTTGTGCCTCCTTGACGGTTGATGTAAGCCACTGTCCTTTGTCCTTGATGTAAGTCCCCTTGACTGTTGATGTAAGCCAGTCCTTTGACAGAACGCGAATGGCCTTCCCCTGAAGGTAACATTGAAATGCTTGTAGTGCTAAGGCTACCACTCTCAACTCCACTCTGTTGATTGACCAAACTTTCTCCTGTTCAGTCTGTTGGCCTTGAACAAACCTTCCTTCGAAGTGAGCTCCCCATCCCACAAGACTGGCATCTGTCGTAAGAGGAATCCAAACAGGCGAGTCTAGATGCATTCCTACCTCTAGAATCCCTGGCTGTAACCACCATTGCAGAGCCTGACTTGTCTCCGGAAGACAGGGTAGTCTCCGTAATAGAGGATCCTTCTGATGCGACCACCTCCTCTCTGTAATGGTCGCATATGAGCTCTTGCCCATGGAACTAACTCTAATGTTGCTGCCATGGTTCCGAGCAATTGTAAATAATGCCATGCAGTGGGATCCTTTCTCTTCAAGAAACTGCGCACCAGGTTTCTCAACCCTAGCGCTCGTGTCTGAGGAAGAAACACCCTTCCTATCCTTGTATCGAAGCGAGTTCCCAGGTGTTCTAGATTCTGAGATGGAATCAACTTGCTTTTTGCCACATTGACAGCCCAACCAAGACTTTGTAACAACTCCACTACTCTGGTTGTTGCCAACTCGCTTTCCTTTTCGGACTTTGCCCGAATTAACCAGTCATACAGATATGGGTGAACTAAAACTCCTTCCTTTCACAATGCTGCCACAACTACCACCATCACTTTGGTAAACGTTTGCGGGGCCGTTGCTAAACCGCACGGCAACACCCGAAACTGGAAATAACCCATGGGAACTGCAAACCTTAGAAATTTCTGATGCTCCAGACAAATCGGAATGTGCAGATACGCCTCCGACAAATCCAGAGACGTAAGAAATTCTCCTTTCCTTACAGCCATTATTACAGACTTCAGTGTCTCCATACGAAAACGGGTCATGCGAAGACAACGATTTACCTTTTGAAGATCCAAAATTGGTCAAAAGGACCCTTACTTTTTTTGAAACCACAAAGTAGATGGAGTATCGACCGGAGCCGCGTTGGTCTGGCGGTACCGGAACGACAGCTTTGAGATTCAAAAGTCTTTGCGAAGTCTCGCGCACAGCTGTGCACTTGATGCGCGCCTTGGAAGGAGATTGAATGAACCAATCGACCACTGGGCGTTGAAGCTCCAGAGCATATCCTTCTCAAATGATCTCCAACACCCACCGATCGGAAGTGATCTGGACCCATGCTGGATAAAAATCCCATAGACGACCTCCAACGGGTATCAAACCTGCCTAGGTGCCCCTGACTTCATTGTGATTTTCTAGGGTTTGAAGAAGAGGAGGTTGCAAATCCCCTGCTCGCTCCTCGAATACCTCAAAATCCCTGACTTCTGAAATATTGACGTCCTCTCTGAAATTGTCCAAAACGAGTGGAACGAAAACGAGAAAGTCTTTGTGCTGGCCCCTAGTCGCCTGAGTAGAACATCCCGGCTTCTGCTTGTCCTCTGGCAGCCTGCTGCCTTTGGGCTCCCCTAAGTCCTTTACCAGCTTATCTAAGTCTTCACCAAAGAGTAGCTTACCCCTGAAAGGAAGCTTACTGAGCCTTGCTTTAGAAGAAGCATCTGCCGCCCAGTTACGCAACCATAGATATCTTCTAGCTGCAATAACCAAGGCCATACTCTGAGGCAAACCCCTAATAAGGTCATAATGAATATCAGCCAAATAAGCTGCCCCAGTCTCTAACCAGGATGCTTCAGCCGCAGGGTCTTCCACGTTTTCTCCGTGTACTCGCTGAGACCAACGAAGACAGGCTCTGGCTACCCATGCACCACAAATTTATTTATTTATTTAAAGTCTTTTCTATACCGCGCTCTTCAAATAAAATTGAAGCTTGAATGGATAAAGCGTTGACATCAAACACCTGTTTTAACAACGTATCCAACTTTCTATCATGGCTATCCTTAAGGGCGGCACTACCTTCCACCGGAATTGTAGTCTTTTTGGTAACAGCCGATACCGCTGCATCTACTTTGGGAGACTTAAACAACTCCCAATCCTGATCCACTAGAGGATATAACCGAGCCATGACCCTGGACCACTTTAGTCCTGCTTCGGGGATGTCCCATTCTTGTTGAATCATCTCCCTTACAACTCTGTGTACCGGAAAAGCCCTTTGCGTTTTCCTAAATGCCTGCAACAAAGGATCCTCTGAGGCCGGCATATTAAGGGCTTTAAGCGTTTCCATAATCAACGCTGATAACTCGTCCCGACGGAAAACACAAACCACTCTTGCCTGGTCCTCTTGTTCCGTGAGTTCTCCTTCTTCTAATTCATCCTCCATTTCCAAATCCGGATCCAAATCCTCTGAGTGAATCTCTCTAGAGGTTACCGAATGCTCCTGTCGATCCTTCCCTGTTTTAACTTTCTTAACAGGAACAGCTCCCTCAGCAACTTCCAGAGGAATACCCGGACGCTTCCCTCTCAGATCCCCCCCCTCCCCCCGGCAGAGGGTAGTGGACCCCTTTGTCCATTCCCAAATGTTTGTTGAAGCAGTGAAACAAACTCCTGCGAAAACAATGCCGCCAAACCTGCAGAAAATATTGATGGTGCCTGAGGCAAATCTGGAATGGAAGAAGACCCTGCAACCGGTTCTGGCAAAGGTTCCAGGGGTGACCCAGCGTCAGGTAAAGACAAGGAAGCAACTTTAGCACATTCTCCACTGCTCTCTAAAGCCTGCTCCATAGCTGCTGCCTCTTGGACGCAGGTTCTACATACTCCTGTGTCAGATAAAGAGTAGTTACTCACCTGTAACAGGTGTTCTCCAGGAGCAGCAAGAATCAGTCCTCACTTATGGGGTGACGTCGGCGCCGACGGAGCCCTCGCGGAGCAATTTTCCCTAGCTTTCGCAGAAAGCTTTTGGGAATTGCAGCACGCATGCGCGGTCCCCTTCCCGCCCAAGGATGCCATCTTGCTCAGTCTGATGACATAGCGGAAAGACAGCAAAAAAGTTTGCAAAGATATGCAATAAGGATGACTGCAACTCCAAGGGGAGGAGGGAGGGTTGTGAGGACTGATTCCTGCTGCTCCTGGAGAACACCTGTTACAGGTGAGTAACTACTCTTTCTCCAGGACCAAGCAGGAAGTCAGTCCTCACTTATGGGACTCCCAAGCTTAAGGCTACCGGAGACCTCAAGCATAAAAAGAGCTCCCTCAAGCTCAACAGTACAGAGGGAAGGAATCTTCTCCGAATACGAATCCGGCCGGTAGCCCAACACCAGGGCCGGAGGGTAGGAGTTGCCTAGACCTCAAAGAGATTGTGGAGGACTGCCTGTCCGAAAGCACTGTCTCTGCGGGACTCCCTTTCAAGGCAGTAATGGGCTGCAAAAGTCTGGCTGGAAGACCAAGTAGCGGCCCGGCAGATGTCTGCCAACGGAACAGAGCAGAGGTGAGCCACGGACGCAGCCTTCGCCCTGACACGATGAGCCATGACGCGACTCTCCAAGGAGAGGCCGGCTGCCCCGTAAGCCCAGGCGATACAGTCGGCCACCCAAATGGACAGGGTACGCTTAGAGACAGGTACCCCCAACCGATTGGGGTCAAAAGATACGAAAAGCTGGACTGCTTTTCTATGCTCTCGCGTACGATCAAGGTAGAAGGAAAAGGCTCTTCGACAGTCCAGGGTATGCAGAACAGACTCAGCTCGGCTGGCATGCGGCTTGGGAAAGAAGGTCGGAAGAACCACCTCCTGGTTGATGTGAAAGTGGGAGACCACCTTTGGAAGAAACTTAGGGTGGGTCCTTAGGACTACCCTATTCCTGTAGAACCTAGTGTACAGGGGCTCCGACACTAGGGCTTGCAGTTCACTTACGCGCCTCGCGGAAGTAAGGGCTACCAAGAAGAGAGTTTTCCAGGAGAGGAAACGAAGAGGGCAGGTAGCCATGGGTTCAAAAGGCGGACAGGTCAGCCTTTGCAGAACCACATTGAGGTCCCAGTCAGGGGCTGGAGGGCGCAACAGAGGTTTAAGCAGAAGGAGGCCTCTAAGAAAACGCGCCACCAAGGGGTGCGAGGAAAGAGGCTGGCCTTCCACCGGTGAATGGTGCGCGGAGAGAGCACTGAGGTGGACTCTGACAGAGTTGGATTTGAGGCCTAGATCGGAGAGGTGAAGCAAATACTGCAGTACCACCGATACTACACAGGCGAAGGGGTCCTCAGATCGCTGAGAACACCAGACCGAGAAGCGACGCCATTTAAGGGCGTAAGACTTCCGGGTGGAAGGTTGCCGAGACGCTAGGACGACGGCTTCCACCTCCGGGGGTAGCAGAAGCGGAGCTAGGACTACCCTTTCAGCAGCCAGGCCATCAGATGCAGGGCCCGGAGGTTGGGGTGCAGAAGAGTACCCTGATCCTGGGTCAGGAGATCGGGCCGAAACCCCAGAGGAAGAGGGGTGTCCACTGCTAGCTGTAGAAGCAGAGGGAACCACGGTTGTCTCGGCCACCGGGGCGCTACCAGGATCACGGAGGCCCTGTCCTGGATAACTTTGAACAATGTCCGGGACACAAATGGTGTGGGAGGGAAGGCATACAGCAGACCCGTGGACCACGAGATGAGGAAAGCATCCGGCGCTACTCTGAGAGGATGCGGGTGCCGGGAGCAGAACCGGGGAAGCTGCCGGTTCAGGGGACTGGCAAAGAGATCCACGGTGGGGGAGCCCCACCGGCGGAAGAGCTGCTGGACCACTTCGGGGTTCAACCTCCATTCGTGTGGCTGCAGAATCCGGCTCAGTTTGTCCGCCAGGCAATTGTCCTGCCCTGGCAGGTAAACCGCCTTGAGGAGGATGTCGTGACCGACTGCGCAAGAGCACAGTCTCCGAGCCTCCTGGCATAGAAGAAGGGAGCCCGTGCCCCCCTGTTTGTTCACGTAGAACACTGCAACCTGATTGTCCGTCTGCACCAGTACGGACTGACCCAACGTGAGGTGAGAGAAGGCCCGCAGAGCTAGGCGGATCGCCCGGAGCTCCAGGACGTTTATCTGCTGGGCGGCTTCCCAAGGTGTCCAAAGGCCTTGAGTGCATGTCCCTTGACAATGCGCCCCCCATCCCAGGAGAGAGGCATCTGTCGTGAGCACCGGGACGGTGGGGGAGACTGAAAGGTCATGCCAAGCACCAGGTTGGGCAGGTGAAGCCACCATTGCAGGGAGGAGACCAGACGGTCGGAAATCTGTATCAGGTCCGACAACCTCCCCGTGGCCTGAAGCCATTGAGTGCGAAGGCTCCACTGAGCAGGTCTCATATGTAGACGGGCATTCGGGGTGACATGGACCGTGGAGGCCATGTGCCCGAGCAGCTGCAGGAACTGTCTGGCAGAGACCGGCGACATGCTGTTGAACCTGCCGGCTAGAGCTATGAGCCTGTTGGCCCGTTCCAGGGGCAAGAAGGCACGAGCCTGCAGAGTGTCCAGCTGTGCCCCTATGAACTCGAGATCCTGAGAGGGGAGCAAAGCGGACTTTTCGAAGTTTATGACGAAGCCCAAGTGCTGAAGCAGAGCCACTGTGCGTTGAGTGGCCTGAGTAACCTCTGGAGCCGACGATGCCCGGATGAGCCAGTCGTCCAGGTATGGAAAGACAAAGAGGCCTTGAAGCCTCAGGAAGGCTGCCACCACTGCCAGGCACTTCGTGAATACCCTGGGAGCGGAGGACAGGCCAAAGGGCAGTACACGGTACTGATAATGATTCCCTGCCACCACGAATCTTAGATATTGTCGGTGGTCCGGATGAATAAGGATGTGGGTATAAGCATCCTTTAGATCCAAGGAGCATAGCCAGTCTCCCTGCTGGAGGTAGGGCAGTAGGGTTCCAAGGGTAAGCATCTTGAACTTTTCCCGCTGCAGGAACTTGTTGAGGTTGCGTAGGTCCAGAATGGGTCTGAGTCCTCCTGTTCTCTTTGGAATCAGGAAGTATCTCGAGTAAAACCCGTGACCCCGCAGGTGTTGGGGCACTGGTTCCACATCCCGTTCCCGAAGCAGACCTTGCAGCTCCTGAAGGAGTAAGTCCCTCTGCAGAGGGGGTCTGGGAGGCTCCCCTGGAAAGTAGGGGGGGGCACCTGGTGAAAATGTAAGAGGTAGCCCCTTTGAACCACCTGCAGCACCCAGGAATCGGATGTTATGGCTGACCACCTGTGGGCAAAGTGGGTCAGCCGGCCCCCCGTGCTGGGTGAAGGCCACTGAGGGGGAAAGGCTATGCGGGCATAGTCAAAAACCCCTACCCTGCTGGGCCGTGGCCTGCGTAGCGGGCTTGGGGGGCTTTCTGCCTCCGGGATCCGTTACCCTGCCCCTTAGGCTGATATGGAGGGTGGTGTTGCTTATAAGCAAACACCTTCCTCGGGTAAAAAGTCTTTTTCCCCGAGCCCTTCTTCTGTGAAGGGGCAGAGGTCTTTCTGGAAAGGCGAGTCCTGGTGAGGGTCTCTGACTCGAGCTCCGCCGCCTTTTCTGCCATGGGTTTGCCGAAGAGGTTTTCACCTCTGCAAGGAACATCGATCAACTTGTCCTGCACCCATGGCTCGAGGTCGGATGACTGAAGCCAAGCCTGGCGGCGAGCCCCGATGCCGGCTCTGGCTACCCGAGCCGATGCTTCGAAGCCATCGTAGGCCGCTCGAGAAATGAACTTTGAACACTCTCGAATCCCTGTGGACAAGGCCTGGAACCGCTGCAAGGGTTCCTCGGAGAGACCGGCCGAGAACCCCGCAATTTCTTTCGCCAGGTCTCGAAGATACATACCCATATACAACTGATATGTCTGGACCCGACAAGCAAGCATAGAGCCCTGGAAGCACTTTCTACCGAGGACATCCAGGTTCCGGGCCTCCTTACCCGGAGGCACAGAGGAGTGCATCTTTTGACTCTTAAGCCGATGCATGGCCGATTCCACCACCATGGAATGGTGTGGTAGTTGCGCCTTCTGGAACCCGGGGCTCTTGCGGACTCGATACATGGAATCGACCCGCTTGCTCAACACCGGCGTTGAGGCCGGGCTCTCCCACATGCGGAAGAGAAGTCGCTCCAGCATCGGGGGAACCGGTACAGTAAAGGCCTCCTTCGGGGGAGAGTCATATTGAAGGGCCTCGACCTCTTCGGCTCGAGGTTCCTCCTCCGGATCCGCGGGGAAGGCCAAAGCCTTGGCCACATCCCTCACGAAATCTGAGAACCGGGTATCCTCCGGGGGGGACCGCCTCCGAGGCTCCGACTCGGGCGAGTCGGAGGGGACGCACCGAGTCTGAAAAGAACCGGATGACTCGTCCTCCTCCGTGTCCCAGCCCGATTCCTCCGAGGAAGCCGAGGGAGACCTAGGTCGAGGATCGACTCGAGCTCGTATGGACTCGAGGATCGACTCGAGCTCGTATGGACTCGAGGATCGACTCGGCCTCCGGGGTCGACTTGGGCGTCGACGTCCCGGTGGTCGGGGCAGATGCACTGGCGAGGCTGGTGATCAATGCCCGCTGCTGGTCCATGAAGGCAGCGATACTGCGCTCCAAGGTCGTCAGTCTGAGATCAAGCTCAGAAGACCCAGCAGCCGCCGACTCAGGCCCCGACGGCGTCGGGCCCGACGTCGGTTCTCCCGGGGGAGAGTCCAGGAGGACTATAGCACTCACGTGTCCAGACGACTCCATCTCAAGACGAGGAAGCTTCGCAGGCCTCTCCCTCTCCGAGGACCCGGGGCGTCCGACGGGGCTGAGCGACCTGGCCCTCGAGGGACCAGGGGCGACCTCCGACGCCACCCTAGCGGGCCTCTTCTCCCGACAGAGTTCCCGGCCGGGGGACCCCCGCTCAGAAGAACTCCGATGATGCTTGGAGCCGGAGCCACGAGACGACGAGGTCTGGGCCCGACCGGACGCGGAGTCAGAGAAGATTCTATCCTTTTGCGACAGCCGACTCCTTAGCGCCTTCAAGGACATCTTGCTGCACGGACCGCAACTCATAGGGTCATGTTCGGACCCGAGGCAGCGGAGGCAGCAGTCATGCGTGTCAGTAAGAGACATGAGTTTGACACAACGATCACACTTTTTAAACCCGCTGGCAGCCATCGGGGGAAAAAGGGCCCCTGCAAGGTCGAAAGACCACGCTGCCAGGGAAGAAGGAGAAACAGGCGGGAACGCCAGTTGGAGAGAAAGAAAGAAAATAAAACTGTGAACGGGCCCCTTAGGTATCGAGGCCCGGCGGGAAGAGGACACACGAACCGAGAAAACAACTAAAGAAATCAACTTTTTCAGCAGCGACAACAAACTACGTCTGTAGGGCTCCACGGAAAAAAGGAGACTGAGCAAGATGGCATCCTTGGGCGGGAAGGGGACCACGCATGCGCGCTGCAATTCCCAAAAGCTTTCTGCGAAAGCTGGGGAAAATTGCTCCGCGAGGGCTCCGTCGGCGCCGACGTCACCCCATAAGTGAGGACTGACTTCCTGCTTGGTCCTGGAGAAAGCTCCTCTCCTAGTGCCACAGACCAAACACTGTGGCCTAGAAGGCATTACTTCACTATAACGCTGAAATAATAACTAGTTTGCCTGGTAATACTTTTTTTTTGCAAGGATCAGCCTCACTTATCAAACTGTGAAAAACCACTTCTTCTTTTTTTTTTTAAACTAAACCAAAACACCTAAATCTCTTTAACAGCTACCCCCTAGGGTAAACCTACCAAAACGGGAGTCCTCACCCTCTAACCAGACTCCTCTGGTATAATCAAAAATTTTCTTTTATTGTACTGCTGTTTTTCTGTGCACGCGCCGCGCGGCCTGCCCCGAAACCAACTGCCATTCTCTCTCTCTAACTGCGCTACAGGGCTCTCTTACCTCTGTGCTGCAGTGCCA
This sequence comes from Ichthyophis bannanicus, assembly GCA_033557465.1. Classification (NCBI taxonomy): domain Eukaryota; kingdom Metazoa; phylum Chordata; class Amphibia; order Gymnophiona; family Ichthyophiidae; genus Ichthyophis; species Ichthyophis bannanicus. The sequence continues at coordinate 177,856,100 of CM066044.1, forward strand.
GAAAATGCCTTGACTTCTTTGATCCTGACCGGTTCTCCCCACGCTCAGCTGTAAAGACGGCTTCAGCATCGGAGGAGAAACCGGAGCCGCCGTACAGCGATGTTCCTTAAAACAAAACTGCTCACAGCTGCGACGGCTCGTTTTAATCTCTGCTCTTCTCACAGAACTTCTCACAGCTCCAGTGGCTCGTTTTATAGTCCGCTTTTCACCTAAAACAAGTTGGTTCGGGAGGCGGAAACCTGCTTATTAAGTTGTGCCGGATGACTCGGCAGCAGTAAAAATAATTGCGGCTTTAAGCAGGGAGAGAAGAAAAAAAGAGAGAGGGGGGCACACCTCAGGACTCCTAAGCTTTTTTGGATTAATTATATACTTAAATAAATTAATAACTAACTAATTAAAATAAATACATTTATCCACTATACTGCTTAATTGTCCCTCTAGTGAGCCCGGAATCTCTGGGCTCATACAACCTCCAGCTGCTTGGAGACTGAACTAACTGGAGCAAGGAGGCAGTCCCTCGGGTATTTATACCAATGACATCAAAAGAGTGTCATTGTTCATTCTCCAAGCTGCTGGAAGAGTACACTAATACCCAGAGATTCCGGGACTGGACTGGAGAGACGATAAGGAAAACAAATTCACCTTTTTGATTAATTTGAAGGGAAATGGTAAACTGGAGACTGGGTGATAGTTTGCAACTAAGCCTGTAATCAAGATCAGGCTTCTTGACATTGCTTGCTTCGACAAATTGGGCACCTGACCAGAGGTCAGACTGTGACTAACAACTGAGAGAATAAAAGGGGTGCCCTCAAGTTTGGATATCTTCAGTCAGTGGGGTGGGATCCGGTCAAGTAGACAGGTGGCAGGCCTCAAACTAGATATAATTTTATCGAGGGACTATAGTGACAAGGAATTAAACAAAGTCCACTCACACCAAAATCAGCAAAGGCAAGAGGGGTTGAGTGTCCTGAAGGATCAAATAAGGAGGGATTAGAGTTCCCAGGAGAAGTTAAGGTAGAACAATAAAAATGAGGAACAGGAATGGAAAAGGACAATGGAATATCATTGATTTTTGTGCTGAAATGTCCAGCAAAGTCTTCAGGATTGGCAGGTTGGGGCTCGAAGTAGTGGGGCACGATTCAAAGGATGACGATCTAGAAAATATTGTAAAGAGTGCTTTAGGTTTGTTGGTATGATCATTAATGAGCTGAGTGAAGCCTTTTTTATTTGTTGCAACATTGTAGAACTGAAGCATGGTCATCCATTCACATCTTTATATCTTACTCTGTCTAGATAGCACTTTTGGGCAAGTGGTATTACTATAATGAAGTTTTAATTAATAGTCTGCTGTCCTAACAATGCTTCTGTCTGGGTTGCCCTAGCAATACAACTGAAGTAGGGCAACCTTCAGCTATGCAATTTCTCACTTGTGTTTCTGATCTATCCTGCTGTCTATGGAGAATCCCTGTAATGTAAACAAATTTGCTTTCTCTATAGACAGGATAGATCAGACTCCTAAACTTTGCATTAGATTGAGGGGACTTATAGTGTCAGCTACATGGCAAGTCTTCCACATGTTCAGAAAAGCCTCTATCACAGATAAAGAACTTTGCTGTCTCCCTGTGCAATGATAGCTGCCAGTCCTACGATGATGAAATATGTTCCTGATCTCTGTGTAGTCACTGCTGCTAGATCGTAAAACTTGCTTATGTTTCTCATTTACTAAATCTCTTCATCTGCTTATTGGATGCAGGTGAAATCATCCTCTCAGGGGGTAAGGATGGATTGATGGCCGTTAGCAGTCCTCGGTCTGGAATGACCATTCGAGTCCTCAGTGACCACCGTGGCTCTCCCATCACTGTCATCCAGACAACAAAGAAAAAGGTAGCAGATGAATAATGACAGGAAGTTTGCTGCAGTGGGGAATGTCTGTAGAAAAACAAGTGAGAGAAATGTCAATGATCAGCACAGGACAGAATTAGCAAGGGAACTATTCTTCAGAATCTGTTAATACCAGCAGGGTATTGCAAACAAGCTTTACACTTAGTCAAGCCATGAGCATAAACAGACAGGAGGAGCCTGGTCAGTGATGAAAAGCTTGGATAGAAACAGGGTAATGTCGGAGTAAGGGATGGGGAACCAAGGGAACAAGCTATGCTGACACATCTGCTCACTGATATCCAACTCATTTTATATTCTCAAGCTCAACGACTTTGGCTTTGAAGGAGGAGAGCTCTGGTTAGCTGCCAGTTCAGATCAGCGGGTCAGTGTTTGGGCTTCTGATTGGTTGAAGGATAAATGTGATCTTATTGATTGGTTAAGCTTCCCTACTCCTGCAAGCACAGAGGTGAGATTTCTCCTTTTACTTCTGAGTGTTTCAGACATCCGGGCCAATATTCAAATGGTTGGCATTTTTTTGTTGTTGTTTTTTTAAGTGTCAGCTGCAGGATTTAAAATTGAAAACAGATATTCAGTACCAGAATCTGGATATCCTCTGGCACTGAATACCCAGTTTCAGTGCCAAAAGCCGTTGATATCTGGATAGCAGCAACATTCAGCCACTATCCGGATGTCAAAACTACATAAAGTTAGGGCAGCCTTTTTGTAACCTAACTTTATGCAGCCTCTTCTCTCTGCTAACCAGATAAGTGTGAGACAGAGCCTCGCCCATGGGCCTCCTCAACACTATCCAAATTAGAGCTTCTGAATATCCCCCTGTGTAAATCCTTCTGAATAATTGGGCCCATCAAATCCAAGCATTATTGACTTGCAATAATTGAATGACTGTGTCTGGGAGATGGAAAACACTGCAGAGCTATACAAAGTAAATAATTCTTCTTTCTCCATTGCATAGGAACCCTGTACACAACCCCCAAGCCTGGCTGCATTCTGCCCATGGGAAAGGGGTACTCTACTCTATGTGGGCTTTGGGAGAGAGGAGGAGATGCAGTTTTACAGCCTTTACCAGAAAAAGGTAGGAACAACTACTTATGTTTCTCACAGCATTCACCAAACAACTTCTAACAGGACTGAGGTGCTCTGGAACAGTTCCAAAGTGGTCAGTATTGGGTGGGGGTGCTCTAGGTTAGCACCGAGCTGCATTAGTTGTATATTGGGTCCCTGTACAGGAATAACCTTGTGTTCTAGACAGGGTTTAGATTTATTGGCAGTGCTGCGTAATGAAGGGAGAAGGGTGTTCTTTATGAAACTGTAGTAGGACTACAATTCAGCCTAGTTTGTAGGCTGGTATGGAGCTAACTGTGTATTGGTCTGTAGAGAAGTGTAAGATAAGGTTTTTAGTTAATATAAAAGGGTGGTTATGTTTGTGCATGTAATGTGCTCAGTATATTATCTTAATGTATGTATAGTAGATATTTTCTGCATAATTGTATTTTGCTGTGAATGTGTGTATACACCCTATGTATCTCCATGAGTCATAAATGCTACATGACTTGTTAGGTACAAATATTGAGGCACCCAACCTACTTTTCTCCAGAAACAAGCAGGAAGTCAGTCCTCACATATGGGTGACGTCAGCGCCAATGGAGCCCCCGCGGAAGCTTCTTCCCAGCTTTCAAAGAAAGCCTTTGGGAGATGCCACCACGCATGCGTGGTCCCCTTCCTGCCCAAGGATACCATCTTGCTCAGTCTCCCTTTTTCCATGGAACCCTACAGATGTTCGTCTCTCTTCCCCAGAATAAAGTTGATTTCCTCGTGCACTTCTGTGTTTCATCCGGTTAGCAACGGTCCCTTTCCCGCCTCCAAGCCACGTTGTCTCGGCTTCGGGACTCGGAACCTGTTTAGTTAAGTTTTTCCATCCAACGCAGTTTGTGACTTTTATAACTGCTGGCCACGTCAAAGGTCTTTGACCTTTCTGGGGTCCTTTTTGCCTCAATGGCTACTGTGTTTAAGACGTGTGATCAGTTCTCAAAGAACATGTCCCTTACCAATACATATGATTGTTGCCTCAGGTGTCTAGGTGCCAACCATGACCTAAAGGCGTGCTCCCTGTGCCAAAAGATGTCCACTAAGGCTAGCCAGAGTCACCAGCAAAAGCAGGATGACATCTTCCACAGGTCAGATTCAGCCCTGGAAGCCACACACTCTAAGACCCCGCACAGATCCTTGGAGTCACATAAAGCCCCCATGGTGCCTGAGCGGGCACTCCGACAAGGGTTCCCCAGAGTGAGAGTGTTAGAAAAGGAGAAATCCTTGAGGGCCTCTTCCTGGGAAGCAGACACGCTTCACAAATCCCATGTGTGGTCCCACAGTCCTCGGAGGGTATCTGAGGAGTTGGAGTGGACAGCCAAGGTACCCAAGACAGATGCTGAGGCCTCCGGCAACAGATCTTGGACCCTCGAGGCCCGTCCCGTTGAGGACTCCCTCTCCTCGCCGACTCCCGACCCGGCCACCCTGGCATGTGTGTCGAAGGCTACAACCCCTGAGTGGGAAGCCAGGATGATGGCATTGGAATGCAGTTTTTCTGCATTCCGTGCCTCACAGCAAGCGTCTATGCCCGGCCCCACTGGCACCTGTGCTGAGACCCAGGGACCTCGATGCCGAGGACTCCCCAGGCCGCCGAAGAGATCCTCAAGTGCCCCATGCCTCAAGCAGATCCTCGACGAAGGTCTCAATCCTGCTCCTCCCAGTCCTCGGAAGCAGCGCCAATGGAGTGCTTCTGGCTCCAGCCAAGCACCAGCCATGGCTCATCGAAGACTGGATTTGACACCCTTAGAAACGTCGGGTCTCGAGTCCTTGATGGACTACTCAGACTGGGAGTCTGAAGACAAGGCTTCCCTGGAGACGCGAGCTCACTGTGACTTCCCCTTGGATCTGTCACCGCCAGCATCGCAGCACCGGTCCCAGCCCAAGGACACCTCGTTTCTCGAGTTTGTCCGGGACATGGCAAAGGCATTGTCCCTCACCACGGAGTTGGAGGAAGACTCTCGCACAGAGGAACTCAAAATCCTACAATATGAGGCCCCACCCAAGGATGCCCTTACAGTCTCCATCTCCTCCATCCTCAGACGCTGCCTCCTCCGAATGTGGGAAATACTGGCATTAGTTCTGATTGTTAGCTGATGCCTGAACACTATGTACCAGGTCCAGCGAAGACCAGACTTCAAGAAGATGCAACTCCCTCACATCTCCATGGTGGTCGAGTCAGCCATGTGTCGACAGAAAAGCCCGAATACTCATTCTTCAGTGCCCCCAGGGCAGGGAGTCCCACGCTCTTGGGTATAAATGTTACCAGGGCTCAATGCTGGCTTGCCATATACAAGCATATCAGCTGTATAATTGGCATGTACCTCCGAGACCTAACCAAGGAACTTGGGGGGGGGGGGGGGAGTTTCTCGGCAGGTCTCAGCAGGGACCACCTCCAGCGCTTCCAGACCCTCATGAAGTCTGTTGGGAAGTGCTTGAAGTATTTGTCTCGAGCGGCCTACAACGGCTTTGAGTCTAACGCAAGGGTGGCCGCCATAGGCATCAGTGCTTGACACCAAGCCTGCTCCAGGCATCAGACCTCGAGCAACGGGTCCAGGAAAAACTCCTCGACGTCCCTTGCCTGCGTGAAAACCTTTTGGTAAGCTGATGGAGGACAAGGCGGCAAAGATCGAGACAGAGTATGTCACTAGGACTCGACTCTCCTGGAAGACCCTCTGCTCGTCCCAAGAAGAAACCATCAGAGAAAAAGCCTCCCTTCCATCAGAAAGGCCAGTCTTAGCGAGGCTATCCCCCATACCAGGCCTCACAAGGCAAGTGAGCAGGCCCAGGGCTCATGCAAGCCTAAGGACCCCAGACACCAGCTCCAGCCCAGACTATGTTAGGGTTTTGACTCCCAGAGCAAAGCCTCTCTACCCATGGGGGGAAACAGCTACCAAAAGGGGGGCACCTGATTCATTTTGCTTACCGGTGGGCTGCCATCACCACCAACTCCTGAGAACTCCAGCCTGGTCAGGGAAGGTTGCCTCCTTCACATGGATCAGATGCCTCCCCTTTCTTCCCAGGAGAGCCCCCTCGGACTCCCCTGCACCAGGCCCTGCTAATGCAGGAACTTGCAGGTCTTCTCAGGGACAGGACATGTGGAGCCCATACCACACCACCTAAAAGGAAAGGGGTTCTACTCCAGGTACTTTCTGGTCCCAAAAAGAACAGGAGGCCCAAGGCCCATCCTGGACTTGAGAAACCTGAACAAATTCCTAGTGCGAGAGAAGTTCAAAATGCTCTCCCTTGGAATATTGCTGCACTACCTCCAGCAGGGAGATTAGCTATGCTCCTTGAATCTAAAGGATGCTTATACTCGCATCCTTATCCATCCTAACTACAGGCAGTACCTAAGGTTCATGGTCGGAGGCAACCACTATCAATACAGGGTACTACCCTTCAGCCTAGCCTCAGCACCAAAAGTCTTCCCCAAATGCCTGGCATTTGTGGCTGCCTACCTCCATCTCCAAGGGACCTCTTGTCTTCCCATACCTGGACGACTGGTTAGTAAAAGGAAACATGGCCTCAGAAGTGCAACAGGCCCAGCCTACACTATCAAGGTCCTACAACACCTGGGGTTCGAAACCACCCCAAATCCCACCTCACTCCAACACAGGACCTGGAGTTCATAGGGGCTTGACTGGACACCCTCCAAGCCAGCGCCTTCCTCCCTCTGGACAGGGCAGATTGCCTCAGGGCCCTGGTGAACGAGGTGCAGCGCCAACACACCATGTCGGTGCAGTCCATGCTCCACCTGCTAGGCCACATGGTTTCCACAGTCCATGTGGTCCCCAATGCCTGCCTTCCCATGTGGGCAACTCAGTGGTGCCTCCACTCACAGTGGACTCAAGCCAAAGGCAGGCTCTGGGACAGGGTCTCAGTGTCCTGTCAACTAGAAGAATCATTTGATTGGTGGCAGGATGCATAGCACCTACGGAAGAGCATTCCCCTTCAACACTCAAACCCCCACAGGGTCTTCACTATGGACGCCTCCCTACTGGACTGGGGTGCCCACTGTGAGGAATTGTGCACACAGGGCAACTGGTCTCTCGAGGAGAGCCAGCAGCAGATCAACCTGCTGGAGCTCAGCCCATTTTTCTGGTGATCAGGGCCTTCCAACACTGCCTGTAGCACCTGTCGGTGCTGGTGCAGACAGACAACCAGATTGCAATGTTCTACCTGAACAAACAAGAGGGCACAGGGTCTTACCGCCTCTGCCAGGTGGTAGTAGCCCTCTGCTCATTCACAATCGGGCAGGGAATGCTCCTCCGGGCAATATACCTTCCAGGCCAGGACAGTGCCCTAGCAGACAGGCTGAGCAGGGTCCTCCAGCCACACTAGTGGCGCCTAGACCCCAGGGTGGTACATCAGCTATTCAGACTATGGGGAACCCCAAGTCTGGACCTCTTTGCCAGCCCAGCCAATGCTCAGCTGCCCCACTTCCGCTGTCCCCAACTGCACTTGTCCCAGATAGCGGCAGGTGCCTTCCTCATCCTGTGGTCAGAGGGCCTTCTGTATGCCTTCCTTCCTGTGCCATTAATCACCCAGATCCTTTTCAAGGTCCTGCGGCAAAAGGCTTCCATGATCCTGATGGCCCAGATATCCCTGGTTTCCTCTCTTGCTCTCTCGACATGTAAAAGGGGGAAGGCAATGGCAGTGGGGGTGTACTATCGAGCGCCTGGCCAGAATGACCAAATGGATGATGAAATGCTCAAAGAAATCAAGGAAGCTAACAAAAGTTACAGCGCAGTAATAATAATGGGTGATTTCAATTACCCCGGTATCGACTGGGTCAGAGTCACGTCAGGACATGCTAGGGAGATAAAGTTCTTAGATGAAATAAATGACTGCTTCTTGGAGCAGCTGGTTCATGAACCGACCAGAGGGGAAGCCATATTAGACCTAGTCCTTAGTGGAACACCAGATCTAGTGCAAGAGATAAGGTTGTTGGGGCCACTTGGCAATAGTGATCATAGCATGATCGCCTTTGATTTAATTAGTGGAGGAGGGATAGTAAGGAAATCCACAGTACTACCTTTTAACTTTCGAAAGGGAGACTATGATAAAATGAGGAAAACAGTTAAGAAAAAACTAAAAGGAGCAGTTGCAAAGGTTAAAGACGTACATCAAGCTTGGGTGGTGTTGAAAAATACTATCTTGGAAGCCCAGACCAGCTGTATTCCACGCTTTGAGAAAAGTGGAAGGAAGTCCAAAAAACTGCCAGCATGGTTTAAAGGTGAGGTCAGAGGGGCTGTTGTTGCCAAAAAAGCATCTTTCAGGAAATGGAAAAAAGAGCCAAACGACGAAACCTGGAAACAGCATAAGCACTGGCAAGTCAAATGCAAGGCATTGATAAGGCAGGCAAAGGGAGAATTTGAGAAGAAGCTTGCTGCGGAAGCAAAAACGCGGAATAAAGACCTTTTCAAGTACATTCGTAGCAAAAAACCTGTGAGAGAGTCAGTTGGTCCATTAGATGATAAAAGGGTTAAAGGAGCACTAAGAGGCGATAAGGCGATAGCGGAGAGACTGAATGAATTCTTTGCTTCGGTCTTTACTGAGGAAGATGTAGGGATGTTACCCATGACTGAAGTGGTATTTAAAGGTGCGGAAGAATTGAAGGAAATATCGATACATCGGGAAGATGTATTACAACTATTAGATAAACTGAAGAGTATTGGATGGTATACATCCAAGGGTGTTGAAAGAACTGAAATATGAGATTGCAGACCTGCTATTAGTAATCTGTGAACTATCATTAAAATCATCTCTAATACCTGAAGATTGGAGGATCGCCAATGTAACACCAATTTTTAAAAAGGGTTTGAGGGGTGATCCGGGAAACTACAGACCGGTGAGCCTGACATCAGTACCGGGAAAAATGGTAGAAACCATCATAAAGAATAAAATTACTCAGCATGTAGATAGTCATGACCTAATGGGATAAGCCTAAATGGAACCTCATTCAACAATTCACCTTTGTATTATTACTCAGTGTTATTCCTATTTGTCACTACGTAAGCCTCAGACAACACCCTTATAGCACTACAGCACCAAGAAATATATTCAATCTCCTGGACGTGTGCAGGGTTTAGTACATCAACGGCTTATGAAAAATGAAGATCCAATAACCAGCACCAACTGTTTCAATAATCAAAAAACGCTCAAAGCAAAAAATTACTTAGCGTAATAATGGTGTAACTGGTCTTGGTCTTCTTGTCATTGTTTCTTTCATTTTTTCAATTTTTTTCTCTTTAATCTGCCTTTTCCTTTGTCGTTGAAAGAAAGGCAATGCCCCAACGCCTATCTTACAGGCGCCCCTGCGTTTCGCCACATAGGGTTTCTCAAGGGACCCAAACTTCAATTAGTTTCTGAAGAAAAATCAAAAATGACATCATCATTAACTGCATAATACAATATAAAAAGAAGAAAAATACATCATGCTATAAAATACCACTGTTAATTCTCAAAAAGAACGATGTATAAACCTGAAAACAGCATAGCGTCGATCTCCAAACTATCAGTCTCCCATTTCTTCAACAAGGGATCTGAGAACGCCGCGCATGCGTTTTGGATGTAAAATCGCCATTTTTAAACCCCCGAACAAGTGCATTATGAGCTCATTAAAGACAAGCAGACCAGTCTATAGTAAAATTTAGCCCTTTAGGATGAACGGTATCTAAGGTGTAGATCCACCACTGCTCCCGATAGAGCAAGAATTTGTCACGTGATCTCCCCATGCTGTTATGTAATACTTGCTCTACAATCCAACATCGAAGCTGGGCAAATGTGTGACTTTCGGCGGAACAGTGTTCAACTAGTGGAGCTTCTCTTCGAATGCAGCGGAGTCCGCTTTCATGTTCCTTCATCCTAATTTTAAAGGGACGGATCGTCTTGCCGATGTATAAGAGACCACAAGGGCACTCTACCGCATACACTACATAATTTGATTCACAAGTGGTTGCTTGCTTCAAGATGTATGTAATACCTTTATGAAAAAAAGTTGAGCGCTCTACGGTTATGGCACATATGCCACATTGACCACATTTCTTGTGGCCCGCTGGACGTGTACTGAAATCTGCTGGTTTCTCCGAACGCAATTTGGTAAGGCTCAAATACTTCTTCAGGTTACGGCTACGTTTCCACACACAGCGTATTGTGTTACTTTGCAGACCAGGTATGGTGTGCAATATGGGACTGTATTTCTTAAAGATCTTCTGTACTCGGGAACTGACTGGAGAATAATGTGTGATAAAATTGATAGAGCTATCCTTATCAGACGTTTCAACAGATGACTTTGGTAACAATAACGTGTCTCGATTGTTGTATAACGCCCGTCGATAAACACGTTGTATAATGTGACTAGAGTAACCTCTGTCTCTAAAGTTTGCTTTTAGTTGTTGGGACTGATGTTTATATTTCTGTGTGTCCGAGCAGTTTCGGCGATATCGCAGAAATTGGGATAAAGGCAAACTGTCCTTCAAGTGAGGAGGATGAGTGCTATTGTGCTGTAGTGCTATAAGGGTGTTGTCTAAGGCTTACATAGTGACAAATAGGAATAACACTGAGTAATAATACAAAGGTGAATTGTTGAATGAGGTTCCATTTAGGCTTATAGCAATAATCATTCACGGAGTACGGCCATCTTATAGTTTAGTATGACCTAATGGGAGACAGCCAACATGGCTTTAGACAAGGAAGATCTTGTCTTACTAATCTGTTATGTTTTTTTGAAGGAGTGAATAAACAGGTGGACAAAGGTGAGTCGGTTGATATTGTGTACGAGGGGGTACCCAAAAAAAACAGGAATAACATTGCCGTGGGCGGAGCTTGTGTAGTACGCACTTCTGCCGCTAGGCGTGTATAGTGCAACTCATTGTCAGTTCAGTGCCGCCTGTGTTGTCGACCTGGCTTGTTCTGTTCATCTGCAGTGATTGTTTTTGCTAGCGCTGTTTTGTTCTTGTTTCTTTTTTTATGATGACAAGTTTAAGTGAGCAACATGCAGCTGTGAAAATTTGTTTTCTACTTTGTAAAAATGCTGCAGAAACTGTTTTAATGTTGAAAACAGCTTATCAAGATGACGCTATGGGAAAAAGTCAAGTGTACCAGTGGTTTGCTCGGTTTAAAAATGGCGACATGTCGATTGATGACAAACCTCGTTCTGGGCGTCCATCAACTGCCCGAATTGACGAAAATATTGAAAAAATTAGAGAGCTTGTGCTCACAGACCGTCGACAGACAATTGATCAACTGTCAGAGATTAGTGGGTTATCTTGGAGCTCGGTTCAGCGAATTTTAACGGAAGATTTGGGAATGAAAAGGGTTGCTGCCAAGTTTGTTCCTCGGGTTCTGACTGACAATCAAAAGGAACATCGAGTTGAAACATGTCGTGCTTTGAAACAACAGCTTGAAACTGATCCAGATTTTCTGTCAAAGGTCATTACAGGTGATGAGTCATGGTGCTATGGTTACGACCCAGAAACAAAGCAACAGTCAAGCCAATGGAAGACGTCATCGTCACCCCGTCCAAAAAAATGTCGTCAAGTCAAATCAAACATCAAAACAATGCTGATTTGCTTTTTTGATGCCAAGGGGGTAGTTCATTCAGAGTTTGTTCCCCCAGGTCAGACGGTCAATCAAACCTTTTATTTGGAAGTTTTAAGAAGATTGCGCAACAGTGTTCGTCAAAAAAGACCCGATTTGTGGCAGACAGGAGACTGGTTCTTCCACCACGACAATGCACCTGCACACACAGCCATCTCTGTTAGACAGTTTTTGGCTAAAAATGGCATGGTTCCGCTGCCCCACGCACCTTACTCGCCTGACCTGGCTCCGTGCAACTTTTTCTTATTTCCACGCATGAAAAGGGGCATGAAAGGACACAGATTTGACATTGAAGAAGTCAAGAAAAAAACGAGGGAGGAGCTGTCAGCCGTTTCTAAAGATGACTACAAAAAATGTTTCGAACAGTGGAAGCACCGGTGGGACAAATGTATCAGTTGTAATGGAGAGTATTTTGAAGGGGATAAGGTTGTTTTGTAAAGAATTTGAAATAAATAGCTTTTAAAAAATAAAACCTGTTTTTTTTGGGTACCCCCTCGTATCTGGACTTTCAGAAAGCCTTTGACAAGGTCCCTCATCAGAGACTTTTGGCAAAACTAAAGAGTCATGGGATAGGAGGCAGTGTACTATTGTGGATCAGGAACTGGTTAAAAGATAGAAAGCAGAGGGTAGGGCTAAATGGCCAATTTTCCCAATGGAGAAAGGTGAATAGTGGTGTACCCCAGGGATCTGTGCTGGGTCCGCTGCTTTTTGACATATTCATAAATGACCTGGAAAGTGGAATAACGAGTGAGGTTATCAAATTTGCAGATGACACAAAACTATTTAAAGTTGTTAAAACCCAAGAGGATTGTGGAAAATTGCAAGAGGATCTTGATAAATTGGAAGACTGGGCATCAAAATGGCAGATGAAATTTAATGTGGACAAGTGCAAGGTTATGCATCTAGGGAAGAACAACCCAAACTATGGTTACACGATGCAAGGTTCCACATTAGGAACCACCACCCAGGAAAAAGATTTAGGCGTCATTGTGGATACCATGTTAAAACCCTCGGCCCAGTGTGCAGCGGCGGCCAAGAGAGCAAATAGAATGCTAGGTATGATAAGGAAAGGAATGGAAAATAAAACAAAAGATATTATAATGCCTCTGTATCGTTCCATGGTGAGACCGCACCTTGAATATTGTGTGCAATTCTGGTCGCCGTATCTTAAAAAGGATATAGCGATTTTAGAAAAGGTTCAGAGAAGAGCCACCAAAATGGTAAAGGGGATGGAAGGATACTCCTATGAAGAAAGGCTAAAAAGGTTAGGGCTCTTTAACCTGGAAAAGAGACGGCTGAGGGGAGATATGATAGAAGTCTATAAATTAATGAATGGAGTGGAACGGGTAAACTTAGATCGATTGTTTACCTTATCAGAATATAGAAAGACTAGGGGACATGCAATGAAGCTACAGGGTAAACTATTTAAGACTAATAAAAGAAAATATTTTTTCACTCAATGTGTAATCAAACTCTGGAATTTGTTACCAGAGGATGTAGTAAAGGCTGTTAGTGTAGCTGGGTTTAAAAAAGGTTTGGACAAGTTCCTGGAGGAAAGGTCCATAAACTATTATTAAGAAGGGACCCAGGATATCAATGCTTGACCCAGTACAAGCATTGCGGAACCTGTGTCTTTTGGGGAAACTGCTAGGTACGTATGACCTAGATTGGCCACTGTTGGAAACAGGATACTGGGCTTGATGGACCTTGGTCTGACCCAGTATGGCATATCTTATGTTCTTATGACAGAGCTCCCAGTCCCTCTGGGGAGTGCCTCAGGACTACTACCCCAGGAGGAGGGCTCCCTTCTCCACCCCAACCTGGGGCCCCTGTCGCTAAAAGCATGGCTGCTGAACAGGTTGCCCTAGTGCCTTTCAGCCTCCCCAGGGAAGTAGAAGAAGTTCTCCTGGCCTCTCGTAAGAACTCTACAAGACGAGCCTATGCCTTCAAGTGGCGCAGATTCTCCCTATGGTGTGCAGAACAACAAGTTGACCCGTTCTCCTGCCAGGTGCATGTGGTGCTGCAGTCCAACTCAGTCAGGGTATACTTGAGCACTCTCTCCGCACACCATCACTCCGTAGAGGGCAAACCTCTTTCTGTGCAGCCTCTCATTACCCGATTCATGCAGGGCTTGCTGCTCTCTAATTCGCCCATTCGGCCGCCTCCAGCAGAATGGAACCTCAATGTAGTTCTAACACAGCTTACCAAGCCACCTTTCGAACCTTGGGCTACCTGCCATTTGTACTATCTATCTTGGAAGGTTGTCTTCCTGGTGACACACACCTCTGCCCACAGAGTTAGTGAGCTTCAGGCCTTGGTGGCCGAGCCACCATACACTAGGTTCTACAAGAATAGAGTCATGCTTCACACCCACCCAAAATTCCTTCCAAAGGTGGAATCCGCCTTTCACCTCAACCAGGAGATGGTGCTCTCTATCTTCTTTCCACAGCCCCATGCTGACAAGACAGCGTCCGTTCTCCATACTCTGGACTGCAAAAGGGCCCTGTCCTACCTGCAGCGTACACAGGGCCACCGCAAAGCTTCATGGCTTTTCGTGTCATATGACCCTAGTTGACTGGGGGGAGGTGGTGACCAAATGGACTCTGTCCACCTGGGTGGCGGACTGCACTGCCTTTGCCCACGATCAGGCTGGGCTCTCGTTGGAGCACCGGGTCAGGGCTATGGCGACCTCTGTTGCAAGCCTATGCTCTGTCCCTGTGGCAGACATCTGCTGGGCTACCACCTGGTCCTCAGTTCACACCTTTGTAACTCACTGCTGCCTGGAGAGGGAATCCCGACTGGACAGTGCCTTCAGCCAGGCCGTACTCCATAATCTGTTCGGGGATTAGGCAACTCCTACCCTCCAACCCTTCTTGTTCAGGCTACTGGAGCCATGGTTCTCCCTGGACACTGGATCCTCAGATTCGCTCGTGGCTGCTCACGGCTGGGCCATGGGTTTTCTACAGGTTCTTGATAGCCTATAGCTAGGGAGTCCCATAAGTGAAGACTGACTTCCTGCTTGTTCCTGGAGAAAGCATAGTTACTCTAACAGGTGTTCTCCAGGGACAGCAGTAATCAGTCCTCACAACCCTCCCTCCTCCCCTTGGAGTTGCTGTACAATTTTTGCCATCTTCTTTTGTCAGCTCTAGCTATGTCATCTGACTGAGTAAGATGGCACCCTTGGGCGGAAAGGGAGCTCCGTCAGCGCCGAAGTCACCCATATGTGAGGACTGATTCCTGCTGTTCCTGGAGAACACCTGTTACAGGTAGTAACTACGCTTTTTCATTAGAAAGAGAAGAAGATCTTAGTTTCTCTCATTCATTTCTCTTTATTTGAATTAGGTGGTTCATACGATTCCCCTGTCATACTTTGCCACTTCTCTGAACCTGTCTCCCACAACACGTCTTGCAGCCGTTGGCTCTAGCGGTGAGTAATAGAAAAATACTTTAGTCACAGACAGGACTTCTACAGTACCGGGCAACAAGACTCTTGGCAGAGGCAAAATCCTCTGACTGTATGAAGCCAGTTTTGTGAAAATGGCACTAATTCTCACTTGAGCAGCGTAAAATGTCAAAATAATATGCTTTGTCTTCGGTCTTCCCTCCACTGGCAAGATTACCATGTATGAAGCTTTGTGTATTTTTGTGTATTTAGCTGCTTTGTACCCAGAATATGTAATAAAATATCTCTAGAGATATACATGGAAACTTGTTACCTTACTTTCACGAAAAAAAAATCAAAAAGCTTTTGCTTTAGACTCTTTCCAGAGACTTCTGTTTGTAACTAGTCTGTCTGCCTCCAACTGCTACCACTAGGACTTCTTTCTCCAATCTTTGCTTTTATTCTAGACTGTTCTTCCTCACCCCCCACCCCCTTTTAATTTGGTGCTCAGTATTTCTTGTCCCCAATGTTCTCCTCATCCTTTATTGATAACCATTCTGCCCATTGTTCTTGCTTCATTTCTTGTATACGATGCATTTATTCTCATTTATGTATGCGTACCTTTTATGTCATCCACCTTGTGCCATACCCTTGGAAAAGGTGAACTATCCTATGAATATAAATAACGGGCAGTCAAAACTGAGAACAGCCTGGCATACAAGACTGGGGAAGGGGGGGAACCATGTTGCTACTGTCACTGCAGCAGCAAAAGGTCCTACACTACCATGTCTTTGAATGAAGACCACATCATCAAAAAAGTGATCCCCAGCCATGGCTGGCCAGTCAGTGGAGGGAGGGGCCCCACCCCTGACTTCCTGGGGCAATGCTGGTTAGCCCAATAATAATACTGGCCACAGTGAAGACAGTCTGTGCAGTTAATGAGCCTACAGCTTAATCACAGAACACATTGCGAGTTTACAGACCCTATGGGCCAATGCAGAAAAGCTTAGGGTGGCATATTTCTGGCACTTTTCCCGTGCTAAGCTTGGTCTCCAATGCAGAAAGCAAGCTAGCACCACAAAACTGCCAAAAGAACAACCATGCTAAATTGCAACGCATTTGACATGCAAATCACTGCATAATTAATTGCATCCAATGGAACAAACTGCGCTGAAACGTAGCAGTTTTTTTAAACTGTTTTTTAATGCTGGATCTTCACACTAGCTTCGAGCAGACATAAAGATCGAGCCGGGAGCAAAAATATCTTCTGAGGTGAAGTCCAGTAGTTCACTTCAGATGATCCAGGCATCAGGGAAAGCCACTGATGCCGCCAGCACAATGTCGGAAGACTGGTTCTCCCCATCCCAGATACCAACCTCCAACAGAAACAAAATCCCCGGTGGCCCCAAATCCCCCCCCCCCCCCCTGACCCAATCAAAAAAATCCCTGATGGCCCAGCAGCCCTGAACCACCCAAACAAAAACAAAATCTCTGGTGGCCCAGTAACCCCCAATCCCCCTCCACCCCCTCCCAGTACCTTCAGTTATGGGGCAGGAGCATTGCCCACATGCTCCCACCTCTTTGCTGCCATTTTGAAAAATGGCGGCACCTGGCCTCACGTGGTGCATCACAAGGGGTCACTGCCATATAAGGCATTTTGTCTTACATGGCAGTTTGACCCCACCCGGTGGATCTCAAGACACACCGCGTGGGGCCAGGGGCCACCATTTTTCAAGATGGCAGTGCAGGAGCAGGAATGTGTGGGCAATTTTCCCGTCCTATAACTGAAGATAGTGGGAGGTGGTGGAGGGGTTTGGGGGCCACCAGGGACTTTTTTTCTGGTTGGGATTGGGGATGCTGGGCCACAAGATATTATTTTGCTTGGGTTGGTGGAGGGGTTCAGGGGCTGCTGGCCACCAGAGATTTTGTTTTGTTTGAGTGAGGGGGTTCGGGGCCACTGGGGATATTTTTGCTTGGATGGGTGGGGGGCTGCTGGGCCACAGGGGATTTTGCTTCGGTCAGCAGTGGGGAATGGGGTCAGTGTCTGGGGGAGGAGGACACCAGTCCCCCCCTCAACAGTGTACCAATGGCATCAGAGGCTTTCCCCAATGTGTTAAACTTCACTTCAGATGACCCTGTTTCTCCAGGACCACATAACAAACTTGCGCCGACTCCTGTGTGTACGTTTGGCTTGCTCTCCCATTTTAATGCTGACCTTTTGCGCACTGGGTAATTTGCATATTGCATCCCAGTGCAAACAGTCAGTGTTAAACTCACACTATGAAACCCTGTGTTAGAGCTTTAAGCAGTAGGCTCTAGCACAGGTTTTCTGCATCAACCTATTAATTTTTTTCACCTTTCTATAGCAGAAGCCCTGTTGGGATAACAATAGCTTCCCATTCCAGAACTTGTCTCCCTCTACTCGCACTCCTCATCATCCCTATTCCTCACTCCTCCGTTTCTGACATCTGAAATAGTAACAACACTCTCTCTCTCTCTCTCTCCCTCTCCCCTATTGTGGCCATAGAGCGGATACTGCAACTGATTGACTGCACAAGCGGCACAGGACAAGAATACCTTGGACACAACGACTCCATTCACCTTTGCAGAATCACCCCATCTGGAACGCTTCTCTTTACTGCTGCCTACAATGAAGTGCTGGTGTGGGGAATCCAGAGCCAATGAGCAAACAGCTGTACAGCAAAGTCCCACAGAGACATGAGGGGAAATTGGATTATTCAAATGGGTATGAGGGAAGTGAGACTCTAGCAACTGAGAGGAAATATTCCCCTGACACTTTAGAATCTCTGCTATTCTTTGTATGCAGTGGTGATTTTACCACAGAAAGGGGATACATTTCTATTGACCTGTGAGCCTCTACCTCATACAGTCATCTAGAATCCCCTGAACTACCCCAACTGTAGACTCGTCAAAAGCCATGGAAGAAATAACACCTCTCTCTTCACAACCAGGTGCATACAACACTAGGATGTCCCCTTCCCATTCTCTTTTAACATTTTTCCTGCAGCACAGCTCAATGGTTCTTTGAAAATCGGGAATCAAGATAAGAGCAATAAGTATACAAATCAGGTTTGTGTGTGAACTGAAACCAAAAAGTAAAACCAACACGAAGAGGGCATGAAACAAGAGATCCACTTCTCAGCAGATTACTGGAGATGGTCTAATTACAGTTCTGGCCACTTCTTTTAAGAAATGTAAACATTAACTTTCTTTTTATTTTACTTTCCTTTCTCTGATTGTCTTATTCTTGGATCACCTTTCTTTTTAGGCCAAAGGTATAGTTCTTACTTTTTTTTTTTTTTTACAGCAGAATAGAATAAAAAGGCAAATACCCTTTTTTATGGCCATGTCCACTGCAGTTCATTTTGTTAAATGTGTCAAGGTAGAAGCAGTATAGATTTTGTTTGACAGTATAATAGTAACAGTCCGGTTTATTTTCATACTTAAAGATATGGAAGACTAAGAACTTTCAAATACTTTAAAGACTTGTTTTACTTCCAAAGGAAGATGAAAAACAGAATGGAGCAGGATTAGCTTTTACTACTGTCTGAATTGGTTAATCATTGTTGCTTTAAGCCCTCACCTGTTGTCTCCCAAACACTTAAATGAAGTTCTCAAGGCTCAGCTTCCGGTTCGTTAAACCTTCATGAGCCCAGAAGTGAGCTGACAGAATTATACATGATGCTCTCTACATTACTCCACTTCAAACTAAAATTGGAGGGCAACTTATTTTTCAAGTGGGACTTTATTCTCCTTGCTATGATGTACTAAACAGAAGTGGAGGATTTGGGATGATACTTTACTAGACCAGTGGCTATGGAATTACAGGCAGCCATATTTTATCTTTAGAGCATATTTTTAGGCTTGCAGACTGCTCAGAATCTACTGTGAAGTCCTTAATATGTTATTTATTCCCCTTCTGAGTAGAGCAGGCCTTGACAAATTTTGTGCCAGTTTAGGAGCCAGCCAAAATCTTAGGAGCCAGCACTTGACCTCATGCCCCTTGGTTCTCTCACACTGGTCTCATGTTCTCAGATTTCATGAGACCAGTGACAGAGTTCCAACACCATATGTAATCTCTACATAACAGCTATAGCTTCAGATAGCACATGTCTTTGTGGGTGTGTAGTGCAAAGGTGGTATGCCAGTTTGTATAGGATGTAGTGATGGGTGCCTTTGTGTTGGTGGTGTGCAGGGCTGTTGTGCGTGTATGTGTGTGTGCTGCAGAGCTGGGGAGCTTCTGTGTGCGTGATGCAGAGGCAAGGTTCCTGGGAGGCATTTAAGCACAACTCAGTCTGTCAATTTTAAGTGTACCGCACCTATGCAGGACTTAGCACTGACATAAATTCATACATCTCTACGATCACATCCTTATCTCTGGTGTTCATAAGGATTGAATGACTAACGAGGTTTAACTGCCCTCCTGGGATAGTAGATGTCTAAAGCTTCATTTGTGAATATTTGAAAAGCTTTGTCAATTTTTTATTACCTTTGTAAAAATTGTACTTGATTCTGAAATATTTTGTATTTTATGTTTTATAAATTTGTATATTTTTTTTATCCTTTTTAAAATAAATCAAGTCTGATTCTGAGTAACATTGTTGATGCTACTCCTGTGTGCTTATGTCATGCCTTTTTCCATTCCAGTATTATAATTAGTTCCTTCTCTTTTAGTTGAGAGATTGTTTTTTGTATCCACCTCCCTTTCTGTGAAGAAATTTCCTTTTCCATAATGTCCCTCCAGTCCAGTCCAGATGCATGGGTTATGTTCTTCCACCAGCAGCTGGAGATTGAGCATCAGAATCTCAATGATGTCATAGTATAAGGACCCTGTGCACATGCTCTCTAACCAGTATTCTCAGCCTCCAGCACCTGTTGAGGACCTTCTGTGCAGTCTGGACCACTGAAAAGAAAAAAAAATGAGGGAACAAATAAATTATTCTATGGGAAGAGCAGATTAAAATTCATTGAAAACAGATGGTGAGAAGATTTTGGGGACCTCAGGGAAACCAAGGGGGCCAGATTCCTGAGGATAAATCAGTACCAGGGAAGTTGATTGCTCCTGTTCAAGGACAATTTAGGGATTTCTGTAGATTCCGCGTGGTTTGTTTTGCTCCATTCCAACAGGCCCAATATCCCTCTCAAAGGCAATCCTTTCGAGGAAAAAGGATCCGTAAAGGTTAACCAGGGACCAGCCCAGCCTCTAAGGAGCCACAGTGAAGTGAGGGGGACCCAGGAGAGTTAGTACCAGTAGAGGGTCGGCTTCAACAATATTATTCCACTTGGGTTCAGATTACTTTTGACCAGTGGGTGCTGAAAGTAATTTGAGAAGGGTATGCGCTGGAGTTAGCTCAACCTCAGACGCCTTTATCTTGTCCCCATGCAGTGCGGTGGTCAAGGTAAAGGCAGTATCGGACACACTTCAGAGGCTTCTCAGATCGCATGCGATCTACAAAGTCCCTGCAGATCAAAGAGGCCAAGGTTGATACTCAATCTATTTTATGATACCCAAGAAGGAAGATACCTTTTGTCTGGTTCTAGACCTGAAGCAGATCAACAAGATGTGCATACCACAGTTTCACATGGAAATGTTAAAGTCTGTGATTGTGACAGTTTGGAAAGGTGAGTTTTTGACTGTCCTGGATCTCATGGAAGCCTACCTTCATATTCCCATTCGCCCAAACCATCGTCTCTTCCTGTGCTTATTAGTGCCAATGGGACACTTTCAATTCCAGGTGCTCCCATTTGGTCTGACAACAGCTCCCAGAACCTTTACAAAAGTCATGGTCGTTGTAACAGCAGTTTTTCGATGCAAAGGAGTAATAGTTCATCTGTATCTTGCTGATTAGCTCATAAGGGCAAAGTCAGCAGAGTCTATGATGGATGGCCAATTTCCATAAAAGCAAATTAGTCCCATCCCAAGATCTGGTTTCTCTATTTCTCAGTAGGGCAGAAAATATTCATAGACAGGTGTCAACTGTTCCTGCTGATGACAATGACATCTGCTTGGCATTACTTGCAGATCCTAGGGTCCATGGCAGCAATGGATCTAGTTCCCTGGGCAAGAGCACACATGCGCCCAGCTATCCTCATAGTCGCCTCAGAACTCATGGTCCATAAATTGGTCAGAGATATGAGCAGCATTTCTGGCCCTCCAATTCTTTCTCCCTGTGCTGCAGAACAAATGTGAGAGTGTTCACCGACAATGCCTCCCCGGTGATTGATGTAATTCTGGCACAGGAGGTAGCAGCCCTTCTGAAATGGGCAGAGCCAAATCTCTTAGAAATTTCAGAGGCAGACGTGGTCGGAAAGGAAAACATCCAACTGCAGACATCAGTTGGATTCAGGAGAGTGGTCTCTGGAGGACACGGTGTTCGCAGAATAGTAAGCTGCTGGGATTTGCAGATCATGGTGCTTATGGTAAGCATGTCCAGCGTCAAGGTGGAGCACTTCTTCAGTCACAGGTGCAAAAAGGTGTCCGAGGATCTGGATGGACTGGCCCAGACATGGCCAAAAAGACGCATTACTGTTTTTTTTCCACCATGGGCCCTCATCAGTAGACTTCTTTAGAGGTCTGGTGATTCTGATTGCACCCGACTGGCCTCGCAGACCATGGTATACAGAACTGGTGAGGTTGTTGGTGGACATACCGTGGCAATTGCTGGCAAAGACCAATCTGTTATTGCAGCGCCTGATTCTCATGCCTCAGGTGGAACTGTTCTTGCTTATGGCATGGCTCTTGAAAGGTCTAGTTTGAGGAAGAAGGGTTACTTGGCACAGATTATAGCTACCTTTTCTCGGGCCAGGAAGTATTCTATGTCCTTGGACATCCAAATATGGTGTATTTTTGAGAGTTGGTGTGAAGATCATGGTCATCGGCATCCCTACCGGAAGTACTTTTATTTTTCCGGGCACGGTTTGAGAAGGGTCATAGAAACATAGAAAAATGATGACAGAAAAAGACCACATGGCCTATCTAGTCTGTCCTTCCATATCAACAACTACAGCAATCCCATTTTTTCCTTTAGAGATCCTCTATTTTTCCCATGCTTTTTTGAATTCAGATACTGTCCTCATCTCTACCACTTCCACTGGGAGACTATTCCACAGATCCACCACTATTTCTGCAAAGAAATATTTCCACATATCACTCCTGAATCTATCCCCTTTCACCCTCATCCCATGTCCCCTCATAGCAGAACTTGCTTTCAATCAAAAGAGGCTCTCCCCCTGTGCATTTATACCACGGAGGTATTTAAATGTCTCAAATCATATCACCTCTATTCTGCCTTTCCTCTAAGGTGTACATATTAAGATCCTTAAGTCTGTCCTCATATGCTTTATAATGAAGACCACTAACCATTTTAGTACTGTACTGACTCCATCCTATTTATATCCTTTTGAAGGTGTGGTCTCCAGAATTGCACACAATACTCCAAATGAGGTCGCACCAAAGACTTATAAAGAAGCACTATCACCTCCTTTTTCCTGCTAGCCATTCCTCTCCTTGTGCACCCAAGCATCATTCTAGCTTTTGCTGTCGCCTTTTCTACCTGTTTAACTACTTTAAGATCATCAGATACAACCACACCGAGGTCCCTCTCTTCTTTAGTGGACAAAAGTACTTCACCCCTATACTATATTGCTCCCTTGGATTGCTGCAGTCCAAATGCATGACCTTGCATTTTTTAACATTAAATCCCAGCTGCCAAATTCTAGACCATTCTTCAAGTTTAGCTAGATCCCTCCTCATGTTATCTACACATTCCTGGGTATCTACTCTATTGCAGATTTTGGTATCATCCGTAAATAGGCAAACCTTACCCGACAGCCCTTCCGCTATATCACTAACAAAGATGTTAAAAAGAATCGGACCAAGGACAGATCCCTGGGGCACACACCACTGGTAACTTCCTTCTCCTCAGAGTGAGTTCTATTTACCTGTACCCTTTGTTGCCTCCCACTCAACCAATTTCTAACCCAAGCAGTAACTTTAGGGTCCATCCCTAGGGGTGCTCAGTTTGTTTATAAGTTGCCTGTGAGGAACAGTGTCAAAGGCTTTACTGAAATCTAAATACACCACATCTAGGGCTCTCCCTGGTCACCCTGTCAAAGAAATCAATCAGATTTGTCTGACAAGACCTGCCTCTGGTGAATCCATGCTGCCTCGGATCCTGTAATCCACTGGACTCCAGAAACCTCACTATTTTCTTTTTCAGCAGCATTTCCAATAATTTACATACCACCAAAGTTAAACTAACCGGCCTGTAGTTTTCAACCACATCCTTACTTCCGCTTTTGTGTAAACGGACCACATGAGCCTCTCTCCAGTCCTTTGGCACCACTCCCGACTCGGAGGCATTGAAAGGGTCAGTCAGTGGAGCTGCTAGAACATCCCCAAGTTCCCTCAGTATTCTAGGGTGTATCCCATCCGGTCCCATCACTTTGTCTACTTTAGGTTTAGCTAGTTTCTCACGAACACAGTCTTCTAAAAATTCTTCAAAATGCCCCTCGCTTCTGTTCCTGTTTGTGGGTGTTTTCTGAGGTCCTGCTCCTGGTTCTTCATCTGTGAACACAGAACAGAAATATTTGTTAAGCAATTCAGCTTTATCCTCATCAGCTTCTACATATTCCTCCCCTTCACCCTTGAGTCTGACAATACCACTTTTGCCCTTCCTCTTTTCACTAACATATCTGAAAAATGTCTTATCCCCCCCTCCCCCACCCCCCATTTTATTGCATTGGCTATTTCCCCCTCTTTTTGAATCTTTGCTTTCCTGACTATTTTGCTAGCTTCTCTAAGTTTTTCGAAATATAGATGCCCGTCTTCCTCGCTCTGTGATCTCTTGTATTTCATGAAGGCCTCCCTCTTTTTCTTCACCTTTCCAGCTGCTACTTTCGAAAACCATAGCGGTCTCCTTTTCCTTTTACCCTTATTTACCATTTTAACAAAAAGGTTGGTTGCCCTTAAAATATCCCCTTTCAGTTTTGCCCACTGTTTTTCTACATCCCCCAGCTGTTCCCATCCTGCTAATGACTCAGGGAGGTATTGGCCCATCTTGGCAAAGTTAGTTTTCTTAAAGTCTAAGATTCTCATAAAATATGCCATACTGGGTCAGACCAAGGTCCATCAAGCCCAGTATCCTGTTTCCAACAGTGGCCAATCTAGGTCATAAGTACCTAGCAGTTTCCCCAAAAGACACAGGTTCCTCAGTGCTTGTATTGGGTCAAGCAGTGATATAATGGGTCCCTTTTAATAATGGTTTATGGACTATTCCTCCAGGAACTTGTCCAAACCTTTTTTAAACCCAGCTACACTAACAGCCTTTACCACATCCTCGGATAACAAATTCCAGAGTTTGATTACACATTGAGTGAAAAAATATTTTTTCTTATTAGTCTTAAATAGGTTACTCTGTAGCTTTATTGCATGTCCCATAGTCTTTTTATATTCTGATGACATAAACAATCGATCTACATTTACCCGTTCCATTCAATTCATTAATTTATAGACCTCTATCATATCTCCCCTCAGCTGTCTCTTTTCCAGGTTGAAGAGCCCTAACCTTTTTAGACTCTCTTCATAGGAGTATCCTTCCATCCTCTTTACCATTTTGGTGGCTCTTCTCTGTACCTTTTCTAATAACGCTATATCCTTTTTAAGATACGGCGACCAGAATTGCACACAATATTCAAGGTTTGGTCGCACCATGGAACGATACAGAGGCATTATAATATCCCTTGTTTTATTTTCCATTCCTTTCCTTATGATACCTAGCATTCTATTTGCTCTCTTGGCCGCCACTGCACACTGGGTGGAGGGTTTTAACATGTTATCCACGATGACATCTAAATCTTTTTCCTGGGTGGCGGTTCCCAATGTGTAACCTTGCATCGTGTAACCATAGTTTGGGTTCTTTCCTAGGTGCATAACTTTGCACTTGTCCACATTAACAATGGAGACGTACGAAATCTATGGAACATAGGATGGAGTACCTCACCCTCCTCTCGAAATACAAAGAAGAGGTGAACGCTGCGAAAAGGATGCACCACACGAACCTATTGAACAAAGCGATCAACAAACCCAGGGAACTATTTGAGCTGGTGAAGTCCTTAACAAAAGCATCCCAACCAGACCAACAGGATACCTATATCAACCCACAAACACTGGCAAACCACTACGCGAGCAAGCTGACTGCAACCCTGCCCGACCCCTGCAGGGGGGAGGTACACCGGGAAACCACTGTTGAGCAAGAACGGACATGGAGAAATTTCCACAAGATCGATGAGCAACAAACAAGCAACATAATAACTAGCATCAATACCACCACCTCCCCACTTGACCCCTGCCCCACTGCTTGGGTCAAGGCAGCAAAAAAAGACATAGTCCACCAAGTCTCACACATTGTGAACCTATCACTGCATCAAGGAATTATGCCTGACCAACTCAAGAAATCTATAATAAGACCAGTACTAAAGAACAATAAACTTAACAAAACAGACCCAACATCTTATCGCCCCATCTCCAGCATATCCTTCTTAGCAAAAATCATTGAAAAAGCAGCCCTCATACAACTTCAAGAGCATCTAGATGACCACAATATACTAGACATGCAACAATACGGGTTCAGACGAAACCATGGGGTTGAAACGCTTTTAATAGCACTACTCAATAACCTCCACAAAGGCTTGGAAGACAGGAAGAAAACTTTCTTACTCATCTTCATTGACATCTCCGCCGCCTTTGATACTGTACATCATGGGATCCTACTAAAAAAACTGGAATCAATAGGAATCTCGGGAACCACACTTAAATGGTTCTCCTCCTATATAACGAACCGAAGTCCACAGGTACAATTCAATTGAGAAAAAGCGAAAGGATTCACTCAAACGCAAGGCATACCCCAGGGATCAGCCCTCTCGGCTCTACTTTTCAACATCTACATGCAGCCCCTCTGTGACATTTTCAAAAAACATAACATCAACTACCATATCTATGCAGACGATATTATGTTATACACTCAATTAGACACAAATGACCCAAAGTACACACAGCTTGAATCCTGCCTGTACGAGATGTTAGCATGGCTCCAAAAAAACAACATGGCAATTAACCATAAGAAAACCGAAGTAATGTATATATCAAATATACCGAACTTTGAACCCCCTCCGACGGTCACCCTCTGCAACAACACATATAACACAAAAAACGAGATCAAATACCTGGGTGTCACACTTGACAGCAAACTTCAATTGGAAAAACACCTGCGAAAAACTAACAAAGCCATCTTCCACAAACTCAGAGTCCTGCAGCCACTGAGGAACTTAATCGAACCCTGTGATTTTCGGACAGTGGCACAAGCACTCATTATGCCGCACTTAGACTACTGTAACGCCATACTACAGGGTCTGCCAAAGAAAACGCTAAATATTTTACAATTGGCCCAAAATGTAGCGGCAAGGATCATCACACGAACAAGAATCACTCAACGCATCACACCTGTACTGATCGAACTACATTGGCTACCAGTTGCGGCCAGAATACAATACAAAACTTTGGTAACCACATTCAAGCTCATACATGACATAGCACCCTCATTCCTCTCAACACTGGTCAACAAGCAACCAACCAACAGAGACCGGAGAACTATCAACTCTGACACACTACAAGTTCCTAATAATATCAGAACAGTAAAAGCAAGCACCAGCAACAAAGCATTCTCATTCTCAGCCCCGATAACCTGGAATCATCTACCACATGAACTGCGAGCTATAAAAGACATAAATGACTTCAGAAGGAAAATAAAAACCCATCTTTTTAAATGTCACTATAACCTGATGTAAAAAAGTGACACCATGATGCCGACCTGTGTAAATGTAATTATTAGAGAACTGTAAATATGTAAATATTGTAAACCTAACTTTTGAAGTGTCTAACCCTGCATGCTGTGCCTAACCCTAAATCTATGTATATATGACCCAATTTTCCTGTCCTGATTTGACATCTCCCAAATTGGTAATCAAACCGCTGCTGATCGCTGGAAGTAGCGGTATATAAGTGTAAACTAAATAAATAAAATAAATAAATTAAATTTCATCTGCCATTTGCATGCCCAGTCTTCCAGTTTATCAAGATCCTCTTGCAATTTTCCACAATCCTGTTGGGTTTTAACAACTTTAAATAGTTTGGTGTCATCTGCAAATTTGATAACCTCACTCGTTATTCCCTTTTCCATGTTATTTATGAGTGTCAAAAAGCAGCGGTCCCAGCACAGATCCCTGGGGTGCTCCACTATTCACTTTTCTCCATTGGGAAAATTGGCCATTTAGCCCTACCCTCTGCTTTCTATCTTTTAACCAGCTCCTGATCCATAATAGTACACTACCTCCTATCCCATGACTTTTTAGTTTTGCCAAGTCATGGATGAGGGACCTTGTCAAAGGCTTTCTGAAATCCAGATACACTATATCAACTGACCCACCTTTGTCTACCTATTTATTCACACCTTCAAAAAAATATAACAGATTATTAAGACAAGATCTTCCTTGTCTAAAGCCATGTTGGCTGTCTCCCATTAAGCTATGACTATCTACATGTTGAGTCATTTTGTTCTTTATAATGGTTTCTACCATTTTTCCCGGTACTGACGTCAGGCTCACCGGTCTGTAGTTTCCCGGATCACCCCTGGAACCCTTTTTAAAAATTGGCATTACATTGGCGATCCTCCAATCTTCAGGTATTACAGATGATTTTAATGATAGTTCACAGATGACTAATAGCAGGTCTGCAATCTCATATTTCAGTTCTTTCAACACCCTTGGATGTATACCATCCCATCCGGGTGATTTGCTACTCTTCAGTTTATCAAATAGTTGTAATACATCTTCCCGGTATCACCTTTAAATACCACTTCAGTCATGGGTAACATCCCTATATCTTCCTCAGTAAAGACTGAAGCAAAGAATTCATTCAGTCTCTCCACTATAGTCTTGTTCCCTCTTACTGCCCCTTTTGCCCCTCTATCATCTAATGGTCCAATTGACTCTCTGACAGGTATTTTGCTATGAATGTACTTGAAAAAGTCTTTATTACGCGTTTTTGCTTTCACAGCAAGTTTCTTCTCTAATTTTCTCTTTGCCTGCCTTATCAGTGCATTGCATTTAACTTGCCAGTGCTTGTGCTGTTTCCAGTTTTCGTCATTTGGCTCTTTTTTTCCATTTTCTGAAGGATGCTTTTTTGGCAACAGCCTCTCTGACCTCACCTTTAAACCATGCTGGCAGTTTTTTGGACTTCCTTCCACTTTTCTTAAAGCGTGGCATACAGCTGGTCTGGGCTTCCAAGATAGTATTTTTAAACAACACCCAAGCTTGATGTAAGTCTTTAACCTTTGCAACTGCTCCTTTTAGTTTTTCTTAACTATTTTCCTCATTTTATCATAGTCTCGCTTTTGAACGTTAAAGGGTAGTACTGTGGATTTCCTTACCATCCCTCCTCCATTAATTAAATCAAACGCGATCATGCTATGATCACTATTGCCAAGTGGCCCCAACACCCTTATCTCTTGCACCAGATTAGTGTTCCACTAAGGACTAAGTCCAAAATGGCTTTGCCTCTGGTCGGTTTATGAACCAGCTGCTCCAAGAAGCAGTCATTTATTTCATCTAGAAACTTTATCTCCCTAGCATGTCCTGCCGTGATACTGACCCAGTCAATACCGGGGTAATTGAAATCACCCATTATTATTACTGTTCTGTAACGTTTGCTGATTTCTTTGAGCATTTCATCATCCATTTGTTCATTCTGTCCAGGCGGTCGATAGTACAACCCCACTGCCATTGCCTTCCCCTTTATACATGGAATTTCAATCCATAGAGATTCTACAGCGAATTTTGTTTCCTGCAAAACTTTAATCCTTTGTGACTCAATGCCCTCTCTAACATAGAGCGCAACCCCTCCACCAATTTGATTAGCTTTATCATTACGATATAGTTTGTACCCAGGTGTCACAATTAGACTTATTAAAAGCTGGCTGCTACACCAGTACCCTGTCCCGTGCTTCTAAGGTAATCTGTGACCAATCTCCAGGGGGAGTCCTACAGCCCTTGCTTGGATAGAGGGAGTCTGGGTTCTAAATTTAACCAGGAAGCTCTCTTTTGTGTTTTAAATTTAAACTGAAAGCTCTTTGCTGCTACTAGGCCCGGACTGAATTAACAAATACACTGGGTTCACAGACTAATCAGCTTTAATCTAAAGAATTCATTTCCCCAAGATTTAGAAAAATTCCCAGAAGGTAAATACTTATAATTGCAGATCTCTCTCCAGAAGTAGCAGTCCCCTTTTGTAGTCCCTCGCTTTTGAATGGATTCTATCAGCCCTAGTCCTTATACTGAACCACACCATCTGGTGATCACTGGATGCAAAATGATTTCCCACTATAACATCAGAAACACTTTCACCATTGGTAAGCACCAAGTCCAGTATAGCCCCTTCACGTGTGGGGTCTGTTACCAATTGTCTGAATAGTTCTCCCTGAAGAGAATCCAGGATCTCCTTACTTCTAGGTGATACTGCAGCAGGAATGCATTATATTCAAATCCCCTATTAGTAACACTTCCCCATTCCTAGCAATGCTGCGTATGTCTTCAATTAACTCTCCATCCACCTCTTCCTCTTGTGAGGGAGGTCTGTATATAATTCCAATGCAAATAGATTTCTTTTTCCCTCTTTCTAGTTTAACCCACAGTGCCTCCTCTCTCCCTTTTAAGCTCTGTAATTCCAAAGCTTTAATATTATTTTTTACATATAGTGCTATTCCTCCTCCCTTTCTTCCTACCCTGTCCTTTCTAAATAAAGAATAGCCTGGTATAGTTGCATCCCAGTCATGGTTCTCTGTGAACCATGTTTTTGTAACTGCCACTAAATCCAATCCAAATATAAAATACTCTAACCCGGTGAAAATGAAATACCCAATAGACAAAACTGGGGAAAAGACACCGGTAAGAAAGCACTAAACTTTTTTTGTTGGGATAGCCAGCCCAGTAGAGAGGAAGAAATCCTCACACCGCCGTGGCCTTTTCCCTTTTTAATAAAGTGTTGGAGTTAAAAATCAGTATGTACTTAACTGACGTTTTAAGCAGTCCATCCCATCCAGTCAGCAATGTAACAGGCACGACGTGGCACGTTTCGGGGCCATAACAGTGATGCCCCTGCTTCAGGTTTAGGACATTGCTCGGTAGCCAAAATGCTGTGTGGCTTTGCTTCAAAAGCCGTTTTTTTATCACGGCATTAACAGCTTCAACATCTGTGATCTTATTTCCCATGCTATGGGCATTTATACATACCGCTTTCCATATGTTGCCCCTTTTACCAATTTCCATAAAGATATTTAATGTTTCACTTACCTGGGGGCTGTTTTCACCCACCCCCAACAAATCTAGTTTAAAGCCCTCTTCAGTAGATTAGCCAGTCTGCCACTGAAGACACGTTGACCTTTCTTGGACAGATGGACACCATTTCTGCTCTGCAACCCTTGTAACAGCATCCCATGGTCCAGGAAACCAAAACGCTCTCGATGACACCATCCACTCAACCATGCATTCATCTCCAGGATGCGAGCTGCTCTGCCTTGGCCTTTACTCTCAACAGGGAGGATTGAAGACAACACCAGCTGTTCACCTATCTGCTTCACCCTCTGTCCCAGAGCCATGAAGTCACTTTTGATATGCTCAGATGGATACCTGGCAGTAGCATTTGTGTCGACATTGATTAGCAACATTGAGTAGAAGTGGGCTTGATGAGTCTCGGCAAACTCTCCATAACATCTTTGATTTTGGCACCTGGCAAACAGTATACCTCTCTGGACATCAAGCCTGGTAGACAGATGGACGCCTCAGTACCCCTCAGAAGAGAGTCACCAACCACTACTCCCCTTCGCTTCCTTGTGGTCACTGATTCTGCAACCTTTGAGTACTTGAGCTCTGGTTCTTCCCTTTCCAGGGATGCTTTCGCCTCCTCCACTTTCAGGGCTGCATAATGGTTCTTCAGAAGAAGTTCTGGAGAAGTTTGTTTGGTGATTCTGTAGGCCCTGGTGACTTGTGTCCAACCTTCATCATTCTGTAAGTACCCATCTTCTCCTCTGCTGTAGAGCTTGGATGTTGCAAGAAGCATCTCATCAATGTACTTCTCACTGTCTTGAATGCTCCTCAGCCTCGCCACCTCCTCTCTGTTCCTCTACTTGTTTCCTGAGAGCTTCAGCATGCAGGCACCCTGCACATGGAACCGGTTCTTCAACTGGTATTGGAACCTCTGTCTGACAGAGGCAGAAGCTGTAATGGGGGCAACAGCTTTAGCGATACGATTTTTCCCAGCCATTGTTCAGTTCGTGGAGCTTAGGTATCTGTTAAAACAAAAGAAAGAGATCTAACAACCGGTTATCCAGATGTCCTTTCAGAGAAAAAGCAGTTAAGTCTCTTTGAGTATGTTCAAAATGTGCTGTTCCAAGTCCCTGTGTGTAGTTAATTGGGGAGGTGCCCTATAGAGCAAGACTGCTCACTAGGGGTGGGTGGGAGTTGGGGGGGGTAGGGAGGGAACTAATACCTGATTAGGTGTCAGCAGCTCCCAAGAGCTGAGAAAGTTACCAAGGCAGAGTTTTAAACCTACCCCACTAAAGAAAATATTTCTCCTTTTAAACTAAAAGCACCAAAAAGAATGTAACTTTGTTTTAAAAATGTACCAAAACCCTTTTAAGAGCT
The DNA here is from genome assembly GCA_033557465.1 of Ichthyophis bannanicus. NCBI lineage: Eukaryota > Metazoa > Chordata > Amphibia > Gymnophiona > Ichthyophiidae > Ichthyophis > Ichthyophis bannanicus. The sequence goes on from CM066044.1 coordinate 177,887,841, forward strand.
CCCAGTCAGAGAGCTAGCAATTTAAAAAAAACAAAACACAAATTCTCCAGGACCAAGCAGGAAGTCAGTCCTCACATATGGGTGACATTGGCGCCGACGGAGCCCCCATGCGGAGCATTTCCCCAGCTTTCAAAGAAAGCCTTTGGGAATGCAGCCACGCATGTGCGGTCCCCTTCCCACCCAAAGATGCCATCTTGCTCAGTCTTCTGTTTCCGCGGAGCCCTACGGACGTGTGTCCTTGTCACCCATGGAAAAAGTGGATTTTCCTGCATTGAGAAGAGTTTTTTCTCTTCGATTCAACGTTGGTTCCCTTTCCCGCCTGGACTCGGTACACCGGTGCCGAGACAGGATTTTTTTTTTGGTTTTTGTCCTTAGAGACTGCGTTCGCGCCAATTTTTTCTTTTCCCTGGCAGCCTGATTTTTTGATCTTGCAGGGGCCCTTTTTCCCCCGATGGCTGCCAGTGGCTTTAAGAAGTGTGATCGGTGCAAGAAACTGATGTCTCTCACTGACACACATGACTGCTGCCTCCGGTGCCTGGTACCTGACCATGATCCTAAGGTCTGTAGTCCCTGTGGCAAAATGTCCTCGAAGGCACTGAGGAGCCATCAGCACCAGCGTGAGAGGATCTTCTCTGACTCTGCGTCTGGACGGGTCCGGACTTCGTCAGAGGCCTCAACGTCTCGGGAGTCTGACCCCAAGCATCGCCGGGGCTCCTCTGAGAGGGAGTCCCCCTCGAGGGAGCACCGAAGGAAGAAGAAACCCGCGAGGGCGGCATCGGTGGATGTTCTTGGCCCCTCGAAGGCCAGGTCGCATAGGCCCGATCGCCGTCCCGGGTCTTCGGAGTCGGGGAGGCCTGCAAAGCATCCTCGTGTAGAGTCGGAGGCTCCGAGTCACGTGAGTACTGTTGTCCTCGTGGACTCTCCTCCGGGGAGCTGACGTCGGGCCCGACGCCATCGGGGGCCCGAGTCGGAGGCTGCTGGGTCTCCTGAGCTTGGACTCAGGTTGACGGCCTTGGAGAGCAGATTGTCTGCCTTCATGGAACAGCAGCGGGTGCTGATCGCCGGCCTCACCGGTGCATCTGCCCCGACCACTGGGACCTCGACGTCCAAGTCGACCCCGAGGCCGAGCCGATCCTCGAGACTACGTGAACTCTAGTCGATCCTCAGCCGAGGTCACCCTCGGCCTCCCGTTCGGGACCGAGGTCGTCAACGCCGGTACCCTCGGCGTCGGGGCGGATGGCGTCAGTGCCCGCCCACTCGGAGCCGCTCGATTCCTCCTCAGAGGAATCAGCGTGAGAGACTGAGGAAGAGGAGTCCCCGGACACCTTCCGGACCCGGTGCATCCCTTCGGACTCACCGGGATCCGAGCCTCGGACGAGGTCCCCCCCCGGAGGATACCCGGTTCTCGGATTATGTACGGGACATGGCCAAGGCCTTGGCCTTCCCAGCGGACCCCGAGGAGGAGCCTCGAGCTGAAGATGCCGATTCTAAGCAAGCGGGTCGATTCCATCTATTGAGTCCGCAAAAGGCACAGCTACCACACCACTCCATGGTTGTGGAATTGGCCATGCATTGCCTGAAGAGTCAGAAGATGCACTTCTCTGTGCCTCCCGGCAGGGAAGCCCAAAACCTGGATGCCCTCGGTAGAAAGTGCTTCTAGGGCTCTATGCTTGCTTGCCGCGTCCAGACCTACCAGCTGTACATGGGCATGTACCTTCGAGACCTGGCAAAGGAGATTGCTGGGTTCTCTGCTGGTCTGTCCGAGGAACCCTTGCAGAGGTTCAAGGCCTTGTCTTCTGGTATTCGAGAGTGCTCGAAGTTTATCTCTTGAGCAGCCTATGATGGATTTGAGGCTTCGGCCCGAGTAGCAGGGGCCGGCTTCGGTGCACGCCGCCAGGCCTGGCTACAATCCTCGGACCTCGAGCCATGGGTTCAGGACAAGTTGGTCGATGTCCCCTGTCGAGGTGAAGACCTCTTTGGCAAGCCCATGGCTGAAAAGGCTGCAGAACCTGGGACCGAGACTCTTACCTGGACAAGGCTGTCCAGGAAAACCTCTGCCCCTTCTCAGAAGAAGAAGGGCTTGGGGAAAAAGGACCACTGCCTACAAAACCTACCCTCACTAACAGGCCTCTGCAGCTCCCCAACAGGGCCAGCAGGCCAAGGGGCAAGGTCATGGGCCCCGTAGGCAGAAGGCTCCCAAGCCTCCTATTCCAGCTCCTGCTCAGCAGGGAGGGGATTTTTGACTATGCCAGCATAGCCTCTCCTCCTCTCCAGGGCACAGGAGGTCGGTTGTCCCTGTATGCAGACAGGTGACCAGCCATCACAGGGAATACTTGGGTGTTAAGCATCATCGAGAGGGGCTATCTGCTCCACTTCACCCAGATACCCCCCTCCTACTTTCCAGGGGAGCCTCCAAGACCCCCTCTGCACAGAAACTTACTCCTTCAGGAGTTGGAAGGTCTGCTACAGGACCAGGCGGTAGAACTGGTGCCTCACCACCTGGAAGGGCAAGGTTTCTACTCGAGGTACTTCCTGGTACCGAAAAGAACAGGAGGACGCAGACCCATCCTAGACCTGAGAAATCTGAACAAGTTTCTGGAGAGGGAAAAGTTCAAGATGCTTACCCTTGGAATCTTACTGCCCTACCTCCAGCAGGAAGATTGGCTATGCTCCTTAGACCTGAAGGATGCTTATACTCACATTGTCATCCATCCAAGTCACAGGCAATACCTCAGATTTGTGGTGGGAGGGAACCACTTCCAGTACAGAGTGCTTCCCTTTGGCCTCGCCTCCGCCCCAGGGTCTTTACAAAGTGCCTGGCGGTGGTTTTGGCCTACCTCAGGAACCAGGGGATCTTTGTGTTCCCTTACTTGGACGACTGGCTTATCAGGGGCCAATCTCCACAAGAGGCCAGGCAGGCCACCTTCAGAACCATATCCCTGCTTCAGCACCTGGGGTTCGTTATAAACTTCCCAAAGTCCACTTTAGTCCCCTCACAGGATGTGGAGTTCATAGGGGCAAGGTTGGATACCATCCATGCAAAGGCCTATTTCCCTGTGGACAGAGCTCACAGGCTGATGAAGTTGGCCGGCCAGTTTCAGGCGAACTCTCTGGTCTCTGCCAGACACTTCCTCTGGCTCTTAGGTCACATGGCTTCCACAGTGCATGTCACCCTAAATGCCCGTCTGCACATGAGGCCGGCTCAGTGGTGCCTCAGGGCACAGTGGGTACAGGCCACAGGGAAGTTGTCAGACAGGATAAAGGTATCCAAACCCTTGGTGGACTCCCTACGCTGGTGGAGGCATCTCCTGAACCTGGTCAGGGGAGTTCCTTTTCGAGCCTCCCCACATGCTCAGGTACTGACAACCTTTGCTTCCCTGCAAGGCTGGGGGGCACATTGCCAGGGGACCTGCACCCAAGGCCTGTGTGGGAGTCTGCCCAGCAGATCAACCTGTTGGAATTGAGAGCCATTTGACTAGCCTTACAGACTTTCTCTCGGGTCCTCTCTCACCAGACGGACAACCAGGTGGCTGTTCTACATGAACAAGCAGGGAGGCACAGGATCCCGACTCCTGTGCCTGGAAGCACAAGCTCTCTGCTCCTGGGCTATCCGTCAGGGCATAACCCTCCGGGCGGTCTACCTTCCAGGCCAGGAAAACTACCTGGCGGACCGGCTAAGCAGACTCCTGCAGCCTCACGAGTGGCAGTTGAATCCTCGGGTAGTCCAACAGATCTTTCTGAAGTGGGGTCTCCCAACCATGGATCTTTTTGCCAGTCCGCTGAACAGGCAACTATCCAAATTCTGCTCCAGACAACTGCATCCTCTGAGGGCAGTGGCAGATGCATTCCTGATCCCCTGATCCGAAGGCCTGCTGTATGCGTTTCCTCCCACACCTCTGGTAGCCCGGACTCTATTCAAAATCCAGCAGGACCGAGCCATGGTGATCCTGATAGCCCCCAGGTGCCCCAGGCAGCCGTGGTTCCCTCTTCTTCTGCAGTTGGCGGTGGATGCTCCACTTCCTCTGGGGCTGCAACCCGATCTTCTGACTCAGGATCAGGGGTCCCTCTTGCATCCCAACCTCAAATCCCTCAATTTGATGGCCTGGCTGCAGAAAGGCTAGTCCTTGCTCCTACCAAAGGAGGTTGAAGAGGTGGTGTGGGCCTCCAGGAAGCATTCCACTCGGAAGGCCTATGCTCTGAAGTGGTGTAGGTTTTCCACTTGGTGTTCTCAACAGCAGGAGGATCCCTTCTCCTGCTTGGTCCCGGTGGTACTGCAATACCTGCTCCACCTCTCCAACCTGGGACCTCAGTGCCCTCTCAGCTCACCACTCGCCAGTGGATGGACAATCCCTCTTGGGCACCCTCTGGTGTCTCGCTTTCTCAGAGGCCTGCTTCTGCTCAAGCCTCCTATTCGTCCACCGGCCACTGAGTGGGATCTCAATGTGGTCTTGCAGCAACTGACTCGCCCACCTTTTGAGCCGATGGCTACCTGCCACTTAACGTTTCCTATCCTGGAAGGTGTTGTTTCTTGTGGCACTCACTTCGGCCAGGTGTGTGAGTGAACTTCAGGCCCTGGTCTCGGATAGGCCGTATACCAGGTTCTATAAGAACAGGGTAGTCTTGAGGACTCATCCTAAGTTCCTTCCCAAGGTAGTGTCCTCCGTCCACCTCAACTAGGAGGTGGTACTTCCGACGTTCTTTCCCAGGCTGCATGCCAGTAGGGCCGAAACTGTCTTGCATACCCTGGATTGTAGAAGGGCGCTGTCCTTTTACCTAGAACGTACGCAGGGGCATCGAAGGGCTTCTCAGCTCTTCATTTCCTTTGACCCTAATAAATTGGGGTTGCCTGTCACTAAGCGTACGTTGTCTATCTGGGTGGCAGACTGTATCGCCTGGGCATACAGGGCAGCCGGCCTCTCCCTGGAGGGTCGAGTCACGGCCCACCGGGTCAGGGCGAAGGCCACATCAGTAGCTCACTTCCATTCTGTTCCTTTGGCAGACATCTGCCGGGCCGCTACTTGGTCTTCAAGCCAGACTTTTGCGGATCACTACTGCCTTGAGAGGGAGTCCCATAGGGACAGTGCTTTCGGGCAAGCAGTACTCCGTAATCTCTTTGAGGTTTAGGCAACTCCTACCCTCCGGCCCTGGTGTTGGGCTACCGTTCAGGTGTGGTCTCCGAGAAGATTCTCTCACTGTTGCTGAGGCTCTTGAGGGAGCTCTATTTTTCAGCCTGGGTTCCTGGTAGCCCAGAGCTAAGGGAGTCACCCATATGTGAGGACTAACTTCCTGCTTCGTCCTGGAGAAATAGTTACTCACCTGTAACAGGGGTACTCCAGGAGCAGCAGGAATCAGTCCTCACGACCCTCCCTCCTCCCCTCGGAGTTGCAGTTGTATATAGTTCATTTCTTTTTTCGTGCTGTCTTTTAGCTATGTCATTTGACTGAGCAAGATGGCACCTTTGGGCGGGAAGGGGACTGCGCATGCATAGCTGCATTCCCAAAGGCTTTCTTTGAAAGCTGGGGAAATGCTCCGCATGGGGGCTCCATCGGCGCCGATGTCACCCATATGTGAGGATTGATTCCTGCTTTTCCTGGAGAACACCTGTTACAGGTGAGTAACTACTTTCTTACCTTTGTTTGAAATGTATAGCCCCTGTTAGGAATGCCTCAACAGTGCAGGGCTCAGCTGCTCTTAGTTCTTTTACAGGACTTTGTTTTTTCAATAACTTTAATGGTGAGCAATGAGAGACAAAGACAGTTGTATGATCCAACAGCTCCTAGCTAGCCTGCTCAAAAAGAAGCCAGAGAAACATAAACAAATGAGACTTAAAAGGATTGTCTTACAGTAGGATGGGGAAATAAGTGCCATAGGATGACATCTTCCTGGAGCCTTAAGCCTTGACCAAGATCAAACTTCACTGATATATACCAGATCATCTAGACATTTGTATGAGACAGAAAAGCTGGTGAGGGAGCGTTCAGGTACCACTATGGCTTTTCTTCTCTGTCTCCATCTGCTGGCAGAGGGACCTAACCCACAGGTCCAGACTGGCCTAGTAGGCACATACAGAAATGGTCAATTACAGTAGATACAGTGGTGTTCCATTTGGCACCTGCCCTCCACACCCCCCCTCCCTCCGCTGGTCTCACAAGGCTGGAGGGATACATGGCAAACATACCTTAACTTCTTTGCTGGCTTGCTGCGCTGCCTCTGCTCCAAGCCCAGTGGCTGTTCCTCCCAAGCTGAAGTCTCACGGTGCAGCTGTTATCACGAGACTTTGGCCAGGGGGAACAGCCACCGAGCCTAGAGAAGAGGCAGCGCGGCAAGCCAGCAAAGAAGTTAAGGTACATTTATTGCATGCACTTCACCATGTGTTCCCAGAACTTCAGGACCCCTCTCCTGGCCAACAATAGGAGAGGAACGCACCCACTGCCCCTCCCTTGGTATGCCACTGAGTACATATTTATGGGAAAAAAGGCAAAACCGCAGAAGCAGAAATACAGAAAAGCAAGGTAAACACATGCCTCCTTTGCTAAATATAAGAACAAATTTACATATTACTTCCTTATTCTTGATTTTCCATACAAGGTGCCAATCTCTTAGATTAACTATGTGACATCGCTAGTGATCTGATAATGGGAAATTTGTATAGTCATCTATGAATTTGGTTCACCGTGCCATCTAACAGAAGCATATTTTGTACATGTTTAAAAGGTTTTGGAATCATTTCCAGGCCCTTTGCTTCCACAGCAAAACTGTTACATTTGTGCATCTGGCTACAGCCTTTATATTCACTCCTAGTCATTGAGGGCCACCAACAGGTCAGGTTTTCAAGGTATCAAAATGATTATGCGTTAGAGTGATTTCCATACAGTGAATGTAATAGGCATGCAAATCTCTCATGTATATTCATTGTGAATATATTGAAACTGATCTGTTGGTGGCCCCCAAGGAAGGATTGAATACCAATGGGATAGGTGGTCCTCCTCTTGTTTCCAGGCTCATAGTGTCTCATAGCTGAAACGTCTTGTCGCTACAAGTAGATTTATCTTTTCCTTTTGGCTCTTCGTCCAGTATTTAAGGCCCACTAAATATTCTGCAGACAAGTCGTAGAAATGCTTCCTGTTCCACATGCAGGAGCTAAGAGGGCAGGCAAAGCTCCAGAGTTTCACTGCATGGATGAGACAATGGTACAGGGAGAATGATTTTAGATGTGTTAAAAAAAAAAGGAGATAGAGCAGCTTTTAAATTAGAACTTGGGGGGGAAAGCAAACAGTCACTCATGAGTGCATGGTTCAGAGAAAGGTATTTTGACAGATAAGCACAGTTACTTACCTGTAACAGGTGATCTCTGGGAACAGCAGGAATAAGTCTTCACATAGGGGTATCGTCGGTACCAACGGAGCCTGCGCGGGAACGCTCCCCAGCATCCAGTAAGAAAGCTTTTAGGAGCATCCCACAGCGCCTACGCGCTGCCTTCCCACCTTTCCCAACCGCCTCTCTCCAGTTTGAGTTTTAAAGCTGAGACAAAGAGAGAGAGAGGAAAGGAAAGATAGAAAGATACAACTCCTAGGGGAGGTGGGTGGGTTGTGAAGACTTATTCCTGCTGTTCCCAGAGATCACCTGTTACAGGTAAGTAACTGTGCTATCTCCAGGAACAAGCAGGAATGAGTCTTCACATATGGGGACTCCCTAGCTGCAGATGCCAGGGGAAGACCCCAGGTTGTGTGTCCTTGAAAAGGACTCTACCTCCCCCCATGGATCTCTGGCATCCAACCAGGGTAGGTGGGTAGGAGTTGATTAGGAATGGAACAGGTATTTGAGAACAGCCTGACCAAATGAGGCATCCTGGCGGGAGTCCTTGTCCAAACAGTAATGGGCTGTGAAGGTATGAACCGAGGCCCAGGTGGCCGCTTGACAGATTTGGTCGATGGACACAGAGTTTAGATGAGCCATTGAGGCTGCCATGGCTCTCACATTGTGAGCTGTGACATGGCCCTCCAGAGAAAGGTTCCTACTCTGGTAGGCGAAAGAAATACACTGAGCAATCCAGTTGGACAGTGTTCTCTTAGAAACTGGAAGCCCTAAATGAGAAGGATCAAAAGCAACAAAGAGTTGAGAAGACTTTCTATGTTGCTGTGTTCTTTGTAAGTAAAAAGCAACAGCTCTCTTACAATCCAAAGGTATGAAGATAACTCTCTACACTTGATGCATGAGGTCCTGGAAAAAAGACAGGTAAATATACCTCTTGGTTTAGATGAAAAGGCGAGACCACTTTGGGCATAAAGTGTGGATTGGTCCTCAGGACTACCTTATCATGATGGAACCTTGTATAAGATGGATTAGCCACCAAAGCTTGCAATTCACTGATGCAGCGTGCTAAGGTGACTGCAATGAGAAAGATAACTTTCCAAGAAAGAAATTTCAAGGAGGTGGTGGCTAAAGGTTCAAAGGGTGGCTTCATAAGCTGGCCAAGAACCAGGTTTAAGTTCCATGCCACTGGAGGTGGTCTAATGGGAGGTTTAGTTAGAAGAAGGCCTCTCATGAAGCGTAGTTACTCACCTGTAACAGGTGTTCTCCAGGAGCAGCAGGAATCAGTCCTCACTTATGGGTGACGTCGGCGCCGACGGAGCCCTCGCGGAGCAATTTTCCCCAGCTTTCAAAGAAAGCCTTTGGGAATTGCAGCGCGCATGCGCGGTCGTCTTCCCGCCCGAAGGTGCCATCTTAGCCAGTCAGATGACATAGCCAAAAAGCATAAAAATTTGCAAAAAAAACATAAGCAGACGATTGCAACTCCAAGGGGAGGAGGGAGGGTAGTGAGGACTGATTCCTGCTGCTCCTGGAGAACACCTGTTACAGGTGAGTAACTACGCTTTCTCCAGGACCAAGCAGGAAGTCAGTCCTCACTTATGGGACTCCCAAGCTCAAGGCTACCGGAGACCCTAAGCACAAAAATGAGCTCGCTCTAGCTCAGCAGCACAGAAGGATAGAATCTTCGCTGAATTATCACCCACCGGTAGCCCACATCCGGGATGGAGGGTAGGAGTTGCTCAGACCTCAAAGAGATTACGGAGGACTGCCTGTCCGAAAGCACTGTCCCTACGGGACTCCCTCTCGAGACAGTAATGGACCGCAAAAGTCTGGCTCGAAGACCAAGTAGCGGCCCGGCAGATGTCTGCCAGCGGAACAGAGCGGAGGTAAGCCACTGACGTGGCCTTTGCCCGAACGCAATGAGCCGTGACTCGACTTTCTAAGGCGAGTCCGGCTGCCCCATAAGCCCAAGAGATACAGTCCGCAACCCAGATGGACAGAGTACGCTTGGAGACCGGGAGTCCCAATTTATTGGGGTCAAAAGACACAAAAAGCTGAGCAGCTTTACGGTGCTCCCGCGTACGGTCAAGGTAGAAGTTCAAAGCCCTTCTACAGTCCAGGGTATGGAGGACCGTCTCAGCTCGGCGGGAGTGTGGCCTGGGAAAGAAGGTTGGAAGTACCACCTCCTGATTGATGTGAAAAGGGGAGACCACTTTAGGCAGAAACTTCGGGTGAGTCCGTAGGACTACCCTATTCTTGTAGAACCGAGTGTAGGGGGATCAGACACGAGGGCCTGCAATTCACTTACGCGCCTAGCGGAAGTGAGGGCTATCAAGAACAGTGTTTTCCAAGACAGAAAACGGAGAGAACATGTAGCCATAGGTTCAAAAGGCGGACAGGTGATCCGCTGCAAAACCACATTCAGGTCCCAGTCCGGTGCTGGCGGGCGCAGAGGTGGTTTAAGTAGAAGGAGACCTCGGAGAAACCTCACTACGAGAGGGTCGCTGGAGAGAGGTCTACCGTCCACCGGCACATGATGTGCCGAAAGAGCACTGAGGTGAACTTTGACGGAGTTGGACTTAAGTCCCAGATTAGAGAGGTGTAGCAAGTACTGCAAGATCACCGACACCGGGCAGGAGAAGGGATCCTGCGACTGTTGGGTACACCAGACTGCAAAGCGACGCCATTTAAGGGCGTAGCATTTGCGGGTAGAAGGGCGTCGCGAAGCCAGGACGACCTCCTCCACCTCCGCCGGCAGGAGAAGGGGAGCAAGGACTACCCTCTCAGCAGCCAGGCCATGAGGTTGAGAGACCTGAGGTTGGGGTGCAGTAGGGACCCCTGATCCTGAGTGAGGAGATCCGGTTGTACCCCCAGAGGGATCGGACCCTCCACCGCCAGTTGCAGCAGGAGCGGAAACCATGGCTGTCTGGGCCAGCGAGGGGCCACCAGGATCATAAAGGCTTTGTCTCGGAGAACCTTGAAAAGAGTCCGAGAGACCAGCGGGATGGGAGGGAAAGCGTACAGAAGGCTCCCCGACCATGAGATCAGAAAAGCGTCCGCCGCAACCCGAAGGGGGTGAGGCTGACGAGAGCAGAAGCGAGGAAGCTGCCGGTTGTGAGGACTGGCAAAGAGATCCATCGTGGGGAGGCCCCACTTGAGGAAGAGCTTCTGAACTACCAAGGGATCCAGACGCCACTCGTGCGGCTGGAGGACCCTGCTGAGTTTGTCCGCAAGGCAATTGTCTTGGCCCGGGAGATAAACTGCCTTGAGGAGAATGCCGTGACTGACGGCCCAAGAGCAGAGCTTCTGAGCCTCCCGGCAGAGGAGAAAGGAGCCCGTGCCCCCCTGTTTGTTCACGTAGAACATGGCAACTTGATTGTCCGTCTGGACAAGGACGGACTGTTGGGAAGTCAGGTGGGAGAAGGCCTTGAGAGCCAGGCGGATCGCCCGGAGCTCCAGGAAGTTGATCTGCTGAGCAGACTCCCACGTGGTCCAGAGGCCCTGAGTACGCGCCTCTTGGCAATGCGCTCCCCAGCCCAGGAGGGATGCATCGGTGGTCAGCACCCGGGTCGGCTGAGGTGACTGGAAAGGCATACCGAATATCAGGTTCGGCTGCCGGAGCCACCACCGGAGAGACGAGATCAGCGGCTCGGAAACGCACACTAGGTCTGCGAGGCCGCCCGTGGCTTGTCGCCACTGCCGGCGGAGACACCATTGAGCAGACCGCATGTTCAGGCGGGCATTGGGGGTCACATGGACGGTGGAAGCCATATGGCCGAGCAGTCTCAGGAAGCGCCTGGCGGAGACCAGGGGCTGGCTGCGAAAGCGGTCGGCTAGGTCCATGAGCCGCTGAGCCCTGTCGAGCGGTAGGTACGCTCGCGCCTGAGGAGTGTGCAGCCTTGCGCCGATGAACTCGAGATCCTGTGAGGGGAGCAAAGTGGACTTTGCGAAGTTTATGACAAAGCCCAAGTGCTGCAGCAGAGTCACCGTGCGGCACGTGGCGTTGGTGACCTCCTGAGCGGACGCTGCTCTGATGAGCCAGTCGTCGAGGTACGGAAAGACATAGAGGCCGTGAAGCCGGAGATGGGCCGCCACGACCGCGAGACATTTTGTGAAGACTCGCGGTGCGGAGGACAGGCCAAAGGGCAGTACTCTGTACTGGTAATGATTTCCTGCCACCACAAACCTTAGGTATTGGCGGTGGCTTGGGTGGATGAGGATGTGCGTGTAGGCATCCTTTAGATCCAAGGAGCATAGCCAATCTCCCTGCTGGAGGTAGGGCAGAAGGATTCCAAGGGTAAGCATTTTGAACTTCTCCCGCACAAGGAACTTGTTGAGGTTGCGCAAGTCCAGGATGGGTCTGAGGCCCCCTGTTCTCTTTGGTATCAGAAAATACCTTGAATAGAAGCCTTGACCTCTCAGGTGGTGTGGCACCGGTTCCACCGCCTGTTCCTGCAGAAGACCTGCTAACTCCTGAAGGAGCAACTCCCTGTGCAGAGGGGGGCGCGGAGGCTCTCCCGGAAAATAGGAGGGAGGGACCTGATGGAAGTGGAGAAGGTAGCCTTCTCGCACGACCTGAAGCACCCAGGCATCTGCGGTGATGCTGGACCACCTGTGGGCGAAGTGAACCAGCCGGCCTCCGGTGCTGGGGGGAACCAGCGGGGGGGGAGAGGCTATGCTGAGCGAGTCAAAAACCCCCACCCTGCTGAGCAGGGGCTGGTGGTGCAGGCTTGGGGGCTTGCTGCCTACGGGACCCGTTAGCCCGTCCCTTGGCCTGCTGGCCCTGTTGGGGAGCTGCAGGGGCCTGATAATGGGGGTATTGTTTGTAGGCAGCCGCCTTCCTCGGGTAAAAGGACTTTTTCCCCGAGCCCTTCTTTTTCTGGGAAGGGGCGGAGGTCTTCCTAGAAAGCCTGGTCCTGGTGAGAGTCTCAGTCTCAATTTGTGCAGCCTTTTCCGCCATGGGCTTGCCAAAGAGGTTTTCGCCTCGGCAGGGGACATCGACCAACTTGTCCTGTACCCAGGGCTCAAGGTCGGACAACTGAAGCCAAGCCTGTCGGCGGGCACCGATGCCGGCTGCGGCTACTCGAGCCGAGGCTTCAAAGCCATCATAGGCTGCTCGGGACATGAACTTTGAGCATTCCCGAATGCCCGTGGACAAGGCTAGGAACCTCCGCAAGGGCTCCTCGGAGAGACCAGCGGAGAATCCGGCTAGCTCTTTAGCCAGATCCCGGAGATACATGCCCATGTATAGCTGGTAAGTCTGGACACGACATGCGAGCATAGAGCCCTGGAAGCACTTCTTGCCAAGGCCATCCAGGTTACGGGCCTCCCTTCCAGGAGGCACCGAGGAGTGCATCTTCTGGCTCTTAAGACGATGCATGGCCGATTCCACTACCATGGAATGGTGTGGCAGCTGTGCCTTTTGAAAGCCAGGGCTCTTGCGGACCCGATAGATAGAATCGACCCGCTTGCTCAGGACCGGCGAGGAGGCCGGACTCTCCCACATGCGGAAGAGTAGTCGTTCCAGCATAGGAGGAACCGGCACAGTAAAGTGTTCCCTCGCGGGAGAGTCATACTGGAGGGCGTCGAGCTCTTCGGCTCGAGGCTCCTCCTCGGGATCCGCAGGGAAGGCCAAAGCCTTGGCCATATCCCTAACGAAGTCCGAGAACCGGGCATCCTCCGGGGGGGACTGCTTCCGAGGCTCGGACTCCGGTGAGTCCGATGGGACACACCGAGTCCGGAAAGAATCAGGTGACTCTTCCTCCTCAGACTCCCAGACCGACTCCGACGAGGACTCGGTGGGGTCGGCCCGGGCAGGGTGCGGCGCGAGCCGCCCCGACGCCGAGGGAGTCGGCGTCGGCGACCTCGGTCCCGAACGGGAGGCCGAGGGTGACCTCGACCGAGGATCGACTCGAGTTCTCATCGACTCGAGGATCGGCTCGGTCTCCGGGGTCGACTTGGACGTCGACGTCCCGGCGGTCGGGGCAGCGACGCCAGCGAAGCCAGCGAGCAGTGCCCTCTGCTGGTCCATGAAGGCAGACAGTCTGCTCTCCAAGGCCGTCAACCTGAGTCCGAGCTCAGGTGACCCAGCAGCCCCCGACTCGGGCCCCAACGGCGTCGGGCCCGACGTCGGCTGTCGCGGAGGCGAGTCCAGAAGGACCACAGGACTTACCCGGGCAGGCATCTCCGACTCCAGGCGAGGTCGCTTCGGGATGTGTTCCTTCTCCAAGGACCTGGGGCGGCTGTCGGGGCTATGCGACCTGGCCCTCGCGGAGCCAGGAGCGTCCACCGACGCCGCCCTCGCGGGTTTTTCCTTCCGACGATGGTCCCCGGAGGGAGAACCCCGGTCGGAGGAGCTCCGGCGACGGTCCGAGCTGGAGCCTTTCGACACGGAGGCCTCCGACGAGGTCCGGGTACGGCTGGGGTCAGCGAAGATCCTCTCACGCTGATGCCGCCGACTTCTCAACGCCTTTGAGGACAGTTTGCTGCAGGGCCCACAGATCAGTTCCTCATGATCCGGGCCCAGGCAGCGGAGGCAAAAGTCGTGTGTGTCGGTTAGTGACATATTTCGGTCACACCGACCACACCGCTTAAACCCACTGGCAGCCATCGGGGGAAAAAGGGCCCCTGCGAGGTCAAAGGACCGGGCTGCCAGGGAAAACGAAAACGAAAGCTGACTAAGTCAGAAAAAACCGAAAAAAGTAAGAGGACTCGAGACCGGCGTCGCGAGTCCGGGCCGAACCGAAAGAAAAAAGGATAAAATAAAGAAGAAAATCAACTTTTTCGCGGGGACAAGACGGGGACGTCTGTAGGGCTCCGCGGAAAAAAGAAGACTGGCTAAGATGGCACCTTCGGGCGGGAAGACGACCGCGCATGCGCGCTGCAATTCCCAAAGGCTTTCTTTGAAAGCTGGGGAAAATTGCTCCGCGAGGGCTCCGTCGGCGCCGACGTCACCCATAAGTGAGGACTGACTTCCTGCTTGGTCCTGGAGAAATCTTGTTATAAGAGGATGAAAGGAAATAGGCTGTCCATTGAGAGGCTTGAGGGACGCTGCAATAGCACTCAAATGGACTCTTACTGAATTTGTTTTAAGACCTGCATGGGATAAATGCAGGAGATACTCTAGTAAAGAATTCAAAGGTATTGCAAGAGGGTTAAGACCCTTCTCTGAACACCAAATGGTAAATCTTTTCCATTTGAAAGCATAGGAACGTCTAGTAGAAGGCTTTCTAGAGGCATGAATAATATCTCTGACTTGCTGAGAGAGATGAAAACCTTGAAGGTCTAAGCCTTCAGCAACCAAGCCCTGAGATGAAGAGACTGGGGGTTTGGGTGCCACAACGTTCCCTCCTCCTGGGATAGAAGGTCTGGTGCAGAGCCCAAGTCCAGGGAAGGAGCTTGAGAGAGATAAAGAAGTAGAGGATACCACACTTGGCGTGGCCAATGTGGTGCTATGAGGATCATGGTTCCTCGATCTCTCTGAAGCTTGAATAGTGTTTTGGGAATTAGGGGAATTGGTGGAAAGGCATAAAGGAAGTCATGACCCCAGTGAAAGAGGAAGGCATCCTTGGCCTGAACTCCCTGACACGGAATTCTGGAACAGAACCGGGGAAGCTTGGCATTCCACGGACTTGCAAAGAGGTCTATGTCCAAGGTTCCCCAAATTTGAAAAATCCTGGCTACCTGGTCCATGTGGAGGGACCACTCGTGTGGAAGCAGAACTCGACTGAGTCTGTCTGCCAAAGAGTTTTGATCGCCTGGAAGATATACTGCCAGAAGATGAACGTGATGCTCTCTGGCGAAGGCCCACAGTCGCAAAGCTTCGTTGCAAAGCGACAGAGAGCCAGTCCCGCCCTGCTTGTTTACATAGAACATGGCTACTTGGTTGTCCGTATGGATGAGGACTGTCCTGTAGCTGAGCAGGGAATGGAACACTCAGAGCTAAGAATATTGCTCTGAGTTCCAAGAGATTGATATGCAGAGAAGTCTCCTGTGGAGACCAGATGCCCTGGGTGGAGAGATCCTGCAGATGAGCTCCCCAACCCATTGGAGAAGCATCTGTTGTCAGAGTTGCTTGGGGTAGTGACTGCTGAAAAGGGGACCCCAGCAACAGATTTGGAGAGGACTTCCACCACTGGAGAGACCAAAAAAGGCGACTGGAGTTTGCTATTTTGTCTGACAGGCAACCTGATGCCTGAGTCCATTGGGTGGACAAAGTCCATTGAGCTGCCCTCATGTGAAGGCGAGCATATGGAACCACGTGCACGGTAGATGCCATGTGGCCTAAAAGTTGTAACATCTCTCGAGCAGTTAAATGGGACTTTAACTGTATCTGGGAGGCTAACTGCACTAAGCGTAGGCAACGGGCCTGAGGAAGATAGGCCCTTGCAGTTGTGGTATCCAGCAAGGCCCCTATAAACTCCAGAGACTGAGTAGGGGTGAGATTTGATTTTGGGATGTTTATTACCAGTCCCAAATACTTTAGAACACGCATTGTGCAGGTTAGACAATTCTGGGCATCTGACTGGGATGGAGCTTGAATGAGCCAGTCGTCCAGGTAAGGGAAGACAAATATTCCTAGAGTGCGTAGAAATGCAGCTACTACTGCCATGCATTTCGTGAACACCCTTGGTGCAGAGGCCAGACCGAACGGAAGCACCCTGTATTGGTAGTGCTTTCCCTGAAAAAGGAACCTTCTGTGTGTTGGATGGATGAGGACATGGATGTACGCATCCTTGAGATCTAGAGAACAAAGCCAGTCCTGACTCTGAAGGTATGGAAGCAGAGCACCGAGAGAAATCATCTTGAATTTCTCTTTGAATAGAAACTTGTTCAATTCTCTGAGATCTAATATGGGTCTGTAGCCCCCTGTTTTCTTTGGGATAAGAAAATAAGGGCAGTAGAACCCTGAGCCCTGTTGAAGAAGAGGTACTTCTTCTGTTGCCCCTTGGGCAAGAAGGCTGGCAATCTCCTGACCCAGAAGGTTGAGGAGAGATGTTGGAGAATTGAACTGTTTCACCATGGTGCGAGGAGGAAGGCTTAAGAAATGAAGCTTGTACCCTTCCCTTATGATGGAGAGGGTCCATTGCTCTGCTGTGATTTGTTCCCATCTGGGAGCAAAGTAAGCCAACCTTCCTGGAATGGTGAGGGGCTCTGGTTCTTCCAGAGCTAGAAAGGCTAAGTTCTCTAGTTGCAAGTCAAAGGCCCTGAGGAGGCTGAGGCTGAGGCTGCTGGGCCGTGGAAGGCCTAGCAGCCTTTGACTTGGCCTGTTTAGGTGGTTGCTGACGTTTTGCAGCAAAACGACCTGCAGAAGATGCCTGCTGACCATAAGCAGGATAATATCTTCCCTTTTTAGAAAAAGATGTCTTTTTGAACAATCTTTTCTTAGCAGGAGCAGAGGTGGACTTTAAAAGTCGATCCAAAGCGGAGTTCTCAGCATCCATCTGAGTGGCCTTTGCTTGCCAATCCTTGCCAAAAAGGTTTTCACCTGTACAAGGAAGATTTCCTAATTCGTCTTGGACCCAGAGTTCCAAATCAGAAGCTTGTAGCCAAGCAATTCTGCGTGCACCTATGGCAATAGCCGAGGCTCTGCTTACACACTCAAAAGAGTCAAAGGCTGCACGGTTGGAAAATTTGGAAACATCCTGGGCATGTTTGAGCCAAGTGAGAAACTCCTGCCTTTTATCTTCTGAAATAAAAGGGGTTAAAGTCTGCAGATGATCTGTGACTTCCTTTAGAAACATCCCTATATAGAGACTATAGGAGTTGATTCTGGCAGCTAGCATAGAAGCTTGAAAAACCCTACAGCCAAAAGCATCTAGGGTCCTGCATTCACGTCCTGGAGGATTAGATGAGTGTCTTTTTGCACTCTTTATCTTTCTCATGGCAGACTCTACCACAATAGAGTGGTGAGGAAGCTGAGTCTTATGAAAGCCAGGACAAGGAGGGACACGATACATGGTGTCTAACCTGCGAGAATGAGGAGAGGTTGTAAGAGGTGTCTCCCACATGCTCAACATGAGATCATACAAAATCTCATGAACAGCTAAAGTAGCTGCCTCTTTAGGAGCCTTAGGATATTGTAGAATATCCAGCTGCTTGGCTCTAGGCTCTGACTCAGGGGCCACTGTGATGGAGATGCCCCTAGCCACCTCTTCTGGAGGAGACATTCTTCGTTTAGGAGAAGAAGACTCCTGAGGAAGAAGTATCGATGCCTCGACAGATCCTTCGGACTCGTCAGAGTCTTCAGAGGAATCAAAGTATCGCCTGTCTTGGATGCTCCTGTAAAGCCCGATATGCGTACCGAGTGGGATCGACATTGGGAGTAACCGGTACCGATGGCCATCATAGGACAGGGTACCGTTGCAGTCGACACTGAAGCCGATGTTGATGCAATCGGTACCGGCACCGGGAATGATGCCGGTGCCAGAGCCAGTACCGGCAACGGGGACTGTTGCGGTACCGGAGGCGTCGCAGCCTGCATGAATGCCGTCAGGGTGCGCTGCATGGTCAGAATCTTCTGATCCATCGACGCCACCAAAGTCTGGATGTCGGTACCAGTGGGAGCCACCGGTACCCCAGAACATGGCAACAGGTGATCGGTCGAGGCCGAGCCATCGATGTCAACCTGTGACCCCATAGACAATGCTTTGGAAGCCGGAACTTCCCGCCGGGATAACTTTGCCGGTGCGGAGTCCTCGAGGACAAGCCCGGAGGCATCTCGATGCTTAGAGGGAGATTTGCCCTTCGAGGACCGGCCAGATTTATGCTTGGTTACCTGAGATCCATGGGAGGAAGAAAAAGCCATGGAAGACGTCGATGCCACCGAAGCTGCATCAGAGGGAAACAGGGTACTGAGCTTGGCTGCTCAGTTCTGCCGACCTCTTTTAGACATCATGGTACAGGACACACAATCCGTGATGGAATGGTCAGGACCCAAACATTTTAGACACCAATCATGGGTGTCGGTGACAGAAATAGTACCGCCACATTTTGTGCACTTTTTAAACCCGGAGGCGGGCTTCTCCATGAAGAGAAAATCTTTAGGCCTAAGGCCCAAAAACTAAAATGCACAGTGAAGAAAGTATAAGTTTTTGTTTTTTGGTTTTTTTTAAAGAAAGAAAAGAAAAGACCGGCGGTACCGGTCAGACGTCGAAGAAGGCAGACGCGACACAAAAGAATAAAGAAAAAATAAAGAACTTCTTCTGTGGTGACAGGAACACGACCTGCTGGCTCCGCGGAAAAGAAGAACTGGAGAGAGGCGGTTGGGAAAGGCAGCGTGCAGGCGCTGTGGGATGCTCCCAAAAGCTTTCTTACTGGACGCTGGGGAGCGTTCCCGCACAGGCTCCATCGGTACCGACGATACCCATATGTGAAGACTCATTCCTGCTTGTTCCTGGAGATTAATCTTAACAAGGAAGTTAGGGCATCCTGCTAGAGAGATTACAATGAAGGCTAAAATAATCCAGTTGCTTTTAAATAAAGAGCACAAAGAATTGGCAGATTGCAAATTATCTCTGTCAACTGCTATGAAGGTTGCATATTCATAAAAACATCTTGAAATGTCTCTATCTCCAGGAACAAGCAGGAATGTAGTCTTCACATATGGGTATCGTCAGTACCGATGGAGCCTGCACGGGAACGCTCCCCAGCGTCCAACAGGAAAGTTTTTGGGAGCATCCCACAGCGCCTGCGTGCTGCCTTTCCAACTGTCCCTCTCCAGTTCTACGTTTTCCACGGAGCCGACAGATCACATACCCTGTCACCAGAGAAAAAGTTTGTCTTTATCTTTGTTTTTGTGGTCGTGTCTGCCTTCCCTCGATGCCATACCGGTACCGCCGGTTCTTTCTTCTTTCTTTAAAAAAAAAAATTATAGTTTCTGAGGTGTTTTACTTTAGAAACTTTTTTCCTTGGTGCTAGGTGCCATTTTGGGTACTAGGCCCAATTTTTTTCCTTAAAAATGGAAAAACCTTCTTCAGGTTTTAAGAAATGTTCTAAATGTGGCGGTACCATTTCCGTCACCAACACCCATGATTGGTGTCTCAAATGTTTAGGTCCTGCCACTCTATTTCAGAGTGCCTCTCCTGTGGAATGATGTCAAAAAGGGGGCGGCAGAACCGAGCTGCTAAATTTAGCACCCTTTTTCCCTCAGATGCGGCGTCTGTTGCATCGATGTCCTCCAGGGCCTCATCGTCCTCCCATGGATCTCAGGTAACTAAACATAAATCTAGCCGGTCCTCAAAGGGTAGATCTCCTAAGTATCGAGATGCCCCTGGCGTTGCCCTTGAGGAATTTTCACCGGCAAAACTGCCCCGGTGGGAGGCTTCCGCCTCCAAAGCACTAACGGGGCTCCAGGATGCTCTCGAGGCCTCAACTTCGGCAGAACTACTGGCACCATGCTTGGGTTCCGGCCGCTTCTACCGGTACCGACACCCAAGCATCAGCAGCGTCGATAGACCAGAGATTCCTTGCTATCGAACACAGTCTAGCGGCTCTTCTCACGGCTTCGGTACCATTGAAACCGCTTCAGACACCTCAACTGATACCGGTACCGACTGCATCGACATCGGCGGGTATGCCACCCATACTGAGTCATGTGTCTGTCTCTGGCATCGACAGAGCGGTACTGGAACAACCCGATACCGACTTTGATCGATACCGGTACCGTGCTTTCCATGATCACCGGGATTGGAGGTATTTTGAATCCTTTGATGAGTTTGAAGACTCCAAACACTCTGCCGATACAAGAGTACTTCTCCCCGAGGATTCCTCTTCTCCTCAGCACAGAATGTCTCCGCCAGAGGATATGTCCTTTCAGGACTTTATCCGTGATGTAGCCCGAGGCCTTTCCATCACAGTAGCTCCTGAAAAAGAGCCTAGGGCAAAAGAGGAAATTCTCCAATACCCTAAGGCTCCCAAAGAGGCAGCTACTCTGCCTATTCATGAGATCTTACATGATCTTATGCTAAGGATGTGGGAAACACCTTTAACCACATCTCCTCATTCTCGAAGACTCAATACCATGTATCGAGTTCTACCTTGTCCTGGCTTTCAAAAAGCTCAATTACCAGACCATTCAATGGTGGTGGAATCAGCCATGAGAAGGATGAAAAGTGCAAAGAGACATGCATCCAATCCTCTGGGTTGTGAATGTAGGACTCTCGATGCCTTTGGGCGTCGATGCTTCCAAGCTTCCATGCTCTCAGCTAGGATCAGTTCCTATATCTTGTATATGGGAATGTTCCTTAAAGAGGTCACAGGAAACTTGGAGCTTATGAGCCCCCTCCTTCCTGATGACAAAAGGCAAGACTATCTTACTCTTGTCAAACATGCTCAGGATGTTTCCAAGTTTGTAAATCGTGCAGCCTTTGACTGTTTTGAGTGCATAAGCAAAACTTCTGCTATTGCCATTGGTGCACGTCGGATTGCCTGGCTTCAGGCATCTGACTTGGAAATTTGGGTACAGGATAAATTAGGAAACATTCCTTGCACAGGAGAAAATCTCTTTGGCAAGAATTGGCAGGAGAAGGCTAATGAGATAAATGCTGACAATATCACTTTGGACAGATTGTCCAAATCTACAGCTGATCCTGCAAGGAAAAGATCCTCTAAGAAACCATTTTTCAATAAGAAAAAAAAGTTTTATCCTTCCTATACCCAACAGGGACACCGTCCAGGTCAGACTGCCCAAAAGGGACAACAGCAACAACCTAGATAACAAAAAAAGCCAAAAGCTTCAAAACCTCAGCCAGCTCAGCCTCCTCAGGGGTTTTGACTCCTTTCTAAAGAACTTTGCCTTCCTGCCCCTGAACGGTCCAGAACCCTCGACCATCCCAGGCAGGTTGTCATTTTGCCCACAGATGGTACCAAATAACGGCAGAAAATTGGACTCTGTCCATTGTACGAGAGGGGTACAAGGTTCATTTTCACAGCATGCCCCCTGCTACAATTGTAAGACAGTTCAATTCTCAGACCTCTCTCAACAGTCTCTTAGGTCAAGAAGTCACAACACTCCTTGCTCAGGGAGCTATAGAGGAAGTACCCATTCCCCAACAAAGTACAGGGTTCTACTCCCCCTATTTCCTTATTCCAAAGAAAACAGGAGGACACAGACCCATTTTAGACCTCAGAGAATTGA
The DNA here is from genome assembly GCA_033557465.1 of Ichthyophis bannanicus. Lineage (NCBI taxonomy): Eukaryota > Metazoa > Chordata > Amphibia > Gymnophiona > Ichthyophiidae > Ichthyophis > Ichthyophis bannanicus. Next base: position 177,909,289 of record CM066044.1, read on the forward strand.
ACAAATATCTGTTCCAAGAGAAGTTCAAAATGATCTCTCTAGGAACTCTGCTGCCATACCTTCAAAGTCAGGATTGGCTTTGTTCTCTAGATCTCAAGGATGCGTATACTCATATTCTCATCCATCCAAATCACAAGAGATTCCTGTTTCAAGGGAAGCACTTCCAGTACAGGGTTCTTCCCTTTAGCCTGGCTTCTGCACCAAGAGTGTTCACAAAATGCATGGCTATGGTAGCTGCATTTCTCCGCACTCTGGGCATATTCGTCTTCCCTTACTTAGATGACTGGCTCATTCGAGCCCCTTCAGTACCAGAAGCCAGCTCTGCTCTGTTTCGCACAATGTGAATCCTTCAGTATTTGGGACTGGTTATAAACCTCACAAAATCCAATCTTGCTCCCACTCAGTCCCTAGAGTTTATAGGAGCTCTTCTGGATACCAGACAGACAAGGACTTTCCTTCCACAGCCCCGCTGTCTTCGCATAGTACAACTAGCTTTCCAAGCAGTGCTCAAGCCTTATCTCACTGTTCGAGAAATGCTACAACTGCTGGGCCACATGGCATCCTCCGTGCATGTGGTTCCTTATGCTCGCCTCCACAAGCGGGCAGCTCAGTGGACACAGGCCTTAGGTTGCCTGTCGGACAAAATAACAAACTCAGACCGTTTTATTTCGTCCCTCCAATGGTGGCAATCACCCAGAAATCTTCTGGTGGGGTCTCCTTTCCAGCAACCCCTAGTCCAAGCCACCCTAACAACAGATGCATCACAGGTGGGATGGGGAGCCCACCTGCATGATCTCTCTACCCAGGGTACCTGGACTCCACAGGAGGCCTGTCTTCACATCAACCTCCTGGAACTCAGAGCAATCTTCCTTGCTCTTCGAGTATTTCACGCCCAGCTCAGCTACAAGACAGTCCTAGTTCAAACAGACAATCAGGTAGCCATGTTCCATGTGAACAAGCAGGGTGGAACAGGCTCTCTGTCGCTATGCAACGAAGCTTTGCGACTATGGCCCCTCACCAGAGAGCATCAGATTCATCTTCCAGGCATTCAAAACTCTTGGGCAGACAAACTCAGTCGAGTTCTGCTACCACACGAATGGTCTCTCCATGCAGACCAGGTTGCCCAAATATTTCAGATTTGGGGAACCCCGGACATAGATCTCTTTGCAAGTCCTCTGAATGCCAAACTTCCCCAGTTGTGTTCCAGAATTCCGGCTCAATATTGTCAGGCAAGGGACGCCTTCCTCCTTCACTGGGGTCAGGACTTTTCTATATGCCTTCCCACCCATTCCCCTCATCTCCAAAACACTATTCAAGCTTCAGAGAGACAGAGATCACATGATTCTCATAGCTCCACATTGGCCACGGAAGACATGGTACCCTCTGCTTCTACATCTCTCTCAAGCTCCGCCTCTGGAGCTGGGATCTGCTCCAGATCTTCTCTCCCAAGAGGATGGGATGCTGTGGCATCCCAATCCCCAGTCTCTGCATCTCAGGGCCTGGTTGCTGAAAGCCTAGAACGTCAGGATCTAAACCTTTCCCAATAGGTAAAGGATATCCTTCATGCTTCTAGAAACCCTCCACAAGACGCTCATACGCCTTTAAGTGGAAAAGGTTTACCATATGTTGCTCGCAGAAGGGTCTTAACCCTCTTGTGATACCTCTGGAATCGATACTAGAGTATCTCCTTCACTTGTCAAATGCGGGTCTTAAGACAAATTCAGTAAGAGTCCATCTTAGTGTTATTGCAACTTCTTATAAGCCTCTAAGTGGACAACCTATTTCCTCTCATCCTCTCATAGCGAGATTTATGAGAGGCCTTCTTTTAACAAAGCCTCCCATTAAGCCACCACCGGTGGCATGGGACTTGAATCTGATGTTCGGGCAGCTCATGAAACCGCCCTTTGAACCATTAGCCACTACATCTTTGAAATTCCTTTCCTGGAAAGTCATTTATTTATATTTATTTATTTATTTTAGTTTCTTATATACCGCACTATTTAGTATCAGCGCGGTTTACATGGAACAACGAACCATAATAAACAAACGTTAGGTTTTACAGAGAACAGGGTAATACAACTTGGATAACTTAGGGGAAACATGCACATCAACTATTTACATATGTAACAGAAAGCTTTGAATAATGGATTATGAACCTATGGAAAGATATTAAGAATAGGGACTAATATACAAAGGTTTCTAGAGGAAGAGGTGTGGCTATGGTGGAGTATGGTTGATCTGGTAATGTTGAATAAATAAGTAGTGTTTTAGTGCCTTCCTGAATTGTGTGAGATCGGTAATGGCTCGGATACCTGGTGGTAATGCGTTCCAACATTTGGAAGCATAACAACTGAACGCCCTGTTTGACATTGTTAGTGTGCATTTTGTTGATGCACTTGGGATAATTAGAGTGTTTGTTGATGTGGATCTTCTGGATCTGTTAGGCGGTGTGGGCTGAATTAGATTAACTAGTGATGAAGCGGTTATGCCGTTGATTGCTTTAAAGGTAAGTATCAGAATCTTGAATAGTATTCTTCCGTGTGTTGGGAGCCAGTGGAGCTGAATTAAGATGGGCGTGATGTGGTCATATCTCGATGCTCCAGATAGAACTCTAGCAGCGGCGTTCATGGCAAGTTGTAGAGGATTCAAGGTAGACTGTGGGAGACCTTGGAGAATGGCATTGGCGAAATCAAAGTGGGGTAGGATAAGAGCTTGGTATACAGTCCGGAAATCACTTGGGTCCAATAAGGATCGGAGGTGTTTGAGTGTCCGAATCTTGAAATATACGGCTCTGACAATGTGGGATATGTGTAGCTTCATGTCCAAGTGTTGATCTAGTGTGACTCCTAAGTATCAAATTGTAGATTTCGTTTGGAGTTCAGCTTCTCTCACTTTTATATGAGGTGGTGGGGTGAAATTTGGATTTTTTGTGATGAAGAGTACCTCCGTTTTCTTATGTTGAATACGGAGGTTTTGAGATAGAAACCATTCTGATACTGCATCAAAACATTCAATGAGAGGTGAGAGGTCCATTTGCTTTGTGGAGAATGGCATGTAGAGAAGGATGTCATCGGTGTATATCTGACATTGAACATTGAAAGATCTGATGATCTTACAGACAGGTTGTACGTAAATGTTAAACATGAGAGATAATGATGAGCCTTGGAACGCCCTGATCTTGGTGGAAGGGCTCTGATTTTGTTGATCTTGATCTTACCTGCTGCCACCTTCCTTCAAGGTATGATCTGCACCAATCAAGGGCGAGGCCGTTAATGCCTTTTTCTCTTAGGCGTTCTATGAGCAGGCCGTGGTGTACCGAGTCGAAGGCTGCAGCTATGTCTATGAAGATAAGTACACAACCTTGGTGGATGTTGTCAACACAAGTGATGATATTATTGAGAAGGGAGATAAGAAGGGTTTCCACGCCATGGAACTCCCTGAAGCCATGTTGATGGGGGGTCTAGTGGGGATGCAGTGTCGATGTGGTCTTGTATTTGTCGTGCTTCCTTTTCAAATATCTTAGCTAGAAATGGTATGCTAGCTATGGGTCTGTATGATTCCACTTTACTGGGGTCAAGCTTGGGGTTTTTTAGAACAGGTCTAATTGAAGTTTGTTTGAGTGCTGAGGGGAAGGATCCCGTTGTGAACGATAGTCTTATCATTCTTGTGATTAATGGACTGATGTCACTGCGTATATTCTTTATCCAGTAAGCTGGACAAGGGTCAGTATGAGCAGTGGTGGTGTTGATGGCCGCAATGGTATCTTCCACATGTTTCTTGGGTGGTGTGGAGAACATTGAGAGGTAGTTTAGGCAGGTGGGTCTTGTGGCTTGAAGGCAGCGATTTTGTTTGTTTGTAATAGTTTTGATTGTAGATGGTCCGCGAAGGCTTGTGGGTGGATCTCCTCAGGAGGACATGGTGATGGTTCCTTCCATAGGGATTTGACTAAGTTGAAAAGATCCCGTGGTTTATTTAGGGATCTTTTGAGTGTATCAGTGTGGAAGTGTTTCATTTTTGTCAGGACTGCTTTTCTGTGGGTCGAGAGTTGTGTGTTGTAGGCTGTCTGGTCATCTGTGGAGCGAGATCGACGCCATCATTTCTCGAGTTTTCGAAGGTATAAGAGGGAGGTCCGCAGATCAGGAGAGAACCATGGTGCATGTTTTCTGTTGCTTGAGGTCTTGCTATCATGTGATTTTTGTGCAATAGAGCTGAGGTTGTTGTTCCATGATGCAATCAGGTTTTCCAGATTGAGAGTAGTGTCATTGTAGAGAAGGTTAGTTTGTGCAAGTATGAGTTCTTTGTTGAAAGCTAGGAAACTTCGAGATGTTGTCTTTGTGGAGTTGTTAGAGGTTCTGTTATGTGTGGTGTTAGGGTTTATGGGGATAATGAAGTTAATTAACTTGTGATCTGACCATGGTACTGGGATCAGTGCTGTTACAAGATCGTTGTTTGATTCACACGTTGATAGAGGAGCAAAGATCATGTCAAGGGTGTTCCCTTTTGTATGTGTGGGACTTCTGATTAATTGTCTGTATCCTAATTCGTACATTGCTTCTAGGAGGGCTGAGGCATGGCTGGCGTGCAGAGAAGGGAGATTGAAGTCTCCTAATAACCAATTTGGTTTGTTGTGTTGAACTGAGTTGGCTGCTAAGTCTAAAATGTTGGGAAGATCGTCGGAGGAGGGTGAGGGTGCTCTATAAAGAAGGTTGATGGAACATTGATCATTGGCGATGGAAAGAATGTCTAGGTTGTTTGAGCTTGTAGAGTCTATTGTGCAAAAATGCAGGTCGGTCTTGGCTAGTATGAGGGCTCCTCCTCCTCTTTTGTTCTCTCTATGGCGGGAGTGGATGGCGAAGTTGTTGGGTAGGAGTTGTTTGATGATTATGTTATCTGAATCAGATAACCAGGTTTCAGTTATCATGAGAATATCCAGGTTGTAAGTAGATATTAAATCAGTAACGATTGGCCATTTCTTACGGATTGACCGAGCATTGATGAGGGCACAGTTTAGCGCTTGTGGGGGTTCCTGTTGCTTGATTTTCTTGGTATTTTGGAGAGCTATGTGTAACAGGTGCGAGTGCTGTGGTTGTGTATCAACTCTTAAGGGAGGATATGGGGCTTCTGCCTTTCTATGGGTGTGTCTTTGTAGGATTGGAATTTGTTGTGATGGGTGTGATAAGGGAAGGGATTCAACTATCCATCCTAGTATGAGAAGTAGGATGCTGATTGAGGCATTGGTAGTGGGAGCCATTTTAACTTGCTGTTGAATCTTCCTCATTGCAATCACATCAGCACGTCGCATCAGTGAGTTGCAAGCGTTAGTGGCTGATCCTCCTTACACAAGGTTCCACCATGATAAGGTAGTTCTTAGGACTCATCCACACTTTATGCCAAAGGTGGTTTTGCCTTTCCATTTAAACCAAACGGTTTACCTTCCTGTATCCTTTCCGAGGCCTCATGCCTCCAATGCAGAAAGGAACCTTCATACCTTGGACTGTAAAAGAGGATTAGCCTTTTTCTTGCAAAGGACACAGCAACATCGAAAATCTTCTCAACACTTTCTTGCTTTTGAACCTAGTCATTTGGGACTTCCAGTTTCCAAAAGAACTCTAACTGGATTGCTCAGTGCATATCGTTTGCCTATGAGAGTAAGAACCTTCCTCTTGAAGGCCATGTCACAGCTCACAATGTGAGAGCCATGGCAGCCTCTATGGCTCATCTTCACTCTGTGTCTATCGACGACATCTGTTGAGCAGCTACTTGGGCTTCGGTACATACCTTCACAGTCCACTACTGCTTAGACAAGGACTCCCGCCGGGATGCCTTGTTTGGCCAGGCTGTTCTTCAACACCTTTTTCAGACTTAATCAACTCCTACCCACCGTCCCTGGTAGGATGCCAGAGATCCATGGGGGAAGTATGGCCCTTTCACAAGGGCTAACAACTTCCTGGGGCCATCTCCCTGGCATCTGCAGCTAGGGAGTCCCCATATGTGAAGACTACATTCCTGCTTGTTCCTGGAGATAGCGTAGTTACTCACCTGTAACAGGTGATCTCCAGGAACAGCAGGAATTTAGTCTTCACAACCCGCCCACCTCCCCCAGGAGTTATATCTCTCTTTTGTCTCAGCTATAAACTCAACTGGAGAGGGACAGTTGGGAAGGCAGCACACAGGCGCTGTGGGATGCTCCAAAAAGCTTTTCTATTGGACGCTGGGGAGCGTCCCCACGCAGGCTCCGTTGGTACCGACAATACCCATATATGAAGACTAAATTCCTGCTGTTCCCGGAGATCACCTGTTACAGGTGAGTAACTATGCTATACTGGGGGGAGGGGGCATTAAGGAGGCAAAGCTTCTTGAAAAACAATTCCTTTTTAATAATTTTCAAGTGGTAACAAAAACACCAAAATGTGAAATGCCCAACACAAATAGTATATAAACACAAAATCATAAAGGATAGCAAACAAACAGTTATCTGTTCAGAATGTGTCCTTTTTCATCTTAGGAATATCATTTGTCTTGGAAACACCATTTATCCACTGAACCAAAAGAAGCTTATCCCACAGAGCCGCGACACAGTACTGTATTTCAAGTTCAAGTATTTGCGAGCAAGCGCTGCATAAGGAGGCTTCCTGCTCACCCAAACAACATACATTTTTGTCATTTTGTTACTGATTAAAAAATAATTGTTAGTTTTTCGAGAGGCTTTGCTTCCTCTCATAACAAACAGTCCGACAAAAAATAATTGTTTGTATTTGGCTCATGTCTTTGGTCTAACCTTATACTTTTTTTTGAAGGACATGATTATTGGCACCCTTATAAACAATTCAAATCAGCTTGAACAGAAGAACACTGAAGTATAATTAGAAGCATCTGTTATCAACTGTGAGTATTCACATGACTTGAGTCAACCAATAAATGATGGCTCAAGTATAATTAGAAGCATCTGTTATCAACTGTGAGTATTCACATGACTTGAGTCAACCAATAAATGATGGCTCTAATGTTTAAAATGGCCACATCAATTTTCACAATGGTGAAGACAAGAGCTGCCTGAGACCATCAGAAAAGCCATTATCAAATTTCAAAGGAGCACAAGGCCATCTCCAAAGACTTTGGGATTCCTGTGTCTACAGTTTGCAAAGTTATTAAGAAGTTTTTGGTTCATGGAACTGTCAGAACCTCCCAGCATGTGGTGGGAAGAGAAAAATTAATTCAAGAAATCTTTGAAGGTTAGTGCAAACTATTGGAAAAACACCACGTACATCCAAAGAGCATAAGGCTGACCTGGAGCAATCTGGATTGGTGGCTTCAACCTGCACCATAGGCCATGCACTAAACAAAGAAGGACTTCATGGGCGAAGGCCAAGGAGGACCCTACTGCTCAAAGACAGACATAAAAAGGGATGCCTGATCTTTGCCCAAACCCACTTGAGAAACCACAATTCTTCTGGGAAAATGTTCTGTGCACAGATGGGACCAAACTTGAGCTCCTTGGCAATGCAGACCAGTGATATATTTACAGGCGAAGAAATGAAGCGTATAAGGAAAACATTACCCTTCCTACAGTTAAATATGGTGGAGGTTCTATAATGTTGTGGGACTATTTTGCTGCCTCAGGAACTGGAGGCCTGGAACATATTAAAGGAATCATGAAGTCAGAAGACTAACAAGGTATTTTGGAGCAAAATATGCTACCTAGTGTCAGAAAGCTAGGTCTGGGTTCAAGGTCAGGATAATGACCCCAAACATACATACAAAAGTAGGAAAGTATGATTAAAAAGGAAGAAAGGGACAGTTTTAAACTGGCCAGCAATGAGTCCTGATCTCAATCCAATTGAGAACCTTTGGAAGAGCTGAAAACTGCCATTGGTAAAAGGAATCTTGGAAACATTCATGAGCTGGAACAAAACGCAGTTGAAGAGTGGGAAAAACTACCAGCAGACTAATATACAAAACTTATAGATGGCTACAAGAAACGTTTGGAGGCTGTCATCACTTCCAAGGGTTGTGCAACCAAATATTAGTGAAGGGTGCCATTAATCCTGTCCAGGTCATATTTTGTTTTTTTTCTCAGAAACTACAACATCTAAGTTGCACAGACATCTTTTTTTGTTGTTGTATACCTTTGAACATACTATTAAAATATTATGACATACAGTTGGAATATGTCCAATTATTTCTCAAGATATTGTACACAACATACCTAGGGTACCAATAATGTTGACCACAACTGCACCTCCAAATCATGTCTTCTGACACAACAGTTCAGAAAAACCTTGAGGCAAATGCCATGTCCATCCACGAGTGGACATCCAAGCAGTAATGCTTGACAAAAGTGGGAAGTGTTGCCCATGTTGCTGCCAGACAAATGTCTGCAGGGGCTACCAAGCTCCGCTCTGCCCACAAGGATGCTTGCACTTGGGTAGAATGGGCATGCAAGCCCTCTGGAACCAGCCAGTTCCACAACAGATACACTGTGGCAATGGCCGCCTTAATCCAGTGCCCCCAAGTCAACTTCGCTGCCGCATCACCCTTGTGCGGGTCAGCAAACAGCACAAAAAGATGGTCGGACTTATGAAAAGAATTCATAACCTCCAAGCACCCTCCAGACATCCACAAGGTGAAAGATCCTCATGCTTCCCCTGACACTGCTCTTTAGAGGAGGAGGGCAGGCAGACCACCTGGTTCACATAAAAGGGAGAAATCACATTAGGCAAGAAGGAAGACACAGGGTAAATGGAAACTGCTTCCTTTGAAAAAGACAGATAAGGATCTTTGCAAGACAGAGCCTGCAGCTGGAAAATTTGCTTTGTGGAACAAATCACGACTAAGAAGACCATCTTGAGCATCAAATCCTTCAGAGTAGCATACTTCAATGGCTCAAAGGGCTCCGCTATCATGGCTCTGAGCACCAGACACAGATCCCAAGGAAGGGATCAATGACTGGAGGGGAGGACGCAGATGCCGAACCCCCTGACAAAGGCGTGAAACATCCAGGTGTAAGGCTAGAGATTTACCAACCAACAGACCTCTGAAACAGGTCAAAATTGCCACCTGAATCTTCAGGGAGCTAAGAGAAAGGGCTAGCTGCCGTGTGCTGCACCAGTACTCAAGGTACCAGACCTGCACTTATGCCAGGTTGGTATACCTCCTCTGAGCAGTGTGGAAAACCACTGCCAGAGAGTAGTCCACACAAGCTGTCTCTTTATAGGAGTTGAGCCATAAACGAGAAGGGAGCCAGGTCCTCCAGGACAAGTGATCCATGGCATAATAGGCCCCAAGATGGAGGCAAACAAAGAGGTGGCCCTTGCAGGAGCCACATCGGATCTCTGAATCATGCTCTCGTTAGTTAATCCAGTGCTGCCAGAATTCTCCTCCTTGGGTGGTGCTCCATACGCTGAAATCACATGCCCCACCAGGGGCCACGGAGGAAACACATACAACAGGTGTTGACTTGGTCAAAGGTTGAGCTAGGGTGCCAATGCCCTTAGACCCCATCTCCATGCAGCAACTGAAGAAGCAGCACACTTTGGTATTGGAGCAGGTCACTATCATATCCCTCTTGGGGTGACCCCAGTGATGCAGAAGCATAGCAGCCATCAATACGACCACAGCACAATCCAATCCATGCCCAGCTTTCTGGGTCAAGGAACTCCGGACTGACCTCAGTCCCATCATATCCAGACTCATTCAACAATCATTCACAACAGGTGATTTCCCACGCACCCTCAAATACACTTCAATAAGACCTCTACTAAAAAACAACAAACTCGACCAACAGAAACCAGAATCCTACAGACCCATAGCAAGCATACCAATGCTAGCAAAAATAATGGAAAAGGTAGTTCAGAGACAAATACAAGATCACATTGATTCCAATGCACCACTGGATCCTTGCCAGCACGGATTTAGAGAAGCCCACGGGGTCGAGACCCTTCTTACCACACTCTTCAGCAGCATAATATCAGGCATCGACAATACCCGCCAAGGCTTTGTCCTTGTCTTCCTTGACATCGCGGCAGCGTTTGATTCCGTTAGCCATGAGCACCTCATAGAACGCCTCAAAGAAAAGGGAATCTCCGGTAAAGCACTCGAGTGGTGCAGGTCCTACCTCTCGGACAGATGGCAGCAAGTACGATCCAGAGACGACACATCAGAACCATTCCACCAAAGCCAAGGTGTCCCACAAGGATCCTCCCTCTCCGCCTTGCTGTTCAATATATACATGCAACCTCTCTGCAACCTGATCCGGTCTTTCAACATTAACTGCATGATATACGCAGATGATGTGCTATTATACACGCCTTTTGCAACAGAAAACCCAGACCTCGCACCAATAACATGCTGCATAAATGAAATATCCAATTGGCTACAATCCCAAAACCTCCGGATTCAACACAAGAAGACGGAGGTGATGTTCATTACAAGGAACCGTAACTTCACTGCGCCGGCAGTACTGAAAGTGAAGGATGCAGACCTCCAGACCAAATCCGCGATCAGATACCTCGGCATCATACTAGACCAGAACCTAAATATGCAGGCTCATATAAGTAACACTGTAAGGGCAGTATATCATAAAATTAGATCCCTTAGATACCTAAGATCTCTGCTGGAGCCAGATGATTTCAGGACTATCTATCAGGCACTAATTATCCCGCATTTCGATTATGCAAATGCAATACTGCAAGGTCACCCCCAAACCACCCTAAACCCACTGCAAATGACAATGAACACCGCAGCAAGAGTACTGCACGGAGCATCCAGGAAAGACCATGTCACACCCATAATGAAACAACTCCACTGGCTCCCGATTCAAGGTAGAATTACATTCAAGACCTTGCTGCTCACCTTCAAAGCCAACAAAGGTCTCTCGTCAACTTCACTAACAGAGCTAATCCAGATGACACCCCACAACAGGGGCAGAAGGTCAGTAGCTCAAAACACCTTGATAGTCCCAAGATCTATAACTCAATGCACCAAGTCAACATCCAGCAGGTCCTTCAAACTTTATGCACCAATGATCTGGAATAACCTCCCTCACAAAATCAGATCAATCCCGGACATATTCCAATTCAGGAAGGCCGTGAAGCACTACCTCTTCCTCCTACATTACCCGGAAACCAATAGAAACTCAGCACCATTTGCCGAAACCACCCAAATCTCCACTGTCTAAAACCATACAAACACATGATCAGCCTACAAATTGTATATATTGTATATATTGTGATTGTACATAGTTACCCTGTTAGCCAAGTTGAATATCCTGTTCATATGTAAACACAAAGTACTATTGGAAATGTGTATGTTCATTGTTTATTGTAAACCGCGCTGATGCTGAATAGCGCGGTATAAAAGAGACTTTAAATAAATAAATAAATAAATGGAAACGCTGCCTGACTCAACTCCCACTCTCCTGGAACCAGAGAGTGCCAGCTGAGAAAATCTGTTTCCACAATAGCCACTCTGGCAATGTGCAGAGTTGACAAACTAGGAGATTCTTCACTGCCCAGGCAAACAGGAGTGGCATCTCCAGGACTACTCTGGCACTCCTCATGCTGACGATGGGCATAAGCCACCACTGTGGTGATATCTGCAAATACTCATACCAACCCGCCCTCAACCAGGGGCCGGTAATGCAAAACAGCCCTCGCCTCAAGGCAGTTGGACCACACTGCTTCCCTGAAGTTCCAACAACCCTGGGCCATTCGGCTTTGGCAATGGGCTTCCCAGCCTAAGAGACTGACATCTGTTGAGAGAAGGGTCTATGAGCAATCGTCCAGTGGTACGCCCTTCATTAGAATATTGAGCTGCTGCCACCACCGCAGGCCTGCCAGCACCATCATTGGAAGCAAGAGCCTGAGCTTGAACTACTGAGAACTTGGGGACCACCGAGTCAGCAAGGACCATTGGAGCGGCCATAAAAGAGCATGCACCCACGGCACCATCTTGATGGTTGCTGCCATCAATCCAAAGAGTTGAAGACAATCCTGGACTCTGGGAGCCTGCTGAGAACAGAACTGCACTAGGCAATCCAACAGCCTTTGACCTTTTTTTTTTTGGCAGGAAGACACTGCACACTTGAGTATCAAAATGTGCTCTCAGTAACTGGTAATGCAACAACTTGTTCTTTCCCCAAGTGATAAACCAGCTAAGGTTTATCAGAAAGGACACCACTTGGGGAGTTACCCAAGATGCCTCTGAGCCAGAAGTCCAGATATGGGTACACACAAATCCTTTGGTGCCATAATGCTGCAGCCACCACCACCACCATGACCTTGGAGAATGTCCTTGGGGCAGTGGAAAGGCCAAGTGAGAGGGCGGTGAACTGAAGGTGAGAGCCAAGCATGGCAAAACACAGATACTTCACTGATCCCATGGATTGGGATATGAAAATATGCCTTGGCCAAATCCAGAGAGGCCAGGAACTCCCCTCAGTATACCGCTTGAATCATGGATTGCAAAATTTCCATCCAGAAGTGCAGATACACAAGCGCTCCTTGACAAACATGAGGCCCAGAATGGGCCAGAATGTTCCTTCTGTGTTGGCACCATGAAACAGATGGAATACTTGCCCTTGCCCCAATTGTCTGGGAACTGGGCACTACTTCCTTCAAGAGAGGCAACTTGTCAAAGGGTATCCTCACAGTGACTCTGCTGTCTGCAGCCTCACAAGGGGAAAAGATGAAAGTGGTCAGGATCAGCTCTTGTATCCCAGGACATAGCCTTACTGAATGGGGACTAGAATCCAACGATCCTTGGTGACTGAAGGAAGAGGTGAAGCCTGCCCCCAACCTGTCATTGTACAGCTTGGGAGGGTCCTCTTCTGGATGGGACCAGGTGCCTGGGCCCAAGCACTCCACAAAGGTACTGAGAACAAGCCCAAAGTCCATAAGTAGAAAGAAAAAAGGCTTTCCAGGCTGGCAGCGATGAGACCCCCGGAAGTCCAACCAGCGCACCCGTGAGGAATGGGCGGAGGCTGATGAAAAGGGGAGGCTCCTGTCCACTTCACAGATCCCTTAGACCTGTCCTCCAAAAGACAGTAAGATGTCGTCTCACCCAGGTCCTTCACCAGCGTCTCCAAATCAGACCCAAGAGAAGGGTCCCTTTAAGGCCAGATGGGCAACTGGGCCTTGGAAGATGAGTCTGCTGCCCCATGTCGGGGCCAAGCCAACGCCATGTCACCCTTGATAGGCCACAATCCATGGCCACTAGACGTACCAGACCATACATGCTTGAGAAGCTCATCTCTCAACAACTAGTCACCCAACTTGAACTCTCCAATGCTTTACATCCCTGTCAGTCTGCATTTCACACTGGTCACTCCACTGATACTATTCTTCTCTCTCTTCTTAGTGAAGTTCACCGTTCATTGGCCCGTGGGGATGTCACAATTGCTGATTCACTTGATCTATCTTCAGTATTCGACCTCGTCAATCACAATCTTCTCTCTCTGTTGTACGACCTTGGGTCTCATGGGATAATTCTTCAATGGTTCACTTCCTAGATCAAGGGCATGCGATGAATGTGAACTACCTAGATTTCAGCGAAGCCTTTGATACTGTTCCTCATAGGAGGCTTATCAATAAACTCAACAGCTTGGGGATGGGTCCCAAGGTGGTGAACTGGATCGGAAATTGGTTGACTGAGACGACAGAAGATGATGGTAAACAGAACTCACTCAGACGAAAGGACAGTGATTAGCAGTGTGCCCCAGGATTCAGTCCTGGGATCAGTACTGTTCAATGTATTTGTGAATGATATTGTTGAAGGACTGAATGGAAAAGTCTGTCTTTTTGCAGATGACATGAAAATTTGCAACAGAATGGACTCCCCTGAGGGAGTGGATAACATGAAGAAAGATCTGGAAGAATGATCTAATGCTTGGCAGTTAAGATTTAATGTGAAGAAGTGCAGTATCATGCACTTGTGAAGCAGAAATTCAAAGGAACTGCATGTGATAGGGGGCGAGAGGTTGGTGTGCACAGACCAGGAGAAGGACCACTTGAGTGATTGTTTGAGGATCTCAAGGTGGCAAAACAGTGTGACAAGGCGGTAGCAAAAGCCAGAAGGATGCTGTGTTGCATACAGAGAGGAATTACCAGCAGTAAGGAAGAGGTACTAATGCCACTGTACAAGTTGCTGGAGAGGCCTCACTTGGAATATTGTGTTCAGTTTTTGAGACCATCTCTCGCAAAAGAAATAAGACAGGAAGTTTAGAGGAAGGTGACCAAAATGATTTGGAGACTATGTCAGAAGATGTATGAGAAGAGACATGAAGACCTAAATATGTATATGCTAAAGGAAAGGAGGGACAGGGGGGATATGATTCAGACCTTTAAATGCTTAAAGAGTGATGGGTACACCCCTAAACAAAGGCACGGGGAGGGGTGACCTGCACGGAGTGGCAGGTGCACCTACTTCTGCCACCTTGCTGGGTAGACTAGATGGACCATACTGGTCTTTATCTGCCATCATATACTATGTTACTTCTTTTCTATTGCACTGTTCCTTTTGTGTCATCAAGGGCATGTCTGTTTCCTCCTCTCACCCTCTTTTGTGTGGTGTTCCTTGGGGCTCCATACTAGCACCTGTTCCTTTCAATATTTTTCTCTTGCCCCTAGCTTTTATGATCTAACAGCTGGGTATTTCAACATATTTTTATGCAGACGACATTCTTATATTTATATTCTATTTCATTTGGATCCACCTCTACTGGATCTCTCCCTCTTGAATACATGCCTCACTCATGTTGCGGCCTGGCTATCTACCATTCACCTTCTACTTAACTCTTCCAAAACTACTGCAACCTGGTTCACTGGTCCTACTACCCCTCCTTCCGTTTCCCCTATTCGTCTCACGTCATCTTTTCACTACCTTGGAGTCACGTTGGATTCTTCACTCTTTCCATGATCACATCACCCAAATCATCCAGCACTCATTTTTATTTCTTTGTCATTTCAGAGCAGTCTGTTCCCTTCTGACCGCTCCTGCCTTAAGCACTCTTGTTGTCTCTCTCATTCTATCTAGACTTGACTATTGTAATGTAGCACTTGCCGGCCTCCCTCAATACTTTTTAAAGTGTCTCCAAATTATTCAGCACACTGTGGCCAGATTAATTTTTCACATATCCAGATTTGATCACTTCACCCCCCCATATCTGTTTACATTAGCTTCCTGTACCATCCCATATTCATTACAAGATTCTCACCCACATCCATAAAACACTTAACACTGGTTCCCTGGATTACTTAGCATCCTCCCTATTCTGCTTGCCCTACAATGTGCTCTCCATGCAATTTGTATAACTGTCTTCTCCTACCCTCTCCCTGGCCCATCTTCAATCTACTTGCCATTCAGAATTCTATTTCCTCAGACCCGCCCTTTGGAATAATCTTCCTCCACATCCCCGGTTAGAGTATTCTTTTACAAAGTTCAAAGCCCAACTTAAAACTCACCTTTTCTGCACAGTTTTTGACCTCCCACTGGACTCCCTCAGTTGACTTCCTTAGGTTTCCTACCTGCCCCCCTCCTCTTTCACCTCCCTCTCCAGCCCTGCCTTGTCATGTCTCATTTTCCTGTCTGTTCTATACGTAATGGCTTTCTTTTCAATTTCTGCTTCAGTTTTTATTGTATTCTATTGTAAACTGCTTTGCTGTACTCACATTAAGCAGTATATCAAATCTTAAATAAATGAAATCAGAAAGGAAGGCCATAGCAGACTCTAAAAGAGGGGTAGAATCATCAGGCAGAAGAGACTGAATTCACTGGAGCAGAGCTTGAGACGTCAGGCCTGCACATACTGCAACTGAAGAATAGCAGCCACCGCAGCGAACTGGTTCTTCAACATGAATCCAGCTTTCAGCCCAGAGAGTCCTTTAAGACCAATCTGCCTTCCATGCGAATGATGGGCCGACTAGTAATTGCTATGACCCCCGCATCCACTTGTAATTAGCAAACCACACAACACACTCTGCTGGGAGAGCATGCATCTTATATAGTGAGAGATAGCTACCTCATATAACCCTATTAGGCGGCTGCCTAGGGTGTTAAGATTTAAGTTGCCTTTGATATAAAAAGAGTCTTGTAGTCAAGTGGTAAGGCAAAAATAATATTAGGGCTTTATTCCCTGCCCCGATGGGATATTTCTGGGATACAACAAACAATATGAAACAAAAGAACTGTTGCACAGAAAAATATCTTCTTTCCTTTAGGCACCATCAGCTGGCTGCTTTGCACACGTTCAACATAAAGATACAATATCGTCAGATAAACAAATTGTACAATCCATGGGCACAGGGTCAGAGTTATAGCTGCTGTTCTCCCACTGCATTAATTCATAGTCACTTACGATTGCATATGGGTCACACTCTTCACAGCTGCTGTCTTCCTTAAAACTCTCCTGTGAATCATGGGCTAGCTTTTCTAGAAAGGGCTCTTTAAATCCAGGGCTCTGAATGCCTGGTATATTAAAAGCTTCCTTCTGGCTTTCCCTTCTTCTCCAAGCTGGTGGAATTACTGTGTGACTTTCAGTGTCAAAGTTACTTCTGGTGCCATGCCCTTGCCTTTCAAACCAAACAGAACTTCTTGCCTTTTCTTTAGCTGTGGTTCTGTCTCTTTATCTCTGGGCTTCTGGCAGCTCTCTCCTGGGCTCTCCAACTACCAGGAATCCTAGCAGGGTCCTGGGCACGATGCTGGCTGTTTCCTGCTCTGCTGCCACACCTACTGCTTCCTTCCCTCAGTGGATTTCCTCCAGCATGACTTGTGTTCACTGGATGCTGGCTTAGTCCTCCCAGGTCGCTGCCCCTACTGGCCTTCCCTGGTTCTACCCTGCAGCTTTTATCCTTGTTCTCTTTGCATGCTGCCTGGGTTTCTGAGAACAGGTGTTCCTGATTAGCCTTCCTGCTTCTAGCTACGTCAGGACTAGTGCAAGGACATTTTACTCTAATGCCTTTTTGCTTTTCTTGTGCTGAGTTTGTTTGCTGCTCAGCTAATTCTACATGAGCTGGGTTTGTTTGCTGCTCAGATAATTCTACATGAGCTGAGTTTGTCTGCTGCCTAGCTGATTCTGAGGTAAGTTCCTTACTTTCCCTTAACTCCATGGGCTCTGTGCCAGCTGCTGTGTCACAATATATATATATATTTATTTATATTTTGTGCTGTCTAAATGTTATTAAATACCCTCATGTTAAATATAACCCTCCAAATGTGATGTGCCCACTTTGATTGTAGGATAAGGTGGTATACAAATCTGTCTAAATAAATAAATATTCACCCTTAGCTGGGGAGTCGGAGGAATCCCACTCTGAATGGAACAGGCCCTAGGGCATCTCCGGGAAAGGGAAGACAGTAGTGGATGCATTTTTGATTCCTGCTCCATTCCTGGAGCATCTGCCAAGCTCAAGGTGAATAAGACCCTGGGAATCAACGGCCTCTGGTTCCTCCTCCTGGAACAGGTGCATAACATTGGCCTCCTCACAATCCTCTGAAAGCAAGAGTACTTCTTCATCCACATTAGACATCTAAATCCAAGCCACAGTCCAAATCTCGGACAGATCCCAGCTAATCCCCATCTCCAGGTGGCACCCTTTGCAGGGGACTCCTAGCCATAGGTAACCAAACAGGGCTGCCACTCTCAGCCTGCCCCTCATGAGACTGCACGCAGAAGGACTCAGAAGCCGCATGGTCTGAATTTCCACACTAGAACAACCAGACCTGTTCTAAAAAGGAAAAGAATTCCAGAGAGGACAATCTGGACTCAGGAAGCTCTCCCCATCTAAATGAGCCCCCCCTACACCAGGGGGACATAGTTGCCATCAATCCCCTAGAGGTCGGGAAGCGGTGCACAATTTGATCGCTGGAACCTCCGGCTGGCTGGTTATTCTTACCCATGGTGTCATCCGCCACCTCCTGCCATTACCACATTCCCCAACGTAAGGGGGGGGGGGTGCAATCCCACCAGGGACAACTCAGAAGCTGCCATGCTAATTCAGAAGCCGGAGATGAGGCATCTTGCTTGCCACAGGCCAAACAACAATTCCTGAAAGAAGACATGAGAGTTAAGGCAAGTATTTTACAGCACGCATTAAGATTCCACTGTCCTAAGGTGTGCGTTACCTGCAGCAAGTGTTAATTGCACTTTTACAGGAACATGCGTTGGAGCCATCCGGGCAGAATGCATGTACAGACCGCATGACCTCAGGATGTAAAATAGGAGAAAACACTACTAGTGCATGCAGAAAACTGTGGGGAAATCTCCCACACCTTGCCCCCCCCCCCCCCCGGTCTACCCCAAATTTCCACACAAACGGAATCAGAAACCCCCCAACAAGGACAATGATGAGATCAACCTTGCTATTTCCCTGAGAGTCCCAGGCAGAGGATCCGCAACGGACCCAGCTCTACTCCCCTGATACTGTTACACTGACTTTGCAGGACTGCATTTAAGGTGGCTGGCCGGCAGATCCCTCTGAGAGCCTTCTGCAATCTTTAGGAGAGAGCAGGGGTGAACAGAGGAGGGGGGAGGTGGTGTTGAGGTTAAGTGAGGCTGCTACTCTTTCTTCCAATTTCTGGCTGCTCAACAGGCTCTTATCATGCTAAGCATGTGGAGCTGAACCAAATATCCCTCCTCCTATAGCTGCCAAAAAGACTGCAGTCTAGTGGAACTTCCCATGTCGCACTCAAGCAAGAGAGTCTCCCTCAAGGTGGTCATTAATGAGCGTTTAATCAATCCTTTCAATCGTCAGAATTTTCTTTAGAGAGGAGAAAATAAAATAGAGGCTAAAAGAGAGGGGTGTTAGGGGTTCTGTGTGAGAAGCAATAGAAATTAAAGAGAGGTAATTGCTGAGAGAGGACAGAGGCCAAAGCAGAGCTCGTACAAAAGTATTAGGAACCCTAGGTTCAAATAACTTTATCGACTTGACAATTTTACATGCGTTGCCAAAGTGAATTAAGGTAAAAAAAAAAAGAAAAGAAAAGAGAAAAAAACGAATGAGATGATTTACAAAGTAATAGTAACAAGAGACATCATTGTGGGTGTGAGATGGATCCTCGAAAAGACAAAAGAATATCCCTATGTCTAACTACAACAAGGCTTTTGATTGTGTAAACCAAGAGAAACACTGGGCCACATTAAGAAGCATGGGTATACCAGAACACCTGATAGTTCTCTTGTACAACCTTTACACTGATCAAGAAGCAACAGTTTGAACTTAACTAGGAGAAACAGAATGGTTTAAAATCAGCAAAGGTGTACAACAGGGCTGCATACTTTCTCGCTACCTGTTTAATTCATATGCAGAACAAATCAGAGAAGCAGGACTGTATGAAGACAACAGAGGTGTGAAGATTGGTGGAAGACTCAATAATAAACTTTGTTATGCTGATGATACTACATTATTGGCTGAAAGTGAAGACGATTTGAAACAATTGCTTCTCAAGATCAAGGAACATAGTCTTAAAATGGGCCTGCACCTTAAAATCTTGACAACTGGTAAAATCAATAAGTTAAACATTGATGGAGAAGAAACTGAAATTGTTAATCCAAGTAGGTTGAAGTTGTCAACTATCAATAAAGAATGGACAAGCAGTCAAGAAATCACATGATGCATTGCTCTTGGCAGAATGGCTATGAAGGACCTAGACAAGATTCTCAAGAGCAGAGATGTCTCTCTCTTCAAAGATTTGACTTGTCCAGGCCATGGTATTTTCAGTAACATCATATGCATCCAAAGGTTGGCCAGTGAAAAAGATAGCCAGGAAGAAAATTGATGCCTTGGAATTATGGTGCTGGTGACGAATACTGTGTATATCATAGACTGCCCAAAGAACAAACCAGTCAATACTAGAGATCATCAAGCCTAAGCTTTCTTTAGAAGCTCAGATGACAAGACTTTGACTTTCATACTCTGGATACATCATGCAAAAAGAGAGATCATTGGAGAAAGACATAATGCTTGGCAAGGTAGGAGGTCAACGTAAAAGAGGAAGGCTGGCAATGAGATGGATCGATACAATAACAGAAGTTATGGGTGCCACTCTATCAACAATGAGCCGCCTGACTGAAGACCGAACACAGTTTAGGTCAACTATCCAGAGGGTCGCCGTGAGTCGACACTGACTCGATGGCACTTAACAATAACAGCAGTAACAATCATAAAATAAAATAAAATCAGAGGGGGGGGGGGGTATTCAAAGGCATTTACACAGTTTGCAGATGGATGTGTGCAGCCCCTGTCTTTTGCCGCAAGCAGTCTGACCAGGGCTCCTCACCCTCAACAGGATCGGGAGCCGCATGAGCTGCAAATCTTCTCCCCCACTGAAGCCTCCTCCTTACGACAGTTGCGGGAGTTTGGCGGGGGGGGGGGGAGACTCCTCTTAGATGACCCTACAGTAGAGAATGGGACTAAGAGAACAAACTGCAAATAATACTAAACCAAAGAAGTCAAGGGAAAACAATAAACAAAACCCCACTAACTCTCTTTCTCTCCAGTAAGCCCTGATCCCTGGCTTACTGCCTCTCTCCAGCTGCTTGGAGACTGAGCATACTGGAATTAAGGGGAGGTGCCAGTGCTATTTATACCGGTGTCATCAAAAAGATGACATGCTCAGTCTCCATGCTGCTGGAAGGGGGCACAACCCAGAGGAAAGGGACTGGACTGGAGGGACACTGAGGAATGCTGATTAGTAAGATTCACGAGAGGCAGGTCTTGTCAGACAAATCTGACTGATTTCTTTGACTGGGTGACCAGAGAGCTGGACCAAGAGAGAGCCCTAGATATGGTGTATTTAGATTTCAGTAAAGCCTTTGACGCAGTTCTGCACATGCGACTTATAAACAAACTGAGCACCCTAAGGATGGACCCTAAATTTACTGCTTGGGTTAGAAATTGGTTGGGTGGGAGACGAAAAAGGGTACAGGTAAATGGAGTTCACTCTGAGAATGATGTTCCCAGTGGACCGTCCTTGGTCCGATTCTTTTTTTAACATCTTTGTTATATTGCGGAAGGGCTGTCAGGTAAGGTTTGCCCCTTTACGGATGATACCAAAATCTGCAATAGAGTAGACACCCAGGAAGGTGAAGATAACGTGAGGAGGGATCTAAGCTTGACGAATGGTCTAGAATTTGGCAGCTGGGATTTAATGTTAAAAAATGCAAGGTCATGCATTTGGGCTGCAGCAATCCAAGGGAGCAATATAGTATAGGGGGTGAAGTACTTCTGTCCACAAAAGAAGAGCAGGACCTAGGCATGATTGTGTGTGATGATATTAAAGTAGCTAAACAGGTAGAAAAGGCAACGGCAAAAGCTAGAAGGATGCTTGGATGCATATGGAGAGGAATGGGCAGCAGAAGAAAGGAGGTGATAGTGCCGCTGTATAAGTCTTTGGTGCAACCTCATTTGGAGTATTGTATGCAATTCTGGAGACCACACCTTCAAAATCAATTCCCAGGTCCCTGCTGAGCCTACAGTCTTGTGACACTCCTCTCTAGCAATTTTGCCAATTTAACTCAAGAATGATCACTCCAATGCCACCCTTCCCAGAATGCTCCTGTACAAATGCATTAATTGGACATTATGCTTTCAAATACAAAACTTTGCCTCATGTATATATTGACATTTTTTTATTTTAAAGTGCCGTCAAGTCAATGCTGACTCCTGGTGACTCAGCAGGAAGTAGATTGCCAGGCCTTTTCTTCTGAGGCAATGGAGAGTAAAGTGACTTGCCAAGATCACAAGGAATGCCAGTGGGAATTGAACCTTGATCTCTTGGGTACCTGGCAGCTATTTACAAATGCCATTTCCATTGTAAATGGGTTGTTTAAAAAACACCCAGGATTCGTTTAGTTTATGTGGCTATTGGAACCTATTGATTGCCTCTGACTCCATTGTTCTTTGCTGTTACCACCCTTGAAGTTGCCACCTTGGTCTTCCTAATGGTTACGCTGGTCATGGGTTCTAGAACTGTGGCACACCATGGGTCTCCAGTGCCTAGACCTTACTAAATAGGTTTTCAACCCAGTCCTCGGGGAACCCCAGGCCAGTCAGGTTTTCAGGATTCCCACAATGAATATGCATAAGATAGATTTGCATACAATGAAGGCAGAACATGCAAATCTTTCTCACGCATATTCATTCTGGGAATCCTGAAAACCTGACTAGCCTAGGGTTCCCTGAGAACTGGGTTGAAAACCCCTGCCTTAATGCTTACATTTGTGCCCCTCACCTCTAATACATACTGTATCACAAAAGTACAATGCTTTTGTTTGTTTTTTACCTTCCATCTCCTCCTCAGGCTTCCCCCTGGCACTCCACTGCCATGGGGGAGATGATTGGGGGGGGGGGGAGGGGCATCCAGAGGTTTACATCCCAGATACACGATCAGAAAAGTCTCCTTTTGGCCTATCATCTAACTCGCAGGGGTGGTAAATCTCACGTTCTAGGATGGATCGCACTTGGTCTCTCTAACAATGTGCCATGTAGCGTGCAAACAAAGAAGGAACAATAGAGAAGATAGGTTAAAAGGAAGCAGCACAGTGAAACCCAGAGAAAGGGTGATAGGTGGGGAAGGGTTCTCTCACTGGATACTAGTGCCATCACTGTCTTCCTTAGAAAAAATGACCACCGCCCTGTATTTTAAGGATTTCTCCCTGGAATCACACTACTTTTAGGCATCCTAACCAATGTCCCCTATTTTAAAACACGTGTCCCGCTCCTACACTTTTCCACATTTGTACCAGCGGACCTCTCCCATCCAGCTAAACTTTATTCCACAGACATTCTCTTCAACCCTGTGCAGAAAATTAGCCCCCCCCCCCCTTCCTGTGACTAATGCAGTGGCTGTAACCTCTCACTTATTCTGCACAGTGAAGGGGAATACTGGTCAGATGTAGCGCTAAACTCTTAAAAAATAATAAACAGACAATTTAGATATCATTTTAAGACAGCTACTTTACAAAGTTGTAGAATCCTAAAATAATTTAGATGGTTAGCCAGGGGCGGCCCAAGGGGGGTGTGGGGCCATGTGCGGAGACTCGGTGTGGGGCCTCATTTGCATAAGTGGTCTTATTTGCATAAATATTTGCATAATGTTACCATTCACTAACTTTTAGTAAACATGTCTCTTAATGAGTGTATGGATAAAGAAAGACTAAAAGATTTCTACATTACTATAATCCAGTGCCAACCGCCAGGCACATTAGGAACTACTACAAATGCTGCCCATTTAGAACCCATAGCAAACCCGCCGTATCCTGACAGCATTACCAGGACTCACAAAGCACCATACCCTACCTATCAAAAGGCAACACTGCAAATATTAAACCAATATATTTCAGAGAATACTGGGGAAAGAGAACAAGTGGCAACGTCAAATAGGAATTACATAAACAGAATACCTCAGCTCAGTTACACATGCAGAACATAGACCATCACCAAACAAGGAATCACAATTTAGAAACAGGAAGGCAATAATTAAACTGGGAACCCCAAAAGCCAAACTTGGAATGTACAACAACACTGTAGAAATAAAACTATAAATTAATTTCCTCGTACCAAACAAAGCGCAGATGTTAATGATGCACATTTCCCAGAGCTGACATATTCCAGTTAATAAATTCAAAATAAAGAGATATCTTTCTACCTTTTGTGCATTTTTTTTTCAGTTGCAATTGGTCCAGCCACTTTCTTCTGGTTTCTTCATGTTTTCTGCTAACTCTCCATCGTCTGCTGTCCATTTGTCCTTTCTTCTCTCTTCTAGTTTTTATTCCATTCTCTCTCTCTACATCTGCTTTAACATACTAATCTTTCTCCTTTTGCTCTTTCCTCATTCCTATTTCATCCACACAAATTTTACCCCTCCATCCTCAATCCCCAATTACTCTCCCAATACCTGGCCAATTGTAGATTTTTCATCCCTCCTACACAAAATATTTTCCCCTCTCCATTTTAATCTTCCAGCCCCATCCCATTCTAATCCTCCCCCAACATCAGCTCCCTTCTAGTTCCAGTCTCACCCAGCATCCATTCCCTTCTAGTCCCTGCATCAGCCCATTTCCAGTCCTAGCCCCCCCATCAGCCCATTTCCAGTCCTAGCTCCCCCATCCATTTCCAGTCCAAGTCCCTTCATCAGCTCATTTCCAATCCTAGCCCCCCCATCAGCCCATTTCTAGTCATTTCCTAGCCCCACCATCAGCCCATGTCAAATCATAGCTCCCCTCCACTCAGCCCAATTCCAGTCCAAGCCCCCCCATGAGCCTACTTCCAGTTCTAGCTCCTCCATGAGTCCATTTCAATTCAAGCCCCCACCACAGCCCATTTCCAATCTTAGCTCCCCCCAACAGGCCATTTCCAGTCCTATCCTAGCTGTTCCATCAGCCCATTTTCAGTCCTAGCTCCCTTCCCTCACAGCCCATTTCCATTCCAAGCGCCCTCCCCATCAGCGATTTGCAGTTCAAGCCTCCCCTTCCACTCAGCCCAGATCGAGTCCTAGCAACACCCCAGCCCGGTACCAGTCCTAGCCCCCCGTCAATCAACTTCCAGTCCTAACCCCCATCACCCCATTTTCAGTTTAAGCCCCCCCTATAACCCATGACCAGTCCTAACCCCCCATCAGCCCATTTCCAGTCAGCCCCCCATAGCCCATTGCCAGTCCTAAACCCCCATCAGCCCACAGCCCATTACCAGTCCTAACCACATCAGCCCACCTCAAGTCCTAACCCCTCCCCATCAGCCCATTTCCTGTCCTACCCCCCCCCATCAGCCCACTACCAGTCTTAACCCCCCCATAGCCCATTACCAGTCCTAACCCCCCATCGCCCATTACCAGTCCTAACCCCCCCATCAGCCCACTACCAGTCTTAACCCCCCATAGCCCATTACCAGTCTTAACCCCCCCATAGCCCATTGCCAGCCCTCATCAGCCCACAGCCCATTGCCAGTCTTAACCCCCCCATAGCCCACTGCCAGTCTTAACCCCCCTCCCTAGCCCATTGCGTCTTAACCCCCCTCCCTCCCTCCCTAGCCCATTGCCAGTCTTAACCCCCCTCCCTCCCTCCCTCCCTAGCCCATTGCCAGTCTTAACCCCCCTCCCTCCCTCCCTCCCTAGCCCATTGCCAGTCTTAACCCCCTCCCTCCCTAGCCCATTGCCAGTCTTAACCCCCTCCCTCCCTCCCTAGCCCAATGCCAGTCTTAACCCCCTCCCTCCCTCCCTAGCCCAATGCCAGTCTTAACCCCCTCCCTCCCTCCCTAGCCCATTGCCAGTCTTAACCTCCCTCCCTCCTTCGCCCATAGCCAGTCTTAACCACCCTCCCTAGCCCATTGCCAGTCTTAACCCCCCTCCCTCCCTAGCCCAATGCCAGTCTTAACCCCCTCCCTCCCTCCCTAGCCCAATGCCAGTCTTAACCCCCCTCCCTCCCTCCCTAGCCCATTGCCAGTCTTAACCCCCCTCCCTCCCTCGCCCATTGCCAGTCTTAACCCCCCTCCCTAGCCCATTGCCAGTCTTAACCCCCTCCCTCCCTAGCCCATTGCCAGTCTTAACCCCCCTCCCTGCCTCCCTCCCTAGCCCATTGCCAGTCTTAACCCCCTCCCTCCCTAGCCCATTGCCAGTCCTACCCACCCCCCCTCGGCTCATGGCAATTTAAAAAAAAAAAAAAAAAAGCTGGCCGCTGGCGCCGCGGCGGCATGGAGTGTCCAGCGGGGCTCCCTCTGCCCGGCGGAACTCTCCCGGCGCGGCTGAGCCCCTCTCTGCCGGCTTGCAGATACGCGAAGGGAGAGAGTCTCCCTCGCGTCTCTGTTAAGCCCGCAGGGGCAGATGGGAAATTTCCCATCAGCCCCTGCCGGCTTAACAGAGACGCGAGGGAGACTCTCTCCCTTCGCGTATCTGCAAGCCGGCAGAGAGGGGCTCAGCCGCGCCGGGAGAGTTCCGCCGGGCAGAGGGAGCCCCGCGGGACACTCCATGCCGCCGCGGCGCCAGCGGCCAGCTTTTTTTTTTTTTTTAAATTCAATTAAGAAAAAGCAGAATGTTCTTTGCACATCTGACAAATCTGGCCCTGCTTCCCCCCCAGGGCCCAGGCAACCATCAGTCAGACAAAGTCAGCCAATAGGGAGCAGGAGGAGGTGGGAGCAGTAGCTAGGATACAGAAAACTTTCCTTTCTCCCTTGTCCTGCAGCTCTGGAGTATGGTGGTTTTTTTTTGCTACAGATATACAGATCTACAGGAGAAAATATTGCGGGTGCTAAAGCACCCACAGAGTTGTCACCTATGATCCTGGGAGCAGTATCAGTATCACAGTCAGTGGTCAGCTGATTTTGTTGATTCTGTCATCTGTGTAGGCTCTTAGCCTAAGGTGCGTGTTTCTATTTAGTCTTTAGACTTTATGTTCATTTTAAAATACTGAAAAAAGTGTGTTTTTAATTACCAAGTACTAAATGAATACCCATTCATTAAAAAACATTCTGATAGCACAGTTTTGTAAATTATGCCAGTCTTCCTTTTCAATTGCACATGCAGGAAAGGGTGACATTGTTCAGCACCTAAGGACAGACAAACAAGACAACAGATGTAAGTGCTTCTTCAAGTGTGACTTTTTTTTTTTAAACATCAAACTTCTGATGAGAAAACTGTCACTGGCTACAACTGAGGGTACATGGGCTTATCACTGTATTGTCCACAACCATTCTTTTCGGTCATCAGACTACGTCAAAATTGTTGAAAAAATGTTTTGATGAAAACAGTTTTTCTGCACCAATCAAAACAGCAGCAATTGTCTGTAATGTTTTCAAACCTGACTCTATTGATTCCCTCACGAAAGACCTTTCTGAGACACGTTTAACAGTTTTTTGTGATTGCTCAAACCATGGAAGCATTAAAGTGTGCCCTAGTTTAGTAAGGTACTTTCTTCCTGAGAAAGGGGTTCAAGTAAAAGTTCTTGAAGTTAAAGGCAAAACCTCAAACATTCTTTCCAAGTGCATTCTTGATACAGTTGAGTCCAATGGACTAAGAGCCAAAGTTTTGGCACTGTGTGCTAACAATACCAACTGCAATTTTGGTGAGGCTGCTAGGAGGGGTAGTGATAATATGTTTTACAATCTGCAAAAAGATTTAGAAAGTAATTTAATTGGTGCAAACTGTGCAGCTCACATTAGTCACAATTGTATCAGCACTGCTGCCAAATGCCTGCCATTTGACATTGAAGTTGTTGACAAGATATTAATTTTAACATTCGTAAGTGAGAATGGAAGAACTTAAAGAGATGTGTGACTTTGTTGAGCGAGTATCAAAAGCTCCTCTGATACCATAACACTCGGTGGCTGGCTTTACTACCAGCCATAGAGAGGTAATTAAAATGTTCCAACCAGTGAAATATTTTCTGGGTCAGGAAAAATGCCCAGTTATTATCAAAAACCTTATTTGAGAATGAATCAGCAGAAGTATGGCTGTACTTTCTGCACAGTTGGGCAGTGATTTTCCAAAATGCAACTTTAAAAATTGAGTCTCAAAAAATCTTAATGATAGAGGTGGCTGGAGTAATCATTGACCTTAAAAACAAGTTAGTAACTAGGAAGAATGAATCGTTTTTGCCTCTGACAATCAGAAATAAGATAAAAGATCTTAAAGAGCAGCATTAATGAAGCAGATTTCAAGCAATCTGTGTTATCTTTCTACACCACTTGCATTGATTATTTTATTTATTTGGACAGTTTTCTATACTGCCCCTTCCAGAGATCAGGGGCGGTTTACATAGAACACAACAAGTTACATAGAACCAAGTATAACTATATACATTGTATTTGAATCTATGAATTACTCACTTCCAGGAGATTGGGAAACAGTGGACTCGCCTTCAAAAATAACTGGAGTGGTGTGAGTGAATAGCTTAGGATATGTTTTGTCTACAAGACCTGGCCTAGAGTCAGTAATAAACAATACTGAACTGTTTGAGTTCTCTTAAGTCATTTGTTTCTAAAGAAAAAGTTCAAGCATGGAAAAAAAAAACAGTTGACCACAAATGGAAGGTGTTTGTTTTTATTTATTTTAGTTAGTTAGCAATGCTTATATACTGCTTTTCACTGGTTCAAAGCGGTGTGCATTCAGGTACGGTATATGTATTCCCTTATCCCCGAAGGGCTCACAATCTACATTTTGTACCTGAGGCAAAGGGGGATTAAGTGGCTTGCTCAGGGTCACAAGGAGTGCCTCTGAGATTAGAAATCCCAGTTCCTCTGGCCTGAGGTTGCTGTCTAGCCCAAGGCAACTTGCCCTTTGGGTCACTCTTCCCTCCACAATCAAAAGCAGGGCCGGCCCGTCCATTGAGCAAGAATGTTTTTTGCACAGGGCCCCGCGTAAAGAACATTCTGCTTTTTCTTAATGGAATAAAAAAAAAATAAAAAAATAAGCTGGCCGCTGGGGCCGCGGCGGCATGGAGTGTCCCGCGGGGCTCCCTCTGCCCGGCGGAACTCTCCCGGCGCGGCTGAGCCCTTCTCTGCCGGCTTGCAGATACGCGAAGGGAGAGAGTCTCCCTCGCGTCTCTGTTAAGCCCGCAGGGGCTGATGGGAGATTTCCCATCAGCCCCTGCGGGCTTAACAGAGACGCGAGGGAGACTCTCTCCCTTCGCGTATCTGCAAGCCGGCAGAGAAGGGCTCAGCCGCGCCGGGAGAGTTCCGCCGGGCAGAGGGAGCCCCGCGGGACACTCCATGCCGCCGCGGCGCCAGCAGCCAGCTTTTTTTTTTTTTTTTTAGTTGCCATGAGCCGAGGGGGGGCGGGTAGGACTGTCAATGGGCTAGGGAGGGAGGGGGGTTAAGACTGTCAATGGGCTAGGGAGGGAGGGAGGGGGGTTAAGACTGGCAATGGGCGAGGGAAGGAGGGGGGTTAAGACTGGCAATGGACTAGGGAGGGAGGGAGGGGGGTTAAGACTGGCAGTGGGCTAGGGAGGGAGGGAGGGGGTTAAGACTGGCAATGAGCTAGGGAGGGAGGGAGGGAGGGGGGTTAAGACTGGCAGTGAGCTAGTGAGGGGGGTTAAGACTGGCAATGGGCTAGGGAGGGAGGGAGGGGGGTTAAGACTGGCAATGGGCTAGGGAGGGAGGGAGGGAGGGGGGTTAAGACTGGCAATGAGCTAGTGAGGGAGGGATGGGGGTTAAGACTGGCAGTGGGCTAGGGAGGGGGGTTAAGACTGGCAGTGGGCGAGGGAGGGAGGGGGGTTAAGACTGGCAGTGGGCTAGGTAGGGAGGGAGGGAGGGGGGTTAAGACTGGCAATGAGCTAGGGAGGGGGGTTAAGACTGGCAATGAGCTAGGGAGGAAGGGAGGGAGGGGGGTTAAGACTGGCAATGAGCTAGGGAGGGAGGGGGGTTAAGACTGGCAATGAGCTAGTGAGTGGGGGTAAGACTGGCAATGGGCTGATGGGGGGGTTAGGACTGGTAATGGGTTATAGGGGGGGCTTAAACTGAAAATGGGGTGATGGGGGTTAGGACTGGTAATGGGTTGGGGGGTTGCTAGGACTGGAAATGGGCTGAGTGGAAGGGGAGGCTTGAACTGCAAATAGCTGATGGGGAGGGGGCTTGGAATGGAAATGGGCTGTGAGGGAAGGGAGCTAGGACTGAAAATGGGCTGATGGAACAGCTAGGATAGGACTGGAAATGGGCTGTTGGGGGGAGCTAAGATTGGAAATGGGCTGTGGTGGGGGCTTGAATTGAAATGGACTCATGGAGGGGCTAGAACTGGAAGTAGGCTCATGGGGGTGCTTGGACTGGAATTGGGCTGAGTGGAGGGGAGCTATGATTTGACATGGGCTGATGGTGGGGCTAGGAAATGACTAGAAATGGGCTGATCGGGGGGCTAGGATTGGAAATGAGCTGATGAAGGGACTTGGACTGGAAATGGATGGGGGAGCTAGGAGTGGAAATGGGCTGATGGGGGGCTAGGAGTGGAAATGGGCTGATGCAGGGACTAGAAGGGAATGGATGCTGGGTGAGACTGGAACTAGAAGGGAGCAGATGTTGGGGGAGGATTAGAATGGGATGGGGCTGGGAGAGTATAATGGAGAGGGGAAAAATATTTTGTGTAGGAGGGATGAAAAATCTACAATTGGCCAGGTATTGGGAGAGTAATTGGGGATTGAGGATGGAGGGGTAAAATTTGTGTGGATGAAATAGGAATGAGGAAAGAGCAAAAGGAGAAAGATTAGTATGTTAAAGCAGATGTAGAGAGAGAGAATTGAAAAAAAACTAGAAGAGAGAAGAAAGGACAAATGGACAGCAGACGATGGAGAGTTAGCAGAAAACATGAAGAAACCAGAAGAAAGTGGCTGGACCAATTGCAACTGGAAAAAAAATGCACAAAAGGTAGAAAGATATCTCTTTATTTTGAATTTATTAACTGGAATATGTCAGCTCTGGGAAATGTGCATCATTAACATCTGCGCTTTGTTTGGTACAAGAGGAAATTAATTTATAGTTTTATTTCTACAGTGTTGTTGTACATTCCAAGTTTGGCTTTTGGGGTTCCCAGTTTAATTATTGCCTTCCTGTTTCTAAATTGTGATTCCTTGTTTGGTGATGGTCTATGTTCTGCATGTGTAACTGAGCTGAGGTATTCTGTTTATGTAATTCCTATTTGACGTTGCCACTTGTTCTCTTTCCCCAGTATTCTCTGAAATGTATTGGTTTAATATTTGCAGTGTTGCCTGGGCAAGTCACTTAACCCTCCATTGCCTCGGAAGAAAGGCCTGGCAATCTACTTCCGGTGACACTGCCAAGAAAACCCAGGAGCTTCTGGGTCGCCAGGAGTCAGGACTGACTCGAAGGCACACATTGCATTGCCTTTTGATAGGTAGGGTATGGTGCTTTGTGAGTCCTGGTAATGCTGTCAGGATACGGCGGGTTTGCTATGGGTTCTAAATGGGCAGCGTTTGTAGTAGTTCCTAATGTGCCTGGCGGTTGGCACTGGATTATAGTAATGTAGAAATCTTTTAGTCTTTCTTTATCCATACACTCATTAAGAGACATGTTTACTAAAAGTTAGTGTATGGTAACATTATGCAAATATTTATGCAAATAAGACCACTTATGGAAATGAGGCCCCGCACCTAGTCTCCGCACATGGCCCCGCACCGCCCTTGTGCCGCCCCTGATCAAAAGTAATGAAGTACCATAGAAATGTGCCAGGACTTCAAATCCTGCTAGAGGACAGCAACCTTGAGCTGGAAGGACTGGGGTTTCTAGTCCACAGGTGCTCTTTGTGATCTTGGGCTAGCCACTTAACCCTCTGTTGTCTCAGGTACAAAAACATAGAGCAGCGATGGCGAACCTATGGCACGCGTGCCAGCTGTGGCACGCGAAGGCCTTGCAGCTGGCACGCGTGAAGGTCCGCAAAAAAAGAAAAAGCGGGCTCTGGCTGCTGCCGCGGACGCGGCAGCATGCAGTGTCCCGCGGGGCCCCCTCCGCCCGCTAAGCCCCTCTGCAAGGGCTTTCAGATTCGCGAGGGAGACAGCGTCTCCCTCGCGTCTCTGTTAAGCCCGCAGGGGTTAATGGGAAATTTCCCATCAGCCCCTTTAGACGCGAGGGACTGATGGGAAATTTCCCATTAGCCCCTGCGGGCTTAACAGAGACGCGAGGGAGACGCTGTCTCCCTCGCGAATCTGAAAGCCCTTGCAGAGGGGCTTAGCGGGCGGAGGGGGCCCCGCGGGACACTGCATGCTGCCGCGTCCGCGGCAGCAGCCAGAGCCCGCTTGTTCTGTTTTTAAATTTGCCGGGGGGGGGGGGGTGGGTTAGGACTGCTAATGGGCTGGGGGGGGTTAGGACTGCTAATGGGCTAGGAGGTGGTGGGGTTAGGACTGCTAATGGGCTAGGGGGGGTTAGGACTGCTAATGGGCTGTGGGCTGATGGGGGCTGTCTGGAAATGGGGTGCTGGGGGGGTAGGACTGCTCATGGGCGGGGGGGGGTTTGGACTGCTAATGGGCTGGGGGGGGTGAGGACTGCTAATGGGCTAGGAGGGGGGGGGTTAGGACTGCTAATGGGCTAGGGGGGGTTAGGACTGCTAATGGGCTGTGGGCTGATGGGGGCTGTCTGGAAATGGGGTGATGGGGGTTTAGGACTGGTAATGGGCTATGGGGGAGTTAGGACTGCTAATGGGCTGGGGGGGGGGGTTAGGACTGCTAATGGGCTAGCAGGGGGGGTTAGGACTGCTAATGGGCTAGGGGGGGTTAGGACTGCTAATGGGCTGTGGGCGGATGGGGGCTGTCTGGAAATGGGGTGATGGGGGTTAGGACTGCTAATGGGCTATGGGGGGGGTTAGGACTGCTAATGGGCTAGAGAGGGGGGGTTAGGACTGCTAATGGGCTAGGGGGGGGTTAGGACTGCTAATGGGCTGATGGGGAGGGGTTAGGACTTGAGGTGGGCTGTTGGGTGGGGTTAGGACTGGAAATGGGCTGATGGGGGGTTAACACTGGAGGTGGTCTGATGGGGTTAGGACTGGTAATGGGCTATGGGGGGGTTTAGGACTGATAATGGGCTATGGGGGGGGCTGGGACAAGAAATGGGCTGATGGGGAGGGGTTAGGACTTGAGGTGGGCTGATGGGGTTAGGACTGGTAATGGACTGTGGGCTGATGGGGGGTTAGGACTGGCAATGGGCTATGGGGGGCTGACTGGAAGTGGGGGGTTAGGACTGGTAATGGGTTATAGGGGGGGGGCTTAAACTGAAAATGGGGTGATGGGGGGTTAGGACTGGAAGTGGGTTGATGAGGGGGGGATAGGACTGGTATTGGGTTGGGGGGCTGCTAGGACTGGAAATGGGCTGATGCAGGGACTAGAAGGGAATGGATGCTGGGTGAGGCTGGAACTAGAAGGGAGCTGGTGTTGGGGGAGGATTAGAATGGGATGGGGCTGGGAGAGTAAAATGGAGAGGGGAAAAATATTTTGTGTGGGAGGGATAAAAAATCTACAATTGGCCGGGTATTGGGAGAGTAAGTGGGGATTGAGGATGGAGGGGTAAATTTTGAGTAGATGAAATAGGAATGAGGAAAGAGCCAAAGGAGAAAGATTAGTATGTTAAAGCAGATGTAGAGAGAGAATGGAAAAAAAAAACAAGAAGACAGAAGAAAGGACAAATGGACAGCAGATGGAGAGTTAGCAGAAGACACGAAGAAACCAGAAGAAAGTGGCTGGAACAATTGCAACTGAAAAAAATGCACAAAAGGTAGA
Organism: Ichthyophis bannanicus; assembly: GCA_033557465.1. NCBI lineage: Eukaryota > Metazoa > Chordata > Amphibia > Gymnophiona > Ichthyophiidae > Ichthyophis > Ichthyophis bannanicus. Next base: position 177,942,482 of record CM066044.1, read on the forward strand.
AAAATATCTCTTTATTTTGAATTTATTAACTGGAATATGTCAGCTCTGGTAAATGTGCATCATTTTATTTTGCGCTTTGTTTAGTACAAGAGGAAATTAATATATAGTTTTATTTCTACAGTGTTGTTGTATATTCCAAGTTTGGCTTTTGGGGTTCCCAGTTTAATTATTGTCTTCCTGTTTCTAAATTGTGATTCCTTGTTTGGTGATGGTCTGTTCTGCATGTGTAACTGAGCTGAGGTATTCTGTTTATATAATTCCTATTTGACATTGCCACTTGTTCTTTCCCCAGTAGGTCATGTATTGTTGTTCTCTGAGATGTATTGGTTTAATATTTGCAGTGTTGCCTTTTGATAGGTAGAGTATGTTGCTTTGTGAGTCCTGGTAGTGCTGTTAGGATACGGCGGGTTTGCTATGGGTTCTAAATGGGCAGCGTTTGTAGTAGTTCCTAATGTGCCTGGCGGTTGGTACTGGATTATAGTAATGTAGAAACCTTTTAGTCTTTCTTTATCCATATACTCATTAAGAGGCATGTTTACTAAAAGTTAGTGTATGGTAACATTATGCAAATATTTATGCAAATGAAGCACCTTATGCAAATGGGGCTTTAATTGACGTGCTGGCACTTTGAGGAAATTCTTTGGTTTTGTGCGGCAGTTTGGGCACTCGGGCTCAAAAAGGTTAGCCATCACTGACATAGAGTGTGAGCCCTTTGGGGACAAGGGAAAAAGATATATACAGTTGAATATACACCACTTTGACTGGTAGAAAAGCACAGTATTATGAGCCTAATTACACAAACTATATAAAAATGTATGGAAACTGGTTGAATTTGTTTTATGTTTGCCAGGTTCCAATGCTCCAACTGAAAGGTGCTTGTCAACCATAAACAAAATGTGGTCTACATAAAAAAACTGCATGCAGAAGCTCTCAAATGTCTAATGATTGTAAAGTACAATTTTGAATTGAGTTTCCCAGATTTTATTTTTAATAATCTTAGTAGAAATGTTGCTATTTTGAAGAAAATTCACTCTGTAGAGAAGTACACAAGTAGGCGTGATTGGCACATTTCTAAACCTAGCCTACTGACTAAAATTTTGGGTGAAAATTAAGGATAATAAAAAAATGTCTGTAATTACAATTTTAATTTCCTGCTTGAATGTCCCGTATTTGAACTAGGAAAAACGGGTCTGGTTACCTCAGCTGAACTTGTTACAATGCAGACTAGGAGCAACCGTGCTTCACAGGTGTGGTAAGCTTTGGGGTTTGTCTCAGCAAGGAGCGATTCATTTTCGCGGCATGCACGACCGTTCCCTCCCTCGCGCGGATGGGGGTGGGCTAGCTGACGTGCGCATCGGCTCGGCCGTTATGGCCAGCCCTGGAAGTGACGCATTAGCAAGCAGCCCGGGGGAAGCCGGAAGGAGCGCTGCCCGTGCCGCTGACTTCGGAGAGTGACAGTGGAGCAGGGATGAGCGGCGACATGAGGCGAGACGTGCGCATCCTGCTGCTGGGAGAGGGTGAGAACTGCAGCTCCGCGCTTCCTGCTCCTCTCGGCCAGCGAGCTGCGCTTCGCCTTTGCGCGGCAATTAATGCTTGATTTCCCCGCGCTAACCTTACTCCCCAAAGCGCGAAGGGGCGGGGCAGTGGACGTGCGAATCGCTGCATAGTAACCCCCCCCCCCCCCCCCCCGTGTAAAATACTGTACTATACTGCTATTGCCTTCTTCGGCAGAACTATCCCACCCTGTTTATCACAGGTCAGGCACTGCCTTTTGTAAAGATTGGGTGGAGGCAGGAGCATGTGAATTGGGTCTCTGCCGCCTCCCAGAATTGGGGGTGGGGAAGATGGGGGAGGCCCCTTTGCCTTTGGGAGTGAGGGTGTGTTAGTGTCTACTAGGGCCATCGATGGTTGGTTTAACAGTTGTTTGGGGGTGCTCCCATTAGGAGGACTAGTTGCTCATCTAGAGTGGAGGAGTAGTGGGGGTGGCAGATTGGAGGGACCCGCCCAGGCCACCTTCAATCCTTGCACTTGCCCTAGCCACCAATTTTGTTCGGTGAGGTCATGAACCACTAGAACGTTTGAAGAGGTTGGGGTCCACTAGAGCCACCAGTGAGGTTTTTTTGTAAGGAGATGGTTGGGGCCAACTAGAGCCGCCAATGATATTTTGGGGAGCAGAGGAAGGCCAGCAGTTTTTTTAATCATCTTTCCTGCCAGTGCATAAGCCAGTCTCCACTCCTGCACTGAGATAGGCAGGGAGATATTTACAGGCATGCCAGCACAGGTACCAAACAGTGCAGGCTCCTGTGCACAGGTGTTTAGCTTGCTGTCCTTAATGCTGATATTTTTTTGCTCAGCTCATTTGCATTTTGTTTGCTTACAGCATGGCTGAGCAAAACATCTGTGTTAAATTTGCTTTGCTTTAGCAAACCGTCCGCTGGGTTCTAGTGCTGGGTTTTTGCATCAAGCTGAGAGTCTCTGATGTCAAGAAGCTCCCAGGTTGTTGTATAGCAGAATTGAAAACCTGGGATAGATTCAAGCATATATCTCTTCTTAGGACCTGGAGCTAGATGGTTCCTTTACATCAATAATTCTGCAGTCTGGGCCTCAGGTCTGGATATCAGAAGATCCATAATGAATAGGTCTTGCTTGCATATTTTACATATGATTAGTCTAAAGACAATACTAGTTTGCAGTTAAGTATCTCGGAAAAAAACATGTCTTTGAGAGGCATGAGGAACCAGAGATGCAAGTGACCCAGTTCAAAGAGGGAGACTTTTGACTAATTGTAGTTTACTTTACATCTCACTACATCACAGTGAGGCTGATGCAGACAAGGGCACTAGACTTTGCATGTACCTCCAAAGTGCTCAACTATCTATGGCACTTTAGGTTGCATGTGCATAAAATCCATACATATGATGGAATGCTATTCTGCATATCAATAATATTGCAAAATTGTTATATGCAAAATAACATCCCATCATATAGTGCCGATGCACAGATCCATGTGCGCATGTGTCTGAACATGCTCTCCCATGTTAGTGCACGTTTTTTGTACACAGCCCATTTGCAGCATTGGGAAGCTAATTTGCAGCATTAAGCTTGCGTTAGAAAACCGTGTGCTGAGCTTTAACACACAGCTCTAATGCAAGGCAACTGCATCGGCCTTCTAGTCCCTGCTTCTACCAGGGGCTACAAACCCTGCAATGTGTTGGAACTGGGTCACTTGGTGTATCTGGAGGGTCATAGCCGATTTAGGTCCCACCTTCCTTTATGACTAGCATAAGAAAAACAAACAAGCATGTTAGAATTTTGAATGACGTTTTGATTGGCCCTTTATCAGATCATTTGCATATATAGGCATATCACTGTGAACAGACGGGACTGTCCATTGGCATGCCCAGTCCAACCTGTACATTATGATAAATGGTAAATAATGACTGCACCTTTAGTAATATGAGATGATCTGAGTCAGTCAAAATTAATTTTCCGTTCCCTATCAACTTCCATGTCCAAGCCAAGTGGAGCTGTGTTGGTGACATGCTGCGTACCGCTAAGCTAGGCTCCTTCCGTGTTCTGTTTCATAATTCCTGTCCAAAAGCCTGCATCTGCCGTGCCCCAATCTAGTGCTGCTAGTGCGACGATTTGCTCTCAGCATTCAGTCACGGTACCTAGCTAGAGTGCTTAGACTCGTGTTAATTCAGCATGAAGATTAATTTAGTTTAGTTTATTAGCATTTTCAAACGCTTCACCCTTCATAAGCCTGCATCAGAGTGGTTTACAATTCAAATTTACAGATTTTAAAAAGCAATTTGTTACAGAGCGAGCAACTAAAACATATCACTGAAAGACAGACATGGGGTAACAAAGACCCAGACTTCTCTGTTTTTGCAAATAGCTTGAAGGAAAGGAAATTGTGAACAAAAAAAGCAACAAAGGGCAGAAATAATCTGGTACCAACGCCTCTCTGAAGGTCCAAAGAAAAACCAGTCTTCAAACCTTTCTTAAATTTATTGTAGGAACTCTTTGTCCGCAGATAAGGTGGAGCACATTCCACAATGAAGGAGCTAGGTTTAAAAAATGGCAGTCTCTTTGTGTCCCTTTATTGAGTTGTGGACACTGCTTGCGCATGTTGGTCTGGATGATTGAAAAGGCATGACAGGTCTTGCCACTCTTGCCAGGTATACAGGTAGACCAATGTAGTAAGCTTTTATGATAGAGAAGCAGTATTTTAAAGGAAATTATAAAGCTAATACATAGCTGCTAGAATGGGGGTGACATGGTCAAATTTCTTTGCTAAGTGAAGGAGTTTAACAAATTTTGAAGGTTTTGCGGCCTTTTCAGGTCAACTTGTCTGATACCATTGTACAGCATATTACCATAATCAAAATGGGAAAACACCATAGTGTGTGTTAGTGTTCTCAGTGCGCTTTCCGCTGTGCGTGCTGGAGTGGTACACAGCTGATTTAATGCAAGAAGACTGGATCTCATCACCAACATTATCTGCATCTCAGAGGATAATTACATGTTCAAAATACAAACCAGAAGTTTCAGGGAATCAACTAATGGAACTGATGTGCTTAAAATTATCGGGGCTAAGATGGGCTCTCAGAGTGGCCCGAGGCTCATAAAAGCAGAACACTTTGTAGGATTTAATTTTATTCTCCTAAAACTAGAAAGAGACTGCATTATGACATTCATTTAAAAGAGCTAAATCGGGTTCTTTGGATTAGTGAACTAAAGCAGTTGTATGTCATCTGCAAAATAACATCCCAGCACACCTAAAGATTGAACTGCTGTAGCCAGGCACCTAAGGAAGATGTTAAATAGTGTCTGAGCCAAACGAGAGCCTTGTAGGAATCCAGAATATAATGGATAGCTACGATAGAATTCAGCTTGAAATGACAATAAAAAGGATCAAAGGTATGATGACTTCATCCTAAATTCCAATGTCATGGAGCCATTTAAATAAAAGACCATAATTACTCACATTTGAAAGCTGCTGTGAGGTCTGGAGAGACTATAATAGTCAGTTTGCTCTTATATGACATTTCTTAATATCACTGTGCAGAGCTGCCAGTGAAGATTCTGTGCTGAAACCCCTTCTAAATCACAATTCATACAAGTGAAGAACCTCAGCTTATTTTCTTGGTATTTGCAGCTTAAATATGCAAACTATTGGACGTGTGGGTTTATGCTCTCCTTCCAGCAGATGGAGAATAACCACTGATTTGATGATGATTTAGAACCAGCTTTTCAGTGACTTTAGATAGGAAAGGCAGATTAAATTGCAGGGTTGTTAAGATCTTGCTTCAAGATTTTTGAGATTGGCCTAACTATCACCCAGGTAGAAGGCATATGCCCAGTAGTCAAGCTAGAGCTCACAGTAATGGATAGGTAAGGAGACGGTTCTGGAGCAAGCGTCATAATGACTGAAGGAGGAAAATAGTCTACCAACATATTTGGTGATTTACGCTCAACAAGGAACTTCTCAATAATTAGTAAAGCGGTCATTTCAGACAAATTCCATTGATGACTGGGAACATCCAAAAACTCAGTTTCTACTGTTGGAACACGCGGGTCGAATTGCTTCAGGAGGGTTCCTGTCAGACTCTGAAAGAGAAAAAGTACCTTGATTTGGTGTTGTGGGAAAGGAGGTTAAAATGTTATCCAATTTGGTAGAAAAAGAATTTGCTATATCTTTATCTGTCAGTGCAGAAAAGGCAGATTGAACATGAGTAGTACTGGGACCGATAAGCCTTGTATATCTGGTAGAGAGCCTTAGTGGGATTATTACTAGCCTGTATTTTTTGTGTAAGGTAGGTCTACTTCAGTATCCTCATATCTTTTAAGTAGCCAGGCTCACTCCTTATATAAAGTATAAGAGGACAGCATCTTAGATTTATGCCAGAAGCATTCAGTCTTATTTACCTGACATTTGGCCATAGGCAGGCCTTGACGATCCTAAGGATGCCATCTTTTCTCAGTTCTCATAAAGGTTTGGAGAGGGGCCTCGTAGTCATTTGCCTCAAAAAACATCTCACTGAAAAATCTGTTTGCTGTGGGAAGGACAAGGAATGAAAGTCCGAGGGAAGGGAAACACATTTGGATGCCAGGAGCACATGGAACTACACTGCAGGGAAAACCTCCCTAATAAGTGATCAATCTAAGGATAAGAACACACAGATGGAAGCCACTGGTGAAAACATCTAATGTATACTGAGCCACATGAGGAGATAACATTAATATTTTAGAAAAAAAAACCTAGGTTCTGAATAAGCACTATAAAATCTTTTGACTTTCTTCTTAATTGGAGAATCTGCCTGCACATTTAAGTCCTCTGGAATCAGCTAATTGTGCAATTGGGCATCCAGCACAGAAATAGAACTACAAATTTTCTCACAGCACACTACAGAAACAGACGGTGGACAGTATAATTGCAGGATATAAAAGATGGGATTCAAGGTTAATTTAATTAGCAAAGCCTCAGTGTGCATGAACTGTATTTATTTTTGTTAGTATTTGTATTGCAGGCAATCTAGGAGTGGAACTGGAAGTTAGTTTCTATATAGAATAGCAACACTGCCCCCTGTGTGTTTTTTTCCTGCATTGAGAAAGAAATATATAGTCTGGGGTTGTGCACTGCAAAAACAAAGCCTATTTGCCATCCTGAAGTCAAGTTTCTGTGAAACACAACATTTGATACTCACCCTCTTGAAGTACATCATGAAGCAGAGGGGTTTCCACTGCAGAGATTGGGAATTCAATAATCCATTCTTCAAAACAGTGGGTGGGGAAGGAATGGCCTGAAATATTACATTTGCTCAGATTTTCCCCTAATAGGAAAAGCTGCAACAAATTACAAAATGATAACTAAAGTTTGCGTTAACATACAACAATGATAATTAAATGCCACACTAATTTGTACAAAATCCATTACCCTCTAAATTGTCTAATGAGTGGGAGTTCCTGCCATGCCTCCACTCAATATGTAGTAGAGGAGTAGTCTAATGGTTAGAGCTCTAGCTTGGGAACCAAGAGACCAGGGTTCAGTTCCCACTGGCACTCCTTGCCTCCTCTATTGCCTCAATGTCCCTGTTTAATGTACAGTTTAAGTTACAATTTAAACCACTTTGACTGATACGATAAAGCGGTATAAAAAAGCTGCAGTCACCCATACTGGGCTTGTCTTTTCCCCTACCGCTTTCCCCTATCACCTCTCTCTCCCTCACAATTTGGCCCAGACAGGATTCTGGTAGGCATATTCAAAACTCACAGTGTAATATGGGAGGAAAAAAGGTGAGTGGCGAGAACAAGGACCCTACAGAGGCTGCATTGCCAGCGGGAGCCCATTACCCTAATAGGTCCAGCTCAGTCGCCCTACTGCTTCTTGCCCGAAGTTCATGCTACCAGAATAGGGAAAAGAAAAAGCTCGTAAGAACTTCTGGGATTGTGATTTCAGAATGTAGGCTTCTACTGAAACACAAACCACTGGAAATAGGACACATCAGTAATAATAAGGTGTCACAATATGCAAAAAATGAATGAGAGAGCAGTAAACATACGTACTTTTAATCTTTCTCTTTTTAAATTGTTCCATGTATTCTTGTTGCACACTTGCCCAGGAGACTTGTGTACCGTAGGGGGTCTTGGAGTCACTGTAGTTTTCAATCTAAAAGCAGAGACTATGTTAGGACACAGACAAGGCTACCATAAGGGGTGGGCAAGAAGAGCGACTGTCTGGTGTGCCGAACAACCCGTTTTGTAGTAGATCTTGTTGATTGGGAAGATTTGGTTGGGTTTCTTTGTGGACTTGGATTCTTTTCATACTTTCACCACTCCTAGTGTGAACATTGATGTACTGGTTAGATCTTCTAAAAAGATTCTGTAATGATTGCTACCCGTTTTACTTTAGTTTTTCAGGAATCCTCCTTCTATTCCTCAGTAAAAGTGGAATAGATATGCTTCCTCTTTTAAAGTCACAGCATTCAGAGTATTAGTGTATTAGTTAGACTGTTTAAAATTATCCTGTATTTCTCTAGTTCCTGTTCTACTTTGTTTCCTTGTGATCCTCCTCGAACTATTTTGTAAAGGCAGAATAGAAATACAGAACTAAAATTAAATTACATTGATTTGAATTGGGGTTATTTTCACAGTCTTATATAAGAACACCTATTTATATGAGGAGTGACGATGAATAATTGTCATTGAGTCACATTTGACTCATAGCATCTCTCTGGACAGTTCTCTAATAGACTATTTGTTGTTTTTTTTTTTGCGATGTGCTTGATGGTTGCCAAGGTGGTATTAATCACTGTTAATGAGCTGACCCATTTGTCTGCTGGTCTTTCTCTTTTACATTTTCCTTTTCCCAGCATAAACTCCTTCTCCAGGCAGTCTTTTCTTCCCTTATGATTAAAACATGAAAGTCAAAGTTTAGTCATTTAGGCCTCTAGGGAGCATTTTGATTGTATCTCATCCAAAATAAACTAATTTTAACTTTTCTTGATCTATTGGACTTGTAATCTCCAACACTGTAATTCAGAGGCATCAATCTTATTTTTCTGGCTTGTCTCTTCACTGTCCATTGTTCACAGCAGTATGATATGATTGGGGAAAACCCCATAAACAAGTCATTTCTTTGAGTTTAACTTCACAAGCTTGCATTTGAATATCTTGTCCTTAATAATAAGATTATTAGGCAGTTAAATTTGGGCTTGGCCTTATCCCTTGTTGGCAAATGGTCCATAAGGTGCCATTAAGGCAGATAAACCCAAAGAGACTGATCCAATCAGGACTTTGCCTCCTCATATACATGGAAAGAAGTTTTGATATCTGTAAGAAAAGTAGGACTACATTGCCATGCATACAGTGGGGTAACGTCAAGACTGAATCAGGCTTTTTTTGGTTGACCAGGTGAGGTGACCATCCTAAGTGCTCTCTCTTGCAAGACTGTCCATTCTGTATTAATATACATTTCTCTTACACACATATCAATAGCATTAAAGCAAATGAATTGCAGGGCTGGAGAAGGCTCAGAATATTATATTGGTATGATACAACCTCTTTCACAGGCAGAAGTAAGAGCTCAAGGGGATGGAAGGATGCACCTATAAGGACAGGTGAGGGTTCTTTAACTAGGAAAAAAAAACAGCTGAGGAGAGATATGATAGAGGTCTATAATATAATGAATGGCGTGGAACAGGTAAATGTAGATCGATTTATTTATTTCTTCAAAAAGTAGAAAGACTAGGGAACATGCAATGAAGCATGGTTAAAACTAATTTGAGAAAATATTTTTTCACTCAACATATAATCAAACTCTGGTATTAGTTACTGGAGGATGTAGTAAAAGCGTTTAGTGTAGCTGGGTTTAAAGGAAGGTTGGATGAGTTCCTGGTGGAAAAGTCCATAAACCAAAGAGGACTGAGGACATCCACTCCTTATGCTTTGGATAAGCATCATGGACTCTATGTACCCTTTTGGGAACTTGACAGCTACTTATGACCAAGATTGGCCGCTGTTGGAAACAGGATACTGGGCTTGATGGACCCTTGGTCTGACCCAGTTTGACATATCTTATGTTATGTATGGGAAGCAGAAAAGCAGTGGGCAAAAGTGAAATGAGATATCATAAGGGCAACACATATCTGTGCAGCGCTGCGTGTGTGGTGCTTTATAAGTGCTAAATAGTAGTAGTAGTTGTAGTAATATCTCTGTTAGGAAAATAAAGAATAAAAGCAAAACAGCCACTAAGGTTTTCGAAAGATGTAATCAAAGAGATAAGGGAAAGAATGATTAGTGCTTATAAACTCCAAGAGAGCAGCAAAGGAAAAATATAGGCAATATCTGGAAAAACTAAGATAAGCTGGGAAAGTAGTAAGGAAAACAAAAATTCAAAAGGAAGAGAAAATAGCTAATATAGTAAAATGGGGAGGCCAGAGGAACAAGACTTTTTAAACGAATAGTTAGCAATAGAAAGGAGCGCAAAAACATCATTGTGAGACTTAAATGTGAAGGGGACTATGTAGAAGCTGATGAAAAAGCAGAACAGTAATGCTCCTGTGCTGTTTCAGCGTGTACAATACTGACACTGTACCACAGGCAAATTAAATCATAGTGATAGCAATACCTCATTGTTCTAATTGTGTATTATGCTGATATTTGGTCATTAGGTGTGTTTTGCTTAAGCGATAGCGCCTACTGAGGATGGTTCATATGTCCGTCAGTTCATCCATCCATCCATCCTTTTGCATCTGTCTGTTGGCGCATGCATAGGCCTTCAGTAGAACAAAACAGAGCAGAGCAGTGTGGAAAGTGAAAAGCTAGCAGTAGTCCCCATGTCCTGCCGGCATGAGAGAGGAGAGCGACCCCAGAAGAGCCATCAGGAGTCCACGGTTTCCGCTGGCAGGGAGGATGGCTGCCCCCAAAGAGCCAGCAATCATGCTAAAACAGGAGTTTATGGAGCGCTGAAGACGGACCTCTAGATGCAAGGGGATTATCAATAAGTTCTAGTGGGAGGAACAAAGCGCGTGCTGAAGAGTGTGTGGGATTAAGGAACTGGCCAGAAAAATATCTTATTTTGAAGATCACAGATCAGAGTCTAAAGATAGGATTTCACTTGAATATGAAAAAGGATAAATATTTTGGCTACCAAAACTATCAACAGTTTCACAATCAATGGAGAAGTAATCAAATGTTTCAGCTTACTCAAATCAACTGTCAAGCAGAGCGGTCAGGAAATTTGGTGATGACTCACCCTTGGGAAGATGGCTGTTAAAAAGTGAGTGATATTGGCTTTTCCAAACTGTCACACATGTTAGGTAGCAATTCTGGCTGTTAGAGGTGGCTGTATATCTATTTCTGGAGTTTCTATAATTGTAACCCTAATATACAGTTTACCAATATTGAAAATCTGGCTGAACAAAGGGCACTGTGCAAATGTAAATTACTGTTATTGCCTTCGTCACTACCGGTATTACCTTCCCTACATGCAAACATATTAATTCATTCATTTAATCCCTTTGCCCTCTGTTGTCCAACAGCTCAAAAAACATTCTGGACTGTGCCACAAGCCACACCCTTCCCCTGGAGCAACTATGTTCTACTACCTTTTTGTGTCTCGGTGATTTAAAAAAGGATGGGGGGGTCTTTTGTAGCAGTATCTACATGCCATGTCCTGCGATTACCAACTTGAAAGTTGTAAGCATAGAAAGAGAAATCTATTTTATTTGATTTTAGTTAACTTAGTAATTTTCTTACTCTCTCACTAACCTAAAATGGCCCTATCAGCAAGGAACAACCATCCAAACAATAAAATCTACATCTTTTTAAATACTTTTAGTGTGCATTTTAAATGCTGCTGTAGAAATTAAAAGCAAATCACACTGTGAAAAGGTAATTGGCATGACAGCGTTCCTGTTAATTCCTCTGATGTCTTTGTTCTGTGACAGCAGCATGATAAGCGTTATTATTCAGTAGGCGTAGAACCAATAAAGGTAAACATTAAACTACAGTCGTGCTTGCTGCAGAAGGCTTGTGAGGGCTTGAATTTATTTCCTAGAACTTGGCTTCCATCCCAAGATAAAGTTGACACGCTGCTTCTCACACCCCTGTCTCTAAAAGGATAGGGAAGAAAGCTTGGCTCAAAGTACTCCTTGATGTAAGGAATACATTTTTCCCAAGCAGTAGAGTGAGAGCTGAGGACAGTTACCCCCTCCAAACTCAGAATGTTTGTGGAGTAGAATGATTAGGGGACAACAGGTCTGACCATCCACAATTTCCAGACTCCAGGGTAGATCATTCTGAATACATAACCTGAACCTGTTGTGATCAGTCCTCTCTCTCTCTCTCTCTCTCTCTCTAGCCCAGGTTGGGAAGACCTCGCTGATCATGGCATTAGTGGGTGAAGAGTTCCCTGAAGAGGTGGGTGAAAAAGGCTTAATAGTTTTTCCCTCTCATTTACTAACTCAGCACTAGGTCTTGCTGCTCTCCAGCCTCATACTATGCTTAAATGTTTACTCTGAGACATGATACCTACCTGTGGAGAGATTAGCAAACGGCAAGAAATAAGAGAAACCCTCTGTTGTGCTAAGTACATGATCTGCTCACTAATCTAGGGAGACAAGTATGTGTCTTCTCTTTTGATCCAGAAAGATACTCTTCTGCATAGAGCATGCATCCAGCATCCTACACTCTAACACTCCTCCGTTGTGCTAGGCATGCCTCCAGCCTAATCTAGAGAGATCCTTTGTTATGCTAAGCACATTTCCTTCGCACATTGACCTGCAGGTTAAGCAGTGTGGCGCACATTGACCTGAATGCCTATCTTGACATATAATGGTAATTTGGTTTAAAGCAGATTATAAGGTTTGATTTATTTGTAGCTTTAAATATGCAAACTATTGGACTTGTGGGTTTATGCTCTCCTACCAGCAGATGGAGAATAACCACTGATTTGATGATGTCGCCCTTTAATAGGGTCCTGTGCAGCCCACAGTTAACCTATATTTCCAGCAGATAGTAGGCGAGGTAGGTCAGTGCAGCCTGGAACTGAACCGACGGCGTCTTGGGGGACTGGTACGCCTTGGGGAAGTTGCCTTGGATCAGGGTTAAGTATATAGAAGAAAAATAAAATAAAATAAGAGGGATATATAAATATCTAAGGAGAAATTCTGTTTTTTAATGTTCCTGCTCTAGCAAGAGGACTGATCCCCCTGCCCCTGGTAGGGAGCTTGTCTGACGGACTGTCTGTCCTTTTGCCCTACTTCTAGGGGAGGGGGGCTTAGAGCACCAGAGCTAGTCTTGCCAGTCGATAAAAGTTTTGATGAAAAACAAAAGACTAACAGCAGAGAAGGTACCGTGTTTTTGGAGTGCTTCAGTGGAGGAAGAGCGGAATGCTGGCAAAGGGCAACCCTGGAGGCTGTAACAGGTGAGACTCTGTGTACAGTAGATTGTGGCTTAGAGGTACACTTGGTGATAGCAGTTCAGGCAGAATGAGCTCAGCATTGCGTGGCAGATGGTGTCTGTCATTCTTATGTGTCTGGCGGGGATGTGTTGACGGTGCACAGAGCAGCTGAAATTTGCCAGTTGGGAGATCCCCAGGGAGGTTGTCCAGTTGGCCACAGTATAAATTCTGGCTCAGCATTACCTGTTCATCTGCTTCCTAATGCAGGGGAGACCTGATTTTGGCAGGAACCTCTGCCATTTTGGATGCAGTGGCTGCTTGCTGTGAGGGAAGCTTCCCCAAGGTTGAGCCCTGTTGTGGATAGTAAGGAGGAGGCGCAGGCCATTGGGGCTGTTGTGCAGGATTTTGGTTCTGGATTTTCTCTAGAGTTTGTTTTTCTTGTTGCATCAGGCATTTTGTTTAAAATGGAAAAAAAAAGGGCTTAGTTGCAGCACCGAGGGTGGGGGTCCCAGTGACCTTGAAGAGGCCTTGGCTGGAGCTGGAGGAGGACCTTGAGGAACTAGGCTTGGTAGTGTCATTGGAGCCCTTGTTCCCCATAGAGGTGAAGCTGGATGACATACCTGAACTTCAGAAGGGGTTTCAGGAACAGGTGGAGGAGATCTTTCCTGGACAGGACATGACGATGGTGCAAATTTTCCACAGGGACGATTTGAGGTCCCTGATTTCCCAAATATTGACAATATTAAATATCACAAACATCAAGAGCCCGATTCTAGCAGGGCACGTCCAGATGGCCCCAAGCAGGACAGGCCTGTTAGGACCTGATTCTGTACCATAGGAACAAAACGTTCCTGTGGCATACAGAATCGGGGCCGAGGATGGCCCTACATGCCCTTGCATGCCTGTGGAGATGTCCTCCCCACAGGCTTCCCTGGCTCCTGTGGTGCCAACTCCCCTCTTCCCTGCCACCCGACCCATGGCTGGCCAGCCAGAGCCTGGATCGGGCGGCAGGGACCTCCCTGCACCTGGCTCCGATTTCGAGGTGGAATAATCAGCACATTATCCCTGACCCTGCAGGATGTATAGTGCCGTGACCTGAATCGGCCCTGTACGTCCTGCCGCAGCCTGCCCCCGCTCCGCTCAGACCCTGCCCTCCGCCAGCTCTCCCTATCCTGCTGCTCTAGCTGGGCAGGGAGAGTTGGTGGGGGAATAGGGGCAGGACGACTTGCAGGGCTGCACGTCCCACCGGGACGTGTAGTCCCTCAAGCCGCATCTCAAAATCGGGCCCCAAGCCACTGGAGAGGGTATTGGCTGAGGATCCTTTATTGGAAGGTATTAAGAATCTAACGAAGGCGTTCCCCATCCATAGAGCAATGAAGGACACGGTTGTGGTGGAGTGGGACACTCCAGATATGGGTCTAAAAGTGTCCAGGCCCATAACTGTGGAAGAGAGAGAGAAATTATGGCTCCCTGGGGTCGATGCCCTGGTGTCTGCACTGTTAAGGCATGACCCTGAAGGATCTATAGACTTATTGGATGATGTCCCTTTTGAAACATGTCTTTGAGGTGGCAGCACTGGCCCTGCAGGTGCTGATTTGTGGTGGATATGTCACAAGAACCTGTCTTCCTTGGATGCTTCAGTTGTCTGAAGCCTCCTTGGCAGGTTCCTCAGCAAGGGCTTCCCTGGCAGCTCATTTGGAAGTGGATTTGGCCTTCTTGATTGATGACTTGTAGTATTTGATTCAGGCATCAGCAAAGAATATGGCCACTGTAGTGACAGCTCAGTAAGGGTCCAGATGGTGGCAATCGCCTGTTATGAGGGTCCAGTCCTGGGCCATCCCTTAGCTTCCTATCTAGATGTGAATTACTTTCTAAGGTGAGTGAAATTTGAAGCTTCTTTGTAAGACAATTATCCTTGAAATTTGAATTTGATTCTGTTGGTGTTGGTCAAAGCACCTTTTGAGCCACTGCGGAGAGGGTGTCTCCTAAGGATTTGTCCCTTAAAGTAGTCTTCTCAGTGGTGACATGTTCCGCTAGGAGAATTTCTGAGAGTTGCAGGCTCTGTCATGTCAGAAGCCATTCTTGCGATCATGAGGGATGGTCGTGATATGTCTAGTTCCCTGCCCAAAGTTTTTTCAGCCTTTCATGTGAGCCAGGTGGTCTCTTCTGGTTTTTGAGTCAGAGGAGGACATAGGAGCTTCCAGCTTGCTGCAGCTACTGGATGTCTGGAGGATGCTGCAGATTTATGTCAAAAGGACCAAGGAGTTCAGGAAGCCCGACGGTGATCCTAGGAAGGGGCAAGCTGCTTCTAAGGTATCAATTGTCTGGTGGGTCAGGAAGGCATTGCTCTCTGCCTGTGTAGCTCAGCATCGTCAGGTGCCTGTGGGTTTGAGGACTCGCTCAGTTACAGGTTTCTTCATGGGCAGAGCATAGTTTGGTGCCACCAGAGGAAATTTGTTGGGCAGCCACATGGGTGTCTTTATATTCCTTTGTGTCATTAACACTTGGATGTGCAGACCAGACAGGATGCAGAATTTGGGGCCGTTAGCGACCTGTATGGCTAGTTTCCACCAGGCTTAGGTATTTTCCATGCGTCTGGACTAGTGTGGAGGGATAATGAGAACAAATAATCCTTACCAATGGATGTACATACTATAAATACAGTCTGTAAATAGATGTAAATTGTTGTACATAGTTACCATCAGTTGAAATCCAAGTTAATCTACCCTGTTCATTGTAAGTGCTTTGCTTTGACTGCACAAATCAGTTATACGTAAACCGTGCTGATTTTTAAGAGTGCGGTATATAAGAACAACAAATAAATAAATAAATAAATAATGAAGAAGGTGAAAGAAAAGTTAGCAGGTAAGATCTAATGTCAAAAGTCCCTCCAGACCTGTCTATAACCCTCCTGTTGTCCTACGGTCTGCATTAATATTGGCAGTGAAATTTAGAGTAGCAAAAGAAATATAATTGCATCATCTTGTTGATTGTAGTCTCCATCTTGGTTGCCTTGTAATTTGCTGTTGTTGGGCTGCATGTGTCCCGGTTGTAGGTTTTGCCTCTCGCTTGGTGGTAGGAGAAGGGTTATGTTTTTGCTGGTTAGCAATGGGCTGCACAGGACCCTATATAGTGTGATTTCATCAAACCAGAAGTTCTCAGTCTCCATCTGCTGGTAGGGGAGCATAAATCCCCATTTCTGAACTGGTCTGGAGGGACTCAAGGAAAGAAAATTAGCAGACATGACCTGATTTCACCTTACCAAAGGATATAGCTGTTTCTCTGAGGTGGTTAAACTTGGTTCATGGCTTCTGCACCTCTTCTCTGTTGAAATGTATCTGTATTTGTTTTTTCAGGTTCCCCCTCGTGCAGAAGAGATCACAATTCCAGCTGATGTCACTCCAGAAAAAGTCCCCACCCACATTGTTGATTACTCAGGTAGGTTTTCTCTCTGCCACTCTACTGTAGGGTGCAACATTCATGTCTGCATCACTGCTGCCATTCTGGCTGTGCTCAGTACCATGTTGTCATTCTCTATGCCTTCCTTTCTCATTCATTTTGTCTCTGTGATCCAGAATTAGTTAGCATTAGCACCTCTGAGCTTCTCTCTATGTCATCTGTGAACCCTCACAGTCTATGCATACATATTCAATGGCATGAAGGATTATGGTGGTTTATGTTGCCTCTATTTCCACTCTAGAGTTGGAGCAGACAGAAGAAGAACTACAGGAGGAAATTACCAAAGTGAGTGATGATGATCTCTGCCTGGAAAAAAGACCTTTACTGAGAGGGTGCTGGATGCATGGAATAACCTACCAGTAGAAGTGACAGTAAACAAGATCGTGGCAAAATTCAGGCATACTTAGGACAGATATAGAAAGCAGTGTTAAGAGCAAGAGAGGAGGGGGGTACATTTAAAAGGAATGTTGATGCTGGGGTTGGGGAGGAACTGGACCTTGGTTTAGGGATGAAAATATATATTCCCTTCCACCCAAAATAGTCTGACTATAGGGCGTCAAAAGGCATAAACATAAAACCAACTAGCACAGAGCGGTAGCATGAATGTGGCAAGGGTGACCAGTATGGAACAGCACGGGATTGTTACACCAATAGTTATCACTGGGAGAGGTAGCAAGAAGACATGGCTAAAAATTCCAACGTTTAAGTACAGATGGAGTGGAGGAGTAGCCTAGTGGTTAGAACACTGGCTTGGTAACCAAGCAACCAGGGTTCAATTCCCACTAGCACTCCTAGTGGCCTTGGGCAAGTCACTTAACCCTCCATTGCCTCGGAAGAAAGGCCTGGCAATCTACTTCTGGTGACACTGCCAAGAAAACCCAGGAGCTTCTGGGTCGCCAGGAGTCAGGACTGACTCGAAGGCACACATTACATTTTTACAATGGAGGATAATCTGAAATGTTCCCTCTGAACAGGGGATTAAGCAAGGGTGGTCCCCCGTCCGCACTTTTATTTGCTTTAGTGATAGAGCCTTTAGCTGTGTGGATCCATATGAACACAGATATCCAGATATAGAAGTGGGAGGCCAGGGCTACTGTATCTCGCTGTTTGCTGATGATATTATGTTTACGGTTAGCAGGCCCACATTAGGTTGCCTCTGCTGGTGTGGGAACTTCAGGAATATGGCCGTTTTGAAGGCTTTAAAATTAATATGCAAAATTTGTGGATTTTGGTCCCTGAGGAGCTTGTGAAACATCTGCTGGTCAGCTTTGCATTTAAATGGGCGAAGGACGCCTGCTTAAGCAATTAGGGGGAGATTTTGGACCAGTGGTCAAAAATTGATCTTTCTAGGGCGTCCCTCCAGTCCATTCCAGATAAGTGGGTTGTGCTCACCAACCAGCAGGAGGAGACTGAGAAACAGTTTCTCTCAGATCAGTATAAATAGCCTGTGCCCACTGACCTGAGCCAGTATTTCTCAGTCTCCAGCAGGTGGTGAACATAGTCTGTAGACTGCGAAGCCTTGCTGAAGGGTCGTTCCTTAGCAGAACTCCAGTCCAGTCCCTTTACTCTCGGGTTGCGCAACCCTTCCAGCAGCTTGGAGGCTGAGCCCATCATCGTTTTGATGATGGTGTGGTATAAATACCACTGGCACCGCCCCTAGGCACCAGTATTCTCAGCCTCCAAGCAGCTGGAGGGTTACCGTAAGCCAGGAGCTTACTGGTCCTTTAGTTTCCTTTATATTTAATTTAATTTAATTTCTTTAATTTACCTCCCTTTTCCTTTTTTGCCTGTTTCTTTAATTGCTCTCTGGGCTCTCCTCCCCCCTCCTCCCTCCTTCTCGGTCCCCGGTATCCTTGAAGGAGAAGGCTTACTAAGCAGCGGGGTGTAGCGGAGTGTTCGGGATCCCCCCCCCTGCGGGCCCGCCGACTGGATCGCCGACCTCCTCACCGCTCACCTTTGTCTCGCGCCGAAGCCCCCGAGGCGGGCTGAGCGCTAGAGACATCACGGCAAAGGAGTCCCGTTCGGGGGCAGAGCTCGCAGTCAGCAGCGCTCCTTCTGCTCTTCTGCCGCCTCGCGCTTACAGCGATTGAGCAAGCTGAGCGCTTGAGGCGGCATCGGATCGACGAAGCGAGTTCTCAGAGGGAATACGGAACGCCGCGGCGAGAACAAGCTCGCCGGCCGCATGACCTGACTCCACGTGGCTGAGGCCTACCACGTGGAGTCTAGCTTCAGTCAGCGGCTCCAGAGTGTGCAGCACGAAACAAAGTATCAGGACATCCAAATCGCAAGTATTGTGGAGCCATATATTTTGTTTGCTGTATAGTTTTAATTTTAATTTTAATTTTATTTCTTTCCTTATTTTGGGTTTAGGCTTAGCTAGGTCTGCCGTTCAGGGGTGAGGCCCCACCCCACCCCCCTTCCCTTCCCTGCGGTTGGAAAATCTTCCATTTAAGGGGATTTATGTTTAATTTAATTTAATTTCTTTTAACCTTTACCCTCAAGACCCAAAATTAATAATACTTATTTTGGAAGAAAGATGACGGGTAAATTGCGCTGCCTGTCCTGCGGAACCCGCAGAGTAGCAGATTCTGAGGCCGGGATCTGCCGGAGTTGTGCTACTGAAGCAGCCTCCGTGGAGCAGGAAATTCAGCTGTCCATGGACCACACTTCTCAGGGGTCTCAAGGGCTCCGGGAGGGGGAGGAGATTCTCCTTCCTCTCCCCCGCCCTCTACCTCGGCATTACCAGGCCCCTCTCAGGCCCTTCCCCCTGCTCCCGGTGCAGCAGAGGGAGGCTGGGAACATTTTTCTCCAGAATTTGTCCTCCTGTTACACAAAGCCTTTTGTATGAGGCAACAGGGACTCGGGGAGCCGTCGCTGCTAAAAGATTGTATCCGGCCCGGCCCAGGGAAGACAAGCTCACATGATCCCGGAGCCCCTCCTAAGCGCGCTAGGCTAGTGAGCGAAGAACCCCTCACCTCTCCTTCTCCGATCACTCCAGATGAGGAGGGATCAGACAGAGAAGTGGGGGAGGAAGAGGAAGAGCGGGAGGAGGGGAGATTCCAGAAGAAGAAGAGCACTCCCGGATAGTTAGAGTTTTTCGCCGGGAGGAGCTCCCAGCCTTGATTAATGAATCCCTGAAGGTGCTCAATATGGCATCAGACATCCCTGCAGAGGAAGAAACGTTAGAGGACCCATTGATTCAAGCCGTCAGAAAAACTCAGAAAGTCTTTCCGGTCCACAGAGTGGTACGCCAGATGATCCAGGAAGAGTGGAATCAACCGGAGTCCAGTCTAAGAGGTGTGAGGGCCATGTCTCGCCTGTACCCTTTGCCAGAAGCTGACAAGGATCTACTGAAGTCCCCAAGGGTAGACGCAGCGGTGTCAGCGGTGACAAAGAAGACGACCATTCCGGTCGAGGGCAGCGCTGCGCTTAGAGATAGTCAGGATAGAAAGCTGGATTCTCTCTTGAAGCAAGCCTTTGACGTTAGTGCCCTCGCCCTGCAGGCCTCGGTGTCAGGAGCATGGGTAGCAAGAGCCTGCCTGAGGTGGGCTCAACAGCTTCAACTAACGGATGGCGCCTCTTCTGACGCACAGTCTAGTGCTGCGCGGTTAGAGTCGGGGTCCGCCTTTCTAGCAGATAGCCAGTATGACCTTATTAGGAGTCTAGCAAAAAATATGGCCTCGGTAGTAGCAGCCAGAAGATATCTATGGCTGCGCAATTGGGCGGCGGACCCCTCCTCGAAGGCTCGGCTGAGTCGCCTGCCCTTCAAGGGGAAGCTGCTGTTCGGTGAGGACCTGGAAAAGTTGGTGAAGGATCTGGGCGAGTCTAAGGGAGGTAGACTCCCGGAGGATAGACCTAAGCAAAGCCGCTCGACTGTCCAATCCAGAAATCAGCCGAGGGACTTTCGGAGGTTCCGGCCGGCAAGACAGAATTTCTTTCCTAGGGGTCGCCCCGCGCCTAGAGGACAAGGCTTCAGAGGGTTTCGGGGAGCTGGAAGAGGTTTTGGAGCTTCCTCCTCATCCTCTGCCGCTAGGAAAACACAATGAAACGACGGGGGCCCAGGAAAAAGGCCTGCTGGTAGGGGGTCGGTTAAGGCAGTTCCTTCCCGCTTGGGCCCGAGTCACATCCGACCGTTGGGTACTGGAAGTAATCAGAGAGGGTTATGCTCTCGAATTCACGAAGCAAGTTCCCCCAGCCTTTATGCTGTCTCCCTGCGGCTCTCCAGAGAAGAGGGCAGCAATAGAAGACACCCTTTCAAGGCTGATCAAGTTAGGAGCGGTGACTCCCGTCCCCAGAGACCAATACGGTTCCGGTCGATACTCGATCTATTTTGTGGTACCAAAGAAAGAAGGGTCCTTCCGTCCAATCCTGGACTTGAAGCAAGTCAATCGCTGTCTCTCGGTTCCTCATTTTCGGATGGAAACCCTGAGGTCGGTCATCGCAGCGGTAAGACAGGGGGAGTTTCTAACATCACTAGACTTGACGGAAGCATACTTACATATCCCGGTACGAAAGTCCCATCAGCAGTTCCTGAGATTTGCAGTGCCGAGGGGTCATTTTCAGTTCCAGGCTCTTCCCTTTGGCCTAGCAACAGCTCCAAGGACATTCACCAAAGTAATGGTAGTGGTAGCCGCGGCCCTCCGCAAGGAGGGGATCCTAGTACATCCATACCTGGACGATTGGCTGATTCGGGCAAAATCCGAGTCGGAGAGTCGCACCGCTACAGCCAGAGTGGTGGAATTCCTGGAGGAATTGGGATGGGTCATCAACCGGGCAAAGAGCAGTTTAGTTCCCTCGCAAGAGATCGATTACCTCGGAGCGAGGTTCGACACAAGAAGAGGAAGGGTTTTCCTGTCGGAACAGAGGTTAAGAAACCTCAGGAGCCTGGTCTCTCGCTTCATTTCAAGACGAATCCCTACCGCCTGGCATTACCTGCAACTTTTGGGCACCATGGCAGCAGCGATAGAGGTAGTACCGTGGGCCAAGGCACATATGCGACCGCTTCAACGCGCATTGTTACGTCGATGGTCCCCCCAGCTTCATCCCCTATCCACGCAGCTACCCTGTCCTCTTCAGATCAGGAGATCTCTCCTCTGGTGGGAGTGCCCAAGGAACCTAAGATGCGGGATGCCTCTAGATCCACCCCAATGGATACAGCTGACGACGGATGCCAGTCTCTCTGGCTGGGGGGCTCATTGCGAGGGACAGTTCGCACAGGGGAGCTGGACCCGGGGGAGGCTCGCTGGTCCATCAACAGGCTAGAACTGAGAGCAGTGGCGCTGGCACTCAGAGCCCTCGAGCCCCTGATCCGGCAGAGGGCAGTCCGTGTTCTCTCGGACAACGTCACCGCGGTGGCCTACATCAACCGCCAGGGGGGACGGGCAGCCCCCTGCTGGAGAAGGAGGCGGACAGTCTCTTCAAGTGGGCCGAAGCTCACCTTCTGGACTTGTCGGCTCAACACGTGGCAGGAACAGAAAATGTGACGGCAGATTATCTCAGCAGACACAAGATAGACCACGGCGAATGGGAACTGGCACAGGAGGTCTTCGACCAAATAGTAGCCCTTTGGGGAACACCGATCATGGACCTCATGGCACGCTACGGAACATCCAAGGCAAGCCGGTTCTTCAGTCGGAGAAAGGAAAGGATGTCAGAAGGCTTGGATGCCCTGGTACAGAAGTGGCCCTCGGAAGGTCTCCTGTATGTGTTCCCGCCCTGGGCCCTCATAGGGAGGATCCTAAGGCAAATAGAAACCCATCCAGGTCTGGTAATCCTCATAGCCCCGGATTGGCCTCGCCGACCATGGTATGCAGACCTGGTGAGACTAACGGTTCTTCGCCCTTGGAGGCTCCCCAACAGAAAGGATTTGCTACGACAGGGTCCAGTGCTCATGCCCCACGTGCATCGATTCTCGCTTACGGCTTGGCCCTTGAGAGGGCGCGGCTCGTGAAGCGAGGTTACTCGGCTTCGGTAGTTTCGACCCTGCTGAACGCTCGAAAACGCTCGACATGCCTTTCCTATATCAGAGTTTGGCGCATATTCGAGGCGTGGTGCGCAGATCGACATAAGAGACCTTTAGAATCCTCGGTCCCGGAGGTGTTAGAGTTCCTCCAAGCAGGCCTCGAGAAAGGTTTGGCTCACAGTTCATTACGAGTGCAGTTAGCGGCCATTTCTTGTTATAGAGGAAAGGTCCGGGGCAAGTCTCTAGGTGACCACGCCGATGTAGGTAGATTCCTGAGAGCAGTCAAGCGCCTACGGCCGCAACAAAGATCAGTGATCCCTCCTTGGGACTTAAACCTGGTGTTGGATTCCCTAACCAGAGAACCCTTTGAACCAGCTAGGAGTTCCTCCCTGAAGGACTTGACTCTGAAGACAGTGTTCTTGGTAGCTATTTGTTCGGCTAGGAGGGTCTCAGAGCTCCAAGCGCTCTCTTCTCGGCCTCCCTTTCTTTCCTTTTTTAAAGATAAGGTGGTTTTGCGGACGGTTCCCTCCTTCCTACCCAAGGTCTCCTCTCCTTTTCATATGAACCAAACAGTTTCGCTCCCGTCCTTCGCGGGAGAAGCCCAAGATGAGGGGAATTCCAAACTGCGTCTCCTAGATGTGCGTAGAGTGTTGAGACGGTATCTCTCTCGCACATCTTCCTTCCGCAAGTCCGAACGGCTCTTCGTACAATTTGGAGGTCCGCGCAAAGGGGAAGCAGCGGCCAAAGCTTCCATTTCTAGGTGGATCAGGGAGGCCATTGCCTCTGCCTATATTCTCAAGGGAAGGCAAGTCCCAACAGGTCTTCGCGCTCATTCAACTCGAGCGCAGGCGGCCTCCTGGGCAGAACATAGTTTGGTGCCTCCGCTAGACATCTGTAAAGCGGCCACCTGGTCCTCTCTGCATACCTTTTCCAAGCACTACAGGCTGGATGTCCAGAGAAGAGCAGACACCAGATTTGCAGGTGCCGTACTTCGGTCCGGGTTAGCGAACCCCACCCAGGTTTTGAACTGCTCTGTTACATCCCGAGAGTAAAGGGACTGGACTGGAGTTCTGCTAAGGAAAAAGTAATTAGTCCTTACCTGCTAATTAGTGTTCCTGAAGGAACTCCAGTCCAGTCCCTGATCCCGCCCAGGTTCAGTTTCTAGTGGAATAAAGGACCGAAGTAGGAACGGGGCGGGGCGGAAGACTCCAGCCGGAGGAGCGCCGTACGGGCACAAATGAGTAAAGGCTGTGTCGGCCTGGGGTAAGCCTTCTCCTTCCCTCCCCCCCCCCCGGTACTTTCAGTTAAACGAAAAAAAAAAAAAAATTGTTTTGATTTCATGTTTTTGTTGATTTGGGTGCCTTGTTTTACGCATTTTTGTTACGAGTACTTGGCAGGACTGCTTTTTCATCAGATTACTGGTGCCTAGGGGCGGTGCCAGTGGTATTTATACCACACCATCATCAAAACGATGATGGGCTCAGCCTCCAAGCTGCTGGAAGGGTTGCGCAACCCGAGAGTAAAGGGACTGGACTGGAGTTCCTTCAGGAACACTAATTAGCAGGTAAGGACTAATTACTTTTTTAGGCCAGAGGTGCAGAACCCTGAGGTTCCTGGTCCCTCCCCCTCTGTTCTGCTTCCTCCTTTCCCCCTCCCCAACTTTTGGGAGGGGGCCGGAGTTGGAAGCCTTGGCTTACTCAATCTGCCTCTCAGCGTTTTACAACATAAAAAAGAATAGAAATAGAGAAAAGACAGGCAGAGCCAGTGAAGGCACGCATCACAGCGAAGAGGGCCAGTTGGTTCCATTCCTCAGTGGAGGGGGCAGCCAGGTAAGTCCTCCAGAGGCCCCAGAGTTCTTTCTTTATTGGCACTTTTCTTTCTGGGGAGAACAACATGCACCAACAGCTGGATGGACAGGACACAGCTCTCTAATAACGGGCTGTGCCACGGCTGTCAAAAATCCAGTGAGTTAACTGCAGGGTACCTTGAGGATGCCCAGGATAGTCCTGAATCAAAGGGGTGGCCTCTGTTGATGGCTGCTGCGGTCCCATGGTTTTGGCAGGAACCACTGCCATTTTGAATGGCATACTGTGGCCTTCGGGGGCTAGCTTGGGGCCTCCAGTCTTAAAGTCTATGGTAGATTTAGCCACTGGAAAGACCTCCAGTCGAATAGGAGGGATGAGTAATGTCCATTTCTCCCCGGAGTTTGTGCTCTTGCTTCATCAAGCTTTTCTGATGAAACAGGGCACAGAACAAGCATCCCCTCTAGCCCCTTTAGGGTGGGGAAGGAGGCTGCCGTTTGGGAAATGTCCACGGCGAGATTGCGCGGAGGAGGAGCTGGACTTGGTGGCATCTCTGGAGTCCCTGGACCCCTTAGAAGGTCTACAGACCTCCTGGACCAGTTCCAGGAGGAGCTGGAGGAAGGAGAGCTCCTGGGAGCTGAAAATCCGATGGCAGATCTTCCACTGATATGAGCTCCCGGCTCTTATTACGGAGTCGCTCGGGGTTCTGCAGATAGCGGAGGCAGGGCCGTTGGGCCCGGAGTCCACGGAGGACCCTCTGACAAAGAGTATCCATAAGCCATCTCAGTCCTTTCCAGTATACAGTGCTGCGAGCCATGATTGATGAGGAGTGGAGCACTCTAGATGTGGGACTTTGAGTAGGGTGCAATATGGCTAGGCTTTATCCTATCCCACTGGAGGAAAAGGAGAAGTTGCACCTTCCCAAAGTGGATGTCTTTGGTGACAGCAGTCATGTGTAAAACCATAATCCTGGTGGAGGGGGGGCACGACCCTTAAGGACCCACAGGACTTGACACATGGAGGCACTGCTCAAGCAGACCTTCAAGGTGTCAGCAATGGGTCTGCCGGGTGCCATTTGTGGGGTCTATGTGGCCTAGGCCTGTCTACAATGGTTGCAAGGACTGCAGGAGGAGGTGTGCTCAGGGGCCTCTGCCTGGGCTCCGGATGCTCGTCTGGAGTCCGGGATGGCCTTCCTGGCAGGATTTGCCTTACAGCTTCTTGTAGGTTTCTGCTAAGAGCATGGCCACAGTGGGGACTGCGGAACATCTCCAGTGGCTGTGCAACTGGTCAGCGTACGTGGCTTCTAAGACATAGCTCAGTAAGCTCCCCTTTGTGGAGATGGTTTGGAGATACTGGTGAAGTCCTTGGGCGAGTTCATGGTGCCCCACTTGCCAGAGGACATGCCCAAGGCGGGCAGAGATGACCCGGTTTGGGGCCATGGTAGGGAATTCCAGGGGTGTCTGCTAACCCACAGAGAATCTGTTTTTTCCAGGGGAGAGCAGAGGTGAACAAGTTTTCACCTTCACTGCAGCTAAGCCTTGATAATGAAGGTTTGGGGGCCCCAACAGAAATGCAGCTAGTGGGCAAGGCTTCTTCCCCGCCTAGGTCCAGATTATGTTCATTCACAAGAGTTACGCCCTCGGGTTTGCCAGGCTCTTGGCAGACCTTTTCATATACTCCTACTGTTGGTCAGCCCAGAAAGCTCGAGCGGTAGGGGAGATGCTTGAGTGCCTGTTGCAAGTCGGGGCAGTGGTCTCAGTGCCTCAGGCTGAATGGGGAGCTGGAAGATAATCCATCTACTTTGTGGTGCCAAAGAAGAAAGGGTCCTGGCAACCAAATTTGGACCTGAAAGGCATCAGCAGGGCCCTAAGAATTCCATGTTTTTGCAGAGACCTTGCAGTTGGTGATCTTGGCAGTGTGCTGGGGTGAGTGTCTTATCTCTTTAGATCTCAGAGAGGTTTATCTGCACATACCATGTGCGGTTGGAGCACCAGAGTTTCTTTTACTTTGTGATGCCCACAGAGCATTTCCAATTTGAAGCATTGCCCTTCGGTCTGGCTACAATACCACGGGTCTTCACGAAGATCATAGTGGTGGTGGCGGCAGTGGCACATCTTCGCATGCAAGGAATCCTGGTTCATCCATACCTGGACGACTGGTTAATTCAGGGGAAAATCCTCAAGGAGATCCAACGCTCGACAGAGACAGTCATCCATTGCCTACAGGAGCTGTGCTGGGTGGTCAACTTTGTCAAGAGTCAGCTACAGCTGTCGCAGACCCTGGAGTACCTCTGAGTCTGTTTTGACACATACCGGGGCATGATCTTTCTCTCAGAGGGTCGCTTTGCAAAACTACAAGCCCAGGTTCAAGACCTTTGCCGGTCCCCGGGCTTGGGACTACCTTCAGGTTCTGGGCTCCATGGTGGCCTCGATGGAGCTTGTTCTTTGGTTCCGTCTTTACATGAGGGCTCTTCAGGCACATCTGCTCTCTCATTGGTCTCCTTTGGAGCAGTCTGTGGAGGTCCATCCCCTGCTCTCTGGAACAGCACGGGCGAGTTTGTGTTGGTGGCTAAACCTGGTGCATTTGGGGGCAGGGATGCTCCTGGAGACCCTGGACTTGGGTAGTGGTCATGGTGGATGCAAGTTTGTCCAGCTGGGGTGGACACTGCCTGTCTCAAGTGGCACAGGGCCAGTGGCCAGCCGAGGAGGGGCAGTGGTCAATCAGTCATTTGGAGATGAGAGCGGTGCAGCTGGCACGCAAAGCCTTTCTGCCCCTGGTACAGCACAGAGCCATGTGAATTCTGTTGGACAACACCACCATGGTGGCTTATATTAATCACCAGGGTGGCACACAGAGCTTCCTGGAGGTGGCAGAGGTGATACTGCTCCTGCAGTGGGCGGAGGTCCACCTGTCGGCTCTCCCGGCAGCACATGTAGCTGGCGTGGTTAATGTCCAGACGGATTACCTGAGTTGCCACACCTTGGATCCGGGGTCCCTCAGAGTGGTGGTCCAATCTCTTGTGGACCGCTAGGGGACGCTGGCGATGGACTTAATGGCGTGGGGAGAGAATGCCAAAGCATCCCATTTCTTCAGTCATCGGAAGTCTCTAATGTCCAAGGGCCTCAGTGCTCTAGTGCAGCCGTAGCTTTGGGTAGAGTTGCTGTACTTCTTCCTACCCTAGCCCCTGATAGGACAGGTATTGCAGCTGCTTAGAGACGCATCGGACATAAGAACATAAGATATGCCATACTGGGTCAGACCAAGGTCCATCAAGCCCAGTATCCTGTTTCCAGTGGCCAATCTAGGTCATACGTACCTAGCAGTATCCCCAAAAGATACAGGTTCCACAATGCTTGTATTGATTCAAGCATTGATATCCTGGGTCCCTTTCTAATAATGGTTTATGGACCTTTCCTCCAGGAACTTGTCCAACCCTTTTTTAAACCCAGCTACACTAACAGCTCTTACTACATCCTCCAGTAACAAATTCCAGAGTTTGATTACACGTTGAGTGAAAAAATATTTTCTCTTATTTGTCTTAAATAGTTTACCCTGTAGCAGTCAGGGGTTCTCAACCTTGTCCTCGGGACCCACCTAGCCAGTCGGGTTTTCAGGATAACCACAATGAATATGCATGGGACAGATTTGCATATAATGGAGGCAGTGTATGTAAATCTCTCTCATACATATTCATTGTGATTATCCTGAAAACCCGACTGGCTAGGTGGGTCCCGAGGACAGGGTTGAGAACCCCAGCTTCATTACATGTCCCCTAGTCTTTCTATATTCTGATAGCGTAAACAATCGATCTACGTTTACCTGTTCCACTCCATTCATTAATTTATAGACCTCTATCATATCTCCCCTCAGCCGTCTCTTTTCCAGGTTGAAGAGCCCTAACCTTTGTAGCCTCTCTTCATCGGAGAAAGGTGTTGCTGATTATGCCAGCCTTGGTATGTGGATCTGGTGCAGCTCCTGGTGGACAAGCTAGTTCAGCTCCCGATGGTGCTGGACCTTCTGACCCAGGGGCTGGTGTGCATATCGGCGATGGATCGATTCTTGCTTATGGCTTGGGTCGTGAAAGGGCTCAGCTGCCAGGTCTATTCTGCGCAGATGATTGAGACCCTATTGCAGGCCCGTCAACACTCTACCTCCTTGTCCTACAGTATGTGTGGGTTTGGAGACTCTTTGAGGTCTGGTGGGCGGAGCATGGCACTCAACCTTTTGGGGCACCCATGTCGGCTATTTTGGGGTTTTTGCAGGCAGGACTGGAGAAGGCCTGGTGTTGGGCTCATTGTGTGTCCAAGTGGTGGCCTTGTCTTGTTTCCGCTGCTGGGTGAGAAGTATGTGCGTATATGCTTGCAGCAATAGCCTGCAACTTGTTGCGGCCCTAAGTCTGTTCAGAGTGCAACATTGGGAAGGCAAGTTTCCCACATAGCGGGCATGTCCCGCAAGTGAGTGCTCCTCCTTGGAGGGACATGCCTAGCGGAGATTGGGACTTGGAATTCTGTCCTTTTGGCCTCTGCTTGGTGAGTGTTCAGTACTGGCTCAGGTCAGTGGGCACAGGCTATTTGTACTGGTCTGAGAAAGTGTTCCTCAGTCTCCGCCTGCTGGTTGGTGAGCATAACTCACTAGTTTTGGCTAGACTGATAGACTACAGGTAAGAAAATTAGCAGGCAGGGTCTAATTTACCATCTTAGCTAAGGATATTGCCTGTGTTTAAAATGGTTACCCTTCCTGGATTCTTGCATATGTTTCAGACTTTACCACTATTAGTGTCCAACAGAGTGCTGCAGTTAATCCAGAAGATGGTATTAAGCTTCATATTGGGGAGGAAGTGGCATAGAGTGGCCAAAAATATTTTATTTTGCGCTAAAGCGTCTGGAGAGTTGAGGGTATCAAACTTCAGGAGGTGTACTACTTAGTAGCTCTGTTACAAGGTACAATTGAATGGAACTACTTGGAGCTCAAACAGTGGGTCTTGATTAAGATATGTTCCCAGGGCTTTGTTGGCCCCTTGGATATAGGTTTCTAGGCCTTCTAGGGAGAGGATCATGATAGGTAATTCTTGTGTGGTACATACTCTCTGGCTTTGGAAAAGCAATGGGAGAATGCTCTCAGAGGGGGAAGCAAGTTTCGGGTTTAACTCCAATTAGATATGATTGTAAATTTAGGCCTAGCGAGGAAGGGCTGGGATTTATGTGTTGGGAAGCACTAGACTAGAGCATCAGGAGTTGAGTCAAGTTTTTGAGCAAACACGGATGCACTTCCCTTCCAAGATTTGCAAGACTAGTTTTGGACTAGACTCGCGGTATGTGTTTCCATATTTCCAACTTGGGCATTATATGTAAAAAAAAAAAAAAAAAAAAGTAATGAGGAGTGATTTAGAGCAGGATCATACTTTATTCAAGGCAAGACGTGCCTGTCTAAATTATACATTGCTCTAGAGCAGGGGTTCTCAACCCAGTCCTCAGGAGACACCTAGCCAGTCTGGTTTTCAGCATAACCACAAGGAATATGTATGAGAGAGATTAGCATACAGGGGAGACAGTACATGCGAGTCTCTGTCGTACATGTTCATTGTGGTTATCCTAAACACCACCTGTCGGGCTAGGTGTGTCCCAAGAACTGGGTTGAGAACTCTTGCTCTAGAGCAGTGGTTCCCAACCCAGTCCTCGGGTACCCCCATGCCAGTCTGGTTTTCAGGGTATCCACAATGAATATGCATGAGAGAGATCTGCACGCACTGCTTCCATTGTATGCAGATCTATCTCATGCATAGTCATTGTGGATATCCTGAAAACCTGACTGGCCTGGGGGGTACCCGAGGACTGGGTTGGGAACCATTGCTCTAGAGGGAGCAGAAAAATCTCAACCATAGCATATTTCAATGGGAAAAGGGCTTGGGGGACGCTCATGACATGCTGAAAATTATTTATCAGAATATAACAAAGTTGTCGATGTCCACTACCTTGGTAGAAAATGGGGATAAGATCCCAACAGCTCGGACCAAAGTTGGAGGAAGTAGGAACTTATTTTCCTACTTGGTAGGGATGTCCCAGGGTTCAGGATTACTGGGAGCACTGCATTAAATTTATGGAACACATATTGGGATGTCAGTTGTCAAGGGACCCAAAGATTTACCTGCTTAGTAACAGACCACCTAAGATCTCTAAGAAATGCGGGGGATTGGCTTAAGTACTGTATTGTAGCATCTGGAAGTGCGATTGCCTGTATTTGGAAGAGTGAAGGTGTGCCAGAGTGGAGGAGGGCATGAAAAAACAATTGGGGCATTACTACCACCTTAACTATCTTAGATCTATAAACAAGGCCAGCTGGCAATCTGTGAAGAAACTTGGAAGAGAATTGGGTGCAAGCACACACAGGGAGCATATAGTGGGGCTGTGGGGTCAAGGGTTTGGGGTAAAGTGGGGGGGTCAGTTGTATACATGGGAGCTAGATGTGAAATTGCTAGAGCGGTCGGGGGGAAATGAAAAATTATTATTATTAGCCTTTTCTATTTTTGGTATAATGAAATGAAAACATAAATCACTTGGCTACATTCTCATAATGGCAGAAAGAATAAAGATAGACTTTCTGTAAAGGGTTAATCCTGTATGGCTGACAGGAGGGAGATTTAGTACAGAAGAGGAGTGATAAGGGCAAAAAGAGAGACTGACCAGTGCTGGAGTGGTGTAGACAGCAACTACTAAATGGATCAGATGGTCCAAATGAGCCTCATTTGCCAGCATTCACTGAAACCCGAGGTATTGGGCAGGACCTGTGGTAGAGTGGTGTGCTACTGCAGGGGATGCATTGGATAGGCATGTGTGGTAAAGGCTGAGAGTATGTATGTTGGAATGTAAAGATTAGACATTTTCATTTTTATTTCATTTATTCATTTCTGTTCCACCATCCATATATGCTTGTGGGTTACAAAATATAACAATGCAATATAATAAAAACCATAGACTAAATCAACAAACCCATAACACAATTCAGCCAGACATTAAACAACATCACAGAAACTAAGCAGTTGTAAACACCTGGGAAAAAAGTAGTTTTCAACCTCTTTTGAAATTGCGAGTAAGAAACCATTTATTGAATGTCTTGCAGCAAACTGTTCCCCAGTATTGGTGATATATGTGTTCGTGCACCATGGTGGTGTGTGTGTGTGTTTATGTGCTTAAAGTAGATGGGGTTGGGTGACAGGTGCATCATGCATGTTTGCTGTTCTTTAGGTAGAACTTGTGTACATGTTAATGGAAAAGTGGAGCCTGGGTGCTGTGTGTTAAGATGTGTGTTAATTGGATGAATCCTTGGCTAAGGTGGTGTGTATGCAGCCCATCACCTTGGGGGCAATTTTGAGTTGTTCCTCTATTGCAAAGTACATGGGTTCCTTATCTTCATGTAGTGTTTAGCTATTTTCACAGGAAAACTACCTTAGTTAGCATAAACTATGCAATCAGGGAGGGCAGTTTTTAAAAGCCATTGTTGCTCCTTACATGGATTGAAAGGCTATTTTGAAAATATTTCACCCTTTATATTTTTATTTGCATTATCATAGTGGTGTTCTGTGGCTAGGGGATGCAACAATATGCATAATTCTATAAATTAAAATATGTATGCATTTTCTTTTAATGGAACACAATAAAAAAAACCCAAAAGTATTGCCAGCCAAAACCACAATTACAAAGCTTAGTGAAAGGTCCAACCATAGACAAGAGAGAAAAAAAGAATAGGAGGAGACAGAGATAGTAAGAAAAATGAAATGTTGGAATGTTTGTTATGCAGTCGAATCCCCCTCCAAAAACAGACGACTCCTTTTTTATATTATATTGCATAAAATGTCATGCCCAAAAAGCCAATATGCTAAGTTAATAATTAATGCTTGGAAAGAGACAAAGAAATACTTAGCTGGCAGTTGGAACTTCTAAACCGCATAGATGAATCCCAAGAGACAGAAATCCATTGCTTCAGTTGTTGTTCTCAGACCGCTGCAACTGTTCAAGATAGCAGCGTTGCCATTATAGGTCTTCAGAATAGGAGAGCCAAAAATGTACACCATAAGTGGCTCCTGTCCGACAGCACAATTACTGATTCCACTTCTCAGATTTTGGACACACCTCCCCCTGACA
This sequence comes from Ichthyophis bannanicus, assembly GCA_033557465.1. Taxonomy (NCBI): domain Eukaryota; kingdom Metazoa; phylum Chordata; class Amphibia; order Gymnophiona; family Ichthyophiidae; genus Ichthyophis; species Ichthyophis bannanicus. Next base: position 177,974,750 of record CM066044.1, read on the forward strand.
AAATAGTGAGGGCTTTACCTTATATGACTGGGTCAGCGCAAGCTATCGATATATTAAGAAAACATTGGCAGGTTCTAGCCTTGCACCCTTGCTTTTGGAAGGACCTTATGGTGGCTTTTCAGCAAGGCAGTAATATTCGTGATATGGTTGTCCATGCAGCCCCAATTTTCTCATGATTCTCCTGGACATTTTTCATGCAACTCTTCGCATTGTACTTTTTGCAGATCTTCATGTTTATGATTGGACTGGCTGGACACTATTACGGGGAGACGTTATATCGCAAAGTGGCATACAACATGCGTTTCTTCTTTTGTTGTTTATCTGTTAATTTGTCCATGTGGTCTAAGATACATGGGCTGTACTACTAGGCTTATTAAGAGAAGACTTACCAAACACAAGTCTAGGATTACTACTAAAACCTTTCGGTTCCATTAGTACCACATCGTATACAACTACAACACACTTTCTCGGTTTTCACATGGAGAGTAATAGATGTTCCTTATCGTCACTCCAGTCCAGTCCCTTTACTACTGGGTTGCGCAACCCTTCCAGCAGCTTGGAGGCTGAGCCCAACCTTTTTGAGGATGGAGCGGTATAAATACCACTGGGACCACCCCCTAACTCCAGTATTCTCAGCCTCCAAGCAGCTGGAGGGTTCCGTAAGCCTAGGGCTTACTGGAGTCCTGCCTTATCCTAAGTTAGCTAATTTGTCTTAGTTAGTTTTTTTGTCTTCTTTTTGCTTAAAGAAATTGTTTCTTTTTATTTGATCCTGTACCTTTAATTTTTTCCTGCTTCTCTCTCCCCTCCCCCCCCCCCCCCCACGGCCCGGGCTGGAGATCGGAGGACTTGCCTGAGCTGCCTGCTGCAGGGGGAAGAAGGCTCTCTTCTGTGCCGGAGTTATTTAATTTCCAGGAGCTACCTGCCTCGCGCCGAAGCCCCCGAGGCGGCTGAGCGCTGGAGGCAGCGACGCGAGGGGAACCTGCTTGCCCCCCCCCCCCCCCCCCCGGTGCAGCGGGGTGCGGCCGAGCTTCCCGAAGCCCCGAATCAAAAAGCCGGCAGTTTCGGAGGGCTCTCAAGCGGCGGCGTCTACAGCGGTGGCGACGCGGAGCCCGCCCCCCTCTTCCAAGCGGTAAAGGCCCGAACTTAAGCGGTGGGCAGACGCGCGATCCTCCGTGCCGGACTCCACGTGGCCGAGGCCTAGCACGTGTTGAGCCGACGGAGAGGAATCGCGCTGCGGGCCCCGCTTGCAGAACAAACTACAAACTGCAAGTATTAGCCTGGATCGGCAGCATTTCCTTTTTTAATGTTTAAATTTTACTTGATTTTAATTGATTTTAATTGATTTTACCCTTTATTTTATTTACTGTGAGCCTGCCTTTCCTGCAGCTCCAAGGCCATACTATTGCCCGCGAAAACGCTGACATTACTTGGGGAGGGGACTTCACTGGGAGAGCGGACCTGCAACATTTTTTTTTACACATTATTGGGGGAATTTAGTTTGGTTGTCTTGTGGGGTGATTGTGGGGTCTTCCTCCTACAGCGCATTGATTAGACCGGGTCACTTACGCTCCGCCCCATTGAGCCTCCTGGAAAGCATGGCCTCTAAGTCAAAGTGCCCATCCTGTGGCACACGGAGGGGCACATCCTCAGAGACAGGCATCTGTAGAGCTTGTGCGGCAGTCTCCACCTCCGTAGAGCAAGAACTCAGCTTGCCCATGACCCAAGGACCTCAGATGCACGGGGACCCCCTGGAAGCGGAGGTGGGGGCCCAATTAACCCCGACGGCTAACTCAGAGGCTCTCGCACCCCCTCCGTCCCGGGCCACGGCGGATGGGGGGGTCGGAGATCTCTTCTCCCCTGACTTTATCCTATTGCTACACCAGGCGTACTGTATGCGCAAGCAGGGACTTGGACCAGGCGATACAGCTCCCACAACAGAAACCAGACCAGCCAGACCTAGGAGAGCGAGCGGTCCTGATTCAGGGGTACCCTCCAAGCGTTCCAGACTAATCAGCGAAGAGATCCTCCCACCCCTTTCGCAGGGCACCACAGAGGAAGAGGCCTCGGAAAGGGAGCTGGAGGACGAGGAGGAGGAGCTGGAAGAAGGAGAGATCCCAGAGGAGGACCATTCTCGCATTGTTAGAGTTTTTCGCCGAGAAGAGCTCCCTTCCTTAATCAATGAGTCACTAAAAGCCCTCAACGTAGCCTCTGACTCCCCGGCAGAGGACGAGGCACTAGAAGATCCCTTGATTCAGGCCATCAGACGATCCCAGAAAGTTTTCCCTGTCCACAGGGTGGTACGTCAGATGATACAGGAGGAGTGGGATCAACCAGAATCAAACTTGAGAGGAGTACGAACCATGGCTCGCCTCTACCCTCTTCCAGAGTCAGACAAAGAACTGCTGAAGTCCCCCAGGGTGGATGCAGCGGTATCAGCAGTCACCAAAAAGACCACTATCCCAGTGGAAGGCGCCACGGCCTTAAGAGATGCTCAAGACAGGAAGTTGGATACGCTCCTGAAACAAGCCTTTGATATAAGCGCTCTCGCCTTGCAGGCCTCTGTGTCAGGAGCTTGGGTGGCTCGGGCCTGTTTAAGGTGGGCTCAACAGATCCAGACAACGGAGGGATCATCGGCCGAAACACAGGCCAACTCGGCTAGGATGGAGTCCGGAGCAGCCTATTTAGCAGATAGTCAGTATGACCTCATCAGAAGTTTGGCCAAGAACATGGCCTCAGTGGTGGCGGCTAGGCGGTATCTTTGGCTAAGAAATTGGGCAGCGGATGCCTCCTCAAAATCGCGCCTGAGCCGACTTCCTTTTAAGGGGAAGCTGTTGTTCGGTGAAGATTTAGAGAAGTTAGTCAAGGACCTAGGAGAGTCGAAGGGAGGCAGGCTTCCGGAAGACAGACAAAAACAGGGGCGCTCCTTTCCCCCAGTGCGTACCCAGCCGAGGGACTCCCGGAGGTTTCGACCAACTAGGCCAGCCCCCTTTTCCAAGGGCCGTTTTCCCTCCAAAGGTCAAGGTTTCAGGGGGTTCAGGGGAGCTGGCAGAGGCTTTGGTGCAGCCTCTTCCTCCTTCTCGGGCTCCAGAAAACAACAATGAGATGACGGGGGTCCAGGAGGGAAGGCGCCTGATAGGCGGTCGCCTGACGCTCTTTCTTCCCGCCTGGTCCCGTGTCACGTCCGATCAATGGGTCCTAGAGGTTATCAGAGAAGGCTATGCCCTCGAATTCGCACAACAAATACCCCCGGCCTTTGTCCGATCCCCCTGCGGATCCGCTGCAAAAAGGGCGGCGGTAGAGGAAACCCTCGCACGCCTAAGAGCGCTCGGAGCCGTGATCCCCGTGCCGCCAAACCAGCGCGGCTCAGGTCGGTACTCTATCTATTTCGTGGTGCCAAAGAAGGAAGACTCCTTGCGACCGATCCTGGATCTAAAACAGGTCAATCGCTGCCTCAGAGTGCCGCACTTCCGGATGGAGACTCTACGTTCTGTCATAGCAGCCGTCAGGGAAGGGGAGTTTCTAACATCCCTCGATTTGACAGAAGCCTACTTGCATATCCCGGTCAGGAAGTCTCACCAACAGTTCCTGAGATTCGCCGTCCCAGCAGGCCACTTTCAATTCCAGGCCCTACCCTTCGGCCTAGCTACGGCTCCCAGAACATTTACCAAGGTAATGGTGGTTGTAGCGGCCTTCCTTCGGAAGGAGGGAATACTAGTTCACCCTTACTTAGACGATTGGCTGATCCGGGCAAAGTCCGAAGAAGAAAGTCTTTCGGCAACGGCCAGAGTGATCCAGGTCCTAGAGGACTTGGGATGGGTCATCAACCGAGCGAAGAGCAGACTGACCCCCTCCCAGGAACTCGAGTACCTGGGGGCAAGATTCGACACCAACTGTGGCAGAGTGTTCTTGTCACGAACAAGGTCAAGGGATCTAAGACTTCTAGTGGCTCAGTTTCTGGCCAGAAGAAGCCCCTCGGCGTGGCACTATCTTCAGCTTCTGGGAACAATGGCGGCGGCAATAGAGGTAGTACCATGGGCCAGGGCCCACATGCGACCATTGCAACGGTCCCTGCTGCGGCGGTGGTCGTCCCAGCATCATCCTCTCTCTCTACAGTTGCCTTGCGCTCCGCGGACCAAACAGGCACTCCACTGGTGGAGATGCCCAAGGAACCTGGATCGCGGGATGCCTCTAGAACCCCCTCAATGGGTACTATTGACGACAGATGCCAGTCTATCAGGCTGGGGAGCACACTGCGGAGACCGTTTTGTCCAGGGGCGCTGGACACCGTTGGAATCGCAATGGCCCATCAACAGACTGGAATTGCGGGCCGTCACCCTAGCTCTCAAGGCCTTCGAAGCCTTGGTACAGGGACGAGCGATTCGCGTCCTCTCCGACAATGTCACCGCGGTGGCCTACATCAACCACCAGGGAGGCACCAGCAGCCACGGCCTCGAGAAGGAGGCGGACACCCTCTTCCAGTGGGCGGAAGCCCACCTGCAGGCACTTTCTGCTCAACACGTGGCGGGCGCGGACAACGTCACGGCCGACTTCCTCAGCAGGTGCAAGATAGACCACGGAGAGTGGGAACTGGAACAGGAGACCTTCAGCCAAATAATAGCTCGCTGGGGAGTCCCAGTCATGGACCTCATGGCACGCTTCTCGTCAGCCAAGGTGGACAGATTCTTCAGTCGCCGGAAGGAAAGAATGTCAGAGGGCCTGGACGCCCTCTCCCAAAAGTGGCCTTCGGAGGGCCTCCTCTATGTTTTCCCCCCTTGGGCTCTCATCGGAAAGGTCCTCCAGCGGATAGAGGCACACCAAGGATTGGTAATCCTCATAGCCCCGGATTGGCCTCGCCGACCCTGGTACGCGGATCTGGTGAGGATGATCGCCGACCATCCTTGGCGGCTCCCTTGCAAGAGGGATCTGCTAAGACAAGGTCCGGTGCGGATGCCACATATGGATCGGTTCTCGCTTACGGCTTGGCTATTGAAAGGGCACGGCTCCTGAAACGAGGTTACTCAGGGGCAGTAGTCTCAACTCTGCTGCAGGCCAAGAAGCGCTCGACCTGTCTATCTTACGTACGAGTTTGGCGCATCTTCGAATCCTGGTGCGCTGAGCACCAAAAGAAGCCACTCTCGGCCTCCGTCGCAGAGGTCCTGGAGTTCTTGCAGGCAGGGTTGGACAAGGGTCTGGCCCACAGCTCCTTAAGGGTCCAGCTCGCGGCCATCGCTTGTTACAGAGGCAAGGTCCGTGGCAAACCCCTAGGGGCCCACGCGGATGTCTCAAGGTTCCTAAGGGCGGTGAGACGCCTACGTCCACAACGGAGGTCGATCATCCCCCCTTGGGATCTTAACCTGGTGCTAAATGCCTTGATCGGGAATCCCTTCGAACCATTGAAGGAGGCCTCCCTAAAAGATTTAACCCTAAAGACTGTCTTCCTAATAGCCATTTGTTCGGCCAGAAGGATCTCGGAACTACAAGCGCTGTCCGCTCAGCCACCCTTTCTGTCATTTCTCAAGGACAAAGTGGTTCTGCGCACAGTTCCCTCCTTTTTGCCTAAAGTTATATCTCCCTTTCATGTGAACCAGACGGTGACCCTCCCGGCCATCGCCAAAGAAGGGTTGGAAGCCAGGGATAGCAAGCTTCGACTTCTCGACATCCGGAGAACCCTGAAGCGATACCTCTCTCGCACAGCACCCTTCCGAAAGTCCGACCGACTATTCATTCAGTTCGGGGGTCCACACAAAGGGGAGGCGGCGGCCAAGGCTTCTATCTCCAGATGGATCAGGGAGGCAATAGCCTCCGCCTATATCCTAAAGGGGAAACAAGTTCCCGTGGGCCTGCGGGCACATTCTACTAGGGCGCAGGCTACCTCTTGGGCGGAATTCAGTCTAGTTCCCCCCCTGGACATATGTAGGGCGGCGACTTGGTCCTCTCTCCATACCTTCTCCAAGCATTACAGGTTAGACGTTCAGAGTGCAGCGGACGCTCGTTTTGGCCTGGCGGTTCTTCATTCCGGTATGCCGGAACCCACCCAGGGGTGAACTGCTCGGGTACATCCCAGTAGTAAAGGGACTGGACTGGAGTGACGATAAGGAAATAGTAATTAGATCTTACCTGCTAATTAGTGTTCCTGAAGGAACGACAGTCCAGTCCCTGATCCCTCCCGATTCCGGCTAAAGTTAAAATCTATTGCTTATAGGAATGCATCGGAATGAACGCGGACCTTCGGAACGAACGCAGACCATCTGAACGAGCACAGACCCGCGGCGGCAAGCTCGGGCAAACCCACTCCAACCGTTGCCATTCCTCTTTTCCTTTCCTATGATATCCAAAAAAAAAAAAAAAAAAAAAAAAAATTTTTAATTAATTCATTAAATAAGTGAGTGCTTTATATCTCTTAAAATGTTTTGTTAGGTAGGTTGTGTACAATAGTTGGTTATACCTGCTTTTTCATTCGAATACTGGAGTTAGGGGGTGGTCCCAGTGGTATTTATACCGCTCCATCCTCAAAAAGGTTGGGCTCAGCCTCCAAGCTGCTGGAAGGGTTGCGCAACCCAGTAGTAAAGGGACTGGACTGTCGTTCCTTCAGGAACACTAATTAGCAGGTAAGATCTAATTACTATATGTTCCACCTGACCCTCGGGGTGGCCATCGTGAACATAGGTTGCAGATTTTAGAGAGATGGATCTTTAAACTTAACACTATTTTTCCATATGACTTAAATATCGAAATAGATTGGTGGAGTACTTTATGAATGAAGTTTTCACTTTCTGACTCTACCCTCATTTTCGATTGGCCTATGTACTCGGTGACATCAGACGCCATTTTTTCTTTTTAAGAGAACACTGGTACATGGAAGGATGGAAGATTTTTGGTAAAGCTGTTGCATCCGCATATTTTTTCTTGTAGCCGTCAGGCACGTTTTTAATGATACTAAAAGCTTGAGGCGCAGGGTCTTTGTCTTTTACCCGAAACACAGTGCTGTGTAGCTGTTTTCTACGGTCTCATAGCTACTACTCTGCTACTACTGGTGCCTACAATGTTTTGCTGGGCAACGCTGTTATTCTGAAGAGCTATAATGGCAACCCTGCTATCTTGAACAGTTGCAGCGGTCTGAGAACAACAACTGAAGCAATGGATTTCTGTCTCTTGGGATTCATCTATGCGGTTTAGAAGTTCCAACTGCCAGCTAAGTATTTCTTTGTCTCTTTCCAAGCATTAATCATTAACTTAGCATATTGGCTTTTTGGGCATGACGTTTTATGCAATATAATATAAAAAAAGAATAAAAAAGGAGTTGTCTGTTTTTGGAGAGGGATTCCACTGCATAACAAACATTCCAACATTTCATTTTTCTTACTATTTCTGTCTCCTATTCTCTTTTTCTCTCTTGTCTATGGTCTAAGCTTTTTTTTTCAATGGAAAGCATATCCCCCGAAAAAGTAGGTAGAAACCTTTTATGGGCACTTATTTCCTTGGCAGTTTTCAAAGAGAAGTGCCCATGAACTTTGCACTTGCCTCCAGGGTTTTGAAAATTGCTAGCTAAGATCACTGCATACTTTACATGTGCCCTCTGTGTGGATGGGAAAGGGGGTGATGATGGTAACACAAGTTCATGAGCTGTTGTACTGCCCTGATCTAAAAGTGCCCCAGGGAGTACATCTTTTTAATCTGGCTGCAAACCTAATAACTGTTTTCTCTCAAGACTTAAAATGCCACCTGGATTTTCTGTGGTTTCCTTATGCTTCAAGAAAACTTTAAAAAGGTCAAATTCCTATTCGTCTGTCTGGGCTAGTCCAGGACATTTGGGTGGTCAATCCGCTCCAGCAGCTGAGGACTGAATACTGAAAGTTTTCCTGACAGCTTACCCAGCTCCCCCTGGTGTCAGATAATCAGTCTTTCAGTCCTCAGCAGCTGAATAGGACGTCGCATAGCCCAGTTCCCCAGAGAGATGAATAGTGCATTCTTATTTGCTTGACAGAGTTAAAAAAAAAAAAAAAAAAAAAGATAAATAATAATACTATGAAATTAATATAGAGGAGCAGTACTGAAAACAAGGAAAAGATAAGCTTTTGCTGCCAGTCGAGAGTAGAGTGCTCCTCTTGGTAAAGTTCTGTCCTAGCAGGGCAGTTTAAAATACTTTACTTTATACATATTTAACAGAGCCTAGCGACAGAGTAAATCGCTGTCCTGCCAACGCCTCTTACTGGCTCCTAGGGGTAGAGCCTGCTCCTCGGCGAATTTGGTGACAAGAGGTGTGATAGCAGGCCTGGGAGCCCCAGGATCCTCTTCATTCCTCCACAATTGAGCCCTTCTCCAGCTTACCGCTAGCAGCGGCAAAGCGGGGGGGGGGGGAGTTTGCTTCGGTCGGGTGGTGTAGGTAAGCCTTCTGCACGGAGTGCCGGTTGCTGCAGGGAGTTTTGCTTTCATAGGGGAATTCGCCGCCGCGGGGTTTGTTTGTGCGGCGATTCCGTTTCTTTTTCTGTTTTTGTTTTTCTTTCGGCGGGAGTGGCAGCGGCTCCCGTTCCCCGCAGTTCTGGTTGTTCTGGGAATCGGAGGGGTCCGAATTTCTGGTTGCCGGACTTCTTGGGCTAGGTTCTCTTCTTCAGTCCCTCAGGCGATGGCGGACAAGGTTGCTGAAGAGTTTTTAACACAGTCTCACAGCTCCCTGGAAAGAGCGGGAACGGCGGCCATTTTAAATGAGCCTGCCGTTTCTCCTGCGCTGCAAGCAAAGCCTCAGAAGAAGAGATCTAAATCGCACAAAATTTCGGCGCCTGAAGAGCCAAAGCAGCAACCTTTGCCTTCATTGCAGGACACTCTGGGGGACGACTTCTCTCCGGATTTCATTTTGTCGCTACACAAGGCATATCTGTTAAAGAGGTCTCAGTTGTCTCACAGTCCTGTACCTGACTGTATGTTTGGGTCCAAAAATGATGGCCCTACAGTGGCAGACCCGGGGGAAGGCACCTCTTCTGCTGCTAAGGCTTTGGACAGTGGATTTGAGGCTACGGTGGCGCATAGTTCCTTTTCCCAAGGTGGGGAGGAAGGTGAGCTTCTCTCAGAGACAGGCTTTGATGCCTGGCCAGGAGAGTTGGAAGAAGGTGAGTTGGGTCTGGGAGAGGATCCCAATGTGTTTCGAGTTTTCCGTAAAGAAGAGCTGGGAGCTCTGATTTCTCAGTCCCTGGCGGCTCTTAATATAGTGCTCCCAGTAGTGCAGCAGGAACCTCTTGAGGATCCCTTGTTACAGGGGTTTCGGTCGGAGCAGAAGTGTTTCCCGGTGCATAGGGTTATTAAGCAGATGATAGAGTCGGAATGGGAGTGCCCAGAGGCTTCCTTACGAGGCGGTCGCACGATTGCTCGGCTGTACCCCGTTCCTTAGGATGAGAGGGACTTATTGCATATGCCTAAGGTGGATGCATTGGTTTCCGCGGTCACTAAGAAGACCACTATTCCCGTGGAAGGGGGTACAGCGCTTAAAGATGTGCAGGTTCGTCAGTTGGAGGCGCTGCTGAAGCAAGCTTTTGATTCCAGTGCCTTAGCTCTGCAAGCTTCCGTTTGTGGGGCTTATGTGTCCCGTGCCTCTATCCGTTGGCTACAAGGGGAGCAGAACCCGGATAAGGGGGTGGATGCTTCAGCGGATGTCGCTCAACTAGAGTCAGCGGCGGCTTATCTAGCAGATGCCTTTTATGATTTAGTGCGAATTTCGTCGAAGTCTATGGCTTCTGTGATTGCCGCTCGGCGTTTCCTCTGGCTTCGAAATTGGGCAGCAGATGCGTCTTCTAAGGCGCGTCTCAGTAAGCTTCCGTATAAGGGAAAGTTGCTCTTCGGGGAGGCGTTAGAGAAGATAGTTAAGGATTTGGGGGACTCCAAAAGGGGTCGTCTGCCGGAGGATCGTCCGAGAGCGGGGAAGCTGGGTTCCCTGCAAAGAGGTCAAGATAGGGATTTTCGCAGGTTCCGGTGGGCTCGTTTCACCCCTTATCAGCAGGGCCGTTTTGTAGCTCGGGGACAATCCTTTCGAGGAGCCAGGGGATTCAATAGGGGTTATTTTAATGCCCAACAGAACTCCACTAAGAAGCCTCAATGAAGTGAGGCCGGTCCAGGTGGAGGTTCCCGTAGGAGGTCGTTTGCAGAAGTTCCTCTCCACCTGGGCCAACATAACTACAGACCAATGGGTCCTGGAGATCATCAGAGACGGCTATGCCTTGGAATTCACGCATCCGGTACCAGAAGCTTTTGTCCTGTCTCCGTGCGGTCCGCAGGCAAAACGGGATGCAGTCAACGAGACCCTGTCGCGTTTGTTGCATCTTCAGGCAGTGGTGCCGGTGCCTGCAGACCAGTACGGCTTAGGTCGATACTCGATTTATTTTGTGGTCCCCAAAAAGGAAGGTTCTTTTCGACCTATTCTGGATCTCAAACACGTCAATCGGTGTTTGAGAGTGCCCCATTTCCGGATGTAAACCTTAAGATCTGTTATCCGGTCGGTGAGACAGGGCGAAGTTCTTTCTTCCATAGATCTGACGGAGGCGTACTTACACATCCCGATCAGAAGCGAGCATCAGAAGTTCCTGCGTTTCGCGGTTCCCATGGGGCATTATCAATTCCGAACATTACCCTTCGGTCTCGCTACAGCGCCACGAACGTTTACCAAGATTATGGTAGTGGCGGCGGCTGCCCTCTGAAAGGAAGGGATTCAGGTTCATCCCTACCTGGACGACTGGTTGATTCGGGCATCGTCTCGGAGGGAATCTCTCGCGGCCACTGCTCGGGTGTTGGAATTTCTCGAGCAATTAGGCTGGGTCATCAACCGCGCGAAGAGTCATTTGGTCCTGGCCAGGCAGTTAACCTATCTCGGTGCTTTCTTCAACACGGAGGTGGGTTCAGTTTTTCTTCCACCGGACAGAGTAAAGAAGATTCTGGCGCAGGTATCGGCATTCCTGCGCGTCAAGGCTCCGACGGCCTAGTGATATCTACAGTTGTTGGGATCGATGATGGCAGCGTTAGATCTGGTGCCATGGGCCAGAGCGCATATGCGGCCCCTGCAGATGGCCTTGTTGTCCCGTTGGTCTCCGCAAGTTCACCCTCTCTCCCGGAAGTTGGTTTGTCCGGAGGAGGTGCGTGTCAGTCTGCAGTGGTGGTTGGTTCCAGCTCATCTGCAAGCGGGAGTTCCGCTGGATCTGCCGGATTGAGTGTTGCTCACGACGGACGCGAGCCTCTCCGGTTGGGGGGCTCATTGTTTGGCACAGGTAACGCAGGGGACGTGGACGGAGGAGGAGAATAGTTGGTTGATCAATCGCTTGGAGCTCAGGGCGGTGCGCTTGGTGCTTCTGAAATTTGCAGCAGTGCTCAAAGGAAAGGCTGTTCGGGTTTTTTCCGACAATCAAGTGACAGTGTCTTACATAAACAGGCAGGGAGGCACAGGCAGTGCAGTCTTGCTACAGGAAAGTCAGCAGTTGTTTCTTTGGGCAGAGGCCCATCTCTTAGCAATTTCGGCGGCGCATGTGGCAGGAAAGGACAACATTCAAGCCGATTATCTCAGTCGGCATCGCCTGGACTCCGGGGAGTGGGAGCTCGACGGGGCGGTATTTCACGAGATTTCGCAGCGTTGGGGGCAACCAGTCATGGACCTCATGGCTACCCGGATCAATGCCAAAGCACTGCGGTTTTACAGCAGACGCAGGGAGCACATGTCGGAAGGTCTTGACGGTTTGGTGCAACCTTGGCCGGCAGATCAGCTTCTGTACGTGTTTCCTCCGTGGCCGCTCTTGGGGCGGATCATCCAGAGAGTGGCGAGTAACAGAGGCACAGTTGTTCTAGTGGCTTCGGATTGGCCCAGGCAGCCGTGGTATGCCGACCTGATGAGACTTCTCATGGCTCCTCCCTGGAGGCTGCCCGTTCGGTTCGATCTGTTGCGTCAAGGGCCGGTGTTCATGCCACAGGTGGATCGATTCTGTCTTACGGCTTGGCTATTGAAAGGGAACGCTTGCGCCGAAAGGGCTACTCGGCCTCGGTGATAGCCACTATGTTGCAGTCCAGGAGGTGGTCTACTTCATTGGCATACATTAGAGTGTGGAGAATTTTTGAAGCGTGGTGTAGCGAACGTCAAGTAAAGCCCTGGGGGCGGCTCTGCCTGACATCCTCGGTTTCCTTCAAGGAGGTCTAGAAAAGGGGCTGGCTCTTAGTACGCTGAAGGTTCAGCTGGCGGCGCTGGCCTGCTATAGAGGGAGAGTACAGGGCAGTCCGCTGTCCTCACATCCGGATGTGCTACGCTTCCTACGCGCTGCAAGAAACATTAGACCTCCAGTGAGACAAGTGGTTCCTCCTTGGGATTTGAACTTGGTTTTGCAGGCGTTATCGGAGCCTCCGTTTGTAGCTCAATCGTTGGAAAACAGCCTTCTTGGTGGCATTGTCTTCGGCTAGACGAATTTCGGATCTGCAGGCTCTCTCCTGCAGGGAACCCTACCTTCATTTCTCGCCAGAAAAAGTGGTGTTGCGGCCGGTGCCGTCCTTCCTGCCTAAGGTAGTCTCCTCTTTTCACGTGAATCAGGCCATTTCCCTTCCCACCTTCCGTGGGCTGGGAGACAGTAAGTTGGATCGTTCGCTAAGCCGGTTGGATGTCGGTCGCGTGTTGCGTCGCTATCTCAGAGAAACAGAGTCATTTCGTCAGTCCGATCGGTTGTTTGTTCTCTTCGGAGGGTCGGCTAAGGGTAAGGTGGCCACTAAAGCTTCTATCGCTCGCTGGGTGAAGCATGCGATACGTGCAGCATATGAATCAAAGGGCAAACCGGTTCCGGAGGGGCTCGGGGCTCGGGGCTCATTCCACTAGGGGCCAAACAGCCTCTTGGGCAGAATATGCCTTGGTTCCGCCGATTGATATTTGTCGAGCGGCGACATGGTCTTCGCTGCATACGTTTGCGAAGCATTATCGCTTGGATGTTCAGGCAAGAGATGATGCTAGAGTGGGGGCCTCGGCGCTTGTCGCTGGGCTCGCAGGACCCTCCCGGATTTAGGTACTGCTTTGGTACTTCTCAAATGTCCTGGACTGGCCCAGAGAGACGAATAGGAAGAAGAAATTAGACCTTACCTGCTAATTGTCTTTCCTTGAGTTCTCTCTGGGCCAGTCCAGGACCCACCCTAGTTGTCTGTGAGGCTTGGAAAGAAAGGAATCCTCGGAGAGGGTGTTGGGGTAGTTGACGGCGTACTGGAAGTGGATTCTGGGGGTCTCTTTATTAGATCACACAGATTTGTGAAGTACAAAGGAAAAAAAAAAAAGGAACGAAAATGACACACGTCATAAGTGATTTTATCAGTAGAGGGGGATCTTTCTGCTTTCGGTTGGTTTAGCATAAGGTGGTTTTTCCTTTTTTTTCAGGAACGGCTGTTTTATTCCCTGGGCGCAGTTGTCCAGTAGTTTCCGGTTGGTTATTTTCTTTGTTTACAGTCTTAGTGTGAATTTCACTGCTTTGCTACGGTATGACTGATTATCTGACACCAGGGGGAGCTGGGTAAGCTGTCAGAAAAACTTTCAGTATTCAGTCCTCAGCTGCTGGAGCGGATTGACCACCCAAATGTCCTGGACTGGCCCAGAGAGAACTCAAGGAAAGACAATTAGCAGGTAAGGTCTAATTTCTTCGTTCTTTACAGCGGCAAAACTTCATGTATCCTGCAGCTCCCCATGTTGTGTCAAGATGCCTAATCTTGGTGAGCAAAGATCGCTCTGGCATTGTTAGCAAACAGAGTGGGTCTTAGCAGGCTGGATGGACTATATGATCATGCATGAGATATATTTGCATTCACTGCCCCCATTGTATTGGAATTTATCTCATGCATATTCATTAGGGTTATCCTGAAAACCTGACTGGTTTGCGGCCCTCCAGGACAGGATTTGGAGACTTGTGGACTATCGCATCAGCCTTTCTCCCAGCAAACAGAGCCAGGTCCTTGTTGCGGCCCTAGTCTGGGAGGCAGAACTCCTGCTGGTATCAACCCTTTAATTTAATTTAATTAACAGTCGCTTATATACCGCACCTTCCAGAGATCAGAAGCGGTTTACATTTAACAACAATATAACAGGCTGTTGTCTGTTTTACAATGAACGTCTGAAACAGTGTAACTATTATACAACAAAACAGTCAGTAATCGTTTACAAGGAACGTCTTAAAACAAAGGAAAGTTGTTAAATAACAACATTTTGAGAACTATATACAAAATTGGGATATGCGTGCCTTATATAAGACGTATAAAAGCTTTATAAATTTCTAAACTAGTGAAAATCTTAGCAGTGAACAGTCCTAGGTCATGTCAATTTTGTGTCACTCTGTCAAACAGTGTTGTTATCCTTTATCTTTAGAGATGAGTTCTTTGTGGCATGAGTGGATTCAGCTAAACAGCAATGTGTCTATATACCTCCTAATGTAGCTATTCAGGTAGCAGGCACACCCAGAGTGAAAAGCTTGTTCTTCCCCCCCCCCCCCCTTGTTTCTTTCAGGCAAACGTGGTGTGTATAGTTTATGATGTGACAGATGGTGCCACGATAGAGAAGGTATGGAAATGTCTGTGGAATATTGCTCATCTGTTCTGCATCAACAGTTGTGTCCCTGCTCAGCTCTCTCTTCTTGCTCTGCTGCTAATGGAGACTGTCTGGCTGTCTGTCTCTTCCCACATGCTCCGCGCTGAGAGGAATGCCAGAGTCTGCTGGATCCTGGTATGGAGCGTGCTTTGCTTCGATTCAGCTTTCTGTGAAGCACTGCTATACTGTTCTGAATGTAACTGAGCTAATGTGTTTGAGAACGGCCGAAACAAATATGTAAATGTAAGATTGGCAAGGAGATGAGTGATGAGAGAGGTTCTTATAAAAACAGAAACGCCAGTATCGGGAATCGGTGACCCCATCATGTTGTGTTTCTCTCTCCTTGTATAGCCCAGCCTCTGTCAGGATCATCCCGTGTCTGGAAGTCACAAGTATCCTGATAAGAGCAGTGGGCAGAGAACCACCGCTGCTGCTTATAATCTTGGGCAAATCACTTAACCCTTCATTGCCTTAGGTGCAAACTTAGAGTGTAAGCCCTCTGGGGCTGGGAAATACTTACAGTGCCTGAATGTAACTTTGCTTGAGCTACTTCTGAAAAAAGCATGAGCTAAATTCAAAACTCTCTTCCCTTGACAGAGGTGTAGAGGAGATCTTAAGCTGACGAGCTCCTAGTTTCACAGATTTTTGTCTCTGAGACCCTTACGCGATTATTTTTTTGTTTTTCAGATCCGTACAAAATGGATTCCACTAGTGAATGGTGGTGCAGAGAAAGGTTCCAGGTGTGATGGGGAAACAGAGGCGGGCAGGGGGTCAGTCTGTGGTGGGTGGAGGCTGATCTACTAAAGCACAATAGGAAGCTGGTAGCTCTTTAGTTCATTGGCCTACACCCCTCCCCCCACACACCACAACCAGTGTGTGTAGTCATAGGTGCAAAGGGTATAAATGACAGCAGATGCAGGTCCAGGGATTTCCGCTGATCTCTTTACGGTCAATAGAGAGCATTATACTCGCACAATGTAACTGACAAACATTCCACAGGGTTGTACTCCTTCCTTTTGGATTACCAGAAACGAGCAATTGTCCAAACATGGGGATCCTGAAAAGGGTTGAATTAAACGGAATGATTTCTCCCATTAGCCAAACTGGCTGCACACAGCGAGGTATATTCTAATTTGTGCACCCAGACCCCTGTGTGCCCCGTGGAATCAGAATCGGGTCTAAAAGTACATGCAGGCCGAGACCTGATTCCGATCCGCCTTCACGTACATACCCATGCCCGGCTAACTCAGTCAGGCTCCTGAATAGAGCCATGGTGCCATGGCATTCCGTTGCCATGGCACCGCGCTCCATTCAGGAGCCGCAATCCCCGGCCGCTGACCACACTTTCCTTTCCCTGCAGCTGGATCCCTGATCTGGCTTTCTATGGCCAGGATCAAGCTGTGGGGAACCCCCTTCACCCTCTCACCTCACTAGCGCAGCCCGAGCCTGCTGTCTCCTGATGTCCAGGGGGACTTATTCCATTTCTGAGGTGAAATAAGTTCCCCGTCCAGTCTGCCGATCGCAGATGTACAGGGCCGACTTCAGAATCGGCTCTGTACGTCTGGGGTTATGGACCACCCATGCCCCGCCCTTGCTGCACCTCCAGAATGTCCCCTCCCGCCCCCAACTAAGCCTCCCCGTACAAACTCCTTGTTTGTATGAGGAGGCTTTTGCCAGGGATGGAAGGGGGCGAATAGACCCCAGTGTGTCCATCTGCCTACATAAGATTCTGAAAATGTCATCATTTCCTACTAGAAGTTTCATGAGTGTGTCCATTCGGCTCTACTCTGCTCAGTAGTGGGACTATGTTATGGGAAAGTCTTGAACTCTTGCTTTTATATCCTACTAATATTGACAGAGCTATGCTGTAATTCTCGCTATACATAATTTTTGGCTTTCACATTTGTCATTTGACTTTGTGCCATGAGCCATTCTTTGCAATGATAATTTGTCTCTCCTTTCCCAGAATTCCTATCATCCTAGTAGGCAACAAATCAGACTTGCAGTCAGGGAGTTCCATGGAAGCCATTCTACCCATCATGAACCAGTTTTCTGAGATTGAGACTTGTGTAGAGGTAAGACACTTCCCAACCTCTCCGCCTCTTTCTCCCTCCTTCCTTTTCTTGGTAGTCTCTTTGTTTCTTTTCTTTCTCACTTTCTCTCTTCTTACCCCTCTGATTGATGACATTTAGAGAAAGATTGCTTTGAAGTTGTGCTCGATACACCCATGGGAGGACATCTTGAAACTCCCTGAGTGAGCATGGTACAGAATCCTGTGCTAGCCCAGAAAATCTGTGAGGAGATGAAAATTTGTTCTCCATGATGTTCCAGTTTTGGTCTTAGCTTCTTGCGTGACTCCTTTGATGAATCTCAACCTCTATTCTTTTAGGACCTTCCTTTTCATAGTTTAAGATGAATCACGATTCCAGGTTCCTTCAGCTCTTCCTCAGAATGTTACCCTTTGTCTTGCATAAAAGCACCGAGAATGCCCCGCATGACAGGGCTGGATTTAAGAAGTTGGCACTGATAGGCAGACCTGGAGAGTGGTGGGACTAGGCAGTTTCTCACCAAAGATCTTAGAGCATGGTTGTAAAGCAAGTAGAATTGGGCTCCTGTTTAGCCCAGATATTTGGTGTCTTCAGAATGTGATGCCCTAGGCAATTGCTACTGTTGCCTGTGCCTAAATTCGGGCCTGCCAGGTGGGTGCAGGAAATCTGCCTCTTTGAAAGGCTCTCATTTCTGTCAGTGTTTAATAATTATCTATTTGTTCCAGTCCGTAAGAGGGAAATTGTGGTACTGCCTGCAGAGCTTTGCAGGTCTATGAATATTGTATTCATGAACCTACAAGCTAAATTTCCCAGAGAAATCTTCCTGAAGATTCAGGCTGTTGGGGGAAGTAGTTGAATAATACATGAATAACGGGTACAGGTGGGGATTAGAAGATGAAGTTCGGTGTACTTTCCGTCACTTGACTTAATCCTGTTTCCCGTGCGTGGCAGCTAAAAGTACTGTGTTAGCATCACGCGCGCTTCACCTGTACTGAAGGGGGCAGGGGCAATCTTCAAACAAGCTTTTCTACACAAGTTCAACTCAAGGAAAAGTTCTGAAAATTAGCCTGTAGATTTCTTTGATTTGATTTTAAAGTGTGGGGCCCTGGAGATAAGTCACTTCATAGACACTTGTATTGTCTGTGGGAGGCTATTGTATGATTTATAAGTCATATCTGTACAGTTTACTGATGAAACATGCCATCTCTTGCACCATTACTGCACAGCAAATACTGGTTGGCACTTAAGAGTGTTCTTTCAGGGGTGACATTATTAGCAGAGTCTAAGCTCCTGAAAGTCTTCCACAGCTTTACATTCTGTTGGCTAATTGAAGTTGCCACATAGTGCTTGGGTACTTTCACTGTGTGTAATTTTGTAGCTAGTTCACTTTGAAAGCCACATGGGTACTTTCTTGTTGAAAATCACCTAATGAACAGACAAACCTCTTCCAAAGACAGGGAAGCTATAAAACTAGAGGGCATAACATGAAGCTGCAAGGGGGTAAATTGAAAGGCAATGTCAGGAAATACTTTGTCACTGAAAGGGTGGTGGATGCTTGGAATGCCCCCCCCCCCCCCGATGGAAGTGGTGGGGGCAAATACAGTGACAGAATTCAAAATGGCATGGGACAGACACAGTGGATCCCTTTACAGCAACATGATAAAATCAAAATAAACTTAACTATCTAATTTCTCAACAAACAGGGGTGTCCTACACGGAGCGGTGGGTTCACCCCTAAACAACACATGGGGAGGGGTGGCCTGCATGGAGTGGCAGGTGCACCTACTCTTGCCATCTTACTGGGCAAACTAGATGGACCATACTGGTCTTTATCTGCTGTCTCAATCCAGTATCTTGGTAACATAGTATCATTTACTATGTTACTATGTATATTATGTATAGGGAAAGTGCCCACATGCTTTGCTCCTACTGTGTGCAGTCGGCTGAAGGGATAAAATAGTGGGTACTCTTTTTTTTTAATGCCAAATAAATATATGTTTCATTAATGGAGTGGAGGAGTGGCCTAGTGGTTGGGGCAAGGTACTTCAGGCCGGAAGGTCGGGGGTTCAAATCCCACTAGAGGACAGCAACCTTGGGCCGGAAGGACTGGGGTTTCTAGTCCCACAGGTGCTCCTTGTGGTCTTGGGCAAGCCACTTAACCCTCCATAGCCCATGTTCCCTGTAAAATAGTTATCTCCAAGTTATAATGCCCTGTTCAATGTAATTTCAGTTGTTCAATGTAAACCGCACTGATGCAGAATAGCGCGGTATATAAGAGAATGTAAATAAATCAATAAATAAATCATTTATTCACACGCTTATCTCATTTTACTCCCCTGATCTAAACATACCCAAAGTAGCGCCCCATTTTAAAGTAGGTAAAATAAGGATGGGTAAACATTTTTGCCACAGGGCCACATTAATGACCCTTGCCTAGGGGCATGGGCTGGTGGGAGTTCCCACACCCAGAGAGAGCCCTGAATTCACTGCATCTCGCCCTCCAGAGAAACAGAGTAGAGCACATCAGTCATAATACGCGAGCCCTCAGCAACAGTGGGCTTGATGCTCTCCAGAAGGCAACCGAGGAGTGTGATGAGACGGTGGTACTGAGCTAAATGTGCATGTGTTGCAAACCTTTTAGCTCCTCCGAGAGAAGAAATTCTCAAGCAGGCCAGTTTACCTGGATAAATCAATATTTACCTGCATAAATGCCTTTTTGAAAACTGTTCTCTCTATGGCTGTAGCTTCTTCATTGGAAGGCTGTGTAAATCCACCACTGATGGAGAAATTCTGCTTGCTAATGTGTGCTAATCCTTTTTATTCTTTCCCTTGCTTTCATTGCGCCAGTGCTCAGCAAAGAACCTGAAGAATATCTCGGAGCTCTTCTACTACGCACAGAAAGCTGTCTTGCATCCCACAGCCCCGCTTTACGATCCAGAGGAGAAGCAGGTCAGAGACGGCCTTCACTACCCACACTTCAAAGAGTCTCTTTCCTGCCTGCTCTCCCTTTTTTCGAGACTTGTATATGCTTTGAAGGTTGCCTTTACCCAAAATGAGATCTATGTAACTCCAGCTGTCATTTGCTCAGGTTTTGTTGCACAATGAAGGTGGAGTCTGAGATACAGGCTGTTCTTTTAGTTTAAATGTTTTATTGCCAACAAACTCAGATCAAGAAATTAATACAAGAGTGGTCAGCATGTGAGGTTTCTTAAACATGTCAACCCCCCTGGAAAAATTCACAAATTTACATTTTCAATCGGTATCCCCCCTCCACCGAAATAATAATCAACTCTTTCCTGGTGAAAGTATGAGTACAACATGCAAGGCATGGATGACACTGCCATGTTTCGAATCATCCCAGATACCAAATTCTTGTCCTTTTAGTAATTTTAATTTGTGCAAGCCCCTTGCCTCCCATGCCAGTGTAACCACTTTCTTGGCCTTCCCATCCATGCTACCACCCTTGAGTATACTGAAGCCACCTACCCCCTCACCCTCCCTAACCAGAGGGCGCGAAATTTTATCTTGCACTTGTTTGTGATTTTATGTGATAGATTATTGTGAGTGTATTGTATGTGATTTGCTTAGAATGATTACAGTAAATGGAATACAAATAGAACAAATGAAATGAAAGAAATTGGTGGATGGGTAGTGCTACATGTTAAGGATGGCATAGAATCCTGCTAGAAACAAATTGCACTATGAAGCAGTGACGTATATGGTGGAATAATCACATATTTCATGTTAGTTACAGCATCTAAAAGTACAAATAAGTTAAAACAATGCAAATACAATAATCATCATAAGCATCAAACTCCACTATAAAAATAAAAATCTACAGCCACACAGAAAAGAACATGAGGCACTTGGCATAATACAAAATGCAATGGGGGTCATTTTGGAAGCCCTATTTGTGCTTTGCATGTCTGAAAAGGGGCACAGATATGTCTCCAGAGCCATTTTAGAAGCTGGTTTGTGGATTCCCCAAAAGTGGCCAGTGAATGTGTAATTCCTCTATCCATGCATTTTTTCAAAAATGTACGGAAAGTATTAAGAGGGAAAAGCTCACTGAATAGCCCAATAGCCATCAGTACAATATGGGACTGGGTTTAGGGCGCAGCCAGGATAGGCTTTAAAATCATCTTGATAGTAGTAATACTCAGCTGCTTTCCAGATAACCCTTCCGCGTAGTTTAGGCCTGCTATTTAGGAATGCACACCAGAAAAAAATTGTCCACCATTGTGGAGCTGTTGCAGGATCTGTCAGTCCTGCTAGGAGTCCAAATGTGTGTCAAGGACGGAGTCCCTGAATTTTGACTTTTGTGTTTTGTTTGCAGTTAAGACTACAGTGCATCAGAGCACTGACACGCATCTTCAACATCTCTGACCAGGCTAACAACCAGATCCTGAGTGATGATGAACTCAACTTCTTCCAGGTGATCAAGAAGGGATAGGGAAGCAAGAGAGGGAGAGGCTTCAGAGGCCCATAAAAATGTTTCAAGATTTCTCATGCCATTCCATCATGACTCACTCATTTCTCTTGTGTGAGGCAGAAGTCCTGCTTTGGGAATCCCTTGGCTCCTCAGGCCTTGGAGGACGTTAAGACGGTGGTGTCGAAGAACACAACCGATGGAATACGAGACAATGGCCTGACATTAAATGGTAGGAACATATTTGGTGTCCTCAGTAATATAAAAGGGATTAGGGAATGACTGGGCCACTTAAGCTGTTGTTCCCTAAGGAAGTAGCATAGTTTGGTGGGATGTTTTGTGGACTGTTTTTCTCCTGGTCATGAGTATTTATCTTCATTTTTTTGTAATTTAATTTTTGTGTTTGTTTTTAAAAAATTGGGACTTCGCTGGCCGTTTCTTAGTGAGACTAGGGAGTAAGATTTAGATGAAACTAGTCTTACTATTTTTGGTTTATTTTTTTAAAATTATATGTTGAATTATGAATTATGTTAAACTGTTTTTATGAATTGTAATGAATTTGCATTTATGAATTGTACTTTAATATGCTGTATTAATTTTGTATTTATAAAATGTATTTCAATATGTTGTAAGCCAGTGATGTACCAAGGGCGAGTTGGTGGGTGGAGCCTGCCCTGGGTGCTGGCCGGGTGGGGGTGCACCCCCGCCGGACCCACAGAGGCAGCGTAGCAAACTTACCATTAAGTGAAGCACAAGACTTCTTCCAGGAGAGAAGGACGACCGGCCCTGGAACATGAGACACTTTGGCAAGCCAACTTAATGGTAAGTTTGCCACACTGCTGATCAGAGGGGAGGGGCACTGCTGAGGGAGCTGGGACCGCCACTGTTATAAGATGGTCTGACAGTCTTATGGGATTGAAAAGACAGGATGTAAGTACAAAATTAGATGTGTCTTAAAGTATGAAGGACTGGCTTGGAAAGCAACTTTAGTCCATTTTTCACTGGTTAGTTCAATTATTTTTCCTTATCTCTTTCTGCCTATGTTGCTATGATCCACACTACTAGAAAGGCAGTGGCTTTTAGACTGGAGCACCGTTCAACATTTTTCAGCCTCTAACTGTTTGCCGTAGAAGGCAATAGGAACATTATTTGAAGCTTGGTGGTTTAAATATACTAACCCCAGGGACAATTATCAGAAGTTTTTATATGAGTAACTGCATTTTGCTTATTGTCCTCCTTCACTCACTGTGGTAAAAGTAAGCAGCTGTTTTACATCGTGCAGGTGTTTGCTCATCGGGAAAGCATGAGATAGATCTACCCAACTGTATGCAGCTCTGTCTCTTGCATATTAATTACGGCTGTCCTGAAAACCTGGCCCGTTCGCAGCCCTCAAGGACTGAACTTGTGCATCCCTGTCTTACACACTACATACTGCTAGGTCATAAGGCCAGTTCAGTACTTGCTTTATTCACAACTCCCAGTTCCTGAGCGGTCCTCCAGTTTAGTCCTCCACATCAGGGTAGTGCACCTCCTCCTGCAGCAAGGAGACTGGACCAATCAAATCCTTTCCCTATGAGGATGTATACTACTGGAGCTCCCATCAGCCCCCCAGTGTGTCCAGTCTCCTTGCAGCAGGAGGCGGTGTGAGCCTTTCTGGGCTCACTCTGACTTTGAGACTTCATAGTTTTTTGTTTATTCTGTGCCTTTAAATTCCTATAAAGGAGGGAGCCGAGCTTGCACGGGTCGTCTGCCTGCTATTCGGCATTGGCGCTTCGGCTGCACTTATCTAACTGCTGATCTCCCCTCCAGCACAGTTCGGAGGAGGAATCGGGCCACACTCACCAGCTCCTGGCTTGGGGGGGTACCTTCAGGGTGCTAACTCAACTCGGAGGACCCCACGTAGCCTCGCACTCTGGTCGGTGTTCTCTCATACCTCGGAGCCTTTGCAGCTTCCTCCTTCGTCTGCTCAGCTCCGGGTTCGCGGTGAGTGTTATCTTCGCCAGTTTTGAGGGGCACCGGGCCTAAGCTAACGGCGTTTTGCTTTGCTTTTATTGATTTTATTTTTTTCTTTCCTTTTCGCGCCCTTTTTTTCGGCTCTTCGAGTGCCGGAGGCCATTTTTCTTTTAGCTCCCGCTTTTTTCCTCGGGGGCTGTGCTGCGGCGTGTTCGGCACGGCACGGCGCGTCCTGGCTCAGAGGGCCCTGCCTGCTTTGTTTATTGAGTGGTGCTGCGTCGGAGTGTGCTAATTTTAAAAAAAAAAAAAAAGAGAGAAAAACCGAAGGGGCCTTGCACTACGGGCTGGGTTCTGCAGCCCTGTTACTACTTTGGCCTGCTTTCTTCTCAGACGGCTCCAGATCGCCCTGCACTATTGCGGTTCTCTTCCCATGTCTCGTCGGCCGCAGTGCGTGATTTGTGGATCCCGCAAGGGCTCCGTCTCTGACGCGGGGGTTTGCAAGGGCTGTGCCTGCAATCCGCCAGAGCTGCAACAGCAAATGGAGACCAGCGTTCCTTTGGACCCCGTGCTCCCTCCTGTTTCAGGTGGTGAAGAACTGGCTACAGGGACTATCCTACCTTCCCTTCCCTCTGCTCCGCCTGCGCCAGGGAGTGCGCAGGCTTTGGAGCCTCGTGGGGTTCCCTGGGGGGATTTCTCTCCTGAGTTCGTGCTCCTTATGCACCAAGCTTTCCAGCGGGGCCGATTAGGAAAAGGATCTGAACCGTGCGCGGCTCCATCGGCTCCGCCGTCTCTCAAGGCCGAGGGGGCGAGAGTGGACATCCCTAGGGCCGCCAAGCGGCCTCGAGTTCCTGAACCGGAACTTTCTGATGTGCAATGGCAAGAGCCGGAATGGTCTGATGCGGAGTCCGATGACAGGCTCGAGGATTTGGAGGAAGGAGAGATTCCGGAACCTGAAGACCAGGCGCGGATCATCCGCGTTTTTCGGAAAGAGGAACTGATTCCTTTGATTACCGAATCTTTGCAGGCCCTGAATTTGACTGTCGGGCAACCCTGAGAAGAAGAGGTTTTGGAGGATCCTCTCATTCAAGCGGTCCGAGATTCTCAGACGGTGTTTCCGGTCCACAGATTGGTTGATCAGATGATACAGGCTGAGTGGGATCACCCGAATTCGGGCTTGAAGGGTATCTGAACGATGAATCGTCTCTACCCTCTGGTGGACAAGGAGAAATTTCGTTCGCCACGGATTGACGCAGCGGTTTCAGCGGTCACCAAGAAGACTACCATTCCGGTTGAGAGCAGCGCGGCCTTGAAGGATCTCCAGGACAGAAAGGTGGATGGTTTGTTGAAGCAGGCCTTTGAGACTAATGCCTTGGCCTTGCAGACCTCCATTTGTGGGGCCTGGGTTTCTAGGGCATGTTTGAGATGGGCTCAGCATTTGCGACAGGACTCCCGTTTGGACCAACAAGGATTGTTGGAAGTGGCTCGCCTAGAATCGGGGTCCGCCTATTTGGCGGATGTTCACTATGACTTAATCCGGACTTTGGCTAACAGCATGGCGTCTGTCGTGGCGGCGCGCAGATCTATTTGGCTGCGCAATTGGGCTGCTGATGGATCATCTAAAGCGCGCCTCAGCAAACTCCCCTTTAAAGGCAAGCTGTTGTTCGGGGACGACCTGGATAAGTTGGTCAAGGACCTCGGTGAATCTAAAGGCGGGAGGCTGCCGGAGGATAAGCCCCGACTGAATAGGGGGGTGTCCTCGGCTAGGGGTTAGTTTCGGGACTTTCGCAGGTTCCGTTCGTCCAGACTGGGGGGGTTCCAGCGCGGGCGACTGGCACCTAGATCCTCGGGGTTTCGAGGGTTTCGAGGAGCGGGTAGAGGGTTCTCGACTGCCTCCTCTTCGTCCTCCTCTTCCTTTAGTCGCAAACCGCAATGAAGCGAGGCAGACCCCGGAAGGAAGTCAAGTGATCGGAGGTCGGCTTCGTCATTTTCTTTCTTCCTGGGTCCGGATAACTTCGGACCAGTGGGTTCTCGAGATCATCCGGGAGGAGTACGCTCTAGAATTTGCCTGTCCTCTCCGGGATGCCTTCGTTCTGTCACCCTGCAAGGGTCCCCAAAAAGTGTTAGCCGTTCGCGCCACGTTGGACCATCTGCTGGCCTTGGGGGCGGTGGTGCTGGTTCCAGATACCGATCTCGGTGCGGGTCGGTACTCTATTTATTTCGTGGTGCCAAAAAAGGACGGGTCCCTCCGTCCTATCCTGGATCTCAAGGGAGTGAATCGTTGCCTTCGGGTGCCTCATTTTCGCATGGAGACTCTGCGCTCCGTCTTAGTTGCGGTGCGTCAGGGAGAGTTCCTCACGTCTCTCGATCTATCGGAGGCCTACCTGCATATTCCGATCAGGGCGGCTCATCAAAAGTTCCTCCGGTTCGCTCTTCCCTGGGGCCATTACCAGTTTCAAGTGCTGCCTTTCGGCCTAGCCACAGCGCCCCGTGTATTCACCAAGGTCATGGTAGTAGTCGCAGCGGAGTTGAGAAAGGAAGGGGTTTTAGTTCACCCTTATCTCGACAATTGGTTGATTCGGGCAAAGACCGAAAGGGAGAGTTTTCAAGCCACCGGCAGGGTGGTTGCTCTTCTGCAGAGTCTCGGTTGGGTGGTAAACCAGACAAAGAGCCGGTTAGTACCGACCCAGTCTCTCGAATATCTCAGAGTTCACTTCGATACGGCGAAAGGGTTAGTGTTTCTGCCGGATCGTCGAGTTTGAGCTTTGCGCCTTCTGGTTCGCAAGTTTTTGGCATTTCCGGCTCCGTCAGCTTGGTGGTACCTTTGGGTTCTTGGAACGATGGCGGCGACCCTAGATGTGGTCCCCTGGGCCAGGTTTCATATGCGTCCGTTGCAAAGAGCCCTTCTACGGCGTTGGTCGAATCAGACGGATTCACTGAGCAAGCGGTTGCCTTGTCCGAGGAGAGTGCGACAGTCGTTACGATGGTGGCTGAACTCGAGGACGTTGCAGACGGGAGTTCCTCTAGAGCAGCCGGTTTGGATGCCGGTAATAACGGATGCGAGCCTGACGGGCTGGGGAGCTCATTGCGACAATCGGTTCGCGCAGGGCGCGTGGTCCGCTCTGGAAGCTTCTTGGTCGATCAACCGCCTCGAGCTTCGGGCGGTGATGCGGGCTCTCCAGGCGTTCGAACCTTCAGTGACAGGCCGGGCTGTGAGGATCCTATCGGACAACTCGGCGACCGTTGCATACCTCAACCGTCAGGGCGGCACGGGAAGCAGAGCGCTGGAAGAAGAGGCCGACATGTTGTTCCAGTGGGTGGAACCGCGGCTGCTCGCCATTTCGGCGGGACATATCGCTGGGAAAGAGAATGTGATGGCGGATTTCCTCAGCAGCGTGCACGTGGATGCCGGGGAGTGGGAACTTCACCCGCAAGTGTATGCTCAAATAGTCCGCCGATGGGGGCCACCGATCATGGATCTCATGGCGACCTTTCGGTCGTCCAAAACCTCTCGGTTCTTCAGTAGACGGAGGGAACCCATGTCCGAGGGCATAGACGCTCTCATTCGCCCGTGGCCGACTCCCGGGCTCCTTTACGTCTTCCCTCCATGGGCGTTGATCGGTCGGGTGATTCAACGCATAGAGGCGCATCGGGGAAAGGTCCTTCTAGTGGCTCCAGATTGGCCCAGGCGTCCGTGGTATGCGGATCTAGTGCGGCTACTCGACGGAGTTCCGTGGCGGTTGCCGCTCCTGCGGAACCTCTTGCTTCAGGGGCCACTGCAGATGCCGCAGGTGGATCGGTTCTCGCTTACGGTCTGGCCATTGAAAGGGCTCGGTTGAAGCGGAAAGGATATTCTCCAGCTGTTATTGCGACTCTTCTTCGGGCGCGAAAGGTTTCTACGTCGCTCACTTATGTGCGCGTATGGCAAATTTTTGAGGATTGGTGTTCGAGGCACGATCTCCGGGCCGCGACAGCGTCCATTCCAGAAGTTCTCAGTTTCTTGCAGGACGGTTTTGACAAAGGTCTTGCTGCGAGCTCCCTGAAGGTGCAACTGGCGGCCCTGGCGTGTTACAGGGGTAAGGTCTTGGGGGTTCCCCTGGGGGCTCACGCGGATGTGCAACGTTTTCTGCGGGCCGTGTTTCGGCTGCGTCCTTTGCGCAGGGTAACCGTTCCTCCTTGGGATTTGAATTTGGTGTTGAAAGCTTTGGTTCAGAAGCCTTTTGAGCCTCTTAATCTTGCGTCTCTCAAGGATCTCACGTTGAAGACTGTGTTCTTGGTGGCCATCTGTTCGGCTCGACGTATCTCGGAGTTGCAGGCGCTTTCTTGTCGAGAGCCCTTCTTATCGTTTTCTAAGGACAGGGTGGTCTTGCGACCTGTTCCTTCTTTCCTTCCTAAGGTGGTATCTTCCTTTCATTTGAACCAAGCCGTTTTTCTTCCGGTCTTTGACTCTCCGGAGACGGGCGCCTCTGGCGGGTTGCATCGTCTGGACGTCCGGCGGGCGCTCCGTCGCTACCTCAGGGCTACCGAGTCGGTTCGTAAGACGGACCGGCTATTCATTCTGTTTGGTGGTAACCGTAAGGGTGAGGCGGCGTTGAAGTCGTCCATTGCTAGGTGGATCAAGGAAGCTATTGCGTCGGCGTATATCTTACATGGCCGGGCGGTCCCGGTGGGCTTGCGGGCCCATTCTACTCGGGCGCAGGCGACATCGTGGGCGGAGCACAGTTTGGTCCCGCCAGTAGACATTTGCAAGGCGGCTACGTGGTCGACGCTCCATGCCTTTAGTAAACATTACCGGCTGGATGTTCTGGCCTCCCGGGATTCTTGCTTTGGTTCGGCGGTTGGCTTGGTCCCTCCCGTTAAATACTGCTCTGTTACATCCCTGATGTGGAGGACTAAACTGGAGGACCGCTCAGGAAATAGAAATTACACTTACCTGGTAATTGTAGTTCCTGGAGGGTCCAGTTTAGTCCTCATTCCCTCCCGAAGATTCCTTCCTGTCCGTTCGGCGCGCTGATGCGGTGTGAGAGAGAGCTGGTTATGCGTTTGCCTGGGGTCACTCGAGTCCGGGGTTTCCATACCCTTTTGGTCATTTCTTTTTCGGTGCTGGTGTGGCAGTGCCTTCTTTTCGCTCTGTGGTCCAGGTGGACGCGGTGTGCACAGTTTCGGCTCCCTCGTTTGGGGAAGGAGTTGATTTATTGGGGGAGGGAGTTTCTTGATGTTATTCCTTTAAGTTTGCTTGTTAACCGTTCACTGGGGGGCTGATGGGAGCTCCAGTAGTATACATCCTCATAGGGAAAGGATTTGATTGGTCCAGTCTCCTTGCTGCAGGAGGAGGTGCACTACCCTGATGTGGAGGACTAAACTGGACCCTCCAGGAACTACAATTACTAGGTAAGTGTAATTTATATTTTCCTGTAGCAGCAGAAGGGCAGATTCTGCAGCAAGAGTTGGAAAATTTGATGGCAAAGTTTCTGTATTCCCTCGGCTTGCAACCTTGGGATCGTCTTTGACTCCTCTCTCTCCTTCTCCACACACATCCATCTGATAGCTAAGACCTGCCTGTTTCTTTCTGTATAACATCAACAAAATCTGCCCATTTCTTTCTGAACACACTACTAAGACACTTATCCACTCTTAGTCACCTCCCGTCTAGACTATTGTAACCGCCTCCTTGCTGGTCTCCCTTTGAATCATCTCGCTCCCCTTCAATCTGTTCAACACTCTGCTGCGTGGCTAATCTTCCGCCAGCCTCGTCATGCTCATATTACTCCTTTTCTCACGTCACTTCATTGGCTCCCTATCTGTTTCCACATCCACTTCAAACTTCTCCTGCTGACCTATAAATGCATTCACTCTGTGGCTCCTCAGTACCTTTCCTCTCTTATCTCTCCTTACAACCCCTCCTCAGGAACTCTGTTCTTTTGGTAAATTGCTTCTATCTGTGCCTTTCTCTTCTAGTGCTAACTCCAGACTTCGCTCCTTTCACCTTGATGCTCCTTATGCTTGGAACAAACTACCTGAGTCTGTACGTCAGGCACCTTCTCTGACCCTTTTCAAATCCAGGCTGAAAACTCACCTCTTCGCTGCCGCTTTTGTATCTTGATTCACCTGGTCTCCTTTGTGTTTCCTTACCATGCCCCCTAGATGTATCCCGTGTCTACAGCTACTATGTTGTTTGTCTTGACTAGGTTGTAAGCTCTGATGAGCAGGGACAGTCTCTTACATGTGTCTTTTGTAGCGCTGCATATGTCTTGTAGCGCTATGCAAATGCTCAATAGTAGTAGTAGTACATTTGCATAAACTTTCATATTTGCCAATTAAATTTAAATTTAAATGTCTCTTTATAAAAATAGTCATTTTCTGAGATTTATGTGTCCATTTACTACTGCTACTAATAAAAATCATTTGTATAGCGGCGCTACAAGGCGTATGCAGCGCTGTACATATAGATCTAAGACACAGTCCCCGCTCATCAAGGTTTACAATCTAATCAAGATGAAAAAACATCACAAACCTGGGGACTAGAGTATGGCAAGATGCACATAAGTAGTGGGTAAGAGAATGAGCATCAGGAGCCAAAAGCAGCCTCAAAGAGGTGGGTCTTCAGCCTGAACTCAAGTAGGGCCAGAGAAGGAACCCAGCACACCAACTCAGGTAGTTTGTTGCAGGCATAAGGAGCAGCAAGATGGAATGAACGAAGTCTGGAGTTGGCAGTGGCAGAGAAGGGCACAGATAGAAGGGATCTGCTAGAGTAGTGGAGTTCCTGAGGGGGGGGTGTAGAGTGAGATAAGAGAGGAAAGGTAGTGAGGAGTCACAGAATGAATGCGCTTGTAGGTAAGTAGGAGAAGTTTGAACTGGATGTGGAAACGGATAGGGAGCCAGCGAAGTGACTTGAGAAGAGAGGTTACATGAGCATAGACACACTGGTGGAAGATAAGCCGTGCAGCTACGTTTTGAACAGATTGAAGGGGAGAAAGATGATTCAGAGGGAGACCTGTGAGGAACATTTAATTTATTTGATTCTTTACGGGAAGGGGGAGTGATCTCGGTGATCAGTGTGGAGAAAGAGCCGAGGGGGTGGAGAAAAGGGAAAAAGATAGAAGGGATGGAGATAGAGAGGGAATCTTGGAAGTGAGAAATGGAGAAGGGGTTTAAGGCAAGAAAGGTAGAGGAATAGAGGAAGGAGGACGAGTGGAAGCTTAGAGGGAAGGGAACATAGGAAGGAGAAGAAAGGGGGAGGGGTCAGAAAGAGTGGATCATGGAGAGGGGGATCCACAGTTAGGAGAGATGAGAACAATTCATTCTTTTTTTTTTCTTTTTTTTAACTTTCACCCTCTTCTGATCTTCTTAGCTCCTTTGAGTTCACGCTTCTCTTCCAGTCCCCTTACTCACACCTTGCAGAACCTTCATTCGCATCACTCTCACTCTCCCAATCCCTTCACTGTTTTCCTCCTATCCCATCTTGACTAGGGGAACAAACAGTGGCATTGTGACATCTCGTGCTACATTCTTCCCCTCCATTAATGTCATAATGCGGAGGAGTAGCCTAATGGTTAGCGCAGCAGTCTGTGAACCAGGGAAGCCAGGCTTTGAATCCCACAGCTGCTCCTTGTGATTTTGGGGTAGTCACGTAACCCTTCATTTCCTTAGGTACAAACTTAGATCGTAAGCCTTCTGGGTGTAGGAAAATCATATTGTACTGGAATATAATTTGCCTCGAACCTCTGAGAAAGGTGTGATCTAAATCCAATTCTCTTTCCCTTTGAACTGTGTGTGGGACACTGTAATACGTGTGGTTAAAATAACATGATACCGCAGGCCTGGGTGCAGAGGATTTGGAGAGGGCTTGAAGCACAGCGCTGTCGCAGCCCTCCCAAGAAGCAGGGATCTTGCCAGGTGGCGAGTGAGGAGAGGGATAGACGGCTGCCATTGCCAACCTATCAGCCCCAACTTTCATGCAGCAGTTCTGTACGACATGAGGAATTCTATGGGAATATCCCGTGACTGCAGAACCACAGGAGATGAGCCCTAGCGGTGTTTGCTATGAGGCATATTTCACAATGGGACGTCCAAGTGCAATTGAGGACATCAAAGCCAGAACGTCTGGAAATAAAAGCAGGCATGTGCAAGGTCAGGCATGATTTCGGAAATGTAGATGTGCCCGATGTGGGGGGGTCCACCAAAGTAGCACAGCACCACATAAACAGAAGAAACCCAGTACTAAACTGTGGTATTAGAGAAGGAAACCTTTATTGCAAAACGCCCGATATGGACATCTATGTAGACATCCCCGGGATGTCTACTAGCATAGTGCTTAGAATAGTGGCTTAAGAGCAGGGTGGCCAGGGCTCAAATCCCAATGTGGGCCTTTGTGATCTAAGGCTAGTCATTTAATTCTCCATCTTCTCTATACTCTGGATGTTTTAAGGTGATAACGAGCACTTTCTTGATGCTTATTTGTGCCTGGAGCAGGTATAAACATGGATGTGCCTGCAGACATTTCTGAAATTGACCAGGGACGTTTAAGTCCATTGCTTCTCCCCAGACATGCCTCTGTCAGACCCCCTTGCCTAATTGGATGTCCCTGCACCCGAGACGTCTGTGAACATCATATGTAGAATGGCTACAGAGACATCTCAATGATTTCAATGTCCACGCGCATGTCTTCAGATGTCTCAATTACAACTAAAATGACCCTCTACGTCTATCCAGAGAAACTGATGTCAGATAAAAACCCTAAGATCTATCCACTCCTGCCATTTTCCCTGTCTGCTGTTTTCTGACAGTCCCTTTTCTTTCCCATCGCTAAAGATGCTCTCTGTATTTTTTCCCAAGAATCCTGGAATTCCGTAGCCATTTTTACCGCGTGACCTGCATTAGAAGGTTGTTCATTCACCTTTCCTTGAAGAAACCGTCTCTGACTCTTCCACCTTTGTATCATATCAAGGACCCCAGTCCATTTATGGAATAATTTGATATGACATTTTATCCCACTTTAGCTAGTTACAAGGCAGTATGCACAGACAATTAAACCAAATCACAAACAACATACAAAATGCATCCAAATATTACCACACAACTTTCTAAGTAAAACATAGTAAATAGATTAAATGAGATAACAGCTATTCTAAATGTTCTAAAAAGTTGAGCTTTCTTTCCATATCATATTCCCCTGAGGATTTATTTATTTATTTTATTTATTTATTTGCAGTCTCTTTTATACCGCGCTATTCGATTTGATGAGAATTGAGATATACAGTACTAGCAATCTCCAGGAACAAGCAGGAAAGTAGTCCTCACATATGGGTATCGTCAGTACTGACGGAGCCTGCTCGGGAACGCTCCCCAGCGTCCAATTAGAAAGCTTTTGGGAGCATCCCACAGTGCCTGCGTGCTGCCTTCCCGCCTTTCCCAACTGCCTCTCTCCAGTTCTTCATTTTCCGTGGAGCCAGCAGGTCGTTTTTCCTGTCACCGCAGAAATTATCCCATTTTTTATTCTTTTTTGTGGTAGCGTCTGCCTTCCCTCGATGCTATACCGGTACCGCCGGTTCTTTCTTTCTTTCTTTCTTCTAAAAAAAAAAAAATTTTAATCTTTTTTTTCTGGAGTTTCCAGCCTTTTTTTCTTTCGGGTGCCACACGCCATTTTGGGCACTAGGCCCAATTTTTCCTCAACAATGGAAAAACCCGCTTCGGGTTTTAAAAAGTGTTCCAAGTGTGGCGGTACCATCTCCGTCACCGACACTCACGAGTGGTGCCTCAAATGTTTAGGTCCTGACCACTCCATCTCGGAGTGTGTTGCCTGTGGGATGATGACGAAGAGGGGTTGGCAAAACCGAGCTGCTAAGCTTAGCACCCTTTTTACCTCCGATGCAGCATTTGTGGCATCGACGTCTTCCAGGACTTTGTCTTCCTCCCATGGATCTCAGGTAACTAAACATAAATCTGGCCGGTCCTCAAAGGGTAGATCTCCTTCCAAGCATCGAGATGCCTCTGGCGTTGCCCTTGAGGGACTTGTACCGGCAAAATTGCCCCGGCGGGAGGTTTCGGCTTCCAAAGCACTATCGGGGCTCTAGGATGTTCTCGAGGCCTCAACCTCGGCAGAACTACTGGTGCCATTCTCTGGGGTACTGGCCGCTTCGTCTGGTACCGATACCCAGGCATCGGCAGCATCAATAGACCAGAGATTCTTGGCTATTGAACGCAGTCTGGCGGCTCTCCTTGCGGCTTTGGTGCCTTCGGGACCGCTTCAGACTGTTCAACCGGTATCGGTACCGGTACCGACAGCATCGACATCGGCGACTGTGTTACCGACACCGAGTCATGCTATTTCCTCCGGTATCGACAGGCCAGTACCGGTATCGTGCTTTGCAAGAGCACCCGGACAGGAGATATTTTGAATCCTCCGATGAGTCTGAGGATTCTGACAGCTCTGTCGGTACCGGAGTACTTCTCTCTGAGGAGCCTTCCTCTCCTAAACGTAGGATGTCTCCTCCGGAGGATATAGCCTTTCAGGATTTCATCCGGGAGGTGGCTAGAGGTCTTTCCATCAAAGTGGCTCCTGAAACAGAGCCCAGAGCAAAGGAGTTGGAGATTTTACAGTATCCTAAAGCTCCCAAGGAGGCAGCTACTTTGCCTATTCATGAGATCTTGCATGATCTCATGTTAAGAATGTGGGAAACACCTCCTCATTCTCGTAGGCTTGATACCATGTATCGAGTACCTCCTTGTCCTGGATTTCAAAAAGCTCAGTTACCACACCACTCCATGGTGGTGGAATCAGCTATGAGAAGGATCAAGAGTGCAAAAAGACATGCATCTAATCCTCCAGGTCGCGAATGTAGGACTCTTGATGCCTTTGGGCGTCGAACCTTCCAGGCCTCTATGCTTTCTGCCAGGATTAGTTCCTACATCTTATACATGGGAATGTTCCTTAAGGAGGTTACAGAAGATCTAGAGCTTATGAGCCTTCTCCTTCCTGATGATAAGAGGCATGATTATTTTACACTTGTCAAACATGCCCAAGATGTTTCCAAGTTTGTTAATCGTGCAGCTTTTGACTGCTTTGAGTGCATAAGCAGAACCTCTACCATTGCCATAGGTGCTCGTAGGATTGCCTGGCTCCAGGCATCTGACTTAGAACTCTGGGTACAGGACAAACTGGGGAATATCCCTTGCACAGGCGAAAATCTCTTTGGCAAAAATTGTCAAGAGAAAGCTAATGAGCTGGTTGCTGATAACACCACTTTGGATAGACTATCCAAGGCTACAGCTGATTCTGCAAGGAGAAAATCCTACAAGAAACCATTCTTCTCTAAAAAGAAGAGGTTTTACCCCTCCTATACCCAGCAGGTGCATTCTGCAGGTCAGTCTGCCTGAAAGGGACAGCAGCCACCAAAACAAAGGAAAAGAAAGACTGCTAAGCCTCAGCCGGCCCAGCAGACTCAGCCTCCACAGGGGCTTTGACTCCCATCTAGAGAACTTGGCCTTCCTGGCCCTCAACGGGCCAGGGCCTTCCACCATTCCAGGAAGGTTGTGTCATTTTGCCCCCAGATGGGATCAGATAACTGCAGAAGAATGGACTCTCTCCATTGTAAGAGAGGGGGTACAAGCTTCCTTTCCTCAACATGCCCCCTCCTACAGTTGTAAGACGGTTCAATTCTTAGACTTCACTCGACACTCAGTTGGGTCAAGAGGTCAGTTTACTTCTTGCCCACGGGGCAATAGAAGACGTACACATTTCCCAACAGGGTACAGGGTTTTACTCCCCCTATTTCCTTATTCCAAAGAAAACAGGAGGACACAGACCCATTTTAGACCTCAGAGAATTGAACAAATTCCTGTTCAAGGAGAAATTCAAGATGATTTCTCTGGGAACTCTTCTGCCATACCTTCAGAGTCAGGATTGGCTTTGTTCTCTAGATCTCAAGGATGGGTACACTCATGTTCTCATCCATCCAACTCACCGAAGATTCCTTCGGTTTCTATTTCAGGGGAAGCACTACCAGTACAGGGTTCTTCCTTTTGGCCTGGCCTCAGCACCAAGGGTGTTTACGAAATGCATGGCTGTGGTGGCAGCATTTCTTCCCACTCTAGGAATATTCGTCTTCCCCTACTTAGACGACTGGCTCATTCTAGCCCCATCAGAGTCAGAGGCCAGAATTTCCCTATCTTACACAATGCGTATCCTTCAGTATTTGGGCCTGGTCATAAACATCCCAAAATCCAACCTAACTCCCACTCAGTCTCTAGAGTTTATAGGAGCTGTGTTGGATACCAGGAAAGCAAGGGCCTATCTTCCACAGCCCCACTGCCTTCGCATTGTGCAGTTAGCTTCCCAAACAGTGTTAAAAACTCATCTCACTGCTGGGGAAATGTTACTAGGCCACATGGCATCTACTGTGCATGTGGTTCCCTATGCTCGCCTCCATATGAGAGCAGCCCAATGGACTCTATCCACTCGGTGGACTCAGGCATCAGGCTGCCTGTCAGACAAAAT
This sequence comes from Ichthyophis bannanicus, assembly GCA_033557465.1. Lineage (NCBI taxonomy): Eukaryota > Metazoa > Chordata > Amphibia > Gymnophiona > Ichthyophiidae > Ichthyophis > Ichthyophis bannanicus. Next base: position 178,010,242 of record CM066044.1, read on the forward strand.
AGCAAACACAAGTCGCCTTATTTTGTCCCTACAGTGGTGGCAGTCAACCCGAAACCTTTTGGTGGGGTCCCCTTTCCAACAGCCCCCACCCCAGGTCACTCTAACAACAGACGCCTCACAGGTGGGTTGGGGAGCTCACCTGCAAGATCTCTCTACCCAAGGCACCTGGACTCCACAGGAGACTCATCTACACATCAATCTCTTGGAATTCAGAGCAATCTTCCTTGCTCGTCGAGTGTTCCACACCCAGCTGAGGTACAAGACAGTCCTAATTCAGACGGACAATCAAGTAGCTATGTTCTATCTGAACAAGCATGGAGGAACAGGCTCTCTGTCACTTTGCAACGAAGCTTTGCGACTATGGGCCCTCGCCAGAGAGCATCAGATTCATCTCCTTGCGGTGTATCTGCCAGGCATTCAAAACTCTTGGGCAGACAGACTCAGTCGAGTTCTGCTTCCACACAAATGGTCTCTCCGTGCAGATCAGGTAGCCAAAATTTTTCAAATTTGGGGAACTCCAGACATAGACCTCTTTGCGAGTCCGCTGAATGCCAAACTTCCCCGGTTCTGTTCCAGAATTTCGGCTCAGGGTTCTCAGGCCAGGGATGCTTTCCTTCTCCATTGGGGTCAGGATTTCCTATATGCCTTTCCACCCATTCCCCTAATTCCCAAAACCCTATTCAAGCTTCAGAGAGACAGAGGCCATATGATTCTCATAGCTCCACATTGGCCACGGCAGGTGTGGTACCCTCTGCTCCTACATCTCTCTCAAGCTCCATCTCTGGAGTTAGGATCTGCTCCAGATCTCCTGTCTCAGGAGGATGGGATGTAGTGGCATCCCGATCCCCACTCTCTGCATCTCAGGGCCTGGTTGCTGAGAGCCTAGACCTTCATGGTCTTAACCTTTCTCAACAAGTAAAGGATATCCTTTATGCTTCCAGGAAACCTTCCACAAGACGCTCTTATGCTTTCAAGTGGAAAAGGTTTTCCATCTGGTGTTCGCAGAAGGGTCTTGACCCCACTGGCGATACCTCTGGGATCATTATTGGAGTATCTCCTTCATTTATCTAATGCAGGGCTTAAGTCTAACTCAGTAAGAGTCCATTTAAGTGCTATTTCAGCTTCTTTCAAGCCTTTAAATGGACAACCTATTTCCTCTCATCCTCTCATAGTGAGATTTATGAGGGGCCTTCTTCTTACTAAGCCTCCCATTAGGCCACCACCGGTGGCATGGGACCTAAATCTGGTTCTTGGGCAGCTCATGAAGCTGCCTTTTGAACCTCCTTGAAATTCCTTTCCTGGAATGTTGTCTTTCTCATTGCAATCACATCAGCACGTCGCATCAGTGAGTTGCAAGCATTAGTGGCTGATCCTCCTTATACGAGGTTCCATCATGATAAGGTAGTCCTTAGGACTCATCCACAGTTTATGCCAAAGGTGGTCTCGCCTTTTCATTTAAACCAAGCGGTTTACCTGCCTCTATTTTTTCCAAGGCCTCATGCTTCAAATGTAGAAAGGAATCTTCATACTTTGGACTGTAAAAGAGCACTTGCTTTTTACTTTCAAAGGACACGGCAACATTGAAAGTCCTCTCAACTCTTTGTTGCTTTTGGGAGGAGTGGTCTAGTGGGTAAGTCAAGGTACTTCAGGCCGGAGGGCCGGGGGTTCAAGTCCCACCTGGGGACAGCAATCTCAGGCCGGAGGGACTGGGATTTCTAGTCCTATAGGCACTCCTTGTGGTCTTGGGCAAGCCACTTAACCCTCCATTGCCCATGTTCCCTGTAAGTATTAGCATATGTGTCTCACATCCCCTCATGTTAAATGTATCCCCCAATTGACCGCTTTGACCCAGTGAAAAGCGGGATATAAATACAGCTAAATAAAATAAATAAAATTTGGGACTTCCAGTCTCCAAGAGAACATTGTCCAACTGGATTGCACAGTGTATTTCTTTTACCTATCAGAGTAAGAACTTTCTCTGGAAGGCTATGTCACAGCTCACAATGTGAGAGCCATGGCAGCCTCAATGGCTCATCTACACTTTGTGTCTATCGACGACATCTGTTGAGCAGCTACTTGGGCCTCGGTTCATACCTTCACAGCCCATTACTGCTTAGACAAGGACTCCCGCCGGGATGCCTTGTTTGGTCAGGCTGTTCTACAACACCTGTTCCATACTTAATCAACTCCTACCCACCATCCCCGGTAGGATGCCAGAGATCCATGGGGGGAAGTGGAGCCCTTTCACAGGGGCACACAACTTCTGGGGTCTCTCCCTGGCATCTGTAGCTAGGGAGTCCCCATATGTGAGGACTACATTCCTGCTTGTTCCTGGAGATAGCATAGTTACTCACCTGTAACAGGTGATCTCCGGGAACAGCAGGAATTTAGTCTTCACAACCCACCCACCTCCCCTAGGAGTTGTATCTCTCTTTTCTTTTCTTTCCCTCTCTCTCTCTCCAGTTGAGTTTTAAAGCTGAGACAGAGGCAGTTGGGAAAGGCGGGAAGGCAGCACGCAGGCGCTGTGGGATGCTCCCAAAAGCTTTCTAATTGGACGCTGGGGAGTGTTCCCGCGCAGGCTGCGTCGGTACCGACGATACCCATATGTGAAGACTAAATTCCTGCTGTTCCCGGAGATCACCTGTTACAGGTAACTATGCTAAACAGAAAGTGGAACAAGGCAGTGGGACCCAGTGTGTGATATTACTGGAGTTTAGAGAAACGCTAACAGTTTCAGTGCTGCTCACTATCCATTCAATCAATGTGTGGAAATTGGGAAGGTTCCTAAGTCTGGAGAAAGACAACTTCTAGCCAAGCTAGTGGCGGGAAAATTATTGGAATCTGTAACAAAACAAAAATATTTTGAATCCAGCAGATGACAGGATCTGAGGCAGCATGAATTTGCCAAAGAGAAGTTGTGTCCAATAAATGCATTGATTTCTGAGACTGAATGATTATGAAATTAGATAAAGAGAGAGAGTATCTGATTGGATTTCAGTAGTCATTACCACTGCACGCAGGAGACTCATAGCCAAGCTGCAGCCATAATGGACAAGGGGTGAGGTGGCAGTAATGTGAGAATCTGGGTTAGCTATGGGTTGGGTGGAAGGTAACGTTGGCAACTAAAATTCAGTTCAGAAGACTCAAAAGTGATAGCCTCTCATAGAGCCAAACTGGGCCATCTCACCAAATTTGTCTGCTCTTGTATACCAGTCCCTAGTTCTTCCTTCTTTTAAAAAGAACAGATTTATTTAGCAAAAAGGCTTGAGAACCACTGCTTTGGACCATGCTGCTCTATAATTTATAATAATCATTTTGTGGCGCAACTGGGTTACGCAACTATACGATGGTGATTAATGTCTTTGGGGCAGGAACTTATCACACCTGCCTTCCCTAGTTTGTAGCCCTTTGCCCTAACCATTAGGACACTCCCTCCTTTAGCTTTATCCCTGGCAGCAGGCTGGAAAGGAAAGCCACTGATGAGACCGACCTGTGCGCCTGCAGACGTTATCCTTCCCCTCAGGAGACCCGGGCACGTCACCTCAGCATACCGTACTGGCACCAAAATAGCAAGATGTAATCTTGGGTGTCATGCCACTGCATTATGCCAGACCACAGGGCTGTACCTGGTACTTTCTTCCTCCTGTGCACACCCCTGGGAAACCTGAAATCCCCTTCTTGAATGATAGGGTACACGAATCATCTAAAGGCCGCTTTATGACAGAGCTCTGGGGATGACACGGACTGTGCCCCATCAGTGCAACACTGAAACATAGAGACCACGCTCTCTGCATTTCTTTCTTTTTCAATTTTGTAGAAGTCGCTGTGTTTTCATGTGCATCTCTGCAACTAGAATTAAGTATTTGGCACATTATTCCTCTCCTGCTCTCTTTGGTAGTCGTCAGTACTATGTCAAAGCTCTGTCCATCTGCCATAGGGGACTATGTGTATGTAGAGGACCCTGCAGCCCTCAGGATCTGGCTGGATTATTAAATACATATGTTCAGATGGAAATCATAGTATTAAAGGCAGTAACCATCTCTCTTCTGTGGTTGCAGGCTTCCTCTTCCTGAACACACTCTTCATCCAGCGGGGACGGCATGAGACCACCTGGACCATCCTGCGCCGTTTTGGGTACAATGATCTTTTGGAACTGACAGATGATTACCTCTACCCACCGTAGGTATCTGTAAGGAGAATCACAAAGGACCTCTGCACTGATTCCCACACATTTCTAACTATGGCATTGGTTAGGGAAGCAGGTTACAAATCCTGCTTCTCCCACAGATGCTCTTTGTGACCTTGGGCAAGTCGCTACACCCTTTATTGCCTCAGATACAACTTAGATTGTAAGTCCTTTTGGGCAAGGAAATAACTTGCGTTCCTGAATATAACTCACCATGAGCTCAGATTTGGAAAAGCCGAGTCATTAAATCTAAAATACAAATCCAAACCACAGCCTGCTTAATTAGCATATGCATAATTCCAGATTTCATTTGGACTGGCACATACCGTCAGCCATGCCTCTTCTCATTCTGTTTATTCCTGGCATGATGGTCTTCCTCACTCCTTCATGTCTGGCTACATAGCTGTGAGGGTGAGAGTTTTCTAACACATTTTTGGCAAGTAATGCAGCAGCGGGAGTGTGAGAGCGCTTTACAGAGCTCATTTTAGCACTACTATTTGACTGACACCGTGTTGTCCTGTAAGTACAGTTGCGCGTGCTTTGTCAGCCATGCTCCCAATTATGAATTGCCTAGAGTCAGGATCTGCACCTTACTGTTCAGCTTAGAAACATCCTTGGGGGCTTTTTGTGTTTTTCTAAAATAATCTCATCAATGAATTGTTTTCACTCATGTCATCCATTTAACAGGAAATGTGGTTAAACTTCATGATGACCTACTGACAAAGCAAAATCCAGATTTGATTCTGGACCCAGCTCTTGATCCTCAGGCTGGGCAGGGTTGGGTGCACTGTCCCTGGGAAGTTGTCCTACAGTGACACTTACTGACTAGTACACTTGTACCAGGCTCTGCAGGGTCCCACGTGGCATGTTTCTCAGCTGAGGACCAGGCTAGGGTGCGAGAAGGAATACAACAAAGAGGAAAATCCTAGTAAACTTGCAAATGATGGCTCAGATTGTCCAAAACGGCTGTCAAGCTGGATGCTCAATGCTAAGCAACAGGAAAATGATCAGCAAAGTGAATTACAAAAAAAAAAAAAAGACAATGTAGCAGGTGATTGACAGGGATGATGAGGAAAGCTCTTGCTGCAGTAAGGAAGGAAACTATTCTCTTTAGGGAGATCTCGAAAGCAATTAATGGGGGCCTGTGTGCTAGGAGAGAGAAGGCAACATTCAGGGTTCACAAGACATGTGGTTTACTTCCAGTTTATTCACTTCTAACCACATTTGGTTTTTTCTTCAATTTTTTATTTATGCAGAGTCTTCAAAATTTCATACAAGAACATTATTTTGAAAAGAAACAGGTAATGCGACCAGAAAATTCCTCATACATTAAGAGCAGAATATATTTTAACGAGAACCTACAATAGCGCGGGGAAGCATTGCCACAAAATAATTACATAAATCAAATTATTGTAAAAAGGCAGATACGGAGATTCCACATGGAATCGCCAAAAAGAGAAAGGGACCAGGCTGCACCTCCAGGTCCACTCTAGAGCTTCCTTCTGCCACCCACTGAGAAGAGGCAGAATAAGAAGAAATCAAGGAAGACGGCTGCTGTGGTTCAAAAAGACACATAAGTAGACCCACCCAGCTTAATTTAGGCACTTTCAGGGCTAAGGTAGAAAAAGTTACCACCCAACTGTAATGCCCCCGATCTCAATGGGAGAAATTGCTTTCTTTGTTTCTGAGTAATTCTAAACACATCACGGAAAATCCTTATCCTGCAGTCCTTAAAGACAGGGTTTTTACACCTAAAATACATTTTCAAGAGCCAGTCTCTATCAGGTTCAAGAGCTAAGGAAACCAAGAGAGTGGCAGAAGATTTTGAATCAGGACCAGACTGCTCCAAAAAAACTGCCAAGTCCAAACTATCAGTTGAAATATTAGAGGACTGATCTTTCACTGCGCCAAACTTAACCTTAGCGGTGGGTATGCAAAATATACTTGTTTAAAGGGGGAACAGATTCAGGAGGGATTTTAAAATTACAAATCAAAAACATCTTGAAAAGTTTCAAGCCAGATATGGAAGGAACCTTAGGAAAATTCAGGACTCTCAGATTCCTCCTCCTCGAAACGTTCTCAAGCTTCCTGTGAATTCTAGCAGAGTCCTTCATGACCCCAAAGATTTTCCTGCAACTATTCAGCTTTAGTTTCACATTTAAGTCTTTCAAAGTCAAATCATGTGCCTCCACGTTATGTTCAGTTTGGGAAATCACAGACCCAAACTTTTGAATCTGGCCTAATAAAGAGTGCTCAATCATAACCAAATCGTCCCAAAGTGATTCCAAGTTGAAAAAGTTAGGTCTCACCAAAAGAGACCGTAATGGTGCAGGAGCAGAAGCCTCCCTTGGTGTGCCAGCTTCCACGGCACCTCTGCCAATTGCTGCGATTCAGTCAGGAGCAAGGAAGCTCCACTTCTTCAGAAACTCTGGGAGCCAGGCTCAGCATCCAGGTTCCACTCGCAGCGCTGAACTGTTGCAGCTGGGTAACACCTTTGGTTTTTAACTATGGTATTTCACACCTCCATGCTGCCTCTATCTTTGCAACCAGCTAGACTGGAAGGATTCAGTACTCTGGGCTCAGTGCGACGTCCTGGTCTGGGGAAAGCGTGAGCTGTCCTTCTGCCGCTATTCGCACCGAACTGCCCGGAGTTCCCTCCCCACAAACTGGCTTCAGGAAGGTATCCATCAGCCCACTGCATAGCCTTCCATTTATGTGCTGAGTAAGGCATTGACAATCAGATAGGAAAATGTAGATCTGCATAGCAGCCAAGCGTTGAACAAAGAGAGACTGCTTACGCCATCTTGCTTCCCCTAATCACATTCATTTTTAAATGCAGAATAGCCTTGGAGAAAGGAGAAGGAACAGGGGCCTTTTTTCAAGTAGGAGTTGAATGATGCACAACAAAATTCAGCTTTGATGTGGAGAAAGTGATTTTCAGCAGACCGGATGGCAACGTGAGGTGTGGGCTTCTGGGCCCCAGGTGCTAAATTGCTTGTTGCATGGCACAAATTGGTGATGTTTGAGCTGTTCCTGGGCAGTGGAAGTGTCCTGGGGAACCAGAAGGTGGGTTCATGGCAACAAAGAAAATGTTTGCTCAACTGCAGGATTTTAGCTAAATGGCTAGCAGCCAGGAATGCCAAGAGCAGGCCATAGTGGCGATGGCAGGACTGGGAGGGAGGAGGCCATGTGATGCAGCCACGAAGGCTGGCGCCAAGGAGATGAGCGATGAAACCAAGAATGGGATCTGCGGCAGAGCCAAGGCTAGCCTTTAGAAATGGAGGAAGAGATTGTGACATTGGGGGGCAGACCTCCAGTCAGCTGTGGGAACTTGGGCAACGTATTGAAGACAGAGAGCAGTGCACAGAGGAACAGGCAGAGATGTGCACAAGACTGGATAAAAGTTTAGAAAAGGTGCAGCATCTGCAGGAAGAGCTCTATGATAAAGTGGAGGACCTTGAACGTCGAAACCAGTGTTGCAACTTCCGGTTCTGGGGGGATGCCAAAGTCCCCTGAGTATGGAGATTGTGAGGACATGGTACAGCAAATATGCATGGCACTCCTGACAGGGGAGGCCTGGAGTAACAAGAAGCAAAACTTAAATATTGAGCAGACGCACTGAGTCATGGGGCAGCAAACCAAACAGGCAAAGAACATAATAGCCTACTTCCATAATTTAAAGGACAGAGAGAGAGAATGGCTCAGAACATGCCAGGCAGGCTCTTTCAAGAGGGAAGGTAATAAGGTGGAAGTGTTCCAAGATCTTTCCACCATCATGCTCAGGAAGAGGAGAGAGTTGCAGTTGCTGACTGCCAAGCTAAGACTGGATAAAATGCTATACCGTTGAGTGTTTCTCTTCACCCTGGCGTTTAACTACAATGGGAAAGCGTACAGGAAAGAAGACGTGCAGGCATTGAGCAAAGACCTAGATATTGTGGACTTTAGAGTGGACAGAACTTCAAAGCAAAGGGCTCTGCTGAGCACTTTGAGATGGCAGTGTGTCCAGTGGCCGGGGACAGCTGAAGAGATAATCGCTGGATAGAGGATCAGTAGAGTGATATTTTTGGACTGCTTGTGGGGGACAAGGGCTAAATGTTTTTGGGATGGATGATGTAGAGACATGCTGTGAGTTGGGAGGAGTGAATGGTTGGGTGGGATGAGAATGCTGGGTAGGGAGTGGAAGGGTATATGAATGGCTAGTGATGTGTAGGATTAAATGTGTCTGAGGGAAGGAGGAGACTGAATGGCTGATGGGGGAGGGAAGAGGAGTGAGTATTGTGAAGAGGCATGTCAAGTTAGAGGGCTGCCTGGTATGTGAGGGGAGGTAGTATGGTAATAACTAGGAGATTGGGAGCTCTTCTCAGTGACAAAGTAATAGAGGGCCACCCAGAGGGATGGAGAGAGAATGGTCTGGGAGACAGGAGGTGAGGTGTATGCTGATGTGTGGGAAAAGTGGGGGTGAGATCTGGTGAGGGGGCTTCCTCAGAGGGGGATGGTAGGCACACATCTGTATGGAACGGTGGTAGGGTTGAGTCGGGGGAGGGGAGTTGTGGTCCAGGGAACCAAGTCAGTAGGGGGTGGTAGAGGAGAGAGGGTAGCAGTGGTATGAGAGATAAGGGATGGATTTAATGGGTGTGAATGTAATGTCAATAAGTGCTAAGGGGCTAAACTCGCCCTTTAAACAGCAGTCCTTGCTGAAAGAAATGAAGAGGTTGGGAGAGTTCCATTTGATAAACATTCATTTTGAAAGGACGAGCATTTGCTAAGGTCACTGCACGAGGCGGCAGGCTATTTTCTCTCAAACCTGCAGCAGAAAAAAAGAGGGGGGAATGGGAATTCTTTTTGCTAGGCTACTGCAACCAGAGGTAAGGGAGGTAGAATGGGATAAGGAGGGGGAGGTATTTGTTACTCGACATAGCGCTAGGAGGAGTATTGTACAATGTAGTTTGTGTGTATGCTCCAAATGCAAATCAAAAGGAGTGTTTTAAGCAACTGGAGGGTAGGTGCCTAGAATTGGAAAGGGAGTATGGATGGTTGGGGGAGATTTTAATATAACATGGGCCCTAGTATATGATGAGCGAAGAACAGACAGTAAGGCATTCAGGAGTATTTTGAACTTAATAGAGGGGACAAGGTTGGGATTTGGATGAGGTGGGGATGCTTTTAACGCTGTTATGAGAGGGGTGCTACTGAAGTGTGCCAGTAGACACGAAAGAGAAGGAGAAGGAATGGACTGGCTTTAGCAGGAAATTAGGATTTTGGAAGAGAAGGGAAAATAAGGGGTAGGGAGATGAGAATTATTGGCATTTCAGGGTTAGATCAGGGTGCTGTGGGCTGAAAGGTTAACTTATTATCTAGCAAGGGTGATACAATTATTTTGAAGGGGGAAATAGGCCAGACAGGCCCCTGGCTAGTCAGCTGAAGGTGAAACGGCAATGATGCCATATATTGTCTTGAAGGGAAAGTAGGAGTAATAAGGAGCGAGGGGAAGGGAATAAGAGAAGGGTTTGTAAAGTTTTACCGTGCGTTGTATACGCCTGAGGTAAAAGTGGGAGATGAGGAAGTTGAGGAGTATTTGAACAAGGTCGAGCTGCCTTGTTTAAACGCAGAGCTGTGGAGATAATAGAGATGCAGGCTGAGGGGGGTGTCTACTCTATTAAAGACTTGAAGGTGGGGAAGGCAGCGGGCTTGGACGGGCTATTAGGTACATTTTGCAAGCGATTTGCACCTATGTTGATGCCACATATGGTGGAGGTGTTTAATTCAGTGTTAGAGATGGCGATCGCTGCCTAACCTAAGCTGGGTAAGGATCCCTGTGCTAACAGGGTCATATTGCCCTATTTCACTCTTAGATGTCAAGCTGCTGGCGCTGTGGCTTAATGCATTCATTGGCCATCTGATACATGAGGAGCAGTCTGGGTTTGTGCCGGGCAGACAGGCTAAGGGCAACATTAGACACACCCTAAATTTGATCTCAGCAGTGAGAAATCGAGCCTCTCTGGCATTGCTTTTGGCAGTGGATGCAAGGAGGCTTTTGATAGAGTGGAATGGAGGTTTTTACAGGGAGTGTTGTGCAAGTATGGTTGGCCTCCTTTCTAGGATAGATACAAACTCTGTATTTTGGTCCAGCGATCCGGGTCAGGGTGAATGGTGGCTATTCTAGGGTTTTCCTCTTGGATAGGGAAGCAAGGCAGGGGTGTCGTCTTTCACCACTGTTGTTTGCCCTAGCAGTGGAGCCTTTTGTGGCTCAAATTTAAGCTAATAGTGATGTCAAGGTTACTGAAGTAAGTGGGGAAGAATTTGAGGTTTATTTATTTGTGGGTGACATCGCAATATCGATCACTCAGCCATTATAGTCGCTGGCAGTAATTGCAGTGGAAATAGTTTGATACGGGGCAGTTTTTGGTTTTAAGGTCTATTTAACAAAATCTGAATTGCTCAACATCACTCTGGGTCATCAGGACATGGAGAAGCTGTTAAGAATGTTTCTCTTTAAACAGGCCTGGGAGAATATGAGTCAGGACTCTGAGGAGTGGCAAAGGCTGTATTTGTAGTTTTTGGGGAGAATTGCATGTGTAAAGATGATGGCTCTACCATGGCTTCTCTGTGTACCAGACCCTTCTGTTGCCTGTCTCTGGGAGAGAGCTGAAAAAATTGGAGAGAAAGATAAGGTTTATCTGGAATGGGCAAAGCCCCAGAACAGCACAAAGGAATTTGAATAGGCTTTAAATGGAAGGGGTGGGGTTAGGGGTTTCGGATTTTTCCAGATATAGAGCTGTACAGTTATAAGCTGTTTTTTGAGTGGAGGCAGAGAGAGCCAAAACATTGGGCTAGAAATGAACAGCATTGGGTGGAGGGTTCCCAATGGAGGGGCTAATTTGGGGGACACTACAAGTCTGGGGGGGGAGGGTTTAGGGTCGAGTTGGTGTATGGATGGAGGGTCCTGCCTCAAGCAGCCCTGAAGGCATTGCATGGGATTGGGAGGGCAGGATTTTGGATTAGTTTGTGTAGGTGGAGCCTCGGGTTAGTGGAAGTGAGGCAGCTTTTTGAAGGACAGGTGCTTATATCTTTTGCAAATGTGAAGGAAAAGTATGGATTTCCAAGTACTGACTTTTAGGTCTATTTGGTACTTAAGCTACTAGTGGATAGGAGCCTGGGAGGAGGAGTCCTGGTTCCAGAGTCTGTTAAGGGTGATGGCAGAGTGTAAGTGTTAATTGTCTAAGCTGTATGCGGCTTGGCTGTATCAGGGGGGAGAGGTTTAGCCCAGTGGTTCAATGAGAAAAAGGTTTAGGAGAAGAGTGGGAGCCTAAGGTGTGGGAAGAGATTTATAGGAGCACCGCTATAGTCTGTACCTCAGCCTGGTTGGTAGAGAATGAGCATAAGTTACTGAAATTTATAGGAGCTACATGACCCCTGAAGAATTGCATGAGACATATTCAAGGGTGAATGAGGAGTGTTGGAGGACGGTGTGGGCAGATGAGAACTTTGTTGCATGTGTGGGGGAGTGCCCCTTGAACCCCTGGGTGGCTGGCTAGTTGTGTGAGGCCCCAGGGGGTTCAATTGCTGCTTAAGCCTCAGGTGTTCCTATTGCAAAGGTTACCGGGGGCAGTAGAACCGGATTTAGGGAAAATGATACTGGTGCGTGTAAAAGTAATTCAGTGTGAGATTGCAAAGTGTTGGTGTCCTTTCTCTTTGAGGCTGCTTTTGGATCCTGACCCCCTTATCTGCCTGTCTACACCCATGTGTATTCTAATCATATCCCCTGCGTATACCTAGTAGCACAGCCAATTTGGCTGATAGAGGGCTCTTGTAGAAGAAATTGTGTACTGTGTGCCAGCTTAGTAAGATTACAGCCCTCGAGCATGGGAGTGTGACTCAGTTCGAGCAGCCATGGGCCTCTTTTGTTAAGTGGATGACAGATCATGAAGAAAAGTGACAACTACAGTATAAGATAGGCAATAAGTAAAGCATTTTATACCATTGTTATGTGTCAACTGCAAGTGCTGTGCTGATAAGTTGGAGAAGAAATGAACTAGGTGACTTGTTTGTTATGACGGGGAAAGGAGGGGGATGATGAGGGTGGACTTTAGATAAGGGAAGAGAGCGTGCAGTTTGTATTAGTGGTAAGGCAGGGTGCTGCTTGCTGTTCCTCTGATTTGTTTTAAAATGGAAATGTTTTGGAAAAAATAAAGTTAAAAAAAATCAGTTTTGCTGTAATTTGGGGTGCTGCTCATTTAAACATTGAACAATAAGATGGTGACTTTGCAGTTTACCATCATAATAACCAGCTTCAGAGGGTTTGTCATAGCTGTGATTAAATGTCTTTGGTATTAAGAATAAGGGGAGAGACCATAGCCACAGGGTCCGTGACCTCGAAGCATGTTCTTGCATGACCTCTTTGCAGAATTCATGATCTCATCCAGGCTCAAGGGCCAGCACAGAAACCGAGGAGGGGGCCCAGCCAGCACCAAATGCCATGAAGTTCTGCCTCAATGTCGTTGAGCTTCTTGGGTGGGGAGGGAGGGAGGTTTGTGAAACTGGCCATTACCTCACTGCCATCCTGAGAGCTGATAACGTTATCCCTAAGCCTCAAAGAGCAGTTATTACTAAGTACAAATGTAACTCCTTTCTTTCCCCTGTCCACTGCAGGCTTCGTGTGCGTCACAATTGCTCCACAGAATTCAACCACCTTGGATATCAGTTCCTGCAGAGAATCTTTGAGAAACATGACCTGGTGAGTAATGGCAGATAATTCCTGCTTGTTTATTAATAGTGAAGTAAATATGCAGCCCGCACAGGGTCCCATCAGGGTCCCACTCCTGCCATATATGGCATTCTTCAATGTAGATATAATAGAAGAAAAAGCACTCACACTCTCAGCAAAGAACCAAGGCACAAAAGAGCAAGGTGAAAAAAATCACAACTCACAATCGTGAATTGTAAAAATATTTATTACTTGTGTGTTACTCTTCAACGTCACCCTACACAGCCATGTTTTAGATTTACCTTCATCAGGGGTGTATCTTGAAAACAAAACATATACACAAATATAAAAAAATGTTATAACAATATATATATATATATATATATATATATATATATATATATATATATATATATTGTTATAACATTTTTTTATATATATATTTAGAGAGAGAGAGCTGGAGATATTAACTAAAATAATTAAAAACATAACAATGTGACATCAAGTGTGCCTGCCCATCGTGCCATCTCTTCGGTGCAGAAATCCCAGTGCCTGCTTGCCAACCCCAGTTGTAATTGGGACAGTAAAAGGGATTAAAGCATTAGTTATCATTCCAGTTACGCCTTTCTTTTTTTTTTTTGAAATTGAAGTTTGAAAATCTTTCAATATACTCATAAGACTAAAAGTAACAAAAGTAATCATAACTTCCCCCTTTTCAGGAGAGATCCAGCAAAAAATAAACACATCATTCTATTTCAAGCCCACATCAAGGAGTATCGAGAAACCCTTACGAGTCACAGAATATACATAGCATTATATACCCAAATTACTAGCCAAGACAGAGAAATATTAAACTAATTATAAGATCACAATAGGTTACTTGTCTTGGAGAAAGATCTCCAATTGTGATGGTTCAAAGAAAATATATTGTACACTTTGATAAACAATAATGCATTTACAAGGAAATTTAAGGAAGAAGGACACTCCTAGGCTTCTGAGCCAGGAACGCCCTCCTCCTCATTTCAGTACTCTTAGATACATCAGGAAAAATATGAATCTTTTGACCACAAAAGGCAAGATTTTCTTCTGAAAAAACATACGTAAGAAATTATTACGATCCAAATCAGAATAAAAGAAAACACGAAGGGTGGCACGAGAGGAAATATTATCAGCTGAATTCTCCAGAAAAGCAGACAAATCCAGGCTGTCGACTGTGGAGAGTTGATCCCAGCCTGGTCCTGCCTGATCCAAATTTTTCTTCCCCATAGGAAGATAGTAAATATTTGAGACCTTGACACCTTCCACATTTGTTAAACCTAGATTCTCCTTCAGAAACTTCTAAAAAAGAAGAGGAGGAGTTAGGTAATGAGTTTGTGGAAAGTTCAAGTCTCAGATTCCTAGAGCGATACTCTCTCCAATGCCTCTAAGCATCGTTGAATTAACAAACTATCTTTCATAAAAGAAATAAAAGAGGAATTAACAGTAGATAATCGAACCTCAGATTTAGTATCCTGTTCTGCTGACTTTGCCACAACGTCCACTGTAAATTTAGAAGTCTTTTAACAAAGAGCCCAAGGACACCTCTAGGCGAGTTACAGCAAGAAATACGTCTCTTAAAGAAATATCAGCATCAGCAGCAACTCAAGAAGACTGCACTTGTAATGTAGGAAAGCGTACCTCTTTAGGCAAAGGCAAACATGCTGTATTTATGCCCGGATCCTGCCAAGCCAAAGAGACCTGATTACCAGACAACGCAGCTCCAGCTGACTGCACGCTTCCCTGATCCTGGGATGTGTCATCAGCCAAATGCATTGTAGAACTGGATTGGCAGGGTGGGGTATGAGCACCCATACCATCAGAGCCGTAATATAAAGCAGGTGTAGAGGCCATGGGCAACACGTGACAGTCCATAGGGCCCTCCACAGTTAACACTTTCTTCTCTGGCTGCAACAAAAGTTTCTTCTTCCTCTTCCCCATAGAGTGGTATCACCAGGCTCTGAAGTGTTCCAAAGGAGCTTCAAAGGAACAATACTTGCTCCGTTGGAATGCTACTTCAGACTCACTCCATGGAAACGTGTCTGCGTTCCGCGGTAGGACCTGTTATTCAAGGCCCGGTGCTGATGTCAGCAGTCTGAAGTGGTCCGGCTGCCTGACTATCTCACCGGCAGCTTTCTAGCAGCAAGGGAGACCCAGAACTCCTACACCTTTCTCACACTTTTTAACCCAGGCCGGGTTCACTATGTTTCTCTCTTATTTCTTTAATTCTGTAACCCAACCCCAGATGGCCAGTTCTTTTCTGTCTCTTTCTCCGTGTGTTTGCTTTTCTTTGTTCCCTCCTCTTTTCTGTCTTGTTCTGGACCATGGTCACTGGCTCTTTTTCTGCCACCTCCATGCTTGCTTTGTATGTCCTCTCTCTCCCATGTTTTCCTTTCCTTCTTCAGCCCACACTCAATCACCGTCTCTATTTTTTTCTGTGTGTAGGACAGAGATGGTGCACTCTCTCCCTCTGAGCTTCAAAATCTCTTCAAAGTGTTCCCCTACACCCCTTGGGGCCCGGAACTGTATCGCACAGTATGCACCTCTGATAATGGGCTGCTTTCCCTACATGGATACCTCTGCCAGTGGACGTAAGCTTGCTTACCTTTATAGCTCTTCAGTGAAGTGCTAGTCCATCCTCTGCCTGTGCTCTCTAATTCTGTCGTCTGTCTTCTTTCCTTTTCAGGCTACTAGCATATGTGGATGTCCATCGTTGTCTGGAGTACTTGGGCTATCTTGGATACCCCATCCTTTCTGATCAGGATTCACAGATGCAAGCCATCACAGGTAGGTCCCAGCTCTCACTTGGTGGGTACATAGACATTCACACAGAGTTTATCCTCTCTGATTATGAACTCAAATACAAACATTATGGGTAGATAAATCCCAGCACAGACATTTTCTCAGTGGAGAAAGGTTTAATAGTGAAGTACCCCAGGGTTCAGTGCTAGGCTTGCTACTTTTTAACATATTTATAAATGACCTGAAAATGTGAACAAGAAGTGAGGTGATCAAATTTGCAGATAACACAAAATTATTCAAAGTTGTTAAATCGCAAGAGGATTGTAAAACATTGCAAGAGGACCTTGATAAATTGGGAGACTGACCGTCCAAATGGCAGATGAAATTTAATGTGGACAAATGCAAAGTTACACGCTTCGGGAAGAGCAACCACATGATGCAAGATTCCACATTAGGGATCAAAAATGTAATGCAGTGTGTGCCTTCGAGTCAGTCCTGACTCCTGGCGACCCAGAAGCTCCTGGGTTTTCTTGGCAGTGTCACTGGAAGTAGATTGCCAGGCCTTTCTTCCGAGGCAATGGAGGGTTAAGTGACTTGCCCAAGGCCACAAGGAGTGCTAGTGGGAATCGAACCCTGGTTGCTTGGTTACCAAGCCAGTGTTCTAACCACTAGGCTACTCCTCCACTCCTACATTAAGGATCACCACCCAGGAAAAGGATCTGGGAGTCATTGTGGATAATTTATTTATTTAGACGGATTTGTATGCCACCTTTTCCTTCAATCAAGGTGGTCACGTCACAACACAATTGGAGGGTTACATTTAACATTAGGGTACGTGTAAACATTTAGACATTACAGTTATGTGACAGTATTTAGACAGTACAGTTGAGGTAACATATAACATAAAGGTATTTACTAACGTGGTGTGATGAATTTGTTCACGTGAATGGGGTGGGTGTGTGTTTAGTTGGCGGTGATGTTAGTATTGCTGTTTGGGTAAGGGATGTTGCTTGAATGCTCATAGGTTTCTATAAATAACCATGTTTTGAGGTCTTTTCAGAAGTCTGTGAGGTCTTCTAAAGCTCTCAGGCTCAATGGTAGGGAGTTCCATATTGAGGATGCCAGTAGTGATAGTACTCTTTTTGAGGTTGTTTGTTTGGTTTTGTGATAGCCTGCAGGTGTGCTGATCATGTTGTTATTATTGGTTCTTCTTGGTCTATTGCTGATGTCTCTTGTTATAATGCTTTGGAGTACGTCCGCTGAGAGATGGTGAATGACTTTGAAGATTATCATGATTGTTTTGTATTTAGCTCTTGCCACCATTGGGAGCCAGTGTAGTTGTTGTAGGACGGGAGTAATGTGCTCGGTCCTTGGGGTGTCTGTAATGATGCATGCTGTAGTGTTTTGTACCATCTGTAGTGGGTGTAGTGTTTGGTGAGGAAGGCCTTGATATAGTGAGTTTCCATAATCATGCAGTGGTGTGATGAGTGCTTGACATACTGTGCGGAAGTGGTCTTGACGGAGCATTGGTTTGATTTGTCTGACTGTTTTCAGTCGATGATATGCCTTGTTCGCAGTTTTGTTGATGTGAGATTTTAAGTTCAGAGCTCTGTCTAGTGTTATGCCCAGATATTTAACTTCTTCTTTGACTATTATGTGTTTGTCTAGGATGTTTATGGTTTGTGGGGGTGTGAATGTGGAGTTCCTGGTGACGAATATTGCCTCAGTTTTGTCGTAGTTGACTGTTAAGTTGTTGTCTATGAGCCAGTCATTCATGTCTTCGAGGCATTTTGTTATTGGTGTAGTGTTTAGTGCCAGTAAGTTGAATGGAGTGTACACCATGATGTCATCAGCATAAATGTGGTAGCATAGATTATGGTTCTTGATGATGTTGCATATGGGCTGTATGTAGATGTTAAAGAGCATTGAAGATAGGGCTGAGCCTTGAGGTATTCCCTGCGTGACGGGGAATTGTAGGGATTTCTTTTGATCGCATTTGACTTGTTGCATTCGCCCTTCCAGGTATGATGTAAACCACTTTAGGGTATTCTTGCATAGTCCTATCTGTTGTAGGCGTTGCAGTAGCTTAGGGTGTGACACGGTATCGAAGGCCGCCGAGATATCCATGAACACTAGGAGGAAGCCGTTTTTTATGTTGTCAATGCCTCTTAGGAGATTGTCAGAGAGGGAGGTGAGTAGTGTTTCCACGCCGTGTTGGGGCTTGAATCCGTGCTGATGTATGTCCAGAGGGGCATTGATATCTATATGGTCCTGAAGTTGCCTTTGGACTGCTTTTTCCACGACTTAAGCAAGGAATGGCAGGCTAGAGATGGGACGGTATGATTTTGGTTCGGATGGGCTCAGATTGCTATTTTTAATTATTGGTCATATCATTGCATGCTTTAGGGATTGTGGCATGTATCCTTGTTGGAGTGAATCCTTGACGATTTTATGAATGTGATGAGAGAGCTGGCTTTTTGTGGCTTTGATCCATGACACTGGGCATGGGTCTGATGGTGAAGTTGTTGTGTTTAGACCAGATATAATGTCTTCTACTTGCTGTTTTGTTGGTATGTTAAGCTCTCCCATGTTTGATGTTTCTTTTTTATCGTGTGATCATTTGTTTGTTGTGAGGCAGTTTGTTTGGCTTGTGTTTTTTGACTTCATGTAGTCTGCATATTTTTGTGGGTCAAGATGGTTGGTGCTTTGTTGCGTGTCATCCTTAATGAGCTTTTGGATAATGTTAAAAAGTTCTCTTGGTCTATTGGTAGATTTCATGATTAGGTTGGTATAGTGTTGTTTGCGTTCATTTATTAGATTGTTATACTCCCGTTGTTTATCTCTGTATTGTGTTAGGAAGTTGTGTGACTGGTTCCGTCTCCATTTTCGTTCTAGTCTTCTTAGTGTGCGCTTTGCAACTCTTATTGCTTGTGAATACCATGAGGCGTTTGGATCTTTTGCAAGTTTGTGGTTCATTGTTGGTTGGGGCAGATGCTGCGTTGGCTATTATTGTGTTCCATTCTTCTATATTAAGATCCAGGGTGTCTTGTTCCCGATGAAGTTGTGGATTGATTTCATTGATGAATGAGTCTCTGTCAAATGTTTTGAACCGTCTGATTATTTATTTATTTATTTATTTATTTATTTACATTCTCTTATATACTGTGCTATTCTGCATCAGTGCAGTTTACATTGAACAAACTGAAATTACATTGAACAGGGCATTATAACTTGGAGATAACTATTTATCTCCAGGAACAAGCAGGAATGAGTCTTCACATATGGGTACGTCGGTACCGACGGAGCCTGCGCGGGAACGCTCCCCAGCTTCCCAAAAAGGAAAGCTTTTGGGAGCATCCCACAGCGCCTGCGCGCTACCTTCCCACCTTTCCTAACCATCTCTCCTCAGTTCTTCTTTGCCGCGGAGCCAGCAGGTCGAGCCCTGTCACCGCTGAAGAAGTTCTTTATTTTATTTTATTTCTTTGGTCGCGTGTCTGCCTTCCCCGACTCCGGACCGGTACCGCCGGTCTTTTTCTCTTTCTTTAAAAAAAAAAAAAAATATTTTTTTTTTTTCTTCACTTAGTGTATTTTTCCTCTTGGGCCTCAGGGCCTACAAGAAAATTTCCCTCATGGAAAAACCAGCCTCCGGGTTCAAAAAATGCACTAAGTGTAGCGGTACTATTTCTGTTACAGATACCCATGAATGGAGTCTTAAATGTTTGGGTCCTGAACACTCCATTCCGGATTGTCCGTCCTGCTCTCTAATGTCTAAACGGGGTTTACAGAACCGAACAGCTAAGCTCCATGTGCTGTTTCCCGCTGATGCACCGTCGGTAGCATCGACATCTTCCAGGTCTTCTTCTCCTGATGGATCTCAGGTAACCAAACATAAACTTAGCAGGTCCTCGAAGGGTAGATCTCCCTCTAAGCATCGAGGATCCTGCGCCAGCAAAACAACCCCGGCGGGAAGCTCCGGCTTCCAAAGCATCTCCTATGGGGTTACAGGTTGACATCGATGGCACGGCCTCGACCGATCACCTGTTAGAATGTTCTGGGGTACCGGCACAATCTCCCGGTACCGACTTCCAGGCATTCATGGCGTCGATGGATCACAATGTTCTGTCCATGCAGCAGGCTATCACAGCCTTCATTCAAGCTGCGACGCCGCTGGTACCGAAGCAAACTCCGTTGTCGGTATCGGCTCCGGTACCAGCACCAGCGCCGATATCGGTACCGACTGCATCGACATCGACCAGGATACCGACTGCAGCGGGTCCTTGTCCAGGCCTGCTTATCGGTACCAATTCGGTACCGGGGACGCCCGATGTCGATACTGCTCGATACGCGTATCGAGCATTGGAAGAGCACCCTGAAAGGCGATACTTTGATTCCTCTGATGATTCTGATACATCAGATGAGTCTCCTGAAGTATCCCTAGCCCTTCCTGAAGAGCCGCCTTCTCCAAAAAGAAGAATGTCTCCCCCAGAGGACTTGTCCTTTCAAGACTTCATAAGAGAAGTAGCTAAAGGACTTTCTATTTCAGTAACCTCTGAATCAGAGCCTAGAGCAAAAAAATTGGATATTTTAGGCTATTCTAAGGCTCCTAAAGAGGCAGTCACCTTACCAATTCATGAGATTCTTTATGAACACATGATTGATCTATGGGAGACTCCTCTTACTCTCTCTCCTCATTCTCGCAGATTGGACACTATGTATCGTGTTCCTCCCTGTCCTGGATTTCATAAAACTCAGCTTCCTCACCATTCCATTGTGGTGCAGTCAGCTATGAAGAGGATAAAGAGTACAAAGAGACACTCTTCTGCTCCTCCAGGAAGAGAATGCAGGACCTTGGATGCTTTTGGTAGGAAAATCTTCCAAGCCAGTATGCTTATTGCCAGAATCAACTCCTATAGTCTTTACATGGGTATGTTTCTAAAGGAAGTTGCAGAAAAGCTGCACACTTTCTTCCCTTTTCTTCCAGAGGATAAAAGGGAGGAATTCCTCATTTGGCTTAAGCATACCCAAGACATTTCAAAGTTTTCCAACAGGGCAGCCTTTGACTCCTTTGAAGGTGCCAGCAGAGCTTCAGGCATTGCCATAGCTGCTCGCAGAATTGCTTGGCTCCAGGCTTCTGATCTAGAACCCTGGGTTCAGGATGGCTTAGGAAATCTTCCCTGTACAGGTGAAAACCTATTTGGCAAAGAATGGCAAATAAAAGCCACTCAAATGGATGCAGAAAACTCTGCTCTGGATAGACTTTCAAAGTCAACCTCCATTCCTGCCAAGAAAAAGCCTTTTAAAAAGTCTTTCTTTAAAAAGGGCAGATTTCCTTCTACTTCTGGCCAACAATCTTCTACAGGTCGCTTTACCACTAAGCGTCAGCAACCTAAACAGGCCAGGCCTAAGCCTACAGGGGCTGCTGCAACTCAGCAGGCCCAACCTCCTCAGGGTTTTTGACTTGATGCTAGAGAACTTAGCCTTTCTGGCTCTAAAGCAGCCAGTGCCTCTCGCCATTCCAGGACGGTTGGCTCATTTTGCTCCCAGATGGGAGCAAATAACATCAGAGCAGTGGACCCTCTCCATCATAAGAGAGGGCTACAAGCTTCATTTCTCAGACCTTCCTCCCCACACCATGGTGAGACACTTCAATTCTCCCACATCTCTTCTCGACCTTCTAGGTCAAGAGATAGCTACCCTTCTTGCCCAAGGGGCAATAGAAGAAGTTCCTCTTCTTCATCAAGGGTTAGGGTTCTACTCCCCCTATTTTCTCATTCCAAAGAAGACAGGGGGATACCGGCCCATCTTAGATCTCAGAGAATTGAACAAATTTCTATGCAAGGAGAAGTTCAAGATGCTTTCTCTGGGCACTCTCCTTCCATACCTTCAAAGTCAGGATTGGCTTTGTTCTCTAGATCTCAAGGATGCGTACACACATGTCCTCATCCATCCCTCTCACAGAAGATTCCTACAGTTTCTTTTCCAAGGAAAACATTACCAATACAGAGTCTTTCGTTTCGGCCTGGCCTCTGCTCCAAGAGTGTTCACCAAATGCATGGCAATAGTTGCTGCATTTCTACGCACTCTGGGAATATTTGTCTTCCCATACCTGGACAACTGGCTCATCCGAGCTCCATCTCAGTCAGAGGCCCAGATTTCTCTGGACTGCACAAGGCGCATTCTGCAGTATCTGGGACTTGTGGTAAACCTTCCAAA
This sequence comes from Ichthyophis bannanicus, assembly GCA_033557465.1. Classification (NCBI taxonomy): domain Eukaryota; kingdom Metazoa; phylum Chordata; class Amphibia; order Gymnophiona; family Ichthyophiidae; genus Ichthyophis; species Ichthyophis bannanicus. The sequence goes on from CM066044.1 coordinate 178,032,123, forward strand.
GTCTCAGCTCACCCCTACTCAGGCCCTAGAATTCATAGGGGCCTGGTTGGATACTACTACTGCAAGGGCCTACCTTCCTCAGGCCCGTTGCCAACGTCTAGTGCAGTTAGCCTCCCAGATTCAGTCAAAGAGCCACTTAACTGCCCGGGAGATGCTACAACTGCTAGGCCACATGGCTTCCACAGTGCATGTGGTACCCTATGCTCGCCTACACATGAGAGCAGCTCAATGGACTTTGTCCACCCAGTGGACTCAAGCTTCAGGAGCTCTCTCAGACCAAATAGCAACCACCAAACGTCTTTTTTGGTCTCTTCAATGGTGGATGTCCCCTCAAAATTTGTTGCTGGGGTCCCCCTTCCAACATTTGTTGCCCCAAGCAACCCTCACAACAGATGCCTCCCAAACAGGTTGGGAAGCCCATCTACAGGACCTCTCCACTCAAGGCACTTGGTCCCCACAGGAGACCTCTCTTCATATCAACCACTTGGAGCTTCGAGCAGTTTTTCTAGCTCTTAAGGTCTTCCATACCCTCCTCAGCTACAAGACAGTCCTCATTCATACGGACAATCAGGTAGCCATGTTTTACATAAACAAACAAGGAGGAACTGGCGCTCGGTCGCTTTGCAACGAAGCTTTAAGATTGTGGGCCTTCGCCAGAGAGCATCAAATCCATCTCCTGGCAGTATACCTCCCAGGAGTCCAAAACTCTTGGGCAGACAGACTCAGTCGAGTTCTGCTTCCACACGAATGGTCCCTGCACATGGATCAGGTACTCAGAATCTTCCTAGAATGGGGAACCACGGACATAGACCTCTTTGCAAGTCCGTGGAATGCCAAACTTCCCCGGTTCTGTTCCAGAATTCCGTGTCAGGGAGTTCAGGCCAAAGATGCCTTCCTCCTCCATTGGGGTCAGGACTTCCTGTATGCATTTCCACCCATTCCCTTGATTCCCAAGACTCTGCTCAAACTCCAGAGGGATCAAGGATCTATGATCCTCATAGCTCCACGCTGGCCACGCCAAGTGTGGTACCCTCTACTTCTACATCTCTCCCAAGCCCCCTCTCTGGACTTGGGAGCTGCTCCAGACCTTCTGTCCCAGGAGGAAGGGACTTTGTGGCACCCAAACCCCAAGTCCCTACACCTCAGAGCTTGGTTACTGAAGGCCTAGACCTTCAAGACTGGAATCTTTCTCAACAAGTGAAGGATATTCTCCATGCTTCCAGAAAACCTTCCACCAGGCGTTCTTATGCTTTTAAATGGAAGAGGTTTTCCATTTGGTGTACTGAGAAGGGTCTTGACCCTCCAGCACTACCTTTGAATTCTCTATTGGAATATCTCCTGCATCTCTCCAATGCAGGCCTTAAGACAAATTCAGTAAGAGTCCATTTGAGTGCTATTGCAGCATCCCTTAAGCCCATCAATGGACAACCTATTTCCTCTCATCCTCTCATTGCAAGATTCATGAGATGCCTAACTTTAACTAAACCTCCCATTAGGCCTCCTCCGGTGGCATGGGACTTAAATTTGGTTCTTGGTCAGCTTATGAAGCCACCTTTTGAACCCTTAGCCACTACCTCCTTGAAATTTCTTTCCTGGAAGGTTATTTTCCTCATTGCAGTCACTTCAGCTCGCCGCATCAGTGAACTGCAGGCATTAGTGGCTAATCCACCTTATACAAGGTTCCATCATGATAAGGTAGTCCTTAGGACAAATCCACACTTTATGCCTAAAGTGGTCTCACCTTTTCATCTTAATCAAGAGGTATATTTACCTGTCTTTTTTCCAGCTCCTCATGCATCCAATGCAGAGAAGAATCTTCATACTCTGGATTGTAAAAGAGCTCTTGCTTTTTACTTACAAAGGACACAGCAACATAGAAAGTCTTCCCAGCTTTTTGTTGCTTTTGATCCTTCTCATTTAGGACTTCCAGTCTCTAAGAGAAAACTGTCCAATTGGATTGCTCAGTGTATTTCTTTCGCCTACCAGAGTAAGAACCTTTCTCTGGAGAGCCATGTCACAGCTCATAATGTGAGGGCCATGGCCACCTCTATGGCTCATCTAAATTCTGTGTCCATCGACCAGATCTGTCGAGCAGCCACCTGGGCCTCGGTTCATACCTTCACAGCCCATTACTGCTTGGACAAGGACTCCCGCCGGGATGCCTTGTTTGGTCAGGCTGTCCTCAAACACCTGTTCCATTCTTAAACAACTCCTACCCTCCTTCCCTGGATGGATGCCTGAGATCCATAGGAGGAAGTAGACCCCTTCCCAGGGTCTCATATCCTTGGGGATCTCCCAGGCATCTCAGCTAGGGAGTCCCCATATGTGAAGACTCATTCCTGCTTGTTCCTGGAGATAGCACAGTTACTTACCTGTAACAAGTGATCTCTGGGAACAGCAGGAATAAGTCTTCACAACCCTCCCACCTCCCCTAGGAGTTGTATCTCTTTTTCTATCTTTCCTTTCCTCTCTCTCTCTCTATTGTCTCAGCTTTAAACTCGAACTGAGGAGAGATGGTTAGGAAAGGTGGGAAGGCAGCACGCAAGCGCTGTGGGATGCTCCCAAAAGCTTTCCTTTTTGGGAAGCTGGGGAGCGTTCCCGCGCAGGCTCCGTCGGTACCGACGTACCCATATGTGAAGACTTATTCCTGCTGTTCCCAGAGATCACCTGTTACAGGTAAGTAACTGTGCTTACAGGGAACATGGGCTATGGAGGGTTAAGTGGCTTGCCCAAGACCACAAGGAGCACCTGTGGGACTAGAAACCCCAGTCCTTCTGGCCCAAGGTTGCTGTCCTCTAGTGGGATTTGAACCCCTGACCTTCCGGCCTGAAGTACCTTGCTCCAACCACTAGGCCACTCCTCCACTCCACTGATTATTCTTTCATCTTCTTTGCGTTGGGTGGAGTTATTCAGGGTCATGGTGAATTCAGTTACATGATGGTCTGACCAGGGGACTGGGGTGATTATTGGTTTTGTAGTTTTGTTCTGTTCCACCAGTTGTGTTGGCATGAATATCATGTTCGGAGTTGTACCATGTTTGTGTGTTGGGGCATTAATTGTCTGGCAGTATTTTAGTGACTCCATGGCTTTTAAGAACGTTGCAGTTTCTCTGGTGGGTGCGGATGTTAGGTTGTAGTCTCCTAGTACAACTAGAGGTTTGTGTCTTCTGTTGTGTGCGCATATTGTTTCAATTACTGTGGATAGGTGTTCAGTTGTGGTTCCAGGTGGTCTGTATGTGAGGGAGATGGTTAGGTATTTGTTGGCTATAGTGAGTGTGTTGGATTTGATTGTGTTAGTGGAGGCGATTGTTTTGAATCTGAAATCCTTTCTGGTGAGTATTAGTACTCCTCCTCCTCTCTTTTGTGCTCTGATGCAGTTGAATGCTGAGTATCCTGTTGGAGTTACTTGATTTAATATGACCTGGTCTGAGTCGTCTAGCCAGGTCTCAGTGATACATGTTATATCAAGCTTCTTGTCTTGGATTAGGTCAAGGATAGTATTTGGTTTGTTCCTGATAGATCTGGCGTTTAGTAGAGCACATCTGATGTTTGTTGATATGATTAGGTTTGTATGTCTATTATTTGTGAGGTGAGAAAGTGTGTTACGTGTGTCCCTGTATGGTTTATGAGCTATATTCTTTGCTTGTTGGCGTTCTTTGTGTATGTGTGATGGATAATACCTTGAAACCCTCTGCCTAGTGTGCAGCGGTGGCCAAGAAAGCAAGCAAAATGCTAGGATGATTAGAATGGAGACTAAAACCAAGGATATTATAATGCCTCTGTATTGCTCTGTGGTACGACTGCACCCTGAATGTTGTGTGTAATTCTGGTCGCTATATCTAAAAAAGGATATAGCGGAATTAGAAAAGGTTCAGAGAAGAGTGACCACAATGATAAAGGGGAGGGAAGGATATCCCTGTGAGGAAAGGCTTAAAAGGTTAGGGCTCTTCAACCTGGAAAAAAGACAGCTGAGGGGACATATGATAGAGGTCTATAAAATAATGAGCGGAGTGGAACGGGAAAATGTAGATCAGTTGTTTACTCTTTCAAAAAGTAGAAAGACAATGGGACATGCAATGAAGCTACAATGTAGCACACTTAAGATTAATAGGAGAAATATTTTTTCACTCAAAGTGTAATCAGACTTGGGAATTCGTTGCCGGAGAATGTAGTCTAAGTTGTTGGTGTACTGTAGCTGGGTTTAAAAGAGGTTTGGACAAATTCCTGGAGGACATGTCCATAAATCATGATTAAATTGGACTGGGGAAATCCACTGCTTACCCCTGGGATAAGCAGCATGGAATCTGTCTATCTTTTTGGGAACCTGACAGGTACTTGTGACCTGGATTGACCACTGTTGGAAACAGGATACTGGACTTGATGGACTTTTGGTCTGACCCAGTATGACATTTCTTATGTTCTTACATGCATGCGCGCACACACACAGTTGTGATGCACATAGGGCCTGCAGTGGACATGGAAAAGGAAAGAAATGGAGGTGTTATCTTTGTACGCACACGGTCCTCTCTGATCAAGACTCTTATACAGGCTGTTATGAGTAAATAAGTTCTAGTGCAGAGATACTGCATACACATGCACCCTCTCGGGATGTGCAAACACGAGTCATGACGGGTGAGTAAGTCTCTGCACATACTTGTGCATGGATGCATTCTCTCATGAATCTAACAAATGAACTGAAAAATTATACTTGTAAACCAAAAGCTGGACTTCACGAATGGAATTCCCCGAGTCAGGTGCAGCTGAACATTTAATTTTTTTAACATTTTGCTCATATTATAGAAATGAACATTTAATTCTGAAGGTTAAGATCATGAAGGAAGCAATTTTGAGTAACCTGCGGAGTTGCAAGCGTATATGCCACTGTGTACACATGTACCGTGTACATACTGACTTCATATGTCACGTTCATTAGTGCATAACAGAGTGATTGATTTACAGTAAAATGCGTGAGAGAAGAAAGGCTATCAAATGCAAAGCCCTGCAATAAGAAGAGGATTACAAAGAAGGGGAGGGAGGGGGGGTACATTTCTTTCTAAAGTACTAGGAGGGGGGGCAGGGGAGCTAAGGAGCTTATCTGACCAGGCAAGTAACAATGTACCCATTGAATGAAAGATTCCTTGCTCCTAAGGGCATACGATGGGGGATTTCATAAGGCTGGTGCCAAGAAACTGAAGGAGGAGTGGCATGTGATCTTGGGGGAATAAGAAGTAAGTTTTGTTGTTTAGATCTAAGGGAACGAGAGGGGGGTGGAGAATATGAGTCAGTTCGAGAGAGAGAGAGAAATCCAGGTGCGGTGCACGATGAATTAGCAGGAGAATCTTGCATTTGCTTCTGAACTAGAGGGGCAGCCAGTGCTGCTCCCTCTGTGGAAGGAACAGGGTTGACTTGGCAAACACCATACCGGAGCCAGAAAGCAGTGTTCTGGATAAGCCAGTGGCGCTGTATAGAGGAAGACCTCAGACCAGGTAGAACAGAATTGCCTTGTAGCTAATCTGAATAGCCTCTCTTTGAAAATCGCGTACAATGTGCACGTATCTACAAAGCATCCAGGTATGTTTGTACCTGCAGTTTCTGCAGAGAGAAAAACATGCATACATTTGACATTGTGCTTATACATACACTTTTCACTCCACCTACATAAATACAGCCTCAGGAGCATCTCTGTAATCCAGTGAAAGCACAGCTGTTGGGAAAGCCTGTCCATACTTTCTGCCATTCTGAGGAAGATGGTTTTCTAAGAGGGCAGTCTACAAGATTGTGCCGCCTTCAGTAAGAACCAAAACAAACTAACATAAACCCTATACAAAAATGTCCATACAAAAATAGAGTGTGATGTGTAACAGCAATTAAGCTAGCACCATAAATAATGTCGGAAGAATCGCCATGAGGTTTAAATCACCTCTTGAAGCTTAACTTCCATTTTGCTCAAACTATTTAAATTGAGCTCACTATGGAGCAAAATAGGTAAAAACACGAGCATGCGCTAGCGTTTTGGAGCAGTTGTCAGATCGAGTTCTTTTTCTTGCAGTTGCGTTGAGCGTTGAAACAGGGCTAAATAATTTTGTTGCCCGAAACGCAGTGCTGTGTCTTGCTTATAACTGCAAAGGCTTCCTGATATTTGGGAGAGATTCTGTCAAAGAATTGAAAAAATATATAGCGGATATGGAGGACATTCTTTCAACAATTTAAGATAAGTCTTACCCGCGTTTTTCATCCTCTGCTTTGAATTTTCTTCCAGTTCTTTTCATGAGTATGTTTTCATGATAAGTTGGGAGCCATATTTAACTACGTTGGCTTCATTCACATATTTTGGTTTTACATAGGGGGCACTTTTTATGGTGTTTTTACCTATTTTGCTCCATAGTGAGCTCAATTTAAATAGTTTGAGCAAAATGGAAGTTAAGCTTCAAGAGGTGATTTAAACCTCATGGCGATTCTTCCGACATTATTTATGGTGCTAGCTTAATTGCTGTTACACATCACACTCTATTTTTGTATGGCCTTCAGTAAGAAGGCAGAGTTTAAAGGAAAGCAGGTAGAGTCGGGGACATAGCCGTGACACAGATTTTTGGTGGGAGGGGAATACACATACAAATCCTCTCCCTTTCCCAAGCATGATACTCACACATTCAGTGCTGGGAGCCCATCTTGTCATCTTTCGCGTTTTGCCATCCTCCTTTCCTTGATTTGCAGCTGGCATGCCACACGTTAAAACTTTGCGAGTAGCATATCTCACGAGATCATGAACCAGATGTACCACTTGTGAACGTTTTTAACATGTGCTCCATGCCGTCTGCAGGAAAAACCATGGTAATTAGAGAACCTTGAGACAAAAATGGAGGAGCCTGGCAGCATTCCCCAAACCTGGCCTGCTGACCCCACAGCCAGTCGTGTTTCTAGGATATCCACCATGAATAGATATGAGATATTCTCCAGGAACAAGCAGGAAGTCAGTCCTCACATATGGGTGACGTCGGCGCTGATGGAGCCCTCGTGCAGAGCAAATCCCCAGCTTTCAACGAAAGCTTTTGGGAATTGCATCACACATGCGCAGTCCCCTTCCCGCCCAAGGGTGCCATCTTGCTCAGTCTCCTTTTTTCCACGGAGCCCTTCGGACATTGTCCAGTTGTCACCACGAAAAAAGTGTTTAAAAATACTTAAAAAGTTTATTTTTTCCATCGGTTCGACACCGGTTCCCCTTCCCACCTTCGGCTCGGTACATCGGTATCGAGCCCGGTTTGATTTTCGTTTTTTGTCCTTAGTGACTAGCGTTCGCGCTCTTTTTCTTTTTCACTGGCAGCCTGAGTCTTCGACCTCGCAGGGGCCTTTTTTCCCCCAATGGCTGCCAGCAGGTTTAAAATGTGTGATCGGTATACAAAGTTAATGTCTCTCACCGACACACATGACTGCTGTCTCCGCTGCCTCGGGCCTGACCACGACCCGAAGGTCTGTGGCCCATGCAGGAAAATGTCCTCGAAGGCCTTGAGGAGCTACCAGCAGCAGCCGCATGATAGGATTTTTGCTGAGTCCGTACCCTCCCAGGCCCGGACCTCATCTGAGGCCTCAACATCTCTGGAGCTGTCTGAACCTGAGCAGCGTTGGGTGTCCTCGGAGAGGGGGTCTCCCTCACGGGAACATCGGAGGAAGAAAAAAATCCTTGAAGGTGGAGTCGTTGGATAGTTCCGAACGGCCTGGTTCCTCGTGGGATCGGTCGCAGAGCCCCGACCGCCGGCCCAGATCCTCGGAGTTGGAGCACCCGGTGAAACTTCCTTGAAGGGACCCGGAGCAGCCGAGGCAGGTAACCACTGTCCTCGTCGAAGACTCTCCTCCAGGAGAACCGGCATCGGGCCCGACGGTGTTGGGACCCGACCCGGGGGCTGCGGAGCCTTCTGAGTTCAGTCTCTGAATGGTGGCCTTGGAGCGCAGCATGTCTGCCTTCATAGACAAGCAGCGGGCACTGATAGCCGGTCTTACCGGTCCTTCTGCCCCGACCATGGGCCCCCAAAGTCCAAGTCGATCCCGGAGGCCGAGCCGATCCTCGAGACTCTACGTACTTGAGTCGATCCTTGGCTGAGGTCTCCCTTGACCTCCCGTTCGGGACGCGTCAGGGCGGCCGAATCCCTCAAGGCCGGAGCTGCTCGATTCCTCTTCGGAGGCATCGGGCTGGGAGACTGAGGAAGAAGAGTCCCCGGACACCTGCAGAACCAAAGACGTCCCGTCCAATTCCCTGGTGTCCGAACCTCGGAGAAGGTCCCCCCTGGAGGACACTCAGTTCTTGGACTTCGTAAGGGACATGTCAAACACTTTGGCATTCCCTATGGAGTCCGAGGAGGAGCCTTGAGCAAGAAGCTCGAGATCCTCCAGTATGACTTTCTTCCTCGGGAAGCCCTTACTGTACCATTGCCTCCAATCCTGGAACGACTGATGCTCCGGATGTGGGAGATATCGGTGCCGGTGATCAGCAGACGACTCGATTCCATGTACCGAGTCCGCAAGAGCCCTGGGTTCTAAAAAGCACAACTGCCGCACAACTCTATGGTTGTGGAATCGGCCATGCGCCGGCTCAAGAGCCAGAAGACGCACTCCTCTGTGCCTCCTGGCAGGGAGGCCCACAACTTGGATGCCCTCGGCAGGAAGTGCTACTAGGTTTCTATGCTGACTTGTCGGATCCAGGCATACCAGCTGTACATGGGCATGTACCTGTGAGACCTGGCGAAGGAAATTGCCGGGTTCTCTGCTGGTCTCTCCGAGGGACCCTTGCACCGCTTCAAGACCCTGTCCACCGGAGTCCGTGAGTGCTCGAAGTTCATGACTTGAGCAGCCTATGATGGGTTTGAGGCGTCGGATCGAGTAGCTGCAGCTGGCATCGGTGCACGCCGCCATGCATGGCTACAGTCGTCAGACCTGGAACAGTGGGTTCAGGACAAGTTGGTCAATGTCCCATGCCGTGGTGAAAACCTCTTCGGCAAATCCATGACCGAAAAAGCTGCTGAGCTCGAGTCCGAGTGCCTGACCAGGACAAGTCTCTCGAAGAAGGCTTCTGCCCCTTCTAAAAAGAAGGGCTCGGGTAAGAAACTCTTTTTCCCGAGGAATGGTATTGCTTACCGAAGCTACTCCCCATTTCAGGCTTCCCCGGCTCCCTAACAGGGGCAGCAGGCCAAGGGACAGGGGCATGGCCCGCATAAGCAGAAAGCCCCCAAACCACAGGCACCGGCTCCGGCCCAGCCTGGTAGTGGCTTTTGACTCTCAGAGCATAGCCCCTTTCGCCATAGGAGAAAAGCAATGCGCAGGGGGGAGGCTTGCCCTGTATGCCCACAGGTGGCCATCACCATAGACACTTGGGTTCTTCAGATAGTCCATCAGGGCTGTCTGCTTCACTTTGACCTAAGTGCCCCTCACTACTTTCCAGGAGAGCCTTTCAGGTCTCCCCTTCACCGGGACCACCTTCTGAAGGAGTTAGCAGGTCTTCTCAAGGATCAGGCGGTAGAACCGGTGCCCCACCACCTGCAGGGCAAAGGCTTCTATTCCAGGTACTTCCTGATATCAAAAAGAACAGGTCTAAGACCCATCCTCGACCTGTGCAACTTAAACAAATTCCTAATGAGGGAGAAGTTCAAAATGCTTTCCCTTGGAATATTGCTGCCTTACCTCCGCCAGGGAGACTGGCTATGCTCCTTAGACCTAAAGGATGTGTATACACACATCCTAATTCATCCATACCACATAAAGAATCTACGCTTAGTGGTAGGGTGAAAACACTATCAGTACAGAGTGCTTCCCTTTGGTCTGGCCTCCGCCCCCAGGATATTCACAAAGTGCCTGGCGGTTGTGGCTGCCTTCCTCAGAATACAAGAAGTTTTTGTCTTACCCTACCTAGATGATTGGCTCATCAGAGCCATGTCGACCAGGGAGGTCCAAAAGTCCATAACTCGCACCATTCAGATGCTCCAACATCTAGGGTTTGTAATGAATTATCCCAAGTCTACCCTAGTCCCCACTCAGCAACTAGAGTTCATTGCGGTCAGACTAGATACCACTCGGGCAAGGGCCTACCTGCCAGTGGACAGGGCACAGAGACTCCTGGCCCTAGCACATCAAGTGAGTCGCAGGTCTCAGATATCAGCAAGACATTTCCTGTGCCTGCTTGGCCACATGGCCTCCACGGTACATGTGACACCGAATGCCCGTCTCCACATGAGAACAGCTCAGTGGTGCCTCAGGGACCAGTAGACACAGGTCACTGGCAGACTCCGAGACAGAGTCAAAGTGTCCAAAAGACTGGTACAGGCCTTGGCCTGGTGGCTTCAACCAAAACACTTGGAGGCGGGGGTCGCCTTCCAAGCTCCTCAACACACGAGGATCCCAACTACGGATGCATCCTTGCTGGGCTGGGGAGCCCATTGCCAGGGACTTTGCACTCAAGGAGTGTAGTCTCCGCATGAGACCACACACAAGATCAATCTCCTGGAACTTTGTGCCATTCGCCTAGCGCTACGAGCTTTTTGCCAAACGTTGGCTCATCAGCCTGTCTTAATACAAACAGACAACCAAGTAGCGATGTTCTATGTGAACAAACAAGGAGGCATGAGGTCCCGCAAACAAGGACCTGTGCTCCTTTGCAGTCCAACACGGCATGCATCTGAAAGCAGTTTATCTGCCAGGCCAGGAAAACTACTTAGCCGACAGCTCAGCAGGATTCTCCAGCCCCATGAGTGGCAGCTGGATACGAATATGGCCCAATGGCTCTTTCAGATCTGGGGACAGCCGACACTGGATTTGTTTGCGAGTCCTCACAACTACCAGTTGTCCAGGTTTTGCTCCAGACAGCCACATCCAAACAGAGTGGCTGCCGATGCCTTTCTCATCTCATGGTCTGTGGGCCTCCTGTATGCGTTTCCTCCGACGCCTCTGGTGGCCAAAACCCTTTTCAAAATTCTCCAGGACAAGGCCTCGGTCATTCTGGTAGCCCCCAGATGGCCGAGGCAACCCTGGTTTCCGCTTCTACTTCAACTAGTGGAGGCCCCAATCCCTCTGGGATCCTATCCCAACCTCTTGTCTCAGGAGGGGGGGCACTCTCCTGCACCCCAACCTCAGCTCCCTCAACCTGATGGCATGGCTGCTGAAAGGGTAGTCCTTGCACCATTTCTCCTTCCCAGAAATGTAGAAGAAGTTTTGCTGGCCTTAAGGAGGCAATCAACTAGATGGAGCTATGCGTTCAAGTGGTATAGGTTCGGGGTGTTGTGCGAAAAGCAGAAAGAAGATCCTTTCTCTTGCCAGGTTGCAGTGGTCCTACAGCTGGGGTCACCAACCTCCAGAGGGCCACGGGCCGCACAGCCGACTACCGGGAGCCTCGCGGGCCGCACCCCCCTTCTCCCCGCCCCCGCGAAAAAAAACAACAAACACAAAATTATGAAAACAATGGCTGATCACCTTTATTGAATTTAATGAGATGGCTGATGATTCATGCTAGCAGACAAACGCTTAAAGTCCGGCTTCACAGATGACACTGACAGGAGAAGGGACGCTTGCAGGTGGTCGTCGGTGAGCTGCGAGCGCGTGGATACAATGTCGGGAATCCTTGGCGGGCCGCACGTAATGTTAACCAGGGTAGAGCCTCGTGGGCCGCACGAAGGGACCTCGTGGGCCGCATGCGGCCCGCGGGCCGCAGGTTGGTGACCCCTGTCCTACAGTATCTTCTCCATCTTTTGGATTTGGGCCTTAAGTCCAGTTCCATCAGAGTTCACCTCAGTGGCACAGCACTTCCCAGTGGAAGGAAAGCCTCTTTCTGCACATCCTTTGGTGTCCAGGTTCCTGAGAGGCCTACTTCTACTGAAGCCCCCGGTCCGCCCTCCGGCAACCGAATGGGATTTGAATGTAGTCTTAGGACAGCTTACTCGTCCGCCATTTGAGCCAATGGCAACTTGCCATCTACGCTACCTTTCTTGGAAGGTAGTTTTCTTGGTGGCACTCACGTCGACTCGGCAAGTGAGTGAGCTTCAGGCCTTGTGTCCGATAGGCCTTATACAAGGTTCTATAGGAACCTTCCGAAAGTGGTCTCTTCGTTCCACCTCATTCAGGAGGTAGTACTACCTACCTTCTTTCCCAGGCCGCATGCCAGTTGGGCAGAGACAGTTCTGCATACTCTGGACTGTAAGAGGGCGTTGGCCTTCTACATTCAGCGTACGCAAGGCCATAGAAGGGCTTCTCAGCTCTTCGTATCCTATGACCCCAGTAAACTGGGGATGGCCGTCTCCAAACATACGCTGTCCACCTGGGTGGTGGACTGTATTTCCTGGGCATACAGGGCGGCCGATCTTCTGTTGCAAGATCGTGTTACAGCATCATCAGTGGCTCACTTCTGCTCTGTTCCACTGACAGACATCTGCCGGGCCGCCACCTGGGTCAGACTTTTGCAACCCATTACTGCCTGGATAGGGAGTCCCAACGGGACAGTGCTTTTGGCCTGGCTGTACTCCGTAACCTTTTCGAGGTCTAGGCAACTCCTACCCTCCGACCCTTTGGTGTCAGGCTACCAGAGAGTTACTCTCTCAGTTAGATTCCTATTGTGGCTGCTTGTGGCTCTCGTAGAGGGAGTCTATTTTTCAGCTGTGGGTTCTCGTTAGCCTATAGCTGGGGAGTCCCATATGTGAGGACTGACTTCCTGCTTGTTCCTGGAGAAAGCGCAGTTACTCACCTGTAACAGATGTCCTCACGATCCTCCCTCCTCCCCTGGAGTTGCAGTCCTATTATTATTTTTTTTTTCTTTTGCCATCTTTTTAGCTATGTCATTTGATTGAGCAAGATGGCACCCTTGGGTGGGAAGGAGACTGCACATGCGTGATGCAATTCCCAAAAGCTTTCTTTGAAAACTGGGGATTTGCTCCGCACGAGGGCTCCGTCTGTGCCAACGTCACCCATTTGTGAGGACTGATTCTTGCTGTCCCTGGAGAACACCTGTTACAGGTGAGCAACTACGCTTACTTGCATTCATATTCATTGTGAATATTGTAAAGACCTGGCTAACTTGAGGGGTCAAAAAGACATAGAGTGGGAGGCAGTGAGAACCCCTGCACTAGGGCGGGTATCACATGGGAGCAATCAGATCTGCCCATGTTGGTGCAAACTCCACGGGTACTTCTGCTCATGGGAATTGCACCATAAAACAATAGTCCATTCATGCTTTTGCTTTGACTCCTATCTCAGGAAACATTTCCCTCAGAAGCTGTACCTACATTCTCTATGTGTAATTTTTTCAATTGGAAGCCATTTGAGGATAATTCTATACTCTTGCATGAAGGCAAAGTGTGTTGGTGCATGCTTATTTGGGGTCAATTCTTTGAAGTAAAGGTTCCTTCTCATCCCAGTCCAATCCAGACCAGCGGGTTGACACTCCCCACCAGTAGCTGGAAACCGAGCATGGCCAAAAACATAATGATGTCAGCCCATGTATACCGCTTACACTGTCCATTAGAGCCAGTAATTCAGTTTCTAGCAACTGGTGAGCAGTATTAACCCAGGTATGGTCTTGATTGTCTTCTGTAAACCGGTGCCCTTTGGTTAGAGTGCTCAGGATTAGGACTGGCCCAACAAACAGCAAAAAAAAAAAAAGAATTAAGAATTAAAGATGTGTCATTCTGCCTTTGCGTCTTTGCCCCGCGCTGAAACCTTAAGTGGGTGGTTTGGGGGTAGGAAGTGCTGAGAGCCAGTCAGGACGGCCATGGGTAGGTGTCCTGAGGGGCCGGGGCCGTTGAATCAGTCCAGCCCGGTTTGAGGGGAAGTATTGCGGGTTGCCTGTTTGTCTTCCAGAGGTGTTTCTTGTTCTGCCAGCATTCACCAGTTGGGGCTTGCGTAGCAGGAGCCAGCAGGGGGTGCGGAGGCACGGTGGCTCAGGAATCTCAGGGCATGAACTCCAATGTTGGGGGTTCAGCTTCTCTGGTGAGGAGGGCAGACCACATGGCATTGGGGCCTTCTGCGTGTTTGGACGCCGGGGAGTTGCATCAGGCGTGGCGTGGCTCTTTCTGTTGGAGGCCTGATTACACTGATCACATGGTTGCCATGCCAACAGGCAAGTTTCACGTGCGCGGCGTGTGGTTTGTGCTGCTCCAGTGTTTTGGCAGCTGGAGTCTGCCGGCACTATGAGCAGGAGATGCAATCAGAGGAGGATGCCTTGTCTGGGTGCGCCTTGTCTGGGTGCACCTTGTACTGGGACCTGCAAGAGGAGAGTCACAGATCCCGACCAAAATTCCATGATTTTGGCGGGAAGGGAGGCCATGTTGCTGGCTTCTCAGGGACAAGCTGGGGGGGGGGGGCTGGGCAGAGAGGAATTTGGGGGTTCCAGTGCCTGGGGGAGCAAGGTGCTCATAGGCTCTTTGGGGGAATTTTCCTCAGTTTATACTGCTGCTTCATCTGGCTTTTTGCCTGAGGCAAGGGGCAGTGAAGCAGGAGACAGGTGGCCCATCTCCTTAGGGGACAGTGGCACAAGGGGGGGGCTGTCACTCTGGATAAGAGGGGGGACTTGGGAGCCTGTGGCAAAGCCCCCAGGTTGGAGTTTTGGGAGGACTTCCAATCTATGCTCTCGGTGGCTTGTAGGCCATCTTGAGGGTACCTCAGAGTTGTTGGCAGAAGGGGCCCAAGAGGATTTATTATTTATTTAACTTATTTTCGATACCATCTTTCTAAAAGTCAAAATGGTTTACAGGAAACACAGTGCATTGAATGTAAACGAGAAGTAATAAGATATGCATACAATTAACAACAAGCAAGGTGGGGGAGTAACTGGATGAATGTTAACTATGTGCAGTGTGGTTAGATTTATATATACACATATCTACAGTTGGAGTTACTGGTGGTAATAATGTTCAGGTTGGATCCGGAGGAAGGGCCCTTTCTGGGAGAGGAATCAAGTGTGATCCACGTATTCCGTAAGGAGGAGCAGCCTGCCTTCATAGTGCACTCATTGGCAGTCTTGTACACCCCGGTGGGAGTGTCGGAGGAAGAGCCTCTGGAAGACCCTTACTTCAGGACGGCTGCGGGGGAGCTGGGCTATGGCGCAGCTGTACCCACTGCCAGACTAGGATCGGGAGCAGTTTCGACCTTCCAGAGTGTATGCAGCTGTGTCTGTGTTTACCAAGAAGACAACGATCCCAGTGGAATGGGGTGCAGCCTTGAGAGACCCCGCAGGACAAGAAGTTGGAGGCACTGTTGAAACAGACTTTGATGCTATTGCCCTAATACTCCAGTCTTCCATTTGTGGAACCTATTTCTTGAGCACTTTCTTGAGGTGGACTCAAGTATTGCCCAAGTAGGACAGATGCTCGCAGCAGGCAAGTTCAGAAGCATCCTTGCTGGAGTCGGGGACAGCGTTTCTAGCAAATGCCTTTTTGACCTCATTTGGGCGGCCTCAAAGGCTATGGCTTCGACCATGGAAGCACGGCGCCTCTTGTAGCTGCAGAATTGGGTGGTGGATCTTTCATCCAAGTCTCAGCTGACGCGGCTCCCCTTTAAGAGCAAGTTTCTCTTTGGAGAAGTTGGTGAAGGGCCTAGGAGAGTCCAAGGGCTCTAAGCTGCCGGAGGATAAGCCCAAGCCGAGTCAGGGGCAAGCTTCCTCTCAGGAGCTGGCGAGAGATTTTCAGTGCTTTTGTGCCGCTCGTTTTGACCCTTTTCAAAGGGCTTGGTATCCGAACTGAGTCTGTCCTTTTGGAGGAGCAAGGGAGTCAGCAGGGGATACTTTGCTGCCGCCTCCGCAGCCTCCCAAAAGCCTTAAGGGAGCGAGGCAGGCCCAGGATAGAATAGAACCAGCGGAGGGTCGCCTCCAGCACTTTCTACCCACCTGGGCCCAGATCACCTCCGACCAGTGGGTGTTGGAGGTAATAAACGACAAATATGCATTGGAGTTCGCACACCCGCTGCTGATTCCTTTGTACAGTTTCCTTGCAGAGATCCAGGAAGGCCCAGGTGGTTCAGGAGATGCTGTGGCACTTAGTACAGCTGGAGGCCATGGTACCTGTGCCGCCCGACCAGTGCAGTACAGTACAGTACAGGTCAGTACTTCAATCTATTTTGTAGTTCCCAAGGAAGAGGGATCTTTCAGGCTGATCCTGAACTTGAAGCAGGTGAACAGGTCTCTAGGGGTACCGAGTTTCCAGATGGAGACCCTGCGATCCGTCATAGTAGTGGTTCGTGCAGGGGAGTTTCTTACTTCCTTGGACCTTACCGAGACCTACCCGCACATTCCCATCCAGCCTGATTATCAGCGTTTCCTCCGGTTTGCAATGCCCACAGGACATTTCCAGTTTTGGGCTCTGCCGTTTGACTTGGCCACAGCTCCTCAGACGTTCACCAAGGTAATGGTGGCTGTGGCGATGGCGCTGTGACAGGAAGGGGTGCTGATGCATCTGTATCACGATGATTGGCTGATATTGGCAAAGTCAGTTGAAGAGAGCCGGGAGGCAACCCAGAGGATGGTAGATTGTCTCCAGAGGCTTGGTTGGGTCATCAACCTGGCCAAGCGTCATCTTTAGCCATCGCAGGACCTGGTTCATTTTGGGGCTTGTTTCCAAACAGCAATTGGCTGGGTCTCATTACTGGTGCATAGGGCAGAGAAGCTCAGGCTCCAAGTTCGCAAGTTCCTAAGTATGCCAACGCCCATGGCGTGGCATTACCTCCATCTGTTTGGTTCCATGGCAGTGACACTGGAGGTTCCGTGGGCGTGGGCTTACATGAAGCCGCTGCAGGGAGCGTTGCTGGCGCTTTGGTCACCCCAAAGCAAGGAATGGTCCACGGTGCTAGAGTGTCCCAGGGACACCAGGGCATCGCTCAGTTGATGGCTCGACCTGCAGAATCTTCTGGCAGGAATGCCATTGGAGCCACCCAACTGGAGCCCTCTGACCACGGATGCATGCCTATCAGGTTTGGGGGTCGAGGTCAAGTGACACAGGGGCAGTGGTCTTGAGAAGAGAGCATTTGGTCCATCAACTGTCAAGATGAGTGGTCTTCCTGGTCATGCAGTGTTTTCTACCAGTCATTCAAGGAGCACTGGTGCGAGTTTTCTCAGACAACGCCACGACAGTGGCATACCTCATCCATAAGGGGGGGTACAGGCAGCATGGTATTGTAGGATGAGATGGTTCCGATTCTAGCATTAGCAGAAGAAAACCTTCTAGCTCTCTCAGCAGCACATGTAGCAGGCAAAGAAAATGTGCAGGTGGACTATCTCACTATCATCTGGACCCGAGAGAGTGGTCTCTCGATCCGGTGGTGTTCAAGCGGTTGCAGCGCAGGTGGGGACAACAACTCATGGATCTGATGGTGACCTTTGAGAATGTGAAGGCTCCTCTGTTCTACAGCCGGCGGCATGAGCACATGACGGAGGGTCTGGACATCTTGGTGAAACCCTGGCCACAGCGGGGTCTTCTCTATGTGTACCTCCATGGGTGCTCATTGGGTGCCTGTTGCAGCACATCGAGGCGCATCAGACTGGCCTTGTAGGCCATGGTATGTGGATTTGACACAGCTCCTGGCAGTGGCTGACGGAAGGGAAGGACCTCCTGTCACAAGGACTGATTTTCATGCCACAGGTGGATCACTTCTTGCTTACGACTTGGCTCTTCAGAAGGCTCAGCTGAGGAAAAGGGGATATTTGCGACAGATTACCATGCTATTGTGGGCCCATCAGCAGTCTATTTCCATGTCCTATGTGCGAGTCTGGCGGATATTTGAAGTCTGGTGTGAGAAGAATGACTTCTGGGCCTTGTCGGTACCGATGCCAGGAATTCTCATGTTTCTTCAGGTGGGTCTGGAGAAGGGCTTGGCCCTTGGCTCACTGTGGGTTTAAGTAGCTGCCCTGGCATGTTATCGGGAGTGCGTCCAAGGAGTCTCACTAGCATCACACCTGGATGTGGTCTGTTTACTGCAGGTGGTGAAGCAGTTGCGTCCATCTCGGCAACCCACTGTGCTTGCATGGGACTTGAATCTGGTTTTGTCTGCCCTAGCCGTCAAGCCCTTCGAGCCACTGAAGGGGGCTTCGTTGAAGGATCTCACCTTGAAGGTGATGTTTTTGATAGCGATTTGTTCAGCACAGAGGATTTCGGAGCTGCAGGTTCTTTCCCATAGGAATCCGTTTTTGTCATTCTCAAAGGAGAAGGTGGTGCTGCGCATGGTTCCCTCATTCTTACCTAAGGTGCTCTCCGCCTTTCATGTGAACCAACCGATCATTTTGTCGATCTTTTCGGGGACGAGAACCTCTCCTGAGGACCATTGGTTACATTTCTTGGATGTCAAACGAGTGTTATGTCGTTACTTGACGTGTATGGAGTGTTTCCAGAAATTGGATTGGCTGTTCGTGCTGTTTGGAGGGTCGCGCAAGGGGGAGCCGGCCTCCCAAGCTTTGGTGGCGCGATGGATAAAGGAGGCAATTGCTTCTGCATACCTTCTTTTTTAAAAAATTTATTTATGTGTTTTACCAAAAAACAAGTGCATACAAATATATCACCTGTGAAAAACCAAGATATTGAGTGAAATAATGACAAAAGGAAAAACACTCTATTGAGGAATCATAAAGAGAACCTCCAGCATCCTACTTCAGCCCACTATACAGGGAGAATTCCAAAGCAAACATAATATAACCAAACATAAAGGAATATAGCAGCTTCTACGCAGTCAATATCACTCTACTGCGGACACTTCTACAAAAGGAGAATTAGGATCCAGGTGAGCATTTAAAAAAGACAAAAACTGGGCAGAATAGAGAAAATCATATTTAACTAAACATTTGCATCGGTACTTGAGAACAAGTAAATCTCCCAGCTGGGAGACCCTAGGCCGGAGAAGAAGAAACTCCCTCCTTCTGCATTGGCTTTCCCTAGTCAGGTCAGGAACTGCCTAAACCAAAGAACCTAGAAACCGAATGTTCCTTTTCCTAAAGAGCCTCCGCATAAACCAGTCCCTGTCAGATGACAAAGCAAGCTAAACCAAACATATGTAGCAGGTAAAACATTATCTACAGTAGAACTTTACAAAATCAAAGATACATCCAGTACATTAAACTGCTGGGGTTTCGGTCCCTCCACAACAGAGGGAACATTCTTCCCCTGCGGCAAATAGTACACTTTAGTAACTGGTGGTTGAGTCTCAATTGGAGCAGTCAACACTGCTACCAAGTAGGACTTAAACATTTCCCAAGGTGATATCACCTGGGATTTAGAAAAATTAATCAAATGTATATTTGCCATCCTTGAAGCATTTTCCAAATGTTCAAATCTAGCCTTGACATGTATCATATCCTTAATCACAGATTCCGCACAGTGCTCCACTTGCTCAACACAGAGAATTTACTCAAAGATACTTGCACTTTAGAGATCTCTGAAATGTTAATAGCACACTGATCTTGTGTAACCTGGAATTGGGCTGCCAACTTCTGCACTTGCGGCAAAAGTGCGTCACCAAGCGTACCTCCTTAAAGGTCAGGTGGTACCACAAGGATTGCAGGTGCATTCTACCAGGGCGCAGGCGGCATCTTGGGCGGAGTGTTCCTTAGTGTCTCCGGCTGACATTTGCAAGGCGGCAGCGCGGGCTTCATTGCATACCTTTGTGCATTATTATCACTTGGACGTGCTGGCGGTGCGGGATGCAGGCTTTAGGGCATCAGTTTTGCTGGCCAGGCTCGCGGGACCCTCCTGCGTTTAGTACTGCTTTGGTATATCCTGCTGGTTTGCACTGGACTGGAGGGATGAAGAAGAAGGGGAAATTCAGTCTTGCCTGCTAATTTGCCTTCCTGGAATCCCTCCAGTCCCTCCTGGTGTGTAATCTATGTTGCTTGGTGTGGCGAGCCCGGGCTGTGTGATAGTTCCTAGATGATTTTCGTGTGTTGTGGTGGTTTCGTGGAGGCTGTCAGAAATGGTGTTCAGCCACTCGGGTGTTACTTGGGTGGGCTGTTAGCGAGTTCTCAGCGGGTCAGCAGACCCAAAGTGGCATTCGCAGAAGTTTAATTAAAGTGGATGCTTGCAAAATTGTAAAAAAAAAAAAAAAAAAATTGCACAAGAGAAAATGAAGTGAAGAGAGAAGTTTGTCAGCTTGGTGCTGGGCCGAAGGTCGGATGTTTTGCCGTGGAGGAGGTTCTTTGGAGGGGTTATCTTCCTTGTTTTTGTTGTTTGGTGCTGGTTAGTCAAGGTCTGGTGGTACTGCTTGTCAGGTGGTCACTGGCTGTTGTGGGCAGTGTAAGTGGTATACATGGGCTGACATCATTAAGTTTTTGGGCATGCTCAGTTTCCAGCTGCTGGTGGGGAGTGTCAACTGCTGGTCTGGATTGGACTGGAGGCATTCAAGGAAAGCAAATTAAACAGTTACCTAATTTCCCCATGTCTGGGCTTTACTATATCTAATAGGGGTGGACTGATGCGCCCGAGTCTGGTCATAACAGTTAGGCCTGCTCTGGAGCTGATGTAGATGCCCACGCCTAGATCAGTGCAGCAATGCGTAAATCTAGGCTCTGCACAGGCTCCGCCCCCATGCATACCCCACTGAAAGTACACGCGATGAGACTTGCATGCACACCTACAGAATAGCGACTATCTAAAGCACACGTGCAAGTCCTTTAGAATATTTATGTATTTATTTTATTCGAGAAGTGTATATACCGTATTTCCAGTGTTAATTACGGTTTACATGTAACATAACATTACATGGAACATGTTAACATTATAAAGAATATTTAACTACATGTAAGGAATCATATAACTACTAGAATCCAATATAATAACATTAATGCTGTTATCCAAGGCATAAATAACATATTTAGAAGTACTGAGCATGTGTTTCGGTTGGTGTGAGTGATTCTGTTGTTGAGGGGGGAAGGTGGGCTATATCTTAATGGTATCTTGGTATATATTTAGTGGTAGTGTTTGCTTGCTTATCTTTATGCCCTGAATGCACATTTGGAACAAGTGTGTTCTCAGGAGTTTCCTGAAATCCTTAGTGTCCGTGTTTGTGCGGATTTTCGCTGGGAGGGAGTTCCAAATCGTAGGCGTGTACAGTGAGAATGCTCTTTCACATGCTGATTGGTTGCATTTTGCAAAGTTTGGGTGTGCTGCGAGGAGGTGTTCTGCGGTACTTCTCAGTTTGTTATTGGGAAGTTTTGTTGTTATAGTTTGTAAGTACTCAGAGGACTGGTCATGGAGGATTTTAAATCTGGTGAGGATATTCTTGTATTTGATTCTGTCTAGTAGTGGTAGCAGGTGGAATAGAATAGGGACTTATGCGAGTTTTGTTTATGTACCTGCTGTATAGAATCAGCCCGTGTGCATCATTTAAAGTATCTTCTGCATGGGGCGGGGCGGAGGTGGGGGGCGCGAGATAACCGGGCAGCAGCAATATTGCATGCTGCCTGGTTAGTGCTCTGCGCCAAAAAGATAGGTGAGAAAACCCTTGCCTATCTTTACGGCACAGGCGCTAATCGGGCATCATGTAATATCGCTGCTGCTCAGTTTGCTTCGGAAGCTTCTGGGTTGTGCGACAATATTTGTATATTCAATGCCGGAGCTGCATATGACCCTGGCATTGAATATCTGGGTTTAGGGGTTGGCAGGCAGGGCTGTGAGCCAACGTGGCGCATAGCCTGCCCAGAAGACTATCAGGCCCTATATACACATATAAGTATGTATGGTGACAAGGTGGCATGTATTTACTTCCTCTAGGCATTGCCGAGGCTCTAGTTTGGGTGGAGCAAGGATGGATTTGCAATGTATATATATATATTTTATAAAATATGTGAGTACGTGCGTAGAGTACACATGCACATTCACACCAGCTTTGGAGCAAGTGTAAGTACATGGGACTGATTCTGGGAGCCTATTTTATCAAGGCACTTCCTTACCATCCTGCTAGACCAGTCCAGACAAGTGGGTTATATCGCCCTGCCACCAGGTGGGGCCAGACTTGAGCAACTTTCAGTGATGTCATCACTTGATATATCCTCTGGTACAACACCAAGAGAAGCCAGTAGTTTGATGGGCAAGGTGTGCAGATAGGCCTAACTCTCCTGGCCCACATTATGGTGCAGAGGTTTTAGGATTGAGTCTGGAAAGGCCCAGTGGTGCTCAGAATGAGGGCACACCCCAAACAGCCGCCTAGGATTTAGTGCCATTTCTGTTGGCTTACAAACACTTAATGGGCATGAAGAGGATCAGGAAACCCAATGGGGCTGCTGAGGGGGGCTGGTAAGTTGGGTCCGGGCCCCCCCCCCCCCCTTCCCTCTTGCTGTACTTATTTGCCTGTGTTGCCTTTATAAAATAGGCTTAAAGTAGCCAACTATTTGGACTTTTCAGAAAAGAATGCTTACATTAAATCAGGTACATTGAATCCAGAATATATTTGGTGCAGTATGCCTACAGCAATATCTTCAAGAAGCCTGCTAATTATATATTACACACATCCTCCACATACATACTCTCCAGGAATCTCACCTCTCTGAGCAGGGCCCTTAGAGACAGGCACTTAAAGATAAATACCAGAGCCTTTTACCTCTTACAGTTTATCCCCTTCCCCTTAAAGACAGTAAGCCATGGGACATCAGACATATTGAGTCCTCTAATTGTCTCAAAAAAGTGTATCTAAACTACAGTGACATTGGGCCTTGCAGGAAAAGATGTCTCAGGAGTCTTAGATTTCATGTCTTTTAGGTGGTTCCTTCCCAGGATCCCCAGTAGTTCTTGTTCCTTCATGCCTCCGGGGGCTGTCTCAGACCCTGTGATAAGGCAGACGCACTCACAGCTGATTTATGCCTTTACTGCAGTCACCCGGGAAAAGAGAATTGACCTGGAGAAAGGACAAACCCAGCGCAACGTCTTCCTGTGTAAATTGATCGGGCCCCGCGGCACGGGCAAGTCTGCTTTCCTACAGGCATTTCTTGGCAGGAACATGATGGTAAGTCCCAGACAAGCCTCACACTGCACTTCATGCTGAAACAGCTGCTGATTAGCGCCTCGCCTGTGAGCTATCGCTCTGTCTTCATGGAGGGTTGGGCTCAGGTGTTTGTCCCAGAACATTGTTTCTTTTACAGGATCATGTCTTCCTTATTTTTGTCTTGTGACAGGCACAGAAGAATCTTCCTGGAGACCTCTCATTCTATGCTGTGAACACTGTGCAAGTTGCTGGCCAGGAGAAGTATTTAATAGTAAGTTAATTTGGTCACAGAAGAGTTGGACAGTGAGGGACATTGCAGTCTCTCTTGGTTCACGGGGCACACAAAATTGTATGTAGACATGGACATATCGCGCTCAGATCATGGAAGTGACAGACAGGAGTAACTCTTTCTCTGAGCTTGTGGTCACAAAAGAGATAGATAGGCAGGCAGTGGAGGAATAGCTTAGTGGTTAGAGCAGAAGATTGAGAACCAGGTGTCAGATGCCACTGACCTTCCTTGTGGCCTTGGGCAACTCACTTAATCCCCCATTGGCTGAGATACAAACAGAGATAGTAAGCCCTCCAGGATCAGAAAAATCTTTATTTTACCTCAATGTAACTTGAACCAGTGCTGAAAAGGAGTGAATTAAATCCAAATGTCTGTCTCTCTCTCTTTCAGTGGGAGGTCTTAAAGGAGAAAATTCAGTCCAGTAAACTACAGTTAAGAATAATCTCAATTCTAGTAACAATTGCTCTAAAAAATTGTACAGTTATTAATGCAAGCAAAAAGTTATGCTTTTATGTAGGCCTAACCATAGCTGCCTTAAAATAACTAAGATGTACTATTTTACTGGCTTTAGTACAGCTTTAGTCAGCGTTAGGTAATGGCAGAGATTTTAATGTGATCATTAAACAAGTGGTAACTGGCTGAATATTTCTCTCTATGTAATTAGTGTCGGCTGGAGACACAATGCACCTCCCACAGGAGGTATCTAACACTGGCTTCATCCAGATGTCTTGTGGAATCTTTTTCATTTTCATTTCATTTGCTCCCAGCTGTATGAGGTTGACGTGGACACCGAGTTCCTCAAGGCTTCTGATGCTGCCTGTGATGTCGCTTGTCTAATGTATGACATCAGTGACCCAAAATCCTTCAACTATTGCGCCAGTATTTATAAGGTAAGAATAAACTTTCAAGTACGAGCTTATGCTCCCTGTTGTCCTCTAAGGGCTTCCTAAAGCTCCGCAGTGCTCTGTCAGTGCAGGTCAGAAATTTCCACCAGAGTGAATTTCTTCACAGTCTTTCTCATTTTCAGGTTTTCTTCACAGGCTCTACACTGTGGAATGCCTTATGTGCCTGACCTTAGACACACAAAACATGATGGCAGACAGAGACCATTCAGCTCTCCGGTCTGCCCAGCCACATCTTCTGCTCAGTTTTACAATCCCTGTGCCTCCGAGATCCTCTGTGCTTGTCCCAAGCTTATTTCAATTCAAACACTGTCTTTATCTCTACCAGGACCACCCTTTCTTTGAAGAAATATTTCTTTAGATTTCATGAATCGATCTTTTTTCTCTCTTATCCCATGGCCCCTTGTTCCGGGACCTCCTTTCCATAGAACGAGGCCTACCTTCTGTGCTGCTATTCCTTCGAGGTATTTAAATGTGTTTATATAGCCCCTTTTCTTCAGTATATACGTGTTTAGGTTTAAGTCTGTCCCCATAACAGTCTTAATGGATGTGAAAGTTGGACAGTGAAAAAAGATAGAAAAGAAGTAAATTGATGCCTTTGAATTATGGTGCTGGTGAAAAATACGGTGTATACCATGGACTGCCCAAAGAACAAACCAGTCAGAACTAGAGGAGATCAAACCAAAGCTTTCTTTAAAAGCTCAGATGAGAAGACTTTGGCTGTTGAATGGAATTGGACTGAGGACTGGCCCCTGTGGGTACATCACTGGTAGCACCTCTTTCCTCAAAGTGAACTCTCTTTACCACCACCCTTTCTCGCCTTCCATTCAACCAGTTTCTAACCCAGTCAGTATGGGGCCCATACCAAGGGCACTCCATTTATTCATAAGTCACCTATGCAGAACTGTGTCAAAGGCTTTCCTGAAATCCAAGTATACCATATCTATTGCTCAGTGGTCACCCAGACAAAGAAATTAAGCAAATTCATCAGACAAGGCCTACCTCTGGTAAAACCATGCTGCCTCAGTTCCTGTAATCCATTAGATTCCAGTAATTGCATGATCTTGTGTTTTAGCTGTGACTCCATTAATTTACTTGCTGCCGAGTTAAGACTAAGTAACCTGTAGTTCCCAGCCTCCCCCTTATATCCACTCTTCTGAAGAGGAGCCACATCTGCCTATCTCCAGTTCTCTAGGATCACTTCTGATTTGCAAGAAGTTTTGGAAAGGTCAGATAGTGGAGCTGCCGGAACTTCCCCAAAATTCTCTTTAAACTTTTGGATGTATTCCATCGCTTTATGTAATTTTAGTTTCGCTAGTACCTTGCAAACACAGTCACCCCAGAAAATTGTTTGAGATATATCTCACATTGATTTCGGCATATGATAGATTTGTAGTCCAAGCCCGTTCTCTGTGAACACCAAACAGAAATATCTGCTAAGCAATTCCACTCTTTCTTTGTCAGTTTCTGCATGTTCCTGCCCTTCACCTGAGTCTTATAGTCCCACTTCTGTACTACGTCCTCTCGCTAGCATATGTAAGAAGTATCATGCCCTTTCCTCCCTCATGTTCATCCATGTCAGTTATCAATAAAAAGTTACACACATAGCAGAGAAACTTTGTGTATAAGCAGAAAAACACATAGAAACAGGCAGTCCCCTCAGCGCTCGCTGCTTTCAGTCTTGCTGCTTTTCTTGGCCAGGTCCGTGTTTCCTATGCCAAGTAGAAGCCACAGCCACAGTGAGGCAGATCGTCCAAGAGAAGCTGCCGCCACTGTTGTAGGAGAATCACTGCTTAGGTGCATAAAGGCTTCTGCTGGATCCCCAGCTTTGTGAAGTCCAGCTTAATGGGAGAGTCACTGGGGAAGGGAGGCTCAAGCAGAGAACAAGGGAAAGGACTGAGGATCGAGCGGAGGGTGTGGAGAAAGGAATGGGAGGAGAGGGAAAGGGAGAAAGGACAGGGGATATAGCAGAACAGGAGGAGATGGGGAAGAGAAACAGAATGGATTGGGGACTGAGTACACAACTCCTTTCCCTTCCCCCACCAGTGCAGATCTTCTGTTTTATACACCTACAGACACACACCAGCCATTATGTGTGTAAGGATCTCCTCTGGAAACTTTGTGTACTCTGGCCAGTCTTGCTTTTGTAGCAGTCACTGCCTTGGTTTCCATCCTTACCTCATAGTCCTGACACATCTCTCTCTGCATCTCAGCTTGAAGATGTCTTGTACTCTGGCGATGACCTCTGACCTTGCTCCTTTTCTCTCCCTCTTGCAGCAGCACTATATGGACAGCCAGATCCCCTGTCTCCTAGTTGCCTCCAAATCGGATCTGCCAGAACTAAAGCAACAACATGGAATTTCACCTGCTGAGTTCTGCTACAAACACCGCTTACCGCCTCCCTTCCACTTCTCCTGCGAGAGCCAGGGGCCTCCTGACACCACCATCTATACCAAACTGGCCACAGCGGCGGCCTTCCCGTAAGTATGACAACCATGCTTGCCGGAAATGCAGAGCACACCCAGTCCTTGGGAGCCACCAGCAGATCCAGTTTTCAAGATATCCATACTAAAGATTCCTAAGAGATGCTTGCGTACATCTCAGGCTTTAAACAGATACATTTACAGCTATGAGGTTCTCTTAAAAAGCAGTCTTTCTAGTGGCTCACAAGGACCAGAGTTGGGAAGCGCTTGTCAAAGGGGGATCAGCAAGACTGAGTTTTATTATTGACCAGACTTCCCAAGAGTTTACATCACAATATAAAAGCGGTGGAACATTAAGCCTGGGCATTTTCAGGAGACTGTCACGCCACATCAGCGGGATCTTGTTATGTGCTTCCCATGAGCACCTCTAGAACTATTGAGCTGTGCGCTTACAGAACATGTTCACAGGGAATCCGCAATCCAGTTTTGAACCATGCCAGCAAACCTCTGCAGCTGTCAGCAAATTTTTACAGAAGCCCATTCTCCATGATAAATAGCAATAGAAGATACCTTAGAAGGCTTGGTTCAACCCAATTCATGGTTTACACAAATTTCTGACAGAAACATGCTGAGTGAGTTAAATGAACAAAGATACGCAACTTCTTTTGTTACAAATACATTGCTTATAGAGCCCATGGCTCTCAGGAAAATGTTTTTGGTTTGTTTTTTAAACCAGCTGTTGCTCCCCACCACTTAGTAGACCATCAGTTTCATTACAGTATGCAAACCCTCGCTATCCTTTTCCGCCCTCCTGATGTCAGACATTTGGGACTTAGCAAAGAAAGCACTCTGAACGTGCTCCCACCGTGGTATCCAATCACACTGAGATCAAGATGTCAAAACACTTACCCACCCTCATTTCCCACACTGCCTTATGCTGAGAAACCAACACACATCTAACTTGAGAGCCGGCAGTAGGGAAGGAAATGAAAGAGAGAACTTTTCATCCACACACGAACTAAACATGCTTTTAAAATGTTATTGTTTGAGAACCACCTGTGGGGAGGGAGATGAGATACCTCTGGAGTTTCTTCTACTGCGTGAAAGAATTCGGAGGAAAGAAGGAGCAGTGTTCCTACAACCAAACTACAGTTTGGTTCACTCTTACAGAATGAAAGCAACTTGCCCTTGGTCAAGCAGTGTCCATAATGCAGGGCGTTCAAACCTGCATCCCAGGCGTTCTCCTGACTTGCATTTTAGTACTATAGCAGAAGACTTTGCCTGTCTCCCAGTGCATATATATTGTTTGTTCCTGTATTTTATTTTGTTTATAATACAGTATACTGTAGGGACAAAGGTTGTAACTTCATTTGTAAAATCTAAACTAGGAATGCCAATTTGTCATGGAAGATGCTGCAGAATTTCACAAGCTAAAATAGGAAACTAGCATGTAGGTCCTGGGTCTGTCCCTTTCTGGGTATTGCAGTCAGCCTTGCTGGGGTGTGGTGAGAAACCCTCCCTCTTTTTCGCTTATGAAACTGAACTTTCACAGCTCCGTTCCGAGTACACAAATGTGGTTTTCTTTACACACTGAATTGTTTTTGTTCTCAAGTGACATGTTTTGAGAAGCTGCAAATCTGGAGGCTAGGCGAGGTGTCTGGTTAAGTGTGAAGCCTGTAGGTGCAGCTGAATGTCAGTTACTTACTGTGGTTCTAGAGCAACTGCTTAATCTCAGGAGCCAAAGTATCAGAAGTTCAAAGGTGCTGAATGAGAGGCTTCTTAAGAAAGAAAGAGAATGTTGTTTAAGGTCAGGACATGGACATGTTTTAGCAGTTGAGAATTTGACATCTTAGCAAGCAAAGCTCAACCTTAAAAGAGAAGAGGATTATATTTAGCAGTCTCCCAGTTTTAGGAGCTGCTGTCAGGGAGGGGGCCACCTGGCACCTTGCCTCGTGTAAGACACAGAGAAGCATTTGGCCTTTTTATTCTCTCATTCAACATACACAAAGTTACTTCTTTTCATTGATGAGAGACCTAGCAACTCTTTGAAAAGGGCACAAAAGAACCATGTGTCTCCATGTCACATGAATACGTCTCGTCCCATTAATGGTTCACTGGTATCCAGGACATTTAAGATTTATTGTTCCTCCTTTAAAGCTCCACATATATCCACTAAGTAAGTAGATTGGACGGCTGCCCAGAGGATGAAGGTATGAAAGTCCTGGACCGAGTTGCTAGAGGTTTGATGGAGAAAGGGGCAGTACGCACACTACTATTATGTTTCACTGGGTGTTGTGTTGCTGTATTTCACAAAGCACGCATTTCAGGGTATAATTAGCCATTGTAAAATAGGCACAGGGCGGGCAGTTGTAAAGGGCTACTTGAAAATTGGCCACCTTTAACACAAGTACTTTTACCCATGTTCAGCCAATATATTCCCAATGATAGGGTTTGGGTGGGGATTGCTGCAACATGCATTTTTGGCATATGTTGTTTTAGAAAGTGGCGCTTTCGCCTTACGCAGTTTTCATTGGGAAACTTTGCACAAATACTACGGTAAAAAGTACCCACAGACCTTCTAGCAATAGGGACAGTTTGAAGATTGCCCTCAAGAATTTGTGCAAGTGATGGGTGCACCCAGCCTAAAGTAGGAGTCTCCAGATGTTTTAAGCGTGATTCTTGATATCATCCCAAATATGGGAGGACAATATTTTTAGAATATGTCTGCATTTTTCCATTGACAAGCTGGGTAATTTTGAGATTTTGCACTCCGAGAGAGTCTACAGGTCCCATTTACCTGTGCACCCTGATTGAAAGAGGAACTACCTGCATGCCTTCCCTGTAAAAACTGCCCCGGAATCAGGGCATCTGTAGAGGCTGCGAGGAAAATAGGTATAGACTGGAAAATACAGTCTACATTCATTACTTCCTGATTCTACTCCCCTAGCGACACCTCTCCTGAATGCAGCTAAAAAATGCTTGGAGAACGGCATGCCAATTTTCACCTGTTTAAGGACGGATACTTTTCAGACATGATGTATTAACTCAAGTCTCTGTTCATGTGTGCCAGTGGCTTTGAAAATTGCCATTGGGGAAAGAGAGATTCCTGCAGTGTGTTGTGACTGTAAAGGCCCGTGTTGTGTTTCCTCTTGTAAAGTGCACTGATTTTCTCTCTGCCCCCCCCCCCCTCCCTGTTTTGCAGGCATCTGAATGACACGGAACTCTGCGCAGCCTCGTTCTGGCTCCGGGTAGCATTCGGAACCACAGTGGCTGCAGTGGTGGTATTCACGCTGTACAGAGCTCTGGTAAAGAGTAAGTGAGAAGACACCCAGTCGGGGTTTGAAAACCAATACTAGTTTAATTTTCTGAAAGCCGTGTTTCTTGCTGGAACCTCGCTCCCATCGGATCTCCTGAGAGACACAACCTCCTGAAACCAAATTACAGAACTTAGAAGCTTCAAGACAGACTCAAGTGGTGCCACTAACAGCTGGGCTGTTAGTTGTCTGTTTCAGCTTTTGCTTGTTGGACTCCATCAAGGAAATTGGTCACCAGCAATGGGAGTATCTCCCTTCTCCACCAGCAGAAACTTCCAAATACTACACTACTTGAAGGAGAGCATAGGAGGTCCAGGTGTGTCCCTCTCAAGGATTCGCCCATTATATTTTTCTAATATAATTGTTAATGTCTGAACAATCTTGTTGACCTCTAGAGGGTCCATATAAAGCTGCCTGATGAATCTGTACATGGCCTTGACAAGCCTGTTAGCAGCAATAACGGTGCTGGACCTTTCAGTTTGCCAGCACACACAGTATTTTTATAGCAAACGTAAGTGCTGGAATCTCTCTAGACAGTACAGAGATCCTTCAGACCGGAGAGCACTGTGACCTGCACTATGAGCTCTGCTCACACAGCTGAGGACTGTCTCAAATGCTCTCTGAATGGTTGAGAGAAATCCTTCTCCCCTCCCCCTTCCGCGATGAATCTTTGTGGACCCCATTTATTATTTGGCACAGGAGGCTCCCCAGCATACCTGCCAAGGTAATAGGAGCTGTAAATGATGATCCTTGTGGTAAAAAATGTTATCTAATGCAATTTGGAGCAGACAGAATCTTGTGGCTTTATTTGCAGGGTGATATCCTTATACTATAAGTGAGACCTTTTTTGTACATTCCCCCCCCCCTCCCCAGTGTATTTAATGTACATAATACATATTTTATTCTGTGTAAGACTTTCAAAGAACTTCATGTCCTCCTAGGAACCAGTTTGTAACATGTAGACTTTTACTCCTACTGGAATTCTGCACACAAAATTCTAAATTCTGTGTCAAAAGGTCTGAATTATGCAAAGTTCTGCATTCTTTGTCAAAATAACAAAGTATATTCTTTCTGAGTGATACTTAAGTAAAAATACAATGCAGAAAACAATAATATTTTATTTATTTATTTATTTGACATCTTTTATATACCGCACTATTCATAATCAGCTCGGTTTACATAGAACAAGAAAACATCAGATAAGATAAGATACAAATTATCTGTTTTTTTACATAAAACAGGAACAATAACTTGGGTAACCGGGATAATTATTTACAATAAATAATAGTCATAGAACTATTTACATTTGGATGGCATATTGTATGAAAAGAACCTTGTTAATAATAGAAAAAAGTGCACAGTTCTGAAGGATAGTGTGCAGAATTCTAGCAGGAGTAGACTTTCCTGCTGAAAGCTAAAGATAAGTCATTGTGAAGGTGTGTTTCTTAGTGAGGTATCTGTTAGCTGTCCTCATTTTCTCTCTCTGTGAATTAGTTCTTCCTGTGTGTGTAATTTTCCAATCTATGTCGGGGTTGTACAAATTTTTCTAGAGTGCTACGGTTGGGGTTGGGATGGGAAGAATCCCCTGGAGTTGCTGGTTTTGCGTCTTCTCTCACTTTCAGGCCCCCCGCAACTGCTCCTCTTTTCCATCTTCCTGCAGACATCATCACTATATGCTGTCAAATACAGAAGTTGAGTCCATAGCAATTAAAAAATAAATACAAAATTTGACAATTGGCAAGGGCAACTAATCGCAGCAAGCAGGAAGGAGGGTGTGAGGGTACCCAAACTTGCCGCAGCCCAGACGAAAGGCATGCATGAGTTCATTGCCAGCAATCATTTACCAGCCCCTACTGGACAGTTTGGTGTGAAATGAATCAGAGATGTGTACGAGCTTTCTAGGGCAGATTATTTTTTTATTTTTACCCATAGTGGTAAGAAGGGGAAATTTATTTCTTACATTTGTAGTTTTACTTCCTTTAACTACACCTTTCTTTAACAAGTTGTGATGCTTAACTTCTCTTAGCCATGGGACATATATACTAGTTTGATTATATGGGGTACAAGTAATTTGTAATTTCTTTAGTACCAATGAAGGGAAGCACTGACATTGTGTGTTTATATGTATGTATGTATGTGTGTGTGTGTGTGTGTATATTTGGGTGAATATATGGGTATATTTTTTTAACTGAAAAACCAAGTCGATAACTGGAAGCTATTGAAATGGTACATTTTTAGTCTCTAATGGACTATGACTTCTGCAGGCTCTGTTTTGGGGCTCATACCTACAGATATGTTAAAGAAATCGATAATAGTATTAAACAGGCAGTTTATTTCAAGGATTTTATTTCAAAGTTCTGTTCATGCAGAAGCCCCTAGAAATCAATAGGACAGTGCTTTCCAAACCTTTATCCCATATGACCCCATTTTAACAACTCAAAATTCAGGTGACCCCAGCTGACGATGAAATCAAAATAGCAGGTCTCCAGCCTCCTTCCCCACCCTCCACTTATCTAAAGCAGGATGGCAGCGGCAACATGAGCAGCAGTCAGCACAGGGTCCTTTATATCAGAGTGTGATGTGTGCTTGCAGACCTCAGTATTCAGCATGGGTTTCGAGTCTAACAGGAAAGTTACCCAGGAGGGGGGCAAGAGCCTATAAATGTTCACTGGCTCACAGGCCATATGATGGAGATCTTTAAATCAATGAATGAAATGGAATGGGTAAACGTAGATCAGTCATTTACGCCATCAAAAAGTGGAAAGGCTAGGGGCCACATAATAAAGCTACAATGTAGCTTAAGACTAATAAGAGAAAATATTTTTTCACTCAACGTGTAATCAAACTCTGGAATTAGTTACCAGAGGATGTAGTAAAAGCCATTATTGTAGCTGGGTATAAAAAAGGTTTGGACAAGTTCCTGGAGGAAAGGTTCATATACCATTATTAAAGAGGACCCGTGAAATCCACTGCTTGCCCCAGGACAAGCATTGTGGAACTTGTGTGCCTTTTAGAGAACCTGCCGGGTACTTGTGACTTGGATTGGCCACTATTGGAAACAGCATACTGGGCTCGATGGCATTTCTTATGTTCTTATAGTAACTGCCACTACTTGGCATAGGTCACAGTGAAAGTTCAGAGAGAAGGGGAAATGACCATGTTTCTGTGACCCCATTTGAGTTCCCGACCCCAACTTTGGGAACCACTGCAATAGGACAACTGGGGATGTATAATGACATTATATATGTAAGCCTTCAACATCCAGCTAGCCCTGTGACTCATATGCCATCGTTGTGTGCTGAAACCAGGTTTGGATTCTCAGTCCAATAAGGCTATTCAGATCTGGACGGTACCATAAAAGTGGTGTAGGAAAGTTGGCTGCCCCTATAAACCAACCGGCAACCCCCAGAATGTGCCTCTTGGATCCACTGGGTATGACCATCTCCAGAGGGCCTGCTAACAGGCAGTTGGAACAAGACTGAAAACAAAAAACCTTAAACATCCAACTAGTTGTGTTCCACAGTTCTCATTTGTAAAGCTTTGGCACTTAGTTTAAGGGATAACAAGCTCATTTAAATACCTCCATGGTATAAATGCACAGCAGGGGGTCCTCTTCCATTTGAATGGAAGCTCAGGAATGAGGGGGCATAGGGTAAAGGGGGTGGTCTCTGGCATAATCTGAGGAACTATTTCTTTACGAAAAAGGTGGCAGATGCATGGAACCAGCCTCCCAGCGGAGGTGGTGGAGACGAGAACCGTATCTGAATACAAGAAAGCTGGGACAAATACAGAGGATTTCGTGAGAGAGAGGAAGGGATTGTAGAACTTAACAGTTCTTATGGATGGGCAGACTTAGGCCAATATGGTCTTTATCTGCCCGTTCTATGTTTCTCTAATAGGACCAGCGTTGCCAGCAGCTGGGGCATAGAGGAAATGTATAATAAATAGTTCACATATTTACATTGTTCCCGTTTTAACAAAAAACAAAACACCCTTGAGTTATTTTGTTTCTGATCCTGACCCTAACCCTGACTTTATCTACTAAAAGTAACTCGCCTTGAATTACCATTGGAAAGGTATGAGCTAAATGCTACTACTATTGAGAATAATAAATAAATAAAATCCCTTCAGGCGAGTCCAAATAATAAGATAACTCATAAGAAGAGTGGAAATACTACCAGAAAGGAACCTGGGAAGCAGTATTCACTCATCACTCACCGGAGTCCTTTCTTCTCTGTCTTTCATTTCTGTTTCTCAGGAATGATATATGGTATGAAAATAATACATGTGGCAGACTCAGAGCAGAGTTTCCTAAACATTTGTACATATAAACGTGCTTCTAATCCATTTAGGAAGGGTGTAGATTCCCTGCATTAGAGCTGGATTTGCCAAGATCACACGCCACCTCCTTTTAGTGACATCCATCTCTGCAGTCACTTTAAATTGAATGCACTTGACTGTATTGTGGTCCCTAATCCTGTTAGCTGTTGTCAGGGTCTCCCTGTAATATGTACAGACGCTGGTTCCACTGGCACCCAAGTTTATAACATCCCTCATCTTGCAAAACCATTGGTTTACAACAAAGGAGGACATGGGATGGCGGAAACATGCAGTCATTCAAGGTACCCCTGCATATAGCTGCTTCCTTTATCCCAAAAATCTTTTTATTTTAGCTGTCTCAGGTAACTCCTCATGACTGTGACTTGTGTCGGGTCCTGTCTTTGGGTGTGATTTACTAAGGTTTATGTTTGCCGTTTTTTGTCTGTGGGGTGGGGAAAAAATTAAATCAAGCCTGTTGTGCACAGGGCTTTGCAAAATCACTGTTCACTGATTTTAATATTTTTTACTTAGAGGTTCCCAAGAAATTCATGTATTTCAGATGTGGACAGAAAACCATCTTCTGTTCCCTTATTTGTCAGGCTCAGAGTTTTGATTTTATGTTTGGATACTGTGCTTTTTATTTGGACTGAGATGCTATTAGGTATATTTTTGGACGTTTCTTAGTCCACCTTTCCAAGTAATTAATGCTGAAGGAAATTCACAGCATGACTTGTGTTCAGTTATTATATGGGGAAGACTGCTGTAAACTTCCCGCATTGTGCTGATTCTGAAAGAAGACTACAGTGGTGTGCAAAAGTCTGGAATCACTTGTGAGTTTTGCGTTTTTCGTACTTTCTAACATTTTTTTTAAAATTTTGCATTAGCCCAGCATATTCATCTTTCTACCACGTTAAAGGGGATACACTTGGCTATTAGAGTTGACTTTTTTTGCATTCCTTGCTTCCAATTTAAATACTTTACAGACACTGGAAGATAGCTACTGCAATTTTTGTGGATCCTACGTCAAAACTGGATCGAGATTATCCAATATGCACATGTTATTTCTGACCAATCAGGAGGCTGGTTTCACTAACCAATTACAATGCAGATATCTAGCCAACAGTGCATCTATAAAAACGCGTGGAATTTTTGAATTTCATATGCTTTCTGGATCGACCATGAAGATGACTCGGACCCTGACGTTGGAGGAGCGTGTTCATCTGTCCTTTATGAGCAAGGAAGGATTTTCAAGCTGTCAGATAGCCAGGAAAGTTGGCTGCAGTCAGAGCGCTATTATTAAGATTGTACAGAAGAAAAAAGAAACGGGTTCAGTGGTGGAAAGCCTCATTCAGGTCGTCCACGTGCATCAACATCACGCCAGGACCACGCACTACGATGCATTTCACTGACTAATCGCAAGTTGACCTCTCCTCAGCTACTTTGAGAGTGGTCAGACAAGAGTGAGGTCAGTATCAGATCATCAACAGTTCGTCACCGGTGCCTGCAGGTTGGTCTCCGGGGCTGCAAAGCACGGAATAAGCCACTGATGACTGACATACAAAGGCGCAACCGGATCGTGTGGGCGAGAAAGCACTCAACCTGGTCGACTGAAATGTGGGAAAAGGTGCTATTCAGCAATGAAAGCACCTTCTGCCTGTTTGGTTACCAGGCCCACACCTATGTGAGGAGATTTCCTGGAGAGGAATTCAAGCCTGAGTGTCTCAACCTCATTGTGAAGTATCCTTTGAAGGTCATGGTCTGGGGCTGCACGGCTGCCAGTGGCATCTTCACATCGTCGATGGAATGGTCAACAGGGCCAAGTACATCACCATACTGCAAAAGTGCATGGTGCCATCAGCACACCAGCTGTTTCCTGACCAGTTCCTGTTCCAAGATGACAATGCACCCTGCCATCGCTCCAGACAGGTGATCAACTGGAAGCAGCGGAACAACATCAAGTCAATGGACTGGCCTGCCCAGTCTCCAGATCTGAATCCATTCAAAAACCTGTGGCACAAGGTGGCCTTGGAAATATCCAAGAGGCATCTGACATCAAAGTGTGAGCTGATTGAGTCACTCATTGCAGCTTGGAACCGCGTTGTCACCAACGATCACCTTGTCAGACTGGTTCATTCAATGCCGACAAGGTGCAGTCAGGTGATCAAGAACAAAGGGTGGCCCATCAAATACTGAGCCATCACTGACACATAAAAACGGCCTTTTTCAAGGCCACATACATTAATTTGAAGGAAACCTGGCGTGCGCCATAATACTTTAAAGCATACTTACAATAATATATCGTTGGCCAATGATGTACATTACGTGATTTTCACAGAAAATCTATCAACGGGACAACTATGGGGAACAGACTCGGATAATAAGGGCCAAACCAATACTAAAAGTTGGTCCTAATAGCCAAATCTATCACTTATCATGAGATACACAGAAAAAGCCACTGGGAGGAAAAATAAATTAAGATATAAGGTCACAAAGTTGAAAAAATGTCAAATTTACAATTGATTCCAGACTTTTGCACACCACTGTAAGCGTAAGAACATGGTGTGTATTGATTGGCTGTTAGGCTGCCTTGCAACTTAACGTTTTTTGGTTTGCTTATAATTCAGATAAATTTAAACAAAGTAAAAACAACTATAATGTGCATAGTACCCAGTAGCTCCAAATTGTTTGGTAGCATCTGATCAATTGTGAAAAAATGAAAAACCGATGAACATATTTATTTTAAAATAAACACACTCATGGGCCATGTTATGGAATATTCTTCCAAAACCGTGGTGGTAATTTTATTTTTTTTCCTCTCAGATTGTGTCTGTATCTTCAAATTCAGGGCATGTCCTATGCATTCTTGGAGCTGATAACCACCTTTCTCAAAGAACCTGTTTCCTCAGTCTGCACTCATATGGCACAGAAAGATATTTTACCAGCTGCTTGTCTAATGATATCAGCTAAAGAAACCTGAGGTTTTTCAGCTAGTTTTCTCTTCTCAGTGTCTGAAAATATCAAGATCTCCAGGAACAAGCAGGAATGTAGTCCTCACATATGGGTATTGTTGGTACCGACAGAGCCTGCGCGGGAACGCTCCCCAGCGTCCAGTAGAAAGCTTTTGGGAGCATCCCACAGCGCCTGCATGCTGCCTTCCCGTCTTTCCCAACTGCCTCTCTCCAGTTCTTCGTTTTCAATGGAGTCAGCAGGTCGTCGTTCCTGTCACCGCAGAAAATTTTCCTTATTCTCCTTTTTTGTGGTCGCGTCTGCCTTCCTCGACGTTATAACGGTACCACCAGTTCTCCTTTCTTTCTTTTAAAAAAAGAAAATAATAGTATTTTTTCCAAATTTTTCTTTTCCAGGTGCACGCGCCATTTTGGGCCTTAGGAAAAACCCTCCTTGGGTTTCAAAAAGTGCACCAAGTGTGGCGGTATCATCTCCGTCACCGACACCCATGAGTGGTGTCTCAAATGTTTAGGTCCTGACCACTCCATCTCCGAGTGTATGGCTTGTGCCATGATGTCCAAAAGGGGTCGACAAAATTGGGCAGCTAAGCTCAGCACCCTTTTTCCCTCCGATGCAGCTTCTGTGGCATCGACGTCTTCCAGGGCTTCATCTTCCTCCCATGGATCTCAGGTAACTAAACATAAGTCTAGCCGGTCCTCAAAGGGTAGATCTCCTTCCAAGCATCGAGATGCCTCTGGCGTTGCCCTTGAGAGTTCTGTACTGGCAAAATTGCCCCGGCGGGAGGCTTCGGCTTCCAAAGCATTATCGGGGCTCCAAGATGTTCTCGAGGCCTCGACCTCGGCAGAACTACTGGTGCCATGCTCTGGGGTACCGGCTGCTTTCTCCGGTACCGATACCCAGGCATCGGCAGCATCGATAGACCAGAGGTTCCTGGCTATTGAACGCAGTCTGGTGGCTCTCCTTGCGGCATCGACACCCTCGGAACTGCGTCAAACAGTTCAACCGGTACCGACACCGGTATCGGTACCGGTACTGACAGCATTGGCATTGACATCGGTGTCTGCTTTGCCGGCACCCAGTCATGCGATGCCTTCCGGTACCGATTCCCCCTGGTACCGACTTCGGTTGGTACGGGTATTGGGCTCTTCAAGAGCATCCGGACAGAAGGCACTTCGAATCCTCAGAGGAATCCGAGGATTCTGACAGCTCTGTCGGTACCGGAATACTTCTCCCGGAGGAGCCTTCCTCTCCTAAACGTAGGATGTCTCCTCCAGAAGATATCTCCTTTCAGGATTTTATCAGGGAGGTGGCTCGAGGTCTGTCCATTACTGTGGCTCCTGAAACAGAGCCCAGGGCAAAGGAGTTGGAGATTCTGCAATATCCCAAGGCTCCTAAAGAGGCAGCTACTTTGCCTATCCATGAGATCTTACATGATCTCATGCTAAGAATGTGGGAAACACCTCTTACCACCTCTCCTCACTCTCGTAGACTGGATACCATGTATCGAGTCCCTCCTTGTCCTGGTTTCCAGAAAACTCAGCTTCCTCACAACTCTATTGTAGTGGAATCAGCTATGAGAAGGATCAGAAGAGCAAAGGGGCATGCCTGTAATCCTCCAGGACGTGAGTGTAGAACTTTGGATGCCTTTGGACGTCGTACTTTCCAGGCTTCCATGCTTTCTGCCAGGATCAGTTCCTATATTTTATATATGGGAATGTTCCTTAAGGAAGTCACAGGTGATTTAGAGGTTTTGAGCCCTCCTTTTCCTGAGGATAGAAGGCAGGATTTTCTCACACTGGTCAAACATGCCCAGGATGTTTCTAAGTTTGTCAACCGTGCAACTTTTGACTGTTTTGAGTGCATAAGCAGAACCTCTGCCATTGCCATAGGTGCACGTAGGATTGCCTGGCTCCAGGCATCCGATTTGGAGCTCTGGGTGCAGGACAAACTCGGCAATATCCCTTGTACAGGTGAGAATCTGTTTGGCAAGAATTGGCAAGAGAAAGCCAATGAATTAGATGCTGACAACTCTACTTTGGATAGATTATCCAAAGCTACAGCTGATCCTGCAAGAAAAAAATCTTTCAAGAAACCATTCTTCTCCAAGAAGAAGAGGTTTTATCCCTCTTATTCCCAGCAGGGACGTTCTGCAGGGCAATCTGTCCGAAAGAGTCAGCAACCACCTAAACAAAGGAAAGCGAAGACTGCTAAGCTTCAACCGTCTCAGCAGTCTCAGCCTCCACAAGGCCTTTGACTTTAATCTAGAGAACTTAGCCTTCCTGGCTCTCAATGGACCAGAGCCTTCCACCATTCCAGGAAGGTTGTGTCACTTTGCCCCCCCAGATGGGGCAGATAACAGCAGAAGATTGGACACTCTCCATCATAAAAGAGGGGTACAAGCTTCACTTTTCGAGCATGCCCCATCCCACGATGGTAAAACAGTTCAATTCTCAGACCTCTCTCTTCAACCTGTTAGATCAAGAGGTCACTATGCTTCTTGCCCAAGGGGCAATAGAAGAAGTACCCTTTCATCAACAGGGTACAGGGTTTTACTCCCCCTTATTTCCTTATCCCAAAGAAAACAGGGGGACACAGACCTATTTTAGACCTCAGAGAACTGAACAAATTCCTGTTCAAGGAGAAATTCGAGATGGTTTCTCTGGGAACTCTGCTGCCATACCTTCAGAGTCAGGATTGGCTTTGTTCTCTAGATCCCAAGGATGCATACACTCATGTTCTCAACAATCCAACTCACAGAAAGTTCCTTCGGTTCCTTTTTCAAGGAAAGCACTACCAGTACAGAGTGCTTCCTTTCGGCCTGGCCTCTGCACCAAGGGTGTTCACGAAATGCATGGCTGTGGTAGCAGCATTTCTTCGCACTCTAGGAATATTCGTCTTCCCTTACTTAGACGACTGGCTCATCCGAGCCCCATCAGAGTCAGAGGCCAGGATTTCTCTATCTTACACAATGCGTATCCTTCAGTATTTGGGTCTGGTCATAAACATCCCAAAGTCCAGTCTAACTCCCACTCAGTCTTTAGAGTTCATAGGAGCTTTGCTGGATACCAGAAAAGCAAGGGCCTATCTCCCTCAGGCCCATTGCCTTCGCATGGTGCAGTTAGCTTCTCAAGCAGTGCTAAAGTCTCATCTCACTGCTCGAGAGATGTTACAACTACTAGGCCACATGGCATCTACCGTGCATGTGGTTCCCTATGCTCGCCTCCATATGAGAGCAGCCCAGTGGACTTTATCCACTCAATGGACCCAGGCATCAGGGTGCCTGTCAGACAAAATAGCAAACACAAATCGCCTTATTTTGTCCCTCCAATGGTGGCAGTCCACTCAAAACCTCTTGCTGGCGTCCCCATTTCAACAACCCTCACCCCAGGCAACTCTCACAACAGATGCTTCTCCAATGGGTTGGGGAGCTCATCTGCAAGACCTCTCCACCCAAGGCACCTGGACTCCACAGGAGACTCATCTACATATCAATCTCTTGGAGCTCAGAGCAATCTTCCTTGCTCTTCGAGTGTTCCACGCCCTGCTCAGCTACAAGACAGTCCTCATTCATACGGACAATCAAGTAGCCATGTTCTACGTGAACAAGCAGGGGGGAACAGGCTCTCTGTCGCTTTGCAACGAAGCTTTGTGACTATGGGCCCTCGCCAGAGAGCATCAGATTCATCTCCTGGCAGTGTATCTTCCAGGCATACAAAACTCCTGGGCAGACAGACTCAGTCGAGTTCTGCTTCCACACGAATGGTCTCTGCATGCAGACCAGGTGGCCAAGATCTTTCAAATTTGGAAACCCCGGATATAGGCCTCTTTGCAAGTCTGTGGAATGCCAAACTTCCCCGGTTCTGTTCCAGAATTCCGGCTCAGGGCTCTCAGGCCAGGGATGCTTTCCTCCTTTACTGGGGTCAAGACTTCCTTTATGCCTTTCCACCCATTCCCCTAATTCCCAAAACCCTGTTCAAGCTTCAGAGAGACACAGGCCGTATGATTCTCATAGCTCCATATTGGCCACAGCAAGTGTGGTACCCTCTGCTTCTACATCTCTCTCAAGCTCCCTCCCTGGAGTTAGGGTCTGCTCCAGATCTCCTGTCTCAGGAGGATGGAATGTTATGGCATCCCAATCCCCACTCTCTGCATCTCAGGGCTTGGTTGCTGAAGGCCTAGATCTCCATGATCTTAACCTCCCTCAGCAAGTAAAGGATATCCTTTATGCTTCCAGGAAGCCTTCCACAAGACGCTCTTATTCTTTCAAGTGGAAAAGGTTTACCATATGGTGTTCGCAGAAGGGTCTTAACCCCCTTGCGATACCTTTGGAATCCATTACTGGAGTATCTCCTTCATTTATCCAATGCAGGACTTAAGACTAACTCAGTAAGAGTCCATTTAAGTGCTATTGCAGCTTCTTTCAAGCCTCTAAATGGACAACCTATTTCCTCACATCCTCTTGTAGCAAGATTTATGAGAGGCCTTTTTCTAACTAAGCCTCCCATTAGGCCACCACCTGTGGCATGGGACTTAAACCTGGTTCTTGGTCAGCTTATGAAGCCACCTTTCGAACCCTTAGCTATTACCTCATTGAAATTCCTTTCTTGGAAGGTTATCTTTCTCATTGCAATCACATCAGCACGTCGCATCAGTGAGTTGCAGGCACTAGTGGCTGATCCACCTTATACAAGGTTCCATCATGACAAGGTAGTCCTTAGGACTCATCCACACTTTATGCCAAAGGTGGTCTCGCCTTTTCATCTAAACCAAGCGGTCTACCTACCTGTGTTTTTTCCAAAGCCTGATGCATCAAATGCAGAAAGGAATCTTCATACTTTGGACTGTAAAAGAGCTTTAGCTTTTTACTTGCAAAGAACACAGCAACATAGGAAGTCCTCTCAACTCTTTGTTGCTTTTGATCCTTCTCATTTGGGACTTCCAGTCTCCAAGCGAACACTGTCTAACTGGATTGCTCAGTGTATTTCCTTTGCCTATCAGAGTAAGAATCTTCCTCTGGATGGCTATGTCACAGCTCACAATGTGAGAGCCATGGCAGCTTCAATGGCTCATCTACATTCTGTGTCTGTCGACGACATCTGTCGAACAGCCACCTGGGCCTCGGTTCTTACCTTCACAGCCCATTACTGCTTGGACAAGGACTCCCGCCGGGATGCCTTGTTTGGTCAGGCTGTTCTCCAACACCTGTTCCATACCTAATCAACTCCTACCCACCATCCCTGGTTAGATGCCGGAGATCCATGGGGGGAAGTGTAGCCCTGTTCAGGGGCACACAACATCTGGGGTCTCGCCCTGGCATCTAAAGCTAGGGAGTCCCCATATGTGAGGACTACATTCCTGCTTGTTCCTGGAGATAGCATAGTTACTCACCTGTAACAGGTGATCTCCGGGAACAGCAGGAATTTAGTCCTCACAACCCACCCACGTCCCCTAGGAGTTGTATCTCTCTATCTATCTCTTTCTCTTTCCCTCTCTCTCTCTCTCTCTTTGTCTCAGCTTTAAACTCAACTGGAGAGAGAGGCAGTTGGGGAAGGCAGCACGCAGGCGCTGTGGGATGCTCCCAAAAGCTTTCTATTGGACGCTGGGGGGCGTTCCCGCGCAGGCTCCGTCGGTACTGACAATACCCATATGTGAGAACTAAATTCCTGCTGTTCCCGGAGATCACCTGTTACAGGTGAGTAACTATGCTATAGCAAAAATCAGCAAATGTAGTCTAAAACAGAGGAGCAGAGCCAGTGGGAGCAGTACAAGAAGTGGAGAGTAGCCTAGTGGGGCATAGAAAAACTAGAGCTTAAATCCCACTGGTACTCCACATCCTGTTGGTTTCTAACTTCTCCATAGATTCTTGTATTCTTTTCCTTGAAGTTGGTTCTCTGTTTACTATTTTGCTGTGAGATTCTGTCACAAGCAGCACCATAGCTTCTGTA
Source organism: Ichthyophis bannanicus (assembly GCA_033557465.1). Taxonomy (NCBI): domain Eukaryota; kingdom Metazoa; phylum Chordata; class Amphibia; order Gymnophiona; family Ichthyophiidae; genus Ichthyophis; species Ichthyophis bannanicus. The sequence continues at coordinate 178,075,199 of CM066044.1, forward strand.
TTTCTTCAGGCCTCAGGCTGACCATCCTCGCCGAAGCTGAATAATCCACACAAGGAGACATGTTCTAGTCCTGAAATAAATGTATCCTACTGAAATTCTGCAAGAACTTAGGATACATTCAATTCATTTTCCTGCAACATTGATTATAATTGACCACAGTTTTCAGGTGGTACTGGCCATGAAGCTAATATGTGTAGGCAATGCCTAAATTTTATTTCCCCTTCCTAATGGTATTTATTTTCCTGTTTGCTATAGTATATATTAAATACTCATATAGTAAGCTTGCAGAGGAGTAGCCTAGTGGTTTGAGCAACAGCTAGCACCCAAGAGATCTGGGTTTGATTCCTACTGGCATTTTTTGTGATCTTGGGCAAGTCACGCTACCCTTCACTGCCTCGGAAGAAAAGGCCTGGCCATCTACTTCTGGTCATACCTTGCCAAGAAAACCCAGGGGTTGCTGGGTCACCAGGAGTCCACATTGACTTGACGGCATTTAAAAACTAAGCTTATATTTCACGCCTTTAACAAGATCCTGTCATAAACAGAGTGATAGCAAATGATTACATTTTTTTCTCCCAGTCTTATTTATCACTGGCAGGACAAATTCAGTCTTTCAGTAGAAAGGATCTGTAAGTGGTTCTGACATAAATTTGCAATTTAGTGCCATGGTAAAAAGGATCTCCAGGAACAAGCAGGAATGAGTCTTCACATATGGGTATCGTCGGTACCGACGGAGCCTGCGCGGGAACGCTCCCCAGCGTCCAAAAGGAAAGCTTTTGGGAGCATCCCACAGCGCCTGCGTGCTGCCTTCCCGCCTTTCCTAACCGCCTCTCTCCAGTTCTTCTTTTCCACGGAGCCAGCAGGTCGTGTTCCTGTCACCGCTGAAGAATTTCTTTATTTTATTTCTTTGGTCGCGCGTCTGCCTTCTTGACGCTGGACCGGTACCGCCGGTCTTTTCTTTCTTTATTCTAAAAAAAAAAAAAAATACCCTACTGTTTCTCCAGGACCAAGCAGGAAGTCAGTCCTCACTTATGGGTGACGTCGGCGCCGACGGAGCCCTCGCGGAGCAATTTTCCCCAGCTTTCAAAGAAAGCCTTTGGGAATTGCAGCGCGCATGCGCGGTCGTCTTCCCGCCCGAGGGTGCCATCTGAGCCAGTCCTTCTTTTTCCGCGGAGCCCTACAGACGTGCCCGTCTTGTCCCCGCGAAAAAGTCGATTTTCTTCATTATTTTATTCTTATTTCCTTCGGTTCGACGCCGATCTTTTTCCCGCCCGGACTCGCGACGCCGGTCACGAGTCCTCTTACTTTTTTCGGTTTTTCTGACTTTGTCAGCTTTCGTTTTCGATTTTTCCCTGGCAGCCCGGTCCTTTGACCTCGCAGGGGCCCTTTTTCCCCCGATGGCTGCCAGTGGCTTTAAGCGGTGTGGTCAGTGTGACCGAAATATGTCACTAACTGACACACACGACTTTTGCCTCCGCTGCCTGGGCCCGGATCATGAGGAACTGATCTGTGGGCCCTGCGGCAAAATGTCCTCAAAAGCGTTGAGAAGTCGGCGGCATCAGCGTGATCGAATCTTCGCTGACCCCAGCCGTACCCGGACCTCGTCGGAGGCCTCCGCGTCAAAAGGCTCCAGCTCGGACCGTCGCCGGAGTTCCTCCGACCGGGGTTCTCCCTCCGGGGACCATCGTCGGACGGTGAAAAACCCGCGAGGGCGGCGTCGGTGGACGCTCCTGGTTCCGCGAGGGCCAGGTCGCATAGCCCCGATAGCCGCCCCGGGTCCTTGGAGAAGGAACACCTCCCGAAGCGACCTCGCCTGGAGTCGGAGATGCCTGCTCGGGTAAGTCCTGTGGTCCTTCTGGACTCGCCTCCGCGACAGCCGACGTCGGGCCCGACGCCGTCGGGGCCCGAGTCGGGGGCTGCTGGGTCACCTGAGCTCGGACTCAGGTTGACGGCCTTGGAGAGCAGACTGTCTGCCTTCATGGACCAGCAGCGGGCACTGCTCGCTGGCCTCGCTGGCGCCGCTGCCCCGACCGCCGTGACGTCGACGTCCAAGTCGACCCCGGAGACCGAGCCGATCCTCGAGTCGATGAGAACTCGAGTCGATCCTCGGTCGAGGTCACCCTCGGCCTCCCGTTCGGGACCGAGGTCGCCGACGCCGACTCCCTCGGCGTCGGGGCGGCAGGCGCCGCGCCCTGCCCGGGCCGACCCCACCGAGTCCTCGTCGGAGTCGGTATGGGAGTCTGAAGAGGAAGAGTCGCCTGATTCTTTCCGGACTCGGTGTGTCCCCTCGGACTCACCGGAGTCCGAGCCTCGGAAGCAGTCCCCCCCGGAGGATGCCCGGTTCTCGGACTTCGTTAGGGATATGGCCAAGGCTTTGGCCTTCCCTGCGGATCCCGAGGAGGAGCCTCGAGCCGAAGAGCTCGACGCCCTCCAGTATGACTCTCCCGCGAGGGAACACTTTACTGTACCGGTTCCTCCTATGCTGGAACGACTACTCTTCCGCATGTGGGAGAGTCCGGCCTCCTCGCCGGTCCTGAGCAAGCGGGTCGATTCTATCTATCGGGTCCGCAAGAGCCCTGGCTTCCAAAAGGCACAGCTACCACACCATTCCATGGTAGTGGAATCGGCCATGCATCGTCTTAAGAGCCAGAAGATGCACTCCTCGGTGCCCCCTGGCAGGGAGGCCCGTAACCTGGATGGCCTTGGTAAGAAGTGTTTCCAGGGCTCTATGCTCGCATGTCGTGTCCAGACTTACCAGCTATACATGGGTATGTATCTCCGGGATCTGGCTAAAGAGCTAGCCGGATTCTCCGCTGGTTTGTCCGAGGAACCCTTGCGGAGGTTCCTGGCCTTGTCCACTGGCATTCGGGAATGCTCAAAGTTCATGTCCCGGGCAGCCTATGATGGCTTTGAAGCGTCGGCTCGAGTGGCCGCAGCCGGCATCGGTGCCCGCCGACAGGCTTGGCTTCAGTCGTCCGACCTTGAGCCCTGGGTGCAGGACAAGTTGGTCGATGTCCCCTGCCGAGGCGAAAACCTCTTTGGCAAGCCCATGGCGGAAAAGGCTGCACAAATTGAGACTGAGACTCTCACCAGGACCAGGCTTTCTAGGAAGACCTCCGCCCCTTCCCAGAAAAAGAAGGGCTCGGGGAAAAAGTCCTTTTACCCGAGGAAGGCGGCTGCCTACAAACAATACCCCCATTATCAGGCCCCTGCAGCTCCCCAACAGGGCCAGCAGGCCAAGGGACGGGGTAACGGGTCCCGTAGGCAGCAAGCCCCCAAGCCTGCACCACCAGCCCCTGCTCAGCAGGGTGGGGGTTTTTGACTCACAAAGCATAGCCTCTCCCCCCCCGCTGGTTCCTCCCAGCACCGGAGGCCGGCTGGTTCACTTCGCCCACAGGTGGTCCAGCATCACCGCAGATGCCTGGGTGCTTCAAGTCGTGCGAGAAGGCTATCTTCTCCACTTCCACCAGGTCCCTCCCTCCTATTTTCCGGGAGAACCTCCGCGACCCCCTCTGCACAGGGAATTACTCCTTCAGGAGTTAGCAGGTCTTCTGCAGGAACAGGCGGTGGAACCGGTGCCCCACCACCTGAGAGGTCAAGGCTTTTATTCCAGGTATTTTCTGATACCAAAGAGAACAGGGGGCCTCAGACCCATCCTGGACTTGCGCAACCTCAACAAGTTCCTTGTGCGGGAGAAGTTCAAAATGCTTACCCTTGGAATCCTTCTGCCCTACCTCCAGCAGGGAGATTGGCTATGCTCCTTGGATCTAAAGGATGCCTACACGCACATCCTCATCCACCCAAGCCACCGCCAATACCTAAGGTTTGTGGTGGCAGGAAATCATTACCAGTACAGAGTACTGCCCTTTGGCCTGTCCTTCGCACCGCGAGTCTTCACAAAATGTCTCGCGGTCGTGGCGGCCCATCTCCGGCTTCACGGCCTCTATGTCTTTCCGTACCTCGACGACTGGCTCATCAGAGCAGCGTCCGCTCGGGAGGTCACCAACGCCACGCGCCGCACGGTGACTCTTCTGCAGCACTTGGGCTTTGTTATAAACTTCGCAAAGTCCACTTTGCTCCCCTCACAGGATCTCGAGTTCATCGGCGCAAGGCTGCACACTCCTCAGGCGCGAGCATACCTACCGCTCGACAGGGCTCAACGGCTCATGGACCTAGCCGACCGCTTTCGCAGCCAGCCCCTGGTCTCCGCCAGGCGCTTCCTGAGACTACTCGGCCATATGGCTTCCACCGTCCATGTGACCCCCAATGCCCGCCTGAATATGCGGTCTGCTCAATGGTGTCTCCGCCAGCAGTGGCGACAAGCCACAGGCGGCCTAGCAGACCTAGTGCGCGTCTCCGAGCCGCTGATCTCGTCTCTCCGGTGGTGGGTCCGGCAGCCGAACCTGATATTCGGAATGCCTTTCCAGTCACCTCAGCCGACCCGGGTGCTGACCACCGATGCATCCCTCCTGGGCTGGGGAGCACATTGCCAAGAGGCACGTACTCAGGGCCTCTGGACCACGTGGGAGTCTGCTCAGCAGATCAACTTCCTGGAGCTCAGGGCGATCCGCCTAGCTCTCAAGGCCTTCTCCCACCTGACTTCCCACCAGTCCGTCCTTGTCCAGACGGACAATCAAGTTGCCATGTTCTACGTGAACAAGCAGGGGGGCACGGGCTCCTTCCTCCTCTGCCGGGAGGCACAGAAGCTCTGCTCTTGGGCCGTCAGTCACGGCATTCTCCTCAAGGCAGTTTATCTCCCGGGCCAAGAAAATTGCCTTGCGGACAAACTCAGCAGGGTCCTCCAGCCGCACGAGTGGCGTCTGGATCCCTTGGTAGTTCAGAAGCTCTTCCTCAAGTGGGGCCTCCCCACGGTGGATCTCTTTGCCAGTCCTCGCAACCGGCAGCTTCCTCGCTTCTGCTCTCGTCAGCCACACCCCCTTCGGGTTGCGGCGGACGCTTTTCTGATCTCATGGTCGGGGAGCCTTCTGTACGCTTTCCCTCCCATCCCGCTAGTCTCTCGGACTCTTTTCAAGGTTCTCCGAGACAAAGCCTTCATGATCCTGGTGGCCCCTCGCTGGCCCAGGCAGCCGTGGTTTCCGCTCCTACTGCAACTGGCGGTGGAGGATCCAATCCCTCTGGGGGTACAACCGGATCTCCTCACTCAGGATCAGGGGTCCCTACTGCACCCCAACCTCAGGTCTCTCAACCTCATGGCCTGGCTGCTGAGAGGGTAGTCCTTGCTCCCCTTCTCCTGCCGGCGGAGGTGGAGGAGGTCGTCTTGGCTTCGCGACGGCCTTCTACCCGCAAATGCTACGCCCTTAAATGGCGTCGCTTTGCAGTCTGGTGTACCCAACAGTCTCAGGATCCCTTCTCCTGCCCGGTGTCGGTGATCTTGCAGTACTTGCTACACCTCTCTAATCTGGGACTTAAGTCCAACTCCGTCAAAGTTCACCTCAGTGCTCTTTCGGCACATCATGTGCCGGTGGACGGTAGACCTCTCTCCAGCGACCCTCTCGTAGCGAGGTTTCTCCGAGGTCTCCTTCTACTTAAACCACCTCTGCGCCCGCCAGCGCCTGACTGGGACCTGAATGTGGTTTTGCAGCGGATCACCTGTCCGCCTTTTGAACCTATGGCTACCTGTTCTCTCCGTTTTCTGTCTTGGAAAACACTGTTCTTGATAGCCCTCACTTCCGCTAGACGCGTAAGTGAATTGCAGGCCCTCGTGTCTGATCCCCCTTACACTCGGTTCTACAAAAATAGGGTAGTCCTACGGACTCACCCAAAATTTCTGCCTAAAGTGGTCTCCCCTTTTCACATCAATCAGGAGGTGGTACTTCCAACCTTCTTTCCCAGACCACACTCCAGCCGAGCTGAAACGGTCCTCCATACCCTGGACTGTAGAAGGGCTTTGAACTTCTACCTTGACCGTACGCGGGAGCACCGTAAAGCTGCTCAGCTTTTTGTGTCTTTTGACCCCAATAAATTGGGGCTCCCGGTCTCCAAGCGTACTCTGTCCACCTGGGTTGCGGACTGTATCTCTTGGGCTTATGGGGCAGCCGGACTCTCCTTAGAAAGCCGAGTCACGGCTCATTGCGTTCGGGCAAAGGCTACGTCAGTGGCTTACCTCTCCGCTCTGTTCCGCTGGCAGACATCTGCCGGGCCGCTACTTGGTCTTCGAGCCAGACTTTTGCGGTCCATTACTGTCTCGAGAGGGAGTTCCGCAGGGACAGTGCTTTCGGACAGGCAGTCCTCCGTAATCTCTTTGAGGTCTGAGCAACTCCTACCCTCCATCCCGGATGTGGGCTACCGGTGGGTGATAATTCAGCGAAGATTCTTTCCTTCTGTGCTGCTGAGCTAGAGGGAGCTCATTTTTGTGCTTAGGGTCTCCGGTAGCCTTGAGCTTGGGAGTCCCATAAGTGAGGACTGACTTCCTGCTTGGTCCTGGAGAAAGCGTAGTTACTCACCTGTAACAGGTGTTCTCCAGGAGCAGCAGGAATCAGTCCTCACTACCCTCCCTCCTCCCCTTGGAGTTGCAATCGTCTGCTTATGTTCTTTTTGCAAATTGTTATGCTGTCTTTTTTAGCTATGTCATCTGACTGGCTAAGATGGCACCCTCGGGCGGGAAGACGACCGCGCATGCGCGCTGCAATTCCCAAAGGCTTTCTTTGAAAGCTGGGGAAAATTGCTCCGCGAGGGCTCCGTCGGCGCCGACGTCACCCATAAGTGAGGACTGATTCCTGCTGCTCCTGGAGAACACCTGTTACAGGTGAGTAACTACGCTTTTTTCTCACTTCAGTGCATTTTCTTCTTTGGCCTTAGGCCTAGGACATTTTTCCTCATGGAAAAGCCCGCCTCTGGGTTTAAAAAATGCACGAAGTGCAGCGGCACTATTTCTGTCACTGACACCCATGAATGGTGTCTAAAATGTTTAGGTCCTGACCACTCCATTGCGGATTGTGAGTCCTGCTCCATGATGTCTAAAAGAGGTCTACAGAATCGAGCAGCTAAGCTCAGTACCCTGTTTCCCTCGGATGCAGCTTCGGTTGCATCGACGTCTTCCAGGGCTTCTTCCTCACATGGATCTCAGGTAACCAAACTTAAATCCAGCCGGTCCTCGAAGGGTAGATCTCCCTCTAAGTATCGAGATGCCTCCGGGCTTGCCCTCGAGGAATCCGCACCGGCAAAATTACCCCGGCGGGAGGCTCCGGCTTCCGAAGCTTGCTTTATGGGGTCACAGGTTGACATCGATGGCTCGGCCTCGACCGATCACCTGTTGCCATGTTCTGGGGTACCGGTGGTTCCCACTGGTACCGACATCCAGACATTGGTTGCGTCAATGGATCAGAATATCCTGACCATGCAGCGTGCCATCACGGCATTCATACAAGCTGCGACGCCTTCGGTACCGCAACAAACTCCGTTGCCGGTACCGACTCCGGCACCGGTACCGACATCGGTTCCCGTGCCGGTACCGATTGCATCGACATCCGCTTCGGTGTCGACTGCAGTGGTACACTGTTCTGTGATGCCCATCGGTACTGAACCGGTACCGATCACTCCCGATGTCGATACCACCCGGTACGCGTATCGGGCTCTGCAGGAGCATCCAGACAGGCGATACTTCGATTCCTCTGAAGACTCTGATGAATCAGAGGTCTCTGTCGAAGCATCGGTGATTCATCCTCAGGAGCCCTTTTCTCCAAAAAGGAGAATGTCTCCTCCAGAAGACTTGTCTTTTCAAGACTTCATTAGGGAAGTGGCCAGGGGCCTTTCCATCTCAGTGGCCCCTGAGACAGAGCCTAGAGCCAAAAAATTAGATATTTTACAATATCCTAAGGCTCCTAAAGAGGCAGCCACTTTACCAATACATGAGATTCTTTATGATCACATGTTGGGCATATGGGAGACTCCTCTCACCACTTCCCCTCATTCTCGCAGGTTGGACACCATGTATCGTGTCCCTCTTTGTCCTGGCTTTCATAAGACTCAGCTTCCTCACCACTCCATTGTGGTGGAGTCTGCTATGAAGAAGATAAAGAGTACAAAAAGGCACTCTTCTGCTCCTCCAGGAAGAGAATGCAGAACCTTAGATGCCTTTGGCAGGAGAATTTTCCAGGCCAGTATGCTTGTTGCCAAAATCAACTCCTATAGTCTCTATATGGGGATGTTTCTAAAAGAAGTTACAGATCACCTGCAAACTTTATCTCCTTTTATTTCAGAAGATAAAAGGGAGGAGTTCCTCACCTGGCTCAAACATGCCCAGGATATTTCCAAGTTTTCCAACCGTGCAGCCTTTGACTCTTTTGAAGGTGCCAGCAGAGCCTCGGCCATTGCCATAGGTGCACGCAGAGTTGCTTGGTTACAAGCTTCTGATTTGGAACCTTGGGTTCAAGATGGACTAGGAAACCTTCCTTGTACAAGTGAAAACCTTTTTGGCAAAGATTGGCAAGCAAAGGCCACCCAAATGGATGCTGAAAATTCTGCTTTAGATAGACTTTCAAAGTCTACTTTTGCTCCTTTTAAGAAAAGGTTGTTCAAGAAGGGTTTTTTTCCCAAAAAAGGGAAATATTATTCTGCTTATAGTCAGCAGTCATCTACTGCAGGTCGTTTTGCTACAAAGAGACAGCAACAACCGAAACAGGCCAAGCCTAAGGCTGCTAGGACTGCTACGGCCCAACAGCCTCAGCCTCCTCAGGGCCTTTGACTTACAACTAGAGAGCTTAGCCTTTCTGGCTCTAGAACATCCAGAGCCTCTCACCATTCCAGGAAGGTTGGCTTACTTTGCTCCCAGATGGGAACAAATCACAGCAGAGCAATGGACCCTCTCCATCATAAGGGAGGGGTACAAACTTCATTTCTTAAACCTTCCTCCTCACACCATGGTGAGACAGTTCAATTCTCAGACATCTCTTCTCGACCTTCTGGGTCAGGATATTACTACCCTTCTTGCCCAAGGGGCAATAGAAGAAGTACCCCTTCTTCAACAGGGCTCAGGGTTCTACTCCCCCTACTTTCTTATCCCAAAGAAGACAGGGGGCTACAGACCCATATTAGATCTCAGAGAATTGAACAAGTTTCTATGCAAGGAGAAATTCAAGATGATTTCTCTCGGTACTCTCCTTCCATACCTTCAGAGTCAGGATTGGCTTTGCTCTCTAGACCTCAAGGATGCGTACACCCATGTCCTCATCCATCCAACACACAGAAGGTTCCTTCGGTTCCTTTATCAAGGGAAGCACTATCAATACAGAGTGCTTCCTTTCAGTCTGGCCTCTGCACCAAGGGTGTTCACAAAATGCATGGCAGTAGTAGCTGCATTTCTACGCACTCTAGGGATATTCGTATTCCCATATCTGGATGACTGGCTCATCCGAGCTCCGTCCCAGTCAGAGGCCCAGACTTCTCTAACCTGCACAAGCCGTATCCTTCAGTATCTGGGACTTGTAATAAACTTTCCAAAATCCCATCTCACCCCTACTCAGTCTCTAGAGTTCATAGGGGCCTTAATGGATACCAAAACTGCAAGGGCCTATCTTCCCCAGGCCCGTTGCCTACACTTGGTGCAGTTAGCCTCACAAATTCAGTTAAAATCCCATTTAACTGCTCGAGAGATGTTACAACTGTTAGGCCACATGGCATCCACTGTGCATGTGGTTCCTTACGCTCGCCTTCACATGAAGGCAGCTCAGTGGACTCTGTCCACCCAATGGACCCAGGCATCAGGTTGCCTGTCAGACAAAATAGCAACCTCCAGTCGCCTCTTTTGGTCCCTCCACTGGTGGAAGTCCACTCAAAATCTGTTGCTGGGGTCCCCCTTTCAACAGGTGTTACCCCAAGCAACCCTTACAACAGATGCCTCTCCAAGAGGTTGGGGAGCTCATCTTCAAGATCTCTCCACTCAAGGCATCTGGTCTCTAGAGGAGACATCTCTACATATCAACCTCTTAGAGCTCAGAGCAATTTTTCTAGCTCTCAGAGTCTTTCACACCCTGCTCCGCTACAAGACAGTCCTCATCCACACGGACAACCAAGTAGCCATGTTCTACGTGAACAAGCAGGGCGGGACTGGCTCTCTGTCGCTTTGCAACGAAGCTCTGAGATTATGGGCCTTCGCCAGAGAGCATCAAATTCATCTCATGGCAGTGTATCTTCCAGGGGTTCAAAACTCTTGGGCAGACACTCAGTCAAGTTCTGCTTCCACACGAATGGTCCCTCCATGGGGACCAGATAGCCAGGATCTTCCGAATTTGGGGAACCCCAGACATAGACCTCTTTGCAAGTCCGTGGAATGCCAAACCTCCCCGGTTCTGTTCCAGGATTCCGTGTCAGGGAGTTCAGGCCAGGGATGCCTTCCTCCTTCATTGGGGGCAAGACTTCCTCTATGCCTTTCCACCCATTCCCCTAATTCCCAAGACACTCTTCAAACTTCAGAGAGACAAGGGGTCTATGATCCTCATAGCACCACATTGGTCATGCCAAGTGTGGTACCATCTACTTCTGCATCTCTCCCAAGCTCCCTCCCTGGACTTGGGATCTGCTCCAGACCTCCTGTCCCAGGAGGAGGGAACGTTGTGGCACCCAAATCCCCAGTCTCTTCACCTCAGAGCCTGGTTGCTGAAGGCCTAGACCTTCAAGATTTGCATCTTTCTCAGCAAGTGAGGGATATCCTTCATGCTTCCAGAAAGCCTTCCACTAGACGTTCCTATGCTTTTAAATGGAAAAGGTTTACCATTTGGTGTGCAGAGAAGGGTCTTAACCCTCTTGCAATACCTCTGAATTCTTTACTAGCGTATTTGCTGCATTTATCCCATGCAGGCCTCAAGACTAATTCAGTAAGAGTCCATTTGAGTGCTATTGCAGCATCCCTTAAACCTCTCAATGGACAGCCTATTTCCTCTCATCCTCTTATAGCAAGATTCATGAGAGGCCTTCTTTTGACTAAACCTCCCATCAGACCACCTCCAGTGGCATGGGACTTGAATCTGGTTCTTGGCCAGCTTATGCAGCCACCTTTTGAACCCTTAGCCACTACCTCCTTGAAATTTCTTTCCTGGAAGGTTATTTTTCTCATTGCAGTCACTTCAGCTCGCCGAATCAGTGAGCTGCAAGCCTTGGTGGCTAATCCTCCTTATACAAGGTTCCATCATGACAAGGTAGTCCTCAGGACTAATCCACACTTTATGCCTAAAGTGGTCTCACCTTTTCATCTGAACCAGGAGGTTTATTTACCTGTCTTTTTTCCAGGACCTCATGCTTCAAGTGCAGAGAGGAATCTTCATACCCTGGATTGTAAAAGAGCTCTTGCTTTTTACTTACAAAGGACACAGCAACATAGAAAGTCCTCTCAACTCTTTGTTGCTTTTGATCCCTCTCATTTAGGACTTCCAGTCTCTAAGAGAACTCTGTCCAATTGGATAGCTCAGTGTATTTCTTTCACCTACCAGAGTAAGAACCTTTCTCTGGAGGGCCATGTCACAGCTCACAATGTGAGGGCCATGGCAGCCTCTATGGCTCATCTAAATTCTGTGTCCATCGACCAGATCTGTCGAGCGGCCACCTGGGCCTCGGTTCATACCTTCACAGCCCATTACTGCTTGGACAAGGACTCCCGCCGGGATGCCTTGTTTGGTCAGGCTGTTCTCAAACACCTGTTCCATACCTAACCAACTCCTACCCTCCATCCCGGCTGGATGCCTGAGATTCATGGGTGGAGGTAGAGCCCTTCCCAGGGACTCACAACCTGGGTGATCTCCCAGGCATCTCTAGCTGGGGAGTCCCCATATGTGAAGACTCATTCCTGCTTGTTCCTGGAGATAGCACAGTTACTTACCTGTAACAAGTGATCTCTGGGAACAGCAGGAATAAGTCTTCACAACCCACCGACCTCCCCTAGGAGTTGTATCTCTCTATCTTTCTTTCCTTTCCTCACTCTCTCTTTGTCTCAGCTTTAAAACTTGAACTGGAGAGAGGCGGTTAGGAAAGGCGGGAAGGCAGCGTGCAGGCGCTGTGGGATGCTCCCAAAAGCTTTCCTTTTGGACGCTGGGGAGCGTACCCGCGCAGGCTCCGTCGGTACCGACGATACCCATATGTGAAGACTTAATTCCTGCTGTTCCCAGAGATCACCTGTTACAGGTAAGTAACTGTGCTATATTGTCAGAGAGGTTTTGCCCTTTGACGCCAGGAATAAGAAGTCATAGTCCTGCAGTGTGGTTTAATGAGAGAGCTTAAAGAAAGTGGCCCCCAGAGTTGGAATTCAAGGGACACCAACAGATGCGGACTCACTACTCTCTTTTCAGGCTGTTGGCAAAAGCTAGCGGTTCTTTAATACATGCAAATTTATCTCAAATAGATATTCTGAAAATCCATCTGACTGTGTGGGGCCTCTAGGAGATTTTCAGGATGTCCTGAACTAAGGCATGTTGTGGTCGTTTGAGAAAGAATACCTTGAACGGGGTTACCCTCCCCTACTTCCCAGCTGCCTGAGCTCTGATAAAGCTTTAGTTTACTTTATAATTGTTTTGTTGTTGGTTTTTTTTTTTGTGCCGATCAATTTTCTTGCATTATCACAGTGGTTTGCTGTGCATTTTTCCCCTACTAAAATGGATTAATCAATTTTACCTCAAAACAGATTGACTGTATTGTGCTAATTTTTGAGCCCTAAGGTGTTGAGCTCTTCCACTCAGCATCTTTGGAAGAGAAAGGATTAATCACTGGATGAAATGTAACAGACGAGCTTTTATTCTAACAAACGAATGAAGTTGAACACAGTTCCCTAGGTACGGATGAGAACCCTTTTGCTTCAGGCCTCGTGAGATGCTCATGTCCTGACCCCTTTAGCTCCCTCATAAAATTACTATGTCCTGAATCTCTCTCTTAGCTATATCTCATGTTCTGGGTACATCTATTGTAGCATTATCTTCATATAGGGTCACAAAATGCTTTCCTGGAGTTTATATATCACTCACTTCAGTCCCCATCTCGTAAGCTGCTTATGTGCTTGGTTTGGTGTCCTGATATCACTGAATTCTCATGATGAAAGTTTTGTGGGCACAGTTCCTATAATGCAATATTGCTTATCTAATCCTGATGAAATGAAAGCTGTCCCGTCTAATGAACTTCATTGTACTCCTGGTGAATGAAGATAATGGAAAAGGCAAATGATAAGTATTTTCTGCATATGGAATAGGCTGGATGATGAGTTTTGTTTATTGGTGAACTTGTTTGTTTTTTTTAAGAAATTGTTCAGGAACTGGAAGATCCTTCAGTGTCAAGAATGTCAGATTCTTATCGAACTGTGTAAGAGTGTAGAACAAGCTTAGGTCCACTATGAATGCTGTATGTCAGGGCTTCCCAAACTCATCCTGGTGACCCCTAAGCCAGTGCATTTTCAGAATAGCCATAATGAATATACATGAGATCAGTCTGCATTCAATAGAGGCCCAGTCTCTGAACACGTTTCTCATTGTGGCTCTCTAAGAACCCATTTAGCTATGGGGTGCCAAGGCCATGTTTGTTTATTTTCAGAATTTGATACACTGTTATTCTGTCGACAGAACCATCCCAGTGATTTGCAAAGCCAAAAGCAGGCCAACCAAGACAACAAAATGAAGACACGGTAGGTTTGGGAAAAGAATATCACAACAATAATACAGAAAACAATTGCAAATAAGGAGCAGTGACACACAAAGAAACGCCCAAAAAAAGGAATGCCCACTGATATCCGCCACACGAGAATATGTAGCCATCTCTAAGGATTTTCTGACAAAGCCAGAGCTTTAGGTCTATTTTAAATTTCTTTAATGACCTCTCTAGGTAGCGTACCAGAGGGAGTGTATTCCACAACTTTGGGGCCAAGAAGCCAAAATCTGCTGTGCTGGTTAATTCAAGCCTGAATTGGGAAAGCAAAGCCTTGCAGATTGTTTGTTTATAAATTCTGCCAATCCAGAGTTATATCCTCAGAAGATTACAAAATGTAGCATGAAAAGTGTAGTAGTTAACAGCACAAATCAACAGGACAATCACTGAAACGACATAAAAGATATGCTAAAGATAAAAATTAAGTGACAAAACGAAATATGGCAAACTACAGCAAATGAAAACAAACAGCAGAAAAGAATCACTCAAGTTGCTAAAATAATCAAACTGTGATTGCGAGACCACAAGCTTGGGAAAAAAGGGCTCCGGTTTCTCATCGAAGAGTAAATAAGATTCTCCAGGAACAAGCAGGAAGTCAGTCCTCACAATATGGGTGACGTCGGCACCGATGGAGCCCGCGCGGAGCATTTCTCCAGCTTTCAAGGAAAGCCTTTGGGAATGTCACCACGCATGTGTGGTCCCTTTTCCACCCAAGGGTGCCATCTTGATCAGTCTCCCTTTTTCCGTGGAGCCCTTCGGACCCACGTCCTGTACCTCGGGAAAAAGTCTTCAAAATCTCTCTAATCCGGTTTTCCGGTCCTCTTTCTGCCATCCCCAGTGCCCTTGCTTCGGCAGCGGGCCCCAAGACTTTGTTGTTTTTCATTTTTTCACTTTTCTTGACCAGCACATTTTTGTGCCCTTTTCAACCACTGGCCGAGCCGAAGGTCTTCGACCTTGCAGGGATTCTTTTTGCCCCCATGGTCTCTGGTTTCAAAAAGTGTGACAGATGCTCCAAGAATATGTCGCTCACAGACACCCACAACTGTTGTCTTAGGTGCCTAGTTGCTGACCACAACCAGGAGCTCTGCTCTCTTTGTAAAAAGATGTCATCCAAGGCCATCCAGAGCTATAAGCAGAAACTGGACAACATTTTCCACAAGGCAGCCCCGTGTCCCCGGTAGCTTCCCTCTCTACCGACCTTCAGCCTCTGTGATCCCGGTGCCACTCTGAGCAAGGGTCCCCCAAAAGGGAGTGGAAGAAGAAGAAGATGATCTCGAGAAGACCTGTCGGGGGCTTCGGACAAGCATGAATGTTCTCGCGCCTGGTCCCTCAGCCCTCCTCGGCAGTCCCAAGAGTCAGAGAAGGAACGGCCTCGAAAGGTACCTCGTATGGATACGGAGGCCTCCGGCGATGGCGCCCAGTCTCCTGAGGGTCGTCCTGGTGAGGACCCCCTGTCCCGACCTGGTCTCCCCAGTGTCAGCATCGCAGGGCCCCACTCCCGAGTGAGAGGCCCAAATGCTGGCACTGGAGCACAGCATTTCTGCCTTCCTGGTGCCAGGCCCCGCTGGCACGCACTCTGAGACCTCAAGGGCAATGCCTGTGATGGCTCCCCAGACCACTGTGACAACCCCCAAGAGCGAGGGGCCTCGTGAGGGATCCCGGCAGAGGTCTCGATCTCCATCCCAATCTTCGGGTGCGAGATCTTCTTGAGCAAGTGCCTCTGGCTCCAGGCTGGCTTCGGCCTCAAGAACCCAGTACAAGGCACAGGCTCTGCTCAAGCAACCTAGCTCTGAGTCTTCCTCAGACTTCTCGGGCTGGGAGTCCGAAGGGGACACTTCCCCTGAATCCAGGGTCATTGGGACCTCCCCTCAAATCCTCCCCCGCCGGTTAAGAAGTGGTAGTCTCCTTGAAAATACCTCCTTTCTGGAGTTTGTGCAGGACATGGCTCGAGCCCTAGTGCTCTCCACACAGCCCGAGGAGGAGCCCCATGTGGAAGAACTCGATATTTTACAATACGAGGTTCTACCAAGGGAATCTCTCATGGCCCCGGTTCCGCCTATCCTAGCCCGGCTGCTCCTCCACATGTGGGGAGATGCCTGCGTCTATTCCTACTGTCAGCAAATGCCTGGACACCATGTACAGGGTCCAGCGAGGGCCCAGCTTCCGGAAGGCCCAGCTTCCTCATACCTCAATGGTGGCGGAGTTCGCCATGCGGAAGCAAAAGAGCCCAAAAACTCACTCGGACCCGCTGAGTAGGATTATCGTGCCCTCGACACCCTCAGGCATAAGGCCTACCAAGGCTCCATGCTGGCATACTGCATCCAGGCTTACCAGCTATACATAGGTATGTTCCTTTGTGACCTCACAAAAGAGCTTGGAGGTTTCCAGGCAGGCCTCAACGACAATTAGCTCTGTCGTTTCCAGTCTCTCCTAAAGTCAGTGGAGGACTGTTCAAAGTACCTCTCTCACACTGCATACAATAGCTTTGAGTCCTCCGCTCGGGTAGCAGATGCTGGTATTGGGGCCAGGTGGCAAGCCTGGCTCCAGTACTTAGATCTCGAATAATGGGTCCAGGAGAACCTGCTCGATGTACCGTGCCTGGGCGAGCAATTGTTCAGCAAACCGATGGAGGACAAAGCAACAGAGATTGAGACAGAATACATAACCCATACTCGTCTCTCCCAAAAGACTTCTTCCCTCCCACAGAAGAAGCAACAGGGCAAAATGCCTTTCTTTCAGAGGAAGGGTCTCCCCTATCGGGGCTACCCACCTTACCCGTCGGCACCGGCTCCATCCCAAGGCAAACAGAGCAAGAGTGGCCATCAGGGCCCACATAAGCCAAAGAGTCCCAAACGCCAGACCCCGGCAGTGGCCCAGTCGGCCCTGGGTTTGTTGACACCAGATACATAGCCGCTCGCCCTCCGGTGACCCAGGTACAGGTGGGAGGACGCCTGGTCCACATTGTTCCCCAATGGGAGTCTGTCACCTCAGACACCTGGGTCATCCGGGAGTGTTACCTCCTTCACCTGGACCGGCTTCCTCCACACTTCTGCCCCTTGGAGCCCCTCGGCTCCCTGCACACCAGATCTTCTTGGCGCAGGAGCCTGCCAACCTCCTCGAGGAGCGAGCAGTAGAAGTGGTCCTGCTGCATCTCAGAGGTCACGGGTTCTACTCCTGTTACTTCTTCGTGCCAAAGCGGACGGGCGGTTTCCGACCCATCCTTGATTTAAGAAATCTCAACAAGTACCTGGTGCGGGAGAGGTTCAAAATGCTCTCCCTTGGCGCCTTGCAGCCCTTCCTCTGGAAGGCTGTTCTCCTTGGACCTTCGGGATGTGTATGCTCACATCCTCGTCCATCCGAAGCACAGGAAATACCTGCGTTTCAGGGTGCAAGGGAACCACTATCAATAGAGTGTGCTTCCTTTCGGTCTGACGTCCGCCCCGTGAGTGTTCACCAAATGTCTCGCAGTGGCCATGACCCACCTTCAATTGCAGGGCACCTTTGTCTACCCCTTTCTAGATGACTGGCTCGCTACAGGGGCGACGGCCAACAAGGTGCAGCAGGCTATGACCCGTATCGTCCACCTCCTCGAGCACCTCAGCTTCGTGGTCAATTACCCAAAGTCTCACCTTACTCCAGCCCAATCCCTGGAGTTCATCGGCGCGTGCCTCGACACTCGGCAGGCAACAGCCTTCCTTCCCCAAGACAGGGCACACCGCATCATCGCTCTGGCATCCACGGTCCAATGCCATGACGCGGTATTGGCCCAAGCGATGCTCTGTCTCAGCCATATGGCCTCGATGGTTCATGTCATCCCAGACAACTGGCTGCACATGCGGGCGGTGCAATGGTGCCTTCAGGCCCAGTGGTCTCAGGCAACAGATTGCCTCCGAGATGCCGTTTCGGTCACTCCTCTACACACCGTCCCTCAACTGGTGGTGGGATGCCCGGAACTTGCTTCGAGGCATGTCATTCAAGGCCCCACAACACGATGTTGGCTTGATCATGGATACCTTACTGGCGAGCTCCACATGCAGGGGACTTGGACCCTGGAGGAGTCCCGGCAGCCGATCAACCTTCTTGAACTCTGGGCAGTCCTCCTCGCCCTCCGGGCATTCAGGCACCTCGTTCACCACCGGGTGGTGCTCGTCCAGACGGACAACCGAGTCGCAATATTCTATATGAACAAGCAAGGGGGCACTGGCTCTTACAATCTCTGTCTGGAGGCGGTAGACCTGTGGTCCTTCGCGGTTTGCCAGGGCATAACCCTATGGGCCACCTATCTCCTGGGCCAGGACAGGTTAAGCCGGCTCCTCCAGCTGCCCGAGTGGCGACTCTGCCCGCAGATGGTGCAGCGGTTGTTCTGGCATTGGGGGGCTCCAGTCCTAGAACTCTTAACCAGCCCAGTGAACTCGCAGCTCTCACGGTTCTGTGGCCTGGTTCGCCATCTGAACAGCAAAGTCCTCGATGCCTTCCTCCTGCCATGGACGCATGGCCTCCTGTACGTGTTTCTCCATACTCCACTTATACCGTGAACTCTCCTCAAAATACATTGGGATAGGACCTCTGTGATTCTCATGGCCCTGCGGTGGCCTTGACAGCTCTGGTTCCCGCTGCTGCTCTGCCTCTCATCGGAGCCTCCGGTTCCCCTGAGTGATGTGCTGGGCTTGTTGACGCAGGAAGAAGGTCTGCTACTTCACCTGAACTTGAGATCCTTATCCCTCGTGGCTTGGCGGCTGAATGGGTCACTGTAGCCCCCCTTAATCTCCCGGTGGAGGTTGAGGACATACTGCTGGCCCGCACAGGGACTCAAGTAGGAGAGCTTACGCCTTTAAATGGCGTCTGTTCTCGGTGTGGTGTTTGGAGATACAAGCCAACCCATTCTCTTGCCCCGCACACTTGATCCTGCGGTACCTGCTCCATCTCTCTCAGACGGGCTTGAAGTCCAACTCAGTCAGGGTCCACCTGAGCGCTATCTTGGCTAACCACCACTGTCGGGGATGGACCTCTCTCAGGTCAACCACTGGTTTCCCGTTTCATGTGCAGGCTGCTGTTTTCCAAGCCCCCCATCCAACCGCCTCCAGCGGAGTAGGAGCTCAGTGTCATCCTCACGCAGCTGACTCAGCTGCCCTTCAAGCCGATGGCATCCTGCTCGTTTCAGCATCTTTCCTGGAAGGTGGTTTTTCTGGTGACCCTCACCTCGGCCCAAAATGGTCAGCGAGCTTCAGGACCTGATGGCCGATGCCCCTTACATGAGATTC
Organism: Ichthyophis bannanicus; assembly: GCA_033557465.1. NCBI lineage: Eukaryota > Metazoa > Chordata > Amphibia > Gymnophiona > Ichthyophiidae > Ichthyophis > Ichthyophis bannanicus. The sequence goes on from CM066044.1 coordinate 178,094,095, forward strand.
TATGGGAACTGGGTAGTTCTCCAAACGCATCCCAAGTTCCTCTCGAAAGTTGTCTCGGATTTCCACCTCAATCAGGAGATAGTACTGCCGACCTTCTTCCCAAAGCCTCACACTGACCGGGCGTCGGCGATTCTCCATACTCTTGACTGCAGGAGGGCCCTCTCCTACCTGCAGCATATGCAGCTTCACCGCTGGTCTGAGCAGCTTTTCATCTCTTATGACCCTGCCTGCATGGGGCTCGCGGTCATTAAGCGGACCCTCTCCATCTGGGTGGTGGATTGCATCATCTTCGCCCAGGCTCAGGCAGGGCTGCCCCTGGACTGCCGAGTCACGGTGCATGGTGTTTGCGTGAGGGCGGCATCAGTGGCCCATCTGTGCTCTGTGCCGCTGGCAGACATCTGCTGAGCCACAACCTGGTCCTCGGCTAACACCTTTGCGACACATTATGCCTGGAGAGGGAGTCCCATCGGTATGCCGCCTTCGGCCAGGCTGTACTCCGTAATCTGTTTAGGGTTTAAGCAACTCCTTCCCTCCGACCCTTCTTCTGCAGCTAGTAGGAGTATGGCCTTCTGGGGACCCGGGGTCCTCGGGCCGTCTTCGGTTCCAGTGACTTCTCACAGCTCGCCGTGGCTTTTTTTTCTACATGTCCTCGGTAGCTGGAGATTCCCATATGTGAGGACTGACTTTCTGCTTGTTCCTGGAGAAAGCATAGTTATTCACTTTGCGGCGACCCTGCCCGGCTTAAGGGGTTAAAGGCAGGAGCAGCCGCTGGTGCTTCGTGAGGGAAGAGTAAAACCTTTACCCCAGGAATGCTGGGAGTTGTAGTTTCAGTTCTTCTCACTCCGAAATTAAAGAAACTGTAGTTGTGGGGTTTCTTGATAATAAGTATTTTATTAAAGCAAAGGATAAATGTTCCATCACATGGCAAAACAAAGGTGCTTCAAAAAGGCTAACAGAAAACTCAGAATAAATGCAACTCAAAGATATACTGCTGCTTTTCACTTTTCAGCCAAATTACTCTTTTTTGCCTCCAGAGGCCAGTTGGGCTCACTGCAGCCTCTTACGGTCACCGTTACTCTCACAGTCCTTGGGAAAACATGTGCACGTAATTAGAGCTTCTTTCAGCAGTGCAAACAACAGCTTTGTAACTCTCAGATCACAGACGGCAAAAGCATTTCCTTCAGCTTGACTTATCTATACAACAAATCGTACAGTCCATTTGTTCACAGCCTGGTAAGTCTGTATTACTCTCTGTTACTCCTTCAAGCTGTAAGGCATTACTAGCTTCTTGTGAAATTAGCTGTTGTCTAGCTTGCAACTCTAAGAATTGTTTAAAGCTTTGAAGAAGCAATTCAGCCTGTTCCTTGTGAGATAGGGTACTATCATCTGTTATAGAACTTCCCTTCTGCTCAAGGCTGTTTGTCTTCTCTTCTTGTAAGTTAAAGGCATCAGAATAATTGCTAGTCTCTTTGGCAATTGTTTCATAGATAGGAGAATTATCTTTACATTCAGCTTGGCAAGCGTGTGGCCAATTATTCACTTTTTGCAGAGCCCTACTGTCTTCAGACGGCTCCAAGGTTCTCCAGCTGTTCTTTGTTGCTTTCTGGTACAAACGACACTTCAGAGAATGATGGCTCTCTCGCCTGTGTTTGCCTTGAAGGCTTTCTTCTTATGCCAGGTTCCCAAGTATCATTAGACTCTCCTCTGGCTTTCCAACCATCCTCTAGTTTCTTCCTCCTGTATTCCTTCCTGGGCTGCTTCTTCTTAAACTTCTTCCCATACTCGTACTGAGTCTCAGCCTCCTTCGGAATCTCGTACTCCTTCTTTTTCTCCTTCTCCTTTTGCTTCCCCTCTCTCCTCTCCTCAGAGCCACGCTCTGGTTTAAAAGTACGTTCTCTCTTAGGCACGCCCCTTCCCAGGGCTGGGTGTGCCCAATCGGAACTGCAGGACTCCTCCCCTGGGCTGGTCTCCATGCTCAGCTCTGTGTAATAGAGTCTCTCTTTTTTCCTTGCCCTGTCATTTTGGTATAAATCCTGCTGAACCTCAGGATTTTCCTCTGTCTCCATAGGCTCAGGAGTGCGCTGCTCACCACAACTTGTAACAAGTGTTCTCCAGGGACAGCAGGTATCAGTCCTCACAACCCACCCACCTCCCCTTGGAGTTTTCTACTGTTCTTAGTATTTTTTGTCTTTGACTGAGCTATTCATCGGACTGATCAAGATGGCACCCTTGGGTGGGAAGGGGACCACACATGCTTGGTGGCATTCCCAAAGGCTTTCTTTGAAAGCTGGGGATAAGCTCCCCGCGGGCTCTGTCGGTGCTGATGTCACCCATAGGTGAGGACTGATTCCTGCTGTTCCTGGAGAACACCTGTTACAGGTGAGTAACTATGCTTTCTGCCTATCATACTTGCAATTATAACCCTTTTTAAACCACAGATTATTTCATGTGTAAAGGTCTTTTATAAATTTACCTTTATTTGTAAAATTTGATAAACCACCCAGGCCGAAGCATCAGGGCGGTGTACAATACAAAGGTAAGGCTACTGGAAAGATAGTCAGAAAAGAACGCCAAAAACCAATAGGACAGGGAGAGACAGTTAAAGATAGAAAGCAGGAAAGGCCCAAGAGGGGCAGAGGACGGGAGGGGGGGAGGAAGAAAAGGAAAAGTGGGAGACAAGCATACGAGGAGGTATTATGAGGGGTGGGGAGCGCGGCTGGGGGAAGAGGCACCGTAAGCATGAGAAGGGAGATCGAAGGCCTGACAGAAGAGATGAGTCTTGAGGAGAGATTTAAAGCTGGGATAGGATGGTTCCGTACGGAGAGATAGAGGGAGCGAGTTCCAGAGGGTGGGGCCTAAAAAGAAAAAGGCGGAGTGACGGGTGAGTTCCAGATGGGCCTGGGCAGGGGGAGGGAGAAAGAGACGGTTACCTTGGGCCGAGCGGAGAAGACGTGGGGAGGGCTGAAGATGAATAGTGTCGGCCAGGTATTGGGGAGTGCTGGTGTAGAGAGCCTTGTGTGTGAGAATAAGTACTTTAAAGATGAATCGAAACTTAACCGGAAGCCAGTGCAGGTTGAGAAGGCAGGGAGACATGTGAGAACGAGCTGAGGAGCAAGTGATGAGACGGGCAGCGGCATTTTGTACTAATTGGAGATGACGAAGCTGGGAAGAAGGGAGGCCTGCGTAGATGACGTTACAATAATCTAACCGGGTCATTACCAGAGACAGGGCGAGGGTGACAACAGAGGAAGGGGGAAGAGATGAACGGACAGCCCGTATTCGACGCAGATGGAAAAAAGAGATACGTACGACAGAGGAGATGTGTTGATGGAACGAGTGGGAGGAATCCAAAGTGACGCCCAGATAAGGGAGGGTCGGAACCAGGGGGATGGAGCGGGAGGACATAACAGGAGACAGGCTGGGAGAGAGAAGCCCAAAGGAGAACCAAATCGCGGAGGATTTGGCAGGGTTAGCATGCAGAAAGTTAGAATCGAACCATGACGCAACGGAGGAAAGACAACGGTTGAGTGGGACAAGGTCAGGGGCGGAAGATGAGGTGTGATGAGCCAAAAGAATGTCGTCAGCATAGATGTAAGTGGAAATACCAGACTGCTGGATGAGCAAAGCTAGGGGAGCGAGAAAGGCGTTGAAAAGTAAAGGGGCGAGAATAGAGCCCTGGGGAACACCGCAGGTTGAGGCGGATGGAGGGGAGGTGGAGTGGCCAGAGTGAACTGAGAAAGTGCGAGCGGAAAGAAAGGAGCGGAACCACTGCAAAATAGTCCCGTGAACACCAAAATCAAATAGACGAGACAGGAGAGTGCGGTGGTCGACAACATCAAAGGCAGAAGAGAGGTCCAGGGACACCACAAGAGAGAAATCGGCACGGTGAAGCTCAGAAAGAAGTGCTGTGAGAATAGTTTCGGTGCTGTGGCCAGCACGAAATCCAAATTGATGGGGGTGAAGCCACTTAACACTCCATTGCCCATGTTCCCTGTAAGTATTAGTGTATGTGTCTCATATCCCCTCGTGTTAAATGTATCCCCCAATTGACCGCTTTGACCCGGTGAAAAGCGGGATATAAATACAGCTAAACAAATAAAAATAAATAAATAAATAAAGGGTGAAAGTGGAGTCAAGGTGGGTGGCAAGTTGGGAAAATACAAGTTTCTCAAGGACTTTTGAAAGGAAGGGGAGATTGGAAACTGGTCGTCAATTTGCAGGGGAAGCGGGATCAAGAGTGGGCTTCTTCAGGAGAGGGCGGACGATGGCGTGTTTCCAACTGGAGGGAAAGAGGCCGGAGGAGAGACTAGCGTTAAAGATGGAGAGAATATAAGGCACAAGGGCAAGGTCCGGGTTGAGCAGCCAGGAAGAGGGTAAGGGATCAAGGGGACAGGTGGTCTGGTGGGCAGATGAGATGGCCTTGATGATTTCAGGCGAGGAGACGGGCGAGTTACGCCAGGGATTACATGCATAAAGCTATGGGTGCTAATGAGAAAGTGTGTACTCTTTAGTGACTCATGTCTAGGCTTGTTCTGAGGCAGAGTTTGGGTGGAACATGGGCAGAACTGTAATTTACGTACGTATTTCACTTGCTGACATTTATGCCATTTCTCAAGCAGCCATAAATACCCCTGACTTTGGTCTCATTGCTATTTCTACCAGTTTACCCAGAATATATTATGAAGACATATGTGGCTATGTGTCTTTATAAAATAGGCCAAAAATGGGCACGCACTTATTGTCCCTCCAGTCCAGTCCCGTACCTCAGGGTAGCCAACCTCCACTAGCAGCTTGGAGACTGAGCATGTCATTTTCTTGATGACATCAGTGTACTTAGGCAGCTAGATCCACCTAACCCAGTAAGCTCTGTCTCCAAGTAGCTGGAACAAGAGATCCCAGACACAGGGCTTACTGGGGGGACAACTAAGGAGTAGTTTTGGTGATTTTATTTGACGGGGGTTTCCTTGGCTGGGTCTGCTTTCAACCTGATTTGCCCTTTTTTATCAACCGGACTCTACTTTAAGTTGTTAAAAACTATAAAAAGAAGGGAGTCTTGGCAGCATTGGGCCAAGGCTGTCCCCCGTGTCGTAGAGAAGACTGGCCCCCATGTCAGAAAGGTGGCGGCTCCCAAACCCATGATACGGTAAAATAGGCTAAAAATGGGCATCTACGTGGCCTTCCTTCCTAGGCGACCTCTTATAAAATTATCCTCTTAGTATGTAATTTACAAAGTCATAGTTACGAATTTCCTACCTGTTTGAGGTGCATAATTAAAGCTCAAGGTAAAACCTTGAATATCTTGAACTGTTATGCAACTGGAACCTAAGAGGCAGTTTACTGGTAACCCTGCATGTGGGCCAAGCTACTAGCATAGGTGTGTGGGTGCCCTGCTATCTTCAGGGGATATGTACTTCTATCCCCTTGCGGTTAGCATGGGCCTAAGATCCAACATGGCACAAACTGGCTTGGGTCCACCAAAAAACAGCAAACTGCCACGTGGGCAACAGGAAACCAGTCAGAAGACGTGGCAGGAGGTTCTAAAGTCGCCTTTATTGTTCCACGGATCAGGTGTGCCAAACCCAACACAGGCCGTGTTTCGTATACCACTTTCTCAGGGGTTAAGGGCTCACTATAAAACATTCATATACATGTTAAATAAAACAACAGCAAATAAAAACTTTCATATAAATACATTAACCAGGCGTAAATAATAAAATATGTTCCATCTCACAAAATAATATTAAAAAAATAAATAAATACATAAATAATTATAATGTGATAACTCACTAATTAAAAACATATATTATAAAAACCATTTAATACCAAGCAAACCATAGTAATAAATACATCATAGATAAAAAAATAAATAATAATAATAAAAGAACTGAGCTTGAAATATACGTGCAACAACTGTATGTGTGTATATATGAGACAATCAGAACACAGTTAAAACCATAAACACAGGAGAAAGACGGAGGGATGAGGAGGACTAGAGGGACATAATATAAGCACTGGTGATTATATGAGAGTTAAAAATAACTACATAATATACTTCAACAAGCAAAAATTAAAAGCTAAAACCAAAAAATAGAGTCTAAGGAAACTGCTGTAAAAATGAATGTGAACCACTCACAAAGTATAAAATAAAAATAAAAACCTACCACTGTTACCAGCCAATATGAAACAAAACTTCTTTGATTGGCAGAAGCGTGGAACCCACCTGCCTCTGTTGCGTGATGTAATGTGAACTGTATATAAGTAAATGAATGAACAAATAAATAAAATGAATTAAATCAATTTCCAAACTTATCATATAATCACACAATTATCTCCGGAGGAATTATCCTCGTAAAGTAGGGAGAGGCCAGTGTCCCACCGACATAAATTCAAAATCAAAATGAGCCAATCAAAACATATACCATCAAAAGGTACAGTGTCTAAACCAAACTCAGCTAGTGGAGAGATTTTTAAGAATGAAGGGGAGGATTATTTACTTCTACTTATACTATTGTGAAATGTGTTATCACACCCGAAAAAATAAACTTTTTAAATGTTGAAATATAACTAACTAAGCAATTATAGGGGTAATAAAAACTCCTCTTAATCTTAGGACAGTAATTGCCATTGTTTAAAACTAATTGCCGTCTGGATGCCGTGCAGCAGTACATAGTCTAAAAAGTATTTGAAAAAAACTTCTAAAAAGATCAACGGGTCCAAGGTGACTAAAGATGAGAGGAGGACAACACCTAATTAAATAAATTAATTAATTAAATAAAGGGGCCCAACTATTATTAAACCGGAAATACAAAATGTTATATATTAAAACAGGTCCCTGTTTTCAGATTAGGTAAAAAATATTACCCATAAAAATGTCCATAAAACTAAAACTAACCACGGAATAAAAACACAAAAAACTGTGAAACCTTGCAAATGTTAAAAGAATGTATAAACCTCTCTTGTTGTTAAAAACCCGTTGGCCAATAGTTATTCCTATATGAGACTAAGAAACATCCGATTTTTTAACAGAAACTGATGTAATTTATACAACGAACTGCACATCACAACTACCTGCTCATACGCGCTCGTTTAAAAGCCAATATTTTGGCAAGAAATTGAAGGGAAGGCAAAGCCTGCCACTATCTACATTATTAAACAGGTCCGAGGTAACAAAAGCTAAAAGGGGGACCATAAAATGAATTAATTAAATAAAGATACCCAATTTCTGTTGAACTGGACACACATATTGTTAATACTAAAACCGGCCCTCGTTTTCAGATTAAGTGAAAGACATATTATCTATTAAAATTATCCATAAAACTAAAACAAACCGCGGAGTAAAACCACAAAGCACAATGAAGCCTTGCAAATGTCAAAAGACCGTACAAACATCTGTTGTTGTTAAAACCCCATTAATCAATCATTGATCCTATATGAAACCAAAAAAGCATCCGATTCCTTAACAGAAACTTGAGTTATTTGTACCTGAGAAGTATATAAAGAGGAGAAACACCCCCCCCCCCCCCCCCCCGCGGGCAGAGACCTGCGTGCCTAAAAAACCTGCACCGAAAAAACCGGCAGGATGAAAAATGAGCGCATTCCGGCGTCGTGTACCTACCATCTCTTAGTAAAATGTGGAGCCAAAATGCCTCTATAACTGTGAGACACCCCTACATTTCATATTCAGTATTACAACATGTGCAAAGCATGTTTTCCAAACCTGAATAACTTTCAAACCGCCGCCAGCGAACTACTCACAACGAACTACACATCACAACTGTCTGCTCATGCGCGCTCGTTTAAAAGCCACTTTTTTGGCGGGAAATGAGGGGAAGGCAAAGCCAGCCACTGTCTACATTATTAAACGATGTAATCATTATGGGTAACTGTACTAAAAAAGAAAAGGTGAGTAAATAAAAATATAAAAAGAGGATACTTTAAAAGTGAAAGAATCAAAAATGATCACCAACTGGAGTATGTCGCGCCCCCTCTGGCCAAGCGGTAGCCACTGGTATTGCAAGGCTCTGGAGGGTGGTAGTTGTGCCTTCACTGATATAAACCACAAAACACTTCTTTCGAAATTAAAGGGTTTTATTCCCCGTCCCTTGAGGGTACTTTATCTTCAGGAACATAAATCAAATGCCTTGCTTGGACATGTAACATAAAGTAACAAAAGCAAACAGAACTTGCTTCCTTCAGCTTCCAAAACAATAAATAAAATGAAAAGAACAAAACAGCTTAAATACTTCAATATGGTTCTTTCTCCTGTAGCTGACAACACAGCTTATATTTGCTTTACTTAGAGAGAGCTGCAGCCTGTTGCTTATAACACTAAAGCTATGACACAAACTAATTACTTATCTGAGAGAGAACTCAGGTTCAATCAAGGTCAAAGAGCAGTCCATCAATTCTGGCATATCATATTCTTCTGCATTTTGATATTCCATTAACTCCGGCTGACTGGAAGGTTCATTCTGGACCTCAGCAGTAACGTGGGAGAATGGCTGGTTAACCTCGTCAGACAGGAAGTTCTTCTCTTCCTTAGAGCTAGTGTCTCTCTGGGAATTACCATGTATTCTAGAGTTGAGCTTTTCAGGGCACTGCCCCTGCTGGTATTTTAGAATATAGCTCAACTCCTGGTTTGCTCTGCTAGTGGGATAATTAAGGGAATTTCTCTGCCGGTTCAGGCTTCCCTTTTGTAACCCAGCTGAGCTAGATTGGAGAGCTCGTGACGGAGTTTCACAGGGAGCTGTGAGCTTACAATGACTACAAAACTCTTCAGCTTTATCTGGTAAGTAAAACCTTTTTCTTCTAGGGTTTTTAAAACCAGAAGGAGGGATATTTTCAGCCTCTAGATAGTGGGACCTTGTGTGCCTATTTCCATACCTCCAGGGTTGTCTTCTTTCATATGGCAAATCACTCTTGCATTCACTCTGTGCACTGGAACCTGCAACTGCAGTCTTCTGGCGTCTCTCTGGCTCAGACACACTATCTGGCTGTTGATATCTCTCTACTTCACTCAGGTCTTCGGTTCCCCTCTGACCTTCACGCTGGCTCTCTAGTTGCTCCAAAGCCTCATTGTCACATTCTCATACCTGCTCCATGCTTCCCAGGGTTTTAGCTGCCTTTGCTGTATTTTCTCAGAGTGTGTCTGTGGCTGCTTCAGCTCCTCTCTCTCTCTCTCTGATTGCCTGGGAGCCTATTTTATCCCAGTGTTTCCTTGCTCCACCCCCACCCAGCTGAACCCTGTCAGGTAAAGTGAATACCCTTCCTTTGCTGGCTGGGTGTGTCCTCATTGGGCTTTTGCACGTGTTTCTAGGTTGCTCACGGTAACCATCTGACATTTCCTTGTTTACCCTGTCACTTTTCCTGTGCTCCTTTATGCTGAACTGCGTTTTCTCGTGTTGTTCGGGGTCTGCACTGTTACATATTCCCCTCCTTAAAATATTACTTGCTGCCGTAGTTTTTAGCGGACAGCAAGTAATCCCTTGCGGGGCCCAACCGTGCTGCTCGTGATAGGCCAAATTGGCCGTGGCTACTCTTTCTTTCCATGGTTTTAGTACATTTATGTGGTATACTTGTCTTCGACCTCTGTCATTCTCCACTAAGTACGATACAAAACCTATCTTTTTTATTACTACAGCTGGCCCTTTCCAGTGAGACTCGAATTTCGGACCTGGGTCCGCTACTTGGATAAGAACCTTGTCACCCGCTGCCAGTTCTCTAGTTTGTGTATCCCTGTCATAATAACGCTTCTGGCGCTGTTTGCTACGGTTTAGATTCTCCCCTGAGGCTTGGGAGGTTTTTCTTAAGCGTGTCCTCAATTCTTTCAGGAATTGAGGAATCCCTACTTCTGGCACTTTCGGTTCTACCCATTCATCCTTTAAGATGTCTAACACCCCCCTTGGCGTCCTCCCAAATAATAATTCAAACGGGGATACTCCCAGTGAGGTTTGTACCCGCTCTCAGCAAGTATACATTACGAAGGGAAGTAATGTATCCCATTCTCTCATTTCATCCTTTCTTAATCCTCTTCGCAATAGGTGTTTTATCGATTGGTTGGTGCGTTCTACCAGCCCGTTGGTTTGGGGGTGATACGCCGATGTCTTAACGTGGCGTATCCCAAACGCCTCCCAAACTCTCGCAAGGTATCTCGAGACAAAGTTAGTGCCTTGATCGGTCAGGATTTCCTGGGGAAACCCCACCTCGCAAAAAAGCTTTATTAGCTCCTGCGCTATGACTTTAGCAGAGATGTTTCTAAGGGGTATGGCCCATGGGAATCGGGTCGCATGGTCCACGATGACTAAGAGATACTGAAAACCCCTAGGTGTTTTTGTTAAAGGGCCTATGATATCCATCCCTATTCTTCTAATAGGGGCAGCGATGGTGGGTAATGGTATCATGGGGGCTGCTTTGGGTTTAGATACAGAAACCCTCTGACATGCAGGGCATGCATCACAGTATCTTTTTGTTTCCTGATACACCCCAGGCCAATAAAAACGTGCTAAAATTTGATCAAGGGTTCCTTGAACACCTTTATGCCCTCCAATTGGATGGTCGTGGGCTAAGCGTAGAACTACTGCCTTAAAGGCCACCGGCACGACCAATTGCTTTCTCACCGCTCCGGTATAGGGATCCAAACCTTCTCTATATAAAATATTGTTATCCAACAAGAACCGGGGCAACACCTCCCGCTCTTCTTGGGCCCATTCGAAAGCTCTTTTGAGAGCTTGGTCTGCTCTCTGCTCCATTGGGAACGATGGAAATTTTTGTACAAGGGCGGCAGGGACCCAGGGTAGTCCTTCTCCCATTTCTAACTCCCTTCTCTCGTGGGCTCTTTTGTTTCTTCCCTGCTGTTTTTTGGCCCTAGTTTTCTTACCTTCTCCCTCAGGGTTCTGCACCAAATCATCATGATTAGGTAGCGGATTCACCTCTTCTGCCTCTTCTGTCTTTTCCTCAGGAACTTCTTTTTCCCCTTTCTCTGTAGGTATTTCTACTTCCTCTATGGGAGTTTCTTGGGGTGTATCTATGGGGATCTGGGATCGCGTTGAAACTAAACCTGCTTTCATGGTTATCCCCTGCCTCAACCCACCTGTAAAAGAAGGCCAGTCCCTGCCTAAAACTAATTTTTGGGGCAGCCCAGGGATCACCGCTACTTGCACCTTCCTTTCTATTCCTAGTGCTTTTACCTGCACTTGGGATAAAGGGTAAGGAAGCTGTGCGCCATGTACGCATTTTATTTCTATTTGTTTTGGGGCTACTGGGCGAGACTGTTTCAGAGTCTCCCAAAATTCTCGGGCTATTAAACTTTGCTCCGCCCCTGAATCCATTATAGCTAGAGCATCTGCCCCCTCAACCTGTACCTGCAGGAATATTCCTTTTGGAACTGATTTTCCTGCCCCTACCATAAGAACTGTTTTAACTCGGCAATCTTTTATCACATGACCAGGTTTGTTACATCTGTAGCACCTTCTAGTGTTCCTAACCCTGCCCTCCTTGCTAGGGTTATATGCAGCCACTCTATCTCGCGCGTACTTTTCACACTCATCCACTCCAGTCACACTTGCACCTCTTGAAAGGTTCACCTTAAAAGTACTAGTATGTGCTGCCTCCCTGAACACTTCAGCCATCTGAGCTGCTTCAACTGTGTTTAAACAATTTTGCAGAGTTAAAAACGTTTTCATTTCACCTGGTATTGACATCAAAAACTGTTCTAGGACAATCTCATCAAGTATGGACTCAAGCGTTTTGCCATCAGGATCCAACCACTTATAGGCTAGGTTCTTGAGCCTCTGGCATAAGGCTTTCGGAGTCTCGTTTTCCATCATTATTGCCTCTCTAAATAATCTCCGGTAGTGTCTGGGCGTGAGACCAAGACGGTCTTTCACGGCCTTTTTAATTTCATTATAATTATTTGCCAAACTGGCAGGCATGGTTTTAAAAGCGGATAAGGCCTCGCCACTCAAAGTCATTGCGAAACGCATAGCCCATTGTTCCACAGGCCATTTTGAGTTCTCAGCAATGCGTTCAAAGGCCTCTATGAAATCGTCGGGGTTATCTGCCCGCCCTAAATGTTTGCATACAAGTCCCGTATTCATTTCTACTTGCGGTATTGTAGCTTTGTCTTCCCGAGCCTTTTCCAATAACGCTGTCATGGCTTCCAGCAATGGTTTCTGCTGTTCCTTCAGTGTAGTCATATACTGTTCTTGCAGGTGTTGGAGCATCTTGGCCTGCTTCTCCTGCTGCTCATTCATCCAGGCCCATAGATCTTGGGGATCCATCTTCCTTTTTGCTGCACCTGCAAATAAAAGAGAAGAGACCCACCAAGTGCGGCACACACACAAAGGTTGTTTTTTTTTTTCTTTTTGGCTCCCCTTTTCTCACGGTATCCTATACCCGTTTACCCAGGCTACCAATACCTTAGTCTCCTGGTGACATCAGCATGTGAGAAGGGGTCTTTTCCACCGCTGGCCGCCTTACCAGCCGAATCCTCCTTGATTAGTGCTTTAAAACACTTATTTTTGCCTTTCAGCAATGTCCTTTCAGGCAAATCCTTATTATGCCCCCGAAAATTTTTTTTTATCCTCTTCTCTACGCCATTTATGTCGCGCCCCCTCTGGCCAAGCGGTAGCCACTGGTATTGCAAGGCTCTGGAGGGTGGTAGTTGAGCCTTCACTGATATAAACCACAAAACACTTCTTTCGAAATTAAAGGGTTTTATTCCCCGTCCCTTGAGGGTACTTTATCTTCAGGAACATAAATCAAATGCCTTGCTTGGACATGTAACATAAAGTAACAAAAGCAAACAGAACTTGCTTCCTTCAGCTTCCAAAACAATAAATAAAATGAAAAGAACAAAACAGCTTAAATACTTCAATATGGTTCTTTCTCCTGTAGCTGACAACACAGCTTATATTTGCTTTACTTAGAGAGAGCTGCAGCCTGTTGCTTATAACACTAAAGCTATGACACAAACTAATTACTTATCTGAGAGAGAACTCAGGTTCAATCAAGGTCAAAGAGCAGTCCATCAATTCTGGCATATCATATTCTTCTGCATTTTGATATTCCATTAACTCCGGCTGACTGGAAGGTTCATTCTGGACCTCAGCAGTAACGTGGGAGAATGGCTGGTTAACCTCGTCAGACAGGAAGTTCTTCTCTTCCTTAGAGCTAGTGTCTCTCTGGGAATTACCATGTATTCTAGAGTTGAGCTTTTCAGGGCACTGCCCCTGCTGGTATTTTAGAATATAGCTCAACTCCTGGTTTGCTCTGCTAGTGGGATAATTAAGGGAATTTCTCTGCCGGTTCAGGCTTCCCTTTTGTAACCCAGCTGAGCTAGATTGGAGAGCTCGTGACGGAGTTTCACAGGGAGCTGTGAGCTTACAATGACTACAAAACTCTTCAGCTTTATCTGGTAAGTAAAACCTTTTTCTTCTAGGGTTTTTAAAACCAGAAGGAGGGATATTTTCAGCCTCTAGATAGTGGGACCTTGTGTGCCTATTTCCATACCTCCAGGGTTGTCTTCTTTCATATGGCAAATCACTCTTGCATTCACTCTGTGCACTGGAACCTGCAACTGCAGTCTTCTGGCGTCTCTCTGGCTCAGACACACTATCTGGCTGTTGATATCTCTCTACTTCACTCAGGTCTTCGGTTCCCCTCTGACCTTCACGCTGGCTCTCTAGTTGCTCCAAAGCCTCATTGTCACATTCTCATACCTGCTCCATGCTTCCCAGGGTTTTAGCTGCCTTTGCTGTATTTTCTCAGAGTGTGTCTGTGGCTGCTTCAGCTCCTCTCTCTCTCTCTCTCTGATTGCCTGGGAGCCTATTTTATCCCAGTGTTTCCTTGCTCCACCCCCACCCAGCTGAACCCTGTCAGGTAAAGTGAATACCCTTCCTTTGCTGGCTGGGTGTGTCCTCATTGGGCTTTTGCACGTGTTTCTAGGTTGCTCACGGTAACCATCTGACATTTCCTTGTTTACCCTGTCACTTTTCCTGTGCTCCTTTATGCTGAACTGCGTTTTCTCGTGTTGTTCGGGGTCTGCACTGTTACAAGTATCATGAGATAAACTACCATTCTTGTACTCTGGCTAGGGACCCACTTTAAAACCAAAAATCACAAACATGATATAGATACTAAAAAATGCTCTAAACACAGCAGCATTCCAAAATTGAAATCTTGAACTGAAAAACAGGGGGTATATGTATTCTGAAAAGTCAAATTTGATAAAAAATGCCCTACAAAGCTATAAGAACACAGACAAATCCTGATCCATATTCAACCCATGTGGCACCATGGAATTCAACAAAAAAATATATTTTTGTTCTAACCTGGCAGTGGTTTTGACCAAATCTCCCCCTCGCCAGTTTAATTGTACTTTTTTTAGAACAAAGAATTTTATATCAGCCAATGTGTGTCCCATGTCTAGCCAATGTTGTACAATAGGTTTATCAGTCAATTTCCTTCATACACAGCTCTTATGTTCTACTATACGTGTCCGTACACAGCGATTGGTCTTGCCCACATAGAGCTTACCACAAGGGCACTGTATCACATATATGACATTAGCTGTTGCACAGTTTGAAAAATCATTGATGTAAAAAATTTTTTGAGTACCTGGATGGATAAAGAAATTCCTCACAGGCAAGACATTAAGGCAAACTGAACAGTGACCACACTGAAACTGACCCTTGTATTTGGACAATCTCTTACGTTCGGTGAAAGCTGATGGAACCAGCAAATTCTTAAGGTTGACATTCCTCTTATGGGCCACTATAAGAGAAGTATCGCGAAAGCCTGGAAGAGACTGAATAAGATGCCATTCCTTTTTAAGAATTTGTACTATCTTCCGCGACTGCAAAGAATACAGAAGGGGGCATACAAGTGTGGACTGTTTATTCACCTCCCGTGATTTAAGCAAAGTATCACGTGGCTCCCTCCGTGCTCTCGTGTAGGCATCTTCAATGCAACAAGATGGGTATTGACGTGTTTTAAACCGCTGGGATAAATCTTCCGCATGGTGTTCAAATTCCTGTACAGTGGTACATACTCTTTTGACCCGAAGAAATTGCCCCACAGGCAAATTAGTCTTGAGGGAAGGGTTATGAAAACTCGTGTAATGGAGAAATTGATTTTTATCCGTGGGTTTTCTATACAACGTTGTGGTAAGCTGGCCTCCCTCCTTCTGGACAAGGAAGTCTAAAAAAGGAATGCGTTTGGGATCATATGTGAGCTGAAATCTAAGGTTGTTATCTAAAGCATTAATCCAATCATTGAACCCAGAGAGCATGTCTACCGAGCCTTTCCACAAAATGAAAATATCATCAATATAACGGACCCATAATAGGACCTCATTTTTAAATGGATGTTGCTTCAAAAAATTCTCTTCAAACTGATACATGTAAAGATTGGCAATGTCGGGAGCCATGGAGGACCCCATGGCTACCCCCTTTGTCTGCTGGTAAAAAAGATCCCTAAAGCAAAAGTAATTTTTACACATTGCCAGTTCAGCGAGTATTAGAAGAAAACTAGTAGGGATACGTTTGTGATCTTGTCTAATCGTCAGAAAATGCTCGATAACTTTTAAGGCTCCATCTTGTGGGATATTGGTATACAATGATTCAACATCTAACGTAACCAAAAGCACCACATCCCCTAAACAGCTAAATGAAGAAAGAATCTTTATAGCATGGGATGAATCACGTATAAAAGACCACATTTTCATAACAAAGGGACGCAAGATGACATCAACCAACTGTGAAAGCGGTTCTAGAAGAGAACCTATAGCAGACACTATAGGTCTACCGGGGTTTTTTTCTAAAGACTTATGTATCTTCGGAATGACATATATGGTAGGGATCACCGGTATATCAACTATAAGGAATTCTTTTTCTTTTTTGGTAATGTATCCCACCTCGTATGCGCTTAGTACCAAATTATCAATACAACGTTTGAGGGCCTCTGTAGGATCATTATCCAACCTCTGCTAAAAGGTTCTATCACTAAGTTGCCTATTAACTTCTTCTACATACATGTCTTTGTCTAAAACCACTATTGCGCCACCTTTATCAGCTGGTTTGATCACTATGGTAGAATTCTCTTGTAAGGATTTAATGGCCCGCTTTTCGCCTATTGTTAAGTTGTGATACGGTAACTTTCTACCCACATCAATTGCTTCTATTTGTTGCAAAACCACCCGTTCGAAAGCCTCAATGAGGGGGTCTGTCTGAGGGGGAGGAACCCATTTTGACTTTCTAGTAATAACAGATACATCTGCAGAGGGTGATGCTTGAGTACTAAAAAAATGTTGGATCCGAATTTTCCTAAAAAATTTGTAAAAATCTACACGGGTCTCAAAAGGATCAAACTGTTTACTGGGGACAAATGACAAACCCTTATTTAAAACAGATAATTCATCTGATGACAGCTGATATTTTGAAATGTTTATCACAATGTCATCTGTCAAAAATATCTCTGCCCGCGGGGGGGAGGGGGGGTTCTCCTCTTTATATACTTCTCAGGTACAAATAACTCAAGTTTCTGTTAAGGAATCGGCTGCTTTTTTGGTTTCATATAGGATCAATGATTGATTAATGGGGTTTTAACAACAACAGATGTTTGTACGGTCTTTTGACATTTGCAAGGCTTCATTGTGCTTTGTGGTTTTACTCCGCGGTTTGTTTTAGTTTTATGGATAATTTTAATAGATAATATGTCTTTCACTTAATCTGAAAACGAGGGCCGGTTTTAGTATTAACAATATGTGTGTCCAGTTCAACAGAAATTGGGTATCTTTATTTAATTAATTCATTTTATGGACCCCTTTTAGCTTTTGTTACCTCGGACCTGTTTAATAATGTAGATAGTGGCAGGCTTTGCCTTCCCTTCAATTTCTCGCCAAAATATTGGCTTTTAAACGAGCGCGTATGAGCAGGTAGTTGTGATGTGCAGTTCGTTGTATAAATTACATCAGTTTCTGTTAAAAAATCGGATGTTTCTTAGTCTCATATAGGAATAACTATTGGCCAACGGGTTTTTAACAACAAGAGAGGTTTATACATTCTTTTAACATTTGCAAGGTTTCACTGTTTTTTGTGTTTTTATTCCGTGGTTAGTTTTAGTTTTATGGACATTTTTATGGGTAATATTTTTTACCTAATCTGAAAACAGGGACCTGTTTTAATATATAACATTTTGTATTTCCGGTTTAATAATAGTTGGGCCCCTTTATTTAATTAATTTATTTATTTAATTAGGTGTTGTCCTCCTCTCATCTTTAGTCACCTTGGACCCGTTGATCTTTTTAGAAGTTTTTTTCAAATACCTTTTAGACTATGTACTGCTGCACGGCATCCAGACGGCAATTAGTTTTAAACAACGGCAATTACTGTCCTAAGATTAAGAGGAGTTTTTATTACCCCTATAATTGCTTAGTTATATTTCAACATTTAAAAAGTTTCTTTTTTCGGGTGTGATAACACATTTCACAATAGTATAATAAGAAGTAAATAATCCTCCCCTTCATTCTTAAAAATCTCTCCACGAGCTGAGTTTGGTTTAGACACTGTACCTTTTGATGGTATATGTTTTGATTGGCTCATTTTGATTTTGAATTTATGTCGGTGGGACACTGGCCTCTCCCTACTTTACGAGGATAATTCCTCCGGAGATAATTGTGTGATTATATGATAAGTTTGGAAATTGATTTAATTCATTTTATTTATTTGTTCATTCATTTACTTATATACAGTTCACATTACATCACGCAACAGAGGCAGGTGGGTTCCACGCTTCTGCCAATCAAAGAAGTTTTGTTTCATATTGGCTGGTAACAGTGGTAGGTTTTTATTTTTATTTTATACTTTGTGAGTGGTTCACATTCATTTTTGCAGCAGTTTCCTTAGACTCTATTTTTTTGTTTTATTTTTTTGTTTTAGCTTTTAATTTTTGCTTGTTGAAGTATATTATGTAGTTATTTTTAACTCTCATATAATCACCAGTGCTTATATTATGTCCCTCTAGTCCTCCTCATCCCTCCGTCTTTCTCCTGTGTTTATGGTTTTAACTGTGTTCTGATTGTCTCATATATACACACATACAGTTGTTGCACGTATATTTCAAGCTCAGTTCTTTTATTATTATTATTCTTATTCTTATTCTTATTTATTTTTTTATCTATGATGTATTTATTACTATGGTTTGCTTGGTATTAAATGGTTTTTATAATATATGTTTTTAATTAGTGAGTTATCACATTATAATTATTTATGTATTTATTTATTTTTTTTATATTATTTTGTGAGATGGAACATATTTTATTATTTACGCTTGGTTAATGTATTTATATAAAAGTTTTTATTTGCTGTTGTTTTATTTAACATGTATATGAATGTTTTATAGTGAGCCCTTAACCCCTGAGGAAGTGGTATACGAAACACGGCCTGTGTTGGGTTTGGCACACCTGATCCGTGGAACAATAAAGGCGACTTTAGAACCTCCTGTTACAAACTGGCTTGGGGACACCATTGAGGTGGCATTAACTGCACCCAAGCTAAGGTCTGCAAACGTGATTAGTGCAAGCCACTAATATCCATGCTAGCTGTGATGCACCTGCAATGCCCAGTCCGACCCTGATGCATGCTATCAGGGAAGTGTGGTATTGTGCCTGTCTCGGGACAGGCCCTCCTTAACCTGGATTCTTAATCTTACCTGGCCCTTTCAACAGGAAGGAAAAAAACAAGACACATACACAGAAAATCAATTATATTAATTCCAGAGCTCTAGAAGGAAACTCGTCAGGGGGTGCAAATCAGGGCTCCTCCTCCAACTACCTTTGAAAATCTTCTGCCAGAGATCTGCCTTTTATTAAGAAGTATCAGCTGATATAGTTAATTTTTTATTAACATCGGATGATATTCATGTTACAAAATTACAGGCCTGGAATAAAATCTGCTTACAGGATCATTTTTCTGCTGATGCTTTGCAAAAATCATAAAAAAACGGAAGTTACAAGGGCATGCCCATAATCACAAAACGACAGTAGGTGTCGCTACAGTTCTGTCATCAAACAAGAATTGATTAGTTGCACTTATAATTTCTCTCTAAATTCTGCTAATTTCCCAAGCTTTTATTTGATTTCCAGTTATATGTTGACCTAAGGTCTCTGATTCTCGGAAAGTTCATGAAATAGTGCTGACATTAGTTGTTATCAATTTGACCCATCATTTACCACAAGAAGGGTGGAGGGATTACAGAAAGTCCCCAAAATTTGCAGAAGCTAACCTTTGGTCACAGTAGCTGTGTACACAATTTGTTAGTTAATCTCTTTTGCAATTAACTGTCAGCAATTCTTACAGAGACAGAAGCTTCTATCTAAAAATATAGAAACATAGAAGCGGTATATCAAATTCAAATAAACATAAACATAAACATGATGACAGAAAAAGACCACATGGCCTATCTAGTCTGTCCTTCCATATCAACAACTACAACAGTCCACTTTTTACCTTTAGAGATCCTCTGTGTTGGTCCCATACTTTTTTGAATTCAGTTACTGCCCTCATCTCTACCACCTCCACTGGGAGACTATTCCATGGATCCACTACTCTTTCCGTAAAGAAATATTTCCGCATATCACTCCTGAATCTATCTCCCTTCACCCTCATCCCATGTCCCCTCGCAGCAGAACTTGCTTTCAATTGAAAGAGGCTCTCTCCCTGAACATTTATGCCACGGAGGTATTTAAACATCTCAATCATATCACCTCTATCCCGCCTTTCCTCTAAGGTGTACATATTAAGATCCTTAAGTCTGTCCTCATATGCTTTATAATGAAGCCCACTAATCATTTTAGTAGCCACCCTCTGCACCGACTCCATCCTGTTCACATCCTTTTGAAGGTGCGGTCTCCAGAATTGCACACTATACTCCAAATGAGGTCGCACCAAAGACTTATACAGAGGCATTATCACCTCCTTTTTTCTGCTAGCCATTCCTCTCCGTATGCACCCAAGCATCCTTCTAGCTTTTGCTGTCGCCTTTTCTACCTGTTTAGCTACTTTAAGATCATCAGACACAACCACGCCTAGGTCCCGCTCTTCTTTAGTGGACAAAAGTACTTCACCTCCTATACTGTATTGCTCCCTTGGATTGCTGCAGCCCAAATGCATGACCTTACATTTTTTAACGTTAAATCCCAGCTGCCAAATTCTAGACCATTCTTCAAGCTTAGCTAGATCCCTCCTCGTTATCTACACCTTCCTGGGTGTCTACTCTATTGCAGATTTTGGTATCATCCGCAAAGAGGCAAACCTTACCCGACAGCCCTTCCGCTATATCAATAACAAAGATGTTAAAAAGAATCAGACCAAGGACAGATCCCTGGGGCACACCACTGGTAACATCCTTCTCCTCAGAGTGAGCTCCATTTACTTGTACTCTTTGTCGCCTCCCACCCAACCAATTTCTAACCCAAGCAGTAACTTTAGGGTCCATCCCTAGGGTGCTCAGTTTGTTTATAAGTCGCCTGTGAGGAACAGTGTCAAAGGCTTTACTGAAATCTAAATACACCACATCTAGAGCTCTCCCTTGGTCCATCTCCCTGGTCACCCAGTCAAATCAATCAGATTTCTGACAAGACCTGCCTCTGGTGAATCCATGCTGCCTCGGATCCTGTAATCCGCTGGACTCCAGAAACCTCACTATTTTCTCTTTCAGCAGCGTTTCCAATAATTTACTCACCACCGAAGTTAAACTAACTGGCCTGTAGTTTTCAACCACATCGTTCCGCTTTTGTGTAAAGGCACCACATGAGCCTCTCTCCAGTCCTTTGGCACCACTCCCGACTCCAACGAGGCATTGAAAAGGTCAGTCAGTGGAGCTGCTAGAACGTCCCCAAGTTCCCTCAGTATTCTTGGGTGTATCCCATCCGGTCCCATCGCTTTGTCTACTTTAAGTTGAGCTAGTTTCTCACGAACACAGTCTTCTGAAAATTGTTCAAGATGTCCCTCGCTTCTGTTCCTATTTGTGGGTGTTTTCTGAGGTCCTGCTCCTGGTTCTTCATCTGTGAACACAGAACAAAAATATTTGTTAAGCAATTCCGCTTTATCCTTATCAGCTTCTACATATTCCTCCCCTGCACCCTTGAGTCTGACAATACCACTCTTGCCCTTCCTCTTCTCACTAATATATCTGAAAAATGTCTTATCCCCCCATTTTATTGCATTGGCTATTTCCTCCTCCTTTTGAATCTTTGCCTTCTTGACTACTTTGCTAGCTTCTCTAAGTTTTTCCAAATACAGATGCCTGTCTTCCTCTCTCTGTGATCTCTTGTATTTCATGAAGGCCTCCCTCTTTTTCTTCACTTTTTCAGCTACTTCCTTAGAAAACCATAGCGGTCTCCTTTTCCTTTTGCCTTTATTTACCATTTTAACAAAAAGGTTGCTTGCCCTTAAAATATCCCCTTTCAGTTTTGCCCACTGTTTTTCTACATCCCCCAGCTGTTCCCATCCCACTAACGACTCCCTGAGGTATTGGCCCATCTTCGCAAAGTTAGTCTTCCTAAAGTCTAAGATCCTCACCTTGGAATGGATTCTGACAGCCCTAGTCCTAATACTGAACCACACCATCTGGTGATCACTGAATGCAAAATGATCTCCCACTACAACATCAGAAACACTTTCACCGTTGGTAAGCACCAAGTCCAGTATGGTCCCTTCACGTGTGGGGTCTGTTACCAATTGCCTGAATAGTTCTCCCTGTAGAGAATCCAGGATCTCCTTACTTCTAGATGATACTGCAGCAGGAATGTGCCAATCAAGATCTGGCATATTGAAATCTCCTATCAGTAGCACATACCCTTTCCTAGCAATGCTGCGTATGTCTTCAATTAACTCTCTGTCCACCTCTTCCTCTTGTGAGTGAGGTCTGTATTTCACACCAATGCAAATAGATTTCTCTTTCCCTCTTTCTAGTTTAACCCACAATGCCTCCTCTCTCCCTTTTAAGCTCTGTAATTCCAAAGCTTTAATAGTAGTTTTTACATATAGTGCCACTCCTCCTCCCCTTCTTCCTACCCTGTCCTTTCTGAATAAAGTATAGCCAGGTATAGTTACATCCCAGTCATGGTTTTCTGTGAACCAGGTTTCTGTAACTGCCACTAAATCCAAGTCAGCCACTCCCACCAAAGCTTCAACATCAGGGATCTTATTTCCCATGCTACGGGCATTTATACACACTGCTTTCCATATGTTACCCCTGTTACCCATTTCCATAAAGGTATTTAATGTATCACCTACCTGGGGGCTTTCACTTACCTGGGGGCTTTCTTCACCTATCCCCAACGAATCTAGTTTAAAGCCCTCTTCATTAGATTAGCCAGTCTACTACCGAAGATGCGTTGACCTTTCTTGGACAGATGGATGCCATCTCTGCTCTGCAACCCTTGGAACAGCATCCCATGGTCTAGGAAACCAAAACGCTCTCGATGACACCATCCACGCAGCCATGCATTCATCTCCAGGATGCGAGCCTCTCTGCCTTGGCCTTTACCCTCAACAGGGAGGATTGAAGAGAACACCACCTGTGCACCTAACTGCTTCACCCTCTGTCCCAGAGGCATGAAGTCACTTTTGATGCGTTCCAAGGTATACCTGGCAGTATCATTTGTTCTAAAATGGATTAGCAACATTGGGTAATAGTCAGTGGGCTTGATGAGTCTCAGAAAACTCTCCGTAACATCTTGGATTTTGGCACCAGGCAGACAGCATACCTCTCTGGACATCAAGTCTGGTCAGCAGATGGACGCCTCAGTACCCCTCAGAAGAGAGTCTCCAACCACCACTACCCTTCGTTTCCTTCTGGTCACTGATTCTGCAACTTTGGGGTACTTGAACTCTGGTTCTTCCCTTTCCAGGGATGCTTTCATCTCCTCCCCTTCCAGGGCTGCATAATGGTTCTTCAATTCAAGGGCTGGAGAAGTTGGATTGGTGATTTTGCAGGCCCTGGTGACTTGTGTCCAACCATCGACATTCTGTTGGCACCCATCTTCTCCTGTGCTTGAGAGCTTGGTTGCTGCAAGAAGCATCTCATCAATGTACTTCACACTGTCTTGAATGCTCCTCAGCCTCGCCACCTCCTCTCTGAGTTCCTCCACTTGTATATATTTTGCAGTTCAGCCTAGCATTTCAATAAGCATATATTTTTACCTGAGTAAAGGTATATGGCTATAGCCACCTTCACAGCCCTGTTTCTTCATCATTATCTGTGCTTACATCACTGTCCGTATCTATATCAAGAGTACCATAAATAGGGTCGTCACTATTCATAGCCAAATCAAGGTTGCCATAGACAGGATGATTTATATTAGTGTAAGTTGCCTTATCACACAAAAGCTCATCAGTCTCTACTATAGTCTCTAACCTTGTTCTGGGGCCTTGGTCAGTCCTTCCTTTCTCACACGTGGGAGTTTTGGTGCAAGGGTCCGTGGTACTTTTTAGCACAGCATCCAAACTGCACAATACTGGGTAACATGGTTTAGTAAACATGCCCCTAGAAATGTTATACTCTGCCTTGGGAATGGTCCTTAATTGAAGACTAGATGACGGCATGAAGAGTTTCTGTTTTGGAAAGAGCCTGCATTGGGATCGACTTTATGCTTTGCTGTACACAGCAGCTCTTGCAACGGCAAGACAGGAGCAATACTCTGCTTCTGCCCTTCCTCCAAAACCCACTTAAGATGAGCAAGGCTTCATTATTTTATATCACTAAACCATCCCCTTAACATCAAAACTGTCAGGAGAAATTGCTCCATTACTTCTTTTGGACAGGTAGTTATGGATTTCTGAGGATTCATCCCTGGGAGCAATTGCTCCATTACTGCCATTAGGAAGGGAGATATGTATTTCTGAGGATTTCTCCCTGGGAGAGTTCCTATGGTAACCAGTCAACCCTCTAATAACAGGCAAAGAAAACAAAGTCCACCTGGCAGCATTCTTGGCTCTTAATATACTTCTGAAGTCCAGGGCAAGGAAGCTGATACAGTCACTGATGAAGCTATCGGCCTGAGCAGGACAATTCTCCTAAATGGCACCTGGAACATATCATCATCTTCCCCTGCTGTCAAAACTACTTTTGCAGGCAGCTGCCTTCTCTTTCTCTTCCGAAGGTCTCCTGTCTAGTAGAATTGTTCTGCTTAGGGTATGAAAAGGTACAGGCTCGGGTTTCCTGGACAAGAGATGTTGGACCATGGTGAGCGATAGTGCTTCTTTTTCATGTTGATTGTTGCTTGTGATAGGGAGAAGTTGATATTTTACCAGGAAATTTATGGGAATACACTGGGTGGGGTGGGGGGGGGGGAGGGTGGAAGGGGTAAGAGAAGAAGAATGACATCAGTAAGGAGGCTGGACAGACAGCAAAGCACCTCAGAAATGCACAATGTAAAATGCACATTAGGCTGGGTTCTTAGTAGTGGACTGTACATGTCCCATTGTTACACATCCTGGTGATTGCTCAGCAGTGCTGGCCTGTCCATTGTACGAGAATGTTCATCACACAAGGCCCCATGCTTCAGTGGGCTCCACACCAACTTCATCCCATATATGCTGTTCAGCTCCCGAAAGGGCCAGCTTCAGAGGGAATTGGGGAGGCCCGAGGCCCCGGCTCACCTCTACATAGCTGCTTGAGTGAAGAGCGGCATTTTCCTTCATTCTGGCAGCTGTGTTCTTGTGTAGCACGCTGGAGGTTAAAGGACATTTCCTGTTTCCCAGTACTCAGCAGGCTACACGAGAACACAGCTGCTGGAGTGAAGGAAAATGCCGCTCTTCACTCAGCAGCTGTACAGAGGTGAGCTGGGGCCTCAGGTCTCCCCAGCTCCCTCTAACGCCGGTCAGAAAGATGCAGGGCTATTTTGGGGGGGGGGCTAGGACTGCAAATGGGCTGATGCAGGGGCTAGGACAGGACTGGAAATGGGCTGATGAGGGGGCTTGGACTGGAAATGGGCTGATGGGGGGGGGGCAGGATAGGACATGAAAGGGCTGCTAGGGGGATAGGTCTGGAAATGGCTGCTGGGGGTCTAGGATTGGAAATGGGCTGATGAGGGGCTAGGATAGGACTGAAAATGGGCTGATGAGGGGGTTTGGACTGGAAATGGACTGATGGGAGGTCCAAGATAGGACTTTGAAAGGGCTGATAGGGGGCTTGGACTGGAAATGGGCTGATGGGGGGCTAGGATAGGGCTAGAAATGGTTGCTGGGGGTCTAGGATTGGAAATGGACTGATGTGGGGGATGGGAGAATGGGACTAGAAGCAGATGCTAGGTGGGGCTGGAACTAGAAGGGAGCTGATGTTGGGGGAAGACTAGAAGGAGATGGGGCTTGGGGAATGAGGATGGAGAGGAGAAAATGTATTTGGTGTGGGAGAGAAGAAAAATCTATGATTGGCTGAGTATTGGGAGAGTAGGTGGGGATCGAGGATGGAGGGGTGAAATTTGAATGGATGATAAAGAAAGAATGGAGGAAAGAGCAAAAGGGGAAACATCAGTATGTTAGAGCAGATATGGAGAGAGAATGGAAAAAACTAGAAGAGAAAAGAAGACAAATGGCAGACAATGGAGAATTAGCAGAAGACGCAAAGAAAACAGAAGAAAGCGACTGGGGCAATTGCAATGGAAAACTTTAATGCCCAAACAACAAAAAGGTAGAAAAATTCTATTTTATGTTGAATTTATTAACTGGAATATATCAGCTCTGGGAAATATGCATCGCTAACGTCTTTGCGTTTTGTTTAGTACAAGAGGAAATTGATTTATAGTTTTATTTCTCCAGTGTTGTTGTTCATTCCAAGTTTGACTTTTGGGGTTCCCAGTTTAATTATTGTCTTCATATTTCTAAATTGTGATCCCTTGTTCTTTGTTTGGTGTCGGTCTATGTTCTGCATGTGTAACCGAGCTGAGGTATTATGTTCATGTAGTTTTTATGTGACAGTGCCACTTGTTCTCTTTCCCCAGAAGATGTATTGTTATTCTCTGAGATGCATTGGTTTAATATTTGCAGTGTTGCCTTTTGATAGGTAGGGTTTAGTGCTTTGTGAGTCCTGGTAATGCTATTATTATATGACAGGTTTGCTATGGGTTCTAAATGAGCAGGGTTTATAGCACTTCCTGGCAGTTGGCACTGAAGTATAGTAATGCAGAAATCTGGTAATCTTTCTTTATCCTCACTGCCCATGCAAATGGTATTCAGATACTCATTAAGAGGCATGTTTAAAAGTTAATTTAGTGCATTTGCAAATGTTAATGTGTGTTAAGTGCTGGAACACCCGTTTATTTCTATTGGTGCAATGGCACTTAACGCACATTAATATTCAGTAAACATGCCCCTAAGTCATTGCCAGGACAAGAGAGGCTTGTGAAGGGCTCCTTTGAAAGCCACCTAAAATTTTAGTTGGCAACATATACATTTTTTAAAAAATACATTGAATTAATGCAAATGAGGTCCAGTGGATATGCAAATGAGGCCCTGCAATGAGTCTCCGCACATGGCCCCGCACCACCCTTGAGCTGCCCCTGTTGCTCAGTGGCAAGATACACTTGACCTTAGTTTTTGTCTGTTTAAATATCTCTGTGGCATAAATGCACTGGAAAAGAGCCTCTTTCAATTGAAAGAAAGCTTTGCAAGGCCCAGGAGTAATATGTGGACATATTTATTTACGGAAAGAGTGGTAGTAGAGATGAGGTAGGTATCTGAATTCTAGAAAGCATAATACAAACTCAGAAGATCTCTAAAGGATAAAAAGGGACTATAGTAGTTCGTATGGAAGGACAGACTGGATAGGCCGCATGATCTTTTTCTGCCATCATGTTTCTATGCTTCTAATAGCTGGAGTTCTATTAAGAGTAAAGAGGTATGAACAGCATTAGAGGAATTAACCTATTTCCTACAATAGTTTATTTTAATATATTTATTTTGCCATTTGTATATAACATTTCTTGAAAACTACAAAATGGTTTACAAAAATTAAAATATACAACTATAAACATCAAACAAATACTATAAAACAAATTCAAAATATAAATATACAGTCAGAAGAAATAGAGATCACGTGTGCACATGAGCGGGTGAGGAGATTCCTCGTCGCGCTCCCGGGCCGTCTGTAGAAATATTGCAATTTACTCGGCAACACCGGTCCAATATTGCCTTGAGGGGCTCAGCCACCTTTGCCATACTTGTGCTACGGAGTTCGGGCAGTCTGGTGGTCGTCTTGTGCCAATGAGAGCGACAACTAAGCGAGATAAACCCGCGGGGGCCAGAGACTCGAAAATGGCGGCTGTGACCCGGGCAGGCCCTGCGCCAGACTCCCCGGGAAAAGACAGTGTCGACTCAGGCCCCGATGAGACGGCGCAAGAGGTAGTGAAAATGCTGGAACCTAAATTTGACACAGTTATGCGCAAATTAGATGAGATGGGTGAGAAGTTTGGAGAATACGCCAAAAGAATGGATGAGATGGAACAACGGGTGACTGTGCTGGAGGAGGGGGAGTTGGCGCTGGAAAGTGCAGCTGCGAAGCAGCAAAAACAACTGGATGACCTCTTACTGAAAGTAGATGATCTCGAAAACCGTTCGAGACGGAATAACTTAAGGCTGGTTAGTGTGCCCGAATCCTGGACGGGGAGTCAGTTGTTCAACTTGTTCGAGGAGTGGCTGCCGCAGGCCTTAGGCCTTGCAGATCTACGGGGCAAAATACACGTGGAGCGTGCTCACTGACTTGGCCCATTGCGCGAGGGCCAGGGCTGACCTAGGCCGGTGCTGGCGCGCCTTTTGAACTTCCAGCATAAAGCCTTGCTGCTGCAAGCCTACAGAAAGAAAAGAGACCTAAAACTCGACAACGCGCTGGTCCTGCTTTTCCCGGACTACTCGGCCTCCTTGGCAGCGCGTCGCAAGGAATTCGCTCCCATTTGCAGTGCGCTAGTTAAGCGCGGAGTGAAATTCGCCCTTCTCTATCCCGCCACCCTCAAGATTTATTATAAGGGTACTACCCAATCTTTTGAGCAAGCTGCGGCGGCGAAGAAGTATGTGTCCAAGTTAACTGACCCGGTGGTGCAGCATGGGGACTGTGGCGGAGTGGCTACTATTGCCGTGCTGGCTAATGGGACATCAACAGTGCCGCTGGACTATGGCAGATTTTGGACCCACCATGGGCAAGAAGTCCTGTCTGTCCTCTTATCTGACGGGGGGACCTATTTGAGACTGGCTGGTTGCCATTTGGCATTTGAACATGTGCATTGCAGGCGGCCCGGAGGGGCACTGACTGTGATCTTACTCCCCTAGGGGAGTGCCCTACTTGTAGGGTTCTATATTGGATGTGTGCGGGGAGTTGGGGAGGAATGCATGGTAGTATGACTGGGGATATGGAAGGCTGTGTGTCAGGGAAGCGAGATGAATGGTTGGAGGAGTATGTATGGGGAAAAGGTTGTGGTGTGTGTTTGTTGGGGGTGGGGACCGGGGGGGGGCGGGTGCTGGGGGGGAGGTTATGAGGGGGGGTCTGGTTGGGTTGGGACGGATGGGGGGCGAGGGGGAGGGGGAGAGGGAGGGGGGTAAGGCGGACTGAAGGGGGTAGGGGGGTGGGGGCTCTGATTGGGATGTGTAGAAGGCTGTTTTCTTTTCTGCAATGGAGGAAGGTTTGTCTCCCACTCATAGTTCTTTTCCTCCTCTGAGCTGTGTGGGGGACACCTGGAGACGAGGCTGGGCGTCTCTAGGTGGCTTTACATTTTTGCACCTTGCTGCAGGTCCTAATATGCTGCTGATATGTTAAATGCTAAGATTGTTTCATGGAATGTGGGGGGTATTGGGTCCCCGATCAAGCGCACCAAGATACTGCAACTGCTAAAGAGAAAAGGGGCACATCTTGCGCTGCTGCAGGAAACCCACTTGAGTGCACTTGAACACAACAAGCTCAAGCGAGATTGGGTGGAGGCAGTATATGGAGCGTCTTCTGGAGGTAAGAAGGCGGGGGTGGTGGTGCTAGTAAAACGGGGGGGTTCCCTTTGAGGTGGCTAAGATGCATGCAGACCCCCACGGCTGATATGTTTTGATCACAGCCAAGCTCTTCAATGAGGTGGTATGGATAGCGAATGTCTACGCGCCCAATGTCTATGATCATGAGTTTTTCAGGCAGTTGTTGCGTTTTGTGAAGGAGGCGGGGGCGAGTAAGATACTTATGGCTGGTGACTTTAATTGCCCGCATGATCCTTCGCTGGATAAGTCTAAGGTGGATACGGCGGTTTCTTGGGCACGTAGGGGAGTGGCCTATCTTTGCAGAATGGGTGATCTTGTGGATGTTTGGCGTTTGCTTCATCCGGGTGTCCGGGAATATACTCATCAATCTAGAGCCCATCACACTTGGTCCCGTATTGATAACGTTTTGGTGAATGAGGGGGGACTCTCGATGGTGGTTCAGGCTGAAATTGACCCGATAGTAGTGTCCGACCATGGCATGGTGTGGGTGCTGTGGGACTGTCGGGGAATGGTGCCGAAACGGTGGCGATTCCCGGCTTACTTGGGTCAGGATAAGGAGTTTCAGGCATTCCTGGAAAAATAATGGGATGAGTATGTCGCTTTTAATGATAAACCTGATTGCTCGCCGCTTTTATTTTGGGAGGCTAGCAAGGCGGTAATGCGGGGCGCCATCATATCCTACACAATTCAACGGCGACGTCATATGGATCGTAGTATACTGGTATTGGAGCGCCGATTGCGGGACTTACAGCGGACACTCGGGAGGAGGGCCGATGGAGCCCTACAGCGAGAGTATACCCGCTCTCAGATGGCACTTAATGAGCTGCTACAATGACGCGCAGGTCTATCCATGTCCTACTATAGGCATCAGCTGCATAGGTATGGAAACCGGACGGGACGGCTCCTTGCGAAGTTGGTCCGCGACCCGGGGAGGGACTCGGTTCATCCCTGTTCTTCGGGACGAGCGGGGCGGTTTGCAACACCAGTCTCGGGAGATTGCTAGCCTTTTTCAGGCCTTTTATGCGAAGCTATACAGTGAAGAGGAGAGAGACTATGAAACGGGCTGTGCATTCCTGCGAGACCTGTCATTACCGCGGGTGACTACGGCGCAGCTGTAGTTATTAAATGAGCCCTTGACAGTACGCGAGATCCAGGCCGTGATTGCGCGGGGGAAGTCTCACAAGGCACCCGGGCCCGATGGCTTTAGCCTTGAGTACTACAAATTACTTAGGTCTAGATTGGCTCCTTCAATGGTGGTGATGTTTGACGCTATAAGACAGGAGGGAGGTCTTCCCAGAGATATGCGGTGTGCTGACATTACAGTGATTCCAAAACCTGGGAAAGATCTTTTGGAACCAGCCTCCTATAGGCCTATCTCCCTTATTAACTGCGATGTGAAGATTCTAGCGTCGGTATTAGCGGGATGGCTTAATGGTATTCTGCCCTCCCTTATAGCTCCTCGGCAGGTGGGTTTTGTGCAGGGGCGTGAGGCGACCAAGAATATTGCTAGGCTGTTCCTTGGTATGGAGCACTGTTTGCGGGAAGAAGAAGCTTTATTCCTGGTTAGCCTGGACGCGGAAAAAAGCGTTTGATAGGGTGGCCTGGCGGTATTTGTGGGATGTCTTGGAAAAGTTTGGGTTGCAGGGTAACTTTGTGAAGTGGGTCCGGGCACTGTACCATCGTCCCATGGCGCGCGTGGTGTTGTGTGGAGCCAGTTCTGATGCTTTTGAGTTGGAGCGTGGGACGCGTCAAGGTTGCCCGCTTTCCCCTCTGCTCTTCGTGCTATCTTTGGAGCCTTTGTTGCATGCTATTCAAAGTCACCCGGAAATCCGCGGCATCACGTTAGGGGGTACAGAGATGAAAGTTAGTGCATTTGCGGATGACATGCTGCTGTGCTTGACCAACCCGCAGCCTTCATTAGAATGAGTCCTCCAACTTATTCATGAGTATGGCTCATTTTCGGGTCTTAAAATCAACATTTCTAAGTCAGTGGTGTTGGATGTCGGGAAAAAGGGGCGGCCACTGTGGAAGGGTGCATTCCCATTGGTATGGGCAGAGGGTGAGATTAAATATTTAGGTATTCAGCTACCGGACAACCCGACAAATCTGTATTCTGCTAACGTCCCTGGTATGTTGGGTAGAGCCCGTCGAACCTTTGCGAAGTGGCAGGGCTTACCCCTATCCCTCAGGGGAAGAATAGCCTTGTTTACTATGGTAGAGATGCCCCGCTGGCTTTATGTCTTATGCCTATTACCTCTCTGGATATGGGAGGGCGACTGGCGGTGCTTTGATAAATCGCTGCGTGGTTTCTTATGAAGAGGCAAGCGCGCGCGCATTCCCCTCCGGGCCTTGATGAGACGGCGAGAAGAAGGTGGTCTGCAGCTTCCGGACCTCCGAAACTATAACCTCCGATATTTAATCAGGCATATCTGGTCTTTGGTGGCCGGGACGGGTGGCTGTGCTCCGGCTCCGCAGGTCAATGCCAGTTGTGCGCCTTTCCATAGTTTATCGGTCTTACACTCGACTAAGGGTCGGTGTCACGCGGGTGGTTGGACATATATGACGGCCCTCAAGGCGACATGGCGGGCGCTCTGTTCATGCTTTGGGTGGGACTGGCAGAGATCGGCGTTATTGCCCTTGGTGGGGAACCCGGATTTTCCCCCGGGCTCTATGCGGCTCAGCATCTTCCATGACTGGGCTAGGAAGGGAGTTCTATGTCTTGGGGATCTCCTCGCGTCCGACGGGTCGCACCTAGAAACATTTAGTGTGTTGCAAGTTAGGTATCAGCTCTCCCGGCATGATTTTTATGGGTACCTACAGGCCCGCCACTATGTGGAGGGACTGCGTGGTGCAGGTGTCAATCCGATTTGTTCGGGGGTACCGGTGAGACTGTGGATTGAGCAGCTTGACGCTGGTTCCCGAGAGGGGCCGGAGCGATGGGAGCTCTTGCACCCGGCGGGTGACGCTGCCTGTCTTTCTGAATTAGCCGGTCGCTGGGCTGAAGATGGTATGACTGGACTGAAGGTGTCGGATCTGCGCGAGGCGTTTGAGGGGATACCAGGAGGTGACCTCTGGATCTACTTGCAGGAGCTGCAGTTTAAATTCCTCTGGAGAGCCTATACCACGGATGCGTGGGTTTTTAGGGCGGGGTTGCGTGTTTCACCTACATGTGGTTGGTGTGTCTTAGATAAAGGCACGTTGCTTCATAAGTTCTGGGACTGTTCTAAGGTAAGGCGCTTGTGGAATCATGTTTGTGGGGAGTTTGACAGGTGGTTTGGTACAACTCTCCATTGGAGCGCAGAGGTCTGCTTATTCCATCAGTGGGGGCCTG
Organism: Ichthyophis bannanicus; assembly: GCA_033557465.1. Taxonomy (NCBI): domain Eukaryota; kingdom Metazoa; phylum Chordata; class Amphibia; order Gymnophiona; family Ichthyophiidae; genus Ichthyophis; species Ichthyophis bannanicus. The sequence goes on from CM066044.1 coordinate 178,126,435, forward strand.
CGAATCAAGCTCTTACGCCACCTCAGAAGCTACTGTTGACCCGGGGTTTATTGCTAGTGAAAAAAGTCTTGTTGGGCTGCTCTGGCCCCCCCAGGGGCACAGATGTGGGAAAATGCCATGGGCGAATTGCTATACATGGAAAAATTGACGGCCAAGCAGCAGGGTGGCAGGGCTTGGGACTCCTTCTTGGAACTTTGGGCACCACTTTTGGCTCAGCTACCCATGCGGGACTGCAGCATGGTAATGAATGTGTAATGAATGTTTATCTTTCTATACGCTTTGCTCCTCCTTTGTTCTTCTGTCAAGATGGGTGCGGGTGAGCGGAACAGCCTGTCTGTTGATCTGTACCGGCTCGTGCCTCACCTTTCTGTATATGATGCTTGGGGTGCCAAGTGAGGGGAGGCGAGCTTGGGAGGTTGCTTGTATGATGGGAGATGGCCTTGTATCACCTATGGAAAACAATCGGGGTGGGATGGTAGGGTGGGGGGTCAGGGGAGGTGCGTGGGGGGGGGGTCCTCTCTACGGTTGTGCACTGTAAAGCATGTCTTTCTATTCTGATGTGCCTGTCACCTGTGGTGGGGTGTCTCTGGGCCCGGGGCTATAGCCCAGCCTTTGGGGTGCTGGGGATACCCTTCTGCGGTTGAGAGTTTTTAGATCTTCATATATGTACAGTATATTCTGGGGAGAGTGTCCCTATGATCACCTTTTCAACTGCATGCGTAGGGTTGAATCTTTGTACAATTGTCCTCCTGTTTGCAATGTTTTGGTTTGATATATCTGTTTTTGTTTGGATTATAGTAACTGACTGGCGTGCTTACCCTACCATTACGGGAGGGGACCTGTTATCTGAAAAAGTTTCAATAAAAATGATTTGAACTAAATATACAGTCAATCAACTCACAGGAAAATTAATTTCAAACAGCCATGTTTTACAGCACTTGCAAAACACAGGAATAGTATCAATCCTTTTCAGTTCCTGGGGGACAAGTCCAGGGATGGACCCTTTACAGGCCAATGCCTTATCAACTGTGGATTTCAAAGGAATATTTTCAGGGGTCTCTACCAGCCATGTACTTGCATACCAAAGACCATGTGACCAGTCACCGAGCAGCACAGTTCTTTTACAGCGACTCATCAGTGAGAAAAGGGACAGTAAAGGAACGAAAAATGTCTTCCAGGAAATGATGTCATCAAATAATGGATTGATGTTAACAGTCCAATATGATCTAAAATTCATTTAGTGAGTGCACAAAAGTTAAGGCAAACTTATCTTTATACTAATACTGTTCTGACCTTAGAAAGGAGGTTTTAACTTCTGAAAGCTAGTCAAAAATGTATTTAATCCAATAAAAATGTATCACCATATATTCTTTACTGCTTTATTTTTATTTATCATCATTATCTGTCTGGAGATACCCTTTAATGGACATCCATTTGTCCTGTCCTCAGATCACAAACATAACATGATTATGGTTGTGCATTACTCCATGCAGGATATAGAGACAAGAAGGTGGAAGGAGGATTATCCCCTGATGGCATAAGCCCCTTTTCAAGGCCTCATTAAAGCAGTGGTGCCCTGTCTGAGTGTCATCCTTGGTTGGTGCTGCAAGAGTGCCCAGGACTTGCCTGAAGCTGTTGGTGAGAGTCCAGAGCCATAGACACAGCATGCCATGCCTTCCTCCTTATCTGTTTCACATGTCATCTTATAATAGCACAGAGTTGTTTGTTTCAGAAGAAACCAATAAAAAAAAAACCTTAAGGAGGAATCCCAGAAGTAGGAAGGAATAAGATCCAAGCTATCTCCTTCAGGAAGGGTGCAGGCGAATCTACCCACTGCAGATTCCTTTCCCACTCATCAACTGTGTCAGCAGGAAACATATTTGGCTTTGAACAAATTTTGCCAATAAGTGTGGATCCTGCTAATTAAGATTATTCACATCTGTTTGAGAATCAGAAAGCGGGCAGCTGTCAGCCACAGAGGGCTCAATGAATTTCCTAGTCTATGTCACGTTCAAAGCAATTTTCAGTCATTTGCCTGGGTAAACCAACCTGTCTGAAAATTGCTAGCTTCTGCCTGGCAAAATGTATAGAGGCTTCCACAGTACACACACTTTTAGCAAGGTTAGAGAGAGGCATTAGTGAGGGTGGGCTTAGGATGAGGGGAGCGGGAAAACTCTGTGTGTTCCTGGGATTTTCCAAGGTGTGTACAATATGTTACCTTAGTAATACAATTGCTTGTGCATAACTTTAGTAGTACTATAGAAATAACTCCATATATACGTACCTAAAAGAGAGTCCCTTCTCCATGGAACTTACCATCTAGTCATGATCCATATATAGCACAAGTAAAGTATTTATTATAGGAAATTGGTTAAAACAAACAAGGTTATGATCAGGGAAACCAGGGTTAAGATTTAAAAACAACCTCCAAAAGATGATTTTTGTTTTCTAGGATGGACTGAATGTTTCAAAAGTGGGGACATGATGTACCAACTCAAAGTCTGTAGCAAGCATAGGTCACAGCAAGGTGGAAAGCGCAGTATCAGAATTTAGTGATGGAGGAGAAGACACAAGTAAGAGTGATTTGCCCAGTGAACAGCGTTTGCAAGGGGAGAGTGGGAGATGTAGGACGTGATATAATGAGGGAATGCACTTGTAGGGAAATAAGAGAGGCTTGAGTTGTTGAGGGAAGTAGATGGGAAGCCAGTAGTGTAACTTGAGAAGAACAGTTACATGCTTGTAGCAGCAGTGGAGAAAGTCACACAAATGAATTCTGAATAAACTGTTCTGGAGAGAGAAAGTTCAGTGAGTAGGAGGTTGCAGTAGTCTAAGCTGGAGGAAAGGAAAGAAAAGGATAAGGGCTTTGGTAGTATGCTCAGAAAGGAAAGGACATACTTGGTGAAGTTATAGTGAATGAAACATTATCCTTTAGTACTGTTTTTTGGAGAGAGAGAGAGAGAGGTGTTAAAGAGGACTCCTAAGATTAAAGGTTTATAGGATTAAGAGGAAGACAAAATAGAGAAAAGTTGAGAAGCGGTTTGGGAGAAATATGAGAAGCTCTGTCTTGTTTAAGGTGGTAGTAGGACATCCGGATGGCAATATCAACCAAGCAGGCTAAGACGTGAGACTGCATAACTGGCAGAGAATTAGATCTGGGGGTCATCGGCATTACAATGGTTTAGAAATCATGAGAGAAGATGAGAACGTTGAGGAAATGAGGGGGTCTCTTTAATAGTCTTAGTCGTGATTTGAACATCCGAAGATGTGCACGTGGACATCAAAATCACAGAGACATCTCCAGAGCCATTTTGCAAATAACATCTTGAGACATCTCTGGTTCCGGGGCCCCCAAGTAGGCAGGGGCATGGAGGAGGCACAATGAACGTAGATATCTCTGATCAATTTCAGAAATGTCAAGGACGCCTGCAGGCACGACCACATATATACCTTCTCCAGGCACAAACAGGCATCAGCAAAGTGCTTATCATGGCCTTAAAATATCCAAAGGGTGTAGAGAAGATGGAGAATTAAGTGAGTAGGCTAAGATCACAAAGGCCCACACCAGGCTTTGAACCCTGGGGATCCTGCTCTTAACCCACTACTTTGACCATTACGCTATTAGATGTCCCTATTCTGCTAATCTGGGAATGTCTATGTAGACGTCTCCATAGACATCCATACTGGGCACATCCATGTTTGTGAAATCATGCCTGAACTTGCACATGCCCACTTTTTTCCCCCCAGACATTCTGGCTTTAACGTCTCAGATTGCACTTGGACATCCTCTGTAAAATGCGCCTTTAAGAAACACGTGATAGATCAAATGCCTTAACAGCTGCTTTCATTGTGACAGACAAAGCTTTCAAATGAAAGAGGCTCTTCTCCTGTGCATTTATGCCACAGAGGTACTTAAACATCTCTATAATATCTCTTCTCTCCCATCTTTTCTCCAAATTATGCATATTAAGATCTTTGTCCCCATATGCCTTACGCCTCCATTCTGTTTATATTTTTTTGAAGATGCGATCTCTAGAATTGCACACAATACTCCAAATGAGGTCTCACCAAAGACTTATACAGAGGTGCTATCACTTGCTGGCTATTCCTCTCCCTATGCACCCAAGCATCCTTCTGGCTTTTGCCATCACCTTTTCTACCTGTTTATCCATCTTAAGATCATCACAAACAATCATGCCCAGGTCTCGCTCTTCCTTCATGGACACCTCCTATACTGTACCACTCCCTTGGATTTTTGCAGCCCAAATGCATGATCCTGCATTTTTTAGCCGTAAATCTCAGCTGCCAAATTCTCAACCATTCTTCAAGCTTAGCTGGATCCTTCCTCATGTTATCTACTCCTTCCTGGGTGTCTATTGCAGATTTTGGTGTCATCTGCAAAGAGGCAAACCTTACCCAAAAGCCCTTCCGCAATATCACTAACAAAAATGTTAAAGAGAATCAGACCTAGGACAGATCCCTGTGGTACACCACTGGTAACATCCTTCTCAGAGTGAACTCCATTTACTTGTACCCTTTGTCACCTCCCACTCAACCAACTTCTAACCCAATCAGTCACTTTAGGATCCATCCCTAGAGTGTTCAGTTTTTATATAAGTCATCTGTGTGGAACGGTGACAAAGGCTTTGCTGAAATCTAAGTGCACCACATCTAGGGATCTGTCTTGATCCAATTCTCTGGTTTTCCAGTTAGAGAAATTAATTAGATTTGCCTGACAAGATCTGCCTCTAGTAAAACCATGCTGCCTCGGATCCTGCAATCCATTGGACTCCAGAAACTTCACTATCCTCTGTTTTAGCAGTGGTTCCAGTCATTTAATCGCCATGGAGGTCAGACTAACTGGCCTGTAGTTCCCAACCTCATCTTTACTTCGACTGACTTCAAAGAGTTTGCTTGCCTCTTTGCACCAGAAGGTTAGAGGAAAAGAAAAAAATCTATAGCAGCAGGAAAAAAGCTTTGCCTAAGAACACAAAAATTCCCCGTTAGCAGTACAGCTACAAATCAATAGGTAATGCAGCAGAAAAAGTTAGCTATTGAAAATGAGTTTGTATTCAAGAACCTTAGAATTACCTTTGCTTGCAATGGAGATCCTCTAGGAATGGATCTTCTATAAAGCAATTGTGTTAATTTTGGAAATCTCTGCAAGAGGGCTGATTCTGCCAACTAGGTTGTTACAAGGCTCAAAATGACAAAGCAAGCTCCATAATATAAAGAGATTTATAGAGAGGCTGCAGGTCACTGTATTCCATCTCGGGGGTAAGAAATAGTGTATTTTACTCACATCAGAGGAGCTTCTGATTTAATCATTAGGATGAGCTTTCTAATTATAAGTGGGGTTGAGCACTAGAACAAATTACCTAGATGGTGCAGTCTCTTTCCTCGGCAGATTTAAAAGCCGGTTGGTCCAGAATGGTTGAGGTGCAGTACCAGATCCTGCCTGAAGGTTATTGCAACAGGCGAAAGGATATGTAGATAATTCATGGACTACGGCTCTGTAACAGATGTCAGGACAACCATCTCTCTGCCAGGGGAAAATGTTTCTGTTTAGTGAAGTTACTACACAGGGACATGGTTGTGTGATATGCAATATATAAATATAATAGTAATAAGCTTCTGGATATCAAGAGCCCTATATTATAACACCGAGAGAGGAAGTCCGACTGGAGGAGAGCTGAACAATGGAGGAGTCATAGCAGAACCTATTAGAAACCCACATGACTCATCAAAGTGCAAGATTTGTACTACCTTGATTCTAATTGTTTTTATTGTCTCAAATCTTTCAGAGTATTTGACAGGATAAGACAGATATGTAGTTTGTAAGTATTGGTAGTCAGCCTTCTTGAATCATAATTGCAGGGATAAGTGCAGATCACACCCACAGATTAAACTCTCAGCAGCACTGTGAATCCAAGCCTCATTTGTAATCTGCTGCATCGGGTCGTGATATAATAACAGCATCCCATTCTCTGGGAGCTACTGTTTACTCTTATTGGCGGTCTCCTCTCCCCACTGGCTATATTTTATGTTGGGTAGGTATGGATTAGTTCATTTGTTTCTTGCTAGGAGAATCTGTCTTGTCTGGCTTTGCCTCTCATCCATGCCATAAACTCCGTCACTCCATCTGAGGCTGTTCTGCCAGATCTGTCATGTCCTGTAGTCCACATCTCTATTGCATCATTGGCTTCACCGCTCTCCACAATCCCTGGGTCCATTCCAACAGCTCTCACAATTTGTGACTTCATACCCAGCTCGATGCTCAAACTGCACTATGCTCTAGCACAGCGTTTTGCAAGAGATTTTCTGGTGCTAACCCTGCTCCCCAATGCAGAAAGCAAACTAGTGCAGGAAAATCATAAGCAAAACCACTGCGCTAAAGCATAGAGCAGTGGGCATGCCAATCACATGCAAAGGAATGAATTTTCAATTGCTCTCGATGTAAAAAATGGTATTGAAACTTAGCAGTTTTTTACCCTTTAAAAGCTGGATCTTTATGCCAGCTTTGGGCAGGTATAAAGATATAGAGGGGAGTAAAAGATTAGGTGTGAAGTTTGTCACTTCACCTCAAATGACCAAGGCAGACTGCCTGATCAGGGCTGGCACAAGGAAGTGAGGTGCCCTAGGTGAACCTCGTCCCTTGCACCCTCCTGGATGGCCACCTGCCCCCCATTGCGACTGCTGTTGCCCTCACCGGGATCTACAGCAGTGGCAGTGGATTGAAAAAACCCTGTGGATCCTACCTGCAAACTTCGGCACCGCAGGGTTGTCTGCTTCTGCCCCTCTGATGGCCTCTTGTTTGCAAGGAGGCATTGATTCTGCCCCTAAACAGTATGGTATGGGGGAGAGGAAATCAGATGAGTTGGTATCAAGCTGCTACCAGGAGTTCAGCTGGCAGTGGGGAGTAGGGGCTACTGGGCCACTAGAGAAGATTTTTCAGAGGTTCAGGGGGTGGAGGCCACCAGGGAAGATTTTTAGAGGTCAGGGTAGGAGTTACTGGGCCACCGATGGGTTGGTAGGGGGGAACCACGATCGGATGGTCTGCCTTGGTCATCTGGGGTGAAGTGTCAAACCACCTCAGATGACCCCTTTTTTTTCAGCAATTCAATACGTATGCAGAGGTGCCAGACTGTTAGCGCAGACCCTGCTGCACATATGTCTGACTTGATGCCCTTGTTTAGTGCTGATGTCTTGCACATAGCTTTTTTGCATGCTGCTTCCTTACAGCATCGCTGCATAAAACTTTAAGTTAAATTTGCATTGGGAAATCCTGCACTAGAGCTTTTGCATCGAGCTGTAAGTTTTACCTATGACAGATGAGGATTAAGTGACTTGCTCAAGGTCACAGGGAGCATCATTGGGTGATCTGGGTTTTGAATGTTGGCCTCTCTGGTTCTCAGCCCGCTGCTCTAACCACCGGACTGATCCTCCGCTCCACATGCTGAATCCATTGGTTCTTGTATTGTATTTTCATAGAATAAAGAGCCTATTGCTCTGAACTTATTCAGAAAGAATCAGTACTTTCTTATGTTCCTTCAGCAGATGCCAGCAAAACCAAAGGCCGATTCCACTGGCTAGGGCTGGATTTGAGGTGTTAGTACCCATAGGAAGGACTATTGTGTGGTGGGAGAAGAAGATTATACCCTAGAGATCATACATCACAGTCCTAAAGCAAATGAATCAGGCTCTTGTTTAGCCCAGTTAGTTGGTGCTTTCAAAATTTGCCTATGTTGCCTATGCCTAAATCTAGGCTGACTGCTGGCACCCTTTGAGACAGCTTGAAAAGTCTAATCTACTCTTTTATTTTTCTATTCACAGGTGTTACACTCCTTATCTCTTTCCTCTCCTAGGTGCAGCCGTGCAAGCTGTGACCCATATTAATCAAAGCTACCCTCTGGAGATAGTTCTGCAGAATGTGAGTCGTCATCCTGATATGTGTTTCCTAGAACTGTAAGATCAAGTAGATGATGAGAGCTAGAAAGATGAAGAGAACTGAAATTGCCTTCATTAAAGTGAGAATTAAGCATTCATCTCAGCAGAATGACGACATTTATGTTTCTTTACACATCAACCAAGGCACTGCCAATCCTTTTCAGTCCTGTCCTACAACACACACTATTATTCCTGTATTGAGTTTCACACATGGCATAGCTAAGGCGCCTCAAGTCTGTCTTGTAGCACCTTCTAGTGTTCCAGTCTTGAAAGCCATCTCCCACACATTGCTAATGTATCTAGACCCTAAAGTTACTGATTGGGTTAGAAATTGGTTGAGTGGGAAGCGACAAAAGGTACAGGTAAATAGAACTCAGAGTAGTTGCTCCAAATGGGTTAGTTTTGCACATACTATGGCAGTCGTGAGCCTCACTTCTATGCCAGGGTATGTAGAGTTTGATCAGTCTCACAAATTTTCTGCTAATGCTCGGCATAATACTTGCATCATGCCAAAGAGAGCCTCCTGTTGGAGTTCGTAAAATGTAACATGTAACATGTATAGGTAGTTTGTCAAGATGTGCTTGAAAATTCTTCTTTATCAAGCCTGTAGTTCCCAGTATAATGGGAAATATTTTCGTATCTTTCTGCCACATTTTCTTGGTCTCTAACTACATTTTCTTGGTACTTCAAGATCTTCTTCCTCTCCACGCGATTCACGGAGTAATCACTCAGTACCGACTCTTCTATGATCAATGCCGTTCTGGTATTCTTCTCCTTTACCACTATGTCAGGTTTCCTGGCATCCAGTTTCTTATCCGTCAGAATGGGAATGTCCAAGGTGATCATAACCTCTTCATTCTCTGTTATTCTCTTAGGGCCATGATCCCAGTGCTTTTCAACACAGTGATTTTGTAATGTTTACAGAGTTTCCAGTGGAGGAGGCGTGCTACTTTGTTGTGTCTTTCTGTATAGAAATTTTCCGCCATCAGAACTTTACAGCTTTCTAGTAGGTGAGTCACTGTTTCCAGCTCTTTCTTACAGAATCGGCATATATCTCTTGTGCCAGTTTTTTCAATACTCGCCGTAAACCATCTCATCTGTAATCCTCTGTCCTGGGCTGCAACTATCACACCTCACCGGAGCCGGAGCAGGGCAGTCGGCCCTTTAAATTTGGAGGCACCATCGGGCGCATGGCTGCACGCCACACACCTCGCCGGAGCAGGGCAGTCGGCCCTTTAAATTTAGAGACACCATCGGGCGCACGGCTGCACACCACACACCTCGCCGGAGCCGGAGCAGGGCAGTCGGCCCTTTAAATTTGGAGGCACCATTGGGCGCACCCGCGCCTGGCGGGCCCGCACCTGAGAGCCTCGCCAGAGGGCCCTTTGGCGTGGCCCTTAGGCGGGGACCAAAGGCATGGCCTGTACATCCAGACCATCTATTCACCAGCTAATCACCAGGCAGCCTCGAGAAGAAGAACAGATCCAAACGTTCCTCCACACCTCACCTCCTGACCCCAACCAGCTCCCATACAAGTAAGCACCTACCACTGCTACCCACAGCCTGGTGATTCTATTGCTACCCACTGCTCCCTCACCATCGCTACCCCATTACCCGCAGTTAATTCTACTTCACTGAACTTGCTCCCATCACCTGCTTTGAACTTGTTATCTATTACCTGCTTTGAACTTGCTACCCACTGCCTGCCTTGAACTTGTCATCCATTGCCTGCTTTGAACTTGCTACCCATTGCCTGCTTTGAACTTGTTATCCACTGCCTGCTTTGAACTTGTTATCCATTGCCTGCTTTGAACTTGCTACCCATTGCTACACTGAACTTTGCTGCACAGGCTATAATCTCCCCGCTACCACCGATGGTACGTTACCTATATTGCATAGCGTGCTGTCCTCACTTGTAAATCAACACATACTGCTTAGTGTGTAGAATCCCTACCCACATCATTGCTTGTAAATTATCATACGCTGCTTTGCCCCATCACACCTCTTCCATGGCCCCCCATCTCATTGTCCTTCTCTTCCTCATACTCCCCAACTGCCTCCCCTCCTACCAGCACCTTCACTCCTCTCCCCCCTACTCCCCCTCTACCTTCCTAACATCTCCCTCCATTCTGTCTTCTAACCTAGCATCTGCTCTTGAACTTCATTACACCCTCCCCCTCATTCAACCTGCCCCCTCTCTCTAAGGCAACCCCACCCTCGCTTCCACCGTACAGCCTCTGCCTTACCCCTCTCTATATTACTACTTCTCCTTTTCTCTTCAGGTAATATCAACCCCAACCCTGCCCCCCCCCATTTTCTATCTCACTCTAAGAAGAGTTCCTCACGTATCTTATCTAATCTCATCCATACCCCTCTCCTTTCCCCTTCTACCCGCCCTCACTCATGCCCCAATCACTCATCTAGAGATATCAACCCCAACCCTATCCCCTTTAGAGCTCAGTCTCATTCCAAAAAAAAATCCTCATGTAACCTACCTAATCTCATCAATATCCCCCTTCATTCCCCTTCCATGTCCCCTCCCTCATGCCCCTCATGGCGGGCACACTCATCCAGAAACACCCACCTGTACCCTAGCCCCTCTAAATACCCATACTACTGTGGAATTAGATCCTCATGTACCAGCCCCCCTAGACCGCCTTCTTACTCTGGAAAGAAATCCTCACGCAACTTGTCTAACCTTATCCATATCCCTCTCCTTTCCCCCTCCACTCTCCCATTCTCATGTGCCCTATGGAACGCATGCTCAGTCACCAACAAACTTCCTTTTACCCATGATCTCTTCATCTCTAATGCACTACACCTTCTTGCCCTAACTGAAACCTGGCTCCTCCCAGATGACACCACATCCATCGCTGCTCTCTGCCACGGGGGATACCACCTCATTCCACTGGCCATGGTGGTGGAGTTGGGCTTCTACTTTCCCCCTCCTACCAATTCCAACCCCTCCTGGTACCCCAGTCACATTCCTCCCTCTCTTTTGAAGTCCACTCCATTCACCTCTCTACACCTCTTCCCCTCTGAGTAGCTGTTATCTATCGCCCACCCGATAAATCCACATCGACCTTCCTTACCGACTTTGATTCCTGGCTTTCCATCTTTCTGGATCCCTCTTCCCCCACTCTTATTCTTGGCAATTTTAACATTCACGTCGATAACCCCTCCGATCCCCATGCCTTAAAGTTCCTTGCCCTCACCTCCTCATTCGACCTCCTACTTTGCTTCACTGCCCCCACCTACCTGCATGGCCACTGCCTTGACCTGATACTCTTCTCTCCCTCAAACCTCCGCAACTCAATCCTTCCCTCATCTGACCACCACCTTCTAACCTTTAATCTTCAGCTTCCACCATCTCTACCTCGTCCTGTCTCCTCCGACCTATTTAGAAACCTTAGAAACCTGCTAGCCCCTCTCTGAATTCCAGTACCAATTCACCCGCCACCAATTCCTCCGCCACCCTCTCCCACTGGATTACTGCTAACACCCTTTCCCAACTCCCCTCCCCAGCCTCCCTACTCCCGGCAGACTTTGATACTCTCCCTCTCGACGCCCAAGTTCATACACTCCACTCATCCCTCTCCTCCGCCCTGGACTCTGCAGCCCCTCTCCGTTCCCACCTCTCTCGCCGTCGTCTTCCACACTATCCCTGGTTTCACCATGGCTTGCTTTTACACCGCAAGCACCTTCGTCGCGCAGAACGCCTCTGGCTGAAACACCCCTCCCCTGTTACCTCTGCGGATTTTCATGCCTGTCACCGTCATTACCGCACTCTTCTACACATGGCAAAGTGTGACTATTACTCCAACCTCATTTCCTCTTCATCAAACTCATCCCGTCAGTTATACTCCGTCCTTCACTCTCTCACAGCCTCTCATTCAGCATCTTCCCCCTCCCACGACGTACCCTCCTCTTCCCCGGATTCCTCTTCCCTCGCTTCCTTATTCATTTCCAAAGTTGATACTCTTCGCCAAGCTTTTTCCCAATGCCTACCACCTCTCTCTCCCCCCCCCCTGAGCTCCCTTTTCCTTCTCCCCCTGCTTCTCCATCCTCAATTCCTACGCTATCACACTCCTGGTCCTCTTTTACCCCTATTACATTCGAAACTTTAATTGAGACCTTTTCCACTATTCGCAAGACCACGTGTTTGGCTGACCCCATTCCCTCTCATTGGCTCTTAGAACCCTCTCTGGCTCTATCCCCGTATATCCTCTCCCTATTTAACACAAGTTTATCTTCTGGTTCCTTCCCCTCCTCATGGAAGCATGCAACTGTCCGTCCTATTCTGAAGTCTCGTTCCTCTGACCCCTCCACTCTCTCTAATTGGCGCCCTGTTTCTAATCTATCCTTCCTGTCAAAACTCCTTGAGAAGCTGGTCTTTTCTCAACTTTCTTCTCATCTTGAACTTTCTCTCACTCTTCACCCCCGTCAATCTGGTTTCCGCCCTGGTCATAGCACTGAATCCATTCTTCTTTCTCTCCTTAATGATCTTCACATTGCTCACAATCGTGGTCTTATCACCTTGGCTGTCTCCCTTGATCTCTCTGCGGCTTTTGACTTGGTGGACCATCGCACTCTTCTTTTCCGCCTTCGGGAAGCGGGGCTTTCGGGTGCGGTTCTCCGTTGGTTTCATTCATTTCTATTCTGTCGTTCTTTTTCTGTTGTTTCTGCATCCTCTTCCTCTGCTCCTACTCCCCTCTCCTGTGGTGTTCCCCAGGGGTCTGTTCTCGCCCCTCTTCTCATTAATATTTTCTTAGCCCCACTTGCTCTTTTAGTCCAACAGTTTAGCATCTCCGCATATTATTACGCAGACGACATCATCCTCCTTCACCATACTGACTCTTCCTCCCCTGACATCTCCCCTCTCAACCTCTGTCTTACTGCCGTGGTGTCTTGGTTTTCTTCCAACATTTTACATGTTGTGACGCAGTGGCAGGGCTGGAAGCCATGGAAACTGATACTGACCCGCTGGAAGGTTCAGGTACTGCAGGTAAATGCAAGGTTTTCCCTTCTCAGCACAAGATGCACAGAGCTAATCAGCTAACACAGCTCACCTCAGGAGAGGAGAGAAGCAGAGTTGCTGATTGGGCACGCCCTAGCTGGAGGCAGGCTCCTCAGAGCAGGGGCACCTTGTTAAGCAGAGAGAAGGAAGGCAGTAGTGGTATGAGTGGAATTGGAATGAGTATCAGAAGGGGAAAACGAATGAGAAGGCAAAGGACGTTGGAAAAGCAACAAGGAAAGGAGAGTGGAGATGGAATAAGGCAAGAAGCTCTCTTTGATACAGAAACCTTTGACCTAGCAAGAGAAACACTGCCCAGCTGTGATACAAGGAAAAGGGATTCAGAACCAGGAAGTAGGTACCGGGGATACTCAGTGCCTGAAAGAATCTTCTGGGAGCAACAGAGGTTAGAAGCACTGAGAGACCCAGGGTTAAAGCCTAGGTTTCTGGAAGAGACAGCTGACCCTTGGAGAGGAAGGCAGCGTGGCAAGGCATTCTCAGACAAACCTCATTATAAGGTACCTGGTGTATGTAATTCATATGACAAGTTTTATGAGAACCCAGAAAGAGTGAATGCTGACTTTAAAACTCAGGACAGCCTCAGGCCGTGTGAAAGCAGTTGGCTGCAGCCTGAAGTTTGTTTAAACAAACCCAGCTTTTCTCACCAGACAGCTGAAGCTTTTAGCAAGCAGGCTGATATAAAGAATACAGCTGAATTGTTCAGGAGAGAATTAAGCCAGGATGTTTTAGGAGGTCCTACCTTTGAATCACTCCTTAGAAACACTCCTCATACAAAGGAACTTGTTAACCCGACACCTGCATACAGAGACAAGTGGGGGAGGGGTAACTCCTCTGCAGTGAATGAATGTTTGAACAGAGACGGCATTGCTTGCTTTCCAGAAATAAACTCTGTAAGCAATTACTTACCCAAGGAAGGAGTAAATCCTCAGTCTAGCCCAACTAGAAAGCAGGCTGAATCTCTCCTTAAAGAGTTTAAACAATTCTTAGATAAAAGAGCTATTGCTGAACAGAAGTTAGTGCAAGCAGGAAAGAATCCTGAGGCAGAAATACCATTAGCTTCTCCGTTGCCCATGATTGAAGTGAATCAGCCAATGGACTGCTCAATTGGTCTGATTGACAGAACTAACTAAAGCAAAGCTTGAATGGTCATTTTCTATTATATCCTGAAAGGTATGTTGTTTAAATACCTGGATGAAGAGCTTATGAAAATGCATGTTGTTTAAGTACCTGGATGAAGAGCTTATGAAGCAGTAAAAATAAGCTAAAGCATAATTTGAATACAACTCATGAACAGTATTGGTTTCCCTTGTTCATTGTGATTGCAAAGTAAGAGGACACATGACGTAATGTGAACTCCACTATGAAAGGACATTTTAAGCACAGCATTGAAAAGCCTTGATTTTCTTTTGTTCCTGTTTTGGTCTAATCCTCACGCCTGTTCCATTCCACCACGGAGCGGGGTAAATAAATCCTTATATAAATACATTTTCTTGTGCCCGCCTATCATTTGGCCCCACAACTACAAAAGCCCATCCCTCCTTAAACCCTCAAGGTTAGGGAGTGGATGCTAAGGGTAACAATGTTAATCCAGCAAAATCTTTCGCTATTTGATTCACTTTTGGCAGTCCCTCTCCTACCTGTGCTCCTTCCCTGTTCTCACAACCCATCCCTCTGGTCTCATCACTCTGCTATTTAGGTGTTGTCCTTGATTCTGCCCTCACGTTCAAAGATCACATTTCTTCAATCATTCAGCGTTCTTTCTTTTCCCTCCGTCAACTTAGAGCAGTCCGTCCTTTTCTTTCCACTCCTGCCCTAACCACCCTCTTGCTTTCCCTTGTACTGTCCCGTCTCGATTATTGTAATGTCTCTTTTGCCGGCCTATCCAAGTCCCAGTTGTCTCGCCTTCAACGTGTCCAAAATGCTGCTATCCGTTTACTGTCTCATGCTTCCCGTTTCGATCACGTCACTCCCCTTCTCTATCAACATCACTGGTTACCCATCTTCTTCCGTGTTCAATATAAATTTCTAATCTTTGCACACAAAGTAATCCATTCTGGCACTCCTCTTTATCTGGCAAATCAAATACACTTCCACACCTCCCACCATCTTCTCCGCTCCATACACATAAACCGCATGGTTCTTCCTTCCCCCGCACATGCCTGTCTGGAAAAAACCCGCTCCTCTGCCTTCTATTTTCTGGCCCCAAGCCTCTGGAATTCACTCCCCCCCTCTCTCCGTGCAGAAGACTCCTACCAATCATTCAAAGCCCAGCTGAAAACCCACCTTTTCTCCCTTGCGTTTGACCCTCCTCCTTAGTCTTTCTCTCCTCCCCTTTTCCATTGTCATCACCCACATACCATATATCCCCCCCCTCCTCCCCCCTTGATAGCGTTTGTTTATTGTTACTTTTTATGTTATGTTATCTTTGCTCTCAGCTTTCCTGTCTCTCTCCTACCTTCTTTCCTATAATCTGATGGCGTTCTTTTCTTTTTTTCCTGCAGCCAAGTGCTTGTTTTAACTTGCCTTATTTTATTATTGTAAACCGCTCAGGTGCCCTTGGTATTGAGCGGTATAGCAAATTTTTAAATAAACATAAACATAAACAATATTGATCCCCTGACCCTCTCCTCCACCATTTCTCCTTCTTTTTCCTCCATTATGTCCTTCAAGTCCATCGACGAGGCAGTATCCTCTTATAATACTGCACTATCCTCAGCTCTCGACACTCTCGCCCCACCCACCCCACCTCCCGTCCGACGTTCTGTTCCCCAGCCCTGGCTTTCTTCCACAACCCGCTACTTATGCATCTGTGCCCGCTCTGCTGAATGTGCCTGGCCCAAATCCCGTTCCACAGAAGACCTTCTACACTTCAAATTCATGCTTGGCTCCTTCCAATCAGCCAAAGCACTTGCCAAACAAGAATACTACATCCATCTGACTAACTCCCTTGCTTCTGATCCTCGCCGCCTCTTTAATATCTTCAATTCCCTCCTTAAGGTGCCCACACCCCCGATCCCGCCCTCCCTCTCTGCCCAAACTCTAGCCGACTACTTCCATGACAAAATCCACAAAATTACCCTCCAATTCTCCACTTCCTCATCTACCTCTCCCCCTCCCCAATTCTCCCCCTCCCCTCATCAATACCTCCTCTTCTACCCTCTCCTCCTTCCCTACGATCTCCGAAGACGAAACCGCACTCCTTCTTTCCTCCTCCAAACCCACCACCTGTTCCTCTGACCCCATCTCCTACACCCCATCTCCTCTTCCGTTGTCCCCCCCATCTCCCATATTCTCAACCTTTCACTCTCCACTGCTACTGTCCCCGTCAACTTCAAACATGCCGTTGTCACACCTCGAGGTTTAGTTTCAAGCGGCGGTGAGACATCCAGCTAGAGATGTCAAAAAGGCAGGCAGAGATCTTGGTCTGGATTGCTGGAGAGATATTAGGTGTAGACAGGTAGATTTGGGAGTTATTGGCATAGAGGTAGTACTGAAAGCCATGGGAGGAGATAAGTGCGCCAAGGGACTGGGTATAGAGGAAGAAAAGGAGGGGTCCAAGACAGATCGCTGGGGTACACCGACATGGAGCGGGGTGGGGGAGGAGGAGGAGCCGCCGGAACATACGCTAAAGGAGCGATGGGAGAGGTAGAAGGAGAACCAGGATAGTACGGATCCCTTGAAACCAAGCGAGGAGAGGGTGGTGAGGAGAAGATTGTGGTCAACAGTGTCAAAGGCAGCAGAGAGGTTGAGAAGGATGAGGATAGAGTAGAGGCCCTTAGATTTAGCCAGGAACAAGTCATTGGAGACTTTTGTAAGAGTGAGGGTTTCTTGAGGACTCACTCGATCCCCACCTGTCCCTCCAACTATCGACCCATCTCCCTCCTTCCCTTCATATCTAAACTACTAGAACAAGCAGTCCACCGCTGCTGCCTCGACTTCCTCACCTCCCAGGCCCTCCTGGACCCACTACAATCTGACTTCTGTCCCCTACACTCCACTGAAACGGCTCTTACAAAAGTCTCCAATGACTTGTTCCTGGCTAAATCTAAGGGCCTCTACTCTATCCTCATCCTTCTCAACCTCTCCGCTGCCTTTGACACTGTTGACCACAATCTTCTCCTCACCACCCTCTCCTCGCTTGGTTTCAAGGGATCCGTACTATCCTGGTTCTCCTTCTACCTCTCCCATCGCTCCTTTAGCGTATGTTCCGGCGGCTCCTCCTCCTCCCCCACCCCGCTCCATGTCGGTGTACCCCAGCGATCTGTCTTGGACCCCTCCTTTTCTTCCTCTATACCCAGTCCCTTGGCGCACTTATCTCCTCCCATGGCTTTCAGTACTATCTCTATGCCAATAACTCCCAAATCTACCTGTCTACACCTAATATCTCTCCAGCAATCCAGACCAAGATCTCTGCCTGCCTTTTTGACATCTCTAGCTGGATGTCTCACCGCCGCTTGAAACTAAACATGGCCAAGACCGAACTCCTGGTCTTTCCCCCCAACTCCTCCCCTCCTCTTCCCCCTTTCTCAGTCTCCGTGGCTGGATCTACGATCCTTCCTGTTCCCTCGGTCCGCAATTTAGGGGTTATCTTCAACACCTCTCTCTCCTTCTCCACACATATCCAGCTTGTAGCTAAGACCTGCCGCTTCTTTCTCTACAACATTAGCAAAATCCGCCCCTTCCTTTCCGAACACACTACCAAAATGCTTATCCACTCCTTAATCTCCTCTCGCCTCGACTACTGCAACTTACTCCTTGCTGGTCTCCCCACGAGCCATCTCCTTCCCCTTCAGTCTATACAAATCCATGCTGCTCGACTTATCTTCCGCCAGTCTCACCATGCCCACATTACTCCCCTTCTCAAGTCACTTCACTGGCTCCCTATCCAACTCCGCATCCAATTCAAACTTCGCTTACTGACCTATAAGTGCATTCACTCTGCGGCCCCTCCATACCACTCATCTCTTATCTCTCCATACACCCCCTCTCGGCAACTTCATTCCACTAACAAATTACTTCTTTCAAGGTCTTTCACTCGCACCGCTAACTCCCGACTTTGGTCCTTTCACCTTGCTGCTCCTTATGCGTGGAACAGCCTACCTCTCCCCATACACTAGGCACCCTCTCTGGCTCTCTTCAAATCCAGGTTGAAGACCCACTTCTTCACAATCGCTTTCAGATCCTGACTTCCATCCCTTATCTCAGCCTGACTCCCGTCAATTTTCATGACTGAGTTGTAAGACCACACTGTGCTTTGCACCGTGTTGACTACTGCTCTGTATTGTCTTGTTTTTTGACTAATGCTCTGTATTGTCTCGACTAGATTTGTAAGCTCTGATGAGCATGACTCTGACGAGCAGGGACTGTCTCTTGTATGTTTATCTGTACAGCGCTGCGTGTGTGGCGCTATATAAGTGCTTAATAGTAGTAGTAGTAGTAGAAGTAATAATCTTTCATCCTTTGGTTTCAGGTCGCCTGTCCTCCACCATTCATGTGTCCGTTCTTGATCGACAAAAGGTTCGTGGAGTAACACTCTGTATTTTCCACTATATTTGTGCATTTGCCACTTGTTTTTGCTCGTCTGCTGATCTAATTCTTTGAAGAGTTTTTTTCTTTTGTTTGCAAATTCTGTTACTTCCTTTCCCATGAACGCCTGTGGATTTTCACTTGTTCCTTCTAATCATCAGAACGCTTGTCCAAGTTTGACGATGGAGACAGATTCTGGATGTTTACTTTCATATTTCAGCACTTTTTATGTATTTGGATTCGATGATGCTGTCAGATAGGCTTGGAGGCTTACGATAGTAGCTTTGTAGGTGTAGTCAATCTCTATAAGTCCTAGCCCTCCTTCAACCTTAGGAATGTACAATCTTGGAACTCACTCTGAGGAAAAGGAGGTTACCAGTGGTGTGCCGCAGGGATCTGTCCTTGGTCCGATTCTGTTTAACATCTTTGTTAGTGGTATTGCGGAAGGACTGTTGGGTAAGGTTTGCTTGTTTGCAGACTATACCAAAATCTGCAATAGAGTAGACACACAGGAAGGAGTCAAGAACTTGAGGTGGGATCTAGCTAAACTTGAAGAATGCTGTAGAATATGGCAGCTGAAATTTAATGCTAAAAAATACAGGGTCATGTATTTGGGCTGCAAAAATCCAAAGGAACTGTACAGTGTAGGGGGTAAGGTACTTCTATCCACAAAAGAAGAGCAGGACCTTGGCATAATTGTGTCTGACAATCTTAAAGTAGCTAAAAGGATGCTTGGGTGTATAGGGAGAGGAATGGCCAGCAGAAAAAATGAAGTAATAATACCTTTATATAAGTCTCTGGTGCGACTTCATTTGGAGTATTGTGTGCAATTCTGGATATCGCACCTTCAGAAGGATATAAACAGGACGGAGTCAGTACAGAGGGTGACTACTAAAATGGTTAGTGATCTTCATTATGAAGCATATGAGGACAGACGTAAAGATCTTAATATGTATACTTTAGAGGAAAGCCAAGATAGGGGCAATATGAAAGAGATGTTTAAATACCTCTGTGGCATAAATGCACAGAAGGGTCTCTCAATTGAAGGCAAGCTCTGCTATGAAGGGACATAGGATGAGAGTGAAAGGGGATAGACTCAGGAGTAATATGTGGAAATATTTCTTTACGGAAAGAGTGGTAGATGCGTGGAATAGTCTCCCAGTGAAGGTGGTGGACATGAGGACAGTATCTGAATTCAAAAAAGCATGGGACAAACACAGAGGATCTCTAAAAGTAAAAGGGGGACTATTGTAGATGATATGTAAGGGCAGACTAGATAGGCCATGTGGTCTTTTTCTGCGATCATGTTTCTATATTTCTGATTGAGAGTACTCCCATCCCCTAGCACACATAGCACAGCTCCCACAATTTGACCCTGATTTTCAACACCCATTATTTTATTTATTTGCATGATTTGATACACCACCTTTTGTTTTAACAACAAGGTGGTTTACAAAACCAGGTAAAAGTACAGAGTTAATAAAAAACAAACTAAACCAAGACGTACAGTTGAGTAATGTATAATAGCACAACAGTATTTACCAATAGACAAAACAAAAACAGACCATAAGGAAACAAATTAGTAAGTGTCCAGCTGCAGATTTGAAAGTATAACTAACCTAAATGAAGAAAGCAAACACTTTTTGAAACAGCTAGGTTTTCAGGCCTGTCTTAAAACTCTTGTAAGAGAATTCTATCCTAAGATCAGGAAGTAGTGTACAGTAGTCTACGGAAAGGGGCAATGCAAGAAAAAGCAGTATGATAAGGCCAGAAGGAATGCTAGTGGGAACTGAATCCTGGACTCTTGGTTACCAAGCCAGTGCTCTAAACACCAGGCTATTTTTCCACTAAACTACAGACCAGTGAACCTCATATCAATGCCAGGCTAAATAGTGGAAGTTATTTCTAATATCAAAATTAATGGGTATATGGCTAGATATGACTTAATGGCACAGAACCAACATGGATTTAGCAAAGAGAAGTTCTGCCTTACCAATCTACTTGAATTTTTTGAAGGAGATAGTAAACTTGTGGATAAGAGTGAGCTGGTTGATATAGTGTATCTGGACTTTCAGTTGCATCTAACAAAGTCCAGTTTGAGAGACTCTTGAGGAACTTAAAATGTCATTAGATATGAGGTAATATCCTACTGTGAGCTGGGAACTGGTGAGATAGGAAACAGAGATAAGATAAAACGGTCTGTTTTCCCAATAGAGAAATAAAAAGGGTGGTGTCCCCTAAGGAATTGCACTGGAACTTATATTGTTTAATATATTTATAAATAATCTGGAAAAAGGAACGACGAGTGAGGTGATCAAATTGGCAGATGACACAAAATTATGCAAATTTCTTAAAACATGAGAAGATTGTGAGGAACTGCAGGACTTTGTGAGACTTAAGGAATGGGCATCCAAATGGCTGATGAAATTTATTGTGGACAACAGCAAAGTGATATTTTGGTTGTTAAATGCTGTCAAGTTGATTTTGACTCATAACTGTCTTAAATTGTGTTTGGTTGGTCGTCAGTCAGGTGACTAATTGTTGATAGAGTGGCATCCATGGGTGTTATTGTATCGATCCATCACATTGTTGGTCTTTCTCTTTTGTGTTGACCTTCAACCTTGCCAAACATGATGTCTTTCCCTAATGATCTTGTTCTTCTCATGATGTATCCAGAATATGAAAATCAAAGGCTTGTTATTTTAGCTTCTAAGGAAAACTTAGGTTTGATCTCCTCTAATACCAATTGATTTGTTTTTTGGGGAGTCCAGTATTGATTTCTTCTTGCCTTTCTCCTTCAGTGTTCAACTTTCACATCCATAAGATGTTATTGAAAATACTGTACCATAGCTTGGACAAATCAAATCTTTGCACACAGAGATACATCTCTGCACTTGAAAATCTTGTCTAGGTCCTTCATAGCCATTCTGCCAAGCGCAATGTGTCATTGGATATCTAAACCTCTTGTCATTTTATTATTAATTATTGATCCAAGCAGGTTAACATTGTCTACTCTTTCTATTTCTTCTCCATAAAGTATGAAATTATTGATTTTGCTAGTTGTCAGAATCTTCAGGGGATATTCAGCAATGGCAGATAGCTAACCATTGCCGCTGAACTTTAGACCTGGATATTCAGTGCCGGGACCATATCCAGCCACTGGAATTGAATTTCTAGGTCAACTGGATAGCACCACAGCTATTGGGAAGTGGTGATATTCAGCTGTTGCCCAGTTAGCCACAGTGGCAAAACTTAAGCCAGCTATTAAAGTCTCTAACCTTAGCTGCTTTGGTATAACAGTAGCGGCTAAATATTGCTGCTAGCTGGTTAGCCTCATGTGCCACCTCCGTTCCACTCCTGGAATGCCCCATGCAAGCTGGCTAACGTCAGAGCATTCAGTGCTGGCAGCTGGGGATATTCAGCAGAACTAACCATTAGTGCCGCTGAATATCCCAGTCACAACGATTAATGCGGTTAGCAAAGAGTATAGTCCCGCATCACTGGGTTCAATGTTCGCCATATAGCTACCCACCCAAATTCAGAATCGCCCTTCTGAGGGTCTTATCCTTGAGGAGATCCTTATGAACCCCACCCAAGGACCTATCCTCTGCACTCAGGGCACAGTTCATATCCTTATTGGCGGGTGGCAGAAGGCTTTTGATCCTCCCTTCTGTGAAAAGGATGAAGAAATCCACTCTTCAGAATTGGGTCTTTTCAGCTGTGAACATAAGAACATAAGAAATGCCATACTGCGTTAGACCAAGGTACATCAAGCCCATTATCCTGTTTCCAACAGTGGCCAGTCCAGGTCACAAGTACCTGGCAGGTTCCCAAAAAGGTACATAGGTTTCACAATGCTTATCTGGGGGTAAGCAGTGGATTTCCCAGGACCTCTCCAATAATGATTTATGGACCTTTCTTCCAGGAACTTGTCCAAACCTTTTTTAAACCCAGCTACACTAACAACTTTTACTACATCCTCCGGTAACGAATTCCACAGTTTGATTACGCATTGAGTGAAAACGTTGTGGTAAGGGGGCCTATCCAGAGTCCGGGGGAGGACAAAGAGACAGGGAATTCACCCTAGTAAAGGGCCCCCTTTTACCAAGTCAGGGTAGGAAAGCAATAAACACCTCCAGGAATCAGAAAACTTCCATGTGGCCCACATTTCATGCTCCCCCTAGTGGAATGAAGGGGAGAGGATACAGGGCCCAGAACCCCTATGGCAGGGAATTCTCCAAGCACTCAGGTGCCCGAAGTCAGGCTGATTGCCGTCACCTGGGTAGGGAGGAGTTGGAGCTACAGCCCTGGAAGTATAAACCTAGGTCAGAGTATGAGAGAAGAGGAAGAGAAGCAGGAAGCCAGGCTGACACGAGCAGAGGCACAGACACAAGCAAGGGAAGCTTGACTGGTGCTGAGCAGAGCAGAGGAACTGAGCTTCCAGGAGAAGAAAGTGCTAATTGGCATATAGCACGTCTGCAGGAGAGTTTGGAGCCAGGAACAAGGGAGACTCCAAGATTCCCCGGGAGGCTGTTAGCTGAGCACTGTGAGCAAGACAGGGAGTCAGAACCCATGCAGCTAGGAGAGCCCGAGGTAAAGCTGAATGATGAGGACACTCCCATGGACTGTTCCTTTTGCCAAGCTTTAAACCTGGGAACGTAGAGAAAGCAAGCCAGTTCTGAAAGAAAGTCTTCCAGGAAAAAGGTACCCATAGTCCACAAGCAGGGTGGCCGTGATTCCCTCGTGTTTGTAAAGGGGAAGTTTACGGGGACTAAGGAGCAAGCCTGGAACTGTGATAAGCTTGTTAATCACCTGCTGCTGGAATGAGGACACTGGGGTAAGCGAAAGTAGCTATTATAACAAAGCTTTCTTTTGCCTCTGGATTATATTTGTTACTTGGAAGGTAACCAAGAAAGGTTTGAAGCTGAATAGAAGCTAAACTACTACAGACTTTAAATGTGATTTTGTTTTTGTGCTTTAGCCAGCAAGACTAAAAAGGGATGCAATATCCTTGCTGTTAAAGACTGTGTATCCGGAACTATAGAGAACCTTTAAACAGCATTTTTGTGTTTGGGTTTGTTTTTGGACAATGCTCTACTTCAAAGAGTCCTGAACAAATAATCCTGTATGTGGTATGATCGAACCATTGTGTACAAAATAAATTTCTGTCATTTGCCTTACCTCTTGAGCCTGACTACAGCTTTCTGCCTGATGCACCCATACAGCTAAACAAAGACTACATTTCCCAGAGGGCACTGTGGGGAAATAGTTTGGAAAAAGCTGAAAAAGCGGATAGTGGAAAGTCCCTCTATTAACCACGCCCCTCTAAGCTAGAGGCGAGTGGTGGTGGCATGGCAAAGTATTTTCTCTCATTACTCTTAAATGGGTTACATTGTAGCTTCATTGCATGTCCCCTAGTCTTTCTACTTTTTGATGGAGTAAACAACTTATCTACATTTACCCGTTCCACTCCAGTCATTAATTTATAGACCTCTATCAAATCTTCCCTCAGTCATCTCTTTTCCAAGTTGAAGAGCCCTAACCTTTTAAGCCTTTCCTCATAGGGGTAGCCTTCCATCCCCTTTACTATTTTGGTGCTCTTTTCTGTACCTTTTCTAATTCTTCTATATCCTTTTTAAGATATGGCAACCAGAATTGCACACACTATTCAAGGTGTGCTCGCACCATGGAACGATAGAGAGGCATTATAATATCCTTTATTTTATTCTCCATTCCTTTCCTTATGATTCCTAGCATTCTATTTGCTTTCTTGACCGCTGCTGCACACTGGACAGAGGGTTTCAATGTATTATTATCCACAATGACCCCTTAAATCTTTTTTCCTGGGTGGTGGTTCCTAATGTGTACCTTGCATCATGTAACCATAAAGTTTGTGTTTTTCTTCCTTAAGTGCATAACTTTGTACTTGTCCACATTACATTTCATTTGCCATTTGGATGTCCAGTCTTCTAATTTATCAAGATTCTCTTGCAATTTTTCACAATCCTTTTTGGTTTTAACAACTTTAAATAGTTTTGTCTCATCTGCAAATTTGATAACCTCACTCGTTATTCCCATTTCCAGGTCATATATGAATATGTTAAAAAGCAGCGGACCCAGCACAGATCCCTGGGGTACTCTACTATTCACCTTTCTCCATTGGGAAAATTGGCCATTTAGCCCTACCCTCTGCTTTCTATATTTTAACCAGTTCCTGATCCAGTTCCAGTTCCTGATCCAGTTCCACAATAGTACACTGCCTCCCATCCCATGACTTTTTAGTTTTGACAAAAGTCTCTCATGAGGGACCTTGTCAAAGGCTTTCTGAAAATCCAGATACACTATGTCGACCAGCTCACCTTTGTCTACCTGCTTATTCACACCTTCAAAAATATAACAGATTAGTAAGACAAGACTTTCGTTGGCTAAATCCATTTTGGCTTTCTCCCATTAAACCATGACTATCTACATGTTCAGTAATTTTTCCCGGGACTGATGTCAGGCTCACTGGTCTGTAGTTTCCCAGATCGCTCCTGAAACCCTTTTTAAAAATTGGCGTTACTATTTGTCTGAGAAATTGCGTTCTGAGAGGTTGTTACTGTGTTTTCAGAGAAAATTGAAAATCTGTTTGTTTACTAGTTGTCAGTTCTGAGGGGTGATGGTTGAGTGCATAGGTAGATCTTAAAGGGTGGTTACAGTTGTGTTCACCATTTCTATTTTCTTTTATTTTGTGATCTTATATGGTTGTATAATTTTTATGTAAACCGCTTTGAATGGTCTTTTAGAAATGTGAAATAGTTGTATTTATAATTTAAAAACAATAAAATAGATAATTTTTTTAAACCTACCAGGATAAGAAGACAAGCCACCAAGAACATCCTGCTCATCTTGCATGAGAAAAGCAGCCAATACGCATGTAGAAGGGCTGAACTCTATACCCCAAGCCTCTGGAACTCATAACCTACAAAATCAGAAACATCACTGAACTGCTTACCTTCCAGAAACTTCTCAAAACTCATCTGTTCACGGAACACTTTGAAACCATCACATAATCCGGAAACACCCCTTGACCCACTTTACCATGGAACCACTACCCTCCCCCCCCCCCCACTATACATGCCCAGAACCCTCCATATAAGTTATTAGCTTTATGTCTATGTACACGGCTTTGATCCAGAGAAAAGTGGTATAAAAACAGTTAAATAAATAAATAAAATAAATAAATAATATCACCTCCCATCATCTTCTACCCTTTAGCCTTAGTCTCCAACCTCAGCATAGCCTGCCGAAAGAAGTTCCCCTTGGGTCCACCTTTACAATAGAGAGTTCCCGGTCTTCTGTTCTCCACTCTACCTTAAATCATCTGAACTTTGCCCATCATGGCTCATCTCATAAATCATAAAAGGTATCTTCCTGTTTATCAAAATGACCACACCCCGCTTTGTACAGACATAGGAAGAATATAATCCCTGACTATAACAACCTGATTTTAATTCCTTCTAGATCTGACGGGATTAAATATACCTCTTGTAAGAGGACAATATCTAGCCTCTCCCTCACCAAGTAGGTCAGTATCTTCTTGCATTTAAAGGAGCTGTTAAGGCCCTTAACATTCAAAGTAGCAATCTTAAGAGCCACTGAACCCCCTAAAAAATTCCGGTGTATCTCAGCTCCCTGCCTCATCATCTTCCCCACCCACTGTGTGGAGCTCCTCCTCCATTCCAGAACCATTAACTGATACATCTCAGAGGAAGCTCCCTCAGTCACACATGCGCACCCTTTCCTTGCCCAAAACTCAAACCAATCAATTCAACATGCAACAGTACATAGACCACAGCCCCAGCATTCCAACATTTCAAAATTATTACCCATCTATAGCTCCCACATAGGCAACTAGGAAGCAACTCCCACCTGCCCATACATAACACTCAACTACCCTGATAACTCAGTTGCCACCTATTCCCACATCAGCACTCTAACCCCCAACACACTAACGCACTCGTTCTGTAGTTTGATTTACTCCCAATCATTTGGCCGAAGAATTACGTCGGCTGTTATTACATCAGGTACTTATATAATTCTTCTTCCTCTCAGCCTTAGTATACATGATATAATTGGAAGGTTTTATTCTTTTTCGTAGTATGCTTCATGTGCAGCTGTATATTTTATTCTTTATCCATTCCCTCCATTTATATACTCGGTAGGATCATGAACCCTTTGGGTACCCTCTATCCTCTATGTGCTTTTTTCTGGGTTCGTGGTGTCAATTGAAGAGTATTGATGTTTAATCATTTGTCTGGCTGTCTCTGTTTTTATTTGCATCCTCATGTTTTCACACACTTGTAGTCCTTGTTCATTTATTTGCGTCCCTTTATTTTGTGCTTCATGATCACTTTTTTTGGTATGATGATATATTTATTTATTTATTTTATTTAACATGTTTTGTATCCCGCCTTTTCCTTCAATCAAAGCGGTTAATACAGCACAGAGTTAAACAAAGGTGAGGGAAACATACATTGCATTATCATTACATCACAACAAAACACTAGGAGTACAAACAAGGAACACAGTACATAACTTACATTACATTACCTTACATTAACTACAAACAGCATACCGCTGAACAGAATGAGCATATAGAATAAGCATATAGCAGCAGATAGTGGGTCCCGCACGGTCCACCGCCTAAGGGCCCTCTTGCGAGGCCCTCAGGCGCGGGCGCGCCCTTGCTGAAGGGATTCTAAATGATTTGAAAACTGCTCAGATTGGCTGCAGTTTTCTCTCACACACAGTTCCCTACTAAGTAGGCACAGCTGATTCTCACTCACTGCTCACAGGATCGTTGAAGCCATTGCTGAAGGGATTCTAAATGATTTGAAAAGTGCTCAGATTGGCTGCAGTTTTCTCTCACACACAGTTCCCAACTAAGTAGGCACAGCTGATTCTCACTCACTGCTCACAGGATCGTTGAAGCCATTGCTGAAGGGATTCTAAATGATTTGAAAAGTGCTCAGATTGGCTGCAGTTTTCTCTCACACACAGTTCCCAACTAAGTAGGCACAGCTGATTCTCACTCACTGCTGACAGGATCGTTGAAGCCATTGCTGAAGGGATTCTAAATGATTTGAAA
Source organism: Ichthyophis bannanicus (assembly GCA_033557465.1). Taxonomy (NCBI): domain Eukaryota; kingdom Metazoa; phylum Chordata; class Amphibia; order Gymnophiona; family Ichthyophiidae; genus Ichthyophis; species Ichthyophis bannanicus. The sequence goes on from CM066044.1 coordinate 178,154,070, forward strand.
AGTGCTCAGATTGGCTGCAGTTTTCTCTCACACACAGTTCCCAACTAAGTAGGCACAGCTGATTCTCACTCACTGCTCACAGGATCATTGAAGCCATTGCTGAAGGGGTTCTAAATGATTTGAAAAGTGCTCAGATTGGCTGCAGTTTTCTCTCACACACAGTTCCCAACTAAGTAGGCACAGCTGATTCTCACTCACTGCTCACAGGATCATTGAAGCCATTGCTGAAGGGATTCTAAATGATTTGAAAAGTGCTCAGATTGGCTGCAGTTTTCCCTCACACACAGTTCCCAACTAAGTAGGCACAGCTGATTCTCACTCACTGCTCACAGGATCGTTGAAGCCATTGCTGAAGGGATTCTAAATGATTTGAAAAGTGCTCAGATTGGGTGCAGTTTTCTCTCACACACAGTTCCCAACTAAGTAGGCACAGCTGATTCTCACTCACTGCTCACAGGATCGTGATGCTCTAGTTTTCATTTTTAGTACACTGTATGATACAATTTTATTGTGCCATTATTTGTTTCTGTCTTCCATGTTTTTAATTCTTAATTTGTGTGATTTGTGCTATTTGTATATTATTTTTTAATTTTTTTATTTCTACTTTTAAGGTCATACCCTTGAGCCAAAACACAGCCGTGTATGGTATAGCAATAAAGGTTTGCTTTTTCCACCTCGCTTCTGCTCATGTTGTTCTGTGTGTGCTCTCTTCTGGACTGCCATTCAATGCTGGGGCCATATCCGGATCCCGGCATTGAATATCCGGGTTGCTCAGATAGCAATGAAGCGATCCAGGAGGCGACAATATCCAGCCGCTGCCCGGTGAGCTTTAGTGACGGATGTTAGTCCAGCCTTTGCTGTGCCTATCTTTTACCCATGGGTGCTAACCAGGCAGCAGTGCAATATCGTCGCTGCCAGGTTAGCAACTGGTGCCGCTCCGGAATGCCCACAAAATGGCCCGATGCAAAGCAGTTATCACTGGGATGTGTAGCAGAGATAATCGGGGAAATTCAGCGGCTCTAATATCCCTCTAAGTGGCATTTGCACACTTTACAGGTCTGTAAACCGTTTAAATTCCTTTGACTATCGGGCATTATAAATTCAGTATGTATGCGCGCACACACACATACATTGTATTAATGACATCAGATAAGGGCCATAGGGCCTATCTAGTCTTCCCAGTTTCCTCCATTTCATGATATCATAGACCTAGTTTGATCACCAGTTCTTTCTTCACAAACGAGAATCTTCTGTGTTTGCCCCATGTTTTCTTGAATCCTGTTAAAGATTTTGCCGTCACCATCTCCATTAGCAGGTTGTTTCATATATCCACTAGCCTTTCTGTGAAGAGATATTACTCCTGAGTCTTCCCTCTTTGAACCCAATAGGATGATCTCTTGTTTTAGAACTTTTCACTGAAAGGTGTTTGCTTCTTGTGTATTCTTTATACTTTTCAGGTATCTGAATGTCCTTTACAGCTTCTTTCTCTCTCCTTTCCTCTAGGGCAGCGATTCTCAACCCAGTCCTTGGGATACACCTAACCAGGTTTTCAGGATAACCAAAATGATTAGGCATGAGAGAGATTTCCATACAATGGAGCCAGTGAATACAGATTTCTCTCATGCATATTCATTATGGCTATCCTGAAAACCTGACTGGCTGGGTGTGTCCCGAGGGCTGGGTTGAACCCCTGCACTAGTGTGCATGTGTTTAGGTTCCAAAGTTTTATTTCACTTAATTTATGGAACAGACCTGTGCACAAGGTGAACTAAATGGTACCTAGAGCACCGACATTTGAGGGATGACCTAATAGCAGCAGCCTGGACAAGCACTGAATTCCCCTCCCCCCAATCAGTGTCTTGCAGAACAGCGTAAATGAGCAGGCTAGCCAGCGGTTAAACAAGGAAAAATGCATGGCGGTTCAGAACACGCATACTGAAGGCCTGCCAGATCCCCACGCACTTCGGCGCAGACTTCCTGTTATAGAGTAGGCAGGATGCAGCAGCCTTCAGCTCATGTATGGAGAGAGGCCCCCTGCTTCCTTTGTCGGCTGCTAGCTTGCTTGCTTATTCTTGCTGTCCTGCCCACCCCAGCACTGACATACATCAAGGGACAGTGAAAGGAGTAAGGGGAGATGCTGGACCACCAGGTAGGGGAGACAAAGGATGATGGACTGCTGGGAGGAGAGAAGAAAGGAGAATTGCTGATCTGCTGGGGAGGGTGAGCACAAGATTAATGGTTCACCTGGGGTGTCTGCACTGAACCTGGACCTGTGATCCATTTTGATAGCTCTTCTCTGGACCAACTCTGCATTGTTTAAACCTTTTTGGAAATATGGCATCCAGAACTGGACACAATTCTCCAGATGAGATCTAACCAATGTCCTGGACAGGACTAGTATCATTGTTATTTTCTACTGGTATTCTTTCTTTCTCAATTCAAATGTTCTGAGTTTCAGGGTCACCTTTCCCTCCTAGTCTCACACATACAGTCCCTCTCGCTGCTTCATCTTCTCCCTTTGCTCACAGTCTGCTCACAACCTAATCCATTTGGGGAAACTGCCCCCTGAGAATTTTTCAGGCCTTCGTAATAACATTCTCTTGGACTTGGATTTAGTGGCAGTTGTGGAGACATGGTTCACGGACAACCATGTCTAGGATGTAATTATACCAGGCTATACTTTATTCAGGAAGGACAGGGGAGGAAGAAGAGGAGGAGGAATGGCACTATATGTAAAAATAATATTAAAGCTATAGAATTACAGGGCTTAAAAGAGACCGAGAAGGCACTGTGGGTTAAACTAGAAAGAGGGAAAGGGAAATCCATTTGTATTGGTGTGATATATATAGATCTCCTTCACAGGGAGAAGAATTGGATCAAGATTTAATAGAAGACATACACAGTATTGCAATGAAAGGAACAGTGCTACTGATAGGTGATTTTAATATACCAGATGTTGATTGGTACATCCCTGCTGCAGTGTCATCTAGAAGTAAGGAGATCCTGGATTCTCTATAGGACTCACATGTGAAGAGGTCATAGTGGACTTGGTGCTTACCAGTGAGGAAAGTGTTTCTGATGTTATAGTGGGAGATCATCTCACATCCAGTGATCACCAGATAGTGTGGTTCAGTATTAGGACTAGGGCTGATAAAATCTATTCAAAAGTGAGTGTCTTAGACTTTAGGAAAACTAATTTTGCCAAGATGGGACAGTATCTCAAGGAGTCATTAGTGGGATGGGAAGAGCTGGGGGATGTAGAAAAGCAATGGACAAAGCTGAAAATGAATATTTTAAGGGCAACAAACCTTTCATTAGAAAGGTAAATAAATGTAAAAGGAAAAGAGGTCACTATGGTTCTCAAAAAAAGTAGCTGAAGGTGTCGGGTTCCAAGATGGTGGATGAGTAGACGCCGGTCGCAGGAGTGCGGAGAGGTAGAGAGTGAGACGCTTTGCTGATGGGGAAGAAGAGGAAGCAAACTACATCGAAGCCCCCGGTTTCCTCGACACCTTCCGGAGGCTCGGCACAACCCTCAATTGTTCCCTTTTGCATACCTCATTCGGCGGACATGGCTTCAGCGGATCCCTTGTGTGGGACGGGGGATCTGAGCAGTGACAGTGTGGATCTTAGTCCCGTCCAGCTGTTGCCACCGCAACCCAGTGGAGGCCGAGAGGAGGAAGTAGACACAGGAGTACCTCCGGGTCAGGAGGTCGAGTCCGTGTCAGGGGGCTCCCCCTCTCTAATGGCGTCGTCCTGGTGAGAAGTTTGGTGGAGCGGCGGTGAAGGTTCGCTCCAATGAAGGGGACCCGGGAGGGGCCCGAAGAAAGACCATCCCGCCAGGAACTGAGGAGATGCGGGTGATATGCGGCTTGAAGAAACCAGCTAAAGTGATGCTAGACTGCTTATGGGAGGCAATCTCTTCTCTCCAAAGCTCCCTTGCTCCAGTGGTGGGTGCACTTTCAGGAGTTTCTTCTGGTTAAAGGTCGGTGTTGTGCAGTGGAAGCAAAGTGTGCTGAGCAGGCTGACAAGTTGGCAACACTTGAGACAAGAGTGGAAGATATGTGTATTTTGGGGGAGACTTTTTCCAAGGAACGATTGATTGCTATGAGGCGTTTTGAATTTATGGACAGTTCCTTAAGGAGGAATAATCTGCGATTTTTAAACTTTCCGAGATCACCATTGTTGGAACCACTGGTTCTTGTCCGTAAATACCTTACCGAGGTTCTCCTGATGGCACAAGATAATTTACCACTTATTGTTAGGGTTCAGTATGTGGCTATTGATTCTGGGTTTGTGGCTGAGGGGGGACCGGGGGGGGGGGGGGGTCGGACCGGGCCAGTTGGAATTGTCTGATTTCTTAGAAAGTTCCTTGGAAGTTGTGACTAGTAGGGCAACCTTGCTAGTCAGCTTTGCCTTTGAATCTGACCACAATGCTGTCCTTAGGCTTTATTTCCGTAGGATGTCTTCTTCCCAGTTTATGGGTTCAAAAATTTCATTGTTTCCTGATTTGTCGAGGGACACCCAGAAGAGGCGGAAAGAGTTCCTGGCTTTACGCCAGAGAGCTACTGCCCTGGGTGCCCAATTTAAATTGAAGTATCCATGTAAATGTGTATTATTATATCAGACTAAGAATTTCCTTTTTTTTGAACCCGAAAAACTGCTTCAATTTCTTCAGGCGAGGGAACAGGGGGGGATGGGTAGCTCCTGTATTGGCTGCCGTGTGATTTAGCTTTGCTCATAAGATGAATGGGAGATTCCCTATTTTTTCCTTTGTTATTTCTTGTTTTGGAACCCTATTGAGGTTGTCTTATTGGGGACTAATTTAGTAATATGGGTATGGTTTTTTTTGTGGGTAATTTGACTTTTTCCTTTTTCTTTTATTATACTTGCCCAGTTATGTATTTTCTTGTTCTAAAATTGTAAATTGATTAAATAATAAATAAATTAAAAAAGTAGCTTAAAAGGAGAAGAAAAAGAGGATGGCCTTCATAAAATACAAGAGATCACAGAGAGAGGAAGACAAGCATCAATATTTGGAAAAACTTAGAGAAGCTAGGAAAGTAGCTAGGAAAGCAAAGATACAAAAAGAAGAAGAAATAGCCAATGCAATAAAATGGGGGGACAAGACATTTTTCAGATATGTTAACGAGAACAGGAAGTGCAAAAGTGGTATTGTCAGACTCAAGGGGGAAGGGGAGGAATATATAGAAGCTGATGAGGATAAAGTGGAATAGCTTAACAAATATTTTTGTTTTGTGTTCACAGATGAAGGGCCAGGAGTAGGACCTCAGAAAACATCCACAAATAGGAACAGAAGTGAAAGGGATCTTGAACGATTTTCAGAAGAGTGTGCTCATGATAAACCAGCTAAACTAAAAGTAGACAAAGCAATGGGACAGGATGGAATACATCCAAGAATATTGAAGGAACTTGAGGACATTCTAGCGGATCCACTGTTTGACCTTTTCAGTGCTTCTTTAGAGTCAGGAGTGGTACCAGAGGACTGGAGAAAGGCACATGTGGTCCCTTTACACAAAAGCAGAAGTAAGGATGAGATTGAGAACTACAGGCCGGTTAGTCTGAGCTCTGTGGTGAGTAAATTATTGGAAACGCTACTGAAACATAGGTTTCTGGAGTCCAATGGATTGCAGGATCCGAGGCAGCATGGGTTTACCAGAGACAGGTCTTGTCAGACAAATCTGATTGATTTCTTTGACTAGGTGACCAGAGAGTTGGACTGAGGGAGAGCCCTAGATGTGGTGCACTTAGATTTCAGTAAAGCCTTTGATACCGTTCCGCACAGGAGACTTATAAATAAATTGAGCACCCTAGGGATGGACCCTAAAGTGACTGACTGAGTTAGAAATTGGTTGAGTGGAAGGCGACAAAGTGTACAGGTAAATGGAGCTCACTCTGAGGAGAAGGATATTACCAGTGGTATGCCACAGTGATCTATATTTTGTCCGATTATTTTTAACAATTCTGTTAGTGATATTCTTTGCAGGTGATACAAAAATATGCAATAGATTATACACCCAAGAAGGAGTAGATAACAAGAGGAAGGATCTGACTAAGCTTGAAGAATGGTCAAGAATTTGGCGACTGAGATTTCATGCTAAAAAATGCAGGGTCAATCATTTGGGCTGCAAAAATCCAAGGGAGTTGTACAGTGTAGGGGGCGAAGTACTTCTGTCCATGAAAGAAGAGTGGGACCTAGGCATGATTGTTTCTGATGATCTTAAAGTGGCTAAACAGGTAGAAAAGGCAAAGGCGAAAGCCAAAAGGATGCTTGGGTGCATAGGGAGAGGAATGGCCAGCAGAAAAAAGAAGGTGATAATGCCTCTGTATAAGTCTCTGATGTAACCTCATATTTGGAGTATTATGTGCAATTCTGGAGACCACACCATCAAAAGAATATAAACAGGATGGAGTTGGTGCAAAGGGTGGCTACTAAAATGGTTAGTGGTCTTCGTTATAAAGCATACGGGGACAGACTTAAAGATCTTACAGGCTGATGCAGCAAACTAGCATGGCCTTTACACGAACATAGCACAACTTTTAGGCACAGTTACCACCACACCCAAATACAGAAAAATGATGGACACACACGTAAACAGCGCTAGCACACATATAATGCCAAGAGTATTTAAATTATAGGCAAATGAGCTATGTGTATTAAAATAGCATGATAATATTGTGTGCGTCCAATGCAGAGAAATGCGTAGAGGATTTCGTAACCAGCCTTAGCGCCAGTATCTCTACGCCTGGCCTTGAGGTGGCTTAAACATGTAGCGCGTGCTCTCGACAGTATTTGGATGGCATCGGGGGCTTTCTCCATTGCCTGGATGGTCTGAAAACTTCCCCTCAGATGATCCAGACATCAGGGAAAGCCCCTGATGCCATCCAAATACTGTCAAGGGGCCAGTGCCCCGACATAAAGCAAATCCCTGGTGTCCCAGCAGCCCCAATCCCCCCAACTGCCTAACCAAAAATAACCCTGGTGACCCAGCAGCCCCAATCCCCCCACCTGCCTAACCAAAAATAATCCTGGTGGCCCAGTGGCCCCGAACCTCCCACCCCCTGCCCCCTGCCCGGTACCTTTAGAAAGGAGTAGGAGCACTGCCCATGTGTTCTTGTTCCTGCACCGCCATCTTGAAAAATGGTGGTGCCTGGCTGTGCATGGTGTATCCTGGGCTGCACCACATGGGGCCAGGTGCTGCCATTTTTCAATATGGTGGCACAGATGCGGGAACATGTGGGCAGTGCTCCCGCTCCTTTCTAAAGGTTCAGTCCTGCTGGGCCACCAGGGTTATTTTTAGTTGGGTGGGTTGGGGGATCAGAGCCACCAGGCTACCAAGGATTTGCTTTCTGTCGGAGGCACTGTCCCACCGACAGTATTTTGATGGCATCGAGGACTTTCCTCAATGCCTAAATCATCTGAAGGGAAGTTCCCCTCGGATAATCCAGGCAGTGGGGAAAGTCCCTGATGCCATCAAAATATTGTCAGGGCACATATGCAAATTAGCCATGTTTCTCTGGGAGAGCATGCCAAAATTGCGTCTACTTCTGTGCGCATGTGTTTGGCCATAGTTTAACATGTGACTAATTTGCATATGCGCCTCTTTCTGCATGGCAGTGCTGAAGTCGCATACTATCAGCGTGCTTGCAGAGAGGCATACAGAGATGATAGCATGTGACTTAAGCGCCGGCTTTCTTTATTGGCCTGCTAATAGGTATAAGTCTGAGGAAAGGCAGAATAGAGACAATATGATGGAGATGTCTAAATACCTCCGTGGCATAAATACACAAGAGGAGAGTCTTTTTTGATTGAAAGCAAGCTCTGCAAGAAAGGGACATAGGATGAGGGTGAAAGGAGATAGACTCAGGAGTAATATGCAAAAATATTTCTTTACGGAAAGAGTGGTAGATGCGTGGAATAGTCTCCGAGTGGAGGTAGTAGAGACGAGAACAATATCTGAATTCAAGAAAGCAGGGGACAAACACAGGATCTCTAAAGGTAAAAAGGGAACTATAGTAGTTGGTATGGAAGGGCAGACAAGATAGGCCATATGGTCTTTTTCTGCTGTTATGTTTCTATGTTTCTCTCTCCCCTGATGTCAAAACCTGGAGCATTCTGGGAGCAACACCACGCTCATGAAAATAGTGAGGCAGGTGCTGAGGCTTCTGTTTAATTCTTTTGCAGTGTTTGGGAGAATCAGGGGTGGTATGGTGTATGCCTAAGGTCACCCTGCTAGCATAACCCTAACACAAGTGCTCTGTCAGGTGGTGCGATAATCCTGGCAGGCACTTGTATCCTTCCCCCTGGGATAAGGCAGCACTGAAGCACGGGGTACACTAAATCAAACTAGCTCCTTAAGTCTCTAAGGAAAATAAATCATACATGCAGATTTGGGTATATACTCTTTGGGGGGGGGGGGTTGTTTTTTTTGCAGGAACACTGTAGTAAAGGGCTAATGGAAAAGATTTGTCTAAGTCCGGGGTCTCAAACACGCGGCCCGCGGGCCGCATGCGGCCCGCAACCGAACTTTGTGCGGCCCGCGACGGAGGAAAAAAAAAAAACACAAACCCTGTCTTCTGCTGCTGCTGCTGCCGCCGTGGTAGCAGCACAATCAGCTGTTCGCGGTCCCTTCTCCTCAGCCCGGAAGAGCCCCGAGTCTGCTCCTTTAGCGGCGGGCTTTTCAAGATGCAAAGAGAATATTTCCCTCTCGCGCGGCTTGTGAAGCCGCGCGAGAGGAAACTACTCTCTTCGCGGCTTGAAAAGCTCACCGCTAAAGGAGCAGACTCGGGGCTCTTCCGGGCATAGGAGAAGGGACCGCGAACAGCTGATTGTGCTGCTACCACGGCGGCAGCAGCAGCAGCAGCAGACAGGGTTTTGTTTTTAGTTTATTTACTTGGCCTGATTGGGGGGGGGGGGGGGGGGGGGGGTTAGGACTGGAAATGGGCAGATGGGGTTAGGACTGGAGGTGGTCTGATTGGGGGGGGGCTAAGACTAAAAATGGGGTGATGGGGGGGCTAAGAATGAAAATGGGGTGATGGGAGGGTTAGGACTGGAAGTGGGCTGTTGGGGGGCTTAGGACTGGTAATGGGCTATGGGGGGGCTAGAACTGGTAATGGACTGGGGGGGTTGCTAGGACTGGAAATGGGCTGAGTAGAAGGGGGGGCTTGAACTGCAAATAACTGATGGGGACGGGGTTTTGGAATGGAAATGGGCTGAGTGGACGGGGGCTTGTAAAGGAAATGTGCTGATAGGGGGGGGGGGTAGGAATGTAAATGGGCGGAGGGGGAGGGGGCAAAGAAAGGAAATGGGCTGTGAGGGGAGGGAGCTAGGACTGGAAATGGGCTTAGTTGGGGGGAGCAAGGACAGGAAATGGGCTGATGGTGGGGCTAGAATAGGACTGGAATGGGCTGATGATGCGGGGACTAGAAGGGAGCAGATGCTGGGTGGGGCTGAAACTACAAGGGAGCTGATGTTGGGGGAGGATTAGAATGGGATAGGGCTGGGAGAGTAAAATGGAGAGGGGAAAAAATATTTTGTGTGGGAGGGAAGAAAATCTACAATTGGCCAGGTACTGGGTGAGTAAGTGTGGATTGAGAATGGAGGGGTAAAATTTGAGTGGATGAAATAGGAATGAGGACAGAGCACAAGGAAAAAGATTAGTATGTTAAAGCAGATGCAGAGAGAGAAAGGAAAAAAAACTAGAAGAGAGAAGAAAGTACAAATGGACAGCAGACCATGGAGAGTTAGCAGAAGACACCAAGAAACCAGAAGAAAGTGGCTGGCACAATTGCAACAGAAAAAAAAAATGCACAAAAGGTAGAAAAATATCTCTTTATTTTGAATTAACTGGAATATGTCAGCTCTGGGAAATGTGCATCATTAACGTCTGTGCTTTATTTAATACAAGAGGAAATTAATTTATAGTTTTATTTCTACAGTGTTGTTGTACATTCCAAGTTTGGCTTTTGGGGTTCCCAGTTTAATTATTGTCTTCCTGTTTCTAAATTTTGATTCCTTGTTTGGTGATGGTGTATGTTCTGCATGTGTAACTGAGCTGAGGTATTCTGTTTATGTAATTCCTATTTGACATTGCCACTTGTTCTCTTTCCCCAGTAGGTCATGTATTGTTATTCTCTGAAATGTATTGGTTTAATATTTGCAGTGTTGCCTTTTGATAGTTAGGGTATGGTGCTTTGTGAGTCCTGGTAGTGCTGTTACGATACGGTGGGTTTGCTATGGGTTCTAAATGGGTAGTGTTTGTAGTAGTTCCTAATGTGCCTGGCGGTTGGCACTGGATTATAGTAATGTAGAAATCTTTTAGTCTTTCTTTATCCATACGCTCATTAAGAGGCATGTTTACTAAAAGTTAGTTTATGGTAACATTATGCAAATATTTATGCAAATGAGGTCCCTTATGCAAATTAGGCCTGCGTCTTGTGCGGCCCCCGGGTTACTTTACAAGTCCTCATTTGGCCCTCAAAGCAATTTGAGTTTGAGACCCCTGGTCTAAGTCAAGATTACACTAAGACTGCAACAAGGTGAAAACTCCAGATGGAATGGAAAAAAACGAGATCTGAGCATGACTTTATGTAGTTGTGTGTTTAGGGGTACAGAACTCCAAAGGGTGAAGTACATGATGGAGGATGTGGTACTTATGTGACCAAAGAAGAGAGGGAACTCGGACTAGTAATATTAGATGATCTCAAAGATACAAAACAGTGTCACAAGGCAGTGCCAAGAGCCAGCTAGGTGGAAAGGGGAAGAGATTTCACCCACAGAAAAACTGAAGTAGTAATGGAACTGTGCAAATTATTGCTGAGATTGCATCTCTACAAGGAAATAGAGGGAAGAGAGGCCATCTAGAGAAGAGCTATTAAAATGGTGCGGAGAATGTACTGCAAGCCTCTATATGCACACTCTGGAAGGGATATAAACAATCTCATAAAGCTTGTGTGAACAGTGTGACCATGCGGGCAGTTGCATCTGTCCTGTTCTAGCCTATAGAGAGGCTGGAAAAGCAAAGACCATGCTGGACCCCAGATGTGGCCCCTGTAGGAGGAGGAGAACAGTGATACTGGAGTGTTTCTCTTTCCCTTATAGCTCAGCCCTGGTATCTGGAGTCTTCATTTGCAACTACTTGGGATTTTGCCCTATTTTATAACCCTTTCTAATTTATTATAGCCCAGTCATTGCAGCAACAGTCCTCACCTGGCTCCATGCACCAGGGCTCTGTCTGGAGCCCTGCAATCATGGGCACTAATTCTGACCACTAGATGTCACTGTTGCACAGTGGCTATGACTCCCATCCAAAGAGGCAATGAATAGTGCCTCTGCAGCATCTCCAGCTCCAACATAGGGGAGTGGAAGACCTGAGCTAGGAATTGAACCCAGCTCCCTTTGCATGGCAAGATTCCAGCAATAGGAGCTTGCCCACTGTAATGCCACTGTGCATAGCATCATAACCCGTAAAAATCACTTCCCATAGTTTAGCTGACAGTGTAGCCATCTGTCTGGCCCCATAATAAACTTTCTAAAATCAGGATACAGACTAGAAACATTTTAGGGTCCTCAACAAAGGAAGCACTTAAGTGTAAAAATGTTTACTATTGTTAATAGTATTTATCTCCAGGAACAAGCAGGAATGTAGTCTTCACATATGGGTATCGTCGGTACCGACGGAGCCTGTGCGGGAACGCTCCCCAGCGTCCAATAGGAAAGCTTTTGGGAGCATCCCACAGCGCCTGCGTGCTGCCTTCCCGCCTTTCCCAACTGTCCCTCTCCAGTTCTTCGTTTTCCGCGAAGCCGACCTGTCACCGCAGAAAATTTCCCTTCTTATTCTTCTTTTTTGTCTCAACGCTATACCGGTACCGCCGGTTCTTTTCTTTTTTCTAAAAACCCCCCCAACAACTTTGTTTCTGGAGTCTTTCTCCAGTAATTTTCTTTTCGGGTGCCATGCGCCATTTTGGGCACTAGGCCCAATTTTTTTCCCTCAAGATGGAAAAACCTGCTTCGGGTTTTAAAAAGTGTTCTAAGTGTGGCAGTACCATCTCCGTCACCGACACCCATGAGTGGTGCCTCAAATGTTTAGGTCCTGACCACTCTGTTTCAGAGTGTGTTGCCTGTGGGATGATGTCGAAAAGGGGCCGGCAAAACCAAGCTGTTAAACTTAGCACCCTTTTTCCCTCCGATGCAGCCTCCATGGCATTGACGTCTTCCAGGGCGTCATCTTCCTCCCATGGATCTCAGGTAACTAAACATAAATCTGGCCGGTCCTCAAAGGTAGAGCTCCTTCTAAGCATTGAGATGCCTCTGGCGTTGCCCTTGAGGGACTTTCACCGGCAAAATTGCCCCGGCGGGAGGCTTCAGCTTCCAAAGCACTAATGGGGCTCCAGGATGTTCTCGAGGCCTCAACCTCGATAGAACTACTGGTGCCATGCTCTGGGATTCCGGCCGCTTCATCTGGCACTGATACCCAAGCATCAGCAGCATCAATAGACCAGAGATTCTTGGCTATTGAACGCAGTCTGGCGGCTCTTCTCACGGCCTCGATGCCCCTGAAACCGCTTCAGACAATTCAACCGGTACCGGCACCAACTGCATCGACATCGGCAAGTATTCTATTGGGACCGAGTCATGCGTATCTATCCGGCATCGACAAGTCGGTACCAGACCATTCCAATGCCGACTTCGATTGGTACTGGTACCGTGCCTTCAACGATCACCCGGATCGGAGATACTTTGAATCCTTGGATGAGTCTGAAGACTCTGAAAGCTCTGCCGATACCAGAGTACTTCTTCCTGAGGATTCCTCTTCTCCTCAGCGTAGGATGTCTCCACCAGAGGATAGGTCCTTTCAGAATTTTATCCGAGATGTGGCCCGAGGTCTTTCCATCACAGTGGCTACTGAAAAAGAGCCAAGGACAAAGGAATTAGAAATCCTACAATAACCACATCTCCTCACTCTCGAAGACTCGACACCATGTATCAAGTTCCTCCTTGTCCTGGGTTTCAGAAGACTCAATTACCACACCATTCCATGGTGGTGGAATCAGCCATGAGACGGATAAAGAGTGCAAAAAGGCATGCATCAAATCCTCCGGGATGTGAGTGTAGGACTCTTTATGCCTTTGGACGTCGATCCTTCCAGGCTTCCATGCTTTCTGCTAGGATCAGTTCCTATATCTTGTATATGGAAATGTTCCTTAAGGAGGTCACAGGAGACTTAGAGCTTATGAGCCCTCTCCTTCCTGATGATAAAAGGCAAGATTATCTCGCTCTTGTTAAACATGCTCAGGATGTTTCCAAGTTTGTGAATCGTGCAGCTTTTGACTGTTTTGAATGCATAAGCAGAACCTCTGCTATTGCCATAGGTGCACGTAGAATTGCCTGGCTCCAGGCATCTGACTTAGAAATCTGGGTACAGGACAAACTGGGGAATATACCTTGCACAGGAGAGAATCTCTTTGGCAAGAATTGGCAGGAAAAAAGCTAATGAGATAGATGCTGACAATATCAGTTTGGATAGATTGTCAAAATCTACAGCTGATCCTGCGAGGAAAAGATCCTCTAAGAAACCATTCTTCAGCAAGAAGAAGAAGTTTTACCCCTCCTATACCCAGCAGGGACATTGTTCAGGTCAGTCTGCCCAAAAGGCACAGCACCAACAACCTAGGCAACAAAAGAAACCAAAAGCAGCTAAGCCTCAACCGGCTCAGCAGACTCAGCCTCCACAGGGGCTTTGACTCCTGTCTAGAGAACTTTGCCTTCCTGACCCTGAATGGCCCAGAACCCTCCACCATCCCAGGAAGGTTATGTCATTTTGCCCCCAGATGGGGTCAGATAACAGCAGAAAATTGGACTCTATCTATTGTAAGGAGAGGGGTACAAGCTTCATTTCCTCAGCATGCCCCCTCCTACAATAGTAAGACAGTTCAATTCTCAGACCTGTCTCAACGACCGGTTAGGTCAAGAAGTCACTATGCTCCTTGCTCAAGGGGCAATAGAAGAGGTACCCATTCCCAACAGGATACAGGGTTTTACTCCCCCTATTTCCTTATTCCAAAGAAAACAGTAGGACACAGACCCATTCTAGACCTTAGAGAATTGAACAAATTCCTGTTCAGAGAGAAGTTCAAAATGATTTCTCTAGGAACTCTGCTGCCATACCTTCAGAGTCAGGATTGGCTTTGTTCTCTAGATCTCAAGGATGCGTACACTCATGTTCTCATCCATCCAACTCACCGAAAGTTCCTGCGCTTCCTGTTTCAAGGGAAGCACTACCAATACAGGGTTCTTCCTTTTGGCCTGGCCTCAGCACCAAGGGTGTTCGCAAAATGCATGGCTGTGCATTTCTCCGCACCCTGGGAATATTCGTCTTCCCTTACTTAGACGACTGGCTCATTCGAGCCCCTTCAGAGGCAGAGGCCAGGGTTGCTCTGTCTCGCACAATACACATCCTTCAGTATTTGGGACTTGTTATAAACTTCCCAAAGTCCAACCTTGCTCCCACTCAATCCCTAGAGTTTATAGGAGCTCTTCTGGATACCAGACAAACAAGGGCCTACCTTCCACAGCCCTGCTGCCTTTGCATTGTGCAGTTAGCTTCACAAGCAGTGCTAAAACCTCACCTCACTGCTCGGGAAATGTTACAGTTGCTAGGCCACATGACATCCACCGTGCATATGGTTCCTTATGCTCGCCTCCATATGAGGGCAGCCCAGTGGACCTTATCCACTCAGTGGACTCAAGCGTCAGGTTGCCTGTCAGACAAAATAGCAAACTCAGATCGCCTTATTTTGTCCCTCCAATGGTGGCAGTCACCCAAAAATCTTTTGGTGGGGTCTCCTTTTCAGCAACCCTACCCCAAGCCACTCTAACAACAGATGCTTCACAGGTGGGTTGGGGAGCCCACTTGCAAGGCCTCTCTACCCAGGGTACCTGGACCCCACAGGAGGCCTATCTCCATATCAATCTCCTGGAGCTCAGAGCAATCTTCCTTGCTCTTCGAGTATTTCACACCCAGTTCAGCTACAAGACAGTCCTAGTTCAAATGGACAATCAAGTAGCTATGTTCTATGTGAACAAGCAGGGTGGAACAGGCTCTCGCCAGAGAGCATCAGATTCATCTCCTTGCAGTGTATCTTCCAGGCATTCAAAACTCTTGGGCAGACAGACTCAGTCCGGTTCTGCTTCCACACGAATGGTCTCTACATGCAGACAAGGTGGCCAAAAGTTTTCAAATTTGGGGAACCCCGGACATAGATCTCTTTGCAAGTCCGCTGAATGCCAAACTTCCCCGGTTCTGTTCCAGAATTCCAGCTCAAGGTTGTCAGGCCAGAGATGCTTTCCTCCTCCATTGGGGTAAGGACTTCCTGTATGCCTTTCCACCCATTCCCCTAATTCCCAAAACCCTGTTCAAGCTTCAGAGAGACAGAGGTCATATGATCCTCATAGCTCCACATTGGCCACAGCAAATTTGGTACCCTCTGCTTCTACATTTCTCTCAAGCTCCGCCTCTGGAGTTAGGATCTGCTCCAGATCTCCTTTCTCAAGAGGACAGGATGCTGCGGCATCCCAATCCCCAGTCTCTGCATCTCAGGGCCTGGTTGCTGAAAGCCTAGAACTTCATGGTCTTAAACTTTCCCAGCAGGTAAAGGATATCCTTCATGCTTCCAGGAAACCTTCCACAAGACGCTCATGCATTTAAGTGGAAAAGGTTTACCATATGGTGCTCACAGAAGGGTCTTAACCCTCTTGCGATACCTCTGGAATCATTACTGGAGTACCTCCTTCATTTATCAAATGCAGGGCTTAAGACTAATTCAGTGAGAGTCCATTTGAGTGCTATTGCAGCTTCTTTCAAGCCTCTAAATGGACAACCTATTTCCTCTCATCCTCTCATAGCGAGATTTATGAGAGGCCTTCTTTTAACGAAGCCTCCCATTAAGCCACCACCAGTGGCATGGGACTTGAATCTGGTACTTGGGCAGCTCATGAAACCGCCCTTTGAACCATTAGCCACTACCTCTTAAAAATTCCTTTCCTGAAAAGTTATCTTTCTCATTGCTATCACATCAGCACGTCGCATCAGTGAATTGCAAGCCTTGGTGGCTGATCCTCCTTATACAAGGTTCCATCATGATAAGGTAGTCCTTAGGACTCATCCACACTTTATGCCAAAGGTGGTTTCGCCCTTTCATTTGAACCAAGCGGTTTACCTTCCTGTATTCTTTCCAAGGCCTCACGCCTCAAATGCAGAAAGGAACCTTCATACTTCGGACTGTAAAAGAGCTTTGGCCTTTTACTTGCAAAGGGCACAGCAACATAGAAAATCCTCTCAACTCTTTGTTGCTTTTGATCCTAGTCATTTGGGACTTCCAGTCTCCAAAAGGACACTGTCCAAATGGATTGCACAGTGTATATATTTTGCCTATGAGAGTAAGAACCTTCCTCTTGAAGGCCATGTCACAGCTCACAATGTGAGAGCCATGGCAGCCTCAATGGCTCATCTTCACTCTGTGTCTATCGACGACATCTGTCGAGCAGCTACTTGGGCTTCGGTTCATACCTTCACAGCCCATTACTGCTTAGACAAGGACTCCCGCCGGGATGCCTTGTTTGGTCAGGCTGTTCTTCAATACCTGTTCCAGACTTAATCAACTCCTACCCACCATCCCTTGTAGGATGCCGGAGATCCATCGGGGGAAGTGGAGCCCTTTCACAAGGGCACACAACTTTCTGGGGCCATCTTCCTGGCATCTGCAGCTAGGGAGTCCCCATATGTGAAGACTACATTCCTGCTTATTCCTGGAGATAGCGTAGTTACTCACCTGTAACAGGTGATCTCCGGGAACAGCAGGAATTTAGTCTTCACAACCCGCCCACCTCCCCTAGGAGTTGTATCTCTCTATCTCTCTCTCTTTTGTCTCAGCTATAAACTCAACTGGAGAGGGACAGTTGGGAAAGGCGGGAAGGCAGCACGCAGGCGCTGTGGGATGCTCCCAAAAGCTTTCCTATTAGATGCTGGGGAGCGTTCCCACGCAGGCTCCATCGGTACCGAAGATACCCATATGTGAAGACTAAATTCCTGCTGTTCCCGGAGATCGCCTGTTACAGGTGAGTAACTATGCTTTCCACAAACCTGAAGTTCCTTTTCAGATTCATCAAAATCAGAGTATGGACTGCAATACTTCAGTGCAATAAATTCAACATGCTGAAACCACTAGAGGATGACAGGACTCGCTGAGCATGTTCAGAGCACTAAAGGCGTGTCGGGATTCCCCGAGCATGCTGTGAAAACAGGACCATCTCTGCTGGATGTGACAGGCGCTGACAGGGATTATGAAATGTGTGTGTTTCCCAGGAAAGGCAGTAATAGCCTAAGTCTCCTATGCCCTCCAGGTGCAGCTTTGATCAGTGCTGCGAGGATAATGATTTGGTAGAGCATCTAGATACAGATCCCAAGGAACAAGCAAAGTACATGTTTTTAGACAGTGAAAAATTTGGCTTTGATCTCCTTATCTTAGACCACTCTGTCCCACGTTTCCATCAGGGATATCAGTATTGCAGGTTTCTGATGACAGCATAACTTGAATTTACATAGCTCCAGAAAAGTTGGCATTACCAACCGAGAAGAGCTGTCAATAATTCCAAATGTGGAAGCTGGGAATTTTAATTATTTCCAATCCAGCAGAATGTGGATTATTCATCAGAGGCTGAGAGTGTCTGTTTATCTATCTGTTTCTCTGGGTACAAAATAATTCTGCAAAATTCTAACAGAGACAATATTTGGCATGGAGAAAAAACGTGTGAAAGACCTGTCATGTTCAAAAATGGACCCTTTTGGGCCATGGGTTCCATAGAAATAAGTCCCCAAAAATGATTTCTATAGGAGAAGCAGTTTCAGCTTCTGCAGCATAGAAACTTTGATACAGTGAAACGTGACAGTGGGGGAATTAATCTTTCCAAACTGATTCTTCCTCTTCTTTACACCCCCCCCCCCCAAGTCATGGACATCTCCTCCCAGCACCGGTGTAAGGGTACTGGGCACCCTAGGTGGACTTTATCTTCATTTCTGCCCCCGCCCCCTGAGATTTTGATAAACTCAACAATCACCACCCCTCCCAAAACAGTCTCATAAAACTGCATAATTGGACTTCATGAGGGGCATATTCAAAGGGATTAAAGAGGTTTGCAGATCGGTTTAGATTCACATACAGTTCCCTGCAAAAGTCTTCACACCCTTGTAATATTTCATATTCTGCTATCTGAAAAATACAATTCAGAATGCACTACAGTATGAAGTATGAGTTTGTTTCACTGATCCAAACTTAAAGTGTGAAAGAACAATAATAGAAATATTCAAAGGTAAAAAAGAAACCAGAAGGTTTTGATTGCATAAGTCTTCACACCACTTGACTCAATACTTGATGGAAATCTCTTTGCAGCAATAACAACTATGAGTCATTTAGGATAAGTATCTACCAACTTTTGCATAATGGGATGGTGGTGTTTATTTTTCCCATTCGTCTTGGCAGAATAGCTCAAGCACTTTCAAGTTGGTTGAAAATAGTCTTTGAACTGCAAGTTTTTCCAGAGATTTTCTATTGGATTCAGGTCTGGGCTTTGCCTGGGCCAATCGGCGACATGCCCTTTCTTCTTGCTTTTGCTCAAGATCATTGTCTTTCTGAAAGGTGAATCTCCAGCCCAGTTACAGATTTATGGTAGACTGGAACAGGTTTTCTCCCAGGGTTTGCTTATACTTTGTGCTATCCATCTTTCTCTCCGTCTTCCTAACATAACAATGCTGCCAGCACAGTGCTTTACTGTATGGATGATGTTAGCAGGGAGGTGTGTTGATTTAAGGCCACACATATCACTTTGCACTGACACTACAAAGTTCCTCTTTGTTCTCATTGGACAACAAAATCTTCTCCAATATGCATCCTCGGTCCCCTCAATGTTTCTTTGTAAAGGCTATGGGACATATCATAGGACTTTTCTTCAGCAGCAGCTCCTTTCTTGCCACCCTCTCATGTTTGTGGAGTAATCTTGAAATTGTTAAACAGTGAACATATTCTCTAGTCTCAGTCAGAGACAACCTTAGGCCTCAGAGTCAGGGCTGGCCCATCCACTAGGCAGCCATCACCCAACTGTAGGCAGCAGGCCATATGCTTTGGCACACATGGCCTGCCACCCCCCAACCCCCTGAACGCTGAGCTGTGCTGCCCCCGCTCATCCATTGATTCTGGCAGCAGGATTGGGGGGGAGCAGCTAAGCTCGGTGGCAGTGCCCTGCAGCAGAACATGTTCTCCGGCATACATGGCCTACCGCTTCTGACCCCCCAAAGTTGTGTGGGGGGGGGGGGGGGTCAGAAGCAGCAGGTCATGCGTGCCAAAGCATATGGACTGCCGCCAATCTGAGTCCCCCCTTTGACCCTGCTGCTGGAATCAGCGGCAGTGGGGGGTTGGTGGCATGATTCAGCATGGGGGGAGGGCAGCATGGTGTGGCTTGGTGCGTGGTGGGGGGCGACACAGCTGGGGCTTCAGCCTAGGGCAGCAGAAACCTTTCAGCTGACTGCTCACAGTGACCACCTTCAGCAGTTTCCTTCCTTTACCCATGGCTACTAATTTTGGAGGCGTCCAACAAAGGAAGCACGAAACCACGTGCAAATAGACCACCCAGTAAGAAACGTGGATTGCGATGAAGGAACGTATAAAATGTAACCTTTATTGAAATTAATTGTTATTCCTCTTCAGCCACAGGCCTGACACAGGCCGTGTTTCGTGACAGCCTTCTTCAGGGGCTCCGATTTTTGCTGTACATTTATACGTTATCTCCTTTACACATTTCTTAGGTCTAATGTTTTTAGTTTTTATATGTTTTGCTTTGTTTTAATATTTGTGTCTATATTAATTTTAATTTTATTTGCATGATATAATTTGTTTTTATATGACACATTTTAGCCATTCAAGCCCCTGAAGAAGGCTTTCACGAAACACGGCCTGTGTCGGGCCTGTGGCTGAAGAGGAATAACAATTAATTTCAATAAAGGTTACATTTTATACATTCCTTCATCGCAATCCACGTTTCTTACTGGGTACTAATTTTGGAGGGACAGCCTGAGCGAGGCAGTGTCTTTATGGTGTCAAACTGTTTCAACTTTGCATAATGGAAAGTGGTGCCAAACTATATGGTGCCAAACTGTTTCAACTTTTCATAATCCCACTAGAGGACAGCAACCTTGGGCCGGAAGGACTGGGGTTTCTAGTCCCACAGGTGCTGCTTGTGGTCTTGGGCAAGCCACTTAACCCTCCATTGCCCATATTCCCTGTAAAATAGTTATCTCCAAGTTATAATGCCCTGTTCAATGTAATTTCAGTTTGTTCAATGTAAACCGCCTTGATATGATGAAAGGTAGTATATAAGAAATGTTTAATAAATAAATAAATAATGGACCTGCCAGTGCACCAAAGAATATTCAAACACATTGAAATTTTTGTATAGTCTTCCCCTAATCTGTACCTTTGAATAACTTTATTCTGGAGTTCATTCAGCAGCTCTGTGTTTGGCATGTTTAGACTTTTGCTTCAAATTCACTTCACTATTAAAATAAGGTTCCAATACAAATGTCATTGGATGAGAATGTTACTCAAAAGAAATTTTTTGTCGGAGCCTCATGCAAGAGAGGCCAAGAGAAACTGACACCCTTGCCATAGAAGCTCCTTTTACTTATTTTATTTAAACATAATATAAACTGACTTATCTTGTGAAAACACCAAATGTCATGAAGTCTCGCTTTTCATCAGCAACGACATGCCATGTTTTGGACCCTCCAATTTTGGTCCTGCTTCAGGTTTTTACTGGTATAACAGGTATTGCATCATTCATGGAAGAGAAAAAAGAAACAAACTCATAGACATTTTAAGGAAATGGCATCTGATGTCATGCTTACATGTGGGTACGAATCGGCCAACACCTAGCAAGGAACAGTCCACCAATAGGAGAGTCCTCTACTGGTAATTTGGCCCATATTATGAATGAACATTTATGTGGATGCCATCTACGAATAGCTGCTACAATAAACTAGACCATTCAAAGTCTGCATTAAGACCTAGAGGAGCTACAGTCCGTATTCAGAAAATCCAACGCTGTTCCCTTTTCTGCAGCTTATACACTCGGTCACCTCCCTGGGGGTCCATAGGGACATAATCCAACACTCGCCATCTTAGTTGGTCAAAAGTATTCCCCAGAGTAAGGCAATGTTCAACTATTGGGGCAGATGTTATACATGTTTGTAGTTGGGAAGCATGCTCACTTAACCATACCTTTATCTGTCGGGTGGTACGGCCCACATAGTATAATTGGCAAGGACAAATTATAATGTAGACAACAAAGGACGATCCACACGTAGTATGCCATCGTGATTTTCACTGATTTGTATTGGAACCTTATTTTAATAGTGATTGTTATTTGGTTACCAATTTAATTTTGGGGTTATATTGTTAGAAACTTTACGATTTACTCAAATTCACTTCATGCAACGAATAACTTGATTCTTCACCAAGAGTATTTCAATCAGCTCAGGTGCTATGACTGGCTTTATTTAACTTATTATGGGCTTTATTAAAGCAATGTTTGGAATCTGGGTTTGCTGTGACATAGCGTGTGAAGACATATGCAGTCAAGATTCTTTTCTTCTTATTCTTAATTACTTTTTGATTATTTCTGTAATTGTCCATTTATGTTGAAAGTATAGATTTTGCTCTCTAAAAAATACAACTCAAAATTTACACAGCCTAATGTGAAACATGTAGATGGGTGTGAAGACTTTTGCAGGGCACTGTACACCCACCCACACATAGACACACGAGGATGGAAAGTAATTCCATGAGACAGGCCATGGACCCCCTTCCTCCTATTGCTGCCAGGTCAGTGGTGTTTGTGTACTCAGCATAGTGTGCAGTTAAGTACACACACAGCATTAACCTATGCCTAGGTGGGGCAGTGTGTGGTTGTGTACTCACATAGGTGAAACTGTATGTGTGCAACCTGACCACTTGCCAAACCCACTATCGTATACAGCCTTTGTTGATATTTCAACAGAGTCGGCTGTTACTTATATATTTGTATATTGTGTCCTTTACTTTCTTTCTCCATCTTCTAATGGGGGTAATATCTAGCCACCCATTTTTGTCTCCTTTTCCGTTTCTGTTTGGTGGTTCTTGTTTTGGCATATAGGATATTTGTCTTCTTTTTGGGTCTGTCTTGGTGGTTTTTATGTTACATGCCTTGCCTTTTGTGTTAAATCGCAAATGCTAAAAATAATCTTCTAGTGCTTAGAAATCCAGTAGATGTCAGCAGATAAGGACCAGTGCCTCTGCCCAGTATATATCAACTCTGCTCATCCTTGCATGTCCTTGCCACTGTCCTCTGCTAAAGGAGATTTCCCAGTTCTCATTTTTCAGTTGAGCTTGCTCTGGGTGCTTAGTGTCTTATTTTAAGCTATTTTTGTAGTGCTGCTGCTGTAAAATGATTCCGAGCGCTGTCGAGGTTGGTCTCCCACTGACAATCTATTCTCAACACCTGAGATTCAGTCACATTTATGTTTTCCTTGTGTCTACCACTGGGAACATTTGCAAAATGATATAGCTGTAACCCTTAAAGGAAAAAAAAAACTCTAGTCCTTGTACATTAATTACTTCCTCCTCCTTTTATTGTCAGTGCTTTTAGATGTGTTTTTTCAAAAATGCGAGGGTGTTCGTTGTCGTGGGCCAGTAAATCTGCCTGTCTGTTTGTCAATCCATCTGCACACAACTGTTTGTGCAAGTACAAGCAAACCAATGTATCTGGACTGAACGTGAGAGAGGAGAAGGCACATGGTAAGAGCTGCATGTAGCGGAGAGGCCAGGCCCAGCCACCCAGACAGTGGAGGACCCAGCAAGAGTGTTATAGTCGCCTCCCAATCTTGCTTCTAAATGGTTCCAGACGGAAGGGTAGCGGGAGTAGTGTTTAAGCACACAGCATCTCCTTCTGCCCTGGGGTTGTTGATTTCGCAAGACTGGCTCTGAGGCAGCAGGAGATGCTGTGCACTTCTGCTGACGGTCTGGTTAGAGCTGTTTAGAAGCAAGATTGGGAGATGGTGCTATTCCAGGTAAACAGATAGTCTGGTACTCAACCCTAGCTTTAAGAGAAACTTCAACTTCAGGCATGAGGAAAGCAGGAGAACTTGA
The DNA here is from genome assembly GCA_033557465.1 of Ichthyophis bannanicus. Taxonomy (NCBI): domain Eukaryota; kingdom Metazoa; phylum Chordata; class Amphibia; order Gymnophiona; family Ichthyophiidae; genus Ichthyophis; species Ichthyophis bannanicus. Next base: position 178,177,320 of record CM066044.1, read on the forward strand.
GGGCGGAAGGGAAAAGGAGATTTTTGGGGGGATAAGAGGTGTGAGAGAATATGAGGTGCGATGAAGTGGGGTTGGCAAAGTAGGCCTCCCCAATAGCCTCTCAGTGGCTTTCCTACAGACCTTGCAGACCCTCTCAGACAGCCTCTCATACCCACCACATACCCCCAGACACACATGCACATTCGAGACCCTCTGCAGACTGCAGCACAAACACTCTCCACCAACATAGCTCCTGCTAGCCTACCGAGATAGAGCTCAGCATGCCTCTCTGAGTCTCCGCCCACCTCCCCCCCCCCCCAACAGGCCTGATGTTTCTAACAGAGAAGGGGAAATGCACCAGCACGCCATGCTCTGCACTGTCCAACTTGGGTTTTTTTCGTTATGTTCATACTTTGCATGTTAACTTTGTTAGCTCGATTTAAAGTTAACTTGAAAACTGAGAAACTGTTTTCTTGTGATTAAGGCGGTTATTTTAGAAGCTCTATTCGTGATTTGCATGTCTGAAAATGCCAGTTCACACATCCACATCCCAACAGCCATTCTGAAAAGGTTCACACTTACATGTGTCCAGCGCCGTGCGATCATGTCTGTTGCACAAGGGCGTCTATCTGTCTAGGGAAGTGATACAAATGATCCACGTGCACCTCCCTTTTCAGAACCACTGGCGGACATGTCCATATCTCTACCTGCTCCTTGGAACAAATAGGAATTTGAAAAGTGCTCGTTTTGGCAAGCTTTCAACACCAAGGATAATAAGGGCATTCCCTCTTCTCGCCACAATATTTTTTTCCCTGTCGTAGAAGGATAGCAGGTGAAAATCACAGCCTCTTTCCATACTGCCCCTGCACTGCTCATGTCCATTTCTAGAATGGCAGGCCGGGGGGGGTATGTGGTGACATATGTGCGTGGATTTCTGAATCGTTGTTACAGAGATGGCTGTGTTCCCGAGCCCGGAAATGTCTATGGTTTACAAGTGTGTGTTGCGAAAATCACCCATGTCCCTGCACATGTCTGGGCCCTTAAACTGCACGTCCCCGTATCTGGACCATGTTTGCAGAAACGTGTATCTTTTGGGGCAGAGAACGGGCTATTTTAGAACAGATTTGCATGTGTCCATCCAGCACTATACCTAGCCCTGTACGAGCGGTGCAGCTGCACAGGGTGCAAAAAAATAGATTGCTGGCCTCAGACCTCCCCCCCCCACATTGTCTTGCCCCCCCCCCCGCCCTGCCCTGCCTACCTTTCAAACATGGGTCTTTGCAACTCCACACTTGCATGCTGGTCTGGTCCCTCCCTCCTCTGACATGAGTATATATTTATTTATTTAACACTTTTTCTATACCGCTTTTCTTATATTCAAAGCGGTTTACATTGAACAACAAACATTAAATAGAACAAGGGTATTACAATATTGGATACATGGTTTCTTGTTACAGGTTGTGGGGCTGTTGTTATTGTATGGTTGGGTGTTGTAGTCACTAGGAAGGTGTGGATGGGTTCAAATTTTATTGTAGTGGCTACATTTCGCATAATGGTTCTGCTTCTGGTCCATAGTACTCCAAAAACAGGTGTGTTTTCAAGGCTTTCCAAAAATCCCATAGGTCATTGGTGGTTCTTATTCTTTCCGGGAGTGCATTCCAGATTGATGGAGCATATATTGAAAAGGCTCTGTGGCAGGTTGTCTGTTTTGCTTTAGTTTTGTTCTTGGGTATTTTTAATAGGTTTTTATTGTTTTTCCTTTTTGTTCTGTTTTCAGGGTCTTTGCTGATTAGCGTTTGTTGTATTGGTGGTGATAGTTGGTGTAGGATTTTGAAAATAGTGAGTGTGGCTTTGTATTTGGTCCTGGTGATTATGGGGAGCCAGTGGAGTTGTTTCAATGTTGGTGTTATGTGGCTGGTTCTTGTTGTCCCAGTTATGATGTAGGCTGTGGTGTTTTGGAGTAGTAGCAGAGGGTAGATGGATTGGGTTGATAGACCTTGGTAGATGATGTTACAATAGTCCAGAGTGGGCATTATTAAGGCTTGACAAACTGTATGGAAGTTATTGGAGTCCAGAAGAGGTTTGAGTTTTTGTAGTGTTCTAATTTTGTGGTAGGCTGTCTTTGTTATCTTGTTTATGTGAGCCTGGAAGTTTAGGTTTTTGTCGCGGTATATCCCCAAGTGATTGAAGGACGTCAGCCCTGGTTTGAAGTTCAATTAGATTGTGTTCTTTAAGGTTGTCTTTTGTTAAGGTCCTTGTTATGTTGAATAGTTCTCGAGGTTTGTTGAACGAGCTCATGATTGGTATGGTATTCTTTCTTGCAGGCATTTATTAGGGCCTGGTATTCTTGCAGGCATTTATTAGGGCCTGGTATTCTTGCATCTTGGTTGTGTAGGTTGTTCTGTCTTGTGGATCCTTCATTCTTCTCCATCTTTGTTCTGTTTTTCTCAAGACTTGTTTTAGTTTATTAATGTCATTTGGAAACCATAGTGTGATGTTCTTCCTGTTGTGTGTTTTCTTGTGTGGGGCAATGGCTGTGTTGAAAATTGTTGAGTTCCAGTTTCTTATTATCTCTTCTAGGTCTGTTGAGTCTTTGTTTATTTGTGGTAAGACTTGCTGTATAAAAGTGTCTTTGTCAAACTGTTTGAATCTTCTTTGAGTGCTAATCGCTTCTGTAGAGGTATTTTGTGCAGTGATGGTAGTATACAAGGTTATGATGTGGTGGTCTGACCATGGGATGGGCGTAACAGTTGGAGGTTGTGCAAGGTTTGTTTCTAGAAGTACGTTTGGTACAAAGATGAGATCAAGGGTTCCACCTTTGTTATGGGTTGGAGTGTCTATTATCTGCTTATATTGTAGGTCCTCAGTGGCTTGTATAAAGGCTTGGCCATGTCTTGTGGATGTGGAGGGTATGTTGAGGTCTCCAAGAATGATAAGGGGTTTTTATGGACTAGAGTTAGAGCATATTTCTTCAAGTATTAGTAATAGGTCTTCGTTCCTGGCCCCAGGTGCTCGGTTTATTAGGCATAAAGCTATATGTTTATTTGAGATGGTTATAATGTTGCAGCTGTCGGTACTATGAGTTGATAGGGTGTTGAATCTTAGGGATTTTCTTGTGATAAGGACTCCGCCATCTCTTTTATTGGATTTTGGGTTGTTATGGGTTTCATATGTTTGTGAGGAGATTTGGTTTAATATTACTTGATCTGTATCGGTGAGCCATGTTTCTGTTATACACATTATATCCAGCTGATGTTCCTCAATGTAGTCAGTGATGATGTGGAATTTATTCCTTATGGATCAGGCATTGATCGAGGTACATTTCAAGGTGTAGGGGGTCAGTTGATTCTTATTTAGTTCCTTCAGCGGGCTTGATGGGTTAATATGAAGTAACCTGTTGCATCTCTTCTATGTCTGGTTTTGGTATAGGCGGTGGAAAATGTTGATTCTGATAGCTTGTAGAATTGGTATGTAATTCAATATGTTGCATTGAGTATTGTCTGTTGTGCTTGCTTTTAGGGCTTGGAGCAGTATTATTAGGCAACAAAGTATTAGTGCAGGCTTATTTGTATCCATGTTAGAGTGTATCTTGGGAGGACTGTAGATGGAAATATAGGATGAAGCTTTGTCGCTGTTCTTTGTGGTGGTATCCTCATAAGTAAGGGATCCGTTGAGTTGTATGCCTACATAGCCTGTGTTCTGTGCATTAGCTAGTAAAGTGGTTGGAGGGGACGTCCGAGGTGCTGCTGCTGCTTATCTGCCGTGTTAGGTCTGCTATTTCATTTATAAGTGGTGCTGTGAGTTGATTCCAATGTGTTCTAGAGACAGAGAGTTTTGTAATACTGGTGAGTCAGAGATCTACAGTACCTTGAGTAGCTTTGTTGTCTGAGTGGTGAGGTGGTTGGTAGGGGTCAGAAGGCAGGAGGAGGTGGTGTGGGAGAGGTTGGTGGTTGGGTCCTCAGGCTTTGGTTGGTGCTTGCCGTCGCTTGGTCTTGGCTCTGATTTTCTGTTGCTTTCCGCCTGTGTTCCACACCAAGATGCAGGCCCGGCTGGAGGTGCTTCCTTTAATGCTGTGCCTGTTGGGCTATGATTGGCCTTGTATTGGAGAACGGCAGGGGTTTCAGCCTTGCACTCTCTTTCGTGATGCCAATCGGGGCTGGGATCGGTGGAGGGTGCAGTCCGATGGTGCCTGGAGGCGCTTCCTTTAATGTTGTGCCTGTTGGGCCCTGATTGGCCTTGCGTTGGAGAATGGGAGGGGTTTCAGCCTCCCACTCTCTTTTGTAATGCTGATCGGTGCTGGGATCAGTGAAGGGTGCAGCCCAATGGAGCTTGGAGGTGCTTCCTTTAATGTTGGGCCCTGATTGGCCTTGTGTTGGAGAGTGGGAGGGGTTTCAGCCTCCTACTCTCTTTCGTGATGCCGATCAGGGCTGGGATCGGTGGAGGGTGCAGTCCAATAGTGCCTGGAGCAGGGAGGGACCAGGCCAGCATGCAAGCGCAGAGTCAGAAAGACCCTTGTGTTTTTTTCAAATGGAGGTCCACTGCACTGCTGCTGCCGCCACCAAGGAACACAAAAAGCTGCGGTGGGGGTCAAGGGCAGGTAGCGTGGTGGGGGGGGGGGGGTAGCTGACTGGATATGGAGGTGTTGGGCTTGGGGCAAATGACAAACTGGGAAGGGCACCAGATGCGCAAATTGCACAGGATCCTGTGTCCACCTCTTTGTACCCCTCCCACAGAATTTCAAACATTTTGACTTGGATGTCCCAGGGGCATCTAAAGGGCCTTTCTAAAATAGGTCTTCATAAAATAGTGTCTGACTGTGTTTTAAACAGTATGGAAAGTGATGTGCTTGCTAATCGTTACTAATTTTTATTTCTAAAAGAAAAGCTTTCAAACGTATCGCTTAGTAACGTATGATGCAAAAGCAATGTGTGCCTGGGAATTTAACCCTGGTTTCTTGGTTACCAAGCCAATGCTGTAACCATCAGGCTACTCCTCCACTCCAGTAGTTTATAAATGCAAGAAAAACAAACACAAGCAGAAAACAAAGAATAAAAAAAGGAACCTCCATGCTGAGGCTGATTATAGTCCTGCCTAAACCCCTAACCTGGGAAGCAGCAGGGAAGACAATGGGAGGACAGGAGCAAAATCCTTAAGAAATAATTCTTAATTTGCTCGGAGACTGGCAAGATTCAGAATCCCAATTTCTCTACATAAATGAGTGGAACCCTAGGAAGGAGACCCGTTGTCTTCTGCATGTTAAGAGGAAGACGTGGTAGTCAGGATGTGCACAGGCAAAAAACAATTCCGTTTGTTTTCATTGTGTTCTGAATTTTTCCTGATTTTCATGTGCTTTTTCGATTCATTTCAGACACTTGTTTGAATAAGTCCTGTAGCATTTTAATGCCTGTTAATATGTGGGTTAGTGCACCTCTAATCAATTTAGCATGCACCAATCGTTTTAAGGCACACTAACAAACCTAGGGCATGTTTACTGAAGGTTAGCATGCATTAATGAACGTGACCACGTGTTAAGTGCTACCATGACCCCTTTATTTCTGTGGGCCATGGCAGTACTGAATGTGCATTAACCTTTATTAAACATGCCTCTAATGTGCAGTAACTAATGCATGTCCCTAGATGGCAAACTCACTGCAGGGAATTTTCAAAAGATTTAACCAACTAATTACGGAATTGTCGGTAAACCTCCACTTTTAAAAATTTGTCCCTGATAATCGGCTAAATTTAGCCAGACAAAAAATTGGTGCCTCCAAGCACATATCCAGGACAGGTTTATGATTTACCCTGTTAGCACCAATTTTCAGTACTAGATGGCTACATTTTCGGAAGGCAATCCCAGCAGCACAAACAGCAGGCCCACATCAAACCAGGTAGATTTTCAGCCATAAACTGCTTCAGATAAAAATGTGCTTGAGACCAACAGCTAAACTTCAGCCAGCAATCTTAGGTGCTTTCAGGCTGATTGAACATCTTTCCCATGATTACCTGGTGCAAGTGTATAATCTCCAGTGCGTAATACCTTCATACCTCATACAGTTGTGAAATCTACAGAGTAACTTTATACAATGCAACTAGGAAATCCCCAGGGTCTAACATTATTAACTGGTGTAAGACCAACTGTGATATGTTTCTACCTGATCCTGCAGGTTTACAGTCATGTAACGATATGATAAGTTTATTGATAAAGACCTTTGATGGAATTGACTTCAACGGAGAGTTCAAGCTCTTCAGTGGAAAGATGTAATGTTAACACTGGAAAAGGGCAAGCAGCCCTGATATCACAAGTCACACAAGCATATTATAGGGAAACAAATTCAATTAATTTGAGTACAATGTATATGGTCTCCACTCCCACAGCCTGTATTTCTATACCATTTCCTAGTACTATGTGCAATGTGACCTAAACTTATGGCATATACAGTAAACTATACCCAGTTGCTGGTGAAGGGAGTTCAAACATTTTACTGGTTATGAAGTTTGCATTTGAAAGTGATAAACCAGTTCATATAGTGGGCCATGCTCAAGGTGGTCCACCTCAAGAGGCAAGCCCCTTTTAAGTCACTAGACTCTTAAAGCAAAAACAGTTCTTCAGGCTGATACAACAGTTCCCCCTTAAAACCTTTGCCTTGCTCAAACCCAAACCCTGAAAATTAGCTCAGTCCAGGACCCAGATGGGTGTTTTGAACTTGTAAATTTATTTAACTAGTAACAACAAGGCACTTAATAAACTCCAAATCATGGGCTCCTTGGTAAAGTTCAGAGATAGCTAGCACAGTGATGCAGCAAACAAAATCTCTCCTTCACAAAGAAGTCATATTCTGACAACCCGTGTAGTACAGTTCATCCTCAGTAGAAATTCCTGCAAGGATAAGACAATAAGGAAGACTTCTCATAGGCTGAATTATTCTGTTAGTTGTCTCTATGATGGTCCCAGGGGGCTCTTTCAAGGAAGATCGGCCATCAGCTTAGGACTACAATAAGGGAATTGGTAACACAGGTTGACTCCAAGCCTGCACATAAACTCTCTCTCTCTCTTTGGGATACTCTTGATACCCTATAAAATATCTTTGCAAATCCCTCTATCTGCTAGGGAGCAGATGGTGAAGGTTCGTCAGCAACTGTCTAGATCATGGCTTTGGAAAAGGGGATTCTCGAGGGTTTCATTTTTCCCTGCATCTGTTTAATTTGTACATTGCCTCTGGGTTTGGCTATGAGGGCAGCTGGTCTGCGATTTTATTTATACAAGAATGATGTTCAAGTGTTTGTGCCACTGTCCGGAGATGTACCAAAACAAAAAATACTATAACCATAAAGCAGAAAGAACAAAATTACCACCAAACAATACCCAATACATATAAAATGTGTGTGTGAGGGCCCATCAGAAATAGCAACGTTCCTGCTTTTCGTTCAGAAGGAATTCATAATCAGTCATCAGTCCCAATTATAATATTAGTGTACAATCAACAAATTTTGGTGAGTATATATTTTAAATGCTGTATCAAATATTACTTGTATATAAAGTCACACACTGTTCAAAGCCACACTGTTCAGAAGTGCCAAATGTATATTACAATCTAATAGTCTTACAACCCAATAGACTCTGTTCGGCAGCATTTCATGCTTAATTCAAATATATAATATTCAGAGTTCACAGTGAGCCACTTATCTTAAGATGAATATTCTTCAATAGTAGAACCGTCACTCTATGCATGGTGTTTTTGGAGTGACGGCTCTACTATTGAAGAATATTCATCTTAAGATAAGTGGCTCACTGTGAATTGTGAACTTTAAATATTATATATTTGAATTAAGCGTGAAATGCTGCCAAACAGAGTCTATTGGATTTTAAGACTATTGGATTGCAATATATTACTACATTTGGCACTATTGAACAGTGTGTGACTTTATATACAAGTAATATTTGATAGAGCGTTTAAAGTATATACTCACCAAAGTTTTTTGATAGGGGCACTAATATTATAATTGGAACTGAATGAAAAGCAGGAACGTTGCCATATCTGATGGTCCCTCACACGCAAATCTTATGTGCAATGGGTATTGTTTAATTGTCCAGAGATGAGCAGGGTGTGGCGGACGTGCTAGGAGGGATTATTTAGTTCTTAAAGGTGCAGGTATCTCTGAAGGTAAGTATTTAGAAGATTGTGTTATTATGGTTAAATGGCAAGAGTGTAAGTGAATGTGTCCCTCAGGAGAATATCGATGGGGATTTAGCTTTTTGGGGTTTATGTCGCAGTCTAGGGTTAGGGCTGGAATTGCAAATGAATATGCATGACCAGATTTGTTGATTGGTGAGATCACGATGTGCTGTTTTGCATGTGGTTTGAACAATGCATTCATACCTGTCCATGCTGAATTTAGCAGCAGTAACACAGATTTTAACGCTACTATAGATCATTGTAACTCATTGTTGCAGACAAACACTTGCCCTGATTATAGTTGGTTCAGAATACCACTGCCAAATTAATCAGGGGGATAGGGAAATATGATCATATGACCTTGACCCTTGTAGAACTGGCTGCCAGTGTGGTTCAGGGTGAAGCATAAGATCTTGGTAATGGCTCTGCAGGGAATGGGTCCTAATTACTTGAGGGCTAGGTTCCAATATTATATCCCAAATAGAAAATTACAATCGCAGGGAGAAAGGTTGCTAGAAGCTCCTAGTGTGCGAATAATGAGGAAACAGAATCATTGGGCTGGCACTTCTTTCTTCGGGTGCCCATTTTATGGAACGCCCTCCCCGAACAATTACAGAAGAAGAGGGATGTTATGGAGTTTAAAGCTTTGATTATGACTCCATATAATAAGTTCTGTAAATAGTTTACCCCTGTTAGCCAAGTTTCTGTCCCCTGTTATATGTAAACTCATACCCTGTTATATGTAAACTCATACATGTTAACTGTAATGAGCATTTTGTTCCATGTAAACCGCGCTGATGCTGAATAGTGCGGTATATAAGAGACTGTAAATAAATAAATAAATAAAAGCAAAACTGAAAACATATTTGCTTATAAAAGCCTAAGAGGGAATTAAAGGATTGACTGTGGGAATGTTGGTTTTCTGGGTTTAAATGCGTTTTACAGATTTAATTTTAGTTATTTTAATGTTGTACACCACTAGGAGTGTGCTAGAGACATGAAGGCACATTTTACAAAGGACGTACACGTGCAGTCTGGGACCTCAAAGCTGGAACGTCTGAAAAACCCCCAGACACGTGCAAGTTCAGGCACGACATCAGAAAGATGGACATGCTCAATATGGATGTCTATGGAGACGTCTACATAGACGTCCCCCGAATAGCATCTCAGAACATGGATGTCTAATAGCATAATGGTTACAGTGGTGGGTTAGGAGCAGGGTGCCCAGCATTTGAATCCTGGTGCTAGCCTTTGTGATCTTAGGCTAGTTACTTAATTCTCCATCTTTTCTATAGCCTTTGCATGTTTTAAGACCACAACAAGCACTTTCCTGGTCTGGGTCAAAGGCCATGGGTTCTCCAGCAGGACAATAACCCAAAACATACATCCAAAAGTACAAACGAATGGTAAAAAGGAACAAATGGACTGCTTTAAACTGGCCAGTGATGAATCCTGATCTCAATCCATCAGGAACCTTAGGAAAGAGCTGAAATCTGCCATTGGTAAAAGGAATCCTGGAAACATTCATGAGCTGTATCAAACTGCAGTTGAAGAGTGGGAGAAACTACCAGCAGACAGATGTACAAAACATATAGATGGCTACAAGAAATGTTTGAAGGCTGTCATCACTGCCAAAGGTTGTGCAACCAAATATTAATGAAAGGTGCCATTAATCCTGTCCAGGTCAATTTTTTTTCTCAGAAATTACTACATCTAAGTTGCACAGACATCTTTTTTTTTGTTGTATACCTCTGAACATCCTATTAAAATATTATGATGACATACATTTGGAATATTTTCAATTATTTCTCAAGATATTGTACACAACATACCTAAAATGCAAGGGTGCCAATAATGTTGACCACAACTGTAGGAGGTGAACCATTTAAGGATGGTATCAATGATATTCAAATCAGATAAATGTGAATGAGAAGAGGACCTATGAAATTGAAGGCTGCACTGAGGTCAAGAGAGATAATAAGAGATTCTTTATTATGATTGGTGCGGGTTAGAGCAGTTTCTATGATGATTCATCAAACCTGCTGTACACACCTTGCGTGAATCTCTTCATAAAGATGGTTAATAAATCCTAATAAATAATGGATCTGGGCCAGATTTACCAATTAAGTTTCCCTAAACATAGGGAAAGTCCCTTCTGAGGATGGATGAATAGTGGGAGCAGGGAGCCTTCTACTGAACATGCACTGTGCTGAAAGGAGCATCACCTCCCTCCTGGTGGGTGACCACACTTACTCGCAAAGACGTCTCATCCTGAGTAACAGTGCCCTGTTGTACCTGTCCTTTGCATATGTAGGCTTGGGCTGGCAGCATGTGGAAGTTTGTTAATGAGAACCGCTACATTCTTAAGGGAGTGGGTCTGGAAGGGCACTGTTTCTCAGCCTCAGTGACTCTTGTAAGAAAATGCTGCAGGGATACCTTTAATCCTGGCTCCCCACTTAGTGGAAAAAATGGGCCTATACAGAGCAATTGCTGACAACTGTTCAGCCGACTGCTGAACTCGAGTACATACTCCAAAGATCACTGTGCAGCTTTAACATCATTGATGACTTGTAATTTGCCACAGCCAAAGCCTGATTTGATTCACGTCTTTAGGGAACATACTGTAGATCAGTTTGCAACATAATCAAATATTATTACAACCTTGGTGACCAAGCATCAATAGATCATTTGGTGATAGGTGGGCGACCTGTATGAAATGGATTTTTAACCTTGGCTTTATGCTTTCTGGAGGGTAATTTTTATAGCAGACTGCCTTACTAGCATGACAGATATGCACCCAAGTTACAACAGTTTTCTAAAGGACAATATATGTATACAATCTTTTGACAATTATCCTGTCAAAAGTACCCATGCAGACATGTATTTATACACAGGTTTCACAGTTATTTCAAATGGGAGGAAAGCACTAGATTAGACACTGCAGAGACATTCCTAAAACGAACCAGAATATCTATTGCTTGGCATATCAAACGTTCTGATAACGGATACCAATGGCCAGGGCCACTACAAGGGTATTTGGCACTCTGAGTGAACCTTCAGCCTTACGTCACCCCTCCTTCCCGCTGAGATTTTTATAATTAAACTCAACACTGCCCCTTCCCGGACAATCCTATAAAAATGCATAATTGGATTTCATATTTTGGACAGGAGCTTACCAAAGGCTGTGCGAGTAGTGCGGCCACACAGGGGGCGCAAGAACAGAAAGGGCGCCAGCGTCATTGATGAGTTTTCCAGGAAGCCCAACAAGAACAGGTTCCTGCACACAGAAGGGTGAGGGAGCACCAGATTTGCGAGTCGCGCAGGGCGTGTTTCCAGCTTGCTACGGTCTTGCTTTTCCACAGTAGACTTTACTTTAGATATACGTATGTGTGCATGCTCTCCCTGCAGATAAAGGATTGTGCTGATAGCTCTTTATGTTTGTGTGGCTGTCAGGATCTACTGTTCTGCTTAGACTGCAGCTACTCTTTGCTGCCCCCCTGAAGCTGCCGCCCTAGGTGTTTGCCTAGTGCCTGAGCCGGCCGTGTCTCTGGCCAAACCTATGACTGTATTAAGGTTTGTGATTTATTGGGGTTTATTTTTTTTTGCACTACGTGGTTGCAGCAGGAGAAGAGCAATGACTCTGGTAGTGCTGTGGTTGTGAGGGAGGGAGGCAGTTGTGCTAATGATGCCTGTGGATGTGGCAGGGGGAGCTGCTGGTGTGAGCTGTGGAGACAGATCACAGCAGAGCAAGGCTGGAGAAAAGGAGGGAGTCAATAGTGGCGCACTGTCAAAAAGCTATGGGAAGGAGTAATGGCAGCAACAGCGGAGACAATTTATAGCTAGGGAGGTGCAGTCATTTGAAAGGAAATAGGAAATGTTTCATTAAAGGTCCTCTTTAATTTAAATTTGTTTTGAAATTAAATGAAAGAAAAACAGATGAAATCTTGTTCATTTTCAGTCACTTCATTTTCAAAAAGTAAGGCCTCCACCACTATAAAAAAAGATAAAAACACACCAAGTGTTTGCCCTCATCTCCCTATTCCTGTCTCTCTTATCTTGCTCATGTTTCTTGAAACCTTCTTCATACATGCATTTCCAGCGGAAAGTAAGATTAGGTTTAATTTCCTAGGAAATATTTGGATAATTTGTTGGTATATAACCAGGCAATTATGAATGTGTGATCCTCTTATCGGGACTTAATAATGCCACAGGTTTCTAATGGAAAAACTTGTTGAAATATACAAAAAGCCATTTGCTGTTTAGAAGACAGTCTCATAAAGGCTTCATCTAGAAATTGGTCGCATGACATTTAGAAGGAATATGAAAACTTGGATCTATCATCAGATTTATAATTAGACAGGGTCTGAATTTATATATATATATTTCTATATTGGCTATTGTCATATTTCCCTCACTTGGTTTGCCGCTTGTCGTGCTGTGAGGGCTTGTGTGCATCACTGATGCTGAGAGCTAAGCTATCAGTAGCTTACCTACTGGCAGGGTCTCCCAAGATAGACATGTCTCAGCTGAAATGCCAGACTAAGACAAACCACCCATCTGGGCAGCAGCAGAATGGGACGGTGTTGTAAGCAGAGGATCACATTTCTGTGACAAATGCAACAACACTGGAATTAACTGTGCAGAAGAACGGCCTGGCAAATCTACTGTATTTTGCCACAAAAACCCAATGGATAGCCACAAAACAAATTGTACTATAGTGCTGGGAGCCCCCCCCCCCCCCCAGGTTGGAAGGCACTCAAATGGCTACTGGGGATGAACTGAAGACTTCTCAGAGTAAAAAACTGAATTATAGTTGTGTTGATGTGCTTTCCTCATAAACAAATAGAAATTAAGCATTCACTGACTGCATTGTATTTCATTTCAGTTCTTGCAAGTTTCTTCTTAATTATAAATGCAACACCATTTCCTCTTTGTCTTTCATTTCCAGCATAGTAGACCATATGATCATCAGATGCAAAGTGCCCAAAGCCAGTCCATTTCAGTTCACTGATACCCAACAGATCGAGTTGTTCCATTTCATTCTTGACCACCTCCAACTTCCCTTGGTTCATGCTTCGTACGTTCCATGTCCCATTATGTAAGACATCTTTGCAACTTCTGACTCTCATTTCATGTGCAGCTACATCAGCATATCCAACCACATCATAAATGCTGGATATGCCATAACTACAGCTGCAGAAGAGGAAGACGTTGATGAGTTCTATGAACAAATACAAGCTGAAATTGACAGAACATGCAAACAGGATATCCTGATAATCATGGTGACTGAAACGCAAAAGTTGGCAACAAAGAAGAAGGCAACGTGTTTAGAAAATATGGACGTGGCAATAGAAATGAAGCTGGAGAAAGACTGATCTATTCATCTCAAATACCTTCTTCCAGCAATACAAGTGCCGACTGTACACATGGACTTCACCCAATGGATTGTACAGAAATCAAATTGACTACATCTGTGGAAGACAAAAGCTCGATAACATCAACAAAGACAAAACCTGGAGCTGACTGTGGTACAGATCACCAACTACTAGTATGCAAACTCAAGCTAAAGTTGAAAAAGAGCAAGCCACTCATGAATGTAGCAAAATATGACCTTGAGAATATACCACTGGAATTTAAAGACTGCCTGAAAAATCAATTTGCTGCTTTAAATACAAATGACATCAAGAAGGTTGTGTTGGAAGAAAGCAAGAAATCTCTACATAAGATTAAAAAAAAGCAAAAATGGTCAAAATGGATGACTGAAGAAACTGATAATTGTCTGGAAATGCAGAGAAGCTAAAGTCAGAAGAGAAAGAGAGGCAATTGCAGAACTCAACAGAGATTTCCAACATGTAGCAAGACAAAACAAGGAAAGGTACTACAATGGCACATGCAAGGAAATAGAATCAGAAACTATTAGAGGAAGAACAAGATCGGCTTTTATAAAGCTACAAGAGTTAAAGAAAAAATTCTCGTCTCAAAATGGAATGCTACAAGATGCTCAAGGATCCATGTTGAATGATACTGAGATCAAGAAAAGGTGGAAAGAATATACAGAGTCAATATACTATAAAGATCAAGTGGACCAACAGTCGTTTCAACTTGTATCTGATCAGGTATCATTGGTGATGAAAGAATAAGTCAAAGCAGCATTGAAAACATTATTAAAGAACAAAGCACTGGGTATTGATGGCATTCCCATTGAAATATTACAGCAATCAGATGCAGCTGTTGCCATACTTACAAGGCTCTGCCAGGAAATTTTGAAGACAAATTTATGGCCAATTGACTGGAAAAGATCTGTGTTTTTATACCAATACTGAAGAAAGGTGACCCAACTGACTGTGGAAATTATCGCACAGTGGTGCTGATCCCATATGCCAGCAAGATTCTACTCAAGATCATTCAGCAGAGACTACAACCATATCTGGAACGAAAACTGCCTGAAGTGCAAGCAGGGTTCAGGAAAGGGTGAGGAACGAGAGACATTAGCATAGATGTCAGATGGATCCTTGAAAAGTCAAAAGAATACCAAAATGATATACATATGTGTTTTAGTGACTATAGCAAGGCTTTTGACTGTGTAAACCATGAGAAACTCTGGGCCACATTAAGAAGCATGGGTATACCAGAACATCTGATCGTTGTCTTGCACAACCTTTACATTGATCAAGAAGCAATAGTTCAGTCGGAACTATGAGAAACAGAATGGTTTAAAATCAGCAAAGGTGTACTACAAGGCTGCATACTTTCCCCCTACCTCTTTAATTTATATGCAGAGCAAATCATCAGAGAAGCAGGACTATATGAAGACAACAGAGGTGTAAAGATTGATGGAAGACTCATCAACAACCTTCGCTATGCTGATGATACCACATTACTGGCTGAAAGTGAAGATGATTTGAAATATTTGCTTCTCAAGATCAAGGAATACAGTCTTAAAATGGGTCTGTACCTTAAGAAGACAAAGATCCTGACAACTGGCAAAATCAATAAGTTTATCATTGATGGAGAAGAAATTGAAATAGTTGACAACTTTAACTTACTTGGATCAACAATCAATAAAGAAAGGACTAACAGTCAAGAAATCCGATGATGTATTGATCTTGGTAGAATGGCTATGAAGGACCTAGACAAGATTCTCAAGAGAAGAGATGTCTCTCCCCATACAAAGATTTGACTTGTTCAGGCCATGGTATTTTCAATAATGGCATATAGATGCGAAGGTTGGTCATGAAAAAGATAGATAGGAAGAAAATTGATGCCTTTAAAATGATGGTGCTGGCGATGAATATTGTGTATATCATGGACTGCCCAAAGAATAAAGCAGTCAGTATCCCTTCCAACCACAAGAATAAACATCAAGAAGCGAGAACATGCTCCATGGTACACCAATGACCTTAGAGCGTCGCTCCTTCACTTACGTAAACTAGAGAGACACTGGTGCCATGCCCGGTCCCCTGAATCTCTACGTACATACACCTCTTATCTACAATCTCATCGAGCAATGACGATGGAAAAAAGAAAACAATACCATGCAGATATTCTAAAGCGATCGCTTAACAAACCCCATGATCTGTTCAGCATAGTTAAGTCCCTAACAGGTGACCCAGCTCCCGCCCAAACAACTATGCCTCACCCACAAGATTATGCAAACTACCTACAATCAAAGATAATCCAAGCCAACAAGTTATCAACCTGCACAATCTCCTCTACTACATGTAAAACTCCTCTACTCAAATTTTGCGAAGTATCCAATAAAGAAATACAAGATATTATCACATCCATTAATCTTACCACTGCCCCTAGTGACCCATGTCCAGCTAGTTGGATCAAAGAATTACGCCAAGAACTTAGTCCCGCTATAAGCAGAATCACAAACCAATCCCTCTCCATAGGATCTTTCCCACAAAGCCTGAAATTTACTTCAATCCGCCCATTATTAAAAAACAACAAACTTGATTCCTCCAAAGTTGAATCCTTTCGCCCAGTATCAAGCATCCCCCTACTCGCAAAAATCATTGAAAAGGTAGTTCAACGACAAATCCAACAACATATTGACAATGTAGCTCCACTGGATCCATCTCAACATGGCTTCAGAGAAGCTCATGGTGTCAACACCATCCTCACAACTCTCTTCAATGATCTAGTTACAGGACTTGATAACATCCGCCAGGGATTTGTCCTCATTTTCATGGATATTGCTGCAGCCTTTGATTCAGTCAACCATGAAACTCTGATACTTCGTCTTGTGGAGAAAGGAATACAAGGCTGAGCTATAGCATGGTGCAAGTCCTACCTATCTAACAGATGGCAACAAGTCAGAACAGGTCCCATGACTTCTGACCCATTCCCTCTCAATCAAGGTGTACCTCAGGGTTCATCCCTATCTACATTAATGTTCAACATATATATGCAACCAATTTGTACCCTAATCCACTCCTTCAACATCCAGTGCCTAGTCTACGCAGACGACGTCCTAATCTACTCACCATTCCTGATTGATCAACCTGACTTTTCACCTATATCAAGCTGCTTTGAAGCTGTATCACAATGGCTTACAACACAAAATTTAAGGATCAACCATAGTAAAACAGATGTCTTATTCCTCACCAAGAACCAGATGTTCTCCCCACCCCCCACATTAAAAGTAAACAATATTGAGTTGATAGCAAAATCAACTATCCGCTATCTCGGCATCACGCTTGACCAACGACTCGACATGTTTACACATGTGAAGAACATCACGAAAGCAATTTACCATAAGGTCCGGATACTACGTCACCTGCACCCCCTATTGGACTTTAATGACTACCGAACTATCTTCCAAGCCTTGGTGCTCCCACATCTAGACTTTGCAAATATTATCCTTCATGGCCTCCCTCAGTCAACACTAGGACCTCTTCGCCTTGCAATGAATGCTGCAGCAAGGGTACTTGCAGGTACATCAAGAGCTAAACATATAACCCCAGTCATGATGGATCTCCACTGGCTTCCACTTCAGGCTAGAATCCAGTATAAGTCCCTAGTACTAACATTCAAAGCCCTAAGGAACCAGATCACCTCACCCATCAGCAAACTCATTCAAAGACTGCCGTTCAACAGGATCAGGAGATCTAATCAAGCAAACACTCTAGAGATCCCCAACATTCTAACTAAGTGCAAAAAGGCTACTGCCAATAGAGCCTTCTCCTTATTTGCACCCATGACCTGGAATGCTCTCCCCATTGAGCTCCGTTCCACCCCAGACCTATTGTCATTTAGAAAAGCCCTCAAACAACACCTTTTCCTCATCCATTACCCAGAATCCAATCCCAGAAACAACCACCCATCCTCACATCCTACACCCTACTCCACCCCACCCAAAATCCAACACCATAAAGAAAATGACTAGCTCTACCACCATATCCCCTCTCTTATTTATTATTGGTATTGATCACACATCTTATTGATTAAACCTCTTATAAATATGTTGAAACCAAGCTATACTATATGTATGATTTCTCACCATACTCCATGAATAATTACTCTGTAATTAGTTACCCCTGTTACCTCCAGGTTATCTCGTCCATGTTCAATGTAAAAACTCAATTGTCGTGTGACATTGCAGTATGTTTTTTGTTCAATTGTAAACCGCACTGATTTTAATAGCGCGGTATATAAGAGAAGTAAATAAATAAATAAATAAAGTACTAGAGGAGTTCAAACCTAAGTTTTCCTTAGAAGCTCAGATGACAAGACATTGACTTTCATACTTTGGACACATCATGCAAAGAGAGAGATCATTGGAGAAAGACATAATGCTGGGCAAGGGAGAAGGTCACCGTAAAAGAGAAAGGCTGGCAATGAGATGAATCGATACAATAATAGCAGCTATGGATACCACTCTATCAACAATGAGCCGCTTGGCTGAAGACCGAACAAAGTTTAGGTCAACTATCCAGAGTCGCCAGGAGTTGACACCGACTTGACGGCACTTAAAAACAACAACAGCAATAACATCATTGTCATATTTACTGTTATATAGAGAGGACTTATTGGTAAGCTTTGAGCACAATATGAAAGATATGCAATATCAAGCATTATTAAATGAAGAAAGAGAAGTATTTATTTGGATTAAAAAATTGGAATTTTGAAAAATGATTTTGGATTGCCTGAAATCATGCACTGCATCTTTTCATCTATTAGTTTCCTTTCTCTTTGTTATCATTTTTGGAATGTTTTCTAGGAGTCTGTAAACAGAAAGATGTTTTTATTTTCATTTTATTGTTTTCCTTGTATTTCATATCACCAACATCATGTGTATTAAGACTAAACAGTGTGCCCAGACGTTTGGTGTACACTGAATAAAAATGAATGACTGCACATCCCTAATATTTTTGGGGTGTCCTGTCCTAGCCAAGGACACCCACTCTAAGCAATAGCTCTTTTAGGAAGCTCAGAGTGCCCTTGGTCAGGACATCTATGAGATCTGGTCTGGAGCCTGGTGATGACTCTAGAAATCTTTGACAAAAGAATAAGCAGGGACTGGGATGAGTTCAGGTTTTGGCTGTAAGTAGGATAATCTCTAGGCCTGACATCCTGTATAACTGAGTCCCGACTCACAGTGTCTGAAGCGTGGAATGCATGGATCAGATAGTAAGCTCTGTGGGGCAAGGACTGTTAGATTGTAAGATCTGTGGGACATGGACTTTCTCTCATGAGAATGTGTACAGCGCTGTGTATACCTAGTAATGCTATAGTCATGGCAAGTAATAGTACTAATAATTCTCATCCAGGAGAAACAATCAGATCAATATTCAGCCGCCATGATCAGCAGTTTTTTTTTAAATGAGGGCCATGGCAGTTAAGTACAATACATATAGGGCCCAATATTCATTTGGGCGGGTTATGCGCTGCATTGGCACATAGCCCTGGCCGCCGACCCCTAACCCTGGATATTCAGTGGGCAGGAGGATCAAGAAAGGGATGTATAGCACAAACCTGCTGCAGAGCCAGAAAGGAACCCTTGCCCATAGAGCTATCCTGCAAGGCAAGAAAATTGATTTCATCACATACTTCAGGGAAATGTGGTGTGATCCCTCAAAGACAGACAAGGTCTGTTGGTGGTGCAGAGAACCACACAGCGATATAGTCATTGAAACAACGACCCCACATACTCATTGAAAACTCAGTAGTAGGTTTTAGCTAGGTTAGAGTTATGACCACCACCGGACTCAATCCGCTGCCTCCACTATTCCCACATACACACTGGAGCACACACACACACACATTGGATCACTCCCAGAGCACTGCTTTACCAGCTGGTCTCATCGGCTCTCTCTTCACATGCTGGTTTCCTTTGTTTCCTGCATTGAGCACACCGGAGCCCGTAGGAACTCTGCTATAGCGTGGAGGTAAGCTCCTCCCATACTGCCGGCACTCCACACTGGCAGTACTGCACCCATAAAAGCAAGCAGCCTCCAAGGCATGCCTGCACCAGAGGGCCTGTTGGTGTGGCCCTTAGGCAAGGACCGTGGTGAAGGATGGGACAATGCTCAAAACAACCAATCACCTCACATCCAGGAACCAAGAACAACTTGGAGAGACAACAAATGCTAGCACCAACACTCATCCGTGAGCATGTTCAAAGAAAACCATATCTCAAGGAGGTGCTGTCCACCTATTCGAACATGCCATGCTTCCAATATACCTAATATTATATTAGCGATTCTCCTACTCACCTCAGCACACAACCAGCATACCCAAATTGCACCTCAGCCATGGCCCGGCATCGCCCCCCACATACCATGCCTGCGCAACATGCACAGAATTCACACCACCTTATACATATTCTGAACCCCCCCAATCATGCAGCCATGCCTTCAACCAACACCCCGCCCCCATGCACACACTCTGTTGTGCACTCATCAACTCTTGCTCAATCAGAAACAAAATCCCTACCATCAGAGACCTACTTTCATCCTGAGATCTTGATATACTCTGCATAACAGAGTTATGGATCATGGAAACGGACAACGTACTACTGAACCAACTTACACCAACCAGATACGCCATCTACCACTGTGCTCAATCAAAATAGAGGGGTGGAGGTGTGATGGTCTTAGCCAAAACCAACCTTAAATTCTGATACCATTCAACCAAAAGCACAAACAAAACGGACATCCTCACCATAACCAACAAACAGATAACCATCAGCCTCTTTTACAGAACACCAACCACTACCTCTCAAACATCCTGGACAGCATACTCACAGCCTTGAATATCAGCAAAGACCTCCTAGTCACTGTTCCCTCTAAGCTGTGCACGTGTGTGCGCGCACACACCTCACCGAGTGAGCGCACATACTTTACAACAGAGCGCACAAAAATTACAGCTCTGATTCTGATAGAAAACAACACAGACGTCTTAAAATTTAAAAGTTATGATTGTAATTACTAGAAATTTCCCACTTCATTTAGTAATCGTCTATTTTCATTTAATTTGATTAAAATCAGTGTGGTGTACATACTGTATTCTGACGTGTAGTCAAATTTTAAAGTATATAACTCTGAGTGTTATGTGGCGCACAAAAATTTAACCTTCTTTCAAAAGCTGCACACAGCTGATATTTTATGTGCACACAGCCTACAGAAAATTAGAGGGAACATTGCTCCTAGTCCTAAGAGACTGTAACCTCTGTGATGGGGCCCGTGGATAGAGCCCTCTAACCCTATGTAGGCGGTTGCCTAGGGTCAGTAAAATAAGTATTCTGCTCTTGCTATGAAATAACAGAGTCTCTCAGAGCAAAAAGTGAATAAGGAAAATAAGATGGGTTTTATTCCCCGTCCCGCTCGGACCATCAACAAGATCAAAAACTCCAGATACAAGCAATAAACAAAAATGGTAACAGCAAACTTCTGTTCCTTTGTTAAATTCACAAAGTTCCTTTTGTTACTTAATTAAGCAGAATGGTTGCACTTGTAACAAATGCTACAGTCCATGGGCATTGGGTCTGGAAGGCAGCTGCTATCTTCCCACAGCATACCCTCTCCGGCACTCCCCAAGCTCTCAATATCACACTCTTCCTGTGTGGTATATTCAGGCACGTCCCCTTGTGATAAATCACTACAGCTTTCAGTGAAGGTTCCTCTCTCCCCAGGTTTATACCTGTCTGGCATGAAGTAGATTCTCTCTGGGGTTTCCTCCCAAAGTAAAGGTTCTGAGTACCTTTTCTTCCTGCCTCTATTCTCAGGACCACGCCCTTGGCATGCATATGTTTCAAACCTTTCTTTATAAGAACAGGGATGCCTCCTTTTATCCTTAAGGATTGTCTTGGCTCTTGGCTTACAATGTCCCTTCTCTCTAGCCTCCCAGGCTGGCTGTGCAGTAGCAAAGTTAGTATCAGCTTTACAGCTATTTCTCAATGTGCAAGTATGTTTGGAGTTCCCATCCCCCAACACTCTCCTTCTGAACTGACCTGTGCTTATTGCTGGCACATACCGGTCTCCTGTATGATAGGACACTCCTGGCTTCTCCTGAGGTCTGTCTCGGGTGGCGTACCTTCTCCCAGCACAGCTTGCCTCAAACCTTTTCTCCCGAGTGCTGTAGCTATCTTCACTTCCTGGTTCTCCGATAGCAACCTTTTCTCCCAGCACTCCTCTGGGGTTTCTGCTCAGCTGTCTGTAGCCACACCTCCTGCTGCTTTCTCTTGCTACGTCATCTGCTCTGGGCCCACCTGCTATTCCACCTCCTGTGCTATTCTTAGCACTCCCTCGTATTGGTGAATGTAGGTGTGTCCATTTCTGTCCTCCCGGGCTTGAGCTCTCACTCTGGCTTTTGCCCTCCTTCTTTCTCCACTGACTGGAACCCTGTCTTATGTGATCCCCAGCCCTGCACGTGACGTGGGGATTTGCAATCAGGTGTTCCTGATGAGCTTTCTGCTTGGCACGTCGTAACAGTTTTCCCTGCTCAACTGTTTCCCTAAGCCTCGTGTCTCTTTGCATAGCTGAATCTAAGGTAAGCTCTTCTTTTATCTGCACTTCCATGGGCTGTGTATCCTCTGCTGCACCACACCTCCCATCGTTACAACTGCACCATGCCAAGCAAAGTCAGCAATGGACCTCTACCAGCTCATACAAACATCCACACTTGAAAAAGGCAACACCCTTGACCTGATGTTCTTCAACAACCATACAACCAAAACTGGTTCCCCTTGTGCCATTCAAACTGAACTAATGCCATGGTCTGACCACAAACTGATCCGCTTCTCCCTCCCGCAGGCCAACTCCTTCAATCACTCCTCCCAACAACAAGCAGATTCCTACTTTATACAAGATGCCCTTCCACAGCTATTAACCAACTTAACGACCCCCACATACTTATTGAAAACGGGTACCATATCATGGAAAAAGCTGCAACTGCAACCACTACCTCCACATATGCACACAAGAAGCAACAAAAAACCCCATGGTACACACCAGACCTACGTACCCTGAAAATGCAACTATGAAAGTACGAACAGAAATGGCATAAAACCAAGAACAATGAAGACAGATACAACTACCTACAACTCCTCAATGACTATCGTATCACAACAGCCAAGGCAAAGTGTGAAAATTGGACCAAAACTCCTCAATCAACCACCCAAGAGAACTCTTCAATATCATAAAACAATTGACAAAAACACCCTGCACTGACAACCAAGACATCACAATCACCCCACAACAGTTGGCACCCCACTACAAACAACTTCACCCCAACCTGAACCACCCCTCCCCCACCCTGACAAAATCAACCACCCAAACTCTTGGTCCTCCTTTGACAGCATCAACATGGAACAAATTGAAAAATCATCTCATCTCTACACACAACTACCTCACCCCTTGCCCGGTCATATGGATCAAGGCCACCAATAAGAAACGTAGCCACACTCTCGCTGAAATCACCCAATTAGTACTCCAATAGGGCAACATGCCCCAAGACCAAAAACTCTCCTCCATATATCCAACACTGAAGAAATCAGAACTAGATCCCTCTGACCAAGCTTCATACAAACCCATAGCCAGCCTACTCTTTACAGCCAAGATCATTGAAAAAAAGCCATCCAACCTCAGTTCCAAGACTATATTGACAGGAATAACCTACTTGACTCACAACAACATGGATTCCAGCTTCTTCATGGAGTAGAAACCCTACTAACCACCCTAGTCGACACATTGACAAAAGGAATACAAAACACCAACTAAGGATTCCTACTGATCTTCTTGAATATATCCTCAGCCTTTGACACCGTGAACCACCACATTCTCCTGCAACATCTATGTTCCATCGGAATCCAAGGTACAGTCCTCCAATGGTTCAGATTCTACCTGACCGACAGACATCAACAAATAAAATTGGCCCAATCACCTCCATCCCATACAAACAAACACAAGGAGTCCCCCAGGGATCCACCCTCTCTGCACTTCTATTTAAGATTTACCTCTATATACTCATCAGATCCCACAACTTCCATGTCTAAGCTGATGACATCATGCTTTATGGTGAATTAAACACACAACAACCATCCTACTCTGCCCATCAAGAATGTTTTACTGATGTCTGCAACTGGCTGAAAAACAACAACCTAGCAATCAACTACAAGAAAACCCAAACCCTATTTATAATGAAAGACAAAACATTCTCGTCACCCCCCCCCCCCCCAAATACAATAACCCTGAACAACACATCAATCAAGAACCAGATGGAAGTCAAATACCTTGGAATCACCCTAGACCAACACCTCACCTTCAAGACCCATATAAGCAAAGTCCATGCAACGCCTCTGGCCACTCCTAGAACCAACAGATTTCCACTTGTCAATGCAAGCTGTAGTCTTACCAGACCTCAATAACTGCAACTTGATCTATCAGGGCCTCCCACAAACCACGCTACTCCTCCTGCATACTGCTCTCCACACAATGGCACACATCTTCCAAGGAGCATCAAGACTGGACCACATTACACCCTTACTCATGCAACTCCACTGGTTGCCACTACTGAGCCGTATAACATACAAAACCCTCCTCCTAACTTACAAAACCATCCACTCCGACCTCCCCCCACTCACCTCTACACCTTGCTGCAAACCCCCCAGCCAAACAGGTTGAGATGCACCTCCCCATGATGGACCATTCCCCATGCTAGAACCAAATTCAATCAACAGGCCTATGGACGAGCCTTCCAACTTTACACACCTTCATTCTGGAACAAGCTACTGGACCCGCTAAGAAACATCATTGACCTCAGCACCTTCAGGAAGCACCTAAAGATACACCTCTTTGCTGAACATTTCACCCCATCACGTAACCACGCCTCCCCCACTTAAAGATACCCCCATGCACACTGCTCACTGTATTTAGTTAACCACCCTGTATATAGTTATCTAACCCCCTAATTATCAATTGAATGCTGTATATAGTAAAATTGTTCCACTGTAACTACTATCTATTTTGTTTCATGTACACCGCTTTGACCTGGAGAAAGGCAGTATATAAAACCAGCTAAAAAATAAATAAATAAATAAAATGATCAATGAAAGAAGCAATGTGTGAAAATGAAGATGATGGTTGAAGGAGTTGAGCAGCTCTGGGTTCTCGTAATGAAGCAGTGAGTGAGTTGAATCATAGGAGTGAATGAATTTGGTGATCTGACTCGGCTGTCATTCCAGGAGAGAGTAATCCCGCCAGAGCAGCAAAAGAAGACAACCCCTTGGAGTTATTTCTTTTCTATCATGCAAAAAAACGATGACTCCTCTAGGACAAGAATAGAGTCCACTAATAAAATAGGGCCCAATATTCTAAAGGCAAGACCTGTAAGCCATGTAAATGCCGCTGAATGGGATATTTAATGGCACTAAAACAGTTAGTGCTGCTGAATATCCCTAAGTAATGCCGCTGTATGCCCCACTGCTAACCACTTAGCATCGGGGCATGTTGCGGGCAGCGACAGTCACTACCTGGGTAGCGGTGATATTGCACCATTACCTGATTAGTGACCTGCTGGTAAATCTAGGCGAAGCAAAAACTGGCCTAGTTTTACCTACGGGAGCTAACCGGGTAGCGGTGCAATATCGCTGCTACCCCGTTAGCTTCTGCAGCATAGGAGGCAGTGTGGTGACCCTGGATATTCAATGCCGAGGCTGCATATAACCCTAGCATTGACTATCTGGGGTTAGAGGTTGGCAGCAATGGCTATGCACCATAGCGGCGCATAGCCGTCCCAATTGAATATCTGGCCCACAGTGTACTTTTGGAATTCTGGACACAAAATTCAAACTTCTATTTCAAAAGGTGTGGCATCTTACAGACAGCTGATCTGTGTCCCAGAAGAGTGCAGCAGAGAGAGGAGCTTGGTGTGAGGGATTGGTGAGCCAGAACCAGGAGGAGCTGTGGACGGCCGGTGGTGACTCTGCCCCTTACCCCCACAACATCACCAAGCCTGCTAGGAATTTAAAAGCATGCTGCAAGGGGTGGATGAGTGGAGTAGAATCTTGCAGACAGCTGGTCTGTGCCCCACGAGAGTGCAGCAGAATGAGGGGCTTGGCATGAGGGATTGTTGAACCAGAACCAAGAAGAGCTATGGATGGCTGGTGCTGACTTCACTCCCCCCCCCTTCCCCTCCTCCAACAACTTCATCAAGTTTGCTGGGACTTTAAAAGCACACTGCAACCCATGTGGCCATGGGTAAGTGTCCGAAGAGGCAAGTGACCAAAGAGGCATGCCCCTTCAATGTCAGCTTAGGGCTTATTGAGGCTATCTAGCCTTTATTTGTTATGCCTAAAGGATCATATAAGCATAAGAACATGGGAAAAATATCTTCATCAGCTGCAGCTTCAACTCCCAAAGTGTAGAACCCGATGGACAAACATTTGTTAGCAAGTACACAGGCTTGGTCTCCAGCTACTAGCTCCATGTCCTCTCCCTCCTCGCTTGGGGCTTCTTTGAGCCGTATTTCTAGGATTCCACCCTCTCCTCCAGATTGGACATACATCCTCACTAAACCCTGTTCAGAATGACCCCCATAATGTATGAGGGTGGTGAGCAAGGGCATAGACATGGTTAACGAATTTCTCCTCTCCACTTACACAGAGTCAAGTACCATTGGAAGAGCTGTACAGAACTTCATCCTGATTTCCTAGTTCACTGACTGGAAAGTGTTAGTATTTATGAGGTGCTCATGAATATTCACTGCTGCAAGCTCTGAGGATTCCATATTTTAATAATCTGGGTCTCTGCAGCTATCTCCTGCATACAGATAAATTACAGTCACATGGCAGTATGGAGAACAGAAAAGAGTATTATGGCTGGAGGGCATGATACCAGCCACTGAGTCTGTAGTCCTTCCACTGATGATGTTAAGTGTCAAAATGAGACACAAAGGAGCAGATCAACCTGCACCAAAAACTCCAAATCCAGTAAGAAATGTAAATGTGAATCTCTCAAATTGTGCATGCCCTGTTGCAATCCCTTCTAGTTGATGAGAAGGGGTTTTTTAACAATTTTATAGAGGTCACCAGATTATTCATGGTCATAAGGAACAAGCTGAGATAGCCCTGCTTTTGCCCTATTGCCTTTATGGACTTGTAGTTCTGATTTTCCTAAGAAAATGCCTGCAGTGGGATAAACTCTGGGTTGGATGAGGGAATTATCCAATAACCCTCATTTTATGGGGCCACAGCCAGAGGTGTAGTGCTGCTGGGACAGTCGGTATTGGGTGGTCTCTGCCAAGGGCAGAGCAGTTCAGTAGATAGAGCTGTGCTCACTAAGAATATGCTTTAGGGGGGTTGCACTGAATATTTTTGTTATCTTTTTTCCAAAATGAAATGAAAAATGTCTACCCCGTCCCTGCCACATTTAAATTCTCCTCCCCAGACCTCCCTCAGTTCCCCACCTCCTCCCTCTCCATTCCTTCTTCTTACCATGCATAATAGTCTCCAGGCAAGAGGGATCCTCTTTCACTCCTACCACAGCAATTATACTGGCAAATACAAGGCCTGGGCTAGTTTGTTGTACAACTAGTCCAAGGCCAGCACCTGCTCTATAAAATGTGGCAGGGCAGAAACAAAATGGGATTGTTCCTGCCCAAATACTACTATGTTCTTCCGCCTCCTCCTCCTACTTACTACTTATCATTTGTATAGTGACACAAGGTGTACGCAGAGCTGTAAATATAGATGTAAGAGAGAGTACCTGATCGTTGATATTAGAACTTACAATCTGATCTAGATGAACATCACAAAACTGGAGACTGGAGTATGGTAAGATATACATAAGTGTTGAACAAGAGAGTGAGGGGCACCGGGATCAAAAAGCAGCCTTGAAGGGGTAGATTTTTAGCTTGGATTTGAATAGTGCTAGAGAAGCAGCCTGATGCGCTGACTCAGATAGTTTGTTCCAGGCATATAGAGCAGCAAGGCGGAATGAACAAAGTCTGGAGTTGGCAGTGACAGAGAAGGGCACAGATAAGAGGGGTTTGCCAGAGGAGTGAAGTTCCCGAGGAGGGGTGTAGAGTGAGATAAGAGAGAAAAGGTAGTGAGGAGCCACAGGATGAATGCACTTGTAGGTCAGTAGGAGAAGTTTGAACTGGGTGTGGAAATGGACAGGGAGCCATTGAAGTGACTTGAGAAGAGGAGTTATATGAGCATAGACACACTGGCATAAGATAAGCCATGCAGATGAGTTTTGAACAGATTGAAGGAGAGAGAGATTACTCAGAGAAAGGCCAGTGAGGTGCAGGTTGGGAGGTGACTGGAGAGTGGATAAGGGTCTTAGTAGTGTGTTCAGAAATGAAGGAACAAATTTTGCTGATGTTCTAAAGAAGCATCAGGTTTTAGCTATCTGTTGGATGTGTGCAGAGAAAGAGCAGAGTCAAAGATGACCCGAAGGTAGTGAGCTGAGGAAACAGGAAGGAAGTGGGAGGTGGGTTTACGGGGAAAAATAAGCTCAGTTTTGGCTATGTTCAATTTCTGACAACGGTGAGACATCCAGGCAGCAATACTGGATAAGCAGGCAGAGATATGAGCCTGGATTCCTGGGGAGATTTCAGGTGCAGAGAGGTAGATCTGCGAATAGTCAGCATAAAGATGGTACTGAAGACCAAGGAAGGAGACAAATGCACCAAGGGATTGAGTGTAGCGAGAGAAAAGGAGAGGTCCCAAGCCTGTGTATGGGGGGCAAATGGGGGTTAGAGGGAGGTGTGGGGGGTTGTGCAGATAAAATATCACATTTCAAAATTTCTTTCATTTTGGAAATGGAAGAAAAATGAACAAGATGCTGTTTTATTGTTTCATTTTGTTTCCATCCTCTTGCCTTCTCCCATGGGCTTCATGAGTCTCTGTGGCTCTCCACTAACCTTGTAAGCCTTCATGACCCCCCCCCCCCAGCCTTAGTGCTAATTCTCCCTGGATTCCCCCTACCCTATTTCTGCTACCTCACAGATTTTTGGGCAGGGACAATCTCCATGCAGCTCCTGCCATACCACTGCTAATTTTCAAAGTGGCACCAGCTGACCTGAGGTCAGCACCATTTTCTTATAAGCAAATTCTGAATGGCCCTCCTCAAACCTCCTCCCCCCACCAGTCAGCAGGCAGGAGCAATGCTTATTGCTTCTACTTCCAGTGTCACCATCTTGGAAAATGGCAGTGCTCGACATCCAGCAGTCATCAGAACATACTGTTAGGAATCAAGGGGCTGCTATTTTACCAGGTGACAATGGAAGAAGAGGATGTCATAGGGCGCTTCTCAGGACCAGGTAAGTATTGCTGCTGCATGGAGGGGGTGGGCCTCAGATTTTGGGAGACTCTCTGGCATAGGTCCTCCTTTGTGAAGTGCCTGGGCCAGGAGTACTATGGTCTGGGGTGCCAGAGAAAGTTTTTCCTTGATCAATGTAGAGCTGCTGCTCAGGACAAATCTGGGGTTTTCTACACGCAAAGGAGCTGCTCTTTCAGTGAGCTACAGCATTTCCCTGAATCATCTTCCTGCAGCAGTACCAGGTCTTCAGAGCTTCCATCAAGGTCTTCTCCTTCGTATTTGTCATGTTTTTCTTTTAAGTTTATTTTACTAATACATTAATTCAGTTATTGGCTCAACGATGATCTTTAGCGACTGGTCACTCCTACAATTGCTGCTCTCTCCGCCTGCCTGCCTTGGTGCTGTGACGGTCTAACCTGGCTTGCTGACTGCATTCAAGCAAATCATGGGCTTATGGTTTGGATGCATGTGGCACCTACGCTCACGTCTTTCTGCCTTCTCGCTGCCATTCGCCTGATTACTGCTTTCTTTGCCTGCCTTGGAGTTCTTTGCTGTCTTCTTTTTCTGCAGCTCTGAAATATAAGGCTCAGCTACCAAATCCAGTGTACTGGTTCATCTATGATTTGCCTTTCAATGCCTCCTATCTGCATTTTTCTGTTGTCCTTGCCACAGTTGTAACCATTATGTGCTGCTACCTGCCTGAGTTCCTGTAGCAGCTATTGGTGCAATCTCAACTCCAAAATAAAGGGCTGTTGATTTCGGGTTTAGCTTTTTAATTCTACCTAGCTTTAATCTCAGTATACACTCCAGAGAAAAGGTGCCATTATTACTGGTAGCACATAATGTCACAAAATGATATCAGAGGTCAAGTAAGACACAGTGTTGTCTCCTTCAATCTTTTTAAGTATCCGTCAAGACTGCTCCTCTGAGATGTTCATCTCATGGGATTTAAGCTCTGTGAAAATCTTGATCCCTTGTAGCAGAGCCCCAAAATGTATTACATATGTGGGTGTGGCTACCAGGATGGACGCTGATGTCACGGAGAGCCACCACATTTCTAAAATAATGACTACACCACTGCAGAGGTCTTCAGTCATCTTTCCCCCAGTCAACAAATAGGGGAGGGGAAAGCCACATTGGAACCATATGAGAAGCCACAACCCCAGTGCCCATTTTTTGTGCAAGCTGTTGTAGGTGAGACCATTGGGAACATCTTGAAAAAGAACCTCTCTGTCCTCCCAATAAATAGACTGATTGCCCTGGGAGAAACAAGCTAAAGCAGAACACATGATAAAATTAGTAATAGTTTCCAGGTTGCAAAGTGAGTGACAGAGGTGGGGCTGGAATGTGGGACCCAGCACTCATAGCTCTGTGTCCTCGCTACCAGGCTATGATAACCAACTTTCACAGGTTTCTTTGGAGAGATATGCTCATACTGAAAGCTGTGTGGTGGGTAAAAAGATATCACATGTCATAAATGAAATTGGTCTTGGTGACCTTTTTGCAAGACAAAGCAAAAAAAAAAAATAGTATCCTTTAAAAAAATTCAGCCTCCATTTATGACTCCCCTTCCCTAGATGGCATATCCAGGCTGCTATGTGGACCCTTGATTTGCAGAGGACTGAAATCTACTCTTTGGTGACTAAGGATTAACACGGTAGTGAAATCATTGTTGCTCTCTCTCTGGGCCTGGACACACCACCTCTGTGGTATAAACAGGTCCAACTGGCCCCAATGAATGGGGAGTCTAAACTCAGTTCCTTCAGATCACAGTTTACAATGCTGCATGTCCACTTTTGTTAAATTAAAGATGAGGAACATTCTACTTCAAAATCATTTTTTATTATGATTATTATCAGTATAAACAGAAACATAACCCAGAAACATTACATCAGCCGTAAAGACACAACAGCAATTGGGTACAATATAGAAACAGCAAGATCAATTGGAGCATCCCAGAGGTGCCCCAGGAGCTTACAAATGTGCACACCCCGTCCCCCATCCTCCAACAGGCAAACACGGTTCCCAAATGTATATCTGCGTGTAAACAATAGAGAAGAGCAAATGAAAAGTAACTATAGGAAAGAAAAGAAAGTATCAACAGAGGAACTGTGGACTGAAAAGAACAATAAACAGGAGACCAGCAATGTACTTATTAAGGACCAACTGTGTCACACATGTGCCAGCCCTCTGTATCCCCCCCCACCCCACCCCACCCCACCCCTCCCCCCCCATCCACCCCACCCCTCCCCCCCCATCCACCCCCCCTACCCCCCCTCCTCCATCCCCCCTACCCCCTCCTCCATCCCCCCTCCTCCCTCCCCCCTACCCCCCCCCCCATCCCCCCTCCTCCAGCCCCCCTCCCCCCCCCTCCTCCACCCCCCCTACCCCCCCCCCTCCTCCATCCCCCCAGGTGCCCGGACCCAAAAGTGCCGCAGGGTAGAATAGAAAGATACGATAGTAACATACGATCCCAGGGGAGAGAGCCCCCCCCCTCTCCCATGCGACCAACATAACTGTACAGATAGCCACCCAGTGAC
This sequence comes from Ichthyophis bannanicus, assembly GCA_033557465.1. NCBI lineage: Eukaryota > Metazoa > Chordata > Amphibia > Gymnophiona > Ichthyophiidae > Ichthyophis > Ichthyophis bannanicus. The sequence continues at coordinate 178,208,784 of CM066044.1, forward strand.
AGCAAGGCACAAGCTAAGTGTTTAACACTGCGCTGCGCTCCTGGGTAGATAGGGTGTTAATGAGCGGTAGCCAAATCTTAAGGAACCGCTCCCACTGACTCCCCCCTACCTGCTTAGCAGTGAGCTTTTCCATATACATCAAGTTTATCAGGGATTTCCGCCATGCCTCCAAATGTGGGGATGTGTTCTCGAGCCAGCCGCCCAGCAAAACCCTCTTGACCAGTAGAAAGCCCCGGTCAAGCAAAGCTCGGTGGTGAGCTGGAGGCACAAAACCCTCCCCCATCCAACAATGAAAGAGACACACTTGCCACTGCTCAAAATCCCCCAAAGCCAGCCATTCTCCCAGTTGGGCAATCACTTGCTGCCACAGACATTGAACTCTAGGGCAGACCCAGAACTTATGGAGCAGCGTCCCCTCAGCCCTCTGGCACCAGCCACAAAGGGAGGTATCCCGTAAACCCACCTTATGGGCCCACTTATCACTGGCATAGGCCCTCCACAAAAATTTATACTGCATCTCCTGTAAGTACAGCCACACGGCACCCCTAGGGATCCGCTCAAAAGCAGACCGCAAGACCTCCACTGTCAAACCGAGCAAGCCATCAGCAGTCCAACACTGGACAAGAGTCTGGAGGTAGGTATCATCAACCTGCGGGCAGAGACGTTGCCTCCGCTCCTCCCAATCTAAGAGAGCTTTCTCCACCCAACCCCCCAGCAGCTTACGCGGATCTTTCGTGCTCAACAGGGTAGAACCGCTTCTCCGCAAGTGATCGACATAGTGTCGCAGTTGGAGATAACCATAGAAATCCCTTTGATCCAACCGATAAGCCTGGCTCAGATCCCGGAAACTCACCAAGGCTCCCCCCTCTGTTCTACCCACATCCCCCAAACACACTAACCCTTTCTGCTGCCACACATGGACATTCTAAATCCATGCAGGATACCTGGTTGCAGCTACACTGCCAGCTCAACTTCCCTCTTCATCCCTGGGTTGGACTTTTTAGAGGTGTCTTTGGAAACTATAAGGAGATGGAAATTAAATACCATGTTTAGGGGCAAAATGAATGAATGAAAAGCCAGCCATCCCTGTCCAGCAAGGGCTAGTTACATTTGGGTGCATGCAGAGACAATAGCTCAGTCCCATAAGACAGAAGGAAGATGGCTGATGACCATGGTAAGACATAGACAATATTTCCCTCCAGCTCACTAGTAAGGCAGATAGGTAGACGCTGATGTATAAGAGAAAAGGGGAGCACTCAAATATAAGGAATACAAATGGGTGGGTGAAATAACTGATTCGGAAGTCTTTTAGACAGCTGATCAAGAAACTGTTGATCCAATTCTACAATTGCTCTCTTGTTGCATGAATTCTGACAAGGAGTGACAGCAATGACCCAGAGGCGACATTGTTGCAGTTTCCCCCAGGTAACATCCCATGTAAACGCAGCAGCTCCAAAAAGCCCCCTGCCCTGACGGCACAAATGCCATGGGCTCATGGCAGATGTTAGTATACCCGTCCTCCTGCCTCCAAGCTGGGTGGAGGAGAACAGATGGGTGACTGAGATGTCTTCTCATCTGCCTAAGATGCGACATCCCAGCCTGGCTACCACAGGCAGCAAAAAGAGATCCGATTACACTCCAGCCCACCATCTTGTGCTCCTGGACTTGCTTCAGGATACCTGCTACTGACCTACGCTAGCAGCACATTACTGTCACGCTATGCGCAAACTAGTCCCAGAAGGCGAAGAGCCAAGAGTAATTGAGCTACTGTACAGCGCGCCCCTATGCTGGTCGTCCTTCAATCCTCCGCCCCTCTGTACCGTGATGAGACGCTTTTGAAATACACTCGTGCTACTGCCCGGAGATCTCCCTCGCCTAGTAGTAATGCGCACTGCTGCTACTCACTTACAAACACATGCAAACCTATGGGCTGCCCTCTTCCTGAGGCGGCCTCCCCTCCCCTGCCCGCAGCGCCGCGATTGGCTGCCTCCTTCTCGCTTCCCCTCTCCGGCTCATTGGCATTCGCCTCTGCATCCCGACTCCCGAGCTGCTCGTACAGGAGATGCTTGAGTAGTGTCTGCGACGAGTTCCCTGACGATTCTCCCCAGTGCCACTGGAGTAAGGGGGGAGCTACGATCCATGTGTGTGCGCGCGCGGATATGTGGGTCTGCTGCTATGTGTGTGTGCCCGTGTACATGCGTGTATGTGCCTGCATGCGTGTGCACCCTCGTTCTCTTCCTCTCGCCTGCTCGCTCGCTTTCATTCACTCCTTTTTGCTGAAATCCGAGTGGTAGAGCGGAATCCACGGCGTGCTGTACCCAGCCTGCTCTTCCCCCTGCCTGCAGTCAGCCCTCCCAGGCAGGTATATGGAGAGAAGCTCTTTGCTACAGCTCATCCAGGAGCAGGTGAGTGCACGGATCGTTTCCACGGCAGCCGAGGAGCGCAGGCATACGTACAGGGGAAGGCAGGGGTAGAGGGGCTGAGCCGGGCTGTGGGCTACCGGCGGCGTTCTGTGGAACCATGCGTCTGAACCGTCTCCAGAGGCCCAGAGCAAGGACTGTTCTTTGAGACCGAGAGAAACGAGAAGGGGAGTTAAGTGCCTGTTAAGCAGCTGCAGGCAGTGCATGGCCTGTAGTAGCGAGGGGGGAGACCCAGGTGTTCTCGTCTGCTCTGGCCCCAGCAGTGTAGTGCTGGAGAGGGAGGTTTCCCAGTGAAAACCCAGCCACGATATTGCAGCGCTCTCACATCACAACTTTTCTGTTACTTGGTTATCTTTAGAGAGAGGAATCATCTGCTTTATTTATTGTATGTTTGCACTGTTTTGGAATAAAAGGCATGTGCTTTTTGTTACAAGCACTTCCCTGTGTTTAAAACCCTTCTGTCACTTGTTTGTGCCCTGCATTTCTGCTCGCCCCAGAGTTGCTTCAAGGTGTTGGTGCCATAGGCAAAGCTTTATGTCCCTCCTGGCTGTCAGGATCTATTTTTTTTTTTAGCTTTGAATGCCCTGCTCTTTGCCTCCCCCTAGAAGTTGCTGCCCTGACAACTGACTAGTTTGCCTGATGGTTGCGCCAGCCCTAGGTTTAGGTATACTAGAGTGAGGTCTGCATGGGTTTCTGAAGACGATCAGGACAGCAGCACCTCTGATTTATTTAGCTTCATAGGACTGAGAAAGAGCAGTCATGAGGGATAGGCTTAAAGTAAATATAATTCTTTCTCAGAGTTCAAGGTGAGTTACATTCAGGTACTGTAGGTATTTTCCTGTCCCCGGAGGGCTTACAATCGAAGTTTGTACCTGAAGCAATGGAGAGTTAAGAGGAACTATCACAAAATGGAAATATTTCCGGATATGCGGAAATATTTCTTTACGGAAAGAGTGGTGGATCCGTGGAATAGTCTCCCAGTGGAGGTGGTAGAGATGAGGACAGTAACTGAATTCAAAAAAGGATGGGACCAACACAGAGGATCTCTAAAGGAAAAAAGGGGACTGTTGCAGTGGTTGATATGGAAGGACAGACTAGAGAGGCCATGTGGTCTTTTTCTGTCGTTAAGTTTCTAAAACTTTAAACAATAATGTATCAGTTCTGAAATAAAATTTAGAATCAATAGCAGCGGGAGCTTAATTATTTTAATTGCCAGTTGAATTATCCAAAAATATTTTGCTGATATTGATGTCATTATTGCCTAAAATGGTAGGATTGCTCTGGAAGCTCCAGCTGATGATTTCAGGTTCTCTCTGGAGGTGTACACGTATCTTTCTTTGGGGAGATGAATGACTGATAATGGGATTTCTCTGGGTGTGGTTTTAAATGTGTATCTTTGTGCAATGAATAAGCCTTTTTTAGGTTCTTGCATACGTATTTTTCCTGATATGTCATGGCACACTCAGAAGCAATGACAGGGGTTCCTGACTTTATGGGCCAGGACCCAGTCTCCGGGCTTGAAGTTTGTGCTTAGATTTCCTTGTGTGTGTGGTGATGCATGATGATAAGATGTTTACTTTCTTTGAACCTAAGTTGTTGGCTGATTTTCTTTCGCCTAGGGAAGGTGTAAATGCCCTCTCTTCATTTCCACAGCTGCCACTGTAGTGATCTTTGGGGGGGGGGGGGGGGTTTTTTTTATGGAGAATGTGCCCTTTGGTTAGCGGTTTTTTTTAAAAAAAAATTTTAAATACTATTTCCAGTTACTTGGATCTCTTTTTATACTTGTGGGCTGCTACTTGTCATATATTTTCTTTGATGTATTTTGAGAAATATAACTTTCCTATGCAAGTCTTGCTTTTTTTTTTGGTGAAAGCTATATTACAAAATTGAAGGACAGACTAGATAGGCCATATGGTCTTTTTCTGTCATCATATTTCTATGTTTTATGTTTCTAAATTTCATAACTAAATATAAAAAAAAAAAGAACTGGTGGAAAGTACCTGTGACCTTTGCACCCATTCACTCCAAGCCTGCATTAATTTAGGAACAGACACTTATGCCCGTTACTCGAACCAGACGATTTCTACACCATTTACCAAGCCCTTATCATTCCTCATTTTGATTATTCAAACTCCATACTACAAGGACTCCCCCGATCCACCTTGAACCCCCTGCAACTTGCCATGAACAGTGCAGCACGGGTACTCTTCGGAGTCTCCAGGAGAGAGCGTATCACACCCCTCCTGAAACAGCTGCACTGGCTCCCCATTCAAGCCAGGATCAGTTTTAAGACCTTGTTGATGACTTTCAAAGCTACCAAGGGGCTCTCCTCCTCCTCTCTATTTGACCTCATCCAACCACTTGCACCTAACAGACTAAGAAGAACCGCAGAGACCAATATGCTATCAATACCGAAAGATATGACAAGCTGCACCAAAACAACATCTGACAGAGCCTTCAGACTCTGCGCCCCAAGCCTGTGGAACACCCTACCACCACATATCAGAGCAATCCCCAACTTGAGCCAGTTCAGGAAGGCCCTGAAACATTTCCTCTTTATCAAATATCTCACTGACAGCTCTGAACCCCAGTCACACTCGAATAGTGCGTCCCCAACAATGTAAAACACCAAACAGAATCCGTTCTCATTCAACTTCATATGTATATAGTTTACCTTGTTCACCAAGTTCCATTTCCTGTTCAGTGTAATGACCAGACATATGTATATTGTCGGATGTTGTTGTTCTATGTAAACCTCGCTGATCGCAAATAGTGCGGTATATAAGAAATGTTAATAAATAAAAAAAAATAAATAAAAACTGTCTAGGGTACCAAATTTTGAAGATACCCAATACCTGGTCTTACAGGAGTCTGATTCCATTTGTTTTAGGACTATGCTGTCTGGTCCCTGGCAGAGAAACCTTTTCTTCCCACTGCTCTCTGGCCCTGCCTGTAGGCATCAACGTCTTAAATCCGGCCTTGATCTACTCATATAGTTCTGGAAACTGCTCCTTAAAAAGATGTTTTCATATTTTCTCACTTCAAAAAGTTCACTTCCTTCAATACCTATGGGAGACAAAGACTTCTATGTAACAGTTTTCCTACGTAGGCCTGCTAGATATGCACAAAAGCACTGAAAGGTATCACATGCGTTTATGCTTCAATTGCTATTTTTCTATAAAATAACAAATTAAATTCCAATAAGTGTCTGGAACTCAGCCCTCGTACAGTTACGGAAATAGTTAGGAATGGATGGTTAAATTGCCCAGAAAGGAGGTACAGATTTCTTTACATGATTCATAGAAGTTGGAATGTGGTAGTGAAATTGTACGCGATAGAGGGCGAGAGGTTGGTGTGCACTGACCAGGAGAAGGGCCTCCGGAATGATTGTTTCTGAGGATCTCAAGATGGCGAAACAGTGCGACAAGGTGGTGGCAAAAGCCAGAAGGATGCTGGGTTGCATATAGAGAGGAATTACCAGCAGAAAGAAAGAGGTACTAATGCCACTGTACAAGTTGCTGGTGAGGTCTCATTTGGAATATTGTGTTCAGTTTTGGAGACCATATCTTGCAAAGGATATAAAAAGACTGGAAACGGTTCAGAGGAAGGCGACCAAAATGATTTGGAGCCTGTATGAGAAGAGACTCGAAGACCTAAATATGTATACGCTAGAGGAGAGGAGGGACAGGGGAGATATGATTCAGACCTTAGAGTATTAATGAACAAACAAACCTCTTCCAAAGAAGGGGAAGCTGTAAAATTAGAGGGCATAGCATGAAACTGCAAGGAGGTAAACTGAAAGGCAATGTCAGGAAATACGTTTTCACTGAAAGGGTGGTGGATGTTTGGAATGCCCTCCCGATGGAAGTGGTGGGGACAAATAGTGACAGAATTCACTATTTGAAAAAGTTGTTCAGCTGCAGCTTCAGGACTTCATAGACACAACTGCACCGCTTGATGAGCATCAGTACGGGTTTCGACCATTTCATGGTGTCGAAACCCTTCTCCTTGCCCTTTTTGACTCTCTCATCAAAGGCATGGACAACATCAAGCAAGCTTTCATTCTGGTGTTTCTTGACATATCCTCTGCTTTTGACTGTGTAAATCACGACATTCTCATATCCAGACTCAGTCAAATAGGCATCAAAGAAGTAGCCCTTGACTGGTTTAAATCATATATATCTGACCGTGCCCAATTTGTACAAATCAACGAAGTTGCATCAACACCCTTCCCACAGGAACAAGGAATCCCACAAGGCTCAGCACTGTCCACCCTCCTTCTTAATCTGTATCTTCAACCGATATGCTCCATATTCAAGAGACACAACATAAACTATCACATATACGCGGACAACATCATGTTGTTCACCCCACTTAATATATTAGACCCCAACTTTGACAGGCTAGCCTATCTGAAGCAGAACTATGGCTCTGTTCACAGAATATGTACATCAATCTCAAAAAGACGGAAGTACTATTCACCTCAAGAAACCCTAATTTCACCCCACCACCAGTTATCAAGCTACAGAATTTCACCCTCCCAGTGAAGCAGGAGATAAAATACTTAGGAGTCATACTCGACAAGACTCAAAATGTTATAGCAAACGCTGTGAAAAGCTCTTATTCAATCACTCACCCACAGAAGGAAAACTCACGGACAGGCTGGAATGCAAACAGGATCTTTAATGTGCACACAGGATCAGACAGAGAGCCGGTTCCCTCCAACAAAAGAGTCTGAGCCCCGAGGGACGTCCTTCAATGCCTTAAATACAGTATAATTTCAAACTCATTCTATAATCCCATTTGCCACAGGTATTTCCTGTCCACCAATCAGCAGCCCCTGGGGAAGGTACCTGGGTGACCTGTCCAAACCGGTGTGCTCTGGTCTGTTGGTTTCTGGGCTAGGGGATACTGTGCTCAGACCTGGAGTGGGGGAAGGGTGTCCACTGAAATAGCAGGCTGATTACTTTATGTAAGAGCCTCATGGCTGCCTCATTCCCCCCTTTTTAAGTGAGACCTCAACCGCTAGAGGCGGTTGAGGGCTGCATTACTGGAGGCAAGCCGCAGAGGGGTGTATTGGGTCAGGGCCATGACAGTGGTAATCGCCTTGCGTTCTACCAGGGTGTCAAGGGTGGTGGTAATGAAGCGGTAAAGAATGGGGATACAACATGGCAGAATGGCACATAGCAGTAAATAAAAAGAACCCCTACCACTGGGATTTTTAGTCCCCCTGGCCAACTGAACCACTTCATAAACCACCCAGGACCCATAGACGGGTCAGTAATATGATTAACTAGATCACTTAGATCTTGGTAGCGGTTTCCGATCATTATCGGAGCCGCAGCCCCTTTGTAAACAAGCCCCTTAGTCTATCTTTGCACATAAAAGAAACCTCCAGAGCAATCTTCTTCAAACTCAGGTCCTTACAACATCTAAGATTACTCTTAGACAAGGATGACTTCAGGACAGTGGCCCAAGCACTAATAATGCTTCATCTAGACTACTGTAATGGGATATTCCAAGGTATGACAAAAAAAACCTGAACACACTCCAAATGGCTCAGAATGTTGCAGCCCGTATCTTTATCTTTATCTTTTTATTCATCACTTGATAGACCGCCCAGGCAGGTGCAACAGGGCGGTGTACAATACAATCAGTCAAAAAAAAAAAAGCAAGAAAAGAAAAGGAACACCATTGGTTAGACAGGACAGAAAGAAATAGGAAAGGCAAAAGAGGAGGAGAGACAAGGGAGGGAAAAATGCTAGCAGGAGGATAATTGCTAATTGCCAAGCTATCTGACCATATTTCTCCTATCCTCTACACTCTCCATTGGCTCCCTGTTGCTAGCAGGATTCAATATAAAACCATAGTGACTACCTTCAAATTAATCAACAAAATTGCACCGTCATATCTATTTACCAGGATACAAAGCCTCCCGGAAAACAGAATAAGAAGAAGGAAAAACCTTAATACCTTAGTAGTACCTGACAAAATCAGAAAATCAAAACAGATAACAAGTAAAAGTGCCTTTTCCTATGTTGCACCGATGCAGTGGAACAAACTTCCAGTTCATCTAAGGGAGACCACAGATCTACAAATATTCCTAAAGGACCTTAAAACATACCTATTCACACAACACTACTATAACAAAGACTATCCCGTAGAAGAGACCACCTAGTCTCAGTCGGTCCATACCAACTAACTCCTACTATATAATGGCACCCTGAATATACTTCAGTTAAGACACTGATATAATGGCACCCTGAATCTACTTCAGTTCAGACACTGGTATTCTCACTCCCCTTTCAAATGTATATGTCACTGTACATACATTTCAGAGCCCCAATGAGGGGACTTAAGTTGTAAATAATAGTTATAATAAATAGCCGCAGTAATGTATATAGTTAATGCTCAGTTATGTTCAACTGTTCTTGTAATGTTATAATGTTCAGAAGTTCAATGTACGTTAACTGTTGTTCATTGTAAATTGCCCCTGATCTTTGGAAGGGGCGGTATATAAAAGTTTACAAATAAATAAATAAATTCAAAATAGCATGGGACAGACCCAATGGATCCCTTTATAGTAACAGGATAAAATCAAAATAAGCATAACTGTCTCTTATATCTCAACAAATAGGGGTAACCTACATGGAGCGGTGGGTACACCTCTAAACAAAGGCATGGGGAGGGGTGATCTGCACGGAGGGGTGGGCGCACCTACTCTTACCACCCTGCTGGACAGACTAGATGGACCATGCTGGTCTTTATCTGCCATCATAAACTATGTTACTATGTTAGTCTGTGCCGTCGTGCCAATGCTGACTCCTGGCAACCCAGACCCTGGGTTTTCTTGGCAAGGTCCGACCATAAGTAGATTGCCAGGCCTTTCGTCCATGTTGTAAATCTACAGCACCTGGTAGTCCAAGGTGGTAATGCTGCACTAAATCATCTCTGCCCTCCTAAGTAAAGGGGTATTAGAACAGCGGTTCTCATAGCCGGGCGCCAATGTTTGGAGGGTGCCAAAATGCAGCAAAATTAAAAATGAGGAAATAAAAAATTAAAATAGCAAAAAATACAAGAAACATTAAAAACTAAGGGGCCCTTTTACTAAAGCCTGTTAAGTTTGTGCACTTAACGCACTTTAACAGGAAAACTAAACGAGCATTAAGTGCAAAGCCTCCGTGGTAGCATGTTCTTGGCAGAGTGGCACAATTAACAGAACACACTTAACACCACTCAGAGAGATATTGTTGTATGAAGCTGTGCTAATTACCACACTGACAGTGTGCGGCAAGTGCTATCCTGCTAACTGCAATGATCTTTCCACCTACCCATTCCGCACCTCATTGTGCAACGGGCAATTAATACACACTTTAGTGTACAATAGCTTTCAGGCCTTGCACATTAACGGTTACTGTGGACAGTTACCATGTGCTAAAATGTGCATTAACCGCTTAGCGGGCTTTAGTAAAAGGGGTCCCTAAGGTAGTCTCAAAAACGGCATTGTGGGTCATTGGCTAATGAAGGAGGAGGGCATCAATTTATAGGTTGCAGGGGGTGTCGGATACCCCTGCTCGTTCTGGTCCTCAAGCACCTCCTGTGAGTCATGAAGCAATTAACCCTTTGGTGAGCCCCCCATTGTAATGTAAAAACATTTTAAAACTCCTATAAATAGGGCTCTACGTGGTTTTGACTGTAGAGGAAGAAACATCAGGTAAGAAGCACTGCTCTCTCATTCCTCCTACCAACAGGAGGACAAAGCAGAGAGAGTGGGGGAAATAGAGGTGGTGGTGGTGGCTGCGGCCCACCCCCACTCATCTCTCTGCCAACAGCTGACTGAGAAGGGCAAAAATCAATCTTAGGAACTATTGAATGATTGCACCTGAAAGGGCTCCTCTGAAGCATTTGGGCCCTAAGTGTGTGCCTAGTTTATATATGCTTTTAGTCTTGCCCTGCTGCTAGCCACATTCGGATGTTTCAGAATATTCAAAAGTCTATGCATCAGTGGAGGTGGCGCGTATCAGTATATCTAATGCGTACTACTTGTGATCCTGAAAACACGAATGACTGACTGGTCTTCAAGGCTGGAGATGAGACCCACTGGTGTAGATAGAGGATGGGGTTTATTATGTGATAGTAGGAAATGGTTCAGAAATTGTGGTTGCAACGGCAGCTGCAGTCACCCTAGGGGGCTGTGTCGGATATGATTCTAATTGATGCTTCTAGGCAGGCTTTCATTTGTATTCTTAAGATAGTGTGTAATCACCAGTATTACAGTGGGGAGAACTATTTCAGTAAAAAAACACTGATTTTTATTGTAGAATCGTTGTTAAAATTATATGTTGGCATAGAAGAGCCAGAAGGTTCAGAGACAATGGCCAATCCCTCAGCATATGTGCTTGCTGTCACTTCCCTGTGTCGATGAGGGCATTTTGTAGGGTGCTCTGGCTTGTTTTGCTGTGGGGCACGTCAATTTTATCACGATGTTATCTTCTTTCTTTTGCAGTTTGATCCAGACAACACAGGCTATATTGGCGTGGAGACCTTTGCCAGCCTAGTACACAGCCATGAGCTGGCCCTGGACCCTGCAAAGCTGGAGATGCTCTTTGCCCTGGCACAAAGCAACGATGAAGGGCAAATTTGCTACCAGGAGCTTGTTGACCTGGTCAGTAACGTGAGTAGTTTTGCAGATACCAGCACCTGGGAACATTCTGACTACTAAGTACACAGAGCTGGCTCAATGGTGGGATCTCTGGTTCGAGCTCACATATAAATCGGGAATTTCAAGTAGAAATTCTAGTGCATAATTATTTTTCTGTGCAGTGGGAAAATGAGGACTTCTGTGTTCTTTTGAATATCAAGTAGTTATTAGTCCCATGATAGTGACGGCCTGGTATGTGCACATTATATTGGGGCTGAATGTACAAGGAAGCTAACCTGGAAAAGCTCAGTTTCTGCTGTCCCCGCCGGCACGATCTGAAATCCTATAAATGGTTCATTGTTACTAAACCCTTGTAATCAGAGGAAATATAAAGAATATCAAAGGAGAATCTGTACTTTGGGGATTATTTGATCATGTTGCTGGCAAATGATATTATCTGAATGTTCGCTGGTATAGCAAAAAATATATCTATATATATATATGTGTGTGTGTGTGTGTTACACAGAACAAGACAAGCAAAAAGAGGCCAAAAACCAGTGTTTGTAGCTTATGCCACTTAAAAGTGGTATATAGTGTTGGTCTAGTGTTTCATCTAGTAAGTGCCACAGCACATACATTTGAGTTCTCCTCGTGACAATAATATATGGTATTTAAACAAAAAACATATATGTTTTTTGATCCTAGGCAGCTTCAGGAGTTCTTGGAGGCTAGGGAAGTTGTGGTAGTTGAGGTTGCTGGACCCTCCCATTCGGCTGATGCTTAAGTCTCCATCTGTTTGCATTATATGTAGAGGTTAAGATAGTTTAGGGCCGCACAAGGCCATTTACTCTCTGTTTATATTTCATTCCTAGTACTTCCTCAATATTCTTTTATTTTGTGGTCTAAATATGTAAATGGGAGATTTAGTTTCTTTAGGATTTTTTCATCCTTTTCTCTCTTCTCTTGTTTTTTTTTGTAGCCCATTTTCTTTTTCATTCAATGTACTTTTTGGATGTATCATTCATTAATTGATAAATAAAAAAATATAAAAAAAAGAAAGAAATTAGTAGGTTTGGAGCATGTCATTAATTAAGGGTACCCCAGCAAAGATTATGAAGATATGATTTGTACTGATTAGATATTTTGAAAGTTTGTTGATTAATGCATTTTGAAGCTTTTGGATATTTTTTGAACACATGGGGCCCGATTCTGTCCCAGACATAGATCTCCTTTGTACATCCGAGCTGAGCTGGCTATACAAAGGAGATCGTGATTCTGATCCCGCGGGACCTATCTAGTCCCGCGGGATCAGAATCGCGAACAGGCATGTATGTGCAGGCCAGGACTGCGATTCAGTCCCGTCCTGCTTGTACATGCCCTGCCCGACTAACTCAGGGCATTTAAATGGAGCCGCAGTGCCATGGTGTCGTGTTGCCATGGCACCATGGCTCCATTTAAAAGCCTACAAACTATACTAGCTGTACAAGAGCAAAATACTAAACACAAAATACACACAATATGCTCTTAATCCAAAGAATAACTCCAAAATACCATTAAATCCATATTTCAAAAATAACAAAACTTCCAAGGCAAAATTGACCTCAGGATGGCTGAAACCCTACATTTAGTGAATTACTCACTATAGGGAATAGCTGACGCTCACATCATAGGTCAAATAGCCACCAGTCTCCCCAAAACTCAATTTGACCTATGATGTGAGCGTCAGCTATTCCCTATAGTGAGTAATTCACTAAATGTAGGGTTTCAGCCATCCTGAGGTCAATTTTGCCTTGGAAGTTTTGTTATTTTTGAAATATGGATTTAATGGTATTTTGGAGTTTTTCTTTGGATTTAAGAGCATATTGTGTGTATTTTGTATCCATTTAAAAGCCGCCATGCTGGCTGCTGCAGACAAAGGTTTATTTCCCGCAGCCTGATCCCCGATCTGGCCTCCTAAGGCCAGGGTCGGGCTGCGGGGAATAAATCCTGGCCCCCCTGCACCCCAGGCCACTAGAAAAAACACGTCCAGGGAAGTTATTCCACCTCCGAGGTGGAATAACTTCCCTGGCCATTTCGCTGGCCCTGGACATACAGGGCCATCATTAGAATTGGCCCTGTACATCCAGGGCCGGTGACTGCCCACTACCCGCCCACTCTCCGCCCCCAGGCCGCCTCTTCCCCCGCCCCCGACTAATGTCCCCGCACAGCTGGTGGGGAAGTTAGTTGGGGGCTGCAGCCTGCATGAATAGCACATCCCTGCTATTTATGGTTCAGAATAGACCCCATGGTATCTTTGATTAAAATACTTTATGGGTGTTAATGAATTTCATTTTCAGTAGACTAACAAATGGCATCTTTAATATTTTTTTGATTATTGACATCCTATAACATTGTTTTAGTTCTTTTATATTTAGTTTTATAGGAAAATATTTGACCCTTCCTTTTTTGGTCAAGTGCTGTACATTGCCATATGGCAGATCCGCAATTCAATCCCAGAGTCAGGTGTTCTGTTCTCTGGGTTGGCTGGAAGTGGACTGCTGCAGGCAGTTAGGGGAAATCCTGGTCATTGCTTAAGGATGACATCTGCTGGCTGGATTCAGGGCCCACGAGAACAGATGGACTGCAGGATTCTAGAAGTAGCTTAATGCAAGACATCTGTTTCTGCCTGTACTTTCGCTGCGATGATTGACTCTATGTAAGGTGGGAGGGCATATAAGATAGAGGAAAATCCTCAGCAGTTGAATGTAAGTTTCATCACACTGAATTCCATCCCTGGGTCAGGAGGAAACTATCAGGCCAACAAAAAATAGTGGTATGTTGTAATGGGCAGTCTCATGGAAATTAAGTGGATAGGAGTGTAGCATCCATACAACCTCCAGCCTATACAGTGGTCAGAAGACTCGGGACAGTGTCTGTAATCACTAGCCTAGTGGCTAAACAGATTCCATGTTATTTAAATACACAGAACACCTGACAGCAGGAACCTTGTCAGCTTTGCTGGAAATGGCTCCAAACACATTGACAAAAACTGAATGGTATTTGGAAGTGTCAGATTAAAGGAAAAACCTATAATAAAGGTATCCCATTATGTAATATGCTATTAACATGAGCTGGCACTACACACCTGAAGAACATGGAAGCATGTTGGCCCTTAAAAGCAGGAGAAGTGCTGAAATGCTGTTGCCTGCCCTGTACCAGTTCTAAATCCACATAGGCGTAATTTGGGGAGGGGGCATGGGGGATAGTGCCCTCCCAAATGTTGCAGGTGCTAATGGTGAACTGGTCCCCCTGTCCCCCACTACCAGTATGGCTTCCTTATACTTTGCCCCTCCAAAGTAAGAAGGCAGACTGCACTGATTTAAACCCAGGATACTAGATTTCAGTTTAGGTAATTTGTTAGTCTTTTAAAAATCCTCAATATCTTTGTTAGTGATATTGTGGAAGGGCTGACGGGTAAGGTTTGCTTGTTTGCGGATATTGCCAAAATCTGCAATAGAGTAGGCACCCAGGAAGGTGTAGATAACATGAGGAGGGATATAGCTAAGCTTGAAGAATGGTCCAGAATTTGGCAGCTGAAATTTAATGCTAAAAAATGTAAGGTCATGCATTATGCTGCAAAAATCCAAAGGAGCAGTATAGAGGGTGAGGTACCTCTGTCCACTAAAGAAGAGCAGGACCTGGGTGAAATTGTGCCTGACAATATTAAACTAGCTAAACAGGTAGAAACGGTGATGGTGAAAGCCAGAAGGATGCTTGGGTGTTAAGGGAGAGGAATGGCCAGCAGAAAAAAGGAGGTGATAGTGCCTCTGTATAAGTCTTTGGTGCGACCTCATTTGGAGTATAGTGTGCAATTCTGGAGACTGCACCTTCAAAAGGATATAAGCAGATTGGAGTCGGTGCAGAGGGTGGCTACTAAAGCGGTTAATAGTCTTCGTTATGAAGCATGTGAGGACAGACTTAAAGATCTTAATATGTATACTTTAGAGGAAAGGCAGGATTGGGGAGATATGATAGAGACATTTAAATACCTCCATGGCATAAATGCACAGGAGAGTCTCTTTCAATTGAAGGCAAGCTCTGCTACGAGGGGACATAGCATGAGAGTGACAGGGGATAGACTCAGGAGTAATATGCAGAACTATTTCTTTATGGAAAGAGTGGTAGAAGCGTGGAATAGTCTCCCAGTGAAGGTGGTGGAGCCGAGGACAGTTGCTGAATTCAAAAAGCAGGGGACAAACACAGAGGATCTCTAAAGGTAAAAAGGCGACTATTGTTGTTTATATGGAAGGGCAGACTAGATAGGCCATGTGGTCGTTTTCTACCGTCATGTTTCTAAAACTAAAAATCCTCTGAGCAGAGGATCTGTGGTGTGTCAGGCTTGAAACCTTGAAGACCTTCAGAGCTAAGGAGTATGTGATGGTTCATTAAAAAGTACATAAGGGCCAATTTTCTAAATGGCCGATATTCAAATGCCATGGCAGTCATCCAAGGTGCTTAAATATTGGTGGGACATTCAGCGCAATTTCCAGATAGGAGCTGCTGCTGAATATGTAGACTGAGAGGTGCTAGCTGGATAAATGGCAACTATCCCATTAGCAGCGATTTTCAGCTATCACTTATCCAGCTTCCAACAGGGCAGCTTTTCAAGTGGCCTAAGTTGGCTGGATAGGTAATGACTGAAAATCCTGCTAACCAAATAAAGTTGCCATTTATCTGGTTAGCACCAACAGTTTCCTCATCAAACTGCCCCTAGCAGATAGTGATGGAATGGTCTGTAGGGATAGGAGTTTGACATAGGGCACTTGCAAAGAAACACAAAGCAGTAACAGGAGCAAGGCGAAGAAAAAGCTTGACCCTTTGATAAGATAAGCCAGCTTTATTGAACCACCCCTACACTGGCAGTGTTTCAGCAAGACTGCCTTCCTCAGGAGGTTTTATTTATTTATTTATTTTACTGTATTTATATCCTGCTTTTCACCGGGTCAAAGCGGTCAATTGGGGGATACATTTAACACAAGGGGATATGAGACACATATGCTAATACTTACAGGGAACATGGGCAATGGAGGGTTAAGTGGCTTGCCCAAGACCAGAAGGAGTGCCTGTAGGACTAGAAATCCCAGTCCCTCCAGCCTGAGATGGCTGTCCCCAGGTGGGACTTGAACCCCCGGCCCTCCGGCCTGAATTACCTTGTCCTAACCACTAGACCACTCCTCCAACAGATACAATTTTAATGCTTTTTTATGTTTTTATCATAAAACGTAGACTGAAAATAGAATAGACATAAATCAAATATAATCAAAATGATATTAATAATGATATTATTAAAAATGATAAAACAGCCATATTAATATATTATATAGGAAATAAATAATACAATATAAAATAAATGCCAATGATGCCACATACAAATATATATAAAAAAATCATCTCGTGGGAGGATTACAGGAAGGCGTGCTATATCTTATAACAAATAAGAGACCCAAGGGAACGTAAGGGTCTACACACACAACCATATAATCGCTGATGTTTGTTTATTTATTTATTTATTTATTTATTTATTTACATTTCTTATATACCGCGCTATTAAAAATCAGTGCGGTTCACAGTGAACAGAACAATGCTACAATGCGACAACGACACAATGCGCTTACAGAGAACAGGGTAATAACTTAGGGGAGAACTTGGGAGAAACTATATACAGATCATTTTACAAAGCTACAGGGTATTCCTAGTTGACCCAGGTTTGGTGGTATTGAAAAATCTGTACCAGGGGGTGGGCAGATTAACCATTCTCCCTTTGAGTTAGGTTGTTGGAGCAGTTAGAACGGGGGGTCGGGGGGACTTTCTATGTTTTCCAGGGCTAGTTTCAGGATAGTGGGTTTGGAACAGATGATATTTTAGCGCTTTTCTGAACAAGGTAAGACTCATGATGGCCCTGATTCCAGTGGGAAGGGCATTCCAGGCTATGGGTGCATAAATCGAAAAAGCCCTATTGGCGGTTGTCTTTGTGCATTTTACATTTATCTTAGGTACTTCTAAAGTGTTCAGCATTGCAGATCTTCTTGCTCTGTTGTCAGGGATGTTATTGATCAGTCTACAAATGGGTGTGGGCGGCTGGTTTCTCAAGGCTTTAAAGGTCAGGATAAGTGCCTTGTAATGGATTCGGGCCTGTAGTGGTAGCCAGTGGAGTTCCTTCAGCACAGGTGTTATGTGTTCTGTTCTTGGTACACCTGCAAGCACTCTAGCAGCCGAGTTCATTGCAAGCCGGAGCGGATTTAGAGTTGCCTGTAGGAGCCCATGGAGAATGATGTTGGCAAAGTCCAGGTGTGGGATGACTAAGGCCTGGAAAATGGTCCGGTAATCAGAGAAGTCGAGTAGTGGTCGAAGATGACATAAGGTTCGTATCTTATGGTATACTGCTCTTGTAACATTTTTCACATGTGTTACCATGTCTAGGCGCTGATCTAGGGTGATGCCTAGATAGCGAATTGTGGATTTTGTTTTGAGTTCGGCCTTATTAACTTGGAGAGAGGGAGGTGGGATGAACTTCTGGTTTCTTGTGACGAAAAGAACGTCGGTTTTGCTGTGATTGATACGCAGGTTTTGTGTGAGAAGCCAATCTGAAACTGCTTCAAAACATCTGATAATAGGAGAGAAATCGGGCTGGTTAATCGTGAATGGGAGATATAGCAGGATGTCATCTGCATAGGCGAGGCATTGTACGTTTAAAGAACGAATTAGGGTGCAGATAGGCTGCATATAGATGTTAAATAACAATGCAGATAAGGATGAACCCTGGGGTACCCCTTGCTTCTGTAGGAACGGCTTGGAGGTAGAAGTACCTGTCTTAACCTGTTGCCATCTATTAGTTAAATAAGATTCGCACCATTGTAGAGCAGTGCCTTGAATTCCTTTTTCTTGGAGACGTTGTAGTAATATCCCATGATTAACTGAATCAAAGGCGGCAGCAATATCCATGAAGATGAGGATGAATCCTTGGTTTATGTTATCGATTCCTGTGATTAGATTGTTGAGGAGGGTTGTTAGGATGGTGTCGACACCATGTGCTTCCCTGAAGCCGTGTTGAGATGGATCAAGAGGTGCCTCAGCATCAACGTGCTGTTGGATCTGCCGCTGGACGACTTTTTCGATGATTTTGGCAAGCAGGGGGATACTCGAAATTGGTCTGTAGGAATCAACTTTGGCTGGGTCAAGCCTGCTATTCTTTAGCAGTGGCCTGATTGATGTGTGTTTAAGGCTCTGTGGGAAACAGCCCGTTAATAATGATTGGTTCAAGATTTTGCATAGTGTGTTACTTAGTTCACAGCGTAATTCTTTTATCCAGCTGGCTGGACATGGGTCATTGGGTGCCGTAGTAAGGTTGATAGAGACGATAATGTCTTTGATTGCTTTGCTGGATACTTCATAGAATTTGAGCAATAGCGTTGGCCGTGGCTTCATGTATACACTGGTAAAATTGGCGGAGGCTGAGTTTGTACTAGTCTGGATCATCTTCGATTGTAGGTAGTCGGAGTAGTCCTGGGGTTGAGGCATGGGTGGATGTGTTAATGCTGGGTCGCCTGTTAGTGATTTCACGATTCTGAACAGGTCATATGCTTTATTTAAGGATCGCCTTAGAATATCTGTGTGGTGCTGTTTTCTTTTTTCCATTATTTTTGCTCTATGTAGTAACAGGAATGAGTTGTATGCACAGTGGGCTTCTGCTGTCTGGGTTCTACGCCACTGCCTTTCAAGTCTACGTAGGTGTAAGAGGGATGCTCGTATGTCTTTCGAGTACCATGGTGCATGTTCACGTCTCCTTGGCTCCTTGCTGGCGGAGGGGAGGTGGGCTATTGCACTGAGGCTGTTCCAGTTAGCTACCAATTCATCTGGGTCAAGGGTTGTGATAGTGAGAAGGGGGAGAACCTTCTCAAGGACTTCCTCTTTAACGAAGGGGCGGAATCTTGTTGTTGGGGTTATAGATGAAGAGGTGTTGGCTGTGTTATTGGTCTTGAGGCAGTGACTGGTGGGTATGTGGAATCTGAGTAGATTATGATCCGACCAAGGTACTGGAGTTATGGACCTCAGCAGTTGCTGAGTAGTGTTAGCCACTGACTGAGGGGTGAATATGAGGTCTAGTGTACTCCCTTTCATATGTGTGGGAGAATCAATGAGTTGCTTATAGCCCAGCTCATCCAGTGCTTCGAGGAAGGCTGTTGTATGTGAGTCCTGTAGAGAAGGGAGATTGAAGTCTCCGAGTAACCAGTTCAGGGAGCGTGGGTTGTTTGGGTTACAGGCGAGATTGATGATTGTAGGAAGGTCGTCTGGTGATGACGTTGGGGCTCGGTAAAGTAGATTGATTGTGCAGTGATCATTTGATATGGAGATTGTATCAAGATGGGATGTAGTGGAGGCATCATTTAGACTAAATTGAAGCTCTTCTTTTGCAAGGACGAGTACTCCCCCTCCTCTCTGGTTAGCCCTGTGAGAGGCATAGAGCGAGAAGCCATCAGGTGCCATTTGATTGATGATCGCATTATCGCAATCGGATAGCCATGTTTCAGTGATCATTAAGATGTCAAGGTCGTGGACTGATATAAGATCAATGACTGCAGGCCATTTTGACCGTATTGACCTTGCATTTATGAGTGCGCAGTTCAATGGTTGTTTAGGTTGGTGTTTATCAGATTGGTTCTTTTTGGTGTTCTGTATAGGGATGTGAAGTAGGTGCAAGTAGGATGTGTTATTGGTCTTTGTTAAGGTGTGGTAATGGTTTTCTGACCATCTTCTTCCATTGCTGTGGAGAATCGGTATATAACACAGGTACACTACCAAAAAACTGCCTCCAGTTTTGCAACTGATTCCTATAGATTTTGGGGTGCTGAATCCAGGAAAAATAGCCAAAATGTTCCATCACATCACATTTTCTTGCAAAATTAGATTTCTTACCCATATAAGGAATGTTCACATAATTTCTTTTTAGCCGACTGCAGTTTATTTTCTTGGCCCAAAATAGAGGTTGTAATGGTTAACTAACTAGAAACACTCCCTCATGATATTTTAGAGTGTTTTGTATTCATTTTATGCATTAACAGGACAATTGGGAGGCGGGGGGCTAAATCCAGTACTCGCGCTGGCGCATGTTCTTTCCTGTTCGCCTTGCCTCGTTCGCTCGCTCGCTCAAACACGGTGGTTGCGACATGAACGTTCCTGTCAAATTTCAGTTTCTTGCAAATTCATTATTACCTTTTGTTTGCTCAGTCGTAATCCAGCTTTATTCCGAAGTGGTTCACTACAGTTGTAGTTTGCAGTGCTGTGTATTTGTGATGGCTCACAGAGCCAGAGGTTGCGTCAACTCTCCGGACAGTTTTTGTTTTATTTGTGGGGAATATACCGTGAAAAAGCGGCAGAGGAACATTTCTGCATTTATTAAAGTATATTTCGCCTATTTCGGTTTGAAGTTAGGCGATCAAGACAAACCGTGGGCTCCTCACAAAGTGTGCAAGACATGTGAGGAAGATCTACGCTTATGGATGAAAGGTAAAAAACAAGCATTTCGTTTCGGAATACCTATGATGTGGCGTGAACAAAGAGACCACAGCAGTGACTGCTATTTTTACTCTTGCATTGTGAAGGGATACAACTTAAAAAATAAGAACGTAATAAGTTACCCCAACCTTCCCTCAGCAATTAGGCCTATGCCTCATAGCAACGAAGTACCTGTGCCTGAACCACCAAAATCTTTGGATCATATTTGTGTGGACGGTTCTGATCATGATGAGACTCATCAGATGGCTTTTCCCAATGAGTCCAGTACTTCCGAGTTTGAAACTGAACCAGATCCGAAACCTGAACTTCTCTCTCAAGCTGAATTGAATGATTTAGTCCGGGATTTAGGACTCCCAAAAGATGCTGCCCAACTGCTAGGTTCTCGGCTTAAACAGAAAAATCTATTGTCACCAGGAACAACCTTTTATTGGTACCGCAACCGCGAGACACAATTTTTGAAGTATTTCAGCAAAGAGGAAGATTTGGTATTTTGCAACGATATATACGGAGTGATGGAAAAGTTTAAACTCAAGTATGATCCTGCTGAATGGTGGCTGTTCATTGATTCGTCAAAAGACAGCATAAAAGGTGTTCTTCTTCATAATGGCAATACATTCGCTCCAGTTCCTATTGCTCACTCTGTTATTCTCCAAGAAAAATATGAGAATTTGGCCCTGATTCTTCAGATGATTCGTTATGATGAGCATAAGTGGATGATTTGTGGAGACTTTAAAATTCTATCCATGCTATTAGGGCAGCAATCCGGTTTCACCAAATATCCCTGCTTCCTTTGCTTGTGGGATAGCCGGGCCCGCGACCTACACTGGGGGGAAAAAAGACTGGCCAATTCGGGAGTATTTGAGACCCGGTGAGAAAAATGTTCTTCATGAGAGCTTGGTACCTCGTGATAAAATTCTATTACCACCTCTCCACATTAAGTTGGGTCTCATTAAGCAATTCATCAAGTCCCTTCCAAATGATGGTGAGTGCTTTCGGTACCTTTGCTCAAAGTTCCCCCGACTTTCTGAAGCAAAGCTAAAGGAAGGAGTATTTGTTGGCCCTGATATAAGGAAACTCATTTCAGATGGAGCATTCACTGAAACGATGTCTGAGAAGGAAAAAGAAGCCTGGGATTCCTTCAAGGATGTTGTTCTCAAATTCTTGGGGAACAGGCGGGATGAGAACTATAAGGATATTGTTGCCAGGATGCTCAATGCCTTCAAAGAACAAGGCTGTAACATGAGCCTGAAAGTCCATTTCTTGCACTCCCATGTGAACTACTTTCCCGAAAACTTGGGGGCGTACAGTGAAGAACAAGGTGAAAGGTTTCACCAGGACATCAAGGACGCAGAGAGAAGGTACCAAGGAAGATGGAACACCACTATGATGGCTGATTTCTGCTGGTTGCTGCTGCTGGAAACCCCAGATGAAAAATACGCCAAGCAGCGCACCAAGAGAAGCATTCGGGGGAAGAAGAAACGGGCCCACCAGGAGATTGATTGACCCAAGAATGACTTTAAAATCTAAACTGTGTTGACAAATATCGTGTTTTTACTAAACTTTGAAATAAAAATTTGCTAGTTATTACCACAGTGTCGGATCTCATTTATTAGAATTTTATTTTCACACCATCGGGTGTTTGTCTTCATGTATTGCAATGGTGCGGTTTGCGTTTTCTATTCTTACATACATACCTGTACAGCATTTTTTGCACATTTCTTTGCTTTGCTTTGTGTCTAACCTCACTCTTATATGCTCAATGTTTGTGCACATGTATGTGGCTGTTTTAAGTGCAGACAATTTTGCTACCATCACAGTGTGTTTTGTTGACATTACTCTATTCTTATGTGCTGCCTTGTTACAATTTTCTTTATTCTTATTTGAATAACTACTAAACAATTAGTATAAAGAATTCATCCAAGAAACTTTTATCTCGATCGCACTCGATCTGAAACGTTCACCTCAAACTGCTAACCCAATGTAGCAAAAATTCTGTACGTGATGGAGCAAATTGGTTACCAGATTTGGATTCAGCGCACCAAAAAATGTAAAAATCAATCGAAACATTAGAGGCAGTTTAAAAAAAATGTATTTAGTTTACCTGTGTAATTGGAACAGGTGTTAAAGGCATGTGATAAGCTAAGGAGCCCTGATGTGAAGAGGAAAGTGATCAATGGTAGGATTGGACACATCTTGAAGAGGCCTGAGGTGGTTTTGCTGGATGTGTGGGCTAGGGACAGGTGTGTGAGTGAGAACCGTAGGGTTTAGTGATTTATGTCTTCTTGTTGCAGATTTGTGGCCTTTGTTGCAGTAGGCAGATAGGGTCACAAAACGGCTAAACGGTTTAAAACATACATACACAGTTTAAGACATAGGCTAGGAGTTTCCTAGAGCAGTAAACAATTCAAGGGAACAACTGACACTGGGTTGAGGAGAATGGTCAACATAAAGAGCAGTCTACTAGATTCTCAGTGTTCAATTAGTTACTTTGTTGCAGTGTTCAATTAGTTACTTTGTTGCAGGGATTCTCTACTGTTAGATCGGTTACTTTGTTTAAAGAAGGGCAAACCTCTGTAGCTCAATGATTGCCTCGTGAAACTGTAAGGAATTCTTACTTACTGAGCTTCTGCAACAAACAGCTGATGTGTGAGGAGTCTTACTTGGATTCTGTGTCAGATAGCTGGTGGTGCACAGAGTTTGGCTGGATCGGGATATCTGTTATTTTCCCGCTTTTCGTGCCCCGCTTAAAGGGCCACGCCAAAGGGCCCTCTGGCGAGGTCCTCCGACGCAGGTGTGCGCCTCCTGGCGCTCTTCTTTTGAACGGCCCGAAACTGCCCCGATTGGGCAGGCAGCAGCTGGAGGCGGTCTGATGCGTGGGGAAGGCTCGATCCCTCCTGGGAGAGCTGGAAACGCTGCAGAGTTGTTGTCTGGGTAAGAGCTAAGGAGTCCTTATACAGTGGAAATGCATGATGCATTCAAGGCTCAGTAAAATGAGAGAGAAATACAGTAGTGGGTAAATAGTTGAATAATAAAATCAGTAAATTAGCTAAGTATAGAATCCATAAAATGGAAAACAGAACAGACGGGACGGGAGAGCAGAATAGCACTTACTTCTCTATGCGCCAGAATGACAAACAATGCAGGAACGCTATCAGAACTATTCCGCACAAGGAAATTGCAAGCTGAAACAAGAGAGGCAGCTTTATATAAATAATGAGGCATAATAACAAAAATAACACCCATGGTATATGCACACTATCAGAGATACAGTGTGCTGTTTGGAAGACAGGTTATACTCTGCTAACGGAGTAACAAAGATAAGACTGAGCGCAGGAAACATCAACCGTACAGTGGATCACATAAAACGCTGAAGAAAACCAACTAAAAACCTTCAATTCCATCTTACCTGGCGTGTACAGTCTCAACCATCAGCATTTCTGTTTAGACGCAGACCGTGATCAGCCGCCATTAAAAGGCTCACATTTGGCACCAAAAACTCATGAACGGTAACCATGGGAACCAATAATATGAATTTGACCCTCATATATTTTTTAATAGCAAAAATGTTTGTTAGAAATATGCAAGTGAAATTTTAAAAAAGTCAGATTGAAAAACAAAATAAAAACTGCATAGTTATGGGGAAGCACAACTGAGGCATTCTGCGATCCACTGGAAACAAGCCTTCGTTTAAAAACCATAGAACTTTAAAGCTTATACGATGAAAGTTTAAAAATAAAAGCCTGAATTTATTTATTTACATTCTCTTATATACCGCGCTATTCTGCATCAGTGCGGTTTACATTGAACAAATTGAAATTACATTGAACAGGGCATTATAACTTGGAGATAACTATTTTACAGGGAACATGGGCTATGGAGGGTTAAGTGGCTTGCCCAAGACCACAAGGAGCACGTGTGGGACTAGAAACCCCAGTCCTTCCGGCCCAAGGTTGCTGTCCTCTAGTGGGATTTGAACCCCCGACCTTCCGGCCTGAAGTACCTTGCCCCAACCACTAGGCCACTCCTCCACTCCACTCCACTGAATTAACTATAAAGAGATCTTTGTGATAGTGGGACAAGAATGCAGTCGTGGGGGAGGTGCTATTTTTATAAGATGTCATTTGGTAACGTTATACAAGAAAAAGTAAAATTCTTAAGAAAGGGGGTCCTTATAAAAGTAAAGGAGGATATATTATTATGCTTTAAGTGAAAAAGGGGGCATACACTTCTTTAAACAAATATTAGTGATCTGAATACAGTGTGGAACTGAAGGGGAGGGCTCATGTACTGTACAAACTGGCTGCATGCTACTTTGGAGGAAGGCCAAAATGTAGCGTTCATAGCTCTGTGATTCAATCAGCGGAGCAGAGGGTGAAAAGCAAAGCACATTGCTCATTAATGTAACAATTTGCAAGTCATAAGATTGGAGACCTAAACAGGAGAAGGAAAGGGGGGAAGAAAGAAAGAAGACGACTTTAAAATTATCCAAACCAGGGAGACACAAGGCTAAAATCAAGCAATGGAGGAGAACATAAAAACACATGTCAAATTAAAAGCGCTATAAAAAGTAAAATCGTGGTTTATTATGATTATTATTATTAAGTGCCATCAAATCGGTGTTGACTCCTGGTGCCCCTCTGGATAGTTGACCTAAACATTTGTTGTTCGGGCTTCAGCCAAGTGGCTCATTGTTGACAGACTGGCACCCGTAACTGCTGTTATTGTATCGATCCATCTCATTGCTGGCCTTCCTCTTTTACGGTGACCTCAACTACAGGCCCATGAGCCTTACCTCGGTGGCGGGAAAAGTAATGGAGGCACTCCTGAAAGAGCGAATAATGGACTTTCTCAAAACCAACAGGTTGCATGATCCGAGGCAACATGGTTTTACCGAAGGACGATCTTGCCAAACAAATCTGATTGAGTTCTTTGACTGGGTGACCAGAGAACTAGATCAGGGGCATACGATGGATGTCATCTACCTGGATTCCAGCAAAACCTTTGATACTGTTCCTCATAGGAGGCGTATCAATAAACTCAGTAGTTTGGGGATGGGTCCCAAAGTGGTGAACTGGGTCAGAAATTGGTTGACTGACAGATGACAGAAGGTGATGGTAAATGGAGCTCATTCAGATGAAAGGAGGGTGATTAGCGGGGTGCCCCAGGGTTCGGTCCTGGGCCCAGCACTGTTCAATGTATTTGTGAGTGATATTGCTGAAGGACTGAATGGAAACCTCTCTCTTTTTGCAGATGACACGAAAATTTGCAACAGAGTGGACTCCCCTGAGGGAATGGATAACATCAGGAAAGATCTACAAAAGCTGGAAGAATGGTCTAATGCTTGGCAGTTAAGTTTTAATGCGAAGAAGTGCAGTGTCATGCACTTGGGAAGCAGAAATCCAAAGGAAATGTACGCGATAGGGGGCGACAGGTTGGTGTGCACAGACCAGGAGAAGGACCTTCGTGTGATTATTTCTGAGGATCTCAAGATGGCAAAACAGTGCGACAAGGCAGTGGCAAAAGCCAGAAGGATGTTGGGTTGCATACAAAGAGGAATTACCAGCAGAAAGGAAGAAATACTAATGCCACTGTATAAGTCACTGGTGAGGTCTCATTTGGAATACTGTGTTCAGTTTTGGAGACCATATCTTGCAAAGGATGTAAAAAGAATGGAAACTGTTTAGAGGAAGGCGACCAAAATGATTTGGAGCCTGCGTCAGAAGCCTTATGAGAAGAGGCTTGAAGACCTAAATATGTACACTCTGAAGGAGAGGAGGGATAGGGGAGATATGATTCAGACCTTTAAATATTTAAAGAGAAATAATGAACAAACAAACCTCTTCCAAAGTCGGGGTAGCTGTAAAACTAGAGGGCATAACATGAAACTGCAAGGGGGTAAATTGAAAGGCAATGTCAGGAAATACTTTTTCACTGAAAAGGTGGTGGATGCTTGGAATGCCCTCCCGTTGGAAGTGGTGGGGGCAAATACAGTGACAGAATTCAAAATGGCATGGGACAGACACAGTGGATCCCTTTACAGCAACAGGATAAAATAAAAATAAACGTAACTATCTAATTTCTCAACTAATAGGGGTGTCCTACACAGAGCGGTGGGCTCACCCTTAAACAGAAACATGGGGAGGGGTGGCCTGCATGGAGCGGCAGGTGCACCTACTCTTGCCATCTTACTGGGCAGACTAGATGGACCATACTAGTCTTTATCTGCCATCATTTACTATGTTACTATGCCAAGCATTATGTCTTTCTCCAGTGATCTCTCTCTTCGCATGAGGTGTCCAAAGTATGAAAGTCGAAGTCTAGTCGTCTGAGCTTCTAAGGAAATCTTAGGTTTGATCTCCTCTAGTACCGACTGGTTTGTTTTTAGGGCAGTCCATGATATACACAGTATTCATCGCCAGCACCATAATTCAAAGACATCAATTTTCTTCCTGTTTATCTTTTTCATTGTCCAACTTTCGCATCCATACAACGTTATTGAAAATACCATGGCCTGGAGAAGTCAAATCTTTGTATGGAGAGAGACATCTCTGCTTATGAAATCTCATCTAGGTCCTTCATAGCCATTCTACCAAGAGCAATACGTCATCGGATTTCTTGACTGCTAGTTCTTTATTGATTGTTGATCCAAGTAAGTTAAAGTTGTCAACTATTTCAATTTCTTCTCCATCAATGATGAACTTATTGATTTTGCCAGTTGTCAGGATCTTTGTCTTCTTAACGCTAAGGTGCAGACCCATTTTAAGACTATGTTCCTTGATCTTGAGAAGCAAATGTTTCAGATCATAAAATTGTGGTTAAGAACAATAAAAAAGAACAATCATAAAACTTAAGAGTTGAGAATAGAACCTAAAAATACAATCGTGGTTAAAATAAACATAAAACAAGGGATAAAAAGTAAAACTAAAAAACAAGTGTAAATCAAATAACCATAAAACCATCCTAATAAACAGAGATTACAAGTAAAAACTAAAATCAGGATTTTAAAACTAGTTAAGACCCTAAGGGGAGGGGAGAGAAAGAGGGAGCATTAAAAGATAAAATAAAAATAATAATAAAACAAGGATAAAAGGTGATGATCATATAAAATGATAATACAACTTATTAAAAGAAAACTAAAACGGAACCACATAAAACAAGAGACAAAATTTAATAATACAATAAAAATAGCCTCTGGTAGCACATTGGGTTTCTGCACAACATACGCTGTTCGATCTGAAGTTCTTCGTGGTCAAGGTTAATTTTAATGTTGTCTATGTTTTTATCCGTTAGAGGTTAAAACCGCCTGAGAAGGGCAGTCTTACTGAAACACTGCCAGTGTAGGAGTGGTTCATGGTTCGACATTATCTAAGGGTGGAGATTTTTCTTTGCCTTGCTCCTGTTGCTGCTTTGTGGTCTGTAGGGCTATTCAACGGCACTGAATATTGTGGCCAGCACCCTTAGCTGGCTGGCCAGAGATTTTGATTGCTTCTCGCCTCTTCTTTTCTCTCCTGTTGCATTAGGATTCTGTGGCCCCTCCTCAGCCTGCTCACACCTCATTTTATCCAGGATTAGCGTTTACTCCTGCTTCGGTTGTGCAGCAGATTACCCTTTGCCCGCCATTCCTTCGGACTTATCAGACTTCCATCTGCTCGCAAGAAATGAAGAAGTATTTGGTCATTCCCAATCCAGCTGCTTACTAACTACTGTTCTCTCCTTTCAATCCACTTTCCAGCCTCCTCTTCTAGTTGTTGTTCAGTCTGTCACTCTCTCTTATCCAAATTTCATCCTCTTCTACTTTACCTTCCTCTGAGAGCTTTCTGAGTTCCGTGACAAGACAAGTGAAGTTGATCTGGAGATCTGGCAGTTGTGCTGTAGACTTAGGAGCCCTTTTACTAAAGAGCGCTAGGGTGTCGCACCAAACGTGCTAACAGTGCTGAAACCGTGGTTCATTGGGCGCAACACCATTGCGTTAACTGTAGGAGGCGAGAAAGCATTTCCCCGATAGCAGAGCCTTGTCCCTTAGCGCACGCCACATTAGTGCAGGTGCACTTTATTCCACCTGCTGAGGTGGCATTGGGTGATCCTGCGCTAATGCAATTAGTGCACGGTGTGAACCTGACACTAACTGACATTGCGGGGATCATCCCGTGTTATCTGTTATGGCCCTGCACTAGCCGACAATGTGTGTTCTAGAACACATATTGTCAGCTAACGTCCTTTAGTAAAACTTCCCCTTTGTTATCAGAGATGAACCTGCTGGAAGATCTCTAGTGTCCTTTAGTCACATAAAATCTCTCCGATTCCCTCCTCCTTCTCCTTGACCTTTTGTAGTGTTTTGCAACCCCGTGCGTGGAAGTTTGGCTAAATGCATCTTGTTAAATGCTAAATAACAGTAATAAGTTGCAAGAGCTGATAGATTTGCTTGTGGGAATTCACAGGACAAAGTGCTTGATAAATACGGTTTTCTGCATTGTTTTTGAAATGTTATCTGCCTCAGATTTCCGATCTTCTGGAGGCGTGAGCAGAGATGCGTCATCATGTAATGTTCATATCGAAGAAAGGGCATGCTGTGCTTTTCCCATAGAAAGAAATCAAGAGAAACATCTTTCAAATGCACAATGCTTCAAACTTAGAAGCTACTTCCGCAGGTTAAATGTTTACCCTGATTAAAAGCAACTGTGGTAGTCGGAGGCAGAGTAGAGTCCCCTCAGGAAAAAGGAAACCATAGATATTCTGGGAGTTTACAAAAGAGGTCGTCGGCACCAGAATGTCTTTTTTTGGTTGGGTAGGAGGGCAAGCTGTGCCTATCCACCCCAATTTATATTTACATGTAGTCATTTTTACGTGCATTTCTTATGTAAATCATTTACTAGTATGTTTTCAAAGAGTCCAATTTAGGAGTCTAACTCTCAAAGGTAGGAGCATAAATTCTTTGCTTATCAGTCTCTTGGAGCCTAAACCCTTTGAGAATCAACCTCATTGATTTCAAGTATTTTCACTAGTCTGTTAAACAACTAATTTGAAATATTCAGGGTACAAAAATAGAAATTCAAAAGAAAATGAGGTAGAAGGAGAAAGACATTTAAATTATTGTTTTTTACATTTAAATAAGATTTAGTATTTAAGTTGTGGATTTTGAAGTTCACTGTCTCTTCCCTCTGTTAAGGGTGGTTTCTTCTGGGCAATTTTTATATGCCATACGCCAGGATGAACTTAAGCGGCCGCATCTTGGAGGTGGCTGCATGCATGTTTCTGAATGGGCGAACGCTTGGTAAGATGAGAATGATCACTCGGCGCACTTTGCTCGTTCACTTGTACTCTGAATTTACCGACGAAGATCAGACCGAAAGCTACTAATGAATCCACAACTGCATTTACATTGCAAAAAATTATCTGGCCAATGAAGACAGAGCACAGCTGATAATAAACAGACGTGATATCGATCTGGATGTGCATGGTACCGGCTACATGGACATGCCAGCACTGGGGTTTTGGAACATTGCACATGGATGTGTCTCAGCCGGCCATCTTGGAAACAAAGATGTGCAGCAGATAGACAATAAGGTCTCAATATTTACCCACTTTTTGAGCAGACGAAAAATATGGAGGGAATGAGAAGGCATTCTCCCCTTTTCTTAACTGTTGTTAGCTGGCCAAAATGAACACTTTTCAAATGTCTATTCATGCCCAGGAGCGGATATAGACATGGACGTGTCCGCTGGTGGATTTAAATATGCTGTGGGAATCTAAAATCGATCGCACATATGGATCTTTTTTGGAATGTCCCGGACATGCCTCCAGCGCACCCCCATTAGACAGAGATGTGATTGAACTGGACACACGTACACTTGGAGTATTCTGAAATAGCTCTTGGGACATGGATGTGATTGGGTGTCTGGCCGTTTTCAGACGTCCCAATCATGAACAGGACTTCCTTTGTCATCTAATTCATGTGGGGCCTTTTGTCTGGAAATGTGTTTGTGTTCAGGCATGGGCAGCTCTGCAGTTAGGTTCCTATTGTAAATGTGTCCTTGGTGAAATAGTGAGCGTATGTGAGGAAGAAACCATTTTGCAGGCCAGTGTGAGCTGGAGGGATATAATTGAGCTAGAAAAATGGGTTGGTTTCCTCCAGGGCCAGCATGTCCACTAGGCGGGCTAGGCACTGCCTAGGGCAGGAGACCTCTGGGTGGGAGGCCATGTGCTTTGGCACACATGGTCTGCCGCTTCTGACCCCCCTTCGAGAGGAAGTTGTGTCAGAGGGGGATCAGAAGTGGCAGGCCATGTGTGCCAAAGCACATGGCCTGCTGTGGGCCGCTGCTGCTGCTGTGCCACGCCAAGCGTCTCACCAACCCTGCCGATGGAATCTACAACAGCAGGGGCGGCCGTGCGAGAGGAAATGTGGCATATCTTGGAAGGGGGGGGGGGCGGCACGGCACGGCTGGGGCTTCTGCCTGGGGTGGCAGAAACCCTTGGGCCAGCCCTGGTTTTCTCAGCAGTAATCTTCCAGAAAAGTATTCAGATTACAAGGAGGCAGTAACTGACCCTAGGAGAGTGAGGGGCCTTGGAAGATTCATCTGGAGCAGACTCTTCCAAAGACTGAAAAGCATAGGGATGGGGAGCTCTGCACTTTCTGGCCTGCCATTGAAATCTCCACGTTGCAGGATGCTGCGATGCATCTGCTGGTGCTCTCAGATGATGCCAAATGCTTGGGGTTGGGCTACCTTGGAAGTATGGTGCTCACAGCAGCTGCCCCAATTCATTCCCTCCCCTCCCCTCCCCTCCCCACACTCACTAAGGGCGGCCTTGACTGTAACTACTTAGAGTACTTTAAGATTGTTACAAATATAAAAGAGATATTACCCTAACAAAAAACATATAAAGCTGGGATTAAAAGAGAAAAGTGTTTCTCATAGCCAGTGCTTTACACCATTCCTTATTATGTCTTCTGGTGGGGAAGTTTGGACTGCAGGTGCTATGAGCTTCTCCACAACCAGTGATCACCTCGTGCTGGAGAAGCTTTGGGCAAGAGACTTTCCCTATAGTACTATTACAGCAGTGCCTGTAGTGTCTCCTGTTGGGAGATGCTAAGATTGAAAAAACTGTCAACTCCATAGTCGACAGTCTCACATTATTTTATAAGTCGCTTAGAAGTATTATGGTACACAAGTAATACATATTTTAACAGTAATAAAAATAATAATTTTATCTGGTACCTCTTTACTATGAAAGAAAGGGATAAAAGTTCTTGTGAACCGTCAAAGCTAGCATGATGTTCAGACCCCTAAATCCTACACTGGTCTTTCTTTGTAGATTAACAGCAAACGTTCCAGCAGCTTTAAGCGAGCCATTGCCAATGGGCAAAGGACCCTGCCGCAAGATGTCTTACTGGATGAGGCCGGCCTTGGCTTCTATAAGCGCTTTGTCCGATATGTGGCCTATGAGATCCTGCCCTGTGAAATGGACCGGCGCTGGTATTTCTATCAGCACCGCCCATGCCCGCCCCCACTGTTCATGGCTGTTGTTACGCTGACCCAGGTACCTTCTCGTCAATGGTGCTAACCAAGGAAGTATCTGTATTCTGATGATGCAATGCTTGCGTAATTTGAGGCATCTTCTAAAAGTGCAAATATCATAAGTCAAAACCTAGCTGCCTGCTTACAGGTGCTAACAGCATGCGTGAATGTTATTATTTTCGTCATTGTCACATATAGGAGTGTACGTGTGTGTAAATGACCTCTTATAAAAATACCAGTGGGAAAACATGCTCGTTGTTTGCATGGTGCGTGCTTTGCAGTGTTTGGGCGGAGTGCAGAGGTGCTTGTATAGATTATAAAATTCTATAATTTACACTCGGTCTGGAAAAACTTAGGACCGGTGTAAATATCTGCACCTTAACTTAATGTGCGATTTCTGCAACTTACTCCAGTATTTCATAAAGAGAAGTAGATGCCTATTTGTCTTTATAGAATAGGATTAAACTAGGCACATTAAGTGCTTTTACTGGGCGGCCCTGTTATAAAATTACCCTCTGTAAGAGAGAGGTTCAGATTTATCTTTCCAGAGCTTCCGTTCCATGTTGGGATGGGTGCAGCGTTGCTGCAAGGATATGAGCTACCCTAGATGAACCCTCATTCCTGCTGCCTCCCTACCCGTCCCCAATTGCAACTGCTGCCACTTCTCTCCAGGACCTGCTGTGGCAGCAACGACAATAAAACAACAAAGATGCGCTTAGCGGGGTCTCTGATGCGCTGCGAGTTGGAGCTGAGTTATGAAAGGCGGCCCACTTAAACAGAAAGCCTGTATCAGCTGGACTTTCAGAGTGCAGCACCAGCACGCAGCTTTTCAGGCTCTGCTAATGACATTTTTGTTGTTTGATTGTCATTACTGTCCCCACAGGTCCCTGAGAGGTGTGGCAGCAGGAATTGGCCACCCCCCAACGTTTGACACTCTAGATGACTGCCTAGTTTGCCTTATGGTGATGCCAGACCTGGATGGGTGTGTTTCTGAAGCTCTGCCCTTTGTTCTACACAACTCTACCACTTA
Organism: Ichthyophis bannanicus; assembly: GCA_033557465.1. Classification (NCBI taxonomy): domain Eukaryota; kingdom Metazoa; phylum Chordata; class Amphibia; order Gymnophiona; family Ichthyophiidae; genus Ichthyophis; species Ichthyophis bannanicus. The sequence continues at coordinate 178,241,940 of CM066044.1, forward strand.
TTGCTTGAGGGCTGGCTTTTTCTTGCCATGAGGGATTCTTTTCCTCCTGATTCTGATCCTGTTTCCTTCTACAGATTATCGTATTTCTCTGTTATGGAGCCAGGATGAATAAATGGGTCCTGCAGACGTACCATCCCGAGTACATGAAGAGCCCATTGGTCTACCACCCTGGGCATAGAGCTCGGGCCTGGAGATTCCTCACCTATATGTTCATGCATGTGGGGTAAGACTGCAGCCTACAGAAAAATAAGCAACTATCTGAATGTTGGTCTTGCTCCGTACAATAGAGGGGCTCCCCAAAGCAGGGGTGGGGATCCATTCCCGGTACAGCGTGTAAGGGAAAACCTAGGACTTGCTAAACATTCAGACTAAGTTATCCTCTGGAAGGACTTACAAAATCCATGGAAGGATCAGAATTTGAATTATTCTGGATAAGGAATTCCCCTTACACATAGTTATTCATTTACTTTGTACCTCTCTGTTCTCAAACCTTTACATCACAGGGAATCTACTCTGCTGAAGGCATGCATTCTCTCAGCCTCCTAAAATAAAGGTGCTTAGTACCTCCAAATGGGTTTGTTTTGCTCATACCATGACAAGAATAAACCTCACTCCTAAACCAGGGTATCTTTGGTGTGATCTCAGCCTCACATGCTTGCCTTATTCCTTACATTGTGCCAAAGTTCATATATACGACTGAGGTATTCTTGGAGGTTCTTTTTAATCAGGCTGGTGGCACCTGATAGAACTGGGAATGCTTCTATATTAATTTAATTTAATGTATTTATTTATATCCTGCTTTATCTGCTATAGCTTTCTGATCTCTGCATCTGCTTTCTACCTGTCCACCTGTATTACTGATACTTTTGTTAGCAATGATATTCTAATGGTTTTTTTTCCTTTACCTCCTATATCTGGTTTCTCACACTGAACATTTTGTCTTTTGGTATGGGAATATCCCAGGTGACCACATTTTCTTCATTCTGTGCAGTTCTGTCAGGGTCGTGCTCCTAGTGTTTTCTGCTATGGTGATTTTATAGTGTTCACACAGTTTTCAGTGGATCAGCCATGCTGCCTTACTGTGCTTTTATGCAGCAGAATTTACACACAAAACTGCCAGCATGGTTTAAAGGTGAGGTCAGAGAGGCTGTTGTTGCCAAAAAAGCATCTTTCAGGAAATGGAAAAAAGAGCCAAACGACGAAACCTGGAAACAGCACAAGCACTGGCAAGTCAAATGCAAGACATTGATAAGGCAGGCAAAGGGAGAATTTGAGAAGAAGCTTGCTGCGGAAGCAAAAACACGAAATAAAAACTTTTTCAAGTACATTCGTAGCAAAAAACCTGTGAGAGAGTCAGTTGGTCCATTAGATGATAGAGGGGATAAAGGGGCACTAAAAGGCGACAAGGCGATAGCGGAGAGACTGAATGAAGGGATATTACCCATGACTGAAGTGATATTTAAAGGTGCGGAAGAATTAAAGGAAATATTGATACATCAGGAAGATGTATTACAGCTATTAGATAAACTGAAGAGTAGCAAATCACCTGGGCCGGATGGTATACATCCAAGGGTGTTGAAAGAACTGAAATATGAGATTGCAGACCTGTTATTAGTAATCTGTGAACTTTCATTAAAATCATCTATAATACCTGAAGATTGGAGGATCGCCAATGTAACGCCAATTTTTTAAAAAGGGTTCCAGGGGTGATCCGAGAAACTACAGACTGGTGAGCCTGACATCAGTACTGGGAAAAATGGTAGAAACCATCATAAAGAATAAAATTATTCAGCATGTAGATAATCATGGCCTAATGGGAGAAGCCAACATGGCTTTAGACAAGGAAGATCTTGTCTTACTAATCTGTTATGTTTTTTTGAAGGTGTGAATAAACAGGTGGACAAAGGTGAGTCGGTTGATATAGTGTATCTGGATTTTCAGAAAGCCTTTGACAAGGTCCCTCATCAGAGACTTTTGGCAAAACTAAAGAGTCATGGGATAGGAGGCAATGTACTATTGTGAATCAGGAACTGGTTAAAAGATAGAAAGCAGAGGGTAGGGCTAAATGGCCAATTTTACCAATGGAGAAAGGTGAATAGTGGTGTACCCCAGGGATCTGTGCTGGGTCTGCTGCTTTTTGACATATTCATAAATGACCTGGAAAGGGGAATAATGAGCGAGGTTATCAAATTTGCAGATGACACAAAACTATTTCAAGTTCTTAAAAGCCAAGAGGATTGTGGAAAATTGCAAGAGGATCTTGATAAATTGGAAGACTAGGCATCAAAATGGCAGATGAAATTTAATGTGGACAAGTGCAAAGTTATGCACCTAGGGAAGAACAACCCAAACTATGGTTACACGATGCAAGGTTCCACATTAGGAACCACCACCCAGGAAAAAGATTTAGACATCATTGTGGATAACATGTTAAAACCCTCGGCCCAGTGTGCAGTTGCGGCCAAGAGAGCAAATAGAATGCTAGGTATCATAAGGAAAGGAATGGAAAATAAAACAAAAGATATTATAATGCCTCTATATCGTTCCATGGTGAGACCGCACCTTGAATATTGTGTGCAATTCTGGTTGCCGTATCTTAAAAAGGATATAGCGTTATTAGAAAAGGTTCAGAGAAGAGCCACCAAAATGGTAAAGGGGATGGAAGGATACTCCTATGAAGAAAGGCTAAAAAGGTTAGGGCTCTTTAACCTGGAAAAGAGACGGCTGAGGGGAGATATGATAGAAGTCTATAAATTAATGAACGGAGTGGAACGGGTAAACGTAAATCGATTGTTTACGTTATCAGAATATAGAAAGACTAGGGGACATGCAATGAAGCTACAGGGTAAACTATTTAAGACCAATAAAAGAAAATATTTTTTCACTTAACGTGTAATCAAACTGGAATTTGTTACCGGAGGATGTAGTAAAAGCTGTTAGTGTAGCTGGGTTTAAAAAAGGTTTGGACAAGTTCCTGGAGGAAAGGTCCATAAACCATTATTAAGAAGAGACCCAGAATATCAATGCTTGAGCCAGTACAAGCATTGCGGAACATGTGTCTTTTGGGGAAACCTCTAGGTACGTATGACCTAGATTGGCCACTGTTGGAAACAGGATACTGGGCTTGATGGACCTTGGTCTGACCCAGTATGGCATATCTTATGTTCTTATGTTCACTTGTCTCTTTTTTCCCTTGTTTAGTCCTAGGCTGGCTGTAAACCATTTTCTGACAAGTCCAACTTTCTGTGCTATAGTAATCAATTCTTCACCTTTTAGGTTTAAGTTCACTTAAGCCATATACGTACCGAGTCTTACTGTACAGATGGCTATTGAAGTAACTCTTTGCATTGTACACTATATTCATGCTTATGCTACTTGTTTTGACTTGTTTTCTGATGTTGACATTTTCTGTTATTTTGTAAATTTATGGGGTCTATTCCAAGCCACAAATATCAGCGATGTACGCCCTGCTTGGTCGTACATCCTTGCTATTCATTCCCCTTGTCATCCCTGTGCAAGGCTCCCTGTATGAACAGCGGAGTTGTACGGAGAGCCTCAGACAGGGGTGATGCATGGGCGGGCCGTCACCCTGGACATAGAGAGCTGATTCTGAGGTTGGCCCTGTACGTCGTGGATATGCCGGTTAGACAGGGGACTACTTACACCTCGGGGGACAATCTCGGTGGCGAGCAGCATTCACAGCTCTATAATGGAGCCGCGGTGCCATGGCAATGAGATGCTATGGCACTGTGGCTCCATTACAGAGCCAGACTGAGTTAGCCGGTTAAGCAACTAGGCGTGTGATTGGTCAGAATTGGGGCCAGTCTGCACATCCAGGTCAGTAGATCTGATTCTGATCCTGTAAGGGCTAGACACTCCCACAGGAACAGAATCGGGTCTACCGCTGTATGCCCCGATTCTGCCTGGCCGCGGAAGGGGCTGGTCGACCAGTTGTGAATAGGCCTCTATATGTTTCTATACCTATGTCGTGGATCCTCACATATTCCTTCTGCTGTTCTGAAAGCTTGTTCAGGTCTATTGAAGGAAGTTGTTTATGGTTGTTTACTTTAATATTTTAGCATCTTCTAAATATTTGGGACTGTTGATGCCTTTAAGTATTTTTGTGGCTCTATGAATATATTCTTAATCTGTTCCTATATGGTCCATATCACCTTCAGCTCTTGGGATGTTATGTCTGGGTATACACACATTTTTGTAGTTTAGCACAGTGTTTCCTAACTGGTGTTTTGTGGCACACTGTTATGCCATCAGCCCTCAGCAAGTGTGCCATGCTTGGGTCCGAACGAGCATGTGGGCTTTGCTCTCAGCACCTCACAGCTGCAAGAAACACAAATGGTGACTCCTAATCATGCAGTAGCTCCTTTCTAAACACAATTAGGGTCATTCCAGAAGCTGAATAAGCATTTGGACGTGTGCTGGGGATGTTTAAATGCCAAAAACATCTACGAACATATTCCGGTACTTGGCATCTGTGTATGTTTATCTCGCTTGCATGGGGATGTTTGCAGACATCCCTGAGTGGGCATATTGGGGGCATGACCAGCCATGGAGACAGCATATTCACGAAAGCTCTGTGTATGTTTATGGCCTTTCCTGGAGATGTGGCCATTATTCCTGCTGGAGACATGGAACAAAGCCAGGACTTAAAAAATTTCTGCCGTGTCCTACAATTCATCCCTGCAAGTCAGAATGTGTGTGTGGTTTGAGGGTTGCAAGGGAGGATCTGGTGTGCTGATATGCAATTCAGAGAGGACATGACTGCTTGGCCAGTACCTGGACTTTATGGATGACTGCAGTGTCACCAGGTTCCACTGTGATATGGCAGCCATACATCAGCTATGCCAGGCACTGGGAGACATGACTGATGTTGTTCCAACATTCCCATGTGACCTACATCCTACCCAGTCCAGGATCTATACAAGCAGCAAGAGTGGTTATAGTTATAGTTACATTTACTTGATATACCACCTATAGCGGGTAGCAACTTGGTGGTTAAGGAAGTTGTATTCAGGTACTGTATGTATTTCCCTGTCCCCAAAGGGCTCACAATCTGAGGCAGTGGAGGGTTAAGTGGGTTGCCCAAGGCCACAAGGAGTGCCAGTGGGACTGAAACCCCAGTCCCTCCAGCCTGAGGCTGCTGTCCCCCAGTGGACTTGAATCCAGGTCCCTCCAGACTGAAGCTACTGCCCCAACCACTAGGCCACTCCTCTGGTGATATATCTGGAGCCTGGCTATCTGGTATGATGGCACAGGGATCCCCCGTCCATGCCAACACAGGCCTGACCAGGGGAGCATTGCCACAAAACAGACTGTGGGAAGGCAGGCAGGGCTGCTCTACAGATAACAGATGTTTTCAGACTGAAATTAAGGCAAGACAGAGAGTGGACATTAATATAGGATAGGTGTAGCCACATGTAAGGAGCTGCTATGAGAAATGCCAGTATGCAGATATATGGGAAACAGATATCATAGCCAGAAAGCCATAGTCATTAAAAAAGCATACTTTTGTAGCTCAGCAATATTATGCATTCTTTGGGGAATTGCAAAGTTAGTTTAGGTTGTTCTGAACCTGGTAAAAGTCCATACTTAGCATTTTAAAGAGTGTTTTTAAAGATGACCAATGCAAGAATAACTGAAGCATTTTTATACTGTTAAGTAATTCTTGATGCAAGGTACGTCACGAGAAACATGTTAATATTTAATTTATCTTCTAATATACAGGTATTAGAGTGCACAGAGATTACTTAGCACTTTTGTGGGCATGAAAAAGACTAGTATTAGTCTAGTTTTCATCAGCATTTATTTATCAGCAGTTTTTATGTCTAGTTTGCATCTGCAAAGTACTGTCAATGAAAACAGCAGCTTAGGAGATACATGTTTTAACGAAGGAGGCGTGGCCATCGGAGGCATCCACGGGTATATCTTGGAGACGAGCACAATTGGAAATGGGCATCTTTCCAGAATTCAGTGAGGAAGGGGATGTCCAAAACCATTTTGGCACTTCCCCATGTGATGTAATATTAGCGGGAACGTATTTCTCCACTTTGCTGAATGGCCTGTGCCTGCGCCCATGCACAGTTCTCGCTGTGGATATATGCACGGGCCGGCTGAACAGCATGTTGTCCGTGCCGCGCCAGACACATCTACAGGCCAATCCCAATCCCAATCCCAGAAACACGGGCATGTCTATACCTGTGGACGCGGAATTAGCATGGAATCACGCCCGTGTCGATTTAAACGTGTCCACAGGAGATAACCAGCCTACATGGAATCTACCTCAATGTGTAGTCATCCATACTTGTCCTTCCTAGCTACAACATAAGTCCCAGAGTGGGAATTAATGGGCAGTGCACAAGGCACAGATAACTAGCCCTAGTTTAGTGCAGCACGCAGTTTGCACACAGCATCTCCTCCTTCCCCTCTTGAATCATCTCCTGACCCACCTCCTTTGTCCTTCCAGGCTCTCTTAAACTGATTGAGGTGTATGCAGAGAGGGGGGGGGGCACTGTTCCCTCTAAGCTGTGCGCGTGTGCGCGCGCACACACCTTGCCGAGCGAACGCACATACTTTATAACAGAGCGCACAAAAATTACAGTTCTGATTCTGATAGAAAACAACACAGACGTCTTAAAATTTAAAAGTTGTTGTGTATTTACAGTTTTCACAAGTTCTACAATATTTTCTAGTGCAATCAAAGTGGTGTACATACTGTATTCTGATGTGTAGTCAAATTTTAAAGTATATAACTCCGAGTGTCGTTATGTGGCGCACAAAAATTTAACCTTCCTTCAAAAGCTGCACACAGCTGATATTTTATGCGCACACAGCCTACAGAAAATTAGAGGGAACATTGGGGGGGGGGGGGGGGGGGGGCACTAAGCAACAGGTATAATTCACTCCTAGTGTTGGGAGCAGCAGCAGTGAAGGAGCTCTGACACCCTTGGTGGCAGCTAAGATCACTATCCAAGTAAACTGCTTGCAACACATGGATTTTTGCATTCTCCTGTATATAGAGGGAGCTACAGTGTGGGAGTGGGGAGATCTGTTCATAGTGAGAGACTGAGGGGGTGAGATGGTGAGAGAGAGTCTGCAAGTGGTAAGGACTTGATGGTAGGGAACCAGCAGGAGTCTGTAGGTAGTGAAGAATGAAGGGAGAAGGAACAACTTTGTAGTGAAAATATGGGGCAGGAAGACAATGTGTCAATGTTAAAATATAATTGGGAGTGGTGAGAGTGAGGTAGGGAGTAGCAGAAGGCGAGAGCAGGGGGACCATGGAGACTCCTTTATACGCAACAGAAAATTATGACTGAAGCTTAAGCAAGTTTATGCAAAACCACGCTGAAACTGTGGCTAAACCACAAATGGAACTTTCTATTCAATCTCCAATGCCAGAAGAGCCGTGGAGATGGCCAGGAAAATTCACAACTAATACCTGGATAAATAAAATCAGGCTTTCTATATGGATGAATGTACAAATCTCTCTCTCTCTATATATATATGTGTGTGTGTGTGTATGTGTATGTATGTATGTATGCAGGGCTGGATTTACCTATACGCCAACTACACCGTGGCGTAGGGCCCACAGCTGACAAGGGCCCACAAAAATTGAAAAAATTGTTAGCCTTCTTAAAATTAAATTTAAAAAAAAAAACGCTGGCTGCCGCTGCGGCAGCATGGACTGTTCCGCGGGGCCCCCTCTGCTGCCACGGCAGCATGGACTGTCCCGCGGGGCCCCCTCTGCCCGGCTGAATCCATCCGTCCGTCCGTCCCTCCCTCCCTCCCTCCGTACCGGCTTTGAGAGGCGCGAAGGGAGAGTGTCTCCCTCGCGTCTCTTTTAAGCTCGCAGGGGCTGATGGGAAATTTCCTTTAGCCTTTCCCAGCATTCATGGCTTCATTGAAACAGCTGCCAGCGTGAAGGTAAAGGCTCTTCACGCTGGCGGGCTGTGCAGAGGGAGCCGGGGCCTTGCGCGGGCTTCTCCGGCTACATCTGCAGCCCCTTAGATGGCGCAGGGCTCTTCAGAAGGGGGGGGGGGGGCGGCTAGGACTGGATGGGCTGTGATGGGTGGGGGGAACCGACTGGAAATGGGCTGTGATGGTGGGGGGGGGGGGACCGGACTGGAAATGGGCTGTGATGGTGGGAAACGGACTGGAAATGGGCTGTGATGGGGGGGGGGACTGCAAGTGGGCTGTGATGGGGGGGGGAACAGACTGGAAATGGGCTGTGATGGTGGGGGGAACAGATGAAATGGGCTGTGATGGTGGGGGGGAACTTGGACTGGAAATGGGCTGATGGGGGGTGGAATAGGACGTAGTGGACTGACGAGGGGGCTAGGATTGGAAATGGGCTGATGGGGGAGCTTGGAGTGGAAATGGGCTGATGGGGGACTGGAATGGGACTGGAAAAGAGCATATGGGGGGCTAGGACAGGAAATGGGCTGATGAGCTGGAATAGGACTAGAAATGGGCTGATGGGGGGAACGTGGACTGCAAATGGGTAATGGACTGGAAATGGGCTGATGGGGGCTGGAATAGGACTGGAAAAGGGCTGATGGGAGTTGGAATAGGGCTGGAAATGGGCTGATGGGGGAGCTTGGAGTGGAACTTGAAAACAGCATATGGGGGGCTAGAACTGGAAATGGGCTGATGTGGAAGCTTGAGAGACTGGGACTAGAAGGGGGCAGATGCTGGGTGGATCTAGAACTATAAGGGAGCTGATTTTGGGGAAGGACTAGAAAGGGATGGGGAATGAGAATGGAGAGGGGAAAAGATATTTTGTGTTGGAGGGAAGAAAAGTCTACGATGGGCCAGGTATTGGAAGAGTAAGTGGAGATTGAGAATGGAAGTATGAAATTTGAGTGGATGATAAAGGAATAAGGAAAGAAATGGAGGAAAGAGCAAAAGGGGAAAGATCAGTATGTTAAAGCAGATATAGAGAAAAATTTGGAAAAAATCTAAAAGAGAAAAAAGGACAAATGGATAGCGTGCAGAAGACACAAAGAAACCAGAAGAAAGTGACTGGAGCAATTGCAACTGAAAAAGAAAATGCACAAGCAACAAAATATAGAAAAATACTTTTTTATTTTGAATTTATTAACTGGAATATATCAGCTCTGGGAAATGTGCATCGTTAACGTCTTTTGTGTGTTTTGTTTAGTACAAGAGGAAATTAATTTATAGTTTTATTTCTCCAGTGTTGTTGTACATCCCAAGTTTGGCTTTTGGGGTTCCCAGTTTAATTATTGTCTTCCTATTTCTAAATTGTAATCCCTTGTTCTTTGGTGACGGTCTATGTTCTGCATTTTAACCAAGCTGAGATATTCTGTTCATGTAGTTTCTATTTGACCGTCACTTGTTCTCTTTCCCCAGTAGGAGATGCATTGGTATTCTCTGAGATATATTGGTTTAATATTTGCAGTGTTGCCTTTTGATAGGTAGGGTTTGGTGCTTTGTGAGTCATGGCAGAGCTGTTATGATACGGTGGACTTGCTATGAGTTCTAAATGGTCAGTGTTTATAGTACTTCCTAATGGGCCTGGCGGTTGGCACTGGAATATAGTAACGTAGAAATCTGTTAGTCTTTCTTTATCCAGACACTCATTAAGAAGCATGTTTACTAAAAATGCATGTTAACATTATGCAAATATTTATGCAAATGAGGCCCCGCAATTAATCTTCGCACATGGCCCCGCACCCCCCTTGGGCCATCCCTGCACCAATCTTCACTATGCTGATGACACCATAATACTGGCTGAAAGTGAAGACAATCTGAAACATTTGCTTCTCAAGATCAAGGAGCATAGTCTTAAAATGGACCTGCATCTTAATGTAAAGAAGACAAAGATCCTGACAACTGGCAAAAATCAATAAATTCATCATTGATGGAGAAGAAATTTGAAATAGGAGACAACTTTAATCTGCTTGGATCAATAATCAATAAAGACACGACAAGCAGTTAAGAAATCTGATGACGCATTGCTCTTGGCAGAATGGCTATGAAGGACCTGGACAAGATTCTCAAGAGCAGCGATGTCTCTCTCCATACAAAGATTTGACTTGTCCAAGCCATGGTATTTTCAATAATGTCGTATGGATGCAAATGTTGGACAGTGAAAAAGATAGACAGGAAAAAAATTGATGCATTTTGAATTGTGGTGCTGGTGAAGAATACAAACTGTGTATACCATGGACTGCCCAAAGAACAAACCAGTCAGTACTAGAGGAGATCAAACCTAAGCTTTCTTTAGAAGCTCAGATGACAAGAATTCAACTTTCATACTTTACTCTCTTCGCATGATGTGTCCAATCATTAGAGAAACACATCATGCTAGGCAAGGTTGAAGGTCAATGCAAAAGAGGACATAAGAACAAAAGATATGCCATACTGGTTCAGACCAAGGTCCATCAAGTCCAGTATCCTGTTTCCAACACTAGCCAATTTAGGTCATAAGTACCTAGCAGTTTTCCCAAAAGACACAAAGGTTCCACCATGCTTGTATTGGGGCAAGCAGTGGATTTCCCGGGTCCCCTTTAATAATAGTTTATAGACCTTTCCTCCAGGAAATTGTTCAAACATTTTTTAAACCCAGCTACACTAACAGTTTTCACTACATTCTCCAGTAACGAATTCCAGAATTTGATTACGCGTTGAGTGAAAAAATATTTTCTCTTGTTAGCCTTAAACGGGTTACACTGTAGCTTCAATGCATGTCCCCTAGTCTTTCTATATTTTGAAGGTGTAAACAATCGATCTATGTTAATCCGTTCCACTCCATTAATTTATAGACTTCTATCATATTTCCCCTTTTCCGTCTCTTTTCCAGGTTGAAGAGCCCTAACCTTTTTAGCCTCTCCTCATTGGGGTATCATCCCATCCCATTTACCATTTTAGTGGCTCTTCTCTGTACCTTTTCTAATTCCACTATATCCTTTTCAAGATAAGGTGACCAGAATTGCACACAATATTCAAGGTGCGTACCATGGAACAATACAGAGGCATTATAATATCCTTTGTTTTATTTTCCATTCCTTTCCTTATGATTCCTAGTATTCTCTTTGCTTTCTTGGCCGCTGTTGCACACTGGGCAGAGAGTTTCAACATATTATCCACGATGTCTAAATCTTTTTCCTGGGTGGTGGTTCTTAATGTGGAACCTGGCATCATGTAACCATAGTTTGGGTTGTTCTTTCCTAAGTGCATAACTTTGCACTTGTCCATATTAAATTTCATCTGCCATTTGAACGTCCAGTCTTCCAATTTATCAAGGTCCTCTTGCAATTTTTCACAATCCTCTTGAGTTTTAACAACATTGAATAATTTTGTGTTATCTGCAAATTTGATTACCTCACTTTTAGGTCATTTACAAATATGTTAAATAGCAGCGGACCCAGCACCGATCCCTGGGGTATTCCACTATTCACCTTTCTCCATTGGGAAAATTGACCATTTACCCTCTGATAGAAAGCAGAGGGTAATGCCTCTACCCTCTGCTTTCTATCTTTAAACCAGTTCCTGATCCATAATAGTACACTGCCTCCTATCCCATGACTTTAATTTCGCCAAGAGTCTCTCATGAGGGACCTTGTCAAAGGCTTTCTGAAAATCCAGATACACTATGTCAACCGACTCACCTTTGTCTACCCATTTATTCACACCTTCAAAAAACATAACAGATTAGTAAGACAAGACCTTCCTTGGCTAAAGCCATGTTGGCTGTCTCCCATTAAGCCTTGACTATCAACATAATTCAGGAAGGCCAGCAATGAGTTGGATCGATACAATAGCAGCAGTTATGGGTGCCACTGTATTAACAATGAGCAGCTTGACTGAAGAACGAACACAGTTTAGGGCAGCTATCCAGAGGGCTGCCATGAGTTGACACCAACTCAATGGCGTTTAACAACAGCAGCATATATGTTATATAAAATAATACCATGTTCAGTTAAAGCTGCTGCAGTTGGGGAGCATTTAGAGCTTGCTACCGTGATCCAGACCTATCAGTTAAATCAAAAGTCACTGGACTGCTACTCCATTGTGACAGCTCAATGTGTCTCATTGCCCTTTCCCTATCCTTGTTTTAAAGGAGACTGCTGGGGCTTTCAGTGCCTCCCTTTATGGCCCTATGAGTCCTCTCTGTTTGTACTGCCTGCTCCACAGAGGCTGTGTGCTACACAACATGATTGGGGTTTGCAAAGATTTGGGAAATGCTGGGCTAGCAGGTGGGCATGCATGCATTTTTGTGTTCTTACATCAAATTGATAGAGGCTTTTTGGGGGTTACTCTGTGATTCTAAAACTCTAGAAAAGTGCAGGGATTGTAAGCTGATTGATGGCTTGAATCTTATTTTACACTGTTAAAGTGCTTTTCAATATTAGTTTTGCTCTTCTGTAGTCCTCTTTGTTGATCTTTTCTCTCTGTTTTATGTTGTAATCCGGCACCTTAATCTGTTCCCATCTGCCTTTATACACACCTGTTTATGAGTTCTTTTATATTGCAGTCCTCAGTCAAGGAGATGTTCTGTTTTCATTAATTTCCCCCTAATAAAAGTCACTTTGGCATATTTGTGAAGTCCAAGCATCATCCTGATGTCTTTACTGGTTGAGGTTGTTCCTGTACCGGGCGATCATTAGAGCTGTAAAGTTTCAGATCATCTATATCTAGTAAGCTCAATATTCTGTATGGCTCATCGTGTCACTGGGATTAAGGCCTTGTGCATGGCTCAAGGAGTTAATAGGAACACTCGGTGGATTTAGTGCCAGAGAGAACAAGCATGGGGACAGGCAGTTTCCCTGAAACATACCTTGCTGTGTTTTTGTGAAAGGGATGGCATCCTGGTAGTTCAGATGGCGTGTTGTTTCCTATTACATGACACATTTTTGAGATATTTTATCCAATACATAACTACATAAAATAACCACATTTCAAAACAAGATATGATTCAAGAGTGTGGGAGGCTATCAAACACTTTCTTACGGGTAATACTCCCAGTCTTCTCTGATGCTGCAACTATGGTAAGGGATTTGAAATCTGGCTTTTGCTGCAGAATTCCCTATTCCCTGGAATCACTGCAGGAAACCGAGGGGGGCCAGATAGAAGTGGAAGCAGTGTTGGTGGCAGCCCATGGGTCTCTTCCCCCCTCCCCATTCCGATTCCAGCATTGCATTAAGAGGAGAACAGTAGTGGTGCAATGCCTTGGACTGCGCCCTCTTTTTCTGCTGCCCAATAGTGGTCACAGAGGACACCGTAGTGCTATGCAATTCAAATCACCACACTTCAGCCCCTTGGCAGCAGAGGAAAAGGATGCAACCTGAGGTACAGGGCTGCTTCTGTCCTCTTAACACCAAGCTGAGATCAGAGGATGCAGGGGTTTGGAGAGGAGGAGGGCTGTCGAAGGACTGGAGGAAGTAGGCTGTGAATGAGGGGAGAGTGAGAGTGAGCAAAGCTGAGAAGTTCTTTAAAGTGAAGGGGCAAAAGGCAGTTAGTATAGGTTCATGAACCAGGCAGTAATGTCTAGCAACTAGCAGTCAGAAACCGAGGCAGAGTCCAGTTGCAGGAAGTAGGAAACGAGGAAGTCGGTGCACAGGGAAACCTTACCAGGGTGCTGCTGTTCCAGCAAAAATCTTCTGTGAGGACCGGTTTTATGTAGTGCTCCTTATTGGTTGTCCGCTCTTTTGTGCTCCATTCCCAGGCCTGTGAGGATGTGTTATAGTCCTTCCCTTAGATGACATGTATACCCTGCAGTCTCTACCTTCTTTCTATCACCATGGATTTTTCTCTGCTTTTCTGCCTATGATTCCTCCAGATTACTGCTTCAGATCCTGGTGTTCCCACTAATATTCCCAATCCTCTTTTTATCTTTTGAGGCCACACCTGTGGCTCCAACACCTGACTTCTGTGGGAATACCTGGAGAAATTGCTTTTCTTTTTATTTATTTATACTATATTTTTAGACCACGGTTTCAATATAAAATCCTAACAGCTAACAATGTTACCCCTAAAGATATTCCAAAAACCAACCAACCTCATCCCTTCCTACCGAACCTCCCACCCCCAGTTTTAAACAGTAACATCCAGAGTTAGTCTCATTCAGTTTTAGGCCCATCTTACAAAAGGAGCCCAAATCAAGACAGTCTTCCTGTTCACTATACGGTTAGCTTGCTCTGCTGGTAAATATTCCACAGTTTTTAGTGCAGAGTAGTCACTGAGGGGAATTTCCTCCCTTTGCCAAAGTTTTGTAGTTTCACATTGTGCAGCAGTTGCGCAATGGATCAAAAGTTTTGAATATTTCATGTTTAAATCTTCCGGTGTCCTTACTAACAAGTAGCCTGGAACGTTTTCCACTCACGCTCCAGTAGCAGAAGCAAACGATTCCAAAACTTGATCCCAAAACTTTTGTATACATGGATAATACCACCAAACATGCTTAAACGCACCGTCTTCCCCAAATCTACACTAGCACGCTCTTGAAACATTTCCGCAAATCCTGTTCAAACGGCAGGGTGTTAAATACCATCAAAATAGTGGTTTGTATGTATTCTCAACCAAGTTTGTAACCACAGATACCTTAGACATGGCCAGAAAAATCTGTTAAGAGATCAGAAAAGGTAACCTTACTCCAATGTTCAGTGATGTGAAAGTGGTTATTATTTTGTACTCAAGGATGAAAAGTATGATGGTTATATAGTCTGTACTGAGCCAGACATCTGGTGAGCATGTCTATATCACTGAGGTCTTTTTCCTCTTTCTCTGTTTCATTTTGTTATTCACTGACTCTATTTTTTGACCATAATTGGAGGAAGGTTATCTTTTCTGATCTCTTAATAAGACTTGCTCTTTGTGAGGAGATATTTTGTACATTAGTTTCAGAAGAATCTGTTGCCATCGAATAACGAGTAAACTGCGTGTACAAGTCATGTTCCCAGGACCGCAAGTGTTTGCATCTTTGTTGAGCAGGATGGTTTAACCCGTTTTTTGGACCAGCGTATGTTTTACATACATAAGGTTTCCATACTTACTACTCAACTGTTTACTAATTAATGGTTATAAATTCAATGGAACTATGTTTAGCTATTATCGTTATGTCAAAAAGCGTTATATACAGATTTTTTATCTCAGATCTAGTTAGTTTAATAGGTATTCGAAGTTTGCTGATTTTGACGGTACTGGCGGCTCAACATAAAAAGATCACAAAAAATAGTAAGTAGCTTATAATGCTGTAATACTTTTATTTGCAAAATAGTAGCTATTTGTAGACTTTAGAAAATAGGTTTAGATAACTGTAAGTTACTTAGTGTCAGAGTTATTGGTGCATATATTGGCCTTGTATATTTTTCATACGCTGGGCTAATATGTTGTCGAAACTAATTGCTGTCAAGCATTCTGTTCTAGGTGTTTCAATGGTGCAATATCGATGCACTGCATCAGAAGTGTTTTCACGTGTATCATATTCCGCCGTCAGAATATGATATAATATAGTTGACAAACTATATTATATCATAATAAAGTGTTTTAAATGAAAACTGCAGTTTCAATAGTATGTTTATGTCAATGAATATTGGAACTGAATCCTATCTTTTCTGAAGACGGACAATATACTATATTGGACCAGTGTATGAAAAACATATACTATGTGAAACTTCTATTTTCTGCAAAGTTTTAATATTTTTTATTATTGCCGGTATTTCACAGTTGTTTGAGTGTAACAAATCTAATAAATCATCCAGAACAGAGAAAAAGAATATGCGAGCTGTCCAAAATGGGTTAAAGCACTATAAATCCTCAAAATTGCATGATACAAGCTTGAGCCCACCTCCAAAAGATTTTCAAATGTGGTTGCATCTATAGCCTGCTGTAGTTGTGCCTTGGTTAGAGTGGAAGGCATATGCCTGAACCAAAAATTATCTCGTAACTCCAGATCAAAACTCAGAGCACACAGAATCATGGTGACAGGGCTTGTCTTCATCCCAAAGGAACCCCACTCTACATAGTCCCTTAGACTCCCATTTAACACTTAATAATATCAGGACCTATCCCTGCCTCAGAGAACTTACATGCATTACGAAGTGGCACTGCTAATGGGTACGTTTTTCCCTTCCAAAAGAATCTCCCGGGTCTTATACCATCATTTAATACTTGAGGTGATATATGGATTTAAACAGTGGGGCAGAGATCTTTCCCCACCATTCTCCAATTCAAGGCCTTTGAGCCCTAGTGCCTCCAGTTACGTCCTGCTCAAGCTTAACCCAGAATTCTTAGCTGTAGTGACCCAAGTGCAGACATTTCGGAAGGATAACACTTTTAACAAAGGCCATAGACCCCAACTAAGACATGAATTTTCTCCCATCAATTCATGGCATCTTTAGTCTTAGTCCAGATAGGCTAGAAATTCAAGGAATATCACTGGGACCAAGCTTTCCCAATAAAAACACCCAGATACTGGATGCTGTTCTCAGCCTATCTGAAGCCAAAGTATCCACGAATCGATTCCTGCTCTTCGTGTTCTCAAATTAACATTTAATATTTCAGACTTGGTCATATTTACTTTGAAATACAACAAGATAATTACTTACAGCACTAACCTATGAAAACAGAGTATTGTATAATTAAAAATATTCTTTTTGTCAGACCATCACCATACTATAATCAACTAGCTCACAAACTGCTAGCAACTATTAGGTCCTTTTTTACTGTGCTAACATAAAATCGTTACGCAGAAAAATCCTTTTTCTATTGTCCTTATTCCCAAAGCTTGAAGTATCAGACACAAATTTATTTATTTATTTTATTTACATTCTCTTATATACCGCGCTATTCTGCATCAGTGCGGTTTACATTGAACAAACTGAAATTACATTGAACAGGGCATTATAACTTGGAGATAACTATTTTACAGGGAACATGGGCAATGGAGGGTTAAGTGGCTTGCCCAAGACCACAAGGAGCACCTGTGGGACTAGAAACCCCAGTCCTTCCGGCCCAAGGTTGCTGTCCTCTAGTGGGATTTGAACTCCCGACCTTCTGGCCTGAAGTACCTTGCCCCAACCACTAGGCCACTCCTCCACTCCTCACAAATCCTTCTGTTTCTATTGTGTTTCGATGTTCTTTTTTAAATCCTATTTCTGCTTCAGGGAAAACTTTTTAACATCTTTCTGCAAACATGTAAGTCTCGTTGCGATCCCTCCTTTTCTTCGAGGCAGACTCATCTGTTCCTTGTACTGTCCCCAAGCCTTCCATACTGTTCTTGTATTCGGCTGTTTCCGTGATATCATGAAGAGGGCTGTTTTTAGATCTCATTAGTCGAGATGGTTCAATTGGTGGTGCTTCCTCCCTGTGATAAGGCGTCTACCATCCCATTCTGAGTTCTGAATCTATATCTAACCATAAACTGAAACTGTGAAAAACAAAAGCACCCATCATGCTTGTCTCAGATTAACATATCTGGCTGTTCTTAAGTATTCCAGATTCTTATGGTTCTCCTTTACCGGAGGGAGCATGTTTTCCAGTCCTAGTAAATAATGCCGCTTTTCAAATGCTGTCTTCATGGCCATACTGAATCAACTCGAGGATCCATCAGGTCCAATATCCTATTTCCAACAGTGGCCAATACAGGTCACAAGTAACTGGCAAGATCAAAGAAAATAACAAGATTCCATTCTGTTTCTCCCCTGAGGTAAGCAGTGGTTGTCCCAAGTCTTCCTAATAATGTTTTATGGACTTTCCTTCTAGGAACTCAACCAAACCTTTTTTAAACACAGCTACAGTAACTGCTTTGACCACATCCTCCGGCAATGAGTTCTAGAGATTTATAGTACAGTAAATAAAGAAATAGGAAAAACTACTTGTTTTAAATGTGCTACTTTTAACTTCGTGGATCGTCCCCTAGTATTTGTACTTTTCGCTAAAGTAAATAACTGATTCACATTTACCTATCCTACTCCACTCATGATTTTATAGACCTCTGTCATCTCCTCTTAGCCATTTCCTCTCCAAGCTGGAATCCTAATCTGATTAGTCTTTCCTCATAGGAGAGTCAGTCTATCCTCTTTATCATTTTGACTGCCTTTTTCTGCACCTTATCTGGTTCCACTATATCTTTTATTGAGATGTAGCGATCAGAATTCCACACAATACTCAGTATAGTTGCATCATGGAGCAATACAGAGGAATTATGATGTTCTTTTGTTGTATTCTTCATTCCTTTCTTAATAATTGCTAACATTCTTTTTTTATCTCTCTTTATTGATGGACTCAATAAACATTGTCTACGGGGTCTGTTTACTAAAGCGCATTAGGCTTTTGCAGATAACGCAGTGCGTTAGTGCAAATGGTGCTGCATTTGCTGCAAAAGCCATGCGGTATCTGTTGGAGGCATGCACCGAAATGCAGAGAGCGCAGTCTAACAGCAGCCTGGATGCAGCTAATGCCACCCATTGAGGTGGCATTAGTTGCACCCGCTCTCTCTGCAAATCTGACAGTTGTTGCGCACTGTTGATGCATGCAGTAACAACGCAGTGTAGACATACCCACTTCCCACGCTTACCACACACACGCGCACAGCTAATGTATTTTTTGCAAATAGCACAGAAAATCGCTAAGCTATCTGCATTTGCCCAACATTAGCTGTTAGTGTTACATTAACAGCTAATGCGGTTTAATAAACATGCCCCTAAGACTGTATTTGCTTTTTTGTCCACTTCGATGCTGAGATCCTTTAACTGAATGGTGACTCCTACTAATAGAGTGTAGCATTGTTTTAATTATAGTTTGGATTATTTTCCCCTGTGTTCATAACTTTGCAATTGTCCATTAAATTCCTTCTGCCATTTAGATATCCAAGTCTTGCAGGATCTTCTTGCAATTTCTCACAATCCGTTTATGATTTAACAATTTAGAATAGTTTTGTGTCATCTGCACATTTGATCACTTCACTCATTGTTCCCATTTCCAATCAGTTAAAAGTATGTTAAAGAGCATTTGTCCCAGTACAGATCCCTGGGATACTGCACTATTTACCTTTCTCCATTGAAAAAATTAGCCATTTAGCCCTACTCTTTTTCTTATTTTTTAAGCAATTCCTAATCCATGATAGAGCATTTCTTCTTGTTCAATTATTTTTAATTTTTTCAGGAGTTTCTCATGATGGGCTTTGTCAAACACCTTCTGAAAGTCAAGATACACTGTATCGCCTATACGAGAATTCACATGTTTATTCACTTCAGTAAAAATGTAGATGGTGAGGCAAGACTTTCCTTGGCAAAATCCATTTTAGGTCTGTCCCATTAAACCACATCTATTTATATATTCAGTAATTTTGATCTTTAGAATAATTTTTACTGCTTGCTTGACACTGACATCTATAGTTTCCCCGATTGCCCCTGCAGCCCTTTTTTTTTAAATTGGCATTGTGTTAGCCACCTTCCAAGCCTTGTCCCAAGTCTGATGAAGGAAATCTATGGTTATTTTCTATAAACTTTTAGCACCTGGGACTGTTAATGTATAGCTCTATATATGTAGTCTATTCCTATATGACCCCTACCTCCTTCAGCTCTTGGGATATATAGTCTTGGAATGAAGTCATCAGGTATCAAAGGAGATTTTAATGATAGATTACAAATTACTATCAATAAGTCTACATTTTAATGTTTTAGTTCTTTCTGTACTCTGGGATGTATACCATCCAGTCAAGGTGATTTGGTACCCTTCAGTTTGTCAGTTTGTGCTACTACATTTTCCAGGTTCATCATGATTTGTTTTAGTTCCTCTCAATTATCCCCATAATATATTGTTTTCAACATAAGGATCTCGCTAACATCCTTCTTAGTGAAGACCAAATCAAGGAATTGATGTAGTCTTTCACTATGATAAAACAATAAGAACATAAGAAATGCCATACTGGGTCAGACCAAGGTCCATCAAGCCCAGTATGTTGTTTCCAACAGTGACCAATCCAGGTCACAAGTACCTGGCAGGTTCCCAAAGAGGCACACAGGTTCCACATTGGTTGTCCTGGTGCAAGCAGTGGATTTCCTGGGTACTCTTTAATAATGGTTTATGGACCTTTCCTCAAGGAACTTGTCCAAACGTTTTTTAAACCCAGCTACACTAACAGCTTTTACTACATCCTGTGATAACAAATTCCAGATCTTGATTATGTGTAGAGTGAAAAAATATTTTCTCTTATTAGTATTAAATGGTTTACGTTGTAGCTTCATTGCGTGTCCCCTAGTCTTTCTACTTTTTGATGGAGTAAACAATCTATCTATGTTTACTTGTTCCATTCCATTCATTAATTTATAGACCTCTAGCATATCTCCCCTCGGCCGTCTCTTTTCCAAGTTGAAGAGCCCTAAACCTTTAAGCCTTTCCTCACAGGTGTATCCTTCCATCCCCTCTACCATTTTGGTGGCTCTTCTCTGTAGCTTTTCTAATTCTGCTATATCCTTTTTAAGATATGGCGACCAGAATTGCACACAATATTCAAGGTGCGGTCACACCATGGAATGATACAGAGGCATTATAATATCCTTGGTTTTATTCTCCATTCCTTTCCTTATGAATCCTAGCATTCTGTTTCTTGGCTCCTGCTGCACACTGGGCGGAGGGTTTCAACTTATTAACTATGATGATGCTTATATCTTTTTCCTGGGGGGTGATGGTTCATAATGTGGAATCTTGCTTCGTGTAACCATAGTTTGGGTTGTTCTTTCCTAAGTGCATAACTTTACACTTGTCCACCACTGTTCCCTCTAAGCTGTGCGCGTGTGCGCGCGCACACACCTCGCCGAGCGAGCGCACATACTTTACAACAGAGCGCACAAAAATTACAGCTCTGATTCTGATAGAAAACAACATGGGCGTCTTAAAATTTAAAAGTTATGATTGTAATTACTAGAAATTTCCCGCTTCATTTAGTAATCGTCTATTTTCATTTAATTTGATTAAAATCAATGTGGTGTATATACTGTATTCTGACGTGTAGTCAAATTTTAAAGTATATAACTCCGAGTGTCGTTATGTGGCGCACAAAAATTTAACCTTCCTTCAAAAGCTGCACACAGCTGATATTTTATGCGCACACAACCTACAGAAAATTAGAGGGAACATTGTTGTCCACATTAAATTTCACCTGCCATTTGGACATCTAGTCTTCCAATTTATCAAGTTCCTCTTGCAATTTTTCACAGTCCTCTTGTGCTTTAACAGTTTTGACTAATTTTGTGTCATGTGCAAATTTAGTCACCTCGTATTCCCATTTCCAGGTCATTTATGATTATGTTAAAAAGCAGCGGGCCCAGCAAAGATCCCTGGGGTACTCTACTGTTCACCTTTCTCCATTGGGAAAATTGACCATTTAGCCCTACCCTCTGCTTTCTATCTTTTAACCAGTTCCTGATCCACAATAGTACACTGCATCCTATCCCAGGACTTTTTAATTTCACCAGGAGTATCTCATGAGGGACCTTGCAAATGCTTTCTGAAAATCCAGATACACTGTATTGACCAACTCACCTTTGTCTATCCGTTTATTTACACTTTCAAAAAATATAACAGAGTAGTAAGACGAGACCTTCCTTGGTTAAACCCATGTTGGCCTTCTCCCATTAAGCCATGACTATCTACATATTCAGTAATTTTATTCTTTATAATGGTTTCTACCATTTTGCGTGGTACTGACAACAGGCTCACTGTTCTTTAGTTTCCTGGATCACCCCTGGAACCATTTTTAAAAATTGGTGTTACATTGGCCATTCTCCAATTTTCAGGTACTACAGATGATTTTAATGATAGTTCACAGATTACTAATAGTAGGTTTGCAATCTCATGTTTCAGTTCAAATCACTAGCCAAACCACAGGAACAAGAGGAGCCCACTCTTACACCAGAAACAATAGCATGGTACTACATGGAAAAAAACAGGAAAAGTCACCGCAGCAACAGATCTAAATGAAAATACTAACTCCATGATAACTACAGCATGGACAACATTCTCAACGATATACCCAAGTCAACTAAAGAATATAATAACTAACCTTAATACAACTACATCACCCATCGATCCCTGCCCAGTAAGCTGGGTGAAAATAACACATGAAGAACTCTTCCCTGCAATACTCAAATTAGTACAGTCATCTTTCGAAAAATGTTACATGCCTAAAGAACTAAAAACTGCATTGATATGCCCTATCCTAAAAAGCTCAACATTAAATAAATCCAACTCTAGTGCCTACAGACCAATCTCTAGTCTACCACTGCTAGCTAAAATAATAGAAAAAAAATAGTACAAATTCTACTACAGGAACACATTGAAACACACTCTCCACTAGATCCACAACAGCACAGTTTCCGGAACAACCATGAGTAGAAACACTACTTACTACACTCATGGACAAGATAATAAGGGGGATTGACAAACAGAAAACAGCCTTCATACTGATATTTCTAGATATAGCCTCTGCTTTCGACTCCATATGTCATCTTCTGCTACTTACCAGGCTGAAAGAAATTGGAGCTAAAGGAACAACACTGCAATGTCAAATCTTACCTAACAGACAGGAAATAAAAAGTAAAAATAGGTTCTAACTCGTCCAAACCATACCCTTATCTACAAGGAATTCCGCAAGGATCAGCCCTATCGGTACTACTTTTTAATCTCTACATATAGTCCATTTGCAAAATTATCCAAAAACATAACATCTTCTGTTACATATAGGCAGACGATGTTATGTTATACACCCTATTACAACCAATCTGAACAGGTGACCGGGCAAACGCTCTCAAAAAAGACTTCTACCCTTCCCTGAAAGAAGACCTCAGGGAAAAGGCCAACTTTCTCAAGGAAGAAGGGCCCTTTTCACCAGAGTCACCTCTACCAAGCCTTCTTGAACCAGCAGCAGCAGGGATCCCAGCCTAAGGTCCAGAGATACAGACCCATGAAGCCAAAGGCCATGAAGCCAAAGGCCTCAAAGCCACAGACCCCAGCTCCAGCTCAACCTGGAGGGAGCTCTTGACTCCCAGGCAGGCCTCCCTCCCCCTGGGAGATCCTCACCAGCCCACAGGGGGCTGCCTGGCACTCTTTGCCCACAAGTGGCCCGAGGACACCTCAGACCAGTGGGTGCTCTGGGTGGTAAAGGAGGGTTACCACCTCTGCTTCCAGCTGCCACCACCGGAGCATTTTCCAGGAGAGCCAGTGCAACCTCTCCTTCACCAGGCCCTCTTGCTGTCAGGGCTGGCAGGTCTACTAAGAGACAAGGCAGTGGACCCTGTTCCCCAGTACCTCTGGGGCAAGGGCGTCTACTCAAGGTACTTTCTTGTCCCCAAAAGAACCAGGAGCCTCAGGCCCATCCTGGACCTCCAAAACCTGAACAAGTTTCTGGTGAGGGAGACGTTGAAGATGCTCTCCCTTGCAACACTGCTGCCTACCTCCACCAGGGAGACTGGCTTTGCTCATTGGATCTACAAGATGCTTACACCCACATCCTGGTCCACCCATCTCACCAGCAATACCTGAGATTCATGGTAGGGGGAGGCTAATACCAGTACAGGATACTTCCTTCAGCCTGGCCTCCTCACCCAGAGTGTTCACAAAGTGCCTAGCAGTGGCAGCCGCCCATCTGCACCTAAAAGGGTGTTCGTCTTTCCCTACTTGGATGACTGGTTCCTCAGAGGTGGCACAGCCGCAGAGGCCAGTCAGGGCACAAAGCGTACCATCCTCCTCCTGCAGCACCTGGGGTTTATAATGAACTACCCCAAATCACATCTCTCTCTGGTTCAAAACCTAGAGTTCATTAGTGCTCAGCTGGATATAGTTGTCATCTCTCAGGACAGGGCAGAGCACCTCAGACAGCTGGCAGGGGAGGTCCAACACCGCAGAACTGTGCTGGCTCACTTCCTCTGCCTACTGGGACACATGGCCTCCACAGTCCATGTTGCACCCCTAGCCCGCTTGCACATGCAGACAGCCCGGTGAGGGGCCTGCGTCCTCAGTGGACC
The DNA here is from genome assembly GCA_033557465.1 of Ichthyophis bannanicus. Taxonomy (NCBI): domain Eukaryota; kingdom Metazoa; phylum Chordata; class Amphibia; order Gymnophiona; family Ichthyophiidae; genus Ichthyophis; species Ichthyophis bannanicus. The sequence goes on from CM066044.1 coordinate 178,265,945, forward strand.
CAGGCCATGGGCAGGCTCCGGGACAGAGTCAGGGTCACCCACCAGCTGGCGAGGTCCCTCTATTGGTGGCTGGACCTGGGCCACCTCCGGGCCAGAATGCCTTTCCAGGCACCCCCACTGCAGAGGACCCTGACCACAGATGCCTCTCTCTGAGGCTGGGGAGCTCACTACACTCAGGGCTGTTGGTCCTGGAAGGAGTCCCTGCTACAGATCAACCCCCTGGAACTCTGGACAGTGTTCTTCGACCTACGAACATTCCTCACTCTCTTGCGGAACAGACCTGTCCTGATCCAGACGGACAACCAGGTTGCAATGTTCTACATAAACAAGCAGAGGGGCACGGGCTCCTACTCCCTCCACCAGGAGACGGTAGCCCTCCTATCTTTTGCAGTATGCCATGGTATGCTCCTGTGAGCAATCTACCTCCCGGGCAAGGATAACTGCCCCACACGAGTGGCGTCTTGACCCCGCAGTGGCAGAGAAGCTCTTCTTCTGCCTTTGTGGTTGGCCATAGATAGTTTGCCTCGCTGGACAACACACAGCTGGCTTGTTTCTGCTTCCGTCAGCCACACCCACAGATGGTAATAGCGGGCACATTCCTAATCTCATGGTCCAAGGGACTGCTATATGTATTCCCACTGACCTCTCTGGTTGCCAATACTCTGTTCAAAATTCAGAGTGAGAAGGCATCAGTGATACTGATTGCCCCCAGGTGGCCCAGGCAGCCCTGGTTCCCACTATTGCTCTCACTGTCGGCAACAATCCCAGTCCCCCTGGGTCAAGCCCCAGATCTCCTGACTCAGGAGGGGGGGCTCCCTCCTGCACCCCAATGTGCGGTCGCTGACACTGACGGCCTGGCTGCTAAGAGGGTAGCCTTGGCCCCGCTCAACCTATCACAAGAGGTTGAGGAGATCCTACTGGCCTTCAGGAAACCCTTCACAAGAAGGGCCTATGCCTTTAAGTGGTGAAGTTCACCCTGTGATGCATGGACAGGAAGTAGAACCTATTCTCCTGCCATGTACAGCTGATACTCCAGTACCTAGTGCATCTGTCGCACACAGGACTGAAATCTAACTCTTTCCAGGTGCACTTGAGTGCCATAGCCGCTCACCATCACCCAGTAGGGAGCAAGCCCTTATCCAGCCAATCCCTGGTCTCCCATTTCCTGCGAGGCCTTCTGCTGTCCAAGTTCCCCCTCCGCCCCCCCAGTGGCGGAATGGGACCTCAACATGGTGCTCTCCCAGCTGACTAGCCACCATTCGAGCCCCTGGCCACCTGCCATCTCAGATATCTATCTTGGAAGGTGGCCTTCCTGGTGGCCCTGACTTCAGCTCATAGAGTCAGCGAGCTTCAAGCCCTGGTGGCAGATCCTCCATACACCAGGTTCTTCAAGAACAGGGTAGTGCTGAACACCCACCCTAAATTCCTCCTCAAGGTGGTATCCCCATTCCATCTCAACCAGGAAGTGGTACTTCTCACCTTCTACCTGCGGCCTCACGCCGGCAAGGAGGAGCTCATACTCTATACTCTGGACTTTAAACAGGCCCTGTCCTTCTATTTGCAGTAAACCCAGGGACACCACAAAGCACCTCAGCTTTTCATGTCCTGTGACCCCAGCAGACTGGGGCTCCCTGTGACCAAGCACACCCTATCCCCTTGGTAGGGGACTGCATTGCCCTCGCTTATGAGTGTGCGGGCCTCTCCCTGGAGCACCGGATCACAGCGCTTTGTGTGAGGGTGATGACCACGTTGGTGGCCCACCTCCGTTCTGTGCCGGTGACAGAAATTTGCAGAGCCACCATTTCGTTGTCCATTCGCATGTTGGCAGCTCACTACTGCCTGGAAAGCGAATCCTGCAAGGACAGCACCTTTGGTCAGGCAGTGCTGCATGATATTCTTGGAGTGTAGGCAACTCCTGCCCTCCGACCGTTCTCTGTTCAAGCTGTTTTTGTTTGACTGCCGTCTTAGCTATTTTATCTGACTGAGCAAGATGGCACCCTTGGGCGGGAAGGGGACCACACGTGGTAGCATTCCCAAAGGCTTTCTTTGAAAGCTGGGGAAATGCTCTGCGCGGGCACCTTTGGCGCCAATGTCACCCATATGTGAGGACTAATTCTTGCTGTTCCCGGAGAACACTTGTTACAGGCGAGTAACTACTCTTTACATGTTATGTAAATGTTACATGAGAATTTGGATTCACTTGTTGTAAAAAGTTACCTGTTACTTGTAATAGTTATTTGTTCTATGTAAACCACCTTGATTTACTGATGGGGCCATATATAAAATCAAATAAATAAATAAGAATAGCCAAATTCAGTGAAACCCAAAGACTCATTTGCCAAAGCTGTCAAATTAGTTACAAGAGAGAGACTTTTCAGCCAGTCCTGGTTTTGAACTTACAGTTTCAAGCAATGTAGAATTTGTAGCCCTTGATTCTATCTGTAGAAACCAGTGTTGCAGAGCCCTTATATCCTCAGTGAATGCTCCTTTTAAGCTGCAGTGGTCTAATAGTCCAGCCAACTCCCTCACAGACTTCTTGCTTTGAATGTACCTGAAGAAGCTTTTATTATGACTTCTGGTGACATTGCCCCTGGAGATAGTCACCTGAACTCAGAGCTCCAGAAAGAGTGATAAAACATCCCACAGTAACTGAAGGAATGGTGCCTCTGAGATGGTGACTAAAAGGAAATGCATGGAGGCTCAGATTGGCTAGCAGGGTGGAGAAAAGGCAGTGGCAAAGCAGCCACAAGATCAGCCTTCCACATGGTCTTCCAGAGGTCAGAGAGCAAGTCTGAGGAGGAAAGCAGGGCCCATTTGATGGAGAAGAGAATGTGCAACCAAACAGATATTATGCATTGGATGACAGAGGTAGAATGAGAGATTTCCTCTGTGAAAGAAAAAAATAAAGGAGGCCGTAAAAGAGATCGCATACAAAATAATGGAGTTAGAATCATGAATAGATTATGGAACAGCGCCTGGAGGTACACGGAGAGACTCTGTGATGGGAAAGGCAGTTGAAGAGCTGTGAACTGAAAACTTGGACCTGTGGTTTAAGGTTGAGGACTTGGAAAATCGAGCGAGGAGAAACAATCTCCAGTTTCTGGGAAGTCTCAGAAAGCAGTGAGCACAGCAATGCTGCTGAAGTGGTCCAAAAGATATTTGTACAAGTTATGGAAGTGGCAGAGGGCTGGCGGCAAAATTGAACAGGGCATATAGAGCCCTTAGCTCAAGGAGAGAAGGAAGGCCCATGAAATTATAGTGTGCTTTCATTATTATGTGGAGAAAGAGAGCAATTTCTCTTGAAAGCCAAAGCGGCAGGGGAGTTGCATAGAATAATATTAAAGTGGAAGTGTTCCAAAACTTCTCAATGGGGACTGCATAATGATGCAGAGAGTTTCGGGTTACTAGGTTCCGGAAAAAGGAAATGTTCTCCCTTTGAACATCTGGTGACAATAAAGGGCACATATAAAAAGAGTGTCAACAGTGGAAGAAGCATGGTCACTTTTGGTTGGTGAAGCAAATGACCCCACAGCAGAGACTGGCAGAGCTTCGGTGGACACTGAAGACTCCAGCAGAATATGGAAGATCAGTGTGCTGCCCAGAGGCAGAGGCTGAGATGGCGAAGAAGGATGGAATTTGAGCTATGGACTGGACCGTGGGTGATATAGATGCTTTGCAGGTTGTTACACGAGGCAATTTAAGTGTCTGAAGAGGGGGGACTTGAGGGTTTGCGTATACTGGGTAACATATTGGCTTGGGGGTGGCTGGAGGGATGGAGAGATGAGTGCGTTCTTTTGGAGGGAGTAATGGTGCCAATTCCTTAGTCTAGTAAGTGGGGGATAGGTGAATGAGAGGGTTAGGTAAAGGTGTGTGTGGGGGGGGGGGGGGAGGAACTGGTATGTGGATAGACAGGGTCACAAGAAGGGATGAGAGGAGTGGTTAGGATTGCCAACTGACTCCAGATGCTCCCAATAGGCTTGATCCAGTCCTGGGTTTACCCCATTGCATGCAGGGACTTCTAGTTTTCCTTTTCTTATGAAATACAATAGAGAAATCAGAACTACATATCCCTGCATGCAATGGGGTAAACCCAGGACTGGATTGAGCCTGTCAGGCACATCTGGAGACAGTTGGCAACCCTGTGTGTGTAATATGTGGGATTTGGTTTCTGGGTTTAAATGTGGAGGGAGGGCGGAGTATCCAGGGACAATCTGGGAGTCCATGGAAGGGAAACAGTCTAGAGGGGAGAGGCTGCAAAAGGATAGATAGATGGGGATGGGAGGGGCTGGATATCTGAACCCTCCCTCACTCTTTTTCCTCTGCTACTCACCATCTGTAACACCAGTCTCTCTTCAAGCACCTTTCTTTCCTCTTGGAAACATGCCACGGTTCGTCCTCTTCTTAAGAAGCTCACCCTCGACCCTTCGGTTCTAGCACATTGACCTCCTGTCTCAAATCCCCCTTTTCTTCCTAAACTCTTGGAGGAGTTAGTTTTCACGCAATTGTCCTCCCACCTTGGATCTACTCACACACTTCACCCCCGCCAATCTGCATTCAGGCCTGGGCACAGCACAGAAACCATACTCACGTCCCTTCTCAAAGAGCTTCATGTTATGCACGATCATGGTGATATCTCCCTGGCTGTTTCTCTGGATCTGCCCTCAACTTTCGACCTGGTGGATCACTCTACTCTTCTTGCTCGACTTCATGATTTTGGTGTCCATGGTACCATGTTGCACTGGTTCCACACTTTCCTTTCATCTAGATCTTTTTCTGTTCTGTTGGGTTCAGCCACTTCCCCTGCCACTTTTCTCCCCTGTGGTGTCCCTCAAGACTCTGTCTTGGCCCCCCTCCTTTTCAATGTTTTTTTGGCCCCCCTGACCCTCCTCGTCCAACAGTACAATGTTTTGGTGTATGATATCCTTGTTTTGCCTAACAAGAGTCCCTCTGCTCCTGATCCGGCCCCTCTGAACTCCTGTCTCACCCACGTCTCTTCTTAGTTTGCCTGCAAATTTCCTTCGCCTCATCCTTCTAAGACATCAGCCATTTGGTTCACTTTCGGTGGCCCTTGCCCATTGTTGGCCCACCCCCCTTCTGTCACAGTCTCTGATTCCCATTGTTCCTTCCCTTTGGTACCTTGGTGTCACCCTGGACTATGCTCTATCATTTCATGAGCACCAGTCATCACTCATTCATCGCTCTTTTTATTCTCTGCATCAAGTTCGGGCAGTCTGCCCCTTCCTGTCCCCCTCCTCCCCCAGTCTCTGGTCACACTCATTCTCTCTCATGTAATCGCATGCCTAGATTACTGCAATATTGTCCTTGCCGGTCTCCCTCGCTATCAGATAAAGCATCTTCAACTTCTCCAGAATTCTCACATATGCTTCACACTCAGACCATATCACTCCTCTGCTTATCCATCTTCACTGGTTTGCAATCAAATTCAGGTTCGAATTTAAGGTACTCATGCTGGTCTACAGAGCTCTCCACACTTCCACTCCGCAATATCTTTCTGATCTGGTCAATCTTTTTGCTCCCCCCCCCCCACTGATCCATCCACTCCCCCCCCCATCTACTCCGATCCATCCACTCCAATCATTTGCATCTTTCCTTTATTTCACAGGCTTATCTGGATTCCACCCATCTCTCTGCTTTTTTTTCTTCCTCGGCCCTGCATTGTGGAACTCCCGTCCCTCTGCACTCTGCCTAGAAGCCTTTTTCCAGACGTTTAGGGCTATGTATAAAACCCACCTTTTCCGGACAGCTTTTGACCCCCCCTCCTTCCTAGACCTAGACTAGTGCCCCTCCCTCCTCTCTTCGGTGTGGTTGGTTTTTCTTTCCTCTCCTGTCCACCTTTGACCTCCATGCAGGTTGTCTGCCTATGGGGATTCAATCTCTGGCAGGCAGAAGAGAAGGGGAATGGCCATGATCAGAGCAAAGACTCCTGGCTGCCTGCAGGTGATCGGGGCAATCAGAAGGAGTCTTTGCCACAATCATCCTTCTCCTCTGCCTGCGGGAAATTGAATCCCCCATGGGCAGAACAGGAGGGGTACAGGGGGTTGGGGCAGAGCTTGGCCCCCTCCACCCCTGTGATATGGCTATTCCTCCGTCCCTATGCTGAGGGGTGTATGATACTGGGAAGCGGGGGGGGGGGGGGGGTGGATTTCAGTTTGGCGAATGACCCAAAAGTGGACACATCTGAAGAAGAAAGTGTAGGGCTGAGAAGACAGGGATACGATGAGACACTATTGTAAAATGTTTAATTTATGTGATATGTGGTGAGTGATGCACCCTCTGGAGAGAGATTGTACCTTTTACTCCATGATTCGTGGCTTGTATACCCAGATAGATGTGATTTGGGTGGAAGAAACGTAGATGGGAAAGGTGATGAGTAGTAAGATTGAAACCATGACTTGGTCTGACCATGTACCAGTCTGGATCAAAGTCAAAATCAGCTGGGAAGAGAGAGGGAAGTTGGAATGGAGGCTCAATGACAACCTGATTGAGAAGAAATTGCCAAAGGCCTAGAAAAATATGTAGCTTTGAATGATATTGGCAAGCAGACCCCTGGGGTGGTAGGGACTGTCTCAAGGTAGACAGCACTGTGGTGTACTACACACAGTTGATGTATATATGAGCAGAAGGTCACAGGTTTGGGTCCCAGCTGTGGATCATACAGTGCATGTACCTATGGCTACATTTTGGGGACTGTTGTAGTGGTTGATATGGAAGAACAGACTAGATAGGCCATGTGGTCTTTTTCTGTCGTCATGTTTCTATAAGAAATCATTAGGGACCTATAAGAAAACATTGGGGGCCTATTAGAAAAAGGTAAAGTTAAAAAAAATTGGAGAAGCTGTGCAATAAGATTTTTAAATTAGAACAGGATCATAAGGAGGGAAGGGAGGGGTAGAGAAGCCTAAGGAAAGCAAGTGAAGCTTTGAGAGAGCTGCAACTGGAGGATATCAACTTTGCAATGTTAATAATGAAACAAGTTTTATATGAAGATAAAGTGAGTAGATATCTGGCAAAGAAACTACAGAAATTCAAAGTTAGGAATAATATTATCAACAAACAATATACTTCGTTCCAATATCCCAAATGGAACAAAAGGGAGTCTCTTAGGATTGTCATACAATATAATTCTACAACTTTTTAAAAAGGAGAAAAAGGACATCGGACAAAATCGAGCACGTTAGCATAGGCATAGAACATTCCAGCCCTTAGCGTTCGCTCACTGCATCAATGATCCTCAAACTACTCCATTAATCTAATTGTTTGTTCAATTTTAATTATTCACTTTTTTAATTTTAAATTTAAAAATTTTCCACTTTAAAGATCTTATAAATTAATTCAATACACTAGCATGCCTTCTTGTCCCACAGAGCATGTGCCAAAACTTCATGAATAAGGTCCTACATACATAAGATCCTATAAAACAGTATGTTCTTTTATGAAACGTATGAGAGAACAGTAGATTACAATGTGCCTATCCAGAAGCACCTATGGTTCAACATTGTTTAGATCTGGGGCATATTTTCACAATCTTCTTGTTTTTTGTATCGATCAGGTTCAACAGGTGGGTGAGGGGTTACCCTGTGATTGGTTTCTCATTAGGTGTGAACGACAATGGATATACCGTCTAAATACAGTAAGTCCTAATGGCCCAGATTGATTGGAATTTATGCTAAGGCATTTCTTATTGAAGGGTGGATAGGTGGCAATTTTTCTGAACATCCTTTTGAGATGATTGGGTTTTTTCCTTCCTCTTTTTTTCTTTTTTTTTCATCTTTATCTTTATTGTGATCTTTTTATTATGATTTGTTTTTTGTTGTGTTTGGTAAAAAAGTTTCGGATTACCTGTATCTGTTTTCTAAAGCATGCCTGTAGTAAGAAAAAAAGCCACATTGACAGGTACAGTTTGGGCCACATTTCATTATGCGATTTGAATGCTTTTAAGTATGAATGGGCAGTTTCTTCAGTGGGGGGGGGGAGGGGGGTTTGTTCTGAAAATAGTTTTTCCTTTTTCAAATAGCAGCTCTAACTGTTGAATAAATGGTGGTCGGCTTTTGTACCGTTTGTAAGGGTGGCTCTTTAAATTCTGACGGATCGATAAACAGGTTGCCTTTAAAAAGCAGTACGCCTGTGAAGCGTTTGTTAGCTTTTGAAAGCTTTGCCTGCCTACTGCTTATGATGGTTTGTCAGTCCTATAATAGTCTGTTAAGAACGCTAAGGTTTGTCTATCTTTTTTCTTTTTGAATGGGCATGAAAGCTTCTTATTTAATGTGATAACATTATCATTAGGATGGTTTATATACATATGCCTTTTTATGTAGGCCCACTTTGTCTATATGGGAAGTTAGTTGCTTTAGGAGGGTTTATTTTATAGACTCCTATTTTCAGGTTGAGGTTTATTGTGGAGTAAATTGCTGAAGTAAGTTTTTTGGGTGAGTTTGATGAATGTGGTCAGTGCTGCCAGTGTCTATAGTTGGATGAAGTTGGAAATTGGAGATGTTATTAGAAGATATTTTCTTTAAAGAAAAATTAAGAATTGTTTTGAGTAAAATTGTATGGCAATTTAATGATGTATTTGATGGTTGGATGATGGATTGTAGACTGCCTCAATGGTATATGAATGGGTGTAGTGAGAATGAATGATTGTCCTCTCTTGCCATGAGAGTGGTAGGTTTAAGGGATATTTTTAGGAAGGGGTTTTATTAATTATAATGCCTTCTATCCCTCACAGCATGATTTTAATTATGATGAGTACCTCTAGCCCCCTGAAGAAGTACTGGCCAACGCCGAGAATGGCATCACAAGTAGCGTTGGGGAAACTCTTCCAAAAGCAGATCAGTGCAGTGAGATATTATATTCTGCTTGAATAATTTTCAAGCTAATGTTTTGTATGTAGGACCTTATTCGTGAAGCTTTGGCACATGCTCTGCAGGACAAGAAGGCATGCTGGTGTATTGAATTAATTTATAAAATTTATAAAGTGGAAAATTTTTAAAATTTTAAAAAGTGAATAATTGAACTAATTAGATTAAAGGGTTTTTTTGAGGATCATTGAAGTAGCGAATGAACGCTAAGGACTGGAATGTTCTATGCCTGTGCCAACACACTCAATTTTGTCTGAGATCCTTTATCTCCTTTTTAAAAATTTTGTATAATTATATTGTATGACGACCCTAAGAGATTCTCTTTTGTTCCATTTGGGATATTGGAATGAAGTATATTGTTTGTTGATGTTTGCATCATCTTCGTTCTGGGATTGGTTGGTTTGCAAGAGGAATAATATTATGACAATTAAAAATGCCCAGGGAATAGAACTGAGGGCACGGGAGGAGATTAGGAATTGGGGTTGTAGAATTTTACGAAGACTTGTACAAGCCAGTGAGCGAACCAAAACAGGAGGAGATAGAGGAACATCTGAAGGGGATGGAAATTCGCTGTTTGATGGAGGAAGAGCAGGGGTTAAGGTGCAATCCTATTTCGGAACAAGAGGTGATGTTAGCAATTAGCTCTCTTCTCTGTGGGGAGGCATCTGAGTTATAAGTGCCCTCATGCAAACAGGAAGTTGGTGTCAGAGAGTGGAAGCAGCATATCGAAGTGAGCATAAACAGCAACGCAGCATGGAGGCTTTGGGTAAGCATTGCATTGCTGTTTTAATGTCACTGCTGCCCATGCAGTTCACTGCAGAGGAGTGACTGTGGGAGTGGGGGTGGGAGCAGGGGGTGGTAGAAATGAAGATTCACCTAGGGCACCTCATAGCCTTGCACCAGCTGATGTCAGCAGGCTGGTGCAAATCTAGATTTCAAGCACTGCACTATCAGGGCGCTGGATAGGGAAGAACCGGCTGAAGGAGCCAGTTTAAAACATTGGGCCATTCGAGGGTGGGGGCATACACTGACAAGAGGAGCTGGTTTGAAGGTGCTGAGGATGGTGAGGGTGATGGCATTAAGGATAGCTATTGGGAATGCCAGTAGGGGAAATATGCAGGAGGAGGGGAGTGTTGATTATGTTTTGGGGAGTGGGAGGTGAGGGAGCACATTGTGATCGGCCCTGCATCTCCCCCCCTAAGGCTTTGTGCCCTCCACAGCTGACCCTTCCTCTACTTGCCCCCTCTGTAGGGGCTGCCGATCTGGCTTTCTCCTCACCCTCCTGTACAGGATAAGGGAATCTGGCTGTCTCCCCACGCCCTTGTGGCATTGATTGACTACAGTTCTTTCAGGGATGGAAAGACATGGAGGCTATGCTAGGGAGGTCTGGCAAGCTTAGCTGAACCAGACGTTTAGGATGGCAGTTGACCAGCACTGGACTCATCCATCTCATAACATTTGCACAGGGGGAAAGCAAGTTCTGCTACAAGGGGACATGGGATGAGGGTGAAGGGGGATAGATTCAGGAGTGATATGCGGAAATATTTCTTTACGGAAAGAGTGGTGGATCCATGGAATAGTCTCCCAGTGGAGGTGGTAGAGATGAGGACAGTAACTGAATTCAAAGAAGCATGGGACAAACACAGAGGATCTCTAAAGAAAAAAAGGGACTGTTGTAGTTGTTGATATGGAAGGACAGACTAGAGAGGCCATGTGGTCTTTTCCTGTCGTCATGTTTCTATGTTTCTAATTGAAGCAGTTATCCATATTTCCCTTCCAAAAGCCTGTTCTGACCATGGAGCTAAAAAACAGTCTGTTGCCCTCTTCTTTAAACCCTTATAAAAGATTTCCTCCCACACTCCTAATGCATGAACATCTCCTATTTAAAGGCAGCGTGGTCAGTCACCATGGCAACCCAGGTGCACTTCATACCGTGTGCACTCCAGTAATTACAGGACTCTGAACACAAGCCCTCAGCTAAATAACACTCTCTGTAGCCTTAAAAACTCCCACAGCAAATCTAAAGCTGCCGAGCTTAGTAGTGCCTGTAAATGTCAGCTGGGGGTATCCAAGTCTCCATACTTGACAATAATTTTCAGCGTATCAGGACTATTGCTGGAAATCTGTTCATGGAGGCTCAGGATATTAAATGGTTCTGAAGGGACTGGAGAATACTGGTAGTCGTGGGTCTGTCTGTTTCAGGAGCTGAGATTCCATTGCAGTACAAGCGAACAAATTGATTGTTGGACAGCAATATTTACCGAGCCCATGTAACATCTAGCCAAAGATACGTAAGAGAGGAAAGCAAATAACTAGCAACCCACGAATCAGGGTTGAAAATTAAAGTTGAACTAATTCAAGTCTTCTAAAATTTTATTTATGTATTTATTTATTTATTTAACAGTTTTTATTTCCCACCCTTCATATTATCAAAGCGGTTTATATTGAACAATGAAACAATCAGATGAACAGTGTAACAGGAGTAACTATGTGCAACAGTAACCATGTGTAACAGGAGTAACTGTGTACAAGGGATTGTCTTGGTAGGAGTCATCTGTTAGATTGTGATGAAGTAGAACGTTTTGGTCAGGTTCCAGGGCCAAAGTACTCCTGGAATAGGAAGGTCTTTAGTTTTTTTTCGGAAGTCTCTGCAGTCTTCGATATCCCTCAGGGTAGGACTGACAGTGTCACTTAAAGGTTTGTTCGAAGAGCCAGGTTTTCAAGCCTGCCTTACATATTATGATTCAAGATGGAGATTCATGGTAAGAGTGTTTCAAAGGAAGGGGGCAGAAAACCAGAAGAACATTGATCTGTGTGTTTCAAGGTGCAGACTGGATTTTGAGAGGATGGCTAATAGGTTCTGATTAGCAGACTGCAGGACATGGGCAGGGCAGTAGAAAACAAGTTGAGAATAGAGATAGCAAGGGAGACCAGTATAGAGGGCATGATGGGTCAGTAATAGGGTTTTATATTGTATCTGGAAGGAAACTAGAAGCCAATGTTGATTGTATGATAAAGGTGTGAGATGATCTAACTTCTTAGCGTTATAGATCAGTTTGGCTGCTGTATTTTGAATTAACTGGATTCTTTTTTAACTGTGATTGTGAAGTACCCACCAATAAGGAATTGCAATAATCTAATTTGTTAATAGCCAGAGAGTGCATTACTGCTTTTAGTGCTCTGTTGTCGAGAAAAGGTTTGACAGATTTTATCCTGCGTAGAGAGAAAAAGCTGCTTTTTACTATCTTTGAGATGTAAGATTTAAAGGAGAGCTGATCATTGATAATGGCACCTAAAGAGCAGATGGACTTTTGAATAAGAAGAGGGTGGGAAGAGATATTCATGTGGAGAGGGTGTGACCTGTGGTTATGGGAAAGCCATAGGGCTTCCATTTTTGCTGGGTTAAGCACCATTTTATGCTGATGGAGCCAGTCTATGATAGAATCTAGTTTTGATTGAAGGCTAGATTGGAAGGCAGAGTCCTATCTGTCATTGGCAATGACAAGCTGAATAAAATCATTGTAGAAGTAGGAGCTGATATTAAGATCTTGGATCACAAGGGCTAGCGGCGAAATAAAAAAGTTAAAAAGGGTAAGGGATACGAGAGAGCCTTACAGGACACCGGAACTCTGGGATGAGGTCATGAATGTGAACCATCACTTGAACAAAATGAGTGATTAGAACAGAACCAGTTTAGATCAGAGTTGTGGATACCCGAGTCGGCGATACGAAGTAGAAGAAGGGACTAATCAGGAGTCAAGTGATGATGGCAGCCTGAGCAGACACCTCGGGGCTGAGCTCTGCTCCTATCCCCCTTTTATTATCAAAATCTGCACAAAATTACTGAAATTTAGGGCACAGCAACACCCCTAAAACCCCTGCGACAGTGCCAAGTGACCGACGAACAGACTGAAGATGCGAACCATTGAGGAATGCCGATCAAAATGCCCAGAGCGGCACAAGAGAGGGAAAATGAAGGGAAAATGGTGGCGGAGCAGGGAGCCCTGGTCTTTACATTACAAGAGGAGGCAATCTGAGAACTTACGAAAAGTATCACTACCATGCTGGATAATAAACCTTCCAGACTGCAGGCTTCAAAGATGATATAAAGGGCAGTTTGGATTCCCAGCTGGTGTTGATACAGCAGGCAGAGAGACGCATTGATCAGCAGGAAAATCGAACGGATAATATGGAGGCCCAGATATTGGTGCTGGAACAGAGCCGGCAGATCCTACTTGATAAACTTGACGATCAAGAAAACAAGAACCAGTGTAATAACATCAGGTTACGTAAGATATACCATACTGGGTCAGACCAAGATCCATCAAACCCAGTATCCTGTTTCCAACAGTGGCCAATCCAGGTCACAAGTACCTAGCAGTTTCCCCAAAAGACACAGGTTCCACAATGCTTGTATTGGGGCAAGTAGTGGATTTCCCAGGTCCTCTTTAATAATGGTTTATGGACCTTTCCTCCAGGAACTTGTCCAAACCTTTTTAAAACCAGCTACACTAACAGCTTTTACTACATCCTCCGGTAACAAATTCCAGAGGTTGGTGGGGCTACCAGACACTATTAAAGATGGGGACATCATGCAGTGCTGGTTACCATCACGGCTGGGTCTGTACTTGCAAGAGGCATGCATGTTAGTGGAGCACGTACACTGAGTGGCCCTGCACAGAGAGGGGAGCAGTCATTGCTTGGATACTGAATTTTGCTGAAAAGCACAAATGTACCAGGCTAACGGAGATCTGAAATACAAGGGCAGTAGAGTTCTGCTTTTTTAACAATTATTCAGTGCAGGTGGTAGAAAGCAGGAAAACGATGACATCCTACTGTTCAACTTTGGCTCAGGGTTTGCACTACAATTTCTATTGCATGTGAGGGTCACCTACGACAACAAGACCCAGAAGCTGGACACCATTGAGGCACTTAAGGACTTTGTGAACAGGTTACTGAGCGCTTGAGGACAGAAGTGAACATGCCCATGTTTGCACTCAGTTGGTGTACATGGTTGCTGTTGGACACATGTTTACAGTTGCTCTCCACGGAGAAGGAAGGCCTCCAGATGAAATGAGAGACATGGTTGGAGCATTCCTGAGATGGGCCTTGGTGTACTGTCGGAGGCAATGTTCCCTCTAATTTTCTGTAGGCTGTGTGCGCATAAAATATCAGCTGTGTGCAGCTTTTGAAGGAAGGTTAAATTTTTGTGCGCCACATAACGACACTCGGAGTTATATACTTTAAAATTTGACTACACGTCAGAATACAGTATGTACACCACATTGATTGCACTAGAAAATATTGTAGAACTTGTGAAAACCGTACATACACAACAACTTTTCAATTTTAAGAATGTCTGTGTTGTTTTCTATCAGAATCAGAACTGTAATTTTTGTGCGCTCTGTTGTAAAGTATGTGCGCTCACTCGGCGAGGTGTGTGCGCGCGCGCACAGCTTAGAGGGAACAGTGGTCGGAGGTGTTCACTTATTGATGCTGTATGTGGAACGAGGCACTGCGGGACAATGTTATGGAAGCAAAGAACTGATGGGCTAGCAGTCGGAGAGAACATAAGGAAAGAGATGGAGACCTGAATGAAGGGAATCCGATGCGGTGATGGAAAATACTGAGCGGCGACCGGAGGAGGACTCTAACGTGCAGAGACATTGGTTCCCAAGAAATATGGTGTGAATGGTATACATGTTTTTGTTTATTTATTTACAACATTTATAAACTGCCTATTCACAAAAGTTCAAAGCAGTATAGAACACATATAACACGTCTTAAAATAACATTAAACTAAAGTCAAGCGCCAAAAGCTTGATGAAACAAATGGCTCTTTCAATAGCTGACTAAAGGACAACGTGATCAAACATTCCCGTAATGAGACTGGCAAATAGTTCCATAAAACTGTTACTGCTAAAGCAAAAGCATGGGACCCCATAACCTGCAAACTAGACTGAAATAAATATGAAACAAGAAGAATATCACTCAAACCCTGGCGAATTGGAGTATGCCAAGACAATAACTCTGCTAAATAAGCCACAGACAAACCCAGCCAAAGCTTCAGAACCACACAAAGAACCTTAAAAACAATCCACTGTTGAATAGGTAACCAATGCAATGAACGCTGACAAGGAGTAACATGATTAAAACATGACTTACCTAAATCGGCCTTTGCAGCGGCGTTCTGTGTCAGTTGGAGCGCCGACAAAGTAGATGCGGGCAAACCCAATAACACCAAATTGGCATAATCAAACATTGGTGACAACACTGCCTGAAACACAGAACGAAAGTCAGAAGGTGACAACAAAGACCAAAGATGGTGCAAAAGCCAGATCAAAAAGAAGGAATGGTGAACAAGCTTAGCTGCATGAGCTCTCATATTCAAGCGTGAATCCAATGTCACTGTGAGATAAACAATTTCATGATGCACAACAACCCTATGCCCATTTAACAAAGCCTCCTCAGGAGATGCTGGGGTGGATGTGGGGAGCTGAATGTGGGAATGATTGGAGGATGAGTGCAAGGAACATGGGGTGACATCTGGGGGTGATTGTGTTTATTAGGAGAAATGATGGGTGATCTACTTTGCTAGGGGATGGGGGGGGGGAAGCCTCTGGGAGGAGATGGGAGGAGATGTTGGGTACAGAGGACTGAAAGGAGGGTGGGGGGAGGGAGTCAGGAGTTCTTGAATGCGGAGGGGAAGAAAAAGGTAGAAGGGGAAGGGGAGGGGGCATGCAGAACGGCAGGGGATGGGACTTGAGCTACCACACAAGCAGCAGCCAGCAGCAAGAGGTATGGTGGTGGGGGCAGTGCTCTGTTGGGAGACACTGCGTCCACATAGATCAGGTAGAAAAATCAGGAGATACACGGTAGGGATCCGGAAGGGGGTTGGATAGGCATAAGATAATTACATTAATTGTAGACTGAATACGTTCGCCAATCAAGAGAACTAAACTGCTGAATTAGTTCAGAAAAGAGAATGCTGACATAGTGTTCATGCAAGAAACTCACTTGAGCGCGGATGAGAAGTTGCTCCGGGGCTGGGTTGGAGAAGTGGGATCCTCATCTTTCAATGGCAGGCAAAGGGGGGTGGCCATGCTGATTCACAAGAAGGTGGCCTTTGTGACCCATAAAAGCATAGCTGGGTGGGAAGCTCCAGGGGAGGAACGTGGTGCTATGTAACTCGTATGCTCCGAATGTTTACACCCACAGGTTCTTCTCAGCCCTGATTGCAAAATTGTTAGAATTTGCAGATTAACAAATGATACAAGGGAGGGAGGGGATTTTAACCTGCCCAAAAAAATATTTGTGGATTGGAAAACCACGAGGACAACTCAAAAGCATGTGGGAAAAAGGGGAGTGAACGTCTTTACAGATGAGTTAGGCCTTATTGATGCATAGAGGGCACTACACCCAGGGGGGACTTCACATTCTACTCAAACCCTCATGATAGTTATGCTTGGCGAGATTACTTGCTAAACTCAGAATCCATGTTCCAGATGCTGGCAAAGGCAGTCATTGGGGACCTAAGGCTGTCAGTGTGGGTGGAGCTATGGCCAAGGGAGATTGGGCAGGGGAGGGAGGGAAGGCTCTGGCAGATGAATCTCACCTTATACAAAGATCCTGATTTCCACAAACATATACAAGAGGCATGGCAGAGGTATTGGAGGGAGAATGACAAGGAAGGCATGGATAAGAGGGTCTTGTGGGAGGCAGCAAAGGCCACCATGAGAGGGGAAATTATTGCCTACGCTGTGGGGAGGAAGAAGACGAAGGATGGGCAGCTCCTGGCACTCTCTAGGAAGCTTCAGTACTACAGACAGAGGCACAACCATAACATAAAGGAGGAAGATAGAGCCTAGTACACAGAAGTGTGGAAAGCCATTGATGAACTGCTGAATAAACGAACTGAGGGAGACATAAAACCTTCCAGATACCAGTTGCATAGCTAGGGCAACACATGTGGGAGGCTATTGGCTGACCTAGTAAGACCACCTAAAAAGAAGAGTGTCATAAATCGGATCAGGAATCCCCAGGGGGGAGATGTTTGAGAAAGAGCAGGACATAAAACAACAGATCCAAAGTTTTTATGGTGCCCTCTGTGACACAGGGCCATTGGATTACGAGAGGTAGGGGGAGTTCTTCAGAGGGTTGGAGGTTCCTAGATTGGATGAGGAAAGGGTGAGGTCCCTCAATGACCCATTCACCAATGCAAAAGTGTTGGTGACTATACATTCTCTAAAGCTGGCATGGAGTTTTATAAGGGGATGGGGTAACAGAACCCTTCCTGGCACAATGCGAGGCTGCACTAAACGGTGGAGATTTGTGTGGGACGCCAGAACCATCCCACCGTATTTGTTTTGCCAAAACCTGGGCAGGATAGAATGCAACTGGGATCCTACAGACCCAAATTGCTCCTGAACCAGGATGTGAAACTTATTGCTGCTATATTGGCGAAGAGATTCAGGAGCATTATCTCAGGTTTGATGCATCCTGACCAAGTGGGATTTTTCCCGGGTAGATTTGCTTCTGCTAACCTTCTTATGAAGAAAGGAGGAAAGAAGGTGATGAGATCATAGTGAGACTAGATGTGGAGAAGGTGTTTGACAACGTCTCATGGGAGTACTTGTTTTGGGTGGTGGATGCTTTCGGATAACAGGGGACTTCTTGAAGTGGATAAAGGTACAGTACTTTATTACGAGCCCGCTGTTATGGAGGGGCACTAGGCAGGGGTGTCCTTTCTCACCTATGCTCTTTCTGTTATCCTTGGTGCCACTGGCGATTAAGGTTTGACAGACCTTTGCTTGGGAGGGTATTATGGTGAGAGAAGAGACCTTCAAGATAAACTTATTTGTGGATGACATGCTCCTGTTTCTCAGACATGCTAACAGGAACATTGAATGTTTGATGGACACCATCGCGAGTTTTGGAGCTTCTTTGGGACTCAAGATCAATTGGGGGAAATCTGAGGCTATGCCGGTGGGAGGAGGTAGATATGCACCTGTGGGCTTTTTGGATGGGGGTAGCCAGCCCTATAGATTTTTCAGCTTGCTGCTGATCAGTCAGACATGGCTGCAAAAGATGGATGGGGGATGCAAGTTTTTGGAACCTTTCAGGAGAGCATGGGAGTGGTGGAGGACCAAGTTAGGAGAAACCAGGGGTAGTCTCCTTTAAATATGTTTGTAGGGAATCCTGAATTCCTCTCGGGAGTGGGGGGGGGCACATTTTACGCTGTGGTAAAACAAGGGATGTTGATATGTTGGACAGCTGTTAGAGCTGAGGTGGCCCAGTTTCACCACTTTTGAACAGCTGAAGGAGAAGAGCCATTTGCCAAACAAGCACTTGATGGTTTACCCACAATTTGGTCATTATGTTAGTAGCAGCTACAAAGGGGAGGAGGACAAGGTGGACTTTACAGCGTTGGACAAGATTTTTTTACTCACTCCTGCTAAACAAAACAAAGTGTCTTATTGGTATAAGGTAGGGAGAGAACAGAAGCCAGTGGCTTTTGGGGAAGCACTGGCTGGCATATGGACCAGTGAGCTTGGTGAACAGGTGAAGGTGTCAGCCTTAAGACAGCTTTTTGCAGATATGCAGGGTGGCCCAAAAAAAGTGAGGACATCTCATAAATTAAAAGCTTAAATAGTTTACTTATTTACCTTTTTTAGCTATATAATGTCTTTATTTCGACAATTTCCGGTTGCCATCTTTTTTTTTTTAAATTTGTCAATCGTTTACATCTGTCTTTTTGAGTTTTTAAATAACTTATATGCTACGAGATGTTCTCACTTTTTGGGCCACCCTGTATATATATCTGTTGACCCTAAATGTATATTTGCAGGAGATGTAATTCAAAATAATGCACAGGGCATACATGACACATGACAAAGGGGTGAGGCTGAAGATATCTATTTATTTATTTAGACATTTTTCTATACCGTCCCTTCTGGAGATCAGGGGTGGTTTAAATTATAACAAGACCAAACCTTTACAGAGAACAGTATTAATGAGGTATAACAGTTAACTATTTACATTGACTATGTACATTTGTCGCATTTTGAAATACAAAGTAGGCATTCTTATCGGTATATCCAGCAAATGATGTCTGCAGTGCATAAACAACAATTTGAATGTAGCGACGTTGAGGGGGCTGGAATGGTGACTGATGGGCAGAGGGGGAGGGAAAGGGGGAAAGAAGTGGGGGAGGAAAAAGGGGGGGAACTTTATGTACTGTTGGTGTTGGGGCTGGTGTAGTGTGCTTGAAATAGGTGGGTTTTTAATTCTTTGCGGAATGATTATAAGTCTTTCATTGCTCTTAGTGTTCAGGGAGGGAGTTCCATTGTGAGGGGGCTATGTATGTAAAGGCCCTATTGCCAGTAAATTGTTTTGTTTTGCATATTGAAGGAGGTACTATGAGAGAATTTTGGGATAGAGCAGAGTGCCTACAATGTAAGACCCACAAAGGCACCGTGGTTCACACCTTTTTGGAATGTGCGTGCCTGCGTGACTACTGAGGGAGAGTACTGGGCCACATCCAAAATGTGACAGGGGTCACGACTGAGAGGACATATGCAGCTTTGGTGTTGGGAGAGGACACACCGCTGAGGGAAGGAGGAACAGGGCATATGGAAAGGAAGTTGGCACTGATGCTTGCCCGGAAAGCGATTTTGACAAAGTGGATAGAGGAACAAGCGCTAGCTTGTGCGCAGTGGGTGAGCAGTATGGCTGAATGGCTATTGAAATCAAAGGGAGAGGAGGGATCCATTCTAGGAGAAGCTGTGAGAGAGCTTTGCTGTGGGCTTTTGGAGGTGGGGGGCGTAATACTGTGTAGAGGAGTGGCTTGGGGGAAGGGGGAACAGGTGGGGAAGAGGGGGAAGAAACAGGGGAGGGAAAAAAGGACCAGAAAAACCTAAAGACCCTGTTGAATTTGTGGCAATTAGATCCAGCAGGGAGATGCATAAGGGAGGAGGCAGCGCACTCCCTCCGGACAGAGCAGGAGGTGCCTATGCCCAGGCCAGGTTATTATATTTGTCATTTGTTGGCATGCTTGACACGTAGGGCCCAATATTGCAGTGGGCAGGCTACGTGCCGCTACGGCGCATAGCCCTGTCTGCTGACCCTTAATCCTGGATATTCAACGCCGCGGTAACGGCACTCAATATTCCGGGTCACCGCACATGCCCTGGAGCCACCAATGCCAACCAGGTGGCAGCAATATTGCATCACTACCCGGTTAGCTTCCCTGGGTAAAACTAGGTCAGCTTTTGATAGGCCTCGTTTTACCTGCTGATCACTGCACCGCTACCCGGTTAATCTCCACACTACCCAGTCTCCACCTCTGCTCTGCCATGGGATGCCCCCAGCATGCCCCGATGCTAACTACATAGCATCGGGATGTGTAGTGGAGTCAGAAGGGGATATTCAATGGCACTAACCATGTAAGCGCCATTGAATATTCTGATTTAAGGCATTTACACAGTTTATTGGGCTGTAAACTGTGTAAATGCCTTTCAAATATCAGGCCCATAAAGTTTAAAAAGTTGTAATGACTGGTTTTGTGCATTGGTCACAATAAAGATATATAAAAAAAAAAAAAGAGGGGAGTGATCCATTACATCAAATGCGGCACTGGGATCCAATTGGATTATTAGTACTTCTCTGGGAACAAGCAGGAAGTCAGTCCTCACTATGGGTGACGTCGGCACCGACGGAGCCCTCGCGGAAGCATCCTCCCAGCCTTCAAAGAAAGCTTTTGGGAGATGCTACCATGCATGTGTGGACCCCTTCCCGCCCAAGGGTACCATCTTCCTCAGTCTCCTTTTTTACCCAGAGCCCTTCAGGCGTGCGTCTGGTTTGTCCCCGGAAAAAGTTGATTTTTCAGCCTGAGTTTCATACTTACCTCCGGTAATGCACCGGTATACTTCTCACCACCCGAACTCGCTGTCTCGACATCGAATTCAGGTCTTTTTTTCAATTGGCAGCTTGCTGGGTCTTCAACCTCGCTGGGGTACTTTTTCCCCCATAGCTACCAGTGGTTTTAAAATGTGTGATCGGTGTGCCAAGATCATGTCTTTGACTTACACACATGACTGCTGCCTTTGCTATCTTGGGCCAGACCATGACCCTGCAGCATGTGGTCTCTGCAAAACAGGGGCGGC
This sequence comes from Ichthyophis bannanicus, assembly GCA_033557465.1. Taxonomy (NCBI): domain Eukaryota; kingdom Metazoa; phylum Chordata; class Amphibia; order Gymnophiona; family Ichthyophiidae; genus Ichthyophis; species Ichthyophis bannanicus. Next base: position 178,286,988 of record CM066044.1, read on the forward strand.
CCAAGGGGGGTGCGGGGCCATGTGCGGAGACTCGGTGCGGAGCCTCTTTTGCATTAGGCCTCATTTGCATAATGTTACCATACACTAACTTTTAGTAACCATGCCTCTAAATGAGTGTATGGATAAAGAAAGACTAAAGGATTTCTACATTACTATAATCCAGTGCCAACCGCCAGGCACATTAGAAACTACTACAAACACTGCCCATTTAAACCCATAGCAAACCTGCTGTATCATAACAGCACTACTAGGACTCACAAAGCACCATACTCTACCTATCAAAAAGGCAACACTGCAAATATTAAACCAATACATCTCAGAGAATAACAATACATGACCTACTGGGGAAAGAGAACAAGTGGCAATGTCAAATAGGAATTACATAAACAGAATACCTCAGTTCAGTTACACATGCAGAACATAGACCATCACCAAACAAGGAATCATAATTTAGAAACAGGAAGAGAATAATTAAACTGGGAACCCCAAAAGCCAAACTTGGAATGTACAACAACACTGTAGAAATAAAACTATAAATTAATTTCCTCTTGTACTAAACAAAGCGCAGACGTTAATGATGCACATTTCCCAGAGCTGACATATTCCAGTTAATAAATTCAAAATAAAGAGATATTTTTCTACCTTTTGTGCATTTCTTTTTCAGTTGCAATTGCTCCAGCCACTTTCTTGTGGTTTCTTCGTGTCTTCTGCTAACTCTCCATTGTCTGCTGTCCATTTGTCCTTTCTTCTCTCTTCTAGTTTTTTTCCATTCTCTCTCTACATGTGCTTTAACATACTAATCTTTCTCCTTTTGCTCTTTCCTCATTCCTATTTCATCCACTCAAATTTTACCCCTCCATCCTCAATCCCCACTTACTCTCCCAATACCCAGCCAATTGTAGATTTTTCCTCCCTCCCACACAAAATATTTTTCCCCTCTCCATTTCACTCTCCCAGCTCCATCCCATTCTAATCCTCTCCCAACATCAGCTCCCTTCTAGTTCCAGCCCCACCCAGCATCCACTCCCTTCTAGTCCCCACATCAGCCCATTTCCAGTCCTAGCCCCCCTCCATCAGCCCATTTTCAATCCCAGCCCCCCATCAGCCCATTTCTAGTCCTTTCCTAGTCCCACCATCAGCCCATGTCAAATCCTAGCTCCTCTCCACTCAGCCCATTTCCATTCCAAGCCCCCATCCCCATCAGCTATTTGCAGTTCAAGTCCCCCCTTCCACTCAGCCCATTTCCAGTACTAGCAACCCCCCAGCCCATTACCAGTCCTAAGCCCCCCGTCACCCCATTTTCAGTCTTAGCTCTCCCCATAGCCCATTACCAGTCCTAACCCCGCCCATCAGCCCACCTCCAGTCCTAACCCCCCTATAGCCCATTACCAGTCTTAGCCCTCCCATAGCCCATTACCAGTCGTAACCTCCCCATGACTCCATTACCAGTCCTAACCCCCCCCCCAGCCCATTACCAGTCCTAACCCCCCTCCCCACCATCAGCCCAGGGAAACCTTAAAAGAAAAAAGAAACTTGCTGCTGCCACCGTGTCAGCAGCAGAATGAAATGTCTCCTGCAGTCAAGTGTCTCCCGCGGGCCCCCCCCCGGCTGCCCAGCAGAGCCCGCCTCAATCACTCTCCTCGGTGCGGCTTTCAGAGGCGCGAAGGGAGAGTTTTTCTCTCGAGCGGGGCTGATGGGAAATTTTCCATCAGCCCCGGCAGGCTTAATAGAGCTGCGAGAGGGACACTCTCCCTTCGCGCCTCTGAAAGCTGCACCGAGGAGAGTGATTGAGGCAGGCTCTGCTGGGCAGCCGAAGGGGGCCCCGCGGGAGACACTTGACTGCAGGAGACACTTCATTCTGCTACTGCCACGGTGGCAGCGGCAGCAAGTTTCTTTTTTCTTTTAAAGTGGCTGATGGGCAGAATGTTGTTTGCGCGGGGTCCCCTGAAACGCAGAGGACATGATATTCCTTGACTTCATCAGGGACATGTCTAAGGCTCTAGTGCTCCCAACAGAATCGGAGGAGGACCCTCGGGCAGAGGAGCTGGAAATCCTCCAATACGAGGACCCTCTGAGGGAATTGCTTACGATGCCCATCCCTCCCATCCTGGAACGGCTAATGCTCCGTATGTGGGAGACATCGGCATCAATACCAGTGATGAGCAAGTGGCTCGACTTGATGTATCGAGTCCGCCAGAGCCCAGGCTTCCAGAAATCACAGCTGCTGCATAACTCCATGGTGGTGAATCGGCCATGCGTCAACTGAAGAGTCAGAAGACACACTCTTCGGTACCTCTTGGCAAGGAAGCATGCACCTTGGACACCCTCGGCAGAAAGGGTTATCAGGGTTTGATGCTCATTGGCTGCATCCAGGCCTACCAGCTGTACATGGGCATGTACCTGAGAGACCTGGTGAAGAAAATTGCTGGGTTCTCGGCTGTTCTGTCCGAGGAACCCCTGCAGCAGTTCAAGAACCTGGCTAAAGCCGTCTGTGAGTGCTCCAAGTTTGTCTTGGGCAGCTTATGACTGCTTTGAGTCGGTGGGCATTGGTGCCTGATGCCAGGCTTGGCTACAGTCATCTGATCTTGAGCAATGGGTTCAGAACAAATTGGTTGATGTCCCATGCCAAGGAGAGAACCTCTGGCAAACCCATGACCGACAAGGCTGCTGAGCTGGAGACAGAGTTCATGACAAGGACTAGGCTCTCTAAAAGGATCATGCCCCTCCCTGACGGAAGGGCTTGGGTAAAAAGCCCTTCTACCTGAGAAAAGGGGCTGCTTACAGAAACTACCCACCTTTCCAGGCCTCCCAAGCTCCGCACAGGGTCAGCAGGCCAAGGGACATGGGCATGGCCCTTGTAAGCAGAAGGCTCCCAAGCCCCAGGCATCAGTCCCAGCACAGCCAGGGGGGAGCTTTTGACTCCTTGGGCATAGCCTCTCCACCCCAAGGAGGTCAGCAGCCCACAGGGGGATGTCTGATCCACTATACCCAAAGGTTGCTAACTATTACCACCAATTCCTGGGCTCTTTGGGTAGTCAGGGAGGGCTACTTCCTCCATCTGACTCAGATACCTCCTCCTCTATCTTTATTGCCAGACTTGATTAACTGCCCTTCGTAACATCAGGGCAGTGTACATAGTTACAAGTAGTAGAGACCAAGGCCGAGAAGGCAAAGAACTACAATATCAACAGGAAAGAAGCACAATCACACCAAGGAGAAGAGAGAAACAGTGGTGTGGGGAGGGTAGCCTTATAGGTCAGGAGTAGGGAGGTCAAAACCCAGACAGAAGAGGAGCGTCTTGAGGAGAGACTTGAATTTAGAGTATGATTGTTCTTGGCGAAGGGCAAGGGAGAGGGAGTTCCAAAGGGAAGGGACCAGAAAAAAGAATGCAGAATGGTGGGTCCAATCCAGATAAGCCAGGTAGTGGATGGGAGATGCAGGCGGTGTTTACGGACAGAACAAAGGGTACAGGGCACTGAATGGTAATGCAGAAAGTCAGCTAAATATTGCAGTGTATGAGTATGGAAGACCTTATGGGTGAGAATTAAGATTTTATAGGAGATACGATGTGAGACAGGCAGCCAGTGTAGGTCGATGAGATGCGGTGTGATATGAGTGAAACGGTGGGAGTGTGAGAGGATCCTTGCTGTGGTGTTCTGAATTAATTGGAGGTGGTGGAGTTGATTCTGAGGGAGACCTGCAAAGATGACATTACAATAGCCAATCTGAGAGATTACCAGTGAAAGCAGAAGGAGTAGTAAGGGCAGATGGGGGCAAGATGTCATGGACGGAGCGAATTTGATGGAGAAAAAAGTACGAGCGACGGGATAGTAAGGAAATGTGGTCCTGGAAAGATAGGGCAGAGTCCAAAGTTACCCCAAGATAATGTATGGTGGAAACAAGCAGAACTGGGGCACCAAAAAGAGTGGGGTGGAAAGAGCTGGAGGAGGGAATCGAAAGAAAACCAAATCGTTGACGTTTTTGCAGTGTTCAGATGCAGAAGGTTGGAACCCAGCCAGTCTGCAATGGCACATAGGCAGATGTTAAGGGAAGAGAGGTCCAAGTTCAGAGAAGTGTGGTGGATTAGTATAACATCATCTGCATAGTAATAGGCTGATAAATTGTGTTGCTGTATCAGAAGGGTGAGTGGAACAAGGAAGATATTGAAAATAAGGGGTGCAAGGACAGAACCCTGAGGCTCCCCGCAGTGTAAAGGAATGGACTCAAAGGTGAAGGAGTCCAAGGTGACAGAGAAAGACCGAGAGGCAAGAAATGAGTGAAACCACCAAAACACGGGCCCCCGAAGACCCCCATCCTAAAGGCAAGAAAGAAAAACAGTGTGATCAATGAGGTCAAAGGCCGCAGAAAGATTCAGAGAGCTATAGAGACATCCCTCCAATTGTGAGCAGCATGCAACTCATTGAGAAGTGCAAGAAAGATAGTTTCCATGCTGTGACCTGGGCAAAATCCTGATTGTCGTGGATGGAGGAAGTTAGTGGAGTCCAAAAAGGAGGAGAGTTGGGATAATACTACTTTCTCCAGGATTTTGGATATGAAGGCGGTAATGGGAGGGAATGCTGGGGTCCAGGGAAGGCTGCTTAAGGAGTGGGTGAACCAGCACATGCTTTCATGTCTTAGGAAAGGTGCCTGAAGAAAAACACAAATTGAGCATGGCAAGCAGTGGGGTTAAAAAAAGCAAGTGAAGGTTCCAGAAGCCAACGTGAAGGGTCAAGGTCAAGGGCACAAGTGGTCTTCCTGGAAGTGGAGATGGACTTCAGAAGCTCAGAGGAAAGAATAGGCTGAAAAGAGAACCAAGTGTGGTATAGGAATGGGGACACAGAAGGCGAAGGGGGAGGGGGAGATGAAAGAGGAGGAGGGATGGAGGAGAAAGAGGAATGAAGATGATCAATTTTTGGCAGCAAAATGATTAGTCAGCTGTGAAGCACCGATGACGGAAGGATGGGTGCAACCTAATGGGGGCTGGTGCAGAGTAGACAGAGACCTGAGCGTCAAGTAGAGCTGCTGGGAGGAGTTTGCAGCAGAGGAGATGAGATTGGAGTAGTAGGCACGTTTGGTCTCCTAGATAAGAGAACAAAATTGCTGGTGGCAATGGTGAAAGTGCTGAGAGAATTCAGGGGAGGGGACTTTCCTCCACATGTACTCTGCACGCCGAAGGTAAGACCGCTGTAAGTGATGACTGGGATGGTACTAGAGTTGATGTAAAGAGGGTCGTAATGGATATGGATGGAGTGGGGCCAGCTGATCGAGTGAGGAGGAGAGGCAGGGAATCCACATGGAGTGCTTGAGTGTCTGCATCAAGGGAGGGAAAGTTGGTGGGGGGGGGGGGAGAGAAGCTGATTTGCAGGGGGGAAATGCTGGAGGGTAAGGGGAATGATATGGCGAGTTTGATGAAGTGAACCGATAGCAGAGCTGGACAAGGGGAAAAGTGAGACCTTGGAGAGGGGGGAGCGGAGTAGGGAAGAAGACGCAAAAGTGGTCCGTCCAAGGGAAACGCTGAGTAGTTATGTTTGAAAGTGAATAAGGAGATTCTTGCAGAGTAATGATAAGCTGAAGAGTATGCTGGGCCACATAGGTAGGAACCAGAACATGCTGCCAAGGTCGAGATCCTGAAGCAGAGTGCCCCTCAGGTCTCCCCTTCAGTGGGACCTTCTACTGAAGGAGCTCTCAGGTCTTCTCGAGGACAAGGTGACGGAACCTGTGCCCCACCATCTCAAGGGCAAGGGGTGTTCTACTTCAGGTATTTCCTCGTGCCAAAAAGGACTGGAGGCCTAAGGTCCATCCTTGACCTGCGCAACCTGAACAAGTTCCTGGTGAGGGAGACGTTTAAGATGCTCTCCCTTGGAACATTGCTGTCTTACCTCCAGCAGGGAGATTGGCTATGCTCCTTGGATCTGAAGGATGCTTACACCCACATCTTCATTTACCCCAACTACAGGCAGTACCTGCGGTTCATGGTGGGGGGGGGGGCCACTACCAGTACAGGGTGCTGCCTTTTGGCTTGACCTCTGCCCCAAGGGTATTCACAAAAATGCCTGGCGGTCATAGCCACCTTCCTCCGCCTCCAGGGGTTTTTTGTCTTCCCCTATCTGGACGACTGGCTCATAAAGGGAGGCACGGCCTTAGAGGTGTAGCAGGCAAATGCATGCACCATCCAGGTCCTGCAACACTTGGGATTTGTGATAAACGCAGTGTCTGGAGTTCATAGGAGCAAGACTGGACACCCTCCAGGCAAAAGCCTTTCTGCCCTGGCCCTGGACATACAGCACCACGCCTCAGTATCCTCCCAGCTCCTCCTGCGCCTACTTGGGCATATGACCTCCATGGTCCACGTCACCCCAGACACCCACCTCCACATGAGGGCTGCACAGTGGTGCCTTCGGGACTAGTGGACACAGGCCATGGGACGCTTCCGGGACAAGGTATCAGTGACCCAGCCAGTTGGTGGACTCCCTGACTTGGTGGCAGACTCCCCAAACCCTCGAGGCATGACTGCCCTTCCAAGCCCCGAGCCCATTAAGGATCCTCACCATGGGCGCCTCCTTGCTCAGCTGGGGAGCCCACTGTGAGGAACTCCACACCCAGGGCAGCTGGTCGCCAGACCAGAGCAACCAGCAGATCAATCTCCTGGAGCTACGGGCCATATACTTAGCTATCCGAGTCTTTTGTCACTACCTACGGCACCAGCCGGTCCAGATGGACAACAAGGTGGCAATGTTCTATGTGAAGAAACATGGGGGCACGGAGTCTCATGCCCTCTGCCGAGAGGCAGTGGTCCTCTGCTCCTGTGCACTCTGGCAGGGTATACTCCTGCGAGCAGTATACTTGCCAGGCCAGAACAACTCACTGGCTGACAGGCTGAGCAGGATCCTCCAGCTGCATGAGTGGCAGTTGGACCCCAGTGTGGCCTACCAGCTCTTTCAGCTTTCGGGGGAACCCGAGATAGACCTGTTCACCAGCCTGGACAGCTACCAGTTGCCTCGCTTCTGCTCCCAGCAGTCCCACTCCTCCAGGGTGGCGGTGGATGTGTTCCTCATCTCGTGGTCAAGAGGCCTCATGTTCGCCTTCCCACCCACTCCACTAATTGCAAAGACATTGTTTAGGACCCTCCACGACAAAGCCTCGCTCATCCTTATTGCCCCTCGATGGCCCAGGCAACCATGATTCCCTCTACTCCTCTGGCTATCGGTGAAGACTCCCATCCCATTGGGGAACTCTGTCCCAGGAGGGGGCTCTCTTCTGCACCCCAACATGGCGTCCCTGTGGCCAACAGCGTGGCTGCTAAAAGGATGATTCTAGCTCTTTTCAACCTCTCTGGTGAGGTAGAGGAGATCCTGCTGACCTCTCGTAAGGCTTCCACCAGGAAAGCGTAACGCCCTCAAATGGCATAGGTTTTCTATTTGGCATGCAGAGCACGAGACCTACCCGTTCTTCTGCCCGATGGGACTGGTGCTACAGTACCTTCTCCACCTCTCACAATCCGGGCTTAAATCAAATTTTGTCAGGGTGCATCTCAGTACCCTGGCAGCGCACCACCACCCGGTGGATGGCAAACCCCTCTCAGTCTATCCGCTGGTGACCCACTTCCTACAGCGTCTGCTCTTATTGAACCCTCCAGCGACCGAGTGGGACCTCAATGTGGTATTGGGGCAGCTTACTCGCCCACCCTTTGAGCCTCTGGCTACCTGCCACCTACGATACCTCTCGTGGAAGGTGGCATTCCTGATTGTTCTCACCTCTGCTCATAGAGTTAGCGAGCTTCAGGCCTTAGTGGTGGAGGCGCCATATACCTGGTTCTACAAGAACGGGATGGTGCTCTGCATACACCCTAAATTCCTTCCAATGGTGGTATCATCCTTCCTCCTCAATCAGGAAGTGGTGCTTTCCACCTTCTTCCTGAGATCTCATTCCAGTAGGGGGGAGATGGTCCTCCACACCCTGGACTGTAAGAGGGCCTTGTCCTTCTACATCCAGCATACTCAGAGCCACCGCAAAGCTGCTCAGCTTTTCATCTCGTATGACCCCAGTAGACTGGGGGAGGCAGTGACCAAACATACAGTGTCTACCTGGGTGGCGGATTGTATCGCCCTCGCCTATGAACAGGCGGGGCTCCCGCTGGAAGGCCAATCCATAGCGCATCTTGTCAGGGTCATGTCGGTCTCCGTGGCAAACCTGCGCTCTGCCCAATGGTGGACATCTGCCGGGCTGCCACTGGGTCTTCAGTCTATACCTTCGCAGCCCATTACTGCCTGGAAAAAGAGTCCCAACCGAACAGTGTCTTTGGCCAGGCCATGCTCCGTAATCTTTTTGGGGTTTAGGCAACTCCTACCCTCCGACCCTTCTGTGTTTATGCTACTGGAGTGCTGGTTCTCATTGGACACAGGGGTCCTGCTATAGTCTGTAGTTTTGGACTTAATTGCTACTGCTCACGACTCCCCTTAAGGACGACCATGTTTTTCGCTATGGGATTTCAGTAGCCTGTAGCTGGAGAGTCCCATATGTGAGAACTGACTTCCTGCTTGTTTCCAGAGAAAGCGTAGTTACTCACCTGTAACAGATGTTCTCTGGGGACAGCAGGAATAAGTCCTCACAACCCTCCCTGCTCCCCTTGGAATTGGTCCTTTACCATCTTTTATTTATTTTTGCTGTCTTTAACTATATCATCTGACTGAGCAAGATAGCACCCTTGGATGGGAAGGGGACCACGCATGCGTGGTAGCATCTCCCAAGGGCCGACGTCACCCATATATGAGAACTGATTTCCTGCTGTCCCCGGAGAACACCTGTTACAGGTGAGTAACTATGCTATCTCTGAAGCTGTCTAGGGAAAGAGCAACCTAATTTAATAGGGCAATAAGAGTGGTTGCTGTATTGTTACAAGACTGAAATCCCTTTTGGCGGGGATGGAACGAGCTGTTAGCCCCCCAGAACTTGGAGACCTGTTTCAAAACTGTCCTTTCCAGCAATTTGACTGGGAAGGGCAAGTTGGAGATGGGACGATGACTTTCTGGGAGGGTAGGGTCCAGGATGCGCTTCTTAAGAAGTGGGTGGACAAGAGAGAGTTTCCATGGAGAAGGAATGTCCCCTCAAGCCAAGTTGCTGTTGATTAATTGTAGAAGGAATGAGCTTAAGGAGTTCCAGCAGCTCTTTATCAGTGAGGGAGGGATTATATCGGTTAAGGGATTTGATGAGTTCAAGGAGTCTGATAGTCTAGAAAGCTGAAAAAGAGATGAAGTTCTAAATTGAGTAAAGGAGCTGGAGTGGACCTCTGGTTGGGCATCTGGGAGATGCTTTGGGGAGGAAAGAGGCAGGGGTGGAAACTGACTATTTACTGCTGGAGGGTCTCCCCACAGTGTCAGGATTCAGGAAGAGAGATGAGAGCAAATTGGCTTGGGGAAATTAAGCTAATATCTGAGGATGGCGCGGACTTTGGGGACAGAGAAACTAAGATGGAAAAACCTTGATTAGGGAGGTTTTCTTGATCGTTGATAAGGGTGGAGAAAAAGGTGACTTTCTTGTGATGAATCTTTGTACTCCCTGCTGACATAGGAGGCAAATGCTTTTATTTTCTGCAGAAGGAAGTTGTTTTCCATCTCTGTCAGAGAGGAGATTCTGGGGTTCCATTTCAGGTCATGCACCAAATTTCTTCTGCAATGCAGGTGCAGGAATTCCCTTGCACTGCAGGCAGTGTGATTCCATTGCAGTGCAGGCACTAGGCTATCAACATAACACAGGCCTTGATGTCCTGTCATATTGTTGGCAATAGTGTTCCACTGCAATTTTGGTACTAGGGCTCTATCACAGTGTAGCCACTGAAGCTCCATTGCAGTGCAGGCACCAAGGTTCCACAGTAGTGCATTCATTCATTCCAGGAAGATGCTGTAAATCTATTGCAGTCAAACAGTAGGGTTCAATCATAGGGCAGGAGCTGAGATTTCATTGCAGCACAGACAGTGAGGGTCTCTTACAGTGGAGGCAGTGGTCTCTGTTGCACTGTAGAAGCTGAGTTACCATCGCAGTAGATTTCCATCACAGTTTGGAAGCTAAAGTTCTGTCGAAGTGCAGGCAGTGGGGTCCTTAACACTGCAGATGTTCTCATCCATCATAGTGCAAGCGCTGGTTCTGTTTCAATGCAAGCATTACATGATAAGAGCATAATAATCTACAGTTGTAAACATTATTGGCACCCTTGCAGTTCAACCCCTTAATGTCCAATATCTCCTTAAAACAGTGGCCCGTGCAATGGCTTTGGACTATATAAGCACACATATTTGACACACAAAAGAATCTTTGCCCAAACCCACCTTGAGAAATCTTCTGGGAAACTGTTCTCTGGGAAACCAAACTTGAGCTCTTTGGCAATGCAGACCAGCAATACATTTACAGGCAAAGTGGAGGTTCCATAATGTTGTGTGGCTGTTTTGTTGCCTCAGGAAATGGAGGCCTGGAACGTATTAAAGGAATCATGAAATTAGAGGACTACCAAGGTATTTTAAAGTGAAACAGGCTACCTAGTGTCAGAAAGCTAGGTCTGGGTCATAGGTCGTAGGCCCTCCAGCAGGACAATGATCCAAAACATACATCCAAAAGTACAAAAGAATGGTTAAAAAGGAAAAAATTGACTGTTTTAAACTGGCCAGCAATAGTCCTGATCTCAGTCCAATGGAGAACCTTTGGAAAGAGCTGAAATCTTCCATTGGTAAAAGGAATCCTAGAAACATTCATTAACTGGAACAAATCACAGTTGAAGAGTGGGAGAAACTACCAGCAGACAGATGTACAAAACTTATAGATGACTACAAGAAATGTTTGGAGGCTGTCATCACTGCCAAGGGTTGTGCAGCCAAATATTAGTGAAAGGTGCTATTAATCCTGTTGTAATACAGTTGGAATATTTCCAATTATTTCTCAAAATATTGTACACAACATACATAAAGTGCAAGGGTGTCAATAATGTTGACCACAATTGTAAGATTTGCCATACTGGGTCAGATCAATGATCCATCAAGCCCAGTATCCTGTTTCCAAAAGTGGCCAATCTAGGTTATAAATACCTGGCAGGATCCCAAAAGGTAGACAGAGTTCATATTGGTTATCCCTGGCATACACTAGATTCACTTGCAAGGGCTGGCACAAGGATTGGAGAAGCTCTAGGCAGACTCTCCATCCAGCCGCTGCTGCCCCTGTTCAGGGCCTACAGTGATGGCAATGGCCCCCAAACCACAATGCAATGCCTGAGTGTGTTCGTAAGTGCTGCGTTGTGGGTTGGGGCTATTGCCGCCTCTGCAGGTCCTTGAGAGGGGCGGCAGCAATAGGTACCTTCTGAGCGCCTGTGCCCTAGGCAACAGCCTAATTCACCTTGTGGTAGTGCCAGTTCTGCCAATGGCTCACCTTTACCTATTTGTATATTCAGACCTTCAAAATAAATGTAGCATATTGATGAGGCAAGACTTCCCTGGCTAAATCCATATTGACTTTGTCCCATTAAACCATAACTATCTATGGGCGTCATTTTAGAAGCTCCATTTATGATTTCCACATCCTACAACACCCATTTGGATATGGAAAACACATTTTAGAAAGGGCTGAATTTACACGTGCCTGGTGCGATCATGTCCATGTTGCATGGGGGCATGCCAGAGTACTCCCACAAATATAAACAATGTTCACCTGATTTTAGAATGGTGTCGTACCATCCAAGGCTGTATCTGCTCTGGGGCATAAATAGGCACCAAAAAGGTTACCTGCACAGAGTGGCAGTTTTTCCCCTAAACACCTTGCTGGACAGACTAGATGGGCCATGCTGGCCTTTATCTGCCAGCATTTACTGTGTTACTATGTTACAATACTTTTCATTATTCAAAAAAAAGTACATGTCTCTGCTTGCAAAATGGCAGGCTGGGACATGGCATACACATGCCTGTTCTGAAATACCATTTTGGGCACATGTATGTTTATTTTTTTAACAGGTTTTTTATACTACTATCATTTCACTCAGAGCAGTTTCTAAAACTGGATGGCTACATGCACGTGTCCAGATCATTATTCAGGACATCCCCTTTATGTTTTGATGGAGATGTTTGTCTTTTAGGGTGGGGACAGGTGGATTTTAGAAGGTACTTATAGGTGCCCACCTTCACTGCTACCCCATGGAATTTCAAACATTTTGACTTGAATGTCCCAAATTTCATCTACACAGCTTTTCTAAAATATGCTTTCACATATTCAGTATTTTTTTTCTTTATAATGGTTCCTACCATTTAGTCTGGCACTAAAGTCAGGCTTACCAGTCTGTAATTTTCTGGACCACCCTTGGAACCCTTTTTAAAAAATTTGTATTATGTTGGCCACTCTCCAATCTTCAGGTACTATACTGTAGATGATTTTAATAATAGTTTGCAGATTACTAAAAGAAGGTCTGCAATTTCATTTCCTCTACTTGTTCTTCAGTAAAGACTGTAGCAAAGAATTCATTTAGTCTCTCTGCTATGGTGTTGTCCTCCCTTTGTGCCTCTTTTACTTCTCTATCATCTAATTGTCCAATTGACTCCTTCACAGGCTTTTTGCTTTGAATATACCTGAAAACATTTTATTATGAGTTTTTGCTTCCATGGTAAGCTTTTTTCCAAATTGTTTGCCTGCCTTATCAGTGCTTTGCATCTAACTAGCCAGTGCTTATACTGTTTCCTATTTTCTTCATTCAGATCCTTTTTCCATTTTTTGAAAGAGATTTTTTTTTAGCTATAACAGCCTCTCTCCTCTTACTTTTAAACCATGCTGGCAGTCATTTGGCCTTCCTTACACCTTTTTGAAAGCGTGGAATACATCTGGTCTGGGCATCCAAGATGATATTTTTAAACAATATCCGGGCTTGATGGAAACTCTTAACCTTTTCACCTGCTCCTTTTAGTTTTTCCTTAGTCATTTTTCTCATTTCATCAGTCTCCCTTTTGAAAGTTAAATTACTAGTACAGTAGATTTCCTTGCAATTTTCTCTCCATTCATCAAATCAACTTTTATCATGTTACGATCACTGTTACTATGTAGGTCCAACACTATTACCTCTCATACCAGATCCTGTGTTCCCGTAAGGACAGATCCAAAATAGTTCCTCCTCATATTGGTTCCTGCACCAGCTGCTCCATGAAGCAGTCATTTTCTTCATCTAGAAATGTTATCTCCCCGGCATGTCCTGATGTGACATTCACCCAGTCAATACCGGGATAATTGAAATCGCCCATTATTAATGTGTTGCCAGTTTTGCTAGCTTCCCTGATTTCTGTTAGTATTTCATAATCTGTCTGTCCATTCTGTCCAGGAAAACAGTAGTACACCATCCCTGCCATTTCCTTCACCTTCTCAAATGGAATTTCTATCCATAAACATTCTACAATGCTTTTTTTTCCCAGAGGGGAAGCCATACTGGACCTAGTCCTTAGTGGAACGCCAGATCTGGTGCAAGAAATAAGGGTGTTGGGACCACTTGGCAATAGTGACCATAATATGATCATGTTTGATTTAATTATTGGAGAACAAATAGTAAAGAAATCCACAGTACTACCTTTTAACTTTCAAAAGGGAGACTATGATAGAATGAGGAATATGGTTAGGAAAAAACTAAAAGGAGCGGTTCCAAAGGTTAAAGACTTACAGCAAGCTTGGGCGTTATTTAAAACTACTATCCTCGAAGCCCAGACCAGCTGTATTCCACGCATTAAGAAGAGTGGGAGAAAGTCCAAAAAACTGCCAGCATGGTTTAAAGGTGAGGTCAGAGAGGCTGTTGCTGCCAAAAAAGCAACCTTCAGGAAATGGAAAAAAGAGCCAAATGATGAAAACTGGAAACAGCACAAGCACTGGCAAGTTAAATGCAAAGCATTGATAAGGCAGGCAAAGCGGGAATTTGAAAAGAAACTTGCTGCGGAAGCAAAAACACGAAATAAAGACTTTTTCAAGTACATTCGTAGCAAAAGGCCTGTGAGAGAGTCAATTGGACCGTTAGATGATAGAGGGGTAAAAGGGGCAGTAAGAGGAGACAAGGCTATAGCGGAGAGACTGAATGAATTCTTTGCTTCGGTCTTTACTGAGGAAGATGTAGGGATGTTACCCAAGACTGAAGTGGTATTTAAAGGTGATACTGCAGAGGAATTGAGAGAAATATCGCTACACCGGGAAGATATATTACAACTATTTGATAAACTGAATAGTAGCAAATCACCTGGACCGGATGGTATACATCCCAGAGTGTTGAAAGAACTGAAATATGAGATTGCAGACCTGCTATTGGTAATCTGTGAACTTTCATTAAAATCATCTGTAATACCTGAAGATTGGAGGGTCGCCAACGTAACACCAATTTTTAAAAAGGGTTCCAGGGGTGACCCGGGAAATTACAGACCGGTGAGCCTGACGTCAGTACCAGGGAAAATGGTAGAAACCATCATAAAGAACAAAATTACGCAGCATGTAGATAGTCATGGCCTAATGGGAGACAGCCAACATGGCTTTAGACAAGGAAGATCTTGTCTTACTAATCTGATATGTTTTTTTGAAGGTGTGCATAAACAGGTAGACAAAGGTGAGTCGGTTGATATAGTGTATCTGGATTTTCAGAAAGCTTTTGACAAGGTCCCCCATCAGAGACTTTTGGCAAAGCTAAAAAGTCATGGGATAGGAGGCAGTGTACTATTGTGGATCGGGAACTGGTTAAAAGATAGAAAGCAGAGAGTAGGGCTAAATGGCCAATATTCCCAATGGAAAAAGGTGAATAGTGGAGTACCCCAGGGATCTGTACTGGGTCCGCTGCTTTTTGACATATTCATAAATGACCTGGAAAAGGGAATAACGAGTGAGGTTATCAAATTTGCAGATGACACAAAACTGTTTAAAGCTGTTAAAACCCAAGAGGAAAGTGGAAAACTGCAGGAGGACCTGGATAAATTGGAAGACTGGGCATCCAAATGGCAAATGAAATTTAATGTGGACAAGTGCAAAGTCATGCACCTAGGAAAGAACAACCCACACTATAGTTACTCGATGCAAGGCTCCACATTAGAAGCCACCACCCAGGAAAAAGATTTAGGAGTCATCGTGGATAACATGTTAAAACCCTCCACCCAGTGTGCAGCGGCGGCCAAGAAAGCAAACAGAATGCTAGGTATCATAAGGAAAGGGATGGAGAATAAAACAAAGGATATTATAATGCCTCTGTATCGCTCCATGGTACGACCGCACCTTGAATATTGTGTGCAATTCTGGTCACCGTATCTTAAAAAGGACATAGCGTTATTAGAAAAAGTACAGAGAAGAGCCACCAAATTGGTGAAGGGGATGGAAGGCTACTCCTATGAAGAGAGGCTAAAAAGGTTAGGGCTCTTTAGCCTGGAAAAGAGACGGCTGAGGGGAGATATGATAGAGGTCTATAAATTAATGAATGGAGTGGAACAGATAAACGTGGATCAATTGTTTACGCTATCAGAATATAGAAAGACTAGGGGACATGTAATGAAGCTACAGGGTAAACTATTTAAGACAAATAAGAGAAAATATTTTTTCACTCAACGTGTAATCAAACTCTGGAATCTGTTACCGGAGGATGTGGTAAGGGCTGATAGTATAGCTGGGTTTAAAAAAGGTTTGGACAAGTTCCTGGAGGAAAGGTCCATAAACCACTATTAAAAAGGGACCCAGGATATCAATGCTTGACCCAGTACAAGCATTGTGGAACTTGTGTCTTTTGGGGAAACTGCTAGGTACGTATGACCTAGATTGGCCACTGTTGGAAACAGGATACTGGGCTTGATGGACCTCGGTCTGACCCAGTATGGCATGTCTTATGTTCTTATGTTCTTATGTTGTTTCCTGCAAAATGTTTATCCTATTTGATTCAATGCTCTCTTCAATATACAGCATCACCCCTCCACCAGTTTGATTTACCCTATAATTTGTACCCTGGTATCACAATATCCCATTGGTTATCCTCCTTCAACTAGGTTTCTGAGATACTAATTATACTACATCTACCTCTTCATTCAATGTCATATAGTCTTAACTCTCCTATCTTATTTTTTAGACTTCTAGCTTTTATATGCAAGCATTTCAAAATATAATTTTTGTTCATTTTGACAACCTGCTTATCAGTTGGAATCTTTCAGCTCTGATTGCTGTTAATTAAGGGCACCTGGACTATTTTTACCTTTATTACAATCTCTCTATCACGATGCCCTAACCTCCCAGTTTTGGTAGTAATCTTCAAAGATACATTAGTCTGAAGCATTTGCTTCTGGTTGACTGTCAGCCTTCCCCTGATATTTGAAAAGCTGCTCTATCTCCCTTTTTCAAAAGTTAGTGCCAGCAGCCTGGTTCCACCCTGGTTAAGATGGACACCATCTTTCTAGACAAGGCCTCCTCTTCCCTAGAATGTTGCCCAGTTCCTAACAAATCTAAAACCTTCTTCCCTGCCCCATCGTCTCATCCATGCATTAAGACTCCAGAGCTCTTCCTGGCTCTTGGGTTCTGCACATAGAACAGGGAGCATTTTTTAGAATACTATCCTGGAGATCTTGGATTTCAACTTTCTACCTAAAAGCCTAAACTGGCTGTCAGAACCTCCTTCCTACACTTTCTTATGTTGTTGGTGCTCACCAAAATAGCCGGCTCCTCTCTAGCAGTGCCTAGAATCCTATCTAGGTGATACATGAGGCCCAACACCTTTGCACCAGGCAGGCAAGTGACCAAGAAATCCTAACACTCACCAGACACCGAGCTATTTACATGCCTAATGATTGAATTATCAACTAAAGTGCAAGAGGATATTGCATCCCCCTGGGAGCAGGTCTTGGCTACAAGATAGTTTCCTGTCACACAAAGGTAATGCTGTCCTTTCAGGTGACTTATCTCTTCCTGAACAAAGGCTGCCAGATTGGAGGTGGGACTTTTCTACTTTGTCTCTGTAAGTCACCTCTATATACCTCTCTGTCTTCCTCAGCTCCTCCAACTCTACTACTGTAGCCTCCTGAGATCGGACTCATTCTTTGCAAGCCAAGAGCTGTTTGCACCAAGGGCACATATATGACCTCTGACTAACTGGGGATCTATTGTAATGTAGGCAGTGAGGTTCTGCCACAGTGCAGGTGGTATGGTTTCTCCACAGGGGTTCCATCACAGTGAAGTCCTGGGGTTTCATTGCAGTGCAGGCATCGAGGGCCCTTTGATGTGCACGTGCTGAGGTTTCACCACAATGCAGATAGTGAGAATCCTGCACAACACAGGTGGAGGGGTTCCATAACAGTGCAGGTGCTGAGGTTTCATCACAATGCAGATAGTGAGAATCCTGCACAACACAGGTGGAGGGGTTCCATAACAGTGCAGGTGCTGAGGTTTCATCACAATGCAGATACTGAGAATCCTGCACAACACAGGTGGAGGGGTTCCATAACGGTGCAGGTGCTGAGGTTCAAAGCTGGAGACTGGAAGGTATATATCTGGTATTCCTCAAGTTGTTTTAATCCTGCTTTTTTAAACGTCCACAACTACTATATTTTAGGAAGAAATGAATACTGGCACTGAATTTTTCCATTACCATGAAATGTAGTGGGATATAGTTGTCTAAAAAGACCTCTTCAGCTTGTCCAAGCCCCAGTCTCCAGCCAATGACAAACAGACACAGTGGCCTCACTTGAGAAAATGTTTTGAATAATGTGTACAGCATAAAAATAGGTGGACGGGTTCCGGTGACGTCAGCGGGGCTAATGGCGGTGTGATTTAGTTTGTGCCGCCAAAGCCTGCGTTAAGGGGAGAATTAATACCCCTCATCTGTGGAATCCGCGTGCCCTAAGTGAGGGCAGAGAAGGGGAAAAAACTCCGGACAGACCTACCGGCGTGGCATGGCCATCCGCCACGCTGAGGAGCTTAAACAAGCGGGGCCTGGAAGCAGCCCCGGGGAGCCCTGCTGACTGCGTGGCGAGGAATCCCGGCGGGAGCGGGAGCGGAGTGGTGTCGGCCTGCCCGGAGGTCCGGTGAGCGGCGGCGGCCCTGAGAGTAGGAGATTTGCTGCTCCGGCACACTATCACGCTGCACATCTCGATCTTGGAGGCAGCGACGAGCGGAGCACCGGGGAGCAGTTGAGAGCGGGGCCGAAGGAACTCCGCGACTGAGAGGAGGTGGGAAATTGCGCAACAGCGGGAGGCCGCCGGGGAAGATACAGAGCCCGAGTCTGATCCAGGAGAAGAGGCAGGAGCCTAGCACTGGTGGCAGTGCAGGGTACAGTGTGCAGGAGGCCAGCTGAGACTCGGAGAAAGTTGATAGAGCGCATTTCAGCCCTGAGAGAAGCCCCGAAGAGCAGCCTGGAGTGGAGTGCCAGAGTGTGGTGGTGCAGTCGGATACGGCGCCTGGGGAGCCAGGAGGACGCTTAGGGGGGGGCAGCCCTGAGTGGAGAGCGACATTACCGAGGTGAGCGGCTCGGGGATATAGTGGCTTCAGGACGGTGAGGATCCAGAGCAGCAGTGCCAGCTCAGCGCAGCAGACTGCAGGTGCAACATCTAGGGGCGAAGCCAGGTGGAGTCCCCTCCCAGCAGGATCAGGACCCTGGGGAAGTTCCAGGCTCCCCACACATAAGCATGGAGAAAAACAAGGGGGCTGTAGCGGGGCGGAAAAAAATGGCGGACTTCCGCTCCCCATACGCGACAGCTAAAGGTGGAAAAGAGGGGGAGAAAGAGTGCCGACCCCAGGCGGCAGACTCCAAAGACCAGGGAGAGGAGATGGATCACGGAGCCGGATTGGGGGATCTGTCCCAACTAAAAGCTTGGCTCACTGACATGAAAGATGAGATTAAAACCGAAATCAGCGGAGTGAAGCGTGAACTCAAAGAGTCTATACAGTCCTTACGGCAAGATATTGTGGACATTGGTAACAGAGTTGAGGAGATGGAGCTCCAGCTGGAACAGCACGGAGAGGAAATGACAGACCTACAGCAGCGCTGGGAGGCACTCCAGCAGACCCAGGTGGATCAGCAGATGAAGCTGGAAGACCTGGAAGACAGATCCCGGCGCTGTAATTTACGGATCCGGGGGATTCCTGAGGAACCCCAATACCGCAACTGTGAAGAGGTACTGCTGAGGGTGTTCAAATCTCTGGTGCTGGCTGCGGACTTACAGGGGGAGATACCGTTGGACCCATCCCCCATTGAACGGGCTCACCGTGGCTTGGGACCGATACGCGACAACAAACCCAGAGATATAGTAGTATGTCTACGTTCGTATAAGATAAAAGAAGGATTGCTGCAAGCGGCGCGGAAAGTACGACAGATCACGTGGGAGGAACATCCTCTGGAGCTCTTTCAAGACCTATCAGCGGGAACGCTACAACGCCGGCGCAGCCTGAAGGCGGTGACAGCGTACTTGCGAAAAGAGGACATTC
Organism: Ichthyophis bannanicus; assembly: GCA_033557465.1. Taxonomy (NCBI): domain Eukaryota; kingdom Metazoa; phylum Chordata; class Amphibia; order Gymnophiona; family Ichthyophiidae; genus Ichthyophis; species Ichthyophis bannanicus. Next base: position 178,306,419 of record CM066044.1, read on the forward strand.
GATACAAATGGCTGTTTCCCTTTGGGTTGCTCATCACCTGCCGGGGGAAGTCCAGGAGAGTGCAAACCAGTGAGAAGGCTTGGACTATTCTCTGAGATTTTGGACTCCCTAATATACCAGAAGAGGGGCGACCTTCGGCGGGAGAGTTGACCGCGACTGCGAAACCCCCAAACCCGCAGCGGAACCCACAGAGGTGGCATAGAGTCCCCACGGTCGGGAAGAGGGCGGCGAGGCTGAATAGAGAGAGCTCGGGACTGCCAGCAGCGGAGCAGGGCACCAGCTGAAACTGTGGACTCTGAATGTGCATTGTTGATTCAGTGGGTTCCTCATGTTTTGGTAATTTTGTGATGCTAAAGTGCGGGAGGGGGGAGGAGGGGAGGCTAGTAGGGGGGGCCTGGGTAGATAAGGGGCGAAGATGGCTGGGGGGGTAGTGATGAGACAAGGGGGTAAGGTGGTGGTAAGCAGGCATGGCCCGGTTACAGGTCACCAGTATGGAAGACGATTCTCTCTTACTGAGAGGGGGGAGAGGTGGGGGTGGGGAGGGGGTAGAAGGGGGGTTGGGAGGCGGATAGGGAAGGGGGGGGAGTGGCAGAATGGGTGAGCTTAAAATAGTTACACTAAATGTTAGGGGGCTTAACTCACCTTTTAAGCGACCAAAACTTTACTCAGAGCTATCTCGCCAGAGGGCGGACATAGTCATGCTCCAAGAAACACATATGACAAGGGCCACTGAAAGCCTGGTTAATCATAAAGGGTATGGGGTCTGCATTCATGCTTCTAATATGCTGGAGAAGAGAAGGGGGGGGGGGGCGGTCGCCAGACTCCTTGCCACACGTTTAAAACTTCAGGTGGCGACTGTGGTGAGGGACAAAGGGGGGAGATATGTGTTGGTACGGGTGAAATTAGGGAATGTATGGTACTGTGTAGTGAATGTGTATGCACCTACCGGGGGGCAGAGTGAATTCTGGACAAACCTGAACGGGGAGCTGGGGAAACTGGGGGATGGTATCATCTGCGGGGGAGACTTTAATCTCACCTGGAATCCCACTCGGGACGCCACAGGGCCACGGGAGGTAAAGAGGGGGGATCGCAAGCGTTATCGTAATTTTGTGACACAGCATTGTCTGGTCGATGCATAGCGGCTGCATCACCCAGGGTGGAGACAGTTTTCCTTTTACTCGCCAGTACATGGGTCCTACTCCCGCATTGATGCTATATGGGTGTCTAAAGAGGTAGGGGGAAAATAAGGGAGGCGGATATGGAGTCCATCACATGGTCTGATCATGCACCAGTGGTGGTCTGTTTGACTGTGGCGGACGAAGGGCAGGGGCATGGGTTCTGGAGACTCAATGAGTCCCTTTTGGAGGAGGAGCAGGTCCGGGCTGAAGTGGAGAGAGGAACGCTGGAGTATTTTCGATTTAATGATAATGGGGAGGCCACCTGGGGGGGCATCTGGGATGGCTACAAGGCGGTGGCACGCGGTATCTTAATCAAATGGGGGTTGCATAAGAAGAGGGAAAGGGAGGAGAAAGAGCGCCTTCTCAGGGAACGGTTATTGGAATTAGAAGAATTGGATGGGCAAGGGAGAGGTGGAGCCTACAGGGGATCGGTGCTGGCGGTGAGAGCGCAACTCAATGAGTTGCAGGCAGAGAAGATAAGGTATCAGATGCAGCTCCTGTGGCAGGAGGCGTTTGAGGGGGGGAATAAGGCTGGGAGGTACTTGGCCCAGCGGTTGAAACAACAGAAGCTCCGCTCTCATATCATAGGGGTCCGGCGGAGGGGGGGGGTTTTTGGTTACTAAAGATGGGGAAATTCGGGAGGCATTTAAGGATTATTATAGAGAGTTGTACAAAGCGAGAGAACAACACCCCGTTGAGAGGGGGGCAAACTACCTGGCCTCTATAGTTCTGCCTAAATTGGGAGTGAGTGACCAAGAGGTTATAAATCAACCGATTCGGCCAGATGAAGTGGAGCGGGCAATTAGGCAGTTAAAATTGGGGAAGGCTCCAGGGCTGGATGGGTTCTCCGCTAGGTTCTACAGGACCTTCGGGGGCCTGCTGATCGGGCCCCTGGTGAGACTCTTTAACCAACCTCGGGAGGGCGGGCAATTAGCAGATACTATGGGTTGGGCGGGTATCACGGTGATTCATAAGGAGGGCAAGGATCCACGGGAGTGTGCCTCCTTTAGGCCTATCTCCCTGCTCAACCTGGATGCTAAGCTCCTGGCTAAGATCCTTACCGCCCGGCTGAACAAAGTCATCGGGAAACTGATTCACCAAGACCAGGCCGGGTTTATTCCGGGTCGACAGGTTGCTGATAATATTAGGAAGGTTCTTAATATCATTTGGGCTAGCGAGAGGGGAGGGGAGGAGGCGCTGTTGCTCTCGCTGGACGCGGAAAAGGCTTTCGACCAAGTGTCCTGGCCTTTCCTCTTTCAGGTGCTGGAGAAGGTGGGCCTGGGGGGGGGAGTTTCTAGCGTGGGTACAAGCACTTTATGCGCACCCTAAGGCGTGTGTCCGGGTAAACGGGGCCCACTCGGAGTTTTTTGACCAAGGGCGGGGAACGCGGCAGGGCTGCCCCCTGTCTCCGTTACTGTTCGCTTTAGCTATGGAGCCCCTGGCGCAGCGGATACGGGACAGGGAGGATATTTTGGGTATAACCGTGGGGAGGAGTGCTTATAAAATTTCCCTGTTCGCGGACGACATAATTTTAAGCTTAGCGCGACCTCGGATGAGCCTACCTATAGTGAAGTGGGAGCTGGAAGAATATGGTACAGTCTCGGGGTTTACGATCAATCAGACAAAATCGGAACTCTTGAACCTGACGGTTCCTAGTGGGCTAGCCCATACTCTGGCCAAGAAGTATCCCTTCAAATGGGCCCGAGGCCGTATCCGGTATCTCGGCATTTGGATAAGCAATAAAATAGATGAGTTGTATAACTTGAATTATGGGAGGGTGCTGGGGAAGATAGAGGGATGGTTGGATGGGTGGGGTCGGGGGTACCTATCTTGGTTTGGGTGCATAGCGAAGGTTAAAATGATGTTGGTGCCCAGATTGCTGTTTCTTTTTCAGACGCTCCCAGTATGGGTCCCCCCATATAGTTTAAAGAGGATACAGCGGTTGATCAACCGGTTTATTTGGGTGCAGCGGCGGCCTAGGATAGCCCAGCAGGTTTTGCAACGGTCCAGAGGGGAGGGGGGGTTGGGGGTACCTAATATACGTAAATATCATGAGGCCGCGCAACTCAAAGCGGTGTACGAGTGGCATAGGGAAACATCCAAATCCTGGGTCAAAATGGAGTATGAGTCGGTCGGGGGAATGGATCTGGAAAGGGTGATCTGGCGGGGGTATAAGGGACGGGATCAACACGCCATGAGCCCTATGGTAGCGAACAGCTTGAGAATTTGGAAACATCACAAACCTCAAATTGTTCCGGATAAGGGTTATATCCAGGGGATGACTATAGAGGCGTGCTTTGAGCGGGGGCAGGGCCCCGGAGTGCATGTCTTACGTAGATGGGCCAGTACTGGATTAACGCATGTCCAACAGGTTATCCATCCCCAGGGGGTTCACCCGTTTGAAGGCCTTTGGGACCTCTACAAGCTGAAAGGGAGCGATCATTTCGCTTACATACAGTTGCGGAGTTTCTTGAGGCAACCTCAGGTTTGGAAGGATCTATGGGAGAACCGGGGGTGGTTCGAGGCTATTTGTAATGGCCAGGGGGGGAAAAAGGGGGTTTTGTCCAGAATTTACAAAGGCCTATTGGGGACCGGAGAGTGTAAGCTTCGATATATGTTGCAATGGGATGAGGACTTGGGGGTGTGTTGGAGTGTGGAGGACTGGGAGAAGATTATACAGACGATTGCTTCTGTGTCGATAGCGACACAAATCAAGGAAAACACATATAAAGTTTTATACCGATGGTATTGGACGCCAGTGCGTCGCTTTAAGGCAGGGAAGGGACGGGATGATTTATGCTGGCGGGGATGTGCGGAACGAGGAGATTGGATGCATATGTGGTGGAAGTGTGACAGGCTACAAGTTTATTGGGGGCTGGTTTGGGAGGCGATTCACGGGATGACTGGGCAGAAACTCCATGGGAAGCCAGCATCCTGTTTGCTGCTGTCACACCCCCTTTCTCAGTGTATAGGCGGTTGCCTGGAAGAGTGGGAAATGCGCCAGATTATCCTTGTAAGTGCTGAAGCTTGGGATATCCCTGTAGTTGTGGCCCAAACGAAGACAGCCAAGGTTTTGTGTGATAACAAAAACTTTATTTGTTGCACAGGATTCTGTCATCTACCATCCCCTAACCAGAAACAAAAAGGTGGATACTTCTTATGCCAAAATAAAGTCCAAAAGGTGATAAAGTCCAACCTGATCCTTCTCAGGGTTTGTCAGTTATATACAAGGTTAATTCAACTTCTCTTCACTTATGAACAGCTTTAGTTGCAGCTAATCACTTCCATAGCATTCACAATTCACAGCTGCTTAAAGACGTTGAGTTTCACTCCAGCAGAACGCTGCTTCTCTCTCCGTGCAAACTCAATAGCATGAAATAACTTCTCAGCACTTATCATATACATTAATATCAACAGCTTCACTCTTGGCAACACAAAGCACAGTCTGCCTCCATTTCAGAATAAGAGCTATCTGATTTAGTTGAACCCAACTGCATTGATTCAACATCAGAGTCAGACGTCTTATGATTCAATTCAGGGTACTGCAGATCAACAGGCTTCCATTGTTCCAAATGGTGTCTAAGCTGTTTCCACTTACTATTCCTTTCCCTCCGTGGTATCTGAATGTAGCTAGAATCAGCAGCCTCCTTTAAAGTAGTGTTAAAGGAATTCAACTGGCTTAATCTTCTTCTAGTGTGTCTGGGTTGCAAAGGTTGATAACAAGGCAAGTCTCTGTCTTTGCACTGCTCTTGTTTCACTGGCTTAGCAGGGGCTAGCTTTAGCTTCTGTCGGCATAGCCTACCATCAGCTGATGAGTTAAGAACAGCTGGGCTAGCTTCTAAGCTTCTGCTAGTATCAGGCTTCCTGCACTTGGAACGCTTAGGCAGCTTATCATACAGAACTTTATACTTGCTCAAACTCTCACCTTTGTTCACAGCTTCTAGGGAAGACTCTAGGGGAGTAATGCTATCTCTTCTGGGTAAGGGTTCCAGCCTCTCCCCGTGAGAATAAAAGTAGCTTCCCACCTGCTTCTCCTGGCTGTCTGGTTCGTGGTGACCTCTCTCTCCCAGAGGAAGCTTTCTCCACTGCTTTCTCAGAGACCTCCGTGTCTCAAAGCAGTCTGGAAGGCAACTCTCCCGGCACCATGTGATAGCCTGGCAATGGCTGCTCCTTCCTTTGCTTCTCTCTGCCACTTGGTCAAAGTCAGGTCCTGAGTCTCCTGCCTGAACACTTCCTGTTCTCCCAGGCACTCCTCCTGCTCCCACACGAACTCTCTTCCTTCCAAGATCAGTGTTACTCTGCCTCGAGCTTTCACCTGAACTGGAACTGGAACTTCTCCTCAGACTCCTTCTCCCACTCGAACTCGAACTAACTCTCTCTGTTACTTCCTGGTTAAGAGCATAGAGCTGTCCTATCCAGTTTGACTCCGCCCCCTTGCCTCTTACGTCAGCTCCCCTGTTTGTCCTGGAGCTGGGGTGTGGCTCTCTTACTGCCTTTCTGTGCAGAGAGTTTCTCTGGGCTTGTGCTTTAACCCCTTCCTTGCCTGCCTTAATGTGTGCATTTGAGGAAAGCTGCAGTTTTAAACCCTTTTTCTTACTGTTTAAACCCTCTGCATCATCACACTGCATAAACTCGAGGGCGGGCTCTCGAGACGGGAGGAGGGGGTTCTGCATCATTGTATAGCAGCTGCCCGATGTGAAATAGCTCAGCACTGGAGGGGGGGGGGGGGCAGAGTATTCCACAGCTGGCAGGTTTTGTGCGAAGAGTGGCTGAGGCGAGCCTGATGTATAAATTAACGGAGCTGCGGCGGGGGACAGGAGGGAAACGTGAGGCTTATTGGCAGAAGGTTTGGAGATGGCTGGAAGGCTGGGAGGGGGGGGGAAGGGGGGGTCGGGAGAAGGACGTACCCAACTGGGGTGGTCTGGCCAGGTTGCACGGTGAGTGTTGAGTGGAAGAGTTGGAGATAATGTAGGAGGGATGGGCGAGGTAAGGGGGGAGGGGGAGGGAGGGGAGGGGGGGTGGGTTAGTTGGTTTGTTAGTTCTACATTAAGTAAGGGGTGTGTGGTGGGGGGGGGATAGGGGGAAGGGGCAGCTTTTGGTTGGTTTCTATGTACTGTCATATGGGTATATTGGGATTGATGATGAGGTTGATGATTGTTGGTTTTCATGGCTCATATTGTATATTCTTGGTCTTTCACTGGTTTCTACTGTATTTTTTTTATAAAACCTTAATAAAAATCCTAAATGGAAAAAAAAAAATAGGTGGACAGGAAATCTAAAGGAGTACAAAGCATTGAAGCAGAACACAAAAATACCTGCTGAGATGTATTTCATAGAACAATGGAAAGTTGAGGCATGTCCTAACCTTGCTTAAAGAAAAGAATAATTATTTTGTCAGTATTTGGCCAAGAGGGCTGTGCTGCTGTTGGGAACAGGATTTGGTTTGAAGGACGTAAACATATTCTATCTGAAGCTTATCTGGCTGACTCCTAAATGTAAAGATTATGTACCCATAGCCGGATGCAGAGAGCGGCATGCGTATCGCTTTCCAGTATAGCTTAATGGTAATAATGAGAGAGAAGGGGAAGAGCAGTCTCATAGTCAGAACTTTTGACTATGGTTCAGGAGATGTTAGGAGTTCCAAACTCCTTTTTAATTCTGAATAGAAACATAGGCCATGTGGTCTTTTTTGCCATCATGTTTCTATCTAGTCTGCCCTAACACCTGCTTTTTTGAATTCAGATACTGTCCTCGCCTCTACCACCTCCACTGGGAGACTTTTCCACTCATCTACCACTCTTTCCTTAAAGAAATATTTCCGTATATTACTCCTGAGTCTATCCCCTTCCACCCTCATCCTATGTCCCCTTGTAGCAGAGCTTGCTTTCAATTGGAAGAGACTCTCTCCTCCTGTGCATTTATGCTATGGAGGTATTTAAACATCTCTTATCATATCTCCCCTCTCCTATCTTTCCTCTAAAGTATACATATTAAGATCTTTTAGTCTGTCCTCATGTGCTTCCTTTCCCTGTGCCTCCTGGATCTTGTTGAAACTATGGCATTTGTTTTAATATGACTTTCTGGTAAACTTTTTTTTTTTAATGGTTAGAAAGGTGCTAAAAAAATCACAATCTGTGAGCATGCTCATTGATCTGGTAAACCATATCCACATGAAAACCGCAGTTTAAAGGTGGCGTTTATGACACTATGACAATTTGTGGGAGAAACCCATCTCTATTAATAGTAGTAATAATCTGAAATGTTGTACTTTGTGTCATTTATATAGATATTTAGCCTGTCCTTTTGTATAGGCTCAGGATGGGTTACATCAGAACATATAACAGCTTTCATATACCCAGGATTCTGCAGCCTAATGCTTCATAAAATGAACAGTCCATCTCAAGGGAAGATGGCCTGGCAGCATATTTCTGATGCCTAGCTTGTGGATCACAACCAGGGGCTGAGGAAACGAGGAACAATGAAATTTAAATTATTGTTATAGCACAGTTACAATTGCATATATTATGCTCATATGAGTGTGGCCCATTAACAGAGTACAATCTCGCTCTCAAATATCGACATTCCCAGGCATGGATTTCTGCAGAGGCCTGTTAGGCTTGTGCCTGGGGTGGCAATCTGCCTTCACTGTCAGAAACCATGAAATGCATGTGAGCAGGGAGGGAGACTAAGACCATACACAGTTGAGCAGCACGCGAGAAAGAGGGGAAGCAGCAAGGGTGTGCATATAGTCAGACTGGCAGGTATATCTTATCACTGAACATGCCACGTCTTTAGATCCTTGTTTTAGATATAAATTGATTTTCTCCTGCTCCTTTATATTTTCCAGTCAATCACTTGTCCCTTGTCTTTAGATTATATGCTTTCTGGCATTCTAATTTAGTTGCTATGGCATCATGAGCCTTCATTCATAAAGACTGATAAGGGTTTTCCCCCACTAGATGTCACCATTGTGCAGTAGCGGAAACTCCCCCTTGAGCTTGTGAACTCTGTCTACACAGAATGGCCAGCTCCCTGTCAGTCCAGGGAGCAGAGGTCAGCCCAGAAAACACACCCAGATCTCCCATATGGGAGTGAGTTGGTTCATGAAAGTACATAGGGCTGGTGCAAAAGTACTGGGTTTCCTAAGCAAACCTTCAGCCTTATGCCCCACCTCCATGATATTTTTATAATCAAACTCAACAATCATGATCATCCCAGCAGCACCCCTCCCACAACCGTCCTGTAAAAATACAGAATAAGACAACATACTTTTAAATATTAAAACTTGCATGGTATGTATGTGTGCTCCCGCTTTCACTGTAGGTAAAAGAATGTGCTGCTGATTTATTTTTAGTTTGTCTGGCTGTCAGGATCTATGATTTTGCTTTGACTGATGCTGCTGTTTGCTGCCCTTCAGACATTGCCACCCTAGACAATCACCTAGTCTTGCCTAATGGTTGAGCCAGCCCTGCAGGTAAAGTGTATAGTGCTCTGTATTACATGACCAAATCTTGTGTGGACATTTTGTATGTTGCACTGATTTGCCAAGAATATAGAAGCATAGAAACATGACGACAGAAAAAGACCACATGGCCTATCTAGTCTGTCCTTCCATATCAACCACTACAACAGTCCCCTTTTTACCTTTAGAGATCCTCTGTGTTTGTCCCATGCTTCTTTGAATTCAGTTACTGTCCTCATCTCTACCACCTCCACTGGGAGACTATTCCTCGGATCCACTACTCTTTCCATAAAGAAATATTTCCGCATATCACTCCTGAATCTATCTCCCTTCACCCTCATCCCATGTCCCCTCGTAGCAGAGGTTGCTTTCAATCTTTTTTTCTCCTAAACAGTAATCAACTTTCTAGAAATGTACAGCTAGTGTGCTAGATTTTGTATCCTGACTGTGTCCCTGCAACATCTGGAGCTGTGTTGAGATTTCAAGAAAAGTCTTTACCATTAAGATAAAGTTCTGCTTCTTCCTTGTCATTAAGGACAGACATATTTTTGTCAGAAGGCAGGGAAAACTTTACCAATAAGCAGACTAGCTGGTTGCCAAGGGTGACAGCTTCTGGGGATGGCAAAAAAAAACACCGTTGTAAAAGCAAAACAAATTCAAAGAACCATCAGTGTGCACATTTACCTGCAGTTGGGTGAGCTATTTTCAAATAGTTTTATAAGTGTCTTCAGCTATCCTGAATGAACCTGCTCTTGGCTGATCTCTGAAGCTAAGAAGGGTTGGACCCGGATAGTACTTGGATGGGAGACCACCTTGGAATACCAGGGGCTGCAAACTTATTGTATGGAAGAAAGCCTAGCAATCTACTGTCATTTGCTCCTTACCAAGAAAACCCATGGGCTGGATCACCAGGAGTCAGCATTGACTCTGCGACATACATTGCATGTTAATATAAACAAAACAAAGTATCATATGTAAAAGTATGATGCACCATTAGACATTTGTACAGACTCATTCTGGGAAGGTTGATGTTGGAATAATCGTGATTTTTCAAAATCTCAGGGGGAGTGGGGCAATCTAGAACTTCGAGAAATAATTACGTTGGGGCACAAGCAGGGGCGGCTCAAGGCAATCTGCTGCCTGAGGCGAGGGATGAGATGCCCCCCCCCCCCGGGTGGGGATCTTTCTTGATAACTCTTAGACCCCTTCTTGAACCTGTCATATATTGTTGATGGTAGGCAGATCCAAGAGGGGGGTATGAGAGTACATGGGGACTGGAGCAGTTGGAACGGACTCCCTCTCAATGTTAATTGAAAAATTGAGGGGTTGGTCCTTAGACTTAGTCATAGCACGAGTGAAATTTAGTTGAATCTAATGACCATGTGTGGGTGGACTGGCCAGTGTGTAAAGGAGGGAAGATGAAGGTAGTTGTAGGAGTGATACTTGCAGGCTACATAGAGGCACCACACAGGCAATAACGGAGTAATAAGGAGCAGAAGGAAGAAAAAGAGAGAGAAAAAAGGAAGTGACCAAAAAAGAGTTATTTTTTTTTGCCAGGGAAAAGTATATACTGCTATATAATACCGTATAACCTTCAGGAATCAGCTGAGCAGAGTTTAATGGCAGGACTGCAGTGCTGCTGTGACGTCCTGCCTTTGATATGAAACGTACAGTAATTTAACAGAATCTCCTCTGAAGAACAGTTCCCTTTTCTTCTTTTAGATGGAAAAAAGTGTGTTCTTTAAATAGTTATTCTTTTTAAACAGGATTTGCTGTCACTTCACCCACTAAGCAGCCAACAGAATGATTCATTGCCACTCCAAAATGACAGCACAGAAAGACTAAAGTATCCAGCCAGCAACTAATTGTGTTCAAAGCAGAGCCCACAGCAGAGGATGAAAGTTAAGGCTATTTTAAGGGTGTGGAAGGGGACAAGGTGCACGCTTCAAAACCTCATTGATAGGAACTATCGTGACTGATGAACTCTTTTTAAAGAAACATAATGGAAAGTCAGTCTTTTTGATTTTCTTTTGAATGACAAATAGGGATAAATAGCCTAAAGCTGTGTTTCCCAACCTTCTCCTGGAGGCACACCTACAGTAGCCCGTCAGGTTTCAGAATTGCCATGATGAATATGCATGAGATAGATTTGCATATACTGGGTCTTCAGTGTTGGCAAATCCAACTCATGCATATTCATCGTCCTGAAAACCCAGCTGGCTAGGTGTGCCTGCAGGAGAGGGTTGGGAATTAGTCATTCAAAATAATGGTTCTGCCCCGTGTACTGGTTGATTTCCCTGCTAGACATTAAGAAGCTCACAGCAGTCAGGAGAGTAATATCCCAGAAGTAGCGCATCAAGCTCAAACTGCACTAAGTATTTCCCTGCCCCGGAGGTCTTACAGTGCAATGGCCTTTCCTCCCATTCTTTGCCTATGGGAGAAAACATGTTGATTTATTTGCACAACTGATCAACTGCCCTTCCTCAAGGCAACAGGTCCTCACCTAGGTGATGTGCATAATCATCACATCTAATTCCATAAAACAAAAGCTGAAATGTTACATAAAACCCTTGGGCCCGCTAGTCATCGGTGGCTGCTAGCCGTCACCGCTGAACAAAAGACCTGGATATTCAGTGCTGGGCCCATATCTGGCCACCAGCATTGAATATTCGGGCAACGCTGATATTCAGCCATTCCCGGTTAGCGTATGTGGCGAACGTTAGGCCAGCCTTTCAGATGCCTGACTTTTGCCATTTTGAAATAATCAGGCAGCGGCTCAATATTGATGCTGCCTGGTTATTGCCGAGTGCTGCCCCGCCCCACTCCCGGAACTCCCCGATGCTAACCAATCAGCATTGGGACATTCAGGGACATTCAGGTCTGTTAACCATATTAATCACTTTGAATATCCCCCCATCCCCATCAATGTTCCCTTTAATTTTCTGTAGGATGTGTGCGCATAAAATATCAGCTGTGCAGCTTTTGAAGGAAGGTTAAATTTTTGTGCGCCACATAACGACACTCGGAGTTATATACTTTAAAATTTTGACTACACGTCAGAATACAGTATGTACACCACATTGATTGCACTAGAAAATATTGTAGAACTTGTGACAACCGTAAATACACAACAACTTTTAAATTTTAAGACGTCTGTGTTGTTTTCTATCAGAATCAGAACCGTAATTTTTGTGCGCTCTGTTATAAAGTATGTGCGCTCACTCGGCGAGGTGTGTGTGCGCGCACACGCGCACAGCTTAGAGGGAACAGTGATCCCCATATATATAATTTGACCCATCTGTCAACAAAGCTATTCAGCCTTCCCATTTGCTCTAGTTCCTTAATTCCCTCTTTCCCTCCAATCACAGTTGCCCTTTCTCTGCCTTCCAGCACTCACCTTATTAGTCTCTCACAATTTTGGAAACAGGCATGCTTTCAGTTTCTTTCCGAACACCAAATAATTTTGCTCCCATGTCACCTCCACTGGCAACTTATTTCACAGCATCAAGATAACCATTAAAGGTTCCCTAGCTGCACCACACAGGGCCAGCTCAAGGATAACTGATGCCCTAGGTGAACCTTCAGCCATGTATCCCCTCCCCCTGTAATCCAGCAATTCCCCTTCCCTTGCCTTCTCATAATCCCAGTGTCTCCCCTTCCCTTGCCTACACTTCTACATTTATCATCTTCTTTCCCTCCTTATATGTGACAGTATCTCCCTTTCCGTACCTTCCCAGAGTCTAGCATCTTCCCTTCCCACCCACCATGTCTCCCACCTCATAGAAACATAGAAACATGACAGCTGAAAAAGACCACATGGTCTATCTAGTCTGCCCTTCCATATCAGCCACTATAGTCCTCGTTTATCCTTTAGAGATCTTCTGTGTTTGTCCCATTCTTTCTTCAATTCAGATACTGTCCTTGTCTCTACTACCTCCACTGAGAGACCGTTCCATGCATCCACTACTCTTTCCGTAAAGAAATATTTCTGCATATTACTCCTGAGTCTATCCCCTTTCACCCTCATCCTATGCCCCCTCATTGCAGAGCTTGCTTTCAGTTGAAAGAGGCCCTCTTGTGCATTTATGCCACAGAGGTGTTTAAACATCTCTATAATATCTCATCTATCCCGCCTTTCCTTTAAAGTATACATATTGAGATCTTTGTCTGTCCCCATATGGTTTATAACGAAGACCACTGGCCATTTTGGTAGCCACACCTCCTTTTATCTGCTGGCCATTCCTCTCCCTATGCACCCAAGCATCCTTTTGGCTTTCGCCAACGGCTCTTCTACCTGTTTAGCTACTTTAAATAATCAAAAACATTCATGGCCAGATCCCGCTCTTCTTTCATGGACACAAGTACTTCACCGCTCCCTTGGATTTTTGCAGGCCAAATACATGACTGTAATTTTGAGCGTTGAATCTCAGCTGTCCTGCTCTTCACTGACCTGCGTCCTCCCTTTTTCCATTGCCGCTGCTACCCTCTATCTCTGTTCTTCTGCATCTCTAACAGCAGCGCAAATGACATGGAACCCTTGAATACTCGCCCATGCGCAAGGCCTTCTGCATCCTGCTCTCTGCAATGCAAACTTCCTGTTGGAGGGGACGCGATGTAGCAGGCCTTGAGGCATGGGTGCTGAAAAACATGCTGCCACACTGACAGTAGCTTTAGAGTGCTGTGCTGCTGCTGTCTTACCAGCTAGGCCTGTGCCACTGCCCCTCCCCCAAAACTCTGCTGCCTTAGGCAGATGCCTAGTCCACCTGGTGGCAGAGGCAGCCCTAGCACTACAGCATGTTGGATTGCTGCTACTGTGCATAAATGGCAGAGGGGCATAATGGAATTTGTTTGTGGCTACCAGCCACATGATATTGCAAGGAGAATTTTATTTCAACTTCGGGAAAAAGGGGGGCTGGGGCTCCCTGATCTTCAGAGGTATTATGCTGCTGCTCAAATAAGAGAGGTGGTGATTAGAAGAGGTGGAGGTCAAACAGGGCACCTTGGGGGCTTGCCCCCTCCGAGACATTCTCTGGCTTCCGGAGTTGGAGGTACGCCGCTATGTGAGCATCAACCCATGAGTGGGTCTTATTGTACAGATTTGGGATGGGCAAGGGAAAAGATTGTTGGACTCCCAGAAAGTATATTGACTGACTCCCACCTGGAATAATCCTTTCTTTTCTCTGGGCCTAGAGGATCCAGTGTTCAAACGCTGGGAAAACCTAGGGTCATGCACCCTGGGGCATATGTGGCGGGAGGAGGATCTTGCCTTTCATGGATGCACAGCAGGAGTTTGGGCTAGAGGTACAAGCTCTGTAATGAAGCCGTCCCGTATATGCAGGTGTGTCATTATCTCAGGAGAGTGGTGCGGGACGCTCAGATCTCTTGGAGCATTGAACCCTCTGCATTAGAATCTATCTTGGGGGGGAGGGGTATCCATGAAAGACTGTGTCTCCCATTTATATAGGGCCTTGGCCCCCCCTGGAAGTAGGAAAGCAGGTACACCACAAACGATGGGATGAAGATCTGGGGGTCGAGAGGAATGATAGCGACTGGGCACCTTTAATTTGGTACTTACACAAAGGTCTCCAGTCAATATATTTAATTGAAAATGCCTATAAAGTATATTACCAGTGGTATTTTATATGCCTCATAGGCTGCACCATTTGGGTTGGGGTCATGGCTTGTGCTGGCGTTTGTGTGGAGACCATGGCATTTTTTTGCACATATGGTTGGCATGCCTTTCTATAATGCCTTTTTGGGAGGGGTTTCTGTTCTTTTGTTTGCGGTCCTACATCTTTGAGTGGCTCTCATACCCACCTTAATGTGTTTTTGCACAAAAGGCACTATACAGTTGTGATCAACATTATTGGCACCCTTGCACTTCAACTCATTAATGTCCAATATCTCCTAAAAAAAAAAAAGAGTGACCATATATTTGACACATAAAAGAATCAAATAAAACAAGACCAATTGAAAAAGGAAATAGTAGGAAATAGTATAAAAACTGGGACATTGCCAGGACATCATTATTGACACCCTTATAAACAATTCAAATTAGTTTGAACAGAAGAGCCACATTCCCATTGCAGTAATTGGGTGATCAATTTTCAGCACTCACATGACTTGAATCAACCAATGAATGATTGCTCTAATGTTTGAAATGGCCACATTCACTCCCTGTTCCATTTTCACAATGGTGAAGACAAGAGCTGCCTGAGACCATCAGAAAAGCCATTATCACCAAACATCAAACTTTAAAGGGGTACAAGGTCATCTCCAAAGACCTAGGGATTCCTGTGTCTACAGTTCGTAATGTTATTAAGAAATTTTCTGCTCATGGAACTGTCAAGAACCTCCCAGGACATGGTGGGAAGAGGAAAATTAATCCAAGAAGTCTTCAAAGGTTAGTGCAAATTGTTGGAAAAACACCACATAGAACATCCAAAGAGCTTAAGGCTGACCTGCAGCAATCTCGAATGGTGGTTTCAGCCCACACCATACACCACGCACTAAACAAAGAAGGACTTCATGGGCAAAGGCTAAGGAAGGACCCCACTGCTCAAAGACAGACATAAAAAGGCATGCCTGAACTTTGCCCAAACCCACTTTGAGAAATCATAATCCTTCTGGGAAAATGTTCTGTGGACAGATGAAACCAAGCTTGAGCTCTTTGGTAACAAAAACCAGTGATACATTTACAGGCAAAGGAATGAAGCTTATAAAGAAAAAAGCACCCTTCCTACAGTTAAATATTGTGGAGGTTCCATAATGTTGTGGGGCTGTTTTGTTGCCTCAGGAACTGGAGGCCTGGAACATATTAAAGGAATCATGAAGTCAGAGGACTACCAAGGTATTTTGGAGCGTAATGTGCTACCTAGTGTTAGAAAGCTAGGTCTGGGTCGAAGGTCATGGGTCTTCCAGCAGGACAATAACCCACAAAATACATCCAAAAATACAAAAAGGAACAAATGGATCATTTTAAAACTGGCCAGCAATAGTCCTGATCTCAATTGAATTGAGAACCTTTTGGAAAGAGCTGAAATCTGCCCTTGGTAAAAGGAATCCTGGAAACATTCATGAGTTGGAACAAATCGCAATTGAAGAGTGGAAGAACCCACCAGCAGACAGATGTACGAAACTTATAGATGGCTATAAGAAACGTTTGGAGGGTGTTATCACTGCCAAGGGTTGTGTAACCAAAGATTAGTGAAGGGTGCCATTAATCTGTATTCCACACTTTAAGAAAAGTGGAAGGAAGTCCAAAAAACTGCCAGCATGGTTTAAAGGTGATGTCAGAGAGGCTGTTGCCAAAAAAGCATCTCAGGAAATGGAAAAAAGAGCCAAATGATGAAAAGATGTATTGCAACTATTTGATAAACTGAAGAGTAGCAAATCACCTGGACAGGATGGTATACATCCAAGGGTGTTGAAAGAACTGAAATATGAGATTGCAGACCTGCTATTAGTTTAGTTTAGTTTATTTGTATTTGATATACCACCCTTATATATCAGCAGGGCAGTTTACAATCACGTTAACAAACAGAAAGTGGCACAAGGCCAGAAGAGGAACTACAATTTCAACAGAAAAGAGGAAATAAGAGAGCATAATGACAAGACAGAAAGAGGAGAGTATAGACAGTCATAGACAACAACACGAACAGACTCAGGTCAATTTTGTGAAACTGGGAGATTATAAGCAGTGGTAAATAAGTGTGTTTTAAGCTGAGATTTGAACATGTTATAATTTTGTTTCTAGTTGGAGTGGTGTGGGTATCAAATTCCAGAGGGCTGGGCCGAGAAAGAAGAAAGCAGAGTGGCGGGTGGATTGAAGGTGTGCACATGAGGGAGAGGGAAGATGAAGATGATTGACGTGTACAGAGCGGAGACTGCGTGTGGGAACGTGGAACTGAAGGAGGTCAGTGAGATACTGTGGTGTGTGAGCATAGATAGCATGGTGCACCAGAATAAGAATCTTAAAGTGAACACGGAAATCAATAGGAAGCCAATGTAAACGAACTAAAAGTGGTGTAACATGATCCATGCGAGAAGAGTAAGTGATGATCTTGGCTGCAGTATTTTGTAACAGTTGCAAGTGACGTGGCTGAGTGCGGGTGATACCTGTGAAAGCAGAGTTACAATAATCAACCCAAGAGATAACTGTGGCTAGAGTATGAGTAGTTAGAGCTTAGATAGAGAGAAAAGGGCGGATAGAATGTATTTGACGTAGGAAGAAGTATGATGTCTTAGTTAAGTGAGAGATATGATCCGTGAAAGTGAGATTAGAATCAAGCAGAACCCCAAGATAGTGAAAAGAAGAAACCAGAGGAATTGTGGAATTATCAATGGAGGGTGCAAGTGAGGGACAGGGGCCTCCAAAAGTGAACCAAGGAAGTTCTAGACAGGTTAAGTGAAGACAGTTTGAGGATAACCAGTTTGCTACAAGGTTGAGGCAGGAATTTAGGGGAGAGAGATCGGGAGAGAGGGGATTAGTGTGATGCAGAATAATGATGTCGTCGGCGGCATAGAAGTAGGCTGAAAGACCAGATGATTGAATACAGAGAGCTAGAGGTGCGAGAAAAAGGTTAAATAAAAGAGGTGCCAAAACTGATCCTTGGGGAACCCTGCAGGGGAGGTGGGTAGGAGCAGAAGACTGATGTTGGTCAGAAGGTGAGATCACAGAGAAGGAGCGGAAGGATAAGAACGAATGGAACCAGAGATAGACAGTTCCCCTGAGTCCAGCAACCCGAAGGCGTGAAAGAAAGAGAGTGATCAACTAGATCAAAGGCAGCAGAAAGATCCAGAGAAACCACCACCGAGATATCACCTCTGTCATGTGAAGATCATTGAGAAGTGCTGCCAAGACCGTCTCAGTGCTGTCACCCTGGCGGAAACCCGATTGGCGTGGATGCAAGAAGTTTATAGAATGAAGGTGTTGAGAGAGTTGAGAGAAAACAGTTTTTTCAATGATCTTAGCAAGAAAAGAGAGATTGGAAACAGGGCGATAGTTTGCTGGAGTGAGAGAATCAAGGGTAGGTTTCTTCAGAATGGGACAAACCAGTGCTGGTTTCCAGAGGGAGGGGAAAGAGGCAGAAGAGAGGCAGAAATTGATCATAATCAGGACAGATGGTATGAACAAAAGGAAAGGGAGGGTTCAGTGAGTCAGATGGAAGGGATGGGTCAAGAAGGCAAGTGGTCTTATGTGCTGAAGAGATGAGAACCAAAAGCTCTGAGGTGGTAATAGAGTGAAATGTTGACCAGCAGTGAGAGAGGGAGGAAAGGGGGAGGGAGAGGGAGAAGGAGGGGGGGAGTGAGGACAGAGGGGGAGGGGGAGATGGAAGGGCAGCACGTAAATCCAGAACCTTGTTTGAAAAGTATGACGCCAAGCTGAAAGGCGAGGGCATGGGACGTGGAGGGACAGGAGAAGAGTCAGAATGAAGAGAAATGAGCGATCTGAGCACGGAGAATAGCTGTTTTGAGGGATTAGGAGCTGTGGTGATGCGATCAGTGAAAAAGGCAGATTTAGCTTGGTGAACCACAGAACGGTAAAGTTGGTGGTGTTCGTGAAACTTTGCCAAGGTATGAGTAGTGCGGCACTTAAGCCAAATGCATTCGGCTCGGCAGAGGTGACGTCGCAAGAGGCGCAGGCCAGGGTGAAACCAGGGCTGTCTGCTAGAGGGCCGTTTGGGCTGAGCTGGGCAAAGGGGTGCGAGTTGATCAAGGGCGGAAGATAAAGAAGTCCAAACTGAAGCCTGAGCATTAGGGGAGAGAGTAGAGAAAGTATCTGGAAGCAGCTGATGTTAGTTCACAGATTATCATCATTAAAATCATCTGTAATACCTGAAGACTGGAGGATGGCCAATGTAACGTCAATTTTTAAAAAGGGTTCCAGGGATGATCTGGGAAATTACAGACTGGTGGGCCTGACGTCAGTACTGGGAAAAATGGTAGAAACCATCATAAAGAACAAAATTACTCAGTATGTAGATAGTCCTGGCTTAATGGGAGACAGCCAACGTGGCTTTAGACAAGGAAGCTCTTGTCTTACTAATCTGTTATGTTTTTTTGAAAGTGTGAATAAACAGGTGGACAAAGGTGAGTCGGTTGATATAATGTATCTGGACTTTCAGAAAGCCTTTGACAAGGTCCCTCATCAGAGACTTTTGGCAAAACTAAAAAGTCATGGAATAGGACGTGATGTACTATTGTGGATCAGGAACTGGTTAAAAGTTAGAAAGCAGAGGGTAGGGCTAAATGGCCAATTTTCCCAATGGAAAAAGTACCGCAGGGATCTGTGCCGGGTCCGCTGTTTTTTGACATATTCATAAATGACCTGGAAAAGGGAATAACGAGTGAGGTTATCAAATTTGCAGATGACACGGAACTATTTAAAGTTGTTAAAACCCAAGAGGATTGTGGAAAATTGCAAGAGGATCTTGATAAATTAGAAGACTGGGCATCCAAATGGCAGATGAAATTTAATGTGGATAAGTGCAAAGTTATGCACCTAGGGAAGAACAACCCAAACTATGGTTACACGATGCAGGGTTCCACATTGGGAACCACCACCCAAGAAAAAGATTTAGGCGTCATTGTGGATAACATGTTAAAACCCTTCGCCCAGTGCGCAGCGGCGGCCAAGAGAGCAAATAGAATTCTAGGTATTATAAGGAAAGGAATGGAAAATAAAACAAAGGGTAGTATAATGTCTCTGTATCGTTCCATGGTGCGACCGCACTTTGAATATTGTGTGCAATTCTGGTCGCCGTATTTTAAAAAGGATATAAGGTTATTAGAAAAGGTTCAGAGAAGAGCCACCAAAATGGTAAAGGGGATGGAAGGATACTCCTATGAAGAGAGGCTAAAAAGGTTAGGGCTCTTCAAACTGGAAAAGAGACAGCTGAGGGGAGATGTGATAGAGGTCTATAAATTAATGAATGGAGTGGAATGGGTAAACGTAGATCGATTGTTTACGTCATCAGAATATAAAAAAACTAGGGGACATGCAATGAAGCTACAGGGTAACCTATTTAAGACTAATACGAGAAAATATTTTTTCACTCAACATGTAATCAAACTCTGGAATTTGTTACCGGAGGATGTAGTAAAAGCTGTTAGTGTAGCTGGGTTTAAAAAAGGTTTGGACAAGTTCCTGGAGGAAAGGTCCATAAACCATTATTAAAAGGGACCCGTGATATCAGTGCTTAACCCAATACAAGCATTGAAGAACCTGTGTCTTTTGGGGAAACTGCTAGGTACTTATGACCTAGATTGGCCACTGTTGGAAACAGGATACTGAGCTTGATGGACCTTGGTCTGACCCAGTATGGGATATCTTATGTTCTTAATCTGTTCAGGTCATAATTTTTTTTCTCAGAAATCACTAAGTCTAAGTTGCAGACATCTTTTTTTTTTGTATACCTTTGAAGATACTATTCAAATATTATGATGCCATCCAGTTGGCATATTTCCAATTACGTCTCAAGATATTGTACATAACATACCTAAAATGCAAGGGTGTCAGTAATGTTGACCGCAACTGTATATCTGATGAAGAAGACAGTGATTGGTTGTGTTACCTTTTCATTGCGGCCAGGTTAACATTTGCACAATTTTGGAGAAGTGATGTCACCCTCCAGATGAGTGGTTGTAGAGAAATTAAAATATATCAGAGGTATGGCTAAACTCACTGCCCTATGCCAGCATCACATGCCGGCCTATCAGAAGGCTTGGATGAAGTTTGAACATTGGTGCTTAGCGGGCGTGACCAGTAATAACATGGTGCTGGATACATGTTAATATCAGTTTGTTCGGGGAGAGCCCTGTCGGTCAAGGGAGAGAGGGAGGTGAGGGGCTTGAGAGGAGCGTTAAGGGACACATCATATTGATTTCATGTTGGTCCCCCTTGCCCTGTGCCTTTTTTTTAGTCTTTCTTTTATCCCTTTCTTCCCTCCTGATGATCACATGCTTCTTTGTCCTCGGGTACTCTTCATATGTTTATGGATTTAGTTTTACTCACTTGAGGGGGTGAGGGGTTTGCATTTGGGATTAGTTTGGACATTGTGTATCTTTTTTGACAGAAGCTATTCTTGTTTAGATGCAAGGGCAGTTCTTCCATTACGCCACCTGAGGCAGCGGCCTCAGGCAGCACTCTGATGGGGGCATCACTTCGGCTCTGTTTTTTAATTTTAGATTTTGCAGCCTCTGTCCTGCCTTTGATTTCCCACATGGGAAGGCAGAGGCAGGCCAGAGGCTGCAATATCTAAAATTAAAACATAGCCAGAGTGCTGTCACCAGACAAATGAGCCTGATCGCTTGCAGAAACCCTGCAAGCGGTTCCTGCAAGCGATCATGCTGATTTGTGCGGCGGCGGCGGCACTCTGGCTGTTTTCATTTTAAATTTTGCTGCCTCTGGCCTACTTCTGCCTTCCTGCCACTTTTTTTTTCTCGCTGCAAGCATTCTTGAGGGAAATAAAAGCAGCAGAAAGAAAGAGGCAGGCTAGAAGCGGCAAAATCTAAAAAAAACAACCGGAGTGCCGCCACTGCTGCCAGATGAGATGTGCAGGTGGAGGGAGTGGGGAAAGGAGGAGGACAAGTGAGAGACAAAGGGGAGAAACAGGGGGCAAATGCTGGACAGACGGGGCAAGTGCTGGACAAAAGGGCGAGACAGGGGACAAATGCTGGACAATGGGTGAGATGGGGAAAAATGCTGGACAAAGGGGGATACAGGGGGACAAGTACTAGACAAAAGAGAGAGATGGGGGGGGGGGGGCAAGTGCTGGACAAAGGGGAGAGACAGGGGGCAAATGCCGGACAAAGAGGAAGACAGGGGAACATATTGGACAAAGTGGGAGACAGGGGAACAAGTGCTGGACAAAAGAGAGAGAAGCGGGCAAGTGCTGGACAAAGGAGGGAGATAGGGGCAAGTGCTAGACAAAGGGGAGAGACAGGGGGCAAATGCTGGACAAAGAGGGAGACGGGGACGTATTGGACAAAGGGGTGAGACGAAGCAAGTGCTGGACAAAGGGGGGAGACGGGACAAATGCTGGACAAAAGGGAGAGATGGGGCCAATGCTGGAGAAGGGGAAGCAGGGAGACAAATGCTGGGCAACGGGGGGAGGGGAGATGAGGACAAATGCTGGATAATACGGGCGGGACGGGAACAAATGCTGGACAACAGGGGAGGGGGCAGGAAGACATGCTGGAGGGGGGAAGTAGGGAGACATGCTAGACGATGGAGGGGGGAGACAGGAGATCAAATGCTGGACAACACAGAGGGGAAGAAGAGCTGGGGAAAGGAAGGACTGGGGGTGAAGGTTGAAAAGCGGTAGGTAGGATGGCGTAAAAAAGAGGAAGATTGAGAAGTGGATAGTAAGGAGTAGTGAAATCTGGGTGGCCATAGAGAGAGAGGAATTAATGGAAGAAAGGTGAAAAGAAAAAAATCAATATCCAAGATGGAAGGAAGTGAAGAAAACAAAAGGAGAGACAAGAAATGGCAGATTGAGTCAAGACCGTAGAAAGAGAGCTAAGAGAAGACAGAAAAAAACCGAAGCTTCAGATCGGGACCAGCATGATCAGAGCATAAAATGGTCAGACAGCAAAGGTAGAAAAAAATATTTTATTTTCAAATGAGTGATTGGACTTTGCACTATTTTTATATTTTACACAGTACAGGGAAATGAGTCTGTTATTTCTCTGGTATTGCATTGCATGCAGAGTCTGTCTTCTTGGGCTTTCATTTTAATTTTTGTCTACATATTTTTATTTTCATTTTAGGTTATCCTGACTTATTCTGTACTTGTTGAGGGGTCTGTATTCTGAGTGTATGACTGAGGCCAGGAGTTCTGTTAACATGGAGTTTATACGATGGGACCTATACTGTAGTAATTTGACTTGTTTAGCTTTTCAATTGGTGTGTGAATGTTCTAGGGCACGCTACAGTATTTATAGAGCTGCTTTTATCTGGATAGGCCCCTTGTATGAGTTTTGGAAGTTTATGCTGGTATGATATGGTTGATTTGGCCTTGTACATCATCAGTGACTTTTGTAGGGTTTTGTATTAGTTCACAATATGCCTGGTACTGGAGAATGTTTGTTAGTGAGATGGCCAGAATCAGATTTTTTTTTAAAAATTAGCTATTGAGTTTTGTGGGTGGATGTCCTAGTTCTGCTCTGCACCCATTGTTGAAGGAGGGGGGGGGGCTGTGGATGCAAAATATGGTTGTTGCATTTTCTTTTTGAATATATAACTCATTTTTTTGTTGTTGTTATAAACTGTGTTATTTAATTTGGTGTTATAAACTGTGAAGTGGTTCTCGCTCTCTCTTTTAGTTCCATGGTGTGCAAACAACTTTTTATTTCCTCCACATTAATTAACTTTTTGATTTGGTTCAGTCCCTGATTGCAGTTTTGAGAAAGCCTCTCCCCCTCCCCTGTTTAGATGTAAATTGTCTTTGGGCATGTTGCTTCTTTATATATTTCTGTCTTCAATAAAATTTAAATGGAAAAAAAAAGATTTTCTTAAGACATTTCAGGTCTTGTAGCCATCTATAAAGATTACTTGACTCTTATGGTGTCATTTCAGAGTTGCTTTCCAGAATCTCCAGTCTATAAGTCAACATAAGAACATAAGATATGCCATACTGGGTCAGACCAAGGTCCATCAAGCCCAGTATCCTGTTTCCATCAGTGGCCAACTCACAGTACCACTTCCTTTCACTTTCTGCACTGAGTGATCCTCATACCAGTGAGAGATGGAAGAAGGAATTGCCTTCAATGGATTGAAAAATGGGGTTGAAATCCATTTCAGAGGTGTTTGTGGGAAATGGTAACTGAGAGATGGTGCTTTCCCATTATTATTATTTTTTCTATTTGAAAACTTTTATATACCGCCCCTTTCCAAGATCAGGGCGGTTTACATAGAACAATGGAACCATACATAGAACGTTATACAACATTGCAACTATTTACAACTAACAGTATAATCATAAAACTTAGTAACTATTTACAACTTGTTGCAATATGACATATTGAGGACACGATTCTGGATCAAACTCTAAGGTCTGAGGACAACTTGACCTTAGAGTTTGATCCAGAACCGTGTCCTCTTGGGGATAGATTCACATTATTCAGACTTGCATGCAATCTGTTCAGCAAAGACTAGCTGCAGAGGTTTCTCCGGCTTTGGGGAAGCTTAGAGGCTGGGCATGTTCTAAGCATTTCTGAAGGAATTCATAATTAGAGACTTTCAACAACAGAATCAACAAACAAAAGAAAAAAAGCTCCGATAATCACTAGTTAGGATTTCAGTGAAAGGCAGCGTGTGCCAGAGAGATGGCTGAGGAAAGGTGGAGTTGGGCAGAATCCAAGCTTGGAATGGAATGGAAAAGAGACGCGAGGAGTGCGTAGAAGAGAATGGGGCAAGCTGATAGACTTACGGACAAAGCAGAGCCACACTGAACATGGCAGATAAAATTTAATGTGGACAAATGGCAGTGATGCACCTGGGTGAAAATAATGCTAATTAAATATACGCAGTGCTGGCCTCCATATTGCAACTCAGCAAAAGGATCTTGGAATCATTGTGGAATATACAATGAAACCTCGGTGCTGTGTGCAGCGGCATTCAAATAAACAAATTGAATTTAGGAATAGTTCAGAAAAGAAATTATGAACAGAACTGAGAATATCTGTATAAATCTATGGTATAACCACACCTTGAGTGTTCCTTGATTTACTGTTCCCTAGTTTGAGCTTCTGGAAAAGTAGGATGTAAATAAAATTATATTTGATTTGAGTATTGGGCACAGTCTTGGTTGCACTATGTCATGAGAGTCAGTGTCCCAGTAAAAGGTATCATATTGAATGTACAGAGTCTTGTGTAAGAGTCTTTTGGCCTTTGCCTCCTTTGCAAACATACAGAGATGATCATTTATAGTTTTTCTAATCTAATGTAAATTGCCAGAAACATGGTGGCTCAGTAGCAGGGGCTTGAATTTGATGTCCAAATCAGTTCTTTTGTTCACTGGGTCAGCCAGGATTGGAGATCCTGCATTCATAGTTCATGGGGATGAGAGTCTCGGTCATTGCTCAGCAGTGATGCACTTACTGGCTGGAATGAGGATGCATGTGTATCAGGCTCCCGAAAAAGCCATGGTCTATGGCCCCAGGGTCAGGGGCTCTCATTGGAATGACTGGGTTGGGTGGGAATTATAAAAATAGGGGGAAACTAAAGTAGTTGCAAATGAAGGCTTACATGCCAACTGTTTCCATGTCCTCATGGAGTTCCTTTATAATTTGTAGTCTACTGTAAACTGCCTTATTGCTATCATCAAAAACAGTATATTAAATTCATTAAACATAAACATAAAGATACAGTGAAAATGTCTATTCAGAAAGTCACAATAAAGTGGCATGTCTCATCCACTGGAAACTTTATAAACACTACAACATTGTTGTACTGGAAAAATACTGTGATCACAACCCTGAAGGGTATGTTTACTAAACGATGTTGGCTGTCAACATGGCAAATAGCTTTGGTCATCATGTCACGTGGAGAGCCAACATAGACAAAATGAAGATAACGCAATGATTTTCCCTGCTATTTGCATTTTGTGTAATAGATGAGGGAGAAGATGGGATCAGGGTGGGGAAAAGGCATGACAATAGGAGGCAACCAGCATGCTAGCAATTTTTGCCACCGCCTGTCTCCTCCTCTGAGCTTTCAATTTAAGATTCAACAGGCAGCCCGCCTTATTATCAAATTCGTAGTATCTCTGACGGGCTCGCTCCAGCTGATAGTAGATCCGCTCAGCTTGTAATGCGTTCAGCTGACGCCTCGTCTCCTCCACTTCACCCCGCAATGCTAGCAATTTTTGTATACTGGCTGACCAAATCGTCGATAGCATGGCTGCAGATAACGCCATCTCTTGTGACCACTGCACCAAGCCTTTGGTGGTTCCACTGCACAGCTGCTGCCAATCAGCAGCGGGGGCATTGACAACATGCTTATCCCTCTGTGGGCCCCCCATGGCAAAAGGGTGCCCGTGCTATGGATCTTCAGAACCAACCCCTTTTCTACAGAGGTATATAATGTTTTACTTACCTGGGGGGTTTTCTTCACCCATCCCCAACAAATCTAGGTTAAAGCCCTTTTCAGTAGGTTAACCAGTCTACTGCAGAAGACATGTTGACCCTTCTTGTATAGGTGGACACCGTGTCTGCTTAGTAGCCCTTGAAAAATCATCCCAAGGAAACCAAAATGCTCTCTGACACCATCCACACAGCTATGCATTCATCTCCAGGATGCGAGCTTCTCTGCCTCAGCCTTTACCCTCAATACGGAGGACTGAGGAGAAAACCACCTGCACACGTACCTGCTTCACCCTCTCTCCTAGAGCCATGAAGTCATTCTTGATATGTTCAGAGGGATACTTAGCAGTGTCTCTTCAAGACCTCGGTTCCAAGCGATTATTTTGTGAAGGGAATCGAAAAGCAGAAAATGCTCAAGTACCAAGAAATGCAGTCAGAGACCAAGAAAATGTGGCAGAAAGATACAGAAATATTTTCCATCGCATTGGGAGAAACAGGCCTGATTAACAGCAGTTTCCAAACACAGCTGGCTAGGTCGCGCATACATCGTACATCTTATAAACTCCAGGAGGAAGCTCTTTGGCATGATGCAAGTACTACAGCGAGCATTAACAGTAAATCTGAGAGACTAAGGTCAGGCTCCCGGTACCCTGCCTTCAGAATGAGGTTCGTTACTGTCATGGTATGCACACAATTAATCCATTTGGTGAAATTCCCCCCCCCCCCCCCCCACAAGAGACAGTGTAGTTCAACAGATGTGCTTTAAATCCAGCTAAAAGTTCAAGGGAACAAAAAAAATTGCTGGGTTTATGGTTCGTGGATTACATAAAAGCTTCCAAAGGGCAAAAGGAATAATTTATTATTATTGGTGTTAGTATGTCATATCAGTCATGAGCTTGTGTTAAGTGGTTTCTGTGCAGAAAGAAAATTTATATTTGCACACTGCTCACGTTTTGTGCCTTTAGTTGTGCACATTTGTCTTGAGTCCTACCCCCCTTAACCCACACCAGGGCCGGCACTAGCCATTAGGTGAACTAGGAGGTCACCCAGAGCAGCAGTGTTTCCAAGATGGCCCTCTTCCACCTCTCTCTGGGACCTGCAGCGGTGGTAATGGCTTTAAACAGCGCTGCAGCGCTTACCAGACACCTCTGGCACTATGTGCTATTTTTGCTTCCGTTTTCTCCAATGCTGACTTCCTTTTGCATGGGGTGGAGGGGTGGAAGAATAAACTGCACACAGCACCTGAGGCTTTTGGTAAGTTCTGTGGTGCTGTTTTAAAGTCATTTCCAATGCTGCAGATCCCGATTGGGGGGGGGGGGGGGGGAGAATAGCAGCAGCGATGGGATTGATGATGGGAATAGTGTGTGTGTGGGGGGGGTGGGGTGGCAGAAGAGAGGTTTGCCTGGGGTGCACCGGCCCTGACCCACCTCCACCCACCCATTTCAAGCCTTTTTTGATAGATTCAGATGAGTAAAAGCCTGATTTCTTGCAGCTTTGCTCAAATTAGATACATTGTAGATTACATCCACCTATGAGTGCACTGCTTTTGAGACTTAAAACCTTTTCTCCAGGACCAAGCAGGAAGTCAGTCCTCACTTATGGGTGACGTCGGCGCCGACGGAGCCCTCGCGGAGCAATTTCCCCAGCTTTCGAAGAAAGCCTTTGGGATTGCAGCGCGCATGCGCGGTCCTCTTCCCGCCCAAGGATGCCATCTTGCTCAGTCTTCTTTTTTCCGCGGAGCCCTACAGACATAGTTTGTTACCACCGCTGAAAAAGTTGATTAATTCTTTGTTGTTTTCTCGGTTCGCGTGTCCTTTTCCTGCCCGGCCTCGATTTTTCCTTATCGAGTCCGTTCACATTTCTTTTTTTGTTTTCAGTTTTTAACTGGCGTTCCCGCCACTTATTTTCCACCCCTGGCGGCTCGGTCTTTCGACCTCGCGGGGGCCCTTTTTCCCCCTATGGCTGCCAGCGGGTTCAAAAAATGTGATCATTGTTCTAAATTAATGTCTCTTACAGACACGCATAATTTCTGCCTCCGTTGCCTCGGACCCATCCATGACGCTGGGAGCTGTGGTCCGTGTGGCAAGATGTCCTCCATGTCGCTGAGGAGTCGGCAATCGCAAAAGGACAGAATCTTCTCTGACCCCGAGTCTGGTCCGGCCCGGACCTCGTCGGAGGCTTCGACATCTCGTGACTCCGACCACGAGCTCCGTCTGAGTAACTCTGAGCGGGGGTCCCCTGGACGGGAGCATCGTCGGCAGAGGAAACTCGCGCGGGCGGCGTCGGAGGACGCACCTGGTCCCTCGCGGGCCGGGTCGCATAGCCCCGCCAGCCGCCCCGAGTCCTCGGAGGCGGAGAGACCTTCTAAACTTCCTCGACTCGAGGTGGAGCCGCACGTGAGTACTATTGTCCTCCTGGACTCCCCTACGGAACCGTCGTCGGGCCCGACGCCGTCGGGGCCCGAGTCGGTGGCTGCCGGGTCTTCTGGGCTTGACCTCAGATTGACATCCTTGGAGCGCAGTATCTCTGCCTTCTTGGACCAGCAGCGGGTTTGGATGACCGGCATCGCCAGTGCATCCGCCCAGACCACCGGGATGTCGACGCCCAAGTCGACCCCGGCGGCCGAGTCGATTCTCGAGTCGATGCATGCTCGAGTCGATCCTCGGTCGAGGTCTCCCTCGGCCTCCCGCTCGGGACCGAGGTCGTCGACTTCGGCGTCGGGATGAACCCTCGCCCGCACGGAGCCCCTCGATTCCTCCACGGAGGCGTCGGACTGGGACACGGAAGGGGACGAGTCGCCCGGCTCTTTTCAGACCCGTGCGTCCCCTCCGACTCACCCGAGTCGGAGCCTCGAAGGCGATCCCCTCCGGAGGATACGTGCTTCTCTGATTTTGTGCGGGATATGGCCAAGGCTTTGGCTTTCCCCGCGGATCCCGAGGAGGAGCCTCGCGCGGAAGAGCTCGAGGCACTCCAGTACGACTCTCCCCCGAAGGAGACCTTTACTGTGCCGGTCCCTCCGATGCTGGAGCGGCTGCTCTTCCGCATGTGGGAAAGCCCGGCCTCAACACCGGTGTTAAGCAAGCGGATCGATTCGATTTATCGAGTCCGCAAGAGCCCCGGGTTCCAGAAGGCGCAACTGCCACACCACTCCATGGTTGTGGAATCGGCAATGCATCAGCTTAAGAGTCAAAAGATGCACTCCTCGGTGCCCCCAGGTAAGGAGGCCCGTAACCTGGATGCCCTCGGTAGGAAGTGCTTCCAGGGTTCCATGCTTGCCTGCAGGGTCCAGACATACCAGCTGTATATGGGCATGTTCCTCCGAGACTTGGTGAAGGAGCTCGCCGGGTTCTCGGCTGGTCTCTCCGACGAACCTTTGCAGAGGTTCCTGGCCTTGTCCGATAGGAAATTCGAGCACTCTCGAATACTTTCTCGGGCGGCCTACGACGGCTTCGAGGCGTCGGCCCGAGTAGCCGGAGCCGGCATCGGTGCCCGCCGACAGGCCTGGCTCCAGTCATCCGACCTCGAGCCGTGGGTACAGGACAAGTTAGTCGATGTCCCCTGCCGAGGTGACAACCTTTTCGGCAAGCCCATGTCCGATAAGGCTGCGGAACTCGAGTCCGAGACTCTCACTCGGACTCGACTGTCCCGAAAGCCCTCCGCTCCCACGCAGAAGAGGAAGGGTCCGGGGAAGAAGCATTTTTACTCGAGGAAGGTGCTTGCCTATAAGCAATCCCACCTTCAATACCAAGTACCGGCGGCTTCCACTCAGTGCCCACAGACTAAGGGTCAGGGGAATGGCCCCCGCAGGCCGCGGGCCCCCAAGCCCGCTGCACAGCCCCCTGCCACGCAGGGTGGGGGGTTTTGACTATGCCAGCATAGCCTCTCCCCCTCCGCGCCCGTCGCTCAGTACGGGGGGCAGGCTGATCCACTTCGCTCACAGGTGGCCAGCCATAACATCCGATTCCTGGGTGCTGCAAGTGGTTCAAAGGGGCTACCTCTTGCATTTTCACCAGGTGCCTCCCCCCTACTTTCCGGGGGAGCCTCCGAGGCTCCCTCTGCACAGAGACTTACTCCTTCAGGAGCTGCAGGGTCTACTGGAGGAGCAGGCTGTGGAGCCAGTGCCCCAACCTCAGTGGGGTCAGGGGGTTCTACTCCAGATACTTCCTGGTCCCAAAGAGGACGGGAGGCCTCAGACCCATTCTGGACTTGCGCAACCTCAACATGTTCCTGCAGCGGGAAAAGTTCAGGATGCTTACCCTTGGAATCTTGCTGCCCTACCTCCAGCAGGGAGATTGGCTATGCTCCTTGGATCTAAAGGATGCCTATACTCACATCCTGATTCATCCGGACCACCGACAATATCTCAGATTTGTAGTGGCCGGGAAACACTATCAGTACCGCGTGCTGCCTTTCGGCTTGTGCTCCGCCCCCAGGGTGTTCACAAAATGCCTGGCGGTGGTCGCGGCCTTCCTGAGGCTTCAGGGCCTGTTCGTTTTTCCTTACCTGGACGACTGGCTCGTATGGGTGCAGTCGGCCCCAGAGGTCGCGCAGGCCACGCAGCATACGGTGGCTCTGCTTCAGCACTTGGGCTTCGTCATAAACGTCGGGAAGTCCACGTTGCGCCCCTCTCAGGATCTCGAGTTCATAGGAGCTCGGCTCGACACTCTGCGAGCTCGTGCCTTCTTGCCTCGAGAGCGAGCCGACAGGCTCATGGCTTTGGCCGGCAGGTTCCACAGTGCGTCTCCGGTTCCGGCCCGGAGGTTCCTGCAGCTGCTCGGTCATATGGCCTCCACGGTCCATGTCACGCCAAACGCCCGACTGCATATGAGGCCTGTCCAGTGGTGTCTCCGCACTCAATGGCATCAGGCCACAGGAGGTCTGGTGGACCTTCTACAGATCTCCGACCGCCTGGTCTCCTCTCTGCAGTGGTGGCTCCACCTGCCCAACCTGGTACGGGGTATGCCCTTTCAGTCTCCCGCACCCTGCCAGGTGCTGACGACCGATGCCTCTCTCTTGGGATGGGGAGCGCATTGCCAGGGAGCGCGCACTCAAGGCCTTTGGACTCCTTGGGAGGCGGCTCAACAAATCAACTTTCTGGAGCTGTGGGCGATCCGCCTAGCTCTGCGGACCTTCTCTCACCTCACCTCTCGCCAGTCCGTACTGGTGCAGATGGACAATCAGGTGGCCATGTTCTACGTGAACAAACAGGGGGGCACGGGCTCCCTCCTGCTCTGTCAGGAGGCCCGGCGACTGTGCTCCTGGGCTGTCGACCACAACATCCTCCTCAAGGCTGTTTACCTGCCCGGGCAGGAGAATTGCCTGGCCGACAGGCTGAGCCGGATCTTGCAGCCCCACGAGTGGAGGTTGAACCCCGGCGTTGCCCAGCAAATCTTCCGCCGGTGGGGCACCCCCACCGTGGACCTCTTTGCCAGTCCCCTGAATCGGCAGCTTCCTCGGTTCTGCTCTTGGCATCCGCATCCCCTCAGAGTGGCCCCGGATGCTTTCCTCATTTCGTGGTCCACAGGCCTACTGTATGCCTTTCCTCCCACGCCGCTGGTGTCCCGGACGCTCTTCAAGGTTGCCCGGGACGGGGCCTACGTGATCCTGATAGCGCCCCGATGGCCGAGGCAACCCTGGTTTCCTCTGCTCCTGCAGTTAGCGGTGGACACCCCTCTCCCTCTGGGGTTTCAGCCCGATCTTCTGACCCAAGATCAGGGTACTCTTCTGCACCCCAACCTCCGGGCCCTTCACCTGATGGCCTGGCTGCTGAGAGGGTAGTCCTGGCCCCGCTCTCGCTCCCCCCGGAGGTGGAAGCTGTCGTCCTGGTGTCTCGGCGACCTTCTACCCGGAAGTCTTACGCACTCAAATGGCGTCGCTTCTCTGCCTGGTGTTCTCAGCGTTCTGAGGACCCCTTCGCCTGCCTAGTGTCGGTGGTACTGCAATACTTGCTGCACCTCTCCGATCTAGGCCTCAAGTCCAACTCTGTCAGAGTCCACCTCAGTGCTCTCTCTGCACATCATTTGCCGGTGGAGGGCCAGCCCCTTTCCTCGCATCCCTTGGTGGCGCGTTTCCTCACGGGCCTGCTTCTGCTTAAGCCCCCGTTGCGCCCTCCGGCTCCTGACTGGGACCTCAATGTGGTTTTACAAAGGCTTACTTGCCCGCCTTTCGAACCCATGGCTACCTGCCCCCTCCGCTTCCTCTCATGGAAAGCTCTCTTCTTGGTAGCCCTCACCTCCGCTAGGCGCGTTAGTGAACTACAGGCCCTAGTGTCGGAGCCCCCTTACACTAGGTTCTACAGGAATAGGGTTGTCTTATGGACTCACCCTAAGTTTCTTCCTAAGGTGGTTTCCTCTTTCCACATCAATCAAGAGGTGGTTCTTCCGACCTTCTTTCCCAGGCCACATACCAGCAGAGCTGAGACTGTTCTGCATACCCTGGACTGTCGAAGAGCCTTGTCCTTCTACCTTGACCGTACGCGTGAGCATAGGAAAGCTGCCCAGCTTTTCGTTTCCTTTGACCCCAATCGGTTGGGGTTATCTTTGTCGAAGCGTACTCTGTCCATCTGGGTAGCTGACTGCATCGCCTGGGCGTATGGGGCTGCCGGCCTCTCTTTGGAGAGTTGAGTCACGGCGCACCGTGTCCGGGCGAAGGCGGCGTCTGTCGCACACCTCCGTTCGGTTCTGTTGGCAGACATCTGCCGGGCCGCTACTTGGTCTTCTAGCCAGACTTTTGCGGCTCATTACTGCCTGGAGAGGGAGTCCCGCAGGGATAGTGCTTTCGGACAGGCAGTCCTCCACAATCTCTTTGAGGTTTAGGCAACTCCTACCCGCCGGCCCCGATGTTGGCTACCGGCCGGATTTGTATTCAGAGAAGATTCCTTCCTTCTGTGCGGTTGAGCTGAAGGGAGCTCTCTTTTCCAGCTTGAGGTCTCCGGTAGCCTTAAGCTAGGGAGTCCCATAAGTGAGGACTGACTTCCTGCTTGGTCCTGGAGAAAGAGTAGTTACTCACCTGTAACAGGTGTTCTCCAGGAGCAGCAGGAATCAGTCCTCACTACCCTCCCTCCTCCCCTGGAGTTGCAGTCATTCTTATGGTTGCTGTCTTCCGCTATGTCATTCGACTGAGCAAGATGGCATCCTTGGGCGGGAAGAGGACCACGCATGCGCGCTGCAATCCCAAAGGCTTTCTTCGAAAGCTGGGGAAATTGCTCCGCGAGGGCTCCGTCGGCGCCGACGTCACCCATAAGTGAGGACTGATTCCTGCTGCTCCTGGAGAACACCTGTTACAGGTGAGTAACTACTCTTTCTCTTCAGTCATAGCTTTATTAATTTTAACTTAAAATTTCCTTGTCTTTATGTCTGTTTGTCTTGGCTAGATTTTAATCTCTTATATATGGTCACTTTGTGAGAAGCATGCGACAACACAGCTTTCCCCCATCATGTGTCTATGGGGAAAAGTTTTTAGTAACTCAGCTCCTTAATGGCTATGCCCTGGACTCCTATGTTTACCAATATGACAGGCAAGGGCCAGGTGAATGGTTGTATAATGGCAGCAAGTGAGTAGTTACAGCATCTCTGAGACCCATGTGGCTGTCTTTTCTAGGCTTGAGCAACTGGGTTTCAATGCCCTACTCCAGCTGATGATTGGGGTCCCCCTGGAAATGGTTCATGGTATCTTGCGCATCAGTTTCCTCTACCTGGCAGGAGTGCTGGCAGGTGAGTGAACAATGTTCCCCTCCCCGCTACTAGCAAGGAATATCCCCCATCCCTTAATTT
Source organism: Ichthyophis bannanicus (assembly GCA_033557465.1). NCBI lineage: Eukaryota > Metazoa > Chordata > Amphibia > Gymnophiona > Ichthyophiidae > Ichthyophis > Ichthyophis bannanicus. The sequence goes on from CM066044.1 coordinate 178,339,919, forward strand.
CCCCATTCTCCATCTACACCCTTATCTCCTTCCTTGCTTTACAAGAGTCCTGGAAAGTAGGTGAATATTCTCCCAGTCCCATTCAAAAAATATCTCCCATCCCTCCCCCCCCCCCCTTTCTTTGCACAGGCAGGTGAGTGAACAGTATCCTTCCCCCACCTTGGTTCAGAGAATATTGCCCATCTTTTCCTCTCCCGCCTTCCACCTCTCCTACCTCTAACTCTCAAGAGTGCTAGCACATGGTTTAACAGTGTCCAAGCCTCATCCAAGGAATATCTCCTATGCTTCCTTCTATAGAAAGTAAGCAGAAGATAGGATTAGAATTTGCATGGTTGGATATCCTTCTGATTCAATATTTTTATTTATTTATTTAACAATTTTTCTATACCGCCTTTGTCCAAAGCGGTTTACAAAGAACAACATAACAATTATATAAAAATTGTTTTTACATTAAACATGGGAAGTCAACTTGGAGATAAATATGGGGTTGTTTGACGGAAAGATAACTGCTTTTCTATGTGCATAGTCTATCATATATAGGTAGGGAAAAGAGAGGGGTGATATACAATATACAACATTCTACACCTTAGACTACATTCCTTCAAAAATTCCACCTCCTTCTCTTTACTTAAACAATAATGATCTATGGAATGGACATATTTTGCCATTTCAATCATTTCATGACTAGAAAAGTCAGAGCCAAGCCATCCTAGTGGCTCGTCAGTAGTGTTGTGAACTGTCATTTGGAGGATCTCCATTCAGTTGCCTGGTGAGGTCTTCCGCTCTATAGGTCAGCCAGGGCTGGGTTGTGGAGGCATCATTCACAACTGTTGGGGAGGTAGACAGTCTCAGTCATCGCTCAATAGTGACACCCAGTGGCTGCTCATAGTCTATGTATTCCACAAGGGAATCATGGTCTGTGCCCAAGGACTGCCACTACAATGGCCAAACTAAGAGGGGAAGGGGGTAGTGGTTATAAAAATAGGGGAAGCACCCCTGTTAGTTATAGATTAAGGCTCCTGGGACCAAAGACCAATTTGAATTGATCCGTAGATGCAAAGAACTAGGAGGAAACTGCAAAGCAAAACAATTTAAAAAAGAAAGAACTGTCAGAGTCTTAGCAAAACCAAAACAAAATAAAAAAAACAGCAATTGGGAGAAATTTTATTTTCTCTTTTTTACAATTTGGAAATCTTGGACATTTTGAGAATATTTCTGGAATAAAGTGGTGTGGCTGCCATGTTAGCTAGGTGAAAAAAAGGTTGTAGGGTCAGGTGGTCCCATTTTATTGAACGTTCATTGACTTAATGCCTTTATAACAAGCTTATGAGACCTCGTCTTCCTTCATCAGAATGAGTAATGGATGATATAGATTTGTTTGTAGTAAAAGCTGTAAAAAGATGTAAAGTAAAAGGATAAGGGTGAGACAAGTAAGGGAAGCAAAGAGATAACTAGTAGTGTTTGCAGCTATGGGAAAACCAAAGGGCCTTTGTTTGAGGAAGTAATCTTATAAACTTTTCTCACACACAAAATGTTGATTTGCTTGCATAAAAGGGTTCTTCTAAAATGAAGTCATGCCACAACGTATACACAGTGTACTTAGGAGAGTGTATTTGTAAAGAGATGTGCTCAGAGATGGAGTTTGGGCAGAGCGTGAACAGAACTATTCTTCCTCTCATAAACTGAAGAGATAGGTGGGAGTAATATACCTCACAATGTCCATGTGGACTGCTGCAGTCTACAGTTCCTATCTCTCTGGCACTCCCAAGAAAATGATGTCAGATTTTGGGGTTGGAGCTGTGATACTAAGTTGCAAACTAACTCCAGGTTTGCCCAACAGGTTAATCCAGTCCAGATGGGAGGAGTGGTCTAGTGGTTAGGACAAGGTACTTCAGGCCGGAGGGCCGGGGGTTCAAGTCCCACCTGGGGACAGCAATCTCAGGCCGGAGGGACTGGGATTTCTAGTCCTGTAGGCACTCCTTGTGGTCTTGGGCAAGCCACTTAACCCTCCATTGCCCATGTTCCCTGTAAGTATTAGCGTATGTGTGTCATATCCCCTCGTGTTAAATGTATCCCCCAATTGACTGCTTTGACCCGGTGAAAAGCAGTATATAAATACAGCTAAATTAAATAAATTTATACCATTGAATGCAGGGATTTGTAGTTTTGGTTTTCTTAGGGAGTGCAGTGCAATATGTGCCTTCAGAGAAATAAAAACTACAGTCCCTGCATGCAGTGGGATAAACTCGGGACTGGATCAACCTACATAACATATAAGAACATAAGATGCCAGCTGGGTCTATCAAGGTCCATCAAGCCCGGAATCCAGTTTCCAGCAGTGGCTAATCCAAGTCACAAGTACCTAGCAGTTTCCCAAAAAGATACACAGTTTCCACAGTGCTTGTATTGGGGCAAGCAGTCTTTTTCCTGAGTCCTCTTTATGATTTATGGACCTTTCTTCCAGGAACTTGCCCAAACCTTTTTTAAACTCAGCTACACTAACGGCTTTCACCATATCCACCGGTAACAAATTCCAGAGTTTGATTACACATTGAGTGAAAAAAATATTTTCTCTTCGTGCTGGGCAGACTAGATGGACCATGCTGGTCTTTATCTGCCAAACGTTGTAATAGGCGTATTCTCAGAGTGTATACTCCCGTATAAAACACTGATATTATCACTCTAAACTAACTGGCCACCCCAAATCTGGGGAACTTGTCTATCACTTTTTTACTTGCTTTACTTCGGACAGGTCCTTGATGCTATTTGGCACCGCTGATGCCAGGTTTCTGGCAGTTAGCATTTGAAGTGTCGGGAAGTCAGACCTTGTCACGTGTTCAATAGCAAGTTTGTTTAGGAACAAGTTCCCCAGATTTGGGGTGGCCAGTTAGTATAGAGTGATAATATCAGTGTTTTATACGGGTCTTTATCTGCCGTCATTTACTATGTTATTAGTCTTAAACGGGTTACACTGTAGCTTAATTGCATGTCCCCTAGTCTTTCTACTTTTTGATGGTGTAAACAATCGATCTACATTTTACCCATTCCACTCCATTCATTCATTTATAGACCTCTATCATATCTCCCCTCAGCTGTCTCTTTTCCAAGTTGTAGAGCCCTAGCTTTTTAAGCCTTTCCTCATAGGGGTATCGTTCCATTCCCTTTACTGTAGCGGCAAACTGCAGTCAATGAACAAGTCCAGGAGTCAATTTACAGGGTCCAAACCAGTTTATTTGTGCACAGGCTCAGTCAGTCAAAGCTTTCAAGGAACTGAGCGGAGCTCTCCATAGAGACATAACTTTTTATACCACTTTTCTAGCTTGATACATGAAAACTTTCCATTGGTTCTAGCTCAATACATTTGATACATGCAAACATTTCATTGGCTATACATTTCCTTCAATTATCCAATTAGAAATCCCTCCGGAGCCTAGCAACTGGCCCCCTCCCTCGGGACTGTTCTAACAATGGTTCAGCTCTTGATTCTACTTCAAGGCTAACCTTGGCCTTAGGAATGCATATTCTGAAACATTTCTGTTCTTTCACACACAAGAGAATAATAGAAGACTTATGAATTCATAAAAACTTCTTATTAAGCATTTCAAAAACAGTTTTCTTATTTCACACAGATTTTTGGTTCTTTTCTAGCTATAATGGGAGTTAGGATCCAGGCCTAACTTACAGGCCTTTCATAGTAGCAGGCCATGCTAGGCCATAGCCTACCTCATTCCCCCCTTTGATTATTCTCACCCGCAAGTGAGAAAGGGTGAGAATTAAATCACAAAGCATGCTCAGTGTATAGTGGGGCTTCCTTTTGGGGTAAAGCCTGATTGCTTATTATGGATAATACCGTAGAGCTGCTGAGGGGCAGAAGACATAGGAGAAACGAATGACATATGTACTGATCATCATAGCAATAGGCTTGCTCCCATGACCCACAATGATAATAACCATTTCTATTAATAGCATCACATGCATCAAAGTCCAGAAAAACAGGTCGTGTAGGATCCGAGAGTTGACGGGTAGCATTCAGAAGGGCTCCATCCTCATTGTTCCATCGCAGTTCCAAAACATGATAGGAAGAATTTTGGCAGGGGTTAAAGCAAGTCCTTGTATTTCCTTTTGTGCAGATACTCAATTCTGTCCCATTATACACACACCGACTGACTACACCAGTGCAGGTATAGTAAGAGTGATAAAGTAAAGTTTGAGTTACTTTTATCCCAGTTTGAGTAGTAGTTATGCAGGCTGCACAAGGAGGTAGAGCAAAAGTCATTTCAAAGCACCCCAAAGCTGTTGCCAGAATGAAGCAATAATAAGGATTCATGATGAGTATAGTCTCTGGAAAATTGGTGGAACTGTCGGCTTCCACAACGTGACAGATGTAGAGTTGATTGTAGATCCTCAGGCTTCCGCTGTACGGAAACCTACCAGCTTTGTGGCAGGAGTAGGGCTGCAGATTCCAAAGTATCACAGTCTTTTAGGATGTCTCAGACTCTAGCATAGTCTCTCAATATAACACAGTCTCTTTAGAAGATCACGATTTCTCAAAATAACACAGTCTCTCAAGATGGTGGTTGTCGTCGTAGGGTGGGCCGCAATAGAGTTTCAGGATCATTTATGGAAGTCCAATAACCAAGTTCAGAAGCGGCTGCTGGCTTTACTCGGCTGTGATGAATCCAGGGTTCAAGTTCTGCAACTTTAACTGCTGTTGGGGTTAACAAGATGACAACATAAGGTCCTTTCCAATGCGATGCCAACGGTGTCTTTCTCCACTCTTTGATCCACACCGAGACTCCAGGCGTGAGAGGATGCAGCGGTTCAGTCAAGTTGATGGGTAGCTGATCTCGTATCCACGTATGAAGACTCTGCAAAACAGAACTTAAAACCAATAGTTCTTGTCTAGTAATTTCAGATCCTATCTGTCTCATATCTCCTTCTATTCCCTATACAATAGGCGGGGGTTGCCCATACAGAATCTCAAAAAGGAGAAACTCCTAAAGACTTAGCAGGGGCTAAGTATATCCTAAGAAGGGCTATAGAAAGAACCTGGGGCCACTTCAGGCGAACCTTTTGGCAAAGTTTGGACAACTGAGATTTCAGGGTTCTATTCATACATTCTACTTTTCCTAAATTCTGAAATCTGTAGGCAGTATGTATCTGATAATATCAATATCTTGGGGCCATACTTAATGGACTTGCTTCCTGAGGTTATCCACCCTCATTCTTTGTACAGGGCCCCATGTGCATGCAAGGTTGTAAGGGCATACTTGGAATCTGGGTACACATTTAGACAGAGCCCCTTTTTCCTATTGTCAGTGCTCTAGTAAGAGCTATCAGTTCAGCTTTCTGTGCTGAAATTCCTGGGGCCAGGGCTGAGGACTTAACTACCAGATCAAGGGTCACTACTGCATATCTGGCACAACAATGGCCATAGTTTCTGAACAGTCATGATCAGGGGGTTCAAGACCAACTGATAACAATGTAGCAGGATTCAGAGCTTGACTGACCTTCAATTGTATCTGGGGGTTTTCACACAGCATACTCTGATACCTCAACGTTTGTGAATTAGCTAGAAGTTTCCTTTGTGTTTCATAATGGTTAGAACAGAGGGTGGTACAGTAACTTGAAGATTGCTCACTAGGAGGGCTGTAGCTGCAACAGCTCTCAAACAAGGGGGCCATCCTTTTGCTACCTCATCCAATTGTTTTGACAAATAGGCTACTGGTTGTTGCCAGGATCCAAGATGTTGAGTCAACACTCCTAGAACTTTTCCATGTGACTCATGAACATAGAGACTGAAAGGTTTTCTGGACATCTGGAAGACCTAAAGCTGGGGTTGACATCAGGGCCTTTTTCAGCTCCTGGAATGCTGCATCTTGCTCAGGTCCCCAGTCCATGGTAGCTTGATACAACGGTTTTGCTAGCAGCGCAAAATTGGGGATCCATATACAACAGTATCCCACCGCACCCAAGAAGGCTCTCACTTGCCTCCTGGTGGTTGTAGTAGGAATACTGCATACAGCTTCTTTGCGTTCTGGTCCCAGGCGTCTAATTCGGCTGGACAACTGGAATCCTAGGTATGTAACTTGTTTGACATAATTGCACCTTGGCTCTTGAGACTTTGTATCCAGCCTCATTAAAAAGGTGCAAGAGTTCACTGGTGGCTTGTGGACATTCACTTTCTGAGTCGGTGGCTATAAGCAAGTTGTCCACATACTGGAGAAGAGCCCTTTCTCCTGGGTTTACATAGTAGCTGGAAAGATCTTGATTTAAAATAGCACTGAAGAGAGTAGGTGAATTCTTGAATCCTTGAAGTAATCTAGTCCGGGTGAGTTGGCCCCGCCTTCCTGTTGTGGGGTCTTGCCATTCAAATGCAAACAGGAGTTGACTGGTGGGTGCTAGGCGCACACAGAAAAAGGCATCTTTCAGGTCCAAAACGGTAAAGTGAGCAGCCTCAGCGGGGATCAGTCCCAAGAGAGTATAAGGGTTTGGTACTACTAGGTGTATTGTTTCAACTGCGTCATTTACTCTTCTCAAATCTTGTACTGGGCGATAATCCCCTGTCCCAGGCTTCTTTACTGGGAGAAGGGGGGTGTTCCAAGGTGACTGACATTCCTTAAGAAGTCCATACTTCAGCAGTTCCATCAGATGGTGGTGAATTCCTTCAATGGCTGGTCGAGGGAGAGGGTACTGTTTTACATGCACTGGTTCCACTCCCAGCTTGAGGGTGACAATGACAGGGGCTATGTTCTTCACTAGGCCAGGTGGATTATCTTCTGCCCATACTTCAGGTGGGGCTATGAGGTTGGTAGGTATACAGGAACTAGCTGGCTTGATTGGAGATGCACTATAGAACCGCTACTCTTCTTCTCGGGGAACAGTAAGCACCATTAACCCAGCAGGCTTTGGGTTCACAGTCATTTGCATTTCTCCCCCTTCTGCAAAAGATATTTGGGCCTGGAGCTTAACAAGCATGTCTCGGCCCAGAAGTGGAATTGGACACTCAGGCATATACAAGAACTGGTGCGTTATTTTCTGTCCCCCTAGTTCACACATGTGGTTCTGCAGGAGAGGCTTTGTGGCCTTAGCCCCAGTAGCTCTGACAATGGTGCTCCATCAAGAAAACAAAGGGGCTACTGGCTTTAGTATTCTGCTCCTGTATCCCCCATAAAGTCCATATATTGGTCCCCTATTTTCATACTGACTCCTGGGGACCCAGGGAAACTTGGAGTCCGGTCTGGCCTAGTCTTCATTCATGCTGTAGCCCTCTTTGGCTGCCACTCACTCTATGGCTGCTTCCCTTCCTTGCTGGAACACTGTGCTCGGTTTATTTTTTTTCTTCTAAAATCAAGTACTCCCTCCTCCCCTCCTGGGGGTGGAGTCAAGATACGGGCATTCACTTCTCTAATGTCCTTCTTCTCTGCAATGGGCGCACTTGACTCGCACCCAGTGGGGGTACTTTAAACTGTGCCGGGGCTTCTAGGGGAACTGATCAGGGAACATTCACGGGAAACTACGAGGCCAGGAAATAACTACACTGAAATCTGCATGGACTCTGACCCCCCCCCCCCCCCCATGGTGACGTAGTTAACAACAGACAGAGGGGGCGGCCAGTCAGGCTGCATTTTCCTATGGACTACGAATCAGAACTATACAATAATGTTCCTCTGGGTGCACTTATTAGAAAAAAACATATTATTGCTGTAAACAAAGGGTAGGCAGAAAACATGAGCGTAGATTGCTTGCAATAAGCATAATAGATGTGTGTGCTCATTCTAAATAGGAACAATTTAGATAAAGTCCTTAAAATATAAAACTATTATTTTGCAACATGTGATAACAGAATTCCAATAGAAAGAACCGAACACATGACGACCACATATCTGTTTCTTATGACTGGAATGATAATACTTGGCATGGAAGCTAACTGCCAGCCATAATCTGCACTTAAGCTGAACAGCGTCTCTGCAAAAGAAAGTACTTTAAATCTTACAGTTAGGAAGGAGATATTCAAAAGACATTCCGGATACTTTTTCAATAAAGTGGGTGGATATCTGGAATACATATACATTTTTTCCCTCATTTTATTTTTATTAACAATAAGCATGTCTTCTATGAGGTGCTTGCCGCAATATATCAGGAACTAGAATTCAAGCACGATAAACTCCTTATTCACTCAGGATTTAAATCACTTTCAAGTCACGATCTGGTGCTACTGGCTCGGGAGGCTTCATAGTCCTGTCTCATGTTCTTAACCTCTACTTCGTAGGACAAAGGGAAAACAAAAGCAGTTTCCTGAATTTTTCTATCACTGCCTATTTAAACTATTACAGTGCTTACTGAAGATTTTGAACATAAACAACACAAAACAAGGCTAAGCCCACAACTGCATTATACCTATAGCCCTACAAAAATTCTTCTCACTTGGTCCGCACAAGTCCAGGAACTCGAACGGGGTTAATAAGAACTTAACCCTTTCCTAGGCTAAGCCCAAAACTATCGGGATTCAAAATTCTGACTAAACATTCCTATCAAATGATACATAATACATGACCATAGCAGAAGGAACATCACTATTAAACCACATTGAATAAACAGGTACAATTTTCCTGAAATAAGCATAAATTAACTCAGCTATAAAACGCTGAAATTAAGCCTTCACAGGGTTAACAGCTACTATACATTCCATTCTCCAGACACGCCCCTTCTCACTCCCCTAGCCAGTTTTCATGCTGTGCGAAAGGAAAAACAACTGGAATGCATGAGAGACAGCTTCTTTACTGAAAAAGTGACAACTGAGTTTATTTCCTTCTGTCTTCTGTTCTGCTTAATACTATTTCTTAATCAGTAAACTGTCACAAATTACCCAACAGAATAATCTCACATTTATACCAGAAGGGAAACAGATAACAAAAATCAGAGACAAACAAAAAAACAGTAAGACCGTAGACCAGACGTACACCAAACACTTAACAAGAAATCATTTTTCAATATTTCATGTGCCCAGGTTTTCTGACTAACTAGCTATTTCAAACAAGAAGGGTCGATGGCTTCAGCTTCCGCCTTTCTTACGCAGAGCTTACTAGAACCGCCCTTATGGGAGGTGATCAGACTCCCTTGTCTCACACGCACTTGTGCGAGATCTCCCAAGTATTACCAAATTTACCAAATTTGTCCTGCACACGCAAGACTTTGTCCCAGGCTGTTCTAATCTCACTAGTACTTTACAAAAACAGTTACTCACCGGATCCGGTCCCCGATACCACACCAGCTTCTGAGTTGGACCCTGGACTCCCCCGGTTCGGAGGTGTTGACCAGCTGGACCCGATGGCCTGCCGAGGCAGGCAGAAACCTCTCCGATACAAAGTGATCGGCGGCGCCTGAGGCTTCCCCTGCAGTCGGACAGACATGGCTCCAACCGGACCAAACCTCAAGGCGAATTACGTGGATTATTCACTTGAATACCATCCACCACTCGCACTTCCCGGCCAACGCACCAAGAAATGTAGCGGCAAACTGCAGTCAATGAACAAGTCCAGGAGTCAATTTACAGGGTCCAAACCAGTTTATTTGTGCACAGGCTCAGTCAGTCAAAGCTTTCAAGGAACTGAGCGGAGCTCTCCATAGAGACATAACTTTTTATACCACTTTTCTAGCTTGATACATGAAAACTTTCCATTGGTTCTAGCTCAATACATTTGATACATGCAAACATTTCATTGGCTATACATTTCCTTCAATTATCCAATTAGAAATCCCTCCGGAGCCTAGCAACTGGCCCCCTCCCTCGGGACTGTTCTAACAATGGTTCAGCTCTTGATTCTACTTCAAGGCTAACCTTGGCCTTAGGAATGCATATTCTGAAACATTTCTGTTCTTTCACACACAAGAGAATAATAGAAGACTTATGAATTCATAAAAACTTCTTATTAAGCATTTCAAAAACAGTTTTCTTATTTCACACAGATTTTTGGTTCTTTTCTAGCTATAATGGGAGTTAGGATCCAGGCCTAACTTACAGGCCTTTCATAGTAGCAGGCCATGCTAGGCCATAGCCTACCTCATTACCATTTTGTCTCTGTACATTTTCTAATTCTGCTATATCTTTTTTTATGATATTCAAGGTGCAGTTGCACCATGGAACGATACAGAGGCATTATGATGTCATCCTTTGTTTTATTCTCTATTCCTTTCCTTATGATTTCTAGCATTCTATTTTCCTTCTTGACCACTGCTGCATGCTGGGTAGAGGTTTTCAACGTGTTATCCACGATGACATCTAAATCTTTTTCCTGGGTGTTAGAAAAAGTCTGGAGTCGGTTGGCAAGCCTGTGCAGGGCCTCTCAGAATATGGATTCTGGGAAGGTCTCGTCAGTTTGTCCCTCTTCTTCCCCAAAGACAGAACACATGGGCAGTTGGGGGTGAAGACAAGGGATGTTGCACTATTGTGTACTGGCAGTGGCAGCATCGAGAGAGGTCACAGAATAAAAAATATATAATTTTCACTCAGAGGCAGTGGTACCAGATAAGTTAAAAATTTCCATCTCAGAGCTCACTCAGAAATAGCCCAAAAGTCACCCAAAGAGACTGTCCTGTCCTTGGCTCCACCTTCCTCATGCCTCATTGGCTGGAGTCTGGCAGTCCATCAAATATGATCACTCCCAGCCTGACGCATCTATTGATCAGCTTCCAGATGCGCTGCTTTGCTGTTGGCAGCTTCCAAGCACAGCAGTGTGCCCAGGAGCTGACCGATGAGATGTGGTTGGGAAGACAGAGCCGCCTGTTCCCCCAGCCAGTTGCAAGGACGGAATGCAGTGATTCTAAGCAGATATGGCAGATTGGTTGGATTCCATAGCATTCAAGTGCAAGAGGCAAAATGGTCCTGGAAGGCAGGGAGGGACCTTGCCATTTTTCTGCAGTTTTCTTGTCCAACTCAATATGTGAAATAGACCAAAAATACACAACCTGCAAAAATTTCCCATAATTTCGGCAAAAAGTCACCCAATTGGACAAGAAAACCGTAGAAATGGTAACACTTCTCAGAGGAAGATCAGGAGGCTAATGAGGTGACATCCACAAAAAAAACAGTATCTGATTGATGACCACAACAACTTGACTCAAATTATAGAGCAGCCATTTCAATTCTATTCAGCGTCAGGACAACAAACTAGTGAAAAAAAAATTTGCAACTGGACTCGAGTAGTGGTAGGAGGCCAAGTGAGATGTTATTGGAAAAGACTCAATGACCTCTTTATTTATTTATTTATTTCTCTTATATACCGCGCTCTTCAACATCAGTGCGGTTTACATGGAACATTTATGTTTTACGGTGGGTTAACCGTAAAAATACAGATAACAGGTAGCTCAACTTGGATAGTCAAAATTAACTATTTACTCATATTTAAACATAGTAGTATTTACATATGACTTTCCAATGACTATCCCCAAACACTTCTCAAGAGTTATTTTAAATAGATATGGCTCCCGCTATTAAAAGGCCCCACTGACTCCCATTGTATTAAAATTCCATAATGTAGACCTTTCCTTGTAAGTAATTTTCTCATTAAAATGCCATGTTTTTACAATTTAAAACACCCCTGCTTTTAAGTGACTTAACGGAATAGGATTTAATAAAAGAAATGTTTAAGTTTTGAATTGTTTTTATAAGATGAAATGGTTTTGCAGATTCTTACCAGAATTCAAAAACTGGAAAGCTGAAAACATTTAAATTGGGAAATGTATTTAAAAATGAATTTCATATAGAAATGATATGTTTTGGTTTCTCTTCCAGGGGATGTGAAAAATATCTAAAATATGAATGTTCTGGGATATATTAAAATAAATAAAAGGGAGATCAAATGTCTGATAGTTATAGTTTTTTGACAGCTGATACTGTTAGATATGGGGCCTAGCGCTATCTGGATAGTACCCATGAATATTCCATCTGACTGCCGAGGGTCCAGAATTATCTGGTTAGTGGCAGTATTCAGTCTGCTAACAGATAACAAGCTGAATATAGTTAGAACGGCATAGAAGGCTGAGAATGAAGATGCTGGATGGAAAGGGGGCTGGGAGGAGAGATGGAAAGCTATAGGTGGTGTAGTAAAAAGAGGGAGATTGAAGACTGGATAGTACGCATGAAATCTGAATGGATAGAGAGGCAGAGAGTGGACAGAAAAATAAATGAAAGAAAGATGAAAGGAAAAGATCAATGTTCAGACATGGGTGGAGGGGAGGAAATGAAGAAGACAGGTGGAGAGAAAATGACTAATGGAATGGAGACAATGGAAAAAGAATGAAGAAGAGACAGAGATAATATGATAATAATAATATTGTCATATTATCAGATATTATCAGATAATATGTAGATATGTTACCCCAGTTGAATCCATGTTTTAACCCTTGTTCGATGTAAATACTCTGTGGCTCGCCTGCATAGTAATTTGTTCTGTTTATTGTAAACCGCACTGATATGTAATAGCGCGCTATATAAGAGAAGTTAAATAAATAAATAAATAAGAGGAAAGCAGAACTGAGACAACACTATTAGAAAAATAAAATGACCAATAACAAAGGTAGAAAAAACCATTTTATTGTTAATTTAATGATTGGAATATGTCAGTTTTTGAAATTTGCATTACTATCTTTATATTTTGCACAGTACAGAGGGAAATGCATCCGTGCTTCTATATTTTGGATATTGCATTACATGCAGAGTCTGGCTCTTGGAGTTTCAGTTTAATGTTTGCTACGTATTTCTATTTTTAATTTTTGATTACATATTCTATATTAGGTAAGGGTCTGTCTGTGTTCTGCATGTGTGAAAGAAGCCAAATATTCTGTAAATATTGACTATCTGTGTAGGATCAATCTGTAGTAATCTGGCTAGTTTAATTTTCCCAGTACATGTATTGATGTTCTAGTGCCCACTCCGGTGCTGCCTTTTCCTAGATATAGACCCTTGTTGTGTGACTCCTAGAATTTAGTGCTGTTGTGGTATGGCAGAATTGCTCTATAAGTCATGAGTGACTTTTGTAGGGTTTTGTTGTTGCTTCACAACATGTCTGGTACTGGAGAGGGTTATGTTAATGGGCATGGGCACAGCTACTACTGATGATACATATTCCAAACATGGCCAGCAGATCGGAAGTCTTGTGGTCATTTGGCAACCTACCAGAAGAACGAATAGGCAAATTGCTAGTAACCACAGGAGTTCTGTTGCAGTATTGGTGAACACCATGGTTCACCTGGCCAACAAGAAAATATTCAATTGGGAGACTACAGATGACTGAGAGCCAAGTGTTAAAATATCTTTATATATTTCCAGAATACTGCAAATATTATTATTTTTAATATATTATTTTGGTGTGTTATTTTGATTTTTTTTGGCACAAATTCCCTAGAGTTTAACAGGGATACTAGGAGGAAGGCAGCTAGTACAGTTGCCGTAGACCATACAGTGAAAATATCCTTCCCTGCTGTGTTCAAAAGCTCCCTTGCCGTCCTTTACTGCTGATGTAATTATTATGCTCCAACCCAAGGATTTTAACTTGCTGCTTCAGCCCTGCCCCACTTTAACCCCGACTTGCTGCCTGCAGATCCGTCCACGTTAGCCTCCCCAAATATCTGAGTTACTGACCTCCTATCAATGTGGCAGAGAACACACTTTAAATTAAGGCACAATCACACGCACCCTAGAGCTGGTGTAAATGACCACGCCCACAAAATGCGCATGTAAATGATCGTATTTTATAAGCAACATGTGTACTTGCTCACACCGCCCACAATACACCCATACTCTGCCCATCAAGTACATGCCATCAAATTAATGCATCACTTTTATGCTGGTCAATATTTTATGATGTCATTTACAGGCATATGTGGCCTGTTACGCATATAAATAGCTAATATACCAGCATCTAAAAGTAGACGCCTCTTGATAAAATTACCCCCTAAATGTATAAGTCCCTGTCTGTAAATTTTCAGTGGCAGCATACAGGGAGTAGCAACGAAATTGCCGTTAAATGCTCTGGCTCGATCTGGATAGTGCTGAGGTGGAGTGCCGGTGTTGTGAGGACGTTTTGCCTAGCTGCATGAATAGCGATGATATGCTACCACTATCCATATAGCTAAGAGGTTTAATTTAGGACAGTGGTTGAATATTGCCACTTACTAGTGGCCACTGGTCTGCAGATATATTCAGCATCACTGACTACTTTATTTATGTATATGTTCTCATTTTATTTAATTTATATTTAGCTCATGCCTTTCAACGCAAGTTGCATTCAAATTCAAATTCCTTGTCCTAGAGGGCTCACAATCTTTTTGTACCTGAGATGATGGAAGGTTAAGTGACTTGCCCAAGCCCACTCAGAGTGTCAGTGGGATTCAAACCCTGGTCTCTCTGGGTCCCCAGTTACTCCTCCACTATCCGGATAACGCTGCTGAATAAATAAGGGGTTTTTTTTCAAGGCTGTGGCCAACCTTTAAAAAACCCACCAACTGCCACAGCTGAATATTGACACACTTGTGTCTAATTGAGAGGCTCTCAAGCTCGGTAACCCTTTTGGAAAGGGCGGAGGAATATTGGGAGAGAGAGCAGAGGCTTTTTCTGAAAAGTTCAGAGGTGTGTATAGCAGAGTAGAGCCAGAAGTGGAGATCAGAATTGAGACCTTGAGGTCAGGACATCCTCGGTTCTGACAGTGTTTTAGAAATGGCTCTACTGAACGTGGGGCTGTTTCTAAAATATATAGAAGGAAATACATGAATGCGTATGCAGCGGGAGGTGTGCTATTTTACAAATTTACAGATGGGAAAAAGTAACGGAGAAACCCTAGCAACTTACATGTGTCAGCGCCAGCATTTCACCACTCGCACGCGTCAATGTGAAACATTTCGCAAACTTAGATGTGTAGGTGCTGCTACTTAACTCTAGGGGGCACTATCTTGAACTCATTTCACTTTGGAAGGGGAGATGAACTAGAGTGCATTAAGGAGGCTAATCTCCATGATCCCTCCTGTAAAGGGCTGGCCGCAACACACACTTTTTAAAAACCTACATGTGCCGGGGAATAGATGTAAGCCCAACTTGGAGAATTTTAGTCTTATACGTGCATTTCCTACCTATGTGAAATGGGGAATACATGTGTAAATGTTTACCCTGCACAGACCATGCCCCGACACGCCCCCTTGAAACGTCCACATACTGAGGACATCCACATGTAAGCTGAACCATTTTAAAAAGAGCCAGTTGCACGTAGATGCGATTTACATGGCATGTGCCTGATTATACACGTGAATATCACGAATAAGGCTTCTATGTAAGTGAAGCAGCAACCGCACCACGGACAACCAACAACAAAAAACCCCAGGGTGCACTCCAACCTCCGAAAGCTCAAAACCAAGCTATGAAGACTTGAGAGAAAATGGTGAAAAGCCACACTCAATGCTGACCGAGCCCTCTACATGGAAATGCTCGTCAACTATCGATCTGCAACTGGTGGTCCATCTTCCACCCAATCAGCAAGGAGAGCATAGAATCCATCATCTCCTCACTCGACACAACCACCTCCCCCCTCGATCCATGCCCAGCAAACTGGATCAAAACAGTTAAACAAGACCTCAGCCTGATACCAGAATCACCCAAACAGCCCTGCAACAAGGTCAAATGCCTGACTACCTAAAACTGTTCTCCATATGCCCCACCCTAAAGAAGCCTGATCTCAGCCCACTGGACCCTGCCTCCCACACACCATTGCCAACCTCCCCTTCACAGCAAACATCATAGAGAAAGCCATCCTGCAACAGCTCCAGGACCACATCAACAAAAGCACTCTCTTTAACCCCCAACAACTCGGATTCCACCCACTCCACGGGGTATAAACACTCATGATCTCCCTCTGAACACCCTTATAAAGGGGATTCAGGACAAAAACCAAGGATACATCTTAATCTTCCTGGACATCATTTGACACAGTCTGCCACATCATCATCCTCCAGTGTCTATGATCCACCAGAATCCAAGGTACCGTACTACAGTGGTTCAAATCCTACCTGACCGACAGACACCAGCAAATAAAAATAGGAACCACCATCTCCACCCCATACTGCCCAACCCAAGGTGTTCTGCAAGGATCTACGCTATCCACTCCTCTCTTCAACATCTACCTTCAACCACTGCTCCATTATCAAATGCCACAACATCAACTTCCACATCTTTGCTGATGACATCAGGGTCTACGGACTATTCAACACAAAGCAACCAACAAAACACACCACCTGCAATGTTTCACCAAAGTCTCCCAGTGGCTTACTGATTACAATCTTGCCATCCACTACAAAAGATGGAAGCCCCATTCATAACAAAAGACAGCACCTTCATACCCCCAACCCACCTCATGCTGAATAACACCCAAATAAATGTTCAACCCCGAAAACATACCTCTGCATCACTCTGGAACAAACTCTCTCCCTCAAATCACAACTAGACAAAACTTCCAGAGCAATCTATCACAAAGCCAGAACCTTTCAATGCCTATGCCCCCTCCTTGATCGACAGGATTTCTGCTCAGCACGTCAGGCTATGATTCTCCCAGACCTTGACTATTACAACTCCATCTACCACAATCTACACTACTCCCCCTTCACACAGCCCTCCATACAACAGCATGCATCATTTATTTATTTAACATTTTTTATATACCGCCTTTCAGATTCTCAAGGTGGTTTACATGGAACTTTTCAACAGAACTATTTACAATGTCAAATATCAACAGTGCTTACAGATAACATTTTAATTATTTACACGGGGGCTTGAACTCCTACAGATGCTTATTTACCAAGGAACCACAAAGTTCGACCACATTGCACCCATCCTAAAACAGCTTCACTGAACAGCCACATCAAATATAAGACTCCCCTCCTGACACACAAAGCTATTTACTCCCAGGCCACATCCCACTTCCATACCCTACTCCAAGAATTCCAACCCAGCAGAGCTACAAGACAGCCCACGAGCAACACACTTGTCCCACATCTGAAAACAAAGAGCAACAAACAAGCCTGCACCCGTTCCTTCGAGCTGTATGCGCCACCCATATGGAACACCCTCCCAAACCAAATCAGATACACCGATGACTTCTCCACTTTCTGCAAACGCCTAAAGACGCACCTCTTTATTGAACACTTAGGACCCTCCACCTACCCCCCCCCCCCACAACAGACATATGTCCCATGTAAATAAGTTAACTGCTTCCTTGTATATAAGTTAATCCCTGTAATTCTACCTTCTATAACTTGGAAATAAGCTAACTGCTGCCAAGTATATACGTTAATTTTCTCTGTTTAATGTAATTACTGTAACCACTGTTCTATGTGCACCACTTTGACCTGGAGAAAAGCGGTATAAAAACCTAGCTAAATAAATAAAATAACCCCCATAGTGTAGTTATTGAAATAGGGGACATCTGAAGGTTTATGAGCTGGACCTCCAGGAACAAAAGGGACTCATTATATCATTTCACTCTAATTAAATAACAGGAGATTAATTTTTTCTATTGTTGAAAACTTGTGTAGATTATTTTGGAAATAAAAATTCTTGGTTTTCTATGAGTAAGGATTTAAAACCTAGTACTTATGAAAGGTTCCCACGCTGCAATAAAGTACTGGCCTAACATTCAAAGTGTTTATTAAATTGATATAATTAGATTAGAACAAATGGTTCAAAGTAAAGGTTTATGAGTAAGAACATTGGATTACTTAGAAGGTGATTTTATAAGAGCTCACTGGAGGTCAAGCAGGTCTATTTTTTAAAGATGCATAGGGGCATATTTACTAAATTGTGCTAAGCAGTAATCGTGAATTTTACCAAGCAGTAAACATTAGCATGGGCCCAGAGTAACGCAGCCAGCATGGTAAAAATGTTCTGTTAGCTGCTTAATGTCCTGAAGGTGTGGGGCCAGGGTAGATTAGGGACAAAGAGTCGGATAGACTGCGCATTGCAGTCAGCACATAGTAATTACCATGCACTAAGCCAAATTTGCGATAAGCAAGAGGAGAGGTTAAGTGCATCTGCACTTATTTCAAATGAATTTACAGCGCAGCGAGGAACTTTTCAGTGTGGTAACCATAGACAACATTCTGGGCAAACCTTTGACAATTACTACACCACCTTTGCCGTTGCTGTACATGAGTGTTTACTCATAACGCACGGTACGTGGAAAACTTACCGCATCTAAGTACGCATGCTCCATAGGTAGCAATGCCCTGTAGTTTTTATAAAATCACCCTGGAAAATCTTCTTAAATCATGGCCAAAGTGAAGATGTGGACATTTAGGCCTGCTCAGCGGCAGCTTTAAATGTTCACGCTTGAAGTATTTTATAAAGTATGGCGGACATATTCAGCGGCAGAAACAAATGTTACTGAAGCAGCTGGTCGCTACTGCTTTAAATTAAAACTGGATGTTCTGCGCCGGTGCATATCTGGCCACTAGCGCTGAATATCCAGTTTGCCCAAATTGTAGCTTTGCAATCCAGCCAGGGGCAATATTTAGCGCTAACCAAACAGTCTTCCACCTGTCCTAACTTTATGCAGTTTGATTATAAATTAGCAACTGAAAAATCGCTGTTGACGGGATAGTCAGTGATGCCATCCCCTCCCCTTTCCCTCTGGAAAGCCCTGGTGCTCTCCAGATAGCGTCGGGACATTTAACCCAGTCAGTAGGCAAACATCTGTGGCACTTACTGGGTGAGTGGTGGTGAATATCTTGGTCAATTTGCCCCCCCCCCAAGTGCGTAAATTGTGACTCTATTTATGCTTTGCCTAAACTGCACCCCCAAATATGCCAACGCCTAAGTCATGTAAATATACACATGTCCTTGTCGTCATGTTTGCTTCTGCGTTTGGGGAAATTTTATGAGAGGCATTGTACGTGCATCCACTGTCTTATAAGTGTAACAATGCTCTTATAAAATGACCACCTTAGTGACTAATGTGAAATTTGGGCATTAGAAGATCGTAATACAACTTTATTTTATTTGTAATGAGTTGTTCAGTTTAGATAAAGCAGTTAGCAGTGTGGGTGGAATAACTGGGCCTTTTCCTGCTGTTGTCTATTTGCCATACCAGGTCTGATATATTTCAGGCGAGGGGCGTTTTAGTAAAATGACATGTCAGTCAGGAATAGACAGGCGTTCTTACAGTTTTAATAGAGAAACGTAGGACCCAGATACATTGAAAGCCTGAGAATGTGAAGACACAGATGTAGAATGCTACTTCAGCAAGGAAGAAGGTGCCAACGGGCATTTTGGATCAGAATTAACAAATGGATCAATGCATTTATGAAAATTGGTTTAAAAAAAAAAAAAGGTTGTGAAAGGAGAAAACTCTTTCCCATTAAAGAGTAAGGTCTAAATTCTATTTACTATCCTATGTGAAGTGAATTCTGGAACCCAAATAATAATAAGTACAAGTTTTCCTTAAAGATAAAATAATAAGTATTTGCCCCAAAGACTAAGTTGCTCACCTGTTTGAGGCCCAGATGAAGAGCAAAGTCTAGAACCTCTCCCCCAGTTAATTTAGTATAAACTGATTACTATAATAGTGAAAAACTTGTTATAACTTACTTGGAATATTTGTCTTCAGTTCCAAGTGCATTTTATCAGAAAATTTGTGATTCTCAGTCCTTATAAGTTTAAGTTATGCATACAGTGGTATATGTTTTTGCAAATTAATTTGTAATATCACTTCCCAATAATCTATTGCTTTAAGCTTTTCCTCTCTAGTTTTTCACCTCTGAGGGAACCAAGAGTCAAGGAAACCACCTGTTCCATTTCCTACCTAGAAAGTTAATTGACTGTATCTTGTAGAGGAGTGAAATTTCTCTCTCATGGTGGCTAAACTTTGGAGGAGTTCCCAGGGTGGGTAGAAAAATATTTGACGTGCTCAAGTAGGGGCTTATAAAATTGTCCTGGGGTATACATGCATAAAAGCAGGCACTGGGCAACCTAGCTCCTGCTTCCATGTGATATACGTGTTGGCATCCCAGGGACAGAGATTGGGTGGAGTGGAAGCAGGATCGACGCTTATGTGTATATTGTATAAATGGAGCTTCTATTCTTAGCCGCTTTATAAATTATAATTTTGGTATTTATTTTCCAGCTTGATTTTTAGTGGTAGTAGCATGAGGCTACCATAGGGTTCAAGTGGTGTCATTTTGAACGTAGTGCCAGAGAGGGCAAGAATGACTGGAGATCTCCTCTGTCTCAAAAATCTTAGCCCACCAGGGATGTTGGCGGGTAGGCTGGGGGTTGCCAAAAGGAGGGCTGAGGGGGTCTTTCTTGGGGGGGGGAGGGATACGAGGAATGACTAATTTGTAAGACTGCTTCGCCCCTTTAAAAATAAGTAGCTGGGGCATTAACCCACATGTTTTCCTGGCCAGGAAAAATCACACCATCTTTGAGCTGGCATTATTTTTCCATGGAATAATGCAGCTTGCGAAGTTCAACGCAAGCTGCATTGTTTGATTCCACAATAATGTGTTGTTTTACATGCATTTGCATGCTTTGCATCTCATTATAGAATGCGCATTGCCTAAAACTGACATGTAATGGTAAAATAATGCACAATTTTGCTGTTTAATGCATGTTAAGGGCAAAAATCGTGCATTATTCCCTTAATGCACATTCATAACTACCTCTCTTGGGATCATTTTCGGATAGAAAGAGGGTAATTTATAAGGAGGCTCCAACTTTAAGCATCAAAGTAAGCACCTACTTAGGCAATATTTTATAAAGAAAAGTAAACGCCTGCCTTACTTTATAAAATACTAGTGTAACGGGCAGACGTTGCTCCTTGAGTCACGGAGATTTACAGCAGCCCTAGAGCCCACGCCAGTATTTTGCAAGTATGCCTGTAAGTTATATATCTTATATCTATGTGGGTACTTGTGCACTCTGCCCATGTCTGCCCAAGCTCCACCCATGTACCAAGTACACATCATCACATCAACAACCATACTTTTATGCTGGGCCGTACTCTATAAGAGGCCATTTAGGCACTTATGTGCCCACATATGCACATAAATAACTAAAATAGTCCCATTTAGGTGCCTCCTTGTAAAATTACCCCAGACGGTTTAGTTTAGTTTAGTTCTTGATACGCCGCCTCTCAGGCTTTCTACGGTGCCTGTGATTGTCTGAAAATCAGCCACTAGGGATTAATGGTAAAAGTGAATGTGTACCTTGTGTATTCTTAATATGTGCCGGCATTGTATTGGATAAATTCACTAATCGCAACAGTAAGTAATGATGACATTCTCTACAACTTTTGGAACCTCTTTTCACCCTTTTGGATCTTTATGATGCAAACCCTCCCCCCACCCCCACCCCCACCCCCACCCCCACCCTACCCCTTCCCCCACAGCATCACATCCCATAGGATCCTAAGAAGCAAATCTCTCCGGGAGTGTGGATCTGTACTGTTGCTTTGGCTGAAACAATCCCCCCTCCTCCTCCTTTTCCTCCTCTTATTTGCTGCCATTCTTTTCACTCTGCACCACAGGGTCCCTGACGGTTTCCATCACAGACATGAGGGCTCCTCTCGTCGGAGGCTCCGGGGGTGTATATGCCCTCTGCTCGGCTCATATGGCCAACGTTGTCATGGTAACCCAGTCAATATTAGCCTCTGTAACTGGGCCAGTGAGGAATGTCAGGGCAGTGCAGGGTTGGAGAGGTGGAGTGAGGGGGATGTAGGTGTTCATCACACCGGTTGCTATCAGTATTACAGACCACAAAGGCAAGAGGCTGAACAGAGCTGGGAGCACGCGGCTTTTACATATTTGCTCTCAGAAGGAAGCATTTGGCCTACTCCTTGCCTTGGTTTATTTTTGGATAAAAATATTTTCATTTTATGGACTAGGGGATGTATGCCATAGTTTTGATGGACTCCCCTGTGCCAGGCCTTATCCCCTGGCTTAGTTTCTGCAGTTTGTCATATTTGACCATATGCGGAAGAATTTTCTTTTCTAACCGAGGCTTCACTCTGCCTCTGAGAGCATTTCACCTTCCTGCACTGCCTCTGGGACCTGTTTGCCTTTCATTCCTGCTCATGCATTGGTTCTGGTGGTGTTTTGCCTTCCTGCCCTGCCTCCTGCATTACTCCTAGAAATATTTTGCCTTCCTACCCTGCTCATGCATTGCCCCTGGAAATATTTTGCCTTCTTGCCCTACTCATGCATTGCCCCTGAAAATATTTTGCCTTCTTGCTCTACCCATGCATTGCCCCTGTAAACGTTTTGTGCCTTTCTGCCCTACTCATGAATTGCCTCTGGAAATATTTTGCCTTCCTGCCCTCCTCATGCATTGCTCTTGGAAATATTTTGCCTTCCTGCTCTCCTCATGCATTGCCCTTGGAAACGTTTTATGCCTTCCTGCCCTACTCATGCATTGCCCTTGGAAACGTTTTATGCCTTCCTGCCCTACTCATGCATTGCCCCTGGAAACGTTTTATGCCTTCCTGCCCTACTCATGCATTGCCCTTGGAAACAGTTTGTGCCTTCCTGCCCTGCTCATGCATTGCTCCTGGAAACGTTTTGCCTTCCTGCCCTGCTCATGCATTGCCCCTGGAAACGTTTTGCCTTCCTGCCCTGCTCATGCATTGCCCTTGGAAACAGTTTGTGCCTTCCTGCCCTGCTCATGCATTGCCCCTGGAAACGTTTTGCCTTCCTGCCCTGCTCATGCATTGCCCCTGGAAACGTTTTGCCTTCCTGCCCTGCTCATGCATTGCCCCGGAAACGTTTTGCTTTCCTACCCTGCTCATGCATTGCCCTTGGAAACAGTTTGTGCCTTCCTGCCCTGTTCATGCATTGCCCCTGGAAACGTTTTGCTTTCCTACCCTGTTCATGCATTGCTCCTGGAAACGTTTTGCCTTCCTGCCCTGTTCATGCATTGCCCCTGCAAATGTTTTGCCTTCCTGCCCTGTTCATGCATTGCCCCTGGAAACGTTTTGCTTTCCTACCCTGTTCATGCATTGCCCCTGGAAATGTTTTGCCTTCCTGCCCTGTTCATGCATTGCCCCTGCAAATGTTTTGCCTTTCTGCCCTGCTCATGCATTGCCCCTGGAAACGTTTTGTTCTCTTTTCCTGCTCTTGCATTGCCTCTGTGGGTGTTTTACCTTACTGCTGTGTTCATATGGTGCAGACAGGATTTTCTGGTTATCATGTTAAAAGGACTTTTCTGAGGGCATTAGTGACCCAAAGTGTAAGAATTTAGAATATTTACTGGAAATCATCCATCACAACTGCTAGATAAGAGGGATTCCCATGTAGCACTCTATAGTAATGCCTGCTGGTACACACAAGGGCACATGTATCCAGCTCTAAAGGGAGCTGCGGCCTCTGTTCCTTTGGCCAGACCACTAAAAGAAGTGGTAGAGGCCTAACACAAGAGTAAATCCCACTTCGTTGAGTGAAGATCCTTGATACTTCAGCTTCTATTATAATGGGAGTTAAGCATCTTCTGACTGAGCCCAAAACCCAGAAGTCAGTAGGAACTAGGAAGTGAATGATGAGTGTGTACTCATGATTGACCAAGAATATCCTACGTCATCAATGTGGAAAATAGCATTGGTTCCAGTTATTCTGACCTACCTTCTCTCACCTTCTCAGAACTGGGCTGGGATGCGCTGTCCATATAAGCTCCTCCGAATGGTCCTGGCTCTGGTGTGCAGTGAGTATGTTTTCTACCTTAACTCCTCTGAGTAACAAATTTCTGTGCAATGTTGCTACTTGCTAGTTTATTTTAAAGATTATGTTGAGCTTTTGTATGGCACTCAAAACCAAATCACAGGGCAACCATTCTTTTTACCAGACAAATCACAGCCTACTGTATCTAATGGGTGTCCCCTCATAATAAATACCCAATTGTGAATCCAATCTTTTGCCTCTTTATGGACTCATAGTCACATGGTAAGTGATGTCAGATAAAGGATGACACAACCCATCCAGATGGCCCAAACAAGTGTTAAGTGCTGTAATTGTCGCTCTGTGCAGGTTACTCCCATGAACTAGGAGGAGTTCAGTCTTTTATTTTAGGCAGAGAACCTATGATCATTTCTGGTTTTGGCACAAAGTCCCTAAGCTAAAGAATATATAATGTTTATCTTCTTATGGAGATAAACGTATGGAATATATACGGCATACGTATATCCTTTCTGTGACCACTTGAAACCTCACATTGTCACACTCCCCTCCTTCCCAATTGCTCACCAGTCTAGTTTTGTCACACACCTGACAGTCCCCACGTCGCTTGTCCTACACATCATGCACTGCATGACAGTTGATACTTCCAACAATAATAGGAAAATTAAACTTTTAACCTAGAGGTGGGTTGAACATCACCTTCGTATTTACAAACCACAAGACCCAGTTCTGCCTTTCTTCTGATGTATCTGACAAACGATATCAAGGCTAATATCTTAGCAAGTGATGATTTTGATTGTTAAACTTGGATGGTTTAAAATTACACGTATAGTAGCGGCTCTCTCTATTGAAGCAGTGCTGCTGAACATGCGCATGCAGTTTGTAATATCCAAAGATGGCATGTCAAGTTATACCTGCTATTTTTGCAGGGCACTTAGATGTATAACTTATTGGGCCAATATGCAAACACCGCAGTCTGCTTTATTTTTTTTCAAGAATCAGAAAAATCACCATGAAATATCCCAAAAGATCTAAACAGATTAATATTCGTTTTTTGTCGGAGCGTGCCAGAGAAGGATAAAACATAAACCTATTCACTCCAGACGGCAAGCTCCATTTTATTAAACATGTGGGTGAAACCCAGTGAAATTACGTAACTTAATCGCAGACGAAAAGTCTCAGTCCATGAATGAAGTGCAGCAACAAAGCATGAAGCACGACGTGCACGTTTCGGGATCCACTCCCTGTATCAAGTGCAAACTCCTGTGCTGCCAACTGCCATCAAATGCTAAGAGTAAATATCTCTCATTCT
This sequence comes from Ichthyophis bannanicus, assembly GCA_033557465.1. Classification (NCBI taxonomy): domain Eukaryota; kingdom Metazoa; phylum Chordata; class Amphibia; order Gymnophiona; family Ichthyophiidae; genus Ichthyophis; species Ichthyophis bannanicus. The sequence continues at coordinate 178,364,931 of CM066044.1, forward strand.
TTAAGGGATTGAAAACTCCACAAGTGGCCAGAATCGCATGTCACTCAAACAGAGCCTCCAATCACAGAAGGGGAACCCCATGGAAAACGGGGAAACCCTGCTACGTATTGGATGACCTCAGAGCAGACTAAGCCAATCAACCTCCCTTTTCAGACCAGAAGGGTGGACCGAATTAAGCGAGTAAATCCATCGCTGTTCTCGCCATTGCAGACGAGCTATCTGGTCACCACCCCAGGATCCTCCGGAACATGGTCTGTTATAGACCACTTCAAGTCCATAAATGTATGTTTATATGCCAAACAATGTTCGACAACTGGTACTGAAAGGACCTGCTGCCGTAGGCGGGATGCGTGTTCCGTCAATCTCACCTTGATCATCCGAGAGGTTTGACCAACATATAAGAGAGTGCATGGGCACTAACATATCAAGGAATTTGATTTTATCAAAATCAATATGGGCTGAAAAAGAATATTACCCTTCAAAGTGTTCAACCACTGTATGACTACTTGAAGATCAGGCAAAGTGGATGACCACAAAAAAAAGATATCATTGAGAAAGCGCCTCCAAAAAGTAATGTGTGCAAAACAATGGGGAATTATAGAGGAATCTCTCCTCCAAATCTGCTAGATAAAAGGTTGCTACAGAAGGGGCCACAGTAGCCCCCATTGCAATGCCGAAAATTTGTTGGTAAAATTTTCTTTCTGACAAAAAATAATTCCTCGTCAGGAGACTAACCGCATTAAGTCCAACAAAAAGGCCTGAGGCAAACGAGAAGGGGCCTGAGTAAATAAAGAGGATAATAGGGAAAGGGCTTCGGTCTGATCAATACTGGTGTATAAAGCAGCAACGTCAAGGGTAACAAAATATAAGTCGCTCAAAGAGCCTGGAAGGGCACCCAATTGTTGTATAAAGTGAGATGAATCACAAATAAAAGATTTTACTAATGCCGCTTCCTTCTGGAGAAAAATGTCGCAGAATTTAGATAGTGGCTCTAAAACAGACCCCCGTCATGATACTATAGGCCTGCCAGGAGGCGAGACCAAAGATTTATGTATCTTTGGTACCATGTAAATGATGGGAATTTTCGGGTAAAGTGTGAACAAAAAATCATCGAATTCCTTGATATGTTAGTTTTCAAGGATGGGGGATACATTGAAGACGACATTATTTCATAAGAGTGTACAACGTTATGTTATCAAAGTTTCCATCCGGGGCCCCTAAGTCGAGGACTCCCCTTCGGACAATTTCTGAGATTATGGAAATTATGCTCCACTAATGTGGAATTTAAAATTCATGCCGCTGACCTTAAGCAACGGTTACTTGCGAGGGGATACACCAGACGGGTGGTGGATAGAGCGTATTGTCGGACCTCCCACATCCATCGTAAATGGCTTTTTGATGATGGAGTGACAGCAACTACCTCTACTGAATCTTCTGAGGTAATTGTGGGCACCCTTCTTTACATGCAGTTTAGTCCTGACATTGTTCACATTCTTAAGAAACATTGGCCGATACTGGATTTACATGCTTGTGTCTGCAAATCCCTTATGATAGCTTTTTCTAGAGGATCAAATCTAAGAGATCTATTGGTCAGATCCACCCCCTTGTCAGACAGACCACCTGCCCCGGTTTTGGATACTCGGGGTCACTCCCCATACAATTCCTGTGTCCATTGTTCAACTACCATGTCTGGGCTTACTTGGACCCACCCTGCTACGGGTCAGACATTTGAGAGGAAATGGCTTACCACCTCCTGTTCCACTTTTGTGGTGCAATGCCCATGCACTCTCTTATATGTTGGTCGAACCTCTCGGATGATCAAGGTGAGATTGACGGAACATGCATCCCGCCTACGGCAGCAGGTCCTTTCAGCACCAGTTGTCGAACGTTGTTTGGCATATAAACATACGTTTATGGACTTGAAGTGGTCTATAATAGACCATGTTCCGGAGGATCCTAGGGGTGATGACCGGATAGCTCATTTGCAATGGTGAGAACAGCAATGGATTTACTCGCTTAATTCGGTCCACCCTTCTGGTCTGAACAGGGAGGTTGATTGGCTTAGTCTGCTCTGAGGTCATCCAATATGTAGCAGGGTTTCCCCGTTTTTCCATGGGGTTCCCCTTCTGTGATTGGAGGTTCTGTTTGAGTGACATGCAATTCTGGCCACTTGTGGAGTTTTCAATCCCTTAAAGAATGAGAGACATTTACTCTTAGCGTTTGATGGCAGTTGGAAGCACAGGAGTTTGCACTTGATAGAGGAAGTGGATCCCGAAACGTGCACGTCGTGCTTCATGCTTTGTTGCTGCGCTTCATTCATGGACTGGGATTTTTCGTCTGCGATTAAGTTAAGTAATTTCACTGGGTTTCACCCACATGTTTAATAAAACGGAGCTTGCCGTCTGGAGTGGATAGTTGTATGTTGCATGCTCCGACAAAAAACAAATATTAATCTGTTTAGATCTTTTGGGATATTTCATGGTGATTTTTCTGATTTGTGATTTTATTTATCACCTGTTGTTGGGATGTTTTTGAGTAGTATTTTTTTTTCAAACACCAATCACAGTATTTATATAAAATACAGATATGCTGCTATCTGGATAGTGAGCGGCATTGAATATATGTATAGAGTGGTCAATGCTTCTCCTTATCCCGAGAGCGACAATATTCAGCCCACTATCTGGGTAACTGAATATCACTACTCTCTGGCTAACTTACTAAAGGGAGGCACTGTTTGGATAGTGACAATATAGAGTTTCCTGCAACACAGCAGATGATCAATACTATAGATCAGTGGTTCCCAGCCCAGTCCGGTTTTCAGGATATCCACAATGAATATGCATGAGATAGATCTGCATGCACTGCTTCCATTGTATGCAGATCTACCTCATGCATATTCATTGTGGATGCCCTGAAAACCAGAATGGCCTGGGGGGGGGGGGGTTCCTGAGGACTGGGTTGGGAACCACTGCTATAGATGAAAAAACTGCTATTGAGACAGTATGCTTAGTCATGTACTAATCTCACATATAACAAAATGCAGGGGAGAGACCTCAGTTTAAGATACAATGGGGCTATAATTACATGGGTCATATGTTATCAGGTTTTACATGCCTAACCGCCAATAGTAACACTCCCCATATATGACGCAATTGCTTCACTCTACATGAACTACCTAAGTGTCTAAAGAATTCAGAAACATTAAAAACACTGCGGTTGAAATTCCAAGCCAAACCCGGCAACATTGCATCAAAAAAACAATGTCCATTCTATTTTATCATTCAGTCCATTAGGGTCAAGTGTGCCCAGTTTATAAATCCATTGTTCTTTCTGCAATAGCAAGCGTCCTCTATGTTATCAGGCCATAAAAATGCCTCTTATTTTAACAACATCATAGGTCAGTCCCTCTGCCAAGTTTTTTTCAATGCTCTTGATTCATTAATTTAGCTTGTTGAAAATATTATATAAACAAACTGGCACTTATCTCTGCATTAGATTGAAAACATCTCAGTGTGCCCTATTGCCTCGATGCTGTCGGCGTTTCGCCAATTGCTTCATCAGGAGGTACCCTTAGGATAATTAATCCCGAGGGTAATGTATTCTCAAACATATGTAGCCCTCAACGGCTTACATGCCCTGATAACACATGAGCTATCTTATTATAGCCCCATTTTACACAGAGGTCTCTCTCCTGCATTGTGCTATATGTGAGATTAGTATATGGACTAAGCATATTGTCTCAATAGCATTTTTGTACCTATACTGTTTGAATAGTGCCAGAGTGGTCTGCAATTATTTCCAGTCACACTATTCATACAGTGCCACTGAAAATCAACAGAGTGTCAACTAGGTCAGAGGGCATAATAAAGCAATGGTATCTGTTGCTGGAGGATGTGGTCAAAGTGCTTAACATAGTGGGATTCAAAAGAGATTTGGACTAGTTCCTGGAGGAAAAGTCCACAAAAAAATGATTAGCCACATAGACTTGGAAGAGCCATTGTTCTTCCCTAGAAATGAGCTATGGGGAATAGATCTACTATTTGGGATCTGCCAGGTACTTGTGATCCAGACTGCCAGGCTTGATGGATCTTGGTCTGACTCAGCCTGGCTCTTTTTTTTGCTCTTATGTTCCTCTGTCATCTCAGGCACCAGCGCATGACAAATTTTGTGCCCCCCTGCCCACGACAGGCTCCTCTCTTCACATGATACAGCAATGGTTCTCCCCAGAAGCTTCTCTTTTCATTCAGTTGGTCTTGTTGAGCCATCTCAGACCCCAGCACATGGCGCAGTGCATGTTGTGTCTCTCCCAAAGTTCCTTTCTTCACCCAATTGGCCTTGTTTAGTCACCTGAGGTCACAGAGCATGGTGTATCTGGTGACACCCCCCTCCCCCCCCCCCCCAATACCCAGAAGCTCCTCTCCACCAGTTGGCTTTGTTCAGACATCTCGAGCTCAAGCACTTATTGCACCTGGCGACTCTTCACCAGAGATTCACCAGCATTCAGTGGATATCTCGGACTCCAATACTTGGTGTATCTCATTAGGGCAGGATTAACCCTTTAGTGGGCAAGTAAGCACATTGGGCCCACCATGAAAAATAAATAGATTTTAAAACACCCACAAATGGGCCCTGCGTGGTTATGACTGCAGATGAAAACTGGCAGAACGGGAAGCAGCAGGTAAGAAGTGCTGCTTGCTGACTCCTGACCGAAGGACAGTGCATAGATGGGAAGAATAGACATTCCTCTGTGGGCAGGGGTGGCTCTGCAGCTCCTCCCCCCTTTTTGCCAGCAGCTGATTTACCAGGGCAAACATCTGCCTTTGGAGCCTTGAATTACACACCATTCAGTATTAATGCACAGGCAAACTAGGCATCTAGTGATTCCCCCTGAGAAGCTCCTTCCTTCACCCACCTGGCCTTATTTAGACATCTCAGGCTCTACTCTATGATGCAATGCATTATGTCTCCTCAAGGGGGCAATTTCTCCAATTGGGTTAGTTTTCGCATACCATGACAGCAGCGAACCTCACTCCTAAGCCAGGATATGTGGACAGTACGATCTCCGTTTCTCAAATTTACTGCTAGCGCTCGCTGTAGTACTTACATTATACCAGAGAGCTTCCTTCTGGAATTCATAAGAGTTAACATGTTTGGGTAATTTGTCAAGATGTAATTGGAAACTCTTCTTAATCAGGCCTGAGGCTTCCAATATGATGGGCTATGTGTCTCATCACTTGACTTACCATGCTCAGCCAGCTTGGGGAGCATCTTTCTTCACCTCACCCATTCTGTTTGAATGGTTGACTCCTGCCATTAGTTTCCTCTTTTGTGCCATCAGCTTAAATGTAACTGACAGGAACATATAGAAGGGGTATCAATGCTGCCTGCACTTCTCTCTCAGGGTTGCTCGCAGTGGGTGCTACAGACTCAGACAGAAGACACAAAAGGCCTTGTTTGAGAACGAGTATTTTGAGAGACTGCCTACTTTGTGCAATCTGAAGTCTTTACATTCTTGCATAATCATGCCTACTCAGCACAATTTAAAGTGACCCTCTCTTTCAGCTAGAGCAGGGGTCTCCAATTCCGGTCCTAGAGGGCCGCAAACCAGTCAGGTTTTCAGGGTGTCCCCAGATTTGCGGCCCTCCAGGAGCGGAATTGGAGACCCCTGAGTTAGAGTCAGGAATTCTTTGTCAGAGCCATTATTGAACAGTAATGCACTTCATGTTGTACAGTACAGGAGTCAATGCCAGGTATCCTGTGAGACAGGAGGTCAAAATCTTCAGAATTACATATTGCACACTCAATATGTTGCATTTATATTGTATTTTAGCATTGGCCCTCTCCCCTCACAGAAATATCTCTTACTGAGTCAATATTCAGTCGCAGCGGTCACTGTTTTAAAGTGGCTGGCTGCCATGGCTGAGACTGAAACAGGATATTCGGTGCCAGAGCCTACCCAGTGTCCGGCACGGACTATCCGGTTTTGCCAACAACCGTATTTGCTATCCGATTAGCAGTGATATTCATCTGCTAACCGGATAGCAAATCCCCATAAAGTTAGGACAGCCATTGACTTGTCCTAACTTTATGCAGGCACCAAAACATCCAGTTAATGGACTGAAAATTGCCGCTATCTGGATTAGTGTTGAGGCCACCCTCACCCCACCCACGGACTCTCCCGGCACTGTCTGAATATGCCAGGATGGCCAGAGGTGATATTCAGCAACACTGTTTGGTTAGTGCCATGGAATATCCCTCTCAGTGTGGTTTATCCAGTTAGCAGATCATGCAAACCAGATAAACCCCTTTGAATATTGGCCCATTCGTTGTTGCATATTCTTTGCTCTTTGTTGAATTGACCGAGTTGAAATTTCATTGGCACTGTGACCCATTCTCAAGTCTTCAGGCTTTGCACATGTTGCCTTGGGCATTGATTAGTGCTTGCTAAGCCTCAGACTGTGCTGTAAGATTTTGATGCATGGTCCTATGATGCTGTTGAACTGATCAGAATATTTGCATTCAGTATTTATCAACTGTTTGCTGCACTTCTGCAGTAATTCAGCTTGTAACGCTGTTGCATGGCTGGTAGTGCTGCGTTTTGGGTTTCTATCAGCATACTAATTGACTTACAGTCTTGACAAAGACAGTCATACTCTTAAGCATCTCATTAACCTTCCCAGACTTGAGTAGCATTCACCTTTCTCTATCAGAATAGCTTCCCTCTAGCCTTGGCAAGTCTGCAGATCCAAGTCCTTTGTGGCATCATGCTGATGGATATGTTGCAATGCAGGTGCGATGCCTCAACGTGCAGGAGGCTATTCTTTCTAGCACTGCCAGCAACGGGTTTGGGTGAGAGGACACATTTATAAGGCTAACCATTTGTCAGCTTCTAATACAGTGGTTCTCAAACCTGCACGGCAGAAGACCAATCAGGATTTCAGGATATCTGCAGTAAATATCTGTGCACACTGCCTCCACTGCATGCAAATTTATCGTTTGCGTATTCATTGTGGATATCCTAAAAACCTAACTGACTGGTGCTCCCATAGGACAGTTTTGAGAACCACTGGTCTTGTGCTAAGGCTGTTAGGAGTGGCAAAGGCATCCAGCGGGGGTGGGCATTCTTTCTGGACACACTGGGAGCCATGAGTGGGAGGGGGACCAGTGGGAACTGGGAGACCCACCTTACCCTCCTGTCTCTCCCTTCCTCAGTCTCTCCTGCTTTCTTTCAGTCCCTTATCTGACCCTGCTCCCTCCCTCTCTTACCTTTCCCCCAATTCCCTCCCCTCCCCTCCCACATAGGGACACTCTCTCTATCCCTTCCTGCTCATATAAGGCAAGCTCTCTATTTCTCCCCCTCCAGGCACTCTCTCTCTCTTTCCTTCCCCCTACAAGACCGTCTCTTGGAGTTACCCATAAGAGGAACTGGAAGCACAGACTCCAGGCACAGGCTGCAAAAGGCTTTGCTCAAGAACCAGTGTTTTGAGAAATGCCCCTTGTTCAGCAGCTCCAATGCCTCACCTGCTTTTGCAGACTGACTGCTTGGCCCTTCTGCTACCTTGCATCACACAACTCTCCTGCTATACTATAGAAGCATATATTGTACTCATTTCATTTGTCTTCTTTTAAATAGATTTGTATTCGCTAAATAAATATATACATTTGTTTTTCATTTTGAGGGAATGTTTCACTTATTAATGGATGTAAAATTAAAAAGAGCTTCAGTTGTATTATTAAATGCAACACTTAAATGAGCTTTTAAAATCACTGGAGTTAAAAAGAGTCTAAAATATGTTTCCAAGAGAAAAGGGTATTTACTCTGTGGATGTTCTTGTTCCCCACACAGTGAGCTCTGAGGTGGGCCGGGCTGTCTGGTTACGTTTTTCTCCACCTCTGCCTGCATCCGGCCCCCAGCCCAGCTTCATGGCGCATTTGGCAGGGGCTGTGGTGGGCATCAGCATGGGGCTGACGATCCTGCGCAGCTATGAAGAGAACCTGCATGACCAGTGCGGCTGGTGGGTAATGCTGTTGTCCTTTGCCACCTTCCTCGCCTTTGCCATCTTCTGGAATGTCTTTGCCTATGATCTGTTGGGAGTCCAGATCCCACCTCCCCCATAGTTCTGGGCTCCTACCCTGAAGCTGTTCACATCCTTGGAAGTGCCAAAACAAATGAAAACATAGAAAGAAGATCATTACACAGATGCCAGTTATAAACCTGATCATGTGGGCAAACACAAAGTTTTATTTTCTACATATGATTGCTGAGATCTAATGCTGACTTGGATATTTTTTTAACCTCCTGCCAGAGAAGCAGGAAGACCAGAACACATTTTCTGTGAAAAATAAAATGACAGAAACCTAGAAAAGCAACATGAAGACAAGGAAAGGCGCTTGTGTCTGTGATTCTCATCCAAAGGATTGTATTTCTATTACCTCATGGTGCTGTGTGTGCTCAGTGTTTCTGGGACAGTTTGAGGAAAGGTAGCAATTAATTTGAAGGTCTTCTCCTGTCTCCATTTTCTCTCTTTAACTCTTTCTCGTGTTCTGCTTCTCGGTTTTATCCATCTCTGACGCTCTCCTTCACCTCCTCCATTTTCTTCATCTCTCCTGCTCTACTCCTTCATATCTCTTATTGCACTCCTGGTCCTCCACCTCATTGTATCCATGCCGCCTGCTCTACTTTGCCATCTCTTCTGAGTCACCTTTCCGTTTCGTCCTTATCTCCTGCTCTCCCTCTCTGCTGTTCCACTTCTCCTTTTTTCCTTACTTTTATCTGGCCTATTTCTCCCTTAATCCCTGCCTCATTTCTCCTGTTCCTTCCAACTTTGTTCCAGCTCTTCATTTAGAATTGTGCTCTTGTAGTCCTCCTATCTGTATCTGGCAGTAGAGGAAGAAAGCAGAGCCAGAGGTTTTGTAGGATAATGATATTTGTGCTTCTCCTCTGACTCATCTGTCCCTCTTTTATCTTCTTCCTCAATCAGTTTCTCATTCTTCTCTTTCCCATCACCTTATCTCTCCCCTTTTGATACTCCATCCTCCTCCCTCTCTTTCTCTTTTTTCCTGCTCTGTATCTATTACTCCTGTGTCTTTCTATTGGTAAAACAATATGGGGGTTATTTTAGAAGACCTATTTGTGCTTTGGACGGGCATGTAGACATCTAAATCACAGAGACGTCCCCGTAGCCATTTTAGAAACCAGTTCTATAGACGTTCCCGGTGTGAGGGCATCCAAGATCTGAAGGGGCATGAGTGGGTGTGTTCTGGGCAAGTTGGATATTCATGCCTGATTTCAGAAATGGCAAGCATGTTCCTACCACTAGCGGGACTGTCCATGTCTATTCTTGCTCCAAAGCACAAATAGGCATCAGAAAAGCTCTTGTTCTGCCATCCCCTATACTTTATTTATATTCTCTTATATACTGCGCTATTCTGCATCAGTGTGGTTTACATTGAACAAACTGAAATTACATTGAACAGGGCATTATAACTTGGAGATAACTATTTACAGGGAACGTGGGCTATGGAGGGTTAAGTGGCTTGCCCAAGACCACAAGGAGCACCTGTGGGACTAGAAACCCCAGTCCTTACGGCCCAAGGTTGCTGTCCTCTAGTGGGATTTGATCCCCCAACCTTCCGGCCTGAAGTACAATGCCTCAACCACTAGGCCACTCCTCCACTCCCAATTCACTAGGCCACTCCTCCACTCCACTCCACTAGGCCACTCCTCCACTCCACTACTTTCCATGGGAATGAACATTACAGAGAAATGAGGATGCTGGATTTCAGTTTGGCACATTGATGCTTATCCTCACATATAAAATAGCTTGCGTGGACATGCGTTCAACATAGTATACATGTCCCTGCCCCAAGTGTTTGTAGCAGGGATGTCTGTATGGCTGCTCGTGCAGCTGTCCGTTTTGAGGGTGTCCGAATTGCTAAAATCGGCCTGAAATGTAGATGCCCCTGGCAGTTTTTTGGACGTTTTGCCCTGGGTGCCCCAGATTTGACCTGGACATCCTTTTCAAAATACCACTTTGTATGTGTTTCCAAACTAGTATGTAAGGTGGTTAAAATAAAAGAAGAAAAATCTATAATAGCAATAATAACAGTAAAATAAAACTACAAAATACAGGAAGATGAATTATCAGGATGATTTTGGATTCTGGTGTTTGTTAGTGTTGTCGCTGGTCAGATTAAGTTTTTGGCTAGCTGACAGCAATGAGCATATTTTGCTGCTATCACTGCTGTTTCTCCAGTTTATCCTAGGATTATACAAATTTTCCTGTTCATTCTTTTGTGGGAAATCTGATTTTTTTTTCTGTCCATTTTGGGAAGTGCACATCGCTGAGGTCGTTGCACAGTGCAAGACAAATTGCAATTCCATTTCTAGTTCACCAGTGTTGCTTTGCATGCAGATTCAGGCTTTTTTGGGGCTCCCAGTTCAGTTTTTGTCTATGCCTAACTCAAGGTCACTTATTCTGTACTTGATGAGGGTCTGTCTCTATTCTGTATGTGTGACAGAGGTGAAGTATTCTGCTAGTGTGTAGGTTCTATAGAGTCGATAACACTCCTGCTTGTTGTGGTTTCCAAACTACACATCCCACTAGGAGGTCTATTGGTGGTCTAAGGCACACTACAATATTTGTTGTGCTGTATTTTCACAAGGGTTTTGCTGTTCGAGTCCTGGAAGATGGTGCTGTTTTGATAGGATAGGTTTGCTACATACATGCCAGGCATGGGGTTTTCTTTGACAGAGTCCTCTGGTACCGGGGGGGGGGGGAGGGGGAGTTTGTGTCAGAATCAGAATACCCTCTTATTTTCATGGTGAGTAATTAGAGGAAGCATTGTACGAGTTCTCCTCTGCCCCTTATTATTTGTATTTCTGTATATGCACAGCACCTGTTTGCAGAACTGAAGCCTGATATCTATTGGGGTTCTATCTCATACAGTTGTATTGGTTGAATACTGCTATCAAATATTTAACTAGCAGTTCTACTAAAGGATTGCAACTGGCCAGGGGCCCTTACAGTTTTTCCCTGTAGTGTTCTTGTAGCTAGTTTACAACTCTCAGCCGTACTTGGTGTCAGCTCAAGATATGCACAGTCTAGAGCAGGGTCCTCAAGTCTGGCTCTTGAGAGCCCCAAATTAGACTGGTTTCCACTGACTTTGCATGAGATCTATTTGCATGCACTGCCTCCCTTGTATTCAGATATACCACATGCATCTTCATTGTGGGAAACCTGAAAACCACAGTGGGGACCCTCTCATTTAGGGTATGCTCCATCTCTTGGTTGTTTAGGGAAAGTCTGAATTTATGTTGGCGTTTTTGCCTTTTCTGGAAAAGCAGAATTATGGTCTTTCCAGATACGGAATGGGGAGACGAGTTTGTTACTTTGCTCTATCTGCCTCGCTCTCCTGTTTTCTGCTGCTGGTTTTTCTTTCTTTGTATTTGTTGCTCTGTATCTGTCTTCTTCTTTGTATCAATTACATATGACATGAAATAGGAAGCATCAAAAGCACAGCAAAACAAACATTAGCAAAATATTTTTTGCTTTTCATTTCAGACTTTTTCTGAACTTGACCTCTGTTTCTTCCTCCCCCCCCCCCCCTCACCCCGGCTTCTCCATCTCACCTTATTTGCCTCGTCTATGGGCAGGAGTGATCCCATAGATTTATTGATCATTTGCTATACCACCACGGCTGCTATTTTTCAGAATGAAGTGTTCTCCAAACCACCCCCATATAAATAGGATAATATGTTAAACGCCATCAATATGTAGCTTATCTAAAAAGATAATAAAATGTTTATGTAAGAAGGACCATCAGAGAATAATATCAGACTTTCTACATCAGCTTAACTAGCTGCATTATAAGTCTCACGTTTTCAATCATAGGTCCAAAATAGTTTGTAGCTTTACATGCTTATAATACTTTGTTTAAACCATCTTTATTGAACAATAACAGAGAACACACATGTTCACCCCAGCCCGTGGGGACACTGCTACAGCACCAGGGTCACAAAAGAACAGTCTAAAATATTTTCTTCTTATTATAATTCCCCCCCCCACCAAGCCAACAACAGCAGTTACAGAATCTGAAGGTCCAAAACATATGCTGAAACTAACCCTTCTCACCCTATCACCTCCCCCCCCCCCCGATACGCCCTTGCTTATAATACTTTATGGGCCATATGGTCTTTATCTGCTATCATGTTTTCTATGTTTATCATTTTTGGGGAAATGTTTTGTATATAAAAAACTATACAAAAACGCAGTGCCAACATTTAAGACATAAAAACTGTTCAAAAGATAAGGCTCATCTTAGACCAATAGGATGATAACTGTCAAAAAGTGAAAAATTATTACATGCCACAGACTTACAATAAACCGTGGGTCCCAGATTTGAATGATTCTTGTAGACACATACATCCAAAAAAGATATTTGGTGAAAATTATATGATGTGGAAATTGTAGGTTCTGACCCAGACGATTGATTGCAAAGAATGGATCAACCTGATCACAGAAGAAACACAAGCTAAACATTTTCACTACTTGCATGTGATCCATGTCATCTTTTGCCAAAGTGATAAAATGTATGTGGCAGGACCACTAGGAACACAAAAATCCATCTTACTGAGCACAAATGCTGGACTAGCACTGGGTTGAGGACAGCTCCTTTGGTGTTACACTGTATGGAGGTTGTCCCTACTTTTGAGTATCACCATTAGTTAGCCATTGATCATGTCCCTATTAACAAGAAAGGGGGTGATGGATGACATCTATTAGCACAACATGAACAGTTTTGGATTTTTGACATGAAAGCTGTCAAACCTCGGAGTTTAAATGATTGCATTGACTTGCTCACTATCATATGAGATAAGTTATACCCCATACCCTGTGTATGAGCATCTGTGTTTGCAGCCTTAGCTGGTTCAGTAAATCTGATTTTAATATGATGATGTCACTATATTGGGAGAGAACACCAATGGGATCATTCAATGGCAGACTGGAGGGTTGTAGCAGTGCTGGTACTAGTGTTGAGTGGCTCAACAAGATCTGGAGCATTATTTGCAGCGGAGTGAAACTGTAGTCATTTTGAGCTGTGAGGAGTCTTCATATATATCCATTAATATAAGGCGAGTGAAAATGGTTTTGAACAGAGTTAACTTCACTATTGGAGGTGACATGTTGATATCTGAAGTGACTGCCTTAATTGTTGTGATTCGCAGAGGGTTTTTGTGTAATTTCATATAAAACGTTTTATCCAAAAATTTGATAAAGTATTATAAGCATTTAAAACATTATATAAAAGTAAAGCTATAAACAATTTTGGACCTCTGACTGAGAATGTGAGACCTATATAATACAGCTAGTTAAGGTGATGTAAGTCCAATATACAAAACAAAAAGCTCCTTTTCACATAATAATAATAAATGTTTCCTATCTTTTTAGATATATTTTAATGCTGTTCTTCAAAAGGCACCAGACTGATTCTGATGGGTAGGAGAGAAGTTGGGGAGCACTTTCTTTCAAATTTTGAGATGCCAGCAGGGGGAAAGGGATGGGAACAGATACTTTTCTGTTTTGTTGCTTGATTTGATAACACAACAAAATCTTCAATGCACAGCCCTATCTGTTATGTTCCCATCTCTTTCCCTCCACCACTCTCTCCTGCCGTGCACCTATTAACCCTCCTCTCTTTATAATGCCTCCCTGTTTTCCTCTCAGTTGCTTTGTATCCATTACGCCTCCCTGTCTTCCTCGCTGCTGCTCTCTATCCATTACTCCTCCATCTTTCTCTCTGCCATTCTTTCCTGTTCTGCTTTTGTTACTCCCCTATGCTTCTCTTTCCTCCTCTTCTATATTAATGCTCCCATTTCTCTCTCTCTGCTGCTTTTTCTTGCTTTGCATCCGTTCATCTATTATTCATTCAACTTCCTCCCTTTCCTGCACTCTGTACTGTGTGTATGCCTCTGTCCTTTCTTTTCCATGCATCTCTCTCTTTGTACGTTGTTATTCCCATCGCTTATAGGTGCACGCCTCACTCCCACCTATCTGTGCATTGCTAGTGGTATTCCAGCTGTGCTAGGAGATAGGCAGTTGACTGTCTGTGAGCAGGGCTCCAGTCACCATGCACCTATCTTAAAGCAACCAATTCTTTTGATAATGCAGTTGGCAGGTTGAACTAACCAATCAATAAAAGCCCCAGTTTGTTCATATTTCTTTTTTAATGATGCACCTGTTTCCTCCTGATCCTTTAGAATTTAGCTCAGTCAGAACTAGCCTCTGTTGGACTGCAGCATCATCAACCTTTGTTTGCAACTACACAAGGGGCTATTCCTCGGTTCTAACACATTCCCCATTGTTGCACAGCCATTTCATTGATGACCCTGAGCCAGGGGTCATGGACCAGATTGTGTCTCCTGTTGGAAACTGGCATGCATGTAACCTGAATTTTGACAAATAGGTGTCACTGTTGAGCAATGGCTGAGACGCTTCCTTCCACATCCCAGCCCAGGTTGGCTACCCAGAACCACAGATGACACATTTTACAAATATTTTATCCTTACCTAGAGCTTGTAGATGGAGCAGGCTATAAATATTTTAAATAAATTAATAGCCAGGCTCAGGAAGCAAAGTCCAGGGTTCCCTAATACAATGGTTGGTACTTTCACCGGGGCAACCCAGTTTTCTTTCATGAGGAAATGGTAGAAATACTGCTAAATTGCTCTTTACAAAACCGATACACATACAACATGAACAGAGCAGGAACAAGTCAGGGAAGGAAAGTACTAAAAACTGGAAGATGGCATAAAAAAGTATAAAGCATAAAAATGTAAGAAACAATGGAGCCAATATTCAAAACCCAGTCAGCTGTGGTATTTAAATATCCATTGGCTATTCATCAGCAGTAGCAGGATTAGTGGCTGCCCCTGAATCCAGAAAATGGCAGCACTTAACCAGATAGTGATGATTTCCAGCCACTATTCACGTACATTATCCCAGTAGCAACTTACGCCAGTTTTTTCTGCAGTTCAAGCCGCCCAGATAATTTGCCTGGATGGTGGCTGAAAATCGCCACCATCCAGCTAAGTGCTGTTATTTATTTATTTGTAAGCATTTGATATACACCATTTACACAAGTACTGGTTTCATGGTGGCTTACAACTTCTATGTGACTGAGGTCAATGCAGTACCAATTATTACACAGCACAAGTCAAACAGCAAAATTATTAATCACATAGTACTGTAAATACCATACCAGGGGGCAGTGGTGTAATAGTAAAATATTAAATCTACCAGACAACTGTTTTATGAGAAATCAAAGGAGGAGAAATCAATTACTCTTATATTCAATATATTATTTTACAAAATTTCAATAAAACTATAACTTAGCATAAAGAAAAGTTTAAAAACCTAAAATCAAAGATGCTCTGCATATGAATTTTGCAAAAGCCATGTTTATTTACATGGCTTTTACAACATTTTTTGGGAGCTCTCCAAACATATCAAGAGTGAATGCATTTCATAAGATAGGACCCTGAAAGGCAAAAGTGCTATTTCTTGTTATGGATCAAAGTGAAGGAACTGTGAGGTTAATTTGGAATCAGAAAGGGGACGAGATAATGAGGAAGGCCAGAATAATAGGTGCAGTGAGTCGGCATCAGAATTTTAAACCTGATTCTGTTTATAATAAGGACCCAATGCTGTTCAATTAATAAAAGGGTGAAATGATATGACCTTTTGGCATTATAAATTAATTTTACAGCCATATATTGCACTAATTCAAGATGCTTGATTAAATATAAAAGTAAACCTTATAACAGGAGGTTACAGTCGTTTAGTCAAGCCAGAATCAAAGCATTAATTAAGGTTTTTAATACTTTATTATCAAGGTAAGATTTTACAGAACTGATTAAGAAAGTAAAAACATTTTGTCAAAGCAGAGATATAAGGTATAAATGATATCTCCTTGTCAAAAATCATTCCTAATGTAGAAAGTGTGTCTTTTATAGGAATATAAATTCCATCTATTTGTGAACACTTACTTTTTATTTTGGATTTGGATATCCAGATAAGCGCACCGCCCTTGCTCTTCCAGATAGTGTAGAGATAGTCAGCAGCTGAATCTGGATACTGCCACTGAACCCCCCCCCCCTCTCTCTCTCTCACCCCCCTCTCCCCTTATCTGGATAAGCTTGCTGATTATCTAGATAAGGGCTTTTGAAACAATCGACCCCACTATATTTTGGCAAAAAAAAACAAAAGAGCAAAGTAAATGATGAAAAGGAGGGAGCAGAAAAGCCAAAGAGCAGAAAGGTCGTTATTTGGAGGATTCTAGCTGGAAGTGCTGCTTTGAAGGGTTCATGCTTTTACTTTAATGTCAAGTTCACTTACTTCCCATAAGAAAAGGGAAAGGCTTTTGGAATTTAGCTCATGTCTTTTCCAGTCTAAGTTTGTACCTGAGGAAATGGGTGGTTAAGTGACCTGCCCAAGATCACAAGGAACGATAGTAGGATTCAAACCTGGCTTCCCTAGTTTTCAGGCTGCTGCACAAATCGTTAGATAAATCCTCCAAAGCAGATTACAATATAAAAAAAATATAAAAACAATGCAGTCAAACAAAAGTCAGGCTGGACTTTGCAGGGAGAAGCATAGATGGTAGGGGTAAGATAGTTATAGGGCCTGCACTACTAGGACTGCATTTGGAAACAGCCAGCACTAGAAAGAGGAAAAAAAAAGGCAAAAGGTCTTTTACTTAAGAGACTGGGATTCAGGCTGGCTGCAGACAGAAATTTTACTTATTGATAATTTCCTTTCCTGGAATCCTGCTAGACCAGTCCAGACTACTGGGTTGTGTCCCCCTGCCAGTAGATGATGAAACCGAGAAAAGTTCCTGAAGCTTTGCGACATCATCCTTGGTATAAAAACCCCATCCCCCAAGGACAGCTTCGATATAACCATAACAAGCAGCAGGAGTTCAAACGGCCAAGGAAGCACAAAACCAGACCAAAAATGGAGTTCATAAACTAATAACTCTTATAACAAGCTAAATCGAACAATGTGAAACAGGACCCACAGGCCAAGGAAGTATGTACATGGCTGAGGTACAGCAATGTCACCGATATGTAAAGAGAGTCTTAGGCGATGGACTAAATGATTTAGAGGGGTGGGTCCTGGACTGGTCTAGCAGGATTCTAGGAAAGGAAATTATCAGTAAGTAAACTTTCTCCTTCCAAATACATCCTGCTAGATCAGTCCAGACTGGTGGGTAGTACCATAGCTAAAGCACTCCAGGGCAGAAAAAAAACAGCTGCAGCCAAGACAGAGGCTCTGAAGCAAGCTGTTTCTCGAGCTTGATCATCCGAGCGATAGTGACGTGCAAACATAGAGAGAGATGACCAGGTGACTGCCCTGCAAATAGCTAGCGAAGCTACCCATAAGCATTCTGCCCAGGAGGTAGCCTGGGCCACGTAGAATGTGCCTGAAGACCGGGCACAGGTTTGTTCAATAAAATAAGCTGATTCAAAGATCTGCTTGATCTAGTACGCAAAGGTCGCTTTGGAAGCAACCGCTCTTTTTCATGGACCAGCAGCCAGGGCCAAAAGGTAAGTTTGAGGTAATGGCATAACCCTCTACCACATAGGTTTTCAACGCAGTCCTCGGGAAAACTTAGGCCAGTCAGGTTTTCAGGAATCCTTAAAAAAGGAAGGAAGCACAATAGATTGGTTGACATGAAAATCCAAAAGGACCTTAGGCAGAAAAGAGGGCACTGTTTGAATGGTAACCCCTCTGGGGAAAAAGACAGAAAAGGATCCCGGCAAGAAAGTGCCTAGAGCTCCAAAAGAGTCCATGCCGAAGTGACTGCTATAAGAAAAACAGTTTTGGGAGTCAAATCTTTGAGAGATGCCCTATGGAGAGGCTCAAACGGGGCATGGGTGAGAGTGCAAAGCACTAAGAACAGATCCCAAGAAGGGACGATTGGAGGAATGGGGGGTCCTCAGAGAGTGAACACCCCACACACAATGGGAAACGTCTACATGAGAAGCAAGAGACCACCCATGGAGAGGCCCCCGAAAACATGTCAAGGCCACAATATGCACCTTTAAAGAATTAAGGGCAAGACCCTTATCAAATCCATCCTGAAGAAAGGAAAGAATGTCTGAAATATCAACTTGCCATGGGGAGAGGGATCTCTTAGAACACCAAGAAGAAAAAAAAAAAAGAGACCAGATCCGAGCATAGATATGTGAGGTAGAAGACCGTCAAGCCCTTAGTAGAGTGGCCACCTTTGCAATACAAACGATGCCACTCAGTAGCCATGCTGTGAGTAAGGAGTAGGGTCATCCATGAGAACTGGCCCCTAAAACAGGAGATCTCTCCAATCACAGAGGGGTAGGGGTGCCTCCTGCAGGAGCCGGAGGAGATCAGCATACCATGGATGCAGAGGCCAATCCAGGGCCACCAGTACTACCAGTCTGGAGTGAGACTCTATCTGATGGCGTACACGGCTGATTAGCAGCAGAGGAAGAAAGATGTAGAGAAGCTGGTTCGAGGGCCAGGTCTGAACCAGAGCAACTAGGCCGTGAGAGTTTGGTTCCTTTCGATGACTGAAAAAGATTCTCTTGGCATTGGAAGAAGTGGCCATTAGGTCTAAGAGTTGGATGACCCCACCAATACACAATGTTTGTAAATGCCCACAGCGCTAGCTCCCACTCGCTGGGGTCAGGAAATCCGCTTGAATGTTCTCCATTCCCACAATGTGCTGCACAAAAACAGCCAGGAGTTTGGATTCTGCTCAGGGAACTAGAAGACTCATTTCCAGGACACTCTAGGACATTTGGTCCCACCCTGTCTGTTGAGATAAGTCACAGTGGTGGAACTGTTGGAAAGTACTTTGACTGTTTGACCCTGGAGATGGGATTGAAAGAGTAGAGCCAGGTGAACAGCCCAGGCTTTGAGGCAATTGATCGTCCAAGAGGCTTCTTGAATGGACCAAGATCCCTGCACTGCCTGTCCCTGGCAGTGTGCTCCCCAACCTGCAAGTTTGGGTGGTGGTCACCATGGAAGCCAATGTGGAATTTCCAAGGGAACGCCCTTCAACAAGTGATGAGGACAAAGCCACCAGTGAAGATTGTGGCAAACCACACCATCACCATCTTCTCCTGCAGGGCACCAGTCCCCTGGAGGAGAGGAGGTATCCTTGGCCAGATCTAAAGAAGCTCCAGCCAAACTTCAGCGAGCACCCTTTCTAAACGGAGGATCAGTGGCAGTAGGAGTAGCCAAAGTCCTCAAGTGCCATATATCCCAGACATGACGGAATAGCTGCATAAAGTGGAGATCAGAATAGTCAGCTGAAGTCTGCATAGGCTGAATAGAGAGTTGTAGAGGGTGAGCAGGCTGCTCAGGCAGCAAAACCGGAGGAAGGGCATCTTGAGATCTAGCATCACCCTGAGGTAACCCAGAGGAAGCTAGAGACCTGGAAGGGCTACTGTAACCGGGACCTGCAGACGCAGAAGGATCCCTTTGATCAGAACCACAGAAGGAACACAAACTACCTGTCAAAAAGTCTTACATTTCTTCCCACAACCCAAGCAGCGTTGTAGGGAAGAAGGCATTTTCACAACAGGATAAAAGAAAAAGTCACAGGAAAAGCTGAGGAGCCAAAAATCAACAGACTTTGAAGAAAGAATGGCAGCCATGGCACAAAATTTATGGCGGGAAACAGCCGCCAACTGACTACCTGAAGAGAAGCAGAAAAAAGGCAAATGGAGCACACTAAAAAGAAGGGAGGCGCATGCGGTTAGAAGAACAAGATACTGCCAAAAAATGATCAGAGCACTGCTTTAAAAGAGAACCGCAAAAGAAATAAAACACTCACTGCTCTCGAAGGAGGAAAAAACAGAAGGAAGGAAGGATCCGGGGTAGAAAAAACTGCCTGATAACTTCTTCAGCAACTGGGCCCTTGAATAAAGTTTTTATTTTTTTTCTGTATTTAAAACAAACTTTAAGGAGTAGAAAAATAACAAAAGGTGACTGCCAACTTATCTGATAGATATCTTGCTTGCAGAATAGTCGGAATGGAAGGCCGCAACTGCTCTTCATGACCAGGAACACGTCCTTTCAGAGGTGCTCTGCTGGTCCGCTTGACCAAGAGCAGCTCTGGAAAGAGAAGAAAGGAAAACCTTCAGCAAAGGAGGGGCACCACATTGTGCACAACTGCCAGAGATAACTACACTGACACCAAATCTCTTCTCAGAGAATGTTAGGAGAAATCCACCATCTGCTGAGACAGAGAAAATACTGAAGCCCTCCTTGGAAGATGGGTTTTTATACCAAGGATGATGTCACAAAGCTTCAGGAATGTTTCTCTGTCTCACCATCTGCTGGCAGGGGGACACAACCCACTAGTCTAGACTGGTCTAGCAGGATGTATTTGGAATAGAGGTTTGATTACTTATAGGGCAAGGATGATGAGGGGATGGAGGAAGGGGGAAAGAGATTGACATCATGAGAGATTAATGTACTGTGTTATCCCTGTTCTAGTATGCAAGAATGGTGCTAGCAGATAAAATAGATAGGATTCACAACTTTTAAGAGGGTCAACTTAAAAAGTAGTGCTAACTCCTGACTCATAGTTCCCCTAGGACCAGAGCTGAGCCTTATAAGAATGCCTGTGTACCTGCTGCATACAAACATAAGAAACAGGTGCCTGGCTGTAGGGAGAATACTATTCAGTTCCCTGTACGGATGATGCTCTGGCCAGCTCTCTGAAGCAGTGTGATCTGCAATGTGCCTTGCTGGGTAGGAGCTTACTTTAGTTGTCACGAGGATCACCCAGCCCTCACATACACTGCCTCCCTGGATGCCGCCTAATTCCTGAGTGCTGGATTCCATCAGTCGCAGAAGCCCACCTGCACACGGACAAGGTCACAGGCACTGCACAGCAGACTACCAAAGATCTGGGCAAGGTGGCTCTTACTTACAAAGATGGTTTCTAAGAAAGTAGACACACTTTTTAAAAACAAAGTATTAATAAATATCCTTACTGTGAGACAAAAAGCAGTCTAGTTTTTATTTCAGTGCATTGCAATCCAGAACTTGAATGCTGATTGGTTTAAAGGTGCTGGCAAATTGGTGGGAATTCTCAGCAGTGAGCATGTCACACAGAATTTTATTACAAGATTTCAGATACATACAGAGGTCTTTTTGTTTGTTGTTGCATAAAAACTCTGAAAAGCACTGCATAAAGAGGAGAAAACAATTTTTCTGAAAGGGCCAATCAAGGTTTTTTACCCTACTGTATTTAATTCACTCGGTGCCAATTTCCTACCATGTCATTGACCAGGAATCTTTTTGAACTATGGCAAATTGCTTCCTTTCCTCCAGGTGGAAATCCTCCAATTGCTATTGTACTGACTTGGTATTTTTGTCCCCTAAGAAAATCAGCATTGAACTCACTTTCCTGGTTTTCTTATGCAAATCAAACACCAACTCCTTGTATGCAAGAAGATTAATCCAATGCAAGGTCAGCCTGCCCCTGGATTTGGAAGCCAGCTGGTGACACCACATGCTTGCAATGACCAATCGTACTTGTCAGATTCACTGAGCTGTTTGCTACTGTAATTTTGCTGGAAGCACTTCATCTTCAGAAACTCTGCAAAAACCCTCCAGGAGTTTGCAGCATTTCATGGGGGCGGAGAAAAAGCATTTTAACTCCTTTATAACATTCAATTTAAATTCCTTGTGCTTATTGCAGTGTTTCTTTTTTTTTAACACCAAAAATGAACTCTTGTCTCTCTCGCTGAATGTTTTATTTCTCCTCTTTCCTCAGTGCCTATGGAGTAGAGTCCTTTAAGTGCTTCTTCAGGAGCAAGCAGGCAGTCAGTCCTCCCATATGAGTGATGTCGGCACTGACTGAGCCCTCGCGAAAGCATTCCCCCAGCTTTCAAAGAAAGCCCTTGGGAGATGCTACCACGCATGTGTGGTCCCCTTCCTGCCCAAGGGGCCATCTTGCTCAGTCTCCTTTTTTCTGCAGAGCCCTTCAGATGTCCGTCTGGCTTGTCCCTGGAAATAGTTGATTTGTCTGCCTGAGTTACATAGTCGCCTCTGGTACTGCACCAGTACTCTTCCCACCACCCGACCTCGCTGTCTCGGTATCGAGTTCAGGTCCCCTTTTGTAGTTTTTCATTTTTTGGCGCCTTTTTTCCAACTGGCAGCCCGGCGGGTCTTCGACCTCGCTGGGATACTTTTTCCCCCAATGGCTGCCAGTGGCTTCAAGAAGTGTGATCAGTGTACTAAAATTATGTCTTTCACCGACACACAGGACTGCTGCCTTAGGCCATACCATGACCCTAAAGCATGCGGTCTCTGCAAAAAGAAGCCCTCAAGAGCTGCCCAGCAGCAGCACAATAAGTTTTTCCCCGGGTCCCTGGTACCTCTGAAGGACAGGGCCTCATCTGAAGCCACAGTATCACGGAGAGGGGAGGCACTTCCAAACTCGAGCGGTGCCGTGGCTCTTCAGAGAGCGGGTCTCCCTCGAGGGAACCCAAGAAGAAGAAATCCTTGAAGGTGGCATCCCTTGATGGATTGGACAGGCCGGGTACATCCCAAGCCAGGTCCCGCAGTCGGAGATGCTCGTCTGAGGGATCGGAGAGGGAGCGGCCTGCAAAGATCCCCCAGAAGGACTTGACCTCAGACCGGCTTTGGTCACCAGACACCATCCTCATCCAAGATTCCCCCTCAGGAAAACCAGCGTCAGGCCCGATTCCCTCGGTGCCCGCGTCAATGGCTGCGGAGCCTTCTGGCCTGGAGTCCAGAATGGCAGCCCTGGGTGCAGTTTGACTGCCTTCATGGACCAGCAGCGGGTGCTGTTTTCCGGTGCGACCGGTTCATCCACCACTGGGCCCTCAACGTCGAAGATGTCCCTGGAGGCTGAGCCAATCCTCGAGATCCTTCGGCTTCGAGTTGATCTTCAGCCGAGGTCTCAATCTGGTTCCCACTTGACAGGTCCATGTTTGTCCCCAGCCAGTGTGCTCTGCACCAGCCATGGGGCTTCAGATGGCTGCGGGCTGGGGGTCAGCCACGGGGCCCGCAGACCATCCTTTTTTCGAATCCTCGACCGACTATTCCAAGTGGGAGACGGAGGATAAGGAGTCACCACTGCGACATCCCCTTGGATTTTCCTGCTTCAGAGCCCTGGCGGCAGTCTCCATTGTAGGACATGGGGTTCCTTGACTTTGTCAAGGACATGTCCAAGGCCCTAGCATCCCAACAGAATCAGAGGAGGACCTTTGGGCAGATGAGTTACAAATACTCCAGTACGAGGCCCCTCCGAGGGAATCGCTTATGGTGCCCGTCCCTCCCATCCTGCTCCGTATGTGGGAGACACCGGCATCAGTGCCCATGGTGAGCTAGCAGCTCAAATCGATGTATCAAATCCAACGGAGCCTGGTCTTCCAGAAATTACAGCTGCCGCACAGTTCCATGGTGGTGGAATCAGCCATGCGTCGACTGAAGAGTCAGAAGACGCACTCCTCGGTGTCCCCTGGCAGGGAGGCACGCATCTTGGACGCCCTCGGCAAAAAGTGTTACCAGGGTTCGATGTTCATCGGCTGCATCCAGGCCTACTAGCTGTACATGGGCATGTACCTGAGAGACCTGGCAAAGGAACTTGCTGTGTTCTCAGCTGCTCTGTCCGAGGAACCCCTGCAGCAGTTCAAGAACTTGGCCAAGGCCATCCGTGAGTGCTCCAAGTTTGTGTCTCGGGCAGCCTATGATGGCAGAGTCATGGGCTTATGGACAAATTGGTCGATGTCCCATGCAAAGGAGAGAACCTCTTTGGCAAGCCCATGACCGACAAAGCTGCTGAGCTGAAGACTGAGTTCATGACGAGGACAAGGCTCTCTAAAAAGACTGCTGCCCCTCCCTGACGGAAGGGCTCGGGTAAAAAGCCCTGCTACGCGAGAAAAGTGGCTGCTTACAGAAACTACCTACCCTTTCAGGCCTCCCCGGCTCCCCAGCAAGGTCAGCAGGCCAAGGGACATAGGCTTGGCCCTCATAAGCAGAAGGCTCCCAAACCCCAGGCGCCTGCCCCGGCCCAGCCAGGGGGGGAGTCTCTCTATCCCAAGGAGGTCAGCAGCCCACAGAGGGATGACTGATCCTCTATGCCCAAAGGTGGTTAACTATCACCACAGATTCCTGGGCACTTCGGGTAGTCGAGGGCTACCTCCTCCATATGACTCAGAAATCTCCCCCTTATTTTCCGGGAGAGCCCCTCAGGTCTCCCTTTCACCGGGACCTTCTACTGAAGGAGCTTTCAGGTCTTCGAGGACAAAGCAGTGGAACCAGTGCCCCATCATCTCAAGGGCAAGGAGTTCTACTCCAGGTACTTCCTTGTGCCAAAAAGGACAGGAGTCCTAAGACCCATCCTCGACCTGTGCAACATCAACAAATTCCTGGTGAGGGAGAAGTTCAAGATGCTCTCCCTTGGAACATTGCTGCCTTATCTCCAGCAAGGAGACTGGCTATGCTCCTTGGATCAGAAGGATGCCTGTACTCACATCCTCATTCACCCCAACCACAGGCAGTACCTGCGGTTCATGGTGAGAGGTAGACACTGCCAGTACAGGGTGCTGCCTTTCAGCTTTGCCTCTGCCCCAAGGGTCTTCACAAAATGCCTGGCAGTCATAGCCGCCCTCCTCCGCCTCCAGGGGGTCTTTGTCTTCCCCTACCTGGAAAACCGTCTCATAAAGGGAAGCACAGCCTCAGAGGTGCAGCAGGTGACTGTGCGCACCATCCTGGTCCTGCAACACTTGGAGTTCGTGATAAACTACCCCAAGTCCCACCTCCTTCCGACACAATGTCTGGAGTTCATAAGGGCAAAACTGGACATCTTCCAGGCAAAGGCCTTCCTGCCCGGAGATCGAGCAGACCGTCTCAGGGCCCTGGCACTGGACATACAGCACCACCCCTCTGTGCCTGCTCAGCTCCTCCTGCGCCTACTTGGGCACATGACAACTGGGGTGACGTGGACAGTGGAGGCCCATCTCCACATGAGGGCCACACAGTGATGCCTCTGGGACCAGTGGACACAGGCCACAGGGTCTCTCTGGGACAGAGTCTCAGTGACCCGCCAGTTGGCGGACTCTCTGACCTAGTGGTAGACTCCCCAATACCTCAAGGTGGGGATGCCTTTTCAAGCCCCGAGACCCTTAAGGGTCCTCACCACGGATGCATCCCTGCTCGGATGGGGAGCCCACTGTGAGGAACTCCGCAGACAGGGCAGCTAGTCACAGGACGAGAGCAACCAGCAGATCCTACTGGCAGGCGATATACTTAGACCTCTGAGCTTTTGGCCACCGCCTGTGTCACCAGCCGGTGTTGGTCCAGACGGACAACCAGGTGACGATGTTCTATGTGAACAAACAGGGGGACATGGGGTCTTATGCCCTCTGCCAAAAGGCAGTGGTCCTCTGCTCCTACACAGTCTGACGGTAAACTCCTATGGACAGTATACCTGCCAGGCCAGAACAACTTACTGGCCGACAGATTGAGCAGTGTCCTCCAGCCGCACGAGTGGCAGCTGCACCCCAGTGTGGCCAACGGCTCTTCCAGCTCTGGGGGGAACCTGTGATGAACCTGTTCGCCAGCTCGGACAACTACCAGTTTCCCCCGCTTCTGCTCCAGGCAGGCCCATCCCTCCAGGGTGGCAGCAGATGTGTTCCTTCGTCTCGTGGTCAGAGGGCCTCATGTACACCTTCCCTCCCACACTGCTAATTGCCAAGACACTGTTCAGCACCTTCCGCAACAAGGCCTCACTCACCTTGATAGCCCCTCAATGGCGTAGATAACCATGGTTCCCGCTACTCCTCCGGCTATCAGTAGAGACTCCCATCCTGTTGGGGAACTCTCCTGTCTCAGGAGGGAGGACTCTCTTCTGCACCCCAACTTGGAGTCCCTGTCACTGATGGCATGGCTGCTGAAACGGTGACCCTAGCCCCTTTTAACCTCGCTGGTGAGGAGATCCTGCTGGCCTCTCGTAATGCTTCCATTAGGAAAGCGTATGCTCTCAAATGGCACAGGTTTTCAACTTGGTGTGCAGAGCACGTGACCGACCCATTCTTCTGCCCGGTGGGATTGGTGCCACAGTACCTTCTCCACCTCTCGCAATCCTGGCTTAAATCGAACCTTGTCAGGATGCACCTCAGTGCCCTGGCGGTGCACTACCACCCGGTGGATGGCAAACCCCTCTCCGTCTAGCCGCTGGTGACCCGCTTCCTAAGGGGTCTGCTCTTATCAAAGCCCCCGTTCACCCTCCAGCGACCGAGTGGGACCTCACTGTGGTATTGGGGCAGCTCACTCGCCCGTCCTTTGAGCCTCTGGCTACCTGCCACCTACGATACCTCTCGTGAAAGGTGGCATTCCTGGTCGCGCTCACCTCCGCTTGTAGAGTTAGCGAGCTTCAGGCCTTAGTGGCAGAGGCGCCATATACTAGATTCTACAAGAACAGGGTGGTGCTCCATACACACTCTAAATTCCTTCCGAAGATGTTATCGTCCTTCCACCTCTACCAGGACCTTCTCGCCTTCCCCCCAGGACC
Organism: Ichthyophis bannanicus; assembly: GCA_033557465.1. Lineage (NCBI taxonomy): Eukaryota > Metazoa > Chordata > Amphibia > Gymnophiona > Ichthyophiidae > Ichthyophis > Ichthyophis bannanicus. The sequence goes on from CM066044.1 coordinate 178,391,532, forward strand.
TCACACCAGTAGGGGTGAATCCTTCACACTCTGGACTGTAAGAGGGCCTTGTCCTTCTACATCCAACATACTCAGGGCCACTGCAAAGCTTCTCAGCTTTTCATCTCATACAACTCCAGTTGTCTGGGGGAGGCGATGACCAAACGTACACTGTCTACCTGGGAGGCGGACTGTATCGCCGTCACCTATAAACAAGCAGGGCTCCCACTAGAAGGCAGTGTCAGGGCCATGGCAGCCTCCATGGCAAACCTACGCTCCGTCTCAATGGTGGACATCTGCCAGGCCATCACCTGGTCTTCAGTCCATACCTTCACAGCCCGTTACTGCCTGGAAATGGAGTCCCAACGGGACAATGCCTTTGGCCAGGTTATGCTCCATAATCTTTTTAGGGTTTAGGAAACTCCTGCCTTCAGACCCTTCTGTGTTCAGGCTACTGGAGTGCTGTTTTTTCTCAGACACAGGGGTCCTACTGTAGTCTGTAGCCACAGACTCAATTGTTGCTGCTCACAGCTCCCCTTGAGGGCGACCATGTTTTTTCGCTATGGGCTTTCAGTAGCATTTATTTATTTATTTACATTCTCTTATATACCGTGCTGTTCTGCATCAGTGAGGTTTACATTGAACAAACTGAAATTACATTGAACAGGGCATTATAACTTGGAGATAACTATTTTACAGGGAACATGGGCTATGGAGGGTTAAGTGGCTTGCCCAAGGTTGCTGTCCTCTAGTGGGATTTGAACCCCTGACCTTCCGGCCTGAAGTACCTTGCCCCAACCACTAGGCCACTCCTCCCCTCCAGCATGTAGCTGGGGAGTCCCATATGTGAGGACTGACTTCCTACTTGTTCCCGGAGAAAGCGTAGTTACTCACCTGTAATAGGTGTTCTCCGGGGACAGCAGGAATCAGTCCCCACAACCCTCCCTCCTCCCCTTGGAATTGCTTCTTTACCATCTTTATTTTTTGCATTCTTTTAGCTATGTCATCTAAGTAAGATGGCACCCTTGGGTGGGAAGGAGACCATGCATGTGTGGTAGCATCTCCCAAGGGCTTTCTTTGAAAGCTGGGAGGATGCTACCGCGAGGTCTCCGTTGGTGTCAACATCACCCATATGTGAGGGCTGATTCCTGTTGTTCCCGGAGAACACTTGTTACAGGTGAGTAACTACGCTTTCTCAGTACCTGTACATGAGACAATGAAATGATAAGTGTGGCAAGTGTTTTGGGCTTTTTGCCCTGAACTCAGGCTAATGTCATACCCACCAGGCTTCTTCCAGTATACAGTTCCAGATACTGGGGCCATCAGGAGAGCAACTCTCCTAGCCAAACAGTGAAAATGAAACTTATGTCAGTGACACTTTACAGAGCAAAAAGCCAGCCTAAAAACCTGCAAGAAAAAAGGATTTATTTTGTTTTCCTAAGACATGCATAGCCTATGAGTGATGTATTTTTTAAAATTTAGAATGATTATTTTTACTCATTAAAGTTAATGGAATACATTTTCCTACCAAAAAAATGTTTGTTTAGATGCAGAATTTGGGAGAATGGTGCTCAAATGATTTCTCTTTTACGCCTTTCATGTCTACTGTGTCAATGGCTAAACAGATCATTAAAGCCCAAAGCCAGCATCAATGAACATACTGCAATTACCTTAAAAAGCTTGCTGCCACAATTTGCCTCATAAATACGTAAGTTGGTATTCTGTGTGGGTGATTTAATTTAATAAGCAAAGATAAAGAAAGGGTTTTATGTAGAACTCTCCCAGCAAGGACAGCGTTTGAGAAGTCTGGATGTCTACAGAAAGCATCCAAATTTCCACCTCAGTTAGTCACAAGCGTGGGGGCGTATCAGTATGAACAAACATTGAATACAGGTTTAAGCATTACTGCAACAAACATCTATTCACAATTATGGATATAACATAACTGGTGAACACAAAAAGTAGTCTTCATGCATACCAGAAAGCCAAAACAAAAAAAACCCAAACATACATTCTAGTTATAAGACTTCAAATTTTCTTTTAAAACTAGTTATTTGTAAAAATGAGCTAATTTGCCAACATGGTAATTTTATAAGCAAGTTGAGTATGTAAAATGCCGTTCCTCATGCTCGAGTAGGTGATTATTCACTGGGGCTATTTTGTAGACGCACAAAACTAAGTGCTCTGAAAACACAGCATCTTCTTTTATGCAACATTTGTTTAGGGGTTCCAGGGGTGGGATCAGAACCTATGCATGCATCTTTTGAAATCCATACATAAGCACCATGCTTATTTGCATGTACGCATCTCTGAGTAGGTGTAACTTCATGTGGCAGCTTGCTGGAGGCTATTTTAGAAAGGCACATAGGAGCAAGATAAGCACATATGTTCCTTTCCTGCCTAGATGCCCTGTTATAAAATTACCCTCATATTCACAAATTAAAAAAAATCACTTCCCACAAGAAATCAAAATTATTCAGGTCTTAATTTCAAGGCAAAAATGAAGTGAAAATGTGGAGGGGGAGGGACAGGCCAGTGAGACCAGCATACATAGTAACACAGTACATGATGACAGATAAAGACCAGTATAGTCCATCTAATCTGCCCATTAAGGTGGCTAGAGTAGGTGTACCTGCCGCTCTGTGCAGATCACCCCCCTCTAAGCCTTTGTTTAGGGTTGTATCCGCTGCTCTGTGTAGGTCACCTCTATTTGTTGAAGTATAAAAAAAACAGTTAAATTTATTTAGATTTGGACAAGGTCCTGCAGGTGTCTGAAGAGCAGGGGTTGCCTTTCTGGGCCTGACATAACCTGGAGTTGACAGTGCTGACAGGAGTGTCACGGATTGCAACTGGATATGCCTATATGGGCTAAAAAAGTGGATGGATCAGCAGTGCTCCTCACAGCTTGCAAGGATTAGGGAGGGGGGGGGGGGGAATCATCACTGGCTCCAAAGCCCTAACATAAATGACAGTGTACAATTGAGATAGCTAGCAAACTGTTTAAGCCTTCTCATGAACGGTGTGTGACATAGGTTGCTTTTTGATTTAAGGCCTAGAGATCACGTTTCTCCTTATTTAAATTTACTTCACTGGTTACAGATTGAGAAGTGCTGTATATTTAAAATGCTTGTTTTGGCTTTTAAATAGATTCATGGTCAGCTTCCAACTTATGTTCTTAAATTGTAGAAGTATACCCCATTCTGTACTTTGAGGTCTCAATCAGATTGTTTGCTAGTAGTTCCCTCTTGCAAACATTTTCATCTTGAATAATAATGGGCGATTTCAATTACCCCAGTAGTAACATAGTATATGACGGCAGATAAAGACCAGTATGGTCCATCTAATCTGCCCAGCAAGGCGGCAAGAGTAGGTACACCTGCTGCTCCATGCAGGTCACCCCTCCCCATGCCTTTGTTTAGGGGTGTACCCACCACTCCATGCAGGTCACCCTTATTTGTTGAGATATAAAACATAGTTATGTTTGTTTTGATTTTATCCTGTTGCTATAAAGGGATCCACTGTGTCGGTAGAATTGAAGGACTACAAAAAGAGACTGCTACTTCTGGAGAGAGATCTGCAATTCTAAATATTTACTTCTGGGAATTTTTTAGATTAAAGCTGATTCATCTGAGAATCCTGTGTATTTGTTAAATCAGTCATGGCCTAGTATCAGCAAATAGCTTTTAATTAAATTAAAAACTCAACAGGTAGCTTTCAGTTTAAGTTTAAAACCCAGCAGAGAGCTTTCTGGTTAAATTTAGAACACAAGACTACCTCATTCCAAGCAAGGGTTGTGTGAATCACCCAGGAAATTGGTCACAGATTACCTTAGAAGCACAGGACAGGGTACTGTTTAGCAGCCAGTTTTAATAAGTCTTCTTTCCCTCCCTCCCCCTGGGATAATCATAGCTTTATAGGTGCTTAAATGTCTTAAAAGGACAGGAGGTACTATATTCACACTCAGGTGCAGCACATTATCCTCATCAGGCATACATTAAGGACCTGAGATTAATTAAGCTTCAGGTGAACAAACTACATTAAACATATTAGGTATAGTTTTATTAATATAATATCCCTAGCAACCCTTACTTATATTAATAAACCTATACCTAATATGTTTAATGCACTTAACAACAACAACAGCAGCAGCAACCCTTAGTAAGTAAAGAACTTAAATACCTAAACACAACCTTAAAACTAAGATGCAGACAGCAGTCCAGCAGTGAAATGGGGGTTTTCCAGTCTTTTGCATCAAGTGTCACATGTATGATTTTCTCCCAGTTGGTGAGGGGTCTTACATGTGCACCAAGTGCAAGGAGCTTTCTGCTTCCTTAAGGGACAAGTCTGATTTCTGGAGTCTAGAGTAGCAGACTTGGAGGACATAAGGAAGACACAGAGATACATAGACAAGACCTACAGGGATATAGTACTGAAGTTCCACTTCTAGTCTGGCAGCATTCCTGTTGTCATGGTGGAGAGAGGTCACATGATAGGAGAGCATCACCCTGATGTGGTAGGAAGTGATCCTGTAGCTAGGACCTGTCCTCCAGGTAATGTAAAACCCTCTCCCACCGAGGAAGTTTCTCCAGGGCCATGTGCCCATGAGGGAAGTGTTAGGACAGCTGTTATAGTTGGTGATTCGATCATTAGGCATGTAGATAGCTGGGTGGCTGGTGGACGTAAGGATTGCCTGGTAACATGCCTGCCTGGTGCAAAGGTAGCAGACCTCACACGCAACCTAGACAAGGTCTTAGATAGTGCTGGGGCGGAGTCTGCTATCTTGGTTCATGTCTGTACCAATGACATAGGAAAATGTGGTAGGGAGGTTCTGGAGGCTAAATTTAGGCTTTTAGATAGGAAGTTGACATCCAGAACTTCCAAGGTAGCATTCTTCGAAATGCTTCCCATTCCACACGGGAAAAACAAAAGGCAGGCAGAGCTCCGGAGTCTCAATCCATGGATGAGACAATGGTGAAAGGATGAGGGTTTTGGATTTGTTAGCAACTAGGGAACATTCTGGGGAAAGGACAGGCTCTTCCAAAGGGATGGGCTTCACCTTAATCAGGATAGAACCAGGGTGCTGGCATTAACCTTTAAAAAGGAGAAAGAGCAGCTTTTAAACTAGATAATAGGGGAGAGACGACAGCCGCCCAAGAGCACATGGTTCGGAACAATGTATCCTTGAAGGATACTACCAAAAGAATGAAGTTGGGCAGATCAAGAAGAGGTTCCAATAAAGACAAAAGTAGCCCAAATGCCCTTGAGTACGGAGCAGACACAACTTAAAAGATTCCAAATTACCCCTGCCTACCAATAGCCAGATTAATATGAATAAAATACAGTCTCTAAAATGCTTGTATGCAAACGTTAGAAGTCTAAAAAATAAGATGGGAGAGTTAGAATATATAGTACTAAATGAGAGGATAGATATGATTGGTATCTCAAAGACATGTTGGAAGGAGGCAACCAGTGGGACACTGTGATACCTGGGTACAAACTATATCATAATGGTAGAGCTGATAAAATTGGTGGAGGGGTTGCGCTCTATGTTATAGAGGGCATTGAGTCACAAAGGATTAAAGTTTTGCAGGAAACAAAATTTGTTGTAGAATCTCTATGGATTGAAATTCCATGTAAAAAGGGGAAGGCGATGGCAGTGGGGGTGTACTATCTACCGCCTGGCCAAAATGAACAAATGGATGATGACATGCTCAAAGAAATCAGGGAAGCTAACAAAAGTTATAGCACAGTAATAATAATGGGTGATTTCAATTACCCCAGTATTGACTGGGTCAGTGTCACGGCAGGACATACTAGGGAGATAAAGTTTCTAGATGAAATAAATGACTGCTTCTTAGAGCAGCTGGTTCATGAACTAACCAGAGGGGAATCCATTTTGGACGTAGTCCTTAGTGGAACAAATGATCTGGTGCAAAAGATAAGGGTGTTGGGGCCACTAGGCAATAGTGATCATAGCACGATCGCATCTGATTTAATAAATGAAGGAAAGACGGTAAGGAAATCCACAGTACTACCTTTTAACTTTCAAAAGGGAGACTATGATAAAATGAGGAAAATAGTTAAGAAAAAACTAAAAGGAGCAATTGCAAAGGTTAGACTTACTTCAAGCTTGGGTGTTGTTTAAAAATACTATCTTGGAAGCCCAGACCAGTTGTATTCCACGCTTTAAGAAAAGTGGAAGAAAATCCAAAAAACTGCCAGTATGGTTTAAGGGTGAGGTCAGAGAGGCTGTTGTTGCCAAAAAAGCATCTTTCAGGAAATGGAAAAAGGAGACATATGACGAAAACTGGAAACACTGGCAAGTTAGATGCAAGGCATTGATAAGGCAGGCAAAGACAGAATTTGAGAAGAAGCTTGCTGTGGAAGCAAAAACGCTTAATAAAGACTTTTTCCAAGTACATTCGTAGCAAAAAACCTGTGAGAGTCAGTTGGACCATTAGATGATAGAGGAGTAAAAGGGGCACTAAGAGGGGACAAAGCCAAAGCGGAGAGACTGAATGAATTCTTTGCTTCGGTCTTTACTGAGGAAGACGTAGGAATGTTACCCATGACTGAATTGGTATTTAAAGGAGATGCTTAAAGGAGATTCTTCGGAAGAACTGAAAGAAATATTGATACATCGGGAAGATGTACTACAACTAACTGAAGAGTAGCAAATCACCTGGATCGGATGGTATACATCCAAGGATGTTGAAAGAACTGAAATCTGAGATTGCAGACCTGCTATTAGTAATCTGTGAACTATCATTAAAATCATCTGTAATACCTGAAGACTGGAGGATGGCCAATGTAATGCCAGTTTTTAGAAAGGGTTCCAGGGGTGATCCGGGAAACTACGGACCAATAAGCCTGACATCAGTACTGGGAAAAATGGTGGAAACCATCATAAAGAACAAAATTACTGAACATATAGGTAGTCATGGCTTAATGGGAGACAGCCAACATGGCTTTAGCCAAGGAAGGTCTTGTCTTACTAATCTGTTATGTTTTTTTTGAAGGTGTGAATAAACGGGTAGACAAAGGTGAGTCGGTTGATATAGTGTATCTGGACTTTCAGAAAGCCTTTGGCAAGGTCCCTCATGAGAGATTTTTGACAAAATTAAAAAGTCATGAGATAGGAGGCAGTGTATTATTGTGGATCAGGAACTGGTTAAAAGAAAGAAAGCAGAGGGTAGGGCTTAATGGCCAATTTTCTCAATGGAGAAAGGTGAATAGTGGAGTACCCCATGGATCTGTGCTGGGTCCACTGCTTTTTAACATATTCATAAATGACCTGGAAATGGGAATAAAGACTGTGGTTATCAAATTTGCAAATGACACAAAACTATTTAAAGTTGTTAAAACCCATGAGGATTGTGGAAAATTGCAAGACTGGGCATCCAAATGGCAGATGAAATTGAATGTGGACAAGTGCAAAGTTATACACCTAGGAAAGAAAAACCCAAATTATGGTTACATGATGCAAGGTTCCACATTAGGAACCACCATCCAGGAAAAAGATTTAGGTGTCATCGTGGATAACATGTTAAAACTCTCTGCCCAGTGTGCAGCGGCGGCCAAGAGAGCAAATAGAATGCTAAGTATCATAAGGAAGGGAATGGAAACTAAAACAAAGGATGTTATAATGCCTCTGTATCCTTCCATGGTGCGACTGCACCTTGAGTACTGTGTGCAATTCTGGTCGTCGTATCTTAAAAAGGATATAGCGTTATTAGAAAAAGGTACAAAGAAGAGCCACCAAAATGGTAAAGGGGATGGAAGGATACCCCTATGAAGAGAGGCTAAAAAGGTTAGGGCTCTTTAACCTGGAAAAGAGACGGCTGAGGGGAGATATGATAGAAGTCTATAAATTAATGAATGGAGTGGAACGGGTAAACATAGATCGATTGTTTATGTCATCAGAATATAGAAAGACTAGGGGACATGCAATGAAGCTTCAGTGTAACCTATTTAAGACTAATACGAGAAAATATTTTTTTACTCAACATGTAATCAAACTCTGGAATTTGTTACTGGAGGATGTAGTAAAAGCTATTAGTGTAGCTGGGTTTAAAAATGGTTTGGACAAGTTCCTGGTGGAAAGGTCCATAAACAATTTTTAAAAGAGACCCAGGATATCACTGCTTGCCCCAATACAAGCATTGTGGAACCTGTGTCTTTTGGGGAAACTGCTAGGTACTTATAACCTAGATTGGCCACTGTTGGAAACAGGATACTGGGCTTGATGGACCTTGGTCTGACCCAGTATGGCATATCTTATGTTCTTATGTCCCGCATGTGCACCCAGGTCCATGGGACAACATCGATGGTGACCGCCATGGACCCTAGAATCTGAAGATAGTTTCTTCTGCAAAGCAATCCCCAAGTGTGGAACTGTTGGAGCTGTGATGAGAGTTTTTGAAAATGCTCCTACATCAGAATAATCTTGCCCTGTTGGGTATTGAAACGGGTCCCGAGAAAGTCCACTGCTTGAGATGGACGCAGACGGCTCTTGGAATGATTGACAACCCATCCAAGGTTCTCTAGGAAGGCCATCACACTGGAAACAGTCTGGCGAGCCTCGGAGAAGGAGCTCACATGAATGAGTCAGTTGTCCAGATATGGGTGGACTCAAATGCCCTGCTTCTGCAAGGCTGCTGTGGCCACCACCATGACCTCTGAGAAGGTGCGTGGAGCCGAAGCCAGGACGAATGGCAGAGTGCAAAACTGAAAGTGCTGTCCGAGAACATCGAAGTGTAAGAAACACTGCTGATCTTTGCGGATGGGACTGTGGAAATACGCTTCCGCCAGGTCTAGAGAGGTGAGGAACTTTCCTTTCCGAACCACTTGAATAACTGACAATGCAAAATTACGGCACTCGAAGGGCCCGGTTGATCTCCTTGAGATCCAGAATAGGACGAAATGACCCGTCATTCTTGGGTACCATAAATTAAATGGAGTAGTGACCTGAACCCCTCTCAGAAGGAAGAACCGGCTGGATGGCCCGCAACAGGAGAAGACGGAGAGTGGTTTGTATGATGGCTCTTTTGGGGCAATGCGCAGGGCAAAACAAGGAAGGCATCTCAGATGGGGTGCAGACAGACAGACAATCAAGTACATAGCCATGACGGACAATGCTGAGGACGCATTGGTCTGAAGTTATTATAGCCCACTCCGGGGAATATAGCGCCAGCCGGCCGCCCACTGGCGGCATCCCGGAAGGTCTCCCGCCCCATCAGTGGGGGGAGTGAGAGGAACCGTAGAACGTAGCCAGGCCTGTGATCTCTGCTTTAGCCTCATCAGGGTGCTCTGGGCAAATGACTTGCCGGGCCGATAGCGCCGGGAGTCACAGAACCTGGACCACGAGCAGGGCAACTGATAGGTCTTCTGTCCCAAGCGGCGTGACGATGACCAAGACTGGTCTCCCGGTAGTCGCTGGGGCTTGACTTCTCCCAGGTCCTTGACCAGCTTGTCAAGGTCCTCACCAAAGAGCAGTTTGCCCTTAAAGGGGAGCTTGGCGAGGCATGCCTTCAAGGCTGCACTGGCCACCACTGCCAGAGCCAGGCCAGCGAAAGCCACCATCATGGCAGTCACTGAACACGCCGAGAGACAAAGCAGTTCATAAGAGGCATCCGCCAAGAAGGCTGTAACAGATTCCAAGCGGGCCAACGCCTGATCCTCGGGCAAGCACTGAATCCACCATAGGAGGGCACATACTGCCAGTCCTGCATAAACTGAGGCTTGGAGTGCCAGTGCCACAAGATCCTGCAATCTTGCTTTCCAGGTTTGTTTGTTTTTAATTTTTTTTATTTCAAAAGTTGATGAAAAAAACCCCAAACAAACCTGGAAAGCAAAATTGCAGGCTCGTGTGTCACAGGCATGCTTGTAAAGTCCTGATGGGTCCCGCCCCCTCTGATGATGTTTTTCACGTCAGAAGGGGGGGCAGAACCAGAAGGATTTACAAGCAGACAAAGGCTTGAAAATCCCGCAGTTTGGAGGTACTTTCTTTTTTTTTTTTTTTTTAGAACAAACGAGATAGCTCTTGGTCTGTGCCCCAGTGTCCTTGGATCTGAGACAGCGGTGGCGGCGTGTGTAGCGGATTCCGCTGCTGCCAAGAAGCGGCAACAGCTGGCCACTCAAATTTTTTTTTTAAACATTTGAAGGCAGAGTGAGGCGGCTGTTTTGGGGGCATTTTTTGCCGCCCCCAAAACTTTGCCTCGTGAGGCAGCTGCCTCAGCCTCATTTTAGAGCTGCCCCTTCCTTCGACCTTATGTTTTATGTTTGTTTTATTATACTTGATATACCGCCTTTCAAATAACAGCAAGGCAGTTTACAAAATTCCAATAATATTGAAATGGGCCATAGGCACCGAAAAGAAATTACGTCAATTAGACAGGAAAGTAGGAGTCAGAGACAAGTATACAAACAGGCACAAAGAACATGACTGATAGAAAGAAAGTACACAAGACTAGATCTGGGCAGTATGTAAATCAAATGCTTTGATAAAGAGATAGGTTTTTAGCTGAGTCTTAAAGGAGCGATAGTTTTGTTCCAGGCATAGTGAGGAGGGGAGGGAGTTCCATAGAGCGGGGCCCGTAAAGAAAAATGCAGAAGTGCGGGTAGATTGGAGGTGCGCATGTGAGGGAGAGGGGAGGTGAAGCCGGTTGATATGTATGGACCGGAGGGAACGAGTAGGAGTATGAAATTGTAGTAAATCAGAGAAGTACTGTGGGGTGTGAGTGTATATAGCCTGATGGACTAACATGAGAAGTTTGTAATGGATATGTTGAGCCAACGGGAGCCAGTGAAGATTAATAAGAAGGGGAGTGACGTGATCCCAAGGGGAGGAGTGAGAGATAAGACATGCGGCAGTGTTCTGTATGCACTGTAATCGAAATAGCTGGGATTTAGGGACACCGGAAAGGACAGAGTTACAAAAATCTAGATGAGAAATAACCAGAGACAAGATGAGAGTGGTGAGAGCCTGAGGTGTGAGGAAAGGACGGATGGCTCGAATTTGCCGAAGGAAGAAGAAAGAGGTCCACTGTGCACGTTGCATGGCTGACAGGAGAACCGAGTTCCTGCCAAAAAGGCCCACTACAGCTGTACCCACTGCACAGCTCTGCAAGAAAAATAGCAGTCGCACACAATGCACCGCTGACAGGAGAGCCGGAGAAACAGGTGGGGAGTGGAGGCAGCGGCTATTGCAAGGCAGTCCCGATTGCGTGAAGACTCCCGGCTGGAGACGCAGTAAACCGTGTTAGGGAGCTGGGAAGGGATGAAGGGGGTGGGGGGCGGAGCGTGAACTAACTGACATTTTCGGCAGGGCAGAAGGAAGAGAGCCGAGCACCACAGACCCTTCAGACCTCTGCTTTTTTTTTTTTTTTTTAAAGCTAAGCTAAGCTAGAGCTACTGAAGTCTCTCCCTGCTGACGGGCTGCAATGGTCCTCGTGAACAGGAGGGAAGCTCTACTGGTCTTCCTGACCAGGAGCTACTACTACTACTATTACTACTGAGCATTTATATAGCGCTACCAGACGCGCGCAGCGCTGTACAGATATACATGCAGAGACAGTCCCTGCCTGTCAGAGCTTACAATCTAGTCAAGACAAAACATGGAACAAAAGTCAATTTAGGGCAAACAAACATGGAGCCAAAGTCTATTCATGGCAACACAAATAAGGGACAAACACACATGGGGCAAAGGTCTATTCATGGCAAAACAATTAAGGCACTTTTAATTTTGTCAAGACAAAAGTCGGGGCAAGACAAAGGACAGGAGTCAGGATCTGAAAGCTACAGTGAAGAGGTGGGTCTTCAACCTGGATATGAAGAGGGCCAGGGAGGGGCCCTGACATACAAAGACAGGTAGGTTGTTTCAGGCGTAAGGTGCAGCAAGGTGAAAGGAGCGAAGTCTGGAGTTAGGGGTGCGAATGAAGGGCCTAGATAGGAGTAGTTTGTCAGAAGAGTGAAGTTTCCGAGAGGGGTTGTAAGGAGAGATAAGAGATGAAAGGTAATGAGGGGCCATGGAGTGAATGCTTTTATAGGTCAGGAGGAGAAGTTTGAACTGGATGCAGAAACAGATAGAGAGCCAGTGAAGCAATCTGAGGAGAGGAGTAATGTGGGCATGGTGAGGCTGGCGGAAGATTAGTCGAGTAGCAGAATTTTGAATAGATTGAAGGGGAAGAAGGCGGCTCACAGGGAGACCAGCGAGGAGTAGGTTGCAGTAGTCGAGATGAGAGGAGATCAAGGAGTGGACAAGCGTTTAGTAGTGTGTTCAGAAAGGAAGGAGCAGATTTTGCTAATGTTGTAGAGAAAGAAACGACAGGTCTTAGCTACGAGCTAGATATGTGTGGAGAAGGAGAGAGAGGAGTCAAAGACAACCCCCAGATTGCAGGCTGAGGGAACAGGAAGGATCGTAGAGCCACCCACGGAGACAGAGAAAGGAGGGAGAGGAGGGGAGGGGAGGTTTTTGGGGGGGGGGGGGGAAAAGACAAGGAGTTCAGTCTTGAACATGTTCAATTTCAAGCGGCGGCGAAACATCCAGGCAGCGATGTCAGAGAGGCAGGCAGAGATTTTGGTCTGGATTGCTGGAGAGATATTAGGCGTGGAGAGGTAGATTTGGGAGTCATCGCCATAGAGATGGTACTGAAAACCATGGGAGGAGATAAGTGCACCAAGGGATTGGGTATAGAGAGAGAAAAGGAGCGGATCCAAGACGAATCCCTGGGGTACTCCAACTGGGAGCGGAGTAGGAGAGGAGGAGGAGCCATCAGAGTATACACTGAAGGAGCGGTGGGAGAGGTAGGAGGAGAACCAATAGTACAGAGCCGCTAAAACCAAGCAAGGACAGGGTATCAAGGAGAAGGTTGTGGTCAACAGTGTCAAAAGCAGCAGAGAGGTCGAGAAGGATGAGAACAGAATAGAGGCCCTTAGATTTAGCCAGGAACAAGTCACTGGAGACTTTGGTAAGAGCTGTTTCAGTGGAGTGTAGGGGACGGAAGCCGGATTGTAGGGGTCCAGGAGGGCCTGAGAGGAGAGGAAGTTGAGGCAGTGGCGATGGACTGCCTGTTCGAGTAGTTTAGATATGAAGGGAAGGAGGGAGATGGGTCGATAGTTGGAAGGACAGGTGGAATCAAGTGAGGGTTGCTTGAGGAGAGGTGTGATCACAGCATGTTTGAAGTCAGTGGGGACAATTGCAGTGGAGAGTGAGAGGTTGAGAATAAGAGAGATGGAAGGGACAACGGAGGGGGAGATGGGGCTTAGACGATGGGTGGGGATAGGTGTAAGGACACTGTATAGCTAGGGGGCCTATAGACTCTACAATAGGGTCAGAGGAACAGGTGGTGGGTTTGGAGGAAGAAAGAAGGAGTGTGGTTTCCTCTTCAGAGATCGCAGGGAAGGAGGAGAGGGTAGCAGAGGTTGTAGGGAGGGGGGAGGAGTTGGAGAGGAGGGGAGGTAGAAGAGGAAGTGGGGAATTGGAGGGTAATATTGTGGATTTTGTCATGGAAGTAGTTGGCCAGGGTTTGGGCAGAAAGGGAGGGTGGGACCAGGGGCAGGGGCACCTTGAGGAGAGAACCGAGGGTGTTGAAGAGACGGCAGGGATCCGAGGCAAGAGAGTTCGTCAGATGGATGTAGTATTCTTGTTTGGCAAGTGCTATGGCTGACTGGAAGGAGCCAAGCATGAATCTGAAGTGTAGAAAGTCTTCTGGGGAACGGGATTTGATCCAAGCACGTTCAGCGGAACGGGCACAGGTACGTAAATAGCGGGTATTGGATGAAAGCCAGGGCTGGGGTGCTGAATGTCTCACAGGACGTGGGGTGGGTGGGGCAAGAGTATCCAGAGCCGAGGAGAGTGCAGCATTATAGGAGGTTACTGCATCGTTGACGGACTTGGAGGACATGATGGAGAAATGGAGGAGGAGAGAGTCAAGGGATCAATATTATGAAGGTTTCTAAAGAGGATGGAGGAGATAGGGTGAGATTGAGACAGCAGGATCTAAATATTAAAGCTTAAAAGGTGGTGGTCAGATAAGGGAAGGATTGAGTTACGGAAGTTTGAGGGGGAGGAATTAGAGAAGAGTATCATGTCAAGGCAGTGGCCGTGCTGGTGGGTGGGGGCAATGGAACAGAGTTGGAGGTGAAACGAGGAGGTAAAGGCGAGGAGGTTTAACGCAAGGGGATCGGAGGGGTTATCGACATGGATGTTAAAGTCCCCAAGAATGAGAGTGGGGGAGGAGGAATCCAGAAAAACGGAAAGCCAGGAGTCGAAGTTGGAAAGGAAGATGGAAGCAGACTTGTTGGGTGGGCGATAGATAACAGCTACTCGGAGGGGAAGTGGTGAGAAGTGGCAAATGGAGTGGACTTCAAAAGAGAGAAAAGAGTGGGACTGAGGCAGCAGGAGGGGTTGGAAGTGGCAAGAGGGAGACAATAGAAGCCCCACACCACCACCGCGGCCAGTGGAGCGAGGTGTATGGGAGAACTGATAGCCCCCGTGACAGAGAGCAGCAATAGATACGGTATCCTCTGGGAGGAGCCAGGTCTCAGTTAGGGTGAGAAGATGTAGGGTGTTAGAGGTAAAGAGATCATGAGTAAAAGCAAGTTTATTGGAGACCGATTGTGCGTTCCATAAGGCACATGAGAACGGGAGAGTGGAAGGGGAGAGGAGAGGGATATGGATGAAATTGGAAAGTTATGTGAGGATTTCTTTCCAGAGTAAGACAGAGGTCTAGGGGAGCTGTTCCGAGAGGATTTCATTCCAGAGTAAGACAGAGATCTAAAGGGGCCAGAGTAAGGAGCTCAAGAGCTGCACAGGGAAGTCCAGAGGAGCACCTCCTGTAGGCCCTGGAGACATCCAGCCAAAATGGGATTCCCAAATAGGAAAACCGTCAGGAGAAGAAAAGGAAAAACTACCATCATCTGTTGGAGACAGAGAAATACTGAAGGCGACCCCTAGGGGTATGGCTATATATCTACCAGGGCTCGGCCAATCAAGCTTCTGGTATCTTTCTCCATCTCAAACATCTGCTGGCAGCGGGACTTAACCCACTTGTCTGGACTGGTCTAGCAGGATGATTTGGAAATTAAGATTGATATGGGCTGCACTTCAACTCCTTCATAGTGTGAAATCAAGAAGAAACAAGACAATTGAAATTTCCATGAAAAACACTGAGAAACTTCATGACCATTCTATGTTGGCTGCTGTAAGAAGGCAGCCTTACTTCTACTGTAAAATAACTAACCTATGAAGGGCAACAGGGCCATCCAATCGGTCTGCAATCATAACAGAATAGACAGTGGAATCTGAAAAGGAACTACTCCAAGAAATTACACAAACTTGTATTTGTTGTGTTTCTATAGCAAAAAGGGAAAAAATTATATGAATTGACTAATTTATCAACATCAGACCTCCAACCTCTCTGTTAAGAATACACATTCCTTCACAGAAAACCTGGTCTTATTTACAGGTAAAAGTATGTTCAGGGATCAGTAATGAACATCCCTTCATCCACACTGTCAGGGTATAATTAGGTTGGGAGAGGAATGTTACACATACAAATTACATTTTCAGATTTACACATTTTCCTTTAAATATTTATCCACACTACAAGTGAGCACAAATACCACAAGTACTTTGTACCCACAACAATGACCAAAGCAAAACTGCATGATTTTCCTGGGAGAGAAGGGTGAAAGCAACGTTCCCTCTAA
The DNA here is from genome assembly GCA_033557465.1 of Ichthyophis bannanicus. Classification (NCBI taxonomy): domain Eukaryota; kingdom Metazoa; phylum Chordata; class Amphibia; order Gymnophiona; family Ichthyophiidae; genus Ichthyophis; species Ichthyophis bannanicus. Next base: position 178,407,222 of record CM066044.1, read on the forward strand.
TTTTCTGTAGGCTGTGTGCGCATAAAATATCAGCTGTGCAGCTTTTGAAGGAAGGTTACATTTTTGTGCGCCACATAACGACACTCTGAGTGATATACTTTACAATTTGACTACACCTCAGAATACAGTAGGTACACCATATTGATTGCACTAGAAAATATTGTAGAACTTGTGAAAACCGTAAATACACAACTTTTAAATTTTAAGATGTCTGTTGTTTTCTATCAGAATCAGAACCGTAATTTTTGTGCGCTCTGTTGTAAAGTATGTGCGCTTGCTCGGCGAGGTGTGTGCGCGCGCACAGCTTAGAGGGAACAGTGGGTGAAAGGCAAGCATCTTAGCACCCCACTCTGCCAAAGCATGCCAAAGAGGACTTCAAGTGTGACCAGGTGGCTCACACTACAGTCCTGAGGTGCAGGGCACTTGGTCTTGAATCTTCTATCTGCCAAAATGAATTGCATTTAGACTGTGCAGAGTATAAATGTGGTATAATAAAAATAAAATAGCAGGGGATTGGACATGCAGCGTGGAAGTGACACCTGCCACTACTGGAGTTTATGTTTATTTATCATTTGATATACCGCCCCCCCCCCATTACACCAGGGTGGAGTGACCCCCCCCCCCCCGACAGTCCAAGGAGCAGCACAAAGAATAAGTTTTATAAGAGGCCTCTCTCCAGCCCTTCTGGCTGGCAAGGACACATATCCGTTGGAGCATGCTATCTAGGGTAGAGGGAGCGGAGTATTTAAAAAAAGAAATAAAAGTGTCCACCTGCATACTCTTTTCATATATTTCAAAGTATGAAGAGGTACAAAATTTAACTTTTGGCTTTCAGGCAAGAACTAAATGTTTGAACTCTTGCAGCAGCTAGTAGAGAGGGAAAACAATGTTTGAGAAATGAAATGTGTCTTGTGAGAATAGTGTTGAGGTTAAAACCTAGTGATGAGAGATTGTGCTCTATTCACTTCTTCATCTTCTATCACCCAAAGACTGGGCTTTTCTGTATTATAATCCTCACCTTACTTTTATTCCAAAAGAAAAATATATATTAAGAATTGTAAACATTTTCTTTTCTGGAATGGAGACACTGGTTCCTGGAATTCGCAGTATTCTAAAAATGTCCTCCCCCACAATGGAAATGATTCCACTCAATGAGGGTAGGTAGAACAATGCATGGACTTTTAGTCACATTAACTCAAATAAAATACTTTTTACCTGTATAAATTGCTTTTGAGAATTGTTATCCTATGGCATCTTTGCAAATAAGGCAAGGCCGTGGGGCCATAGAGTCTTACATAGACTAGCACTATTAGAGTGACATCTGGGAATGTGTTTCCTTCTGAAACAGTATTTAACGGCACCCTGGTACGACATTTGGAGTAACTCTTCACTCAATGGGTCTCATTCAAAAAGGACTCTCAATTCGCTAGCAATGGAAAACAGTTTTATTGACTAAGGTTGGAAGAGGGCAATTTGAAAACCAAGTATTGCAGATAAAATGCTTTTTGCCCATATAAATTTGATGTTTGATGACTGCCCATGCTCAGTGCAGATGAAGGGATGCACAGGGATCAAAAACGCATGTCCAAGTTATCATGAGAGGATAGCCCTGATTTCTAACTTAAGGCACAACAGAAACAAAGCAAAACAACCCTCTATTCTCCAAGTCGTTACTTGGTCTTCTGTTTCTTTGTGGGGCGTGCGCTTGTATCACAGTCAGCAGATGCCTTCACTGGTTCCAATCCGAGGGTCTCCAGCAGCGATGGGCAAAGCTTCTGTGCTACTACAAAGGCCCAAAGACACATCTCAACACGATGAGGAGTCCACCCTGCCTCAGGGTCAACTGGAACAAAACCCAGAGAAAGAAGCACCATTAACCAACACCACACAGAGAAAAACTAAATCAGCCTTCTGTCACATCCACCCCAACTATTGCTTCAGTTCTTTTGTTTCTTGGCAGTTTCTCTCTTCTGATTCTTTGAGTTTGCAGCTCTGCTAAATCATACCATCCTAACTGCTTCCAGCAACTCATTCTAGAGTCTAGGGCCAGAAAAAGAAAATCTGTTCCAAGATTAGTTTACCGAAACATCGGGGAAAAGATAGACAATGGAGGAGCCCCCGATCTTGAGATCTTAGAAACCTAGAAAAATGAGGACAGAAAAAGACCACATGTCCTATCTAGTCTGTCTTTCCATATCAACGACTACAACAGTCCCCTTTTCCTTTAGAGAACATAAGAACATAAGATATGCCATACTGGGTCAGATCAAGGTCCATCAAGCCCAGTATCCTGTTTCCAACAGTGGCCAATCTAGGTTATATGAACCTAGCAATTTCCCCAAAAGACACAGGTTCCGCAATGCTTGTAATGGGTCAAGCATTGATATCCTGGGTCCCTTCTTAATAATGGTTTATGGACCTTTCCTCCAGGAACTTGTCAAAACCTTTTTTTAAACCCAGCTACACTAACAGCCTTTACTACATCCTCCAGTAACAAATTCCAGAGTTTGATTACACGTTGAGTGAAAAAATATTTTCTTTTATTAGTCTTAAATAGTTTACCCTGTAGCTTCATTGCATGTCCCCTAGTCTTTCTATATTCCGATAACGTAAACAATCGATCTACGTTTACCCGTTTCACTCCATTATATCATGAAACATAGAAACATGGCAGCAGAAAAAGACCACATGGCCTATCTAGTCTAAGATCCTAAACTTAGTGACCGCAAAAATAGCAGCACCATCTTGAACCAAATCCGTCAAAGCACAGGCAGCCAATGCAAAGGAGTAATATGATCATGTAATCCTAACCCACAGATCAGTGTACCACCATATTCTGAACTGCCTGCAAAGGTCTAATCTGCAGAGCTGTATGATCACACAAAAGGCAATTGCAATAATCAATAGAGGATAATACCAAGGACTGAAGCACTGTCCTCAACTCAGAAGGTGCCAGGTAATCTTTTAGCCTTCTAAATAAGCACAACTAAAAAATGCCTTATTAACTATCTTCTTAGGGAGCTCTTATTTCATTCTATCTAGGATAACACCTAGACAGCAGACTTCCTCTGAAACGGTGATGGTCTACCTTTCAATCATATCAATAAAGATGACCTCTCTTAGACAAAATGTTTGACTGATAGTCTGTCTGCTCTGCAAACATTACAGATTCCATAGCAATCTTTGCAAAAGCAGGAATTTTAACAGAAACTGAAAACTGAAGGTGCACCTAGGCAAGATGTAGAGGGAAAAGGGGGCTGACCTTCCTTCCTCCTCCCATCTCCTAGTAGTGCCCCTTCACCTCCAATCCTCTGTGCTGGCCCTGCAGCAGCAATTTGGATAAAAATGTCAGCACGGAGCTTACCAGTCCTTGGACACAAATAGGTCCTTTGGTGCACTGGACTCTCCTGCATGGGTTTCCCCATTTCCATGAAACCCCATGCGAGAGACGGGGCACCTACACAGCCTGTCAGCATGGCTAGGGCCCACATGGAATTGTTTTTTCCCAAATTGATGCTGCGGGGCTGACACAGATGCGCAGATATCTACAGGTCACATGGCAGGCCTGGATGGAATACTGCTCCAGTACCAGTCAAAACCTGACACTGGAGGCAGAGGCTGATATCTAAAACCAGACCTGAATGTTCATCTTGATGTGATGACTGAATTCCAACAAAGGATGTTCAAAAAACTTAGCCTTCCATCATCGAGTGCACCCTTACCTTTATTCAGTTTCCTGACGCAGTCAAGGATTTTGTTGAGGTAGAAACTGTAATGCTTGAGGGTGTACTGTATAGGGTTTAGGTCAGCAACAGACTCCACTGCCTCATCAGCCATAAATGCTATCTCCTCTGGGGCTCCTGCTGCCAATACAGCTGTAACAGGGCAACAGAAGGCACAGAGAGAGCAGAGGAGCAATGAGAAAGACTAACAAGAGGAGAGAACAAAGAATGAGGAAGAGTCACAGAGAGGAAAATAGGGAAAGATGACATGGCAATGATGGGTTCAGAAACACCACACTGCGTTTCTTAAATATTTTCCCTTCTACTTCCAAAGTCATAGGACAAAAATGGATGAATTTACCAATTGCTCATGGCAACGTCAATGTCAATGTGCTCTCTCTTTCCTTCATCTACCTTCTTGTTCTACCCCTTTCCAACTCATGTAATACAGCTAAAATCTTGGCATCAGTCACTGAATTAGCCCCTGCAGCCTCACACTACATAAAGCAACTATAAAACCAGAAGAGAGCAGGTGTGCTATTCAAAATCCAAATGTACGATCACATTCACAGCTGTGCACAAAGGCACCAACACACACACATCTGAATGCACTCAACAGTATTTAACAGGCAGGCCACACAATTACCAGGATCGTCGGTTTCCTGAGATTCCGTGATGACAGAAGGGCCACAAAATCTTCCCTTTCCACTGAATTGTTCAGTTCCCACAGAATCATCACGAGAGACTGGAGACTAGACTGGGGATTGGACTGGGGCAGGAGGCAGCAGCAAGTGACTTGTGGCATGTTTTGATTATCCCCACGCTGATCAGGCAGCAAGGGGGAAAAAAAAGAAGTAGCACTGTGTTCACTTCATTCCCCCCTCCCCTTGTGAATGGGCGTGGAGACGAAGGTCAGGGGATGTGGGAGGGAGGAGTCAGTGGAGGGATTAGTGGAGCTGTAGGCTCTTTATGGGAGGAAGTAGGAGAATAACAGAGTGAATCAAAATTGGTACAAGAGGAGAGAAAGAAATTAGGATGTGGGTAAGGGGATTGGATGGAATGTGGAAAGATGGAAAGAGAGTGACAGGACTGGTGTGTGGGGGGAGATAGTGAGTGAGGGGAACAGAGGTTGTAGAGGGGATTGTTCCTCACTCCTGATCCAGAATCCCCTTCCTCCTCAATCTCTCCCCCTTCCTTCTCTTTCAGTCCCCTCCTCAGCTTCCTGAAATAGACCACATGAGTGCCGCAAGATCTACCGCAGAAAACCAGGGACCGTGATCATAACCTAGTTATTTAATAACTGCTATAGTTATTTTATTTAGTTATTTTATTTATTGTTATTTTTATACTGCTCCTTTCCAAGATCGGGGCAGTTTACAAAGGAACAACATTTCTTACATTGAACACGGTTTAACAGGTTTAATTATGTACAAAGTAGGATTGTTACTAAGGGAATCATCTTACAAAACTATGTACAATTGTAGTAACCATCTTATGATACAGAGATCATCTTACAGAACTATGTACAATTACAGTGGTCTGCATTGTTTACAGTTGGTGTGGTGAGGGTGTCATTGAGTGGGTGGTGTTTGTGTTGGTTCGTGGAGCAAGCCATTATCTTCTTTATGTTCACCGAAGTGTTGGGTGAATAGTAAGGTTTTTAGTTCTTTTCTGAACATTTTGATGTCTTGGGTTGCACGTAAATATTTTGGGAGGTTATTCGGGTGCAGTTAGTGAAAATGCTCTGTTACTTGTAACTTGCTTGGTTTTGTGGTAGGTGGGTGGGAACGCTAAGGTGTTCTGGGAGTGTGTTCTTGTTGCTCTAGTGCTGGTTGATTGGGTTATTAGTGCACATATTCATACACAATCATGACAATTATGTCCACATTTCTACTTCTTTCCCCTCTCTCTCGCTCCCTCTTTAAGCAGCTCTCATTTCCTGTAATCAGTAGTATATTTCTTTCTTACTGCCCTTTGTAGCTACCCCTTTCTCCCTTCTTTTGTCCCCCACCTGATGCTGTGGCTGGTCCAATAGCCTTTAGCTGGCTTAGCTCAGTGATGGCAGCTTCCACATCTGGGAGGAGCTTGAATGCTCTCTTGGTGCAGCTCTCCACAGTCTCACTGGAATTCACAGCTACCATCTGTTGCAGGCGTGGTCTGAATTTCCCTCTCTATAGGGGACACCCAGGAGATTGTTACAGTATGACAAGCCTCATCCTTCATCTCTGAGATTAGGGCTGCAACATCCAAGGAATTTAACACAACTGCAAAAATAAGGAGATGCCCTACTGGGATTGAGCCTAATTGAAGGAATATTTAGAGCTGGAGATTAGAAGTTTTAAAAATCAACAAAAGTCACACCCACATCAGAACCTCCCCCCCTCCCCCCCCCCCCAATTACTAAACCTGCAAAATTCTGGGATGCCCTGACCACTCTTTTTTTCCATCTGATTCACTGGCCTCTGAGGTTCCACCAGGACACTTACTGTCAGCTTCCAGTCCATCAGTTTCACTAACTCATCCCTGGTTAAGTATTTCTCTTTTCGTCCCATGACTGTAGTTGGCAGCTCCTCCTGGTACCTGCAATAAGAATTCACAGCAGGGAGAGACTTAGTATATGCTTATGATGGGAACCCCCTTCTGCCTAATCCTCAGGCATGGAAGTCCAAGGCCCATAATCTCACACTGCTACAGTTCTGAACGGAGCTGACAGAATATTACTGAAAGGGGATCATACAGTTTAGGATGACTCCTGTGAGAAGGCTCACAATGCTCAGTGAACTACTACACATCTACTTCCTACAGTCAGAAAACGATGTTCACCATTTATCCAGAGCTAGAAGCTTTTTTTGCTTTTCTCCTTTAGCTTTGATCACATCCCAGTAGATATCAAGAACTGCTCTCCAGACTGCAGGGTCTTCACAAGCATAAAGCCCCCCACTTAAAGGCATCTTCCAGAACTCTAAAGGACACCAGGAATCACAGTCTCCTATATGAAAGGGAGAGAGAGAGAGAGAGAGAGACTTTAATATGACACCTCTTCTGCTGGGCGCACACAGTCAAGGCAATGCAGAATGCTTGGTACTTTATGAAGATTGCAATACATACACGTTTCAGGACATGAGTTCTCTAGCACTCATATGCATTACTCTCCTCAACATTCAAAAGAGCACAACATTTCTTCCTCCCCTCCTCCCTGGCCATTTTCTCCTGTTACTTTAATCTTCCAAATCAATCAGAAGCAGCTTTGATTGAGCTATAGCATCATGAGTTTTCATTCACAACTAGCTGGAGGTATTGTGCTGTTTAAAGTTCCCTTCTCTCTACTTAGCTCAGAATTCCTAGTGCCAAGCATTGGATAGGGACCATAGACTGCATGTTCCGCTGGCTCCTGTAGGTACACATACCAAGTCTGGCCACTAAACAACACTGTTGTGCAATGGCCAAGAGTCCCTTCTGCAGGGGTGGGGGCTGTGAACATCATATCTGCAGTTTCCTCAGTCAGCCAGAGGAGCAAAGGCTAGGCTTGGGCATGAATTCGGTGTACAGCATTAGCAATGAGTCAATGGGTGAAACATTCACATTATGCAAACACACACCATGCTCTGCCCTAGAGGTACAAATTAAAAGCTAGTCAAGAGAAGGGTAATTTTATAAAGGCATTTGTGTACACATATAATAGTACATGTGTGTAAAATGCCTTAGACCACCCCACACAAGAACGTGCATACTTGTCCATGACTTTGGTGTAAGCATATTCAGGGGTGGGCTTTGAGTGGAGAAGGGTGAAATAGCAATTTACACACCTATTTTATAAAATATGTAGAATCACACGTTCTGTACACTTGTACATTTACACCAGCTCTTGAGCTGATGCAACTGTATGTGGATTCACTTTATCCATGACTCCTGCAGGATTTGGGCTAGTATTTTATGAAAAGATATGGGCACCTGTTTTGGGAGTTTATTATTCCTCTCTGCTCCACTAGAAGCTATTCAGCCCTCTATGGAAGGACAGGTGGTCAGGCAGGACTTGTTAAGGGGGAAGTGGAGGAGTAGCCTAGTGGTTAGAGCACTGGTTTGGCAAGAAAGCTCAGGAGCTACTGGATCACCAGGAGTCAGCATTAACTCAAAGGCAACACCTTGCATTGCAAGATGTTTTCTTATTTTTGTAAAATTTGATGTATTGTATTACATATGTATATACATATTTTAAGATATGCTTTCTATACTGTATATTTTATGTAAAAATATTTTTGCACTTTATGTAAAACACTTTGGGAAGAATGTTTGGGAAGAACGTGAAATGGAAACTGAAGAATAGGTCAACACAGAATACAGTGCTGAGAACAAAAATGTGTGCAAACCACCTTAAGCAGCTTTACATTTAGCACAATTTACACGCAAAACATTAGATCCTGGTTTAAACCCCGATAAGATAACCTGCTGAACAAATAACACAGACCAACCATATACAGTATAGTTTGATTATTAATTCAGCAAAACGTTTCAACAAGTATCCTTGTGTGAAAAAAAATATATGAACTCATTATTGTAACTGGTGGAACCTTCCTAAGTACCAGATCCTTAATAACTCCCCCACCCCATTATCCTTAGCTTATTTTGCATTAACTCAGGCATTCTCAACACAGTCCTTGGAGCGCACTTAGCCAGTTTGGTTGTCAGGATAACCACAGTGAATATGCACGAGATACATTTGCACCTAATTAACGCACCACATTGAAATCTCTCTCTTCACTTTTACTAAAGATGTCCTGAAAAACAAACTGGCTATGTGTATCCAGAGGATTGGCTGAGAGTCTCTGCATTAATCAAGGGGTTCTCAACCCAGTACTTGCTTTTCTTTTACAGGAGTTAGGGCACATGGAATCCTCAGAGCGCAACCTACCTCACTCGCCTGCTTCTCCAAGCCACGCCCATTACGTCAAGGTTTGGGTCTTGCATCTGTTCCAGAAAGCAGTGCGAACCTTATAACAAGCCTCGTTTTCGAAAACAATATCCACTATAATCATTGGACGATCAACCACCAAAAGAATGGGCGTGTTATTCAGAGAGAGGCTAGGAAACACTGCTCCTCCTCCTGTGACAAGGACTATAAACAATACGGCGTTTTCAGTTCTACATCTCGGAACTTCCGCTGACGGAATTGTGTTTGTGGGTATAATCAGAGTGCGAGGAGGGGTTGTGTGAGCCTGGATCCCTCGCGCTCTAGAGGGAGTTGAAATTGCTGCGGCCTAGCTGGACGGGGCCGTCCACGAGCTTCTCCAGGCCTGGCATGAAGGGGAAAGAGGAAAAGGAGAGTGGGGGAGGCGGGAGTCCGGAGAAGAGCACTAGCGCTCAGGAGTTAAAGGAGCAGGGAAACAGACTCTTCGTCACCCGCAAGTACCAGGAGGCGGTGGCCTGTTACACCAAAGCCATAGTGAGTACCGGGGAGCAGCCACGGCCAGGTCCATTTCCTGTAGCTGCTGTAGTACTGCCGGATCATTCAATGATCCTCTTCCCCGATGGATAAGACATTTTTTAATGTATTTGTTGAATTCCGATGCTGATTCTGTCCCTATTGCCTCTTTATGTCAGGCAATTCTATACGTCTATTGCCATTTCTGTTTAAAAAAAACCCACTTTCTTATGTTACTCCTGATTCTTTCCTCATTCAACCTCAAACCACCATCCATTATTTTAAAAGTTGTTTTCTAATGGATTTTTACCTATCATTTTTGCTCCTCTCCAGGATCCATATATTTAGATTCAAAGGATGTCCTCGACCTAGGGTTTTCTTTCTAATACTTCGTTTTATACTGTTGCCTGTACTGTCTGTACCTCTATAAGGATGTGACTTATGGAACTGGATACAATACTCCAGATAGGCTCTCGCCAGTGGTTGGTGCAAAGATACAGTCGCCTCTTTTTGTTTTATCTTTTCTAATTTATTACATTTAGCGATTGCCCCATCTTCCAGAACCCAAGGTGAGGAAGATCAAAATACAATTGACAGCTTCATAAAACATACAAAATGCAGCACTTTAGCTTTCTGTAGTTTCTTATCATGGCCATATTACAGTTTGGGCACTTTCAAAATCATCAGATATAATCATTTCTAGACCATTAATTTTTGGGTACAAACTTAAGAGCTCTGTTTACTAAAGCACTTACTGTGTTTTTCTGAGTAAAAATTAATGCATGGTAAGTGCAAACGTCACATGGTAACTATCAAGGGCATGCTCAGCATGTTCCCTGCTGTTACCACACTGAAAAGTCCCTTAACACAGGTGCACTCCACACCACCTTTTGAGGTGGATCTTAAATGCATCTGTGCTAATTACAGCATTGACAGCACATGGTAAGTATCATGCACTAACTACAGCATGCAGTCCATGCCCATAACCTGCCCATTCCATGATCTGTTGCGTGATGAGCAATTAACGTAAGAATTATTATTATTAAAAAAGACTTATAAAGCACCGCAACATACGAAGTGCTGTACAAACATAGAATTAGCATGCAGTAACTGTCATGCCAGTGTAGTAACAGGTACCACTTGCTGAAACCTGCATTAACAGCTTAGTGCACTTTAGTAAAAGGGTCCCTTAGACTGTCAGCCCTCTGGGGATATGAATGTAATAACCTTGAACTACTGTTAGAAAGGCATGAGCTAAATACAAATGTTGTTAGTACTCGCCATATCATATAGTGCTTCTTTGAGTTTCTGCAACCCAAAGCGCATTACATTGAATCTTGGTTGCTGCCTTCTTGACTACTTCTCAGATTTTCTTTTTTTTATTTATATTCGCCCAGATATTTTCCATTGACTTTGTCTGTTATCCATGTTTCAGATCCTGATATCATTTAAATGTAAACCGCTCTGATCTAAAATAGAGCGGTATAGAAGAACTGTTAAATAAATAAATTAAATAAATTTGCAAACAAACAGAAACAAAACCCTTTTTAGTGCATTTCCCGTGTCCCTTTTGGAAAAGCTAAGAGTTCTATTGTCTGATAGCTCCCATGAAGTTGCAGCTGATTGACATGAAAGTTTCATTTCCTAGGATAAAGCATTTAGGGGATAATTCTATAAGGAGGCACCTAATTTTAAGCACTAACAATGCATGTAAATGCTGGTATTATAGCCATTTACATCTGTAAGTGATCTCTTATGAAATACTGCCCAGCATAAAAGTATGCGTGTTAATTATGCTTCCACTGTGTGTGTGCCCAGGGGTGGAGTTTAGTGGATCATGGGTGGTGCAAGTCAGTATGCACATTGATTGTAAAATATAATTTAAACATGTACTTGCAAAAGCGATTTGCCTTAATTTGACATTCTCTGCCACTTTCATTTTAGTATTTTATAAAGACAAGTAGGTTTACTTGCTTTTATAAAATAGGCATAATTTAGGCACATTAAAATGTGCTTTAACTAGGCACCCTGTTATAAAATTACCCTCTTAAAGTCGTGTGAACTGCCATCAGCCAAGAATTAAATATTTAATTCAGGGCGGCGGCGGTGTGATTCCATTGACCGGTGGCTGACACGCTGAGGTGTGCAGTGGGACAGCATGCATTTTCTGTAGCCGATATGGGCAGAAGGAAACGCAAGCAGGCTGGCTTACCTTCGGAGCCAGCCTGCTCCAGCATCGCTGCTCAACGGACTCTCCAGATGTGCGGCTTTCCTGGGTCGACGGAGCAAGCAGCGTCTTCGGCGGGTCCTGAGGGCTCTCAGGACCTGAGCACATCCGGGGTTTTTCTTTCCCCGGAGCAGCGGGCCCCCCCGCCTTGTCCCGGAAGCGTAAACCTGGGCAGTAGTGAGGCGCTTGCCGGTGTGACAACTAGTATGCCGAGGCAGGCTGCCGCGAAGGGTTTCTCTGTCGGTGGGAGCGCTCCGAGTGGACCCCCTGGAACAATTGGCGTTTTGGAGAGGAGTGCATCTGCTATATTCCAGGAGATTGTGTCCCCAATTGTCCAGTCTGGTGTTGGCGGTTTGGTGAGACCTGCAGTGGTGACTCTTGAGGTGCTGTGGGATGCTATAGCAGCAATGAATTCCTCTCTACGAACTATTACTGCTTCGTTGTCTGCGGATGTTGTAAGTTTAAAAACTGATTTTCAAGGAGTTGGTCAAGTCCAAAAGGAACAGGAGGGTAGTTTGGCACAGCTCCGTTTAGATCTGGAGAAGCTTCAGGAACTGAACCTGGCCCACATGAAAAACTGGAATATACAGACTAGGAGGATGGAGTACCTAGAAAACCAGGTCCGGAAGAACAATTTGAGACTGGTAAATTTTCCTAGGTCTCCTGTGATTTCTCCCTTGGAAATGGTGCGTAAGTACTTCCAGGAGGTTTTGAAAATCTCCAGGGAGGACCTTCCTCCGTTGACAAGAGTCCAGTATCTGTCTGTGGGTAGGGGGGTTCAGGAAGTTAATGCTGTCTCTATTGGGGCTACGGGAGACCTTACAGGTTTTCTTGAGAGCTCTTTAGAGGTTATTACTGGGCGTACTACACTTCTTATTACATTGGCACTTGAGACTGATAAGGCTTTGATTCTACGATTGTATTTTCGGAACTTCAGAGAACAGTTTCTGGGTTCTTTTGTACGTATTTTTCCTGACTTAGCTAGAGGTACCCAGCTGAGACGAAAATAATTCTTAAGGTATAAACCTAGGGTTCTTTGTCTTGGAGGGACCTTTTTGTTAAAATTTCCTTCTCGTTGTTGTGTATCTTATCGAGAACAAATGTATATGTTGTTTGAACCCAGTCAACTCCTGGATTTTCTGAATGCTAGGGAGGAGCCTGTTGTTGTTGTTACACCACCCCATACGGCTGACGTTTAAGCCTTGCACTGCCTGTTATGTATGTATTTACCTTTTACTAGTGATTTTTCTTGATGCCTCCCCATTGTGTGTTCTGAATTTGGTATAGTAACATAGTATTAAATTTCCTTGTATTAGATTCATTTGGGTTATTGTTATTGTTACTTACCTGTATTTTTCTTTCATTCTTATCAAATGTATAATTCAAAACTTAAAGATATAATTAAAAAAAAAAATCTAATTCAAGGGTATCAAAACTCCAGTCAGATTTCAGGATATTCCTAATGCATATGCATGAGATATATTTGCATGCAATGCTCCATTGAATGTAACATAGTAACATAGTAAATGACAGCAGATAAAGACCAGTATGGTCCATCTAGTCTGCCCAGTATGATGGCAAGAGTAGGTGCACCTGTCGCTCTGTGCAGGCCACCCTTCCCCATGTCTTTGTTTAGGGGTGGACTCACCACTCCATGTAGGACACCCCTATTTGTTGAGAAGTTAGATGATTCAGTTTATTTTGTTTTTATCCTGTTGCTGTAAAGGGATCCGCTGTGCTTGTCCCATGCTGTTTTGAATTCCGTCACCGTGTTTGCCCCCACCACTTCCATCGGGAGAGCATTCCAAGCATCCACCACCCTTTCAGTGAAAAGATATTTCCTGACTTTGCCTTTCAATTTACCACATTGCAGCTTCATGTTATGCCCTCTAGTTTTGCAGCTTCCCTGTCTTTGGAAGAGGTTTGTTTGTTCATCGTTCCTCTTTAAGTATTTAAAGGTCTGAATCATATCTCCCCTATCCCTCCTCTCCTCCAAAGTGTACATATTTAGGTCTTCAAGTCTCTTCTCATAAGGTTTCTTACGCAGGCTCCAAATCATTTTGATTGCCTTCCTCTGAACAGTTTCCAGTCTTCTTACATCTTTTTCAAGATATGGTCTCCAAAACTGAACACAGTATTCCAAGTGAGGCCTCACCAGCGACCTGTACAGTGGCATAAGTACCTCTTCCTTTCTGCTGGTAATCCCTCTTTGTATGCAGCCCAACATCCTCCTGGCTTTTGCCACCACCTTGTCACACTGTTTTGCCACCTTGAGATCATCAGAGATAATCACACCAAGGTCTTTCTCCTGAACCATTACCACCAACTCCTCTCCTCCTATTGCGTACATTTCCCTTGGATTTCTGCTACCCAAGTGCATGACACTGCACTTTTTCGCATTAAATCGTAATTGCCAAGCATTAGACCATTCTTCCAGCTTTTGTAGATCTTTCCTCATGTTATCCACTCCCTCGGAGGAGTCCACTCTGTTGCAAATTTTTGTGTCATCTGCAAAAAGACAGACCCTTCCATTCAGTCCTTCAGCAATATCACTCACAAATACATTGAACAGGGCTGGGCCCAGGACCGAACCCTGGGGCACCCTGCTAATCATCTTCCTTTTATCTGAGTGAGCTCCATGTACCATCACCTTCTGTCGTCTGTCAGTCAACCAATTTCTAATCCAATTTACCATCTTGGGATCCATCTCCAAGCTACTGAGTTTGACAAGCCTCCTATGAGAAACAGTATCAAAGGCTTTGCTGAAATCCAGGTAGATGACATCTATCGCATGCCCCTGATCTAGTTCCTTGGTTACCCAGTCAAAGAACTCAATCAGATTTGTTTGGCAAGGCCGTCCTTGAGTAAAACCATGTTGCCTCGGATCTTGCAACCTGTTGGTTTTGAGAGAGTTCGCTATTCGCTCTTTCAGGAGCACCTCCATTACTTTTCCCGCCACTGAAGTAAGGCTCACGGGTCTGTAGTTTGACACTTCTTCCCTTTCACCACTTTTGTGTAGAGGTACGACATCAGCCATTCTCCAGTCCTGAGGAACCTCTCATGTTTCCAAGGATCTGTTGAATATGTCCTTTAACGGCCCTGCAAGACACTCTCTGGGCTCTTTCAGTATCCTGGGATGTATCCCATCCGGTCCCATGGCTTTGTCCACTTTTAGTTTAGCAAGTGTGAATGGTGTGGTATCTACTTCATTCCCATTTTTATATTTGGGAGTCACAGCTGGTCCATTTCCAGGATTTTCTTTAGTAAAAACAGAGCAGAAGTATTTGTTTAGCAATTTCGCTTTTTCTATATCACTTTCCACGAGACCTTTCCCAGCACTTCTGAGTCCTGCAATTCCAACTCTGATCTTCTTCCTTTCCCGAATATACCTGAAGAAAGTTTTGTCGCCACCCTTAACATCTTTAGCCATCTTTTCCTCTGCCTTTGATTTTGTTATCCTTATTTCTCTTTTTGACTCTGAGTTTGATCCTGTATTCATTTCTGTGAACATAAGAAGAACATAAGATATGCCATACTGGGTCAGACCAAGGTCCATCAAGCCCAGTATTCTGTTTCCAACAGTGGCCAATCTAGGTCATATGTACCTAGCAGTTTCCCCAAGAGACACAAGTTCCACAATGCTTGTACTGGGTCAAGCATTGATATCTTCGGTCACTTCTTAATAATGGTTTATGGACCTTTCCTCCAGGAACTTGTCCAAACCTTTTTTAAACCCAGCTACACTAACAGCCTTTACTACATCCTCCGGTAACAAATTCCAGAGTTTGATTACACGTTGAGTGAAAAAATATTTTCTTTTATTAGTCTTAAATAGTTTACCCTGTAGCTTCATTGCATGTCCCCTAGTCTTTCTATATTCTGATAACGTAAACAATCGATCTACGTTTACCCGTTCCACTCCGTTCATTAATTTATAGACTTCTATCATATCTCCCCTCAGCCGTCTCTTTTCCAGGTTAAAGAGCCCTAACCTTTTTAGCCTTTCCTCATAGGAGTATCCTTCCATCCCCTTTACCATTTTGGTGGCTCTTCTCTGAACCTTTTCTAAAATCGCTATATCCTTTTTAAGATACGGCGACCAGAATTGCACACAATATTCAAGGTGCGGTCTCACCATGGAACGATATAGAGGCATTCCTTTCCTTATCATACCTAGTATTCTATTTGCTCTCTTGACTGCCGCTGCACACTGGGCCGAGGGTTTTAACATGGTATCCACAATGACGCCTAAATCTTTTTTCTGGGTGGTGGTTCCTAATGTGGAACCTTGCATCGTGTAACCATAGTTTGGGGGGTTCTTCCCTAGGTGCATAACCTTGCACTTGTCCACATTAAATTTCATCTGCCATTTTGATGCCCAGTCTTCCAATTTATCAAGATCCTCTTGCAATTTTTCACAATCCTCTTGGGTTTTAACAACTTTAAATAGTTTTGTGTCATCTGCAAATTTGATAACCTCACTCGTTATTCCACTTTCCAGGTCATTTATGAATATGTCAAAAAGCAGCGGACCCAGCACAGATCCCTGGGGTACACCACTATTCACCTTTCTCCATTGGGAAAATTGGCCATTTAGCCCTACCCTCTGCTTTCTATCTTTTAACCAGTTCCTGATCCACAATAGTACACTGCCTCCTATCCCATGACTCTTTAGTTTTGCCAAAAGTCTCTGATGAGGGACCTTGTCAAAGGCTTTCTGAAAGTCCAGATACACAATATCAACCGACTCACCTTTGTCCACCTGTTTGTTCACTCCTTCAAAAAAACATAACAGATTAGTAAGACAAGATCTTCCTTGTCTAAAGCCATGTTGGCTGTCTCCCATTAGGTCGTGACTATTGTGATAAGGAAGCTTATCATAGCTCAGGAAGGAGCTATAGAAAAGGTGAAGTGACTCTGAACAAGCAACCTGTCAGTTCTGGTAGAAAATAGAAAACAGAATTTTCCCATAAAAGACTACCAGTCCCAGAATGCACCAGGTTTCCAACAGCCATTAGAGGAGCTGAAGTGGGGAAACGTGTGTTCAATCAGGAGGGCTATGAGGTAATCCCTAAGCACTCATCTCAAAGGGCAGGGCCTGATTCAGCACAGCTGCGCTGTGTTAGGGAGGAGCACTCATCTAAGCAGAATAAGAGTAGAGTTTATTCTACAGATGACCATCTTCATGATCACCTTGGATATCCAGAGAAGGATCATCAGTTTCATCTGAAGGATCATCAGAAGCAGAAGCCAAACCGGACAGACAGAGGGAAAGAGACCCTTTGGAAGAAGGAAGAGAAAAGCCTTTGAGAGGTCTAGAAGAGTCCAAAGCAGTACGTATAATGGGAGGCATTTCAAGGGCCAGCATACACCATTGGACTGGGGAAAGCCAGAGGAATGGTGCTGCAGAGCTAGGAATCACCAGACGCTACCTGTGACGGAGACGGCTGCACGTGGAAGGGACCCTAAGACCCGTGCCAGAAGGTATGTGAAGAGAGATCCAGTGTCCAGGGATCTGGATTGGAAGGCTGGACATAAGAACTGGACTACATACTGGCCAGGCTATATAGGGAGGAACTCTAGCAGCAATGGAAGCTCAGGTATGAACACTGATCTATGCCCTAGCTATAACCTTGAAAGACAGCAGGGAAACAAGTATTCTCCTGAAAGTGCTCCATTGAGAGATTCATCTGTGCCAATCCATGATATTGAACCTATGCTTGTTGAAGATGGGGGAATGATTGCAGATGAAGAATGTGTTTATATGGATTGCTCTTTATCTAAACTCCGTTGGTAACTTTCTGTTACAAAGTACAGCAACCATCACAAAGAAATATAAACTTGTTCTTTAATCTACTCAGAAAAGCTCCTGAAGCAGGATTTGACCCACACAGTAGAAAGCAAGCCAGCTAAGGGGTTTCAGCTGGATAACTGCTAGCAATTAAGCCTTACCAAATTGATTGTGAGCTAGGAGAGAATCACTTCTGAATCTATGTGGGAAGTAATCAGAAGTTAACCTGAAAAGAACAGTTTTTTTCTTGCTTTGTGGCTTTTCATTTGTTGTTTTCCTGATTTTGACTTTGTTTTTCCAAGTTAACACTCAAAGCAAGTAACCTGATTTATGTGCTACCAAGCACATCTGTGTTGGGAGAAATAACCCCATAAATAAATATCTTATTGGCTTTACCCAAGAGCACAACTAAATTATTGTCAGCAGCTGTGTCTGGTGTGAATGAACTACATTGCCCACAATACCTTGCAAATCATATAGATATATGCACTTGCCAAGACTGTGAAGATTCTCACCCAGGCAACCGTCTGACACTATCTACATGCTGAGTAATTTTATTCTTTATGATGGTTTCTACCATTTTTCCCGGTACTGACGTCAGGCTCACCGGTGCTCTTCTGTTTGCAAGCTTTTGAATTTTGCGAAAGCTGTGGCTTTTTACCTTTATTTGAGCAGCCGCCACTTTGGAGAACCAAATAGGTTTCCTTCTCCTCTTGTTTTTATTTACTTTTTTTACATATTTATCTGTTGCCCCTTTTATTGCCACCTTTAGTTTAGCCCATTGCAATTCCACTTCCCTTTTCTTCTTCCACCCTGTCATCTCCTCCTTTAGGTACTCGGCCATTTTATTGAAGTCAGTGTTTTTGAAGTTTAGGACTTTGAGCTTGCTATGTTTGGCCTGTACCTTGGCTTTTATCTCAAACCACACCATGTGATGATCGCTGTTGCTCACAAGGGCACTCACGCAGACATTCGACATGCTATCACCATTGGTGAGCACTAAATCTAGCGTTGAGCTTTCGCTGGTTGGTTCCATGACCATTTGTCTTAAGTGATGCATCTCCTGTGCTTCATCGTGACGATTTAGGCTGTAAATATATCATGAATATTAATTAGGGACATCTTGAAAACCAGGCTGGTTTGTGGTCCTCCAGGATTGGAGATTCACATTCATGATCTAATTCTTCTTGTAGTCACAGATAAACATTCACTTTATGCTAAGAGCCAGCCCAACAATTAGGCGATCCCCCTTTTCTGATTTTATCTTTGGACAATGGAAGTCAATGTACCTAGGGAGGGGGGGCCACGTGTTGGACTAAGGACTACAAACACATCGTCGGTCACTGGGAGATTGAGCCTGGACCGAGCAGGCAGCAGCAGCAGCAGCAGCAGCCTTACCTGCAGCTGCGGCCGGCGTCAGGAGATCCTGGATCATGCTTCAGTCACCTCCCCGGTGCTTAAGCATACAGAGGGGAGTTGGAGTGCCCGGCATTGGTGGTAGCCATCTTGCATCTTGGACCTTAGCAAAGGGGGCATAACTGGAGGGCAGAGCACGTTTTAAAGGGATACTGCCTGATATTTGTCCCTGAGGTGAAGGCATGGCCCTGAGGCAGGCGAATAGAAAGCCAGCGGGACAAGGAGGGCAAGAGGAAGGCCAGCAGAACACAAGAATGAGAAGCAGAGGAAGACTGATGGAGCAGCACAGAACAGCAGGAAGGCTGAGGCAGGAGCAGCACAGCGCAAGGCAAGCTTGGAGAGAGGAAAGTGCAGCAACTGAAAAGGACACAAGGCGGCCAGGGTGGAGAACAGGAGTGCTCGGCAGGGCACTGGGCCCACACGGAGGTGCAAGGAGCTTGGGCCTGGTCTGATAGGCAGCTATGTAAACAGCCTAAATCGTCACGATGATGCACAGGAGAAACCCAGATTGCGAGACCTCGTGAACAAAGTGAGAGCTATGGCCGTGATCCATGGAGCGGGACATGTGCAGACTCCCCTGAGATTGCTGGAGGAAATGCAGGACATAGTACACTTGATGCCCTTGGACATGGGTGCCAGTCTGGCAGTGGCGTCCAGGCAGCTTACATTTGAAATACGGGGCAATGTGGGGGTATCAAGAGAAAGGAGGGGGGACTAGCAGGGGAGGGGGGACTAGCAGGGGTGGGAGGCAGCGCGGGTGGGCATGGGGGTGTAAATGGTGGTAGGGAGGGAGATGTAAACGGGGTAATGGGGCATACCCTGGCAGTGCAGAGCAGGTGGGTCATAAGCGGGGAGGGCAGGGGTTATGGTGGCAATACATGTATGAGGGGGCAGGGGAAGCTAATGATGGGAGGGGGAGCAGCCTGGCATCTTTGGGTTGTTGTAGAAGTTGATTCAAATGGTGGCAGCTAACAGCACAATGCAAGGTATGGTACAGATGGGGAGGATTGGCCAGAGCTCCCCGATAGTGCCCCTGAGAAGGGAAACATTGGTAGTGTGGAAGCGGGCACCCAGTGGGAGTTGCTCCAGGCGTGGACAGTAGCCAGTCCATGAGCACACAGGAAGGTGACGGGGTAATGATATCTGAGGCAAGGCCGGCGGAATATGTCTGCGTTACCAGCGCTTTGGATAGCCATATGTCTATGGCCCAGAAGGAGAAGGTATGGAAGGGTGAATATATGGCCACATTCTCCTTGCTCATTAGATGGAATTTTATTTATTTAACAATCACTTATATATCGCACTTTCCTAAGGATCAGGTGCGGTTTACAAAAAACAAGTTAATGGACAGATCATAGATCTGTTTTTACATTGAACATCCATAAAACTATGTACAGGGGCCTGAGCCTTAGTAACAAAACATACTTAGTTTCCATTAAAGCTGAATCAAGGTACAATAGCAACAAACAACGATGATGTTAACAGCGACTGTATGGGCTGCCGTGGAAAGTGCAAGCTGGCCAGCAAAAGGGCATCTATCATACTGCGAACAGTAGCGAACTGGTGCGCCACTTTCCATATCCCAGCCAGCGTGGTAGGTGAAAAACACCCTGAACAGTGTCGAGGCCTCTTCAAATACCAGGCATACACGGTATACGGGGGGGGGGGACGACTATGACGAGCAGTTCCGCAGGAACATGGCATAGAATAAAGGGCTAAGTTGGGATAGAAAGCATATTGATTTGTGGATTAGGCTGATGACGCAGGGCTGGGGGGGGGGGGGGGGGGGGGGGGGGAGCAGTCACAATGGCCGGGAAAAATGCAGGGCTGCATCAGCCCTTTCAGGGAGAGAATAGGTCAGGTGGCTGGGAAATGGGGGGGACCTAAAATCAGCACTAGAAAGACAAGGGGTAGTGCAGAGTAAAATCAATAAGGAATGGATTCTGAGGAGGACAGTGGGGCCCTTCCGGCACAGGCCCATGCTGAAACCTGATAATTTCACCTTTTGGGCCTGGTCCCGAAGAAGGATCCAGGGAATTTTGTCTTATACATCTATCATACTCGGATGGAAACTTGGTGAATGACCACTTGGAGTAATCCATATGTTCTGTTAAATACGCCTCCGTGGCCAAGCTTTGGATTTGGTGAGAGCCAAGTTAGGGAGACATGGTTGGCAAAGACGGATGTGGAGGCAGCTTTTAGGTTACTGCCGATCTATCTAAACAGCTTCCATATACATGGTTTCCGTTTCAGGGGCTACTGTAACTTCGACAAATGTCCTGCATATAATTTGAGGAATTTAGCTCTGCTCTACAGTGGATTTTGGAGAGGGAAAAATCATACATTATTTAGATGACTTTTTGCTGATGGCGGGCGATTGGCAGGCCTGCCAGAGGAACCTGGAAATGTTCCAGCACAAGGCCGCAGAGCTGGGAGTCCCACTCGCTGGGAAGAAGTTTGGAGGTCCCTCCCAGTGTTTGTCTTTCCTGGACATTGAAATAGACATGATGACAATGGTGACACGGCTCCCAGCAAATGATGTACAGGCCCTGAAGGAAGCCGTGCAGTTGATAGGTGTAGCCAAGAAGGTTACTCTGAAGCAAATGCAGTCTCTGATTGGGCATTTGAATTTTGCATGCAGGTACTGCCCATAGGCAGGGCTTTCATAAGGTGCCTGGCAGTTCAACAAAGGGCATTCACAGGAGCCACCACTTTATCAGGGTTAATGTGAGTATTTGGGAGGATCTGGCAATATGGCGGGAGTTCCTAGGGATGTATAATGGCAGGAATATATGGAGGGAACCCCTCGCCTGCAACAGGGAGATGGAGCTAGTTATGGACGCGGCTGGCGGCAGTGGGTTCAGGATCTATCTTAAGGGGCAGTGGTGCCAGAAGAGTGGCACAGGCAGGGTGTCACGTTTCTCGAGATGTTTCCAATTGTGGTAGCTGTGGCATTATGGAAGCTCCAGTTCACAAATAAGAGAAGAATCTTCTGGTCCAACAATGCTGCAGTGGCTTATACCATAAACAGGCAGTCTGCCTAATGAGAGAAAATTATTTTTTCACTCGACGCATAATCAAACACTGGAATTTGTTACCAGAGGATGTAGTAAAAGCTGTTAGTGTAGCTGGGTTTAAAAAAGGTTTGGACAAGTTCCTGGAGGAAAAGTCCATAAACCATTTCTAAAGAGGTCCCGGAAAATCCACTGCTTACCCCGGGACAAGCATTATGGGACCTGTGTCTTTTTGGGAACCTGTCAGGTACTTGTAACCTGCATTGGCCACTGTTGGAAATAAGATACTGGGCTTTGATGGACCTTGATCTGACCCAGTATAGCATTTCTTATGCCAGGGCGGGGACGGTATTGAGGCTGATTTAGGAAGTTGGTGTTGCTGAGTCTGGAGCTGAATGCTTTTATCACAGCCAGCCATGTGCCAGAGGAATCTAACAAGATCACTGACTCTTACTCGTTTTCAGCTATACCACTTCAGGCTTCTTGCCCTGGCAGCATCTCCCAAGGCATCCCGCATGCCGGCAGAACTGTGGAGCACTGGATGCTAAACTCTGGCAGAATGTTGATCACTTCCCTGGCAACCAGCACATAGAAGGCATACTGGAAGGCCTGGGCCTGACTACGGAGCTTCGCTGAGTGGCGGTATTTCAATCTGGCTCTGGGTTTGACCCTAGGGCAGCTTCTGGAATTTAGAACATGGCTGCGGGGAGAGGGAACCTCACACAGACATGCTAAGTGGCTTTCTTCCTAAAATTCGGTGGAGGGCAGGACTTGACAAAGGATTTCACGGTTAAGAAGGTGATGGAAGGCTGAGCTAGGGAGGCCATGTTAAGACCAGATGGGCGCAGGCCCATCATTCTGCCTATGCTGAGTTTGCCTAAAGGCTGCAGAGGTGGTGAGGGCTGCCTTTGAGGAAAGACTATTCAGGGTGGTTCTATTGGTGATGTCTTTTGGTGCCTTCAGGATGAGCGAGGCTATCCTCCGGTCCAGATCAGACACAGCAGGCACCGCTCTGAGAGTGGAGGACGTCACATTAGGGGAGGAAAAGATCGGGCTCTTCCTGGGCAAGTCCAAGACTGATTGGAACCGGAACGGGGAAAAATGATGTGACTCAATGCCTCCAATGTCCGGAACCTTTGCCCATTGAGGGCTATGAGAGAGTATTTGCTGGAACGATCTCTTCTGGGAAGAGCACTCCTGTGGCACCAGGACAGCACTTGCCTATCCCAATACCGGTTCAGAATTATGTGGCTCAGGGCAGTTGAGAGATCTGGGTTTGAGACAGGCGGGTTTGACCATCCATTCATTTAAGTTAGGCACAGCCACTACAGCCCACAGATTGAATTTCAGGGCGGGACAGATTCAGACTATTGGGAAATGGGCTTCTAATAGATACAAGTTGTACATCAGATAGTGGGGTTCCTGAGTTAAGCATTTTCTTATCTTATCCCAATAGGTAAAGCAATCTCGGTTTGGATAGTTGGTCATTCTTAAATCTATTGGGCCAGGAGACTAGCAGTGGGCAGTCGATTCGGGAAGCAGCTCGGCTTCCCCCCAGATACTGTGAAAATACATTGGCTAGGGAAGAGGGGGGATGTTGTGGGATGAGCTGCGGCCTGCACTGGACAGCCGGCGGCAGATAAGCCAGCCTCCACCTTTAGGCAGCAGTGATTTAGTGTCCATCAAGGGCATAGATTTGGTCATCAAGATTAAGAAACTTGGCTTGGGTACGCACCAAGCTGCGGGCAGGTGTCATCTAGTCCCAGATTCTCCCCCGGCAAAAATGGGTGGGGGGCCAACTGGCCAGAAGGCGTAGACAAGTTGAATGCAGAGGTGGGAAACTTTGTATGGGCTTTAGGAAGGGTGGTGATCAGGCATGAAGGCATTCTTGCAAGGTGGTGCAGCAGTCTACATTGGGGATGGGGTGCACTTATTTATTTATTTAACAAGTTTTTTATACCGCCTTTTCCTTCAATCAAAGCGATCACAAGAAATACAAGGTATAAACAAGGGAAACATAAACAGTATAGACATGACAACATATGGTAATGTAGGAAAAATAACAAGGGTTAACAATATAGTGGATTATTTATAAAATATATACAATAGATGATATCTTAGTCATTTGTTGATCCATAGTGCTCAATGAAAAGTAAAGTTTTTAATTGCTTACGAAAGTCACTTAAAACATCAATTGCACGTAAATCAGGAGGGAGAGAGTTCCAAATCAAAGGGGCAGCCAAAGAAATTGCTCGTTGTGATGTACATTTGCGTGATATTGAATGATATTGGCCTGGATGGTTTCCATGCGGGCCTGCGGAAGGCCTTTGGATTTGTTCTTACTATGGGGTGAGTCAGGCCATGGTCCTTCCTGGTGGCAGGACCTCACCGACAAAACGTGGGGGTACCACAACATATCTGGGGGGAAGGGGGGGCTGAGGTACTGGTTAAGAATGCCTGAGCCTGGTAACAGAGAGGCTAGGCACCAGGGCCTGGGGTACCTGGTCTTGGTTAGAAGGATCATTAAAGCACAGGAGTGTCAACATGGAACGGTCTCCTCATTTTGAGCGGATACCTTTTTGGAAACGCTTCCTAGACGATGTGTTCTTTCTTTGGATGGGGTCTTTGTCTGAACTACAGTTTTTTCTTGATTGGCTTAATACTTTAAAATCTAATTTGAGCTTCACTGCTCAGATCTCCGACCAACAAATATCCTTTTTAGACATGATGATTTATAAGGAAGATGAGTCCTTTCGGACCGCTCTATATCGCAAGGAGGTGCAACGGAACAGTCTGAGCTATCACAGCTTTCAACCCAAACCCTTACGTAATGGTCTGCCTTTTGGTCAATTTTTGAGGCTTCGCTGCATTTGTTCCTCAGTACAGGACTTTAAGTATCATGCGGCTGACCTTAAACGTCGCCTTCTTGATAGGGGATATCCTGTTCGAGTTGTTCATTTGGCGTATAAGCGGGCTTTTCATATACAGCGTGAATGGTTGCTCGATGCACAACCTTTAACTACTGCTGATGACACCTCACCTGACTCCTTTGTTGGAGTTCTTCCGTACACCATGTTAAGTGCTGATTATAGTTCGGATTCTGAAGAAGCATTGGTCGATTCTAGCTTTGCATGACTGTTTTCGGAAACCTCTCAGGATTGCTTTTACTCGCGGGGCAAATTTACGTGATCATTTAGTGCGATCCACCCCTATATCTGATAGATCGGTCACTACACCATCACAACAGGGTGGACACTCTACATGTGGTACATATATGTATTGCATTTCTTCCCTCACGGGTCGGGAATGGACTCCTCCTACTACTGGGCTGCCGATTTTGCGTCGCTGGCAGACAGATTGTTCTTCAACTTATGTTGTTTATGTTCTTATCTGCCCTTGCCCTTTGCTTTATGTCGGTAGAACGATCCGGTCAGTCAAGACACGGCTGGCTGAGCATGCCTCCCGGCTTCGGCATGAAGTTGTCTCGGCCCCTATTGTGGAACACTGCATTGCATTTCAACACTCTTTTGATTATCTTCAATGGACTGTGATAGATCATATCCCTTTGGATCCTAGGGGTGGTGATCGCACTGCAAAACTTCAATGACGGGAGCAGCAGTGGATTTTTAATCTCAGAACAGTAATGCCCTTTGGTTTGAATAAGGACATTGAGTGGCACACAGTAATGTGATATCTACCTCTGTGACACAGGGCCCTCCCTGATCAGTGGGGTGGCCCTGTTTTGCTCTCATTGGTGGATTTGGTATGGATTGACAGGCCTGTGAGCCATTGTTTTGAGCTTCCTGTACCCTTCAAGAATCAGCTGGTTTTGGCTCCGGCGTCTTTTGACGGTTGTTGGAATTGTGGACTGAAGAGCACTTGATACAGGGAATATCTTCCCGAAACGTGCACGTCGTGCAAGGACTTCAAGGAAATTCAATGGACTGAGCTAAGTCTTTTACAACAATTTAGGATATCTTCTTGGTTAATAAAATGGATTGAGCCGCTTGGGAGCATTGGTTTAATTCTATGCTTTGCTGCGGTTATATCCGACAAATTTTTTTTTTATTATAGATACATTTTTTGGGGGTATTGTTTGGTGATTCTTTCGTTTGGAACATGGAACGGTTGGCAGCAGGAAAAGTCTTCTTGGCCATGGCATGGGCCAAAGGGTCGTAAATAGACGACAACAGTGTGATACACCTCCATGGTACACTGGGTATTAGCATCATGTTACTGTTCTTCTTGTATTGTTGTTGTGATTATTTTCATGATGTAAACACAATGTTTGGGGATGATCTGCACGCTGTGGCCTGTCAAACCCACTAATAAAGCGTTATTGCACTAAAGTGCTGGAGTTGTGCGATTTAATGAGTTAAGGGTGGGGTGGGGGGCAGCAGGTGTCCAGAATACCTGTACAGCATGCACCAGGTTATACTCTGCATAGTACTTGCATCATGCCAAAAAGAGCTGCCTCCTGGAGTTCGTAAGATGTTACGTTTTAAGGGTGATTTATCAAGGTGTGCCTGGAAATTCCTCTTAATTAGGTCTATGGCACCCAACACAATGGGAAATAATTCGGTATTTTTCTGCAATTTATGGTAATCCTAAAAATCCAATTGACTAGGTGTTTGTCCAGAGAGGGTTGAAATGCTCTAATGTAGAGATATTAAAGTTCTGAACTAGATTATTTGCCTTTAGTTACTACCACCTTTGCAACTTTTAAATTTTGGGGCTACCCATATCGTAAGTTTATGGAAGAACTTTATGCAATCAGTATGTGCTTTTTCAACACATAATTTTGTATGGATTATCATGAAAATATTGACTTCTAATTATTTAGAAGAATTCTGATGATACAAACCACAAATGGCGCGGTCTAAGATTAGCTTTTACAAGTAACAAAGTATTTATTTACAAGGCATTGTTGGATGCATGTTCAAATAGAAATCGTATTGCTATGTTACAAAACACATTGCTTTTTTTAGTATGCTTTGTGCCTGCAGGGTACAGAGTGCTCCTCAAACTTCTATCCCCGTTGATACTTTCGCATCAGAAACATTCATCTAGAGAAGACAGAGACTTGCCTTTTTAAAAAAATTAACTTTTCTATAATTTATCCAAAAGTAAATAATGCACTATACCATCCTGGCTCTCATAGGACAATAATAACAAATATAAGCAAACATCTTGTAAACCCTTGTTAGTGTAGCTGGGTTTAAAAAAATTTGGACAAGTTCCTGGACCAGGGAAATCCACTGCTTACCCTGGGATAAGCAGCATGGAATTTGTGTACCTTTTTGGGAACCTGACAGGTACTTATGACCTGGGTTGGCCACTGTTGGAAACAAGATACTGAGTTTGATGGACCCTTCATCTGACTCAGTATAATATATCTTATTTTCTTAAGTCATCTGCAATGTCACTCATTCATCAAATGACCCCTTCCTGTGCCTACATTTCCACTGCCAGTACTTTCCCCACACAGCCTCAAAAGTCTCACCCTTTCACTGTCTTAGTTTAGGCTATGAACTGCTTAGTTTCTCCTAAAATCCCTGAGTGTTTGGCCAAGTAGGCTGCTTCCAGTGACTTGCCTATAAGACTAATTTCTAAAGCAGAAACAGAAAAGTCTCCAACAAATTCCCCAGCTACCCTGGGGGGATGTAGATAGGATTGACACTTGTGTTTTTTTGTTTTCTAGAATCGGAATCCTTTGGTGGCAGTGTACTATACTAACCGGGCACTATGTTACCTAAAGATGCAGCAGCATGATAAGGCGCTGGTGGACTGCAAGCATGCACTGGAGCTGGACAGCCAATCGGTCAAAGCACACTTCTTCCTAGGACAATGTCAGCTGGAACTGGAGAACTATGATGAGTCAATTGGTAACCTGCAGAGGGGTAAGAGGCATGGGCCATATCTCACTCATAGCTATGGTTGGAGAGAGGCTAGCTGGAGCATAAGCACCCTTATCTGGCAGTCTGTGAATTATCCCAGGCCACAGGGGTTAGAACTAGATGCTTGTGTTCTTAAGCAAATAGGATATTCAGGAAAATCTAGTGTCTTTTGTTAGTACATAGCTAACTTCTCAATCTCTCATTTTACATTCTTATGCTTTTAATCTGGAAAATAGATCTGGATTGTTTTAAAATGGTTAGTGGAATTCAGTCCAAGGAAAATGGAGTCAGGGAAGTGGCTCAATGAGCAGTCTGGATCCAGTTCTGCTCAGTATGTTTATCGATGGTATTAGAGGGATTGCTAGGAAAGATTTGTCTTTTGGAGATGATATATAGATCTGCAGCAGGATGGACGCTCCAGATAGAGGAGATAAAATAAGTGACCTGAGGAGAGCTCCAGGAGTGGTTGGGAATTTGGCAAACAAGATTTAATAGAAACAAAAAAAAAAAGCATACGGAGAGGGATCATAGCCGTAGACATACACACATATTCTTCAATCAAGGTTTATTATAGAGACCCGACTCGGCTGAGTTTGCACAAACAAGCCTGTGTCAGGTCTATAAAAATGTATATATAAAAATTAATATAAATGCATTTACAATAAGGACAACAAAATAAACCTTAAAATCAACCATAAACAACCCCCCCCCCAAAAAAAATAAACCAATAAAATACATGCAAAAATGCAAAGTGTGCCTTTGAGTCAGTGCTGACTCCTGGTGATAGATATGTTTGTATATAAAATATCCTCCATAACGGTGCATGACCAACCTTAATATTAAGAGGTATATATCGAACCCAGAGATAAGTACAAAAACACAAAAATACAGACCCGAGTCTTTGAGAATAGAATAAGATAGTCATGTGTCATTTGTGTTTAATATACTTATTCATATAGTTAAAAAAGGAAAAAAAGAAAAGAAGAATGTGTTACCAGCATTGTCTAATATCTGTTTTTTCTATTAAACATCTGAAATATGAAGAGTGCTTAAAAACATCTAGGGAAAATTTAAAAATAAACAAATTACTACTATATATAAGCTTAAGAAAATAATAATAAACTGTGAAAAAGATTGAAAAACGGAGCGAGGAGGAGAGGAGAAAGGAGTGGGAGGGGAAGAAGGCGGTAGTGAAGGGAAGGAGGAAAAGGGACAAGAAGGGAACCAGGGAAGGGGAAATTCCAAACTGACCTTAATATTAAGAATAATTTTCTATACTTAAGGTTGGTCTTGCACTGTTTTACCGTTTATGCTATGGTACCGAGGATGTTTCATACATGTACATATTATTTATAGTTTCTATATGTATTGTTTTTTGTTATGTTTTTGTCTGATTTTATTGATTGATTTATTTTGTTCCTAGGCGTTCCTCCAGTCCGGTCCCTTAACTTCTGGGTTGTGCTCCTCTACCAGCAGCCGTGGAGACTGAGCTCTTCAATTTTTTTCCCATGATGATCCTCCAGTATAAATATCACTGGCTCCTCCCATCAGATCCAGTTTAGCTCAGTCTCCAAAGCAGCCGGAAGGAGTACTAAGCCAGTGAGAGGCTTAGTGGAGAGATCTAGGAAGTTTTCCTTTCTTATTCTGTTTGCTTTTATTTAATTCAGTTTTTGAAGGCACCTTTGTGCTGGGTTCGTTTTTGCGAGTGAGAGTGTAGTTGAATTAGTATCAGGATTTGGCGAGAGAGATCCTTCCCCTTCCTCTTCTCTCCTCTCTTCTTCTCTGTTTCTTGCTTAGCGGCGGCTCCCGAGGGGTCGAGCACAGAAGGGAAAGCTCAGCGGCGCCTCTCGAGCCGTTGGGTGGGGGAGCGGCGGCGAGAGGCAGCGGAGTGCAGGCTAAGCAGAGACCGGTTGTCAAATCCCGGGCCCGCCCGTGCCGAAGCCCTAGTGGAGGCTGAGCACGTGGAAGGGAGCTGACCAGCACGCCGGAGCTCAGCGGCATGGAAAGGAAGCGGCTGAGTGGAGCTGAGGACCGCGTAGCGCTGAACCGCAGTACCGGTAGCCCGTTTATCTTCTCTGGAGGATCCTTGCTGGCTGGGAAGGCAGCACCAGAGGTACGGGCCAAGTTGGAAGGGGGAGGGGATCGCCCTGGTAGTTTTGTTCGCGCGCGCGTTTTTGGCGCGCAGGAGAGCAGGCCGGATATCAGGCTGCTCTCTGGGGAGCTCAGAGAGGGTTCCCTTTATTGGATACATTATTAAATACATTTATTGCATTATTGCATTTGTTTAATTTTACAGTTCATTTTAAAATAAAAAAAAACCCCAAAAAAAAAACCCGGGGGTTGCAGTTAATTTAGTGAGAGGAAGTCTTTGGGGTGTGTTAGTCACAGGGCCAGTATGCCAGCCAGGCCTCAGTGCTTAGTGTGTGGTGCTAAGCGTGGGGCGGTATCGGCGGCAGGCATTTGCCGGGGGTGTGCTATGGAGACCGCCTCGTGGAACAGGAAGTCCAGGCTTCCTTGACTCTGGAAGCAGCAGAGGGCACACCTCAAAGTTCAGGGGAGGTGGTGCCCCAATTGGGGGGGCCAGAGGGTCCGTTGGTCCCAGTTGTGGAGCGGCAGGCCTCTATGCTGCACATTCCAGGCCCTTCCTCATTGCCGGCCGGGCAGGAGGGGATGGGCCTGGGTGATTTCTCCCCAGAGTTCGTGCTGCTTCTGCATAAAGGTTTTTGCCTTAGGAAGCAGGAGCAGAAGCAGGGCGCAGGAGATGGCCCACCCAAGAGAAGCTCGGACCCTAGTGAGAGGGGATCTTCTATACCGCAGAAGTGGCAAAGGATGGTTGAGGACGGGTCGCCTCCCCTCTCTATGGTTGAGGCGCGGGAGACGGAGTTGTCCGAGCCGGATCTAGGAGAGGAAGAGGAGGAAGAGGGCGAGATTCAGGAGGAACAGAGAACCCAGATTGTGCGGGTGTTTCGCCGGGAGGAGTTACCGGCTTTGATTTCTGAATCCTTAAAGGCTCTCAATATGGCTCAGAGTGTGCCGGTAGAGGAGGAGGTCCTCGAAGATCCGCTTATTCAGGTGGTTAGGAAGGCTCAAAGTTTTCCCGGTGCACCGGGTGGTGAGGCAGATGATACAGGAGGAATGGGATCAGCCGGATTCGGGCCTGAGGGAGCTATTGAAATTGCCGAGAGTGGACGCGGCGGTCTCAGCGGTCACCAAGAAGACAACGATCCCAGTGGAAGGCAGTGCGGCTCTGCGGGATGCGCAGGACCGGAACTTGGACACGCTGTTGAAACAGGCCTTTTGACATCAGTGCCCTGGCCCTTCAGGCCTCGGTGTTTAGCGCTTGGGTGGCACGCGCTTCTCTGCGGTGGTTGCAACAGCTCCAGCCATCGGGAGACTCTGCTAGTGCTTCGCAGGGGGAAGCGAGCAAGATTGAATCAAGGGCAGCCTACTTGGCAGACAGCCAGTATGACCTGGTTAGAAGCTTGTCTAAGAACATGGCGTCGGTGGTCGCGGCTCGTCGTTATCTCTGGTTACGCAGTTGGCTGCGGATGGTTCCTGTAAGACTCATCTTAGTAAGTTGCCGTTCAAGGGCAAGCTACTGTTTAGCGAGGATTTGGACAAGTTGGTGAAGGAATTGGGAGAGTCTAAGGGAGGCAGACTTCTGAGGACCGTCAGAAGCAGTCTCGCTCTTCCACTCCCGCCAGGACTCAGCAGCAGGACCCTCGCAAGTTTCGGGCGTCGCGGTATGCCCCGTTTCAGAGAGGACGTGTTAACTCTCGAGGTCAGGGGATCCGTGGGTTTCGGGGGGCCGGAAGGGATTTCGGCGCCTCCTCCTCGTTCACGGGTCCGAGAAAGTCACAATGAAGTGAGGGGGATCCAGACGGGGGGGGGGGGGGCCTGCCGATAGGCCGTTTTGAGGCGGTTTCTTCCCGTTTGGACCCGGGTCACGTCCGACCAGTGGGTGCTGGAGGTAATTCGAGAGGGTTATGCTCTCGAATTCTCAAGCACTGTCTCTCCAGTGTTCATTCGGTCTCCCTGCAGTTCCACAGCAAAGAGGGCTGCAGTAGAGGAAACTCTGGACAGGCTGTTGGAGTTGGAAGCGGTGGTGCCCAGTGACCAGTGCGGGTGCGGTCAGTACGCCATTTATTTCGTGGTGCCCAAAAAGGAAGGCACTTTCCGTCCAATTCTCGACTTGAAGCGCGTCAATCGATGTCTCAAGAGTTCCGCATTTTCGTATGGAAACCCTGCGGTCCGTAATAGTGGCAGTACGGCAGGGAGAATTTTTGACATCTCTCGATCTGACAGAGGCCTATTTACATATTCCAATCCGGGAGTCTCATCAGCAGTACCTGCGGTTTGCTGTGCCAAGGGGACATTTTCAGTTCCAAGCTCTGCCCTTTGGACTGGCGACGGCGTCACGCACCTTCACCAAAGTGATGGTAGTGGTGGCGGCGGCGTTGCGCAAGGAGGGGATCCTAGTCCATCCGTACCTCGACGACTGGTTGATTCGGGCCAAGTCCGAGGAGAGTCGGAAAGTCAAGGATAGAGTAGTCGGTTTCCTGCAGAGTCTGGGGTGGGTTATCGACCGGGCAAAGAGCAGACTATTTCCATCCCAGGTGATAGAGCACCTCCGGTGCAAGATTCGACACAAGGGAAGGAAGGGTGTTCCTTCCAGTTCAGCGGGCAGTGGCGCTGCGACTGCTGGTTCGTCAGTTTCGGGCGAGAAACCCGCCCTTGGTGTGGCATTACCTGCAGGTCCTAGGGACAATGGCGGCAACGATCGAGATGGTACCGTGGGCCAGGGCTCACATGAGACTCCTTCAGCGGGCTCTCCTCCGTCGGTGGTCGCATCAGAGTCAGCCCCTGTCGATGTGGCTCCCCATTCCGCAGGAAGCGAGGGAATCCCTGCTGTGGTGGCTCCGGTCGGGCATCTTGGAACGGGGCATGCCCTTAGAAGCCCCGAAGTGGTTACAGTTAACGACGGATGCCAGCTTATCGGGCTGTGGAGCACATTGCGAGGGGCACTTCGCACAGTGGATTTGGACTCCGGAGGAGGCCCAGTGGTCCATCAACAGGCTGGAATTGCGGGCTGTAGTTCTAGCGCCCCGGGCCTTCGAGCAGTGGGTACGCCAGCAGGCGGTCTGGGTGTTTTCAGACAATGTGACCACGGTAGCCTATATCAACCGGCAGGGCGGCACAAGCAGCGCTCCCTTGGAGGAAGAGGCAAAGGGGCTGTTGGGCTTCTGCCCAATCCATCTGTTGGCGCTGTGGGCGCAGCATGTGGCCGGAGTGGAGAATGTGGAAGCGGACTTCCTGAGCAGGCGCAGTGGATCCAGGAGAGTGGGAGCTCTGCCCACAAGTGTTCGAGCTGGTGGTTCGTCGGTGGGGTCAGCCCATCATGGATCTGATGGCGAGGTTCCAGTCTGCCAAGGTCAGCCGCTTCTTCAGCAGAAGGAGGGAGCGTATGTCAGAGGGCCTCTGCTCTGCTCCAGAGGTGGCCCACGGAGGAACTGCTTTGTGTTTCCTCCATGGGCGCTGATAGGAAAGGTTCTGCAAAGGGTGGAGGCCCATCAGGGGTGGGTGATCCTTATAGCACCGGATTGGCCTCGTCGTCTGTGGTATGTCGATCTCGTAAGACTGTTGGACGACAGGCCATGGCGCCTGCTGGCGAGGGAGGATCTATTATTCCAGGGTCCGTTGCGGATGCCGCAGGTGGATCGGTTCTCGCTTACGGCCTGGCTATTGAAAGGGCACGGCTGCTTAAGCGAGGTTATTTGGGAGCAGTGATTGCCACCTTGTTGAGAGCTCGTAAACGTTCTACTTGCCTGTCTTATGTTCGGGTTTGGCGCCTCTTTGAGGGTTGGTGCGTGGATCAGAAGATTCGGCCCTTGGGGGCCTCGGTGCCAGAGGTGTTGGAATTCTTGCAAGCAGGTTTGGAGAAGGGGCTTGCTGCCAGCTCTCTTCGGGTTCAGGTAGCGGCCTGTCTCCAGGAACAAGCAGGAATAAGTCCTCACCTATGGGTACGTCGGTACCGACGGAGCCCGAGCGGGAAAGCTTCCCAGAAGGAAAGCTTTTGGGACCTCCCACTGCGCATGCGCGCTGCCTTCCCGCCTTCCTGACCAACTCTCCTCAGTTCTTCTTTTTCCGCGGAGCCAGCAGGTCGTGTTCCTGTCACCGCTGAAGAAGTTGTTATTTTAGTTTATTTCTTTGGCCGCGTGTCTGCCTTCCCCGATTCCAGACCGGTACCGCCGGTCTTTTTTCCTTTATTTAAAAAAAAAATAAAATAAAATAAAAAAAATCTCTTCTTTTCCTCACTTGGTGTGTTACTTCTGTGAGGCCTTTAGGCCTTCACTAATTCTCCCTCATGGAGAAACAAGCCTCTGGGTTTAAAAAATGCACCAAGTGCAGCGGTACTATTTCAGTCACAGACACCCATGAATGGTGTCTTAAATGTTTGGGGCCTGACCATTCCATTCCGGATTGCCCATCCTGTTCTTTGATGTCTAAACGTGGCTTACAGAACTGGGCAGCCAAGTTTCACATGCTGTTTTCTACAGATACTCCAGCATCGACATCTTCCAGGTCTTCCTCTCCTGATGGATCTCAAGTAACCAAACATTCCTCTGGCAGGTCCTCAAAGGGCAAATCTCCCTCTAAGTATCGAGATATCCCTGGGCTTGACCCTGAGGACCCTGCCCCAGCCAAACAACCCCGGTGGGAAGCTCCGGCTTCCAAAGCTCCTCCTATGGGGTTACAGGTTGACATCGATGGCACGGCCTCGACCGATCACCTGTTAGACTGTTCTGGGGTACCGGCTCAATCATCCGGTACCGACATCCAGACAGTCGTGGCGTCCATGGATCATACAGTTCAATCCATGCAGCAGGCCATTCTGGCTTTTATTAAGGCTGCGATGCCCTCAGTACCGCACCCTGCGGTACCGACTCCGGTTCCGGTACCACAACCGATACCGGTACCCATGCCTTCCACATCGACCAGGATACCGATTCCGGTTCCGGGGTTTTTCCCGATACCGATCCGGTTCCGGGTACCCCCGATGTCGATACCGGTCGATGCGCTTATCGATCCCTGGAAGCAAACAGACGATACTTTGAGTCTTCTGATGATCCTGATTCATCAGATGACTCTGCTGAAGTATCCCTTACTCTACCTGAGGAGCCCTCTTCTCCAAAGAGGAGAATGTCTCCTCCAGAGGATTTATCCTTTCAAGACTTCATCATTGAAGTAGCTAAAGGTCTTTCTATTTCTGTATCCTCTGAAAAAGAACCTAGAGCAAAAAAGTTAGACATTTTAGGATACTCTAAGGTTCCCAAAGAGGCAGTCACCCTGCCCATCCCTGAAATTCTTCAAGATCACATGATGGACTTAGGGTGAGAGGAGTCTCCCATATCTCCACATTCTCGTCGTCTGGACACCATGTATCGTGTCCCCCCTTCTCCTGGGTTTCAAAAAACTCAGCTCCCGCACCACTCAATTGTGGTGCAGTCAGCTATGAAAAGGATCAAGAGTACTAAAAGACACTCTTCTACTCCCCCAGGAAGAGAATGTAGGACTCTGGATGCTTTTGGAAGGAAAATCTTCCAAGCAAGTATGCTTATTGCCAGAATCAACTCATACAGCCTCTATATGGGCATGTTTCTGAAGGAAATTGCATTAAAAATACGCCATTTTCTCCCCTTTATCCCAGAGGATAGAAAGGAGGAGTTCCTTCTTCTGCTTAAGCATACTCAAGATATTTCAAAGTTCTCCAACAGAGCAGCCTTTGACTCCTTTGAAGGTGCTAGCAGAGCCTCAGGTATTGCCATAGCGGCTCGCAGAATTGCTTGGCTCCAGGCCTCTAACCTTGAACCCTGGGTCCAGGATGGGTTGGGAAATTTGCCCTGTACAGGTGAGAATCTGTTTGGTAAGGAGTGGCAAATCAAAGCCACTCAAATGGATGCAGAAAATGCTGCTTTGGATAGACTTTCTAAGTCTACCTCTACCCCTGTCAAGAAGAAATCTTTCAAAAAGCCTTTCTACAAGAAGGCCAGATTTTGCCACAAATACTGGCCAACAATCTTCTGCAGCTCGCTTTGCTCCTAAGCGTCAGCAGCCTAAATAGGCCAGGGTAAAACCTGCAGGGGCTGCTACAGCCCAACAGTCCCAACCCCCTCAGGGTTTTTGACTTAAAACTAGAGAACTTAACTTTTCTGGCTCTAAAACATCCAGAACCTCTCACCATTCCAGGAAGGTTAACTCATTTTGCTCCCAGATGGGAGCAAATCACATCAGAGCAATGGACCCTCTCTATCATCAGAGAGGGCTACAAACTACATTTCTCCAACCTTCCCCCCCCCCCCCATACCATGGTGAGAGGTTTCAATTCTCCCCCATCTCTCCTAGACCTGTTGGGTCAGGAGGTGACCACTCTTCTCGTCCAAAAAGCAATAGAAGAGGTTCCTCTTCCTCAACAAGGGTCAGGTTTTTACTCCCCTTATTTTCTCATTCCCAAGAAAACAGGGGGGTATACAGACCCATTTTGGATCTCAGAGAATTGAACAAATTTCTATACAGGGAGAAATTCAAGATGCTTTCTCTAGGCACTCTCCTTCCATACCTACAGAGTCAGGACTGGCTTTGTTCTCTAGATCTCAAGGATGCGTACACACATATACTCATCCATCCATCCCACAGAAAATTCCTACGGTTTCTGTTCCAGGGAAAACACTTCCAATACAGAGTACTTCCCTTCGGTCTAGCCTTTGCTCCAAGGATATTTACCAAATGCATGGCAATAGTAGCTGCATTCCTACGCACCCTGTGAATCTTTGTCTTCCCATACCTGGACGACTGGCTCATCCGAGCTCCGTCTCAGTCCGAGGCTCAGAGTTCCCTGGATCGCACCAGGCGAATTCTACAGTATCTGGGACTTGTGATCAATCTGCCAAAGTCCCAACTCACCCCTACTCAATCCCTAGAATTCATAGGGGCCTGGTTGGATACCACCACCGCAAGGGCCTATCTACCTCAGGCCCGTTGCCAACGTCTAGTGCACTTAGCCTCTCAGACTTACTCCAGAAGCCACTTGACTGCCAAAGAGATGCTACAACTATTAGGCCACATGGCCTCCACAGTGCATGTGGTGCCTTATGCTCGCCTACATATGAGAGCAGCTCAATGGACTTTATCCACCCAGTGGACTCAAGCATCAGGAGCTCTCTCAGACCAAATAGCAAACTCCAATCGTCTTTTTTGGTCTCTCCAATGGTGGATATCCACTCAAAATCTGTTGTTGGGGGGGCCCCCTTTCAACCATTGTTGCCCCAAGCAACCCTCACAACAGATGCCTCCAAAACAGGTTGGGGGGGCTCATCTCCAAGATCTCTCCACTCAGGGCACTTGGTCTCCACAGGAGACCACCCTTCATATCAACCACTTGGAACTTCGAGCAATCTTTCTAGCTCTCAAAGTTTTTCATACCCTCCTCAGCAACATGACAGTCCTTATTCACACGGACAATCAAGTAGCCATGTTTTACATAAACAAACAAGGAGGGACTGGCTCTGTCGCTTTGCAACGAAGCTCTAAGATTATGGGCCTTCGCCAGAGGGCAGTATATCTTCCAGGAATCCAAAACTCTTGGGCAGACAGACTCAGTCGAGTTCTGCTTCCACACGAATGGTCCCTGCACATGGATCAGGTACTCAGAATCTTCCAGAAATGGGGAACCCCGGACATAGACCTCTTTGCAAGTCCGTGGAATGCCAAACTTCCCCGGTTCTGTTCCAGAATTCCGTGTCAGGGAGTTCAGACCAAGGATGCCTTCCTCCTGCATTGGGGTCAGGGTTTCCTGTAAGCCTTTCCACCCATTCCTTTGATTCCCAAGACTCTGTTCAAACTTCAAAGGGATCAAGGGTCCATGATCCTCATAGCTCCACGCTGGCCACGCCAAGTGTGGTACCCTCTACTTCTGCATCTCTCCCAAGCCCTCTCCCTGGACTTGGGAGTGGCTCCAGACCTTCTGTCTCAAGAGGAGGGGACTTTGTGGCACCCAAACCCCAAGTCCCTTCACCTCAGAGCTTGGTTACTGAAGGCCTAGACCTTCAACACTTCAATCTTTCGCAGCAAGTGAAGGATATCCTACATGCCTCTAGGAAACCTTCCACTAGGCGTTCTTACGCTTTTAAATGGAAAAGATTTTCCATTTGGTGTGCTCAAAAGGGTCTTAACCCTCTGGCACTCCCATTGAATTCTCTTTTGGAATATCTCCTGCATCTCTCCAATGCAGGTCTCAAAACGAATTCAGTAAGAGTCCATTTGAGTGCTATTGCGGCATCACTTAAGCCCATCAATGGACAACCTGTTTCCTCTCATCCTCTTATTGCAAGATTCATGAGAGGCTTAACTTTAACTAAACCTCCCATTCGACCTCCTCCGGTGGCATGGGACTTAAACTTGGTTCTTGGTCAGCTTATGAAGCCACCTTTTGAACCCTTAGCCACTACCTCCTTGAAATTTCTTTCCTGGAAGGTTATTTTCCTCATTGCAGTCACTTCAGCTCGCCGCATCAGTGAACTGCAGGCCTTAGTGGCTAATCCGCCTTATACAAGGTTCCATCATGATAAGGTAGTCCTTAGGACAAATCCTCACTTTATGCCTAAAGAGGTCTCACCTTTTCATCTTAATCAAGAGGTTTATTTACCTGTCTTTTTTCCAGCTCCTCATGCCTCCAATGCAGAGAGGAACCTTCATACTCTGGACTGTAAAAGAGCTCTTGCTTTTTACCTCCACAGGACACAGCAACATCGAAAGTCTTCTCAGCTTTTTGTTGCTTTTGATCCTTCTCATTTAGGACTTCCAGTCTCCAAAAGAACACTCTCCAATTGGATTGCTCAGTGTATCTCTCTTGCTTACCAGAGTAAGAACCTTTCTCTGGAAGGCCATGTCACCGCTCACAACGTGAGGGCCATGGCCACCTCTATGGCTCATCTAAACTCTGTGTCCATTGACCAGATCTGTCGAGCAGCCACCTGGGCCTCGGTTCATACCTTTACAGCCCATTACTGTTTGGACAAGGACTCCCGCCGGGATGCCTTGTTTGGTCAGGCTGTCCTCAGACACCTGTTCCATTCTTGAACAACTCCAGCCCACCTTCCCTGAATGGATGCCTGAGATCCATAGGAAGATGAAGAACCTTTCAGGGTCTCATACCCTTTAGGGGATCTCCCGGGCATCTTAGCTAGGGAGTCCCCATATGTGAGGACTTATTCCTGCTTGTTCCTGGAGATAGCACAGTTACTTACCTGTAACAGGTGATCTCTGGGAACAGCAGGAATTAGTCCTCACAACCCACCCACCTCCCCTAGGAGTTGTATCTCTCTCTCTCTTCCTTCCTCTCTCTATTGTCTCAGCTATAAACTCGAACTGAGGAGAGTTGGTTAGGAAGGCAGGAAGGCAGCGCGCATGCGCAGTGGGAGGTCCCAAAAGCTTTCCTTCTGGGAAGCTGGGGAGCTTTCCCGCTCGGGCTCTGTTGGTACCGATGTACCCATATGTGAGGACTAATTCCTGCTGTTCCCAGAGATCACCTGTTACAGGTAAGTAACTGTGCTTTTCCTGCTATAGGGGCAAGATCAAGGGAAAGGCGCTGGGGCAGCATTCAGACGTAGCTAGATTCCTAAGGGCGGTCAGGCGCGTGAGGCCTCAGAGTGGTGTCAGTTCCTCCCTGGGATCTTAATCTGGTGTTGAATGTCCTAGCGGGGGAGCCTTACGAGCCGATTGAGCGCTCCTCTTTGAAGGATTTGATCCTCAAGACGGTGTTTCTGGTGGCCATTTTGCTCGGCGAGGCGTGTTTTGGAACTGCAGGCGTTGTCTTGTCAGCCTCCCTTTCTGTCATTCTTCAAGGAGAAAGGTGGTTTTGCATACGGTACCTTTGTTTCTGCCCAAGGTGGTTTTGCCGTTTCATGTGAATCAGTCGATTTCCCTTCCCTCATTCCTGGGAGTGGGGAAAGGGGCTGAGGAGTTGCTTCTCCACAGGCTGGACGTGAAGAGAATCTTGAGGCATTGCATGAGGCAGACGGTGTCGTTCCGAAAGTTGGAGCATCTGTTTGTGTTCGGAGGGCCGCGTAAGGGTGAAGCAGTGGCTAAGGGTTCTATTTCCAGATGGATCAGGGAAGCCATTGCGAGTGCATACATTCAGAAGGGTAGACCGGTCCCGGTAGGGTTCCGGGCCCATTCAACCAGGGGCTTAGCTACCTCATGGGCGGAGTTCAGTTTAGTTCCGCCCAGGGAGATTTGTAGGGCAGCGACTTGGTCGTCGTTACATACCTTCGCTAAGTTCTATCGGTTGGATGTGATGGCCTCGGAAGATGCGGAGTTTGGGTCGGCGGTGCTTCGGTCTGCTCTGTCAGGGCCCTCCCGGAGGTGAACTGCTCTGTTAATCCCAGAGGTTAAGGGACCGGACTGGAGGAACGCCTAGGAAAGAGTAATTAGACCTTACCTGCTAATTAGCATTCCTGAAGAGGCTCCAGTTCGGTCCCTGATCCCACCCAGTTGGGTCAGATCATCCCGAAGCTTCGGGTAGGTCAAGGAATATCCAACTTTTGTTGTTTCAGGTAAGGTGGTGACGGATATTCGGCTGTCAGTGTCAATATGTCGTAGGCATGGGCCTCTTGAACTTACGGGTAAGTTCAAGTCAGGTACTCCTTCTCTCTTTCTCTTGGGGGATGTGGGATGAAGATCTTTCTCTCCAAGGGGCCGGGAGGAGTTGGGCCCTTATGAGGCTGTGCAGGGATACGCTTATCAGTCTTCTTGTTTGAGTTCAGCGGACAGTTTGCGGTTCTGTTAGTGTATTCGGTTCTGGTTAGTTGTTTTAATGTCTCTCCATTAAGTCTGCTTTGTCAATAGTATACTGGATCTGATGGGAGGAGCCAGTGATATTTATACTGCAGGATCATGATGGGAAAAAAATTGAAGAGCTCAGTCTCCAAGGCTGCTGGTAGAGGAGCACAACCCAGAAGTTAAGGGACCGGACTGGTGTCTCTTCAGGAACGCTAATTAGCAGGTAAGGTCTAATTACTCTTTCTTATTGTATATATTTTTGTTAATGTATTTGTTAATTTTTATATATACATTTTTATAGACCCCTGACACAGGTTTGTTTGCTGAAACTCAGCCGTGGGGTCCCTATAATAAACCTTGATTAAAGAATATCTAGGGGTCTACGGCTCTGGTCTCTCTAACTTGCTTTTCCTTTTCGTCCCTCCAGTCCAGTCTCGGAACCTTTGGCCTTTGGGTATTCATGCCTTGCCAGCAGCTTGGAGACTGAGCAGACACTCCCCTAGATAGACAGCTGGCTCCTCCCACAGGCTTCAGTATCTCTCTCCAAGAAGCTGGAGAGATGTGAATCCAAGGTTTAGGACTCACTTAGATAATAATGCTAGTGTATTGGCAGCTTTTTCTTTAAAAACAGACAGAAGCATTGCAGGATCACATACAGCCTGACTAGGGTTGCAGTCAGGGGCTGTACAGCTGTAGCAGTGGTGCCAGAGTTGGCAAGCCACCAAGTGATCGGCCTGAAGCGCACAACTCCCCTGTGGGGGAGGCTGTAGCATTCAGTGAACAAGGTAGTGCAGTATGAGACACTGGAGTAAAAGCCACTATTGCAGTCCGGGACAGGTGAAGAGTCATCATGCTGCTGGGAGACCAGAGCCTCATTGCTTGCTGTTTCACTGCCAGCCAAAGTCACAGAGCCGGGCTGAGTAGAGGAGAGTCCTTCATGGAACTGCACGAGGGATGAGCAGCAGAATAAAAATGGCAGTAACAGGGCCGGCAGCCAGAGGAAGCCACATGGTAGCAGTAGCCATTTTAGTGCAGTGTGGGAAAACCCAGTGACAAGCAGTAAGTGATGGGAGGGTTTAAGGGATCCTCGTTTTGGCTGCACCCAGCAAATTTTGTGCTGTGGGGATCATTGGAATGGCTGCTTTAGGCTAGAAAAAGAAAAAAGAATATGTTGTGAAGAGAGTAATGCAAAGCTAACCTGTGTGGCCTGTGGATCACGCAGGGAAGCACTGTCACCAGCCGGATTCTGCCGGGGGTATGAGATGGAGTCATGGTCGGTGGAGGCAGGCCTGCGAGAGAGCAGTCCGGACAGGTCCCCCGCACACATGGCAGATTGTGGAAGTGCAGAGACTGTGGAGCATCCACCTCAGCCTCAGTAATGGCGGTGAGTGGAGAAGGGGGTGGTCCCATCACTGTCAAAGGCTACAGGGGCAAAGGAAAAAAAAAAGGTGGCTGGGGGGGGGGCCCAGCCCAGCCCAGAGAGGAGCAGAGAAGTGACTGCTGCTACTGCTGCACAAGGCATTTTGTTTGAAGTAGAAATCGGGGGAGGAACCGTAGATTCCTCAGAGCAGAGAAGCGCTTTGCGGTCACGGACTTGTCACTAGAAGGGGATGAGGAGGAGCCAGGTCCCAGCAAGCAGCTAGTGGATGGAGACCTCTGGGTAAAGACTCCTATGGAGGAGGACCCTGACAAAGAGGAGCTACTGAACTCAGACTTGGAAGAAGGTGAGATACCGCAGGCAGAGGATTCCCACATCATCTGCTTTTTCCGCAGGGAGGAATTAACGGCATTGATAGCGCAGTCAGCGAAAATATTAAATGTTCTCACGGAGACACCCGAGGAAGAAGAGCTGTTAGAGAATACACTATTTCAGGCAGAGAGAGCATCGCAGAAGGTGTTCCCTATACATAGACTAGTGCGTCGCATGATTCAGGAGGAATGGGATATTTATGAAGGGCTGCTTAGAGGCATGCAAAGGATGTTGAGACTTTACCCCATACTGGATCGAGACAGAGTTCCAGGGTGGATGCGGCAGTGTGGCTGTGATCAAGAAGACAACAATCTTGGTCGAAGTGAGGGTGGCCCTCAAGGATGTACGGGATCGCAAGTTGGAAACCACTCCTGAAACAAGCGTTGCAGGTTTCGGGGTGTGTGGGGCCTTTGTAGCCAGAGCCTTTCTGCGCTGGATGCAGGGGATCCCAGAAGGGGCAGAGGCAGAGCAGGATCGAGCGCCAGAAGTGGCAAAGTTGGAATCCAGAGTAGCTTACCTAGCAGATGACTTCTATGACCTTATTATGTGCTTGTCCAAGGGTATGGCCTCTGTCATGGTGGCAAGGCGGTATTTGTGGCTCTGCAATTGGATGGCAGATGTGTCCTCCAAGTCAAGGTTGAGCAAACTCCCGTTCTGGGGTAAACTTCTCTTTGGAGAGGATCTGGAGAATCTGGTGAAGGATCTCGTGGAGACCAAGGGAGGATGGTTGCCAGAGGACAAGCAGAAGGTGGGATGGCCTTCTGCTCAGGTCATGGCCAGACAAGAGAGTTTCAAAGATTTTGGTCAATGAGGTTTACCCTCTATCAGGGGGACTGTTTCTGTTGAGAGGGCGGTCTTTTCGGGGATTCAGAGGCGCGGGGAGAGGATTCTACTCTTCTGCCTCCTCGGCTCCCAAGAAATCACAATGAAACATGATCGGACCAGGTGAGCTTAGTACTCATGGGGGGGGGGGGGGTCATCTACGGGAGTTCTACAATGCCTGGACCAAATCATGACTGACCGGTGGGTGCTGGAGGTTATCTGGGAAGGCTATGCTTTGGAATTTGCACGACCCCTCTGGAGCGCCTTTATCAATTCCCCCTCAAGGCGCTATTGAAGTGAAAGGCAGTGGAGGAATCCCTACAGCGGTTGCTAGGGCTGCAAGTGGTGATGGAAGTACCGCAAGACCAACAAGGGTATGGTCGATTACTCCATCTACTTTGTGATGCCAAAGAACGAGGGTACCTTTCACCCCATTGTGGACCTCAAGCATGTAAATCGAACCCTATGGGTACCACACTTTTTCATATGGAGACATTGAGGTTCAAAACAGGGATTCTTAACATCGCTTGACCTCATGGAGACTTACCATCACGTTCCGGTACGACCAGAGCACCAGCAGTTCCTTCAGTTCGTGGTGCCAGGGAGCCATTTTCAGTTTCAGGCGTTACCCTTCGGCCTAGCAACCGCCCCTCAGACTTTTACCAAAGTCATGGTGGTAGTGGCAACCTAGCTGCAGAGAGAAGACATTCTGGTCTACCCATATCTCGACGATTGGCTCATAAGAGCAAAATCCCAGGAAGAGAGCTTGTTGACAACTGAACGAGTCACTGGGTTCCTACAAAGCCTCAGTTGGGTAGTCAATTTTGCCAAGAGTCTTATCACTCCATCGCAAGACCTGGAATATCTCTGCGTGCGGTTTCAGATGAACGTTGACCAAGTATCGCTGCCAGTCGCAAGGATACTCAAACTGCAGCAAGAGAGATGGCACTTTGTAAGGAGGTCAAAACCAACAGCGTGTCACCCCTTACAGGTGCTATGCTTCATGGCAGCATCCATAGAGATGGGCTCTGGCGCACATGAGGCCATTGCAGAGGGTGTTGCTGCACAGGTGGTCAGCGCAGGTGCATCCTTTATCCCGCAGGTTGCCTTGTCCAGAGGAAGCACGCAGCGCGCTCAGGTGGTGGCTGTGGACGGACACACTGTGGAGAGGTATGCTGCTGGAGATACCACACTGAGTGCGTCTCAACCGATACCAGCCTGGTGGGCTGGGGAGCACATTGCGAAGCCCAGTTTGCACAGTTTGAAACAAGAGGAATCGAATTGGCCAATAAACTGGCTAGAGTTGAGAGCAGTGTTTCTGGCACTGCAA
Source organism: Ichthyophis bannanicus (assembly GCA_033557465.1). Classification (NCBI taxonomy): domain Eukaryota; kingdom Metazoa; phylum Chordata; class Amphibia; order Gymnophiona; family Ichthyophiidae; genus Ichthyophis; species Ichthyophis bannanicus. The sequence goes on from CM066044.1 coordinate 178,451,447, forward strand.
AGCTTTCAGAACCTGGCACAAGGAAAAGTGGTGTGGGTGTTCTTGTACAAAGCAGCGACAATGGCATACATCATCTGACAGGGCGGCATGGGCAGTGTACAGCCAAAAGACTGAGCCGGCCCACTGATGGCTTGGGCGGAGATCAATCTGTTAGTCCACCTCTATGTTCTCTTGCTCAGCCACATGCACTGCTGACAGAACTATCTCAGCAGAGTGCGGATCAACCTAGCGGAGTGGACGCTCAACTAGGCCGTGTTCACGCAAGTGATGTGCCAGTGGGGACAGCCGATCATGGATTTAATGGTGACATGCAAGTCCGCCAAAGTGTCGTGATTTTACAGCAGAGGAAAAGAGTGTATGTCGGAGGGGCTAGACACGTTTGTTCAGCCGTGGCCTGAGGAAGGTCTTCTGTATGTTTGGGTTTTTTTTCTCCCTGGCCCCTGATAGGCCGGGTAGTACAAAGGATAGAGGCTCATGTGGGCCTTGTGATTCTCATTGCCCCAATTGGTCACGGCAGCTGTGGTATGCAGACCTGGTGAGGCTGGCAGCTCAGAGGCCTTGGCGTCTTCCAGTCCGGGAGGACCTACTGAGCTAGGGGCCCATTCGGATGCTGCAGTTGGATCGGTTCTCCCTTACAGCATGGCTCTTGAGAAAGAGAGAGAGAGAGGTTACGCACCGGCGGTGATAATACTGCTGAAGGCCCTAGAAGGTCCACATCGCTCGCCTATATCCGTGTGTGGAGAGTGTTTTGTTTGAATAGTGGTGTGCGACGCAGGGGTGTTCTATGATGCAGTGCTTAGGGCTAGAGATTCTAGCGTTTCTGCAAACGGGAATGGACAAAGGTTTGTCTTGCAGTTCCTTACGGGTGCAGGTGGCAGCCCTGTTGTGTTATAGAGGTAGAATTAAGAGGTGCCCTTAGCCTCACACCCGGATGTGAGTTGCTTTCTAAGAGTGATAAAGCAGGTAGGACCACCGGTGCGGGCGGTTGTGCTGCCATGGAACCTCAATGTGGTGTTGTCTGTTTTGGCAGAACCGCCCTTTGAGCCCTTGGGGAGCTGCGCATTGAAGGACTTGACGATCAAGGTGGTGTTTTTGGTGGCCATCTGCTTGGCTAGCAAGATTTCAGAGCTTGCTGTCCTGAAGGGAACCATATCTAATGATTTCAAAGGTCAGGGTGGTCTTAAGACTAGCGCCCCCGTTTGTGCCAAAGGTATTGTTGGTTTTTCACATGATTTCAGGTGGTGTCCCTTGCGGTAATCTTGGGAATGGAGAGTGCGGCAGTGTCGGATCCCTTTTTAAGGAATTTGGACATCATTGCATATTGAAAAGGTACTTGAAGCGGTCTTTTCGTAAGTCCAAACGTCTGTTTGTTTTGTTGGGAGGCCCGCGTAAGGGAGAGGCAGCGTCCATTTCCAGGTGGATTAGAGAAGCTGTCTCCGCTGCCTATCGGGCTAGGGGTAGGCCAGTTCCCATAGGCTTGAGGGCACTTTCCCCTCGGGCCCAGGTGGTGTCATGGGTGGAGTTTAGCCTGGTGCCACTGGTAGACATTTGTAGAGCGGTTACCTGGTCCTTTCTGTCTGTCTTTGTGAAGCATTACTGGCTGGATGTACAGGTGGCAGAGGAGGCTCACTTTGGTTCGGTGGTGTTGCAGGCCGGGATAGCGGGTCCCTCCCATGGATAGTACTGCTATGGTACATCCCAAAGGTTCCAGGACTGGACAGGAGGGACAAAAAGGAAGAAGAAATTAGACCTTATCTGCTAATTGATGTTTTTTGAGTAACTCCAGTCCAGTCCTGTATCTCTCCCTGTTCATAACTATCTGGTTCCTGAGGCTAACTATTAGCACATGGTTCCCCCGGCTGCAAGAAATCCATCTAGTCCAATTGAACTCAAGTCGGGGGATAGCCTTTCAAAGCACTAAAAAAAAAAAAAAATCAGGACTAGGCTGGCTGGTCTCCTGAAGAGGGTCTGTGCCCGTGACAGGTGAGCGAGGGGCTTCCTTCCCTGGTAGGGAGGGGGGAGGTGTGCCAAAGAGTGCATTGTTTATCATTCTAAAGTTTTGAATTTTTAAATTTCTAATTCTTTGGAGCTCATAGTTGTTTTTGTGAGTCTGCTTTGACAGTAGAATACTGAAGCCTGTGGGAGGAGCCATCTGTCTATCTAAGGGAGTGTCATGAAATCGGTCTCCAAGCTGCTGGCAGGGGTGAATACCCAAAGGTTCCGGGACTGGAGTTACTCAAGGTCTAACGTCTTCTTTTTTGTTTCTATGGACTCAACAGTTATGGAGATCCCCCTTCTCCGTTTCTTCTGACATGCATTCATTTTTATGTTTAGCAACTTTTTTTATACCGCTGTATCTACCAGTCACAGTGGTTTACATGAAACAAAAAGGAAAATAGGTTTAGCTCCATGCGCTTATCATAAGAGCCTGTTGAGCAGCCAGAAATTGGAAGGATCTGGAAGAGTGCGGTGGCCTCACACAACCTCAATGCCCCCCCCCCCCCACCTCTCTCCCAAAGATTGCAGAAGGTTCTCAGAGGAATCTGCCTGACAGCCACCTTAAATGCAGTGCTGCAGAGCCAGTGAAACAATGTCAGGGGAATAGAGCTGAGTCCATTATGGATCCTCTCCCTGGAGCTCGGAGGGGGGAGGCTCCCAATTACACCTGTGTGGGATGCAATTTGGGGTAGACTGCTGTGACAGTTGGCGCCGTGTGGGGTTTCCCGCCATTTTTTGCATGCGCTAGAAGCATTTTCTCTATTTTCTGCACCTGGTGGTTGTGCAGTCTGTATGCATGCTCTGCCCAAGCGGCTCCATCACGCGTTCCTACCCTAGAGCCCATAACACACGTTGCAGAAAAAATGCAGTTAATGTGCACCTTCAGGCCGCCCATGGCTTCAGTGTGCACTGGGATACTTGTCTTAAATCTTATGTCGTCTTCCAGGAATCGTTGTTTGGCTTGTGGCAAGCAAGGTGACTCATCTCTGGCTTCTGGACTCTGCTGTTCTAGTGTGGCAGCTCCTAAGTTGTCCCTGGAGGGATTGATCCTCCTTTCTACGCCAAGGGATGCGGTTAGTCCGGCCTTGCCTACCCAAGAGCAGCAGATGGCACTGTGGGTAAGGATAACCAACTGGCCGGAGGTTACGGTGACTCTGCTGTGCACTGCTCCCCATCCTCTAGGGGATCAAAAGCAACTGGGTCCCCTGGTGTAGGGGAGTAATCTTCATGAGGAGAGCTTCTGTAGTCTGGACTGTCCTCCCTGGCATTCTTTTCCTTTTACAACAGGCCTGATCATTCTGGTGTGGAAATTCAGATGCTGTGGCCTCTGGGTTCCCCCGCGCGCAGTCTCATGAGGGGCAGACTGAGAGTGGAAGACCTATTAGATTGCCAATGGCTAAGCATCCCCGGCAACAGGCGTCCCCTGGAGATGAGGGATCAGCTGGGATCTGTCTGAGATCTGGACTGTAGCTTGGATTCAAATGTCTGATGTGGATGAAGTACTCTCGCCTTTAGAGGGTTATGAGGAGGCCAGTGTTATCTGCCCTTTCCAAAAGGAGGAACTGGAGGCGTTGATTCCCAGGGTCTTATCTACCTTGAGTTTTGGTTGTTCCAGGCACAGAGCAGGAACTGAAGATGCATCCACTCCTGCAAGATGTGCAGAAATCCACTACTGTCTTTCGGTTCCGGAGGTGCTCAAGGCCTGTTCCAGTTGGAGTGGGATTCCCCCAGTTCCCTGCTTCAGGGGCTAAGGGTGTATAAGAATATGCACACTCTCCCATAGAAGGAGTGTATTGTGTGGTTTGATGTTTCTAAGGTGGATACGCAGGTCATGGCGGTTACCAGATGAACCACCATTCCTGTGGAAGGGAGATCAAAGATAAACCCACCTTTCTGTCCAGAGTTGTGTTGAAGAACCAGTTCTGCGGCAGCTGCCATTCTTCAGTTGGCAGTATGTGCAGGCTTGATGTCTCGAGCCCTGCTCCTGTGGGTTCAGTCTCTTGTGCCGAATGCTTCTACCCTTCTTTTGGAGTCTGCTACGGCCTTCCTTTCTGATGCCATTTACAGTTTGGTACGTCTTGCGGCCAGGGATTGTGCCCTTTCGGCAGTGACATGGCGTTGGTTTGACTCTGACATGGGGCAGAAGACTCCTCTTCTAAGACCCGGTTGCCCATCTAACCTTAGAGGGATGCTTCTGTTGGGGTCAATTTGGAGAAGCAGGTGAAGGACCTGGGTGAGATGAAATCTTGCCACCTTCCAGAGGATAGTTCCAAGGGGCCTGTGAAGCAGGCAGGAGCCCCTTTTTCGTCGGCCTCCGCCCACTACTTGCAGGTGTGCAGGTGGACTCCTGGGCTTTCGGAACCCCCATTGCTACTGGCCAGGAAAGCCTTTCTTCCCCTCTGCTTATGGACTTCGGGCTCATTCTCAATCCTTCCGTGGAGCACTTGGGTCCAGGGACCCAGCCCCATCCAGAGGAGGACCCTCCCAAGCTGCACAATGAAGGTTTGGAGCTCATTCCCTGGTTTCTCCTCTTCTTCGAGAATTGGCCCAGGTCACCAGGGATCATTGGGTGCTACAACTGTGGCCTGGAATGCAGAGACTTTCCCAGCCGCTTGCATCTTTTACCCTTGTGGGTCTGTGAACGGGGCTGCTGTGTGAATCACCTTGGACAAGTTGCCTCTCCTGAAGACCGTGGTGCCCATTCCCTCAAATGATTGGGGCAGGGATAGGTATTCCATCTGTTTTCTTGGTGGCCAACATGGAAGTTACATTCTGGCCCATTCTTGAACTCAAGTGTGTCAACAAATGCTTGCGCGCCATGCATTTCTGGGTGGAAACTTTGTGATCCAGGATTCAAGCAGTTCACAGAGGGGATTTCTGGTTTTGACTGAGGCATATTTTCATGTCACAATCCGGGGGATCAGAAAGTATCTGTTTTGCCATGCTTGTTCTCGCCTTCAGTTCGCTGCCCTTTCATTTGGACTCTCCACTGCAGCATGAAGGGATTTCTGTGCACTCACATTTGGATTACTGGCTTGTCTGAGCCCATTCTCCTTCAGAGGCGTCTTGGGTAGCTCCCCAGATGGTGTCTTTTTTTCTGATAAATCTCTGCTAGGTGATCACAGGGGAAGAGCCAGTTGTTGCATTCCCGGTTCCTGGGAGCATGTTTTCGATACTAGAGTGTGCAGAGTCTTTCTGCCAGTGGAGAAAACCAAGGCTGTTGGATTGCCTAATGCGATTCTGTATGCAGCAGGCTCCTATATTCCAAGCTGATCAGCAGCAGCTCAAGCTGAGTGGCAGTGCTCTTTAGGAAGGAGTCAAAACAGGTGCAGGTTGTGCCTGTGCAACTGGTTGAGACTTAGGAGCCTTGGGCTTTTTGAGTTGGCGAGGGCCCTGCTGCCACTGTTGAGGATGCTGAGGCTGGTAGGTAGCTGAAGGTGGATAGGGAAGATAATCTCTTCTTAGAACAGAAATATTTCTTGGGAAGAGCCTTCGTTTTGGAGGGGTCAGCTGTTTTCCTGGAAAGGCTTTTGAAGTTGAGATCATCTGTCTGAATCTCCCCAGCTTTTTCTCTTCAACCTTTCCAAAGAAGGTTTTCTCCCGTACATGGGATATTGGCCAGCTTGTCCTGGACCCACTGTTTCAGATCTGATGCCTGTAACCAGGCCATCCTGCGAGCCCCAGTGCAGACTGCTGAAGCTCTGCTTGTTGACTTAAAGGCATCAAAAGAAGTCTTGGTAATAAATTTTGAAGTATTTTGGTCTTGCTTGATTAGTGTCTGAAATGCATTCTGTTTTATCATCAGGAAACATGGGGGCAAACCTCTTCAGATCCCTGGTAACATCCTTGAGAAACATGCCCATGTTTAGCATGTAGGAGTTTATCCTGGAGGCCAACATGCACACCTGAAAGCATTGACACCCAAAGACACAGGGGTATGTTTACTAAACGGCACTAACGTCAAAGCTGCGATGTTATCGCGCGATAATGGCGCATTACCGTGCGAGAACATCATGTATCGCGCAATAACGTGACCGGCAGCATTAAGGCTCCCCATAAGGTGGAGTAAGGCTCCCCAGGTGCGGAGAGAAGGGGTCAATGGGCGGGGAGAGGCTCCATGCACACTAACGCCGTGAAATGAAGGTCTGAAAATTAGCACCAGTGAAAACCTCGTGCTAGAGGCACATTTGCAGGAGAGAGAAACCATTTCAGTGAGCAATGTACAGCAAAGGCAGGGAAACCAAGAAAAGTGATAGTGGTGATACATGTGCAGCAGCAGCAGCATAGTGGCCAAATACGAGAGGGCACGACTGTAAGGCTGCAAATGGGGCACAGGGGGCTGAAGGCAGGACATGCAGTGGGGCAGCTGGGGCACAGGGTGGACTAGGCAGATGCCACAGGTGGCACATAGGAACACAGAAACAGAAAAACAGCAAGCCAGCAACTGACCAAGGGCAAACATGCCCACGAGTGTGTGACCCACAGTGTCCCAGCAGACATCACCCAGAAGGTACCCCAAAGGGCACATAACATTGACAGGCGGTGCCGGGGGGAAGCGCGGATGTCAATGTAGGCACCCCTACCCCAGACCCCACACCATAGGCAGCCGCCTACTGGCACATTGGATGGCCTGGGACTGCGTACCACCAGCACCACTGGCATAAGGGCATGTCAGCATGGTGGCGGAGAGGTACTGGTGGTGGAGGGGGCAGTAGAATCTGCCCACAGCACACCAAGGCCAAGTCCTGTTCAGGTGGGTGGCATGCAGTGCAACAGACAAGGGCTGTCTGAACAGTAATGCCACAGAGGGAGTTTATTCCCTGGGGATAGCAACAGTTTAGTGCAGTACACACAGCCAGTATATTCAGGGACAGAAGGTCACAGGTTCAAGTCCCAGCTGTGGCTCCTGCAGACCATGTCCCCTCATTTTACCCTTACTAAACCGTGGTAATAAAGATGGAATTTTTATTGCAGATAAAAGTAACACACCATAAATGTCTATATTGTACCCTACAGAGCACATACACCATAAACATGTGCAATCCCTAGAGCAGAGTTTCCCAACTCCAGTCCTGGAGGGCCAAACACCATTCAGGTTGTCAGGATGCCCCTAATAAATATGCATGAGATGCATTTACATGTACTGCCCCCATTGTATGCAAATGTACCATGCATATTCATTAGGGACCGCATGAAAACCTGAACCATGTTTGGCCCACCAGGACCGGAGTTGGGAACCTCTGCCCTAGAGCAGCGGCCAGCAGGGGCACAAACACCCACAGGCCCCACTATGCAGCGGCTCATGGAGAGTCAGGCTGTTGGGCCCTGCGCACAGCAGCATCTACCAATACTAGCACCTGCATACCTTAGCAATGCCGTCTTAAACGTGGAAACACATTCCACATATATCAAAAGGTTGCTATGAATAATGTCAGATAACAAATCCTAAGTTGAACACAATTTGTTGACAGGGATTCATCATATCAACCTTTCTGATATCTGTGGAGTGTGTTTCAGGTTTTGTTTGACAGTGTTTAACTCCCCTGGGGTGTGACCCTAACAGTATTGAGTACCATAGCAATGCCTGCACTGTGCCCAGGACTGGTGTGGCAGCCAGGGCTGCCAACCACCTCCATATTTGCACAATGCTGAAATAGGTGTGGTAGTGTGCGTAATGTCTATCCAATGATCTCCAGGAACAAGCAGGAATGAGTCTTCACATATGGGTATCGTCGATACTGACGGAGCCTGCGCGGGAACGCTCCCCAGCGTCCAGTAAGAAAGCTTTTGGGAGCATCCCACAGCACCTGAGCGCTGCCTTCCCGCCTTTCCCAACTGCCTCTCTCCAGTTCTTCTTTTCTGTGGAGCCAGCAGGTCGTGTTCCTGTCACCGCAGAAGAAGTTCTTTATTGTTTTCTTTTTCTGTGTCGCGTCTGCCTTCTTCGACGTCAGACCGGTACCGCCGGTCTTTTCTTTTCTTTTCTTTCTTTAAAAAAACAAACAAACTATTCTTTACTTCAACTGTGCATTTTCAGTTTGGGCCTTAGGCCTGAATATTTTTCTCCTCATGGAGAAGCCCGCTTCCGGGTTCAAAAAGTGCACAAAATGTGGCGGTACTATTTCTGTCACCGACACCCATGATTGGTGTCTAAAATGTTTGGGTCCTGACCATTCCATCACGGATTGTGTGTCCTGTACCATGATGTCTAAAAGAGGTCGGCAGAACCGAGTAGCCAAGCTCAGTACCCTGTTTTCCTCTGATGCAGCCTCGGTGGCATCGACGTCTTCCAGGGCTGCTTCTTCCTCCCATGGATCTCAGGTAACCAAACATAAATCTAGCCGGTCCTCGAAGGGCAAATCTCCCTCTAAGCATCGAGATGCCTCCGGGCTTGTCCTCGAGGATCCCGCACCGGCAAAATTACCCCGGTGGGAAGTTCCGGCTTCCAAAGCATTGTCTATGGGGTCACAGGTTGACATCGATGGCTCGGCCTTGACCGATCACCTGTTGCCGTGTTCTGGGGTACCAGTGGCCTCCACTGGTACCGACATCCAGACTCTGGATCAGAAGATTCTGTCCATGCAGCTCACCCTAACGGCGTTTATGCAGGCTGCGACGCCTCCGGTACCACAACAATCTCCGGTGCCGGTACCGATTGCATCGACATCGCCTTTGGTGTCGACTGCAACGGTACCCTGTCCTATGATGCCCATCGGTACCGAACCGGTACCGCTTACTCCCGATGTCGATCCCACTCGGTACGCATATCAGGCTTTACAAGAGCATCCAGACAGGCGATACTTCGATTCCTCCGAAGACTCTGCCGAGTCGGAGGCTTCTGTCGAGGCATCGGTACTTCTTCCTCGGGAGTCGTCTTCTCCAAAACGAAGAATGTCTCCTCCAGAAGACTTGTCTTTTCAAGACTTCATTAGGGAAGTGGCTAGCGGCCTCTCCATTACACTGGCCCCTGAGTCAGAGCCTAGAGCCAAGCAATTAGATATTTTGCAATATCCTAAGGCTCCTAAAGAGGGAGCTACTTTACCTATTCATGAGATTCTCTATGATCTCATGTTGAGCATGTGGGAGACTCCTCTTACCACCTCTCCTCATTCTCGTAGGTTAGACACCATGTACCGTGTCCCTCCTTGCCCTGGCTTTCATAAGACTCAGCTTCCTCACCACTCTATTGTGGTAGAGTCTGCCATGAGGAAAATAAAGAGTGTAAAAAGACATTCATCTAATCCTCCAGGACGTGAATGCAGGACCCTAGATGCTTTTGGCCGAAGGGTTTTCCAAGCTAATATGCTTGCTGCCAGAATCAACTCCTATAGTCTCTATATGGGAATGTTTCTAAAGGAAGTCACAGATCATCTGCAGACTTTAGCTCCTTTTTATTTCAGAAGATAAAAGGCAGGAATTTCTCACTTGGCTCAAACATGCCCAGGATGTTTCCAAATTTTCCAACCGTGCAGCCTTTGACTCTTTTGAGTGTGTAAGCAGAGCCTCGGCTATTGCCATAGGTGCACGCAGAATTGCTTGATTACAAGCTTCTGATTTGGAACTCTGGGTCCAAGATGAATTGGGAAATCTTCCTTGTACAGGTGAAAACCTTTTTGGCAAGGATTGGCAAGCAAAGGCCACTCAGATGGATGCTGAGAACTCCTGCTTTGGATCGACTTTCAAAGTCTACCTCTGCCTCTGTTAAGAAAAGATTGTTCAAAAAGACATCTTTTTCTAAAAAGGGAAGATATTATCCTGCTTATGATCAGCAGGCATCTTCTGCAGGTCGTTTTGCTGCAAAGCGTCAGCAACCACCTAAACAGGCCAAGTCAAATGCTGCCAGGCCTCCCACGGCCCAGCAGCCTCAGCCTCCTCAGGGCCTTTGACTTGCAACTAGAGAACTTAGCCTTTCTAGCTCTGGAAGAACCAGAGCCTCTCACCATTCCAGGAACGTTGGCTTACTTTGCTCCCAGATGGGAGCAAATCACAGCCGAGCAATGGACCCTCTCCATCATAAGGGAAAGGTACAAGCTCCATTTCTTAAGCCTTCCTCCTCACACCATGGTGAAACAGTTCAATTCTCCAACATCTCTCCTCAACCTTCTGGGTCAGGAGATTGCTACCCTTCTTGCCCAAGGGGCGATAGAAGAAGTACCTCCTCTTCAACAGGGCTCAGAGTTCTACTCCCCTTATTTTCTTATTCCAAAGAAAACAGGGGGCTACAGACCCATATTAGATCTCAGAGAATTGAACAAGTTTCTATTCAAGGAGAAATTCAAGATGATTTCTCTCGGTGCTCTGCTTCCATACCTTCAGAGTCAGGACTGGCTTTGTTCTCTAGATCTCAAGGATGCGTATACCCATGTCCTCATCCATCCAACACACAGAAGGTTCCTTCGGTTCCTTTTTCAAGGAAAGCACTACCAGTACAGGGTGCTTCCTTTCGGTCTGGCCTCTGCACCAAGGGTGTTCACGAAATGCATGGCAGTAGTAGCTTCATTTCTACGCACTCTAGAAATATTTGTATTCCCATATCTGGACGACTGGCTCATTCGAGCTCCATCCCAGTCAGAGGCCCAGACTTGTCTAACCTGCACAATGCGTGTCTTTCAGTATTTGGGACTGGTAATAAACATCCCAAAATCCAATCTCACCCCTACTCAATCTCTGGAGTTTATAGGGGCCTTGCCGGATACCACAACTGCAAGGGCCTATCTTCCTCAGGCCCATTGCCTACGCTTGGTGCAGTTAGCCTCCCAGATACAGTTAAAGTCCCATTTAACTGCTCGAGAGATGTTACAACTATTAGGCCACATGGCATCCACCGTGCATGTGGTTCCATATGCTCGCCTTCACATGAGGGCAGCTCAATGGACTTTGTCCACCCAATGGACTCAGGCATCAGGTTGCCTGTCAGACAAAATAGCAAACTCCAGTCGCCTTTTTTGGTCTCTCCAGTGGTGGAAGTCCTCTCCAAATCTGTTGCTGGGGTCCCCTTTTCAGCAGTCGCTACCCCAAGCAACTCTTACAACAGATGCTTCTCCAATGGGTTGGGGAGCTCATATGCAGGATCACTCTACCCAGGGCATCTGGTCTCCACAGGAGACTTCCCTGCATATCAATCTCTTGGAACTCAGAGCAATATTCTTAGCTCTGAGTGTTCCATTCCCTGCTCAGCTACAGGACAGTCCTCATCCATACAGACAACCAAGTAGCCATGTTCTATGTAAACAAGCAGGGTGGGACTGGCTCTCTGTCGCTTTGCAACGAAGCTTTGCGACTGTGGGCCTTCGCCAGAGAGCATCACATCCATCTTCTGGCAGTATATCTTCCAGGCGTTCAAAACTCTTGGGCGGACAGACTTGGTCGAGTTCTGTTTCCACACGAGTGGTCCCTCCACATGGACCAGGTAGCCAGGATTTTTCGAATTTGGGGAACCCCGGACATAGACCTCTTTGCAAGTCCGTGGAATGCCAAACTTCCCCGTTTCTGTTCCAGAATTCCGTGTCAGGGAGTTCAGGCCAAGGATGCCTTCCTCGTTCACTGGGGTCAAGACTTCCTTTATGCCTTTCCACCCATTCACCCTAATTCCCAAAACTCTTTTCAAGCTTCAGAGAGATCGAGGGACCATGATCCTCATAGCACCACATTGGCCACGCCAAATGTGGTACCCTCTACTTCTGCATCTCTCTCAAGCTCCTTCCCTGGACTTGGGCTCTGCACCAGACCTTCTATCCCAGGAAGAAGGAACGTTGTGGCACCCAAACCCCCAGTCTTTCCATCTCAGGGCTTGGTTGCTGAGGGCCTAGACCTTCAAGATTTTCATCTCTCTCAGCAAGTCAGAGATGTTATTCATGCCTCTAGAAAGCCTTCTACTAGACGTTCCTATGCTTTCAAATGGAAAAGATTTACCATTTGGCGTTCACGGAAGGGTCTTAACCCTCTTGTAATACCTTTGAATTCTTTACTAGAATATCTCCTGCATCTATCCCATGCAGGTCTGAAAACGAATTCGGTAAGAGTCCATTTGAGTGCTATTGCAGCGTCCCTCAAGCCTCTCAATGGACAGCCTATTTCCTCTCACCCTCTTATAGCAAGATTCATGAGAGGCCTTCTTCTAACTAAACCTCCCATTAGACCACCTCCAGTGGCATGGGACTTAAACCTGGTTCTTGGCCAGCTTATGAAGCCACCCTTTGAACCTTTAGCCACCACCTCCTTGAAATTTCTTTCTTGGAAAGTTATTTTTCTCATTGCAGTCACCTCAGCACGCCGCATCAGTGAATTGCAAGCTTTGGTGGCTAATCCACTTATACAAGGTTCCATCATAAGGTAGCCCTCAGGACCAATCCACACTTTATGCCCAAAGTGGTCTCGCCTTTTCATCTGAACCAAGAGGTATATTTACCTGTCTTTTTTTTCCAGGACCTCATGCATCAAGTGCAGAGAGGAATCTTCATACCTTGGATTATAAGAGAGCTCTCGCTTTTTACTTACAAAGAACACAGCAACATAGAAAGTCTTCTCAACTCTTTGTTGCTTTTGATCCTTCTCATTTAGGACTTCCAGTCTCTAAGAGAACACTGTCCAACTGGATTGCTCAGTGTATTTCTTTCGCCTACCAGAGTAGGAACACTTCTCTGGGGGGGCTATGTCACAGTTCACAATGTGAGAGCCATGGCAGCCTCAATGGCTCATCTAAACTCTGTGTCCATCGACCAAATCTGTCGAGCGGCCACCTGGGCCTCGGTTCATACCTTTTACAGCCCATTACTGTTTGGACAAGGACTCCCGCCGGGATGCCTCGTTTGGTCAGGCTGTTCTCAAACACCTGTTCCATTCCTAATCAACTCCTACCCACCTACCCTGGTCGGATGCCAGAGATCCATGGGAGGAGGTAGAGTCCTTTTCAAGGACACACAACCTGGGGTTTCTCCGTGGCATCTGCAGCTAGGGAGTCCCCATATGTGAAGACTCATTCCTGCTTGTTCCTGGAGATAGCACAGTTACTTACCTGTAACAGGTGATCTCTGGGAACAGCAGGAATAAGTCTTCACAACCCACCCACCTCCCCTAGGAGTTGTATCTCTCTCTTTCCTTTCCTCTCTCTCTCTTTGTCTCAGCTTTAAAACTCGAACTGGAGAGAGGCGGTTTTGAAAGGCGGGAAGGCAGAGCGCAGGCGCTGTGGGATGCTCCCAAAAGCTTTCTTACTGGACGCTGGGGAGCGTTCCCGCGCAGGCTCCGTTGGTACCGACGATACCCATATGTGAAGACTTATTCCTGCTGTTCCCAGAGATCACCTGTTACAGGTAAGTAACTGTGCTTTATGTGGCTGCTTACACCTTACTGAGCCCACAATGCTTGCACTGTTTCCAGTGTTAGCCTGCCAATGTGCATAATGAGGAGCAAGGTACTGTGGGTATGGCCTGGATAGGGCGGCCTGGGTAGGTAGCATCTGCATAGGGCAATGGCTGGGACATTGTAGTGCCTGGCCACCAACTGCACAGGCGGGGTGGCCACAGCATGACATGCTGGGAGGTCACTCTCACCCTGACTGAGCAGTGACCACGGCATGGCTAGGTTACCCCATAGTGCTATGTAGTATTTCTCTCACGTGATATCTCTGGGTTCCCTTTTCTGGGGCCCAGTCACTGACATACCTGCTTGGTGTGTGTGCTCACATCCCATTTTTGGGTGCACACGGTTCCTCCAGAAACATGCACTATGTACTAGCTAGCGGACTGTCTGCAGTTAGCATATGTATGGCTGGAACACCTTGCAGGGTGCAGCGGGTGGAGACTGACCGTGCCCTCTGCTGGTGAATGTCAGATAGGGGTGGGGGGCAGCTGAGCTTTTCCAGGCCTACTGCCCTATGTGATATGTACAGATCTGCATTGACCTCTCTGTAGGGCGCCCATTCCCCTCTACTGCCACCATTGCAGAGATGTAGAATGTGGATCTATTGGTGGGAGATCCTGTCCCCCACCCTGACCCACAGGGGCAGGTTGGGTGGTGCTGCATAATCCGATTTGGGGTCCGAACACCACCCATCACTTATAACATGTGACCTTGCACCCACACAGGATATGCACTATTCTGGGTGCATCATTGTCCACAAGGCCTAGACATGACTGGGAAATAAGGATGGACACAGGTGTATCCTAGGTGTGTCTGCAGGGACTACCCCATCACACACTGGCACTGATGGGGACCTGCAGCACAGCCTATCTCGGCCATGCCATGTGCTGCGGACCTGGTGCTGGGCTCCCCACTTCACCCTCAGGGTGAGCACAGGAACCGCACGATGTCACGGTCTGTAGCTACTCTGTGCCAGTAACACACATGGTTAGTTCCCCCTACCAGGCCAGGGTGCTATAGAGGCGCATACCCCATCTTGTGATCAGATGTAGGCTGCTGATCTGTATGTGCAGTACATCATGGGTACGGGTTGGTTTACCCTATCCTGGTAACCACAGCAGACAGTTTGTGTGGTGACCTGCAGTCTTTCTGTAGCTAGCCAGCGGTATGTTAGACGCTATAGAGATGTAGCCCACTGGTTGCTTCAATGACTGTGGAGGCAGAGGTCATGGGTTTGATCCCACAGTGGTGTTATTTAAGAATGCTGTCTGAGGCTTTTCCTTTTCATTTCAATCAGTGCTGCCAGCAGAAACACCCTCACAGTGCTGTAGCGTAAGGTGCCTCATAGGTGCTCTATAAGGCGCCCTGTAAAGCGCCCTATAAGGCGCCCTATACAGCCTTGACGGTCAGGGCACTTTATAATGTGACCTATGGGGCGCCTTATGAGGCACCTTACATTACAACACTGAGGGTGTTTTTGCTGACAGCACTGATTTAAATGAAAAGAAAATGCCTCAGACAGCCTTTTTAGATTACACCACTGCGGGATCAAACCCATGACCTCTGCCTCCACTGTCATTGCAGTAATCAGTGGGCTACATCTTTATAACTTCTAACACTGCGCTGGCATGTACTTAGGGTTAACACGCGTTAACGTGCCACGGCGCCCACTATCGCGCGATACAGATTCTTACTACCTTAGGACCAGAACGCCCACTCCTTATATGGCATTCTTCACGTTATCCCTGCAACTAGCGCCGGTAACATTAAGACAGTTTAGTAAACATACCCCATAGAATGTCTTCGGGGCCCTACCCGGAGGCATAGATGAGTGATATTTTGAACTCTTTATTCGGTGCATCGCTGATTCCAACACCATTGAGTAGTGGGGGAGTTGAGGCTTCTGGAAGCCTGGGCAGTCTGGAGCCCTGTACATGGTATCAAGCCTCTTGCTGACAGACTGAATTGTGAGAGGAGCTTCCCACATGCAGAGCATACGATCTTGTAAGATGCGATGCACCGGTAAAGTAGTCGCTTCCTTGGGAGGGTATTGGAGTATCTCCATTTCCTCTGCCCTCAGCTCCTTCTCGTAGGCTACTGTGATGGCCACTCCTGCTACCATGTCCCCTGTGGAGGGGAGGGGTCTGAAGGGATGTCTGGAAGTTCTTGGGAACACGGTGATCCCTCATCAGAATTGGAAGAACTGAAATCAGAGTCTGACAAAAAGTTGAAGTATCAGCAGTCTTGTGTTTGACCTCAATGCTTCGTTGACATCGAGGGTTGATGTTGATACTGATGCTCAGAGGTATCGGAATCGGGAGCCATGGCAGTTTTAGCCTGTTGGGTACTGGTGGTATTGGTCGATTCCAACGGAGGCATCGGCCTCTGGAGCTCTAATGATGCATGTTCAAGGGCCAGCATTGGGGCTGATACACTTGGCTGTAGGCAAGGTGCCAAAGCCTGCACTGCTGGAGCTGTTGATACTGTTTGCACCGAGGCTGCTAGAAGTGTGGCCAAACTCCTCTGGATAGCCAGCATGCACTGTTCCAGGGAAATGGCCAATGTCTGTCTGGGTGGAATCGCCAATGGGGCTTTGAACCATCATCCCAGAACATGAAACCAGTAGCTCTCCAGAGGTCTATTCCTTGAGAGCGTCCCAGAGCCCCTCCCTGTGCTTTGGAGGACAGGTCCCCTGCTGGGGCTGCTTAGCTGGCCGATCTGCATTGGAAGCACCCCTAGGGGAGTTTCTGTGCTTATGTTGGGATTTTCTTCTAGTCACTGTATCTATCTTCGATGCTGATGACTTTTTAGAAATCAGAGACTTAGGTTTATGTTTGAACTTGGAAGAGACCTATGAGAGGAGGCTGATGTTCTCTATGATGTGGAAGCCACTGAAATTGAGTCTGGGGCGAACTGCGATCCATGCTGTCTGGCTGTATTCTTTAGGCTTCTTTGTCATTTTTTATGATTTATGTATTTATTGATGTTTGCACAATATACATCAAAAAAACATGAACACAGGTAAAATCTCCATAAATACAGGATTAGCATTTCCAGTAATATTAACTAACACTAGAAAACATGGATAATAGCCCATATCAAGGGAGCAAAAAAGAGAAGGAAAACAAAATAAGAAAAAGGAAAAAAAGAGGTAATTTAACCTCATAATAAGCTGCAAAAAAAAAATTTAACTCCTAAATGAGACCATGTAACATACATGATCACCATAAATCCTCAACCCTCCTCAACCATAGGTACAGTTGTTCCCTTGCTAACCAAGAGTTTCTCCAAGTGGGGAAGGATCAAGGAAAACATATTTCACCCCCAGCAATGTAACTAAACACTTACAGGGGGAATCTTAACTAGAAGGTGCCGGATAAGCCCAGCACACAAGATTTAAGCAACAAAAAAGCTTTCCAGTTCATATTGCTAGACCAGTCCAGACAAACGGGTTGTGTCCCCCTGCCAGCAGATCTTGGAGACAGAATTCTACCAGAGCTCTGATAGGCTGGACTCTGGTGATATGGTCCTACCCCTAGGGGTCTCCCTCAGTATTTCTCTGTCTCCAGCAGATCTGGTTGCTTTTGTTGTTTTTCCCTCAAAATCTTTAAAATTATTTAGAATCCCTTTGGGGATTGATATTTCCACTTGCCTGTTGCTGCCAGTATAGTTTCACTGTGCACCAGGGTGTTTGCAGCTGAGCTGCTGTTTCTGACACAGTAGAGCTCGCTGACAGGAAGAATCCCCAGCATCTGGCCATGAGGGCTTGTTAGCTGGACGAAGGCCTCCCTAAAATCAGGTTTCTCTGTATCTTGAGGCTCCTGGCTGCACCCAGATTTCACAAGAGGTGTTACTCTGGGTTTCCCAGCAACTTGATTCCCCAGATAAACTTGTAGAGCTCCTGGGCCTGGCTTCATTAGAGCTCCCAATTTTCTTTAAGTAGCGCTGAGTCTTTGCCAGAGAGCTTAGACAGCAGGAGGATCAGGTATCAATTTCTGAGAGAAACTGTAAGTAAACTGTTTTTCTTACTTGCCTCAGCTGCCCTGGGTTTATTTCAACTGCATTGGGACCTGCTGTCTCTGACCTGATTCCTTCGCTTCCGGTTTCATCAGGGTCTGTTCATCTGGGTTTGAAGTTCCTATTTTCTTCATTTTAATTTCCTGGATGCACCCAGAGCACACAAGAGGTGTTTCTCTGGGTTTCCTAGGCTTCCCTCCTTAACAGCTGTATTTTCTGTAATCAGCAATACAACAGGGTTTGAGCTTCTGATTTCACTGTCTGTGCAGCTCCTCTTTTCTCCAGAAACACCTTCCAGCCCCTGCAATGAGGGTCTAAGTGGCTGCAGAGGGATCAAACTCTAATTTCTCTACCTTTCAGTCGCTGTAATTACCTTACACTGACTTTGAAAGTTTCTCTTCTCCTCCATGGGAGCTCAGCTCCTCTGTACCAGCACAGTGAATAACTGACAGTTTCCTTCTCCCCTCTGTTTCTGGTGATTCAGGGTTCGTCAGGATTTGAATTTTTAAGTTGCTAGCAGCACTCCTTGCCTCTTCCCCAGCGATTTCGCTGCATTTTTAAGGTTTTTAGAGCTTAGGGAACTTTTATTTTGCAGTTTTTCTGTGCCAGCGGCCATTTTGAAAATCAGGAGGGATTTCTCTTCAGTGTTGTTTTTTTGGAGGGAACAGCTCTGGGCAGCCATTTCATAACATTTAAACATGCTGTGAAGGCACAGGGAGTTTCAAAATCCCTTTTCTTTGAAGGGTCTTCTGTTTCCCTAAGCCTACCTTGATTTTTGTTTACAAAAAAAAAGGGTTTAAGCCTCTGCAATGCCTGTTTCTCTGCACAGCTGTATTATATGTAATAATAAGAAAAAGCAGTTAATAGATTGCTTGTGTTCCACCTGCATGCTGCATCCAGGAGAATCTTCTTCCTCCATTCCCTCTGCGCTGTCAGCTGGGGACATCAGCGCCTTAACTCCTCCCTCTTTAGAGCCCCTGCAGCAGGATCTTCCTGCAGAAAAGATTCAGTCAGCTTCCATTTTGCTTCCACAGCCGCTGGACGCCACGGCAGCCTTGGCTGACAGGGAGTTCCTGACGCTCTTTCGCCAGGCATGGCACCTGTGGCGTTCTGAATCTGTTGGTATACCTTCAGCACCTGCCCGGTAGCACACAAGGATATGGTGGGGTCTCGCAAGCGGTCCCGAAAGTCCTCAGACCTTAAAGCAGTACGTCCTTCTAGGAACGTTGCATGTGGCTTGCGGGACACTACGGATATTCAAGAAGACTTTAAATCGTCGGAGGTGAGCCCTGACTCATTGGAGAAAGAAGATGGGGAATATTCTCCGTCTGATTCTTCGCTGACAGTTCACAAGGGCTCTCAAGATATCAGACTTTTTCGGAAAGGGAAGTTACCAGCCCTAATCACACAGGTGATGGAGTCGCTACGCCTAGTCGACACGCCTGATCCTCAGAGTTCTCAAACCCTGTTGCAGCCGGATCCCATTTTACAGGGCATTCGTAAGCCTTCCAAAGCTTTTTCCTTTCCAGCCGAGTTACAGCATATGGTATCTCGAGAGTGGGACTCTCCAGATTCCTCTGTACGTACGGCACGCGGTATTGGTCAGTTATACCCTTGGTCTCCTTCTGACTTGGACTGTTGGCTGACATACCCGAAAGTTGATGCATTAGTGACCGGGGTCACCAAGCATACCACAATTCCGGTTGAGGGCGGAGCGGCACTCCGCAACCAGCAAGACCAAAAAAAAAAAATGTTGAGAGTCTGCTAAAGACGGGTTTTTCGTTGTCTGCTCTTTCCCTTCAAGCAGGGGTGTGCGCAGGTCTAGCAGCACGGGCCTCCCTTCGATGGATTCTGAAGCTTCCAGGTGATCCCGAGTTGGCTCGTTTAGAATCCATCGCTGCATTCCTGGCCGAGGCCTTCTCTGATCTCTTGCGGCTGTCAGCTCGCTCCGTAGCACCGGTGACAGTAGCTCGGAGATGGCTCTGGCTGTGTCAATGGGCAGCGGATGTTGATTTGTTCAAAGACTCCAGCGTTTAGCTGCCATTCGTCCAGTTCCACCGTTGGACAGAGGACTAGGCCGTTAAGCTGTCTATTTCGTGGTGCCAAAAAAAAAAAAAAGACTGCTCCTTTCATCCTACCTTGGATCTCAAAGGTGTCAATCGCAGTCTGCGGGTACCGCACTTTCGAATGGAGACTCTGCGATCCGTTATTCAAGCGGTAAGCAAGGGGGAATTCTAGCTTCCCTCAATCTCGCAGAAGCATTCTTTCACATTCCCATTCGAGAGGGGCATCAGCGACTCGTTCGATTCGCGGTACTCTGTCAACGTTTCCAATTTCGTGTGATGCCCTTCGGTCTAGCTTCGGCGCCTCGAACCTTCTCCAAGGTAATGGTGGTAGTAGCTGCGGCCTTACGCAGCCGCGGCATCAGAGTTCATCCTTATCTGGACGTCTGGCTCATTCGCGCAGACTCTCTCCCCGAGGCTTGTAGCACAGTCTCGGTGGTTGTTGTCTTCAACCACGACAAGAGTTGTCTTCAGCCGCCCAGGAGATCGAATTTTTTGGGGGGCTTGATATGATACAGCCTTAGGTCGGGTCTTTTTGTCAATGCCTCGATTCCTCAAGTTAACTTCTCAAGTTCGCAGTCTCCTAGCACAGGTCTCGCCTCGAGCATGGTGTCCAGAGGATTATCCAGTTCGGTTGCCTCTACTACCAGCGGTGAGACTTTGCCTCCGTTGGTGGCTCCGGCCCCGCAGTTTCGTGTCCTTCGAGGGGTTCCCTTGGAGACTCTGCGCTGGGTGTTGGTAACGACAGACGCCAGTCTCTCCGGTTGGGGAGCGCATTGCGGCTCTCACTCAACGTAGGGGATTTGGTCTCCTCGGGAGGCCTGGTGGTCCATCAATCGCCTTGAGATGCGAGCGGTGTGCTTAGCCTTGCGAAAGTTTCAGCCTCTTCTGCTGCGTCAGGCGGTTCGAATTCTGTCCAACGCTATGACAGTGGCATACCTCAACCGCCAAGGGGGCACAATGTCCAGGTGTATCGAAGGTAATGGGTCTTCTCCTTCCGTGGGCGGAGAGGCATCTGCAGGCGATCTTGGCGCAACACATCGCGGTGGTAGACAATGTAAAAGCCGATTTCCTCAGCCAACATGCTCTGGATCCGGGGGAGTGGGCTCTGGCGTCAGAATCCTTTCAGTCCATTGTTCGACAATGGGGTCTACCGGCAATGGATCTCATGGCTATGGCGCAGAATACCAAGGCACCGATCTACTTCAGCCGTTGGAGAGACAACGGGTCGCACGGGACAGATGCTCCGTCTCAAGCGTGGCCAACCCATCTCCTTCTGTATGTCTTTCCTCCCTGGTCCATGTTCGGCAAGATTCTCCAAAGAGTCAGGGAGCATCGCGGCCCGGTGATCCTGGTAGCACTGGATTGGCCTCGCAGACCGTGGTATGCGCATTTCGTCCAGCTGTCTCGGCCGTCTCCTCTACGCCTGGGGGCGTTCCCAGGGCTCCTGCTCCAAGGGCCGGTGGAAATGTGAAACCCAGCTCCTTACTCGCTTATGGCCTGGCTTTTGAACGCCGCAGGTTAGTTCAGAAGGGATATTCGTCGAGTGTGGTGGCGACAATGCTTAAGGCACGGCGGTCTTAGACGTCGCTGGCTTACGCTCGTGTGTGGCGTCTCTTTGACCCTTGGTGTTCGCTACGTCACATCTTGCCCTGGTGTTGCAACATCCCGGATATTCTTTCCTTTCTGCAGGCTGGTCTAGATAAGGGTCTGGCGCTCAGGGCCTTGCGCGTGCAAATAGCGGGGCATTCTCTCGCCTCGCATGTGGACGTTTCGCGTTTTCTTAAAGGGGTTCAGACATTACGACCCCCGATACGTCCTTTAGTTCCTTCTTGGGATCTCGCTCTCGTTCTCCGTGCCCTTGTTGCTCCTCCCTTTGAGCCCCTGAAGGTATATTCACTTAAGGATTTAACGCTAAAGACAGTTTTCCTAGTGGCCATAACCTCGGCACGTCGGATTTCCGAACTTCAGGCTCTCTCTTGTCGAGACCCCTATCTCTCGTTTTCTTCAGCGGGAGTTTCTCTTCGAACTGTTCCATCCTTTTTACCTAAGGTGCTTACCCCGTTTCATGTCAGCCAGCCTCTTTTCTTGCCTACCTTTGAAAGAGAGCAGTGTTCCGGTCACCTTTGTCAATCGCGTGCTGTGGACCTGAAGAGAGTGCTTTATCGGTATCTTAAGATCACGAACGCCTTCCGTAAGACCGATCATCTTTTTGTCCTGTTTGCGGACCCTCGTCGGGGGTCCGCAGCCTCCAAATCCACCATTTCTAGATGGTTGCGAGGAGCTATTGAGGTAGCTTATATACTGCAAGGCAAGCAGGTTCCAGCAGGGCTCCGAGCTCACTCCACTCGGGCTCAGGCTTCGTCTTGGGCCGAGCGGTCTCAAGTAGCCCCTCTCGACATTTGCCGGGCGGTGACTTGGTCATCGTTGTCCACGTTTGTCCATCAGTATAGATTGGACGTTCACACTCGGCAGGAGGGTCAGTTTGGAGCTGCAGTGCTGTCGTTGGCATTGACCCCCCCCTTGAAAGCAGGTAGCTTGGGTACTGCCCGTTTGTCTGGACTGGTCTAGCAGTATGAACTGGAAGGAGAAATTTCACTTACCGTTAATTTCCTTTCCTGGAATACTGCTAGACCAGTCCAGGACCCACCCTGCTGTCAGTTACGGTGCTGCTAGTGCGGTGAAGCCGCTGGCCTCTGTTCCTTCCTTGTCAGTATGCCTCACCATGAGGGCCCGATGGCTGCGTTATCGGTCTTAGCAGCCTTCAGTTCTGGGGATACTTTCAGCTCCCTTGTACATAGTTGAATTAAACGTCCACTATGTGTGGTCTTATGGTTTAGTTGCGTTACATGTTTGGGTTCGCTTTACAGACAATACTGAGGGAGACCCCTAGGGGTAGGACCATATCACCAGAGTCCAGCCTATCAGAGCTCTGGTAGAATTCTGTCTCCAAGATCTGCTGGCAGGGGGACACGACCCGTTTGTCTGGACTGGT
Organism: Ichthyophis bannanicus; assembly: GCA_033557465.1. Lineage (NCBI taxonomy): Eukaryota > Metazoa > Chordata > Amphibia > Gymnophiona > Ichthyophiidae > Ichthyophis > Ichthyophis bannanicus. The sequence continues at coordinate 178,473,875 of CM066044.1, forward strand.
CTAGCAGTATTCCAGGAAAGGAAATTAACGGTAAGTGAAATTTCTCCTTCCTCCTCACTTGGGTAGCTCTGGAGACATCCGAGAACACCTGAAGTTTCTCCCCACAAAAGGTAGCATCTTTATGTCTAAAGTAACTTCTCATGATTAAAGCTTTATCACCATCATTCAAAAAGGAAACCACCAAAGTAGCTCTAATATTTATAATATCTTGTGAGTCTTCAAGAAAGGCATAGAGACTGAACTCTGGTTTATTCTCCAGAATTCCCTCCCTCTCCTGCCCCGAAGATGTCCGCACTATCTTATCAGAAACATAATAAAACCTAGAGGTCTCAATCTCATCAACATTAGGTAACAACAAAACTTCCTTAAAATATTTTCATAACAATATCAGGTGATAACAAAGGTGTCTTAGGAAAATTAACAAAACTCAAATTCTTACTACAAAATATATTCTCCAGAGACTCCAACTTATAATGTATCAACAGGCTATCTTTAATAGGCTTCTCTGTCATTTGACACAAAGGACAAGAGTTTTTGGTAAATGGTCAGGGTCCAAACATATTAGACAACAGTCATGTTTACCTGTGACTGATATGGTACCAGCACATTTGGTACATTTCTTAAAATCACTAGTTGGCTTTTCCATTTTTAAAAGTGTTCTTCAGAATTGAAGAGGAATGGAGGCCTAAAGGCCTAGTTAGTAGTGAAAAACGCAGAAAAAAAAAGAGAAATTTTTCTTTACTTATAAAATTTTATTGGAACTGGTGTCAATCTGACGGAACTGGCGTTGACAAAGGCAGAGCACGATATTTCACAAAAAAAAAGGAACGTTTTTTTCGGCGCTGACAGGATTTTACAACCTGTTGGCTCTGCGGAAAACTAAGACCTGAGCAGAGGAGTTGGGAAGGTGAGAAGGCAAGCAGACAGACGCAGTGGACTGCTCCCAAAGGCTTTCCTATTGGACGTTGGGGAGCATTCTCACGTGGGTTCCGTCCCATGATCCTGAGGGATATGCCTTTTTGGCCAAGTTTGTTTTGCTCCTGCATAAGGCCTACTGCCTTAAGCAGGGCCAGGTAGCCTCCAGGGCATGCTCCTCAGCTCCTGCCCATTGCTCCAAGGCTCCAGCGAGGGAGCCTGTGGTGTTAGCACGTCTAGGGGCTAAGTGAGAAGGATTTTTCTCCAGATCAGGACTCGGAGGCCTCTGATGGTTTGGAGGACCCCTTGGAGGGTCCTTATGGCTTAGGTACAACAGGGAGCGCTGTGGACTTTGAGGAAGGGGAAGTCCCGCAAGGGGAAGACCCCTCCATTGTCCAGGTGCTCTGGAGGGAGGAACTGCCGAAGCTGATTTCTCAGACTTTGGCAGCTCTGAATATACCTCAGGCATCCCAGAATGGGAGGTCCCGCTGGCAGATACCCCTGCTCTAGGGCATTCGAGTGTCTGAAACGGCATTTCACATCCTTAGAGCCCTCTGATGATGGAGCTCAAGTGGAAGGTTCCTGAGGCAGGCCTCGGGGGGGGGGGGGGCAGGGTTGAGCAATGGCTTGTCTCTATCCGATGCCAGCGGCAGAGAGCAGTCTGCTCAGGGTGTCATATATGGATGACTTGGTCATGGCGGTGACCAAAAAAGACTACCATCCTAGTGGAGAGCAGGGTGGCCCTTTGGGATGCTCAGGACAAGAAGTTGGAAGCTTTGCTGAAGCAGGCCTTTGAGGTCTCGGCCTGGCGTTCCAAGCTTCAGTGTGCGGTGAATATGTGGCATATATGCCTGGGCACATACATGCAGGGTCTCCCGGAGGCACAGGCTTCCACGGAGGCAGCCAAGTTGGAGACTGGCTGCTCCTATATGGCAGATGCCTTTTTATGATCTACTCTGGGCTTCGTCCAAGGGCATGGCCTCTGTAGTGGCAGCCAGGCGTTTCATCTGACTCCGCAATTGGTCGGCAGGAGTGTTGTCCATGACACGCCCATCGGCTGCCCTTTACGGGAAAGTTCCTGTCTGGCGAGGCCTTGGAGAAGTTGGTGAAGGACCTTCTGGGAAGTCGAGCCCACTAGACTGCCAGAAGACAAGCCTAAGACAGGCAAGGCGGCAGGCTCATCCAAGGGCCAGCCTAGAGATTCCTGCTGCTTCCAAGGGAATAGATTTGCACCCTACCAGCGTGGCAGGTTGGTCCTTTCGCAGTGGATGCAGAGGGGGAGTGACTTCTCCACCTCGTCCAGTGGTCCCTAAGAAACCCCAATGAGATGAGGAAGCTCAGGCAAGGGTCCCTCTGGTGGATGGCCGATTGTGTCGCTTTTACTCTGCTTGGGTTCAGTTCACGTTAGACCAGTGGATCTTCGATCATTATCGTCTGCCAGAAGAAATAAACTGAACCATCTAATTTCTCAACAAATAGGGGTGTCCTAATTGGAGCGGTGGGTTCCCCCTAAACAAAGACATGGGGAGGGGTGGCCTGCACAGAGTGGCAGGTGCACCTACTCCAGGTGCACCTACTCCTGCCATCTTACTGGGCAGACTAGATGGACCATGCTGGTCTTTATCTGCCGTCATTTACTATGTTAGGATGTCCAGGTGTGGGATGGTGCGTGATTTGGGGCACAGGTTCTAAGGGCCAGCCTCGCTGGTCCCTCCCTCTCTTAAATACTGCTTTGCTACATCCCCGGAGTCTGGCCTGTACTGGAGGGACGATTTGGAAAGTGAAATTAGGCTTTACCTGCTAATATTTTAGTCCCTCCAGTCCAGGCCAGAACCTGCCCTTGAAGATTTGTAAAAGTCCTGCTTGGGGTGATTTTGAGGTAGGAACCTAGTGGCCCGGTAGGGCACCAGTCAACACTGGGGTTTGGCTTCCCGGTAGGGGTCTGGTAGTTCAGTGGACTTTCCTGCAGGGTATTGTATATAGTTGGTGTTATTGAGTTTTGGATTGTCTCTTATCTGCTTTGCTATGTGCTACTGACTTAGGATGGGGTGTTCCCTGTCTCATGTAATGTGACATAACAAAGTCTTGTAAGCTCAATCTCCATCTGCTGGAACTGGGACACAACCCAGGAGTCTGGCCTGGACTGGAGGGACTCAAGAAAATAAAATTAGCAGGTAAGGCCTAACTTTACCTTTCCTCCTATCCCATTTCTTTGTCAAACGTTTTCTGAAAATCGAGATGCACTATTGTTTTGTGTGCTCTACTCCTGACTGAGCGCACCAAGTAAAATCTTAACTCTGTTCTTTGGCTCCAATTCTCTAAATTCAGTGCAAATTAATTCTGTGTGTGTTTTCATTTCATTCTTTAACTATAACAGTCTGCTTAAGGCTTTGAGTGAGAGATTCATAGGCCTGAAAACTTGAGCAATCTCCTGTAATTCCTCCCCCAGCTAGGCCATAGTAGTTCTTTTATTAGAAGAAAACTGCTACATTAAACAGTTTTATCTTATCACTCTAGATCATGCTTCTGCTTCACTTTTTGTTTATCTACATGTAACAGATCAAGGTAAACACTACATATTGCAAGTGAAACTGGGCAGAGACATTGCTCATGCTTAATCAGGACAAGCATTCTGTAAAGCAAAAACATTCTGTCTCCTTTTCACAAACATCTACAAAATACGACCTTGGCTTGCATTACACATATTCTGCTAGGCCAGGGATCTCTAGTCCTTGAGACTCCTGTACTATGTTGTTAGCAAAATTCTCACTCGCCATATATCTGAACCTTTTTCCAGTACCCCACTTCAAATTCCTTTCTACAACTATATCAACCGGCTCACCTTTATCTACCTCTTATTCACATCTTCAAAACAATATAAGAGATTGGTGAGACAAGGCTTTTCTTGGCTAAATCCATATTGGCTTTCTACCATTATATCATGAAACATAGAAACATGACAGCAGAAAAAGACCACATGGCCTATCTAGTCTGGCCTTCCATATCTACTACAATAGCCCCCTTTTTTTCCTTTTGAGATCCTCTGTGTTTGTCCCATGCTTTTTTGAATTCAGATACTGTCCTCCTCTCTACCACCTCCACTGGGAGATTATTCCATGCATCTACCACTCTTTCCATAAATAAATATTTCTGCATATTACTCCCGAGTCTATCTGCTTTCACAATCATCCTATGTCCCCTACTAGAAGAGCTTGCTTTCAATTGAAAGAGGCTCTCCTCCTGTGCATTTATGCCACTGAGGTATTTAAACATCTCTATCATATCTTTGACTTGTTCAGGCCATGGTATTTTAGATACGAAAGTTGGACAGTGAGAAGAAAATTGATGCCTTTGAATTATGGTGCTGGTGATGAATACTGTGTATATCATGGACTGCCTGAAGAACAAACCTGAGCTTTCCTTAGAAGCTCAGATGACAAGATTTCGACTTTCATACTTTGGACACATCATGCGAAGAGAGAGATCATTGGAGAAAGACAGACATAATACTTGGCAACGTAGAAGGTCACTGTAAAAGAGGAAGGCTGGTAATGAGATCGATACACTACACTAACAGCAGCTATGGATACTCTCTGTCAACAATAAGCAGCTTGGCTGAAGACCAAACAAAGTTTTTAGGTCAATTATCCAGATGGTCGCCAGGAGTCGACGGCAGACAACGACGACGACGACTTCTTTATAACGAAGACCAGTAACCATTTTAGTTGCCACCCTCTGCACTCCCAACCTGTCTATATCCTTTGGAAGGTGTGGTCTCCAGAATTGCACACAATACCCCAAATGATATTGTACCCTTTCTACTGGCCATTCCTCTGCCTATGCACCCAAGCATCCTTCTAGCTTTTGCCGTCACCTTTTCTACCTGTTTAGCTACTTTTAAGATAATCAGACACAATCATGCCCAGGTCCTGCTCTTCTTTTGTGGACAGAAGTACCTCACCCCTTCACTGTACTGCTCCCTTGGATTACTGCAGACCAAATGCATGACCCTGCATTTTTTTTGTATTAAATCTCCTGCTGCCAAATTCTCAACCATTCTCCAAGCTGAGCTAGATTTCTCTTCATATTATCTACTCCTCCCTAGGTGTCTAATCTATTGCAGATTTTGGTATCATCCTCAAAGAGGCAAACCTTACCCGACAGCCCTTCCGCAATATCACTAACAAAGGTGTTTAAAAAGAATCGAACCAAGGACAGATCCCTGCGGCACACCACTGGTAATCTCCTTCTTCTCAGAGTGAGCTCCATTTACCTGTACCCTCTGTTGCCTCCCACTCAACCAATTTCTAATCCAATCTGTAACTTTAGGATCCATTCCTATGGTGCTCAATTTGTTTATAAGTTGTCTGTGCGGAACAGTGTCAAAGGCTTTACTGAAATCCAAGTACACCACATCTAGCGCTCTCCCTCTGTCCCAACTCCCTAGTCACCTAGTCAAAGAAATCAATCCGATTTGCCTGACAAAACCTGCCTTTGAGTCCATGCTGTCTCGGATCTTGCAATCCATTGGACTCCAGAAACCTCACCTCTTTCAGCAGTGTTTCCAATAATTTATTCGCCACAGAGGTTAGATTAATCAGCCTGTAGTTTTCAACCACATCCTTACTTCCGCTTTTGTGTAAAGGGACCACATGTGCCTCTCTCAAGTCCTCTGGCACCACTCCCAACTTCAAAGAGGCAATGAAAAGGTCAGTCAGTGGAGCTCCTAGAATGTCCCCAAGTTCCTTCATTATTCTCAGATGTATCCCATCTGCTCCCATCACTTTGTCTACTTTTAGTTTAGCTAGTTCCTCATGAACACAGTCTTCTGAAAATCGCTTGAGATCCCTCTTGCTTCTGTTACTATTTGTGGGTGTTTTCCGAGGTCCTGCTCCTGGCCCTTCATCTGTGAACACAGAACAGAAATACTTGTTATGCAATTCTGCTTTATTCTCTTCAGTTTCTACATATTCCTCCCCTTCACCCTTGAGTCTGACAATACAACTTTTGCCCTTCCTCTTCTCACTAATATATCTGAAAAATGTCTTATCCCCCATTTTATTGCATTGGCTTTTTCTTCTTTTTGTATCTTTGCTTTCCTGACTACTTTGCTAGCTTCTCTAAGTTTTTTCAAATATAGATGCCTCTCTCTGTGATCTCTTGTATTTCATGACTATTTACATGTTCAGTAATTTTGTTTTTTTATAATGGTTTCTACTATTTTGCCTGGGATTGATGTTGGGCTCACTGGTCTGTAGTTTCCCAGATTACTCCTGGAACCCTTTTTCTAAAAACTGGTGTTACATGGGCCACTCTCCAATCTTTGGGTACTATAAATATGATTTTTAATGATAGACCACAGATTACTAATAGCAGTTCTACAGTCTCCTCATATTTCATTTTTTTTCCATTTTAACTTTTTATTGACATTTCAAAAGAACATTCAAAGAATTCTATGAACACAAAGAGAGATGCATAAATCCAGCAACATTACAAGCAAAAAAGGTATAGTAGAATAAACATGCATCTACATTTAGACCACAATCAAAGAAAGAAGAGGCACTAAGAAAAACTATTATATGCACATAAAACTATATAATAGACAGGCAGAGACTTACACCTCAGCTGAGTGAGAAGTCACAAAAACTTCAATATCAATACCCTCCCTAGCAATAAGGAATTCCAAGAGCAGTTTGGGTTCAAAGAACAGAAAATTATTACCTTGATAGGAAACATAACAGCGAGAGGGAAATTTTAACAAAAAAGTGGCCCCCAAGGTCTGAGTCCTAGTCCGATAAGACAAGAACTCCTTCCTCCTGGCCTGAGTAACCCTTGAAAGATCTGGGAAAATATGGACCTGAGAGCCCAAAAACTGCTCCTTAATATTCCTAAAATATGAACGAAGAATCAAAGACTTATCAGATTCTAACGCCAAGATTACAAGCATAGTGGTTCTTTCAGTAATTACATCCAGGGAGCTTTCCAAAAACCCTGTTAACTCTCCAGCGCCGAAAGGCACATTAAGTTGGACTGATCCCTTACCCAGAGCCTCCCCCCCCCCCTCCCCCAGGGATAGGTACTGAGCTCTGGTGAGGGGAGGCATATGCTCCTGCGAGATCCTTAATACCTCACAGAAGTATTTCCTCACCATTTCCAGAGGAGATAAGACTGGTGACTTAGGAAAATTCAATAACCGGAGATTATTCCTCCGGGTTTAATTCTCCAGATATTCCATCTTTCTAGTCATCAACACTCTGTCCTTGATTAGGGTCCCTTGGACGTCCTGAAGGTGATCAATCTTAGCTGTAAGCTGAGAGACAGAACCAGCCTGTTCTTGATTCGTAGAAATCAGGGAAACAGCTTCCTTAACAGACAACAAATCAGCGTTAACAGTATCCACTACCATAGATAGAGAGGAAATAAATGAAGTTATGGCTTCCCACAGCGATTCCAATGTTATCACAGCAGGTCTTATGAGCCCTTGAGGGACCACCAACTGGCCGCCTCCTATCCCAACAAGCTGTTGCCCAGCCGCTGGATTAGTTTCACCTGTACCGGGAGTCCTCACCAACAACCGCGGGGATCCTGAAATAGCAAAGGAACCTACCAGCACGGAGCCCTCTTCACTTCCCCTCACCGGAGCACCCTCTGGAAAACCGGGGGGAAGCACTCCGTCTGGCGTGGAAAAACCTCCAGGTTGAAACGGGGGGGGGGGGGGGGCCGGCTGGTCAGGAGAAAGAAGCACTCCTGATACGCCCAGGAACGCCGAAGCCGCCTCCGGCACTGCAGTCAAAGATGCTGCTCCAGGTACAGGGGGATCAAAGCCACATGAGAAGAGCATACGCTGGACCAGCCTCCGAAGACGCCGCCGAAGAACCCGAGGGTAGGTTAGCCTGCTTTCTCTTCCTCCGCCCCATCGAAAAAACGAGCACGGAGGATTGGCTGCCAGAATCCCGCTCAACTCAGCGCAGAGCTGCACTCGCGACGCTGAGTCCTGCCGCCATCTTGCCTTTGGCCAGGCTCCTAATAATTACAGAGTCTCTCCTCATATTTCAATTCTTTCAGTACCCTGGGATGTATGCCATCCCGTCCAGGTGATTTTGCTGCTCTTTAGTTTATCACTTAGCTTTATTACATCTTCCTGATTTATCAAGATTGTTTGTTTGTTTCAATTCCTCTGATACATCACCTTTCAATATCATTTCTGGCATGGGTAAGTTTCCTACATTTCCTTCAGTACAGACTAAAGCAAAAAATTCCTTCAATCTCTCCGCTGTGGCCTTGTCCTCTCTGTGCACCTCTTACTCCTCCATCATCTAATGGTCCAACTGACTCCCTGACAGGTGTTTTGCTACAAATATAAGAACATAAGAAATGCCTTACTGGGTCAGACCAAGGTCCATCAAGCCCAGAACCTGTTTCCAACAGTGGCCAATCCAGGCCACAAGTATTTGGCAGGTTCCCAAAGGGCACACAGCTTCCACAGTGCTTGTCCAGGGGCAGGCAGTGAATTTCCTGGGTCCTCTTTAATAATGGTTTATGGACTTGCCTCCAAGAACTTGTCCAAACCTTTTTTTAAAATCCGGCTACACTAACGGCTTTTACTACATCCTCCAGTAACGAATTCCGGAGCTTGATTACACGTTGAATGAAAAAATATTTTCTCTTATTAGTCTTAAATAGGTTAAACTGTAGCTTCATTGCATGTCCCCTAGTCTTTCTATATTTTGATGGCGTAAACAATCTATCTACGTTTACCCGTTCCACTTCATTCATTAATTGATAGACCTCTATCATATCTCCCCACAGCCATCTCTTTTCCAGGTTGAAGAGCCCTAACCTTTTTTAGCCTCTCTTCATAGGGGAATCCTTCCATCCCCTTTGCCATTTTGGTGGCTCTTCTCTGTACATTTTCTAATAATGCTATATCCTTTTTTAAGATACGGCAACCAGAATTGCACACAATATTCAAGGTGCAGTCGCACCATGGAACGATACAGAGGCAGTATAATATCCTTTGTTTTATTTTCCATTCCTTTCCTTATGATTCCTAGCATTCTATTTGCTTTCTTGGCCACCGCTGCACACTGGGCGGAGGGTTTCAACATGTTATCCACAATGACGCTTAACATTTTGTGTCATCTGCAAATTTGATTAACTTGCTCGTTATTCCCATTTCCAGGTCATTCACGAATATGTTAAAAAGCAGCGGACCCAGCACAGATCCCTGGGGTCCTCCACTATTCACCTTTTCTCCATTAAGAAAATTGGCCATTTAGCCCTACCCTCTGTTTTCTATCTTTTAACCAGTTCCTGATCCTCAATAGTACACTGCCTCCTATCCCATGACTTTTTAATTTCACCAAGAGTCTCTCATGAGGGACTTTGTCAAAGGCTTTCTGAAAATCTAGATACACTCTATCAACCGACCAACCTTTGTCTACCTATTTATTCACACCTTCAAAAAAAATATAACAGATTAGTAAGACATGACCTTCCTTGGCTAAAGCCATGTTGGCTGTCTGCCATTAAGCCATGACTATCACATGTTCAGTAATTTTGTTCTTTATAATGGTTTCTACCATTTTTCCTGGAACTGACGTCTTGCTCACCAGTCTGTAGTTTCCTGGATCACCCCTTGAACCCTTTTTAAAAATTGCCGTTACATTGGCCATCCTCCAATCTTCAGGTATTACAGATGATTTTAATGATAGGTCACAGATTACTAATAGTAGACCTACTATCTCATTTTTCAGTTCTTTCAACACCCTTGGATGTATACCATCCAGTCCAGGTCATGTGCTACTACATCATCTTTATATACCATTTTAGGCACAGGTAACTTCTATATCATCTTCAGTAAAGACCAAAGCAAAGAATTTATCTGTCATCCAATAGTCCAACTTATTCTCACAGCTTTTTTGCTTTGAATGTACTTGAAAAGTTTTTATTATGCATTTTTGCTTCCACTGCAAGCTTCTTTTCAAATTCTTCTAGCATTTGCATACAGGTATTTTAGAGGTTGTATTTTACTCATATTAATTTGGTTATCAGTTGATAGGTGTAATTTGGAATCTTTTGGCTCTGTACTGAAGGACATCTGGGTTACTTTTATCTTTGTTGGAACCTCTCTGTCGGGATGTCCTAACTTCCCTGTTTTGCTAGTATCCTTCAAGGATACATCCTTCCGACCCATGTGCTCCTGGGCGACTGTCAGCTTTCCCCCTACTATCTAGTTTAAAAGCTGCTTTATCTCCTTTTTAAAGGTTAATGCCAGCAGCATGCTTCCGTCCCGATTAAGGTGGACCCCCATCCTTCAGAAAAACCTCGCCCTTCCCCCAGAATGTTGCACAGTTTCTAATAAATCAAAAACCCTCTTCTTTGCACCATTGTCTCATCCACGCATTAAGACTCCAGAGCTTTGCCTGCCTTTCCGGTCCTGCGTGTGGAACGGGAAGCATTTCAGACAGTGCTGCCTTGGAAGTTGTGGATTTCAACTTCCTACCTAAAAGCCTAAATTTGACCTCCAGAACATCCCTCCCACACTTTCTTATGTCAGTGATGCCAACATGTACCAAGACAGCAGACTATCTAAAACCTTGAATAAGTTTTAATTATGCGATTTTGCTTCCAGGGCAAGCAAGCTTCTTTTTCAAAAATTTTCTTTGCCTGCCTTATCAAGGTAGATTTGGGGAAAGCCACTGCTTATCCCTGGAGTTAAGCAATATGCAGACTTGGTACTTTTTGAGGACCTGGATTGGCCACTGCTGGGGAGAGGGTACTGGGCTTGAAGGACCTTTGTCTGACCCACTCTGGCAATGATGTTCTTAGGCTGCTTTTCAGGCTTCTAGTTTCCTAGAAGTACATGACGAGTGTGAGACTCTCTTGAGATCGCCAGTGGCGAGGGATGTGAATATGAATCTGTGCTGTCTGGGTAGGAGAGGGCTATTAGTTTCTGCCGTTTTGTTGATTGGGATGTGCTTGCGTGGCCTTTCCTACAGTGCAGTGTGTGTTTATTTTTCTCTCCTGTTTTCGTAATTTGTCAAGATTTGTCTCTTTCTTCAGTGTCTGCTTCTAGCTGCATATGGTTCTCACTGTGTATGTTTCTGTTTCTCTGCTAATTTGGCTCATCCTGTATTCTGACTTTCCCCTGATGATTTTGTGGTATTATCTAGGACTTGGATGCATCTAAATTGGATAATTCCCACTGTGATTTGTTTTTGTTTTCTATGACAAGTAGGAGGAGTTGACATATATTTGGGGCTGAAAACCTGTTTTCTGGAGAAGGAAAAGGGTCTAAAACCTGAAAGAGATTAGTAATAAACAAGAAGCAAACTGTTTTTTGGTGGCAAGGAAGTTTGAGATCCAGAGACTGATATGAAACTTGGAATTGGATATTTAGAAGTAGCAGAAAGAGAAAGTTTCTTCACAGAAGAACAATTTTTTGGTTTAACACATATTTTTCTTATCACTAACCAAAATAATCACCAGACTGATTTGGGGTAAAACGTTATTGGTTAAATATTTACCTTTTGGCATAGCAAAATTTTACTGTGGTGTGTAACTGCTGAATACAGGAATAAGGAATGGAGCTTTGGCTGCTTCTGAAGGTCAAGTCCTTGCACAGACAGTTCACAGTGATGAAAGCACTGGACATTTTTATTCTGCAAGTTGTAATATACAGTGGTAGTGTGTTATCTTTCAAAGACTGGGCAGGTTATTGTCTATATCCCTGGCAATGCCATGTTTAATGACACTATAAACATGGTGATAGTCAGGTTTGAATACATACAGATTTGTGTTGGGGCTTAGAGCAGTCACAGCTTCCTAAGCATGTGTTTGTATTTACAGTACTCCTTCCCTTTTCTGTGTAGTGATACTATGGCAGTGGATGTGCAGTTATGTGGTTGAATGTGAGAGTGTGGTATCAAAGAATTGCCCTTTAATGAAGGTCCTTGTAAAGTCTCACACACTCCTCGTCTCATGAACTTCATTATATCTTGGGATGCATTCACTTATCTTTTGACCCTAACTTTCATTTCCTCTTTTTAAGAATGTGATCTTTTCACAGCGTACAACTTGGCCAAGGAACAGCGATTAAATTTTGGGGATGATATTCCAAGCGCACTGCGGATTGCCAAGAAGAAGCGATGGAACAGTATTGAGGAGAAACGGATCAACCAAGAGAATGAACTGCATTCCTATTTAACCAAGCTAATCATGGTGGAGAAGGAGAGGTAGCATTGACCGTTCTTTTTCATGAGAGTTAGTCCTTAGAGGGGTATTCAGAGCTTCTGCTGAGAAGCAGTCAGGGTAAGAGGTGCATGATGAGCCCTGCTGTGAGGAACTTGTGATGCCTCATGTAGATATGGTGGTGGCAGGTTCTGGCCATTTTGCCATAATCCGCCTGATTTTTCTGTGAACCACATAATGGGAAGGTTGATATAATTCTGAGTTTTGCATGGAGCACTGTAGCCCTGTCCCTAAACTTGTGTTCTGGCTTTGTCTTAGGGAACTGGATGAGTGTAAAAAGAAACAGCTGGAGGAGAATATGGAGGAGACCAGGAGCAGAGCCGAGCTTGCCAGTATCGAAGCCAAACATGTGAGGCATATCCTGATTCACAGTAGAAGGATGCAGGCAAGAGTTAAGAGGCTCTCATAGGGAACCTTTTTCTCCACTCTTGCCTCTTTGCTCGACTACTCCTTCTGGTACACCAAGGTGACAGTGCCAGCTTGGCCGTAGACATCTCCTTAACTGTGGCCAAACTGTAAAAGGAAAAGGGTAGTAGTTGGTGGTAGTGAAACAAAAAGGAAGTATATTTTGAAGTGCAGCCTCTTGTTTCCCCTTATAGAAGGTGGCAGAAGTCCTTCTAAGGAAATAGCTTATATACTAGAACCTCTGAGGTATATCACTGGTGTGCAGATAAGGCTGCAGTTTTGTTAATTCTCCTTCCGTATGCTGCTGTCCTCTCAAATAGGGCATTCAGCTGCAGGCATCCTTGCCAAAATGGATAGCACTGTCCTTAGGCGCTCGGATGCATCCCATCAATCAGATAGACAGAATGCACTGTACACGAGACAAGTCCAGTTGACTTCTTTATACCATAAATATTTATTAAATCTCATAAATTCAATAAAATTATAAACCCTGCAGGAGTAGCTTGTTTACCCCTTAGCCTTTAAGTCTATAGTTTGAATGTTAAAACTGAAAATATAAATGTATTGAAATGACCTACTTGTCACTCCTGTATCTAATTCATGCCAGTGGTACCCAAGAGGTTGCTCTGTACCCTCCCTTCCTCCCCCCCCCCCCTCCAAGGGAGAATTCTGGCAGGTAGTAGCACATTACAGCTTTTCTGTTTGTGTCCATGTTCTAGGTGACATGATTGTCCTACAAAGAATTCATAATCATCAAATTAAAGAATGGGTCTGAAAATGTCGTCTTCCCATGGCACTCGGAGTGAATATTTTTCTTTATTTTTCCTGACACTCATGGGTGCCAGCAGTTTGACTTGCTGCCTGTGTCTGAGCCGGGGCAGGGACCAGCAGGATGGGATGAGTTACGCCAGGGAAATACAAAAAGGAAAGTAGCCTTGACAACCAGTTTCGGTCCCTTTGTCACTCTCAAGGAAATCTGTGAACAAACCACCAGCATGGAATCATTAACAAATGTGTAATTTTTCAGCTTTTAGAAATTGTCTCTCATGAGACTTTCCCCGATTCCCCTTTGCTTTTTATTCTTTAGAACTGCAATGAAAGCCAGAGATCCTGATGATTCCAAAGACCTCATGCGTCACCTATAAAATTATTAGTAGCAATTCCATACGGTATATTTATCAATCTGAAGAAGCACAAAATATGTCAAATGTTTCATCCAGGAAAATCTGCAATACTAGAACGTTAGTAGTATTTCATTTCATTTATATGCTGCCTGTCTCAAGGCTTCTAGATAGTTCACAAGGAACATTTTTATAATATTTGGGAAAACAAACAAGCCTTCCCAAATAAAACTAACAATATAAACATAGTTTAAAAATGACATGGTTAATATCACATTTCAAGGATAATTACAACAAGCCAGTTTTAAATAATGCCGTTTTTAGGTGACGCTGAAAATTTGTGCCATTTTCGTCATACTTTCTGGATAGCCTTGAATTCCAGTGGCTGCCATAAGAAAAGAAAGGGAGAGGTTATCACCATGTGCTAACATTTCCCTGTTTCCAGAGCAGCAGAATTGAAAGAGATGGCAAGAGAAGGAAAGCAGTGAGGTCAGGGACTGTCCCCTCTGTGTGTAAGATGTTGTGTACACATAGTAATAAATGACATCTAGATCTTTATGCTGGACAAACTGCTTCATTTGCATGAACACCCCTATCCACAAAATACTAACTCTATCTCATAGTATGTATAGCTTGAGCTGGTGAAGAGGTAGTGCTAGTTTGCAGACGGTGTTTGATTTCTTTGAAAGTTCCTTGTGTATAAGTCGGCATCATTTTAAATATGAAGTAAAAAAAAAAAAAGAACAGCATGTGTCGAAGGCAATAACAATTCTAAATGCAATAGGCAAGATTCAGGACATTGTGCCCTTATTTGGCAGCCTGACTCCTGGCAGTACTTCCCCAAGACTAATGGTAGGGGTCATGTACCCAGATTCAAAATGGGCCTAGGATGGAGCAGGAACAACTGGGATCACTCCTGCTGCCCTCCAGACCACCCTAAAAAGCCCCCGGTAGGTGCTGGGAGTGGATAACGCCTTGACTGCCAAGATAGTGAAAGCACACTTGACGAATTGATCGCTTTTTTGTCAGCCAAGGATTGTGTATATGGACAACCCTCAACCACTCAAAAGGACAGACTGCAAACCAAATTTACCATCTCAAGCTTCAAGACGATTGATGGTCCATGTCACCTCCTGACAGCTCCAAGAGCATTGAACAGTCTTGCCACAGCAGTGAGCCCCCCCCCCCATCCTGTCAGACTAGTATTTGTCATCACCACCACCCTGTGTGGAGTGTCCAAGGGCATCCCATGGAGCAAGTGGGCTGGAGCCAGCCACCACTGGAGCGATCTGCAAACTTGTGGAAGCTGCAGGCAAATGCTGTAATCCTGAGACACCAGAGACCATCGACTCAACAGAGCGTTGCAAGGATCGCATGTGGGCCCGTGCCCAGGGAACCACATCAGTTGTCGCTGCCATGGCCCCCAGAAGTTGCAAGTAGTCCCTGACTTGGGGGTGGACCTGCATCAGGAAGAGTTGAAGCTGCCGTGAGAACTTCTCATAACGGTTGTGCATCAGGTAGACCCGTCCGTGTCGGGTGTCAAACCTGGTACCCAGGAAGTCGAGGGGCTGTGAGGGACGCAGGGAGCTTTTAGCATGATTGACTACCCAGCCGAGGGATTTGAGAAAGCTGATGAAGTGGGAGATGGTGTCTAAGGCCTCCTCATGATACTTCGCACAGATGAGCCAGTTGTCCAAGTAGGGGTGTATCCGGAGAGCTGCTGCAACCACTACCATGACCTTGGTGCGAGGCACTGTTGCTAACCCAAAGGGCAGTGCTCAAAACTGATAGTGGCAGCCCATAACGGCGAAATGGAAAAATCATTGTGGATAGAAATGTGAAAGTAGGCCTCCACACGATCCAGGGAGGCAAGAAACTCTCCCAGGCGTACTGCCTGGATGACGGAACGGAGCGTCTCCATGGGGCACCCCTAATGAGCGATTGACCTCCTTTAAGTTCAGAATGGGCCTCCAAGAACAGTCTTTCTTTCTTTGGGACCACAAAATAGATGGAATAGCGGCCCTGCCCTCTTTATGGCTTGGGCACCGGAGAGATGGCTTGAAGATGCAAGAAGCATTGAAGAATGGCCGGTACGGCTAACCGCTTGGTAGCGGAGCCGCAAGGGCAGATGAAGAAGGCATCTGTAATGGGTCTTGCACACTTGAGTGCATAGAAGACACTTACAATGTCGAGCACTCACTGGTTGGTGGTGATCTTGGCCCACTCCCGATAATAAAGGGACAGCCGACCTCCAACTGGGGGCATACTGGAGCGGGCCGGGAGGCTGTCAATGGGAGGAGTGGGTGGCTCTGGAGAACTTAGAGGTGGAGGGGAAGAAATCCTTGTTCTGGTGGAGACTGAAAGGGTAGCGATCTAGGGCCAGATCTGGCCAAGGTCGCAGATGAGGTTTTCCCCAGGCGATATCTCAGAGAATCTCAAAAATGCGAGCGTGAAGTGAAAGACTATGAAGAGCCGGAATGATGAAAGGACATTTTAGGCTTGTCCTCGGGTAGACACTGGGGCTTCACCTCCTCCAAGTCCTTAACAAGTTTCTCAAGGTGCTCACGAAAGAGGAGCTTACCCCTAAAGGGGAGCTGTGCAGGCTGAGCTTTAGAGGAGGTGTCAGCCAACCAATGCCAGAGCCACAGCCAACGACTGCCACAGAGCGAGCTACCAAAAGCAGCAGGTCATAAAAGGCATCCATCAAAAAGGCCGTCACTGATTCTAAACGTGCCACAGCAGGATCTTCTGGCAACAGCTGATTCCAGCGCAGGAGCACATGTGCCGCCAGACCACCGCAAAAGGCAGCCTGCAGGGCTAAGGAAGAAGCTGAAAAGGTTTTCTTCAAGAGAGCCTCAACCTTGTGATTCTATTGATCACTCAGGGCAGTGCCCCCTTCCACCTGGATGGTCGTATGCTTAGCTGTGATGATGGTATCCACCTTCGGGTAGCGGAGCCATTTATCCATGTCTGCTGGAGACTAGCTATAATACCAGCCCAAGTGCTGGGCTGTATGCAAAGATGCATCTGGGGAATCCCACTCCAGGGAAACCATTTATTGAAGCTCCAGTGGGAAAGGAAAAGCTATGGAGGGCTTGCAAATTCCCACAATGATGGGATCTACCTGTGGTTTGGGAGACGTAGTCTCTCTGGATGTTCAGAAGGATCCGGTATGTGGAGAGCTGCCATAATCTGTGTGATGAGTGTGGGGAGTTCCTCTTTCCAAAAAAGGCGGACGTCGTGAGCCTCCTCTGATTTGTCAGGCAGATCTTCCGATGGAGACCATTCTCCTTCCTCTCTATCTGACACACTATCCGTCTCTTCTGCGGAGAGCCAACCGCCCTCAAGGGGTGCAAGGTCTCCTTCCCCTGAGGCCTGTGGCACCGCACGAGGCGTATGGGGCCTATCTAAAACTGCAGTAGTGGTCCTGGAGTGCTTCCTAGCCGGGTGCTCCGTAGCAGTAGGAAGCTTTGCAGAGGCTGATGCTCCAGAGGAACTAGGTGCTGAGGAACCAGGCGCAAGCACCTCCAGAGAGTCCATGCTTGCTGAAATATATGCATAAACTGATCAAATTCACAATCCACACCAGAGAGGTGGTTGAGACAGTTCTAAACGTTCTAAAAGGGTTCAGAGACATGGTGGAAGGAGGACAACCAGTGGGACACTGTGATACCTGGGTACAAACTATATCGTAATGATAGAGTTGATCAAATTGGTGGAGGGGTTGAGCTCTATGTTAGAGAGGGCATTGAGTCACAAAGGATTAAAGATTTGCAGGAAACAAAATTCGCTGTAGAATCTCTATGGATTGAAATTCCTTGTAAAAAGGGGAAGGCAATGGCAGTGGGGGTGTACTATCGACCGCCTGGTCAGAATGAACAAATGGATGATGAAATGCTCAAATAAATCAGGGAAGCTAATAAAAGTTACAGAACAGTAATAATAATGGGTGATTTCAATTACCCCAGTATTGACTGGGTCAGTATCACGGCAGGACATACTAGGGAGATAAAGTTTCTAGATGAAATAAATGATGGCTTCCCCTCTGGTCGGTTCATGAACCAGCTGCTCCAAGAAGCAATTTTGGACCTAGTCCTTAGTGGAATACCAGATCTGGTGCAAGAGAAGTCACTTGGCAATAGTGATCATAGTATGATCACGTTTGATTTAATTAATGGAGGAGGGATGGTAAGGAAATCCACAGTACTACCTTTTAACTTTCGAAAGAGAGACCATGATAAAATGAGGAAAATAGCTAAGAAAAAAACTAAAAAGAGCAGTTGCAAAGGTTAAAGACTTACATCAAGCTTGGGTGGTGTTTAAAAATACAATCTTGGAAGCCCAGACCAGCTGTATTCCACGCTTTAAGAAAAGTGGAAGGTGAGGTTAGAGAAGCTGTTGGCAAAAAAGCATCTTTCAGGAAATGGAAAAAAGAGCCAAATGATGAAAACTGGAAATGGCACCAGCACTGGCAAGTTTAAATGCAAGGCATTGATAAGGCAGGCAAAGAGAGAATTTGAGAAGAAACTTGCTGTGGAAGCAAAAACGTGTAATTAAAAACTTTTTCAAGTACAT
Source organism: Ichthyophis bannanicus (assembly GCA_033557465.1). NCBI lineage: Eukaryota > Metazoa > Chordata > Amphibia > Gymnophiona > Ichthyophiidae > Ichthyophis > Ichthyophis bannanicus. Next base: position 178,492,144 of record CM066044.1, read on the forward strand.
TCGTAGCAAAAAGCCTGTGACAGTGTCAGTTGGATCATTAGATGATAGTGGGGTAAAAGGGGTACTAAGAGGGGACAAGGCTATAGCGAAGAGACTGTATGAATTCTTATCTTCCTCAGTAAAGACCGAAGCAGTAGGGATGTTACACATGACTGAAGTGGTATTTAAAAGTGATACTGCGGAAGAACTGAAAGAAATATCGATACACTGGGAAGATATATTACAACTATTTGATTAACTGAAGGGTAACAAATCACCTGGACCGGATGGTATACATCCAAGGGTGTTGAAAGAACTGAAAAATGAGATAGGTCACAGATTACTAATAGTAGACCTACTATCATTAAAATCATTTGTAATACCTGAAGATTGGAGAATGTCCAATGTAACACCAATATTTAAAAAGGGTTCCAGGGGTGATCCGGGAAACTTTAGACCATTGGGCTTGATGAAAGTACCAGGAAAAATGGTTGAAACCATCATAAAGAACAAAATTACGCAACATGTAGATAGTCATGGCTTAATGGGAGACAGCCAACATGGCTTTAGACAAGGAAGATCTTGTCTTAATAATCCTTTGTTTTTTTGAAGGCGTGAATAAACAGGTAGAAGAAAGGTGAGTCGGTTGATATAGTGTATCTAGACTTTCAGAAAGCCTTTGACAAGGACCATCTGAGACATTTTTGGCAAAACTAAAAAGTCATGGGATTGGAGGCAGTGTACTATTGTGGATTAGGAACTGGTTAAAAGATAGAAAGCAGAGGGTAGGGCTAAATGGCCAATTTTCCCAATGGAGAAAGGTGAATAGTGGAGTACGGCAGGGATCTATGCTGGATCCGCTGCTTTTTGACATATTCATAAATGACCTGGAAAAGGGAATAACGAGTGAGGTTATCAAATATGCAGATGACACAAAACTATTTAAAGTTGTTAAAACCCAAGAGGTTTGTGGAAATTGCAAGAGGATCTTGATAAATTGGAAGACTGGGCATCCAAATGGCAGATGAAATTTAATGTGGACAAGTGCAAAGTTATGCACCTAGGAAAGAACAACCCAAACTATGGTTACACGATGCAAGGTTCCACATTAGGAACCACCACCCAGGAAAAACATTTAGGCGTCATCGTGGATAACATGTTAAACCCTCCACCCAGTGTGCAGCGGCGGCCAAGAGAACAAATAGAATGCTAGGTATCATAAGGAAAGGAATGGAAAATAAAACAAAGGATGATATAGTGCCTCTGTATCGTTCCATGGTGCGACCATACCTTGAATACTGTGTGCAGTTCTGGTCGCGTATCTTAAAGATTTAGTGTTATTAGAAAAGGTACAGAGAAGAGCCACCAAAAATGGTAAAGGGGATGGTAGGATACTCCTATGAAGAGAGGCTAAAAAGGTTAGAGCTCTTCAACCTGGAAAAGAGACGGCTGAGGGGAGATATAATAGAGGCCTATAAATTAATGAATGGAGTGGAACGGGTAAACATAGATTGATTGTTTTACATCATCAGAATATAGAAAGACTAGGGGACATGCAATGAAGCTACAGGGTAACCTATTTAAGACAAATAGAAAATATTTTTCCACTGAAGGTGTAATCAAACTCTGGAAGTTGTTACTGGAGGATGTAGTAAAAGCTGTTAGTGTAGCTGGATTTAAAAAAGGTTTGGACAAGTTCCTGGAGGAAAGGTCCATAAATCATTATTAAAAGGGATCCAGGATATCACTGCTTGACCCAATACAAGCATTGAGGAACCTGTGTCTTTTGGGGAGACTACTTGGTACTTATGACCTAGATTGGCCACTGTTGGAAACAGGATACTGGGTTTGATGGACCTTGGTCTGACCCAGTATGGCATATCTTATGTTCTAAAGGTTCTGAAGGGCTGATTCCATCCAGAGCAGGGCCAAAGGAGGCAAAGGTTGTGATAACGGCTCCCCCGTATCTTAAAAAGGATATAGCGTTATTAGAAAAGGTTCCGAGAGGAGCCACCAAAATGGTAAAGGGGATGGAAGGATACTCCTATGAAGAAAGGCTAAAAAGGTTAGGGCTCTTTAACCTGGAAAAGAGACGGCTGAGGGGAGATATTGATAGAAGTCTATAAATTAATGAACGGAGTGGAATGGGTAAACGTAGATCGATTGTTTACGTTATCAGAATATAGAAAGACTAGGGGACATGCAATGACGCTACAGGGTAAACTATTTAAGACGAGTGAAAAAATATTTTCTTTTATTAAACGTGTAATCAAACTCTGGAATTTGTTAGCGGAGGATGTAGTAAAGGCTGTTAGTGTAGCTGGGTTTAAAAAAGCTTTGGAAAAGTTCCTGGAGGAAAGGTCCATAAGCCATTATTAAGAAGGGACCCAGGATATCAATGCTTGACCCCAGTACAAGCATTGTGGAACCTGTGTCTTTTCGGGAAACTGCTAGGTACATAGATTGGCCACTGTTGGAAACAGGATACTGGGCTTGATGAACCTTGGTCTGACCCAGTATGGCATATGTTATGTTCTTATGAGAAGAAGAGATGGCGATTTTGTGCTTCTGGGCTGACATGGGAAGATTCTCCGGGGTGCTCAGGACATGTGACACATAGCCAGTCCACGAGGCACCAGTGTTTGTGGCCACAGGCCAGACAATGCGGCAAGATTTAAGCCATCGCGCCCTGGACTGCTCCCTGGACTGTCACCGATGAGGAAACTGATCTGCTGAGGAAGGACCAGGCATGTATGAGGTGCGTATGGATGCACGTGTAGCGTGCTGCAAACAAAATGGCTGCTGCAATGTGCAACGATGCGGGCAGGAGACTCGAAATGGTGGGAAGGGAGCGGCAGTGTTGGCAGCTAAGCAGGCCCGGGGGTGGGGATTACAGAACTCACTGTGAAGCCCGCTGCTGTAGGAGAGGCAGCCAGAATGCCAGTCAGAACACCTGTAAGGCACTGAAGCAATTCTTTGCTTTAATGTTGCATCTATTTTTTGTCCCTAAATGTGGAAGACAAGTGGCTCTGCTACCGGGGAATGCTGAAGGCTCCCTTGCTGGGCTGGTAATGCTCAACTGGTCCTCCTGATCAGGAGCCTCTACCTCCTCCCTCCCCTCCCCCGCAGCCACAGGCAGCTCCACTGATCCTCCTGATCAGAAGCTGGATCCTAGAGAGGCGTGGGAAACTCCAGGGGAAACACCTCCTGTGTGCCCTGGAGACATCCACCAAAAGGAAGCTTGCTAATACTACTGATGGAAAAATCTGTCAGGAGCAAGGAAAAAGACATGCATCTCTGCTGGAGACAGAGAAATACTGAAGGTGACCCCTAGGGGTCCTGTGGTTAGTGCCAGGGCATGCTCACTGAAACCTTTGGTAACTTCTGTCTCCAACATCTGCTGGTGAGGACATAACCCGCTTGTGTGGATGGTCTAGCAGGATGAATTGGAACATATAGATATGATGAAGTGGCCCTGCCATGTGGTCACTGGGGAAGAGGCTTCTTCAGCCCAATAGTACACCTACACACAACACTTGTTCTATGACTTTTTTGGCAAAACATGGAGTGAGTGTTCCATTACTTTATCTGTCATGTTATCCTTAAACTTCATGCTGTTCCCATTTAAGAATGTAACGAAAGACCAGTGTTTGGCCAACATTGCAGACATCACATTGCGGCCAATGATCTGTGTGACATTCTAGAGGGTGCATTTCAGTCAGTTCAGAGCAATTGGGCAAAGAAGGAATCATCAGAAGGGCTGTAATAGAGTCAGACTTGGCATGAATGGTTGCATCATGTAAAAAAGTTTTAGAATTACACACCAACCTTTCCCAAATCTAATATTAAGCCTCTATTAGCACATACAGCCGATTTTTACCAGCTGGGGAGAATTGCCTGTCTCATTGAAAGAACGGATTGCCTTATTTAAGATGATGGAATTGCCACGCTGGCTGTATGTCCTGCAACAGCTGGGTCAAGCGAGGAGATTGGATTCAACTAAATAGGAGTGGAGGCGTGGCCTAGTGGTTGGGGCAAGGTACTTCGGGCCGGAAGGTCGGGGGTTCAAATCCCACTAGAGGACAGCAACCTTGGGCCGGAAGGACTGGGGTTTCTAGTCCCACAGGTGCTCCTTGTGGTCTTGGGCAAGCCACTTAACCCTCCATAGCCCATGTTCCCTGTAAAATAGTTCTCTGTGTGCTGTGCTTTCCTATCTAATCAATGTGTTTATACCTCAAAAATTTCCTGTCACGATTTGACAATTTCCAATCTGTAATCAAAACCGCTGCTGATCGCTGGAAGTAGCGGTATACAAATGTATACTAAATAAATAAATAAAATACATAAATAAATAAATAAATAGACTACTGGTGACTTTTTATGCAGGGGAAGAGGCCGCTTCTACCTCTCATAAAGTACTAATGAAACACAGCGTAGGGGGGCTGGGGGTTGGACCTGCTATGCCTGAGAACCTTCAACTTAGTGTGTATGATGTGATACTTAAAGGAGGATGTCATTAGTGGATCCAGCACATTTGTGCCTCTGACCCTTCTGGAATGGCCTATAGCTTCAAGGCATAGGGTGTACTGTATATGCTGCATGCAGAGGCTCGACGCCTACTGATGGGACTGCTTCGTAGCTTTGCGGGGCTCATGGAGGGAGCTATGTAGGAAATGGGGGATCTCTTGGAGGTTTACTGGCCTACTATTCTTGACAGGGAATTTTGGAGTTTCTTCCGGGATGCAATCCAGTGTGCTCGCCTATGACTATCAAAGGGGATAACAAGGGTTCCTTATCGTCACTCCAGTCCAGTCCCTTCTGGGTTACGCAACCCTTCCAGCAGCTTGGAGGCTGAGCCCAACCTTTTTGGGGATGGAGCGGTATAAATACCACTAGGACCACCCCCAGACTCCAGTATTCTCAGCCTACAAGCAGCTGGAGGGTTCCGTAAGCCTAGGGCTTACTGGAGTTTTCCTTTTATTCAAATTTCTTTTTCTTTTTCTTTATTAGTTCTATTTGATTTCCTTTTGGTTGCTTTCAGGTCCTGTACCTTTAATTTCTCCTGCCTGCTCTCTCCTTCCTCCCCCCTCTCCCCCCCCCCCCGGCCGGGCCGGGTATCGGAGGTGGTTGCCGTTATGCAGCACTGAGGAGGAACGCTCAGATATCCTCTGCTGCTGTTCCAGCTGGCTCCTGCACAATTCCACTCAAAGGACCTGCCCTGCCTCGCGCCGAAGCCCTCCTGGTGGCTAAGCGCTTGAGGCAACACCGCGATACAGTTTGTAACGCCGGCCCCGTCCCGGAGCAGAGGGACGCGGAGGCGAGCTCCGGAGCCCCCGATTTCAGCCGGGAAGCTGGTCAAAGCGGCGGTTTTCTCCTCTGCGGGGTGAAGCGCGGTGTCCAGCTCCGATTCGGCATCCGAGGTGAAGAACGGGGCAGTGAGCAGACTCGCGGTTTCCCGTTAAGGGCTCCACGTGGTGAGGCCTACCACGTGTAGAGCCAACGGTTAGAAATCGCTGAGTCGGGCCCAGACATCTCAGCAAAAGAATCCTTAAACCGCAAGTACCGGGGTTGATTTAAGGGATTGATGTTCTTTATTTAATTCCTGCTCTCCTTGTACTAATTTTTAATTGGGTTTTAATTGGGTTTTAATTTGGTTTGAGTTGTTTCAGTTTAATCTTACTGCTTAAAGGGAGCTGTTAATCAAACGGCTAGTGGAGAGAGCTCCCTTGCATATTCAATAGAGAAACGGGCTATCCTCTGTGTCTGAGCCGTATAGTGGTTGGAGCCTCGGAGCTCAGGAAGGGCTTCTGTAACCTTTTCAAGGTCATGACGGGCAAGCCTCTGTGTCCTTCCTGTGGCACCCGTAGAGGTACTTCCTCGGAGGCAGGGATCTGCAGGGGTTGTGCTGCAGTGGCTGCCTCCGTGGAACAAGAAATTAACTTGACCATGGCGCAGGCTTCTCAGGGGTCCGGAGACCCCCTAGAGGGGGAGGGGGGTCCCAGCCCCCTCCCTCTACTTCCTCGGATTTATCCTCCCCCCCTCTGCCCCCTTCCCCTCTGGAGAAGGGGGGGCCGGGGATTTTTTCTCCCCTGACTTCGTCCTTGTGCTACACAAGGCCTATTGCTTGCGTAAGCAGGGCTTGGGGGCAGGAGATGCTGGTCTGTCCGCAGAGGTTAAATCGGCTAAGCCCACGAGAACAAGCAATCCGGAAGCCGGGATCCCACCTAAGCGCCCCCGTCTGGGTTCGGAGGAACCCCTCACGTCCCTCTCTCAGGATTCCCCAGAGGAGGAGAACTCCGACAAGGAGTTAGACGAGGAAGAGGAGGAGCTTGAAGAAGGGGAGATCCCTGAGGAAGATCAACCCCGGGTCATTAGAGTCTTTCGTCGGGAAGAGCTCCCGGCATTAATTAATGAGTCCCTGAAAGTTCTCAATGTAGCCTCAGAGGCGCCAGCAGAGGAGGAGGCGTTGGAAGATCCTTTAATCCAGGTTATTAGGAGATCCCAGAAAGTTTTTCCTGTCCACAGGGTGGTGCGTCAGATGATCCAGGAAGAATGGGATCAACCAGAGTCAAGTCTAAGGGGGGTCCGATCCATGTCTCGCCTATATCCACTTCCAGAGTCAGACAAAGAGCTGCTGAAGTCCCCCAGGGTGGATGCAGCGATATCAGCAGTTACGAAGAAGACTACTATCCCAGTCGAGGGCAGCACGGCCCTGAGAGACTCTCAAGACAGAAAATTGGACACGCTCCTAAAGCAAGCCTTTGATATTAGCGCTTTGGCATTACAGGCCTCCGTGTCAGGGGCTTTGGGTAGCACGGGCCTGCTTGAGGTGGTCTCAACAGCTCCAATCAGTGGAGGGCGCCGCAGACGAAGCACAGGCCAACTCTGCTAGATTGGAATCCGGAGCTGCCTACCTGGCGGATTGCCAGTATGACCTCATTAGAAGCCTAGCCAAAAACATGGCCTCAGTGGTGACTGCTAGGCGTTACCTGTGGCTACGGAATTGGGCGGCCGATGCCTCCTCCAAGGCACGCCTGAGTCTCCTTCCCTTTAAGGAAAAGCTGTTATTTGGAGAGGATCTAGAGAAACTGGTAAAGGACCTTGGCGAATCTAAGGGAGGCAGGCTTCCGGAGGACAGACCGAAGCAAGGGCATTCCCTAGCCCCAGTTCGTAACCAATCGAGGGACCCCCAGAGGTTTCGTCCAGCTAGGTCAAACCCCTTTCCCAGGGGCCGTTTTCCTTCAAGGGGACAAGGTGGGGTTTTTTTTTGTTAATTTTATTTTAGCTGTATTTATATCCCGCTTTTCACCGGGTCAAAGCGGTCAATTGGGAGATACATTTAACACGAGGGGATATGACACACATATGCTAATACTTACAGGGAACATGGGCAATGGAGGGTTAAGTGGCTTGCCCAAGACCACAAGGAGTACCTATAGGACTAGAAATCCCAGTCCCTCCGGCCTGAGACTGCTGTCCCCAGGTGGGACTTGAACCCCCAGCCCTCCGGCCTGAAGTACCTTGTCCTAACCACTAGGCCACTAGAGGGTTTCGGGGAGCAGGTAGAGGTTTTGGCGCCTCTTCCTCCTCCGCGGGACCTAGAAAACAACAATGAGACAACGGGGGTCCAGGGGGGCGGACTGCTGGTCGGCGGACGCTTAAGGCAGTTTCTTCCCGCCTGGTCCCGGGTCACGTCCGATCAATGGGTCCTAGAGGTGATCAGAGAGGGCTATGCTCTCGAATTTGCAAAGCAAATACTGCCAGCCTTTGTTCAGTCTCCTTGCGGTTCACCTTCAAAGAGAGCGGCGATAGAGGCAACTCTTGCCCGACTAATAGCACTCGGGGCCATGGTCCCAGTATCTCCAGACCAGTGCGGCTCGGGTCGGTACTCGATTTACTTCGTGGTCCCAAAGAAGGAAGGGTCCTTTCGCCCGATCCTGGATCTGAAACAGGTCAATCGCTGTCTCAGAGTACCACACTTCCGGATGGAAACCCTACGTTCGGTCATAGCAGCCGTAAGGGACGGAGAGTTCCTGACGTCCCTGGATTTGACAGAAGCCTACTTGCACATACCTGTCAAAGTCCCATCAACAGTTCCTGAGATTCGCAGTGCCAAGAGGCCACTTTCAATTCCAGGCCCTGCCCTTCGGCCTAGCCACGGCTCCAAGGACTTTTACCAAAGTGATGGTGGTAGTAGCGGCTTCCCTACGGAAAGAGGGAATACTAGTGCACCCTTATCTGGACGATTGGCTGATCCGGGCAAAGTCGGAGGAGGAGAGTCGCGCGGCAACTGCCAGAGTAGTCCAAGTTCTGGATGAGTTGGGGTGGATCATCAATCGAGCAAAAAGCAGGCTGACCCCCTCCCAGAAACTCGAATACCTCGGAGCAAGGTTCGACACCAGCAGAGGCAGAGTGTTCCTGTCCAGAACGAGATCAAGAGACCTAAGGCTTCTGGTCACACGGTTTCTGAGCAGATGAAACCCCTCTGCTTGGCATTATCTTCAGGTACTGGGAACCATGGCGGCGGCGATAGAGGTAGTACCATGGGCCAGGGCTCACATGCGGCCTTTGCAGCGGCCCTATTGCGGCGTTGGTCCCCTCAGCATCATCCTTTGTCAATGCAGTTACCCTGTGCTCCGCAGACCAAGCAGGCCCTTCACTGGTGGCGGAACCCATGAATCTGGATCGCGGGATGCCCCTCGAGCCCCCTCCAGTGGTTACTGTTGACGACAGATGCCAGTCTGGCAGGCTGGGGTGCTCACTGCAAGGACCAGTTCGTCCAGGGTCGCTGGACACCGCTGGAATCTCAATGGCCCATCAACAGACTGGAATTGCGGGCCATCGTCCTAGCGCTCAAGGCTCTCGAGCCCTTAGTGCTGAAGAGAGCAATTTGCGTCCTCTCCGACAATGTCACTGCGGTAGCTTACATCAACCACCAAGGCGGCACCAGCAGCCCCGCCTTAGAGAAGGAGGCGGACGTCCTATTCCTCTGGGCGGAGACTCGGTTGGAAGCGCTTTCAGCTCAGCACGTGGCCGGCGCAGACAACAGCACGGCTGATTACCTCAGCAGGTGCAAGATAGACCACGGGGAGTGGGAGCTGGACCAGGAGACCTTTGGCCAAATAGTTGCTTGCTGGGGCCTCCCGGTCATGGATCTCATGGCACGATTCTCGTCCGCCAAGGTGGACCGCTTCTTCAGTCGGAGGAGGGAAAGAATGTCCGAAGGCCTGGATGCCCTGTCCCAGAAATGGCCGGCGGAGGGTCTGCTCTATGTGTTCCCTCCTTGGGCTCTTATCGGAAAGGTCCTCCAGCGGGTGGAGACTCTCACCAGGGTCTGATAATTCTCATCGCTCCGGACTGGCCTCGCCGCCCCTGGTATGTGGATCTGGTGAGATTGCTCGTCGACCAGCCCTGGCGGCTTCCCTGCAAAAGGGACCTGCTGAGGCAGGGTCCGGTTCGGATGCCTCACGTGGATCGATTCTCGCTTACGGCCTGGCTATTGAAAGGGCGCGGCTCCTGAAGTGAGGTTATTCAGGGGCGGTAATCACGACGCTGTTGAAGGCGAAGAAGCGCTCAACCTGCCTGTCCTATGTAAGAGTTTGGCGCATCTTCGAGGCGTGGTGTGCGGAACACCGAAGGAATCCACTTTCGGCCTCGGTTCCGGAGGTTCTGGAATTCTTGCAAGCAGGTTTTGACAAAGGACTAGCGCCCAGTTCCCTACGGGTCCAGCTGGCTGCCATCGCTTGCTATAGAGGTAAGGTCCGCGGCAAGTCCCTAGGGGCCCACACGGACGTGGCCAGGTTCCTAAGAGCGGTTAGGCGACTGCGTCCTCAACGGAGGTCGGTCATCCCTCCTTGGGATCTCAACCTAGTACTAAATGCCTTGGTTGGGGAACCCTTTGAGCCGGTTAAGAGGGCCTCCTTAAAGGACCTAACGCTGAAGACAGTTTTTCTGGTCGCTATTTGCTCGGCCAGGCGGGTCTCCGAATTACAAGTGCTGTCTTCTCAGCCCCCCCTTTCTGTCCTTTCTCAAGGACAAGGTGGTCCTACGGGACGGTTCCTTCCTTCTTGCCTAAGGTTATCTCCCCCTTTCATGTGAACCAGGCAGTTACTCTGCCGTCCTTTTCGGCCGAAGAGCTAGAAGGGAAGGATAGCAAGCTTCGCCTTCTAGACGTCCAGAGGATTTTGAAGCGTTACCTCGGCCGCACAGCCCCTTTCCGGAAATCAGACCGCCTGTTCATTCAGTTCGGAGGTCCACACAAGGGGGAGGCGGCGGCCTCCATCTCCAGGTGGATCAGAGGAGCTATTGCCTCCGCCTATATCCTAAAAGGGAAACAGGTTCCAGGGGGTCTGCGTGCGCACTCAACGCGGGCACAGGCCACCTCTTGGGCAGAATTCAGTCTAGTGCCCCCTCTGGATATTTGTAGGGCAGCGACTTGGTCCTACCTACATACCTTTACCAAGCACTACAGGCTGGACGTACAGAGTTCAGCGGACGCTTGGTTTGGCCTGGCGGTTCTTCAGTCCGGAATGTCGGACCCCACCCAGGTTTGAACTGCTCTGGTACATCCCAGAAGTAAAGGGACTGGACTGGAGTGACGATAAGGAAAAAGTAATTAGATCTTACCTGCTAATTAGTGTTCCTGAAGGAACGACAGTCCAGTCCCTGATCCCACCCGGTTTCCGTTGGCCGTTAAGGCCTATTAGTCAGGGGCGGAGCTGCGGACCGAGCGTGGGGCCTGTTCTGGGTGGAGGAGTGCGGGAGAAGGACGGCTCGGACAGACACAAGGTAGCCACCTCCGCTCGTTGTCCTTCCTCCTCTCTTGCTTCTAATCCTTAAAAAAAAAAAAAAAAAAATTTCCGTAAGTTGATACGTTTTGGGTTTTGCGGTGTTACTTTATGTAAGTTAGTAATGGAAGTTCGTTAAGTCTGCTTTTTCATTCGTTTACTGGAGTCTGGGGGTGGTCCTAGTGGTATTTATACCGCTCCATCCCCAAAAAGGTTGGGCTCCGCCTCCAAGCTGCTGGAAGGGTTGCGTAACCCAGAAGTAAAGGGACTGGACTGTCGTTCCTTCAGGAACACTGATTAGCAGGTAAGATCTAATTACTTTTTTGGGATATGAAGATAAAGGATGGGGAGAAACTGGGCTCCTACACCAACTTGCAGACATGATTTTGCACTGGGGAAACCAGGATTTTTTTTCTGATATCTTCAAGTGCATCACTATTCAGGCAGTGAGGTTAGCTGAACCCAGTTTATTCAAGGCTAAAGGCCTTGGGATTTCTTTATGGCTCTTGGTGAACTGGGGGGTTTGACTCTGGTTATTAAAAGGGCACTTCGACGTGCTCTGGATCATAATGCTTTAGAACTTTTATCTGCAAGGTGGCGTAGAGATGGGCAGAGCAATGTTACACTTCCTTTTTTGCAATATTCCTTTAAAAAGTGCACCGCTCTCTCCCAATGTGTTATATTACAGGAGCTTTACTACAAATTTCTGTAGAGGGCATATGTCTATGATGTGTGGGCCCATAGAGCAGGCCTTAGCAGCTCTGATACTTGCAGACTATGTGCACAAGACTTGGGCACCTTTGCTCACAGATTTTGGTTATATCAGCAGATACAGCAGCTATGGCAAAGGGTCTGTGGTCGCCTGGGGACCCTTTTAGAAGTGATGCTGGAACCCAATGTGGAGGCTTGCCTGTTTGTTCTGTTTACCATTGAGTGGAGTTTCAGAAGCTCACAAAGGCTGCTCTGTGATAGGGGGTTCCAAATGGTGAAAAAATGTTGTTAAATCAGATGGAGGGGAAGGTACCCTCACTACAACAGTGGGAGTGGGTCATGTATGAGCTTCTAGAGATAGAATGGAGGACAGCTCAGGTTCAGGGTTAGAGGGCCCATGAACATTTTCTGTCAATCTGGGTGCCCTTTATTGTTGGTCTTTCTACCGCAACACAAGGGATGCTGTTAAATATTTAAGGGGAAATTGTAGAGAATTTGGTATGAACTGTCTGTGGAGAGGCTGTGAGCTTGGATATGTGCTAGTGGGAGTTGGGATGCCTGTATTTATTTTTATTTATGCAGTGAATGGGACGGTGTGTTTGTTGAGGCACGTTGGTGGGAAACAGGGCTTAATGATTGGGACTAAGGTGGAGGAGAAGGAGATGGACTAGTCTAGTCTATCATGAGGGCCTGGACCTGACATCAGTACACCATGGCAGGATGTATGGGTGGGTAAGGTTTCTCTTCTAGGTTGTGGTGTAGATGGGAGGAGGAGTGTTTTGCTTTGCATGGGCTCTTTTTGACTTGGTTCAATGAGGTGGGTGTTTGAAGGAGTCCTGTATCTATTTTAGCCTATATAACATATGGATCATGTGAGAAACCATTTTATGTGCTGTTAACGCTATTGTTTCGCTGCTGCCAAATAAAAATTATTGAAACTAAAATAATATTAGATAGGCCTGCTAGGGATGCGTGAAGATATTTGGCAACACAAGGGAATGGTGTGAAATAGTTCTGCTTTTGTCTTTTCCAGGACAAATTCCTGGCAGATATGGATGAGTTGTTCTCTCAAGTGGATGAAAAGAGAAAGGTGAGGTCTAATGATGCTTTGGGGGATATGAGGGAGAGCATACTGATCAAACATTATTATTAAACATTTATGAAGCGCTACTAGTCATACGCAGCACTGTACAAACAAAGATAGACAGTCCCTACTCGTCAGGGTTTACAATCTAATCAGACAAAACAAGACAAAAGTGAGAGAGGATAGAATAGGGAACGGTAAGGAGAAATAAGGAACAAGGGATCAGGATCCAAAGGCAGCCTTATAGAGGTGAGCCTTTAACTTAGATTTGAAAAGGGGCAGGGATGAAACCTGATGCACAGACTTGGGAAGTTTATTCCAAGCATAAAGAGCAGCGAAGTGAAAGGACCGAAGTCTGGAGTTAGAGGTAGAAAAAGACGTCTCCAGGGTGCACAGGAGGTGCCCCTCGAGTTCCCACAGTTCCCAGCACAACCCTGAGCTAGAAGGTTGAGCCCCTGGTCAAGAGGGTCAGTAGAGTTCCCTCGGTGGGGGCGGGGGGGCAGAAGGACCATTGCAGCCCATCTGCAAGGAGAGCCTATAGCTGCTCTAGCTTAATTTAGCTTTTTTATTTTACAAAAAAAAACAAAGAAATTAAGCAGTTACGTTTTTTACCGGCCGTATTGGTTTGCGGTGCCTTGACTCTCCTTTTGCTTCATTGAGCAGATCACAGTGAATGTTACTCTCTCCCCCCCCCCTACCATGTTGTGTGTGGGGGTTTTTTCTGGTAATCTCCATCCGGTCCGGTCTTACCGCTCATCAGGGTTGCCTTGGGGAGAATCCCCATCTGTCAGCTGCTGCGGCTTTCCGCTTCTGCTTCCCGCCTCTTTCCCCAACTCCGCGGCATGCGTTGCAGCCATTTTCTACTCACAGCTGCGTGGCATATTACAGCCGCGGCAGACATTGTAGGTGGGGGAAAAGCAGTGTGATTTCAGTCCAGGAGGCCGTGTGGCATGCTGTAGTGGCCTTTTTTATGAGTGCATTCACTGCCACGGGGCTCAGCAGGACTGTTCTCGGGAGCCGGCAACGTCCTTTCACAATGCCCTCCTCCCTTCAGAGGTGCATTGTGTGCAACCACAAGCACAGAGACCTGGAGGACAGGGAATGCACAGCTTGCTCGGCTCACCTGAGAGCATCCTGCATGGTACAGTCAGAGCTCTTCCCTCCCCTAATCAGTCAGGTGGCTTTGGAAGGCCCAACCTCACATCTCTCAGCCCCAAGGGACTCCAGGGTCATTGCTCCTGCTGAAGATGCTCTTTCCCCGCCTCTGCTTATGCGCCAACCTGCAGGACCTCCAACTCAGATGCTGCCAGACCAGGATTCCCAGTTCCTGGTGCTGTTTAAGTAGGCTTGGAACTCTGGCATTCGGATCTGGTCCCTCCCACTCAGCACTACTACTCCATAGATTCTGCATCTTGGTCCAGGAAGTGCCCTAAAGAGGAGTTGGCTCCCAAGGACAGGGAATGCCTGCCCAAAGAGGTGTCTTGGTCCTCGGGACTGGACGGATGTTTCTCCAGTCAGTGGAGGACAGCCTAGACGGCTTCCAACCACGAGGATGGCGAATGGTCTCCCTCAGAAACTTCGGGTGAGGAGCAGGACAAATTGCAGTATATGCCTTTTCTGCAGGGACGAGATTCCAGTTCTGATTGCTCAAGTAGTGGAAGCCTTACGCCTATATGATCCTCCTGAGCAGGAACCTACCCAAGCTAAATCTCAGGCCAGTCCCATCTTACAGGGCATTCATAAGCCCTCCAGAGCTTTTCCCTTCCCATCAGTAGATGGTATCTCAAAAATGGGAGTTGCCTGACGCCCCCTTACAGACAGCGTTTGGGACAGCACTATCTGTGGTCTTCAGTGGATCTAGAAAAATGGCTCACGTATCTGAAGATGGATACTCTGGTAACCAGTGTCACCAAGCACACGACTATTTCAGTGGATGGCGGAGCGGCGCTTCGGGATCAACAGGACCGGAAGGTCAAAGGACTCCTCAAGACAGCTTTTTCTTCTTCCACTCTGGAACTCCAGGCCTCAGTCTGTGGAGGGCTGGTGGCCCGTGCCCTCTTGCGATGGATTCAACTGTTACCTGAGGATCCTGCACTAGCCTGCTTGGAATAGATTACAGCTTTCTTGGTGGATGCTTTTTATGATCTGCATTGCCTCTTGGCCTGTTCAGTGGCTGCGGTGACTGGGGCTCATCGCTGGCTCTGGCTTTGGCAGTGGTCGGCTGATGCGGCCTGAAAGGCGTGACTCGCCAGACTCCCCTTCAAGGGTAAGCTGCTCTTTGAAGACCTCGACAAGCTGATCAAGGACCTGGGAGAAGTCCAGCCCCACCGGCAGCTAGAAGAAGTCTGTCGTCTTCGCAATGCTCGGGGCAGCAGTCCTACCTGTCATCCACCTCACGGTCCAGGTTGCGTGACTCCCAGCACTACTGGCCCAACGGGTTGTTTGCATCTGCCTCATCAGGGCACCCATGCCAGAGGTCGCAGCCTTTTTTCACGGCGTCAGAAAGGGGAAAGATGTCTATTCAGCCCTGGTGAAGTTCTCTGGCTCCTCCTAGTCCCACCGCTGATGGGGCCAGCAGTCCCATCAGGATGCCGTCGCCAGTGGGAGAATGGCTGGCACGATTTGCCCTGAAGTGGGCTCTAATAACCTTTGATCAATGGGTCTTCAACATTGTCTGTTACAGCTATGCACTTGACGTTATGCGCCCCATCTGAGATGCTTTCCTTGTTTCGCCCTGCACGTCACCCCAAAAAAAGAGCCGCCATACGCACCACCCTCTAGCATCTTCTCCTGCAGAGATGGGTTCTAGTTGCTACTTCATCTACTTTGTGGTACCCAAGGACTGGCCCTTTTGTCCAATTCTGGATCTCAAGGGGGTCAATTGGGTCCTACAAGTGCCTCGCTTTTGCAAGGAAATGCTGCGGTCTGCAAAGAAGATTTAAATGCTTCGACAGACCAGTTCCTGCAAGACACAATACAAAACCTAAACTCTGAAACAGATGACCTAGAAGCACTAATCACCAACTGGAACAACACCATATACAACGCTGCCAAAGCAACAGACTTATAGACACAGGACACTTCGCTGCAACAAACTACAACACAAGTCATGGTACTCAAAAACTATACGAAACGAAAAGAGGAACCTCAGAAAAATAGAACGGAGATGGAGACAGAACAAGTCACCCGAGACCCAGGAACTATACCTAACAAAGCAAAAACAATACAACGAATGCATCAACCAGACAAAAAGGGAATACCATACAAACATCATACGCAACTCCAACAAACCCAGAGAACTATTCAAAATCGTAAAAACCCTCACCAAGGATCAGAATACCGAAGATGAAGTGCAAATGGACCCACAAAAATTTGCGGACCACATCCAAGAAAAGTTCCACTCAGCAGAACAAACAAGACCCAGCCCAGCTCCAAAGACTAACACACCCTTGAACACCTGGGGAACATTCAACACCCCATCCACGGAGCAACTCTCCCACATCATCACAGCAATCAAGACAAGCACAGCCCCCACAGATCCCTGCCCAGTGCCCTGGATCAAGGCCACCAAATCAAACTTCATCCAAACCATCCACAAGATGGTGCACTCCTCCCTAACACAAAGGCGCATGCCAAATCAACTGAAGCTCGTGACAATAAGACCTATCCCGAAGAAATCAACACTCGTCAAGAACAATCCAGCAGCATACAGACCCATCTCCAGCATACCACTTTTAGCAAAAATAATCGAAAAAACTGTACAGCACCAACTACAAGAACACATAGACAACCACGGGCCCCTGGACAACAATCAACATGGGTTCCACCCCATCCATGGGGTAGAAACACTTCTGATATACCTCTTCGACAGCGTCCTCCGACTCATAGACAACACCAAGAAAGGCATCCTAATGATCTTCATAGACATCTCATCTGCATTTGATACAGTTGACCACAAGACTCTATTGGATAGACTGCAGAACATCGGTCTACACGGTGCCACCCTGAATTGGTTCCACTCATACCTGACTGACAGACAAACACAGGTCAAGGTAGGACACAGCACATCCCGACCCATAAAAGTCAAACAAGGAGTGCCACAGGGATCGGCCCTTTCAGCTCTTCTATTCAACCTGTATATCCAGCCAATATGTGTCATCATGAAAGAGCACCACATACAATACACAATCTACACAGATGACTTCATGATCTACATACCCATCTCAGTTGACAACCCGGACTACTCCATTATAACAAACTGCCTCACACAAATGGCAAACAGGTTGTTTTTCTGAAGCTAATCAATAAACTACAGCAAGATGGAGGCACTGATCATCACGCGAAACCCAGACTTTATCCCCCCACCCGACATCAAGATAAAAGATGCACTCATACCTATAAAATCAGAAGTAAAGTACCTCGGAGTCATCTTGGACAAAGAACCTAACCTCCAAGCACATATAGGCAGAACAACCAAAAGCGCATACCACAGAATGCAACTCATCAGAAGACTCAAGCCCCTCCTCGACCCAGAGCACTTTCGCACCGTTTGCCAGGCACTAATAACATCTCTACTAGACTTCTGCAATCCAATATATACCGGCTACCAAAGCAGACCCTCAGACTGCTACAACTGGCCCAAAACACAGCTGCCCACATTATATCCGGTACTACACGATCACATCACACCCATACTGAAAGAACTGCACTGGCTCCCAGTTATCTCACGCATCAAATACAAAACTATCATAAACATATTCAAGATCAAACACTCTTCTGCCATAAGCCTACACACACTCATACAACCTGACACAAGCACACAGCCAAGAAGAAGAGGCACCTCCAATCGTGTAAACACCCCAAAAGACTTCACCAAGACCTGCAAAGACACCGCACAACGAGCACTCTCCCTGGCTGCTCCATCCATCTGGAACTCCCTCCCAGATGAACTGAGACTAACCACAGAAATCAAGGACTTCTGAAAACAGCTGAAGACAACCCTGTTCATCGAATACCATGGTCATACCCCTTGAGCCAACGTACAAGACAGAACATCAGTCCCTCCCACCACCCTGAGACTGTATATAAGAATGTATAATAGCTCATGATGTATAATAGCGCACTATGTAGATAAAACAACTCTAATCATATCCCCGTCAACACCTACACACCACACTATACACTGCATGAAGACACTTCCCCCCCCTTGATTGTTTGCCATGGAAACCGCCTTGATTGAATGATAAGGCGGTATATAAATACCATTAAATAAATAAATAAATAAATTCAGGCAGTCCGGAAAGGAGAGTTCCTCTCTTCTCTCAACCTGGCGGAGGCATATTTCCATATTCCCATCCATGACGATCAACAGTGTTTCCTACGCTTTGCCATTCTTGGGCAGCACTTTCAGTTCTTTGCTTTCCCCTTTGGCCTGGTATTGGCTCCACGCACCTTCTCCAAGGACATGATTGTGGCTGCAGCAGCTTTATGGAAAGAAGGCATTTGAGTCCACCCATATCTGGATGACTAGCTCATTCGTGCAGGGTCCCTCTCCGAGGCTTGCCAGACTGTCTCCCACATGGTGCCCTTCCTTGAGAGCCTTGGCTGGGTCGTCAACCATGCCAAGACTTGCCTGCAGTCATCTCAAGCTGTGGACGTCCTATGGGCCTGTTTCAGTATCCTACAGGGCAAGGTTTTTCTCATGCAGGAACGTTTTCAAAAGCTGTCATCACAGCTGAGAGTGTTTCTCATGCAGAGCAGTCCCCACGCATGGGACTATCCTCAGATTCTCAGGTCCATGGTAGCCACCATTGCTGTTGTCCTGTGGGCCCAAGTGCACATGTGGGACCTTCAGCATTCAACTTCTCTCCCGTTTGGTCCCCTGTCTCTGAGGACTACGACCAATGACTACTACTCCCTCGGGCGACTTGTGGCAGTCTTTCTGGTGACTCTCGTCAAGCAGTATGCTTCGGGGTGTCCCTTTGGAGACTTTTTGCTGGATGTTAGTGACCACTGATGCCAGCCTCTCGGACTGGGGAGCTCATTGCCTGAACCAGATGACTCAGGGCTCCTGGATGCCGATGGAAGCCAGCTGGATGATCAACTGCCTGGAGGCCCAGGCGGTCCACCTGGCCCTGCTATATTTTCTACCGCTTCTTCGCTCTCAAATGGTCCGAGTCCTTTCCAACAATGCTACGATGGTGTCTTATCTCAACCAACAGGGCAGAACAAAGTATCTGGGAGTGGCCAGGAAAATGGCTCTTCCCTTCCCCTGGGTGGAGCATCATCTACAGGCTTTGTGGGCCCAGCACATTGCCGGGGGTAAATAACATTCAGGTGCACTTCCTCAGCTGTCATGCTGTGGACCCAGGAAATAGGAACTGGCCCCTTGGGCTTTTCAATGGATAGTTTGAGCCTGGGGCCAGCGTGCCATAGATCTGATGGTGACAGCAGTGAATGCAAAGGCCCACACATTCTTCAGTCGGCGAAAGGCATACAGATCATGGGGCCTGGAGAGTTTTCTTGTGCATTGAGGCCCACCCTGGTGCTGTGATCCTGGTGGCCCTTGATGGCCATGGTATGCCAACCTCGTTTGGCTCTTCCAAGCGACTCTAGTGCTTGGGTCCCACAAGAGTCTCTGCAGCAGGGGCCAGTCACGATGGATGACCCTGTTCCCTACTTGCTTATGGCCTGGCTCTTAAAAGGCACCACCTGACTCGCAAGGGTTACTCGAGACAAGTGGTGGCTACCCTTCTCAAAGCAAGGCGCTCCTCTACCTCCTTGGTATATTATGAGGGTTTTGTGACTTTGAGACATGATGCGCTTGGAAGCGCCTCTTGCCTTGGCGGGTACAGATCCCAGATATATTAGCCTTCTTTCAAGAGGGCTTTGACAAAGGCTTGGCCCTCAGTTCTCTCTGGGTTCAGGTCTCCGCAATAACTTGCTTCAGAGGGCCCATCGCAGGACGCTCGATTGCGTCCCATGTGGATATCGTCAGGTTTCTTAAGGGCGTGTGCATTCTTCGCCCTCCTGTGTCTGTCTGTTGGTCCCTCCCTGGGATCTCTCGTTGGTCCTCAAATGCCTTATACGGCCATCTTTTGAGCCACTCAAGCAGATCACCCTCAGGAACTTGTCCCTCAAGATGGTGTTCCTAGTTGCCATAACCTCGGCAAGGAGAGTTTTCGAACTTCAAGCTCTCTTGTGTCGGGATCCCTTTCTCTCCTTCTCCACGGAAGGGTGCTCCCTACGTGTGGTTCTGTCCTCCCTTCCTAGGTTCTTACCTCTTTTCACATGAACCAGACTATATCACTCCTTGCCTTTTCCAAGGAGCAATGTTCTGGTCCCAATAAAGGGCTCCACGCCTTCTATCTTGAAATTCTACGATGCTATCTGAAGGTTACAAATGCCTTTCGCAAGTCTGATCGCCTTTTTGTCCTCTTTGCGGGAGCCTCGAAAGGGCCTGGCAGCTTCTAAGGCCACCATTGCCCGCTGACTCCACCAGACCAATGAATCTCCACCAGACCAATGACTCCACCAGACCAATGAATCTCTTCAGCTCCCAACCGGCTCTGTGCTCCCCGATCGGGGTAGAGCACGCCTGAGCAGGCAGCAGCCATCTTAGCCTGCTCAGGAGACCTCCGGTCCAATCGGGGCTGTGGGAGGCGGAGCCTTGCCCCGGAAAAGCAGCCGCATCAGGAAAGCAACCTCTCTTCAGCTCCCAACCGGCTCTGTGCTCCACGATCGGGGTAGAGCACGCCTGAGCAGGCAGCAGCCATCTTAGCCTGCTCAGGAGACCTCCGGTCCAATCGGGGCTGTGGGAGGCGGAGCCTTGCCCCGGAAAAGCAGCCGCCGTCAGGCGGGCCCGCGCCTGTCGGGCCCGCGCCTGTCGGGCCTCGCCAGAGGGCCCTTTGGCACGGCCCTTAGGCAAAGGCACTCTCAGATGACACCGAGTAACAGCCAAGCCAAGAAGTCTGCAACCACACCCGACCCCCAACTGGAACCCTCAGTCATCTACAGCGAGTTGTCCGACCTCACAGCAAGTATACTTCAACTCTCTAACCAAGAAATTCACTCAGCAGTTCAAAGCAATCCCACATACTGCCACTTATAGCATTTCATGACTGTCCCTTGAATATACACCCTAAGATCCAACGGACTGCCTATACTCCTGACTAGTCCCATACTGTTGTCAGTAACCATCAAGATTCTGCTGTCTTATGTTGTCATATGCTGTCTTATACTGTCAGTATTCACTCCCAACTGATCTCCCACTTCACCCTCACTAAGCAACACCACTCACAAATAACAACTGTCTTCATCAACCTGACTCTTATAGTTGTCTGTATCGCATTCACACAGCAAACACCTGACACCTGTTATATTTGCCTGACTCTTACAGTTGCCTGTACTCGCATACCCTCACACCTGACTCTCTTCATTGGTCTTACTCTTACAGTTGTCTGTATAACATTCACACACACACACCTGACACCTGTTATATTTGCCTGACTCTTACAGTTGCCTGTATTGCACTCACATACCCTCACACCTGACTCTCCTCATCAGCCTGACTCTTACAGTTGCCTGTATTCACATACTCTCACACCTGACTCTCTTCATTGGTCTTACTCTTACAGTTGTCTGTATAGCATTCACACACGCGCACACACGACACCTGTTATATTTTGCTATAGCCATTACTAGCCTTGTAACATACACCTCAATCAGTGATACCTTTGCTACCACCTCATAGTCTGTATACTGTACTGTGAAATTACCTGTATACTGTATTGTGTATTCTTACCACCCAAAACTCAATTACCCCCTCATACTATATCCCAAAACTCAATTACCCCCCCTCATACTATATCCCAGAAACCAAAATGTCTCTCCACCTCATTACTCTCCTCAGTTTCTATCTTCTCACAGATTGGCTCGGAACCACCATTGCCTACTCCCCCACCTACAGTCTTATCCCCATCCTCAAAAACCACGGAAAGCAATGGGCAGGCAACCCTTTCCAGTATCCGACTAGGGAAGCGCATATCCGACACTCCCACCTGATCCACATTGCAATACAGCAATCCAGCAACCTGAAGCAACACAAACCATCGCCCTCAAAAAACCTAAAATGTGCCCTTATAAATGCTCGATCAATTCGAAAAAATGGCCTGTAATCCTAGACATAGTTACTCTCTATGATCTTGATGCTCTCATGATCACCGAAACCTGGTTATCTAAAGAAGACAATGTCCTTATCAACCAACTCATTCCACCAAACTTCACTATACACACAACCCACAGAGAAAACAAGAAGGGAGGAGGAGCACTCATACTCACCAAGTCTGAACTCCTCTTCAACATGACTAACTCCCATAGCACAAACAATCTGGACATAATCACCATAGCCAATAAACAATGCTCCATGAACCTGGTCTACAGAGCCCCCTCGAGCTCCCCAGACGATCTGCCCACTATATTGGATCTGGCCGCTGACACCAGCAACCCCAACACTCCCAACTGGATTATGGGAGACTTGAACCTCCCATCACTACAACAAAACCAATCCTCCTCACTCCTCAATGCCATCGAAAATCTTGGTTATAAACAAATGATCACTGAACCCACTCATTCCAAAGGAAACATTCTTGACATGGTATTTGCCCCACACCATGTCGCCGAGCAAAACAGCAACATTGTAACATCGGTCACCGATGTCCCATGGTCTGACCATAAACTCATAAACCTACGAATCCCTCTGAACAACAGTCATAATTTGAACACCAGCAAACTCGCCAATACATCCAGAGTAACACGGGGCTTTCGACCTTTCAACAGAGAACTTATTCTGTCAAGTACCCAACCAATCCTCAACAACACATCACTCAACCTCGACGAGTCAATCGCTGCCTGGAACGACAGCCTCAACGCTGTTGCTCAGCTACCAAACAAAAAGACCTTATCAGGGAAAAGAACCTCTGCACCATGGTTTTCCCCGGAACTACGGGCCTCTCTTACGCACCTACGAAGGCTAGAAAAACGCTGGCGCCGCTCACTAGCTACCGATGACCACGAAGCCTACACTCTTCACCTCTCAACTCACCGCGAGGCAATCGCAGCCAGAAAGAAGCAATACCACTCAGATATGCTCAAGAGATCATTGAACAAACCTCGTGACCTTTTCAACCTGGTTAAGTCACTATCAAAGGAACCATCTTCTGAACAAAATAATGATATCCACCCGCAAGAATTCGCTGATTACTTGCAATCAAAACTCCTACAGACAGATGAACTCACAAAAAACAATATACAAGAAACGACCTGCCCAACATCCCTATCCGCACTTCACACGCCTTCTTCTAAACACATTGAAGACACCATCTCCTCACTCAACACAACCACTGCGCAAACCGATCCCTGCCCAGCCTTTTGGATAAAGGATCTGCGGTGTGACTTTAGCACCTTCATTGCAAGAATCATGAACCTCTCTTTCACTACTGGCGCCTTCCCATCTGCTTTAAAACTCACATCCATCAGGCCACTACTAAAAAATGCTAAACTGGATCCAAAACGGCCAGACTCCTACAGGCCAATAGCCAGTATCCCCCTCTTAGCAAAGATCTTTGAGAAAGAGGCACAGCGCCAAATCCAAGACCACATCGACTCCGCAGCCCCCCTAGACTATTCTCAACACGGTTTCAGAGAATTCCACGGCGTCGAGACACTGCTTACCACCCTCTTCAATGATATTCTCAATACCATAGACAACATCCGACAAGGCGTCGTGCTAATCTTCTTGGATATAGCAGCAGCGTTTGACTCGGTAAATCATGAGATTCTCCTCGGTCAACTGGAAGGAAAAGGCATCTGCAACTCAGCACTTGAATGGTGTAAATCATACCTCGACACCAGAATGCAATACGTCAAATCCGCAACAGGAGAATCAAAACTCTTCCATCAAAGACAAGGCGTTCCGCAGGGGTCCTCACTCTCATCCCTCTTGTTCAACGTCTATATGCAGCCTATCTGCGATATCATCAGGTCCTTCAATGTGAAATGTATGATATACGCTGACGATATCCTACTCTACATGCCATTTTCCACAATGCAAATGGATTTACTGCCTATAACAAACTGCTTCGATGCAGTCTCACAATGGCTCCTGTCACAGAACCTCCGCATTCAGCATAAGAAAACTGAGGTTCTCTTTATCACAAGAGACCCCAACTTCACCCCACCACCACATATAAGTGTCAAGGGAGCTGACCTAGGCACCAAGGATACAATAAAATACCTCGGAGTCACACTAGACTATAGGCTCGACATGAAATCACACATAAACAATATCGTAAAATCTGTATACTTCAAAATACGCACTCTTAGACACCTGCGTCCCCTACTAGACCACGAAGACTTCAGAACCATCTACCAAGCACTGATACTGCCGCAATTCGATTTCGCCAATTCCATTCTACAAGGACTCCCACAATCCACCATAAGCTCCTTGCAACTCGCAATGAACACCGCTGCCAGGGTTCTTCTAGGAGCGGCCAGAAGTGAACACATCACACCTATCCTCAAAGAGCTCCATTGGCTCCCTATACACGGAAGACTTACATTCAAAACCCTCATTCTCACATTTAAGGCCTTAAATGGTTTATCGTCCACATCACTTACCAAACTCATCCAATCCGTCCCATCAAATAGAAATAGGAGACATGCAGCATTAAACTCACTAACAACCCCAAAGGCTATAACAACGTGCAGCCTATCAACATCAAACAGAGCTTTCATGTTTAGCGCACCAAAATACTGGAATGCTCTCCCACCTGATCTCCGCGCCATAACCAACCTAACCCAGTTCAGAAAGGCCCTTAAACTGCACCTTTTCATCAAATACTACCCTACATGAACCGTAACATAACAGCCTCACCCTAGTATAATCCACAATATCCCTCTTGTTCCAAGCATCACTGCTAATTTTATGTAAATAGTTCGAGCATGCTATCTAGCTAATAGATTATATACTCCATGTAAATAGTTCTCCCATGTTATCCAAGTTGATACTCCTGTTATATGTAATACCAAACAGCCTGTTGTTCTGGTTCCTTTCTGTTATTTGTAAACCGCGCTGATGTCAAAGAGTGCGGTATATAAGAAGTTGAAATAAATAAATAAATAAATAAAATCTGCCTACATTCTATATGGTAAGCCTGTTCCCATGGGGCTTTGTGCGCACTCCATGCGGTCTCAGGCGGCATTGTGGGTGGAGTGCTCCCAAGTCACTCCCCTCGACATTTCTTGACCAGCTACTTGGTCTTCCTTGTCCACCTTCACGCGACATTGTCGCCTCGAACTCCAAGCCTGCAATGCAGCGTGCTTTGGGGCCAGTGTGGTGGCAGAGGCTGTCTGTCTCTTCTCACCCTATGATGTGGGGTAGTTTGGGTACTTCCCAGTTGTTTGGACTGGTCTAGCAGGATGATTGGAAGGAGAAATTTCACTTACTGTTAATTTCCTTTCTCCAGGACCAAGCAGGAAGTCAGTCCTCACTTATGGGTGTCATCGACGCCGATGAAGCCCCAGCGGAGCATTTCCCCAGCTTTCCATGAAAGCCTTTGGGAATGCTGGCACGCATGCGCGGTTCCCTTCCCGCCTAAAGGTGCCATCTTACCTCAGTCTCTTTTTTTCCGTGAAGCCCATCGGACGTGTGTCCTGTTTTCCCGGATAAAAGAAGTTTTTTTTACTTTGCGTTATTCGCTCTTTTTCGGTTTCGACGTCAGTTCCCCTCCCGCTGGGATCGGTACACCGGTATCGAACCCCCTTTTTCTTTTTCGGTTTTTGCCCTTCGTGGCTAGGCGTTCGCGCCGAACCTTTTTCTTTTTCCCTGGAAGGCCAGTCTTTTGACCTCGCGGGGGCCCTTTTTCTCCCCCATGGCTTCCAGTGGGTTTAAAAAGTGTGATCGGTGTAAGAAGATAATGTCTCTCACCGACACACACGACTGCTGTCTTCTGTGCCTTGGCCCGGACCACGACTCTAAAACGTGCGGGCCATGTGGGAAGATGTCTTCCAAGGCCCTCCGAAGTCGTCAGCAGCAGAGTGAAAGGCTTTTCTCGGACTCGGCCTCTGCCCGGGCCCGGACCTCGTCTGAGGCTTCGACATCTCGGGATTCCGATCCCGAGAGGCTTCGGAGTTCCTCGGACAGGGGGTCCCCTGACTGGGACCGTAAGAGGAAGAAGAGGCTCGCGAGGGCGACGTCTGAGGAGGTCCCTGGGCCCTCGAGGTCTAGATCTAAGATCCCCGACAGTCGTCCCGGGCCCGTGGACCAGGAGAAGCCCACTAAAGTTCCTCGCATCGATCCGGAGTCTGCTGGACACGCAAGTTCTGTTGTCCTCGTAGACTCGCCTCCCCGAGTACCGACGTCGGGCCCGGCGCCGCTGGGGCCCGAGTCGGGGGCTGCTGCGTCACCCGAGCTGAGTCTCAGGTTGACAGCCTTGGACAGCAGAATGTCTGCCTTCATGGAGCAGCAGCGGACGCTGATGGCCAGCCTGTCTGGCACATCCGCCCCGACCACCGGGACATCGACTTCGAAGTCGACCCCGGAGACCGAGCCGATACTCGAGTCCCTTGCGGCTCGAGGTCGTCCTCGGTTGAGGTCTCCCCCGACCTCCCGTTCGGGACCGAGGGTCTCGACGCCGGTGCCTCCGGTGTCGGGGTGGGTGCCCAGAGGCCCCGCAAGGTCGGACCCCGACTCGACATCGGACGAGTCTGCTTGGGAGACCGAAGACGAGGAGTCTCCTGACACCTTTAAGATTCGGTGTGTCCCTTCGGACTCACCCGAGTCTGAACCCCGGAGTAGATCCCCTCCGGAGGATACTAGGTTCTTGGAGTTTATCCGGGATATGGCTGCTGCCCTGGCTAGCCCGGCTGACCCCGAGGAAGAGCCTCGAGCCGAGGAGCTCGAATCTCTGCAGTACGACTCTTCTCCGAAGGAGGCCTTTACTGTCCCGGTTCCTCCGATGCTGGAACGGCTCCTCTTCCGGATGTGGGAGGCACCGGCCTCTGCGCCGGTTTTGAGCAAGCGAGTCGATTCCATCTATCGGCTCCGTAAGAGTCCTGGCTTCCAGAAAGCACAGCTACCACACCATTCCATGGTTGTGGAATCGGCCATGCATCGTCTGAAGAGTCAGTAGATGCACTCTGCGGTACCTCCTGGTAGGCAGGCCCGAAGCCTTGATGTTGTCGGTAGAAAGTGCTTTCAGGGCTCGATGCTTGCTTGCCGTGTCCAGGCTTACCAGCTCTACATGGGCATATATTTGCGGGATCTGGCCAAGGAATTGGCCGGGTTCTCTGCTGGTCTCTCCGGGGAGCCCTTGCAGAGTTTCAAGACCTTGTCTTTGAGGATCCGGGAATGCTCTAAGTTCATGTCCCGCGCCGCCTACAATGGCTTCGAGGCTTCGGCCCGAGTAGCGGCTGCCAGCATCGCGGCTCAACGCCAGGCGTGGCTGCAGTCATCGGACCTCGAGCCATGGGTTCAGGACAAGTTGGTCGATGTCCGTTGCCGAGGTGAAAACCTTTTTGGCAAGCCTGTGGCCGAGAAGGCCGCACAGCTCGAGACTGAGCACCTCACACGGACAAGGCTGTCGAGGACGACCTCTGCCCCTTCACATAAGAAGGGCCCGGGTAAAAAGCCCTTTTACCCGAGGAAGGGCACTGCCTACAAACAGTACCCACAGTATCAGGCTGCCCAAGCTGCCCCCCAGGGTCAGCAAGCCAAGGGCCGGGGTAATGGGACCCGTAGGCAGAGTGCCCCCAAGCCTCCGGCCCCTCCTGCTACTCAGCAGGGTGGGGGTTTTTGACTCCTTGAGTACAGCCATGACTCCCTTGCAGTTCCAACCTTGCACAGGAGGCCGCCTAGCCTTGTTCGCCCACCAGTGGCCCTTGATTACTCAGGACAGTTGGGTGCTGGACATAGTCCATCGAGGATATGCCCTTCATTTTCACCAACTGCCTCCGCCACACTTTCCAGGGGAACCTTTCCGGCCTCCCCTGCATACAGCCCTTCTCCTCCAGGAGCTCAGGGGTCTGTTGCTGGACAAGGCGGTGGAGCCTCTGCCTCCCCACTTCCACGGTCACGGGTTTTACTCCAGGTATTTCCTGGTTCCAAAAAGAACCGGTGGTCTTCTACCCATTTTGGATCTCAGAAACCTAAACAAGTTTCTTGTGAAAGAAAAGTTCAAGATGCTTACTCTTGGAACTCTTCTGCCCTACCTCCAGCAGGGAGATTGGCTATGCTCTTTAGATCTGAAAGATGCTTACACTCACATCCTCATTCATCCAGACCACAGAAAGTACCTCAGGTTCATTGTGGGAGGAAACCACTATCAGTACAGGGTACTGCCTTTTGGACTGACCTCCGCTCCCAGAGTCTTTACCAAGTGCCTGGCAGTGGTGGCAGCCTACCTGAGAAATCAGGGCATCTTTGTGTTTCCATATCTAGACGACTGGCTCATCAGAGGCCAGACTTCCCTAGAAGTTCAGCAGGCCACCAGCAGAACCATAGCACTGCTCCAAAAGGTGGGCTTTGTCATCAACTTCGCAAAGTCCACTTTGCTCCCCTCCCAGAACTTGGAGTTCATAGGAGCAACGTTGGATTCTCAGCTGGCAAGAGTATTCTTACCGGTGGACTGAGCACAAAGGCTCATGGACCTCGCCAACAAGTTTCTGCACAGGTCCCTGGTCTCCGCCAGACTCTGTCTCAGGCTTCTGGGCCACATGGCGTCGACAGTACAGGTGACCCCAAATGCCAGGCTCAATATGAGACCTGCCCAGTGGTGCCTTTGGACTCAGTGGTCACAAGCCTCAGGAAGTCTCAGAGACCGGATCATAGTGTCCCACCGTTTCCTGGCCTCCCTCAACTGGTGGTTACATCCCCCCAATCTGCTGGTGGGGGTGCCCTTTCAGATCCCACCTCATACAGTGGTACTGACCACCGATGCCTCTCTGCAGGGTTGAGGAGCACACTGCCTAGACAAGTGCACCCAGGGCCTGTGGTCTCATTGGGAGGCGTCCCAGCAGATCAATCTACTGGAACTCAGAGCTATCCGCTTGGCCCTCAAGGCCTTTACTGCTTCCCTGGCACAGCAGTCTGTCTTGATCCAGACAGACAACCAGGTTGCCATGTTCCATGTCAACAAACAGGGTGGAACTGGTTCCCAGCCCCTTTGCCAGGAGGCCCAGAACCTCTGTTCCTTTGCCCTGAAACACAACATGCTCCTCAAAGCAGTCTATCTTCCAGGCTAGGAAAATTCCCTGGCCGACAGATTGAGCAGGATTTTACACCCCCACGAGTGGCAGCTGCATCCTCCGGTGGTTCAAAAGATTTTCTTGAGATGGGGGCTTCCCTCCATAGACCTGTTTGCCAGTCCACTGAACAACCAGCTGCCAAGGTTCTGCTCCAGGCAACCGCATCCTCTGAGAGTAGCAGCAGATGCTTTTCTGATTCCCTGGACTCAGGGCCTACTCTATGCGTTTCCTCCCACCCCTCTGGTGGCCTGAACACTGTTCAAGATTCGCCAAGACAGAGCCTCTGTCCTACTGGTAGCTCCCAGGTGGCCAAGGCAACCTTGGTTCCCCCTCCTGCTTCAGCTGGCAGTGGATCTACCTCTGCCTCTGGGATTGCAACCTGACCTTCTCTCTCAGGATCAGGGCTCCTTGCTACATCCCAATCTCAAAGCTCTCAATCTAATGGCATGGAGGCTGCAAGGGTAGTGTTGGCTCCCTGGGGCCTACCTCCCGAGGTTGAGGAGGTTCTCCTAGCCTCCAGGAAACAATCCACTAGAAAGACCTATGCTCTCAAGTGGAAAAGGTTTTCTGTGTGGTGTCAGCTACGTGCTGAGGATCCTTTCTCCTGTACTGTGTCAGTAGTCCTTCAGTACCTGCTGCACTTGTCCAATCAGGGTCTCAAGTCCAACTCTGTTCGGGTCCACCTCTCTGCTTTAGCAGCTCACCACTCCCTAGTTGAGGGCCATTCCTTGTCTGTGCACCCTTTGGTGTCTAGGTTTCTCAGGGGCTTGCTCCTGCTCAAACCTCCCATACATCCTCCTCCTCCTGAGTGGGAGCTAAATGTGGCCTTGCAACAACTGACTCGCCCACCTTTTGAGCCTATGGCTACTTGCCCTCTACGCTTCCTTTCCTGGAAGACTTCTGATAGCCCTTACTTCGGCTAGGAGAGTGAGTGAGCTTCAGGCCTTGGTCTGTGATTAGACCTTACACCAGGTTCTATAAAAACAGGGTGGTCCTCAGGATTCACCCTAAGTTCCTTCCTAAGGTTGTCTCCTCTTTCCACCTCAACCAGGAGGTGGTTCTTCCTACTTTCTTCCCTAGGCCTCATGCAAGTCAGGCTGAAACAGTTCTCCATACCTTGGACTGTAGGAGGGCCTTATCCGTACGCAAGGTCACAGGAAGGCTTCTCAGCTCTTCCTTTCTTTTGACCCCAATAACTTGGGGAGGCCTGTGTCCAAGCGTACCTTGTCCATCTGGGTGGCTGACTGTATCACCTGGGCTTACAAGGCGGCTGACCTTCCTTTGCAGGGTAGGGTCACGGCTCACCGTGTGAGGGCAATGGCTGCATCAGTGGCTCACCTCTGCTCTGTCCCATTGCAAGACATCTGCAGGGCTGCTACTTGGTCTTCAAGCCAGACATTTGCAGCCCACTACTGTCTGGAGAGGGAGTCCCATAGGGACAGTGCTTTTGGCCAAGCAGTACTCTGGAATCTCTTTGAGGTCTAGGCAACTCCTGCCCTCTGGTTGGGCTACCTGTGGAGGGTGTGTCCTTGCAAAGCCTTTACTGTGTTGCTGAGACTAGAGGGAGTTCTCTTGTTCAGCCTGGGTTCATGGTAGCCCAGAGCTGGGGAGTCACCCTTAAGTGAGGACTGACTTCCTGCTTGGTCCTGGAGAAAGAGTAGTTACTCACCTGTAACAGGTGTTCTCCAGGAGCAGCAGGAATCAGTCCTCACTACCCTCCCTCCTCCCCTTGGAGTTGCAGTTGTACATAGTTTAATTTTGCATTTTTTGTGTGCTGTTCTTAGCTATGTCATTTGACTGAGGTAAGATGGCACCTTTAGGCGGGAAGGGAACCGCGCATGTGTGCCAGCATTCCCAAAGGCTTTCATGGAAAGCTGGGGAAATGCTCCGCTGGGGCTTCATCGGCGTCGATGACACCCATAAGTGAGGACTGATTCCTGCTGCTCCTGGAGAACACCTGTTACAAGTGAGTAACTACTCTTTCCTGGAATCCTGCTAGACCAGGCCAGGATCCTCCCGTACTGTTTGATTTTGGGCAGCCTTTTAGCACAGCCAAGGACCTCATTCCTACTGGGCTGTTCAACCTCTATCGTGCCCCACAGAGAGGGGCTGATTGTACATAGTTTATAGTTGCACATTGGCACTCTGGTGCTGTTATTGTGCCTTTCTTTAGGTAAGCTGTTCCTTGTTTTGTCAAGAGTATACTGAAGGTGACCCCTAGGGGTACAGCTATATATCTACCACGACTCAGCCAATCAACCTTCTGATATCTTTCTCTGTCTCCAACATCTGCTGGCAGGGGGACTTAACCCACTTGTTTGGACTGGTCTAGCAGGATTCCAGGAAAGGAAATTAACGGCAAGTGAAATTTCTCCTTACTGCCTCCTACTCTGCTTCCCGCAGTCTCGTAACTTGCTTCAGCTTCTATGAGGCATTCAAGGTTAAAGTGCAGCGGGCATTCATTTACTTCTTAGGAAGTGTTGCTCTAGCCAGGTTTCCTTGTACCATTGCTGCAGCATGTCATTTGGTCTTGGGAAATAAGCCTGTAGCTTGGCTTGAGCTTCTGTTTAGAAAGGTGAGTAATCAAATCAAAATCTACTGAACAATAACGTTTTTACCAAGACACTATCAGTCTAAAATGAATACAGTCTTTCTATATTTTCTTACTGCAAGTTACAATTGTGGTCAACATCATTGGCGCCCTTGCATTTTGGGTATGTTGTGTACAATATATTGAGAAATAATTGGAAATATTCCGACTGTATGTTATCATAATATTTTAATAGTATTTTCAAATGTATACAACACAAAAAAGAGATGTCTGTGCAATGTTAGACTAGTAATTTCTGAGAAAAAAATAGTGGATTAATGGCACCCTTCACTGATATTTGGTTGCACAACCCTTGGTAGTGATGACTGCCTCCAAATGTTTCTTGTAGCCATCTAATAAGTTTTTTTTTCGTATATCTGTCTGCTGGTAGTTTCTCACAGTCTTCAACTGCGATTTGTTCCAGCTCATGAATGTTTCCAGGATTCCTTTTTTTTTTTTGAAAGTTTATTTAAGCCACCAATACAAACAAAGAATACAACAATCAACATATTCCTCCTGGGGTTGACTCTGATCCCCAGGAGGGAACCGTGATGGTGTTACATTTTTCATATGACCTCCCCCCTCTCCCTCTATCCCCCTCCCCCCACCCCCCTCCCCCTTCCCCCCCCTTTCCCCCCCCCCCCCCATCACACCCCTGACCATGTTACATTCAGATCCCACTGGTAGGACTAGGCGAACCCGCCACTGGGACCTACTCGCAATGAAGGCTACTGATTAGTTGCCCATTTGGAAGACTACGTTGTGGCACCGGGGGCTCAACTGGCGGATATATGGGTCCCAAAGCAAAGTGAAGGCAGACCATCGCTTAGCATTGTCCTTAGCGCCCCTACGCTCCAGAAGCATCAGTTGATGAAAGGAGTTTCGCCACTCCCAAAAGGAGGGGGGGCTGCTCTCCCGCCACCGGCGTAGGAGGGGTCCCTTACCCACCAGACATGCCTTCCGCATTAATCCTCTTCCCCATTTCCCCTTCGGGGAAGCTTGACTCAATAAATCTAATGTGACTAGGGCTGCATCCAAATATATCTGCTGTCCCAAAAGCTTTGTCATGAAAGCACAAATGTGCCTCCAATACGGTCGAATCAACCGACAGCCCCACCACATGTGCAATAAAGTTGCTCGTGGACAACTCCCATCCAACATCAGGCAACATCTAAAGGCCCTTCTTGGGGAGAAATGAACCCTTGTTATACATTTAGCTTGCATTTCTCTCCAGCGGACACCTTCCGCCAGGGTCCCCATTCTGCGAAGGGCGTCAAGAACGGTTCCCGGGGGAATCTCCCGGCCCATCTCCGCCCCCCAGGCCTGTTCAATACTATGGAAATCCGGACAACTCCGATACTGCTCCAGCCTGGCCCTAAAGACCCATACCGAAGGCTTCCCCTCCCCCCCCCCCCCCCAAGTCAAAAAACTCCAAGATATGTGCAGATCGATCTGCGTGTAGTTCCGCCCCCGGAAGAGAGCCTACATAGTGGGCAATCTGCAGATATGCGAACACATGCCTCGGCCCCAAATCATACTCATGACAGAGGAACTGGAAAGATTTGGATTTCCCAACAGAATCAACCACATGTCCCAAGTTTCGTATACCCCTGTCTTCCCATGTTCGAAACAGGATACCTTCGGTACCCGGAGTAAAACAAACATTACCCCGCAGAGGCAGCCAGCTCGACACTTGCCAATTGCGCCCCCAGTAGAGATGTAGAATGGTGTCATGCGCGACGTCTTTTGGTTAAGAGTTCAATAACGATCGACAGCGTTGAAGATCGGTGCAGAATAAAGAACCGGGAAAATATTATAAAGACCAAGAGGAAAACAAGTGTTTCAATAGCCCTCAGAAGAAGTATCGTGTTGATCCCCTTGACAAACCCATTAGGAGAAACGCCGGAGCGCTTAGAATATTGAGGCGTTGGGGTTCTTCTTCTTTTTCATCAAGTTGGAAGGGATGTTGAATGACACCATTCTACATAAGATAAGTAGAGTGGTGATTGGTTTTTAAGAAAAGATAATAAGAAAACAAAAACAGCAAAAAGAACAAAAGCAATGCAGTGATTTAAAAATTAGGAAAATAAAAGTGCCATGGTCATTGATGTGAACGGACACAATATTGGGAGAGTTTTAATACCCATAAAAAGTGTCAAAATTACCGTTTATCTGAGGCCTCCAACAGTTGAGGCAAATCGAGATTACCAACATAGTCTGTCATCCGGCGGACGGAGGGTGACTGCTGTATACAATTGCTGAAAAAAAGAACGGAAGATGCGTGCTATCTCGGGGCTCTCCCGATGAAGCCTCCCTTGATCGTCCCTGAGCGCTGGCACCAACTTAGAGCTCCGAGAACCTCGTAGACATCGAGCCAACAGTTTCCCCGGTCGGTCTCCATGACGGTAAAGCTGATATCGGTAATACAACACGGACTTCTTGGCCCGCTGGTGTAAGAGTTCATTAAGTTCCGTTTGACTCTCCCACACCCGCCGTTTAAGCCCCGGCGAAGGCTGGTGGGCCCATTGAAGTCTCAGCTTTGTAGCCAATTTTTCTAAGTGAATTATACGGTCCGCCAACAATCTCCATTTCCGAGCTAGAAAGCCAATAATATCCCCTCGCAAGACAACTTTTGCCGTTACCCAGACCAACTCGGGGTCTTCCTGGTGTATACTATTATCGGCCTCAAATTCCCGCCATTGCTGCTGAAGAAATGACCGGAATTGCATGTCCCTATAAAGCTCAAGGGGGAACTGCCAGCAAGGTGACCGTGGGGCAGTCCCGTTCCAGCGAACCTCTAGCCAGATTAGTGCGTGGTCCGATATCTCTATGGGCCCTATCTGCGCGTCCTGGACTTTCGCAAACAATCCCGTAGAAGTCAACAAATAGTCTATACGCGCACTTGAGCCGTGCGCCCGAGATTGATGTGTGTAGTCCTTTTCCACGGGGTGTAATAATCTCCAGGGGTCCACCAGGCCCAACCTGGAGCAAAGTCGTAGCAGTGCACGAGCCGAGTGCATTCTATCCCTAGGCCCCTCCCCTCTGGACGTGTCTAGCGCCACGTCCATAACACCGTTAAAATCCCCTCCCAGAATTAAGGGGAGCTCTGGCAGTGTCTCTACCTTAGAAGCAAGACGGGAATAAAAGT
Source organism: Ichthyophis bannanicus (assembly GCA_033557465.1). Taxonomy (NCBI): domain Eukaryota; kingdom Metazoa; phylum Chordata; class Amphibia; order Gymnophiona; family Ichthyophiidae; genus Ichthyophis; species Ichthyophis bannanicus. The sequence goes on from CM066044.1 coordinate 178,526,745, forward strand.
TTGGGTCCAGAACATTCGGGCAATAAAGATTTCCCAAAATAACAGGTCGCCCCTCCAAAATCCCCTGCACAATTATAAATCTACCTGACGAGTCCCCCAGTTCTCGCTCGACCTCCATCCTAATTCGCTTGTGTATCAAAAGTACTACTCCCCCCTTCTTCCCGCATGCTGGAGAACCCCATATCTGCCCCACCCACTCCCGGCACAACTTACGATGTTCCTCGGCAGTCTGGTGGGTTTCCTGGAGCATAGCGATGTCCACCTTCTGCCTGGCTAATGCCTGCAGGACTTTGGACCGCTTGATCGGGCTACCCAGGCCGCAAACATTCCAGGAAATTATCTTAAGGGGCATTGAATACATGCACAATATCGCATCAGAACCATATCAACAGTCTTCGAGGGCGCCCCCCCAGCCTGAGGCTCCCCCTTATGGACATATTCGGATCGCAACAGAAAAAGGTATACCATGTCATGGGTGTGATTTTTGCCCCTGAGTCCCGTCCCCCCTTCCCCTTCCCCTCCCCAACCCCCCTCCCCCCAAACTCCCCCCCAACTCCCCCCCCTCCCTCCATCCTCTGTCTTATCTATCTTCTATTCCCCCTCCTACGAGGCAGAATAGAGTCCGCACCCTGAAATATGTGAGTGCGTTCGGTCTCCTCCAGCCCCAAGACACAGGCACTCACCCATTGCTCTCATTCTCCCCTACTGCAAGTGAAAACACTTTTGTTAGCCTTTAGCCAGCAGCCTATCCCAAGTGGCGTGGGATGCTAAACAATTACCCCAAACAGCACACTTTCAAACACAGGTAGATAGAAAGGCAACAGAAAATTTACATTTGTATATAAAATAAAAGAAATCACCCCGGGGGGGATCCCCAATCCCCTGATCCACGGAGGATGACTACCCAGCGGGGTGGGCCTCCGATACATAGTCTGGGAGCCCAATCCGCTTGCATCCCCCCTGGCTTTCACCCCCCTCCCCTATGGCCCCAGACCCGGCATCCCCTAGGGCACGGCACCACCAGAGACGAGTAAGTGCCCCACCATGGGTGATTGTATACCCCTCGCGACCCCTGACAGAATAATAAAGCAGTGCCCTCACCGTCTTAACCTTACCGCATTTCATCCACCACAGGCCCGGCTCTAGCCCAGAAAGAGGGGGCGTATCCCCTCCCCCGCCCCAAACCCCCAGTCCGTTGATACCCATATTGCATCCCAAGTAATTACTATTGGAAGGAGAACAAGGAACCCAGTGCACAAATACCAGAAATGAACAGCAAGAACAACAAACACTTTGATTAAAAAGCAATTCAAAAAAAAAAAAAACTTTGTGCGCCGGCCTGGCGAGAAAATGTCCACTCCAGGGTTAACTCTATCCACCCAAGCTGTACCATATCGCCTTCCTCAGTCGGGTGTAGTCCAGGCCAGAAACTGGGGACTGTTGGTTCCCGGAACGCACCACTTCGTTGGCCGCCCCAGGGCAAGCATCAAGCCAACTCACCACCGCATACTCCACTCGGTGAAGGGGCCCTGCAATCCAGGGCACATTCTCAAACGGTCCAGAACAAACAAGGTCCCCTCATGTCTCCACCGTTAGAATATACACCTCTCAACACAGGCGAAACTGAAAGAAACTTTGAGTTGGCATAACGTCTCAGGTTCAGGGCGGGGATTGTCGCTCCTCTCTCCCAAGGCCCTCCACGTATGGACCTGCTTCAGCCGCAGAGTCAAAGGATCGATGGGCACCCTCATGGAACACATACAATTTTGCAGGATACTGCATGGAGAATTTAATGTGTAAGCTGATCAACTTCTCACAGAGAGGGGCATAGGCTCTCCGCTGCTGACTGACTGTCGCAGAATAATCCTGTGTGAAGCGAAGCTTCAGGTTTTCATGTAGTATCTCACCCTTCCGCCTAGCAGCTTGTAATATAGCCTCCTTCTGTGGGTAATGCAGAAATTTTGCAAGCACCACTCTCGGCCGCGAGTCTCGCACTTGCCTACCTCCCACACGGTGCGCTCTCTCAATGAGCAGTTTACCATGAGCTTCGATACCCTCAAATAGCTGGGGGAGCAGAGATTCCAAATGTTGTTTAAGATCCTTATCCGCTATCGACTCAGAGATGCCCATCACTCTCAGGTTGTTCCGCTTGGATCGGTTTTCGAGGTCATCCATTTTTAATTCATGTGCTTGTATTTGGGCTTTCAGAATCTGCACACTCTGTGTTAGGGTCTCCAGGCCATCCTCAGCCCTCCCGATGCGTTCCTCCGCTTCCTGGAGTCTGCCCCCCAGGGCGCCCACAGACTCTTGCAAGGTATTCATTTTCTCATGAAGCGCCGTGAATTGCGTAGCTAGGGCCTCCGCCACTGCCGCAGAAACCTCCTCTAGGAAGGCTGGCGATGTCGACATGGTCATGGCATCGGCCATTTTGGGCGCTGGAGTACCACGGTCCTTCTCCCTTTGAGCAGTTTTTGCGGCTGCCGCCATCCTTTCCACAATCTCCCAGTACTACCTCAGCCACGGGTTGGTTATAGAGGCACGTTAATAACGTTTATAGCCTAATTTTTGGCTCTGGGATCGGCAATAATTGCACGGTTTGGCTGAAGGAGACCGGAGCGCAAGCAGCACACGTCTGCTTCCCTCACCGCATCACGTGATCTCTTCTCCAGGATTCCTTTTTTACTAATGGCAGATTTCAGCTCTTTCCAAAGGTTCTCGATTGGATTGCGATCAGGACTTATTGCTGGCCAGTTTAAAACAGTCCAGTTTTTTCCTTTTAACCATTCTTCTGTACTTTTGGATGTATGTTTTGGGTCATTGTCCTGCTGGAGGACCCATGACATTCGACCAAGACCTAGCCTTCTGACACTAGGTAGCACATTTTGCTCCAAAATAATTTGGTAGTCTCTGAAGTTATGATTCCTTTAATACTTTCCAGGCTTCCAGTTCCTGAGGCAGAAAAATAGCCCTAAAACATTATGGAACCTCCACCATATTTAACTGTAGGAAAGGTGTGTTTTCCTTTATAAGCTTCATTTATTCACCTGTAAATACTAGTCTGCATTGCCAAAGAGCTCAAGTTTGGTTTCATCTGTCCACAGAACATTTTTTCTGAAGGATTGTGGTTTCTCAAGGTGGATTTGGGCAAAGATCAGGTGTGTGCCGCCTTATGTCTGTCTTTGAGCAGTGGGGTCCTCCTTGGCCTTCACCCGTTAAGTCCTTCTTTGTTTAGTGCACGTGTACGGTGCGGGTTGAAACCACCACTCCAGATTTGCTCCAGGTCAGCCTTAATCTCTTTGAATGTTGTACATGGTATTTTTCCAACAGTTTCACTAACCTTCAAAGACTTCTTGGATTAATTTTCCTCTTACACCACATCCTGGGAAGGTGCTTGATAGATCCAAGAGCAGAAAACTTCTTAACATTCTGAACTGTAGACACAGGAATCCCAAGATCTTTGGAGATGGCCTTGTACCCCTTTGAAGTTTGTTTGGTGATCATGGCTTTTCTGATGGTTTCAGGCAGCTTTCTTGTCTTCACCATTGTGAAGAAAGAAGAGGGGGTGAATGTGCCATTTTAAACATTTAAAGCCATCATTCATTGGTTTATTCAGGTCATGTGAGTACTGACGGTTGATCACAGGTGCGTCTAATTTTACTGCAATGGGAATGTGGTTCTTCTGTTCAGACTGATTTGAATTGTTTATAGGGGTGCCAGTAATTCATGTCCTGGCAATGTCCCAGTTTTTATTTTTATTTTTTTTAGGAGATATTGGACATTAAGGAGTTGAACTGCAAGGGTGCCAATAATGTTGACCACAACTGTATCTTTGCATCTAATAATAAACCTAAATGATGGCAGGAAAAGACCATCCAGCCCATCTGATCACATAATTTACTTTCTAATAGTGGTTCCATTATGTGACAGAAGGTGGTGCAGCTTTCTTCCCATCAGGGGCAGTTCATCTTAGTGCAGTGAAGGTTGCACCTCGCAGGATGATTTCCTTCCATTTATAAACCTGCACACTTATTCTCTCCCCTACCTGTAATGCCCTCTTCCTGAGGAGTTCATTTTACCTTGAGTCCACACTTTTCTTTCCTTTGCCATCCTCTCTTCCTTTCTGTTTTCCCCTTCCTTGCTTTCTGAACCATCCCACCTTGCTGGAGAGTAACACTACTTCAAACAAATTAGTAGAGGAGAGCTGCATGTTGAAGTCTAGTTGCTCTCCTGCTTGGCAACTGGAGGGGAGGTAGGGGAACTGTGCATTGAGCATTAGTGGGAAGATGATTGAAGGGGGGAGGTTTCAGAAAGATTGGTGCTCTGTCTGCAGTTAGGCAGGGAGATAGGGGGAAATGAGTGAAAGGAACAGAAATGAAGCAGGAATGCTCTACTCCACATGTGACATCTTTTGAGGCTGATACTGGGGCTGCATCATACCCACTCGACCCATTTCCCCACAAGCTTGCCTTTCTCGTGATCTTTCTTATTCTGCCTCCCAGGTTTTAGTTTAGCTAGCAATGGCAATGACACCCATTTTGCCACATGATTATGCAAGTTAAGTTTTTATAAAGCTCTAGAAGAATGTGCACATAAATCTAGTCAGAACCACATGCAAGCATTATCCTGTTTGAGCTATCAAGGTGACTGCAGTAGGAGCCCTGCAAGACATTGGGTCTGGGAGGTCATGTGAGAGCATTGAGCAACTATCTGACCTCAGGCTATCTTTTTTTTTTCCCTCAGAAACATGATATTCCAGATTACCTGTGTGGAAAGATCAGTTTTGAGTTGATGAGGGAGCCATGCATCACACCCAGTGGGATCACCTATGATAGAAAAGATATTGAAGAACATCTGCAGGTATAGTGGGATCTGGGTCAGATTCTTATCTCTTGGTTCTGAACAGAGATAAGATAAATGGAAATGGTGCTTGACCCTTTGAGGGAGGATGTTCCCTTCTGAGAATGATATATTTTTTTCTTTCAGAGAGTTGGTCATTTTGACCCTGTGACTCGTAGCCCTTTGACTCAAGATCAACTGATCCCAAACCTGGCTATGAAAGAAGTGATTGATGTATTTATATCAGAGAACGGCTGGGTGGAAGATTATTGACCCCACAAGCTACAAGCCAGCCTGACTGGATTTGCACTTTAGCACTGCAGCACCAGCAGCAGGCTCCCCTTCTTCAGACTGCTTTCTCCAAATGTGCTGAGCCAGTCCTTGCCTTAATCATCTCACACATGGTCTATGTTCCCTTTCACTCTGGGGGAAGGGGTGTGGTCTGCTCTCGTTCTGTAACTGTGGCATGTTTCTCAAAGAGTACAGAGAAGGAATCCAGCTCTTACGCTATCCCTGGACAGTTCCCAGAGGAAATTGGGGGCGGGGGTCTTCTGAATGGATGCAGATTAGGAGGAGAATTTTATGGAAATATAATTATGGATGAGGACATGAGAAGGTTTTTAGTGCAAAACCTTCCCTGTGTAGGAAAGGAAGAGTTACACCCTTATAGGGAAAGTTGTATGTTGCTTTCTGAATTGTGGTAAAAGCTTAAGTTATTCAGATTCTTTCATTAGCATCTGTTAGACCTTCTTGAATTATGCAAGGATCCAGTGCAGACACTATTATAAAACTTGGAAGGGAAGCCATATGCAGCCAGTTGATTTTCTGGGTATGTCCATATTTTTTATTTATTTTTTTTTATTTATACATCACAATCCAAGGTATAATAATGGTTGAACTATTCGGTCCAGGTTAGAGGGTGCATTAGCCCACTGCTCCCTATACCCCAAGTGAGCATTTCAACTTCCTGTGAATGTAGAATTGGTAGTTGCTTTACAATAAATCAGGATGTGTTAGAGCTTGTACCTGTTACTGCTGACATAGAACAACTCCCTAAATAATGTGAAGCAGCCACACTGTTCCTTAACCAAGCAGGATGTTGAAATGGAAGAACTCTGAATTGTCTATATATGTAGTGGTCCTTTTTTTTTTTTTGCTTTCATTTTTTTTAATCCATTTATTGTTTATAAACTAAGTTATCTGCAGGAGGTAGCTCTTCTAATGTTACTTTCAGATATAAACCTATGCCTGGATTAGTTAATCTGGCTTCCCTCCACGTTCCATTCACACTGTGGAACTACTCCAGTTTTAAATGGGGAAAATCGTGGTTTTTTTTATATTCAAACTAGATCTTGGTTTTAGACTCTAGAATTCCACTAGTTGCTTCTGGCAGAACTAATCAAAGTGTGAAAGTATCTCCCTAGATGTGATGAGTTGCTGTAGAGTGAATGTGAAACTCACCTTCTGATGTGACCACAGGCAGCACTGAGTCGAGAGTGAATGCAAATTCACTGCTGGATTAATAGTGTATATGAAAGCAAATAGCAGAGCCCCTCTCTGGGATTTCATTAGCGCTCCATTTTTTGGTGGCGTTTACATAGATTCTGGCAGGTCATTCTTAGAGGTTACAAGGAGCATCATTGCAATGCAAGCAACTACTTCTATTCAGAGGAACCTGTTAACTGATGAGCCCAAGAGTGACTCCTCTTTGATATTTGGAAGAGATTAGTACACTAGAATTCTAACAATGACTTGCTACCTATATTGATTAGTCTGTTTCTGCTTATTATGCAGTGAGCTTTCATGTTCAGTGATCAAATCAAGGCTTGGGGTCCAAAGTTGCTGCTGTAATAGGATTTTATTGATTAAGTATCCAGGTGAGGTGAAATTATCACAATTTTAATTTTTACTGCAATAAACTAGAGTATCATCCCCAGGAACAAGTGGGAATGTAGTCTTCACATATGGGTGACATCGGTACTGACGAAGCCTGCGTGGGAACGCTTCCTAGTGTCCAATTGGAACATTTTTGGGAGCACTCCACTGCGCCTGCGTGACTGCCTTCCTGCCTTCCCAACTCCCTCTCTTCAGTATGTTTTCCGCGGAGCCAGCAAGAAGCAAACCCTGTCACTCCAGAAAAACGTTCTTTTTGTGGATAGCGCTTCTGCCTTCCCATCAACATCAGCACGGTCAAAGACATTGCTGGTTCCCTTATTCTTTTCTTTTAATTATTTCTTTATCTTTCTTTTCAAAAACAAAAACTTGGGCATCAACGCTTTTTTTAGGCCTTACGTCTACCATAGCCTTCACATCCTCAAAGGCATGGAGAAACCAACTAGTGGTTTCAAGAAGGAATTACCAGCAGAAAGGAAAATATAGTGATGCCACTGTACAAGTCATTGGTGAGGCCTCACTTGGAATATTGTGTTCAGTTTTGGAGACCATATCTCACAAAGAATATAAAGACTGGAAATGGTTCAGAGGAAGGTGACCAAAATGATTTGGAGCCTACACCAGAAGATGTATGAAAAGAGAGTCAAAGACCTAAATATGTATACTCTAGGGGAGATATGATTCAGACCTTTTAGATTCTTCGAGTATTAATGAACAAAAAACCTTTTTCAAAGACGGGGAAGCTGTAAAACTAGAGGGCATAACATGAAACTACAAGGGGGTAAACTGAAAGGCAACGTCAGGAAATACTTTTTCACTGAAAGGGTGGTGGATGCTTGGAATGCCCTGCTGATGGAAGTGGTGGGGCAAATACAGTAACTGAATTCAAAATGGCATGGGACAGACATAGTGAATCCCTTTTATAGCAACAGGATAAAATCAAAACAAACGTAACTATCTCTTATATCTCAACAAATAAGGGTGACCTGCACAGGAGCAGTGGGTACATGCCTAAACAAAGGCATGTGGAGGGGTGACCTGCACGGAGTGACAGGTGCACCTACTCTTGCCACCTTGCTGGGCAGACTAGATGGACCATGCTGGTCTTTATCTGCCGTCATATACTATGATACTATGTAAGAAATGTTCTAATTGTGCCAGCACCATCTCGGCGACTGACCCACATGATTGGTGTTTAAAATGCCTTGGCCCAGACCACCAGCCAAAAGACTGTCCCTTTTGTCAGAAAATGACATGGAGAGGCCTACAAAACCTGGCTTCTAAATTTGGAACACACTCTTCACCTCGTACACGGTATCGATGACATCCACTTCGTTGAGGGCCTCTTCATCCTCCCATGGATCTCGGGTATCTTTGAAGTCCAAGCATAAGACTACATCAAGGTCTGACAATGTCTCCAGAGAAGATCTCGCTCAAAGCATCTAGACCCCTCAGGTGTTGCCTCGGAGGTGGATCAGCCTACCAAACAGCCCCTGTGGGAGGCCTTGTCCTCCAAAGCCAGCGAGGGGCCCCAGGATGCTCCTGAGGCCTTGACCTCTGGAGAGCCACTGGTGCCATGCTCTGGGACGGTAGCACAAATACCCATCACAGACAACCAAGCATCAGCAACCTTGATAGACCAGCGCATATTGGCCATTGAGCGGAGCTTGGGAGCTGTTCTTGCAGCCTTGTTACCTATAAAACCCTTGGCTACAGGCACCGCCCCATCTAAACTGGGTATAGTACCAACATCGACACCGGTTGCAGGCACGACATCAGGGTTGCTGCAGATGACATAGACATTGCTTCCACCCATGCCCTCCCCTGAAACTATCACAGATACTGGTACCAAGCCCAAGCGGCTCACCCAGGCCAATACCTCAGAGCATCAGTACTGGCATTTAGCTTCAGGCAAACACCATGCCTGTCGATACTTAGAGTCCTCTGATTCCGGATTCCCCGGTTTCAGATGTGGAGTCACTCGATTCCTGGGGGCCCTGGGATCTTCCTTCACACCTTTCCCCTCCTCAACAGCGACGCATGTCGCCTTTTGAAGACATGTCTTTCCAGAAATTCATTTGAGATCTAGCCAATGGTCTTTCTATCACAGAAACTAGAGAAGGAGCCAAGGGCAGAGGTATTAGAGATCCTTGAATACCGAACAGCACCCAAAGAGGCAACCACTTTACTGGTGTACTGCATCCTTCATGACCTTATTCTTCGTATGTGGGAGATGCCTCTCATGGCCTCACCTCAAAGTAGACATCTCAATACCATGTATCTGGTACCAGAGTGTCCCGACTTCCAAAAGCTGCAGCTTCCCCACCACTCCATGGTGGTTGAATCAGTGATGCGCCGAATCAAAAGCTCAAACACTCACTCCTCTAATCCTCCATGTAGAGAATAGAGAACTCTCGATACCTTTGGGTGTCGATGCTTCCAAGCATCCTTGCTCTTGGCTAGGATCAACTCCTATATCCTCTAAATGGGAATGTTCCTCAAAGTGGTCTCCAGGGATCTCAAGGCCTTTGCCCCTCTCCTCCCAGATACCAAGATGGCAGATTATCTTGCCCTAGTTAAGCATAGCCAAAATGTTTTGAAGTTTGTCAATAGGGCTACCTGCGATGCCTGCCTTTAAATGCACAAGCAGGACCTCAGCATTATACATTGGTGCACGTAGAACTGCATAGCTTCAAGCCTCAGATCTTGAACAGTGGGTTCAAGATAAGCTGGGCAACATATCTTGCACAGGGGAAAACCTCTTTGGCAAACACTGGCAAGATAAGGCCTCTCAATTAGAGTCAGAAAACACTACTCTAAAGCGACTGTCCAGAGTGTAACACCTGACCCTGCTAGGAAAAAGACACCTGTAAAGAAGTCTCTTTCTACATTAAGAAGAAGAAGAGCTTATTCTGTACTTATCCTCCTGCTTCCCAGTACCAGGGTCAAGCCCCACAAAAGAGGCAGCAGCCTCCTAAGCAACAAAAGAAGCCACAGGTGACTAAATCTCAACCAGTTCCGCAGCCACAGTCTGCACTTGGTTTTGGACTCTTTTCTAGAGAACATTGCCACCCTGCCTCTGGAGGACTCCCACCCCCTCCACATAGCAGGCAGACTGTATCACTACACCCACAGATAGCACCTCATCACCTCAGAGTAGTGGACACTCGCCATAGCCCAGGAAGGGTACAGACTTCATCTGCAAACTCTACCCCCCCCCCCCTCCACTTTCACGGGGGAATATCAAACGCAACCCCTACTCACTGCTCTCTTAACAGGACAAGGTGTCCTCTTCTGTCTCAGGGTGCCATAGAATATGTCCCAACAGGGAATGGGCTTCTACTCTCCGTACTTTCTCATTCCAAAGAAGACCGGAGGATACAGGCCCATTCTGGACCTCAGAAACCTCAGGTTTCTAGTCCACGAAAAGTTCAAGATGATCTCTCTCGGGACTCTTCTTCCCTACCTCCAGAGTCCGGACTGGCTCTGTTCTCTAGCTCTAAAAAGCGAACACACACATCCTCAATCCATCTAGCACACAGGAAATATCTACGCTTCACCTTTCAAGGAAAACATTATCAATACAGAGTCCTTCCCTTCGGACTCGCCTCTGTTCCAACAGTCTTCACAAAGTGCATGGCGGTCGTAGCCGCATATCTAAGATATCTGGGGATATACTGGATAATAAAAGCAGACATCTTCCAAGAGGTACTGCTTTCCTTGCATTGTACCATCACAGTACTACAACACTTCGGATTTATGATAAACTTCCCAAAATCCCAGCTCACTCCAACTCCAAAGCTAGAGTTCATCAGAGCCCTACTGGACACCCAACAGTCCAGGGCGTTTCTGCCTGAGCTCCGTTGTGCCCATCTAGTTGAACTAGCGTCCTGACCACCCGAGAGATGCTGCAGCTCCTTGGGCACATGGCCTCTACAGTAAATGTTGTTCCATATGCCTGACTACATATGCGGACAGCCCAGTGGACTCTTGCCTCCCAGTGGAAGAGGGCCGTCTCCGGGACAGGATCCAAATCACTGCCTCTCTAACCACATTCCTTCATTGGTGGTGGTCGCCAAAAAATCTGCTCATAAAGTCACCTTTTCAGATGCCTCCACTTCAGTGCATCCTGACGACGGATGCCTCCAAACTGGGTTGGGAGCCCACCTAGACAACCTGACTACACAGGGTCTATGGACAATGCAAGACTCATAGTATATGACAGCAGATAAAGACCAGCATGGTCCATCTAGTCTGCCCAACAAGATGGCAAGAGTAGATGTGCCCACTGCTCCATGCATGTCACCTCTACTTGTTGAGGTATCAGAGACAGTTAAGTTTATTTTTATGTTATCCTGTTTCTGTAAAGGGATCCACTGTGTCTGTTCCATGCCATTTTGAATTCTGTCACTGTATTTGCCCCACCACTTCCATCGGGAGAGTATTCCAAGCATCCACCACCCTTTCAGTGAAAAAGTATTTCCTGATATTGCCTTTCAGTTTACCCCCTTACAGCTTCATCTTATGCCCTCTAGTATTACAGCTTCCCTGTCTTTGAAAAAGGTTTGTTCATTAATACTCCTTAAGTATTTAAAGGTCTGTATCATATCTCCCCTGTCCCTCCTTTCTAGAGTATACATATTTAGGTCTTGGAGTCTCTTTTCATACATCTTCTGGCATAGGCTCCAAATCATTTTGGTTGGCTTCCTCTGAACCGTTTCCAATCTTTTTATATCCTTTGTGAGATATGGTCTCTAAAACTGAACACAATATTCCAAGTGAGGCCTCACCAGCAACTTGTACTGTGGCATTAGTATCTCCTCCTTTCTGCTGGTATTTCCTCTCTCTATGCAACCCAGTATCCTTCTGGCTTTGGTCACACTGTTTTAGCACTTTGAGATCCTCAGAAACAATTACTCTGTGTTCCTTCTCCTGGTCTGTGCAGACAAACCTATTGCCCCCTATCTCATTCCCTTGGAGTTCTTCATTCCAAGTGCATGACACTGCACGTCTTCACATTAAATCTTAACTGCCAAGCATTAGACTATTCTTCCAGCTTTTGCAGATCTTTCCTAATGTTATCCACTCCATCAAGGGAGTCCACTCCAGATGAATCTTCTGGAACTTTGTGCTATCTTGAATGCCCTCCAGGTGTTTCAGCACCATCTCCAGAGCACAAGTCCTAGTCAGGATGGACAGTCAGGTTGCTATGTTCTATGTGAACAAGCAGGGAGGAACAGGCTCTTGGGCCCTCTGTGAGGAGGCTCTACACCTGTGGTCTTTTGCCATTGCTCATCAAATACACCTACAAGCGGTGTACCTCCCGGGAGAATTCAATGTCTTGGCAGACAGACTGAATCGCATCCTTCTTTCCCACGAATGGTCTCTCCATCCGGACACAATGTCCTACATCTTCCAGACCTGGGGAACTCCAAACATAGATCTGTTAGTGACTCCGCAAAATACCAAGCTTCCTCGCTTCTGCAGAAGAACTCAGACATCCAGCAGCCAACAAGTGGATGCCTTCCACCTACAATGGGGTCAGGGTCTGCTTTATGCTTTCCTTCCTATACCTCTCATTCCCAAAATGCTTTTCAAGCTTCAGTCCAGCAAGACTCCATGATTCTGATAGCCTCTCACTGGCCATGGCAACTTTGGTTTCCACTGCTACTACATCTGACTCAGACTCATCCTCTGCAATTGGGATATGTGCTCGATCTCCTCTCCCAGGATGATGGCTCACTACTCTGTCTCAATCTTTAGTCTCTCCACCTCACAGCTTGGCTGCTGAGAGCATTTATTTTTATTTATTTAGACAGATTTGTATACCACCTTATCCTACAATCAAAGTGATCACATCACAATTGGAGGGTTACATTTAACATGAGGGTACTTAACAACATTATACAATGAACTTGTATGTCTAGTTGGGATGAGTGGGTATTGAGTTGGCGGAGGTAGTTGCATTACCGTTCGGGTGGAGATTGTTGTCTGTCTGCTCATAGGTTTCTCTAAAGAGCAGGGTTTTAAGGGCCTTGCAGAAGTCTTTGATGTCATTTAATGCCCTCAGGCTCGTTGGGAGGGAGTTCCAAAGTGTGGATGCTAGTAGTGAAGGAGCTCTTCTTGAAGTTGTTTGTTTAGTATTGTGATATCCTGCAGGTATGCCAATCATGTTGTCATTATTGGTCCTCCTTGGTCTATTGCTGATATCCCTTGTTATGATATCTTGGAGTACATCTGTCAAGAAATGGTGAATGATTTTAAAGATGATCGGGATTGTTTTATATTTTGCTCTGGCCATCATTGGGAGCCAGTGCAGTTGCTGTAAGATGGGGATGATGTGCTCGGTTCTTGGAGTGTCTGCAATGATGCGTGCTGCAGTGTTTTGCACCATTTGGAGTGGGTGTAAGGTCTGCTGAGGTAGGTCTTGATATAACGAGATTCCGTAATCAAGCAGAGGTATGATGAGTGCTTGGCACACTGTGTGGAAGTGGTCCTGGCAGAGTGTTGGCTTGATCTTTCTGATGGTCCTCAAACATTGATAGGCCTTGTTTGCGGTTTTGGTGATGTGGGATTTCAGGTTCAGAGCTCTGTCCATTGTGATGCCTAGGTACTTAACTTCATCTTTAACTATAATTATACTGATTAGTTTGTGGTGGAATGAAGGTGGGGTTCCTGGTGACTAACATTGCCTCAGTTTTATTGTAGTTGACTGGCAGGTTATTGGCTATGAGCCAGGCATTCATGTCTTCAAGGCATCTGGTTATTGTTGTGGTGTCAAGTGCTAGTAGGTTGATTGGAGCATATACCATGATGTTGTCAACATAGATGTGATAGTGGAGTTTGTGGCGTTTTGATGATGTTGCATATGGGTTGTATGTAAATATTAAAAAGCATTGACAGGGCTGCGCCTTGTGGTATTCCCTGTGTGACGGGGAACTGCTGTGATTTCTTTTGGGCACATTTGGCTTGTTGCGTTTGATCTTCCAAATAGGAAGTAAACCACTTCAGAATATTCTTGCATACTCCTATCTGCTGCAGGCATTGCAGTAATCTGGCGTGGGAAACAGTGTCAAAGGCTGCCAAGATGTCCATGAACACTAGCAGGAATCTGTTGTCCTTGCCTCTTAGGAGATTGTCAAAGAGGGAGGTGAGTAGTGTTTCCACGCTGTGCTGGGGTTTAAAGCCATGCTGATGTCTGTCCAGTGGGGCATTCATGTCATTATGGTCCTGAAGTTGCCTTTGCACTGTCTTTTCAATGATTTTCGCAAGGAATGGTAGGCTGGAGATGGGACGGTATGATTTTGGTTCAGAGGGGCTTAGGTTGTTGCTTTTAAGTATCGGTCGTATCATGGCGTGCTTCAGGGATTACGGCATGTATCTTTGTTGGCGTGAATCTTTGACGATTTTGTGAAAGTGATGGGAGAGCTGGCCTCTTGTGGCTTTGAGCCAAGACACTGGGCATGGGTCTGACGATGGGGTTGTTGTATTGAATCAGTTTATTATGTCCTCTATTTGATGTGTTGATGGTATGCTGAAGTCCTCCCAGGTTTGATGCTGCTCTTTCATTTCATGGTCATCTGTCTGTGGTGTGATGGAGCATGTCTGGATAGTGTGTTTCGATTTCATGTAGTCTGCAAATTCTTGTGGGTCAGGATGGTGGATACAGTGCTGCATGGTGTCCTTAGTGAGCTTTTGGACAATGCTAAAGAGTTCTCTCGGTCTGACAGATTTCATGATTAGGTTGGTATGGTGCTGCTGTTTATGCTCATTTATCAGATTGTTATATTCCAGTTGCTTGGCTCTGTATTGAGTCCGGGAGTTATGTGACTTGTTCCACCTCCATTTTCTCTCCAGTCTCCGGAGAGTGTGCTTTGCATCTCTGATATCACTTGAATACCAGAGGGTGTTGGACCTCCTGCATGCTTGTGGTTCTGTACTCGTAGGGGCTGATGCTGCATTAGATATTCTGGAGTTCCATTTCTCTGTGCTTAGGTCAAGGGTGTCGCATTCCCGTTGGAGTTGAGGAATGATTTCGTTTATGAATGAGTCTTTGTTGAAGGCTCTAAAACACCTGGCTATGCTCTCATCTTTCATGTGTTGGGTGGGGTTGTTCAGGTTCAAGGTGAAGTCAATCACATGATGATAAAAGACCATATCCGGAGCTGTACCATGCTGGTGTGTTGGGGCGTGGATTGTCTGGCAATATTTTAGTGACTCCATGGCTTTTAGGAATGCTGCGGCTTCCTTGGTGGGTGTGGAGGTTAGGTTGTAGTCTCCTAGTACAATGAGGGGTTTGTGTTTTCTGCTGTGTGCACATATTGCTTCAACTACCGTGGAGAGATGTTCAGTTGTGGCTCCAGGAGGCCTGTAGGTAGGGGAGATGCTTAGTTACTTGTTAGCTATGGTGATTGTGTTGGATTTGATCGTGTTAGTGGTAGAGATTGTTTTAAATCTGTATTCCTTTCTGGCCAGTATTAGCACACCACCTCCTCCTTTTGTGATCTGATGCAATTGAATGCTGAATAGCCTGTTGGGGTTACTTGAGGCTAGCATAATTTTACAAGGCTTTGACCTTATTCAAGAAGTTAAGGAGATCCTTTTGGCTTCTAGAAAGCCCTCCACCAGACGTTCATACCTATTAAGTGGTGTAGATTCTCTGTCTGGTGTTCCTAGAAGGATTTCAATCCCTTTTCTGCTCCAGTGGAGTCACATCCTCCAGTATCTCCTCTACCTGTCCTTGACAGGTCTAAAGACAAACTCGGAGAGAGTCCACCTCGGTGCCATTGTGGCCTCTCACCGCTTACTGGATGGACAGCCCATTTCCACACAACCGTTAGTAGTGCATTTCATGAGAGGTCTCCTACTGTCCAAACTGCCCATTGAGCTTGGGGCCTCAATGTTGTTCTAGTGCAGATTCTCAAGCTGCCCTTTTAAACCATTAGCCATGATGTCACTGAAGTTCCTCTGTTGGAAGGTAATCTTCCTAATTGCAGTCATTTCAGCTAGATGCATTAGTGAGCTTCAGGCTTTGGTGGTGGATCCACCCTATACCCGCTTCTACCATGACAAGGTAGTCTTTTGGACTCACTCACAATATGCCAAAGGTAGTGTCTCCTTTCCATTTAAACCAGTCAATTTACCCTCTAGTTTTCTTTCTTAAACTGCATGCGTCTCAAGTGAAAGCAACTCTGCACAGCCTTGACTGCAAACTTGCATTGGCTTTCTTTCTCCAAAGGACTCAAAATCATCGTAAAGCTTGCAGTTTCTCATTTGACCTTAGTCACCTGAGATTACCTGTTTCTAAGATGGATAGTGGACTGCATTTCATTTGCCTATGACAAAGCAGGATTCTCCCTGTAAGGGCATGTCACTGCTCACAATGTTCACACCATTGCCACCTCAATGGCAAACCTTAGCTCGGTAGCCATTGATGAAATTTGCAAAGCAGGAACTTGGTCTTCCATACATACCTTTGCTGCTCATTATTGTCTGGACAAGGATTCCCATCAGGATGCCATGTTTGGTCAGATTGTACTCCAGCACCTCTTTCAGATTTAGATGCTACTCTTAACTTTGACGATTTCAGAAATCCATGTAGGATCCATGACCTCTTCATGCCTACTCTGAGGTGAACCTCTACCGGTTCTGAGGTCATTTCATCTTGGAGCTAGGGAGTCCCATATTTGAAGACTATATTCTTGCTTGTTGTGGAGATAGCGTAGTTGCTCACCTGTACCAGGTGATCTTCGGGAATAGCAGAAATTTAGTCTTCAAAACCTGTCCTCCTCCACTAGAAGTTATAGGATTTAATTTACTCTTTTCTCAGCTACAAACTCAACTGAAGAGAGGGCAGGAAGGTAAGTGCAGTGGAGTGCTCCCAAAAGCATTCCATTTGGACGTTGGAGCATTCTTGCGTGGGCTCAATCTGTACCGACATCACCCATATGTGAAGACTAAATTCCTGCTATTCCTGGAGATCACCTGTTACAGGTGAGTAACTGCACTATACCCTTAATGAGCACTGGATGCCAGTGGCCTGCAGCTGTGCTCATTAACAGGAGAGATGCAGCCATTGGGAATGTGTGTCCTGTCACCTCTCCACACTGATGTGAGTAATGGCTCATTTTGTTGCTCAGCTAGGAGGACAGTGGCATAGTTATTGTCTCAGCTTCCACAGCCACGTATTAGTGAGAGCAGTATTAACTTGCATGTGCAGTAGAGAAGTTGTACAAATATTTTACTCATGGCCTGAAGAAACAAAGCAATTCAATTTCTATTAAAATCTACTCAGAACTATTGCCTTCTCATTTTTGGGCTGGTAGGCCAGGCATGTGTATCAAATTATAGTTCATGGTTGCCAGTTGCTTACTTGGACTGATGCCTTTGCTTACATTGCCCTCACCATCTCTTAATTATCACACTGTACACAATTTGTCAAAGGGGGGCCTGGAGAGGTATTCTGTACACATGCAAAAGCAAAGAGAAAAAAAACATAGCAGCTCTGCTTCAGCTATAGTTGGATGCAGTCTGGGCACTGTACCACTCAAGTCCAAAACTACACATGCCACTGTGCTTAAACCTCTCGCTGCTATCAGCATGTGAAGGAAAGAATGAAACAACATGATGATGCCTCACAACCTCAAGAGAAGGCCCCAGTCCAAACTCTGCCACTCTAGATATATCAGTCAAGATGGTGGACCACCATTTTCATTGATTGGGATCTGTTTTGCAACTGTTAGATATCTGATGGCTGTGACTAAAATTGAGCCATATCTATTAGAGATTGACTGTGTCCATCTAATAAATTAAACTTGCAGTGATTCTTCCCTCCTATTTATATGTGGGATCCTGATCAGGTCACTGCATGAAGCACTTTCTAGGCCAATGGTTTTCAATCCAGTCCTCTAGGCACTCGGTCAGTTGGGTTTTCAGGATACCCACACAATGAATTTGCATGAAATACATTTGCATACAAAGGAGGAAGTGCATGCTAATTTTTCTCATGTATATTCATTGTGGGTATCCTGAAAACCTGACTAGTGTACCTTAAAGATTGGGTTGAGAACCACTCTTATAGGATACCACAGCTTGCACTCTTTGACAGAACCACTTGGAAGGTCTTCCTTTTGTAGCATGCTAAGTATTTGATTGGACTTTAATAATGAGTATTATCAAGGAAAAGTCAGACTCAGAAAACTCAAGTTTGAGCTCTCTGCTGCTTTCCTCCAATCTGCCCTTTGCCTCTCTTTTGACCCATTTCCTCTCTAGGCAGGTCTTCATGCCGGTTTCTGGTTTTGTCTAAATCAGAGTTCTTCCTTTTCTATACTTCTCAGTAAGCAGAAAACTTCTATTAGAGTCATGCAGCTTCTCTTTAAAATAATTTCTGTGAATAACAATGAAATGGGTGTAGTGGTTGACTGCGGTCTTTGCTTTAGTTAATGTGATGCTAAACAAAATACTGCATGAAGCTCTGCAGTGACACTTTTGCCTACCATCACACTTTAAATTCTAGAGAAAGCCTAATTGGAGTCATTTCCTGCTTTTCCCAGGAACTGGATGCTATAAATGCTATAGGAGAACTCTTGCTGCTGGCTGTTGTAACTGGTGATTGTAGGGCCATGATTTTTATCATAAGTGCAATAAATCCAGGAACAAAGTGTGAAATTGTCATTATCTGCTAGTGCAATGCAAACTTCCAGTTTCTGTTAATGTATTGTGAAATTATTAGCTATTGCTGGAAATCAGTTATGGGGAGGCAGTATTAGATTTGAGCTAGAATCGGAAGGAAAGAGAAGGTGGCAACAGTAGATGGGTACTGATGGGTGGAGGGGGGAAGGCAGCAACAGCAGATACAGGCCAAGAAAGAGGAGAGTAGTGAGAAAGGAAGCAGCGGCAAAGGCAGTAGAAGGCAGTCTGGGAGGTAGGAAGGAGGCAGTGGCAGACCAGGGCTTGAGGCTGGAGTTTTCATATATTGATTAGCCATTTGAAGTAAAACAAAAGTTCCATGCAAAATGGAGTCTGCTTCCCAGGACAAACATGTCTGCTTGTGTATATGGCCCTCTCAGAAAGGATAAAAGGCCCGTCTGAATCTTCTTGCAACCCTTGCATATCTTCAAAACGATTAAGGAATTCTCCCATCTCATTGTTGCTTTTTCCTTTGGAAAGTAGACTCAGAGGGTATTTTTTATAATGTGCCATCTAGATTTAATGTGAACAATGCACATAAATGTTATTTTAGTAATTTATGTATATAAGTGGCCTTCATTAGAATACAGACTAATGTGAAAGTATGCAAGTTGCTTACATCACTTGTACATAAAAACATAAGAAATGCCATACTGGGTGAGACCAGGGTCCATTAAGCCCAGTATCCTGTTTCCAGCAGTGACCAATCCAAGTCACAAGTACCTGGCAGGTTCCCAAAAATGCACACAGGTTCCACAATGCTTGTCCTGGGGCAAGCAGTGGATTTTCCGGGTTCTCTTTAATAATGTTTTATGGACCTTCCAGGAACTTGTCCAAACCTTTTTTAAACTCAGCTACACTAACATCCTTCACTACATCCTCCGGTAACACATTCCAGAGTTTGATTACGCGTTGAGTGAAAAAATATTTTCCCTTATTAGTCTTAAATGGGTTATATTGTAGCTTCAGTGCGTGTCCCCTAGACTTTCTGCTTGATGGCGTAAACAACCGATCTACATTTACCTGTTCTACTCCATACATTAATTTATAGACCTCTATCATATCTCCCCTCAGCCGTCTCTTTCCAAGTTGAAAAGAATAACCTTTTAAGCCTTTCCTCATAGGGGCATCCTTCCATCTTCTTTACCATTCTGGTGGTTCTTTTCTGTACCTTTTCTAAATCTGCTACTGTATATCTTTCTTAAGATATGGTGAACAGAACTGCACACAATATTCAAGGTGCAGTCACACCATGGAATGATACAGAGGCATTATCCTTGGTTTTATTCTCAATTCCTAGCATTCTATTTGCTTTTTTGACTGCTGATGCATGCTGGGCAGACAGTTTCAACGTATTATCCACGATGACACCTAAATCTTTTTCCTGGGTGATGGTACTTAATGTGGAACCTTGCATTGTGTAACTGTAGTTTTAGGTTGTTCTTTCCTAGGTGCATAACTTTGCACTTGTCCACATTAAATTTAATTTGCCATTTGGACGTCCAGTCTTCCTATTTATCAAGGTCCTTTTACAATTTTTTCACACTCCTTTTGTGTTTTAACAACTTTGAATAATTTTGTGTCAGCTGAAAATTTGATTACCTCACTCATTCCCATTTCCAGGTCATTTATGAATATATTAAAAAGCAGCGGGCCCAGCGTAGATCCCTGGGGTACTCCACTATTCTCCTTTCTCCGCTGAGAAAATTGGCCATTTAGCCCTACTCTCTGCTTTCTATATTTTACCCTGTTCCTGATCCACAGTAGTACACTGCTCCCAATCCTATGACTTTTTTATTTGGCCACGAATCTCTCATGTGGGACCTTGTCAAAGGCTTTCTGAAAATCCAGAAACACTATATCAACTGGCACACCCTGGTCTACCTGTTTATTCACACCTTGAAAATAATATAGATTAGTAAGGCAAGACTTTGCTTTGCTAAACCCATGTTCCTGATCATCCCTCCAGTCTAGTCCTGGAATCTCTGGGGTTGTCAACCTCTACCAGCAGCTTTGGAGACTGAGAAACTTCATTGTTGTGATGTCACTGGTATATGAGCAGCAGCACTGCCTCCAGACACCAGTTATCAGTCTCCAAAGCAGCTAGAGGGTTGGTGAGCCCAGGGAATCCAGGGCTCACTAGAGAAACAATTAAGCAGCGTTTAGTTTTAAAAGGAAAAAGGGGGTCATTTAAATTAACAGATTAAGGGAGGCAAAGGGGCATTATTTCTAGGCATACCTGACCTTTGGGCAGGTGCTCGGGCCTTTCTTTGCCCTGAGGTCCTCTGTTCCTGGCTCGTGCGGGTTCTTGCCCTCCCGTTTCGGGTGCAGCTGGCAGCTTGCTAATTTAGCGAGAGCACACTGGGTAAGAGGATCAGCTGTGGCTTCCGTGCTGTTTCAGTAAGACACCGGAACCAGCGGGGTTGGGCTCGGCGTGCAGATGGTTTGCCTGCCTGCGTTTTGAGCCCCCCTCCTCCCCTCCCCTCCTTGGGGCTATAGGGTTTGGAGGTGTTTTCGGCCCTGGCGATTTTACGGCCGTCAATAAGCTCTCGCAGTGCAGGGGAGCTCCAGTCAGATGGTTGCTGGCAAAGCGCCAGAGCGCCTGGAGGTAGGTCAGTGTTTTGAGCGGCGGCAGTTGGGGGAGGTGATAGGCCCGGCCGCATGTGCTTTGCGTGGGAAAATTGCAGTGGACAACAGTGTGGCTTCTTGGGGTTATAAAGGGAGTAGGAAGCCTTGCTTTTCGGTGAATTTCTTCAGGATTTATCGGGGAGGCGAGTCTGAAGGATCATTTTTTAAAAAAAAATATTTGACATTTTTGTCCGAACGTTTAGCATGCCGGCCAAGCAGCTCTGTCTGCTCTGTGGGGCACGAAGGAGTTCAGCGATGCAGGATGGCGTGTGCAGGGGCTGCAGCCATGAAACTCAGGTTAGGGAGCTAGCGTCTCCTACAGAGGAAGGGGGACAAGAGAGCTTGATGGAGGTGGTGGAGCCCATCATTGCTTCTCTGGCTGCTCCTGAACTGGGGCCCAGTTCTTCCTTAGCACAGGATCCCCCGCTTCCTCAAACGCCTCTTCTAGGAGGTTTATCCGCTATCTTCTCTTCGGATTTTATGCTGTTAATCCAGAAGGCGTTAGGGAGTCCACAAGGGGAGCCCATCATAGGGACCCCGGGGGATGGGCTCATAGGAAAGAGGCCAGATTCTCCTTTGATGCTGGACGTTTCTGGCAGCGCAGAGGACCAGAGTAGATAGCGCTTAGAGCCGTCGGTTTTGTCGGAGGACATTTGCTCAGAGGGTGCTTCTCTAGATGAGGGTCTGGAGGAAGACCTAGAGGAAGGTAAAATTATGGAAACAGAAGATCAGGCAAGAGTGGTTCGGATATTCCTTAGAGAGGAATTGCCAGCTCTCGTTAGAGTCCCTCAAGGCTCTGAATATGCCAACTGCAGGTCCGACAGAGGATGCAACTCTAGAGGATCCTTTGTTGCAAGCTTTTCGGAAGACGCAGAGGGCATTCCCAGTGCACAGAGTAGTTAAGGAAATGATTCAGGAAGAGTGGGATATGCCAGAAGTCGTGCTGAAGGGGTCCAGGGTGATGTTGCGGCTTTATCCCCTGTCAGATCAGGACCGGGAGTTATTTAAGGCTCTGAGAGTAGATGCGGCGGTATCCGTGGTGACCAAGAAAACTACCATTCCGGTAGAGGGGTCGGCAGCACTCAAAGATATGCAATACTATTTTTATTACTTTCATATGTGAACTTTATATGGGGATCACAATTATTAAGCCAGAGAATAAACTCATGTAATTGTTGTTCAGTGCCCAACCAAAGCAGAAAGATGTCATCAATGTATCGCAGCCAAGCTTTTATTTGCGTAGCTTGTGGGGCCTGGGGCAGACCCTATTGGAGAGGGAACAACGCTGGATTTACCGACTAGGGACGGTTCATCCAACAGGTTTGAATTCAATGATTGAATGGGGAGCATGTCTTTAGGAATCGAAGTTAACAGAAAAAAAGAAAAACACGAGTAGTGTGTGATAACGTAATAGAACTAACATTAGAAGTAGCATTTTTAAATTCGTTATGAATAAAATCGCTCATGTGATGTTTTAAGTGATTGAAGGGAGGAGTTCAACGAAGGGGGATTTAAATGGTCGAGGCTAATCCCCGGAGCCGCATGCGTGGCGTTTTGCAACTAAGAGAAGTTCCCTCAAGGGAGTAACGGTTCGTCCATTTCACGCGGGCAGCATGATTTATTAAAGGTTATTTGTTTTGAGATTCTCAATGGGGAGTGAGTTGATTTATAAAGTTTATGCAGGGTGTATGAAATTTAATAGTTTTTACTATGGCAGGATCTTTGTTTTTGCTTTTGTTTTTTGATACAGCAGTAACAAATTGACGGTCCCCTGAAGAACCATAATTGAGAAACGCAGAGGCGCTTCACAAATAGCGTCGGGACATTCAGCTTTAACAGCGAGACTGCAGTATTTTAGTATATTTCCATCTGTTTGCAAGTTAAGTGGAAAATTTAATAACCTTTACTGGAAGATGGATCTTTAACCAATAGAATGGGTTTATGAAATAAAAGGGTCGTTGATGCAAACAGGCATACGTACTGGAGAATAAATCTCTGAAACAAATGCCGATGTAAGTCTGAGACCTGTAGACATAAAACCCTAAGATTTGGATCTTGAAACATAGAGAGACTAACAATTTATAAAGTGATAGAGCATAGGAATCTTTTTCAATATATCATTGAATGTTTGCTCTGATACAAGACCATAAAGTTTTGTTGAGAGGACAAGCAAAAGCAAGGTCGCTCCGGTCCCGGGCCTCGGGGGCAGTAGCGGGAGTTCAACAAGTTTTGTTCTCCGTGGCCTGCTCAGGGACAACGGGGGCGTTTTCCTACGCGAGGCCAAGGTTTTCGGGGGTTTCGAGGAGCTAGCAGGGGTTTTATGCCTACGTCCTTGTCCTCCGCTTTTAAGAAGTCACAATGAAGTCAAGAGGGCCCAGGGGGAGCTGGTTCCCGTAGGAGGTCGGTTATGGGAGTTTTATCCAGCCTGGGCCCGACTAAGTACCGATCGGTGGGTGTTAGAGGTGATTCAGGAAGGTTATGCTTTGGCGTTTCAGCGGTCGGTGACCGAGTCGTTCGTTCGATCGCCATGCATAGCGAGCGGCGGTGAGGGAAACGGTAGGCAGACTGTTGTCTCTCAAGGCTATTATACCAGTTCCGTCAGACCAGTTAGGTTGCGGTTGATACTCCATTTATTTTGTCGTTCCAAAGAAGGAGGGTACCTGGCGGCCTATTCTGGATCTAAAAAGTCAATCGCTGTCTCCGGGTGTCTCATTTTCACATGGAGACTCTCAGATCAGTGATTGTAGCGGTCAGAAAGGGGGAGTTTCTGACGTCCTTAGATCTTTTGGAGGCGTGATCTTCACATTTCAATTCGGCAGGAGCACCAAAGATTCCTCAGGTTTGCAGTGCCTATGGGGCATTTTCAGTTTCAGGCACTACCGTTTGGCCTGGCAACCGCGCTGCGCACATTCACCAAGGTGATGGTGGTGGCGGCGGTGGCGGCTTTGCGGAAAGAGGGAGTGTTGGTGCATCCATATTTGGACGATTGGTTGATCTGGGCGAAGTCCAGGGAAGAGAGTGTGTCCGCTACATCCAGAGTGGTAGTGCTGCTACAGAGTCTAGGTTGGGTGGTCAATGTAGCGAAGAGCAGATTGATTCCGACTCAGAACCTGGAATATCTCGGAGCTCGGTTCGATACGAGGGCCGATCGAGTTTTTCTTCCACGCCAACGGGTGTTGGGGCTCCGGCGGTTGATTTCTCGATTTCTCAGTTTCTCAGCAAGCAGGCACCCACAGCCTGCGATTACCTTCGGGTCTTGAGGACCATGGCGGCAACCCTGGAGTTGGTTCCGTGGGTGCGTGCCCACATGAAGCCCTTGCAGAGGGTGTTGTTGCGAAAGTGGCCACATCAAAGGAATTCTCTGTCCCAGAGGTTGGCCTGTCCGCCTCAGACTTGTCAAGCGCTTCGTTGGTGGTTGACTCCAGGGTTTCTGGAAAAGGGCATGTCGTTAGAAGCGCCGGCTTGGTTGTCACTAACGACAGATGCCAGTCTACAGGGCTGGGGAGCCCATTATCAGGGTCGTTTAGCGCAAGGAGAGTGGTCCGCCCTAGAAAGGACGTGGTCGATCAACCGGTTAGAGTTGAGGGCAGTGGCATTGGCTCTGAGGGAGTTTCGCCCTTATCTTCGAGGGAAGGCCATCAGAGTGTTCTCAGACAACGCGACAGCAGTAGCCTACATAAACCGCCAAGGGGGCACCAGCAGTATTGCGCTTGAGGCCGAGGCAGAGAGTTTGTTCGAATGGGCCGAGGGGAACCTGGCAGCCTTATCAGCAGCGCACGTCGCAGGGGTGGACAATGTAGAGGCCGATTTCTTAAGTCGGGTGAAGGTGGACCCGGGGGAGTGGGTTCTCCATCTAGAGGTGTTCGAGAGGTTGGTGCTTCGCTGGGGGACTCCGGTAATGGATCTCATGGCAATCTTCCAGTCAGCCAAGGTCGATCGGTTTTTCAGCAGACAGAAGGAGAGAATGTCGGAGGGTCTGGATGCTCTCATTCACGGCTGGCTGGAGGGTCAGCTTCTTTATGTCTTCCCACCGTGGGGGTTAATCGGTTGGGTGTTACAGCGCATAGAACGTCACAAGGGGCGAGTGATTCTCATTGCTCCGGATTGGCCATGAAGACCGTGGTACGCCGACTTGGTGAGGCTCTTGGTGGGGGATCCCTGGAAGCTTCCAGTTCGCAGGGACCTCTTGACACAGGGGCCCCTCTGCATGCCGCAAGTGGATCGGTTCTCGCTTACGGCCTGGCTATTGAGCGGGCTAGGTTGAGAGCGAAAGGTTATTCGGGGGCAGTGATTGCTACCCTGCTGAAGGCTAGATGCAGATCTACTTCGCTGGCATATATCAGAGTGTGGTGTATTTTTGAGGCCTGGTGTAGCGATAGGGCCTTCATTCCCTTGAAGGCGTCCGTCCCGCAGGTCCTGGCCGCCTTGCAGGATGGGTTTCAGAAAGGCTTGGCGGCGGCCTCGTTGAAGGTACAGTTGGCAGCATTATCCTGTTACAGGGGTAAGTTGTAGGCATCAGGATGTAAAGCATTTTCTGAGGGCAGTAGCGTTGTTGAGGCCGCCGCGTAGGCGGATAATCCCGGCCTGGGATCTCCCGTTAGTCAGAGGCGTTGGGGAAGGCGCCTTTTGAGCCTTTAGCAGGGGGCAACGTTGAAAGATCTTACCCTTAAGGTGGTGTTCTTGGTAGTTATTGCTTCGGCGAGGCGAGTGTCGGAATTGCAGGTGTTGTCTTGTAAGGTGTCTTTGCTGTCCTTCTCCGATTCTAAGGTGGTTTTGCGTACTGTGCCTTCTTTCTTACCTAAGATCGTGTCGGGTTTTCATGTGAACCAAGTGCTTTCGCTACCGGTTGTCACAGTGAAGAGGAAGGGACAAGTCACGCAGCGGCTGCATCATTTAGAGATTAAACGGGCATTGAAGTATGTGGCTCGGACGGCTAGTTTCCGTAGGTCTGACAGACTTTTTGTCCTGTTTGCAGGAGCTAAACGAGGGGAGGCAGCCTCTAAAGGGACGATTGCCCGATGGTTGAAGAAGGCGATCTCCTCGGTGTATCTGTTACGGGGTCGCCTAGTGCCGGAGGGTCTGAAGGCTCATTCTACTAGGGCGCAGGCGGCGTCTTGGGCGGAGTGTAGGTTAGTACCTCTGGAAGAAATCTGTAAGGCAGCAACATGGTCGTCTTTTCATTCCTTTGTGAAGCATAACTGTCTCGATGTGCAGGCAGAGCGGGATACCTGGTTTGGGTTGGCGGTGCTTCAGGCTGGGTTTCCAGGACCCTCCCGTTGATGGTTTCACTACTCTTTTACATCCCCAGAGATTCCGGGACTAGGCTGGAGGGACGATCAGGAAGGGTAAATTAGACTTACCTGCTAATTGTAGTTCCTGGAGGAACTCCAGTCTAGTCCTGGTTCCCGCCCTAGGAGGATGGTGTTTTCTGGCCTGAAGTGACAGTGTATTTACAGGTGAGCTTCTTAGGGGATGGCTTTGAGTCAGGGACGCAAGGAGGCGTGGGAAAGCAAGGCACGGCGCATCACTTGCGTTCCGTTAGGAATAAGGGACCTCACGGCATAGTGGGCATCGTAAGGTTGGGAAAAAAAATAAAATAATTTTTGTTTTTTGAGGAAGTTTGTTCATAATTGTACAGTTACCATAGTTTTATTGTAAGTCACTGTTTACTTTTTGCTCTGGTGAGTCTGCTTTGTCAATAGGTTACCTGGTGTCTGGAGGCGGTGCTGCTGCTTATATACCAGTGACATCACAACAATGAAGTTTCTCAGTCTCCAAAGCTGCTGGTAGAGGTTGACAACCCCAGAGATTCCGGGACTAGACTGGAGTTCCTCCAGGAACTACAATTAGCAGGTAAATCTAATTTACCCTTGGCTTTCTCCCATTAATAAACCATGACTATCTGCATATTTTAGTAATTTTATTCTTTATAATAATTTCTACCATTTTGCCCGGTACTGATGTCTGGCTAACCGGTCTGTAGCTTCTCGGATCACCCCTGGAACCCTTTTTAAAAATTGGTGTTACATTGGCCATTCTCTAGTCTTCAAGTACTACAGATTTTTTTAATGATTAGTTCAGATTACTAGTAGTAGGTCTGCAATCTCATATTTCAGTTCTTTCCATACCCTCAGATGTATACCATATGGTCCAGATGATTTACTACTCTTCAGTTTATCAAATATTTGTAATACGTCTTCCTGGTTTATCAATTATTTCTTTCAGTTCTTCTGATACATCACCTTTAAATACTATTTAACGCATGGGTAACTTCCCTACATCTTTTCAGTAAAGACCAAAGCAAAGAATTCTTTCACTCTCTCCACTATGGCCTTGTCCTCACTTAGTGCCCCTTTTACCCCTCGTCCAACTGACTCACATGTTTTTTGCTATGAATGTACTTGGAAATTGTTTTAATTTTGCATTTTTGCTTCCACAGCAAGCTTTTTTTCAAATTCTCTCTTTGCCTGCCTTATCAATGCTTATGTTTCCCATTTTCATCATTTGGCTCCTTTTTCCATTTCCTGAAAGATGCTTTTTTTTAGCTGCAACAGCTTTTAACCTCGCCTTTAAACCATGCTGACAGTTTTTTGGCCTTCCTTCCACTTTTCTTAAAGCATGGACTATATCTGGTCTGGGTTTCCAAGATAGTATTTTTAAACAGCACTCATGATTTAATCTTTGCAACTGCTCCTTTTAGTTTTTTCTTAACTATTTTCCTCAGTGTATCATAGTCTCTCTCTTGAAATTTAAAAAATAATACTGTGGTTTTCCTTGCTGTCATGCTTCCATTTATTAAATCAAACACGATCATGCTGTGATTATTATTGCCAAGTTGCTGCAACACCTTTATCTCTTGTATCAGATCCTATGTTCCACTAGGTCCAAATTAGCTTCCCGTTGGTTCATAAACCAACTGTTCCAAGAAACAGTCATTTATTTCATCTAGAAACCTATCTCCCTAGCATGTCTTGCAGTGACACTGACCCAATTGATACTTCGGTAATTGAAATCACTCATTATTACTGTGTTGTAACTTTCTTAGCTGCCTTGATTTCTGTTAGCCTTTCATTATTCATCTGTTCATTCTGGCCAGGTGGTTGGTAGTACATCTCCCCTGCCATTGCCTTCCTCTTTTTTTACATGGGATTTCTATCCATAGAGATTCTACATTGTGTTTTGTTTCCTGAAAAACTTTAATCTTATGTGACTCGATGCCCTTTCTAACATAGAGCACAACTCCTTCACCAATTTGATCTATTCTATCATTGTGATATAGTTTGCACCCAGGTATCGGTGTCCCATTGGTTATCCTCCTTCCACCAGGTCTCTGACATGCCAGTTATATCTAACTGACATGCCAGTTATATCTAACCTTTCATTTAGTGCTATATATTCTAGCTCTCCCATCTTATTTTTTTAGACTTCTATATTTGCATATAGGTATTTTAGAGATTGTATTTTATTCATATTAATATGGTTATCATTTGATAGGGGTAATTTAGAATCTTTCAGCTCTCTACTTAAGGGCATCTGGGTTACTTTTATCTTTATTGGAACCTTT
The DNA here is from genome assembly GCA_033557465.1 of Ichthyophis bannanicus. Classification (NCBI taxonomy): domain Eukaryota; kingdom Metazoa; phylum Chordata; class Amphibia; order Gymnophiona; family Ichthyophiidae; genus Ichthyophis; species Ichthyophis bannanicus. The sequence goes on from CM066044.1 coordinate 178,555,354, forward strand.
CTGTCGGGATGCCCTAACTTCCCTCTTTTGCTAATATCCTTTAAGGATACATCTTCTGAACCATGTGCTCTTGAGCGAATGCCTGTTTTCCCCTATTAACTAGTTTAAAAGCTGCTTTATCTCCTTTTTGAAGGTTGATACCAGCAGTTTGGTTCCATCCCAGTTAAGGTGGAGTTCATCCTTTGGAAAAGCCCCTCCCCCCAGAATGTTGCCCAGTTCCTAACAAATCCAAAACCACCTTTTTTACATCATCGTCTTATCCATGCATTGAGACTCCCTGTCTTTTGGGTCCTGCGCATGCAACGGGAAGCATTTCAGAGAATGCTACTTTGGAAGTTCTGGATTCAACTTCCTATCTAAAAGCCTAAATCTGGCCTCCAGAACTTCCTTCCCATACTTTCCTATGTCATTGGTACCAACATGTATCAAGACAGCAGACTCCTCCCCAGCACTATCTAAAACCTTGTCTAGGTGGCACGTGAGGTCCACTATCTTCGCACTAGGCAGACATTACCAGGCAATCCTCATGACCACCAGCCACCCAGCTATCTACATGCCTAATAATCAAATTGCCAACTATAATGGCTGTCCAAACCATTCCCTCATGGGCACATCGCCCTGGAGAAACTTCCTCAGTGTGAGAGGGGTTTACAACACCTAGAGGACCATTTCCTGCCACACCAAGCTGATGCTTTCCTTTCATGTGATCTCTCTCTTCTATGGCAACTGAAAGGCTGCAGATTGGAGGTGGGACTTCAGTACCACATCTCTGTAGGTCTTGTCTATACCTCTCTGTCTTACTTATTTCCTCCAGGTCTACCACTCTAGCTTCCATAGATTGGACTCATTCCCTGAGGGCAAATTGCTCCTTGCACCTAGTGCATACATAAGATCCCTCACCAAATGGAAGAAAATTGTACATGTGGCACTCAACGCAAAAGACTGGATAGCCCCCATCTTGCTGCTGGATTGCTGTCTGCATGTTAATTTTAAGGTTTTGTTTAGCTATTTAAGTTATCTACTTAAAGTTGCTAGGGATACTTGTACTGATACAACTCTACCTAATAAGTTTAAAGGGCTTAGTTCACCTCAAGATTAATCATTATATTCCTAGTGAGGATAATCAGCTGAACCTGAAAGTGAATTTGACCATCTCTTCCACTTTTAATAGGTTAAGAGCCTATAAAACTAAGATTATGCCTGGAATTGGTGGGAGTCGGGGTGGGTGGGTGAGAGGGAAAGAACACCTAATAAAAGTTAGCTTGCTAAATGGTGCCCTGATCTGTGCTTCTAACGTAATCTCTTAACAATTTCCTAGGTGATTCACACAGCCCTTGTTTTGATAGAGGGAGTGTGTGCGCTTAGGGGTGCAGTTTGGCCAGAGCATGGGTGGTGCAAGCAAGTATGTGCATACATTTATAAAATTCCTTCATTTATGTGTGTACTCGCAAAAAGTAAGTGTGGTCATTTACACCATCTCCAGGACTGGAATAATGTACTCATGTACCTTAATGTACTCATGTATATTTGCACTTATTTGATGTTGTACAAAAAGGTATATGCACCTACTTGACTTTATGAAATAACACGTTTTCACATGTATGCTTTATGCTAATTAGGTGCGACTTTATAAATTACCCATGGAATGTCATTTTGTCAATAAAATTGTTAGAGGTACAATGACATTGGGTCTTTGGTTCTTTCTAGTGTAGGTGATAGCAAAACATTTTGAGGAAATACAATTACCTGCTTTAAATGTGTAGATTTTGTTGTTTGACCTAATTCTGGAGGACTGGTGATCCAGAAATATCTCGTGCAGTGGCCTCCATCTCATAGGAGTACAAAGGAAACCAGAAGTGTGCATTCATCTTATGAAACAGACTCTTACTTTGAGTATGAGACAAAGTACAGCAGAATTATCGGCACAATTTCTATGGGAAGAGATAACCTATCCCATGAAGCAATCACCCTGCTTAGTGCTAGCTTTAGCTTGTATCCAATTATTACATAACATAGATGTAGCATACCTTATTTGGCAGTCACAGTGGGTGTGTTGCAAAACTGGGCGGTGTCCCATGAGGACAGAGCAAAGGATATATCCTGTGCCAACCATGCTACTCTGAATTTGCCTCTCTGCTATGTAGAACCTCTCTCTGTGATGGGTGGGAAGCCATTTTGAATGGTTCTGGCATGTTTTTGCAGGCCTCCTGCTTAGATATTTGTACAGGATATGTCCTCCCCCTCTCTTGTAAATATCCATACTTGAAGAGAAGGGCTGTATATAAAATGCAAGCATTTAAACCTATTTGTTGTTCATGGGAATCCTTTGTATGTGATGTAGTGAAAGTTCCTGTAGGAAGTTTTCATTGATTGCTTTCTCCTAGTTTGCAACCATTTTCGTTTGACAAAATTGTGCTGCATAAAATTAGACGTCTTTGGTGCATTGGGTCCAGGATTTCATTGTGGTTTTTTTTAATGTACTCATTCAGTTATCTCCAGCAGGAGTCAGTGTGTGTGCTCGTATGAGTTCTGAGTTTTGTCCTCATATATATTTTCCATAGACCTTGCAGCCTCCTCTTTTCAGTACCTTTCATGTCCTACTTGATTCTCACTGATACCAAGAGTTGGACCAAGTTTTGGCCAGCTCAGAGGGAAATGGCAAAAACTCTCAAGTGGAAGCAAATATGGTTTGGCCAAAAACCCACTTTTGCAGAATTTCCCAGAAGTTTGTGTGGATTTCAACTTGAATCAGTGTTTCTTCATAGGTCTTCCTTTTCTTTTCAGATTGGATCCTGAGGGAGGGGAGATTAATGCAAAACTGCAGTTTACAGAATAAACCTCTAGAAAAGATGGAAAATGTACATGTCAGAAAAACAGAACTCGCATCTTTATGGCTTGCAGTGTTCAGGGTAATAAAGCATAGTTACCTATAACAGATGGTCTCTGGGAACAGCAGGAATTGGTCTTCACATATGGGTGACTGCACAGACAGAGCCTGTGCAGGAACACTCCCCAGCATCCAATAGGAAAGCTTTTGGGAGCACTCCGCTGCACCTGCATGCCTGTCTTCCCAACTCCTCAGTTGAGTTTGTAGCTGAGAGGTAGAGAGAAAAAAAATGAACCCTAGAACTCGTAGGGGCGGAGGGTGGGTTGTGAAGATGGATTCCCACTGTTCCTGGAGATCACCTGCAGCTGGTGAGTAACTACACTATCTCCATGGACAAGCAGGAATGCAATCTTCACAGATGGGGCTCACTAGCTCCCCAGTACCAGACTGGTATGAGGGGGAAAGCGGTGATCCGTGAGGCCAAAAGCTTGTAGCTGAATGAATCTGCAAGAGTTGTGGGCCATTGGACTCTATTCCAAAAGGCGATACTCCCCCCAATGATAGTCTGCTCTCTTGCAGAGGTCCGGGATAGAGGGTAGGAGTTGAGTTTAAGTCTTAAAGAGATGCTGGAGTACAGCTTGGCGAAAGATAGTGTCCAGACAATAGTGTGCAGCAAAAGTATGAATGGAGGACCAGGAAGCTGCCTGACAAATCTCCTCAATGGATACTGAATTGAGATTGGCTACGGAGGTTGCTATAGCCCGTACATGATGAGCAGTGACATGACCATCCAAAGAGAGTCCTGCCTGTACATAAGCAAAAGAAATGCAATCTGCTATCCATTTGGATAGAGTACATTTTGTCACCGGTAGGCCTAGGTGACTAGGATCAAAGGAAATGAATAATTGAGAGGATTTTCTTTGATGTTTAGTTCTAGCCAAGTAGTAAGCCAGCGCTTGCTTGCAGTCTAAGGTGTGTCACGCTGCTTCAGCCCAAGATGCATGTGGTTTAGGGAAGAAAATCGGGAGGATTACTGACTGGTTTAGATGGAAGGAGGAGACTATCTTCGGAAGAACATGCAGTATGAGGGTATGGAGAACCACCTTGTCATGGTGGAACCGGGTATAGAGCGGATCCACAACCAGAGCCTGCAGTTCACTGATGCAGCAAGCTGACGTGAGGGCAATGAGGAAGATTACATTCCAGGATAGAAACTTCATTGAAGTGGTGGCTAAAGGCTCGAAAGGAGACTTTTGAAGTTGAGCAAGAATCACTTTGAGATCCCAGGCCATCGGAGGCGGCTTAATGGGTGGCTTGGACAGCAGGAGATCCTGCATGAAGCGTGCTACTAAGGGGGTGTGAGGAGATAGGCTGTCCATCTAGTGGTTTGTGAGGAGCCGCAATGGCCTCACTGAGTTAGTTTTAAGACCTGTTAAAGATAAGTAGCAGAGGTATTGTAGAAGGGACTTCACGATGCAAGAAAAGGGGGTCATTGTCCTTTGGGGAGCACCAGAGGGCAAATCTATGCCACTTGAAAGCATAAGATCGCCTGGTGGAATCTTTGCATGATGCAAGGACATCTTTGCCCGTGGCAGGTCAAGGTCAGTGAGCACTATCCCTTCAGCAGCCATGCTGTCAGACATAGGGAGTGATGGTTGGGATGGAGAAGCATCCCGTGGTCCTGAGGGAGGAGTTTGGGCGCAAATCCCAAGTTGAAAGGTCTGCGCAAGGCGAAGAAGAAGAGGAAACCACGGTTGATGGGGCCAGAAGGGGGCTATGAAAATAAGCCCTTGACAGCCTGTAGCTTGAAAAGCATTTTGGGTATCAAGGGGATGGGTGGGAATACATAGAGCAGTCCCTGGCCCCAATGCAGAAGGAGGGCATCTGGAACCTGTCAGCACAGCGATGGAACCCTGGAGCAGAAGATTGGAAGTTGTGTTTTGCAGAGTAGCAAAAGGATCTATGAGTGGGGTTCCCTACATTTGGAAGATCCAAGCAGCTGTCTCCTGATGCAAGGTCCATTCGTGTGGACGAAGGATATGGCTTAGCTTGTCTGCAAGGACAATGAGTTCTCCCGGGAAGTACACCACTCTGAGGTGAATGCAGTGTAAGATGGCAAACGACCACAGGCAAAGCACTTCCTCACAGAGGGGATGAGACCCGTCCCTCCCCCTGTTTGTCCACGTAGAATTTGGCAACTTTGTTGTCCATCCTGTCTAGAACAGGTTGCCCAGAAGGTTGGGGTTGAAAAACCCAAAGAGCATTTGTCAGTGCCCGTAGTTCTAGGAGGCTGATCTGCAGGGCAGATTCCTGTTGTGTCCACAATCCCTGTGTGGTTAGGTCATTCAGATGCACTCCCCAACCCAGCTTGGAAGCATCCATTGTCCGGGTAAATCGAGGTAGAGGTATCTGAAAAGGTGACCTAATGAGTAGGTTCTGTGGAGATCACTACCACTGAAGGGACTTGATCAGTTGAGGGGTGATGTTGCTTTTGTCTGTGAGATGCCCCTTTGCTTGTGTCCATGGAGAAGACAGAGTCCATTGTGCTTGTTGCATGTATAATCGAGCATAGGGGATGACATGGACTGTGAAGGCCATGTGTCCTAATAGCCCTAGCATCTCTCGAGCTGTTAACTCTGCTTTGCTTTTTCACCCCCTTTGCCAGCTCGATGAGGCATGCACAGCAATCCTGTGGAAGGAAAGCTTGGACCTGTGGCGTGTCTTAAGAGCACTCTGATGAACTCCAGTCATTGGGGTGGAGCAAGGTGAGACCTTGTGTAGTTTGTGACAAAGCCCAGGTGTTGCAGCAGCATGATGGTGTGATGAAGGGAGAGTTGTACCTTGAGAGGAGTCTCCCCTGATCAGCCAGCCATCTAAGTAAGGGAAGACTAATACCCCCAAGGTGTGTAGGTAGGCAGCACCTACTGCCATGCAGAGGCTAGTCCAAAGGAGAGAACCTGGTATTGATAGTGGTTTCCTTGAAACATGAAGTGCAGATAATTGTCTGTGCGAGGGATGGATCAGTAAATGCATGTACACCTCTTTTAGGTCTAGAGAACATAGCCAATCGTGTCTCTGGAGGTATAGTATTAGAGTTCCTAGAGAGATCATTTTGAATTTTTCTCGGAACATGAATTTGTTTAGGTCTCTGAGATCCAAGATAGGCCTGAGTCCTCCTGTTTTCTTTGGAATGAGAAAATATGGAGAGTAGAAGCCCATCCTTTCTTGAGGAGGAAGAACTTTTTCTATGGCACCCTGGGAGAAACAGGGTGGTTACCTCTTCTTTTAAGAGAGTGCTTTGAAGGGTTTGTGTGAGATAATCCCCTGTGAAACTGGTGGAGTGTAAGATTTCGAAGTGAAGCTGATAACCCCTTTGGACAGTCTGGAGTGTCCACTGTTCTGATGTGAGGTGTCACCTGCGGGCATAGTGACAGTCTGCTGGCTATGTGGAGCAGTTGGGGACCCTCCAGGCAGATTGGCTCTCCAGAAAGGAGTCAAAAACCAGGCACAGGTTGTGCCTGTGCAGTTGATTGAGGCTTAGGAGCCTTAGGCTTCTTGGGTTGGTGAGGACCCTGCTGTCTCTGCTGAGGATGCCAAGGCTGATAGGCAGCAGAAGGCAGGAAAAAAGGATAGTCTTTTTAGAATAGAAAGATTTCTTGGAAAGAGCCTTCCTCTTGGATGGGTCAGTTGTTTTCCTGGAAAGGCATTTTAGGATGAGATCGTCTGTCTCAATCTCTCCTGCTTTTTCCCTCCAATCTTTGCCAAAAATGTTTTCTGCAGTACATGGGAATTGGCCAGTTTATCCTGGACCCACTGCTTGACATCTGATGCCTGTAATAGGCCATTCTATGAGCCTCAATGCAAACTGGTGAAGCTGTGCTTGTTGAATTGAAGACATCGAAAAAGGCCCTGGTAAGAAACTTAGAAGTATTTTGGCCTTGCTTGATGAGTGTCCAGAATGCACTCTGCTTATCCTCAGGAAGCATGGGGGTAAAGGTTTCCAGATGCCTGGTGACATCCTTCAGAAATATGCCCATGCATAGCATGTAAGAGTTTATTCTGGAGGCCAGCATGCATGCTTGGAAGCATCAACGCCCAAAGGTATCAAGTGTCCTCTAGTTTCTGCCAGGTGTGATGGATGACTGGTTCTTAGAGCTCTTTATTACACTGCTGATTCCACCACCATGGAGTGGTGGGGGAGCTAAGGTTTTTGGAAGCCTGGGCACTCTGGTATCGAGCCTCTTGCGGACGGGCGGAACTGTGAGTAGGGCTTTCCACATACGGAGCATAACATTCTGTAGGATCTGATGCACCAGTAATGTAGCCGCCTCATTTAGCATGGGGGAGGGTATTGGAGTATCTCCAATTCCTCTGCCCTCTGTTCCCTTTCTGAGACTACCGTGATGGCGAGCCCTGCTGCTATGTCATGTATGAAGTCCTGAAAGGGCATATCTTCTGGTGGGGACTGACACCATTCCTGAGGCGGCGAAAGGTCTGAAGGGATGTCTGGAAGTTCTCAGGAGTAAAATAAGAATTATCAGGACCGGTGTCAAATTCGACGGACCAGCATCGATGGGAAGACAGAAGCATGATGATCCACATCAAAAAGAGAAGTTTTTCGGCGGTGACAGGACGATATGTCCTGCTGGCTCTGTGGAAACGAAGAACTGAGGAGAGGAGTTGGGAAGGCAGGCACGCAGCCATTGTGGAGTGCTCTCAAAGTCTTTCCTATTGGATGCTGGGAAGCATTCCCGCCCGGGCTCTGTTGATGCTGACATCACCTATATGTGAAGACTGCATTCCTGCTTGTTCCTGGAGATAGACAATACACTTAGATTCTGAAGATGAAGAAAAGCTCACAGAGAAAGGACTGGGAGGTAAGACCACAGCCAGCAGACATAAATAGACAAGAAAGTGAAGTTGATCTCGAACAATTTCAAAGTAAGGAGCTAATCACTCTAAAAGTACACGGAGCAATGGAGCTAGATAAGATACATCCAAAGTTACTGAAGGAACTTAGGGCAGTGATGGCGATTCCGCTGTTTGACTTTTTCAATACTTCTGGAAGAATGGAAATTGGCAGATACGATTCTTCACAAAAGCACAGGTGAGGAGAAGGCTGGGGACTAGTCTGGTTTAGTCTGATTTCAGTGGTGAGTAAATTAATGGAACCACTACTAAAACAGTTTCTGGAATCTGGTGGATTACAGCATTTGAGGCAGAATGGTTTTATTAGAAATACATCTTATCAGATGACTCTGATCAATTTCTTTGAGTGACCAGAGTTGGCTCACGGGAGAGCAGCAAATGTGGTATACTTACTTGGTCTGGTTATTTTCAACATTTTTTTAATATTAATATTGTGGAAGACCTGTTGGGAAGGGGTTGTATCCTTGCAGATGATGCCAAAATATGGAGCAGAAAAGATACCCAGGAAGGTCTGAATAACATGAGGAGAAATCTTGTGAAGCTAGACATATGATCTAAAATTTTGCAGTTAAAATGTAATGCTAAACAAGTACAGAAAGCATGTAGAGCATAGCTCATAGAATTCTTTCCAACTCCTCACTGTTTGTGTCTTAGCCCTAGAAGAGAGGGAGCGGTTTGAATGGAGTAGTTTGGCAAGAAAAAATAAAACTAAGGGATATGTTTTACTAAGTCGGGCTAACTGTTAACCCAGACTGTTTGCAGCTAGCTCCCATGTTAAGCCTGATCCCCTTAGTCTCCTGTTCACCTCCTGTGTTTCCTTTCCATTCCCCTAGATATATCCTAGACCCCAGTGGTGTTGTCTGTCTTGACTAGACTGTAAGCTCTTAAGAGCAGGGACTATCTCTTACAGAACTGTACAGTACTGCATATACCTTGTAGCGCTATACAAATAAATACAGTGATCCCTCGTTTTTCGCGGTTAATGGGGACCAGAACCTTCCGCGAAAGCTGAAAAACCGCGAAGTAGTATTTGCCCCTCAACATCATGGACAAGACTGGCGAGATACAACAAGAGAAGATGCTAGGTGAGGCTGCAATGATGCGCAGACAATCAACTCACAGGGATAAATCCACTCGTACTCTTATTGGTCGATGTCACACCAGAAACCAATCACGCGCCTTTATGAAAGCCCGTGGTATGTAGTACTCTGAGTCAACTCATCTCTTTGGTTGACATGCAGGGATCCTTCTCTCTCTCGCATCAACATGAAACAACGCTCCTTTCCACAATGTGGCTGCTGACCCGCGAAGCACTGAAGCCGCAAAACATGAAGCGCGAAGTGGCGAGGGAACACTGTAATAGTAGTAGTAGTAGTAGTTATTCAATGGGACCTAATTACAAATAGCACAAGTCAACCATTAGCCCAGCTTAGTAAACATACCTAAGTATGGTAATATACCAAACCATTAGATGTCACTGTCAGGGCTGGCCCAACCACTAGGCAAAATAGGTGATTAGCCTCCCTAGGGCATCAGCTTTTTTGGGGGAAGGGACAGCAAAGCAATGGGTCCTGGCAGCCAGACATATTTTAGCTGCAGGAAGAATGGGCAATATGCAAATACAAAATTTGACAAAAAAATGGACCCTTAAAACAGCCTCTGCTGGGAGACCTCCTTACAAAACAATATATCATATTGATCTTTCTTATGTGAAACCCTTCTTAGCGTTACAAAAGCTCAACTGACAGATATACAGGCCTCTTAAAACATGTCAAACCGTTCACGTTACATCATCATTGCTCCATACAGTAGCCACTAAAAGCATTTCTGTATGGAGCAATGGTGATGTAATGTGAACAGTTTGGCATGTTTTAAGATTCTTATAAATCCGTCAGTTGAGCTCCTGTAACGTTAAGAAGAAGGGTTTCATGTATGAAAGATCTATGAGATGCTGTTTTGTAAGGAGGTCTCCCAGCAGAGGCCGTTTTAAGGGTCCATTTTTTAAATTTTATTTTTGGCTCCCTCTTTGGGTGGTGTTGAAAATATCAATGCAAATACTCCATTCACCCTTGTGAGTGGCTTTTTGAAATCTTCCTCATTATGCATATATTTACAAAATAATCTTTAATTTCCATATTGTTCTGCTAGACCAGTCCAGACAAGTGGTTTGTGTTCCCCTACCAGCAGATTGGAAACAAAGAACCAATGAAAAGCTCAGGTTTCAATGACATCACACCCATGCCTCTATTTGCCTCAACCACCAGAGGTCTCTTCAGTATTTCTTTGTCTCCAGCAGATGGTGGATAGATTTTCTCCTCTCTGAAGAAAATTCAGAAGATTTGAGAGGAAAAAATTGATTTGGTTTGGTTTGGTCTGGTCTGGTTTAAAATGCTCGTGAACGACAGCCTGCGGGGTTGATCTCTCACTAAGAGTGCAATATAAGAGGGGAAAAATTTGGTTCCGCTCTGTGCTCTCACCCTGGATATGAGCTTGTTGAGCAGCCAGAAATCAGAAGGATACAACTGCCTCACACAACCTCAATGTCCCCTCCTCTTCTCCCCCCCCCTCTCCTGAACACTGCAGAAGGCTCTCAGAGGGATCTGCCTGCTACCCCCTTTAAATGCAGTGCTGCAAAGCTAGTTCCTGGGGAATAGAGCTAAGCCCAGCACAAGTTTTTGGCCTGGGGTTCTCAGAGGTGAGTACTAAGGCTTTACCTTGTCACTGTCCTTGTTGGGGGCTCCCGATTCCGTCTTTCTCAGATACAATTCGAGGTGGACTGTTTATGCGGTGTGAGGATTTACATCCATTTTCTGCACGTTTTAGCATTTTTGCCTATTGCGTGCCTGGTGGTCACGCAGTGCTAACGCGCATGCCACCCAAACAGTTCCAACATGCGTTCCTTCCCTAGCGCTTGTAATGTGCATTGCTAAAAATAGCACAGTTCACCTGTGCCGCTGTTAACATGTGCTGCAGTAAAAGCGCAGCTACTGTGTGCCTTAGTGCATGCTATTGTGATATGTGCCTTAACTTGACCTGGGGCAACAGAGAGGGGCCTTATCTCCAGATTCTGGACTCTGCTTTTCTTGTAAGTAAATGATCTGGTTGGAGTGGGATTCTCCTGGCTCCCTTGGGTGGTGGACCCCTTCTCCAAAGCCCAGCTGGCCTAACGGGCCTTTAAATGGAAGCTTGTGTTTGAAGTCGATTTGGAGAAGCTGGTGAAGGACCTGGGCAAGACAATCTTACCACCTTCTGGAAGATAGGTCCAACGGGCCTGTGAAGCGGGCAGGAGCCCCTTTCTCATCAGACGCCACCTGTCCACTGCATGTGTGCTGGCAGAACATCTGGGGATCTCGGGACTTTCATCATTATCAATGTGGAAAGCCTTTCTTCTCCTCTGCTTCTAGACTTCGAGCTTGCACTCAATCGTTTCATGGGACCTGTAGGCCCAGGGACTTCACCCCTTCCAGAGGTGGACCCTCCTGGACTGCACAGTGAAGGTTTTGGGGCCCATTGTCTGGTTCCCCCGGTTGGAGGCAGGCTTTGCCTTTTCTTTCAGGAATGGGTCTAGGTTACCAAGGATCACTAGGTGCTAGACATCATTCAGTTCAGCTATGGCCTGGAATGCAAGGGGCCGATTCTGGATGCCTCTGTCTTTTCCCTTTGTGGGTCTGCAATCAAAAGTGGCATGTTGCAGCCCATCTTATGCAAGTTGCTGCTTCTAAGGGCTGTAGTGCCCTTTCTCCCCGATGAGCGGGGCAAGGGCAGATACTCCATCAATTTTGTGATGCCCAAAAAGAATGGTTCCTTCAGGCCCATTCTGGACATCACAGGAGCCAATGTGTCCTGTGCTTCTGGATGGAAACTGCACTCCATAATTCAAGTGGTGCGCCAATGGGAGTTCTTGGTTTCTCTGGATCTAGCCAAGATGTACTTTCACATCCCAATCTGGGTGGATCAGCAGAAGTATCTGCGTTTTGCGGTGCTTGGCTCTCACTGTCAGTTTGCCACCCTCCCCTTTGGGCTATCCACTATCCTGAGGACCTTCTCCAAAGTCATTGTGGTGGTGGCGGCTGTGGCGCCAAGGGATTTGTGTCCATCCATATCTGGACGACTGGCTCATCTAGGGCTATTCCCTTTCAGAAATGTTTCTGGTGGCATCCCGAGTAGTGTCCTTTATGGAAGTCTTCGGCTGGATCATCAGTCGGGGAAATAGCCAGCTGCTGTCTTCCCAGTCCCTGGAGTTTCTAGGAGCATGTTTTGACATGAATGGGCAGTTTTCCTGCCAGAGGAAATTGTCAAAAAACTATTGGATTGCCTGGTACTGTTCTGTGTGCAACAGGCCCCTCAGAGTCTGGGATTATCTTCAGCTGCTCAGATTGATGGCGGTGACCATAGAGATGGTGCCATGGGCTCGTGCTCAAATGCGACTGCTCCAGGGGTCCTTGCTGGCTCAGTGGTCCTTGAGTTCTCAAGAGTTTGGGGGCAGGCTCCCACTCCCATTGAGGATGAAATCCAGCCTGTAGTGGTGGCGGCAGTAGCTCTGTCATCTGAGGAAAAGGCGTGTGGGTGGATGATTTCTCCTGAATCCTCCTGATGATGGATGCACAGTCTCTCGGGCTGGGGAGCCCATTGCCAGGACCAAACAGCCCAGGACTGTTGGAACTACAGAGAAGCAGTGCGGTTTGTCAACTGCTTCGAGGTGAGGGCCATCAGGTTGGCTCTTCTGCATTTCCAGCCCTGGACAAGAACCGGGTGGTTCAAGTGTTTTTGGACAATGCCACCGCAGTGGCTTATGTCAATTGGCAAGGTGGCATGAGGAGTGCCAGGATAGCTCTGGAGATGGCTCTCCTGTTTGCCTGGGCAGAGAAGAACCCCCTGGCCTTGTCAGCTCAGCACATTTGCTGGGGTAGACAATGTAGCAGTGGACTTCCTCAGCCAGCACTCTCTGGATCCTGGAGAGTGGGAATTGAGTCAGGAGGCGTTTCAGTTGATTCTGCACCACTGGGATCACCCTGAAATGGATCTGATGGCAACCCACTCCAGTGCCAAAGCTTGTTACTTCTCCAGTCACCACACAGACTGGGTCCAAGGGCGTCAATACCCTGACCCAGCCTGGGCCAAGTCCAGCACCTGCTGTTCGTGTTTCCTCTGTGGCCTCTGGAGGGGCATGTGATTCAACATATAGGGAGCCACCTGGGCAGGATTGTTCTGGTGGCCCCAGACTAGCCAAGGAGAGTGTGGTTCAGAGATCTGATGCACCACCTCTTCAGTTGCCTTCGTTTTGGGACCTTCTGCGGAAGGGTCCGATGCTCCTGGAGGACCCGGTGCCCTTCTCGCTTATGGCTTGGCTCTTGAAAGGAGACTGCTGCTACATAAAGGCTATTCACCAGTGCTGGTTTCTACTCTGTTTGGAACCCAGAGGAGGCCTACCAAGCTAGCATATGTACTGATCAGGTGCCTCTTTGAGCGATGGCACGGTGCTCAGCGGTTGGCTCCTGAGGCAGCCAAGGTGCGATCGCTGTTGGCCTTTCTACAGGACAGCCTGGAAACAGGCCTCTCTCTTAGCTCCCTGAAAGGTCAGGTAGCAGCTCTGGCCTGTTTCCTAGACCATGGGATGCTGTTCCAAGGGTTGCAGAGTAGAGATGGCATCCATCTGTCCAAGAAAGGTCAACGCGTCTTCAGTAGTAGACTGGCTAATCTACTGAAGAGGGCTTTAAACTAGATTTGTTGGGGATGGGTGAAGAAAGCCCCCAGGTAAGTGAAAACCCCCAGGTAGGTGATACATTAAATAACTTTATGGAAATGGGTAACAGGGGTAACATATGGAAAGCAGTGTATATAAATGCCCGTAGCATGGGAAATAAGATCCCTGATGTTGAAGCTTTGGTGGGAGTGGCTGACTTGGATTTAGTGGCAGTTACAGAAACATGGTTCACAGAAAACCATAATTGGGATGTACGAGTAACTATACCAGGCTATTCTTTATTCAGAAAGGACAGGGTAGGAAGTAGGGGAGGAGGAGTGGCACTATATGTAAAAACTACTATTAAAGCTTTGGAATTACAGAGCGTAAAAGGGAGAGGGGAGGCATTGTGGGTTAAACTAAAAAGAGGGAAAGCGAAATCTGTTAACATTGGTGTGATATACAGGCCTCCCTCACAAGAGGAAGAGGTGGACAGAGTTTAATTGAAGACATGCGCAGCATTGCTAGGAAGGGGAAGTGCTACTGATAGGAGATTTCAATATGCCAGATGTTGATTGGCACATTCCTGCTGCAGTATCATCTAGAAGTAAGGAGATCCTGGATTCTCTACAGGGAGAACTATTCAGGCAATTGGTAACAGACCCCACACGTGAAGGGGCCATACTGGACTTGGTGTTTACCAATGGTGAAAGTGTTTCTGATGTTGTAGTGGGAGATCATTTTGCATCCAGTGATCACCAGATGGTGTGGTTCAGTATTAGGACTAGGGCTGTTAGAATCCATTCAAAGGCGAGGATCTTAGACTTTAGGAAGACTAACTTTGCGAAGATGGGCCAATACCTCAGGGAGTCGTTAGTTGGATGGGAACAGCTGAGGGATGTAGAAAAACAGTGGGAAAAACTGAAAGGGGATATTTTAAGGGCAACCAACCTTTTTGTTAAAATGGTAAATAAAGGTAAAAGGAGACTGCTATGGTTTTCGAAAGAAGTAGCTGAAAAAGTGAAGAAAAAGAGGGAGGCCTTCATGAAATACAAGAGATCACAGAGAGAGGAAGACAGGCATCTGTATTTGGAAAAACTTAGAGAAGCTAGCAAAGTAGTCAAGAAGGCAAAGATTCAAAAGGAGGAGGAAATAGCCAATGCAATAAAATGGGGGGATAAGACATTTTTCAGATATATTAGTGAGAAGAGGAAGGGCAAGAGTGGTATTGTCAGACTCAAGGGTGCAGGGGAGGAATATGTAGAAGCTGATAAGGATAAAGCGTAATTGCTTAACAAATATTTTTGTTCTGTGTTCACAGATGAAGAACCAGGAGCAGGACCTCAGAAAACACCCACAAATAGCAACAGAAGCAAAGGACATTTTGAACAATTTTCAAAAGACTGTGTTCGTGAGAAACTATCTCAACTTAAAGTAGACAAAGCAATGGGACCGGATGGGATACACCCGAGAATACTGAGGGAACTTGGGGACGTTCTAGAATCTCCACTGACTGACCTTTTGAATGCCTCGTTGGAGTTGGGAGTGGTGCCAAAGGACTAGAGAGAGGCTCATGTGGTGCCTTTACACAAAAGCGGAAGTAAGGATGTGGTTGAAAACTACAGGCCGGTTGGTTTAACTTCGGTGGTGAGTAAATTATTGGAAACGCAGCTGAAAGAGAAAATAGTGAGGTTTCTGGAGTCCAGCAGATTACAGGATCCGAGGCAGCATGGATTCACCAGAGGCAGGTCTTGTCAGACAAATCTGATTGATTTCTTTGACTGGGTGACCAGGGAGTTGGACCGAGGCAGAGCCCTAGATGTGGTGTATTTAGATTTCAGTAAAGCCTTTGACACTGTTCCTCACAGGTGACTTATAAACAAATTGAGCACCCTAGGGATGGATCCTAAAGTTACTGCTTGGGTTAGAAATTGGTTGGGTGGGAGGCGACAAAGAGTACAAGTAAATGGAGCTCACTCTGAGGAGAAGGATGTTATCAGTGGTGTGCCCCAGGGATCTGTCCTTGGTCCGATTCTTTTTAACATCTTTGTTAGTGATAAAGCAGAAGGGCTTTCAGGTTAGGTTTGCCTCTTTGCGGATGATACCAAAATCTGCAATAGAGTAGACACCCAGGAAGGGGTAGATAACATGAGGAGGGATCTAGCTAAGCTTGAAGAATGGTCTAGAATTTGGCAGCTGGGATTTAATGTTATTTTCCATGTAACCTAGTTCTTATGTAATCTAGTTTTATGTTCACCTAATGTTTAATGTAATGCAATATTGCACTGTTTTGCTATATTGTTTTAAGTTCCTTGTAAACCGCCCCTGATCTCTGGAAGGGGCGGTATAGAAAAGCACACAAATAAATAAATAAATAAAAATAAATAAAAAATGTAAGGTCATGCATTTGGGCTGTAGCAATCCAAGGGAGCAATATAGTATAGGGGGTGAAGTACTTTTGTCCACTAAAGAAGAGCGGGACCTAGGCGTGGTTGTGTCTGATCTTAAAGTAGCTAAACGGGTAGAAAAGGTGACGGCAAAAACTAGAAGGATGCTTGGGTGCATACAGAGAGGAATGGCTAGCAGAAAAAAGGAGGTGATAATGCCTCTGTATAAGTCTTTGATGTGACCTCATTTGGCGTATAGTGTGCAATTCTGGAGACCGCACCGTCAAAAGGATGTGAACAGGATGGAGTCGGTGCAGAGGGCGGCTACTAAAATGATTAGTGGTCTTCATTATATAGCATATGAGGACAGACTGAAGGATCTTAATATGTACACCTTAGAGGAAAGGCGGGATAGAGGTGATATGATTGAGATGTTTAAATATCTCCGTGGCATAAATGTTCAGGGAGAGAGCCTCTTTCAATTGAAAGCAAGTTCTGCTACGAGGGGACATGATATGAGAATGAAGGGAGATAGATTCAGGAGTGATATGCGGAAATCTTTCTTTACGGAAAGAGTAGTGGATCCATGGAATAGTCTCCCAGTGGAGGTGGTAGAGATGAGGACAGTAACTGAATTGAAAAAAGCTTGGGACAAACACAGAGTATCTCTAAAGGTAAAAAGGGGACTGTTGTAGTTATGGAAGGACAGACTAGATAGGCCTTGTGGTCTTTTTCTGTCGTCATATTTCTATGTTTCCGAGGTCCAGTGGCAGGTAAGTATCTAGCCTTGCACCCGGACATCTCGTGCTTTCTCCAGGGTGTTTGGCATCTGGGTCTTCTCCTCTGGTCTGTGATCCCTTCCTGGAATCTGTGTCTGGTGCTCAGGGCCCTAATGGTGGTGCCATTTGAAGCATTCTACTTTAAAGGATTTGACACTCAAGACTGATTTTTTGGTCACAATTTGCTCTGCAAGGCGGATTTCTAAGCTGCAGGCTCTGTCTTGCCAAGATCCTTATCTGTCTCTTTCAAAAGGAGGCCATTTCTATTTGGCATGTGCCTTCCTTCTTGCCTGAGATGCCTTCTCCCTTTCATGTTTACCAGGTGCTTTGCCCACCCTCCTGAGCAGGTGTTGCAATGGGGGCTACTTTCCCCTGTGAGAGGAATTGCCTCCCAAGGCCCTGGAGGGCTGTCAAGGGTTTCCCAGTGTGATAAATATCGTGGAGACTCTAATGAGGGAGCCGGCATTGGAGGCTGTGGCTGCTGCTCTGGCTCCAGCCACATCGGAGAAAGCACTCTTTACTAAGCACATGCAGGCCCTCAAACGCAGTCTCTCTGTATTCCTAGCTCTACAGACTGCATGAGACCCAAGGCCCTTGGAGAACTCGATGTCCATGGTGACCCCGCAGTCGGTGGTGGTTCCACCAATGGAGGTGCAGCCTTTCCTCAACCCACACCCTCCCTGTCCAGGAAGAGGCATCGTGCAGGCACTCTGATTCGCTCTCAGTGCTCAGGGTTTCTCCTCCGAATCAGAGAGCCATTGTCAGGTGCTTTGAAAGACCCGATTCCCGTCCACCCATCCCGAGCGCTGTTGATGCCGGGAGGAGAACCGTTGATACTTCAACTTCCTCATGGACTCTGATTCCGATGACTGGAAAATCAAAGAACAGTCCCCAGTCTGTGACCACCATAAGGATATTCCATCGGATCCCTCACTGCCCTATGAGTGTGGTAAATCTCTGCCCAAGGACATCTCATTTCATGATATCGGCACCGATGGAGCCCAAGCAGATTCACTCCCCAGCTTTCAAAGAAAGCCTTTGGGAGTTAGACCACGCATGCATGGTCAACTTCACGCCAAGGGTGCCATCATATTTTAGTATGATGACATAGCTCAATCTAGAATAAAAAAGAAAAGCAACTCCATGGGGAGGAGGGAGGGTTGTGAAGACTGATTCCTACTGTCCCTAGAAAACACCTGTTACAGGTGAGTAAATACGCTTTCTCCAATAACAAGCAGGAAGTCAGTCCTCACATATGGGACTCCCAAATTGCAGGCTACCGAAAAAATCTGTAGGAGCCATGAGTGACCCAAAAAAGTGAACCATGTAGGGCAGCAAGGAGCACTGAAAGGCCTGAAGTCCAGAGATACAACCCCAACATTGAATATGTAATCACCTCACCGGTAGCCTGGACACAACAGGCCGGAGGGAAGGAGTTGCATTATTTTCCAAAGAGGTAACGAAGTACTGCCTGTCTGAAGACACTGTCTTGCTGTGAACTTTCCTCCAAGAAGTAATGCGCTGCAAAGGTATGGACCGAAGACCAGGTGGAAGCCCGGCAAATGTCCAGCAGAGGGATCGAGCGCAGGTGGGACACCAAGGCTGCCATGGCGTGCACATTATGCGCGGTAATGTGATGCTCCAGGGAGAGTCCAGCCTGCTCGTATGTGAAGGAGATGAAGTCTGCCACTCAGATGGACAGGGTATGCTTGGAGACCGCAACCTCAAACCTGTTGACATCATAGGAGACAAATATCTGCAACGAGTGGCAATGGGGCTGTGTCCTCTGAAGGTAGAAGGACAGTGCCCACTTGCAAGCCAGGGTGTGTAGCGAGGCCTCCGCTTGGGATGTGTGAGGCCTGGGAAAGAAGGTGGGAAGGACCACCTCCTGCTTCATGTGAAAAGCGGATACCACCTTAGGAAGGAATTTTGGGTGGGTCCAGAAAACAGCTCTGTTTTTGTGGACTTGGTGTAGAGGGCGTAGGCCACCAACAACTGTAGCTCACTAACCCTTCTGGCTGAAGTGAGCACTACCAGGAATACCACTTTCCATAACAAGAACTTGAAATGGCACATAGCCAGAGGTTCAAAAGGGGGAGTCATCAGCTTCCCGAGAATGTTTAGATCCCATGCCACCGGTGGTGGGAGGATTGGGGGCTGCAAGAAGCGGCCCACCAGGGGGTGCACAGAGACGGGCTGGCCATCGATGAGGTGATGTGATGTGCAGCTAGAGCACTGAGATGCACTCCGATAGAATTGGACTTTATACCAGCCTGGAATAGGTGCAGAACATATTGCAGAATGTTCTGCACCAAGCAAAAGAATTGAGATTCCTGTCTGTGTACCAGATGGAGAAGCTACGCCATTTGAAGGCATACGTGCACTGTGTTGAATCCTTGCATGATGCCAGTAGGACTTCCTCCACGTCCTGGGAGAGATGGAGGTGTGCTATGGCTAGCCGCTCAGCACCCATGCCGTCAGGGTGAGGGATGGGAGATTGGGATGAAGAAAGGTCCCGTCCTCCTGCGAGAGCAAGTCTGGGTCCTGGCCCAGTGGTATGGGGCTGCTTGGAACAGCTGCAGAAGCAGAGAAAACCTCTTTTTACATGGAATTTCAATTCATAGAGATTCTACAGCAAATTTTGTTTCCTGCAAAACTTTAATCCTTTGTGACTCAATGCCCTCTCTAACATAGAGTGCAACCACTCCACCAATTTGATCAGCTCTATCATTACGATATAGTTTGTATCCAGGTATCAGTGTCCCACTAGTTGTCCTCCTTCCCCCATGTCTCTGAGATACCAATCATCTCCAGGAACAAGCAGGAATGTAGTCTTCACATATGGGTATCGGCACCGATGGAGCCTGCGCAGAACGCTCCTCAGTGTCGAATAGGAAAGCTTTTGGGAGCATCCCACTGTGCCTGCGCTGCTGCCTTCCCGCCTTTCCAACTCTCCCTCTTCACTTTTTCGTTTTCCACTGAGCTGACAGGCAGCAAACCCTGTCACTGCAGAAAGTTTTCTTTTTTGTGGTAGTGTCTGCCTTCCCGTCGGCACCACCGGTGTCTTTCTTTCTTTCTTAAAAAAAAAAATCTTTTTACCTGAGGGTATGTCCCCTCTTGGTGCTTAGGCGCCATTTTGGGCAATAGGCCCTCTTTATTTTTCTCTAAAATGGAGAAACCAACTAGTGGTTTCAAAAAAATGTTCAAAATGTAGCAGTACCATTTCTGCTACCGACACTCATGATTGGTGTCTTAAATGTTTGGGTGCTGACCATTTGCCATCGGAGTGTCTCCTTTGCAGAAAGATGACTAAGAGGGGCTTGCAGAATAGAGCTGCGAAACTCGGCACCCTCTTTGTCTCAGATGCAATGTCCGTTGCATCGACATCATCTAGGGCTTCATCTTCATACCATGGATCTCAGGTAACCAAACCCAGGTCCTCCAAGACCGGCTGGTCCTCGAAGGGCAGATCTCCTTCTAAACATCAAGATGCTGTTAGCATTGCCCTTGAGGAGAATACACCGGCCAAACAACCCCGGCAGGAGGTCCTTGCCTCCAAAGCATTAATGGGAACCCAGAATGTTCCCGAGGCTTTCACCTCCGGAGAACTCTTGGTGCCATGTTCTGCGGTCGTGGCCTGCTCTGCTGGTACCAATATTCAGACATCGGCGGGCTCTATGGATCAACGTATCCTAGCCATTGAGTGCAGTCTTGCGGCTTTGTTAGCAGCCTCGGTATCGCTAAAGCCGCTGCAATCGGTTCCGCAGCCATCAGTACCGATAATGGTACCAGATGCAGCTGTAGCCACCGGTGCGCCACTCTCCATGCTTCCACCCATGCCAGCCCTTGAATCAGTGTCCAGCATGGAAGGTTCAGTATCGAGGCATTCCAATGCTGACTTCGATCGGTACTGACAACAGGGAGTACGAGAGCACCCGGACCGTTGATACTTTGAGTCCTCCGATTCAGATGATTCCGATGACTCTGCCGGTACTGGAGTAATTCTTCTGGAGGATCCCTCTCCTTCGCCACAACATCGGATGTCTCCCCCAGAAGATATGTCTTTTCAAGACTTTATACGGGATATAGCTCGGGGCTTCTTGATCACCGTGACCCCCTGAGAAGGAACTGAGAGCTGAAGAACTAGAAATTCTTCAGTATCCGGCAGCCCCAAAAGAGGCCGCAACCCTTCCCATACACCAGATTTTGCATGACCTTATGCTTAGGATGTGGAAAACACCTTTAACAGTGTCTCCACATTCTCAGAGACTCGAAATGTACTGGGTACCACAGCGTCCCGGGTTCCAAAAAACACAATTACCACACCATTCTATGGTGGTGGAATCGGCAATGTGCCGAATCAAAAGTGCTAAGACACATTCTTCTAATCCTCTGGGCTGTGAGGTGAGGACTCTCGATGCTTTTGGTCGTTGATGTTTTCAGGCCTCTGTTATCGGCCAGGATAAGTTCATACATATACTCTACATGGGTACGTTCCTTCGAGAGGTTGCAAAATATTTGGAACTCATGGCTTCTCTTCTTCCCAATGACAAGAGGGCCAATTTTCTCATTCTTGTTAAGCATGCCCAAAATGTTTCAAAGTTCATGAACAGGGCAACCTTTGATTGTTTTGAATGCATTAGCAGAACGTCTGCTATTTCCATCGGTGCACGTTGAATTGCTTGGTTACAAGCATCTGATTTGGTACAGTGGGTGCAAGACAAGCTGGGAAATAGTCCTTGCACTGGAGAAAACCTTTTTGGCAAGGATTGGCAGGATAAAGCTTCTCAGATCGAGTCTGAGAACACTACCTTGAATAGATTTTCCAGGACCACTGCCAACCCAGCTAAGAAAAAGGCAGTTAAGAAACCCTTTTTCAGCAAAAAGAAGAAATTCTATCAGTCTTACACCCAAACTGTCCACTGCCCAATCCATGCTCCCCAAAAGGGGCAGCAGCAGCCCAAGCAACAGAGGAAGGCTCAAGCCCCCAGAGCTCAACCAGCTCAGCAGGAACAGCCTCCACAAGGTCTTTGACTCCTTCCTAGGGAACCTAGTCATCCTACCTTTAAAAGGTCCAGAGCCTCTCAACATTCCAGGCAGACTGCTATTTTGCCAAGAGGTGGTAGCAGATAACATCAGAGCAGTGGACTCTCTCCATAGTGAAAGAGGGGTACAAACTCCACTTCCACAGTATGCCCCCTCCCTCTACTCCAAGAGAGTTCAGTTCTTGGCCCCCCCTCACCACTTTCTTGTGTCAAGAGGTCACCTCTCCTTGCTCAGGGTGCAATAGAGGAGGTACCTCTTTCTCAACAGGGCCTGGGCTTTTACTCCCCCTACTTCTTCATACCAAAGAAGACAGGAGGGTACAGGCCAATTCTGGACCTCAGGGAGTTGAACAAGAATCTGTTCCGAGAAAAATTCAAAATGATCTCTCTCAGAACACTTCTCCGTTACATGCAGAGTCAGGATTGGCTATGTTCTCTAGACCTAAAGGACGCATATACACATATCCTTATTCATGCAGAACACAGAAGTTTTCTTTGATTCTTCTTTCAGGGATGACATTACCAGTACAGAGTTCTACCCTTTGGCCTGGCTTCTGCCCCAAGAGTCTTCACAAAATGCATGACAGTAGTAGCAGCATTTCTAAGGACTCTAGGGATATTTGTCTTCTCCTACTTAGACGACTGGCTAATCTGAGCATCAACAGCTCAAGAAGCCAGCTCGGCTCTATCCTGCACAATGCAAATCCTACAATACTTGGGACTGGTCATAAACCTCCCAAAATCCCAGCTCGCCCCATCGCAATCGCTAGAGTTCATAGGGGCTCTCCTAGACACACGACGGTCAAGGGCTTTCCTGCCTCAACTCCATTGTGCTCGGATACTCCAACTGGCCTCTCAAGCAGCTATGAAAACTTTCCTAACTGCTCGAGAAATGCTACAGTTGCTGGGGCATATGGTGTCCACTGTTCATGTGATCCCCTACGCTTGCCTACACATGCGAGCAGTCCAGTGGACCCTAGCCTCTCAGTGAGCACAGGCGTCAGGTCGTCTGGGGGACAAAATCAGAAACTCTGTATGCCTTATCTCGTCCCTTCAGTGGTGGCAATCACTGGAAAACCTTCTCGTAGGGTCACCCTTTCAGCAGCCACTACACCAAGCCACCTTGACGACGGATGTGTCCAAGTAAGGTTGGGGGGCTCATATGGACGATCTCGCCACTCAAGGTCTTTGGACCAAACAAGAGGCTCGTCTTCACATAAATCTACTGGAACTCAGAGCCATTTTCTATGCTCTCTGAGTATTTCAGGACCACCTGAGCTACAAGACAGTTCTTGTCCAGACGGACAATCAGGTAGCCATGTTCTATGTGAACAGGTGGAACAGGCTCTCAGGCATTGTGCAACGAAGATCTACGACTCTGGTCCTTCACAAGAGGCCTTCAGATTCATCTACGTACTAGTGGTTTACCTTCCAGGCACACAAAATCTTCTGGCAGACAAGCTCAGTCGAGTACTGCTGCCACACAAGTGGTCTCTTCATCTGCAGCAAATTGCTTGAATCATTCGGATCTGGGGAACTCCAGATACAGACCTATTTGCAAGTCCTCAGAATGCCAAATGTCCCCGATTCTGTTCCAGAATTCCGGCTCAGAACAGTCAGGCAATGGATGCTTTCCACCTCCACTGGGGTCAAGACATTCTCTATGCCTACCCACCCGTTCCCCTCTTCCCGAAGACTCTGTTCAAGCTTCAGAGAGACAAGGGCCATATGATCCTCATAGTCCCACGTTGGCCACGACAGACGTGGTATCCACTGCTTCTGCGTCTCTCTCAAGCCAGGCCTCTGGACTTGGGATGTGCTCCAGATATCCTATCCCAGGAGGAGGGGACACTTTTGAACACGAATCCTCAGTCCTTACAACTGATGGCGTGGCTGCTGAAAGCTTAGGGCTCCAGTATATCAACCTTTCTCAGCAGGTTAAGGATATCTTTTTAGCCTCTAGGAAACCTTCCACAAGGCGTGCCTATGCCCTTAAGTGCTCTATCTGGTGTTCAAAAATGGAACTTAATCCTTTTTCAGTCCCAATGAAGGAGTTACTGGAGTATCTCCTCCACCTATCATCCTCTGGTCTTAAGACTAATTCAGTAAGGGTCCACCTCTGTGCTACTGCGGCTTTCCACAAGTCCTTGGATGGACAACTTATCTTCTCTCAACCGCTTGTAGCACGGTTTATGAGAGGCCTACTCTTGACTAGACCTCCCATTAAGCCACCTCCTGTGGCATGGGATTTAAATCTTGTCCTTGGACAGCTTATGAAGCTGCCCTTTGAACCCTTAGCCACTACACCTCTTAAGGTTCTTTCTTGGAAGGTAATCTTCCTCATTGCCCTCACTTCTGCCAGTGAGCTACAAGCTTTATTTATTTATTTATTTAACAGTTCTTCTATACCGCTCTATTTTGGATCAGAGCGGTTTACATTTAACATCAACTATACAACACAGGCACTCTGAGTTGTATTTACAATAAACAGGGAGATCAACTTGGAAGTAACTGGGGGAAACTATTCACATTGTATTTACACTGGTAGCTTTAGTGGCTGATCCTCCTTATACAAGGTTCCACCATGATAAAGTAGTTCTTAGGAATCATCCTCACTTTATGCCAAAGGTGGTTTCGCCTTTTCATTTGAACCAGTCGGTCTACCTTCCTGTCTTCTTCCCTAGGCCTCACACCTCGAGTGCAGAAAGGAACCTTCATACTCTGGATTTTAAAAGAGCTTTAGCTTTTTACCTTCAGAGGACTAAGCAACATAGAAAGGCTTCACAGCTTTTTGTTGCCTTTGACTCCAGTCACCTGGGCCTACCAGTTTCCAAGAGAACTCTCTCTAAGTGGATTACAGACTGCATATCCTTTACCTATGAGAGTAAGGGACTTCTCTCGAAGATCATGTCACAGCTCACAATGTAAGAGCAATGGCTGCCTCTATGGCTAACCTTCGCTCTGTGTCGATTGACGACATTTGTAAAGCAGCTACTTGGTCTTCGGTCCACACCTTTGCAGCCCATTACTGCTTGGACAAGGACTCTCGTCGGGATGCCTCATTTGGCCAGGCTGTTCTCCAGCATCTCTTTCACACTTAGAACAACTCCTACCCGCCGTCCCGGGTTTCGATGCCAGAGATCCTTGGGAGGAAGCATGACCCACCTCAGTCTGGATTTCGCAGCTTCTGGGGTCATCTCCCTGGCCATCTCTAAGCTTGGGAGTCCCCATATGTGAAGACTACATTCCTGCTTGTTCCTGGAGATAGCATAGTTACTCACCTGTAACAGGTGATCTCCGGGAACAGCAAGAATTGAGTCTTCACAACCCCCACCCACCTTCCTTAGGAGTTGTATCTCTATCTCTCTCTTTCCTTTTGTCTCAGCTACAAACCCAACTGAAGAGGGAGAGTTGGGAAGGCAGCAGCACATGGGATGCTCCCAAAAGCTTTCCTATTGGACACTGGGGAGCGTTACCGCGTTGGCTCCATCAGTGCCGACGATACCCATATGTGAAGACTCAATTCCTGCTGTTCCTGGAGATCACCTGTTACAGGTGAGTAACTATGCTATATCTAACCTCTCATTTAGTGCTATATATTCTAACTCTCCCATCTTATTTTTTAGACTTCTAGCATTTTTCATGCATTTTAGAGATTGTATTTTATTCATATTAGTCTGGCTATCGGTAGGCAGGGGTAATTTGGAATCTTTAAGCTCTGTCTGCTCCATACTCAAGGGCATTTTGGCTACTTTTGTCTTTATTGGAACCTCTCTGCTGATATGCCCTAACTTCATTCTTTTGGTAGTATCCTTCAAGGATACATTGTTCCGAGCCATGCGCTCTTGGGCAACTGTCGGCTCTCCCCTATTATCTAGTTTAAAAGCGGCTCTATCTCCTTTTTAAAGGTTAATGCCAGCAGCCTGGTTCCATCCTGGTTAAGGTGAAGCCCATCCCTTCGGAAGAGCCCCTCTTTTCCCCAGAATTTTCCCCAGTTCCTAACAAATCCAAAACCCTCATCCTTGCACCATTGTCTAATCCATGCATTGAGACTTAGGAGCTCTGCCTGCCTTTTGGGTCCTGCGCGTGGAACGGGAAGCATTTCGGAGAATGCTACCCTGGAAGTTCTGGATTTCAACTTCCTACTTAAAAGCCTAAATTTAGCCTCCAGAACCTCCCTACCACATTTTCCTGTCATTGGTACCGACATGAACCAAGACAGCAGATTCCTCCCCAGCACTATCTAAGACCTTGTCGAGGTTGTGTGTGAGGTCTGCTACCTTCGCACCAGGCAAGCATGTTACCAGGTGATCCTCATGTCCACCAGCCACCCACATGCCTAATGATCGAATCACCAACTATAACAGCTGTCCTGCTGTCCTAAACCTTTCCTCATGGGCACATGGCCCTGGAGAAACTTCCTCAGTGCAAGAGGGTTTTACATCACCTGGAGGACAGGTCCTAGCTACAGGATCATTTCTTGCCACACTAGGGTGATGCTCTCTTGTCACATGACCTCTCTCCTCCATGGCAACAGGGATACTGCTAGACTGGAGGTGGGACTTCAGGACTATATCCCTGTAGGTCTCGTCTATGTACCTCTCTGTTTATATTAAGTTTTAAAATAAACATAAAGCCCAATAACAGAAGTATCTGGGCGGTTTGCAATAAAAACTATAAAATTAAAAAAGCTGCAAGAAAAGGAAAAGGAACACCATTAAATCTTTAAGAACAGAGTAAAAGAAGGGTATAGAGGGATGACAGTCAGCGAGGAGGGCAGGGAGTGCTCTGATGATAAAGGGGCGGAGGTTACACATCAATGGGGAGGGAGGGGGGTAGGTCATAGGCAAGGCAGAAGAGGTGGGTTTTCATTTTAGCTTTAAATGCAGTAAGGGAGGGTTCTAGATGGAAGGCAAGGGGGAGCGAGTTTTAGAGCCTCTGGCCAAGGAAATAAAAAGCTGAGGAACGCGTGGACTCCAGGTGGGCCTGGGAAGGGGAGGGGAGTGACATGTGGTTGGCATGGATGGAACGAAGAGAACGAAGAGGAGTGTGGAGACGAACCTGATCAGCAAGATAGAGGGGAATACCTGTGTGAATTGATTTGTGGACAAAAATGAGAAGCTTGAATTGGATCTGGAAAGGGATGCGGAGCCAGTGCAGACGTAGGAGGAGGGGAATGAGATGATCAAAGCGTGAGGTGTGGGTTAGAATGCGGGTGGCGGTGTTCTGGATGCATTGGAGGCGAGCAAGCTGAGACTGAGGGAGACCAGCTAATGTGACATTGCAATAATTGAAACAGAATACCACAAGGGAAAGGAATAGAGTGGTCAGGGAGGAAAGGAGAGAAATGGACGAATGGCACGGAGCTTCTTCAAGGTGAAAAAGGAGCACTGGACAACAGAGGAGATGTGATCTTTGAAAGAGAGAGATGAATCAAGAGTGACTCTGAGATACTGAAGAGAAGAAACCACGGGGATAGGTGAGGAGGAAAACAAGGGGGTGAGGGAGGGAGGGGAAGAGTTCCCGAAAGTGAACCAAATAGCAGAGGTTTTGGTGAGGTTAACGTGAAGGAAACTGGAAGAAAGCCAGGATACCACAGAGTAAAGACAGGTATTAAGGGGGGTGATATCAGGAGCAGAGGAATTGGTGTGATATAAAAGAAAGATATCATCCGCATAGTAATATGCTGAAATACCATGTTGTTGGACCAGTAGTGCGAGAGGGGCGAGAAAGACGTTGAAGAGAAGAGGTGCGAGGACAGAACCCTGGGGAACACCACAGGGGAGGGGGGAGGAGGAGGACCCTGAGAGAACTGAGAAAGGACAGAAAAGAGCAAAACTACTGAAGCACCAAACCGGCGAGGCTGGCTTCCCCAAGACGAACCAAAAGGGTGTGGTGATCAACCAAGTCGAAAGCAGCAGATAGATCAAGAGAGACAGCAAGAGAGATAGAACCATGATTGTGAGCAGTGTGCAATTTGTTAAGAAGAGAGAGGAGGACAGATTCCGTGCTGTGACCAGGGCAGAAAGCAGATTGCCATGGGTGGAAGGTGAGTGAGGCTTCAAGGTGAGAAGAGAATTGGGAGAAAACTAATTTCTCTAAGAGCTTGGAAAGGAAGGGGAGGTTAGAAATAGGGTGCCAGTTAGAAAGGGAGGAGGGGTCAAGGGAACTGTTCTTCAGGATGGGATGGACAGAGGCATGCTTCCACGGAGAGGGGAAGATCCAAGTAGATAAGATAGAGTTGAAGATAGAGAGAATGAAAGAGGAGAGAGCTAAGGAGGGTTCCAAAAGCCAATGGGAGGGAAAAGGATCAGCGAAGCAGGTAATTTTCTGGGTAGAGAGAAAAGCTTTGGACAGGACTGGACGGGAAATGGGCTTGAAGGTGGACCAGAGTAGAGGGGGAGAGAGGAGGGGGGCATGAGGGGAAGGTGAGGCGAAGGGAAAGGACTTTAGAGGTGAAGAAGGAGGCTGGGGGGGGGGGGGGGGGAGGAGCGGAGAACAGAATAAAGTTGATGAGAAGAGTTAGCAGAATTGGAGATGAGATTGGAATAGTATGATTGCTTGGCCGAATGAAGAAGAGAACGGTACTGATGGTAACAGTGACGAAAGTTGTTCAGGTTAAGGGGAGAGGGGTGCTTGCGCCAAAGTTGTTCTGCACGGCGGAGGTATCTACGATGAAGGAAAAGACCAGGATGGAACCAAGGGTGGTGGGTGCGGCAGGGATGAGTGGGCTAAGGTTGAAGGGGCACAAGAGTGTTGAGGGCGGCAGAGAGGGTAGAGGTCCAGACATGAACCTGTCTTCCTTATATCTTCCAAGTCTGCTACTCTTG
Organism: Ichthyophis bannanicus; assembly: GCA_033557465.1. NCBI lineage: Eukaryota > Metazoa > Chordata > Amphibia > Gymnophiona > Ichthyophiidae > Ichthyophis > Ichthyophis bannanicus. The sequence goes on from CM066044.1 coordinate 178,583,834, forward strand.
CCTCCAGAGATCGGACTCGTTCCCTGAGAGCAAAGAGCTCCTTGTACCTAGTGCACATGTAAGACCCCTCACCAACTGGGAGAAAATCATACATGTGACATTCAATGCAAAAGACTGTAAAGCCCCCATCTCGCTGCTGGACTGCTGTCTGCATCTTAGTTTTAAGGTTGTGTTTAGATATTTAAGTTCTTTACTAAGGGTTGCTGGGGATACTTATACTAATTAAGCTATATCTAATACGTTTAATGTATTTTGTTCACCTGTAGCTTAATTAATCTCAGGTTCGTATGCTGACGAGAATAAACAGCTGCACCTGAGAGCGAATATGGCACCTCCTTTCCTTTAAGAGGTTCAAGCACCTATAAAGCTATGATTATCCCAGGGATGGGTGGGTGTCGTGGAGGGAGGGAAAGAAGACTTATTAAAAGCTGGATGCTACACAGTACCCTGTCCTATTCTTCTAAGGTAATCTGTGACCAATCTCCAGGGGAAGTCCCACAGCCCTTGCTTGGATAGAGGGAGTCTTGGGGCCTAAATTTAACCAGAAATCTCTCTGCTGTGTTTTAAATTTAAACTGAAAGCTCTCTGCTGCTACTAGGCCCTGACTGATTTAACAAGTACACTGGGTTCACAGATTAATCAGCTTTAATCTAAAGAATACCTTTTTCCCCAAGATTAAGGAAAATTCCCAGAAGTAAATACTTACAATTGCAGATCTCTCTCCAGAAGTAGCAGTCCTTTTTATAGTCAAGACTGAGAATCACAGAACTCTGGTTGAACTATTTATTTATTTAATGCTTTTATATACCACGCTCTTTAAAATCAGTGCGGTTTACAGATGCCTGTGCTTCTGCTGTAAACTGTGACCAATTTCCTGCAAGATTAACACAGTCCTTGCTTGGAGAGAGGGAGTCTTTCAAAATGGCCCTTTGATCTGCTACCTGGCTTTAACACCTATTTAAAAAATTTCACAGATCTCCTGCCCCCTATGTAGAAGGGCTCTTTGTAAGGGTCTCTAGAAATAATTTATTGCTCAAGGAATACCCACCCTGTTTTGCCTTTTATGCTAAGTTATATTCTAATTTGATTTAAATTAAAGCTCTTTGTTGCTACTAGGCCTGACTGAGTATGAAATTTAAATTGGAAGTTCTCTGCTGGGTTCTAAATTTAACCAGAAAGCTCTCTTCTGTGTTTTAAATTTAAACTGAAAGCTCATTGCTGCTACTAGGCCCTGACTGATTTAACAAATACACTGGGTTCACAGATTAATCAGCTTTAATCTAAAGAATTCCTTTTTTTCCCAAGATTTAGAAAAATTCCCAGAAGTAAATACTTAAAATTGCAGATCTCTCACCAGCACTAGCAGTCCCCTTTTGTAGTCCTTCAAGACTCCTCCCATGGACATCAACCAACTTGTCCTGAATCCCTTGCTCCAGATCAGGACTGTAGACATGCCGGATGCCGGGAACTAATGTCCACTGCAGCCACTCTAGCCATGGATTCAAAGCCTGTCGTAGGCCGCCTGAGTCATATATTTGGAACACTCTTTTACCGCAGATACCAGGGTCCAGACTTGGTGTAGAAGTTTATCAACGACCCAGTGGAGAAGCTGGCAAGCTCCTTTGCCAGGTCTCTCAAGTACATGCCCATGTACAGTTGATAGGCCTGGATACATGGCACAATCATTGAACCTTGGCAACACTTTACCATAGGATTCATGGTATGGGGCTTCCCTGTCCAGGGACAGAGAGGAGTGCATCTTCTGGCTCTTGATCCGATGCATGGCCATCTCCACCACCATAACCAGTATCTCCCACATCCTGAAGAGCAGTCTTTCGAGGAAGGGAGGAATGGGCACCATGAGTGCCTCGTTCGGGGGAGTCTTATACTAGAGGATCTCAAGATCCTCCGCATGAGGTTCATCCTCAGCTGGGAAGGCCAAGGCCTTTGCCATGTCCCGCATGAACTCCTGGAAGAAGAGGTCTTTGGTGGGGACCACTGATGCTCCTGGGTTGGGGATGGGTCCAAGGGAACGTCCCAGTGCCGAGTATCTGGTTTCCCACTCAGAATCTGTAACAGACGTTACTGCCAGGACCCGATGGGCATTGGCCTGGTGACTGGTATGGAGAGGTACTGGGAGCCAAGGTTCCTGACAATCTGACCCAGAGGCACTCTGTGGAGAGGTCTGGGCCCTCGTGGGAAAGGTGGACTGATGCCTGGCATTGGAACCAGGTTGGAACCGCTCCAGCACAAGTTAAACCTCTGTGGGCAACGCCCCCACAGTGGAGGGTCCAGTCACCGGTCCCGAGGTACCGGTCATTGGGGCCTGTTGCAATGCCAGGAGGGCAGTGATGCTGTGCTCCAAGGTAGCCATCCTGACCTCGAGGTCAGTAGGATCTGCAGGCACTGGCACAGAGGGTATTGGGCCTGACACTGGCTGTACTGAGGGGGTTTCCTTGAGGAAGATGACCTTGGAGGGCTGGTTCTGATCCTCCAAAGCCTTGGGAGTCTCCTCCCACCGAGGCAGCTTGGAAGGCTGCTCCCGGCCCTCACCCTTGGCTCGGGGGCTCCGATGCCAATGACCATGGGACTTACCCTTGGCACCGTAATTGGTCTTAGAGGCCGACTTCGATGGGGTCCAATCCTTCTGGAGATGGTCTTCTGCAGCTGAACTTGGGCCTGAAGCCCAGCAACCTCGAGGCTTAGAGCAAGCATGGTCCACATATGAGGCCATGGCCCCTGAGGGCGAGCCGAACAAAAGGTCTTAGGTCAAACAGCGATTCCCACTGCCTTTCATGATCCTTCCAGCCCTTACTCGTCATTTGGAGAAAGAGAGGGCAGAAAGAGTCGTCGTGGTCGGCGCCAAGGCACAGCAAGCAACAGTCATGACCACTGTTCCCTCTAAGCTGTGTGCGCGCGCACACACCTCGCCGAGCGAGCGCACACAACTTTTAAAGGAGCGCACAAAAATTATAGTTTTCAAACCTTGGGTTTTTTAAAGCCGCGGCTGCACCACCGATCTACTGCCATGTAATTTTTGTCACTTCCGAATCTCTCCTCTGTCTGCACTGATTCCCCCTGCCCTCACTCCTCTCACATGTGACCACGACTGACAAATCATGGCAGGCTAGAGGGAAATAAAAGGGAGGGGCAGCCAGCAAGCCAGCCTCTTTCTGCTCTTGTGCCTGCCTGCCTGCCACGCACCTCCTTGGAGCCCTCCCTCAGCCAGCCTTCAGTGCCACGTGCTACTTTGTGTTTAATACGGCATCTCTGGTAAGTGTCTTCAACAATATTCGCTTTAAGTTCACAAGTCCTCAGTTTAAACTATGTCATTCATGGTCTTTGAGTACTATTACATGCTATATCGTTTGCGTTTTACATTAAGCGCGCTCACTTTTGAAGTTACATATTTCACCTTTCCTTCATCCTGTTTTGATATGATGATTCTCCCTGGTGGTGCAAATCTCTTTTTATGTTTATCGGGTGCCTTAGGTCTACACTTCTTAATCTTCAGTAGTTCAACGACTGTAATTCCTTCGTCGATTGTGGGTTTTTTAGCACCTTCAAAAGCATACGTTTTTTTGAGATGTCACGCCTAAATTTATGCGTTTTTACCTTGTAGGTATAACATTTTATGTTCTATCCTTTTTTGATTCACATTTGGGTATTTTATGGAGATAACAAAATTTTGTATGAAGGTCCGTGTCTGTGTATCTCCCTGTTCTGCAAGGCAGCATATACTTTTTCGTAGACGCGCTTTTTCTTTTATTCCTCCAGAGATTAATTCAACTTGTCTTTTTGCGCAGACCCTTACAATTATATGCATACAATTTATATTTTTATTAATGCCATCGCGTGACAAATGCCCTTCTATACATCACCTTCCTGATACGATAGAAGTCCTTTGTAATTTGTTACCCGTTTACTCGGAGTTCTATAATATTTATCTTGTGTCACCCCTTCTTATAAAGTTTTAGACCTATGAGTTACTTCCTCACTCTATCACATATTAATTTTTGTGGTTATTTATAGTTTTTAGACTATAATTTAGTTGCATTCAAACTACAATGCCGTGTGTGCTTTAATTTTATCTTGACTCGGACATTTGTGCTCCTGTCCTCCAAGTTTTCACACACATTCATTATAATTGACATATTTATATTCTATTCTTTTTTAAAATATCAAATATCCCTAAGTTGGTCAACAAATAAAATAATAACTTTGGTTTGTCATCTGCTGATTTTTGATCATTGACGTTCATTCTACTTTGTATTTATACAATATATGTCCACTAGATGTCAGCACTTACTCCTCCTTTTTTCTCCATTGTTTGGTTTTAAATATACCATTACAGTTTGTTTTAAGCTTTAGGTGATGTTTTGCTCATATGTTTGCTTTTATTTATTTATATGATTCTTTTAATCTCTTTTTTTACAATGTACATGCCTTTGTGCTTATTTATTGCTTTACCTAATGAACTGATGCTTGATATCTATTTATTTATTTATTGTTTGCTCTCGTGAGATTTTGTTTTTCGTCATTTCATATGCTTTTTATAGCGTATCTTAATCTATCTTATCTAATGAATTGATGCTTGATATAATTTTTTATTGTTTGCTCTTACGAGATTCTCGTAATTGCATAAGTTATGTGATTAGTTTTATGGGCATCTACTGTATTTATATGCAATAGCCTGAAGGCCTCTGTAGATGGCCCCTGCAGATGCCACCACTGCCTCCCTCAGGAGGCACAGCTCCTCTGCTACACTGGCCATGATGGCCATGTGCTCTAGAAGGGGGACTGCTGAGTGGGCCAGGCCAGAGTCTGGCTGAGCCATTTCTGGCCCTTGCTTGGGTCAGGGAACCTGGGTGTCTGCAGTGCCTCCAACTGCAGCCGTATTGACCCCTGAGGGAGATGCAGGGCACTGTGCGGAAGCTGAGCTCAGCTGGGGGTAGTAGACACTGCAGACACCTCCTGCAGACACCTTACGAGATTCTGTTTATTTCAGTTTTACGTCATTCTACAGCTATTCATAGCATATCTTAATGCTCATCATATTTTATATTGTCTTATGTTCTAGAGTAGTATTCTCTCTCAGCCCTGTGCTTGTTTTACATGTTTTTACATATGTATTTATACTTTTATGGATGTAATTCTTTATATAATTTTTATGCTTTTTATATTTCTCATTCATAGTTCCATTATGTTTTTATACTTTTTGAGTGTTTCACTTACAGCATGCCGTTTCAGTGTGTGTTTTGCTCCTCTCTAAATGGTACTATTCATCTGTGTTTTAATGAGAAGGTGAAGAATGTCGCAGGAAAGCACTTAGAAATCCCACTCCTCATTTCTTAAGTTCTTGCCCCCTTTTCTTTTTATTTCAGGTGGTTTCCCCATAGGGCTGGCGAGTACAGGCATAGGAACCCTGTGAAAGAGGGAAAATGTCCTTGACTTGCCCCCACTTTTCTCTTCTTTCAACCAGAGATGATCTTTCTTTTTGCCAAATGTGCTTATCATACTTTTGTACTTATCTTCAGAGATATCTTTTAATGCGAAAAGTATTTATTTTTACTATATATGCCATCCATCACCTTTTTTATTAGTGGTACTTTTTTAGTCCCATTTGTTTTCCCCCCTTTTCTTTTAAACATATAGAGCTCTTACAATACAATGTCAGTTTCTTTTTCTTACTTTCTTTTTCTTCCCCTTCCCCCCCCCCCTTCCTTATCTCCCTTCCCCCTTCCTCCCCCCCCCCCATGTTGTTGATGCTTTTTATCCCTCAGTCGTCAATTTTTAGTGTTCAACTATTTTAATGTCATTTTAATGTTTTGACCTTTTGGTAAGTCACTATGCCATATGTTTTTTTTTTAGTTGCTTTACATAAAATCTTGGTGTATGTTGTTTTTATACATGTACATACCTTATAGCAATGTTCCCTCTAATTTTCTGTAGGCTGTGGGCACTTCTTTTGAATAATAAAGCACCTGCTGTGACCACCACACCACTTTTAAAATGTCAAAACCAATAGCAATGAGAGGTGCAAAACGTAAGAGAACGGCCAGAGCTTTTAAGCCTGAATGGCTTGAAGAAATGATTGAAACGGAGACACCAAAATCTCGGGATAAAACGTGCGTTCAACTGCGTGAAATATTCACTTACGAAGAGGATGACGGAGTAGTCTGTTTATACTGCCGAGATGCAAAAACCATCGGAGAGTTTTCGAATGGCAAAATTTGGGATGATGTGTGGAAACTGGACTTTTTGAAACGACATCTGTCTAGTAAGACTCATGCTGAAAGTGTTAAGAAACTTAGAGCTAAAAATCCAAATTTAAGAGGAGGATTATTTAACTTGTTGCTTGAGAGCACCGCTGAAAAAGAGAAAAGGCAAATTAGTAATGAACGGAAGCGTTCTACACCAGAAGAAATTAAAGTTCTAATTGATAGTGTTTTGCTGGCTGTTCGGATGAATATTTCCATGCTCTCTGTTCAAGATATTAATGAACACATGTCCAAGTACATAACCATACCTGAAAGCTGGAGAAGCAAAAAGAAGTAATTAGATCTTACCTGCTAATTATTGTTCCTGAAGGAACGACAGTCCAGTCCCTTTACTTCAGGGTTGCGTAACCCTTCCAGCAGCTTGGAGGCTGAGCCCAACCTTTTTGGAGGTGGAGCGGTACAAATACCACTGAGACCACCCACCAACCCCAGTAATCGACTGAAAAAGTAGCCTAAGTGAACCTTGTTCCAACTAAAAATCAAACCTAACAAACATGCAAACTTTTTTTTTTTTTTTTTTCATAAGTAAACAGGAAAAAGGAGTAGAGGGGGGAGAGGAGGAGAGGCGCCGAAGGAGGACTGCTCGCCTACTTACTCCTGGCCTCCCTCACCCCGATCTGGTCCCCCGCTCAGTTCGCTGTTCCGCCCTATTCCGACAGGCCTTCAGGTCCGATATAGCCGGGTGGGGTCAGGGACTGGACTGTCGTTCCTTCAGGAACAATAATTAGCAGGTAAGATCTAATTACTTCTTCCTTATCGTCACTCCAGTCCAGTCCCTTTACTTCAGGGAAGTACCCGAGCAGTTCAATTCTGGGTGGGATTCGGCAAACCGGACTGAAGAACCGCTAGGCCAAACCGAGCATCCGCTGAGCTCTGCACGTCCAGCCTGTAGTGCTTGGTGAAGGTATGTAGGGAGGACCAAGTTGCCGCTCTACATATATCCAGCGGGGGGACTAGACTGAATTCTGCCCATGAGGTAGCCTGAGCTCGGGTGGAATGAGCCCGCAGCCCCCCCGGAACCTGCTTGCCTTTCAGGATGTAGGCGGAGGCAATCGCCTCCCTAATCCACCTAGAGATGGAGGCCTTGGCCGCCGCTTCCCCTCTGTGGGGGCCTCCGAACTTGACAAACAGCCGGTCTGACTTCCGGAACGGAGCGGTTCGGGAGAGGTAGCGCTTTAGGGTTCTCTGAACGTCTAATAGCCGCAGCCTGCTATCCTTGCCTGCCAGGCACCCGGTTGGGAAGGCCGGGAGCGTGACAGTCTGGTTTACATGAAAAGGAGAAATAACCTTGGGAAGGAAGGAGGGCACCGTGCGCAGAACGACCTTGTCCTTGAGGAAGGCCAGGAAGGGGGGCTTGGAGGAGAGAGCTTGTAGCTCGGAGACCCGCCTGGCCGAGCAGATTGCAACCAGGAAGACTGTCTTCAGGGTTAAGTCCTTCAAGGAGGCCCTCTTTACCGGTTCAAACGGTTCCCCCATCAGTGCATTTAGTACCAGGTTAAGGTCCCAGGTGGGTACGACCGACCTCCGCTGGGGACGCAGCCGTCGTACTGCTCTTAGGAACCTGGTGACGTCCGTGTGCACCCCTAACGGCTTGCCGTGGATCTTTCCTCTATAGCACGCGATAGCGGCTAGTTGTACTCGAAGTGAGCTGTGCGCTAGACCCTTGTCGAACCCTGCTTGCAAAAATTCCAGGATTTCTGGGACTGAGGCGGTCAGGGGCTTCCTACGGCGCTCCGCGCACCATGCCTCGAAAATGCGCCAGACCCTTACATAGGCGAGACACGTCGAGCGCTTCTTAGCGCTCAACAACGTTGAGATTACTGCCGCCGAATATCCGCGCTTCAGAAGCCGCGCCCTTTCAAGAGCCAGGCCGTAAGCGAGAACCGATCCACGTGAGGCATCCGGACCGGGCCTTGCCTGAGAAGGTCGCTCCTGCAGGGCAGCCGCCATGGGTGGTCGGCTAATAGTCTCACCAGGTCTGCATACCAGGGGCGGCGGGGCCAATCCGGAGCTATGAGGATTATCCGGCCCTGGTGAGATTCCACTCGTTGAAGAACCTTTCCAATCAGAGCCCAGGGAGGGAATACATAGAGGAGGCCCTCTGCCGGCCACTTCTGAGACAGGGCATCCAGACCCTCGGACATCCTCTCCTTTCGTCGACTGAAGAATCGGTCCACCTTGGCCGAAGAGAATCTTGCCATGAGATCCATTAGTGGGAGACCCCACCGAGCCACTATTTGGTCGAAGACTGCCTGCTCCAGTTCCCACTCTCCGTGGTCTATTCTGTGCCTGCTGAGGTAATCGGCCGTGACATTGTCCGAGCCTGCCACGTGCTGGGCCGAAAGCGCTTCGAGGTAGACCTCCGCCCACTGGAGGAGAGTGTCTGCCTCCCTTTTCCAGGGCCGGGCTGCTGGTGCCGCCCTGGTGGTTGATGTACGCCACCGTTGTGATGTTGTCGGAGAGGACGCGGATTGCCCTTCTTCGTACCCGGGGCTCGAGTTTCTTGAGCGCTAGGGTGACGGCCCGTAACTCCAGTCTGTTGATGGGCCACTGAGATTCCATCGGGGACCAGCATCCCTGAACGAACTGGTCCTCGCAGTGTGCCCCCCAGCCTGACAGGCTGGCATCCGTCGTCAAGAGGACCCACTGGGGGGGCTCGAGGGGCATTCCCCGTTCCAGGTTTCTCGGGTGTTGCCACCATCGAAGAGCTCGTTTGGTCCGCGGAGCGCAGGGTAACTGTGTTGTCAGAGGATGAAGTTGCGGAGACCACCGACGCAATAGGGATCGTTGCAATGGGCGCATGTGGGCTCTGGCCCAAGGTACTACCTCTATCGTTGCTGCCATCGTGCCCAGGACCTGAAGGTAATGCCATGCTGAGGGGTTTCGCCTGCTTAGGAACCGAGTGATCAGAAGCCTTAGGTTCCTGGCCCGGGAAGAGGGCAAGAACACTCTGCCCCTGCCGGTGTCGAACCTTGCGCCGAGATACTCGAGATTCTGGGAGGGGGTCAGCCTGCTCTTTGCTCGGTTGATCACCCATCCCAATTCTTCTAGCAAGCGAACTACTGTGTCCGTCGCCGAGCGACTTTCTTTCTCTGACTTTGCCCGGATCAGCCAATCGTCTAGATACGGGTGAACCAAGATCCCCTCCTTCCGGAGGAAGGCCGCTACAACCACCATCACCTTGGTAAATGTTCGTGGAGCTGTCGCTAGGCCGAAGGGAAGGGCCTTGAATTGAAAGTGACCCGCTGGTACCGCAAACCGTAGAAACTGCTGATGGGATTTTCTGACCGGGATATGCAAGTAGGCCTCTGACAAGTCGAGGGCTGTCAGGAACTCCCCATTCCTTACGGCAGCAATGACTGACCGCAGGGTCTCCATTCTGAAGTGCGGGACCCTGAGGCAGCGATTGACCTGTTTTAAGTCCAGAATCGGTCGGAAGGTGCCTTCCTTCTTTGGCACCACGAAGTAAATCGAGTATCGACCTGAGCCGCACTGATCTGGGGGCACTGGGGACACGGCCCCGAGTGCAATTAAGCGCGTGAGGGTAGATTCCACCGCTGTCTTCTTTGCGGGGGTACTGCAGGGGGACAGAACAAAGGCTGGTGTTATTGGCTTCGAAAATTCGAGGGCGTAGCCCTTCCTGATCACCTCTAGTACCCATTGATCCGACGTGACCCGGGACCAGGCGGGAAGGAACTGTCTTAAACGTCCTCCTATGGGCAGCTCTTCCCCCTGGGCCCCCGCGGCTTCATTGTTGTTTTCTGAAAGACGAGGAAGAGGAGAAGGAGGTGGTTGCCCCAAAACCGCGACCTGCTCCCCGAAACCCCCGAAAGCCCTGGCCCCTCGAAGGGAAACGCCCCTGGAAAAGGAGCTGGATCTGGCGGGGCGAGATCTCCGGAAATCCCTGGGCTGAGTACGTGCCGGGGGAAGTGAGCGGTTTTGCTTCTGTCTATCTTCCGGGAGTCTGCCACCCTTTGACTCGCCCAGATCCTTTACCAATTTCTCTAAATCCTCGCCGAACAACTGTTTCCCTTTAAAGGGGAGGCGACTCAGGCGAGCCTTCGAGGAAGTATCCGCTGCCCAATTGCGTAACCATAGATATCGCGTGGCCGCCACTACCGAGGCCATGTTCTTCGCCAGGCTCCTGATGAGGTCATACTGACTATCCGCCAAGTAAGCTGTGCCAGATTCCAACCTGCTTGCGTTGGTCCGTGTCTCATCTGCGGGGCTCTCGTCTGTCTGTAGCTGTTGTGACCACCTTAGACAGGCCCTGGCCACCCAAGCTCCAGAGACCGAGGCTTGCAGGGCGAGGGCGCTTATGTCAAAGGCCTACTTCAAGAGAGTATCCAACTTTCTGTCCTGAGGATCCCTTAAGGCTGCACTGCCCTCCACTGGAATAGTGGTCTTCTTGGTGACCGCTGACACTGCCGCATCTACCCTGGGAGACTTTAGCAGTTCTCTGTCTACCTCTGGGAGGGGATAGAGACGAAGCATGGACCGAACACCCCTTAGACTAGACTCCGGTTGGTCCCATTCTTCTTGGATCATCTGTCGCACCACCCTATGTACAGGAAAGACCTTTTGAGATCTTCTAATGGCTTGGATCAACGGATCCTCCAACGCTTCCTCTTCCGCAGGCGTATCGGAGGTCATGTTGAGGGCCTTCAGGGACTCGTTAATCAAGGCCGGAAGCTCCTCCCGGCGGAATACTCTAATTATCCTAGCCTGGTCTTCTTCCGGAATCTCCCCCTCTTCTAGCTCCTCCTCATCCTCGCCCAAGTCCTTGTCCGATGGCGTCTCTTCCGGGGATCCCTGTGAAAGGGTCTCCTCTTCGCTCATCCGGGGGCGCTTAGGTGGGACATCTGAATCTGGATTGGTCGCCCTCGAGGGCCTGGCTGTCTTGACCTCCGCTGCCGAGGGCGCCGCTCCTGCTGCCCCTGAACTCTGCTTACGTAGGCAATACGCCTTGTGAAGCAAGAGAATGAAATCCGGGGAGAAGAAATCTCCTACCCCATCCTCCCCCGCCGGGAGGGGGGAGGGGGATAGGGAAGGGGTGGGCAAGTCCGATGATGTAGACGGAGGGGCTTGTGACCCCCCCTCCCCTACTGGGAGATCGTCAGACCCCTGGGAGGCCTGGGCCATGGTTAAATTAATGTCCTGCTCCGCAGAGGCCGCCAATGCAGTACAGCTTCTGCAGATACCTGTTTCAGCAGACGTACCCCTGCGTATTCCACAGGAAAGGCAGCGGGATTTGGATGACATGACCCGGGGCTGAGGACTTTCCAGTCCCAGACCTCCAGACCCGGGGTGGGGTACTCTCCTTGAAGATGGAGACTAGCTGTTCCCTGACCAACAGATCTGAGGTTTCTTTTCTCCTCGAGGAACCCCAGGGAAGAAACCGGCTATTAATCTTGAGGTAAAGGAAACCACAGAACAAAGGAAAATGAGCCAAAAGTAAGGAAACCACTGTACTCCTAAATAAATTTAAAAGAAATTTAAATTAAATTTGAATTAAATTTAAAACATAAAATTTGTAAGTTAAGCGCTCTGTTGCTAGTAAAATTAAATGTAGGATTAAAAGCAATTGCAGTCACATCCCTTTTACTTGCGGTTAGCTGCGATGAGGAACTGGGCCGATTCAGCGCTGTGTGCCCGTTGGCTCTACACGTGGTAGGCCTCACCACGTGGAGCCAGAACGGGAAATTGTAAGGCTCTCTCACGGCCGCGGTCCGACTCTGTCCTTGCTCACCGGAGCCGAAAAACCTTTAGTTCCTGTGGGGATCGCTGCCTGCGTTCTCCTCTCGCGGTCCCCGACGGGGCCGAACCTCGCCGCCGCGTCCTTCAGTCTCCGGACGGGTCTGGCGGTAGCGTCAGGCCCGCGGTGCTGCCTCAAGCGCTCAGCCTCCGGGGGGCTTCGGCGCGAGGCAGCAGCGATCAGCGCGGCTCAGCAGCAGAGGAGCAAATCAGCCGTGAAACCTCCTCGATGCTGCGATCCGCGGTTCTCCTCCGACGCCTGAACCGGTAGGGGGGGGGGGAGGAGGGAGAGGAGAGGAGAGAGCAGGAGAGTTAAAGCAACAGAGCCCTTGCAATTAATTAGCTACAAACAGTATAGAAATTAAAATAAATCAATTAAATCAATGAAATCAATTAAATCAATAGTAAATAAATTTAACTAAATTTAAAGAAGGACTCCAGTAAGCCCTAGGCTTACGGAACCCTCCAGCTGCTTGGAGGCTGAGATTACTGGGGTTGGTGGGTGGTCTCAGTGGTATTTGTACCGCTCCACCTCCAAAAAGGTTGGGCTCAGCCTCCAAGCTGCTGGAAGGGTTACGCAACCCTGAAGTAAAGGGACTGGACTGGAGTGACGATAAGGAACTATTCGTTTGAATTTCTTGAAATTATAAACATGAATGTCCAAGATAAGCTCATGGCAGATGTTGCATCAGCAGCGTATCATACATTAACTATTGATGAAAGCACAGACATTTCTGTCAACAAATACTTAATACTGTACTTCAAATATCGGCCTGTAAATTCATGTCTGTATAAAACTTCATTTGGTGGGATGCTACAGTTGGAAGCATGCGATGCTGCATCAATAGTCAGTGCACTCCGGGAATTCTATGGGAAATACAAGCTTGACCTTAACAAAATGGTCATGTTTACTTCGGATGGTGCCTCTGTCATGTCAGGCAGAATAAATGGTGTTGCTGCGCAGCTCAAACAAAATATTTCGCATTTAGTGCAGCAGCATTGTGTTGCCCATCGTGAAGATTTGGGGATCTCTGAATCATGGAAGGAAGTAAAGTTGATGAAAGAAGTTGAAACTTTCATGAGAACTGTTTACACAACCTTTTGTCGATCTTCTACTAAAAGGTCACAATTTAAAGAATTAGCAGATGCTTCTGAATGCGAGTCAATTGCTTTTAGACCTCTGAACGAAGTGCGGTGGTTATCTAGACATTTTGCTCTTCAAGCAATTATTCAAAATTATGATCCATTATTAAAATACTTTGAAGAAGATAAGGATAATGATCCCATTGCAAAGTACTGTTATAAAAAGCTAAACAGCCATCAATTCCATATAACATTGCAAATTTTGAATGATGTTTTATCTGAACTAGCTTCATTAACAATGGCATTTCAGAAACGTGGGCTAACACCACTGGAAGCATATCATCTTGCACAGGGTAAGCTGAACAAAATCCGAATGCAATACTTGGGTGACACAGTAAAATGGACTGATAATGTTAAAAATCTTCTCGACAAGATACCTGGAGACGCTTCAGTGGATACTGGTTCCACACTTACTTTCATTAATATGCTGTGTCTGCATTTAGGGGAAAGATTTCCTGAAAATGAAATTGAGGAATGGTCTGCTTTTGATTTGACAGCAATAACACAGTGTGATTATGAATTTGGAATTGAAAACGTCCGATCACTCTGTTTAAAGTACAAACAATTTCTTATGGAGGAACATATTATTGTTCAGCAGTACAATGACTTCAAGTTTTTAGTCGCAGAAAAAATCAAAAGCAAACTGATAAACAGTTTTACGGATATGGTGACTTTGGCGTTTCAGAATGCTCAGTTTGCAGATTTAGCGAAACTGATCGATATTGGTGGAACATTTTTGGCTTCTAGTGCAGATTGTGAGCGTGGTTTCAGCTTGATGAACAGTTTAAAAACCAAAATAAGGAATCGCTTACATTTAGAACATTTGGAAATGCTGATGCGTGTTAAGAGTCATCTTCAAGATGGCGGATCAGTAGACCTTGATAAAATTTATTCAGACTGGGTACATTTGAAAAATCGAAGAGAGAAATTTTGAGAACATAATAAGTGACGGCAGATAAAGACCAGCATGGTCCATCTAGTCTGCCCAGCAAGAGTAGGTGCACCTGTTGCTCTGTGCAGGCCACCTCTCCCCATGTCTTTGTTTAGGGGTGAACCCACCACTCCATGGAGGACACCGAACTCTTCTTCCATACATAAATTATTTACATGGAATAACAATGGCTTTCAATAAAAATTAACTGAAATAATACCACACTTGTGATTGTAATTACTAGAAATTTTCCGCTTCATTTAGTAATTGTCTATTTTCATTTAATTTGATTAACATCAATGTGGTGTACATACTGTATTCTAATGTGTAGTCAAATTTTAAAGTATATAACTCCAAGTGTCGTTATGTAGCGCACAAAAAATTTAACCTTCCTTCAAAAGCCGCACAGCTGAAATTTTATGCGCACACAGCCTACAGAAAATTAGAGGGAACATTGGTCATGACCGTCCATGCAAAACATGGTACGGTTACAAAAATTGCACTGCTTAAAGCCACTGACCAAACACATAGTGGGAAAGATGGCTTCTGTGTCTTGATCAGGAGGGTGTGAGAAAAACCTGCGCACCAAAGAGAAGGAAAAAAGAAAAGAGGGAACCCAAAAAAACCTGACGCTAAGGCAATGGATCTGGGAACCAGAGGATTGTGAAAAAAATCTAACTTTTTCCGAGGGTACAGACTGCATGTCTGATGGGCTCCGCGGAAAAAAGAAGACCGAGATAAGATGGCACCTTTGGGCAGGAAGGTGACCACGTATGCATGGTAGAACTCCCAAAGGCTTTCTATGAAAGCTGGGGAGTGGATACCATGTGGGCTCTGTCGGTGCAGACATCTGTATGTGAGGAGTGGGTTTAAAAAAGGTTTGGACAAGTTCCTGGAGGAAAGGTCCATAAACCATTATTAAAGGGGACCCGGGATATCCATTGCTTGCCCCAATTGTGGAACCTGTGTCTTTTGGGGAAACTGCTAGTGACTTGTGACCTAGATTAGCCACTGTTGGAAACAGGATACTGGGCTTTATGGACTTTGGTCTGACCCAGTATGGCATATCTTATGATTTCCTGCTTGTTCCTGGAGAAAACAGGGTTGTATGGGAAGTCTTCTATTTGTGTCCTCTGCATCATTTATTTTTTAGCACATGGACTGTTAATTCATTGTGTAATGAATGAATAATGGCAAAAGTTATGCATAATGGAAAAGAGTTGCTGAGATCAAAATCTATTTAACTATTTTACAACTGAAGACAGCAAAAGTAGTATCATAGTATATGATGGTAGATAAAGACTAGCATGGTGGTAAGAGTAGGTGCACCTGCCACTCCATGCAGGTCACCCCTCCCCTTGCCTTTGGTTTAGAGGTGTACCCACTGCTCTGTGCAAGTCACTTCTATTTGTTGAGATATAAGAGATAGTTAAGTTTATTTTGATTTTATCCTGTTGCTATAAAGGGATCCACTGTGTCTGTCCCATGCCATTTTGAATTCCGTCACTGTATTTGCCTTCACCACTTTCATCAGGAGGACATTCCAAGCATCTGTCACCCTTTCAGTGAAAAAGTATTTCCTGACTTGCCTTTCAGTTTACCCCCTTGCAGCTTCATGTTATACCCTCTAGCTTTACAATGTCCCCATCTTTGAAAAAGGTTTGTTTGAAATGGGTTAACGTAGATCGGTTGTTTATGCCATCAAAAAGTAGAAAGACCATAGAAGTATGTGCTGGCAGGGAGGCTTTCCAAGATGGCGGCACTAGTCTTGGTCGAGTGAGCATGCTTTTCTTTTATGGGAAAGAAACGTAAGGGCAAATCCGGGTGGTTGCCTTCACAGCTCTCAGCTGCCTCGACGCCGGTTCTAGCTGTTTTGGGTTCTTTGGACACTTACCTGGTGCGTGCTCCACGGAATTCAGATGTTGCTGGAGGAGAGAGCCGATTAGCAGCTTCACCGGAGTTGGAATACTCGGCGGCTGCTTCGGCGTCATCTTGCTCCCCGGCTTTGAGCCCAGCGCCGAAAGTTCCTTGTGGTTCTCCACTACCAGAGGGTTTCCTGGAGATCTCCCCTCCCGCGTTGACTGGAACGGTTTGTATCTCGCGAGGACCAGGAAAGGAGGTGCCGGAGGAGCTACAGTGTGGAGCCGGTAGTGAGCTCCACCCCATTTCATCTACGGTGCTGTCTGGAGGTGAGCGTGCAGAGAAGGATTTTTCCTCTGCACGATGAGGAGAATTGCCGACATCTATGGAGGCTGCAGTTTCAACGGCCGAATCTGAGGTGGTTTTTTCTTTGCAACGCCCTATGACTTTTACACTAGAGACTATATGGAACGCTATTCTCTCGTTGGGTGAAGCTTTATTTCCTCGAATTTCATCTTTAACCACTAAAGTGAAAGTAATGACGGGGACAGTAACTGAATTGGAAAAAAAGTCTCTGATATGTCTGTGGCTGTGGAAGGTGTACGAAATAGAGTATCTATCTTGGAAGATCAATCTGATCTATTTAGAAAGAACTTTTTGTCGGTGCAAGTTAAAATAGAACACCTGGATAACCTTTCTCGTGCCAATAATTTGAGAGTTATTAATTTTCCTAGGATACCCTCTGTTACTGCTAGGGATATGTTTAAAGAGTATTTAGTGGAGGTACTAGGGGTTTCCCCTGATTTAATGCCACCCTTGGTTAAAATTTACTACCTGCCTAAGGCAAAGCGTGTTTCCGCTGTTGGGGCACTGGGGGGTGGCTTGGAACAAGGAGAAGCATTGAATGTTACTGACCTGTTGGAAAATTCTGGGCTTGACTCGCAGGAGTCCTCTACCTTGCTTATAACATTTGCTTTATTGTCCGATAAAGATTGGATGTTAAAACTTTTCTTTCAGAAAAGGAAGCTTCCTTCTCGTGGCTTAGCTGTACGTATGTTTCCTGATTTGGCACGAGACACCCAGAAACGGCGTAAAGAGTTTTTACTGCTCCGTTCTGGGGTCTTACAGCTGGGTGGGCTCTTTTTTCTCAAACACCCTTGTAAGTGCTTGGTGAAATATCAAGCGGTTTCTTATGTATTTTTTGAGCCCTCTCAGTTGTTAGCCTTTATTAATGCCAGGCGATTAGAGTCCTCTATTGATTCCTCTTAAAGGGCTCATGTTTAATTTGATCTGAATTTGACTTATGCCTTGTTGCTTGTATATTTGGATTTATATTTACGTGAAAAGGTCTCCCTCTATTTGTGGACTAGGGTGGTATGACACTTTTTTCTTTTTCTTCTTGTTTTTTCTCGTTTATGTATCGTGTTAAACGTGTACTTTTCTGAGTGTCATCCTGTTTCTGCAAGAAGGGTGTGTTATTACATACTTTCTTGACTATATTGTAAAATTGCATAAATATAAAATAAAAAAAAAAGTAGAAAGACTAGAGGACACACAATGAAACTACAATGTAACCCATTTAAGACTAATAAGAGAAAATATTTTTTCACTCAATGCATAATCAAACTCTGGAATTTGTTACCGGAGGATGTAGTAAAAGCTGTTAAAGCTGGATTTTAAAAAGGTTTAGACTAGTTCCTGGAGGAAAGGTCCATAAACCATTATTAAAAAATACCTGGGAAATCCACTGCTTACCACAGGACGAGCACTGTGGAACCTGTGGCCTTTGGGAACCTGCCAGGTACTTGTGACCTGGATTGGCCACTGTTGGAAACAGGATACTGGGATTGATGGATCTTGGTCTGACCCAGTATGGCATTTCTTATGTTCATTAATGCCCTTCAAATATTTAAAGGTCTGTATCATATCTCCCCTGTCCCTCTCCTCGCCTCTAGCATATACATTTATTTTTTTATTTTATTTAACAACTCTTATATACCACACTATTTGTTATCAGTGCGGTTTACATACAACAAGGGTGCAGTCAGAAGCCTGTTCTGTGCTTACATTGTAACAGGAGTTTAAAACCTGGATCTTACATTGTAACAGGAGTTTAAACTTGGAGCAACAGGGAAATTATAAACATATGTACAAAATACAATTAGATTTGGCTTGTATATACACGGAGGGCTAAGGCAAGCTCAAAATACTTGTTACAGGGAAGGGTTTGTAGACATTGGTGAGTGGGTGAGCAGAGGTGGGGTGGGTGCTTGAGCAAAGTGAAGTAGGAAGATGTGGTGTTTGATATTTAGGTCTTCATTTTTTTTAGGTTTGATATTTAGGTCTTCAAGTCTCTTATCATATATCTTCTGGTGCAGGTTCCAAATCATTTTGGTTGCCTTCCTCTGAACAGTTTCCAGTCTTTTTATATCTTTTGTGAGACATGGTCTCCAAAATGGAACACAATATTCCAAGTGAGGCCTTACCAGCAATTTGTACAGTGGCATTAGTACTTCCTCCTTTCTACTGGTAATTCCTCTCTGTTTGCAATCCAGCATCCTTCTGGCTTTGGCCACTGCCTTGTAACACTGTTTCGCCACCTTGAGATCCTCAGAAACAGTCACTCTGAGGTCCTTATCCTGGTTTGTGCACACCAACCTCTTGCCCCCTATCGCATACATTTCCCTTTGATTTTTGTATCCCAAGTGCATGACACTGCACTTCTTCACATTAAATCTTAACTGCCAAGAATTAGACCATTCTTCCAGCTTTTGTAGACCTTTCCTCATGTTATCCACTCCCTCAGGAGAGTCCACTCTGTGGCAAATTTTTGTCTCATCTGCAAAAAACCAGACTTTTCCATTCAGTCCTTCAGCAATATCGATCACAAATACATTGAACAGTATCTGTCCCAGGACCGATCCCTGGAGCACACCGCTAATCACCTTCCCTTCATCCGAGTGAGTTCCTTTTACCATCACCTTCTGTCATCTGTCAATCAACCAAGTGCTGATCCAGTTCACCACCTTGGGACTCATCTCCAGGCTGTGAGTTTTACTTTCCTTTCATTTTTATGGTGTTCTTTTCTATGATTTGCAGTGTGGACCTTTTATTGTACACCGCTCTATGCTTCGGCAGTAGCGGTTTATCAAATGTTTTAATAAAGATAAAGGCTTTGCTGAAATCTAGATCACATCCATCGCATGCCCTTGATCTGGTTCTCTGGTCACCCAGTCAAAAAACTCAGATTTGTTTGGCATGATCGTCCTTTGGTAAAACCATGTTGCCTCGGATCATGCAATCTATTGGGTTCAAGAAAGTCCACTATTCTCTCTTTCAGGAGCGCCTCCATTACTTTTCGTAACACCGAGGTAAAGCTTACTGGCCTGTATTTGTCAATTCTTCCCTATTACCACTTTTGTGAAGAGGTACCACATCAGCCCTTCTCCAGTACTGTGGAACTTCTGTTGTCTCCAAAGATCTATTAAAAACATCATTTAAAGGCCCTGCAAGAAGAACCTCTCTGAGCTCTTTCTGTATCCTTGGATGTATCCCATCTAGTCCAATGGCCTTGTCCATTTTCAGTTTTACAAACTGTTTAGACACATCATCTTCTGTAAATAGTGTAGTATCTACTCCATCCCCATTTGTATATTTGTCAATCACAGGTGGTCCTTCTCCAGGATTTTTTTTAGTAAAAGCAGAACATAAGTATTTGTTTAGCATTTACGCTTTTTCAATGTCACTTTCCATGAATCCATCCTCAGCACTTTTGAGTCTTGCAGTTCCACCTCTGATCTTCCTCTTCTCCCGAATATACCTGAAAAATGTTTTGTCTTCACACTTCAGATCTTTAGCCATCTTTTGTTTTGCCTTTGCTATCCTTATTTCTCTTTTAGCTTTATCCTGTATTCTTTTCTGTGTCCCTTTGTTTGTGCATGTCTGAATTTTGTGAAAGCTGTATTTTTTGCCTTTATTTGTTCAGCCATTTCTTTGGAGAACCATATAGGTTTCCTTTTCCTCTTGTTTTTATTTACTTTCCTTACATATGTATCTGTTGCCCCTTTTATTGCCTCCTTTAGTTTAGCCCACTGCAATTCCACTTCCCTTACACCTCCTCCCCCCTGCCAACTCCACCATCAGGCACTTGGTCATTTTACTGAAGTCTGTTTCTGAAATCTAGGACTTATTGCCTTGGCTTTCATCTCAAACCACACCGTGTGATGATTGCTGCTGCTCATTTGGACACCCACCCCAACATTCAGCATGCTATCTCCAGTGAGATATTAAATCAGCATCAAATTTTCCCTGGTCGATTCCATCACCATTTGTCTACGTAATGCTTCTTGGAAGGCATCCACAATTTTTTTTACCACACCAGTATGGATGATAGTGCCATTTTCTCTTTCCAACACAAATCCACAGCACTTTTTCTTTTCCCCACGTCCCCTGTATTTTGACAACTTAGGCAAGACCATAAAAACAGCTTGATTTAATATCCCACCCAAATGACCCCTCCCCTGGATCAATTAGGATCCTATAAAATCCTGCCCTCCATCCATCTGGGAAACACTTGTCGCTGTATCCAATCTCCACTTCTTCCCCTGCATATAAGCGAGCATAATAATCCAAGAAAACCTTAAATCTTTGGATTAGAAGTTTGATACTCACTCCATCCGTCCACCACAAAGGAACAAATCTAGTCCCTTCTGATGTATGAAGAAGTCATGCCAGACACTGACCAGCCTTGTTCCCATAGCAAAACAGCCAGTGTTGTTGGGCTAGGAGGGTGTTCATAGTTTGCCTATACAATAAAGCATGGGGTTTCATTTGGACTTGAAATACCTGCTCATGCAGTGCTTGAGAATAGCATGCTGCCAATTGCTTGTGCAACTCTCCCAGCTGAGCACCAAGTAAGAGCAAAGCTGCATTCTGTCTCTTCCATTTCCGCACCACATACGACATAATGACACCTCGCAAGCCTACCTTTATGGCTTACCAAAATAAGCTAGGGTCATTCTGATGGCTTCATTATGCCTAACACAATCATGCCATTGTTGTAGCAAATATTCGGCAAACTCTGAATCCTAATCCAAATAAATGCGCAAGTGCCACAGTCCTTTACCCAACCCTGCTCACTCCAAGTAGAAGTGCATAACCACCGGGGTATGGTCTGAAACTGAAAGTTTTCCAAATCTCCACTGCCTCAGTCCATAGAGGTAAGAAGACAGAAACCAAGATGTAATCCAAAAAACAATGACAGTTATGCGCCCATGAGATACACGTAAACGCATTATCTCCCAGATGCAAAACCCACCATGTGTTCAGTAGCCCCCCTTCCCCCAAGTGACAAAACTCTGCAAAACCTTTACTGGCCACTCTATGCCCTGTACCTTTAGTCATGCAATCACAAAAAAGGATCTGCAACAAAATTGCCCAAAACTCTCCCCCCCCCCCCGAATCACCCATGCTCAACATAAGGACGTCAGGTGTAAGTATGTCTACTCCTGCCTTACAGGCTTTAGGAGAAAACTCCACATGGCAAGGTTCACACCCCATACTTAACTTCTAATGTTCCTTAGCGTCCAAATGAATTTCCTAAAGAAGTGCTACATGTGCCCCTTGCCTTTGTAAAAGCGAGAGGATTTTCGTTATTTTCACAGGTGAGCCAATCCCAGTCATGTTCCATGACAATTACTTTTCCAGTTATTCTGACATCTGAATCATAAATAATACTAACAGATAGTCCAACCCTAAGATCACCGCTATCTCCACTACAGGATGCCACCAAAAAAGAAAAACTTGCAGTCACACCCCCTACCATACTCTCACACACACTCCCTACTAGCATACCCACTTCCAGCCCCCCTGATCCACCTAACCAAAAATCCCCCTGGCAGTACCGAATAAACCATCATCCCAAATTCACAAACTAAGACATCACTCTCTACCGCTCCTAAAGCAGCATCCTGCCCTGCATTCCCCCATCCAACTATTTAATTCCCATCCCAGCCTGCACCCAAACATGAAATTCTCCCTCCCACCTAAACACAGTTTTCAAGCCCCAACAGTTCTGTAACCACTTTAGAATCATCAAACAATCCCCTTTTGGGAAAGAAGTTGGAGTGGTTATGAGGCAGGTAGGTATTTGGTTATACCTTCTGTCAAATGTATGAGGCACTCCACCCTTTGGGGTAAGGCATTCTTTACTGTGGTTCCAAAGTTATGTAATTTATTGCTGGAGTTGAGGACAGAAAAAG
Source organism: Ichthyophis bannanicus (assembly GCA_033557465.1). Classification (NCBI taxonomy): domain Eukaryota; kingdom Metazoa; phylum Chordata; class Amphibia; order Gymnophiona; family Ichthyophiidae; genus Ichthyophis; species Ichthyophis bannanicus. Next base: position 178,606,063 of record CM066044.1, read on the forward strand.
ATTTACTGTCGTTTTGGGAGAAAATGAAGACTTATTTGTTTACTAGCTGTCAATTTTGAGGGGCTCTATTGAAGAGGTCTATTGATGAGGTCGAGGGCTGAATAAGTTCTATCTATCATTTTGGAAAATTGATTAAGAGTACTGTTGTGCCCTGGTTGGCAGAAGGTTTGCTAGTTTTTTTTTTTTATGTTTAAAGTATATTTGATATGTATCATGCTTTATGTCTTGTAAACCGCTGTGAATGTTTATGCATTAATTTATTTATAAAACATTTATATACCACCTACCTGAATAAATATGCTGATCAATTCAAAATCACAGAAGCTGAGAAGCAAACACAGCAGATGAACATAAAAGCAATATAATAAGGAAAATTGCTAACCCGGTCAAGACTCTGTTTGCATGTGCCCATCAGAGTGGCGCTTCAGTCTTTTACCATCCACTGAAACTCTGGTGCTATTTAGGTTGCTGCAGGATGGGTGAAGTCACTTTCTGAGGCTGCAGCCCATGCCTTATGCCCACCTCTCCAAGCGCCTTCTAAGCCTCATCCAGAGTTTTGCAGTGATAAGTCACCCTGTTAGTAAAGGCCAAACCAGTGCATGCAACCGATAATACCACACCTCACCCTGCTGTGTAACGGAGGTAATTTCATGGAACTCATGGCATTTTTGCAAAGTGTAAACATGTAGTCACTATAAAGCTGAAATTAGGACTTACCTGCTAACTGACTTTCCTCACATTCCTCCAGTCCTGCACTTGTGGGTTGTCATCCCCTCACAGCAGCTTGGAGACTGAGCATGTCATGTTTCATGACATGCGCATGGATAACTAGATGGCACCTTACACCAGCCTTTTGTATCCTATTGACAAAGCAGACTCACAGAAGCAACAAGTAAGAAATATATACTGATCAAAAAATCAATCTGAAAATACTTATCTCCGACTGCAAAATTAACTCCCCCCTTAGTCAGAAAGACTAATCTGCTATCAGATTAGTACTACCAGTTTACCTTAAAACAGTGTGCACTGTCCTCTCTAGGCGCTCTGCTCCCCCTCGAGGAAACCTCATCTTTCCCCCCCCGGGATGCACATGCACCAATGGTTTCTATCCCAAGCCTCAGGAAATAAGATGGACTTCTTCAGGCCCAGGAACAGCAATTTACTGAGAAAGAGGGAGGGCTCAGGACGGGACTGGACTGGAGGAACTCAAGGAAAGTCAATTAGCAGGTAAGTCCTAATTTCACCTTCCTTATCATCCTTCCAGTCCAGTCCCACACTTGTGGGATGTACCATAGCAGTATTAACCTTGGGAGGGACTCGCGAGCCTGGCCTGAAGCACTGCCGAACCAAACTGCGAGTCTCCCACAGCCTACACATCCAGGTGATAAGGCGATAATGTTTCACAAAAGTATGCAAGGACGACGTAGTTGCTGCCCTGCAGATCTCTACCGGTGGTACCAAACAGGACTCTGTCCATGACGTCGCCTGAGCCTGGATGGAGTGAGCCCTCAGGCAATACTCTGCACCACAAGAGATAAACAGACAACATGGCCCCTTTCACCCAACATGAAACGGAGGTCTTAGAAGCCACCTCTCCTTTGCGAGGACCTACAAACACCACAAAGCGACGGTCCGACTTGCAAAAAGGCTCTGTTCTTTTCAAATAATGCTTTGTTATGTGGCACACATCCAGAAGCTGCAGGAGAGGGTCCCCTTCCACTCCGGAGAATACCAGAAGTGTCATGGACTAATTGAGATGAAACACAGACACCACCTTGGGCAGAAAGGAGGGCACCGGCCACAATACCACCTTTTCCCTAGATAGGGAAAAAGGGGACAACAAGACAGAGCCTGTAGCTCCGAAATCCTCTTCGCTGAACAAATCGCCTCCAAAAACACAGTCTTCAACGTTAGGTCCTTCAAAGTGCTTGAACGGTGCCTCTGTCAATACTGATAGTCCCTCCTTGGCAGATTGATCTGCTTCACTGCCTTCAGGAAACAGACAACATCTGGGTTCGTCATGAGGGACAGCCCTTGGACCTTACCTCAATAACAGGTTATTGCTGCGACTTGCACACAAAGGGAACTATATGCTTTATCCAATCCTGCCTGCAAGAAGGTGAGAGTATCCGGCACCAAGGCTGAGAGAGAATGACACGCATGCTGCTTGCACCAGGCCTCGAAGACTCTCCAAATCTGCACATAGGCAAGTGAGGTGGAGCGCTTATGTGCCCTTAACAATGTAGATATTACCAGTGCCGAATAGCCCCTTCTCCCCAACCGAGCCTTCTCAAGAGCCAGGCTGTAAGCGAGAATTGATTCACCTAAGGCATCAGAATTGGACCCTGTATCAGTAGGTCTCTGTGACGTGGCAGATGCCACGGATGGTCTACTGCCAGCCAGATCAGATTGTCACCAAAAGGAACTAGTAAAATGACTATGTTTAGGCACTTGGGTCTCAGTATAAAGCTTTGCAGTTAAATGTAAGGTCTAAATATAAACACCTTTACTAAACTGCTGTTCACATCAACGACCCAACACTACGTGCCCTTAATAGCAATTTTCAAGATTTTTTTCTAAGGGCACGTAGTGTTGGGTCGTTGATGTGAACAGCAGTTTAGTAAAGGTGTTTATATTTAGACCTTACATTTAACTGCGAAGCTTTATACTGAGACCCAAGTGCCTAAACATAGTAATTTTACTAGTTCCTTTTGGTGAAAGTTCAAGCATTAGATTTGATTAGTTCATGAGTGATTTGCTTGGAGAACGTTGACCATATTCAATAGCCAGATCAGATTGGCATACCTTGGACGATGCTGCCAATATGGCACAAGCAGGATGACAAGACCCTGGTGTGCCTCGATCCTTTGTACCACACGCCTCATCAGCTCCCACAGAGGTAACACATACAGGAGGCCCTCTGCTGGCCACCTCTGCACCAGCGCATTGAGCCCCTCCAACATGTGCTCCTGCTGGCAGCTGAAAAATTGAATCACCTTTGCGGATTCAAAGGTCGCCATTAAGTCCATGACTGGCTGACCCCAACGCCTTAGCAGCTGTGCAAAGATTGCGTGTTGAGTGTCCACTCTCCGGGATCCAGACAGAGCCGACTGAGGTATTGGCTGCCAGATTCTCCTTTCTGGTGACGTGAGCCATTGAGAGAGCCAGAAGGTTGTCCTCTGCCCATTCCAGCAATGGTCCAACCTCCTCTTCCAATTGTGCGCTGTTTGTTCCCCCTTGCTGATTGATGTAAGCCACCGTGGTGGCGTCGTCTGAGAAGACTCTCACTGCCGTGCCTCACAGAAAAGGCTGAAACTCCATCAGTGCAAGGTAGATTGCTCTCAATTCCAACTGACTGATGGCCTAAGCACTCTCCGGTGGAGACCAGCACCCATGGGTTATCTGTGCCTCCCATTGGGATCCAAAGCGACATCTCCAGAAGCATCCTTGGCAGTAGCTTGTCTGGCTGCAGCCACCAATGGAGGGCCATCTGTACCAGTCTCGGACAAGGCAAAGGCTGTGACAGCTGGTGGTTCTGCGCTAACCACCTGCACTGGTCTCATGTGGGCTCTGGCCCAAGGCACCATCTTGATGGATGTAGCCATGATGCCCAACAGATATAGATAATGCCATGCCATTGGGGCTATCATGTGGCGAAACCAGCGCAACAGTCCTTGCAGTGTGTGCATCCATTCCACTGGCAGGGACACTAGCCCCTTGTTCATCTGAAAGCGAGCACCCAGGTACACCAAATCCTGCTACGGCTGGAGACGAGTTTTGTCAAAATTGACTACCCAGCCAAGACTCTGCAGCCGAGCAATGACCCTTGCTGTGACTTTTACTCTTTCTTTGACTTATTCAAGCAAAATCCATGAATCGTCCAGATAGGGGTGAACCAGTATCCCTTCCTGAAGAAGCCCCACTGCCACCACCACCATGGCCACTGCTCCATGCACTTTTACCAATCCGAATGGCAAGGCCCGAAACTGGAAGTGACCCATGGGTATGGCAAAACACAGGTACTGCTGATGGTCCAGCTGAATGGGAATGTGCAAATAGGCCTCCGTCAGATTGAGCAAGGTTAAGAATTCGCCTTCTCTGAACGCCACTATGATGGACCGTAGTGTTTCCATGTGAAACCTGGGCACCTGTAAGAGCAACTGACGTGCTTGAGGTCCAGGATGGGCTGGAATGACCCCTTCTTCTTGGGCACCATAAAATAGATGAAGTATCGACCACATCCGCATTTATCTTTGGGAACTTTCACCACTGCTTGCAAGTTGCATAGATGCTGCAAAGTGGACCTCACGGCCTCTAACTTCCAAGACACCTTGCATGGACAGCAAAGGCATCTACTAGAGGCGGGTGAATTCCAACATGTAACCACCTCTGATAATTTGCAATACCCACTGGTCGGACATAAGCTGGGTCCTGGTGGCATAGAAGTCCCATAGCTGACCCCCCACAGGCACTAACTCCGCCTGGGCCTGCATGGTCTCATTGCACTTTCTTAGCGTCTTGAGGAAGGTGGGTATAGAATCCCATACCCACTCCTTGAAACCCCTGAAACACAGGCCTCCTTGAAGGAATCGCCCCCTCTGATAGGGAGCAAACCAGACCGATCAAAAGTGCCGGAAGTCCTGTGCCTGACTCCTTGCCAGAGTCGAGGAGTGAACAGGCCTTTGCTTATCTTCAGAGTTGACTGCCCTTAGAGTCCCCCAGGTCCTTCACCAAGCTTACTGAGTTTCGACTTGGAGGAAATGTCTGCCAACCAATTACGCAGCCATAAATAATGTTGAGTGACCACTACTGAGGCCATACTCTTTGATATTCCCCTAATCAGATCATAAAAGGTATCTGCGAGATGGGATCCCAACTTTGCCGCCTCCAGGGAAAGAGGCATTGACTCACCTAAGCCCTCCAAAAGAACTTGAGTCCAGAGTACACTGGCATGTGCCACAAACGGACACCTGCAGCGTCAGAACGTTAATGTCAAATGCCTGCTTCAACAAAGTTTCCAGTTTTCTATCCTGCACATCCTTGATGGCAGAATCACCTTCCTTGGGAATAGTGGTCTTTTTAGTGACTGCTGGCAGGATGGCATCCACCTTAGAGGATGTGGTAAAAGCTGTTAGTGTAGCTGGGTTTAAAAAAGGTTTGGACAAGTTTATGTTTATACAATTTCTTGATATATCGCCCAGGCTGAAGGACATCAGAGCCGTTTACAATCACTAGAAGCAGGTACTGGAAACAGCGAGGCCCCAAAGGAAACTCCTTCCATTTTTCTTTTTTTTTGCAAAGGAAACCCCTTACTGTTCAAGTCGAAGGCCCAGAAAACAAAAAAACGTGGGTGCAGGCTCCTGCAGCATCTGAACCTGCTCCTGACTGCCCCATTAAAGGACTGTAAAATGGTGTTTTCTGCACTGGCAGGAACTCCCCGACACAGCCACGGGGCTTTGTAAATTTTTCGTGGCCCTCAGAAGTCCATAATTTCCCATTTATGCCTTATCTCACAGAGATACAGCCCCGAGCCCGCAGGAAATTATCTCTGCACTTGGGGGAAAGGGGGACCGCCTGCAGAGAGCCCCCTGCTACAACTGCTCAGCCTCCTTACCGACTTTGGCGGTGTTGGGGTTTGAGCAGTGCACTGAGAGGAAGTTTTCCCTGCTTTCAATCATGGCTCCTCACCCCCCCCCCCCACCATGGGGTCCGGAGCTGCCGATCATCCCTGCTGACTGCCACTTACATGACTGGGGAAGCTCACCAGCGGTGAAGCCTCAAGACTTGGACTTGCTTTCTTTTTGTGTCCCCCCCCCCATTAAACGGCCAGCTCTCCACTATATGAATTGGAACATGTAACCAATTTACCTCAACAGAAGTCTCTTAATTGTCCCTACAGTGAGCCCCAGCTTGTGGGATCATACCTCTCCAGATGCTTGGAGACTGAGATACTGAAGGCTGGTGGGAGATGCCAACTAGTTATCCATGCTGTCATCATGAAAACATGACATGCTCAAGTCTCCAAGCTGCTTGTGAGGGGGTGACAACCTACAAGTGTGAGACTGGACTGGAGGGATGATAAGGAATTTCCACTTTACATTCTTCAAACTTCAGGCGTCCCATATCTCGGGCAGCTTGCAAAATACTCTTTTTAACAGGAAAGCAATGCAGGCAGACCAGCAAATCCTGATATCAATTTGCCCATGCAGGACTCAGGATCAAATGCGCTCGCTCTATTCTCTATGTCCTCTAGCTTACTTTGGCTTTCCAACCACATTGCCTCCAACTTGTCTGCCTGCCTAGTCACCTCTGCCAAAGATTCCTCCTGGGCTTCTAACCCAGTGCTCCACATGTCTCCCAACTCATCCACATCAGCCCGCAGCACAGCAAACATTTCCTTGGCCTAGTGGCCAATTTCTGCAGTCAACAATGATCGCATGACAGCAATAGCGACTGGTTGTTGCCCTGGCCCCACTCGCTCAACCCTTCTGAGGCACAGCCTGTGTCCTCATCGCAGGTCTGCATGCGGCCTGGTGCTAGGGTCCTTACCAGTGGAACAAAAAGGAATTTAAGTCCCAGATTTGCACTTGTTTACCATCAGAGCAAGCGAAAGCATTTTCACCAGGATGGGAAAAAGTCAACCCTGGATGCCTTTTGATGCAATTTTAAAACTTTTAATAGGTACCTTCCCATGGAGCACAAGGATTAGGCTACCATCATGTAGGGGACATCATTTACTTCTCCTATAAATGTTTTTAAATAAATATACAACATCCTTCTACAGTGTAATACATTTACAATCTAAGTATCTGCACTGCTAACATTAATAGCTTCTATTCACAAATAAATAAAAATCAAACATTTTGTCCAGGTGAGTGCCTCTTTCAATGATAACAAAAGACAAAAAAGATCCCAAGCATTCCAGAATCAAAGTTCTGTGAGAGTGATGTGCAGAGCAGATGGGCCTGTGGCTTTAGAGAAGCAAATGCTTCCTGGCTGCTTTGAGGAAAACACTCAGTGATACAATGGGGATTATTCTGCTCATTTTACTGACAATATGGAGGAAATAGTATAAGTGGTAACAGCTCTGTCTGGGTAGGTCCTGGGAACCTCTAGCCACCCTCCCCCTTCATCTCAGGCTGAGGCAAGCTTCAGGACTTTATGCTCCTTTCCAGGGTCCTCTAAGCATGTGGCGCAAAGCTGGTTTACCAAATACTGGCGTTTGCATGTGATACAGTGTGTTAAGGCCAGCATGCCTGTAAAATGGGGCTGAGTCCAAATGACTGCCACCCGGGATGTAGAAGTGGGGCTTAAAGGCAGGAGAAGGGGTGTCACGAGGCCACAACACCCCAAGCACAGCACACGGCAAAATCAAGATGGTCGCTGTCTTTAAACTGAAAGTCTGATCAAACAGAAGAAGGGCGAGAAAGAGCTGCGGCACCAGAAATATGCTGTCTTGTCCTACCGCAAGTTACCGATGTCTCAGGAGGACCAAATAAGAGCCTGGTACTGATCGGAAAACTTTGGGGGGGGGGGGGGGGGGGAGGAAGGGAGGCACTCACTGCGATCCCTGATGCGTGCAGAGCCTGTCAGTACGAGCCATGCCGTCACAAGTCTCTTGTTTTTTGTTTTGTTTTTTTAAATAACAAAGCTGGAAGTTCTCCTGATGAGAAGAGTACTGATGGTTCTTTGCAATGGACTTTACTGGTCCTTCTAACCAGGAGTCCTCCCCCTTCAACCTCCGGGCAGCCTCACTGATCTTCTTGAGCAGGGGTTGAAAACCAGCACTGTGGGAAACTGAAGGGAAACACCTCAATTGTGTACCCTGGAGAGTCCACAGAAGAAATGGAGATGAAATATTGTGGACAAAGAGATGAAAAAAACTGCTGACAGAAAACCCTCTAGGTGACTTTAAGGAACAAACTGGAGACAGAAAATACTGAAGGTGACCCCTAGGGGCAGGGCATGCACACTGAAGCCTTTGGTACTTTCTCTGTCTCAAACATCTGCTGGCAGGGGGACATAACCCACTTGTGTGGACTGATCTAGCAGGATGATTTGGAAACTGGACATTTAAGGGAGAAGCTCTTTTCTAAGAGTGTTGTGCTTAGAATTACCCTTAGGTGCGTCCTATTTTCCACCAATACATGCTGCATTCAGTTTGCTTTTCTTTGCTATTTTCCCAGTAATAAAACTTTTGTAGAGGTTGACCTGCTGGGCCAGTGGCAGTGCTGCACCCTGCCATGCAAAAGGCTCCTGGTTTGATCCCCAGATCAGCTCTTCTGCACCCTAGGTTGGCTGTAGTGGGGATATTGCAGAAACAGTGTTCACAGGTCATTTGGGTCAGGGGGTGTCATGGTCGCATGGTATTTAGAGTCCAGAAGAAGCCCCACTGCATAGCTCTTGACCTCAGGAGCACTGTTACAATATCCAGACGAGGAACAGTAGGAAAGTCTATTAAATTAGGGGGAAAATATGGCTGAAAATGAATGCTCAGGATGCCAACACTGGTTCTAAATGTGTTGGAAAAGGAACTAGAAGGACCAAAAACACCAGGTAAATGGGAAGCACTTTGTTAATCCACCAAAAAATACAATTCTAACCTTGGAAAACAGAGGGATCAGTCATTAGCTACTGCAGTTTGAGAAGCATGATACAGTGCAAATATGATGTTCTTAGTAGAGCTGCCAATAAACTACAACAAGACCGAAGCTTTAATCATCACTCGGAACCAGAGCTTCATACACCCACCAAACATAAAGATACAAAGCACTACGATACCGATAAGATCAGAGGTGAGATACCTTGGGGTTACTCTGGACAGTAAACTCAACCTCAAACCACACATAGACACAACAATCCAAAAAGCCTACTACAGGATGCGAATCATCAGGAGACTGAAACCACTCCTCGCCCCAGAACACTTCCGTACCGTCTGTCAAGCACTGATAACCCCAATACTGGACTTCTGCAATCCGATATACCTTGGACTACCAAAACAAGCTCTCAAACCACTCCAGCTGGCACAAAACACTGCAGCTCGAATCATAGCCGGAACCGCAAGGCAGGAGCACATCACACCTACATTAAAGGACTTACACTGGCTCCCAATCAGTGCTCGCATCAGATACAAGACTATCATAAACCTATTTAAGATTAAAGAGCACACATCAGCCAACAGCCTCCACACGCTCATACAACCGGAAATCAGCGCACGTCCTAGAAGAAGTCAAACACGCAACCGAGTCAGTACCCCAAATGAATACAAGCACACACGCAAGGATACAACAAACAGAGCTCTCTCCATGGCTGCTCCAACAATATGGAACAATCTACCGGACGATCTAAGGGCAACTCCAGACCTCAAAGACTTCAGAAAACAACTGAAAACCATGCTGTTCATAGAGCACTATGGTCACATCACATAACCTAAGAGAATGGATAACAGCATTCCAATCCTCCTAAACAACTGTATGTATATAAAATGTGTTTTTAGCACCACTGTAAATAGCCCACCTTGTACATAGCTCAAACAAATCAAGCACCCAACACCGCCATCACACAACCAAGTTTCATCCTCACTGCATGTACAACACACACACTTTACCTGATTGCTTGCTGTGATACCACCTTGATTATTAAGATAAGGCGGTTTAGAAATACTGTTAAATAAATAAATAAATAAATAAATAAATTGATTCAATTCAAAGAGGAAAATGTAGTGTGGTTCTAGATTTCCAAAATCGCCTAGCCAAATGCACTCTGGTAGCTTCAGTTCTGAATTGAAATGGTTGAAACAGGACCTATAAATACCACAATACACTGAGATATAAGTTCAAAAAACCAAGACTGGCTAGAAATCTTCTTTCTTGAACTAGGTCACTTGGCAGTTTTGTAGCATGCAAGCAATGTTCCCTCTAATTTTCTGTAGGCTGTGTGCGCATAAAATATCAGCTGTGCAGCTTTTGAAGGAAGGTAAAATTTTTGTGCGCCGCATAACGACACTCTGAGTTATATACTTTAAAATTTGACTACACATCAGAATACAATATGTACACCACATTGATTGCACTAGAAAATATTGTAGAACTTGTGAAAACCATAAATACACAACAACTTTTCAATTTTAAGAACATCTGTGTTGTTTTCTATCAGAATCAGAACCGTAATTTTTGTGCGCTCTGTTGTAAAGTATGTGCGCTCACTCGGCGAGGTGTGTGCGCGCGCACACGCGCACAGCTTAGAGGGAACAGTGCATGCAAGAGACTGATTCTTCTGGCATTATGTGAGTCAGAAATAAAATTAGTTACAATAAAACCTATAAAGTAATTGGACAGAGATTTAGCCACTTCTAAGGCTGACCAGCAGCTAAAAAAGTATTCATTTTTGAGACTTCTAAGGAACCTTTAAGAAAGGCTGAAGACTGCTTCAGCTGGTCTCTGCTCCTTGCTCTTCCATCCAGTATATTCCTGAGTAATGGTGGGAAGACAGCAAATTGTTCATATAAAAAAGTTAAGACTGTTCTGTTTCTTTTTAAATATAAAGCATTTAACTAGTTACTAGTAATAATCTTTTCTATAGCACTACTATTCATAGGCAGTGCTGTACAAATACATAGCATGCAGTCTTTTCTGCAAATGGCTTACAATCTAATCAAGCTAAACATACAGTCTTCTTTACTCTCCTCTTATCGATACAACATAAAAGAAAAGTAAATGAGATTTAGAAATAGGTGTCCCAGCCAGGAAATGCACCTTAAATCAAGCAGATTCTAGTCTTATTACAAATAAATACTAAAATTCTCTCTAAAATGTCTTTATCTAAAAGCTTGTGATACATAATGCCTGCAAATGATGCTGGTTGCAGTCTGAGGCTAACAGTTGCTTATTGGTAGGTCCATGCTGCTGGCTGTACCCTGAGGATGTTGGCCACTTAACTAGTGGGTCCAGGCTGTTGGTACAACTCCTGAAGTTGTGAGCAGGATTTCACGGAATGCATCTTTCATCCCAGGAAGGTGGAGATAACACACTGGTATCCAGGTTTAGAGTTGCATGCCACCAATGATCTGGAAAGTAAAGCACCTGCCAGGCCCAACACACAAAAGAAAAAACATCAGAGGAGAATAGAGAGAACAGGGCATGTACTATTGTCATGTTTTCTGTCTGTGCATGGGGCAGTTTTACAGACACAGGCAGGATTCTTCTGGCAATGCACAAAAATCAGGTAGAAAAAGTGACAAAATTCCTATTCTCGAAGGATGGAGTAGAGGAAACGATATGGTATTCCTGGAGCTGGTTTTGCCAGATAAGCCTTATGTCCTAATTTTGTCTCACCGTAGGTATGTTCTTGTGTTACTTCCTTTATGGAAATCAGATCTAAAAGTTCTTACATACAATAGAGCCAAGGTGGATAAAAATTGGTGATTTAAAAGTAAATATATTAAGGTACATGTAGATATTCTGACTGTGGTGGTCAGTGCTGCTAAATCACCTGACTGCCATGCAGCCAAAAATGAAACCAGATATTCAGCACTGGAGCTATTTGCCATCTGGTACTGAATAATCTGGTTTCACTGGTGATTAGTCTTGCTATCCAGTTAGCAGTGATATTCAGCCACTTACCAGATAGCAAGATCTGCATAAAGGTTTGCACAGCCATTGACCTGTCCTACTTTATGTGGTTTGCCAATCTGATTAATGGCTGATTATCAGCACTAACCAGATAGTCAACAGGACCGCCCCAGCTCCGCCCACAGAGTTTGAGGGGAAATTCAGTGGCCCTAACCAGTTTTAAAACACAGGTCCTGCTAACCAGCTTCACCCTTTTAAATACCAACCCCAGTGGATTTTTTTTCTTTAAATTAGATTTTGAAGTTTTGTTTGAACATTTTGTAAAAAAATGAACCTAACCCCAAAATACCATAAGGAAGAACAATTATAGCTATTATATTTTTGAACATGCCTATTAACATATGGTAGTGTAAATAAATGAGACATAATGAACCTGATCAGCCCTTGCAAGTGGTGCACATGCACACACAAAATCAAGCTTTTACCCCTCTCTCTGAAAGTATAGACAAAGAAAACCAATGAACAGAGAGTTTGGGGTGGGGGAGAAGAGGGGGGTGGAGTAAATATGAGCAAGGAAGAAGATACTTGATATAAACCTAGGGGAGCAAATTCAAAAAGGTTTACCTAGTTAGTAGAGCCTACTAACTGGCTAAATTCTGATGATTCCGATATCCAGCGATCCTGAGTATCTCCATAGACTGCAGAAAAGACACCTGGGTAAAACTGGGGTAGCCTATAGGCAGACTAGATGGACCATACTGGTCTTTATCTGCCGTCATTTACTATGTCCCGACAATAATTTAGTTAGCGGCGACATTCAGCTGCTAACCGGATAGCTAAACCACATAAAGTTAGAACAGGTCAATGGCTCTCCTAACGTTAGCAAAAATCTGATATCCAGTTAGTGGCTGAATATGGGGTGGTGGTTTGCTGAGATAGCACTCAGGTGAACCCTGACCAAGTTAGACTTCAGCCCAGACTGCGAGAGGTGGAGCAAGTACTGCAAGACCAAACTGGTAGGGCATGAAAATGGGTTCGCTTGGAGCTCAGAGCACCACACCGAGAACTGATGCCATTTGAAAGCATAAGCCCGTTTGGTCGAGTCCTTTTGTGAGGCCAAAAGAATGTCCTCGATCTCCACGGGAAGATGGTAAGAGGCTAGAGCGACTCGTTCAGCTGCCAAGCTGTGAGGGATAGGGACCTCAGATTAGGGTGTAGCAGACCCTTGTCCTGTGTCCGCAGCTCCTGTGAAAAACCGAGAGGGACAGGAGGCTCCATCGAGAGACAAAGCAGCAGGGGAAACCAGGGCTGTCTGGGCCATGAGGATCATCGAGGCCCTGTCCCGCTGGATCTTGAGAAGGGTCCAGGCAATGAGGGACTTGGGGGGGAAAGGAATACAGCAGGTCCATTTCCTACGAGATGAGGAAGGCATGCAGGGCCACCCTGCCCAGGTGCAGGAGGGGACTGTAGAATCGGGGGAGCTGCAAATTCACAGGACTGGCAAAGAGGTCCAGGTCTGGAGTCCCTCAATGCCGGAAGAGCTGCTGCACCATCCAGGGACACAGGCGCCACTCGTGCGGCCGGAGGACTCTGCTGAGCTGCTCTGCCAATGCATTGTTCTGGCCTGGGAGGTAAGTGGCTTGGATGGTCATGCCCTGGCTCACCGCAAAGGAGCACAGGGCTGTCGCTTCCGAACAGAGGCTGTAGGAATCGGTACCTCCTTGTTTGTTCACAAAGAACATTGTGACCTGGTTGTCCATCTGGATCAACACCGCTTGGTGCTGCAGGCGGTCCCTGAAAACCTTGAGTGCCAGGCGGATAGTCTGAAGCTCCAGCAGGTTGATCTGCTGTCGGGACTCCTCGAGGGACCAGGTCCCTTAAGTGCGCCGCCCCTCGCAGTGAGCACCCCAGCCCACCAGGGAGGTGTCCGTAGTCAAGACCACCTGATGCGCCAGAGCTTGGAAGGGCATACCTCGAAGCAGGTTCCCAGACTCCTGCCATCAAATGAGAGACTCTGCCGTGCTGGGAGAGACTGAGATGAGGTCTCGGAGGCGGCCCGTCGACTGCACCCATTGTGCTCGGAGGCACCACTGCACCGTCCACATGTTGAGATGGGCATTGGGCACGACATGGACTGTGGAGGCCATGTAGCTAAGAAGGCGAAGCATCGTCCGGGTCCAGACAGTGCTGTGACACCGCACTTCAGACGCCAGGGACAAGGGGTGGTCCGCCCTGTCCTAAGGAAGGAAAGCCATGGCCCACAGGTGTCCAAGTGAGCCCCATTGAACTTCAGGGACTGAAATGGAGTGAGGTGGAACTTTGGATAATTGATCACGAACCCCAGATGCTCCAAAGGAGAGCATCCTGAACTTCTCCCACACCAGGAACTTGTTTAGGTTCTGCAGGTCGAGGATGGGCCGAAGGCCCCCTGTCCTCTTTGGGACAAGGAAGTATGGGGAGTAAAACCCCCATCCTCTGAGGTATGGTGGGACTGGTTCTACCGCCCCATCCTCAAGGAGGCCTGCGACATCCTGACTCAGGAGGGCCTGGTGCTGTAGAAGCCGACTTGGCTCCCCGGGGAAGTACAGAGGAAGGATCTGGTCCAGATGGAGGAGACAGCCTTCCCGAATGACTTGGAGGACCCAAGCGTCGGTGGAGATGGACTCCCACCTGTGGGAGAAATGGACCAGATGCCCCCCATTGGACAGTCGCTCTGTCAGCGGAGAAGAGGCTATGCCGATGGCATCAAAATCCCAAGGATGGCTGAGCTGGCACCGGGGGTTGGGTCTTGGGACTCAGGCTTATGAGGGCCATGCTCTTGCCCTGACCGGGGGTCGACGCCGGCAGATAGGATGCGTAGCCCCTGTACGGAAGTCCCTTCTGGTGGAAGAAAGGCTTCTTGCTCTGCTGTTTCTTCCTGGGGAGGGAGGTGGCTTTCCGGAAGAGGCGAATACGAGTCATGTACACTGTTTCAATCTCCGCTGCCTTATCCTTCATAATAGTTGCTCCCTGAGACAAGGGATGTCCAGAAGCTTCTCCTGAACCCACTGCTCCAGGTCTGAGGACTGGAGCCAAGCCTGCCGGTAGGCTCCAATGCCAGCTGCCACCTGGACGGAAGACTCGAAGCTGTCGTATATGCTGCTCATGAGAGGTACTTCGAGCATTCTATGACGGACTTTGAGAGGGCCTGAAAACGTCAGAGATAGTCCGCCGCAAAGCCTCCGAGCTCTCTAGCAAGGTCACATAGGAATATCCCAATGGAGCCCTGATAAGCTTTGTGCCCGAAAGCATCGAGGGTACAAAACTGTCTGCCTGGCGGGACCGAAGAATGAGTCTTCAGGATCTTTAGCTTCCACATGGCGATTTGATCACCATCAAGGTGAGAGGAAGCTGGGCTTTCTGAAACCCAAGGCCCCGCAGAACCCTATACATAGCACCCAGGTGTTTGCTCATGATAGGGATAGAGGCCAGGGTCTCCCACATGTGGAGGAGGAGTCAGTTCAGAATGGGAGGAACCAGCACCGAAAGAGCTTCCTTCGGAGGGGCTTCATATTGAAGAATATCAAGCTGTTCCACGTGGGACTCCTACTCCGAAGGCAAGCGCTAGGGCCCGTGCCATGACCTGGACAAACTCCAGAAAGGTGGTGTCCTCGGGAGGTGAGAGGGGTCCGAGGGGAGGTCTCAATGGGACTGAGTCTCCTGGTAGGTTTCCCCATTGGACTCCCACTCTAAGTAGTCCGTGGAGGACTCAAGGTCAGGTTGCTCAAAATGGGTCGGTGACCCATGCCAGGTTTCCAAGGCCAAAACCTGCCTGGAGCCAGAGGTGCTCGCCCGAGAAGATCTCGCACCCGAGGACCAGGGCATAGATTGAGACCTGATCTGAGGATCCTCACGAGGCTTCTAGCTCTTGGGGGTCACTGCGGCAGCCTGGGGAGAGGTCGAGGTCTCTGCGATCTCGAGGCGTGTGCTGGTGGGTTCTAGCACCAGTGCCTGCTGGGCAGCAAGGAACACAGAAACGCTGTGCTCCAAGGCCAGCATCCGGGCCTCCCACTCAGGAGTGGGGCCCTGCGACACCAACACCGGGGTGACTGGATAGGGTGTTGAGGAGGAGAGGGGGTCCTCGCTGGGACGACCTTTGGGAGATCGGGCTCCTTCGCCGGAGGCCTCCGTATCGGTTCGAGGTACCTTACTAGGCCGCTCCCTCTCCGACTCCAAAGTTTGCTGAGGGGGGCTGAGAGACTGGGTGAGTGACCTCTCATGCTTGTCTGGCGCCCCCGACAGAGTCCTTGTGGCCTTCTTTTTCTTCTTCCGCTCACGTTCGGGCAACCCCTGGTCAGAGTGCCACTAGGCCTGGGACGGAGCCTTGGGAGACTCCAGGGGTTGTGGGGCTGAAGAGCGGGAGGCTACCGTGGATACCGGGGCTGCTTTATGGAAGAGATCATCCAGCTTCTGCTTACAACTCTGGCTGGCCTTGGAGGACATCTTACAGAGGGAGCATAGCTCCAGGTCATAGTCAGCTCCTAGATACCTGAGACAACAGTCAGGGTGTCCGTGAGCAACATGTTTTTTAAACATCTATCACATTTCTTAAAACCGGAGACCATTGGGGGAAAAAGAACCCCTGCGCGATCGAAGACCCTCGACGCGGCCAGCGGTTGAAAAGAGCGCAAAAGTGCGGTAAAAGACAAAAAGGGAAAAAAACAGAGACCAAGGCTGAAGCAGAGGTGCTTGAGAAGCGGGAAGAAGACTGGCAAAGGCCGGATAGCAAAAACCGGTTGGAAACAGAAAAATGTTTTCCAGGGACTAGACGTATGTTCGAAAGGCTCCACAGAAAAAGGGAGACCGAGTAAGATGGCACCCTTGGGCGGGAAGGGGACCACCCATGCGTGGTAGCATTCTCAAAGGCTTTCTTTGAAAGCTGGGGAAATGCTCTGTCGGTGCTGACGTCACCCATATGTGAGGACTGACTTCCTTCTTGTTCCTGGATATTCCAAGAATGTTCTGGTCACTATTAGAGTGCAATGAATCACAAAAACGTTTATGAACAGCACTCAAATAAAACAAAAATACAACACAATAAATCTTCAATATTTGTGGTGTTCGTCTTCCAGCACTTGTTATATTATTCAGTTTTTCTTAAACATATCCACATGAAAAGGATGGTCTCAGTAAACAAAGGGTCAGTGTTTGCTCATCCAGTCCAAAGGGAATGGTTTCATTACAAAGCTCAGAAATATGAGCACTAGAAAAAGTGCTGGAAGACAAACACCACAAATATTGAAGATTTATTGTGTTGTATTTTTGTTTTATTTGAGTGTTGTTCATAAATTTTTTTGTGATTCATTGCACTCTAATAGTGACCAGAACATTCTTGGAACACAAGGTATGGAGGGTCAATCTCAAGGTCAAGCTCAGTGGAAGGATGTTTTTAGTTTTTCTAGTGCTCATATTTCTGAGCTTTGTAATGAAACCACTCCCTTTGGACTGGATGAGCAGGATGGGGGCTGGGTCGCCGAAATTACACTGAATTAGATAAGTTACTTGTTCTGGCTGTTCTTTTACTGACACTGGGGATTCATGAAAAGGAGGTCGCTGATGTGTAATGGGCTTTAATAATGGTGTTTGGGACTGAATGATCTGTAGTCACTATAAACACTGGCCCTGTGTTTACTGAGACCATCCTTTTCATGTGGATATGTTTAAGAAAAACTGAATAATATAACAAGTGCTGGAAGACGAACACCACAGATATTGAAGATTTAATGTGTTGTATTTTTATCTGAGTGCTGTTCATAAAATCTTTTGTGTTCCTGGATATTCAGCACCAGCACTGGTATCAGGTTTTAGTTAAAGCGGCAGCCAGGCTCTTTAAAAGTGCTGACCATTGCCACTAAATATCGGCCCCTTAGACTGTAAGCACTCTGGAGCAGGGAACTACATAATATGCCTGCTTGTAACTTGCTTTGACCTCGAATTTGGAAACACAAGTAATTTAAAATCCAAATCAAAGCGAAAAGTATAGAAGGTGAAACAAAAAACGAGCAGCAGAATATATTCCTATAGTCCTGAGGAATAAATTTCTGATTTTGAATGTACTCTTCTTGATTTTTTTTAGGTCTACTAAAGGAAATGTAGAAGGGCAAAACTAAGCACAATAAGTGCTTCTGTTTAGGATTTAAGAAGAAAGCCCTGAAGCGGGCATTTCACTGAAACATTGATGTCTGACTGATGTATGCTTACAACGGCTCACCTAATCCTGTTGATGTGTGTGCCAACTCTGAATTAATGGTTTGAAGGTCAATGGTAGTGCCATGTTTTAGAGTTTCTAAATCAAAAGATAAGTGGACAACTAGTGACTTTTTGGTGGAGGGGAGGGAGGAATGTTTACATGATAATTTTCAAATGAGCATAGATATGATTATTATTTTTGAGACTTCAAGGAGACAAATGATGATGTGTTCAAGTGACATGTAACTGCCAATAAAATTAAATCCTAACATGTATAGCCACATTTTGATGTATAGCTCTCTTCTATAAATAAAAAAATAAAAGGGGGGGGGGGTAGGGTTGTGTGATAGTGAAATATGCTGCACCAAAATGATGTCCTGATGTGCTGACTGATATGGCTATATTTCATTTAAAAAAAAACAAGCAGATATTTAATTCTACATTTTTTTAAATCGGCAAAGAATCATCCTAAGTAGTGATTTAAATTAAGATTTAAACAGATTTAATGTAAATCAAATTCACCCTGCTTCCTGACTGGTGATCTATTTTTATTACCAACATTTATTTCTTGCCTAGCACACAGTTACTTGTCAAGTTATAATATTACATTCAAAATAATTAAAACAGAATAAAACACAGCCGACAACAGGAAAATAAACCCCACCCCTCCCCCATTTCCTGCAACAATTTTCTAAAACATAAATGATCTTGTGTTTGTTGAATAACTAAAGGAATAGAAGGTGACATTTTACTTACCAGTTAATATCCTTTCCTCGAGTCCTGCTAGACCAGTCCAGACAAGTGGGTTGTGTTCCCCTACCAGCAGACTGGTGGAGTCAAAGAACCAATGAAAAGCCCAGATTTCAAAGACATCACTCCCATTCTTTTATTCGCCTTAGCCACCAGAAGTCTCTTCAGTATTCGTCCCAAAGCATATGGGGAAAAATATGGCAAGCCTCACACAACTGCAATTGTGGGCAACAATGAGTAAGCAACAGTAGAGAACTATGTACAGGAAAGCATATACAGACAGCTGTCCGCACAAGATGAACCTGCACAGCCAAGTATAAAAATCATAGCAGACCCAAGGGATCCACAGCAGAACAACAAGGCAAATATAGTTCCAAGGGCGGGCCCTGGACTGGTCTAGAAGGACTCAAGTAAATAAAATGTCACCTTCCATAACGTACTGCTAGACCAGTCCAGACAAGTGGGATGTAGCAAAGCTACAATTCCATTGGGCGGGAATAAGACATAGCAACTGGCAAAACCCCAGAGCCAAAGGCCATATCCCTCTGCATGTGGACATCCAAATGGTAATGCTTGACAAAAATGGAAAGTGTGCCCACATTGTTGCCTAACAAATGTTTGCAGGAGCTACAGAGCTCTGCTCTGCCTAGGACAATGCTTGTCTTGGGTAGAATGGGCACACAAACGCTCCGGAACTGGCTAGTTCTGCAACAGATACACTGAAGCAATGGCCTCCTTAGTCTAGCACCCTAAAGCCAACTTGGCCACTGCATCACCCTTGCGCAGGCCAGTAAACAGTAAAAAAAAAAAAAAGAAAAGATAGTTGGGCTTATGAAGAAAATTCCTAACCTTCACATATTAGAGAAGCACCCTCCAGACATCCACAAGGCGAAGATCCTTATCCTTCCCCCGACACTGCTCCTTTGAGGCGGCGGCAGGCAGACCTGGTTCACATGAAGGGGGGAATTCACGTTAGACAAGTAGGAAGCACAGGCCGAATGGAAATGGCCTCCTTAGGAAAAACATCTAAGGATCTCGGCAAGACAGAGCCTGCAGTTCGGAAATCCACTTTGCAGCACAAATTGCAACCAAGAAGACCATCCTGAGCGTCAAATCCTTGAAGGTAGCATGGTTCAACACTCAAAAGACCAATATCACCGCTACAAGGTTAGCAGCAGTCACCGCCTCTGCTCTCCCCCGGAATGACCCCAACACGCCCTGATGCTAACCAAATAGCATCGGGGCGCGTTGGGGACTTAGTAGAGGATATTCAATGGCACTAACTGTGTAGGTGCCATTGAATATCCCCGTTTAAGGCATTTACATGGTTTACTTGGCTGTAAAGTTCCTCGCCCTCACCTCTTCATTCGACCTCCAACTCTGCTCCACTGCCCCCACCCACCTGCATGGCCACTGCCTTGACCTGATAGCACAGTTACTTACCTGTAACAGGTGATCTCTGGGAACAGCAGGAATTAGTCATCACATATGGGTACGTCGGTACCGACGGAGCCCGCGCGGGAAAGCTCCCCAGCTTTTCAGATTAAAAGCTTTTGGGGCCTCCCACTGCACATGCGCGCTGCCTTCCCGCCTTCCTGAGCAGCTCTCGTCAGTTCGAGTTTAAAGCTGAGACAATAGAGAGAGAGGACAGGAAGATAGATAGAGATACAACTCCAAGGGGAGGTGGGTGGGTTGTGATGACTAATTCCTGCTGTTCCCAGAGATCACCTGTTACAGGTAAGTAACTGTGCTATCTCCAGGAACAAGCAGGAATACGTCATCACATATGGGGACTCCCTAGCTAAGATGCCTGGGAGATCCCCCTCCAAGGGTAAACCATCTTCGCATGGATCTCAGGCATCCATCCAGGGAAGGTGGGCAGGAGTTGTTTAAGTATGGAACAGGTGTTTGAGGACAGCCTGACCAAACAAGGCATCCCGGCGGGAGTCCTTGTCCAAGCAGTAATGGGCTGTGAAGGTATGAACCGAGGCCCAAGTGGCTGCTCGACAGATCTGATCTATGGACACAGAGTGAAGATGAGCCATAGAAGTGGCCATGGCCCTCACATTGTGAGCTGTGACATGGCCCTCCATAGAAATGTTCTTACTCTGGTAAGCAAAAGAAATACACTGAGCGATCCAATTGGAAAGTGTACGCTTGGTGACTGGAAGTCCCAAATGAGAAGGATCAAAAGCCACGAAAAGTTGGGAAGACTTTCGATGTGGTTGAGTCCTGTTGAGGTAAAAGGCAAGAGCTCTTTTACAATCCAGAGTATGAAGGTTCCTCTCTGCACTGGATGCATGAGGAGCCGGGAAAAAGACAGGTAGATATACCTCTTGATTAAGATGAAAGGGCGAGACCACTTTGGGCATAAAGTGGGGATTCGTCCTAAGGACCACCTTATCATGATGAAACCTAGTATAAGGTGGATGAGCCACTAAAGCCTGCAGTTCACTGATGCGGCGAGCCGAAGTGACTGCAATAAGGAAAACAACCTTCCAGGAAAGAAATTTGAAGGAGGTAGAGTCCAAAGGCTCAAAAGGTGGCTTCATAAGCTGACCTAGAACTAGGTTCAAATCCCATGCTACCGGAGGAGGTCGGATGGGAGGTTTAGTTAGAGTCAGGCCTCTCATGAAACGTGAAACAAGAGGATGAGAGGAGACAGGTTGTCCATTTATAGGTTTTAAGGATGCTGCAATAGCACTCAAATGGACCCTTACTGAATTCGTCTTAAGGCCTGCATTTGAAAGATGCAGGAGATAGTCCAAGAGGGAATTCAAAGGAAGTGCTAGAGGGTCAAGACCCTGCTGAGCACACCAAATGGAAAAACGTTTCCATTTGAAAGCATAAGAACGCCTCGTGGAAGGTTTCCTAGAGGCATGAAGGATATCTGTCACAGGTTGAGAAAGATTAAAGTCTTGAAGACTTAGGCCTTCAGTAACCAAGCTCTGAGATGTAGGGATTTGGGGTTTGGGTGCCACAAAGTCCCCTCCTCCTGAGACAGAAGGTCTGGCGCAGCTCCCAGGTCCAGGGAGGATCCCTGGGAGAGATGCAGAAGTAGAGGGAACCACACCTGGCGTGGCCAGCGGGGAGCTATGAGGATCATAGTCCCGTGATCCCTCTGGAGCTTGAACAGAGTCTTGGATATTAGAGGAATGGGTGGAAAGGCATAGAGGAATTCCTGACCCCAATGCAGGAGGAAGGCATCGTGGGCCTGAGCTCCCTGACACTGAGTTCTGGAACAGAACCGGGGAAGTTTGGCATTCCACGGACTTGCAAAGAGGTCTATGTCCGGGGTCCCCCATTCCTGAAAGATTCTGCGTATCTGGTCCATATGTAGGGACCATTCGTGTGGAAGCAGAACTCGACTGAGTCTGTCTGCACGAGAGTTTTGAACTCCTGGAAGATACACTGCAAGAAGGTGAATTTCATGCTCTCTGGCGAAGGCCCATATTCTGAGAGCTTCGTTGCAAAGCGACAGAGAGCCTGTCCCTCCTTGTTTGTTTATATAGAACATGGCTACCTGATTGTCTGTCTGAACTAGGACAGTCAGATTGACAAGGAGGGTATAGAAGACCTTGAGGGCAAGGTAAATTGCTCGCAGTTCCAGGAGGTTGATATGAAGGGTGGCCTCCTGCGGAGACCAAGTGCCCTGAGTGGAGAGGTTCTGAAGATGAGCTCCCCACCCTGTCTGGGAGGCATCTGTTGTGAGGGTTGCTTGGGACAACAAAGGTTGGAAGGGGGCCCCCAACAACAGATTCTTGGTGGATGTCCACCATTGGAGGGACCAAAATAGACGGCTTGAGGTGAGTATTTGGTCGGAGAGCGCTCCAGATGCTTGAGTCCACTGGGTGGCCAAGGTCCATTGAGCTGCTCTCATATGCAGACGAGCGTAGGGCACCACATGTACCGTGGAGGCCATGTGGCCCAGAAGTCGCAGCATTTCCCGGGCTGTCAAATGACTGCTGGACTGAGCTTGGAAGGCCAAACTCAGCAGGCGTTGGGCCCTGACCTGAGGCAGGTAGGCCCTTGCAGTGATGGTGTCTAACTGGGCCCCTATGAACTCGGGAGACTGAGTAGGGATTAGTTGAGACTTGGGAAGGTTTACTACCAGTCCTAGATACTGCAGAAGACGCCTTGTGCGGTCCAGGGAAATTTGGGCCTGGGACTGAGAGGGAGCTCGGATGAGCCAGTCGTCCAGGTATGGGAATATGAAAATTCCCAGGCCTCTTAGAAAGGCAGCTACGACTGCCATGCATTTGGTGAACACTCTTGGAGCAGAGGCTAGACCGAAGGGGAGTACTCTGTACTGGAAATGTTTTCCCTGAAACAGAAATCGAAGGTATTTTCTGTGGGATGGGTGGATGAGTATGTGTGTATACGCATCCTTTAGATCTAGAGAACAAAGCCAATCCTGACTCTGAAGGTATGGAAGGAGAATGCCCAGAGAAAGCATTTTGAATTTCTCCTTGAAAAGAAATTTGTTCAATTCTCTCAGATCCAGAATTGGTCTGAAGCCCTCTGTCTTCTTTGGTATTAGAAAATAAGGGGAGTAGAATCCCGTCCCCTGTTGAAGAAGAGGGACCTCCTCTATTGCCCCCTGGGCAAGGAGGGAGGAGACTTCCTGACCCAAGAGGGCCAGGAGAGATGGGGGAGAATTGAACTGCCTCACCATAGTATAAGGAGGAAGGTCGGAAAAATGGAGTTTGTAACCCTCTCTGATGATAGAGAGGGTCCATTGCTCTGATGTAATTTGCTCCCATCTGGGAGCAAAGTGAGCTAACCTTCCGGGTATGGTGAGGGGCTCTGGTTGTTCTAGAGCCAGAAAAGTTAAGTTCTCTAGGGGCAAGTCAAAACCCCTGAGGGGGTGGAGCCTGCTGAGGCGTAGCAGACGCCGCCGGCTTTGACCTTGCCTGTTTAGGTTGCTGACGTTTAGCAGCAAAACGAGGCTGAGAGGATTGTTGGCCAGTATTTGTAGAAAATCTGGACTTCTTGTAATAAGGCCTCTTAAAAGACTTCTTCCTGGCAGGAGTGGAGGTAGACTTAGAAAGTCTATCTAAGGTGGCATTTTCTGCATCCATTTGAGTGGCCTTAATTTGCCACTCCTCACCAAATAAGTTCTCACCTGTACAGGGCAGATTTCTTAAGCCATCTAGGACCCAAGGTTCTAGATCAGAAGCCTGGAGCCAAGCAAGACGTCGGGCTGCTATAGCAATGCCCGAAGCCCTACCAGCACCCTCAAAGGAATCAAAAGCTGCCCTGTTGGAGAACTTTGAAATATCCAAAAGGAAATGAACTGCTCCCTCTTATCCTCAGGGAGAAAGGGGGCAAAATGCCGAACTTTTAGAGCGATTTCACTGAGAAACATGCCCATGTAAAGACTATAGGAATTAATCCTGGCTATAAGCATAGTAGCCTGGAAAATGTTCCTGCCAAAAGAGTCTAGAGTCTTACATTCTCGCCCTGGAGGAGTAGAAGAGTGCCTTTTGGTACTCTTTATCTTCTTCATTGCAGACTTCACCACAATAGAATGGTGAGGCAACTGGGTTTTTTGGAAACCAGGAGAAGGGGGGACACGGTACATGGTGTCCAACCTGCGAGAAGAAGGAGACAATGTTAGAGGAGCCTCCCATAAGTCCATCAAGTGTTCTTGAAGGATTTCATGGATAGGCAGGGTGACTGCCTCTTTAGGAGACTTAGAGTATCCTAAAATATCCAGTTTCTTTGATCTGGGTTCCTTTTCAGAGGATGAAGCAATAGAAAGACCTTTAGCCATTTCTATGATGAAGTCCTGAAAGGACAAATCCTCTGGTGGAGACATTCTCCTGTTAGGAGAAGAAGGCTCCTCAGGAAGATCAAGGGAGAACTCATCAGAATCATCAGAGGAGTTAAAATCCTCTGAAGAAGCAGAGTATCCTCTATGTGCTTCCAACGCACGATACGCATACCGTTCGGTATCGACATCGGGCGTACCGGGTATGGGATCGGTACCGGGCAAAAGCCCGGATCCGGCATGCGGAACCGATCTGCGTTTGGAAGACGATGGCCTCGGTTCCGGTATGGAAGCCATTACCGGAACCGGACCCGGTACCGCTGGCTGCGGTACCGAGGGCATAGCAGCATTAATAAAAGCCAGAATGGCCTGCTGCATGACTTGGACAGTATTGCCCATAGACGCCACTGCTGCCTGGATGTCGGTACCGGTATGGGCCGGTACCCCAGAGCAGTACAACAGGTGATCTGTCGAGGCCGCGCCATCGATGTCAACCTGTGACCCCATGATTGCTTTGGAGGCCGGAGCCTCCCGCCGGGGTTTTTTGGCCTGGGCAGAATCCTCGAACTCAGAATTGAGAGCCTCTCGATCTTTAGAAAGAGATTTGCTTTTAGAGGATTTGCCCACTGGAGTTTTGGTTACCTGAGATCCATCCGGAGAGGAAGACCTGGATGACTGTGATGCTTCTGAAGGAAACAGCACATGGAACTTGTTGGCCCGGTTCTGCAATCCACGTTTCGACATCTGGGAGCAGGATGGGCAGTCCGGTATGGAATGGTCAGGTCCTAAACATTTAAGACACCATTCATGGGTGTCTGTAAGAGGAATGACAGCACTGCACTTGGTACACTTTTTAAAACCAGGAACTGGCTTCTCCATGAGGAGAAATTGTGTTGGCCTGAAGGCCTAACAAAGTACCAAGCTGTGCTGAAGAAAAGAAAAATATATATTTTTTTTTTTTTTAAAGAAAGAAAGAGAGACCGGCAGTACCGGTTTCAGAATGGGGAAGGCAGGTACGCGGTCTAAAGAAAACAATAAAATTAACAATTTCTTCAGCGGTGACAGGAACACGACCTGCTGGCTCCGCGGAAAAAAAGAAACTGACGAGAGCTGCTCAGGAAGGCGGGAAGGCAGCGCGCATGTGCAGTGGGAGGCCCCAAAAGCTTTTAATCTGAAAAGCTGGGGAGCTTTCCCGCGCGGGCTCCGTCGGTACCGACGTACCCATATGTGATGACGTATTCCTGCTTGTTCCTGGAGATACTCTTCTCCAATTCCTCTCCCTCAAACCTCCACAACTCAATCCTTCCCTCATCAGACCATCACCTTTTAACCTTTAACCTTCAGCTTCCGCTGTCTCACCCTCGTTCTGTCTCCCCCAACCTATTTAGAAACCTTCATAATATTGATCCCTTGACTCTCTCCTCCACCATTTCTCCATCCGTTTCCTCCATTATGTCCTCCAAATCCGTTGACAAAGCAGTTTCTTCTTATAATGCTGCACTATCCTCGGCTCTTGACACTCTTGCCCCACTCAACCCATGCCCTGTCAGGTGTTCTACTCCCCAGCCATGGCTCTCATCCACAACCTGCTATTTACGCACCTGTGCCTGTTCTGCTGAACGTGCTTGGACCAAATCCCGCTCCCCTGAAGACCTTCTACACTTCAAATTCATGTTTGGCTCCTTCCAATCAGCCATAGCACTTGCCAAACAAGAATACTACATCCATCTGACTAACTCCCTTGCCTCCGATCCTCGCCGCCTCTTTAATACTCTCAATTCTCTCCTCAAGGTGCCCCCGCCCCTGGTCCCGTCCTCCCTTTCTGCCCAAACCCTAGCCGACTACTTCCACAACAAAATTCACAAGATTACCCTCCAATTCCCCACTTCCTCATCTACCTCTCCCCCGCCTCAATTCTCCCCTCCCATCCATACTTCCCCTGCTACCCTCTCCCCCTTCTCTATGATCTCCGAAGAGGAAACCACACTCCTTCTTTCCTCCTCCAAACCCACCACCTGTTCCACTGACCCTATCTCCACCCATCTCCTACACCCCATTTCCCCCACCGTTGTCCCCATCTCTCACATTCTAAATCTTTCACTATCCACTGCAACTGTCCCCAAAGACTTCAAACATGCCGTTGTCACACCTCTCCTCAAGAAACCCTCTCTTGATCCCACCTGTCCTAACTATCGACCCATCTCCCTCCTTCCCTTCATATCTAAACTACTAGAACGGGCAGTCCATCGCCGCTGCCTCGACTTCCTCACCTCCCAGGCCCTCCTGGACCCACTACAATCTGGGTTCCGTCCCCTACACTCCACTGAAACGGCTCTTACAAAAGCCTCCAACGACCTGTTCCTGGCTAAATCTAAGGGCCTTTACTCAGTCCTCATCCTTCTCAACCTCTCCGCTGCCTTTGACACTGTTGACCACTATCTTCTCCTCACCACCCTCTCCTCGCTTGGTTTCAGGGACTCCGTGCTATCCTGGTTCTCCTCCTACCTCTCCCATCGCTCCTTTAGTGTATGCTCTGGTGGATCCTCCTCCTCTCCCACCCTGCTCCATGTTGGGGTACCCCAAGGATCCGTCTTGGCCCCCTCCTTTTCTCTCTCTATACCCAAGGCTTTCAGTAGCATCTCTATGCCAACGACTCCCAAATCTACCTCTCTACACCTAATATCTCTCCAGCAATCCAGACCAGGATCTCTGCCTGCCTTTCTGAAATCGCTGCCTGGATGTCTCATCGCCGCTTGAAGCTGAACATGGCCAAGACTGAACTCCTTGTCTTTCCCCCCAACTCCTCCCCTCCTCTTCCCTCCTTCTCAGTCTCCGTGGATGGTTCTACGATTCCTCCTGTTCCCTCGGCCCGCAACCTGGGAGTTATCTTTGACTCCTCTCTCTCCTTCTCCACACATATCCAGCACATAGCTAAGACCTGCCGCTTCTTTCTCTACAACATTAGCAAGATCCGCCCCTTCCTTTCTGAACACACTACCAAAACCCTTATCCACTTCTTAATCTCCTCTCGCCTTGACTACTGCAACCTGCTCCTTGCTGGTCTTCCCACTAGCCATCTCCTTCCCCTTCAATCTATACAAAATCATGCTGCTCGACTAATCTTCCGTCAACCTCGCCATGCCCACATTACTCCTCTTCTCAAGTCGCTTCACTGGCTTCCTGTCCAGTTCCGCATCCAGTTCAAACTTCTCCTGCTGACCTATAAATGCATTCACTCTGCGGCCCCTCAATACCTCTCATCTCTCCTTACAGCCCCTCTCGGGAACTTCGCTCTGCTAACAAATTACTACTATCTAGGCCTTTCACTCGCACTGCTAACTCCCGACTTCGCTCTTTTCACCTTGCTGCACCTTACACCTGGAACAGCTTACCTGTGTCGGTGCACCAGGCACCCTCCCTGGCCCTCTTCAAATCCAGATTGAAGACCCACCTCTTCACTGTCGCTTTCAGATCCTGACTTCTTTCTCTTATCTCAACCTGACTCCCGTCAATTTTCATGACCAAATTGTAAAGATCATACTGTGCTTTGCACCGAATTGACTATTGCTCTGTATTGTCTCAACTAGATTGTACGCTCTGACGAGCAGGAACTGTCTCTTGTATGTATGCCTGTACAGTGCTGCGTGCGTGGCGCTATAGAAGTGCTAAATAGTAGTAGTAGTAGTAAATCGTGTAAATGACTTTCGAATATCGGACCCCATAAGTTTAACATTAAACTTTGCTTTGTATAAGTATGTGTGCCCACTCTCCCTGCAGGAAAAGAGTGTGCTGATGGCTCTTGGTTTGACGCAGCATGGCTTTTCTTATGTTCTTATGAGAAACCGAAGGAACTGATTAAAAGCTTGAAATGCCACAACAGGAGAAAGATGCTCAAGACACACAAAAAATAGTGTGGAATTCCTACAGAACACCAGTCTTTCACAGATTCTCCAGATCTTTCTCATATCACTGGGAAGGTGCACTCTGATTCTTCCATATGAGCTGCTGAACCCAGCCCTGGTCCTTATGAAGTGGCAGTGCAGTGAAACGTACCTCGCCTGGATGGATGGTACACTCCAAGGGCCGATCCAAGTCCAGCAACAAAGGATATGTTTCCGTCAGCCAAGAGAGAGTCGTTCGGTTGGGATTAAATTCTGGGGTCTTCTCCGGAGGGTATAGAAACCAGCGCTTTGGGAAACATAAAATGAAGAGCAAAACAGTCTCTTTATGACTGTTTTCAATAAACAATTATTAAACTCTGCAGTTTTGTTTCTATAACCTTCACCCTCTGTCCCCCCCCCCAAGAGCATGTTGAGAATCCAGACATTACCTGGCCAAAATCTTGAGAGAACGAGAACACACACATAAGTAGGACAAATCCTCCATTTACAGGGCCAGTTCCTACCTTTCTGCCAAATATTACTTCTGAGAAACCCGGTCCATGCCAGTGAAATGGGACACCGGTGCCAGAGCCTGTGAGAAACAGTGAGGGCAATACCTTCACTTGTTGTTCAGGACATTCTTGCTGCACAGACTGATGACACAAACGGATATTCTTGCTCACATACACATACATACACAGGTATTCTTAACAAGATGCACAGATTTACTTTCACTCACAGATATTCACTTTTTTTTTCTTTTTTTTTTTTAAGTGCTGTCAAGTCATTGATGACTCCTGGCGACCCAGCAACCCCTGGGTTTTCTTGGCAAGGTATGACCGGAAGTAGATTACCCTCCATTGCCTCAGAAGAAAAGGCCTGGAAAGTGACTTGCCCAAGGTCACAAGGAGTACCAGTGGGAATCAAACCCTAATCATTTGGGTACTATTCTGTTGCTCTAACTACTAGGCAACTCTTCCACCATATTCACATAATACACAAATGCTCTTACAGAGACAATGCTTGCACATGTACACACACATTATCAGACATCCAAGCAAAAGCAAGCATGATCTTCTTCTACCCCCCACAGAGCCATACTCTGCTTAGAAGTGAGGTTCATGACTGTCATGGCATGTGCAAACTGCCCAGGCCATACTAAGTATGCATGCTAAGATGACCACACATGCTTGATTCAGAGACTCTGGAAAGTCCATGCTCCGAACTCATTTATTATGTATGACTTTTAAATGATTAGCTTATAATGGATTCTCCATGGACAAGCAGGATAAGTGACACATATGGGTGGCATCATGCAGGAACTCCTCTCAGCAACTTCTATAACTTTTAGAGCAGACCTTCCCAACATATAAGCGTATTCCTGCCTGATGCTGTGTCTCCTCTCCCAAGTCTTCCATTTTTTGGTACAGCCTCACAACTGTTTTTAGCGTCGGTCCATGGTATCTGCCTGACTTCAAGTTTACCTAGTCTATTTCATTCTTTTCAGCTCTGTATAAGTCTCCTGTCTTGCTGCTGTCATTGCTGTGTGTTTTCCCCTTTATTTTCCTTAGTTTAGAGTCTTTTTGGTTGTTAAGATTTCCTTTCGAGGAAGTGACGTCATCAGTGGAGATGGCAGCCTAAGCGCAGAGCTCCGGACTTGAACCCCGAAAGTTGCGGAAAACAAGCGACTCCCCTGCCCGATACCATACCCTGGATCGCGGAGAGTGGTGGCGGAACGAGTGGGGAAAGCGGGCGGCGAGATGACTACTCGCAAGAAGGCGGCGGACCTGAAGGAGTTCGCCTACAGCGGCGGGCAGGCTGGAGGGAGAGAGCACAAAATGGCGGCAGGGGAAAGACAGCCTCGGGACTCTGTGGAGAGCCTGTTGCCACGTGCACAAGAATTAGAGCGGGGTGCTATGGTGGTGAGTGATGTCTCCAGGGCAGAATTGAAGGCCTGGTTTGGGGAATTAAAAGCCGAGATGGTGGCAGTGAAAGCGGAGGTTGGCGAGATGTGTAATGCCATGCGGGAGGAAGTACAGGAGCTGAGCAGGAGAACGGAGAGGCACGAGCAACAACTCAACTGTGTGAAAAAGCAGCAGGGTGAGCTGGAGAGTGCTGTGAAAGACTGGGAGAGGTGGAGAATGCAACTTTTGTACAAAATGGAGGATTTAGAAAACCGCACACGGAGGAACAATCTCCGTATAAGAGGCATCCCGGAGGACCCTGAGTTCACTGACAGCAGGCGAGTGGCTGAAGCAATTTGTAAGGACATTTTAATGCAGGGTGCAGCTGATAAGGGGATTGATAAAGTGATATTGGACAGAGCGCACCGGGCCCTGGGGCCTAGTAGACCTAATCGACCGCGGGACATTGTGATCTGTGTGCAGGACTATACTTTAAAGGAGAAGATTGTATTGCAGATGCGGAAGATGAAGGACTACGTTTGGCAGGGGTACAGTGTGGCGCTGTATGCGGACTTGGCAGCAGGGACTCTGCAAAGGCGTCGTGAGCTGCAGCCGGTAACTCTGCGGCTGAGGCAGGAGAATATACGCTATCGCTGGCTGTACCCCTTTGGGTTGTGCTTCACAGTAGGACTCCGCAATTGGCGGGTGCAGAATCGTGAGGAGGCTGACAAGGCCCTGCAGGAAGCGGGTCTGCGGGGCAGGCAATGCCGGAGGGAGGAGAGACCGGCTGAGCAGTTGGAGCGGAGGATGCGGGAAGAGGAGCGGGAAGGCGTACCTGCTGGGGAACAGAGTCAACTTGTGGAGGAGACCCCATCGGGGCTGACGTGAAGTGAAGAATTGGGACTCTTGGACATTAAAATAATTGAGTAATGTTTCCCGATTAGATGTTGGGGAGAGGAGGGGGAGGGGGGTGGGGGGCGGGGGGGAAGGGAGGGAGATAGAGAATGTGGTCCTGGGGGGGTTTGGAGGGGAAGGATAACGGATGGGGTGGGAGAGAGGGAAGGGCGAGGGGGAGCTGGGGTCCGTCAAGGCGTACTGGATGGGGGGGGAGGGGACAGCGGGGGCGAGGAGACCTAGGGGGGGTGAGGTGTGACACGGAGGGGCTGAGGGTGAGGGGGGGGATTATGTGGAGGTGGTGGGGGAGGGAGTCATGGAGGGGGCGGAGGGGTGGGGAGGGTGAGTGGGTGGTTCGGGGGGCGGTTGGGCTCCTTTGCACTGATGGGCACTACTCTACAGGAGGCCTCGGGAGGGAGGAGGAGGGGGTTGGGTGGGGGTGGGGGTGGGGGGAAGGGAGGGGGGGAGAGAGGGGAAAGGGGGAGGGGGCAGCAGGGGGGGGCGGTGGGGGGGTACGGAGGTTTGTGGGGGGGGTAAGGAGGGGGCAGGGGGTTGTGGGAGGGCAGCAATTGCGGGTGGTCACAATTAATGCTAAGGGGCTGCGAACGTGGCGGAAGCGGCGTTTGCTAGAGAAGGAAGGGGAGCGAGTACGGGCAGACTTCATGTGTATTCAGGAAACGCATTTGCGGGTGGGTCAAGAAAAAATGCTGGAGTCCAAGAAATACCCCAAGGTTGTATTAGCGGGGCAGAGAGCTGAATCACGGAAGGGGGGGGGTGGGAATCATGGTGGGGGCAGAGGTGAGGGATAAGGTGGTGTGGGAATATAGAGACAAAAAGGGGCGTTATGTGGGAATTAAGGTACAGTTGGGGGAGGAGGTGGTGTGGATTATAAGTGTGTATGGCCCGAATGAGGGACAGGGGGTGTTCTACGATCGTATGAGGGAGGATTTGGAGAAGTTGGCTGATTTGCCCCTCATTATCGGAGGGGATTTTAATTTAACTGTTAATCCCCGTCTGGACAATGGAGGGGGGGTGGGGGCCGGGAAACGCTCAGAGCGGTTGAAAATGTTGGAGATGAAAGAAGCATTAGGGTTGGTGGATGTTTGGCGTTGTAAAAATCCTGGGAGGAAGCAATATACATACTACTCGGCACCACATGGGAGCTATAGTCGGATAGACATGATCTGGGTGGGGGGTGGATGGATGAGTAAGGTAGCTGAGGTAGAGCAGGGGTCTATTACGTGGACCGATCATGCCCCGGTGAATGTAGCCTTTAATTTGACGTATAGGGATACGGGCGTGAAGTTTTGGAGACTTAATGACTCGTTATTGGAGGACCTCGATATTGTAGAGCGGACGGTTGGAGTAATGAAGGAGTATCAGGAGTTTAATTGGAATGGGGAGGTCGCATTGGAGATGGTATGGGATGGACTGAAGGCGGTGGTGCGTGGGCATTTGTTGGGGGAAGCCTCGCGTAGATGTAGGCTGCAAGGGGAGGCGGAGAGTACTTTGTTGCGTGAGATTCAGCAATTGGAGGAGAGTCATCAATGTGATCGGAATGAGGGAGTATTAGCAGAGTTGCAAAGATTGCGGGGGCGGTTGAGCCAGCTTCGTGCTGGTAAAATGGCATATGAACTTAACGTGCTGAAGCAAGCCATGTTTGAGGGGGGGAATAAGGCGGGGAGACTCCTGGCCAGTAGACTGCGGGCAAGGGAGGCCCAGATGGCTATCAGGGGTATCAGAGATGGGAGGGGGAAGCTAGTCACAGGGAATAATGAGATCCGCCAGACATTTCGGGAGTATTACCGGCAGTTGTATCGTAGTGAGGTATCGGGGGGGTTGGAAAAAAGTAGGAGTTATCTGGAGGGGTGTGCACTGCCCAAGCTGGATCCAGCAGAGGTGGAGAGGTTGGATAGGCTTATTACCGAGGAAGAGGTGACCGAGGCGATAAAAACTTTGAAGATAGGGAAGGCACCGGGTCTGGATGGCCTGACTGGAAAGTTTTACAAGGTATTTCAGGCCCAATTGAGACCTCTATTGGCGGAGGTGTTTAATGGGGTGCTTGGATCGGGAGCGGTTCCAGGCTCAATGACGGAGGCGGGGATCACCATTCTACTTAAGCCAGGTAAAGATCCCATGGTATGTGGCTCATATAGGCCCATATCGTTGTTGAATGTGGATGCTAAACTTTTGGCAAAAATACTGGCCACTAGATTGCAAAATGTATTACCCAAGTTAATACATGGGGATCAGACGGGGTTTGTGGCAGGGAGGCAGGGGGGAGACAATATCCGCCGATTATGCAATTTAACCTGGGAGGTACAACGGACAGGGCAGAAGGCGGTGTTTATTTCTATCGATGCTGAGAAGGCGTTTGATAGGGTGGAGTGGGAGTTTTTGTTGACGGTCCTGGAAACGGTGGGGTTGGGAGAGAATTTCATTACATGGATCCGGGCATTCTACACCAGACCACAGGCTAGGGTCCGAGTGAATGGGAGTTATTCTCAGGGGTTTCAGTTGGAACGAGGAACTCGCCAAGGGTGCCCGCTGTCACCTCTGCTTTTTGCATTAGCTATAGAGCCCCTGGCGGATCGTGTTCGTCGGGCAGTGGATGTTAAAGGGGTGCTTATGAATGAATATGAATCTAAAATAGCATTATTTGCGGATGATATTATCTACACCCTTCGTGAACCTTTGGTGTCTTTACCCGTTTTAATGAACGAAATAGAACAGTATAGTAGAGTGTCAGGGTATAAAATAAATGGCAGTAAAACTGAGCTATTGGGATTTCATCTGGGAGAGAGGTTAGAAGAGAGTCTCCGTAGTAGCTTTCCTTTTCGGTGGGTGCGGGGAGGTTACCGGTATTTGGGGATACAAATGGGGAAAGACTGGCGGAGGCTGTGGGAGCAGAATATGGTCCCACTCATGCAGGCGGTGAAGAGGGATTTGGCCCGGTGGAGGCGGTTGTATCTGACATGGCTGGGGCGAATTGCTGTTATTAAAATGAATGTTCTGCCCCGGTTCCTGTTTCTGTTTAGTTCTATTCCATGCAAGATTCCTTCGACGTATTTGAAGCGGGCTCAGAGTATGATCTTGGAATTTATTTGGGCAGGGAAGCGTCCTCGGGTGTCGCAATTTACTCTTTATAGGGATCAACGTGAGGGGGGTATGGGGGTGCCGTGGTTTGAAAAATATTATGGGGCAGCGCAATTAAAGGCCTTAGCGAGCTGGCACGGAGGGGGGGGAGAGATTCCTATTTGGGTGGAGTTGGAACAGCTCAGAGGGGAGGGGGAGAACCTGCGGATGTGGATGTGGGACCCAGGGGGGCGGAAGGGAGGGGGTGGTGGAGGGAATCCATTCACGGAGTATACGCAGGGTCTGTGGTTGCGTCATAGGGACAGTCTGTTGAAGGGGAAGAAGTACACCCGGGGTACCTATATACGGGGGATACAAGATTTTGGTCCTGGGAAGGAAGGGAGGGTGTTTCAGGAATGGGGGGTGAAAGGCTTACACATCTTGGGGCAACTGGTACATAATGGGGGTGAGCTTAGATCTTTTGCAGACCTGCAGGAAGTGTATGGAGTGGAGGATAGAGATTATTTTGCATACATACAGGTAATCTCCTATGTACGGCGGATGGGGGCCCTAGCAGATTTGCGGAAAGTGCCTACGACCTTTGAATTAGCAATGAGGAGGGAGGGGGTACGGAGGGGGCTGATTACAATATTGTACAATGAGTTACGGCACTCTGTGGATGCCAGTAGGCAGGGGAGGAGTAAAGGGGAGGCGGCTTGGGAGCAACAATTAGGAGGGGAATGGGGGGAGGAGCGGTGGGAAAATATTTATAAATGGTCTCGACGTTTAGCTCCGGGACCGTCCTATCTAGAAAATAGTTTGAAGGTTCGCCATCAGATGTATTGGACCCCGTGGAAATTGCAAGCTTTCTGCCCTCAAGAGTCTGGGGCATGCTGGCGGGGATGTGGGCAAAAAGGGGACCTGTTCCACATAGTATGGGGATGTGATGAGGTGCAGAAAATGTGGAGGTCTGTGGGGCAGTGGCTATCGGGCATGGTGCAGGTGGATGTAGCCTTTACCGCACCTATGATCATACTGAATGAAATGCCTGAGGAGGGGGAGAAGGGGCTTCTTCGGCTTATGGGCAGTTGCATAGGGGCGGCACGGGGGGCGATTATGGCAAGGTGGAAGTGTAAGGAGGCACCGACACTTCCCATGATCCAGCAATATATGGATCACCTGTGGACGATGAGTGCTATAGCAGCCCATAGGCATCATAACATGAAAGCATTTCGGGAAGTGTGGGAGAGATATGAGGAATGGAGGGAGGGGAGAGGGGTAGGGGAGGTGACTGGGGGGGTTTAGTGAGAGGGGCTGGGATATGGGATAGCGGGTGGGGTAGAAGGGGGGAGGAGTAGGGGGGGAGGGGGGGTTCAATAGACATGGGGGGGCAGTTCTGTGGATGGGACGGGAGTAGCTGGGTAGGGGGAAGTTGGATGTGCCCTATCGGGCATGTGTGGAGCTTGGGAATGTCCGCTTACACTTTGGGGTAAGCTGTTTGATATTTACTATGTTGAATTTCATGATGTGTTATGTTATTGTGAAACCCTTAATAACAAACAAAAACAAAAAAAAAAAAATTTTCTCAATTATAAAGGAAAAAAAAAAAAGATAGATCGGGGAGATTATGATAAGGAACTATCGATGTTGTAGTATTTGTTTTGCATTTGAGCATAAGATTAAGGGGACAGATAACAGTTTGTGAAATGTGTTTGTTGGTGTATTAGTGTGCATTACGTTATAGATCAAAGGGTATAAAGAAGTGTATAAAAGAATGGGAGGCGGGGTAGATGGGGAATGTATATATTGAAGGGGGTGTTTACGCTCAAAGGTGTATGCTGAGGAGGAGGTGGGAAATGAAGTCTGACTGTGTGTAAAAGTTGATGACTATGTTTGTAATAGTTGATGACTAGGAATGTACAGTTTGAAAAATAATAATAAAAATTATCAATTACAAAAAAAAAAAGATTTCCTTTCTTTTTTTTGCAGCATGGTTATAGGCAGCATTTAAGCCTCAGGCATTCTAGTCGTGTTGTTAGTTTTTGCTGTGGCATTTTTCCAAGCAATATGTCCCAAAAAAATGGGTAGAGGGTTTAGAAAGTGCACCCGATGTCTCAGGACCATGTCTGTTAAAGACACTCACAGATGGTGCCTGCAATGCTTAGGACTTGACCATGAGCTTTCTTGTGTTTTGTGTTCAGAGATAACAGGGAGAGGATTCCAGGATTGAGAAAAGCAGCACATACATATTTTTGGCACCAATAAGACTGATCAATCATCTTCAGCATCAGTGGCATCTGTCTCCATGGCTTCCAAAGCTGCATTAGATGCTGGGGGTGATTCAACACCGAGAGGTTCTCAAGCTCACTCTGAGCCAAGTGCCAGTAGATCCCCCAGCATTGGACACCAACCGATTCTGTCACCAACCGCAAGCATCAAGTGGAGGCATTGGTGCATCAGCATCTCGATTCATCAGAGCATGATATAAAGAGCATCATGGTTGGGGGTGAACCCTAACCCTCGAAGCAGCCTCAACCACTGTTCCCTCTAAGCTGTGCGCGCGCACACACCTCGTAGAGCGAGCGCACATACTTTACAACAGAGCGCACAAAAATTACGGTTCTGATTCTGATAGAAAACAACTCATACGTCTTAAAATTTTAAAGTTGTGATTGTAATTACTAGAAATTTTCCGCTTCATTTAATAATCGTCTATTTTCATTTAATTTGATTAAAATCAATGTGGTGTACATAC
This sequence comes from Ichthyophis bannanicus, assembly GCA_033557465.1. Classification (NCBI taxonomy): domain Eukaryota; kingdom Metazoa; phylum Chordata; class Amphibia; order Gymnophiona; family Ichthyophiidae; genus Ichthyophis; species Ichthyophis bannanicus. The sequence continues at coordinate 178,642,893 of CM066044.1, forward strand.
TGTATTCTGACATATAATCAAATTTTAAAGTATATAGCTCCGAGTGTCGTTATGTGGCGCACAAAAATTTAACCTTCCTTCAAAAGCTGCACAGCTGATATTTTATGCGCACACAGCCTACAGAAAATTAGAGGGAACATTGGCCTCAACGTGAGGACCACTCATGCTCCTTGTTATTGGAGAGGCAGTGCTAGCCTCTAGGGAGCCAAATTCAGCCTGCTGCCATCCCCACCCAGATTATGCAGGCATCAGCTGAATCTACTGCAGGCCTTAGACCTTTGTCCATGGAAGCCCTTGAGGAGTGGCTCATGATAAGGTTTGAACAGAGGATGATGTTCTTTGCAATGCTGAAGCTTCAGTAGCACAGACAATGGCATAATGGCACACAGGAAGACATCCTTGAGACCCTCGGTCTGCCTGCAGGAAAGGAATCATGATCAAGATCTTGAAGGACCTTGACAACGGCTACTACCCGACTAATATTGCTTGCCAATGCATTGTGGGGGTGAACACTTTCCATGGTACTAGACGTCACTGGTGCATTGGCACTCCAGAAGGAGAGCCACCTCCCCTGTGAGAAAGAGGTTGACCCAGGCACAGAGGTACTTTGAGTATCTGAGTCAGATTCTGAAGATTCCTGATAATTTGAGTTTGCCTCTGAATACATTTCAGAGGTTTCCAGAGCATTTCTTGGATCCATCCCTCATGAGTGTCGCAAATTTCTGCTTGAAGACCTTACCTTCCATGATTTTGTTAGGGAAATGGCCATTAGAGATGGAAGAGGACTCAGGGATGAGGAGTTGGATCTCCTTCAGTATTCTGTGGCCCCAAAGGAAACCATGACAATGCCCATGCACTATATCCTTCAGAGGTTGCAGATGAGAATGTGGGAGACCCACCTCTCTGTTCCTCCAGTCAGCACAAAGATTGACTCCATAAGACTCCTGGATTTGAAACTTTCAGCTGCTGTACCACTCCATGGTGATCAAAATCACCCTTATAAAGAGCCAAAAGCTCCAAGTCCCACTCTTCAGCGGCCCCAGGGAGAAAGACTAGGACCTTGGACTCTTTTGGGAGGAAGTTATCTGGACTTTCAAAAAGCCTTTGACAAGGTCCCTCATCAGAGACTTTTGGCAAAACTAAAAAGTCATGGGATAGGAGGCAGTGTACTATTGTGGATTAGGAACTGGTTAAAAGATAGAAAGCAGAGGGTAGGGCTAAATGGCCAATTTTCCCAATGGAGAAAGGTGAATAGTGGAGTAACCCAGGGATCTGTGCTGGGTCCGCTGCTTTTTGACATATTCATAAATGACCTGGAAAAGGGAATACTGAGTGAGGTTATCAAATTTGCAGATGACACAAAACTATTTAAAGTTGTTAAAACCCATGAGGATTGTGGAAAATTACAAGAGGATCTTGATAAATTGGAAGACTGCCAAATGGCAGATGAAATTTAATGTGGACAAGTGCAAAGTTATGCACCTAGGAAAGAACAACCCAAACTATGGTTACACGATGCAAGATTCCACATTAGGAACCACCACCCAGGAAAAAGATTTAGGCGTCATTGTGGTTAACATGTTAAAACCCTCCATACAGTGTGCGGCGACGGCCAAGAGCAAATAGAATGCTAGGTATCATAAGGAAAGGAATGGAAAATAAAACAAAGGATATTATAATGCCTCTGTATCGTTCCATGATGCGACCACACCATGAATATTGTGTGCAATTCTGGTCGCCGTATTTTAAAAGGATATAGCGTTATTAGAAAAGGTACAGAGAAGAGCCACTAAAATGGTAAAGGGGATGGAAGGATACCCCTATGAAGAGAGGCTAAAAATGTTAGTGCTCTTCAACATGAAAAAGAGACGGCTGAGGGGAGATATGATAGAGGTCTATAAATTAATGAATGGAGTGGAAAAGGTAAATGTAGATTGATTGTTTACATCATCCGAATATAGAAAGACTAGGGGACATGCAATGAAGCTACGCTACAAGGTAACCTATTTAAGACTAATAAGAGAAAATATTTTTCACTCAACGTGTAATCAAACTCTGGAATTCGTTACTGGAGGATGTAGTAAAAGCTGTTAGTGTAGCTGGGTTTAAAAAAGGTTTGGACAAGTTCCTGGAGGAAAGGACCATATACCATTATTAAAAGGGACCCAGGATATCACTGCTTGACTCAATACAAGCACTGTGGAACCTGTGTCTTTTGGGGAAACTGCTAGGTACTTATGACCTAGATTGGCCACTGTTGGAAACAGGATACTGGGCTTGATGGACCTTGGTCTGATCCAGTATGGCATATGTTCTTATGTTAATTTTTTTCAGAACGCTATGCTAATGTCTCACATAGTGTCCTATATTCATGAGCACACATTTGCGGAACATCATGCGAAACCTGGAAGACTTAACTTTCTCTGGAGGGAGAAACTCAGTGAACTAGTACCGCTCCTTAGTGGCACAAGGGAAGGGGGGTGTGGGAAATACATTGTCCAAGTGGCATATGATATTTTCAATATTTATTTTATTTATTACAATCTTTTATATACCGCGCTATTTGGTATCAGCGCGGTTCCACAAGGCGTATTGGTGCCTGGAGACTCTCATGGCTCTGGGCCTCAGACTTACAACCTAGTGTGCAGGAGCAACTTGCTGACATACTGTGCCTTGCCATGGAGGCTGCAGGCATGTTCAAGCAGCATACTGACACCTTGTGAACATTTTCCAGAACCATTAATGACCCAGCCTCCTCTGCTTGGAGGTTCCACAGTGGAGGGCAGCGGAGGTCTTACTACTCTCATAATCCTGTCCTCAGCAGCTGAAAGTTCAGAAGCCCTGAGCAGGATTTTAACTGGACATCTAGAAAACACAGGCACTATTCATCCTGCTTCTGGACAACCTACCAGTCGGAGACAGGCTTGCCCTCTTTGCAGACCGCTAGCTCCTTGTAACCTCTGACCAAGGGCTCCTGAGAATAGCCCCAGAGGAGTACAGACTGCACCTATTTGAGATCCTGCCAGATTGCTCACCGAGAGTCAACTTTCAGCATAGGAAAACACTCCTACAGGACCTCTCTTCTCTTCAGGTTGCCAATGTTGTTCAGCCTGTCCCACCAAGGTAAGAAGGGCTGGGATTTTATTCAAGGTATTTCCTAGAGCCAAAGAAGATGGCGGGATACCATCCCATCCTAGACCTCAATGACCTGAACAAATGTCTCTTCAGACAAAAGTTTTAAATGGTTTCCCTAGGCCCTTTACGTGCCCATCTCCAAAAAAGGGGACTGGCTATGTTCTCTGGATCTTTAGGAACCCTACACCCACATACAGATAACATCCCAGTCACAGGAAGTATCTGCGATTTATTGTAGGAACACGCTATGTCCAATAACACATACTGCCCATTGCCTTGTCTCTGCTTCCTGGATATTCTCCAAATGCTTCGCGGTTGTCGCAGAGTTCCTATGCAGAATGGTGTGCACATGAATCCTTACCTGGACGACTGGCTGATCAACAGTGCCACACACAAAGGGGTTCAAGAATCCTTTTGCCTAACCACCCAGGTGCTAGGACTGCTAGGATTCATCATCAAATATCCTGAGTTGAACCTCAGCCTATCCTGCCAACTGGAATTCATTGGAGCCCTGCTACACACAACTCAAGCAGAGGCTTTCCTTCCTCAAGACAGATTCACCCGACTGATGGCAATAGTGGAAAGAGTAAAACAGAGCCAGCACACGTCAATGACAGAAATGTTGATAATACTGGGTCACATGGCTTCACATGGCACATCTCAATATGAGACAAGCTCAGCAAACCCTGAGCACAGAGTGGACACAGTCCATTCACAAACTTAAAGATATCATTTCTGTCCCTCCTCCTTTCTGGGATCTCCCTGTCCTAGTGGACAGATCATTTCAATCTGGTGAAAGGTCTTTCTTTCCAAATTTCTCTCTACCAAAAGTTGCTGACCACAGATGCATCCAAACTGGGCTGGCAACAGATGCCCTGAAGAGTTTGCTGTAAGACACAATGGATGTTTGCAGGAGCCGAGTCTGAATGTTATCACTGGGATTTTGAATACTGTGCCCAGCTTCAGAATATTTGGAATATGCTAAAAAAGATGGTGAAATTAGACCTCGCGGCTAATTTTCTTTCCTTTAGTCCCTCCAGTCCAATCCAGACTACTGAGTCTTCATCCCATTCCAGCAGATGGAGACTGAACATTCTAGGCTTTTGGTGATGTCATCCCATAAAAGGGACCAAACTTCTCCCACCAAGCCAGTATCTAAATAGCAAAGCAGATGCAACCAGCACCCGTTTGAAACCAAACTATATACATCTATGCCTAACTACCTTCAACAGAAGGACCCGTAGCCTGTAAGAACCCATGATCCTTAACAGGTCAATTGATGTCTCGTTCACTGGAACCGAAGGCAGACTTCCGGAGACACCCTGAACGCAAACCCATGCGCTGGCAATCTTATCCAGGCTTGCGCTGAAATCCAACAGCAAGACTTGGGCGGGTGCTGGACTGGAATGGAGGGACTAAAGGAAAGAAAATTAGAAGATAAGTTCTAATTTCACCTTCCATAGCGTCCCTCCATTCCAGTCCAGACAACTGGGATGTACCAGAGCAGTATTTAAACACAGGCGAGCTGCACAAGACCAGCCTCCAGGACGTGAGTCCAAAACAGATAGTGTTTCACAAAAGTGTAGCGATGACCAGGTTGCCGCCCTGCAGATGTCTGCGGGAGGCACCAGACTGAACTCCGCCCAGGAGGAGGCTTGTGCCCTGGTGGAGTGCACCCATAACTCCTGAGGCAACTACTTATGCCGCAATAAATAGGTGGAGGCAAGGGCTTCCTTAAACCACCGAGCGATGGACGCTGCCTCCCCTTTACGAGAGTCTCCATATAAAATGAACAAATGATCTGACTTGCGAAAGGGCAGAGTGTAGCGACACAATACCAGACGCATGTCTAGACAGCAGGGCTGCTGATCAGTCTATCCGGAAAACTGGGCAACACCTGGTTCAAGTGAAAGGCAGAAACCACCCTAGGCAAAAATGATGGCATAGGCCACAAAACCACCTTTTCCTTGGATAGCATCAGAAAGGGTTCCTGACAGGACAAAGCCTGCAACTCTGAGATCCGTCTGACCGAGCACAAGGCCACCAGGACCACCACCTTCAGGGTGAGATCTTTTAAGGTTGTCAAACCCAAAGGCTCTAATGACGCCTCCATCAAAACTGATAGGACCCAAGTTGAGATCCCAGCTGGGAACTAGAACATGCAGTGGCGGTCGAATATGCCACACTGCCCGAAGAAACTGATGGAGATCCAGATGAGCCGCCAAGGCCACCCCTTACATGCAGCACCGGTAACAAGATAAGGCTACTATGTGCACACAGAGCGAGTTCAAAGCCAGACCTTTATCCACCCCACCTTATAGAAAGGCCAAGATATCCGGAACAGATGCATGAAAGGCATTAGAGCCCTTTGTCAGCACCCCATGCCTTAAATAACCTCCAGACAAGCACATAGGCCAATGAGGTGGACTGCTTCTGCGTCCGCAAGAGAGTCAAAATCACTGCAGAAGAATAGCATCTCTTTCTCATCCTCGCCCTTTCAATAGCCAGGCCATAAGGGAGAGCCGACCCAGCTCTGGCATGCACACTGGACCCCGTGTCAGCAGATATACTCGATATACGTGCTGCGACTGATAGTCTAGTCTCATCAGGTCTGCATTCCAGGGCCGCCACAGCCAGTCCGGTGCCACCAGAATCACCAGGCTATGATGCGCCTCTGCCCTCTGAAGGACCCGACTGATCAGAGGCCATGGAGAAAAATACATACAGCAGACCTTCTGCCGGCCAGGACTGTGATAGAGCGTCGAGCCCTTCTGACATCAGTTCATGGTGGCGACTGAAGAAACGAGATGCTTTGGCGTTATGGCAGGTGACCATCAGGTCCATCACCGACTGCCCCCACCATCACATCAAGCGATGTAACACAGAGTCTGCCAACATCCACTCCCCTGGATCGACTCTCGTTCGACTGAGAAACTGCTTCCACATTTTCTTTCTCAGCAAAGTGGGCCAATGATATTTGCAGAAGATATGTCTCCGCCCACTAAAGCAGCAGAGCGATCTCCTCGACTAGGAGAGGATTCCCCATGCCACCCTGATGGTTGATATATGCCACCGTAGTCACATTGTCCGAAAATATGTGCACCCCCTTGTCCAGTAGCAATGCACGGAACTGCTGCAACGCTAGGAAGACGGCTCTTATTTCCAGTCGATTGATAGACCACATCTGCTGCTCCTGCGACCAGAGCCCCTGAGCCAGCTGTTCCTGACAATGGGCTCCTCAGCTCTTCAGGCTGGCAACTGTCATCACCATCGTCCACTCCAGTGGCTCCAATGATACTCCTGCCAGCAAGTTGACTGGCCATAGCCACCATTCCAGACTGTGACAGACTTCTGGTGGACAGACTAGTTTGCGCAAGAGAAGGTGAGATTGAGGATACCAATGAGAGTAATGCCCTTTGCAGCGGATGCATATGCGCACGAGCCCATGGGACTAGGTCCAATGTTGTCAATGTGGACTCCAAGATCTGCAGATATGACCAAACCGAAGACACCTTGCGCCTCAGGAACCGACAGAGCTGCCCCTGCAGCTTGCACACTCTTTCCACCGGAAGAAAAACTGTCCCCTACCGAGTATTGAACCGTGCGCCCACATACGTAAGCTCCTGCGTCAGACTTAAATGGCTCTTGGCCCTGTCGACCCCCCCAGCCAAGTTCCTGCAACACTTTGAGTACTCGAGCCATCACCATGTGACTCTCCAGCAATGATTTTGCTCGAATTAACCAATCGCCAAGGTAGGGATGCACCATTACAACGCCGTCGTCGCCGTCGCCGTCGCCGTCGCCACCACCACCACCATAATCTTTGTAAAGGTATGGGATGCCATGGCAAGACCGAAGGGTAATGCCTGGAACTGAAAATGGCCCATTGGTACCGCAAATCGCAGGAACTGCTGATGCTCCAGCTGAATCGGCACGTGTAAGTACATTTCCGCTGAGATCACAGAGTGCAACGTCTCCATGCGGAAATGGGGCACATGCAAGGATCGATTGATGTACTTCAGGTCTAGAATGGGACGAAAGAACCCTTCCTTCTTGGGGACCACAAAATAAATGGAGTATCGACCGGACCCTAACTGGTCTGTGGACACAGGCACAACCGCTTGAAGCTGCAGGAGTTTCCAAAGTGTTGATGCAACCGCCGTGCGCTTGCGTGGATCTTTGCAGAAGGAAGGCAGAAAAATGCCTCAAAGCGGTTCTGCAAACTCTAAGGCATAACCATTGCAAATTACCTCTAGTACCCACTGGTCGGATGTCAGTTGGATCCAGGTGAAGTAGAACTGATGCAGGTGGCCACCCACCGGAATCAACTCTGCCTGAGCCCGCCTCATCTCACTGGGGCTTTTTGGATCCGCCCCCAAAAGCGTAGCTGAATCCTCATCCTGAGCCGTGACCCCCCAAAAGGCCTTCCCCCTTGAGGGGTAGCAGGACCGCTGTCGGGGCACAAACTGCATTGCCCAATAACGCCTAAAATCCCATTACTGTCTCTTGAAAGTTGACACTGTCTTATTAAACTTGGGCTTGTCCTCTGGTAGACGAATCGGCTTTGTCTTGCCGAAGTCCTTCACCTACTTCTCCAAGTCCTCCCCAAACAAAAGCTTCCCCCTGGATGGCAGTTTGGTCAACTTTGCCTTTGAGGGCACATCCGCTGACCAGTTATGCAGCCAGAGCAACTTGCAAGCCGCCGCCACCACCGAGGCCATATTCTTCGCAGACACTCTCACCAAGTCATAATGAGCATCAGCCAGGTATGCTGCTCCCAACTCGAGCTTAGCCACCTCAGGTAGAACCTGTCTCCCTTAGGCCATAGAGTTTGGGATCGCCTGTAGCCAACGCAGACAGGCTCTGGCAACGTACGCCACGCAGACCACTGCTGGCAGCATCAGAGCATTCACCTCGAAGATCTGCCTTAACAGGGTTTCGAGTTTCTTGTTTAATGCTGCTCCACCTTCCATTGGGACGGTGGTCTTCTTGGTGATGGCGGAGACAAAGACATCCACCTGAGGCAAATGCAAGAGCTTCTTTTCTCCTGCAGGAACCGGATAGAGGTGACCCATCTCCCAACCGCTGCGAAGACAGCCTCCAGAACCTCCCACTCGGCCTCAATCATCTGCTTGATGGCTCGGTGGATAGGGAAGGCCGTCTCTGAAGTACAGATACCCTGCAATAGGTGATCCTCCAAATGGTATATTGCGTGCTCCCAGGGAATGCATAATGAGAGCGCCTAGTTCTTCCTTATGGAAGACTCGACCAATCTGCAGATCATCTCCTGCCGGAACATCTGCTTCGTCTAAATCATGCTGTGATGCCAAGGCCCCCAGGCCTGAGGGACCCGCCAAAGGATCCTCTGACTCCCTGGAGTATCCAGATGCCTGATCCAACTCCGAAGAGGCAGAATCTCCACCCCCTTACAAAGGCAACATGCCTGACTGACCCTAGAGCCACTGGACCTGACCCATTAGTGAGCCCTGAAATCAAGTGAGGAGAAGCAGCACCTTTCTTCAAGAGAAAAGCTTTGTGCATCAATAGCACAAATTCCGGCGAAAAGGGATCCCCCTTGGACTCAAGGAAGCCTCTAAAAGGGAACCTGGACCCCCCTGTGCCAAATCCCGATCCTCCAGAGACTCCCCCAAAGACAGGGCCTGCGAATTGCTCAGGACAGATGTTACTGCCAAAACCTTGTGAACTCCCGAATCCTCTACTGCCTGAGAAAGCGCTCTGAGGAGGCACCCCCCCCTCCCCAAGCATAGACAAATTGTGCAACCAGTTCCCCACTTCAAGATCGGCCTGTTCACATAGCCTATACAGGCTGACTGTGGAAAGGCAACCCCTGTACAGCCCACAGCGACACATGTGGCCTTACCCGAAGGCATGTCTACGGATCTGAACTGTACTAAGGCACCAAAGGTGGGAAGGCACTCACAGAGCCAGTGAAGAAATGAAATTGCCTTTCTGACTCTGCCAAACAACTTCCCGAGAAGGCCCCCGCACAAACATACACTCACAGAAAACAAATGCAAAACAAAGCCCAGACCAGCTGTATTCCACGCTTTAAGAAAAGTGGAAGGAAGTCCAAAAAACTGCCAGCATGGTTTAAAGGTGAGGTCAGAGAGGCTGTTGTTGCCAAAAAAGCATCTTTCAGGAAATGGAAAAAAGAGCCAAACGACGAAACCTGGAAACAGCACAAGCACTGGCAAGTCAAATGCAAGACATTGATAAGGCAGGCAAAGGGAGAATCTGAGAAGAAGCTTGCTGCGGAAGAAAAAACGCAAAATAAAGACTTTTTCAAGTACATTCGTAGCAAAAAACCTGTGAGAGAGTCAGTTGGTCCATTAGATGATAGAGGGGTTAAAGGGGCACTAAGAGGCGACAAGGCGATAGCGGAGAGACTGAATAAATTCTTTGCTTTGGTCTTTACTGAGGAAAACATAAGGATGTTACCCATGAATGAAGTGGTATTTAAAGGTGCGGAAGAATTGAAGGAAATATTGATACATCGGGAAGATGTATTACAACTATTAGATAAACTGAAGAGTAGCAAATCACCTGGGCCAGATGGTATACATCCAAGGGTGTTGAAAGAACTGAAATATGAGATTGCAGACCAGCTATTAGTAATCTGTGAATTTTCATTAAAATCATCTCTAATACCTGAAGATTGGAGGATCGCCAATGTAAAGCCAATTTTTAAAAAGGGTTCCAGGGGTGATCCGGGAAACTACAGACCAGTGAGCCTCACGTCAGTACCGGGAAAAATGGTAGAAACCATCTTAAAGAACAAAATTACTCAGCATGTAGTTAGTCATGGCCTAATGGGAGACAGCCAACATGGCTTTAGACAAGGAAGATCTTGTCTTACTAATCTGTTATGTTTTTTTGAAGGTGTGAATAAACAGGTGGACAAAGGTTGTTGTTGTTAAGTGCCGTCGAGTCGGAGTCGACTCATGGCGACCCTCTGGATAGCTATCCTAAATTGTGTTCGGTCTTCAGTCAGGCGGCTCATTGTTGACAGACTGGCACCTGTAGCTGCTGTTATTGTATCGATCCATCTCATTGCTGGCCTTCCTCTTTTGCGTTGACCTTCTATCTTGCCAAGCATAATATCTTTCTCTAATGATCTCTCTCTTTGCATGATGTGTCCAAAGTATGAAAGTCGAAGTCTTGTCATCGGAGCTTCTAAAGAAAGCTTAGGTTTGATCTCCTCTAGTACCGACTGGTTTGTTCTTCGGGCAGTCCATGGTATACACAGTATTCGCTGCCAGCACCATAATTCAAAGGCATCAATTTTCTTCCTATCTGTCTTTTTCACTGTCCAGCGGACAAAGATGAGTCGGTTGATATAGTGTATCTGGACTTTCAGAAAGCCTTTGACAAGGTCCCTCATCAGAGACTTTTGGCAAAACTAAAAAGTCATGGGATAGGAGGCAGTGTACTATTGTGGATCAGGAACTGGTTAAAAGATAGAAAGCAGAGGGTAGGGCTAAATGGCCAATTTTCCCAATGGAGAAAGGTGACTAGTGGTGTACCCCAGGGATCTGTGCTGGGTCCGCTGCTTTTTGACATATTCATAAATGACCTGGAAAGGGGAATAACGAGTGAGGTTATCAAATTTGCAGATGACACAAAACTATTTAAAGTTGTTAAAACCCAAGAGGATTGTGGAAAATTGCAAGAGGATCTTGATAAATTGGAAGACTGGGTATCAAAATGGCAGATGAAATTTAATGTGGACAAGTGCAAAGTTATGCACCTAGGGAAGAACAACCCAAACTATGGTTACACAATGCAAGGTTCCACATTAGGAACCACCACCCAGGAAAAAGATTTAAGCGTCATTGTGGATAACATGTTAAAACCATCAGCCCAGTGTGCAGTGGCAGCCAAGAGAGCAAATAGAATGCTAGGTATCATAAGGAAAGGAATGGAAAATAAAACAAAAGATATTATAATGCCTCTATATCGCTCCATGGTGAGACCGCACCTTGAATATTGTGTGCAATTCTGGTCGCTATATCTTAAAAAGGATATAGCGTTATTAGAAAAGGTTCAGAGAAGAGCCACCAAAATGGTAAAGGGGATGGAAGGATACTCCTATGAAGAAAGGCTAAAAAGGTTAGGGCTCTTTAACCTGGAAAGAGACGGCTGAGGGGAGATATGATAGAAGTCTATAAATTAATGAACAGAGTGGAACGGGTAAACATAGATTGATTGTTTACATTATCAGAATATAGAAAGACTAGGGGACATGCAATGAAGCTACACGGTAAACTATTTAAAACTAATAAAAGAAAATATTTTTTCACTCAATGTGTAATCAAACTCTGGACTTTGTTACCGAAGGATGTAGTAAAGGCTGTTAGTGTAGCTGGGTTTAAAAAAAAGGTTTGGACAAGTTCCTGGAGGAAAGGTCCATAAACCATTATTAAGAAGGGACCCAGGATATCAATGCTTGACCCAGTACAAGCATTGTGGAACCTGTGTCTTTTGGGGAAACTGCTACGTACGTATGACCTAGATTGGCCACTGTTGGAAATAGGATACTGGGCTTGATGGACCTTGGTCTGACCCAGTACGGCATATCTTATGTTCTTATGCACCTGCACACAAACCGACCAGGACTGCTTGTGAAGGCCTAACCCCGCAGCCGTCTCCTCACGATCGATTAGAGAAGAAACTGCAGAAGGGCCCTTCGCCGCTCAAGAAGCCACCCCCACTGAAGGCAGAAACAAATCCAGCAGAAGAAAAACAGGCAGCAGGAACCCGGACCCACTAGGTGTGCTCCTCAGCCCAGCCCTCCCCCAACTAAACGGGACTGGTCTCTTACAGTGTATGAATCCTTTGCAGCTCTGAGGTAGGCTCCAAGACTGAACACAGCCCCTCACTAAGCTCTAGCTCTAAGCCAAGTCCTCACAGCTGATAGGTAGTTCCCTTTTTTTCAAATTAATTGAATTTTCTCCAGTGTAGAGCAGTTACACAGGTCCCATCCCTATCTGCATGGAGGCTGAAGATACTGGCTTGGTGGGAGGAGTTTGGTCCCTTTTATGGGATGACATCACCAAAAGCCTAGAATTCTCGGCCTCCATCTGCTGGAATGGGATAAAGACACAGTAGTCTGGACTGGACTAGAGGGATGCTATAGAAGTAACAGTTCTCTGATGCAGGACTGATGAAATATTTTAGACAGTGCAAAGCATAATGCTGTGTTGGAATTAAGACTGAAATGCTTGACTATGTAATTGAAAAAATAGAATTTTGCATTTGAATCTTTTGCAAAAATATAAAGAGAGTAAAATGGGCTTTTGTTGTTCATAAGAACCATAGTAAATATATCTTGGTTGATTAGCTAAGCCCAATAAAAAGATATCATTTATCCAGCTTGTATTACAGAGGGGTCTGTTTGGTATTGGTGGATGGTGCTCTAACTCTATTGTAGTAACTATTTGTCTTCTATTTAGAACAGACTAAAGCCCATAAAAAGTCCACCGAGCTTTTTGTTTCTTTTGATACCAATTGACTGGGGGCTGCCATCAACAAATGTACTCTTTTAACTTGACTAGCAGCTTGCATTTCTTTTGCTTATACCCAGGCAAATGTGACACTCGAGGGTCATGTCATGGCTCTCATCTGAGCAGTGACTGCATCAGGGCCCACTTATGCTCAGTCAACATGGCAAAGCTGTAACTTGGACCTCAGTCCACACAGATTCAACCAGATTATATTTTGAAATTTGTTCGGGGATTAGAATCCAGGCCCATTTTTTCTTTTGTTCCATGCTTCCTTGTTCTAGCTGTATATACCTAAGGGCCTGTTGTAAAAAAAAAGGATGTCCAATTAGATGGTGTCTGCCAATACTATGTTTACGCATTATTTTTTCGAGGCAGCTGATAGCTACAGAATCCCATATGCGAGCATTTATCCTGCTTGTCCACAGCAAAAATCCTCAGAGCTGTATTCTGCTAAGCTGAGGTATGGCTGAGGCACATAGGAGTGCATGAGCATTGCAGAAGGACTGTTCTAAAAGCCTCTAGAACAGTGGTTCTCAACCTTTTCTGTACTGCGACCCCTTTTTATTTTATTTTATCTATTTCTTCTATACCGCCCCTTCCAGAGATCAGGGGCGGTTTACATGGAACAAGTTAACAGTTTTGTATACTTCTGTATACATTACATAGAACAGAAATTTCTAACTTTTTACAGATAATAGTGCAGTAAACTGTCGGAACTATTTACATTTTGTATACTTCTGTATTATAATATTAAAAAAAAATTTCTAACTTTTTACAAGTAGTGAGGCGAGGAACTGCCAAAACTATTTACAATGGTTATTTACCAAAAGGTTATATACAATGAATTACAGGGTGAAGCATTCATTAGTCATGTGTGAGTGGTGGAATTTATTTCCGTTTTTTTATCATGAGTTTTTGGTGTGTCTGTGGTAGGTCTGTGTAAGGTTAGTTGATTGTGATTTTAAGGGCTTTGTGCTTGTGTGTCTGTGGATGCTGTGGGGTTGGACTTGGGGGGTAGGGGATTTCAAAGTGTTCGGAGAAGAGGTATGTTTTGAGTTCTTTCCTAAATTGGGAGAGGTCTTTTATGATACGAAGGTCTATTGGGAGATCATTCCAGAGCATGGGGGCAGTGAATGTGAAGGCCCTGGTGCTGGTGGATTTTTTAGTTTTCATGAATGTTTTTGGTATTTCAAGTGAGTGGGCTGCGTTTAGTCTGCGAGCTCTTGATTCAGATGGGGTGTGTAGTAGTGTGGATAGATGTGAGGGGGCGATGTCGTTTAGGAGCTTGAAGGTGGTTAGGAGGATTTTATATCTGATTCGGCTGTTTATAGGAAGTCAATGTAGTTCTAGCATTATAGGGGTTACATGGTCTACTAGGTGGGCTTTAGTAACTACTTTTGCACAGATTTTCTGGGCTCTTTGTAGTAGGTATGTATTTTTTTGTGGTAGGCCAATTAGGAGACTATTACAATAGTCAAAGTGGGGGGTGATGAGTGTATTAACAACTGATCTAAAGCCATGTGTGTCAAGAAGTGGCCTTAGGTGTTGTATGGTTTTGAGTTTGTAGAATATGGTTTTTACTGTCTGCTTTATGTGTGGTAGCATGGTGAGTGTATGATCAATTATTACACCTAGGTATTTTACCTCTTTTTTAACAGGTATAGTTGTATTGTTGATTGAGATTGATGTTGGATAACGGGTGATCTTGTTACGAACATTGCTTCCGTTTTTTTGAGGTTGATGCTGAGGTAGTTGGTTTCCATCCAGGTGGTGGTCTCAGCCATGCATTCGGATAGGGTGTCGTAAGTAGGGTTTTTGGTGGTTATGGGGAGAGCGAGCATGATGTCGTCAGCATAGATAAAGTGACTAATCCTGTGTTTCTAAATATTTTTGTAATGGGTTGGAGGTACAGGTTGAAAAGGAGGGCAGAAAGGGCTGATCCCTGGGGTATTCCTTGTCCTTGGGGGAAGGTTTCTGATGCTTCCTGGTCTAATTGAACACGTATTAGTCTGTGTGTGATGTAAGACTTAAACCATTTGAGGACAGTCCCACCTATTCCTAAGTTTTCTAGTCTATTGATCAGAGTAAGGTGGTTGATGTTGTCAAAGGCGGCAGAAATGTCTATGAAAAGGAGTAGGAAGCCTTGACTGTTGTCATCTGTACCTTTGATGAGGAAGTCTATCAGTGTAATTAAAAGGGTTTCTACACCGTGGAAGGGGCGGAAACCAAACTGGTGTGAGTCTAGGGGTTTGTGCTCATCAATATGGTCTTGTAATTGTAATTGAACAGTTTTTTCTATTATTTTAGCTATAAATGGAATGCTGGCTATCGGTCTGTATGAGTTTGGGTCTTTTGAGTCAAGTTTATTGTTTTTTATTATTGGGCGAAGCGTTGTGAGTTGGGCATGATGCCCTGGGAGAGGGATTGATTCACCATATGTTAAATGTTTTCAGCTAGTTCTTCCTTTGTACATTTGATCCATGACACAGGGCATGGATCGAGTGGAGAAGTTGTGGTGTTGATTAATGTTATGATCCTAAGGAGGTGTTTTTGATCTACCGTGTGAAAGATTGTCCAAATGTTATTAAATTCAGTGTTTGGAGGTAGTATTGCTGGTATGGTATTAAGTTTGCACTTTAGTTTTTCTGCAAAGTGGGTTGCTAAAGTTTGTATGCTTATTGCTGATTGTTTTGGCTCTGGGTTTTTAGCTTTTGTCAAAGTTTTTATGATTGCAAATAGTTCCCTAGGGCGGTTGATAGCCAGATTTATTACTTTGGAGTGGTAATCCCTTTTTGATTTGTTAATTGCCTTCTTGTATTCATTGAGTGTGTTCATATAATGGGATTTATTTTTGTCTGATTTAGTTTTCCTCCATCTCTTTTCTTGTTTCCTCAGTTGTTTTTTTAGTTTTGCTAGTTCTTTCGTGAACCATTTTTCTGTCTTTTTTATTTGTCTATGCATGGTGTGTGTGGGGACAGCTGCTTTTTGGATTGTTAAATTCCAATGATTTACAGTGGAGTTGATGTCTGGGAAGTTTGTGTTGAGTATGGGTAAATACCTTGTCAAGGAAAATATCTTTGTCAAAGTGTGCAAAGCGTGATATATGGGGTGAGGTGCTTGTCGTATTCAGTGTTGCTTGAGCTGGGAGGTGGAGTGTAATAAGGTGATGGTCGGACCATGGTACTTCTGTTATAGTTGGAGGGGTATGTTGTTGGTGGTTGTTAAGGGAGGAAGGGAGGAAGATGAGATCTAAAGTGTTGCCTTTTATGTGGGTGGGGGCATGTACTATCTGTGTGTATCCCATTTGGGTCATAGCGTCCATGAAGTTATCTGATTGGGAATTGTTCAGAGAGGGAAGGTTCAAATCACCTAGGATTACGAGTGGTTTGTTTAGTGATGCTGTGCAAGCGAGTTCAAGGATGGGGGAGAGGTTTTTTTGATCAGCTGAAGGGGGTCTATATATGAGGGTGAGTGCAAGGGCTCTATTTTCTATATTGATAATGTCCATTCCATCTATATTATTTAAGCTTGTTAAGGTGAATTGTAGGTCTTTTTTGGTGAGTATGAGAGCGCCACCTCCTCTTTTTACATCCCGATGGCAGCTGAATATATCATATTGATGTGTGGTTAGCTGGTTTAGTAGTACGGTGTCTGTGGGAGTGAGCCATGTCTCGGTAATGCAGATGATGTCAGGGGTTTTGTCTTTTATCATGTCATTGATAATTGGTATTTTATTTCTTATGGATCGAATGTTTATTAAGATGAGCTTTGTTTTGGTGTCTATATTGGCTGTATTGTCACTTAAACCTCTATGTGGTTGATGTTTTATTTGGATGAGTCTGCGATGGTGTCTGTCTGAGTCATGGCGTGAATAGTGATTGTGAGAGTGTGTATAAGTTGAACTGTGTGGTGGGTTTTGGTAAAGATTGTGGATGGTGAGGATGTTGCTATATGGGTTTCGGTAATGATTATGTATGATGGGGATGTTATTGTAGGGGTTTTGATTGGCTTTGTACGAATAAATGTGTTGTGTTAGGAGTGTTATTAGAATGAGAGTGAGTGGGAGGTTTATCCGTTTTGTAGGAGACATTGTGTATATATTTTTTTTTGAGGGGGGAGGGAACTCTGTGTACGGGGGAATAGTGGATGAGTATGTGTATTGAAGGTTACAGACAACAATATAATAGCGTATGAGGGATGAGTATGAGAATTAATATATAGCTGTCTGCAACAGTTCCCAATGGTCTGGGTGGCTACTGGCAACAGTATAATGACTACTGGGTTACAATCAACAGTATAATGACTACTGGGTTACAAACAACAATAAACAGTGTATGAAAGATGGGTATGAGAACTAATTACTGGCAACAGTACAATGACTAAATATTACTGGCAACAGTATAAAGGGTTACAAACAACAGTATTACAGTGTATGAAAGATGGGTATGAGAACTAATTACTGGCAACAGTATAAAGGCTAATTAGTACTGGCAACAGTATAATGACTACTGAGTTGCAAACAACAGTATAACTGTGTATGAAAGATGGGTGTGAGAACTAATTACTGACAACAGTATATGTAGCAGGTTGACAACAGTTCCTAAAGAAATGTATGGCTACTGGCAACAGTATAATGGCTGTTGGCAATGGTGCATGAAGGATACATGAAAGATAACTGACAATATGATATATAGTAGTTGGCAACGGTTCCCAATGGTATGTATAGCTACTGGCAATAGTATAATGGCTGCTGGTAGTTGTGTATAATAGATAGATACTGACAGGTTACTGACAACAGTACAATTGTATACAAGTTATTGGTAACATGAAATTAGAGAGCAGGTTACTGGTAACAATTTTGACAACAGTACAATTGGATGAAGGTTGCTAGCATAATGAGGCTAGATGCAAATTCTGAGCTGGCTGAGGTAAATTTAAAGCTAGTTATCGTCAACAGAACAGTTATACTTGCTGTGATCTGGGACTTTGGTCGTGTTGCTGAAGGGAGTGATCTCAGTTCTAGAGGAGCTCAGGTTGCTAGGTGCTTGTATTCCGTTGCAGTGCAACCCATGCTGTCGCTGTATCGATGCGTGTGTTGTTGGGCGCGAGCTCAACCCAAGGGGAGCTCAACCCAAGGGGAGCTCAAGCTGCTTTTTGCTTGTAAGGTAGAGTAAAGGTGGATCCGTCGGAGGTTGATCGGGCGTTTTGTTGTAGGCCTCTGCCTAAGGGCCGTGCCAAAAGGCCCTCTGGCGAGGCCCTCAGGCGCGGGCCCGCAAGGCCCTGGTGCGCCTGCCGGCGCTCCTTTTTTAATGTTCCTGGCTGCCCCGATTGGGCAGCGTGAGCAGGCTGAGGCGTCGGGGGCGGCCCTGGATGGTCGGGTTGGCTTTCTCCCTCCTGGGAGAGCTGCTAGGCCTTTTACCATTGGTCAACTTGTGATGACCCCCAATGATAAAATCAAATGCGTCTCTCTTCCTTTACCGTTAACGCATTGTCGCTGTAATCATTTGTTGAATTATTAATATATTATAGGCCTTTGCATTATGTTTTTATTTATAAAATTTACTTATTTAAACCACAATAATTAATCCCAATGACAAGTAACAATATTTGATTTCAAAAGTATTATGATTTTGTAGTCAAATCACTAATATGAAATAAAATTATTTTTTCTACCTTTGTTGTCTGACCAATTTATTCTTTGATCATGCTGGTCCCGATCTGAGGTTTCTGCTTTCCCGTCTTCTCTTAGCTCTCTTTCTGTGGTCTATGGTCCATCTGCCATTTCTTATCTCTTCTTTCGTTTTCTTCACTTCTTTCCATCAGCCTATTTCCAGTCCCAGTAACCCTCCCCAGTATCAGCCCCTTTCCAGTACTCATTCCCAGTACCTTCCAATGTCAACTTGCAGTCCCATGACTGCCACTGGTGTCCATTCCCTTCCAGTCCGCCTCCTTCCCCATTGATCAGTCCCTTCTAGTACAAATACCATGGCAGTCCCTCTCAGATCCACTCCCTTCCAGTTCCATTCTCCCATCCCCTCGTATCAGCCCATTTGTAGCCTTAGCCCACAGTTTTCTTCCAGGGCCAGCAGCTCTATCCTCCCCTCCCCACAATCAGCCCATTCCCAGTCGAAGCCCCCCAATCAGCTCACTTCCAGTGATAGTCCCCCCTCAACCCCATTACCAGTGCTAGCCTCCCCTAATCAGCCCAATACCAGTCCTACCCCCCCCCATCAGCTCATTACCAGTCCTAGCCTCCACTAATCAGGCCATTTCCAGTCAAAGCCCCCCCGATCAGCTCATTTCCAATGCTAGCCTCCCATCAGTCCATTACCAGTCCCAACCCAACCCATCAACCCATTACCAGTCCCAGCCTCCCCTAATCAGCTCATTTCCAGTGCTAGTCCCCCCTCAACCCCATTACCCCATTGCTAGGCTCCCCCCATCAGCCCATTACCAGTCCTACTCCCCCCATCAGCCCATTACCAGTCCTAACCACACCGATCAGCTCATTTCCAATGCTAGTCCCCATCATTCCATTACCAGTCCTACCCCCCTATCAGCCAATTACCAGTCCCAACCCCCCCATGATCAGTCCATTCCCAGTCCTAGCCTTCCCTAATCAACCCATTACCAGTCCTAGCCCCCCCATCTGCCCATTACCAGTGCTAGCTCCCCCATCAGCCCATTATAATCCTAACCCGCACTGTCTCTCCCCTCTGTCTAGCATTTATCCTGTCTGTCCAGTATGTCCCCCCGTCTCTCCCCTTTGTCCATGTCAGCCCTCTTCCCTCCCTTCCTCCCTCGTCAGCCCCCCTCCCTCCTCCCTCCCTCCATGTCAGCCCCACCTGTCCCTGTCAGCCCCCCTCCGTCCATGTCAGCCCCCTCCCTCCATCCGTCAGCTCCCCTCCCTCCCTCCATGTCAGCCCCCCTCCCTCCATCCATCCATATCAGCCCCCTCCCCTCCCTCCATGTCAGCCCCCTCCGTCTATGTCAGCCCCCCTCCCTCCCACCCTCCCTCTCATCACCCCTCTGTCCATGTCAGCCCCCCTCCCTCCCTCCCTCATGTCTGCCCCGTTGCAGGTTCCCTGCCCCCTCCTCCCCCCTCCCCATGTCTGCCTCATTCTTCTGCAGCCGTGGCTCCCTGTCTCTTAGGGAACCGCAGCTATGCCTATAAAACTGTTTCGGAGCCTTTGTGTCTCTAAACGGGCTCCGTGCAGCATTGTCCCACCTCCAAAGGAAGTGGTAAACAACTTCCTTTGGAAGCGGGACAATGCTGCACGGAGCCCGTCGAGAGGCAGGAAGGCTCCGCAACTGTTTCACAGGCTCAGCCGTGGTTCCTTAAGAGGTAGGGAGTCACAGCTGCATTAGAAGGGAGGCGGTGAGTTTGCTGCTGCCGAGAAGCGGACTCGGCAGCGGCAGCAACTTGTGCGCTTTAAAAAATTTTTTTTTTAACTTGGTGGAGTGAGGCGACCCCTGCTAAATCCTGTGGCGACCCCCGTGGGGGTCGCGACCCACAGGTTGAGAACCGCTGCTCTAGAAGGAGCTGAGAGAAATTCACGTGCAGAGCCCCATGGGCAACATCACAGAGAACACCTGCTACTTGAAAGTAACCTTGTTCTATTTTGAACAACTGATAAGTTTTATGAAATGTATCATTTAAATTGCATTGCTATTTTATTGTATTGTTTAAAATGAATTACTTGCTATGTGTGAATTGGCATATTTTTGGAAGCAAGTGCAACTCCCAGATATGAAACAATGGAACAGCAGGTTAAGGCGAATTATCTTGATGGAAAAATGAACAGCTATGAGACATGGGTTTTTGAACAACCTGAACAATACTGGGCCTTAATGTTGGACTATTTAAACTGTACTTAATAAGATAACCTCTTTGCTTAAGATGTGGGAGGGAAGGGAGGTTGGAGAAAGGGGACGCTTAAAAGAAAAAAAAAAGTTTATATCGCTATAAGTCATCACAGCCAGATGTACCAATGGTCCTAGAGGGAGATTAATGTTTTGTGATATTTGAGTGCTAGCAATGTTACAGTTCCAACTTTAAAATAAAAACTTTGAAAAAAAAATAAAATAAAATGAGTTATCTAAATTGTTGTCAATGATTGATTGTTTACCCTCTTTCCCTTCCCCTTGTCCCTACATTGATCCTTACCTGCGATCCCAAAACTGTATGCTCTGCTGGTGCCTGGGATCTGGAAAGGAGGTGCAGAATACTTCTGGAACAGGGAGCCCCACTCTGTGAAGTTGTTATCGCCAAAGAAATATAGTGTGTCTGTGACAGAAAATGCAAAAAGTATCTCATTACAGAGAACTGATTTCTTAAATGGTCAGTGCAGGATTACTGAAAATGGGAAGTGGATTTAGTTCTCAGGGGTGGCGCAAGGCAAGTTACATTCAGGGACTGTCACCAGAGGGCTTACATTCTGTTTGTACCTGAGGCAATGGAGAGTTAAGTGACTTGCTCAAGACCATGAGTGGCAGTGGGATTCATAACAGGTTTCACTGGAAGGAACAGTGCAGGATTATTGAGAATGAAGGGAACGATACACTCTGTACACCCCCAGGAAAGGGACAGTGCAGACAGGTGGAAAAGGGAGGGATTAAAGTGCTCTGGGCACTGGGTACAAATAGGGACTAAAATCCTCTGATTCTCTCATGACAGAGGAGAGTTAAAGAAACACCATGCTATACTCACCACTGCCCAGACAGTCCTGCTCCTGAGGTTTCAGCAAGTGTTCCACATACTCCCGGAACTGAACATCTACTGTATAGAAGGAGAAAAGAACTCGAGTTTATGTGGCTGTAATTCCCAGCAGGGTCAGACACATAGAAATGGTGTACAGGCTATTTTTTTTAGCTTGTACTGCCTTTCTGCAATCCTTCTGCCCAGGATCCCCTGCTCTTCTTTCCTTCTACACTCTTTCTTTTAAAGGCGGGGGCGGGAAGGAGGGGCAGGAGGAAGGCAGGCACTTTTACAGTGAAAAAATGATGACAGCAGACTGGTGTTTTGGAGAAGCCAAAGACTTGTCCAAGCTATATTAGCCTATTAATGAAAATGGCACCAGATTTAACCAGTGGGCAGACTGGGAGAAAGCTTCTTCTCAGGTCTAATCCAGAAAACACGGCAGGCCTGATTTTCAAAAGGCATTTACACGGTTTACAGCCCAGTAAACCATATAAATGCCTTAAATAGGGATATTCAGTGTCGTCAAATATCCTCTCCTAACCCCCACGCAACCCAATGCTATCCGGTTAGTGTTAGGGCGTTCTGGGACACAGTAGAGGTGGCAACAAGAGATAACCGGGCAGCAGTGATATTGCATGCTGTCCGGTTAGTGAACTGCGCCAAAATGATAGGAGAGGAAAGCCCTCGCCTATCTTTAAGGCGCAGGAGCTAACCGGACATCATGCAATATTGCTGCTGCCCGGTTAGCTTTGGCAGCTTTCTCTGTCTGCGGCGATCCCCAAATAATCAATGCTGTCGCTGCAACATTGAATATCCGGGTTAGCGAGCAGAGAGGAGGGCTATTCGCCGACGAGGTGCACTGCCCTTCTAAAATGCAGCTGACTCAATATCGGGCCCCACATCTATGATGACATTTTACTTACCAGTTAATGTCCTTTCCTTGAGTCCTGCTAGACTAGTCCAGACAAGTGGGTTGTGCTCCCCTACCAACAGAATGGTGGAGACAAAACATACGAACATAAGATATGCCATACTGGGTCAGACCAAGGTCCATCAAGCCCAGTATCCTGTTTCCAACAGTGGCCAATCTAGGTCACAAGTACCTAGCAGTTTCCCCAGAAGACACAGGTTCCACAATGCTTGTATTGGGACAAGCAATGGATTTCCCGGGTCCTCTTTAATAATGGTTTATGCACCTTTCCTTCAGGAACTTGTCCAAATCTTTTTTAAACCCAGCTACACAAACAGCTTTTACCACATCCTCCGGTAACGAATTCTAGAGTTTGATTACGCATTGAGTAAAAAAATATTTTCTCTTATTAGTCTTACATGGGTTACGCTATAGTTTCATCGCATGTCCCCTAGTCTTTCTACATTTTGATGGCGTAAACAATCGATCTACGTTTACCTGTTCCACTCCATTTATTAATTTAAAGACCTCTATCATATCTCCCCTCAGTCGTCTCTTTTCCAGGTTGAAGAGCCCCAACCTTTTTAGCCTCTCCTCATATGGGTATCCTTCCATCCCCTTTACCATTTTGGTGGCTCTTCTCTGTATCTTTTCTAATTCCGCAATATCCTTTTTAAGATACGGTGACCAGAACTGCACACAATATTCGAGGTGCGGTCACACCAGGAAACAATAGAGAGGCATTATAATATCCTTTGTTTTATTCTCCATTCCTTTCCTTATGATTCTCTTTGCTTTCTTGGCAGCCACTGCACACTCATCAGAGGGTTTCAACGTGTTATCCACGATGACACCTAAATCTTTTTCCTGGGTGGTGGTTCCTAATGTGGAACCTCGCTTCGTGTAACCACAGTTTGGGTTGTTCTTTCCTAGGTGCAATAACTTTGCACTTGTCCACATTAAATTTCATCTGCTCTTTGAATGTCCAGTCTTCCAATTTATTAAGATCCTCTTGCAATTTTTCACAATCCTCTTGGGTTTTAACAACTTAGAATAATTTTGTGTCATCTGCAAATTTGATCACCTCACTCGTTATTCCTATTTCCAGGTCATTTACAAATATGTTAAAAAGCAGTGGACCCAACCCATATCCCTGGGGTACTCCTCTATTCACATTTCTCTATTGGAAAAATTGGCCAATTAGCCCTACCCTCTGCTTTCTATCTTTTAACCAATTCCTGATCCACAATAGTATACCGTCTCCTATCCCATGAATTTTTAATTTCTCCAAAAGTCTCTCATGAGGGATCTTGTCAAAGGCTTTCTGAAAATCGAGATATACTTCATCGACTGACCCACCTTTGTCTATCTGATTTACACCTTCAAAAAAATATAACAAATTAGTAAGACAAGACCTTCCCTAGCTAATGCCCTGTTGGTTATCTCCCATTAAAGCATGACTATCTACATGTTCAGAAATTTTGTTCTTTTATAATGGTTTCTACCATTTTTCCCGGTACTGACGTCAGGCTCACTGGTCTGTAGTTTCCCAGATCACCCCTGAAACCCTTTTTAAAAATTGGCATTACATTGGTTATCCTCCAATCTTCAGGTATTACTGATGATTTTAATGAAAAACCAATGAAAAGCCCAGGTTTCAAAGATATCACTCCCATGCCTCTATTCGCCTCAGCCACCAGAGGTCCCTTTACTATTTCTCCCAAAGCATATAGTCCTGGACTGGTCTAGCAGGACTCAAGGA
Source organism: Ichthyophis bannanicus (assembly GCA_033557465.1). NCBI lineage: Eukaryota > Metazoa > Chordata > Amphibia > Gymnophiona > Ichthyophiidae > Ichthyophis > Ichthyophis bannanicus. The sequence goes on from CM066044.1 coordinate 178,666,925, forward strand.
AAGAACATCACCCTTATGGAGAATCATGTCTCGCCACCATTGAGATAAGTGATTGTTCACTACCTAATTTTTGTTTTACAAAAAGTTTTTAAAAAAAAGGGACTCCTCGGAACGGAGAGAGAGGGCTTTCCCCCTTCTCGCTCTTGCCGGGGATGCCCGACAAAAAATGTGTTAGCTACAATGTGCTTTAGCAATTCATGGTGTGTTCTACATAATTTTGATTCAGCTTTTGCTGGGATACGAGCATAGAACTCAACGTTCTATATCAATGACTTTTTCTTTGGTTTGCACCTGATATGGTCATTGATTTTTGAGGTTTTTTTGGGACTATAGAAGAAATATGGCAAGCCTCACCCAATCTCAACTGTGGGCAACAATGAGTGATCAACAGTAGAGAACTATGTAAAGGAAAGCATTAAATGTAAGGGCATGCATTTGGGCTGCAGCAATCCAAGGGAGCAATATAGTATAGGGGGTGAAGTACTTTTGTCCACTAAGGAAGAGCGGGACCTAGGCGTGGTTGTGTCTGATGATCTTAAAGTAGCTAAACAGGTAGAAAAGGCGACGGCAAAAGCTAGAAGGATGCTTGGGTGCATACGGAGAGGAATGGCTAGCAGAAAAAAAGGAGGTGATAATGCCTCTGTATAAGTCTTTGGTGCGACCTCATTTGGAGTATAGTGTGCAATTTTGGAGACCGCACCTTCAAAAGGATGTGAACAGGATGGAGTCGGTGCAGAGGGTGGCTACTAAAATGATTAGTGGTCGTCATTATAAAGCATATGAGGACAGACTGAAGGATCTTAATATGTACACCTTAGAGGAAAGGCGGGATAGAGGTGATATGATTGAGATGTTTAAATACCTCCGTGGCATAAATGTTCAGGGAGGGAGCCTCTTTCAACTGAAAGCAAGTTCTGCTACGAGGGGACATGGGATGAGGGTGAAGAGAGATAGATTCAGGAGTGATATGCGGAAACATTTCTTTACGGAAAGAGTAGTGGATCCGTGGAATAGTCTCCCAGTGGACGTGGTAGAGATGAGGACAGTAACTGAATTCAAAAAAGCATGGGACAGAGGATCTCTAAAGGTAAAAAGGGGACTGTTGTAGTTGTTGATATGGAAGGACAGACTAGATAGGCCACGTGGTCTTTTTCTGTCATATTTCTATGTTTCTAAGACTGACAGTAGACTATGAACCTGCAGAGCCAAGTATAAAAACCAGAGCAGATCAAAGGGTACTGCACCAGAAGAACAGTGCAATACAGTTCCAGGGGCGGGCCCTGGACTGGTCTAGCAGGACTCAAGGAAAGAACATCAACTGGTAAGTAAAATGTCACCTTCCATATCATCCTGCTAGACCAGTCCAGACAAGTGGGATATACCAAAGCTACAACTCAACTTGGCGGGAAGAAGACACAGCAGTTCGCAAAAGCCTTGAACCAAAGGCCATATGCTTGACAAAAGTAGAAAAAGTGATGCCCATGTTGCTGCCTTACAAATGTCTACAGGAGCTACAGAGCTCCACTCTGCCCATGATGCCTGCGCTCGGGTAGAATGTGCACACAAACCCTCTGGAACCACCTGGCTCCGTCACAGATACGCAGAGGCAAAGGCCTCCTTAATCCAGAGCCCCAAAGTCAACTTAGCCGCCTTGTCACCCTTGTGCGGGCCATCAAACAGTACAAAAAGATGGTCAAACTTACGAAGGGAATTTGTAACCTCCAAGTACCGGAGAAGCACCCTCTAGACAACTGCAAGGTGAAGATCCTTATCCTCCCCCCAATTACTCCTCAGAGAAAAAGGGCAGGGGTACCACCTGGTTCACGTGAAAGGGAGAAAACACCTTAGGCAAGAAGGATGGCACAGGCCAAATGAAAATGGTTTCCTTGAAAAAGACAGATAAGGATCTCAGCAAGACAGAGCTTGCAGCTTGGAAATCTGTCTTGTGGAACAAATCGTGATGAAGAAGACCATCTTGAGCGTCAAATCCTTTAAAGTAGTATGCTTCAGCGGCTCAAAGGGTGCCACTACCAGGGCCCTGAGCACCAGACACAGATCCCAGGAAGGTATCACAGACCGGAGGGGAGGAAGCAGATGCAGGACACCCTGGAGAAAGCACGAGACATCCAGGTGCAAGGCTAGAGACTTAACAGCCACTGGTCCTCAGAAACAGGCCAAAGCTGCTACTTCAACATTCAGGGAGCTAAGGGAAAGGCCCTTCTCCAGGCCATCCTGTAGAAAGGCCAACAGAAATGGCAACTTGGCCACCTCAGGAGCCAAATGCCGTGCACTGCACTATTGCATAGAGGAGGCACCAGATCTGCACAGATGCTAGCTTGGTAGACCTCCTCTGGGCTCCGAGCAGAATGCAGACCACTGCTGGAGATAAACTTTTATATGTTAGCCGTCTCCTTTCAAGAGCCAAGTCATAAGCGAGAAGTGAAGCAAGTCCTCCAGGACAATCGGTCCCTGCCACAACAGACCCAGAAACAGAGGCAACCAAAGAGAAGGTACCTGCAGGAGCTGCATCAGGTCTCCAAACCATGTTCTCTTTGGCCACTCCGGGGCACCATAACAATCCTGTCCGGGTGGCATTCTATATGCCAAATCACATGCCCCACCAGGGGCCACAGAGGAAACACGTACAGCAGATGCCAACTTGGCCAAGATTGGGTCAGAGCGTCAACACCCTCTGACCCTGTCTCCGTGTGGCAACTGAAGAAGCAGCAAACTTCGGCACTGGAGCAGGTCGCCATGAGATCCATTTCTGGGTGACCCCTAGCGGCGCAGAATCAACTGAAATCCCTCCTGACTCAACTCCCACTCTCCAGAATCCAGAGAGTGTTGGCTGAGGCAGTCCGCTTCCACACTGTCCATCCCGGCAATGTGCTGAGCCAACAAGGCTAGGAGGTTCTTCTCCACCCAGGCACACAGGAAATCCATCTCCAGAGCTACCCCGGCACTCCTCATGCCGCCTTGTCAACTGACATAAGCCCCCAACATTGTATTGTCTGAAAACACTTGAACTGCTTGCCCTCGATCAGAGGCCAGAAACACAGAAGAGCCAACCTGATGGCCCTCAACTCGAGGCAGTTGATGGACCACACTGTTTCCCTGTAGTTCCAACGGTGGACTTCACCATCAATGGGAGCAGGAACCTGAGCTTGAACTCCTGGAGAACTTGGGGACCACAGGGTCAACAAGGACCGCTGGAGCGGTCTTATGTGAGCACATGCCCATGGCACCATCTCTATGGTCGCCACCATCAATCCGAAGAGCTGAAGAGAATCTCAGACTCTGGGAGCCTGCTGTACACAGAACAGCGCTAGGCAATCCAACAGACTTTGATGCTCTACTCTGTCAGGAAAACTGCCCACTCAAGAGTCAAAATGTAGTACCAGAAACTCCAGGGATTGGGAAGGCCATAGCTGGCTCTTCCCCAATTAATCACCCAGCCAATGCTTTCTAAGAAGGACACAGATCCTTTGGCGCCCCAGCCATAAGAACATAAGATATGCCATACTGGGTCAGACCAAGGTCCATCAAGCCCAGTATCCTGTTTCCAACAGTGGCCAATCTAGGTTATATGTACCTAGCAATTTCCCCAAAAGACACAGGTTCCACAATGCTTGTAATGGGTCAAGCATTGATATCCTGGGTCCCTTCTTAATAATGGTTTATGGACCTTTCCTCCAGGAACTTGTCCAAACCTTTTTTAAACCCAGCTACACTAACAGCCTTTACTACATCCTCCGGTAACAAACTCCAGAGTTTGATTACACGTTGAGTGGAAAAATATTTTTTTTTATTAGTCTTAAATAGTTTACCCTGTAGCTTCATTGCATGTCCCCTAGTCTTTCTATATTCTGATAAGGTAAACAATCGATCTACGTTTACCCGTTCCACTCCGTTCATTAATTTATAGACTTATATCATATCTCCCCTCAGCCATCTCTTTTCCAGGTTAAAGAGCCCTAACATTTTTAGCCTTTCTTCATAGGAGTATCCTTCCATCCCCTTTACCATTTTGGTGGCTCTTCCCTGAACCTTTTCTAATATCGCTATATCCTTTTTAAGATACGGTGACCAGAACTGCACACAATATTCAAGGTGCGGTCTCACCATGGAACGATATAGAGGCATTATAATATCTTTTGTTTTATTTTCCATTCCTTTCCTTATGATACCTAGCATTCTATTTGCTCTCTTGGCCGCCGCTGCACACTGGGCCGAGGGTTTTAACATGTTATCCACAATGATGCCTAAATGTTTTTCCTGGGTGGTGGTTCCTAAGGTGGAACCTTGCATCGTGTAACCATAGTTTTGGTTGTTCTTCCCTAGGTGTATAACTTTGCACTTGTCCACATTAAATTTCATCTGCCATTTTGATGCCCAATCTTCCAATTTATCAAGATCCTCTTACAATTTTCCACAATCCTCTTGGGTTTTAACAACTTTAAATAGTTTTGTGTCATCTGCAAATTTGATAACCTCACTCGTTATTCCACTTTCCAGGTCATTTATGAATATGTCAAAAAGCAGCGGACCCAGCACAGATCCCTGGGGTACACCATTATTCACCTTCCTCCATTGGGAAAATTGGCCATTTAGCCCTACCCTCTGCTTTCTATCTTTTAACCAGTTCCTGATCCACAGTAGTACACTGCCTCCTATCCCATGACTCTTTAGTTTTGCCAAAAGTCTCTGATGAGGGACCTTGTCAAAGGCTTTCTGAAAGTCCAGATACACTATATCAACCGACTCACCTTTATCCACCTGTTTATTCACACCTTCAAAAAACATAACAGATTAGTAAGACAAGATCTTCCTTGTCTAAAGCCATGTTGGCTGTCTCCCATTAGGTCATGACTATCTACATGCTGAGTAATTTTATTCTTTATGATGGTTTCTACCATTTTTCCCGGTACTGACGTGAGGCTCACCGGTCCGTAGTTTCCCAGATCACCCCTGAAACCCTTTTTAAAAATTGGTGTTACATTGGCGATCCTCCAATCTTCAGGTATTAGAGATGATTTTAATGATAGTTCACAGATTACTAATAGCAGGTCTGCAATCTCATATTTTAGTTCTTTCAACACCCTTGGATGTATACCATCCGGCCCAGGTGATTTGCTACTCTTCAGTTTATCTAATAGTTGTAATACATCTTCCCGATGTATCGATACTTCCTTCAATTCTTCCGCACCTTTAAATACCACTTCAGTCATGGGTAACATCCCTACATCTTCCTCAGTAAAGACCGAAGCAAAGAATACATTCAGTCTCTCCGCTATTGCCTTGTCGCCTCTTAGTGCCCCTTTAACCCCTCTATCATCTAATGGACCAACTGACTCTCTCACAGGATTTTTACTACGAATGTACTTGAAAAAGTCTTTATTTTGTGTTTTTGCTTCCGCAGCAAGCTTCTTCTCAAATTCTCCCTTTGCCTGCCTTATCAATGCCTTGCATTTGCCTTGCCAGTGCTTTTGCTGTTTCCAGGTTTTGTTGTTTGGCTCTTTTTTCCATTTCCTGAAAGATGCTTTTTTGGCAACAACAGTCTCTCTGACCTCACCTTTAAACCATGCTGGCAGTTTTTTGGACTTCCTTCCACTTTTCTTAAAGCGTGGAATACAGCTGGTCTGGGCTTCCAAGATAGTATTTTCCAACACCCCCCAAGCTTGATGTAAGTCCTTAACCTTTGCAACTGCTTCTTTTAGTTTTTTCTTAACTATATTCCTCATTTTATCATAGTCTCCCTTTCTAAAGTTAAAAGGTAGTACTGTGTATTTCCTTACTATCCCTCCTCCACTAATTAAAACAAAGGCGATCATGCTATGATCACTATTGCCAAGTGGCCCAAACACCCTTATCTCTTGCACTAGATCTGCTGTTCCACTAAGGACTAGGTCTAATATGGCTTCCCCTCTGGTCGGTTCATGAACCAGCTGCTCCAAGAAGCAGTCATTTATTTCATCTAGGAACTTTATCTCCCTAGCATGTCCTGCCGTGACACTGACCCATTCGATACCAGGGTAATTGAAATCACCCATTATTATTACTGCGCTGTAACTTTTGTTAGCTTCCTTGATTTCTTTGAGCATTTCATCATCCATTTATTCATTCTGGCCAGGCGGTCGATAGTACAGCTCCACTGCCATCACCTTCCCCTTTTTACATGGAATTTCAATCCATAGAGATTCTACAGCAAATTTTGCTTCCTGCAAAATTTTAATTCTTTCTGACTCAATGCCCTCTCTAACATAGAGCGCAACCCCTCCACCAATTTGATCAGCTCTATCATTACGATATAGTTTGTACCCAGGTATCACAGTGTCCCACTGGTTGTGCTCCTTCCACCATGTGTCTGATATTCCAATCATATCTAACCTCTCATTTAGTGCTATATATTCTAATTCTCCCATCTTATTTTTCAGACTTCTAGAATTTGCATACAAGCATTTTAGAGACTGTATTTTATTCATATTAATTTGGCTATTGGTAGACATGGGTAATTTGGGATCTTTAAGCTCTATCTCCTCCATACTCAAGGGCATTTGGGCTACTTTACTCTTTTTTGGAACCTCTCTGCTTTTGGTAGTATACTTCAAGGATACATTCTTCCGTACCATGCGCTCGAACCAGCCATAACCACCATCACCTGGGAAAACATCTTAAGGGCAGTGGAAGCCCAAAAAGGAGGATGGCAAGCTCATAGTGAGAGCCAAGCACAGCAATACGCAGATACTTTGCTGATCCGCCCAGATCAGGATATGAAAATATGCCTCGGCCAGATCCAGAGAAGCGGCGTACTGCTTGAATCATGGAGCGCAAGGATTCCATCCAGAAGTGCAGGACATGCAAGTGCTCATTGACCACCTTGAAGTCAGGAATGGGCCAGAAGGAACAATTCTTTTGGGCACCATGAAATAGATGGAGTATCTGTCCTAGCCCCACTCGTCTGTCAGGAAGGGCATCACCACATTTAGGTGCAGCAACGTGTCCAAAGTGATCCACAGTGCAGCACTTCGATCTCAGACCCACAAAGGGAAATGACAAAGGCATCTGGACTCGGCTCTTTGCACTCCAGGACACAACTGAACTAAATGGTGTCTAGCACCTAGCAATCTTTGGCAACCCAGGCCCATTCCTGAAAAAAAGGGCAAAGCCTGCCTCCAACTGGAAGAACCAGGGAATGGGTCTGAAAACCTTTTATTGTGCAGCTCGGGAGGGTCCTCCTCTGGAAGAGACAGAGTCCCTGGGCCCACACACTCAACAAAAGGACCGAGAACAAGCCTGAAGCCCAGAACCAGAGGGGAAGAAAGGTTTTCCAGGTTGGTAACGATGAGAGTCTCAAGGCCCCGGGGAATCCAGCCAGTGCAACCTCAGTGGATGGGCAGAAGCTGACGAGAAGGGCTACCAGCCTGCTTCCCAGGTCCCTTGGACCCGTCTTCCAGAAGGCAGAAGATTTTGTCTCACCGGGTCCTTCACCAGCTTCTCCAAAATTGGCTCCAAACAGAAGCTTCCCCTTAAAACCCAGTTGAGCCAACTGGGCTTTGGAAGCTACCCAGAATCGAACCCAAATCCGATGCCATGATACTGTCATCAGGGCACCATCCTTGGCTGCCAAACGTACCAGGTCAAACATGTCCTCAGAAAGGAAGGCTGTAGCAGACTCCAAAAGAGGGGTAGTATCATCCGTCGGAAGAGACCGAATTCACTGGAGCAGGGCTCAAGAAGTCAGGCTGGTACATACCACCAGCTGCAGAATAGCCACTGCCATGGCGAACATGCTCCTCAACCTTGAATCCACTTATGGTCCAGAAAATCCTTTAAAGCAGATCTGCCTTCCACAGAAATGATGGTCAGTCTGGTAACTGTCATGACCTATGCATCCACCTTGGGAATGCCAAATCACTCAACCCACTCCTCTTCTGAATGAGCGGAGATCTTCTTACATATCCTTAACCCTTCAGGCAGGGAGTTGGGAGTGCTCCACTCCAACTGGATCATATTCTTGATCACATTCGGAAATGGGAAGACAGTAGTGGATTTTTGCACCCCTTGAAGGAGCAGGTATACCTTTGATTCCTGCTCCGTGCTAGAAGCATCTGTCAAGTTCAAGGCAGATGAGACCCTGGCAATCAACGCCGCCAGCTCCTCCTTATTTATTTATTTAGCTGTATTTGAATACTGCCTTTCACTGGGTCAAGGCGGTTTACATGGAACAAATGCAAAATACATTATAACAGTGGCATAAGAACTATATACAACATGCAAATATAAACCTTAGGGCTCTTAACTATATACATTTCTGACTATATAGGCGGATCACACCAGCCTCCTCACAATCTTCTGAAGGTGAGAGTACTTCTATATCCATGTCACAGCCCAGTACTGAGCCATCTGAATCCAAGTCATAGTCAAAATCTCAGAAAGCTCCCAGCTGTTCTCCATCTCCAGGGGGTGTCCCATGCCAGGGATGCTTAGTCAAAGGCTATTGAACATGGCTTCCACTTTCTGCCTGCCCCGCATGAGACTATGCACAGGGGCACCCAGAGGCCAAAGGGTCAGAATTTCCAAGCCAGAAGGACCAGGCCAGTGCAAAAAAGAAAGAATTCCAGTGAGGACATCCGTAGTCTGGAAGCTCTCCTCTCAGAGCTGACCCCCCAACACCAGAGGCACAGCTGTCACAGACCCCCTAGAGGATGATATGCGGCTGGCTGGATATCCTTACCCATAGCACCATCTGTCACCTCCTGCCCCGAGTCAGGCAAGGCTGGACTAATCGCATCCCCCAGCTGAAAAAGGGGCAGCAAGCCCTCCAGGTACGATTCAGAAACTGCCAAGAAGAGCAGAGTCCAGAATTTGGAGATGAGGCAACTTACTTGCCACAAGTCAAACAACGTTTCCTGGAAGACGACATGCAGAGTTAAGGCAAGTATAACAACAGTGCGAACTAAGGCCGTGGTGGCCTGAGGGCATGCGTTAACTATGCTTTTAAATTGCGGCACGTGTTGACTATGCTTTTACGGCAATGCGCATTACAGGCGCCAGGGAAGGAACGCATGTTGGAGCCGCTTGGGCAAAAAGTGTGACCGCCAGGCGCACAAAAGGAGAAAACAATACTAACGTGCAGAAAACAGCGGGAAGCCCCTACACTGTGCGAACAGTCAGCAGTAGTCTACCCCGAATTGCATCCCACACATATGGAATCAGGAGCCCCCAACAAGGACAATGATGAGGTCAAGCCTTGGTACTCACCCGAGAGTCCCAGGCAGAGGATCCATGCCAGGCTCAGCTCTACGCCCATGATACTGTTTCACTGTCTTTGGCAGCACTGCGATTAAGGTAGTTGGCAGACAGATCACTCTGAGAGCCTTCTGCAATCTTTGGGAGAGAGCAGGGGAGAACAGAGGAGCAGGGCAGGAGAGTTGAGGTTATGTGAGGGCTGAGACTCTTTCAAATTCTTCCAATTTTGTGGCTGCTCAACAGGCTCTTATCATCATAACAGTGTGCAGCTGAATCAATTTTTCCTCCTATGGCTACCAGAAAGACCACAATATAGTGGAGCCTCTCATGTCATGCTCAGTGAGAGAGTCATCCTCAAGGTGGTCGTTCACGAGCATTTAATCAATCTTTTCCTCTCAATCCTCAGGATTTTCTTCAGAGAGGGGAAAATCCATCCACCATCTGCTGGAGGCAAAGAAATAATGAAGGAACCTTTGGTGGCTGAGGCGAATAGAGGCATGTCATTGAAACCTAGGCTTTTCATTGGTTCTTTGTCCCCACCAATCTTCTGGTAGGGGAACAGAAACCACTTGTCTGGATTGGTCTAGCAGGACAATATGGAAGTTTAATAGTTATGTCAAAAACAAGTGATCAAAAATTCTAGCTTGCTAGTTTATCAATCTATCATAACAATTTAGTAAATAAGTTAAGAGAAGGAGTGTTTTATGTCCATCTCCCTCCTGTGGTTCACAAATTTGCATCAGATGCTTTTATCCTGCACCAAAATATCCTTACAAAGTGGCCTCCTGCTCCTGCCACACAGACGTGTGCACACACACATACTCTCTCTCTATATATTTCTTGTCCACTGTGTCTTCAAGTACAGTGGCCTCACCTTTCTGATATGAGTAGGTGTTGGCTGTGCTCAGACGCACCAGATGTTCACCATAATCCTCCAGTAGCCTCTCCTTTGTGCAATAGGCTTGAAATTCCTAAAACAGATGTGAAAAGAGAGCAATGAGCACAGTCTAAGCCAGAGATTCTCAACCCATATGCATATTCATTGTGGTTATCCTGAAAACCTGACTGGGTTGAGAATATGCAGTCTAAGCAACCATCTCCATGAAAACTGTCTTCCTGGTCCTGCCCCAAAGACAGTTCTGCATGCTGAGCCAGTAAGGGAGCCCTTGAGCAGTGATCTCAGGCTGTGTGTGTGTGTATATGTGTGTGTGTTGGAGGAAAGCACCCCCTTCTACCAGCTGAATGAGGAAACGAAAAAAATGACGAACGATGCTGAAGACCAACAAGAGGAAGAAGGCAAGTTCAAAGAGCCTGAGGAGAGCAGGGTGAGACGCTGTGCTGCAGCCCTGTGGATGGAGGCCTCTGTGCAGTCCCTCAGTCATCAGGCTTCACAGCTGCACAAAAAGAACACAGTGCCTGCAGGACACAGCATAGTGCACAGTCAGCTATCACTTACCGAGTTATCTGTGAGCCCCTGAATGATAACAGGTCTGGAAAAGGCATACCTATGAGAAAGACACAGATGGAGAGGTTTTAAATGCATTTATTCAAAGCCAACAACACACGTTAGTAATCATGAGCACATATTGTAGTTGCTGTGTTACTGCAATTTATGTTTAAATCCACTACTCAAGACACTCCTAGCCAGTCAGGTTTTTAAACTTCCCTCACTGTAGCCCAAGAGACTGAGGATACTGTCTTGGTGGGAGGAGTAACCCATTCCTTATGCTGTGACATCAACAAAAGCTAGAATGTTCAGTCTCCATCTGCTGGAAAAGGGACACAACCCAGAAGTCTGGATTGGACTGTAGGAATGTCATGGAAAGGAGCACTTGCTCAGAAAATGGGAGCAGAAGGGAAGGCAATTCATTCCCACCCTTTTGTTGGATTTCTGACAAAGAAGGGATGCAGAAATCGCAGAGGAGGATGTTTTCCAACACCTATATCAAAGTGGTCCCTGATTAGAGATTACACTCCCTTCTCCAGCCCGGAATATGCTGCCTTACTGACTAGCTTTCATGAGAAGGATATTTACAGATTCTCAGAGTTAATGAGGGAAGGGAGATGCTTTGCACAAAAAGAGCTAGAGATGAAGTTAGGACAGAGCCCAGTTCTATCAGTTTTTCCAGCTGTTCTTTATCTACCGAGAGGGGTTTCACTCCCAACTTGCAAGACGGCCCACGGGGTTAGAGGATCTACTTTTTAAAGGGAACCTTGGGACCCAGCTAATATCCAAAATATATCAAAAGCTTCTAGAGACAGAAGTTACTACAAAGCCATCTCATGTACAGGGATGGGAAGATTGGTTGGGAGGAGAAAGAGCAGAAGAGGAGTGGGAACAAGTCCAAGTGGGGCTGTACAAATGGACATCAGTCACCACATGGCAGCAGACCCAACTTCAAATTCTACACAGAACATACTTGACCCCTGTTCAGCTGGGTAGGGGAGGCCAGCGAAGTGACGAGATTTGTTGGAGGGGTGTGGCACCAGGGGCACCTTTTTTTCATATGTGGTGGGAATGCCCCATCATTAAGAAGTACTGGACGCGATTGACCAGAGAGGTTGAGAAAATACTGGAAGTGGAAACTAGTTCTTGAACACAGTGAATTTCTGCTGGTCTTTGGTGACCAATCAACCAGTACAGGACCAGAAAGAACCTTAAAAGCCAAGCTGTTAATGGTGGGCCGGGTGGCAGTAGCATGGAGATGGAAAGCTACCAGAGGCCCTCAAATAACAGATTGGCAAACCAAAGTACAAGAGGCATATTCCTATGATAAAATTACAAGGAGAGTGGGGGAAAAAGTTTGGAATAAATAGCAAAATCAGACATCCAGCACACAAGAGAGGACCGGCTGAACTCCACTGAGCACTTACAAATGATAATTACACTTACCTGGTAATTGTGGTTACTTGAGTGACTCCAGTTTAGTCCTCCACCTCTGGGTAGTGCACCTCCTCCTGCAGCTTGGAGACTGGGCATGTCAAAAACGTGACATCACTGGATGTAGTCTGCTGGTCTCTCCCATCAGCCCCAGTGAACTATTGACAAAGCACACTCAAAGGAGCAACAAATACGTAGTTAATATATTAACGGAATTACATAAAAAACAGCAAACGGATATGAACTAACTATGTAACCCGGGATTCTATTCAAGGAAGCCAGGCCTTTTCACTTGTGCCTTTTCCTTCCCCTCAAGAAGAATCATAGCTAGAAAAGGAAAAGAACAGAAAGAAGTATACCTACCGGTAATCTCACACTTCCTCCCACGGAACCCTCACTGTCAGTGACAACAACCCAGGTGGGAATGAGGACTAAACTGGAGTCACTCAAGGAACCACAATTACCAGGTAAGTTTAATTATCATTTCTTTATCGTTCCTCCAGTTTAGTCCTCCACCTCTGGGATGTAACAGAGCAGTAATCATTGGGAGGGACCTTTCCAGCCGGCATGCAATACCGCCGATCCGAAAAGGGCATCATTTGCAGCTAAGACCTCAAGACGGTAGTGCTTACTGAAAGTATGAACAGCGGACCAGGTGGCCGCTCTACAAAACTGAACTGTGCTCTGTCCGAGAAGTTGCTTGCACTCTGGTAGAATGCGCTCTTAGCCTCGCTTACACCGCTCGGCCCCCCAGCAGTTCTGCTGAACCAATCGCCTCTCTAATCATCTAGAAATGGACGTCTTCGCTGCTGCTTCCCCTTTGCGAGGGACTCCGAACAACACGAACAGACGGTCCGAAGTGCGGTAAGTTTCCAAAACTTTTAAGTACTGCCACAGCACCCGCTTTATGTCTAAATGGCGTAATCCCCAGTCAGACGCGGTTCCCTCCAGTGAACCTAGTACTGGAAGAAACCCCATCCGACCGAGGTGAAACGGAGACACTACCTTAGGTAAAAAGGACGGCACTGGCCGCAACACCACCTTTTCCAGAGAAAAGGACAAGAACGGTTTTCTACAAGACAGCACCTGCAACTCTGAAATCCGGCTCGCCGACCAGATGGCTACCAAAATTACCATCTTCAAAGTCAAATCCCTAATGGACGCCTTGTGTAATGGCTCAAAAGGTTACTTAGCCAACGCCCCTAAAACCAAAATAGAGATCCCACGGGGGCACCACGATTCTACGAGAGGGCCGCAGCCTGGTCACTGCCTTCAGAAAATGTAACACTTCTGCATGGGCACCGAGCGCCAGACCTTGCACCTTGCCTCTATAGCAAGACAAAGCTGCCAACTGAACTCTCAAGGCACTGGCCGCCAGGCCCTTATGAAATCTTTCTTATAGAAAATTCAAAACCACAGGAACTGACGCAGTCACAGCACACACTTGCCTCCGCGAGCACCAATCCTCAAATATGTGCCATATGTGACCACACACCTCGCCCTTTCAACGGTCAGACCATAAGCAAGAATCGATACACCTGAGGCATCTGAAGCGGACCTGGTAGTAACAAAGTCTCCAACGCCGGCAATCTCCATGGCTCCCCGTCATGCAGCCATACAAGCACGGCATACCAGGGCCGTCTTGGCCAGTCCGGAGCCACCCGTAACACTCTCCTCTGATGAGCCTCGATACGCCGAATCACTCGACCTATGAGCATCCATGGCGGGAATACATAGAGAAGACCCGAGTCCAACGCTGCCCCAGCGTGTTGATCCCCTCCGACATCCGCTCTCGCCGTCTGCTGAAGAAATGACTCACTTTTGCTGACTGAAAGATTGTCATGAGACCCATGACCGGCGGCCCCCACCTGTGAACTACTTGCACAAACACTTCCGGATGCAACTCCCATTCTCCGGCATCCACTTGAACCCTGCTGAGAAAATCTGCCATCACGTTGTCCTTCCCTGCAATGTGCGCTACTGAAATCGCTGGTAGTCGCATTTCTACCCAAGCGAACCATGCCTCTGCTTCTTCCTCCATGGCCGCAGTTCCTGTACCACCCTGTCGAATGACGTAGGCTACAGTAGCGGAGTTGTCTGACAGTAGTCGCACCGCCCGACCTGTCACCGCCGCTTTGAATGTTTGCAGCACCAGAAACACCGCTCTCAGCTTCAGCTGGCTGACCGAGTAGTTGCTCTCTTGAACAGTCCAAACACCCTGCGCAAAAAGCTCCCCGGAATGTGCCCCCCCATCCTACAAGGCTGGGAGCCACTCTGGCTGCTCCAGAGGCATCCCTGTCTTCAAGGAGGCCGGAAGTAGCCACCACCGCAGAGAACACCTGACCCCGAGAGGACAGGGAAGTCGTTTGTTCAGCAAGTCATCCTGATGCGACCAGAGGTGAAGTAGAGCTCGCTGCAACGGACGCATATGAAACCTGGCCCATGGCACCGCTTCCAGGGTCGCCGCCATCGTTCCCAGCACGCGCGGGTAACTCCACATCGAAGGCACCGGCACGGCTCTGAAACTGCGTACCAGATGTCGAAGGACTTGAACTCCATGATTCAGGAGAACACCGCCCCTTTTCGCGTGTCAAATCGCATCCCCGTATATTTGAGCTCCTGGGAAGGCACCAAGTGACTTTTTGCCAAATTGACCACCCAAATGAGACTCTCCAAGAACTTCACTACTGCGTCTGCGACACTGATGCTCTCGGCTTTGGATTTTGCTTGAATTAACCAAACGTCAAGATAGGGATGTACCAGAATTCCTTCCTTTCATAACGCTACCGCTACCGCCACCACCACCATGATCTTGGTGAAGGTGCGCGGTGCCTTCGCCAGCCCGAATGGCAACGCTTGGAACTAACAGTGCCCCCAAGGGAGACCAAAACGCAACCCTTTGGTGGGCCGCTCTGATCGGGATGTGTAAATACGCTTCTGTAAGATCGCGAGACGTCAAGCAATCCCCCTGTCGCAGTGCCACTATAACGGACCATAACGTTTCCATCATGAAATGAAGCACTCGGAGACAACGGTTCACTCCTCTTAGGGCCAAGATAGGGCGACGAACGCCGTCCTTCTTTGGCACCACAAAATAAATGGAGTAGCGACCCCTGCCGTATTCTTCTATCAGCACCGGCGTGACTGCTCCGATTTGTAACAGTCGATTTAACGTGTAACGAACCGCCAAGGTTTTCCTCTGCCCTTTGCAGGGAGACATCACCAACGACTCTCGAACTGGCTTCGCGAATTCCAGCGCATAACCATCGCAAATTATATCTAATACCCACTGATCTGTTGTTATTTGGGCCCAGGCAGGCAGAAATCCCCGAAGTCGCCCGCCTATCGGCTTGCTTCCTACCGGGGCTCGCCTCTCTGCATTGTGGTTTCTGAGTTGTTGCTGCTCAATCAACCAGCTGGAGCCAAGAGCGGTGCCCCCGAGTACTGCTGAAGATCACTGCTCGCATGGTCATCAGGAAGCTACTGAAGTGTGAGGCTCCCACTGACTGCAAGGATAGAAGAGAGCTCTAGTTGAACTAAGAGTATCTTGTTAAGGCAAGATTATTCCATTATGTTTCAATTCAATTCTACTAACAGTTTCTTTGGAAATGAATCTAAAAGGTATACATTTCAATTTGTAATTTCCACCTCTGACTTAGGGCAACTGGGAAGCTTGACGCAGAGACCTCTGATCACCAAAACAATTGTCAGTACTGATGTCTTTTGTTTCTGAAAGGTACACAGCATATATGAGACATACAGCATTACAAACCAAGCTAGTTTACCAATGGACATCAGGATCATGAGCCAATTTACATAAGATAACCCAAAAGTATTATACTTGGCATATGAAGAGAATTTTAGCTGTACCGAAAGAATGAAGTTGGATGCGACTGAATTTAACCCCTTTGCTGCCAGTAATCAGAACGTGTTCCATTTTACAAACAGAACATATACTATAAATCCCAACACCCTAAATGACAGGGCTAATGGAATGTAACATCGCAAAGAATTCAACTGAAATAACCTCAGCTAACATAATGACAAATGCCATAATGTCTCCAGGAGCCCTTCAGTACTGGATGTTGGCAGTGCAACGACTAGCCAATGATAAGGGATTAGCTAGAGAAAGGTACATACCTGGCATTCTTAAAACAAAATAAATTTGTAAATATTCAAGCAAGGCAGATATGCTGAAGTTTAAAATGTATACTTTGGAAGACAAAACCTCAAGATGACTACAAATCAAGAGATTGTTAATGGCCTTCCTATCCAATATCCAATCCACTAACAGAAAGCTAAAAGAACTAGTTTCACGCTGAAAAACAAAGCTCATGTGTGATAGGGAAGAGACCCCCTTTCTGAGGATTTTCAAGCTGCAGCTTGAATGATGGAAGTGCTTGCTACATGGGATAGAGGGGGATCCTTATTTCAAAGGTGTAACTGAAATGTAGCAATATAAAATCAACTCAATAAATCAATGTGAGGGCAATGACTAAAACACTTGCGTGTGTACTCTTATTGCATGCCATGTCATAATATATATGCTTTTTGGTTCTCTTTGAAGGCAACTTTTGTCTTATAGAAACTTTACCATCTACAAAGTAAAAACAGGCTATGAATAGTGACGAGAATGGTGGTGAACCCTCATCACCCCATCCTTCCAACCCAGCCTTCTCCTCCCCAAAACGATCAATATGAAACTATCAATATGAAACCCCGAAAATAAACCATCTTTTCAAACAGACTTAACTGTGGCTCTCTGTAGAGCTTGACCTAGAACGGGATCTTCTCTTTGCAGACAGAGGAGAAGGGAAGCCAGGAGGAAGATCTGAATTCTTCTGTGCAGATTTCTTCCCTGGTGTATGATTAGGAGAGCGAGACCTACTGACAGATCTCGAAGAACCAACAGATTTGGACTTGCCATGAGACCTGAGGCAGCTCCTTGAAAGTGACCTGCTCCTGCGTTGTTTGTGACCCTCCAAAAGGTGCAGGTAGATTAAATAAATCAAGATAACCCAAAAGAAGTCAAAATACATCAAAATAAATCAAACTAAACCAAATTAAGCCTTGTGAACCCCGGCGCCACGTGGCTCACATGCTGCTAAAATGGCCGCTGCTGCCAGTCCAGGAAATGGCGCCAAAAGCTCCTCGCTGATCTGTGCACTGCCGCGGCTCCAATCCCACTTGGCGGCCTGGTTCTCTGCCCCTGATTGCAAAAAACTGTCTCACCTCAGAGCTCTGCTCACTCTTCCGTCGCTGTGGAGCTCCAGCCCGCACGGCTCCGCTCAGCCGAACAGCGAGCTGAGAGCCACCGGACGGGTTTCCCGCCGCTGCTCACACGAACCCAGCAGGATCGTGGCTGCTCAGATCACCGCTGATCCGCTGCTGCAGAGCTCTCCCCCGTACTCTCAAGGGGGAGAAACATAGAAACATAGAAATATGATGACAGAAAAAGACCACATGGCCTATCTAGTCTGTCCTTCCATATCAACAACTACAACAGTCCCCTTTTTACCTTTAGAGATCCTCTGTGTTGGTCCCATGCTTTTTTGAATTCAGTTATTGTCCTCAATTCTACCACCTCCACTGGGAGACTATTCCATGGATCCACTACTCTTTCTGTAAAGAAATATTTCCGCATATCACTCCTGAATCTATCTCCCTTCACCCTCATCCCAGGTCCCCTCGTAGCAGAACTTGCTTTCAATTGAAAGAGGCTCTCTCCCTGAACATTTATGCCACGGAGGTATTTAAACATCTCAATCATATCACCTCTATCCCGCCTTTCCTCTAAGGTGTACATATTAAGATCCTTAAGTCTGTCCTTAAGTCTGTCTCCAAGAGAAGGGCATCTGTGGCCTCGCCTGGGAATGGTGTAGATCTTATCTATCAGATCGTTGGCAGCATGTCAGAGTTGGTTCCACCACATCTGCGCCTTTCCAACAACACCAAGGTGTTCCGCAGGGCTCCTCCTTATCCGCGCTGCTGTTCAATGTCTACATGCAGCCGATATGTGACATCATTCGCTCCTTCAATATCTCCACTCTAATCTATGCGGACGACGTCCTGTTGTTTACACCATTCAAAATCAAACAACCAGACTTCTCCAGCCTTATCAACTGTTTCAACGCCATCACCGACTGGTTACTATCTCAAAACCTCCGCATAAACTTTAAAAAGACGGAGGTTCTCTTCATATCAAGGAACAAAGATTTCTCCCCTCCATCCTCCCTAAAAGTAAGAGATGCGGAACTCCCTAGTAAACCTTCCATTCGCTACCTAGGGATTACTCTGGACCAGCATTTCGACTTTAAGGAGCACATACGGAACACCACCAGAGCTGTCTACAATAAAATTAGAACGCTGAGGCATCTCAGACCCATGTTACCTCATAATGACTTCAGGACCATTTTCCAGGCCCTCATTCTTCCACATCTTGATTACGCAAATGTGGCCCTGTATGGACTCCCCAAGAACACCCTTAATCCGCTGCAACTCGCCATGAATGCGGCTGCACGGGTTCTCTGCGGTTTAGCAAGATCAGACCATATTACCCCGATACTCAAGGAGCTCCACTGGCTTCCAATTCACTGCAGGTTAACATACAAAATCCTTCTCATCATCTTCAAGATTATTAATAACCTAGCCCCCACAACACTCAGTGACCTTATCACCCACACCCCGAAAAACAGACTCAGAAGATCAGTAACTGACAACACCTTGCTCATCCCCAAGGAGTCCATCAAGTGCACCCAGACGACCAAGAAAAGAACATTTGCATTCTATGCCCCAAAATGCTGGAACGACCTTCCACCAGAAATTAGATCCATCAAAGGCCTTATGCAGTTCCATAAGGCAATCAAACACCACATTTTCCTACTTCACTTTTCTCAAGCACCCACCCCACCTCTGCTCACCCACTCACCAATGTCTATGAATCCTTCCCTGTAACAAGTATTTTGAGCTTACCTTAGCCATCCGTGTATATACAAACCAAATCTAATTGTATTTCGTACATATGTTTATAGTTTACCTGTTGCTCCAAGTTCAAACTCCTGTTACAATGTAAGATCCAAGTTTTAAACTCCTGTTACAATGTAAGCGCAGTACAGGCTGCTGACTGTGTACCCTTGTTGTATGTAAACCGCACTGATAACAAATAGCGCGGTATATAAGAGTTGTTAAATAAATAAATAAATAAAAATATGCTTTATAATGAAGCCCACTAATCATTTTAATAGCCACCCTCTGCACCGACTCCATCCTGTTCACATCCTTTTGAAGGTGCGGTCTCCAGAATTGCACACTATACTCCAAATGAGGTCGCACCAAAGACTTATAGAGAGGCATTATCACCTCCTTTTTTCTGCTAGCCATTCCTCTCCGTATGCACCCAAGCATCCTTCTAGCTTTTGCCGTCGCCTTTTCTACCTGTTTAGCTACTTTAAGATCATCAGACACAACCACGCCTAGTTCCCGCTCTTCTTTAGTGGACAAAAGTACTTCACCCCCTATATTGTATTGCTCCCTTGGATTGCTGCAGCCCAAATGCATGACCTTACATTTTTTAACATTAAATCCCAGCTGCCAAATTCTAGACCATTCTTCAAGCTTAGCTAGATCCCTCCTCATGTTATCTACACCTTTCTGGGTGTTTACTCTATTGCAGATTTTGGTATCATCTGCAAAGAGGCAAACCTTACCCGACAGCCCTTCCGCTATATCACTAACAAAGATGTTAAAAAGAATCGGACAAAGGACAGATCCCTGGGGCACACCACTGGTAACATCCTTCTCCTCTGAGTGAGCTCCATTTACTTGTACTCTTTGTCGCCTCCCACCCAACCAACTTCTAACCCAAGCAGTAACTTTAGGGTCCATCCCTAGGGTGCTCAGTTTGTTTATAAGTCACCTGTGAGGAACAGTGTCAAAGGCTTTACTGAAATCTAAATACACCACATCTAGAGCTCTCCCTCGGCCAACTCCCTGGTCACCCAGTCAAAGAAATCAATCAGATTTGTCTGACAAGACCTGCCTCTGATGAATCCATGCTGTCTCGGATCCTGTAATCCGCTGGACTCCAGAAACCTCACTATTTTCTCTTTCAGCAGCGTTTCTAATAATTTACTCACCACCGAAGTTAAACTAACCGGCCTGTAGTTTTCAACCACATCCTTACTTCCGCTTTTGTGTAAAGGCACCAAATGAGCCTCTCTCCAGTCCTTTGGCACCACTCCCAACTCCAACGAGGCATTGAAAAGGTCAGTCAGTGGAGTTGCTAGAACGTCCCAAAGTTCCCTCAGTATTCTAGGGTGTATCCCATCCGGTCCCATCGCTTTGTCTACTTTAAGTTGAGCTAGTTTCTCACGAACACAGTCTTCTGAAAATTGCTCAAGATGTCCCTCGCTTCTGTTCCTATTTGTGGGTGTTTTCTGAGGTCCTGCTCCTGGTTCGTCATCTGTGAACACAGAACAAAAATATTTGTTAAGCAATTCCGCTTTATCCTTATCAGCTTCCACATATTCCTCCCCTGCACCCTTGAGTCTGACAATACCACTTTTGCCCTTCCTCTTCTCACTAATATATCTGAAAAATGTCTTATCCCCCCATTTTATTGCATTGGCTATTTCCTCCTCCTTTTGAATCTTTGCCTTCTTGACTACTTTGCTAGCTTCTCTAAGTTTTTCCAAATACAGATGCCTGTCTTCCTCTCTCTGTGATCTCTTGTATTTCATGAAGGCCTCCCTCTTTTTCTTCACTTTTTCAGCTACTTCCTTCTAAAACCATAGCGGTCTCCTTTTCCTTTTATTTACCATTTTAACAAAAAGATTGGTTGCCCTTAAAATATCCCCTTTCAGTTTTTCCCACTGTTTTTCTACATCCCCCAGCTGTTCCCATCTGACTAACGACTCTCTGAGGTATTGGTGCATCTTCGCAAAGTTAGTCTTCCTAAAGTCTAAGATCCTCACCTTTGAATGGATTCTAACAGCCCTAGTCCTAATACTGAACCACACCATCTGGTGATCACTGGATGCAAAATGATCTCCCACTACAACATCAGAAACACTTTCACCACTGGTAAGCACCAAGTCCAGTATGGCCCCTTCACGTGTGGGGTCTGTTACCAATTGCCTGAATAGTTCTCCCTGTAGAGAATCCAGGATCTCCTCACTTCTAGATGATAACTGCAGCAGGAATGTGCCAATCAACATCTGGCATACTGAAATCTCCTATCAGTAGCACTTCCCCTTTCCTAGCAATGCTGCATATGTCTTCAATTAACTCTCAGTCCATCTCTTCCTCTTGTGAGAGAGGTCTGTATATCGCACCAATGCAAATAGATTTCTCTTTCCCTCTTTCTAGTTTAACCCACAATGCCTCCTCTCTCCCTTTTAAGCTCTGTAATTCCAAAGCTTTAATAGTAGTTTTTACATATAGTGCCACTCCTCCTCCCCTTCTTCCTACCCTGTCCTTTCTGAATAAAGTATAGCCAGGTATAGTTACATCCCAATCATGGTTTTCTGTGAACCATGTTTCTGTAACTGCCACTAAATCGAAGTCAGCCACTCCCACCAAAGCTTCAACATCAGGGATCTTATTTCCCATGCTACGGGCATTTATACACACTGCTTTCCATATGTTACCCCTGTTACCCATTTCCATAAAGGTATTTAATGTTTCACCTACCTGGGGGCTTTCACTTACCTGGGGGCTTTCTTCACCCATCCCCAACGAATCTAGTTTAAAGCCCTCTTCAGTAGATTAGCCAGTCTACTACCGAAGACGCGTTGACCTTTCTTGGACAGATGGATGCCATCTCTGCTCTGCAACCCTTGGAACAGCATCCCATGGTCTAGGAAATCAAAACGCTCTCGATGACACCATCCACGCAGCCATGCATTCATCTCCAGGATGCGAGCCTCTCTGCCTTGGCCTTTACCCTCAACAGGGAGGATTGAAGAGAACACCACCTGTGCACCTAACTGCTTCACCCTCTGTCCCAGAGCCAGGAAGTCACTTTTGATACGTTCCGAGGTATACCTGGCAGTATCATTTGTTCCAACATGGATTAGCAACATTGGGTAATAGTCAGTGGGCTTGATGAGTCTCGGCAAACTCTACGTAACATCTTGGATTTTGGCACCAGGCAGACAGCATACCTCTCTGGACATCAAGTCTGGTCAGCAGATGGACGCCTCAGTACCTCTCAGAAGAGAGTCTCCAACCACCACTACCTTTCGTTTCCTTCTGGTCACTGATTCTGCAACTTTGGGGTACTTGAGCTCTGGTTCTTCCCTTTCCAGGGATGCTTTCACCTCCTCCACTTCCAGGGCTGCATAATGGTTCTTCAATTCAAGGACTGGAGAAGTTGGATTGGTGATTTTGCAGGCCCTGGTGACTTGTGTCCAACCATCGACATTCTGTTGGCACCCATCTTCTCCTGTGCTGGAGAGCTTGGTTGCTGCAATAAGCATCTCATCAATGTACTTCTCACTGTCTTGAATGCTCCTCAGCCTCGCCACCTCCTCGCTGAGTTCCTCCGCTTGTTTCCTCAGAGCTTCAGCATGCAGGCACCCTGCACATGGAACTGGTCCTTCAACTGGCATTAGGACCTCTGTCTGGACCAAGGCAGAAGCTGTAACGGGGGCAACAGCTTTAGCGATATGATTTTTCCCAGCCATTGTTCTGTTCGTGGAGCTTAGGTATCTGTTAAAGCAAAAGAGAGAGATCTACCAAGTACCAGCCGGTTTCCCAGCTGTCCTTTCAGAGAAAAAGCAGTTAAATCTCTTTAATTATATTCAAAATGTGCTGGTCCAATTCTCTGTGATTTGTTAAAGGGGGAGGTGCCCTATAAAGCAAGACTGCTCACAGGGGTGGGTGGGAGTCGGGGTGGTTAGGGAGGGAACCAACACCTGATTAGGTGTTAGCAGTTTCCAAACCTGAGGTTACTAGAGTTCAGCAACCTATTGTGCTCAAGGAAAGTTCCACTAAAGCACCAAAAAGAAAGTAACCTTGCTTTAAAAATATACAAAAAACCCTTTTAAGAACTCCCAGTCAGAGAGCTAGCAATTTAATATAATAAAAAAAACCCTCAAATCCTTACTGTTGGTTGATCTGTAGAGCCCTGGTTAGGAAAGCCTCAACAGGGCAGGACACTGGAGCCTTTTATGCAGGCCTCAGCTGCTCTCAGGAAATCAGGCCCACTAACTCCTGATTAGGTGTTAGCAGATTCCAAACCTGAGGAGGTTACTAGAGTTCAGCAACCTACTGTGCTCAAGGAAAGTTCCACTAAAGCACCAAAAAGAAAGTAACCTTGCTTTAAAAATATACAAAAAACCCTTTTAAGAGCTCCCAGTCAGAGAGCTAGCAATTTAATATAATAAAAAAAACCCTCAAATCCTTACTGTTGGTTGATCTGTAGAGCCCTGGTTAGGAAAGCCTCAGAGAGATCTGACCTAACAATCAAGAGGCTAAGTAACAGCAGCACGAGAGGGCAGGCAGGAACCAGCACAAGCCCAAAGGCATTTCCTTTTTATTTTTTATTTATTTGTTTAAAGTGACAGTGACCAAATTACCAAATTTGAAAGGATGAAGGTAAATTAAACATAAACTATTCTAATGCTACTCTAACCGCTCCTTATCTGTTCCTCAAGTGATCCCAGCACCTAGGCTCACTACGTCCTCCTGCTGCATGGAGACCGGACACACTGGGGCTGATGGGAGAGACCAGCAGACTACATCCAGTGATGTCACGTTTTTGAGATGCCCAGTCTCCAAGCTATAGGAGGAGGTGCACTACCCAGAAGTAGAGGACTAAACTGGAGGAACGATAAGGAACACTCGTTATGTTAATTATGGTTGGTTGTGTAATGTTAACAAGTTATGGAGGGTAGAAAATAAGAATATTAGAAATGGCCTAATTCTGTGTGTAAGTTAAAGAGATTGAGGATTGACCTGAGGGCCAAGTAATGCTATACTTTGCTTAGAAAATGTCTGAAAGATGTGATGTATAGTAGATGTGTCAGAAGTGTAAGTTATGTACGGTCTTAACCTATAAGAATTTGTTATGTAAGTTGGATTATGTATGTAGCTATTTCATTTCCACAGAGTTTGTACCTCTTCGACAGTTTGAAAGATAAAAAAAAATGAACACCAAAACCCCTTTAAGAATTAGCTTTTAAAAATGAACACCAAAATCTCTTTGAGAGCTTTCAAGCAGAGTATTACCTTGCTTTACAATGGCGTAAATCAGGCACTGCCTCCCTTGTCTGCAAATCTCTCTCAAGCATCTTCATTGTGGCTATTCTGAAACCCTAACTGGCTAGGTGTGTACCGAGGACTGAGTTGAGTACTCTGGTTATTAACATTACAGAACAAAATAAAAGTTAAGTTACGTATCAAAATGAGACCATGGAACATCAAGAAACTCTCAAACAAACATTTGCAGGCAAGTTGGTCATCAAAGCCCTAGTCCTCCAAAGGGACTATCAAAACTCAAATCCCACCCTCATCCTCATCCTCACCTTCTCCTAATCCCTCCCCTCCTCCCTCCTTCCCTACTCACATAACTATCCTATTCATAATGATGTTTCTATACTAGGGAGTTAAGAGTCGTCAGAAAGGGCTGCCAATCCGGGGCCTGGAGAAAAGGCCCGCCGACTCTCTCCGTCTGCCCCAGCGGGCGCCCCTTGCAGCTCCTGCCCTTCATGTTCATCTGTTGTTCTACGCTGGTAGAAGCTGCCGTACAGCTACGGCAAATCCCAGAGTCCGCTATAGCGCCCCTACGGGAACCGCAGACTACACATAATGGACGAGACGCCATGTTTCACTGCCCCTGCACTGCTTTCAAATGGCCAAGGACTAGGGAAAAATCCGCTATTGAAGACGTAGTTTCTTTTTTTTTTTTTGCAAGACCCCTCACTAAGTAAGGGAACTCTCAGCAATCCTAGGATAGCAGCCTCTGTGAAACCTGGCCCACAATCAAATTCAGACACCCAACTCCCTTGCTTACAGCTCTCTGGAGAAAAAAAAACTTCCCCCCCAAACAAAGTACCTTAATCACCTAAACTAAGTCCAAAAACAGCAAAGTCAATGGCCAACGGAACGGAAAAGAAAACGATGGCTGAAGCTTCAACGCTGCACTACCTCCAGCTCAGCGGCCCGCTACGCTGTGAACACACCCCTAAAAAGGCCGCCGCTGACTGAATGACAAAAAAAGCGCCAAATTCGCCTGGACTGTTCTGCGCTTCCCCAGTCCCTTCTTTCCCCGCTGACAGCTCTGATTTATTCTGCCCCACAAGCACAATACCTGCCGCTAAAGCCAGTTGTCCTTCCGTTCGATCGGCGCTCCAGTCCGCGGCGCTGAGCTCAGCCTGAACAAGGAGATTGAGCTGCTGGACGAGCTAATCGCTGCCCAGACATGGAGCACGCAGGTTCGCAGCTGCTGCGAACGGCCGGAACTCTGCTGGAGCTTCTTTCACCACAGGGCTCTCCCCCGAATTCAGCAGGGAGGAGAGATCTGAGTCGGGCTGAAATTCAGCAGAAATGGAAACCCTGAAGACGGAGGCAGGACCCGGCATAAGAAAGCACTGCTGTCAATCAGGTTTCTTTTGTTTTATTTTTTAAGCTACAGCATCTAAATCAATCAAAGCAAATAAAAGGAAGCCAAATCAACCAAAACTACTCCTAACAGCTCCTTATGTGTTCCTCTAGTGAGCCCAGCACCTAGGCTCATTACGTCCTCCTGCTGCATGGAGACTGGACACACGGGGGTTGATGGGAGATGCCAGCAGACTACATCCAGTGATGTCACGTTTTTGACATGCCCAGTCTCCAAGCTGCAGGAGGAGGTGCACTACCTAGAGGTGAAGGACTAAACTGGAGGAACGATAAGGAAACAGTGCTTGCTCTTTGTTTTTTGTTGTTGTTTTTTTTATTAATGGCACAGCTGGGGAAAAGCAAAGCAGGGGAAGAGGGAAAGAAAAGTAGAGGAAAGGTAAGAAAAAAAAACAACAACAAAAGACTAATTAAAAGCAAATACAGAATTTTATTTAACTTTTTTTATATACCGCTTTATTTGAAAGTTCAAGCATTTTACAGCGTAACTTAACTATATGCTTTTGCATAGAACATAGGTTAATTTAACTGTATACTTTTACACAGAATACAACTTAGAGTGAACTTCTAAATTCTTATATAGTATCAGGAGCAGGGAAAAAAGTGAATTTCAAAGTTCTTACATAGTGTTAGTAATAGCAGTAAGGTTGAGGAAATAGTTCAACAATAGTGAAACATTTTGATGTGTATGGATCAAAGAGTAGATTGATTTAACTCTCGCCACCAAAGCACTCCAAGAAGATACGAGTCTTCAGTTTCTTGCGGAAATCTGTCAGGTCAATGATAGCACATATGTCATCAGGGAGTGAATTCCACATGCTTGGTGAGTAGAATGAAAAGGCTCAGTTCGAAGCTGTTTGGGCACTTTTCAGCTTTTGAGTAGGGATGGTGAATGTGTTTTGGGCATTACTTCTCCTTCTTCTGTTGTTTAGCATTCTGTGTAACAAGGATTGAAGGTAGGCCGAGGATAAGTTGTTGGAAATTTTGAAGATGGTCAGTAAGACCTTATATCTTACTCGCACTAGTATAAGAAGCCAATGTAACTGCTTTAGTATTGGTGCTACATGCTCAGTTCTGGGTACACCATATAGGATGCAAGCCACAATATTCTGCACCATCTGTAGCGGGTGAGGTGTGTACTTCGGCATACCTTGGAATATTATATTACAATAGTCAAAGTGTGGGCATACTAGGACCTGAAAGATAGTTCAAAAATCATGGAAATCTAGTAATGGTTGTAGGTGCTGTACTGTTTTTATTTTGTGGCAAATAAGCTTTATGGTATTGCTAGTGGTAGTTGTAAGGTTAGATGCTGGTGTAGGTTTATCCCTAGGTAATGTACTGAACAACTACCAGAAAGGCATGAACTAAATACTAACTACTCCCTGCAGTCTGTCAGACAGGGGAGGGGCTTGGACACCTCCAGGCATGCTCTAAATGTGCGATCATCCAACACAGGAATCCTCTTTGACCATACTGCTCAATTGAGGTACCATGTCCCCAAAGGGCCCAGGAGTGACCACACAAATCAGTTCAGAGCTGCACGGAATTCCCCGTCACCATCTACTGGAAACAGAGAATAATGAAGAACAGATGGATGCACGGAGCCACTTATAAGGCAGAGTGCAAAGTTCTTATATCTCTGTCTCCATCTGCTGGTTGAAGGGCATAACCAATACATTCTAGATTGGTCTAGTCTGATGGATGAAAAGAAAAGCAGGGAAGGTGTGGAGCCAATCCTGGGCCAACAGGCAAAGAACAAAAGCCTCAGGAGGGGCAGCTGGGCTGGAGAAAAAGCTTCAACTATAGGCAGACTTGCTCCCACAGACCTGGAAATGTAAGGTTTCAAAACATTGTATCAGTGATATTCACTTTCTAACCTCCAGGTTAAGAACATACGTAAGAACATAGATATGCCATACTGGGTCAGACAAAAGGTCCATCAAACCCAGTATACTGTTTCCAACAGTGGTCAATACAGATCAAAAGGTACCTGTCAGGTTCCCAAAAGGTAGACAGATTCCATGCTGCTTATCTCAGGGGGAAGCAGTGGATTTCCCTAGTCCACTTTAATAATGGTTTATGGATCTTTCCTCCAGGAAATTGCCCAAAATTATTTTAATTCCAGCTTTTACTACATCCTCTGACAATGAATTTCAGAGTTTGATTACACATTAAGTGAAAAGGTATTTTCTCCGATTAGTCTTAAACGTGTTACAAAGTATTTTCAATGCATGTCCCCTAGTCTTTCTACTTTTTGAAGGAGTAAGCAACTGATCTACATATACCTGTCATACGATAGACTTCTATCATATCTCCCTTCAGCCACTTCTTTTCTAAGCTGAAGAGTCCTAACCTTTTAAGCCTTTCCTTCACAGAGGTATCCTTCTATCCCCATTATCATTTTAGTCACTCTTCTCTGTACCTTTTCTAATTCCACTATATCTTATTTTAGATTTGGTGGCCAGAGTTGCACACAATATTTGAGGTGCAGTCATACTATGCAGCAATAGAGGCATTATAATATTCTTGTTTTTTTAATACAAATTTCAAAATACATACCAAGTAAATACACTTGTACGGTAACAGCATGGGCATTGCAATAATATGATCCCTCATATATTCTAAATTAGAAAAAACTAACAAAGAAAATAATTTACTGCCCAAAACCCTCTAGCTCTTCACCAAAAGGGAGATCCAACTAAGAATAGAAATACATGACAAGAAACGGTAGCACCACAACACCAGGCCCTAACTAATATACCGCGATTAGATAACTAGGTGACAGTAGGCAAACATGTATTTATAAAGGATGCCAAATGAGAGGGGTCATAAAACATAAGCCACAAACTGCAACTTTACCAAACATTTACATGGAAATTTGAGAAAGAATAGACCTCCCCCCCAGTTGAGCCACCCCAGGTTTCAAAATCAAAAACTCCCTCCACCTCTTTTGTGTCTCGTGGGCTAGGTCCAGAAACATTCGCACGCTCAGACCTTTGAATGAAACTAAAGGTTTCTTAAAGTACAATATGAGTGACCATTCACAATCGGAAAACAGCACCAGATTAATTAGAAGAGTCGCAGGTGACACCGTTTCTGTGTCTGAAGACGCCAATACCTCCGAAATGTTCAAAACATCTACATATTGTAGCTTTCCATGGGATCATCGTGTAGGGTCCACTGGAACTTTCTTACCAGTTGGTATATAGTAAATCTTGGTAAGTGGGGGATGGGACTCAACAGGTACCTCTAAAACCTTTGCCAAATAATATATGAATATCTCTTAAAAAGGATATAGCATTATTAGAAAAGGTGCAGAGAAGAACCACCAAAATGGTAAAGGGGATGGAAGGATACTCCTATGAAGAGAGGCTAAGAAAGTTGGGGCTCTTCAATCTTGAGGAGACGGCTGAGGAGATATGATAGAGGTCTTTAAATTAATGGGTGGAACGTGTAAACGTAGATTGATTGTTTACATCGTCAGAAAATAAAGACATTAGGGGACATTCAATGAGCTACAGGGTAACCTATTTAAGACTAATTAAAGAAAATATTTTTTCACTCAACGTGTAATCAAACTCTGGAATTTGTTACCGGAGGATGTAGTAAAAGCTGCTAGTGTAACTGGGTTTAAAAAAGGTTTGGACAAGTTCCTGGAGGAAAGGTCCATAAACCAGTATTAAAGGGGCCCAGGATATCACTGCTTGACCCAATACAAGCATTAAGGAACCTGTGTCTTTTGGGGAGACTGCTAGGTACTTATGACCTAGATTGGCCACTGTTGGAAACAGGATACTGGGCTTGATGGACCTTGGTCTGACCCAGTATGGCATATCTTATGTTCTTATGTTCTCTTGCTGAAATCAATGGTAATCTAGGAAAATTTATTAAACAGAGGTTAGAGGCACAGACTTTGTTTTTATTTATTTATTTTATTTATTTAAACATTTTTCTATACCGCTTTGTCCTTCACTCAAAGCGCTTTACATTATAACTTGAAACATTTTACATAGAACAGTTAAACTTGGAAACAATATACATAGAACAGTTAAACTTGGAACATTAAACAGTGGTTAAACTATATACATTTTAATTATATTACGTGTAGCGTCTTCCAGTCCATAGCCAAAGCTTTAAAGTTTTCAAGCATCTCCATCTTAACTTACATTCCCATAAAATCTTTAGTTAAGGCAAACGACCTGTCCTCCAGTTGTTCCACAGTAACGTTAACTGCCTCAGTAGTTGTTCTTACAGCAGCAATATCGCTCTCATTCTTCTGAATAAGCATAACATTACTATGTACCTGAGATAATATCTTATTTGACTGCTGTACCATTGACTCGCCCAAATTAGATATGGTGCACTAAATTGTTTACAACGTGAAATTTGCGGCCACTCCATCGCGAAGGAAGAAACAGACCACTGCTCAGCCTGATCCTCTTCTCTAGGCAACATACTTCTGTCCTCTGCAGTCATCTACAATGGTGTTGCTAGCCCATTCACTGACTTCCCCAAACCTTGCACCACTCCCGCAGCTGCAAACGCTGTACCTGGCTTGCCGCCTGACTCCATCACCAGCCCAAAAACGTTTCCCACCAGGAAGTCTAGCAACCCTAGAGCAGGGCCGGATACCTCAGGAGCATCTAAGCTGAGGAATCCAGCAGGTAAGGCAGGAGGGAGCCGCAGCTCCAGTGCCAGTTCGCAGCCCGAGGAGGATGCCAGGCTTCCCTGCCCCAGCGTTGACACAGCCAGGCAGACATTGGCTTTCTCCTGGTGGTTTTCCAGCCGCTGAAGAAAATAATCCATTGGACCCGTAGAGGAAGCCGTTTTGGAAAGGGTCACCAGTGGCACAGGAGGCTTCCCCTGTGATTTTCCCTTCCCTTTCGGCATCAAGGAACAGTGTCTAGAAGAGCAGTGAGTCACGCAGTCATCTTAGAAACAAAGAAACATGACATCAGAAAAAGACCAGATGGCCTATTTAGTCTGCCCTTCCATATGAACTACTACAATAGCTCCCTTTTTCCCTTTAAAATCCTCTGTTTGTCCCCTGCTTTTTTAAATTCAGATACTGTCCTCATTTCTACCACCTCTACTGGGAGACTATTCCACATATCTAACACGCCTTCTGTAAAAAGATATTTCCACATATTACTCCCGAGTCTATCCCCTTTCACCCTCATTCCATGTCCCCTTGTAGCAGAGCTTGTTTTCAATCGAAAGAAGCTCTCCCCCTGTGCATTTATGCCATAGAGGAATTTAAGCGTCTCAATCATATCTCCTCTATCCCGCCTTTCCTCTAAAGTATACATATTAAGATCCTTAAATCTGTCTTCATATGCTTTATAACGAAGACCACTAACCATTTTAGTAGCCATCCTCTGCACCGACTCCAACCTGTTTATAACCTTTTGAAGGTCTGGTCTCCAGAATTGCACACAATACTCCAAATGAAGTCACACTAAAGACTTATACAGAGGCATTATCATCTCCTTTTTTCTGCTGGCCATTCCTCTCCCTATGCACTCAAGCATCCTTCTGGCTTTCGCTGTCACCTTTTCTACCCATTTAGCTACTTTAAGATCGTCAGACACAATCATAGCCAGATCCCGCTCTTCTTTTGTGGACCGAAGTACTTCACCCCCTACACTGTACTGCTCCCTTGGATTGTTGCAGCCCAAATGCATGACCCTGCATTTTTTAGCATTAAATCTCAGCTGCCAAATTCTTTACCATTATTCAAGGCTTAGCTAGATCTTCCTCATGTTATCTACTCTTTCATGGGTATCTACTCTATTGCAGATTTTGGTATCATCCACAAAAGAGGCACACCTTACCCGACAGCCCTTCTGCTGTATCACTAACAAAGATGTTGAAAAGAATCTGACCAAGGAGAGATCACTGCGGCACACCACTGGTAATCTCCTTCTCCTCGGAGTGAGCTCCATTTACCTGTACCCTTAGTCGCCTCCCACTCTATCAATTCTAACCCAATTTCTAATCTTGGATTCCCTCCAGCTAATATTCTTGGTTTTATTCTCCATTCCTCTCCATATGATTCCTAGAATTATATTTGCTTTCTTAGCTGCCGCCGCACACTGAGCAGAGTTTCAAGGTATTATCCACGATGACGCTTACTTAGATCCCTTTCCTGGATGGGGATTCCTAGTGTGGAACCTTGCATCATGTAACTATAATTTGGATTTTTTCTTTCCTAAGTGCATAACTTTGCACCTGTCCACATTCAATTTCATCTGCCACTTGGACCCGAAGTCTCCCAATTTCTGAAGGCCCTTTTGCAATTTCTCACAGTCCTTTTGTGTTTTAACAATTTTGAATAAATTTGTGTCATCTGCAAATTTGATCACCTCACTCATTATTCCCATTTCCAGGTCATTTATGAATATATCAAAAAGCAGCAGATCCAGCATAGATCCCTGAGGTACACCACTATTCACATTTCTACACTAAGAAAATTGGCCATTTGGCCCTACTATCTGTTTTCTATCTTTTAACAAGTTCCCAGTAGCGCACTGTCAATCCCATGACTTTTTAATTTCTTCAAGACTCATGAGTGACCTTGTCAAACGCTTTCTGACAATCCAAATACACTATATCAACCCACTCACCTTTATCTACCTGCTTATTCACATCTTCAAAAATAGTGAAATTAAGACTTCCTTGCTAATTGGCTTTCCTTGAGTACCTTCAGTCCAGTCCCAACCTGTGGATTCTCACCCTCCACCAACATTTTGGAGACTGAGCACGTCAACTTTGATGATATCACTATACATAAGCAGCTGGCACCACCTACCAGCCTCAGTATTCTATTGACAAAGCAGACTCACAGGAGCAGTGGGGGTGTACTATCGAGCGCCTGGCCAGAATGACCAAATGGATGATGAAATGCTCAAAGAAATCAAGGAAGCTAACAAAAGTTACAGCACAGTAATAATAATGGGTGATTTCAACTACCCCGGTATCGACTGGGTCAGTGTCACGTCAGGACATGCTAGGGAGATAAAGTTCCTAGATGAAATAAATGACTGCTTCTTGGAGCAGCTGGTTCATGAACCGACCAGAGGGGAAGCCATATTAGACCTAATCCTTAGTGGAACACCAGATCTAGTGCAAGAGATAAGGTTGTTGGGGCCACTTGGCAATAGTGATCAAAGCATGATCGCCTTTGATTTAATTAGTGGAGGAGGGATAGTAAGGGAATCCACAGTACTACCTTTTAACTTTCGAAAGGGAGACTATGATAAAATGAGGAAAACAGTCAAGAAAAAACTAAAAGGAGCAGTTGCAAAGGTTTAAAGACGTACATCAGGCTTGGCTGTTGTTGAAAAATACTATCTTGGAAGCCCAGACCAGCTGTATTCCATGCTTTAAGAAAAGTGGAAAGAAGTCCAAAAAACTGCCAGCATGGTTTAAAGTTGAGGTCAGAGAGGCTGTTGTTGCCAAAAAAGCATCTTTCAGGAAATGGAAAAAAGAGCCAAACGACGAAACCTGGAAACAGCACAAGCATTGGCAAGTCAAATGCAAGGCATTGATAAGGCAGGCAAAGGGAGAATTTGAGAAGAAGCTTGCTGCAGAAGCAAAAACGCGAAGTAAAGACCTTTTCAAGTACATTCGTATCAAAAAACCTGTGAGAGAGTCAGTTGGTCCATTAGATGATAAAGGGGTTAAAGGAGCACTAAGAGGCGACAAGGCGATAGCGGAGAGACTGAACGAATTCTTTGCTTCAGTCTTTACTGAGGAAGATGTAGGGATGTTACCCATGACTGAAGTGGTATTTAAAGGTGCAGAAGAATTGAAGGAAATATCGATACATCGAGAAGATGTATTACAACTATTAGATAAGCTGAAGAGTAGCAAATCACCTGGGCCGGATGGTATACATCCAAGGGTATTGAAAGAACTGAAATATGAGATTGCAGACCTGCTATTAGTAATCTGTGAACTATCATTAAAATCATCTCTAATACCTGAAGATTGGAGGATCGCCAATGTAACACCAATTTTTAAAAAGGTTTCCAGGGGTGATCCTGGAAACTACAGACCGGTGAGCCTGACGTCAATACCGGGAAAAATGATAGAAACCATCATAAAGAATAAAATTACTCAGCATGTAGATAGTCATGAACTAATGAGAGACAGCCAACATGGCTTTAGACAAGGAAGATCTTGTCTTACTAATCTGTTATGTTTTTTTGAAGGAGTGAATAATCAGGTGGACAAAGGTGAGTCGGTTGATATTGTGTATCTGGACTTTCAGAAAGCCTTTGACAAGGTCCCTCATGAGAGACTTTTGGCAAAACTAAAGAGTCATGGGATAGGAGGCAGTGTACTATTGTGGATCAGGAACTGGTTAAAAGATAGAAAGCAGAGGGTAGGGCTAAATGGCCAATTTTCCCAATGGAGAAAGATGAATAGTGGTGTACCCCAGGGATCTGTGCTGGGTCCGCTGCTTTTTGACATATTCATAAATGACCTGGAAAGTGGAATAACGAGTGAGGTTATCAAATTTGCAGATGACACAAAACTATTTAAAGTTGTTAAAACCCAAGAGGATTGTGGAAAATTGCAAGAGGATCTTGATAAATTGGAAGACTGGGCATCAAAATGGCAGATGAAATTTAAGGTGGACAAGTGCAAGGTTATGCACCTAGGGAAGAACAACCCAAACTATGGTTACACGATGCAAGGTTCCACATTAGGAACCACCACCCAGGAAAAAGATTTAGGCGTCATTGTGGATACCATGTTAAAACCCTCCGCCCAGTGTGCAGCGGCGGCCAAGAGAGCAAATAGAATGCTAGGTATGATAAGGAAAGGAATGGAAAATAAAACAAAGGATATTATAATGCCTCTATATCGTTCCATGGTGAGACCGCACCTTGAATATTGTGTGCAATTCTGGTCGCCGTATCTTAAAAAGGATATAGAGTTATTAGAAAAGGTTCAGAGAAGAGCCACCAAAATGGTAAAGGGGATGGAAGGATACTCCTATGAAGAAAGGCTAAAAAGGTTAGGGCTCTTTAACCTAGAAAAGAGACGGCCGAGGGGAGATATGATAGAAGTCTATAAATTAATGAGCGGAGTGGAACGGGTAAACGTAGATCGATTGTTTACCTTATCAGAATATAGAAAGACTAGGGGACATGCAATGAAGCTACAGGGTAAACTATTTAAGACTAATAAAAGAAAATATTTTTTCACTCAACGTGTAATCAAACTCTGGAATTTGTTACCGGAGGATGTAGTAAAGGCTGTTAGTGTAGCTGGGTTTAAAAAAGGTTTGGACAAGTTCCTGGAGGAAAGGTCCATAAGCCATTATTAAGAAGGGACCCAGGATATCAATGCTTGAACCAATACAAGCATTGTGGAACCTGTGTCCCTTGGGGAAACTGCTAGGTACATATGACCTAGATTGGCCACTGTTGGAAACAGAATACTGGGCTTGATGGACCTTGGTCTGACCCAGTATGGCATATCTTATGTTCTTATGTTCTTATGAGCAACAAATAAGAAAAAACACTGCCAGAGGTATATAAATCTCTTAAAAATGACTTAAAAATTACTTCCCCCAAAACAGGCAGGAAAACCCCTCAGAAGAAATAGAAATATCTTAGGCAAGGGCTCTTACCCTTCACCAGGTATGCACCACTCTTCAGTCTTCTCCTTCCCTTTGTTTTTTCTCCTTTTTTTCCATTTTGTCTGGGTGCTGTGTATCTAACTGCACATTGTGACATGGTGGGTCCCTCCAGCCCTTTAGAAAGAGTCAAAAAGGAAGAACTAGAAGCAGTGCTGGGTGGTAAACAAAAGCACATGGCTTGTAGTCGCCACGGAAACCAGACACAAGGGGGAGAAACACGCCCTTGCTGCCAGTTAGCTCAAGAGTCACGAGCTGAAGTAGAGCACCTGCTAGGAGGAGGAGTCAGGCACTGCCCTAGAAGTCAGACACAGTCGGGGTTGAGCACAAGGCAGCACAGCACCAAGCAGCTTTCCCGCTCCTGCAAACTCCAGCCCTATCGGGGCTGTGGGAGGTCTCACCTGCACGCTTAAAACAGCGTCGCCGGCAGGAAGGCAGCCCTTTTGAATTTCGGCGATCTCTCCCGGAAGCTCCCCAGTCGGGGTTGAGCACAAGGCAGCACAGCACCAAGCAGCTTTCCCGCTCCTGCAAACTCCAGCCCTATCGGGGCTGTGGGAGGTCTCACCTGCACGCTTAAAACAGCGTCGCCGGCAGGAAGGCAGCCCTTTTGAATTTCGGCGATCTCTCCCGGAAGCTCCCCAGTCGGGGTTGAGCACAAGGCAGCACAGCACCAAGCAGCTTTCCCGCTCCTGCAAACTCCAGCCCTATCGGGGCTGTGGGAGGTCTCACCTGCACGCTTAAAACAGCGTCGCCGGCAGGAAGGCAGCCCTTTTGAATTTCGGCGATCTCTCCCGGAAGCTCCCCAGTCGGGGTTTGAGCACAAGGCAGCACAGCACCAAGCAGCTTTCCCGCTCCTGCAAACTCCAGCCCTATCGGGGCTGTGGGAGGTCTCACCTGCACGCTTAAAACAGCATCGCCGGCAGGAAGGCAGCCCTTTTGAATTTCGGCGATCTCTCCCGGAAGCTCCCCAGTCGGGGTTGAGCACAAGGCAGCACAGCACCAAGCAGCTTTCCCGCTCCTGCAAACTCCAGCCCTATCGGGGCTGTGGGAGGTCTCACCTGCACGCTTAAAACAGCGTCGCCGGCAGGCGTGCCCGCGCCTTGCGGGCCCGCGCCTGAGGGCCTCGCAAGAGGGCCCTTTGGCGTGGCCCTTAGGCGTGGCACGATAGGCGAAAAAGAACTGTAATATAACGCCTCAACAACACACAAGAAAACCGCCATCTGGAAACCCAGCCAAGATCAAGCAGCTTGAGCTCCCTCACGGTCGAGCTCGCTCCCACTCTTAATTGGGTCCCTCTCTGAGCACAGCAAGTATATTACACATAAAGGAACTATACTGAACTGATTTCTTGCACATCCCTCATAAAGCCTGCATACTATTGTTAGTAATCATAATTCTTACAAGTCAGTAATCATTAAATATTCCAAGTAGCTATATAGCATCCACTGTTCCCATTAGTGAGATATACTGTTGCCAGTACTCATCAGTTGCAAATACTGTTCCCAGTAGCCAGAAAGATTCACTGTCGTCAGTACCCAGAGAGATATACTGTGGTCAGTAGCTAGAGAGACATACTGTTGTCAGTAGCTAGAGAGACATACTGTTGTCAGTAGATAGAGAGACATTCTGTGGTCAGTGTCTAGAGAGATATACTGTTGTCAGTAGATAGAGAGACATACGGTGGTCAGTAGCTAGAGAGATATACTGTGGTCAGTAGCTAGAGAGACATACTGTTGTCAGTAGCTAGAGAGACATACTGTTGTCAGTAGATAGAGAGACATACTGTGGTCAGTGTCTAGAGAGATATACTGTTATCAGTACTCATAAATTGCAATTACTGTTCTCCCAGTATCCAGATATACTGTTGATACTCTTTTTTTCATAACAGATAAGGTTCTATCACTATTATCTACAAAACTACAACCCCAATACCACTAGTCCGCATCCTTGTGCAGCTAGCAACACTACCGCTTCTCAGAACACACAATGTTCACTATAAGAATGCATACATTAGTAACCCTTACCATTACTTATCTCCTCACTGCACTAGCTGGCCAATCAATTGCCTTTAATGATGACCAAAAATCCATACCAATATTACGAAATAATTGGAAGAGATGGTCAAACAAGACTCAAACAAATCAAACAAACACTACCTACACCCACCACTCACATCTACTTCATATTGCCCTTCACATTACCAAAAAACCTCAACCAAAACAGCAATACCATCCACCATTACACTGTGCCCTTATCAATATAAGATCCATTCGCACAAAGTGGCCTCTGATACCTAATCTCATAACTGCACATAACCTTGACATCTTGATGATCACAGAAACCTGGCTAACTGATTCTGACAATGTCATTCTTAACCAGATGCTACCGCCAGGATTCTCTATCCACACGTGTCATAGGAACCAACAAAGAGGAGGCGGAGTACTTATTATCTCTAATAACCAACTACAATTTCAAGTTGACAACAGTATTAGCTCAACACATCTAAATATACTAAATATATCAAACAATGAGCACTCAATCAGCCTAGTCTATAGAGCTCCAACATCATCAGCTGATGATCTGCCAACGATAGTTGACCTGGCCTGCAACACCGAAAAACCAAGACTATCTAACTGGATATTGGGAGATTTCAACCTCCCCTCCCTACAGGACTCGCAAACTACAGCTTTTATAGAAGCAATTGACAACCTTGGATACAACCAAATAGTCAAAGATCCTACTCACAATATGGGAAATATACTTGATATGATATTCGTTCCGCAAGCTACCTCAGACTCCAACCACAATTACGACCTTTCCATAATACCAGTGCCGTGGTCTGACCACAGTCTCATTTTATTCCAAATCCCCAACTCCTCCAATCCCACTAACTCCAAACCCACTCATGCGAAACCAACAGCCAGGAGGTTCCGCCCCTTTGTCAAAGATGAAATACTTAATAATCTTCTCCCAACTCTACAATCTTCTGAACCCGACTTGGACAGTCTAATCAACACCTGGGATCACTCTCTCAGAGCCAACTCTCAACCATCAAACATGGCAAAAAAGACCAACCACCGTGCACACGTAGCTTGGTATTCCAAGGAGCTAAGAACATCCCTCCTCCATCTTCGGAGACTCGAAAAATACTGGAGAAGATCACGCTCTACGGAAGCCTACACAGCCTACTGCAAATACCTGGAAAAGCATCGCCAGGAAATAGCAGATCGAAGGAAACAATTCCATACTAACCTTCTAAAGCAATCATTAAATAAACATCATGAGCTCTTCAACATCGTAAGAACAATGGCAAAGGAACCAACACCCCAACATACACAAACAATACACCCTCAAGACTATGCTAAATACCTAAAGTCAAAGATGACAAAAACACCCAACATCTGCACCACTGGACCAACAAAGAGTGATATGCATTCACAGTCAACCACATTAACCAAGTTTAATACATTATCAATCAAAGAAATTGAAAACACTATTGCATCAATAAATGCTACCACCGCTGCAAGTGATCCATGTCCAGCAGCTTGGATAAAAAACCTTAAACATGAAGTAAGCTTCTTCATACAGAATATCCTTGAACAATCTTTTTCAACTGGAACCTTTCCTCAAAGCCTCAAGCAAACATCAATTAGACCATTATTAAAAAACAGCAAATTAGACCCCCTAAAAGTAGAATCTTACAGGCCAATATCCAGTATCCCACTCCTAGCAAAAATAATTGAGAAAGTGGTCCAACGGCAAATACAACAGCACATAGACACTGAAGCTCCACTTGACCCTGCACAACACGGATTTAGAGAGGCTCATGGAGTTGAGACCCTCCTCATCACACTATTCAACACACTAATCACAGGAATAGATAACATCCACCAAGGATTCATACTTATATTCATGGACATCTCAGCTGCGTTCGACTCAGTAAGCCACCAAATACTTATCGATCGCCTTAAGGAAAAAGGAATAGCTGGTGTCGCACTCGACTGGTGTATATCCTACCTAACTAACCGTTGGCAACAAGTACGAATTGGCGAAACTGCATCTGAACCATTTCTTCAAGATCAAGGGGTACCGCAAGGATCTTCTCTGTCAGCGTTGATGTTCAATATATACATGCAACCCATCTGCGACCTCATTCGTTCCTATAATGTCACCTGTTTAGCATATGCAGACGACATTCTACTATACATGCCATTCTCCACCAACCACCCCGATTATACACCATTGACAACATGCCTCGAAGCAGTAGAAGATTGGCTCATCTCACAAAATCTGAGAATCAACCACAGCAAGACTGATGTGATGTTTATAACAAGGAACCAAAACTTCACACCTCCAACCTCCGTAAAGATAAAGGACAAGGAATTAACAGTAAAACCTACACTACGCTACCTAGGTATAACCCTCGACCAGCGCCTCAATATGAAAGCCCACATAAAAAACATAACAAAACTAATATATCACAAGATACGTACATTACGCCACCTGCGACCCTTACTTGAACCCTCAGACTTCAGAACCGTCTACCAAGCCCTGATAATGCCTCACATCGACTTTGCAAATGCAATTCTATACGGGCTCCCTCAAGCAACATTAAATCCCCTTCAACTGGCGATGAACACTGCCGCCAGAGTACTTGAAGGAATATCAAAGACAGATCACATAACCCCAGTCCTAAAAAGACTCCACTGGTTACCAACCAACGCAAGAATTCACTACAAGATACTGATCACTACATTCAAAGCCATAAACAACCAAGCACCATCAACTGTCACCAACCTTGTACATTTACAGACCCCCAACAGATCCAGAAGATCAACTGCTATAAATACATTAATAATCCCGAAACAAACAGTCAGATACACTAAGGAAACAACTAAAAGAGCCTTCAGTATCCATGCCCCAATAACCTGGAATGCCCTCCCACCAGAACTGAGAGCTATAACCAGCCTAACACAATTCAGAAAAAGCCTCAAACACTACCTCTTCCTAAGCTATTTCCCAATCTAATCTTTGCACATGAAAATACTACAGACACTTTTTCTGACCAAGACATTCCCCAAACGATATCCAAATGTGACTAATGTATTTTGAATTTTCTGTAAATAGTTAGTTAGCCTATATAGTTTACCTTTTTAATACCAAGTTCAAAGACCCCGTTACTTGTAAAGTGCATTACAGTTCTCTGTATGTATATGTTTGTTCCATGTAAACCGCGCTGATGACAATAGTGCGGTATATAAGAGATGTTAAATAAATAAAAAAAATAAATAAAAAATAAAGAGGCCTCAGTAGAGAGGAAGGGGTGGTCATTAGGAGCTCCACAAAAAGCTCCATCACAAGCTCAGCTGGGAGTTCAGCTACGAGGCCAGCCAAGGGTTCCGGTAAGAGGCCAGCCAAGTGAGCAGTTAGCAGATCAGCTAACAGACCCAGAGGAGGACCGGGGAGGAGTCCGAATTCCAGGCCAAGGCAGAGCTACAGGCAGAGTCCCAGTCCAGAACCGGGGGAAAGAAACCGTGGCACACCTAATGGAACGCTCTGTAAGGCAGAGAAAAAGCCCAGAACCAGAGCCAAGTTTAAGGGCAGAGAGAGAGCCATTTATAAAGCTTTATTCCAGAGAAGAAGATAGCAGAAGCAGGCCTGACTGTCTGCAGTATTGTAACCAGGAGAAGAGAAAGCCAGGAAGGCAATTCCAACACTCATTTTACAAACCAGGTTTTGAACCCACAGCTGTTGCAAAAGTTCAAAGAAAACAGTCTGCAAGCAGGCGAAGAGGTAAGCCCAAAGACTGGGTTTTAAATAGTGCTGTTAATAACCAGTGTGATATTAGTTATCCAGAAGGTTGGGACTGTGTTTATAATACCTGTACTGATAATGACCATTTGCAGCAATACCTGATTCAGGAATATGATATAAAACCCAAGACAGAGAGGAGGGGCGTGGCCCCAGAAACAACGTTACAAACATTCTTACCTAACTCCCATGAGGAGCTAATGGAAACGGAGCCAGGGCTAGGAAATGTATCCGAAGAATTGATGGATTGTACGATTACAAGGTCAGATGAAATATATTCCCTGCGCTGAATTTAAGCATTGCAGAAAACTGCAGAAGTTTAAGATAAAAGCACAGAGCTGTGAGGAACCGAACTGTTTTACTCTAATTGCTGGGAAGCAAATGTTTGTTGCTGAAGTAAGCTATTTCTGTTGGAGACTTTTATTTTGTCCTTTACCAGAAGTATATGGTTTTGTTACCTTTGTTTTCCACGCTGAAATCCGCCCGGAAGGGAAATAAATCCTGTTTGCTGAAAACCACTGTGAGTCCACACTACTCTTCATTGGACAGTGAAAAACTACATTTCCCAGGGGGCTTTGCCTCATGAAAAAGTCAAGTAGCTGTTCAGGAAGGATAACAGGTCGCTTAAGCCCTACATGCTTTTGCTGGGAGGCACTATAGGCGCAGTTACAAGTTACAACATATACGCAAGGAGAGGGACATGGACTCCCCAAAAAATCCCCCTCTACCGATGACGCTTTCACCAACACCAGACTTCTACCATCAGATGAAATTCTTCAGGCCCGGAATTGCCCAGGAAGGGTCTGGGACTGGACTGGAGGTACTCAGGAAAGCCAATTAGCAGGTAAGTCCTAATTTCACCTTTTATATCGTACCTCCAGTCCAGTCCCAAACTGTGGGAGGTACCATAGCAGCACTAAACTTGGGAGGGACCCGAGAGCCTGGCCTGAAGCACTGCTGACCTGAAGTGCATGTCTCCCGTTGCTTGATCAGCCAGTCGATGACGCATAAGGTATAAGCATGACCACATGGCCGCACTGCAGATGTACAATGGCAGAACCAAGCTAGCCTCCGCCCATGATGCCGCTTGCACCCAGGTCGAATGAGCTCTGAGGCTCACGAGAAAGCTCCTACATCTTAACAGGTAGGCCGAGGAAATGGCTTCTCTCATTCACCTAGAGACAGAAGTCTTGGAAGCCACTTCTCCCTTATGCGGACCACCGAACAGGACCAACAAATGGTCAGGCTTCTGAAATGACCCCGTCCCTTCAAATAGCATTTCAGGACCTGGCATATGTCCAGGAGGCGTAGCTGCGACTCCTGCTCAACTCCCGAAAATGTTGGCAGTGTGACAGGCTGATTCAGGTGAAATGTCGAGACCACCTTAGGTAAGAGGGAACCAGTCTCAGTACCACCTTTTCCTTGGAAATGGAGAAGAACAGCTTGTGACATGACAATGCCTGTAGTTCCGAAATCCTTCTGGCCAAACAGATGGCCACTAAGAAGACTGTTTCTAATGTCAGATCCTTTACAGTGCAAGCACCCAGCGGTTCAAAGGGCACCTTCACCAACACGGACAACATGAGATTGAGGTCCCACAGAAGGACCAGCGATCTTACCAGAGGCCAGACCTGCTTCACTGCGTGAAGAAAATGGGTCACATCTGGATGAGCTGCCAGGGACACTCGCTGGACCCTTGTATGGTAACAGGTAAACGCCGCCACCTGCACCTGGAGCAAACTGCAAGCCAAGCCCTTCTCCACACAGGCTAATATCTCCAGAACGGAAGCCGTCAAAGGCAGGAAGTCATGTTCCACACACCAGTTCTCAAAGAATCTCCGCATGTACATATGACAATGAAGTGGAGCAATTTTGGGCCTTCAACAAAGTTGTGATCACTGCAGCTGAGTGGCCACGTTTCCTCAGCTGAGTCCTCTCAAGAGCGAAGCCATAAGCGAGAATTGCTCCACCTGAGGAATCAGCACGGGCCCCTGCAAGAGAAGGTT
The DNA here is from genome assembly GCA_033557465.1 of Ichthyophis bannanicus. NCBI lineage: Eukaryota > Metazoa > Chordata > Amphibia > Gymnophiona > Ichthyophiidae > Ichthyophis > Ichthyophis bannanicus. The sequence goes on from CM066044.1 coordinate 178,710,147, forward strand.
GGTCCGATTCAGAAGACACGAAGGACGATCCAGCCAGACCAGATCCACATACCATGGCCTCCTCGACTAATCGGGAATAACCAGGATGACCAGCCCCCGATGCGCTTTGATCCTTTGTACCACTCGACCTATGAGCGCCCATGGGGAAAAGACATAAAGCAGTCACTCTGCGGGCCAACACTACACCAATGCATCGTGCCCTTTCGACATGCATTCTGTTCTCCTGCTATAAAACCTTGCCACCTTCGCAGCCATCAGGTCCATCAGTGGATCACCCCAGCACTGCACCAGTTAAGCAAATATCTCCACATTGAGCTCCATTTACTGGGGTTGAGGTGAAAACTACTAAGGTAGTCGAATGCCACATTTCCTTGCTGGCCATGCGAGCCGCCGAGAGTGCTAGCAAGTTCTCCTCCACCCAATCCATTAGTGGGGCTTACTCTCCAGCTGGACACTGCCGGTGCCACCCTCCGATTGACGTAGGCTATGGTGGTAGCATTGTCCGAGAACACGTGCACCACCTTTGCCTGCAGGAAACTACAAAAGGTTTGAAGTGCCAAGAATACCGCTCGCATCTCCAGCCGGTTGATGGGCCATGCACTGTCCTCCATTGACCAGCGGCCTTCCACTATCTGGGTTTTACAATGTGCTCCCCATCTGATGAGACTGGAAACAGTCATCATCGGAACCCATCGGGGTGCCTCCAGGAGCATCCCCACCGTGAGCTTGTCTGAGTGGAGACACCACCGTAGAGCCATCCTGGTGACCCCGGGACAGGGGAGCGGCTGCGTGAGCAAGTGGTGTTGAGCCAACCAAATCCGCAACAGCGATCTCTGCAAGAGCCTCATGTGGGCCTGAGCCCATGGCACTAACTCAATTGATGCTGCTATTGACCCTAACACTTGAAGGTAATGCCACTCTGTCGGTGCCTTCATCTTCAGAAACTGTTGGACCTGCCCCTGTAGGGTGCACAAGATCCAGTCCAGGCGTGGTAAACCAAAAAATGATATTTACACTTACCTGGTAATTGTGGTTCCTTGAGGAACTCCAGTTTAGTCCTCTACCTCTGGGTAGTGCACCTCCTCCTGCAGCTTGGAGACTGGGCATGACAAAAACGTGACATCACTGGATGTAGTCTGCTGGTCTCTCCCATCAGCCCCAGTGAACTACTGACAAAGCACACTCAAAGGAGCAACAAATAAGTAGCTAATATATTAACGCAACTTCATAAAAACAGGGAATGGATACTGTAATGTAGAAGCCCCTACTGAGCCCATGGAGATAGGGATAGTAGAAGATTCCACCTTAGAATCTGACAGGCAGTCTGAGCACATGGCTCAATGTTTACAAGAAGAAAGTAAACAGAGAAAGTCAGGAGTCGAATGGACACGCCCAAGCTGTGACGTATCACCAAGCTTAGGGGTTAATGAGAAACACCTGTTCAGGGGAAGGGCAGAGCTAAGCCCTGAGAAACAGGACTATAATAATTGGTCATTAGCTTTAAAAGGCAGACCAAGAGAAACACAAAGGGAAGGAAGAGAGAGACCAGGTGAGGGTCCCAGTCAGAGACCAGGTCAAGAGAGAGCCGTAGCAAGAGCCAAGGAAGCCAAAGCCCGAGAGCCTGAAGGAAGCAGCACAAGAGAGGTGCCAATCAGGAAAGGCAGGAGAAAGGAGAGACCTCCTGCGAGGCAGGCTTGGAAAAGCTCGGAGGCTCCAGAGAGAGAGAGACGGTGGCAGGAAAATACTTATAGGTCTGAGGCAGAAGCCAGCAAGCTAAGAGGAAAGAAAACACAGCCGGTGTTTGGAAACCTGCCTGAGCCAAGAGAGCAGAGAATTCCTCCCTCCTTAAAGCCAGAAGGTAGGCTTCAAAGTTTGCCCAGCTATGAATCTAGCTTAAAAGTATTTCCTTATTGTTGCCAAGAAGTAGGAAACAGCCCAGGAAGCAACTCCAAAGTACAGGGTGGTTTCAAGCCCTGCTGTTTAGAATGGTATAAAGGGAAGATCCCTGAATGCCTAGAAGGTTACTTTAAAACCCACGATAGCAGCTTACAGACACACCCAGCTAACGCTGAGTTGGAAGAGATGCAGAAAGACTCTGATGTTCATGATGCAGCTGATATACAGATGGATTGCACCCTATGTATAGCTGACCATATTGAATCCCTGTGCTGAGCATTACTATAAGAGTGCTGATAAAGCGGCAAAGAAAAGGGGAACATTTTCCTTTGCTATCAGAAGCTGTTTGTTTGCTTTTGTTTTTGTGACGAGCACTGCACGTTTGGAAGCCTGAGAGTGAAGAGGCACATTTACCTTAGTTCTTGTATGTATTCCTCCTACCAAATATATGGAAAGTTGTCCTAATTTCATCTGCACTTAAGTTCTGTTGGGAGGGGAAATAAAATCCTTGTCATTTTTGCCTTTAACACTCGACTGCAACTCCTTCTTGAATCAGAGGGTAGAAAGGGAACTACCATTCCCATAAGGCAATGCAGGAGCAAATGCAGTGTCATACTCCCTGAAGATAGAATATCAAGGCAGACCAACCCTACTCGCCCTAGGCAGTAGGCTGGCCTGATGACAAGTGGCGTAGTCTATAGGATTTTTTTTGTGTGGAATATAAAGGACATTCCAACGGAGGGAAAAAAAAAAAAAAAGGAACATCGGGATATACCAGAGGTTTTTTCCCATGAGAGCACCCGGGAAGACGCTGATGAGTTGTAGGCTGAAGAAGCTGTGGGAATTTTGCTGGCAAATCGGCCAGGAGGACCAGAGTCCAGAGGGCAGACTCCTTTCTCAAGGCCGGAATCTCCACTGTGCTCAGGTAAAAGGTATATGGGCACGGGTTGGGGGATTCGAAGTGAGAAAGAGAGTTCCTTTTGCTACAGATAAACCCCAGCTAGGTTTAAGGGAGGTAGTTGTGTGCCGCACTTGGTGGGCCTTTCTTTTTGTTTTCTCTCTGCAGAAGAAACAAAGCCATAAGGATGGAGCCACAGGAAGTTCTGCGCTGGATGGCCAACCAATTTGAGAAGCAAATGGAGCTGGCTCAATGCACCCAAGAGCAGACTGCTGCTGCCATGCACGCACAGCAGAAACCCCTTGTAGACTTGATGGAGGCTCTGCTTGCCGGCCAAAAGGCTACGGAACAAGCAAGACCCTCGCCTGTGGGTGTGGTAGGACCACGAGACTGTGAAGCCTTAACTTTTGGACAGTTAACAGCAAATGACGACATAGATGATTTCATTGAGGCTTTTGAAAGGATTGTACTTGCTGTCAAGTGGCCGCTAGAGCAATGGGCAGTAAGGTTCGCCACGTCCCTAACGGGAGAGGCCTTAGCTGCCTATAAAGCCATGCCCGCTGCTCTTGCGACTAACTTTGAAAAAGTTAAGAAGGCGGTTAGAGATAGGTTAGGTTTGACGCCAATGCTCTACAGGAGGATGTTTAGGGAAGCTAGGCTAAAGCCTAACGAAACACCCAAAGCCTTGTTCCAAAGGATTAAGAGTTTAGCATGGAAATGGCTTTTCCCAGAAAAAAAAACTCTAGAATCTGTGATAGATACCATTGTTTTGAAACAGTTCATGGAGGCAGCTCCCCATGAAGTAAAATCATTCTTGATCTTGCAAAGTTGCCAGACCACAGCAGAGGCAGCCGTCCTTACAGAACGCTACTTTGAGGCAGAGTTGGCTCATAGGCCAAAAGGAGGCGCTCCGAAGGTATCTGAGGTGGCAAGCTTTGAAAAATCAGGTAAAAGTTTAAGAACCAATGTTTCAAGTGTGAATGCTGTTTTGCCAATGTCAAAAGGGAAATGTTATAAGTGTGGAAAAATAGGGCATTTTCAAAGAAACTGTGTGATCCGTACAGCATTAATAACTGCCAAAGAAAAGAAGATGCAAGAAGGTTTTCTGTTAAAAGTAGAAGTTCAGGGCATTTTAGCCAATGCGTTGCTCGACTCCGGTGCAGACCAGAGCATGGTCTCAAAAAAGCTCTGGCAGACCATAGAAGCTCACATGGGGTCAGTACCGAGCCGACCAGAAGGCCAGGTGAAAATCCGCTGTATACATGGTGCATCCTCTTATTATCCAGTATATAAGCTCTCAGTAAAGGGATTAGGAACCCAAAAAGAGGTTATGGTGGCAGTTGTCCCACGACTTCCTCATGATATTGTGTTGGGGAGGGACTGGCCCCCGTTTTGTAGAGGGATGGAGAAGGGCCTAAATGCTAAGACAGGCATGGTCTCCACTAGGTCCCAGGCCGGAACCTCTAGAGTGAGGGTTGAACCCCTTGAGGAGAGAAAGGAACTTCCTGAAGAGAGAGATGAACTCCCCGAGGATAGGGAAGAACCTCCAGAGGATGAGGATGAACCTGTAGAGGAGGCAGTAGAAAATCTTCCTATACATGAGGACCTGATTAATGCCCCTTCCAAAAAAGTTAGAAAAGGCAAGGCAGATAGACGCCGGGAGAGACAGCAGAGGGCCCAAGGGAAGGTAGAACTGGAAGCTGGACAGGGGTTGCCCTGGGTTCCTGCTGATATTGTTAGAAAATCCCCTTCCTTACCTAAGGAGCAACAAGCTGACCCCGCTTTAAGACGAGCATTTGAGTACGCCCATACTGAGAAGGATACCCTTCCTAGGTTCCTCCTAGATAAGGGGATATTATATAGGGAGAGCAACGACCCGCAGACAGGAGCAGTGAGGAAACAATTAGTAGTACCAACTACATTCAAAGCAGTGGTTTTAAGGCTGGCCCACGACCACCCTGTAGGGGGCCATAAGGGGATTCAAGGGACGTTGGACCAGATTTTAGCCCGTTTTTATTGGCTGGGGGTTTTTAAAGAGACCGCCCGCTTCTGTGAGTCAGTCCCACTTGTCAGCGAGTTACCTCTGCCAAGCCACGAGCTGTGCCCATGATATCCACGCCCACGATATCAACACCCATTCGCCAAATGGCAATGGATATCGTAGGACCTCTGATTAAGGCACCAAGAGAGTTCCAATATATATTGGTGGTAATAGACCAGACCACTCCATTCCCATGTGAAGAAAACTCCGTGATCTGGCCACAATACCACAGCTCTTTAGGTCTCTGGTCCTCAAGCAGTGAGAAACAGGCAGAGAGTAATACAGAACACAATCACACACAAGTGTTACTTTCTTTGAGCTCAGAGGGAAGACAATAAACGGGTCTATGGACATGCATAATTCCACGCTTATTGAATTCAAATTCTTCCTCCTAAAAAGCTCATTTTATTACAGAAAAAGGGAAGTAAAGTCATTTATTATAACCATGAAATAACACAAGGTGTCGCCAAAGTTCTTTTTACAGAGCAAGATCTGATTACAGTGTATTAGATGAAATTCACTTGATTATGACAAAATTATTTATAATTGCAAAGTTGCAAAAATTATGTTGTGTCAGCAGGGACTTCCAGTTGACTGTACAATGAACTATGGTTGCACAGTTCATAGCCTATGTTTACTTTTTATGCTTGCGTTAACAGTGTTCCAGACTATTTTAGAAACGGTTACACAGAACTCATGATCATGACATCCTATTCTATTTAAGAAGGAAGTAGGTGAAAAGTCAAACTTCTAAACACATTCTGTATCAAAAAATTCATCCATCTTCAATTACATATTGGGGATTCTGGTATCCCTTTATCTGCCCATGTCTACACCATGAGCCATGCCCTTGCGGAGTACCTCGGCTAAGACCATAGCCTTAGAACTAATTAAATTGTTTTGCGAGGTAGGTTTTCCCCAAGAGATGCTCATGGACCACGGTAGTAATTTTATGTCAAAGTACCTGGCCCAAGTGTGGGATGCGTTTGGGGTACACCATATAAAGACCGCTGCATACCAGCCTCAGTCCAATGGACTGGTTGAAAGGTTGAATCAGACCATCAAACAAATGTTGAGACGTGGTCTGAACGGGAAAATGTCTGAATGGGATATTTTGCTCCCATTTGTGCTGTACGCCTGTCACGAGCGTACGCAGACGTCCTTAGGAGAACATAAGAACATAAGATATGACATACTGGGTCAGACCAAGGTCCATCAAGCACAGTATTCTGTTTCCAACAGTGGCCAATCTAGGTCATATGTACCTAGCAGTTTCCCCAAGGGACACAGGTTCCACAATGCTTGTATTGGTTCAAGCATTGATATCCTGGGTCCCTTCTTAATAATGGTTTATGGACCTTTCCTCCAGGAACTTGTCCAAACCTTTTTTAAACCCAGCTACACTAACAGCCTTTACTACATCCTCCGGTAACAAATTCCAGAGTTTGATTACACGTTGAGTGAAAAAATATTTTCTTTTATTAGTCTTAAATAGTTTACCCTGTAGCTTCATTGCATGTCCCCTAGTCTTTCTATATTCTGATAACGTAAACAATCGATCTACGTGTACCCGTTCCACTCCGTTCATTAATTTATAGACTTCTATCATATCTCCCCTCAGCCGTCTCTTTTCCAGGTTAAAGAGCCCTAACCTTTTTAGCCTTTCTTCATAGGAGTATCCTTCCATCCCCTTTACCATTTTGGTGGCTCTTCTCTGAACCTTTTCTAAAATCGCTATATCCTTTTTAAGATACGGCGACCAGAATTGCACACAATATTCAAGGTGCGGTCTCACCATGGAACGATATAGAGGCATTATAATATCTTTTGTTTTATTTTCCATTCCTTTCCTTATCATATCTAGCATTCTATTTGCTCTCTTGGCCGCTGCTGCACACTGGGCCGAGGGTTTTAACATGGTATCCACAATGACGCCTAAATCTTTTTCCTGGGTGGTGGTTCCTAATGTGGAACCTTGCATCGTGGAACCATAGTTTGGGTTGTTCTTCCCTAGGTGCATAACCTTGCACTTGTCCACATTAAATTTCATCTGCCATTTTGATGCCCAGTCTTCCAATTTATCAAGATCCTCTTGCAATTTTCCACAATCCTCTTGGGTTTCAACAACTTTAAATAGTTTTGTGTCATCTGCAAATTTGATAACCTCACTCGTTATTCCACTTTCCAGGTCATTTATGAATATGTCAAAAAGCAGCGGACCCAGCACAGATCCCTGGGGTACACCACTATTCACCTTTCTCCATTGGGAAAACTGGCCATTTAGCCCTACCCTCTGCTTTCTCTCTTTTAACCAGTTCCTGATCCACAATAGTACACTGCCTCCTATCCCATGACTCTTTAGTTTTGCCAAAAGTCTCTGATGAGGGACGACCTTGTCAAAGGCTTTCTGAAAGTCCAGATACACTATATCAACCGACTCACCTTTGTCCACCTGATTATTCACTCCTTCAATAAAACATAACAGATTAGTAAAACAAGATCTTCCTTGTCTAAAGCCATGTTGGCTGTCTCCCATTAGGTCATGACTATCTACATGCTGAGTAATTTTATTCTTTATGATGGTTTCTACCATTTTTCCCGGTACTGACGTGAGGCTCACCGGTCCGTAGTTTCCCAGATCACCCCTGGAACCCTTTTTAAAAATTGGTGTTACATTGGCGATCCTCTAATCTTCAGGTATTAGAGATGATTTTAATGATAGTTCACAGATTACTAATAGCAGGTCTGCAATCTCATATTTCAGTTCTTTCAACACCCTTGGATGTATACCATCTGGCCCAGGTGATTTGCTACTCTTCAGTTTATCTAATAGTTGTAATACATCTTCCCGATGTATCAATATTTCCTTCAATTCTTCCGCACCTTTAAATACCACTTCAGTCATGGGTAACATCCCTACATCTTCCTCAGTAAAGACTGAAGCAAAGAATTCATTCAGTCTCTCCGCTATCGCCTTGTCGCCTCTTAGTGCTCCTTTAACCACTTTATCATCTAATGGACCGACTCTCACAGGTTTTTTGCTACGAATGTACTTGAAAAGGTCTTTACTTTGCGTTTTTGCTTCCGCAGCAAGCTTCTTCTCAAATTCTCCCTTTGCCTGCCTTATCAATGCCTTGCATTTGACTTGCCAGTGCTTGTGCTATTTCCAGGTTTCGTCGTTTGGCTCTTTTTTCCATTTCCTGAAAGATGCTTTTTTGGCAACAACAGCCTCTCTGACCTCACCTTTAAACCATGCTGGCAGTTTTTTGGACTTCCTTCCACTTTTCTTAAAGTGTGGAATACAGCTGGTCTGGGCTTCCAAGATAGTATTTTTCAACAACAGCCAAGCCTGATGTACGTCTTTAACCTTTGCAACTGCTCCTTTTAGTTTTTTCTTAACTGTTTTCCTCATTTTATCATAGTCTCCCTTTCGAAAGTTAAAAGGTAGTACTGTGGATTTCCTTACTATCCCTCCTCCACTAATTAAATCAAAGGCGATCATGCTATGATCACTACTGCCAAGTGGCCCCAACAACCTTATCTCTTGCACTAGATCTGGTGTTCCACTAAGGACTAAGTCTAATATGGCTTCCCCTCTGGTTGGTTCATGAACCAGCTGCTCCAAGAAGCAGTCATTTATTTCATCTAGGAACTTTATCTCCCTAGCATGTCCTGACGTGACACTGACTCAGTCGATACCGGGGTAGTTGAAATCACCCATTATTATTACTGCGCTGTAACTTTTGTAAGCTTCCTTGATTTCTTTGAGCATTTCATCATCCATTTGGTCATTCTGGCCAGGCGCCCGATAGTACACCCCCACTGCCATTGCCTTCTCCCTTTTACATGGAATTTCAATCCATACAGATTCTACAGCAGATTTTGTTTCCTCTATCATTACGATATAGTTTGCACCCAGGTATCACAGTGTCCCACTGGTTGTCCTCCTTCCACCATGTCTCTGATATTCCAATCATATCTAACCTTTCATTTAGTGCTATATATTCTAACTCTCCCATCTTATTTTTTAGACTTCTAGCATTTGCATACAAGCATTTTAGAGAATGTATTTTATTCATATTAATTTGGCTATTGTTAGACATGGGTAATTTGGGATCTTTAAGCTCTGTCTGCTCCATACTTGAGGGCATTTGAGCTACTTTACTCTTTTGTGGAACCTCTTTGCTTTTGGTAGTATCGTTCAAAGATACATTCTTCCGAACCATCCGCTCTTGGGCGACTGTCGGCTTTCCCCTATTATCTAGTTAAAAGCTGCTCTATCTCCTTTTTAAAGGTTAATGCCAGCAGCCTGGTTCCATCCCGGTTAAGGTGAAGCCCATCCCTTCGGAAGAGCCCCTCCTTTCCCCACAATGTTCCCCAGTTCCTAACAAATCCAAACCCCTCATCTCTGCACCATTGTCTCATCCACGCATTGAGACTCCGGAGCTCTGCCTGCCTTTTGGGTCCTGTGCATGGAACAGGAAGCATTTCGGAGAATGCTACCATGGAAGTTCTGGATTTCAACTTCCTACCTAAAAGCCTAAATTTAGCCTCCAGAACCTCCCTACCACATTTTCCCATGTCATTGGTACCGACATGTACCAAGACAGCAGACTCCTCCCCAGCACTATCTAAGACCTTATCTAGGTGGCGCGTGAGGTCCGCTACCTTCGCACCAGGCAGGCATGTTACCAGGCGATCCTCACGTCCACCAGCCACCCAGCTATCTACATGCCTAATGATCGAATCACCAACTATAACGGCTGTCCTAACCCTTCCCTCATGGGCACATGGCCCTGGAGAAACTTCCTCGGTGCGAGAGGGTTTTACATCACCTGGAGGACAGGTCCTAGTTACAGGATCACTTCCTGCCACACCAGGTGATGCTCTTCTGTCACGTGACCTCTCTCCTCCATGGCAACAGGGATGCTGCCAGACTGGAGGTGGGACTTCAGGACTATATCCCTGTAGGTCTCGTCTATGTACCTCTCTGTCTGTCTTATGCTTTCCAAGTCTGCTACTTTAGCCTCTAGAGAACGGACTCGTTCCCTGAGAGCAAAGAGCTCCTTGCACCTAGTGCACACGTAAGACCTCTCACCAACTGGGAGAAAATCATACATGTGACACTCAGTGCAAAAGACTGGAAAGCCCCCATCTCGCTGCTGGACTGCTGTCTGCATCTTAGTTTTAAGTTTGTGTTTAGATCTAAGTTCTTTACTTACTAAGGGTTGCTATGGATAATTATACTGATAAAACTGTACCTAATATGTGTAATATACCTTGTTCACCTGAAGCTTAACTAATCTCAGGCCCTTAGTGTATGACTGATTTGGGTAATGAGCTTCACCTGAGAGCACCTCCTGTCTTTTAAGATGTGTAAGTACCTATAAAGCTACGATTATCCCAGGGGTGGGTGGGTGTGAGGAGGGAGGGAGGGAAATAACACGTATTAAAAGAGGGCTGCTACACACTACCCTGTGTTGTGCTGCTGAGGTAAGCTATATTCTGATTTGATTTAAATTATAGCTCTTAGCTACTGCTAAGTTCTAACTTCTTATGACATTTAAACTACAAGCTCTCTGCTGGGTTCTAAATTTAACCAGAAAGCTCTCTTCTGTGTTTTAAATTTAAGCTAAAAGTACTTTGCTGATGCTAGGCCCTGAGTGACTATTAAATGTAAACCACAAGCTCTCTGCTGGTTTCCAAATGTAACCAGAAAGCTTTCTTCTGTGTTTTAAATTTAAACTAAAAGTACTTTGCTGTTACTAGGCCCTGAGTCACTATTAAAATTAAACTACAAGCTCTCTGCTGGGTATGAAATGTAACCAGAAAGCTCTCCTCTGTGTTTTAAATTTAAACTTAAACTGCTGCAACTAGGCCCTGACTGATTTAACAAAAAATAGTGGGTTCACAGATTAATTAGCTTTAATACAAAGAATTCCTTTTAGAAAATTACCAGAAGTATATACTCACAGTTGCAGATCTCTCTCCAGAAGTAACAGTCCCTTTTTCTAGTCCTTCAAGACAGCATCACCTTATGAACTATTGTCCCTTTTTCTAGTCCTTCAAGACAAGCATCACCTTATGAACTATTGTTCGGCCGTGCTCCCAGAGGGGTGCTAGACATTTTACGCGAGCAATGGGTGGAGCCGGAAATCGAAGATATAGGGGTGCCTCATTTTCTAAAGTATCTGAGGAGTCGCCTGCAGAGAACTTTTCAAGCATCAGTAGAAAACTTGCAGGCTAGTCAAAGACGACAGAAAAAATATTATGACCGGGGGACGAGGCCTCGACAGTTAGCAATAGGAGATAAGGTAGTGATTATGGTAGCAGATGCGGGACCAAAGTTCGAATCCCAATGGAGAGGCCCGTGTAAAGTAGTAGAACAAGTAGGTCCAGTTTCCTACGTGATAGAAAACGATAGAGGACGCCATCAGGTCTACCATCTAAAGGTCCTGAAGCCCTGGCATGAGAGGTCAGCAACAGCGCGTCTGGCCAAAGTGGAAGAGCATATTAGCGCCCCATTAGTGATTCCGAGCTGTCTGAGTATGAGCTTGTCAGTCCGGAATATCTTAAGGGGGGGGAATATGTAATGTAGAAGCCCCTACTGAGCCCATGGAGATAGGGATAGTAGAAGATTCCACCTTAGAATCTGACAGGCAGTCTGAGCACATGGCTCAATGTTTACAAGAAGAAAGTAAACAAAGAAAGTCAGGAGTCGAATGGACACGCCCAAGCTGTGACGTATCACCAAGCTTAGGGGTTAATGAGAAACACCTGTTCAGGGGAAGGGTAGAGCTAAGCCCTGAGAAACAGGACTATAATAATTGGTCATTAGCTTTAAAAGGCAGACCGAGAGAAACACAAAGGGAAGGAAGAGAGAGACCGGGTGAGGGTCCCAGTCAGAGACCAGGTCAAGAGAGAGCCGTAGCAAGAGCCAAGGAAGCCAAAGCCCGAAGGAAGCAGCACAAGAGAGGTGCCGTTCAGGAAAGGCAGGAGAAAGGAGAGACCTCCTGTGAGGCAGGCTTGGAAAAGCTCGGAGGCTCCAGAGAGAGAGAGACGGTGGCAGGAAAATACTTATAGGTCTGAGGCAGAAGCCAGCAAGCTAAGAGGAAAGAAAACACAGTCGGTGTTTGGAAACCTGCCTGAGCCAAGATAGCAGAGAATTCCTCCCTCCTTAAAGCCAGAAGGTAGGCTTCAAAGTTTGCCCAGCTATGAATCTAGTTTAAAAGTATTTCCTTGTTGTTGCCAAGAAGTAGGAAACAGCCCAGGAAGCAACTCCAAAGTACAGGGTGGTTTCAAGCCCTGCTGTTTAGAATGGTATAAAGGGAAGATCCCTGAATGCCTAGAAGAAGGTTACTTTAAAACCCACGATAGCAGCTTACAGACACACCCAGCTAACGCTGAGCTGGAAGAGATGCAGATAGACTCTGATGTTCATGACGCAGCTGATATACAGATGGATTGCACCCTATGTATAGCTGACCATACTGAATCCCTGTGCTGAGCATTACTATAAGAGTGCTGATAAAGCGGCAAAGAAAAGGGGAACATTTTCCTTTGCTATCAGAAGCTGTTTGTTTGCTTTTGTTTTTGTGACGAGCACTGCATGTTTGGAAGCCTGAGAGTGAAGAGGCACATTTACCTTAGTTCTTGTATGTATTCCTCCTACCAAATATATGGAAAGTTGTCCTAATTTCATCTGCACTTAAGTTCTGTTGGGAGGGGAAATAAAATCCTTGTCATTTTTGACTTTAACACTCGACTGCAACTCCTTCTTGAATCAGAGGGTAGAAAGGGAACTACCATTCCCACAAGGCATTGCAGGAGCAAATGCAGTGTCATACTCCCTGAAGATAGAATATCAAAGCAGACCAACCCTACTCGCCCTAGGCAGTAGGCTGGCCTGATGACAATATCCACTAACTATGTATCACAGGATCCCACTCTAGGAAGCCAGGCCCTTCACTTGTGCCTTTTCCTTCCCCCCCCCCCAAATAGAAGCATAGCCAGAAAGAGTAAACACAGACCTAAGTGTACCTACCAGTAATCTCACACTTCCTCCAACTGAACCTCCACTGACAACGACAAATCCCGGGTGGGAATGAGGACTAAATTGGAGTTCCTCAAGGAACCACAATTACCAGGTAAGTGTAATTATCATTTCCTTATCGTTCCTCCAGTTTAGTCCTCTACCTCTGGGATGTAACGGAGCAGTAATCATTGGGAGGGACCTTTCCAGTTGGCATGCAATACCGCAGACCCGAAACTGGCATCATTTGTCGCTAGGACATCAAGACGATAATGCCTACTGAAAGTATGAAGAGAGGACCAGGTGGCCACTCTGCAAATGTCCCCTGGCGGAACTAAACTGTGCTGCGCCCTGGTAGAATGTGCTTGCAGCCCCGGAGGCACCGATCGGCCCCTCAGAAGATAAGCTGAACTAATTGCTTCTCTAATCCATCTAGACATGGACGCCTTCACCGCCACTTCCCCTTTGCAAGGTCCTCCGAATAACACAGATGGTCCGACTTACGGTAAGTCTCAGAAACTTTTAAGTAGTGCCGCAGCACCTGCTTTATATCTAAACAACACAAGCCCCGGTCAGACGTGCTACCCTCAAGCGAACCTAGCACTGGAAGAGACACCGTCTGATTAAGGTGAAACGGGGAAACTACCTTAGGTAAAAAAGACAGCACTGGACACAATACCACCTTTTCCCGAGAAAAGGACAAAAATGTTTCTCTACAAGACAATGCCTGTAACTCCGAAATTCGCCTCACCGAACAGATAGCTACCAAAAATACCGTCTTCAAAGTTAGATCTTTTGCGGACGCCTTGTGTAAAGACTCAAAGAGTTCCTTAATCAATGCCCCTAAGACCAAATTGAGATCCCACGGGGGCACCAAGATTCTACGAGAGGGCCGCAGCCTGGTTACCGCTTTCAAAAACCGTAACACGTTCGCATGGGCACCGAGTGACAATCACTGCACCTTGCCTCTATAGCAAGACAAAGCTGCTAACTGAACTCTCAAGGAACTGGCCGCAAGCCCCTTATCAAACCCTTCTTGCAGAAAACTCAGCACCACCGGAACTGATACAGTCGCAGCACGCACTTGCCTGTGCGAGCACCAATCCTCAAACAAGCGCCATATGCGAACATACGCCAGAGAGGTGGACTTCTTCCGTGCCCGAAGCAAAGTCGCGATGACTGCGCTTGAGTAATCTTTTTTCTTTAGCCTTGCCCTTTCAATGGCCAGATCATAAGCGAGAATCGATCCACTTGGGGCATCCCAAAGCGGACCTTGTAGTAACAGATTCTCCGACACCGGCAACCTCCACGGCTCCCCGTCGAGCAGCTGGATGAGATCTGCATACCATGGCCTCCTCGGACAGTCCGGAGCCACCAGTAACACTCTCCCCCGGTGGGCCTCGATACGCTGAATCATTCGACCTATGAGTGCCCACAGAGGAAAGACATAGAGAAGACCCTATGCCGGCCAACCTTGCATCAGCGCGTCGATCCCCTCTGAGATCCGCTCGTCGTCTGCTGAAAAAACGACTCACTTTGGCTGACCAAAAGGTCGCCATGAGATCCATGACCTGCGGCCCCCACCTGCGAACTACTTGCGCAAATACGTCCGGATGCAACTCCCATTCTCCGGCATCTACCTGAACCCTGCTGAGAAAATTCGCCATCACGTTGTCTTTTCCTGCAATGTGTGCTGCTGAGATCGCTGGTAGTCATGGCTCTACCCAAGCGAACAATGCCTCCGCTTCTTCCTCCATGGCTGCACTTCCCATACTGCCCTGCCGGTTGATGTAGGCCACCGTTGCGGAATTGTCTGACAGTACTCGCACCGCTCATCCTGTCACCGCTGCCTCGAACATCTGTAGTGCCAGAAACACCTCTCTCAGCTCCAGCCGATTGATTGACCATTGGCTCTCTTGAGCATTCCACGTACCTTGCGCGAATAGCTCTCCGCAATGCGCCCCCCAGCCCACGAGACTGGTGTCTATCAGCAATGGGAGCCACTCCGGCTGTTCCAGAGGCATTCCTGTCTTTCAAGGAGGTCGGAAGTAACCACCACCATAGCGTGCACCTGACCCCGAGAGGACAAGGCAGTCGCTTGCTCAGTGAGTCTTCCTGATGTGACCAGCGGCAAAGAAGCGCTTGCTACAACGGATGCATATGAAACCTTGCCCAAGGTACCGCTTCCAATGCCGCCACCATCGTTCCCAGCACACGTAGGTAACTCCACACTGAAGGCGCCGGTGCAGCCCTGAACTTGCGTACCAGCTGCCACAGGACTTGAACTCGACGATTTGGCAGGAACACCGCTCCTTTCCACGTGTCAAACTGCATTCCCAAATATTTGAGCTCCTGGGATGACACTAGGTGACTTTTTGTCACACTGACTACCCAGCCGAGACTCTCCAAAAACTTCCCTACTTTGTCTGTAACCGTCACACTCTTGGCTTTGGATTTTGCTCGAATTAACCAGTCGTCAAGATAGGGGTGTACCAGGATCCCTTCCTTTCGTAACGCCACCGCCGCCACCACCACCACCACCATGATCTTGGTAAACATGCGCAGCACCGTCGCCAGCTCGAATGGCAACGCCTGGAACTGATATAGTGCCCCCAAGGGAGAGCGAAACATAAAAATCTTTGGTGGGCCTCTCTGATCAGGATGTGTAAATACGCCTCTGTAAGATCGAGGGACATCAAGTAGTTTCCTTGTCGCACCGCCACTATGACGAACCGTAATGTTTCCATCCTGAAATGAGGCACTCTGAGACAACGATTCACCCCTTTTAGGTCCAATATAGGGCGCAGGGAGCCGTCCTTCTTTGGCACCACGAAATAAATGGAGTATCGACCCCTGCCGTAGTCCTCTAACGGTACCGGAGTGACCGCTCCGATTTGCAACAGTCGATTTAGTGTGTGTCGGACTGCAAGAGTTTTCCTCTGCCCTTTGCAGGGAGACATCACAAACGACTCCCTGACGGGCTTCACGAACTCCAGCGCATAACCCTCGCAAATGATCTCTAATACCCACTGGTCTGTTGCTATTTGGGCCCAGGCAGGAAGGAATCCCCAAAGTCGCCCGCCTATCAGTTGGCTTCCTTCCGGGGCCCGCTGCACTTCACTGCGGTTTTCGAGAGGTTTCTGCGGCCGCCGTTGCAAAACCTCTACTTGCTCCATGAAACCCCCGAAACCCCTGGGCTCTAGGAGCAAATCATCCTCTCTTAAATCCACCCAAGCAAGAAGTCCAAAATCTCCGAAAATCTCTAAACTGACCCCGAAAGGCCGAAGAGGACTTCCCCTGCTTAGGCTTATCCTCTGGGAGCCTTACACCTTTCGACTCCTCTAAATCCTTAACCAACTTGTCGAGATCCTCTCCGAACAACAACTTTCCTTTGAACGGAAGCTTACTGAGTCGTGACTTAGACGAGCCATCTGCCGCCCAATTTCGTAACCACAGGGATCTACCGGCGGCCACCAACGATGCCATACTATTAGCCAGTGCTCTGATCAAGTCGTAATGCACATCTGCCAAATAGGCAGACCCCGCTCTAGGCGATTCTGCTCTCCCAGACTCTCTTGCTCCAGTCGCGCAGACTGCCGCAAGCTTTGGGACCATCTGAGGCATGCTCTTGCCACCCACGCTCCACAAATGGAAGCCTGTAATGACAAAGCGTTGGTCTCAAAGGATTGTTTCAATAAACCATCCACTTTCCTATCTTGTGCATCCTGCAAAGCTGCGCTACTTTCCGCCTTTTCTTAGTCACCGCTGACACTGCCGCATCAATCCGCGGAGAACAAAACCGTTCTTTGTCTTTCTCCGGCAAGGGATACAGCCTGGTCATCGTCCTCATTCCTCTCAGCCCAGCTTCAGGCTGATCCCACTCTTCCTGAATCATGCGGTCAACCCATCCGATGAACGGGGAACACCACCCGAGTTTGCCTCACAGCCTGGATAATAGGGTCTTCCCCATCGTCCTCTTCCGTAGGCTGTTCCATGGTAAGCTTTAGCATCTTTAGGGACTCCGTGATAAGTGCTGCTAACTCATCCTTCTGAAATATTTGAATAATCTTTGCCTGATCTTCCGGCTCAGGAATCTCACCTTCTTCCAATTCCTCCATTTCTGCTTCCAGATCCCCCTCGGCTTCCTCCGACTCTTGCCACTCCACCTCCAATGATATAAGTAAATTGCTCCACTCTAACTTACAACTAAATCTGAGGTGTTCATGTGGTCATTCCTCATAAAGCTTCTATTACCCAATTTGTAGTCTCAGATTACCACGGCACTGATTGTCACAAAATTCAATGAAAATCAACGTGCCTAGAAAACATCAATGACTACTGGGTTCTTTTTTCTTTTTTTCGTGATGCTAGTTCACACCCTCTATATTTCTCTTCCCTTGTGACAAAATATATATATATTCATGTTGATTGTTATTTAAGGATACTAATTCTCCTCCTTGATAACAGATGTGTTGTTTTTTCTCAAAATATATATATATTCATGTTAATAAACTTATCTTTTGATGTTGACAATATAGTTGACATATAGTTTTTGTAACTCCACCTCCAATGGCAAAGGATCCAGAGGTCTGAGCCTGTTAAAGGGCCTCAGGGAGCTGCTATTCGCCTCAGCGGTGCCAGATTGCTGAGACGACGTAGTCAGAGGCAAGGGGTCCGGTACTTTCCCCTGCCGCCTCAAACAAAACGCCTGATGCATAATTAACACAAAATCTGGACAGAAATCACAGAGATGAGAATTCGATCCCCCAACCGCAGGCGCCCCTAAGGGTCCGACTGGAGTCTCCTGACTGGCGGCTGGCGGAATGGGCAGCAGAACCTCTCCAACCGCTCCAGCCGAAGTCCCAGGAAGGTCCTGCCCCACCTTAACCTCCATCTGCTGCTCCACGCTGGTAGAGACTGCCGTGCAGCCCCTGCAGATTCCAGAGTCAGCGATAGCCCCCCTGCGGGTACCGCAGACTACACATTGAGGGCGTGATGCCATAGGCTCTAACCCCCAACTGCTCTACAGGGTAAAACAAATCACTGCCTTTATTCACGGCTTTAATTATTATTTTATTTTATTATTTTTTTTTAAATGGGGACAGTCCAGGTAATCAACCCAGGACCAAACTAAACTTCTCACCCAGCTAACTGCACCTTATCTGCTACCGCGGCACTTGATGCCTCATACACCTCAAGTCTCTCTCAAAATGAGAAGAGAGTTCCCAGGAACCAGCAGGAAACCAAAGAGAAATCAAAGAAAACAAAAGAAAATCAATGAAATAAAATAAGTCTTGCGATTCCCGTTGCGACTGCCCGCCCTGCGGCAAACATGCCACTAAAATGGCCGCCACCGTCAGAACCTTCGCCAAAAGCACCACGCCGAGCCGCACACTGCCTGGCGCTCTTCCCGCTTGCCGTCCCTATTCTCTGCCCCTGAAGTAAAAAGGTCTCACCTCCTGAATACCAGCGCACTCTACGTTACAGCGGAGCTCCTGCCCGTGTGGCTCTGCTCCCCCGCACAGCGAGCCGAGGACTGCCAGGCAAGCTCCCCGCTGTCACTGTCACTGAGTGAATAGGGTCGCGGCTACTCAGAATCGCCGCTGACCCGCTGCTGCTGGTTGTCACAGGGCTCTCCCCCATTCGCTCAAGGAGGAGAGATCTGACCGGAGACTCAGAATGAGAGGTAACAGAGAAAACAGACAGGAACCGGCACAAGCAGACAGGCAGCTTTTTTTTTTTTTTTTTTTAAAGCTACAGCACCCAAATTAATAAATATGTACAGGATTAAGATAAAGGAAACAAAACCTAAACTCTAGCTACTCTCACAGTTCCTTATCTGTTCCTCAAGTGAGCCCAGCACCTAGGCTCACTACGTCCTCCTGCTGCATGGAGACTGGATACACTGGGGCTGATGGGAGAGACCAGCAGACTACATCCAGTGATGTCACGTTTTTGACATGCCCAGTCTCCAAGCTGCAAGAGGAGGTGCACTACCCAGAGGTAGAGGACTAAACTGGAGGAACGATAAGGAATGCCTTTATTAAGCAATTCTTGTCAGGGACACAAAACAGAACCCTGAAGGGATGTCACAGCCAACCTTTACCCGACACAGGCCGTGTTTCGGCTATGTCTTCTTCGGGGGTATTTTGGCTGTACTAAAATCATAAAAACAAAAGTAAAATAAGACAAAATAAAACATAAACATTAAAACAAAGAAATATACAATGTACATATTAAATCTGATTAAATGTCCACAGATATATGAAAAATTAAAAGTTTACAGCATCAATACAAAATTAATGTAAAACTATAATGAAAACATAGTGGTAAAAACAAAACAAAACTGTAAAAAACACAGGGATGTGTCCTTATAAAGTGCTACAAATCGTAAAGGAATTTGTCTAAAAACAAATCCCCTTCTGTTATATCTTACAACTACAGAAAGAGGAAAAAACATATTTCAAACAAATATTCATTACTAAACATATGTCTAAATTGGAAGATAACATGTATCATGAAGCAGGAGTAAAAGTCCGCCTAAAATCATCATCCTTACCACTTGAAAAAGGAAGAATATGGCATTATTATTAGGTCTATTAACTTGGGCACGGACAAACTATGGAAAGTAAAAAGGCTAAATATACCCCGCCTGTCCTAAAGCAAAATGCTTAAATGTAGCATTGTAATTTCAAAATTATAAAAGGATACAGAATTCAGTATCATGGGGATCCCCAAAAAAGGATGCCCTCGAACACACGCGGCATTCTAAAATGTACCACGTCATTGAAATCTGATTGTCTTTAAATTCGTACCTGAGAATGAAGAGAAGCAAAAAAATCGTGCAGATCTTATGCTCTGTGTCGTTCTAAGTGGATACTCAAAATTCTGAAACGCCCACACTTGCGCCGTTCAAATAAATCCTTTTCGCAGGAAAACCATGTCAGCTGACACTCTCATAAAACACCAAGGATCCACATACCGAATAGCTCATTCACACTGCAGCAAACCAGAACAATCATAAAGAATATATGAAGTGAATTTGTTAAAAGATTTTATAATAGTTTCAGCCATTGGATCTGTATAAACCCCGAGCTATCGTATAAACCATATTTATAATATGTACCAAACGGTATGCGGCCACCACCAGAATGAGCGATATTACCTATAATGTCAGCATCCAAAAGTGCCCCAAAAGAATAATAATCAGCAATCCAAATTTCCAATACAAAAACTCATAGAGATGGACCGTTATGGACCTGTGGTAGTGTCCCACCAAAAACTCATGAATACACTGAGCTACAAAAGCAAAGCTATAACCATTATATAGCTCTGCCATGGAGTCCGAAGTCATAGCGTTATGTGTCATGTCATAACATCATGGACACATCACCCAAAAAAATATACCCAAATACCCTGAAACCTAGGCTGAAATAAAAACCAAAATGACACCCATCCGAAAAAAACTACTATGGTGCCAAGAGGGACAGCATACATATTGCATCATAACACACATCAGTAACCCACTGATTTTGAGAGGTGCCAACAGGGAACTAAAATCTTTGAATTAGTAAATGATAATAAATAGTAAATAGAAATAAATAATTCAAACCCTTAAAAAGCTGTGCTCACTAAAACCATAAATGAATAATATAATAAAAACCTGAAATCCGCAGCCAAAAGCAAACAAAAAACATAGAAAACTCACATTTAATCCATCTTATCAAATCCCCCTTTTTTGGGGAACATAATAAACAAATAAAAGCATAATACCTCAAAATCTAAAAAGGGGAAGGGGGAGAAAGGGGGGAAGTTGGAGAGTTTTCAGTCTCCTGCTTGGAGACTGAGAATACTGAGACTGGTAAGTGGTGCCAGATGCCTGTGTATGGAGATGTCATCAAAGCTGACACACTCAGTCTCCAAGCTGCAGGTGGAGGGTGAGAACCCACAGGTTGGACTGGACTGGAGGTATGATATGTAAATAAGAGATTAGTGAGACAAGATTTTCCTTGGCTAAATCCATGTTGGCTTTGTCCCATTAAACCATGACTCTCTATATATTCAGTAATTTTGTTCTTTATAATGATTTCTACCATTTTATCCAGCACTGATGTCAGGTTTACTAATCTGTAGTTTCTTGGATCACTTTTGGAATCTTTTTTAAAAGGAGAAATTAGATCTTACCTGCTAATTGTCTTTCCTTGAGTTCTCTCTAAGCCAGTCCAGGTACCAATGAGTCGTCAACCCCCTCCAGCAGCTGCAAACTGAACAAGACAGAGTCTTGCTGACTTAGTATAAAGCTCCTCCTACTGCATCAGACCACAGTCTTCTCTTGACAAAGCAGCTCACTATGTCTAACTTTAACCTAATAACCTTGAACAACTGAAAACCTTCTCCCCTGAGCGCCGCATGCCAACTAGAGGGAGACAAAAAAACCTAGAGAGCACTATGTGCCCCATGGACACTGTTTACCTTATGTCTCGTGAAGGGACCAACCAGATGAACAGGGCCAACTGGCTCAACTGGTCCCAAGCCTCAGAAACACGCCTCTTCCTTGGAACTAAATGTATGTCTGAAACCCTAACTGCCAACTGAGTACTCTCCCTTCGGCCAGATGCACACCACCACGATTAACCAGAATCCACCAATCAAACCAACTGGGCTGGCCCTGGAATGGCCTGGAGAGAACTCAAGGAAAGACAATTAGCAGGTAAGGTCTAATTTCTCCTTCCTCATCGTCTCTCTAGGCCAGTCCAGGTACCAATGGGACGTATAAGAGCAGCACCTAATCCCGGGTGGGACCCGCGAATCCGGCCTGAAGTGCCGAGGGTCCAACCCCTTGATCCCACGTAGCCTGTATGTCTAACCAATAGTGCCTCAAAAAAGTGTGAAGCGACGACCAAGTTGCTGCTCTGTAGATGTCTATTGGGAAAACCAGACACTGCTCCACGTCACCTGGTCCCAGGCCGAATAGGCCCTAGCCTCAAGGGTGGAATCTTCCCGTGCGCAGCATATGCTGCACCAACGGCCTGCTTCACCCAACGGGCAATCAAGGCTTTGGAGGCTGCTTTCCCCTTGCGAGGACTACCAAAAGGACAACCAACCAGTCCGTTTTACAAAAAGGTTCTGTCCCCTTGATGTATCTCCGGAGGACTCTATGGAGATCCAGTCGATGAAGCAGAGCGCAGCGAAGAAAACTGTTTTCAAGGTGAGATCCCTTAAGCATGACCTTGAAACAGGCTTGAATGGTGGCCCTGTCAGCGACTCCAGAACCAAATTCAGATCCCAAGGTGGGATCACCGGTCGGAAGGGCGGCCGTATGATCTTCACTGCTCGAAGGAATCGGATCACGTCCGGATGTGTTGCTGGCGAACGATCCTGCACATGCCCCCGATAACAGGTTAGCACTGCCAGTTGCACCTTCAGGGAACTGAGGGCCAGACCTTTCTCCAGACCGTCCTGGAGGAACATCAATACATCTGGAAGCAAGCAGGTAAAAGGTTTCATGCCCTTGGCCGCGCACCAATCTTTGAATATGCACCATATATGGACAAAGGCAAGCATGGTTGAACGCTTTTTTGACTTTAGCATGGTAGAAATGATCGCCGTTGAGTAACCCCAGTGGCGCAACCGTGCCCTTTCAAGAGTCAAGCCAAAAACAAGAATCGACCTATCTGCGGCATCAATACTGGTCCCTGTCCCAACAGGTTGATCCTGTTGGGCAACTTCCATGGACGATTGATCAGAAGACGGGTGAGATCCACATACCATGGCCTCCGAGGCCAATCTGGTGCTATGAGAATCATATGCCCGTTGTGAGCCTCTATCCACTGCAGAAGGCCGATGAGACCGATGAGTGTCCATGGTGGAAATACATATAGGAGCCCCTTCGCCGGCCAAGGCTGTGCCAAGGTATCGAGTCCCTCCAAAATGTGTTCCCTAAATCTGCTGAAGAACTGTGCGGCCTTGGTGTTAATAAGAGTGGCCATGAGATCCATGACCAGCTCCCCCCCAATGCATTTGATGTTGTGGAACACCGCTGTGTTCAGTTCCCATTCTTTGGGATCCAATGTGTGACGACTGAGGTAGTCCGTTTGTACACGGTCCTTCCCAGCGACATGAGCCACCGACAGGGCTACTGAATGTTCCTCTGCCCATTACAGAAGCATCTGACTCTCTTTCACCAAGGCAGCACTGCCCATGCCCCCCTGCCTGTTGATATAGGCTACTATCGTTGCATTGTTGGAGAAGACCTGGACAGCCTTCCCTACTACCAGGTGTCGGAAGTCCCGCAGCGCCAATAGCACCTCTCATTTCGAGCCAGTTGATAGACCATGAGGCTTCTTCTGGGGACCAGCATCCTTGTGTCAACCTGGGATCAACAGTGTGCTCCCCAGCCAGAGAGACTGACATCTGTGGTCACTAAAATCCACTATGGTGGTTCCAATGGCATGCCTGCCTTGAGATGAGCAGGCTCAAGCCACCACTCTAAATTTGTCCTCACCTTCTCTGGACCAACTTTTGTGACAATGGGTGTCTCTGAGGCGACCACCGCAAGAGAAGCGCATGTGGGCTCTGGCCCATGGCACCAGGTCTAAGGCTGCCGCCATCGAGCCCAACAGCTGCATGTAGTACCACGCTGTTGGAGCCTTCATTCGCAAAGATTTCCGAACCTGCACCAGGATCTTCCGTACCCTGACATCGGGTAGCATAGCAGACCCTGCTGCTGTATCAAATAAGGCCTTGAGATACACTAGGCATTTCACCGGTCGAAGCTGGCTTTTGGCATGGTTGACCACCCAGCCCAGCTGTAGCAGAAATTCCAGAACTCACCGTGTAGCGATATATGCCTCCACTTCAGACTTCACCCGAATGAACCAATTGTCCAGATAGGGATGCACAAAAATCCCTTCCTGTCTCTGAGCTGCCGCTACCACCACCACCATCATCTTTGTGAAAGTGCACAGTGCAGTGGCCAGGCCAAAGGGCAGCGCCCTGAACTGGAAATGTCCCATAGGCAAGGCAAAACACAGGAATTTCTAGTGATCTGGCTTGATGGGAATATGCAGATAGGCCTCTGTGAGGTCGAGTGCTGACAGAAACTCACCCTGCCTCACTGCCAGTATCACTGAACACAACTCTCCATTCGAAAGTGCAGTACTGTGTCACGCCCTTGCACCTTGTATTCAGCATGGAGGGTCGTGGTTCTAATAGAAACTTTCCCTTTTCAGCCTTCTCTGACTGGTTCCCCCGCAATGCTTCTTGGGAAATGTAGTTGACTGCTACACATATGGCTTCAGGTAGAAAAAAAACTTGTAGTTTGGTTCTTTTTGTAAGGCAATGACAGAAATTTATTAAACTCAAATGCGAGGTTCATAAATTACCTCTTTCAGGATTATTTCTCCAGGTTTCTTTCAAAAACACAACAGGACATAAGCAAAAGGTCAAAACAAAATATCAGCTTACAGTATTCTTCAGCTCAAAAGCAAAAACCCTTTGACAGCAAGGCTACCAGCTTTCTCTAGCCTTGCTGGTTAAAGCATAAATACAAACAGCTTTCTTCAATGGGAGTTTTCTTTCTTTTCAGTTCCAAACATTTCCAGGCTGTTCTCCTCTTTATAAGCAAAGCAAAACTTCCAACAGGAATAAACTTCCAATAAGCAAACAAAGCTCTACTCAGGTTTTCTTAGGAACATTCAAAAGCAAAACAAAAGTTTTTTTCCTCTCACCGTTAGCTTGGCTTCTTTGCCGTCTCACTGCACAGGATAGCAGGTGTTTAACAAGCACAATTATACAGCTTCAGCTTGTTCTCACTTCTCAGCATAAGTTTCCCCTCTTAACACAGGGAATTCACAAAACATCTTCCTTACTTTTCAAGGTTACCTTGCTCTGGAGAGTTTTCTCTTAAGGTTGGCTTTCCTTCAACCCCTCTGTAGCTAAGGCTTGGCACAAAGAGCAATCCATGAATATATCTTCCTCATTCAAAGCTGCATCAGTCTCTCCTAGTTGCATTGGTTCTATCTCTCGTTCCAGCTCACTGGGCTTAGCTGACAGCCTCTCATTAGAGCTGAGAGTGTCTCCTGCAACTCTGCACTGCTCAGTATGGGACAGATTTCTAAGGCTTGTACCTGTGCCTTGGCTTGTAGCAGCTTCTCCTCTCTCGTGCTCTATACCTCTCTCGGGCTCTTTCCAGCACTCTCCTCTCCTGCTGTTCCTGCTCCTGTTCCCGTTGCTCCTCCAGCTCTCCTTGCTAACCCCTGTATATTCTAACCTAGGGTTAAATCTCCAAGGTTCCAGCCCCACCTCTTCCCAGGTAACGGAGATCAGTTTGCCCTCTGGCACCTGAGTAATCAGGGAGCTTACTGACGTAAGGCTCTTTTACCTTGGGTCTGTATTCACTCTCCCTTACTCCACTAGGGGAACTCTGAAACCTGTTCCAGCTGGGGATTTTCTGGTTTCTAGGTGTGGTTGTGGTTTTATTTCTCTGACCTTGTAAAATAGGTCCTTTTATTAGGGTGAATTCTTTGGTTTTTTCACTTTCTCCTAATTCAGGATGAGCTTCCTTACCACAACTGTCAAGCTCCGGTTCATGTGCTTGAGATCGAGATGGGCTAGAAAGGCCCTTCCATCTTGGTAACACGAAATAAATGGGGCATCGACCGGACCCACACTGGTCTCAGGGCACCGGTACTATTGCCTGTAGTTGTAATAAGTGTCGGAGGGTGGTACAGACTTCTCCGGCGCCTTGCATAGTGAGGCGACAATGTAACCGCTCCCCTATTGCTACCTCCGGCTGGGCCTGCTTGGCTTCATTGTGGCTTCTTGACCGCGGCTTGCTGGGCAGCGTAATAGCCCTGTCCAAAACCAATCTTCTCACAACAGATATCCACCAAACACACCTACGTTTGGAATTAAAGTCCACCTAGGTGCTAGCTGTATAACCTGATCAGCCACCTGCTACCTGTATAATACCTGTTCATAAATGTCCCTTACTGTGCAACAGCACTACACAGGCAACATACAGATTACTGTGCACTCCAAACAGGTCTCAGACAAGGTTGTGAAGACATATCAATCTGGGTTCAGTTGTGAAAACATTTTAGGAACCCACCCACCAGCATTAAAAATTATGCTAACGCATTGGAAATTATGTATCACAACAACAGGGGGGACCACAGGGGCCACCCTCTTAGAAAAACAGAAGAGGCACAGGCGGCATTGGTCCACAACACTAAAGAGTCAACCAATATCACACTGAATGGGCTGCAGGGATCCACAGCACAGAGGGGAACATCATTTTGTTACTGCATTTTGAGCAATAAACTAAACATGATGAAGCTTTCTGGAGGCCTCTGCTAAAAATATCAAACTTTACTAAGGGGGAAATGTTAAACTGAGAGGGACAGACCTTTGTGGTTGACCCAACATTTGGTGCCCAAATCCCCCTCCCACCCCATTGCCGAGGGGTTTCCAGTCAGATGTTTGAAAAAGGAGGATCAGATCACTTCTAGGTCCATCAAGCACATCAGCTATGTGTAACATTAGCACTTCCCATCACCCCTCCAACAACATTCAGACAGTGCAACATGGTGGTGTCAGCAATATGCTCTGGGTATGTTTCTCATCAGGGGATAAATGCTGACAGATGTGGATTGCCGAAACACAGGTTTGCACAATACTAAGACTCATGCATCTTGATAAATTGGAAGACTGGACATCCAAATGGCAGATAAAATTTAATGTGGACAACTGCAAAGTTATGCACCTAGGAAAGAACAACCCAAACTATGGTTACATAATGCAAGGTTCCACATTAGGAACCACCACCCAGGAAAAAGATTTAGGTGTCATCGTGGATAACATGTTAAAATCCTCCGTCCAGTGTGCAGTGGCAGCCAAGAGAGCAAATAGAATGCTAGGTATCATAAGGAAAGGAATGGAAAATAAAAGAAAGGATATTATAATGCCTCTGTATCGTTTCATGGTGCGACCGCACCTTGAATATCGTGTGAAGTTCTGGTCGCTGTATCTTAAAAAGGATATAGCATTATTAGAGAAGAGCCCCCAAAATGGTAAAGGGGGATGGAAGGATACCCCTATGAAGAGAGGCTAAAAAGGTTAGGGCTCTTCAACCTGGAAAAGAAACGGCTGAGGGGAGATATGATAGGGGTCTATAAATTAATGAATGGAGTGGAACAGGTAAATGCAAATCGACTGTTTACCTCATCAGAATATAGAAAGACTAGGGGACATGAAATGAAGCTACAGGGTAACCTATTTAAGACTAATAAGAGAAAATATTTTTCATTCAACGTGTAATCAAATTCTGGAATTTGTTACCGGAGGATGTAGTAAAAGCTGTTACTGTAGCTGGGTTTAAAAAAGGTTTGGACAAGTTCCTGGAGAAAAGGTCTATAAACCATTATTAAAAGGGACCCAGGATATCACTGCTTGACCCAATACAAGCATTTTGGAACCTGTGTCTTTTGGGGAAACTGCTAGGTACTTATGACCTAGATTGGCCACGGTTTGAAACAGGATATTGGACTTGATGGATCTTGGCCTGACCCAGTATGGCATATCTTATGTTCTTATGAAAAAGCTGCCCTCTGGCCCCATAGCGATCACTCTGGTAGGGCTCGAACAGAGGTGCCCAGAACCTTCAGAAATCTCTTGTTGTCCTCTCTGTGGACCTCCTGGTTTCAGACCCATCGGGCAGTCCTCCGGCAGGCAGCCTCCTTTGGAATCACTCAAGTCCTTCACAATCTTGTCCAGCGCCTCCCCAAAGAGCAGCTTGCCCTTATAGGGGAGCATTCTGAGTTGGGACTGAAGAAGCGTCTGCCGCCCAGTTACTGAGCCAGAAAAACCACCTTGCCGCAATTATTGACACCATAGTCTTTAAGGTTATATGAACCAAATCATAGAAGGTGTCAGCCAAATAAGCAGTGGCCAAGTCCAGCTTAGCTCCTTCCTTGGCTGATCTTCCCTCAAGGTCGGAAGGAGCCTCTCCCTGGAGCCAATGGATGGAGATCCTGGAAACACAGGTTCTGCAAATGGAGGCCTGCAAGGTCAGGGCACTTGAGTCAAATGCCTGTTTCAGGATCGACTCCAATTTCTGATCTTGCAGATCTTTAAGGACTGCGCCTCCTTCCACTGGAATGGTAGTCTTCTTGGTCACCGCTGAGACCAATTCATCCATTTTCAGCATCCGCAATAGGTCCCTTTCCTCTTTTGGAATAGGGTAGAGATGCCCCATGGGGCGGCTACCCCTCAATGTAGCCTCCAGATACTCCCATTCCAATTCAATCATCCTCTTGATCACTCTGTGAACCAGGAAGAACACCTGCACCCCTTTAAACCCTTGGAGCAGATGGTCTTCAAGTGGTTCCTCCTGAGCCGCTGACTATACAATATTTAGTGCCAAGGAATGAGCTATGAGCACCCCCAGCTACTCCCTATGAAATACCCGGAATACATTAGGATCCTCCCCTAGGGCAAATCTCTCCTTCCTCCAACTCCAGAGTCCACAGGTCGGTCACGAGGTTAGAGAAGCCTTCTCCAAATTCCTCTGACACCCGTGCCTTTGGGGACTCATGACCCATCCACTCCATGCTGTCATCTACCCTGTGCCCACCCCCCCCCCATGAAGGTCCCTCTACGGGTCACCTTCCAGCTATGCATCTCCCGCTGGGAGGACTGAACATAAGAACATAAGATATGCCATACTGGGTCAGACCAAGGTCCATCAAGCCCAGCATCCTGTTTCCAACCGTGGCCAATCTAGGTCATAAGTACTGTGACCAGCAGGGGCTGGACTGTGGCAAAGCTAACAGCCAGACTGCTGGGCCTGACCTTTCTTATAGAAAGTTGCAGTTGTGAGTCAAAGTGGTCAGGTTTTCAAGAAGGATTTATTCCCCTCCCGGGGTTGGATTTTCAAAAGATTATAATACAAAAACTTAGGATACAACCATACTTCTGGTAAGTAACTGAAAAAAACATAAATCTAGCATCCTGTTTCTCAAAGAAACTTATAATTCACAGCATACAGTTCATCTGCTATTCTAGCAGTCTCTTCTATGCTTTTCTCAGCACTCTCAAGACACACTCTTATCTTGGCTTCAGCATAAAGAAGAAATCTTATCGGATAACAGCAGCGTACAATCCATGGCTTCCTAAATGGAGTTTCAATGCTAGACTCTGTTATCATAGGCTCAAGCTGTGTTTTCTCATTACCAACATCTTCATTACAATAGAAAGTTTGTACCTGTCTCAGTCCTTTTTCCTCATCGGGTTTCTCTAGACAGCCTTCTCCATAGCAGGGCAAATAGCTATCGTAAAACTTGTAATAGCAGGAAGGAGAGAGACACTTCTCTTGATAAGTTTTACCCTTAAAACTTCTGTGCTTCCTGCCTTTCAAGTTTGGCTGAAAATCATAGAACTGCTCTTTTCTATTATGTGAAGATTTCTCTCTAAGAAATCTTCTGCGGGGTTTAACTGGCACAAGCTCTTCAGGTTCAGACATACAAATATCTTCAACTGCGTTTCTTTCCCTCTCTAGGGCTTGTAATTGCTTTAATCTGCCACACTTCTCAGATACATACGGTTTTCCTTTCACTGCTTTCCATTCACTCTGCACGGCTCGGTGTCTTGGAGAATCAAGCTGCGTCACAGGTAACAAATCCTTACAGCTGACCTCTCTGTGTGAATTCCTCCGTGGTTTTCTGTGTGAGCTCCTTTTCAGCTTCCTGCCTGAAGTTTCATGCAGTTCTGACTCTGTGTTTGTGTCCTCTGAATCTTGTGAGCTTTCTCCTGAGTCTCCTGACTCTGGCCAGTTCCTCTCTGACTCCCCTTCGCCCTTCTCTGTGTGTTCTAAGCATTTCTTATACTGCTTCCTGGGCATTCCCCTACACAGGTGAAAGCCGTTTGAATCAAAAGCTGGTGAGTGCTTTCTAGCTGGGCGGGGCTGCAGATCTTGTGTCTGAGTCTGTTTACGTTGCCTATGGTAACTGGGGATCCTGTGGCTTGCCTGCCTGTCAGAATCTAAGCTGCAGCTAGCAGACTTTTGTGCTTCTGAAGCAAGGGACAGATCTTCCTTGTTACAGTACGTAGCAGTTTCCCCAAAAGACACAGGTTCCACAATGCTTGTATTGGGTCAAGCATTGATATCCTGGGTCCCTTCTTAATAATGGTTTATGGACCTTTCCTCTAGGAACTTGTCCAAAACTTTTTTTAAACCCAGCTACACTAACAGCCTTTACTACATTTATTTATTTTATTTTATTTATTTTAATTCTCTTATATACCGCGCTATTCTACATCAGTGCGGTTTACATTGAACAAACTGAAATTACATTGAACAGGGCATTATAACTTGGAGATAACTATTTTACAGGGAACATGGGCTATGGAGAGTTAAGTGGCTTGCCCAAGACCACAAGGAGCACCTGTGGGACTAGAAACCCCAGTCCTTCAGGCCCAAGGTAACAAATTCCAGAGTTTGATTACACGTTGAGTGAAAAAATATTTTCTTTTATTAGTCTTAAATAGTTTACCCTGTAGTTTCATTGCATGTCTCCTAGTCTTTCTATATTCTGATAACATAAACAATCGATCTACGTTTACCCGTTCCACCCCGTTCATTAATTTATAGACTTATTTATCATATCTCCCCTCAGCCTTCTTTTTTCCAGGTTAAAGAGCCCTAACCTTTTTAGCTTTTCTTCATAGGAGTATCCTTCCATCCCCTTTACCATTTTCGTGGCTCTTCTTTGAACCTTTTCTAATAACGCTATATCCTTTTTAAGATATGGCGACCAGAACTGCACACAATATTCAAGGTGCGGTCTCACCATGGAACAATAGGGAGGCATTATAATATCCTTTATTGTATTTTCCATTCCTTTCCTTATGATACCTAGCATTCTATTTGCTCTCTTGGCTGCCGCTGCACACTGGGCCGAGGGTTTTAACATGTTATCCACAATGACGCCTAAATTATTTTCCTGGGTGGTGGTTCCTAATGTGGAACCTTGCATCGTGTAACCATAGTTTAGACTGTTCTTCCCTAGGTGCATAACTTTGCACTTGTCCACATTAAATTTCATCTGCCATTTTGATGCCCAGTCTTCCAATTTATCAAGATCCTCTTGCAATTTACCACAATCCTCTTGGGTTTTAACAACTTTAAATAGTTTTGTGTCATCTGCAAATCTGACCACCTCACTCGTTATTCCTTTTTCCAGGTCATTTATGAATATGTCAAAAAGCAGCGGACCCAGAACAAATCCCTGGGGTACACCGCTATTCACCTTTCTCCATTGGGAAAATTGGCCATTTAGCCCTACACTCTGCTTTCTATCTTTTAACCAGTTCCTGATCCACAATAGTACACTGCCTCTTATCCCATGACTCTTTAGTTTTGACAAAAGTCTCTGATGAGGGACCTTGTCAAAGGCTTTCTGAAAGTCCAAATACACTATATCAACAGACTCACCTTCATCTACCTGTTTATTCACACCTTCAAAAAACAAAACAGATTAGTAAGACAAGATCTTCCTTGTCTAAAGCCATGTTGGCTGTCTCCCATTAAGCCATGACTATCTACATGTTCAGCAATTTTGTTCTTTATGATGGTTTCTACCATTTTTCCCGGTACTGACGTCAGGCTCACCGGTCTGTAGATTCCCGTATCACCCCTGGAACCCTTTTTAAAAATTGGTGTTACGTTCGGCATCCTCCAGTCTTCAGGTATTACAGATGATTTTAATGATAGTTCACAGATTACTAATAGCAGGTCTGTAATCTCATATTTCAGTTCTTTCAACACTCTTGGATGTACATCATACGGCCCAGGTGATTTGCTACTCTTCAGTTTATCTAATAGTTGTAATACATGTTCCCGATGTATCGATATTTCCTTCAATTCTTCAGCACATTTAAATACCACTTCAGTCATGGTAACATCCCTATATCTTCCTCAGTAAAGACCGAAGCAAAGAATTCATTCAGTCTCTCCGCTATCGCCTTGTCACCTCTTAGTGCCCCTTTAACCCCTCTATCATCTAATGGACCAACTGACTCACAGGTTTTTGCTATGAATGTACTTGAAAAAGTCTTTATTACGTGTTTTTGATTCTGCAGCAAGTGTCTTCTCAAATTCTCCCTTTGCCTGCCTTATCAATTCCTTGCATTTAACTTGCCAGTGCTTGTGCTGTTTCCAGGTTTCATCGTTTGGCTCTTTTTTCCATTTCTTGAAAGATGCTTTTTTTGGCAACAGCCTCTCTGACCTCACCTTTAAACCATGCTGGCAGTTTTTTGGACTTCCTTCCACTTTTCTTAAAGCGTGGAACACAGCTGGTCTGGGCTTCCAAGATAGTAGTTTTCAACAACACCCAAGCTTGATGTAAGTCTTTAACCTTTGCAACTGCTCCTTTTAGCTTTTTCTTAACTATTTTCCTCATTTTATCATAGTCTCCCTTTCGAAAGTTAAAAGGTAGTACTGTGGATTTCCTTACTATCCCTCCTCCACTAATTAAATCAAAGGCAACCAGTGCTATGAAAACTATTGCCAAGTGGCCCCAACACCCTTATCTCTTGCACCAGATTTGGTGTTCCCCAAAGACTAGGTCCAATATGGCTTCCCCTCTGGTAGGTTCATGAACCAGCTGCTCCAAGAAGCAGTCATTTATTTCATCTAGGAACTTTATCTCCCTAGCATTCAAGGATACATTCTTCCAAACCATGTGCTCTTGTGCGACTGTCGGCTTTCCCCTATTATCTAGTTTAAAAGCTGCTCTCTCCCCTTTTTAAAGGTTAATGCCAGCAGCCTGGTTCCATCCCGGTTAAGGTGAAGCCCATCTCTTCGGAAGAGCCCCTCCTTTCCCAGAATGTTCCCCAGTTCCTAACAAATCCAAATCCCTCATCCTTGCACCTTCGTCTCATCCACACATTGAGAATGCAGAGCTCTGCCTGCCTTTTGGGTCCTGCGCGTGGAACGGGAAGCATTTCGGAGAACGCTACCCTGGAAGTTCTGGATTTCAACTTCCTAAAAGCCTAAATTTAGCCTCCAGAACCTCCCTACCACATTTTCCTATGTCATTGGTACCGACATGTACCAAGACAGCAGATTCCTCCCCAGCACTATCTAAGACCTTATCTAGGTGGCACGTGAGGTCCGCCACCTTTGCACCAGGCAGGCATGTTACCAGGCGATCCTCATGTCCACCAGGCACCCAGCTATCTACAAGCCTAATGATCGAATCACCAACTATAACAGCTGTCCTAACCCTTCCCTCATGGGCACATGGCCCTGGAGAAACGTCCTTGGTGCGAGAGGGTTTTACATCACTTGGAGGACAGGTCCTAGTTACAGGATCACTTCCTGCCACACCAGGGTGATGCTCTCCTGTCACGTGACCTCTCTCCTCCATTGCAACAGGGATGCTGCCAGACTGGAGGTGGGACTTCAGGACTATATCCCTGTAGGTCTCGTCTATTTACCTCTCTGTCTTTCTTATGTCTTCCAAGTCTGCTACTCTAGCCTCTAGAGAATGGACTCGTTCCCTGAGAGCAAAGAGCTCCTTGCACCTAGTGCACACGTAAGACCTCTCACCAACTGGGAGAAAATCATACATGTGACACTCAATGCAAAAGACTGGAAAGCCCCCATCTCGCTGCTGGACTGCTGTCTGCATCTTAGATTTAAGCTTGTGTTTAGATCTTTAAGTTGTTTACTTGCTAAAGGTTGCCATGGATACTTATACTAATAAAATTGTACCCAATACGTAATATGCCTTGTTCACCTGAAGCTTAATTAATCTCAGGTCTTTAGTGTATGACTGATTTGGATAACAAGATGCACCTGAGAGCACCTCCTTTCCTTTAAGATGTGTAAGTACCTATATAAAGCTAAGATTATCCCAGGGGTGGGTGTTGGGGAGGGAGGGAAATAACACTTATTAAAAGAGGGCTGCTACACAGTACCCTGTCCTGTGCTTCTGAGGTAAGCTGTGATCAACGTCCTGGGTGATTAACAGTCCTTGCCTGGATAGAAGGAGTCTTTCAAAATGGCCTTTTGACCTGCTACCTGGCGTTAACACCTATTGAAAAAGTTTCACAGGTCTCTTGCCCCTTAGGTAGAAGGCCTCTTTGCAAAGGTCTCTAGAAGACTCTATTTGTTGCTCAAAGAATACTGACCCTGTTTTGCCTTTTATGCTAAGTTATATTCTGATTTGATTTAAGTTAAATCTCTTTGCTGCTGCTAGGCTCTGACTTACTATGAAATTTAAACTAGAAGCTCTCTGCTGGGTTCTAAATTTAACCAGAAAGCTCTCTTCTGTGTTTTAAATTTAAACTAAAAGTACTTTGCTGATACTAGGCCCAGAGTGAGTATTACATTTAAAATTACAAACTCTCTGCTGGGTATGAAACTGAAAGTTTACCAGGAGGTCCTGAAGCCTCTACCTGCTTCCTTTTTAGGCAATATACCTTGTGTAAAGACAGGATGAAATCCGGTGAAAAAAAAATTCCAGCCCCTCCTTTAGCCCTGGCATCAGTGGCCGAGGTGCTGAACCGGCCCCTACCGTTTTTTTTGGCCTTAGCCTTACCTTTTCCCGGCTTCTTCTGCTGTGCAGGGGAAATGGATGCTATCTGTGAAATGGCCGTGGTTCCCGCCATTCCCGCAGAAACCAACAACCTTGCTAACTCCCCCTCCGAAGTTGCTTTTCCATCCTCCATAGGGACGGAGAACCCCCACTCTAGCCTACTGCCCTGTCTAACATACGTGTGACAGAGACCCGGCAAAGACAAACCGCGGCTGCTCCCACACTGTGCACACACTACAGCGGTCACGAGCATGCACACGCAACAGCCTTACTATGCAATCCAGGCATGGGGGAGGACCACGGCATGCGGAAGAGTACCACCAACTACCCAACTCCGAGGATCGGCCACCTGTGGTCCCGAAGAACTCTTACCTCCGACTCAAGTGCCTGCATCCACGCCATATACCAGAAGACTTTGACTTTGGCGGCCTGGGGATAGTCAGAACCCCATGCAGCTAACGGCTGTCTGACTATCCACTGAGAAGAAAAGGAGAAGTGACCTGGGGCTCCCAAGCACTTCACCCCCGGGCAGTTTCCAAAGGTCAGATCACAAGATCGAGGCAGGCCCTGCCTCTGCTGCCCTTCACACTCCCCCGTTCCCCAGAGGGACGTGCTCCCAGCCTTCTATCACTTCTACTTGGATTCCCTGCCCTGCTAGAACAATCCAATTTCCTTCTTCTTATTATTTTTTAATGTCTTCCTTTCCGTTTCCCTTTGTATTTGTCTTTTTTTTTTTTTTTTAACTAGTCCTATCCTCTGTCCAGAGAGACCATTTCCTATGAGCTCCTCTCCAGCTGCTGAGGACTGATGCAGTAGGGAGAGCTTTATACTACATCTGCAAGACTCTGTCGTGTTCAGTCCTCAGCTGCTGGAGGGGGCTGACAACCCATTGGTACCTGGACTGGCCTGGAGAGACGATGAGGAAACTGGCATTACGTTGGCCACTCCCCAGTCTTCAGTACTATAGATGATTTTAATAATATAAAATCTGTAAATTAATAGTAGGTCTGCAATTTCATTTTAGAGTTCTTTCAGCATGCTGGGATGTATACCATCTGGTCAATGTGATTTTCTACTCCAGTTTATTACATGTTCCTGGTTTATCGAGATTTGTTTCAATTCCTCTGATACATCACCTTTAAATACCATTTCTGGTATAACTTCCCTACATGTTCTTCAGTAAAGGTTAGGATTACTTACTCATCCAAGTCAGGCCTGAGAGGCGGACCCAGTCCTACTTTTAACCACTACTTGCATGAACATTACAGGACTATAAATCTATGCATACAATAGGGTAAACCAGAACTGGATCAGCTTGTATGGCATCCTAAAAGCCAGGGCCAACCCAAGGGTTTCTGCTGCTCCAGGCAGAGTCCTGGCTGCAACGTCCTTCCGTCCCCCCCTCCCTGCTGCTGCTGCCGCCACCAATTCCATCTTTGGGCAGGGGGGCGGCTGGTGTCCGATGCATTTTAAAAGCAGTGACTATATGACGCCGCTTTGGTGCCCATGGCAGGCCATGTGCTTTGGCAAAGGATGTTGTGTCGAAGGGGTGGGGGTCCAGAAGTAGCAGGCCATAGGTTTCATGCCACAGGCACCAAAGTGGCAGCACAAAGCCGCTATGCTGCCCATCAAGGGTCTGCTGCCCTAGGCAATCATCTAGCAGATGGGCTGGCCCTTCTAATAGCAGTGACTGTAGTACCTACTGTTGAATGAACTCAGCATAGGTGAGAGATGAGTCTCGCCTCTCCACAGTGCACAACTTTTCCTCTGATAGCCCTGTGGTTCCATTCATCAGCCTGCAGAAAAGGAGGGAAATAAAATTATATTTCAGTACCAGGACATCCAGAATCTTTCATTATGAATGAATAAGTCTCCTAAAGCTATGAAGAAAATGAAGTTACCACTTTCACCAGAAAAGATTTATTATTCAACAAATGGTGAAATTCTTGAGCATTCTGCTCAGAAAGACTGCCATGGCTTAAACAACATCAGGGTAAAATTAGAAGCCTTCTGGAAGGGGGAATAGGAATCAGGGGATAGGATTATGTGATTAAATTTTAGAAGGAAGCTGAATACAGACAACTGTGTTAAATATAAAGATATGCTTAATAACATCATCTGGCTATTGTGGGCTTCCAGTTCAGTCATAACTACCCTAACTTGGCTATGGCATCATAAGCCTTATATCACAGCTACTTAAGGACTTTCCAAATGTTTATTCTCTCATCCTACCACTCATCAATTCTCATCACTGCAGCAATAATCCTCTGTCTGAAAGGCACAAACCCACAAGTGCACTCTTGAATCATCCAGCAGACATCATCCTTAAGTAAAAACTGAAATCCCCTATGAATATTATAGCATCCTTAGATGCTGCTAACCCAAGGACTAGGAGATCAATCTAGGAATTAAACCCGTCTCCTACTTTGCAATACACAGTACTGCAATAGTTATCAGATTGACCTCAGCTGTATTATATGGAACAAGCATTTGATACAGTCTGTTACAGCCTTCTTCTTACTCAACTACAACTGAAAGGCATACAAAACTTAGCCTTAAAATGATGTAGATCATATTTAGCAGACCGCCAACAATTGGTACGCATACAGTAGTGGCCAAAAAATTAAGGCAGGGTCCAAAATATCAGAATTTTATTAGAAAAGTACGTGTTATTGTCACTTTCATGGTCAAAAGCTTTAAGAACCAAAGATATATATGTCATTTTCAAAGTTTTAGTCAGGAAACAATATATGTGTCAATATTTGATAGGGTGTCCATGATTTTTCAGCACAGCCTGGATTCTTGTAGGTATACTGTTAACTAGCGTTTTACAGTATGCCGGAGTGATTTCGTTGACCCATACATGCTTGAGTATGTCCTTTAAATCTGCTTCTGAAGTTGGACGGTGTGCTGCCACCTTTTTCTTCATAAGATTCCAACAGTTTTCAATTACATTGAGATCCGGAGAATTTGATGGCCAACTTGGTAGCAGTTTGATCTTGTCCACGAACCATTTTTTGACTGTTTTTGAAGTTGGCACGGTGCCGAGTCCTGCTGAAATATAGTTGTGCCAGAAACATTCATATGTATTTGAACTTTACTATTCAGCACGGATATGTATTTTGCAGCATTTACTCTTTCATCTTTCTCAAAAATGTGCAGGCCACATCGTCCATTCGCCGAGATACTACCCCATACCATGACCGATGGTGGGTGTTTAACAGTCTTGATCGTGTACTTCAGATTTAGTCTCTCGCCTGCTGGTCGACGGACGTAGTTGTAACCACTCCCATGTACTTGTTGAAATGTACTTTCATCTGTGAAGAATACCCTCTCCCACCATTCAGCAGATTTGTCTTTCATCTTGCTACAAAACTGTATGCAGGCAGCAATTTGTTTCCTGGTCATCATAGGCTTCTTGGCAGGTCTTCTGGCCACGAGCCTGAATTCATCCACAAGCCATCGTCGGACACATCTGGCACTTATCTTTATTCCTCGATCATTAGCTAACTGAGCCACACGTTGAGATGAAGTATGTGG
The DNA here is from genome assembly GCA_033557465.1 of Ichthyophis bannanicus. Taxonomy (NCBI): domain Eukaryota; kingdom Metazoa; phylum Chordata; class Amphibia; order Gymnophiona; family Ichthyophiidae; genus Ichthyophis; species Ichthyophis bannanicus. The sequence goes on from CM066044.1 coordinate 178,748,156, forward strand.
ACTAGATGTAATAATGCTTTTGAGAAACTGGTCATCTCATCCAGTGGTTATCTGTCTGTGCCCACATTTTGAACGACGTGTACGGCCACCTGATTTCAGAACATTCTTAACTGCACACCTTGATATATACAAATGTTTTGCAGTAGCACATTGTGAATATCCTTCAGCATGGAGTGTGACAACTTGTCCCTTTACAGTCATTAATATCGCACTTTCTACCCATCTTGATTGCATATTTTACATGTAACTTTCAGTCTTCTCCTAGTTGTAAAAATTCAAAACTTCATCCAAGAAACTTACTACAGAGTGTAAGTAAACTAAAATGGACGCCAGACGCATGGTGTGACTAATCGCCATGCTGATTAAATAAGTAAGCATGTGTGACATCTCCACAGTACATTATTTAACAATAAATTGTAGAAAAAAAGATACCTGCCTTAATTTTTTGGCCACTACTGTAGGTGCTCAAACATCATTTGAATACCAGCAAACCCGAGGTGTACTGCAGGGTTTTTCCTTATCTGCCTTGCTTTTCAATATATACATCCAACCGATTTGCACATTAATCGGTTCCTATGGCATACTTTACCACATCTATGCTGAAGATGTACTGCTCTACACCCCATTCTCTACAGACAGTCCCATCAGAATTACAGACTGCATTAATGCAGTCTCGGACTGGCTGGGAACTCACAACTTGAGTGTGAACTGTAAGAAGATGGAAGTTGTATTCATTACAAAGGATCCAAAGCTTTGGACCAGCACCTGAGTATGGAATTACATATAAACAATATCACTAAGGCAATATACCTCAAAATACGGACCCTCCGTCACCTACGGCCCTTGCTAGAAGCTGCCAACTTTCGCACTGTATTCCAGGCTCTTATCAACCCTCACTTCGACTACGCAAACATCATTCTACATGGCCTACCAGACTGCGCACTCCATCCCCTACAAATGGCCATGAACACTACAGCATAAACTTTATACAAGCTGCCAGATATGAACAGGTGACACCTATCCTAAAGCAACTTCATCGGCTCCCTATAGCTAGCAGCTTTAAATACAAAGCCCTCCTAATGACGTTCAAAATCCTGCACCACCTCTCTGCAATCTCCCTGGAAAAACTCATACACTGGACTATTGAGGTTGGAGGACTAGCATGGCAAACACACTCACAATCCCTGCATCAGCAAGAAAATGCCCCCAAACTGCCAGAAACCGAGCCTTCAATCTATCGCGCCACCTCTCTGGAACTCTCTCCCTGCCCCAATCCGCGCCATCTCTGACCTGTCTACCTTCAGAAAAGCAATAAAGACACATCTTTTCCAACTATACTATGAACATGTAACACAGCCGAAGCTGGATCCACCCCTTGCCATAGCCCAGATCCACCTACACATCATAGTCCTCTGCCCAGGTTCTACCCAAGTTGACTCCCCTATTCTGTGATTTAACAGGCCAGTCATTCCTGTTAAATTATGTTACTTGTTATGAAATCCTGTTCTATGTAATGAGTGGATACTTGTTCTCTGTAAACCACGCTGATTTAAACTAATGCGGTATATAAAACCAAATAAATAAATAAAATAAGTGAAAGGGATACTTTTTCTTGGTTACAGATGCACAGTGAGCTTTTTGCCTAACTCTGAATTACCAGATAGAGACAATGGTGACATGTTTTTTGTTTTTTTAAGTATTTATTTATAAGCTTTAACAAACTTTACGAGCATAAATCTTGTGGAAGAAACATAAGAGTTGTTAATATAATCATGAAGAAACAAAAAATACTTAATTACACTACAATAAAATAACAAATACAACCCTCAAAAGTAGACCCCTATATCCGAGCAAGGGGAACAGAGTGACAAGTGGGGAAAAGTAATACTTGAAAAAGGAAAGCAAGAAAAAGCATTAGCACAACCTAGCGCTCTCTATACATTACGTTACCTATCCTGAATCATACATCGTCTCTCCCCAAACTGGACACAGTCGAGAGCTTCTTGAGGTCAAGAAAGGACCGTAGCTGTTCTGGTACAAAAAAGATGTATCTAACCCCCAAAAAAGAAATAAAACATTTACAGGGATATCGCAAGCGAAAGCTAGCCCCTAAAGCCACTGTTTCCTGTCGCATAGTTAAAAACTGGCGTCTACGCTCCTGTGTGGCACGACTCACATCTGGAAAAATTTGTACACAATCTCCAAAAAAAGGAGTGGAAAGCTTTTTGAAGTATAAAGCAAATACTCTGGAAAGATCAGTATCAAATACAAAAGATACTAATAATGTGGAACGAGCCTGCACTGAAAAAGAAGAGCGTTCAAGGAAATCAGTAAGATTATCAGGAACAGTTAAGGGGGAAATATCTTGCTCAACTTTCTTTACTGGCAAAAAATAGGCTTGAGATATAGGAGGAAATGCGGAATCAGGAATGTTAAGGACTTCAGACATATACTTTTTACAGGTATCTAAAGGAGATATACCAATTAGCTGAGGACAATTTAAAATTCTTAAATTTAAAGCCCTAAACTTATTTTCAAATTGTTCTAACTTCTGGTGTACAACTAATTTATCCTTGACCAATTGGTCCGTAACAGCTTTAGAGTCACTAACATCTTTAGTAATAGCAGCAAACTTCTCTTGTGTATTCTTCACGAATTCCGAGTGTAGCAACAAATTCTGAGCCAACACCTGTACAAGAGCAGAGATGTCCACAGCGCACTTGGAAACAGTCGTGTTCAGCTTCACCAATAATCTCCATATTGATTCCAGGGAAATTCCATCCAAAGATTGCTGCTGGAAGCTTAGGGACGAGTTCACGCCAGAGGCATCCACCACAGGAACAGAAGGACCAGAAACCAGCTCGCCAGCCAGCTCAAGACCTTCCTCAGTTCTCGGCACAGGAACAGAGGGAATTAAGAGCGTTGATGTCAGCAGAGCCTAATTCCACAGGCTTTGACTCCAACGGAGCCGCAGAACGCAGCTGCGGGATAGGTGTAAGTTCCTCAGCTGTGGCCACCTCCCCATTAGTGGACCGCAGCAGCGAGCCCTCTGCCGCCTTCTCTAGCACCAGGGCCTTTAGGAGGAACGCCTCTATCTGTTGTTGACCAGCCATGGAAGAGACACTCTTTGCTGGCTTGGCTCTGGGGTTCCTGCGTCGTTTAGGAGGCATAAGAAAAGGAACGCGAAGAAAGAGACAGAGACGCCAACTCCTATTGTGCCGCCATCTTAACTCCGCCCCCTGCTGACATGGTTTTATTATCTTTTCTATACCAACTTTTACTTACCAGATAATCAGGCTGATGCAGAAAGCCGGCACTAAAGTCGCGCAAGTTATGCCTATCTGTAGTGCACCAATAGCGCAGGACTAACACCGGCATGCAGAAAGGGGCTCATATGCAAATTAGCTATGTGTTAGCCATTTGTTAAATTGTGCGCAAATGGTAGCGTTAAACTGGGGGTGCAAGCCAAACACATGTGCACAAAAATCGCTGCAAGTTTAGCATGCTGTCCCAGAGAAACAGGGGCACAGAGAGGCTAATTTGCATATAAGCCCCGACAATATTTTGATTGCACTGTGGGCTTTCTCTGATGCCTGGCTCATATAAGGGGAATTGTCAAAGATGATCCAGGCATCGAGGAAAGCTCCTGATGGCATCAAAATACTGTCGGGAATGCAAAATCCCTAGTGGCCCAGTGGCCTTGATTCCCCTCCCCCTCCCAACTAAAAAAAAAAAAAAGCCTGGTGGCCTAGCAGCCCCGAAACCCTCACCCCCCTCTTTGTATCTTTCCTCCAGAAACTTGTCCAAACCTTTTTTAAACCCAGCTACAGTAACAACTTTTACTACATCCTCCGGTAACAAATTCCAGACTTTGATTACACGTTGAGTGAAAAAATATTTTCTCTTATTAATCTTAAATAGTTTATCCTGTAGTTCATTGCATGTCCCCTAGTCTTTCTATATTCTGATGACGTAAACAATCGATCTACGTTTACCCGTTCCACTCCATTCATTAATTGATAGACCTCTTATCATATCTCCCCTCAGCCGTCTCTTTTCCAGGTTGAAGAGCCCTAACCTTTTTAGCTTCTCTTAATAGGGGTATCCCTCCATCCCCTTTACCATTTTGGTGGCTCTTCTCTGTACCTTTTCTAATAACGCTATATCCTTTTAAAGATACAGCGACCAGAATTGCACACAATATTCAAGGTGCGGTCGCACCATGGAACGATACAGAGGCATAATATCCTTTGTTTTATTTTCCATTCCTTTCCTTATGATACCTAGCATTCTATTTGCTCTCTTGGCCAGTTCTGCACTTTTGGCGGAGGGTTTTAACATGTTATCCACGATGACACCTAAATCTTTTTCCTGGGTAGTGGTTCCTAATGTGGAACCTTGCATCATGTAACCATAGTTTGGGTTGCTCTTTCCTAGGTGCATAACTTTGCACTTTTCCACATTAAATTTCATCTGCCATTTGGATGCCCAGTCTCAATTTATCAAGATCCTCTTGCAATTTTCCACAATCCTCATGGGTTTTAACAACTTTAAATAGTTTTGTGTCATCTGCAAATTTGATAACCTCACTCTCGTTATTCCCTTTTCCAGGTCATTTATGAATATGTCAAAAAGCAGCGGACCCAGCACTGATCCCTGGGGGTACTCCACTATTCATTGAGAAAACTGGCCATTTAGCCCAACCCTTTGCTTTCTATGTTTTAACCAGTTTCTGATCCACAATAGTACACTATTTTTCTATTTCTCAGCAGCTTTGATTTTTAATTGTAAACCGCCCAGAAGCGTTTGTTATGGGCAGTATAATAAGTTTTTAAATAAACATAAACAAACACTGCCTCCTATCCCATGACTTTTTTTTTTAAATCTTTATTTACATTTTCTGCACAACAAACAACAAAACCCACACAGCTAACACAAAAATATAAAAATAAAAAAACACCTCATAACACATACAACTATCAGTAATAATAACCCACCATCCCCATAGCTACATAAACCAAGTACCCCCTACCTCCCCTCCCCACCCCTATGTGGTATATAGATAAGGCCTTAGACAAATAAGTGCAACAGCCACGCTCCCCCCGCAGGACACTCCCCAAAAGTACAGAGGCAAGATATATCTGCTATGTGCTTACTTCCGCTGCATTTACAAAATCTCTCAGAGCTTTCCACTTTCTCCCAAGGGACACTGTCACCTTCACGCCCCTCCTGGGTAGTTGTTCATAATAACTGTAAAGGCACACCTTGTTCCACCAGGCTAGCCAGTTGAGCTCATAAGTGCACTTCCAATGCAAGACAATTTCACGTATGGCTATCCCCAACATAAAATCGAACAAAACGTAATTTTCCTTAGACAATGAGGGGATAGCCACACTAGAGCGAAACCCCACAATCTCCCAGGAAAGGGTCCCACAAAACCCCAAGACCACTTGCATCTGCTTCCATACCCGCCTCCAAAAGATTTGGACACAAGGGCATTCAAAGCCTACATGAACAAAGGTACCTACGCTCCCCAAGCATGACCAACACTGACTGCTGGCCTTCTTATCCCATTTAGCCACTCTAACGGGAGTGCAGAAAGCCCTATGGGCAAAGAAGAAAAGAGACTGCGTTATAGCTGCCGACCTTGCTACCCGCACTTGTTTTGCCCAAAATTTCCTCCATCCTACTGGGGAAGGGGCAGTACCCACATCATGCGCCCATACCCTGTGCAGGCCTACCCCTTGGGAGAGGGAACCCCGATGCAACTGCTTGTAATAAAAGGAAGCCACCCCTGCTGATTGCCCAGCCGCACACATCACATTTTTAAGCCCTGTCTCTTCCGTCAAGCAGGCAACATCAACCTTAGACTTCTGAACACAGTGCTTAAGCTGCATCCACTGAAAATACAGCACCCCAGGGAGATTAAATTCAGTCTGCAATCTCTCAAACGATTTCCAACGCCCTTTAAGGACTAATTGGCCGATAGTCCAAATGCCCCTGGAAAACCATTGCCGCCATGCAACTGTCTTATGTTGGATCTTAAAAAGAGGGTTGTACCATAAAGGAAGATGACTAGAAAGCCGATCATTGCATACCTCGGCCAAGACCAAGAAAGCACGAAGCGTGTCCACAATCATCAAGGGACAAGCCCTTCGCTGCGGGAGCAACATACCTGGTAGGAACTCGGTTGGAACGGGCGCCAACAAATCTGCCTCAATCCCCAACCAGACCGGACTCTGTTCCGATCTCAACTCACACCATCTAGAACCCTGCTTCATCAAAAATGCCCTGTGATAAGACAGAAAATCCGGAAAATTAACCCCTCCCTCGTCTTAACTTAAGCTTCCTCAAGGCAATGCGTGGTACCTTACCCTTCCATAGAAAATGAGACAGCTCCCTTTCTAAATAGTAATTAGATCTTACCTGCTAATTAGTGTTCCTGAAGGAACGACAGTCCAGTCCCTTTACTTCTGGGTTACGCAACCCTTCCAGCAGCTTGGAGGCTGAGCCCAACCTTTTTGGGGATGGAGCGGTATAAATACCACTGGGACCACCCACCAACTCCAGTATTCGACTGAAAAAGCAGACCTAAGGAACTTCCAACCACAAACCACATAACGTAATGTAAAATAATACCTCAAGAACCTAGCCAATAGGCTTTTTTTTGGGGGGGGGGGGAAAGTATAGGGGAAGGAGAGGAGGAATGGCAACGGACGGAGGAGGTGGCTGCTTCTACCCGACCCGGCTTTCCCCTGCACTCCCTCCTGCCGAACCGGTCCTACGCTCGGTCCGAAGCTCTACAATGAACCTGAGGTTTTATCAGTTGCCGGAACCGGGAGGGATCAGGGACTGGACTGTCGTTCCTTCAGGAACACTAATTAGCAGGTAAGATCTAATTACTATTTCCTTATCGTCACTCCAGTCCAGTCCCTTTACTTCTGGGACGTACCAGAGCAGTTCAACCCTGGGTGGGATCCGGCATACCGGCCTGAAGAACCGCTAGACAGAACGAGCATCCGCTGAACTCTGCACGTCCAGTCTATAGTGTTTGGTGAAGGTATGTAGCGAGGCCCAAGTCGCTGCTTTACAAATATCCAGCGGAGGAACAAGGCTGAATTCCGCCCAAGAGGTCGCCTGTGCCCGAGTGGAGTGAGCCCGCAGCCCCACTGGAACCTGCTTCCCTTTCAGGATGTAGGCGGAGGCAATCGCCTCTCTGATCCACCTGGAGATCGAGGCCTTGGCCGCCGCTTCCCCTTTGTGCGGCCCCCCGAACTGGATGAACAGCCGGTCGGACTTTCGGAATGGCGCTGTGCGAGATAGGTAACGTTTCAAGGCCCTCTGGACGTCTAGGAGACGCAGCTTGCTATCCCTACCTTCCTGTCCCTTGGCCGAGAAGGCCGGCAGGGTGACTGTCTGGTTTACATGAAAGGGAGAGATAACTTTGGGCAAGAAGGAAGGCACTGTGCGCAGCACCACCTTGTCCTTGAGGAAGATTAGGAAGGGGGGCCGAGAAGACAGCGCCTGCAATTCCGAAACCCTCCTGGCTGAGCAGATAGCGACCAGAAAAACTGTCTTTAGGGTTAAATCCTTTAAGGAGGCTCTTTTTACTGGCTCAAAGGGTTCCCCGATCATGGCATTCAACACTAAGTTAAGGTCCCAAGGGGGGACGACCGATCTCCGTTGAGGACGTAGCCGACTAACTGCTCTTAGGAACCTGGAGACATCCGGGTGTGCCCCTAAGGTCTTGCCACGGACCTTGCCTCTATAGCAAGCGATCGCCGCTAGCTGGACTCGCAGGGAGCTGTGCGCCAGACCCTTATTCAAAACCTGCTTGCAAGAATTCCAGAACCTCTGGGACCGAGGCCGAAAGAGATTTCCGACGATGCTCTGCACACCAGGCTTCGAATATGCGCCAAACTCTTACATAAGATAAACAGGTCGAGCGCTTCTTAGCCTTCAACAGTGTCGAGATTACTGCACCTGAGTAGCCTCGCTTTAGGAGCCGCGCCCTTTTAATAGCCAGGCCGTAAGCGAGAATCGATCCACATGAGGCATCCAAACCGGGCCTTGCCTCAGCAGGTCCCTTTTGTAAGGGAGCCGCCAAGGAGGGTCGGCGAGCATCCTCACCAGATCCGCATACCAGGGGCGGCGAGGCCAATCCGGAGCTATGAGGATTACCAATCCCTGGTGAGACTCCACCCGCTGTAGAACCTTTCCTATCAGGGCCCACGGAGGGAAAACATAGAGAAGACCTTCCGAAGGCCACTTTTGTGATAGGGCATCTAAGCCCTCGGACATTCTTTCCTTCCTTCGGCTGAAGAATCTGTCTACCTTGGCTGTAGAGAACCGCGCCATGAGGTCCATGACTGGGAGACCCCAACGGGCCACTATCTGGTCGAAGGTCTCCTGTTCTAGTTCCCACTCTCCATGGTCTATCTTGTATCTGCTGAGGAAGTCGGCTGTGACGTTGTCCTCGCCCGCCACATGCTGAGCTGAAAGTGCCCGCAGTCTGGACTCTGCCCACTGGAAGAGAGCGTCTGCCTCTTTCTCCAGGGCGGGACTGCTGGTGCCTCCCTGGTGGTTGATGTAGGCTACCGCGGTGACATTGTCGGACAGGACGCGGATTGCTTTTCCTTGTACTAAGGCCGTGAGCGCCTTGAGCGCCAGTGTGACGGCCCTAAATTCCAGTCTGTTGATGGGCCATTGTGATTCCAACGGTGTCCAGCGTCCCTGGACGAACTGGTCCTCGCAGTGCGCTCCCCAGCCTGACAGGCTGGCATCCGTCGTCAATAGTAACCACTGATGGGGTTCGAGGGGCATCCCGCGGTCCAGATTCCTTGGGCATCGCCACCAGTGGAGGGACTGTTTGGTCCGCGGAGCGCAAGGTAACTGCATTGCCAGAGGTTGATGCTGGGGAGACCATCGACGTAACAGCGACCGCTGCAGCGCTCTGGCCCATGGAACTACCTCTATCGCCGCCGCCATAGTTCCCAGGACTTGAAGATAATGCCACGCCGAGGGATTTCGTCTGCCTAGAAACTGCGTGACTAGAAGCCTGAGCTCCTTTGATCTTGAACACGACAGGAATACCCTGCCCCTGTGGGTGTCGAATCTTGCTCCGAGGTACTCGAGTTCCTGCGAGGGAGTCATCCTGCTCTTTGGGCGATTGATGACCCACCCCAATTCTTCTAGGACCTGAACCACTCTGGCTGTTGCCGAATGACTTTCCTTTTCCGACTTCGCTCGGATCAGCCAGTCGTCCAAGTAGGGATGCACTAATATTCCCTCCTTCCGAAGGAAGGCCGCCACTACCACCATTACCTTGGTGAACGTCCTGGGAGCCGTAGCCAGGCCGAAGGATAGTGCCTGGAACGGAAAATGGCCTTTTGGCACTGCGAATCTCAGGAATTGTTGATGGGACTTCCTGACCGGGATATGCAGGTAGGCTTCTGTCAAGTCGAGGGACGTTAGGAACTCCCCTCCTCTTACAGCCGCTATGACTGACCATAGGGTCTCCATCCGGAAGTGTGGCACCCTGAGGCAGCGGTTGACCTGTTTTAGATCCAGGATTGGTCGGAAGGATCCCTCCTTTTTTGGTACTACGAAGTAAATTGAGTACCGACCGGAGCCGCACTGGTCTGGTGGTACTGGGACCACCGCCCCTAGAACTATTAGACGGGCGAGAGTTGCCTCTATTGCCGCCCTCTTCGCCGAAGAGCCGCAGGGAGACTGAACAAACGCTGGAAGTATTTGTTTTGAAAATTCGAGAGCATAACCTTCTCTGATCACCTCTAGGACCCACTGATCGGACATGACTCGGGACCAGGCGGGAAGAAACAGCCTCAGGCGACCGCCTACCGGCCGTCCTTCCTCCTGGACCCACGTCATCTCATTGTTGTTTCCTGGGTCCCGAGAAGGAGGAGGAGGATGCACCAAAACCCCGACCTGCTCCCCGAAAACCTCTGAAACCTTGTCCCTTCGAGGGAAAACGGCCCCTGGGAAAGGAACTTGACCTGGCTGGGCGAAATCTCCGCGAGTCCCTGGACTGGGTACGCACTGGGGCTAGAGGGCGCCCTTGTTTTGGCCTATCTTCCGGGAGTCTGCCTCCCTTAGACTCACCCAGGTCCTTAACTATCTTCTCTAAATCCTCCCCAAATAAGTTTCCCCTTAAAGGGGAGCCGACTCAAGCGTGTCTTCGAGGAAGCGTCAGCTGCCCAATTTCGTAGCCACAGATACCGTCTAGCCGCCACTACCGAGGCCATGTTCTTGGCTAGGCTTCTGATGAGGTCATACTGACTGTCCGCCAAGTAGGCCGCTCCGGATTCGACCCTAGCCGAGTTGGCCTGTATCTCGCCCGCTGAGCTCTCTGCCGGGAGCTGTTGGGTCCACCGTAAACAGGCCCGAGCCACCCAGGCTCCCGACACGGATGCCTGCAAGGCCAGAGCACTTACATCAAAGGCTTGTTTCAGGAGCGTGTCCAACTTCCTGTCTTGCGCGTCTTTTAAGGCCGAACTGCCCTCCACTGGGATTGTCGTCTTCTTAGTCACCGCTGATACCGCTGCATCCACCCTGGGAGATTTTAGCAGCTCTTTATCTGTCTCTGGAAGAGGGTATAGGCGAGACATGGTCCTGACTCCCCTTAAGCTTGATTCTGGCTGATCTCATTCTTCCTGGATCATCTGGCGCACGACCCCATGGACAGGGAAAACCTTCTGGGACCTCCTAATGGCCTGGATTAAGGGGTCCTCCAACACTTCTTCCTGTGATGGCGTGTCTGAGGCCACATTCAGAACTTTTAGGGACTCATTAATTAATGCCGGGAGCTCCTCACGGCGAAAGACTCTAACTATCCGTGACTGATCTTCTTCCGGGATCTCCCCTTCCTCCAGCTCCTCCTCATCCTCCTCCAAGTCCTTAACCGAGCTATCCTCCTCCGGAGTATCCTGGGATAGGGATGCTAGGAGCTCTTCGCCACCCAGACGTGGGCGCTTAGCCGGGATACCGGATTCCGGATTGGTAGCCCCGAGAGATCTAGCTGATTTGTCCTCTGCTGGTGGGGCCACCTCTTCTGCCCCCAGGCCCTGCTTACGCAGGCAGTAGGCCTTGTGAAGAAAGAGGATGAAGTCAGGAGAGAAAAAATCTCCGGGCCCCCCTGCACTAGAGTGGGGGGAGGATAAAGGCAGAGGGGGGGTAGGCAGGTCCGAGGGAGTAGAGATAGGAAGCTGGGACCCCCGTTCCCCTTCCAGAGGGTCTCCTGATCCCTGGGAGGGCTGCAACATGGCCAAATTAATTTCCTGTTCCACTGAGGCGGCCTCCGCGGCACAGCTCCTGCAGATTCCTGCCTCTGCCGAGGTGCCCCTGCGCGTTCCACAGGAAGGGCAGCGTGGCTTGGATGCCATGGGTAAGTGCTGGGGCTTCCCTTTGCGAGCACCCGAACCAAGGCAATGTTTCCCCAGAGAAAGGGCAGAAAACCTTTAGATTGCTTCCCTAACAGGAAACACCCCTCAAAACCACCGTGAAAGAGAAGTTTAATAAATGAAACTGGAAACCAACATTAAAACAAAATAAAAATGAGAATAAATTAAAATTAAATTAAATTAAAGTAGATTAAACTAAACAGACCAGAGTTTAATCAATACCCCTGCCAAATTAACCCGGTACTTGCTGTTAGGAGCTCCTCAGTTTCTGTGCACCAGCCCGACTCAGCGATCTCGGGCCGATGGCTCCACACGTGGTAGGCCTCAACCACGTGGAGCCCGACCCGGAGGACCGCGAATCTGCCTTCGCGTGGCTGGAAGTGCAGGATCAGGGTAGGACAACACTCTTCAGCTTCGGTGCCGGATTCCTCACGTTTCCGCTCTAAGGCCTCCGCCGGCTGACTGCAATTGCGGCTCCGGGGCTCGACTCCGCGTCCCTACGCTCTGGAGCGGGACAGGCCGGAGGAGGTTAGTCGCGGCGTGCCTCCAGCGCTCAGCCGCCTGAAGGGCTTCGGCGCGAGGCAGAGTAGTTCTCTGAAGAGAGGATGCAGGGTATGGTCGGGCCAGCCGCGAGAGGAGTGCTGCCTAGTCCACCTCGCTGCTGCCGGTAAGGCTCTCCTCCGATGCCCGGCCCGGGGGGGGGGGGGAGGGAGGAGGGAGAGAGCAGGCAGGAGAGAATTAAAGCTACAGAGCCAAGTACAGTCAAACCTTGGTTTTCATGATTAATCCGTTCGAAAAAGTCTGACTAAAACCGAAACGTATGAAAACTGAAGCAATATTTCCCATAAGAAATAATGTAAATCCAATTAATCCATTCCAGACACCCAAAAATATTCACAAAAATACATTTTATAGAGAATAACTATATTTTTACATACAGAAAAGAATGAGAAATAAATATAAATGACTAATGAAATGGATAAATGAACATTTAACATCACTGAAAGCAAGCTAAGTTCAGTACTGTACAGTACAGTATGTTAACATCTGGCCTTAGCCACCCCTGACAAGCTGCTGTGCCCAGCTCTCTTCGGAATCACATTGGATTCAGCCCATTAAAATACCTTTACATTATCTGCTCAATGCTTCAGAATGGCAGAAAATCTTAATGATATAGCTTCAGACGTACCATGCAAGAGAAAGAACTGCCTCCCACATTCATGCAACATCTCCTGCTTACGTTGACAGCTTTTCTTCCCTGCTACCTCCGAGCCTGAGGGGGCGTTCCAAAGAACAGGCAGGCGGTGGACGAGATCGGGGCCTTCCTCTCTGCGCAATCCTTGCCTCTCTGACTCTGACCAGGCTCAAGGATGTGTTTCATTTACGTGCTCAGCTGGCTTTTGCTTCTCATCACGCTGGCGATCGGTGAGTCCAGGGGGCAGTGCTGCTGGGACCGGGCAGGCGTTCTGGCAGTGTATACAGAATGGTGTGCAGCGCGAGGGTGTATGTATTTACAGTACTGTACTTTACGAAAACCGAAGCGATGTACGAGAACCGGGACAAAATCTCAGTCAAAAGACGTTGAAAACTGAAGCGATGTATGAAAACCGGGACAAAATCTCAGTCAAAAAAGATGTTGAAAACCGAAGCGTATGAAAACCGGGGCAAATGAAAACCGAGGTTTGACTGTAACTAAAAATGAATAGATCAACAGGAAAGAACTTAAACGAAATTAAAAGAACTTAAAAGAGCTAAAATTTAAGAAAGGGAGACTCCAGTAAGCCCTAGGCTTACGGAACCCTCCAGCTGCTTGGAGGCTGAGAATACTGGAGTTGGTGGGTGGTCCCAGTGGTATTTATACCGCTCCATCCCCAAAAAGGTTGGGCTCAGCCTCCAAGCTGCTGGAAGGGTTGCGTAACTCAGACGTAAAGGGACTGGACTGGAGTGACGATAAGGAACTGCTGATACGTGCGAGGCGGCAAGAAGCAGGGAAGCATTTCCAAGACATAATTTATTCTAGGGACAATAGTCATCTTAATTGTCTCCAACTCTCCCCACCATGACAGGACCAACGGGGACCAATTAGTAGTCATAGCCCGAACCTTTGTCAGCAATAGGGAGGCATTAACACGAACTGTTTCTTCCATGGGGTAACAATAATGCACTCCTAAATACTTAACTGCTGTAGACTCCCACACAAAAGGGAATGCCTGCATATCCTCCTTGTCAACCAACAGGTTCAACGGGAAAGCAACAGACTTAGACCAGTTTATTTTATACCCAGACAGCTGAGAGTACTGGTCAATAAGCTCCAGTACGCAAGAAACAGACGCCGGCAAAACAAACAAGAAAAGGTCGTCCGCATAAGCCGAAAGCTTAATTTCCGACCTAGTGAGCCGTGCCCCCTGAATCCTAGGACATTGCCTTAGAATAAGTGCCAAAGGCTCCAAGGCTAAGTTAAAGAGCACTGGGGAGAGGGGGCAACCCTGCCGGGTGCCCCGCCCCAACTCGACGTCCTGTGACTGCAGACCGTTCACACAAACCTTGGCCACCGGTTTAGCGTACATTATCTGAAGCAGCCGAAGGAAACCCTCCCCTATTCCAAACCACTTGAGAGCAGAGAATAAAAAAGGCCACTCCAAGCGGTCAAACGCTTTCTCAGCATCCAGGGACAACCCCACCAAGGGGCGACTCGCCGCCTCTCCCTGAGCCAAAATATGACACAAAAGCCTAGCATTATCAGCGGTCGACCTACCCCCCACAAAACCACACTGATCCGGATGCACAAGGAGGGGAACCACCTTAGACAAACGCTGCGTTAGTATCGTGGCATAGATTTTATAGTCCGCATTAAGTAGCGAAATCGGGCGATAATTACCCACCATTAAAGGATCCCTTTCCAGGCTTTTCCAAAACTATTATATTAGCAGCAGCAAAGGAACCCACCTGAGGAGACACCTCCACTAACGATTGGAAGTACAGCAACAAAGGGGCGGCTAACTCCTTGACGAAAACTTTAAAAAACTCTATGGGCAGCCCATCTGGGCCAGCCGCCTTACCAGTCGCCAAGGCATCAATAGCTAGGTGAATCTCAGCGAGAGAAATCGGACAGTCCAACTCCTCCCTGTCCTCCTCACTCAACGTTGGCCTGTGTACTCCAGCTACCAACCGCTCAAAAGCCAACTGCGAGAACTCAATTTCAGACGTATATAACTGAGCATAGAAGGTTCGAAAAGCCTCCGCTATCTCCGGATCCTTTGTTAATACCATTAGCCCCAGAGGGTCTCTCAGAGCTGCAATACGTCCAACAGCCTTACGGCCCTGAAGGGCATGCACCAACAAGCGTCCCGCCTTATTCCCCTCGCAGTAGTAGGCCCCCCCTGCATTTTAATACTCTGTGAGGCGGCACGTGAGAGCTCTATATTATATTTAGACCTCAACCTCTGCAAACGCAGAAGGATACTTGGATCAGCACGTTTAACCAAAACACGTTCCCCAGCCTTGATCTGTGATTCCAACTCAGCCAGCAGCATCTTTCTCCATCTGGCCCTCAAAATACCAAAGCTCGTGATAGTAGCCCACAGAGAAGCTTTTAAACCCTCCCACCAAGCCCAAGCAGAGGTATCCCGAGGGGAATTAAACCTAAGATATTCAGCAATTGCATCCCGGATTCTCTGACAAAAGTCCTCATCTCCCAAAAGGGACCTGTCAAAGGACCACCTGGAAGAATTTAAGGATGTCGTCTCATCATAGATCACCAAAGAAAAAGCAGCATGATCCGAGACATGCGCAGAGTGTATATATGATGAAACGACATTAGGGGTCAGAGTCTTAGAGACCAATAAAAAGTCTATCCGTGAAAGAGTCTTATGTGGAGGTGAAAAATAGGTAAAATCCTGCTCACCAAGATGCTGAACCCTCCAAATATTAACCAGCCCAGCCTCTCGAATTACAGACAACAGAGCTGTCTGTGCCCTAGAGGCTCCAGAAGTCCTGGGAGGCTTCCTGTCAACAATAGAATCTAGTACCAAATTAAAATCCCCTCCCAGAATTATTGATTTCCCCATAGAAACACAGACCTCCCCAGCAAGGGCCTTAAAAAATTCTGGGCAGTCTACATTGGGGGCATAAACATTAATTAAAACCAATTCCAGGGCCCCAACCTTAACTATAGCCTTGACCCATCTCCCTTCAATATCAGAACAAACCTGAGGGCTCCCCAAAACCAAGGAGCTCTTGGCCAAGATAGCCACCCCACAGCGCTTGCGAATAGCCGCAGAGTAGGCCACTAGCGTGTAGGGTTTTATGCCTAGCTTCAGAGACTCCTTGGCATTCAGATGGGTCTCTTGCAGAAATAAAATATCAGCCCCCTCCTGCTTTCCATACATTATGATCTTTTTCCTTTTCACAGGGCTATTGATCCCTTTCACATTTAGTGAAAGAACTCTCAAGGACATCCTCTTAGCCATAGCTAAATCTAGGAAAAACTAACAAGGATATCTTACATCTGAGCCCCCTCCACCATGCAGCCACACTATTCAGAATTAGCCTCACTCCACCAAGTTTCATCTCCCCCAAGGAGAGCCATACTGCTACGCTTAGAAACCCCACACACCCATTAACTGCAATCAACGGCCCCAATCCCCACCTCCCCGTGGGCATGATCCTCTTAACAGACCACATAGGGGTACATCCTCCTCTGTCCTGAACTGGCAACCCTGATAAGAGCAGGGCAGGCACAGAGGGAAAACAAAATACCTCTACAAAGTTGCTACCAACATCTCAAATATGAACCGCACCCTTTACTCAAAACTTATACCATTATTACAACACAGTAGAAACCCAACCACTTGTACACATAACTCTCTGCAACAAACACTAAACATCAGTTGTGTTCACAGTCCAGACCATCCAGAAGCTTCAGCCCAAAAACCGGCCCGACTCTTCCTCACTCTCACTCCCAAAATACAATCCACGTTTCAGCGCATCAGTGAAAGTTCTTTGTCCTCAAGGAATAAATGCAGCGCCTCGGGTTCATCAAAGGTTCTAGTCTGATTATGGAGAGTCACTCGCATTCGCGCAGGATACATGAGCCCATATCGCGCCTGAAGCTGTTGTAGGCGAGGCCTCAAAGCTAAGAAGCGCTTCCTCCGAGCAACAGTGCTCTTGGCAAAGTCTGGAAAAAAGAAAAGTCGGTAACCTTCATACTCCGCAGATGGGCGCAACCGAGCAGCCTCCATTATTTGAGCCACTTGCTGGAATCTAAGAATCCTAAGGATAATTGGCCTCGGCCGCTTGATGCTGGGTTGAGGCTGAGAGGGGACCCTATGGGCCCGATCAATTTCAAACGGCATTGCAAAAGTAAGGTTAAGCGCCGCAGGAATCATCTTTTGTAGGAAAGCAACCATGTCCTTCCCTTCAGCGCCCTCCGGCACACCGATCACCCGCACGTTGTTTCTACGGGCCCTATTGTTGCTGTCCTCCAAGTCTCTTTGCAGCATACGAATCTCCTTTTCATGCTTATCCACCATGCGCAGTCGCTCCTCATGGGCCGCTACCATCTGCTCAGTTTTATCTTGCCGAATTAGCCATTAACCACAACCAGCTCTTGTATTCCACGCACCTCCACGAGCAGTTCCTGAAAAGCATCAGAGCCTTTCTGGGCAGCGGCCATCTTTTGCGGCGATATAAGGTCCGACTTCGAGCGCTTTGCACCGCTACCTTGCGCCCCTACAAACTCCAGTCGGGTTGGCTTAGGGCCCGCCATAGCACCCCAGCAAACACTGATAAAGCAAAGCTGTGTGCGACCCTGTGGGTAGCGACAGGCCCGGATTAACAGGGATTCCCCCCGGAGCTCAGCTCTATGCGTCTGCCCTGCTCGACATCAGGCTCTGCCCCCATCCCATGACTTTTTAGTTTTGCCAAAAGTCTCTGATGAGGGACCTTGTCAAAGGCTTTCTGAAAGTCCAAATACACTATATCAACCGACTCACCTTTGTCTACCTGTTTATTCACACCTTCAAAAAAACATAACAGATTAGTATGACAAGATCTTCCTTGTCTAAAGCCATGTTGGCTGTCTCCCATTAAGCCATGACTATCTACTTGTTCAGTAATTTTGTTCTTTATTATAGTTTCTACCTTTTTTCCCAGTACTGACATCAGGCTCACTGGTCTATATTTTCCCAGATCATCCCTGGAACCCTTTTTAAAAATTGGTGTTACACTGGCAATCCTCCAGTCTTCAGGTATTACAGATGATTTTAATGAAAGTTCACAGATTACTAATAGCAGGTCTGCAATATCATATTTCAGTTCTTTCAACACCCTTGGATGTATACCATTCGGTCCAGGTGATTTGCTACTCTTCAGTTTATCAAAGAGTTGTAATACATGTTCCCGGTGTAATGATATTTCTTTCAATTCTTCCGCAGTATCACCTTTAAATACCACTTCAGTCATAGGTAACATCCCTACATCTTCCTCAATAAAGACCGAAGCAAAGAATTCATTCAGTCTCTCTGCTATGGCCTTGTCCCCTCTTAGTGCCCCTTTTACCCCATCTATCATCTAATGGTCCGACTGACTCTCTCACAGGTTTTTTGCTATGAATGTACTTGAAAAAGTCTTTATTACGCATTTTTGCTTCCACAGCAAGCTTCTTCTCAAATTCTCTCTTTGCCTGCCTTATTGATGCCTTGCATTTAACTTGCCAGTGCTTGTGCTGTTTCCAGTTTTCGTCATTTGGCTCTTTTTTCCATTTCCTGAAAAATGCTTTTTTGGAAACAGTCTCTCTGACCTCACCTTTATACCATACTGGCAGTTTTTTGGACTTCCTTCCACTTTCTTAAAGCGTGGAATACAGCGGGTCTGGGCTTCCAAGACAGTATTTTTAAACAACACCCAAGCTTGATGTAAGTCTTTAACCTTTGCAACTGCTCCTTTTAGTTTTTCTTAACTATTTTCTTCATTTTATCATAGTCTCCATTTTGAAAGTTAAAAGGTAGTACTGTGGATTTCCTTACCATCCCTCCTCCATTAATTAAATCAAAGGCGATCATGCTATGATCACTATTGCCAAGTGGCCCCAACACCCTTATCTCTTGCACCAGATCTGGAGTTCCATTAAGGACTAGGTCCAAAATGGCTTCCCCTCTGGTCGGTTCATGAACCAGCTACTCTAAGAAGCAGACATTTATTTCATCTAGAAACTTTATCTCACTAGCATGTCCTGCCGTGACACTGACCCAGTCAATACCGGAGTAGATGAAATCACCCATTATTATTACTGTTCCGTAACTTCTGTTAGCTTCCCTGATTTCTTTGAGCATTTCATCAACCATTTGTTCATTCTGGCCAGGCGATCGATAGTACAACCCCACTGCCATCGCCTTCCCCTTTTTACATGGAATTTCAATCCACAGAGATTCTACAGCGAATTTTGTTTCATGCAAAACTTTAATCCTTTGTGACTCAATGCCCTCTCTAACATAGAGCGCAACCCCTCCACCAATTTGATCTTCTCTATCATTGCGATATAATTTGTACCCAGGTATCAGTGTCCCACTGGTTGTCCTCCTTCCACCATGTCTCTGAGATACCAATCATTAACCTCTCATTTAGTGCTATATATTCTAACTCTCCCATCTTATTTTTTAGACTTCTAGCATTTTTCATACAAGCATTTTAGAGACTGTATTTTATTCATATTAATCTGGCTATCGGTAAGCAGGGGTAATTTGGAATCTTTAAGCTTTGTCTTCTCCGTACTCAAGGGTATTTGGGCTACTTTTGTCTTTATTGGAACCTCTCTGCTGATATGCCCTAACTTCATTCTTTTGGTAGTATCCTTCAAGGATATAATGTTCCAAACCATGCGCTCTTGGGCGACTGTAGGCTCTCTCCTATTATCTAGTTTAAAAGCTGCTCTATCTCCTTTTTAAAAGTTAATGCCAGAAGCCTGGTTCCATCCCAGTTAAGGGAAGTCCATCCCTTTGGAAGAGCCCCTCCTTTCCCCAGAATGTTCCCCAGTTCCTAACAAATCCAAAAGCTTCATTCTTGCACCACTGTCTCATCCACGTATTGAGACTCCGGAGCTCTGCCTGCCTTTTGGGTCCTGCGCGTGGAACGGGAAGAATTTCGGAGAACGCTACCCTGGAAGTTCTGGATTTCAGCTTCCTACCTAAAAGCCTAAATTTAGCCTCCAGAACCTCCCTACCACATTTTCCTATGTCATTGGTACCGACATGTACCAAGACAGCAGACTCCTCCTGAGGACTATCTAAGACATTGTCTGGTTGGTACGTGAGGTCCGCTACCTTCGCACCAGGCAGGCATGTTACCAGGTGATCCTCACGTCCACCAGCCACCCAACTATCTACATGCCTAATGATAGAATCTCCAACTATAACAGTTGTCCTAACCCTTCCCTCCTGGGCACATGGCCCTGGAGAAACCTCCCCAGTGCGAGAGGGTTTTACATCACCTGGAGGACAGGTCCTAGCTACAGGATCACTTCCTGCCACACCACCTCTCTCTTGTATATCTTCTTCATGCTTCTGTTTGAAAGCTGCTCTGGATGTTCCGGGGGAAGGAGGTGGATGGGAGACTGAAGGCATTGTGAAGACAAGTCTTGATCTAGCAGAATCTGGGGCTCTCAATCGGAGAGGCTCAATGATGGGGAGGACAGTCCTTTTCCCCCTCCATGTGGGAATATTCAGCTGGGTATCACAACTGCCTAAGAGTAATCTACTTAGAAACCAAACTGTATAAATCTTGCATCCACCAACTGCTGGAGACATACTGAAGTTTGCCCCTAGCTGCACCAGATGAAGTTGCAGTGATGATGTCATTAGAACTTTCTAATCTATTCTTTGTCTCCACCTTTGCTGGCAGGGGGACACAACCCACTTGTCTAGACTGGTCTAGCAGGATGAACTGGAATAAAAGCATAACAACTGTTGTCACCAGCTCTCCTGAAACCCCCGAGTAGAGGTTAAGGGAGTGGGTTTTTCCCCATTGAAACAGCTATTTCACAAATCCTGGAGCGATGCCCCTTGGGAAATGTAGTCTTTTCACTCAATCAATAAGGAGCAGTTGTGGAAAAAGTGGTTAAGCAACCAAAGGATTTTATTTCCCCTCCTGGGGTGGATTTTACCATGAACAGAAGACACAATCCAGGTATTTACTGGTATTTGGACAAACAAAAGTTCCTTAACAGAAAAAGGCTTTCTTCAGCATTAACCAAGGTGAAAACAAACATTCAAACAAAACCACGCTGTTTCCTCACAGCTCTCTGTTTCCACGTGCTATCTGTGCTGTACTCTCTTTTCAAACAGGCTTTCACCGTAATGAAACTATTCCACTGGCCAGAGATAATGTACAGTCCATTATATCTATATCTTCTCCAGTATCAATACACTCTGGTTCACAGTCCATCAATTCCTCCTGGTCATAAGGAAATGTTTGAACCGGCACTGCTGGTGCCACGCCTTTTCTTACTGCTCCAGGCTTTACACGATATGCTTGGGTCAAATACTGGCTTTCACACAGACTATCAGGCCCAGTATTCTTTTCCCAGCACCACCCTTCTGGGTACAAACAGTCACTGTAATTAAGTATATTCAAGCCTCTTGGCTTACCTTCCAGCCTTACTGGTGGAGGTTTTCTCTGGTGCTTTTGAACAGCTGTAGGTTCCCAACCTAAGCCCTGCTCATAGCATTTCACTTGCCTCCTAGGCTTTCTGTCTCTCCCGTGCTCCCCAGGATATTGCAGACAATCTCCTTTGCCCTTGTTATATCCTGTCCTCGGGGTTTCTTTCTTTCTCCTCAAGAAGGAATCTGTCTCTCCTTTCCATAGAGACTCTGGCTTACTCTGGGCATAGCTGTCTTCAGTGTAGCTCTCAATAGCTTCTCTCTCCAGCTCATATGCCTCACTTCCTGCTTCTTCAGCCAACTCTTCATTACCTCCTTCTCTGCCTAACTTACTCCACTCCATAAGCTCACCTGAAGTTTCTTTAATAGGGTGAATTCTGGGGCCGTGCTCAACTCCACCCCCTAACAGGTGTCCTGCATTACCTTGTGATTCACCCCTTGAATGATAGCACCGGCGTTTCTCTTGCCTCTGTGCCTGGTTCCCACGGTAACCAGGAGCCATGTGCTTCTGTTTACAGCTCAGCTCTACTTTTGTTCCTGGCTTTTTAGCTTCATTAAACGGGCTAGAAGGACCCACTATGTCACACTGTATGTTGATGTGAGTTGCTATTAATACAGCGTATTCTGCCTGTAGATGCCGGGAGGGTGGGATGAGTTTGCAGTCGATCAAAAGGGGAAACTGCACTGATCCTACTCACTTTCATTGGGCCGCGCTCTCGCCAAGTGCGACATTATGCCAAAACAACAAACATTGTGATAGGCAACTGTGGTGGGAAGTTTCCCACTCTTTCTTATCATTTTTGCTTTTTTAAATCAGTGGGAGTGCGACCCCAAGCCATAGGGGTTCCAGATGGGTCGGCTGCCACATTAAGTGGCGAGTCCATCACATTCACTCCAGTCTTTTCATCTTCACGACTAGTCTGGTCTTAGTTGACTCACTGAAACCAAACGTGAAGAATATCAGTGGTTCTAGTGTTTGTTAACCATATGTCTCATTAACATAACCAAGGGCACTCAGTGCATACGGTGTTCTACATTTAATCCATGTTATTGTTTCTATTCCAAACTTTATCATCTGCCTTTGATAGTTTAAATGATTTCCTTACGGTCACACAGTAAATGATGAATACAGGTATCTAATCACAGGAATATGCTGGCTACAAACCAATCATATCTTCCTGAAATTGCACTGTGAAATAGAAAGGGTTCCAATACATTGTGTTTTTTAATTGGTTTATGTACATCAACAATATGAATGATATCTTAAGTTGGTCACTATCGTCATAAACAATTGCATTCCAATCATAGGTAGTATTAATTTAAATCAAACTATCAGGACCATTCTGCCAAAAACAATTGCTCTTGGCAGAATGGCTATGAAGGACCTAGACAAAATTCTCAAGAGCAGAGATGTCTCTCTCCATACAAAGATTCAACTTGTTCAAGCCATGGTATTTTCAATAATGTCATATGAATGCAAATGTTGGACAGTGAAAAAGACAGACAGGAAAGCACAGTTACTTACCTGTAACAGGTGATCTCTGGGAACAGCAGGAATTAGTCCTCACATATGGGTACGTCGGTACCGACGGAGCCTGCGCGGGAAAACTCCCCAGCTTCCCAGAAGAAAGCTTTTGGGAACCTCCCACAGCGCATGTGCGCTGCCTTCCCGCCTTTCTGACCAACTCTCCTCAGTTCAAGTTTAAAGCTGAGACAATAGAGAGAGAGTAAAGGAAAGACAAAGAGATAGAAAGATACAACTCCTAGGGGAGGTGGGTGGGTTGTGAGGACTAATTCCTGCTGTTCCCAGAGATCACCTGTTACAGGTAAGTAACTGTGCTATCTCCAGGAACAAGCAGGAATAAGTCCTCACATATGGGGACTCCCTAGCTAAGATGCCTGGGAGATCCCCAAGGGTATGAGACCCTGAAAGGTTCCTCGTCTTCCTATGGATCTCAGGCATCCATTGAGGGAAGGAGGGCAGGAGTTGTTCAAGAATGGAACAGGTGTCTGAGGACAGCCTGACCAAACAAGGCATCCCGGCGGGAGTCCTTGTCCAAACAGTAATGGGCTGTAAAGGTATGAACCGAGGCACAGGTGGCTGCTCGACAGATCTGATCGATGGACACAGAATGAAGATGAGCCATAGAGGTGGCCATGGCCCTCACATTGTGAGCTGTGACATGGCCTTCCAGAGAAAGGTTCTTACTCTGGTAAGCAAAAGAGATACACTGAGCAATCCAATTGGACAGTGTTCTTTTAGAGAGTGGAAGTCCTAGATGAGAAGGATTAAAAGCAACAAAAAGCTGGGAAGACTTTCTATGTTGCTGTGTCCTTTGTAAGTAAAAAGCAAGAGCTCTTTTACAATCTAGAGTATGAAGGTTCCTCTCTGCAGTGGATGCATGAGGAGCTGGAAAAAAGACAGGTAAATATACCTCTTGATTAAGATGAAAAGGTGAGACCACTTTAGGCATAAAGAGAGGATTTGTCCTAAGGACTATCTTATCATGATGGAACCTTGTATAAGGTGGATTAGCCACTAAGGCCTGCAGCTCACTAATGCGGCGAGCAGAAGTGATTGCAATAAGGAAAATAACCTTCCAGGAAAGAAATTTCAAGGAGGTAGTGGCTAAGGGTTCAAAAGGTGGCTTCAGAAGCTTACCAAGAACCAAGTTCAAGTCCCATGCCACCGGAGGAGGTCGAATGGGAGGTTTAGTTAAGGTTAGGCCTCTCATGAATCTTGCAATAAGAGGATGAGAGGAAACAGGTTGTCCATTGATAGGCTTAAGGGATGCTGCAATAGCACTTAAATGGACCCTTACGGAATTCGTCTTAAGGCCTGCATTGGAGAGATGCAGGAGATATTCTAAGAGAGAATTCAGAGGAAGTGCTAGAGGGTCAAGACCCTTTTGAGCACACCAAATGGAAAATCTCTTCCATTTAAAAGCATAGGAACGCCTAGTGGAAGGTTTCCTGGAAGCATGAAGGATATCCTGCACTTGTTGCGAAAGATTGAAGTTTTGAAGGTCTAGGCCTTCAGTAACCAAGCTCTGAGGTGAAGGGACTTGGGGTTTGGATGCCACAAAGTCCCCTCCTCCTGAGACAGAAGGTCTGGAGCAGCTCCCAAGTCCAGAGAGGGGGCTTGGGAGAGATGCAGAAGTAGAGGGTACCACACCTGGCGTGGCCAGCGTGGAGCTATGAGGATCATAGATCCTTGATCCCTCTGAAGTTTGAACAGAGTCTTGGGGATCAAAGGAATGGGTGGAAAGGCATACAGGAAGTCCTGACCCCAGTGAAGGAGGAAGGCATCCTTGGCCTGAACTCCCTGACACGGAATTCTGGAACAGAACTGGGGAAGTTTGGCATTCCACGGACTTGCAAATAGGTCTATGTCCGGGGTACCCCATTCCTGAAAGATTCCGAGTACCTGATCCATGTGCAGGGACCATTCGTGTGGAAGCAGAACTCGACTGAGTCTGTCCACCCAAACGTTTTGAATTCCTGGGAGGTATACTGCCAGGAGATGGATTTGATGCTCTCTGGCGAAGGCCCATAATCTGAGAGCTTCGTTGCAAAGCGACAGAGAGCCGGTTCCTCCTTGTTTGTTTATGTAAAACATGGCTACCTGATTGTCCGTTTGAATGAGGACTGTCTGGTAGCTGAGGAGGGTATGAAAGACCTTGAGAGCTAAGAACACTGCTCGAAGCTCCAAGTGATTGATATGAAGAGAGGTCTCCTGTGGAGACCAAGTACCTTGGGTGGAGAAGTCCTGCAGATGAGCTCCCCAACCTGTTTGGGAGGCATCTGTTGTGAGGATTGCTTGGGGCAACAAAGGTTGGAAGGGGGACCCCAGCAACAGATTCTGAGTGGACATCCACCATTGGAGAGACCAAAGGAGACGTTTGGAGTTTGCTATTTGGTCTGAGAGAGCTCCTGAGGCTTGAGTCCACTGGGTGGACAAAGTCCATTGAGCTGCTCTCATGTGTAGGCGAGCATAGGGGACCACATGTACTGTGGAAGCCATGTGGCCTAGCAGTTGTAGCATCTCCCTGGCAGTTAAGTGGCTCTTTGACTGAATCTGGGAGGCTAGCTGCACTAGACGTTGGCAACGGGCCTGAGGAAGGTAGGCCCTTGCAGTGGTGGTATCCAAACAGGCCCCTATGAATTCCAGGGACTGAGTAGGAATGAGCTGGGACTTTGGGAGGTTAATCATCAGTCCCAGATATTGCAGAATGCGCCTTGTGCGGTCCAGGGAAAACTGGGCTTCTGACTGAGATGGAGCTCTGATGAGCCAGTCGTCCAGATATGGGAAGACAAAGACTCCCAGAGTGCGCAGAAATGCAGCAACTATTGCCATGCATTTGGTGAACACCCTTGGAGCAGAGGCCAGACCAAAAGGAAGGACTCTGTATTGGTAATGTTTTCCCTGGAACAGAAAACGTAGGAATTTTCTGTGGGATGGGTGGATGAGTATATGGGTGTACGCATCCTTGAGATCTAAAGAACAAAGCCAATCCTGACTCTGTAGGTATGGAAGGAGAGTGCCTAAAGAGAGCATCTTGAACTTCTCCTTGTACAGAAATTTGTTCAATTCTCGGAGATCTAGAATAGGTCTGTATCCCCCTGTTTTCTTTCTTTCTTTCTTTATTTATTTAACATTTGCTTCTATACCGCGCTATTAAAATCAGCGCGGTGTACATCAAACAAGCATACTACAATGTATACAAACAACATTGAGTTTTACAGAGAACAGGAAATTGAACATGGGAAGGAAACCAGGGGAAACTAAATACATATTTGGGATGAGAAAGTAGGGGGAGTAAAAACCTGACCCCTGTTGAAGAGGAGGAACTTCTTCTATGGCCCTCTGGGCCACAAGGGAGGTTACCTCCTGATCAAGAAGGTCGAGGAGAGATGTGGGAGAATTGAAATGTCTCACCATGGTGTAGGGAGGAAGGTCTGAGAAATGAAGTTTGTAGCCCTCTCTGATGATGGAGAGGGTCCACTGCTCTGATGTGATTTGCTCCCATCTGGGAGCAAAATGAGCCAACCTTCCTGGAATGGTGAGAGGTTCTGGCTGTTGTAGAGCCAGAAAGGTTAAGTTCTCTAGCAGTAAGTCAAAACCCCTGAGGGGCTTGGGACTGCTGGGTTGCAGCCGCCCCTGCAGGTTTAGGCCTAGCCTGTTTGGGTTGCTGACGCTTAGTAGCAAAGCGACCTGCAGAAGACTGTTGACCAGAAGTGGAAGGAAATCTGCCCTTCTTGTAAAAAGACTTTTTAAAAGACTTTTTCTTGGCTGGAGTGGAGGTAGACTTAGAAAGTCTATCAAGAGCAGCATTTTCTGCATCCATTTGAGTGGCTTTAATCTGCCACTCCTTGCCAAATAGGTTTTCACCTGTACAGGGTAGATTTCCTAAACCATCTTGAACCCAGGGTTCTAGATCAGAAGCCTGGAGCCAAGCAATTCTACGAGCAGCTATAGCAATGCCTGAGGCTCTGCAGGCAACCTCAAAGGAATCAAAGGCTGCTCTGTTGGAAAACTTTGAGATGTCTTGCGTATGCTTAAGCCAAAGAAGGAATTCCTCTCTTTTATCCTCTGGAATAAAAGGGAGAAAGTTGTGCAGCTTTTCTGCAACCTCCTTCAGAAACATACCCATATAAAGGCTGTATGAATTGATTCTGGCAGTAAGCATGCTAGCTTGGAAGATATTTCTACCAAAAGCATTCAAGGTCCTGCATTCTCTTCCTGGAGGAGTAGAAGAGTGTCTTTTGGTACTCTTTATTCTCTTCATAGCTGACTGCACCACAATAGAATGGTGAGGAAGCTGAGTTTTTTGAAAACCAGGAGAAGGAGGGACACGGTACATAGTGTCCAATCTACGAGAATGAGGAGAAAGGGTGAGAGGAGTCTCCCATAATTCAAGCAAATATTCTTGGAGAATTTCATGAATTGGCAAGGTGACTGCCTCTCTGGGAACCTTAGAGTATCCCAAAATGTCTAATTTTTTTGCTCTAGGTTCTTTTTCAGAGGTTACTGAAATAGAGAGTCCTTTAGCTACTTCCATGATGAAGTCTTGAAAGGACAAATCCTCTGGAGGAGACATTCTCCTCTTTGGAGAAGAGGGCTCCTCAGGAAGTGCAAGAGATACTTCGGGAGAGTCATCCGATGAATCGGAATCATCAGAAGACTGGAAGTATCGTCTGTTGGCTTCCAGGGATCGATACGCGTATCAACCGGTATCGACATCGGGCGTACCCGGAACTGGATCGGTATCGGGAAAAGCCCCGGAACCGGGAACCGGAACCAGTATCCTGGTCGACGTGGAAGCCCTGGGTACCAGTATCGATTGTGGTACCGGAACCGAGGTCGCTTGCTGCGGTACCATGGGCGTCGCAGCCTTAATGAAAGCCATTATGGCCTGCTGCATGGATTGAACTGTATGATCCATGGACGCCACGACTGCCTGGATGTCGGTACCGGAAGAGTGTGCCGGTACCCCAGAGCAGTCTAACAGGTGATCGGTCGAGGCCGTGCCATCGATGTCAACCTGTAACCCCATAGGAGGAGCTTTGGAAGCCGGAGCTTCCCGCCGGGGTTGTTTGGCTGGGGCAGGGTCCTCAGGGTCAAGCCCGGAGGCATCTCGATACTTAGAGGGAGATTTGCCCTTTGAGGACCCGCCAGAGGAATGTTTGGTTACCTGAGATCCATCAGGAGAGGAAGACCTGGAAGATGTCGATGCTGGAGTATCTGTAGAAAACAGCATATGAAACTTGGCTGTTCGGTTCTGTAAGCCACGTTTAGACATCAGGGAACAGGACTGGCAATCCGGAATGGAGTGGTCAGGCCCCAAACATTTAAGACACCATTCATGTGTGTCGGTAACTGAGATGGAAAGAAACAAAAACAAAAACAGGAAGCGGCAGATTCAACACCCAATAAATTTATTATAACCAAATAAGTGGCCTAAGCCCAACACAGGCCGTGTTTCGTATACAAACTTCCTCAGGGGCTATCAGGACACACTAAAAAATAAATTGTAAAACCATATTAGTATGAACAAACAATAAATACACCAAAAACGAGGGGTTAAAAAATATATGAAAAATAGAAAATTATAACACGAATATACAATATTCATAAAATAAAGGCGAAATGGACTACATCAAATGACTTACTAAAAAAACTCATCAATAGTAATCAATTAAAATCATAGAAAACCATATACAGTCACTGAAAACGAATCCTAATCTATTCAATAAACTGTACTATGGATCTAATGATATATAAGTCTACACAATGAACTGTTCTATAGATCTGATGACATAAATATGTATACATACATATGTAAAAATACATAAATAGAATAAAATAAATAAATAACTAAAAATACTAAATGGAATCCAATAAAAAATTAAAAAATTACCAAATTAAAGAATTATCAGGCAATTTGTAATCATACCAACATGTACAACAGAAAATATAAAAATGCCATATACAAACATTAAAAATTGAATCCTCACATATTAAATAAATTATACTATAAGTCAGTTAACATATGAATATGTATACATACATATACCTTAAGTATATAAATAAAAATTATCAAATAAATAAATAACTAAAAATACTGAGAGGAATACAAAAAATAAAATCAGACATATATAATTGTACATGAATATACCAAAGATGTGAAAAAGTAAAAAAACAACTATGTACAATCAAAGATGAGAAGGGATGAGGAGACTAGAGGAGTAGGTCTAATTGAATAACAATTATGTTAATACTAAAAAACTATATGTAAAATTGAACATCTTCTATTCCCCAGTATATAGTAGTATATTCTTATCTCTTATATACTTTATTTATTGTTTATTTATATTTTATATTTTTTTAACTGCTCTTATTCTTCTAAGGTAGAGTGCAATATCCGTACATGATTTTATTTTTTTATTGTCTATTTTGGCGTAACTGTTTCCGCTTTTTTTAATCTTCAGAAGTTTTTCTGTTAGTGGCGACCTCCATTGTCTCTTTTGAGCTTGGTGTAGTCTATGCATATCACACCCACAGGTAATGTTCAATTTTACATATAGTTTTTTAGTATTAACATAATTGTTATTCAATTAGACCTACTCCTCTAGTCTCCTCATCCCTTCTCATCTTTGATTGTACATAGTTGTTTTTTTACTTTTTCACATCTTTGGTATATTCATGTACAATTATATATGTCTGACTTTATTTTTTGTATTCCTCTCAGTATTTTTAGTTATTTATTTATTTGATAATTTTTATTTATATACTTAAGGTATATGTATGTATACATATTCATATGTTAACTGACTTATAGTATAATTTATTTAATATGTGAGGATTCAATTTTTAATGTTTGTATATGGCATTTTTATATTTTCTGTTGTACATGTTGGTATGATTACAAATTGCCTGATAATTCTTTAATTTGGTAATTTTTTAATTTTTTATTGGATTCCATTTAGTATTTTTAGTTATTTATTTATTTTATTCTATTTATGTATTTTTACATATGTATGTATACATATTTATGTCATCAGATCTATAGAACAGTTCATTGTGTAGACTTATATATCATTAGATCCATAGTACAGTTTATTGAATAGATTAGGATTCGTTTTCAGTGACTGTATATGGTTTTCTATGATTTTAATTGATTACTATTGATGAGTTTTTTTAGTAAGTCATTTGATGTAGTCCATTTCGCCTTTATTTTATGAATATTGTATATTCGTGTTATAATTTTCTATTTTTCATATATTTTTTAACCCCTCGTTTTTGGTGTATTTATTGTTTGTTCATACTAATATGGTTTTACAATTTATTTTTTAGTGTGTCCTGATAGCCCCTGAGGAAGTTTGTATACGAAACACGGCCTGTGTTGGGCTTAGGCCACTTATTTGGTTATAATAAATTTATTGGGTGTTGAATCTGCCGCTTCCTGTTTTTGTTTCTGCTCGTTTGAGCGGCTAGCGCTGTTTCTTTGTGGACCCCGGTAACTGAGATGGTACCGCTACACTTGGTGCATTTTTTAAAACCAGAAGCTGGTTTTTCCATGAGGGAAAATTGTTCTCTAGGCCTGGGGCCTAAAGAGAGAAAATTTCACCAAGTAGTGAAAAGAAAATAATTTTGTTTTTTTAAAAAGTAAAAAGAAAAAAGACCGGCGGTACCGGTCCGGTAGCGGGGAAGGCAGACACGCGGCCAAAGAAACAAATTAAAATAAGAACTTCTTCAGCGGTGACAGGAACACGATCTGCTGGCTCCGCGGAAAAGAAGAACTGAGGAGAGTTGGTCAGAAAGGCGGGAAGGCAGCGCGCATGCGCTGTGGGAGGCTCCCAAAAGCTTTCTTCTGGGAAGCTGGGGAGTTTTCCCGCGCAGGCTCCGTCAGTACCGACGTACCCATATGTGAGGACTTATTCCTGCTTGTTCCTGGAGATGAAAATTGATGCCTTTCAATAATGGTGCTGGCGACAAATACTGTGTATATCATGGATTGCCCAAAGAACAAACCAGTCAGTACTAGAGGAGATCAAACCAAAGCTTTCCTTAGATGCTCAGATGACAAGACTTTAACTTTCATACTTTGGACACATCATGTAAAGAGAGAGATCATTAGAGAAAGATGTCAGGCATGGCAAGGTAGAAGGTCAACACAAAAGAGGAAGGTCAACAATGAGATGGATCGCTACAATAACAGCAGCTATGGGTGCCACTCTGTCAACCATGAACTGTCTGACAGTTTAGGACAACCACTACTACAACAACTACTACTACTGAGCATTTGTATAGCCCTACAAGACATACCCAGCGCTACACAGACATGTAAGAGACAGTACCTGTTCATCAGAGATTACAATATAGTCAAGACAGACAACACAGTAGGTGTAGACAGGGATACATCTAGGTGGAATGGTAAAGAAACACAAAGGAGATCAGGTGAGTCAAGATCCAAAAGCAGCAGCGAAGAGGTGAGTTTTCAGCCTGGATTTGAAAAGGGCCAGAGAAGGCGCCTGACGTACAGACTCAGGTAGTTTGTTCCAGGAATAAGGAGCAGCAAGGTGAAAGGAGCGAAGTCTGGAGTTAACAATAGAAGAGAAAGGCACAGATAGCAGCAATTTGCCAGAAGAGTGGAGTTTCCGGGGAGGCGTGTAGGGAGGTATAAGAGAGGAAAGGTAGTGAGGAGCTGCAGAGTGAATGCACTTATAGGTCAGCAGGAGAAGTTTGAACTAGATGCAGAAACGGATAAGAAGCCAATGAAGGGACTTGAAAAGAGGGGTAATATGAGCATGGCGAGGCTGACGGAAGATTAGCCAAGCAGCAGTGTTGAACAGATTGAAAGAGAGAGAGATGATTCAAAGGGAGAACAGAAAGTAGTAGGTTACAATAGTCAAGACGGGAGGTGATTAAGGAGTGGATAAGTGACTTAGTAGCATGTTCAATAAGGAATGGGTGGATTTTGTTGATGTTATAAGAGAAAGAAACAGCAGGTCTTAGCTATCAGATGGATGTGTGTGGAGAAGGAGAGAGAAGAGTCAAAGAAGACCCCAAGGTTGCGAGTCGAGAAAACAGGGAGGAGTAGAGAGTTATCCACAGAGACTGAGAAAGGAGGAAGGGGAGAAGAGTTTTTAGGGGAAAAATAAGCAGCTCAGTTTTGGCCATGTTCAATTTCAAGCGGTGGTGAGACATTCAAGCAGCAATGTCAGAAAGGCAGGCAGAGACACTGGCTCTTTAACCTGGAAAAGAGACGGCTGAGGGGAGATATGATAGAAGTCTATAAATTAATGAACGGACTGGAACGGGTAAACGTAGATCGAATGTTTACGTTATCAGAATATAGAAAGACTAGGGGACATGCAATGAAGCTACAGGGTAAACTATTTAAGACTAATAAAAGAAAATATTTTTTCACTCAACGTTTAATCAAACTCTGGAATTTGTTACCGGAGGATGTAGTAAAGGCTGTTAGTGTATCTGGGAATAAAAAGGTTTTGGACAAGTTTCTGGTGGAAAGGTCCATAAACCATTATTAAGAAGGGACCCAGGATATCAATGCTTGACCCAGTACAAGCATTGTGGAACCTGTGTCTTTTGGGGAAACTGCTAGGTATGTATGACCTAGATTGGCCACTGCTGGAAACAGGATACTGGGCTTGATGGACCTTGGTCTGACCCAGTATGGCATATCTTATGTTCTTCTTATGTTTGGGTCTGGATCACTGTTCCCTCTAAGCTGTGCGCGTGTGCGCGCGCACATACCTCGCTGAGCGAGCACACATACTTTACAACAGAGCGCACAAAAATTAGGGTTCTGATTCTGATAGAAAACAACACAGACGTCTTAAAATTTAAAAGTTGTTATGTATTTACGTTTTTCACAAGTTCTACAATGTTTTCTAGTGCAATCAATGTGGTGTACATACTGTATTCTGATGTGTAGTCAAACTTTAAAGTATATAACTCCGAGTGTCGTTATGTGGCGCACAAAAATTTAACCTTCCTTCAAAAGCTGCACAGCTGATATTTTATGCGCACACAGCCTACAGAAAATTAGAGGGAACATTGGTCTGGATTGCCAGAGAGATTTCAGATGCAGAGAGGTAGATCTGGGAATCGTCAGCATAAAGATGGTACTAAAAGTCATGGGAAGAGATGAGTGCAGCAAGGGAATGGGTTTAGAGGGAGTGGACCCAAGACAGATCCTTGGGGTACACCAACTGAGAGCGGGATAGCAGCAGAGGAGGATCCACCAGAACAAACACTGAAAAAGCGATGGGAGAGTAAGGAGGAGAACAAGGATAGTACAGAGCCCTTAAAGCCAAGCAAGGACAAGGTATCAAGAAGGTTGTGGTCAACAGTATCAAAAGCAGCAGAGAGGTCAAGAAAGATAAGGACTGAGTAAAGGCTCTTGGATTTTGCGGGCTTCAGAGGAAACATAGAAACATGACAGCAGAAAAAGACCACATGGCCTATCTAGTCTGCCTTTCCATATCAACTATTACAATAGTCCCCTTTTTTCCTCTGTTTGTCCCCTGCTTTTTTGAATTCAGATACTGTCCTCATCTCTGCCACCTCCATTGGTAGACTATTCCACGCACCTACCATTCTTTCAACATATTACTTCTGAGCCTATTTCCCCTCAAAGCAGAGCTTGCTTTCAATCAAAAGAGTCTCTCCTCCTGTGCATTTATGCCACAGAGATA
Organism: Ichthyophis bannanicus; assembly: GCA_033557465.1. NCBI lineage: Eukaryota > Metazoa > Chordata > Amphibia > Gymnophiona > Ichthyophiidae > Ichthyophis > Ichthyophis bannanicus. Next base: position 178,781,454 of record CM066044.1, read on the forward strand.
TATAAATGTCTCTATCATATCTCCTCTTTCCCACCTTTCCTCTAAAGTATACATATGAGGACAAACTTAAAGATCTTAATATGCTTTATAATTAAGACCACTAACCATTTTAGTAGACGCCCTCTGCACTGACTCCAACCTGTTTATATCCTTTTGAAGGTGTGGTCTCCAGAATTGCACACAATACTCCAAATCGGGTCACACTAAAGACTTCTATAGAGGCACTATCACCTCCTTTTTTCTGCAGGCCATTCCTCTTCCTATGCACCAAAGCATAATTCTAGCTTTTGCTGTCGCCTTTTTTACCTGTTTAGCTACTTTAAGACCATCAGACACAATAATGCTCAGGTCCCGCTCTTCTTTTGTGGACAAAGTACTTCACCCCCTACACTGTACCGCTCCCTTGGATTTTTGCAGCCCAAATGCATGACCACTGCATTTTTTAGCATTAAATCTCAGCTGCCAAATTCTAGACCATTCTTCAAGATTAGCTAGATCCCTTCCTTATCCTTTACCACTCCTAGTTCTTCAAACTGTGCTTGCTTTGTCACAAATTTCCCCCTCCCACCTTTTTTGTCATCTTGATAACAAACAATATATTGCCATGAATATTATTTATGTTTAAGAAGTCCCACGTCCCTCTTTCATTAGCCTTTTACTTGCACAATACACACACATCTGCTTTGGCTTGCAGAGCCTCCTCAAAGATCATTTGGTGTTTAAATGGGAAGTTCACCTCCTTCGCATTTTAAGTCATAAAATCCAAGGTTCTTACACATTCAGACAGGTCTCCTTATCTCCAACCAACCAATAACCTTCCCTCTCCTCTGAGAGCCACTTGACCACCTTCCCAAAAGAACCCCCTTCCCCCCCACACTCACAATCAAGAGAGGTAGCCCAGAACCAGATAGCCACTCCCTTCACACACTCAAATCATACCATCATATATCCATCTCCCCAGCCATTCAAATAGTATCAAAGCTAGCAGCCCAGCCTCTGCCTGCATTATCTCGTTATTTGGTGTCAGTATCAGCCTCAGAGCTCAGCCATATAGCCACTAAGTTTGAACATTAACACTGTCTAGCCATTCTGTAGCCTCTCAGCTCTCCATCTCTACACCTCCATATTGCTCTCCTTTATTAAGTGTTCTCAAAGTCTCTCCCAACTGTCTCTGGAGGAGTCTGCCCTTCAAGGACACACTGCCACCAAGCCCTTTTCTTAATGTCTTTAAGCTGGGTCCCATATTTCTTTGTGATGTCAGGCAGGTTCTTAACCCTCTCCTCAATCAAGGCTCTCCAGGCTCATCTGCAGTTTTGGATTATGAGACATGTCACACTGACTTGTAAACATTAGCATAAACGGGAATAATCAAACTCTTATATTTTTGTCTGAAAAACTATATCATTTCTGTCAGCATACATTTCATGCAGCTGTGGACTCTGGTGACTTCAGTCTCCAAAGGTAATAGGACAGTTTACAAGATGAGATTAACTCTGACCCCCTGGTGATTTCATTCTCCAAGACCTGTCTGAAGCCCCTCCTTGCTAAATCAAGAATGGCAGACCTTAAAGGGAGTGGCTAGCAGACCTCAAGGGGAAGTGCTGGAAAGGATTCAGTTCACTATAAAAGACAGAAACACTTCCTGTCTCTCTCTCTCTCCCACCATCCATTGGACATGAAGGACAGGAGGCTCTGATAATCAATTCCCTTCACCCCTCTCCCGCTCTCTCTCTCTCTCTCCCTTGCCATGAGGCTCTGAGCCAAATGTTCGGGCCTCTCTCTCTCTCTCTTACACTTCACACATGCACACCCAGATTCATTGATGCACACTGAAACAGCTTTGTAACAATCACTATATACCTCTATTCAATACCTATGTATTAAGTCTATTTCTACATAAAAACCTTTCTCCAAGCCACACCTGTTTGCTTGTTTTGTTGCAAACCCTACTGCCTCTGTGAAGTGAAATGAACCCAGGACCTACAGAAGAATAACTGACCAAATCTTACAATTTCCTTAAGATCCCTGTGCCTGTGCATTGTGGCAGATAAATCCTGGGGGGAGGGGGGACGCTTACTTTGTTCTTTTTGTCGTGCTTGGCCCATAATCTGCTCTTTCAAACCAAATTTATGCAGACAAGCAATTATGTCCATGGGCTGTTTTTTTGTGGGCCCTCAATTTTTATGGCCTGACTTAGGCCAGCCTTATCCAGCCATGTCCTAGCAGCACTGCACAAATTTCCTGCATTACAGCCATGCAATCTCAAGTTGCCTCAGACTCCAGAACACCTCTGATCCTAATGTTTCTGTGTGATCAGTTTTCCTGGTCTTCAAACTTTAAAAGTATGTCTCTGTGAGCTTCTTGCAGAGTATAAAGCGGATTGATCATTGGTGGCAAATTCCTCCTGCATCATCGTGGGGTCTTCAATGTCTTCTGTCTTTCTCTCCAAGTCATCTTGCTAAAGTCCAAAACAGCCACGCACAGTGAAAGGGGAAAATTATAGAGGCAATTTAGGTTTAAGCCTCCACCAGCCAGTGATGCATCTTACTGCGTGTAAAGAACTCATTCACTGTATGGAGCTCTCCACTCACTTTGTTTTCTGATTTGACTCCCCACTGCCATCTTTAGCTTTCGTATTGCATATGGAGCCAGAGTACTGCCATGCATGCTGTTTTCCAGCAGCATATTTTAAAGTTTAACTTGAAGAGTGGCTCTGGTTGGAGAGTGGACTTTACTGCAAAAGGGAGCCACCGGATCTCATTGTGAGGGCTTTGATCTCATTGTGAGGAGAAAACGTCAAGGCAACGGAGGTGAACTTGCACGTTCAAGTAGTTTAGAAAGGAAGGGGAGGAGGGAGATGGGTCAATAGCAGGACATGTAGGATCAAGTGAGGGTTTATGCAGGAGAGATGTAACTACAGCATGCTTGAAGGCTGCAGGGATATTTGCATTGGAGAGAGATAGGTTGAGATATGAGAGATGGAAGGGACAACTATCCAGAGAGTCGCCATAAGAGGGCACTTAACAACATCAGGACCATCTTACTTACCATCCTCCGTCCTTTCTCAGGCTGTCTGAACGATCAGAAAATATCAGTGAGATAAATGTCAGGAACAGGACATGTTTCCACAAAGCCATTTGCAGCCAATGAGCCAAAAGATTTGTGAAAAATCAGCTCCGTTAAAGACGTTTTTGTATTCGTGGATTAACAAATGTTAAATGGTTTGCTCGCCGGAAAACAAACTTTGCTAATAGGCAAGAAACGTTATTAAATATAATTTAAAAAAATGAATTAGGGAGACATATCAACTGCAAAACCCAGCCTGGGGAGAGCGGCATTTTTCTGCGCATGCACATTACCACAAGACTTCACCGCCTGTAAACCTACCGCTGTTTCCGGTTCCGCAGTGTTCGTATTGCGCATGGGCGCTGTAGGCGGCTTCTGGGAAAGGGCGCGTGATTTGGACACTGAGGAGACGGTTTGGTTCGGTTTAGCAGAGAGCAGAAGACGCGCTGGAACGAAGGTTGGGGGCTTGCTGTTCTTAGGGTGTTGGCGGGAAACGGGCAGGTTAGTGATGGTGTTCCTATTCGCTCTGGCTATTCTCTCTTTAGCGGAACTTGGTGGCCTTACGGCTGGAGCATGGCAGTTGATTGTGTAGTTCCTGCAGGTTCTGGTTTCTACTGTTATGTCTGTTTCTCGGGGGTCGGGGGGTCGCCGCCTGATGTAAAGTGCAGTACTTGTAAATCTGGAGGGTACGCTTTAAAATATGTACGGGAGAAAAGAGCTTGCTGTATCTGAACGCGTGTCTGCGCCTCTCACCCCACCACTCCTAGCTATAAGTTTGGTCACGTGTGTGTGTGTTTTAAGCAAGGGGCCTTGATGCTTTACAAAAAAAAGTAGCCTGTATCTTTTCTTTTGTAAGCACTTCAGCATATTAATATAAATGGCAGATCTTGTGACTTCAACTCTGCATACCTACACCACTCTTTTTCCCCCTTTTATCCAAATCCAGATTCCTCATTTCGGATATTTGAGTCCACGGTAGCTCTGACTACCTTTTTGTATACATGTCAAAATAGCAACTGGAAGTGATACATCCTTATGGCGTCTCTTACTCTCTGTGCCAGAGGACTCCAATTAATGTATTGTGAATCCAAAAGGAAGGCATTGGGAGCAACACATGAAAGGCATGCATGAGCCTAAGGATTGATCTGATGCAAATTTTGGTTACTGGTTGTAAACCAAGGGTGTGCAAGCCAAAAATGTTCTTTTTATTCCCTCTTTCGATTGAAAGCAAGTTATGGGATAAGGGTGAAAGGGGATAGATTCAGGAGTGATATGGGGAAATATTTCTTTACGGTGGTTGATCCGTGGAATAGTCTCCCAGTAGAGGTGTTAGAGATGAGGACAGTATCTGAATTCAAAAAAGCATGGGACAAACAGAGGATCTCTAAAGGAAAAAAGGGGACTGTTGTAGTTGTTATGGAAGGACAGACTAGATAGGCCATGTGCTCTTTTTCTGTCATCATTTTTGTGTTTCTATGTTTCATTTGCAGAAAGTTTTAATTTCATTGCTTCAGATCTAGCATTAATAGTACATGCTATCAACAATAAAAGGGAAAGAAAATTTCAGAGCTATTTCTTCTCGTTCAAAAATGATACAGAATGACATAGGAAATATGGTCGATGCTTCCCATTTTATTTCAAACAAATGTACAACCCTACTCATTGCTGGATAAAAGGTAGTTCTCTGTGGACAGCAGGAATAAGCCCTCACTATGGGTGACGTATCTGATGGAGCACCGTGTGGGAACGTTCCACAGCTTCATGTGTTTCCCAGCACAGGAGATACAAATCTGTATCACCCTGCTTGTCGTGTGGTGTGTGTGTGTGTTTTTTTTTTTAATTATTTTGTTTATTGAACTTTTATAATGTATTACAAGTACAAAGGGATAGGACCGGATGGGATACACCCTAGAATACTGAGGGAACTTGGGAATGTTCTAGCAGCTCCACTGACTGACCTTTTCAATGCCTCGTTGGAGTCAGGAGTGGTGCCAAAGAACTGGAGAGAGGCACATGTGGTCCCTTTACACAAAAGCAGAAGTAAGGATGTGGTTGAAAACCACAGACTGGTTAGTTTAACTTCAGTGGTGAGTAAATTATTGGAAGTGCTGCAGAAAGAGAAAATAGTGAGGTTTCTGAAGTCCAGCGGATTACAGGATCAGAGGCAGCAGGGTCATTCCATGTCAAGTGGTCCAGGGCTCCCCGCATGACCATCACGGATTTTGACTAAATTTTATATTTAGAGCCCTCCATGTCTCAAATGAACTTTGGTAGAGTGTTAGGTTCTCTGGTGTTAAACCTGTTGAGAAATAGCCATTTGTTTGACCCCATAGCCTGAACATGTACAGTGCGATTCAAAATTTCAGCAACTTTGAGACCTAATATTGTTTGTTTATAAGAAATGAAACTTAACTACCCTGCACATCTTTTTGCGCTCTTTTTAATGAGACTAATAATAATCTTTCCTTATCGTTCCTCCAGTTCAGTCCTCTACCTCTGGGTTGTCAATCTCCTCCTGCAGCTTGGAGACTGGTATGTCAGAATGATGACATCACTGGATATAGCCTGCTGCAGTCACTCCTCCATCCCAGTGTGACCAGTCTCCATGCAGCAAGAGGACTTGGCGAGCCCTAGGAAAGGGCTCTCTGGAGGAACTAATAAGGAGCTAGGTGTTAGTCAGGGTAGTTGATTTGATTATATGGTTGACATTTTTATTTGGGATCTGTTGCTTAAAAAAAAAAAAAATACAGAAGCTCAGCTGCCGGCATTCTTGCTCCCTGTCTCTGCACGGTCTCTGGTGGGGCTTATAGAGAGCGGCGAGTTTTGTTGCCCGCTGGTGCAAAGAGGTTCTCTCCCCCCAGACACTACGGGGGAGAGCCCTTCTTACTAACCCGGTGCCTTCAAGTCAGCCATAGCAGTGTTCGGCGGCTTCAGCGACTACAGCGTGTTGATTCTGCTGTGCTCAGGGGCCGTGGTTCCTCGAGCAGACCAGCTATTTCAGGCACTGGAGCAGCAACCCTGGACGGTAAGCCTCCCACCGGTGTCAGGCTACTTGTCCAGGCGGCGAAAGTTCTTCTGTCTGGTTCAGGCTGGCTGCGGCTTATTTTTGCGCCTTTTTGTTTGCCGGGATAGCTTTGGGGCGGCCATTTTTGGTGCTGCGGAGCAGCTGCGTGTTGGGCAGAGGGGCTTCTGATCCCATGCCAGACAACGTAAGGGTGTTCTTTACTTATTTCTGGGCTTGTTTTATTCGTTTTAGGGGGCTTGTTTTCTTTGTTTGGGTTCTTTTCTGCCCCTTTTTCAGCCACGTCACAGGGAAGAAAGGGGGGGCTGAGGGGGGCTCGTTTCCCTTGCGAACAGAGCGTTTGAAATTCAATCTGATCAAGCCTGGTAGATTGCGGTAGTGGATAGGCTGCCGTGTTCCTAAAAAAAAAAAAAAGAAACAAAGGGAAAAAAAACAATCAAGGGTAAGTCACTAGGTCTCGGCTAGGCTGCCTTATGGCTACCAGACCTCAGTGTCTTGTCTGTGGCACTAGGAGGGGCACAGTAGCCGATACCAGGGTGTGCTGGGGCTGTGCTTCCCTCTCATCCACGGTGGAGCAGCAGATGGAGTCTAAGGGATCCCCAGAGGCGCAGGGAGCGCCTGCAGTGGCGGGGGCTGCTTACCCGCGGCCGCCGGCGCACGGGCCAGCGTTGGAGGAGCTGGCGGGCCCCTCCAGCACGTCACTGGCAGCCCAGGCGTCAGGTATCGGGGAGTTCAGTCCTGAGTTTATTTTGCTTATGCATCAGGCCTTTTGTCTGAGATGCCAGGGCAAGGGGTCTGATGCTGGGGCGCTGGTATCTCAAGCTCAGCAGCTGGAGGCGGTTGCTGCGGTGGGCAAGGACCCGCTGGCGCCTAAACGGGCACGAATGAAGGATCCGGCATCGGCGAAGGACGAGTGGCCAGAAGCCCAAGACCCAGAATGGGATCAAGACCTGGGTGCGCAGGACCTAGAAGGGGAGGGGAGATTCTTGAACGCGAGGATCAGGCTAAGATAATTAGGGTCTTCCGCAGAGAGGAACTGGCGGCCTTGATCATGGAAACATTGCAAATGTTGAATCTTGCTACGCAAGCCGCGGTGGAGGAGGAGGTCGAAGATCCTGTCATTCAAGCGGTTCGTCAGACGCAGGTGGTGTTTCCAGTGCACAGAGTGGTCGACAAAATGATCCAAGAGGAGTGGGATAAGCCTGAAGCGGGTCTACGGGGTATACGGATGCTGAATAGGCTGTATCCTCTGGCCGATAAGGAAAGGTTCCGGGCCCCGCGGGTGGACGCGGTGGTGTCGGCGGTTACTAAAAAGACCACCATCCCGGTTGAAGGTAGTGCTGCCTTGAGGGATGCCCAGGACCGTAAGGTTGACGGTTTGCTGAAGCAGACCTTTGAAGTGGATTCCCTTTTGCTGCAGGCCTCCCTCTGTGGAGCTTGGGTGGCCAAGGCGTGTCTGCGATGGGCTCAGCGACTGCGCCAGTCTTCGCGCATGGATACTGAGGAGTTGAAGGAGCTGGACCGGCTAGAGTCCGGAGCAGCCTACTTGGCGGATTTACATTACGACTTGATCAGTGCGCTGGCCAATAGCACGGCGTCTCTGGTGATCGATCGGCATGGTTACGGAATTGGGCGGTGGATGGACCTTCTAAATCTCGCCTTAGCAAACTTCCCTTTAAGGGTGGTTTGCTGTTTGGAGAAGATTTGGATAAGTTGGTCAAGGACCTTGGTGAATCCAAGGCCGGTAGGCTTCCGGAGGATAAGCCGAAATCCAGAAAGTCTGGCCAGGGCTTTCGGGGCCAGTTTCGAGATTTCAGGAGATTTTGTTCGTTGCGGTTCGGTAGTTTCCAGAGGGGCCGGTATCAGTCTCGAGCACCGGGATTTCGGGGGTTTCGAAGGGCGAATAGAGGATTCTCTTCAGGCCCTGTATCCGCATCTCATAAGCCACAATGAAGCGAGGTGGGTCCCGGCGGAGGGGCCCCCCATAGGCGGGCGGCTTCGGGAGTTCCTCTCCGCTTGGACCCACATCACATCCGACCAGTGGGTGTTAGAGATAATTCAACACGGCTATGCTCTGGAGTTGGTACGGGATTCCTTTGTCATGTCCCCTTGCAGGGGGCCCAAGAAATCAGCAGACATTTGCGCAACCTTGGAAAGACTGCTTCGTTTGGGAGCAGTGGTAGAAGTGCCCGAAGATGAATGCGGCATGGGTCGATACTCGATCTATTTCGTGGTGCCAAAGAAGGGTGGAACTTTGCGGCCTATTCTAGACCTCAAAGCCGTAAACTGTTTACGGGTACCGCATTTCCGGATGGAGACATTGAGATCAGTCATCGTGGCTGTGCGTTGCAGAGAATTCCTGACGTCTCTGGATCTTACGGAGGCATATTTGCACATCCCCATCCGGGAAGCTCATCAGAAATTTTTACGGTTCGCTCTTCCTTGGGGTCACTATCAATTCCAAGCCTTGCCTTTCGGTCTGGCGATGGCGCCGTGGACCTTCACAAAAATCATGGTGGTGGTGGCGGCGTTGCGCAAAGAAGGGATTCTGGTCCACCCTTATCTCGACGATTGGTTGATTCGGGCCAAGTCCGAGGAGGAGAGTGTCAGAGTGACAGACAGGGTGGTGAAGTTTTTGCAGAGTCTGGGTTGGGTAGTCAACCCGACAAAGAGTCATTTGAAGCCCACCCAGGACCTCGAATATCTCGGGGTCCGGTTCAATATGCTGACAGGTCAGGTGTTTCTGCCGCACAAAAGGGCCGAGGCCTTGAGGTCGCTAGTTCGGAAGTTCTTGTCAGTACCGGCGCCGTTGGCTTGGGATTATCTCCGGGTGCTGGGAACCATGGCGGCGACGTTAGAAGCGGTGCCTTGGGCCAAGGTACACATGCGGCTGCTGCAAAGAGCGCTGCTTCGCCGCTGGTGGCATCAGTCCGATTCGTTGAGCAAGCATCTTCCTTGTCCATTCGAAGTCAGGTGATCTCTTCGTTGGTGGCTACGCCGGCCGTCGCTGTCAGCCGGCATGCCGCTGGACTAGCCGCAGTGGATTCCGTTGTTGACGGATGCCAGCCTTGTAGGATGGGGGGGCTCACTGCGGGAGTCGGTTTGCGCAGGGGCTTTGGTCTCCCCTGGAGACCTCGTGGTCGATAAACCATCTGGAACTGTGAGCTGTATTCCGGGCCCTTCAGGCGTTCGAGGACGAGGTGCGGGGGTGGCCCGTGCGGGTGCTCTCCAACTTGGCGACTGTGGCATACATCAACCATCAGGGCGGCACGGGGAGTGCCGCAATGGAGGAAGAGGCGGACGAGTTGTTCGCTTGGTTGGAGACTCGGTTGTATGCAATCTCGGCAGCGCACATTGCAGGAAAGGACAATGTCACAGTGGACTTCCTCAGCAGAGTTCAAGTGGATGCGGGAGAATGGGAGTTGCATCCCGACGTTTTCGAGCAGATAATGGTACGATGGGGAACTCCAATAATGGATCTAATGGCGACATTCCAGTCGGCGAAGGTCAGCTGGTTCTTCAGCAGACGACAGGAAAGGATGTCGGAGGGCATAGACACGCTGTTACATCGGTGGCCATCCAAAGGTCGTCTTCCCCCCCCCCCCCCCCGGGCGCTGATCGGCCGGGTGGTTCAGAAGATCGGAGCTCACTCGGGAAAAGTCCTTTTGATGGCGCCCGACTGGCCGAGACATCCTTGGTATGCAGACCTGGTGCGTCTTCTGGACGGCGAGCCCTGGCGGCTCCCGGTGAGGGCAGATCTGTTGCTTCAAGGTCCGCTTTTCATGCCCCAGGTGGATTGGTTCTCGCTTACGGTATGGCCATTGAGAGGGCTAAGCTGAGCAAGAAAGGCTACTCATCGGCGGTCATGGCGACCTTGCTTAGGGCACGGAAGCCGTCTACTTCCTTGGCATATGTGCGGGTCTGGCGTATTTTTGAGGAGTGGTGTTCGCGACGTCAGGTTCGTGCAGCCACTGTGTCCATCCTGTTGGTCTTGGAGTTTCTACAAGTTGGCCTTGATAAAGGTCTTGCAGCCAGTTCCTTGCGCGTCCAGTTGGCGGCCCTTTCTTGTTATCGTGGCAGGATCAATGGAGTACCTTTAGCGGCTCGCTTTCTGAAGGCGGCCTCTAGGTTGTGGCCGGCGCGTAGGGTGTGCATTCCGCCGTGGGATCTCAATCTCGTCTTGGCGGTGTTATCCAAATCTCCCTTTGAACCATTGTGTCGTGCTTCCCTGAAGGATTTGACGTTGAAGACGGTGTTCCTGGTGGCGATTTGTTCGGCTAGGAGAATTTCGGAGTTGCAAGCGTTGTCGTGTCGGGAACCATTCTTATCTTTCTCCAGGGAGAAGGTGGTTTTGCATCCGGTGCCGTCTTTTTTTTTTTTTTTTTTTTTCCTAAAGTGGTATCTCCCTTTCATTTGAATCAGGTTGTGTATTTGCCCGTTCTTGGGTCTGTGGACGGTGGTGAGGCGGCTCGCCATCTCCATCATCTTGATGTGAAGAGAGCATTGCGACTCTATTTGTGGGTCACGGAGTCCTTCCGCAAGTCTGATCGGTTGGTTGTATTTGTAAGATTTGGTCAGTTTATTCTTTTGTAGGTCCTGGGTTCATTTCACTTCAGAGGCAGTGGGGCTTGTAATAAAACAACCAAACAGGTGTGGCTTGGAGAAAGGTATATAGTGATTGTTACAGAGCTGTTTCAGTGTGCATCAATGAATCTGTGTGTGCATGTGTGAAGTGTGAGAGAGAGATAGGCCCGAACATGTGGCTCAGAGCCTCATGGCAAGGGAGAGAGAGAGAGGGAGAGAGCAGGGGAGGGGTGAAGGGAATTGATTATCGGAGCCTCCTGTCCTTCATGTCCGATGGATGGTGGGAGAGAGAGAGAGACAGGAAGTGTTTCTGTCCTTTATAGTGAATTGAATCCTCTCCAGCCCTTCCCCTTGAGGTCTGCTATTGTAATTGGCCACTCCCTTTGAGGTCTGCCATTCTTGATTTAGCAGGGAGGGGCTGCAGACCATTCTCCACAGGCCCAGAGACCGACATCACCAGGGGGTCAGAGTTAATCTCATCTTGTTAACTTTGGAGACTGAAACCACCAGAGTACAAAGCTGCATGAAATGTATGCTGACATCTCCCACGCCTTTTTTATTTTTGTTTATTATTTGTGCCTGGAAATGGTGGAAGCAAGCCTGTGGTACCTGTCCCAGCTGCCATTACATGATAGTAGGCAGCTTGTCTAATACCTCCTGTATTAAATACCTTGCTATGTCCAGCAAGTCCCCTGTCCTGCACAGTACTGTCTCTAGTGTTCTAGAGATAAACAAGTCTCCTTATGAGTCCAAACCTTGTGTCTTAGGTAGAGCAGCCACTACTTGGTGGGGGGGGGGGGGGGACCCAATATGCTACCTCCGTGCCTGTCTTAGAGAGAGTGAACAGTGCATAAGGTCTGCAGGAATTTTTGAGGAGGCTAAAGCAAAAAGGTACCAGGATGCTATGAGTGAGGATAGGAAGCAATACTAGACTGCAGCTGACTGGTATTAAGTGTAATAGGAAATGCCAAATTAGCAGGCCAGATTAGCCTGGATGTAGGGGTGGATGCTGGCGAAGGTCATTGTAACTACCTTAAAATGTTGTGGTTCTGTATGACATGTGCTGCAAGGATATGTACATTTGTCTCATTTTACAACACAGGAAAATTATGATAATGCATAGAAATATTTGATAATGCATAGAAATATTTGTACAGCAGTTATAATAATAGGGTGAATAAAAACATTAAAGACATGATCAGCAGTAGGTGAGTAACCAAATAACAATTCCCACACAGACACATGAGCATCTTGTAGCAAGTGTCCAACAATTTGTTGAATGTATCCATTCTCATAAGCGATGGTGTGATTCACTTCAGTGGATGTTGTTTTAAGGTGATCAATATAGGCATGGAGTTCTGTAAAGTTGAGCAGTTTATGTAGTGTCTCTTCTCCCATGCCAAGTGGTAAGGGATGCACAGCATATGAGATAGTCTGGAATGTCCATAGAGTCATTGGTAACCAGCGGTGTGGAATAAGTTGTCCCGTTAATGGTGAGGGAGACCAGTGGTGTATGACTGCACCAGGTATTGTTTGGTAAATAGTTTGAACTGTACAACAAAGTGTTCTTGGGAAGGCGACTGTCATGCATTCTGGGAGCAATCGAAAAAGAAACATTCTGGGGAAAGAACAGATGAAAACAAAAGTGTCCAGCTCCAAGGTAATACAAACTGTGTGAGGTAGTCAGGGAATATGAGAGCTTAACAGTCAGGGAGCAAGAGGAGGAATTGTTCCAGCAGGAGGTGTCAGCCTCTTTAAACTGGTGAGGTTGACACTTGAACTGAAATGTAGTCTGCTCACACAAACTGGGGTCCATCGGCTTGAATGAAGTCCAGGTGTCGTCCAGTGGCTGCACCCATGTGAGATGGTCCACAGGATACATAAGCATATTATCAAACTGCACCCCAATATTAACAATAGGATAAATAACTGTGTGTTGTCCTGACCATAGGATCAAAGTACAGATGGAGCAGCCTTGTGGTGAACAAATGGGAACACTAACTGTCCACCTATCAAGGTGAGCTATAGCAAATTCAGGTATTTTGGTACTAGCCATGTGAATGAGAGATGGTGGCCAGTGTCCTAACTTAGCAGTGATCAGAATTTCCTTTAGTATAGTAATAAGCTCGATCTGTACTTGATCACAGGCAAGAGCCCAGGAAATATTCTTTCCCAGTCTATATTCTGCATGTGCTAAGGTAACAATTTTCTGTTCTATAATGGGAGATATAAGAGCAAAGGTATCTACAACTACATTGGACAGTTTAGAGGAAGCTTCATTAATATGTTGTGAGGTAAAACCATCAGCAGCATGCTGAGCAGTGGATCCCATTTTATTACGGAGCACCTCTATATCAATTATATTAAGGGCACCCAGTGCAGTCCCTGTGCCACCTAAAATTGTATCAATTAAAACATCGTGTGGTGCATCATATTTAATTCACGCTTGTGTCGAAATTGCTTGGCTCGGGGTGTTACTGACTGCATATCAAACCAAGTATTGAGCATTTGTATGTGGTTGGCAACAAACTGGGAGCAATTTGGATATATGTGAGTAACTAGAAACAATTTGGGAACTAGATGCCAAGTAAGAAAATGGTATTCCACATCATATAATCTGAAATGGGTGGATATCAGAAAGGTAGAGTACAGGAGGAGCAGAAAGGGTGGGATGAGGGGTGGTAGGTAAACAAGATACATCCAAAAGGAATGAAGTCTCAGTGATGTGCTGTTGATCACTCACAACCCATGTATAAGTTATTTTCCAGGTACCTCTGTCCTGACAGGAAATATTGTACAAAATCAAAGCAGGAGGACCTAGAAAGTAACGTTCTGGGCGTGCCCTCAATTCTTGTGTCCTTTCTAGAGAAGTGGAAACTGGTGGCTCCCACTGTACTTGAATGATGTTTAATGAATAGAACACTGGCTTGTCCTGTACCGAACAGAAACTCAGGATGACCAGATCCTTTCCTTCTGGGAAAGGTGGGGGTATTTCTTGGTAGCGATACACTCCACCTCTGGAATTAGCCCAGCCAATCGTGCATATTCGGATGATAGTTCCTGTAATGAGACTTGAGTAGAAGAGAGCAGATACAAGAACAACAGGAAACCGAGACATAATAAAAGCAAACTTGTTTCACTCTACTAGGGAGTAAACTAATGCTCCCCACTTATACTATGTAACAACAAAACAAAAAAAAATTAATAATTTTTACTACTTACTTACATAACTATTAAACACATGTACAGCAGGAGTAACTAGTTACCGTCCTCAAGCGACTTTTGTTCAGAAAGCAGCTGTCCGTGCTGTCTTCAGAAAGCAGCTGTCCGTGCTGTCTTCAGAAAGCAGCTGTCCGTGCTGTCTTCAGAAAGCAGCTGTCCGTGCTGTCTTCAGAAAGCAGCTGTCCGTGCTGTCTTCAGGTGGTATCTGAAAACAAAGACTGATAAAACACGTATTACCCATATGGTTTTAACTGGGTGATGTGTTTCCAGTACTGCTGGTTGTCAGGCATTAGGATCTGGTATAGGCTTGGACCTAAGGTATCAGTAACTAAGTACGGTCCCTCCCACTGTGCAGTTCCAAAGGGGAGGTTTGGTCTAGGTCTCATCTCTGCAAGACACTAGTGACAGGGTTTCCTTCATGTATTCATGAAGTATTGATGGGGAATCCTTATATCCCTGTGGAAGCACAGTCCATGCACACTGTTTCGGCCAGGCTGGTGAATTGCATGTGGAAGAAATAGGTCTAATCAGACCCCTCTCCTCCAGTATCTTCACAATTTTAGTCACTGGTTCTATAGCCTGATGAGGTACTGGGTATTGCTTCTGTGGTGGAGGATCCTCACCTTCCAACAGTATTTCTGTGTGCATTTTCCCACAATCTAACTTGTCTTGAGCCCAGACTGGAATATCAGCCACTTCTGAGGGAATTACACACAGATCATGCTGCTGAGTTGCTTTAGTGCACTGAGTTGCTAACTGCATGGGAATGACTTCATGTACTAAAGTTTTAGAAGCACTTGAAGTTCCTGAATACTGCCACAATTTAAGATTAGCCATATCCACCACCAAATTAAACTGGTTGAGAACATCAATTCCAATTCCTTATCGTTCCTCCAGCTTAGTCCTCAACGTATGGGTAGTGCACCTCCTCCTGCAGCATGAAGACTGGACCAATCAGATTTCAGCTCCTCTGGAACCATCATACCAGGCATCTCTGGAACCCCAGTGTGTCCAGTCTTCATGCAGCAGGAGGACGTTAGTGAGCCTAGCTGGGCTCACTAGTTGCTTAGTTGTATTTTTTTTCCCTAGCTAACCTTTTGGGTCTTTATTTTTTGTCCTATTAGGGCTTATTTTGATTTAGTTAATTTAAGGGTTCCTGTCCCTTTAAATTTTTGGGTTTCTTATCACGGCACTCCGTGGAGGGGTGGGGCCTGAGGAAGGTCTCTCTCCTGCCCAGCCTTTGCCGCTTCTGTGTTCTGGCCTGTCTCCCTTGGGTGATTAGGATCTCTGCTCCAGGGATGTTCGGGGCAGAGCTCCTGCGGCGGCTGTACTGCAACTCCTCTCCGGAGGGTTGGTGAGTTTGCTTCACTAGTGCCGGTGAGTGCTGACGGCTGTGGGAGATCAGGACCGCTGCTGAGCCGAGTTCTGTTCTCTGCCCGGTCGTTCTGGGATCCCTTAGTGCTTGTGGGGTTTGTTCGGGGGGCTCCCAGGGTCGCGGTCTTCAGGGGGTGCACGGTTTATTCGAGGCTGTGTTTGGCTTCCCTCGGGCTGTTTTCTCGGCGGGGGAAAAAAGCACGCCAAAGTTGCCTGGCTGCCGCGGCCATTTTTTCTTGACTCGTGGTTTTTTCCTCAGCAGTGTCCCGCAGTAGTTTTCTTTATTTCTCTGATTTCTTTTAGATTATTTAATTAATTTAATTAATTTCTTTTAATTTCTTTTCGTTTCTGTTGATTTCTTGCCTTCTTTCATTTCGGTCCTTTTGCCTCGGGGCGCAGCGGTCCCGCGGCTAAGGGGGGGGGGGAGATTGAGCATGTCCTCTCCTCTTCCTTTGCGGGGCTGTTGTTGTCTCCTCGATTGGTTTGCGTTTTCCTTTTTTTTTCAGCTCTCGGGTGTCCTTGGGGGAGATATCAAAAAAAAAAAAAAAAGAGGCCAGCTCTAACGAAAGCCACAACTGCTTCTTGCTGGGCAAAGGGGAGACGTTCTACCTTCCTCCCTTCAGAGGCTTTCGTTGCCAGCTACTGCCCAGTTCCCGCATGGTTCTTCTGGGTCAGTGAGCCAGTTCTTCCCTTTCAGCATTGCGAGGTGCCTTCTAGCTCTCAACGGCGCAGGGGCTCCCATGCCAGGGGGGGTCTCTTTGTCTCATTTGTGGATCTAGGCGGGGCGCCGATGCGGAGACCGGCGTGTGCCCACGCTGTGCCTCGCTGTCTCGCGACGGCGCAGTCCAGTGCCGCAGCAGGGGATTTGGAGTCGCCTCTGGAGGGACCCTCGGGACTTCCTTCTGCGGGTTCCTTGGCGTCTGCGGGACAGTCGGACCTCGGGGGGGCCTTGCCCTTGGAGGATTTTTCCCCCGATTTTGTTTTGCTCCTGCACCAAGCGTTCTGCTGTAGGCGCCAGGTCATGGGGGCTGCGCCACTTCCAGCGCAGGGGGTGTCTGCCCAGTCCACTTCGGGGGAGACTCCATTGTCCGGTGGCAGGGCCCCTAAGCGACCACGGATGCACGAAACTTTTCTGTTGGAGATTGAGTGGCCTGACGGGGATGACCCAGAGTTCGACCAGGAGGTGGATGGAGACGCCTTGGAAGAGGGCGAGCTTCCTGAGCCAGAGGATCAGGCAAAGATTATTTGCGTGTTCCGACGAGAAGAGCTGCCTGCTCTTGTTTCGGAGGCGCTTCAGACTCTGGGTTTGGCCCCTACTGCTCCGGTGGTGGAGACGGACGGGGCAGATCCCATTATTCAGGCGGTACATCAAACTAACGTGGTTTTCCCCATTCACAAGGTTATTGACCAGATGATTCAGTCCGAGTGGGACACTCCTGAATCGGGTCTCAAGGGGGTTAAGATCATGCGTCGGCTTTACCCTCTGTCGGACACAGATCTAGAGCGTTTCCGATCTCCCAAAGTCGACGCGGCCGTGTCGGCGGTGACTAAGAAGACCACCATTCCGGTGGAAGGGAGTGCGGCCTTACGTGAGCCGCAGGACCGGAAAATGGACGGGCTGTTAAAGCAATCCTTTGAGGCGGACGCGATTGCATTACAGGCTTCCGTTTGTGAGGCTTGGGTTGCCCGTGCCTGTTTGCGCTGGGTTCAGCAGCTTCAACAGACTCCTTCCTTGGAGGCCGACAGGCTGACTGAGCTCCACCGCTTGGAATCTGGTGCGGCGTATTTGGCGGATGTCCAGTATGATCTCATCAGAGCTCTCTCCAATAGCATGGCATCTGTGGTGGCGTCACACAGAGCCCTTTGGTTAAAAAATTGGGCGGCCGATGGGTCTTCCAAGTCGCGGTTGGGCAAATTGCCTTTTAAAGGTAGACTGCTCTTTGGTGAGGATTTGGATAGGTTGGTCAAAGATCTGGGAGACTCCAAACGTGGTCACCTGCCGGAGGATAGGCCCAAGCGGGGAAGGTTGCTTCCGGTCGCTCGGGGGCAGTTTCGGGACTTTCGTAGGTTCCGGTCGCCCCGTTCTGGGGGCTTCCAGCGTGGCAGATATAGCTCCCGGGCGTCGGGGTTTCGTGGCTTTCGGGGAGCCAGCAGAGGATTCGCGCCGGCTGGTCCTCCGGCCGCTCGCAAGCCCCAATGAAGGGCAGCGGGTCCAGGTGGAGCTGCCTGTGATCGGGGGACGTCTTTGACGTTTTCTCTCCGCTTGGACCCAGATTACTTCCGATCAGTGGGTTTTGGACATCATACGAGACGGGTATGTTCTCGATTTGGCCCGTCCCGTGCTCGATTCCTTTGTAGCGTCCCCCTGCCGGGGAGTCCGCAAAACCCTTCAGGTCCGGCAAACGCTCGATCGTCTGGTCCAGCTGGGGGTGGTCATTCCTGTGCCGCAAGCGGAATATGGTCTGGGAAGGTACTCCATCTATTTCGTGGTGCCAAAGAAGGGTGGTGATCTTCGCCCCATTTTGGATCTCAAAGGAGTGAATCGTTGTCTGCAGATACCCCACTTTCGGATGGAAACCCTACGGTCCGTGATAGTCGCCATCCGCCGGGGCGAGTTTCTCACGTCTCTCGACCTCTATTCGAGAGGACCAGCAAAAGTATCTTCGCTTCGCGCTGCCGTGGGGTCATTTCCAGTTTCAGGCTTTGCCCTTCGGTCTCGCGACCGCGCCGCGAGTCTTCACCAAAATCATGGTGGTTGTAGCGGTAGCCTTGCGCAAAGAGGGGGTACTAGTTCATCCCTATCTGGACGATTGGTTGATTCGCGGGAAGTCTCGCGCGGAGAGCTTGGCGGCGACTGCAAGAGTCGTGGCGCTCTTGCAGTCTCTCGGCTGGGTGGTCAACCCGCGCAAGAGCCATTTGGTTCCGACGCAGCTTCTCGAATATTTGGGGGTGCGGTTCGAGACGTGCGTGGGATTGGTATCTCTTCCCGAACGCAGGATATTGGCTCTTCAGTCTCTTGTACGACAGTTCCGAAAGACTCCGGCTCCGTCGGCCTGGTACTACCTGCAGTTGCTGGGGACGATGGCAGCTTCCCTGGAGGTTGTACCTTGGGCACGCTTTCACATGCGTTCGCTCCAGCGGGCCTTGCTCCGTCGCTGGTCCAACCAGTCCGATTCCCTGAACAAACGTCTACCTTGCCCGATGGCAGTTCGGAGAGATCTGCGTTGGTGGCTGAGACCATCCTCGCTCCGAGTGGGGATGCCCTTGGAGCAGCCAGACTGGGTTCCGCTCTTGACGGATACCTGCCTGACGGGCTGGGGCGCACACTGCGGAGGCCAGTTCGCTCAAGGTCTCTGGTCCCCGGAGGAGAGCGCTTGGTCGATAAATCGCTTGGAACTTCGAGCCGTTCGATTGGCATTACAACACTTCGAGACCCGGATATTGTCTCGGGCGGTTCGGGTTCTCTCCGACAATGCGGCGTCTGTTGCCTACATCAACCGGCAGGGCGGTACCGGAAGCGTCGGCCTGGAAGCGGAGACTCGGACGTTGTTTGAGTGGGTGGAGCCCCGGCTGCGGGCCATCTCGGCAGCGCACATTGCCAGAAAAGACAACGTGACGGCGGACTTTCTCAGCAGAGTTCAGGTGGATCCCGGCGAATGGGAACTCCACCCGAGGGTGTTCGCGCAGCTGGTTCAGCGTTGGGGCCAACCGGTCATGGACTTGATGGCCACGTTCTGCTCAGCAAAGGCAGCTCGGTTCTACAGTCGTCGGAGAGAGCCGATGTCCGAAGGTCTGGATGCTCTTTTGCAGCCTTGGCCCTCCGCGGGTCTTCTCTACGTGTTTCCTCCATGGCCCCTGCTGGGGCGCGTGATTCAGCGTATCGAGGCTCACCGGGGTCGGGTGCTGTTGATAGCGCCGGATTGGCCTCGTTGTCCTTGGTATGCCGATCTGATGAGGTTGGTGGACGGTTCTCCGTGGAGGCTTCCCTTGGTTACGGATCTGTTGTGTCAGGGTCCCCTCGCATGCCTCAAGTGGGGAGATTCTCTCTTACGGCCTGGCTATTGAAAGGGCTCGGCTAAGAAAACGGGGTTATTCCCAGTCTGTCGTGGCGACCCTGTTACAAGCGCGCAAGAGATCCACTTCGCTGGCCTATGTACGGGTTTGGCGTGTTTTTGAGGACTGGTGTTCTCGGCATCAGATCCGAGCGGCTACAGCCTCTATTCCGGTAATACTGGATTTTTTACAAGATGGTTTTGCTAAAGGTTTTGGCCGCCAGTTCCTTGCGTGTGCAGTTGGTGGCGCTGGCGTGTTACCGAGGAAAGGTTCATGGCGTGTCTTTAGGTGCTCATGCTGATGTCGTTCGTTTCTTGCGGGCTGTTTCTAGACTGCGTCCGGCCCGCAGGGTCTCGGTACCCTCATGGGATCTTAATTTGGTGTTGCGGGCTCTCAGTGCAGCCCCTTTTGAGCCTCTTTCTCGTAGTTCGGTAAAGGATTTGACCCTCAAGACGGTGTTTTTAGTGGCGATTTGTTCGGCACGCCGTATTTCCGAGCTCCAGGCTCTTTCTTGCAGGGAACCTTTCCTGTCTTTCTCGGCTCATAAGGTGGTTCTGCGGATCGCTTGTTTGTGCTGTTTGGCAGCCCTCGCAAAGGGGAGGCGGCGGCGAAGGCCTCTATTGCTCGGTGGATTAAAGAGGCGATTGGCTCGGCTTATCTGTTACATGGTCGGGTCCCGCCTGTTGGCTTGCGCGCTCATTCTACGAGGGCGCAAGCAGCGTCCTGGGCGGAGTTCAGTTTGGTTTCGCCGGTGGATATCTGTAAGGCGGCCACATGGTCTTCTTTGCACACTTTCAGTAAACATTATCGACTTGATGTCTTGGCGGCGAGCGATGCCGGTTTTGGTTCCGCGGTTCTGCGTGCCGGCTGGAAGAATCCCGCCCGTTAGGCTGCTTTGATACATCCCATACGTTGAGGACTAAGCTGGAGGAACGATAAGGAAATAGTAATTACACTTACCTGGTAATTGTAGTTCCTTGAGAGACGACAGCTTGGTCCTCCTGCCTCTCCCTATCTACTTTCTTTTAGCGCGGCACGCCTTGGGTTCAGAGGTCCGTATTCCCAGGTGAGTGTGTCCCCTTGCCTTTTTCTTTTCGCTCCAATGTTTTCCTTTTATTCTCACTCTGCTTATGCTGTGGCAGGGGCGGGACATTCCGTCCCTGTTAGTTGTAGTCTTTGGCTACAGTAAAAAAAAAAATAATAATAATAAAAACAAGAAAACAGAAAAACCTAAAAGGGCCCTATTAAAGGTTAGCTACGTGTTTGAGTTTGCTTTGACAGTAGTTCACTGGAGTTCCAGAGATGCCTGGTATGATGGTTCCAGAGGAGCTGAAATCTGATTGGTCCAGTCTTCATGCTGCAGGAGGAGGTGCACTACCCATACGTTGAGGACTAAGCTGTCGTCTCTCAAGGAACTACAATTACCAGGTAAGTGTAATTACTATTTATTTCTTTTGGTGTGTTCACTATAGTGGAGGCAGTGGTTTCCAACATTTCCTTATTTTGTTCACTGTGCACAGGGATACCCCATTTAACTGGGATAGCCACACATTTGGAAGCTGTGTCATTAATTCCTTGAATTTCATAAATTTCCATATTTTTCTTATCTGCAGTGGGAGAAGCTCTGTTAGTAAAACTAATTCCAGCCCCTGTGTCAATCAAAGCTAATTTATCCTGACCCCCTATTCTGCTGATAACATTGGGGCGTGCACAAGGGTCCAGTATCAAGGGTGTTACAAGCCTTAAATTGTGTCCTGGGCCTGTATCCATTTCATCATCCAGAGGCTCTGGAATTGAGTCCTCTGCTGAGATAAAGGAGGCAGGCTGGGCTATGAAGGCTTGAGACATTTTGATATCTGAACTCAAGAGGTCAGGACACCCCTATGCACTAGCGTTGTGTTTGTCCTGAGCTGCTTGTAAATCTTGTTTTTAATTTATCTATTTCTATCTGCAGTATGTGTTTGTCTTGTTCCCATGTAGTTTTCTCCTTTTCTAACCCATCTCTCTGCTTTTGAGCTCCTGAAAAGGGATGTAACCTGAGGAGTTTCTAAAAGAACCTCTGCCATGTGCTCTCCAAGGTGTGTGTCTTCTCTCTGTGTTTCTTATGTACTGAGAGGATTCATTGGCTTGCCACTTCCGTGCTTCTGATACTGTAATGACCTGCGAGGGCAGGGTCTTCCAAACAGACCCAATTCTGAGCATTAAAGTATCAAAAGGGGTTGCTTTGGGGTCTTCAGAAAATAACAGAAGGTGTTTTGTAATCTCAGGGGATAGCAATTCTAATAAAAATTCCTTATGCATACTTTCCCCATAATCTTCTGTCTTGGGCCAGGACTCCTGCTCATTAAGAACTGCTTTTAAAATCCAGGCTCTATATGCAAACTGTTCCAGTGTATCATTTGGTAGAGGTGAAATAATTTTAAATACTTGCATTGGGGAACAGTGAAATAGTTTCTCAGTACCCCTTTTAACCAACTGGTATGGGTGAGTGAGAGAGCCAACTCCTATAATAGTGTGGCCCCAGAGCCAAATGCATAAGTCTATCAAAGTCTGATTGTTTTCTTCTGTATTTCCCTAGACCCCAGTGAATCAGAATATCAATCGCCCATTTAACCCACTGATTTACATTAAGAGGCATAGTGCCAATTTTCTCAACTATTTTTTCTATATCTCTATCTTTTAAATTTTCCTGCAACATTAATTTAACTGGTGCTTTGAGGTCAGTACTGGGTGCCATGTCTGTCATCTGAATTATCCTCCTGACAGAGATCCTGATTATTGCTGGTTTCTGGCTGAGATAAACTATCATGAATTTCTTCATGTGATTCATCTGTATTCTTCCCATTTCTAAGTCCAACTATGCATACTTTAGTATTCTTTTGTTTGTCAGCTTGTATGCATTGTTGATAGGGTGTGTCATAGGCATAAGGAGCTGAGGGAGTGGGTGTTGGCTTTTGTCTTACAGAGGCCAATTGATCCTTAACGTGCCTCAATTCAAGTTTAAGTGCTTCTAATTGCTCACTAACAGTTTTATAAAAGAATTTGTGGCTTGTATCACTTGAGTTCTTTGTATAGAGATGCAAATTTGTGCCTCCTCAAGGTCTTTGGTCAATTGGGTACACTGAGAAGTCAGTTTAGAGTTGTGTTTTTTTCATGCTAATGAGCCCCCTGCACATGCCTTGGATAAAAAGGCATTTTCTTTTATTTGTTTTCTTTTTGAATTCTTGATCATGGTTTAACATTTGTCTTTGAATATTATACCATGATGACTCAGGGAATTCACCTTCAAAGGGACCCCCTTTCCTCTTACAGTATGAAATTAAAATTTCTTTAAGTTCTTTAAAATCAAAGGCTTCCATATTTGATACTGCAGAAAGGCTGTAGTTGGACTATCTCAAATGTGTAACCTTAGAAGGAGGAATGCTCACTTTTATGAAGAAGTGAGACTTAGAATTATAGTTGGAATGGTATAAATTTTATGGGTGTTCAGTAAAGAGTACTGGCATACAGACCACGCCTTAAAATTATACCTGAATAAAAAGTGCTTCTCACCTTTTTAACAGGGTGGAAGTTTAGGGTGAAGTTTTATAGTAAGAAGGGTGTTAGGAGATTAACAGAATTGTTGTATCAATTGCAGCCAGCTTTAAGCCTGCTCCCACTAAGATAGTTACTGACAGGAGACAGAGAAATAAAAGTTAAAAGGGACAGGAGGTAATAGCTTTATCAGGAAAGATGTATATTGTATTCAATGAGGGACTGTTTACCTGTGTACCACTTCCAAACTAAATCTGGACTATCTCTCTGTCTTTTCTTAGCAGCTCAAATAATATAGCAAGCCTATACATCAAAATAAGACAATTGCAAGCCACTCTGTGTGATGTCTTTAAAATTCTAGATGCTTACAGAGCCTTTTGACAATAAAAATCTCACCTTGTCTAACCCACAAAACAAATGTATCACTGGAACTGTTCACTAAATAGTGTCTAAGTGTCATCCAGTCTGGCAATTGTAAATGGTCACAAGGACTTTTGATTCTGTCTGAAATCTACTTAATGTGTTATACAAAATTATTACTTACCCAACTGGTGATCTGCTGTGAAATCCGAGAGACGAGCCCCCATAAAGATGTAAGATTTGGTCAGTTCCTTAGTGTTCCTCCAGTGCAGTCCTCTACGTCTGGGTAGTCAACCTCGTCCTGCAGCTAGGAGACTGGCATGTCCAAATTCGTGACATCACTGGTATATCCTGGCACCATCAGCCCTCCTACTTCCAGTGTGACCAGTCTCCTTGCAGCAGGAGGACTTGTGGAGGCCTGGATGTGGGGGATCACTGTGAGAAAAAAATAAGGAGCTTAGTTTCATTTCATTTTATTGCTTACTTTTATTTCTAGATGGTTATTTAGGGGATTGGAGAATTTCCCTTTCTTTGGGTGCCTGTTACTTTAAATTTTAGAGTTTCTGCAGGGAGGAGGGGTCAGTGCTCAGTCCTGAGGGAGCCTCCTGTCTCTCCTCGTGGCAGCCCTGCTTCTTTGTCATTATTTTCCATTTCCTTTATTTTCCTTTTTTCTCCTTTCCCTTTCTTGTAAGTTGTGGTCTGGAGATTTTTAGCAGGCTGTCTGTTAGTACTGAAGTTCTCTGCTCCCAGACATTACGGAGCCGAGCCCTTCACTTGCCTGTAGCTCCGGGATTCCCTGCTGTGCTGGGGATTTCCTGTTGAGTTTCAATCAGTTGTTTCCCCGTAGTGAGTGCCTTTGGAGTTGGGGTAAGTGGTTTTTAAGTATTTTCTTGTTGAAGAGAGCCTGTGGCAGGCATTTGCAGGCCTTTCTTAAGCAGTTTTTTTTTTGCGCCCTTTTTAGCCTCAGGGTTTTTGCCTTGGCGGCCATTTTGACTGCAGTTTTACACTGCAGGCAGCCAAGCACATGAGAAGGAGTTTTTGCTAGCACGTGGTGAGTGCTTCATTTTCTCATTGGGGGACTTAGTGACCCTTCCTTTCAGGTTTTTTTTGGGGTTTATTTCTTTTATATCTTTTCTTTTATTTCATTTTATTTTTCTATTAGAGCTGATTCTTCCCTTTCCTTCCAGGGCATTTCTGGGGGGTGTGGGGGAGCCAGTAGTGCTTCCAGCACGGTCCCCTTGGTTTTCCTGCTTGGCCAATGCCTCAGAGGCCTCTCTGTCTAATTTGTGGTACCCACAGAGGGCCGGTGTCAGTGTTAGGAGTGTGTCGGGGCTGTGCCACCCTCTCCGCTCTAATGGAGCAGCGTATGGAGGTGCTTGAGCCCGCGGAGGTGTCTGAGCCTCCCGTATTAGACGAGGCGGTTGCAGCACGCTCCGTAGTGGCCGACCCACGGTTGGAGAGCGTCGCGGGACCCTCTCGGGCCCTGACTGGGGGGTCCTCAACTGCTCTTGGGTCCTTTTCCCCCGAGTTTGTCTTAATGCTGCATCAAGCGTTTTGCTTGCGTCAGCAGGGTACCTTTCAGGCATCCGGACCTTTGGCGTCCCTGGAGGGGCAGCGAGATTCTGCCGCGGCAGCGTCTCTTCCTCCGCCGGTGGCAAAGCAGGCTAGGACGGCGCCGGACTCTGACGCCGAGGGGGAATGGCCCCCGGAGTCTGCTGACGTCTGGGACCCTGCAGAGGAGCCTCAGGATCTGGAAGAAGGGGAAATTCCAGAGCCCGAGGACCAAGCCAAGATCATCAGAGTGTTCCGCAGGCAGGAGTTGCCTTCTCTCATTTCGGAGTCGCTGCAAATTTTGAATATGGCGGCTCCGGTAGTTCCGGATGTGGCGATCGAGGATCTGGTTATTGAGGCGGAACGTCAGTCGCAGGTTGTTTTTCCTTTGCATCGCGTGGTGGATAAGATGATTACGGACGAATGGACCCGGCCGGAATCGGCCTTGAGGGGGGTTCGTATTCTCAGTAGACTTTATCCCTTAACGGATAAGGATAAGGAGCGTTTTCGAGCTCCGCGGGTAGACGCGGTGGTCTCGGCGGTTACTAAGAAGACTACCATCCCTGTAGAGGGTGGTGCAGCATTGAAAGATGCCCAAGATCGGAAGGTGGATAATCTGCTGCGGCAGACGTTTGACGCTGATTCCATCTCCTTGCAGGCATCGCTGTGTGGCGCTTGGGTGGCCCGGGCATGCTTGCGCTGGGCTCAGCGTCTCCGCCTTTCACCGCGGTTGGAGGAGGCGGATGTCAAGGAGCTGGATCGTTTGGAATCCAGAGCAGCGTATCTGGCAGATCTGCATTACGACTTGATTCGGGCCTTGGCCAACAGTACGGCTTCGGTAGTGGCGGCCAGGCGTTCTGTGTGGCTCCGGAACTGGGC
Organism: Ichthyophis bannanicus; assembly: GCA_033557465.1. NCBI lineage: Eukaryota > Metazoa > Chordata > Amphibia > Gymnophiona > Ichthyophiidae > Ichthyophis > Ichthyophis bannanicus. The sequence goes on from CM066044.1 coordinate 178,807,099, forward strand.
GGCAGATGGTCCCTCTAAATCCCGTCTTAGCAAGCTTCCCTTTAAGGGCGGCTTACTCTTTGGGGATGATTTGGATAAGCTTGTTAAGGATCTCGGGGAGTCCAAGGCCGGTCGGCTTCCCGAGGATAAGCCTAAGCCGCTTCGTTCGACTCCGTACCCTCGGGGACAGCCTCGGGATTCTCGGCGGTTTCGGTCCTCCCGCTATGGAGGATTTCAAAGGGGCCGCTTCCAGTCCTGTCCACAAGGGTACCGAGGCGGCGGCCGAGGCTTCTCCGTGGCCGCCTCCTCCGTGGCTAGGAAACCGCAATGAGATACGGCGGGTCCCGGCGGTGGATATTTCGGTGGGCGGCCGCCTCCGGGAGTTTCTCCCCGCTTGGACCCTCATTACTACGGACCAATGGGTGCTCGATATCATTCAACACGGTTACGCTCTCGAGTTTGCCTGTTCCGTTCGGGATTCCTTCGTGCGGTTGCCGTGCCGGGGAGTGGTCAAGGCGGCGGCAGTAGCCTCCACCCTGCACCGATTGTTGCAGTTGGGGGCAGTGACCGAGGTTCCCAAAAGCGACTACGGTATGGGTCGATATTCCATCTATTTCGTGGTTCCCAAAAAGGAGGGGACTTTTCGCCCTATTTTGGATCTAAAGGCGCTCAACCGTTGTCTGAGAGTACCGCATTTCCGCATGGAGACCTTGCGGTCGGTGATCGTCGCAGTCCGCCAAGGGGAGTTTTTGACGTCTCTAGATCTAACCGAGGCGTACTTGCATGTGCCTATTCTACAGGCTCACCAGAAGTTCCTGCGCTTTGCGCTGCCGTGGGGACATTACCAGTTCCAGGCTCTTCCCTTCGGTCTCGCGACCGCGCCTCGGACCTTTACAGAGATTATGGTGGTCGTGGCGGCGGCGTTGAGGCGCGAAGGGATTTTGGTTCATCCATATCTGGACGACTTGTTGATTCGGGCCAAGTCCAAGGAGGAAAGCATTCAGGTCACGAGCAAAGTGGTATCTTTTCTGCAGAGTCTGGGTTGGGTGATCAATTTCGGAAAGAGTCATCTGGAACCATCTCAGAACCTGGAGTACCTGGGCGTGCGCTTCAATACGTGCTCGGGTCACGTGTTTCTCCCTGCCAGGCGGGCCACCTCCTTGCGAGCTCTCGTTCGGAAGTTCAGGTCCACTCCGGCCCCTCCGGCTTGGGACTATCTGAGGGTCTTAGGTACCATGGCGGCGACCCTGGAAGCGGTGCTGTGGGCAAAGGTGCACATGCGCCCGTTACAACTGTCTCTTCTCCGGCGCTGGTCGCATCAGGCGGATCCTCTCAGCAAACGTTTGCCTTGCCCTCTGTCGGTTCGCAAGTCTCTCCAGTGGTGGATTCTTCCGCACTCCTTAGCGGTCGGGATGCCGCTGGAACAACCCGATTGGATACTTCTTTTGACGGATGCCAGTCTGGGGGGCTGGGGAGCTCATTGCCAGGGTACTTTTGCGCAGGGTCGCTGGTCTCCTCCAGAAACCTCATGGTCAATCAATCGTCTGGAGCTCCGGGCCGTGTTCCTCGCTCTTCAGGCTTTCCAGTCCTTAGTTCTGGGTCACGCGGTGCGAGTTCTTTCCGACAACTCGGCGACCGTCGCCTACATCAATCGGCAGGGCGGCACGGGCAGCGCCCCCATGGAAGAGGAAGCGGATCAGCTGTTTGCGTGGGTGGAGATGCGATTGGTGGCGATTTCGGCAGCTCACATTGCCGGAAAGGACAACGTGACAGCCGATTATCTCAGCCGAGTGCGAGTGGATGCCGGAGAGTGGCAGCTGCATCCCGACGTGTTCGCTCAGGTAGTGCAGCGCTTGGGGACACCGGTGATGGATCTGATGGCGACCTTTCTCTCCGCAAAGGTTCTTCATTTTTACAGCAGAAGACGGGAAAGAATGTCAGAGGGAATAGATGCGCTGCTGCAGGCTTGGCCGGGGGAAGGTCTTCTGTATGTGTTTCCCCTGTGGGCGCTCATAGGTCGAGTCGTGCAGAAGATAGGGCGACATCCGGGGAGAGTTCTTCTCGTAGCTCCCGATTGGCCCCGACGTCCATGGTATGCGGACTTGATTCGTCTCCTCGACAGTCGTCTTTGGCGTCTCCCGGCTCGTTCGGATCTCCTGATTCAGGGTCCTCTCCTTATGCCGCAGGTGGATCGGTTCTCGCTTATGGTTTGGCCATTGAGCGGGCGCGTTTGCGTAAGCGGGGTTACTCGGCAGCGGTGATTTCCACGCTGCTTGCGTCTCAAAAGCGTTCTACCTCCCTTGCCTATGTCCGCGTCTGGCGCATGTTTGAGGATTGGTGTTCTCGGCGCTGGATACAAGCGGCCACCGTGGCTGTGCCCATAATTCTAGATTTTTTTACAGTATGGTTTTAGCAAAGGTCTGGCGGCCAGCTCATTGCGGGTTCAGCTGGCGGCGCTGGCCTGTTATCGGGGCATGGTCAACGGCCTTTCGTTGGGTTCTCACCCGGACATTCGGCGGTTCTTGTCAGCAGCTTCTAAGCTGCGCCCTTCCCTTAGGTCTTGTGTTCCACCTTGGGATCTTAATCTCGTCCTCGGAGCTTTGTCCCGGTCTCCCTTTGAGCCGTTGAAACACGCCTCCCTGAAGGATTTAACTTTAAAGGTGGTGTTCTTGGTGGCGATCTGCTCGGCCAGACGTATCTCTGAGTTGCAGGCCTTGTCCTGTCGGGAACCGTTTCTGTCCTTCTCGGACGACAAGGTGGTGTTGCGGACCGTTCCTTCTTTTCTCCCTAAAGTGGTTTCGCCCTTTCTCATGAATCAGGTGGTTTCACTCCCCGTTCTCGGCGGTTCCGATCGCGACTTGCGCCGCTTGGATGTGCAGCGGGTATTGCGGCACTATTTGAGGGTTACCGAATCCTTTCGTAAGTCGGATCGTTTATTTGTCCTTTTTGGGGGCGTACGTAAGGGGGAAGCCGCTGCTAAAGCTTCCATTGCCCGATGGATTAAGGAGGCGATTGCTTCGGCTTATCTGCTTCAGGGTCGCTCGGCGCCTTCGGGCTTGCGTGCTCATTCCACTAGGGCGCAGGCTTGTTCGTGGGCGGAGCATCGGTTAGTTCCGCCAGGAGATATTTGCAGGGCGGCTACTTGGTCGTCCTTGCATACCTTCAGTAAGCATTACTGCTTGGATGTGGCGGCGGCAGCGGATACCCGTTTCGGATCGGCAGTTTTGTCGGCCGGCCGGAAAGATCCCACCCGTTAAGTACTGCTCTGGTACATCCCAGACGTAGAGGACTGCACTGGAGGAACGCTAAGGAAATATTAATTACACTTACCTGGTAATTGTAGTTCCTTTAGTGACGACAGTGCAGTCCTCCATCCCGCCCTACTCATGATCTTTCCAGGTTTCCGGCGTGGAGTACGGGTCAAAGAGTCTTACAGGTGAGCCGGCTCCGATCTTTTCCTGTCTATTGCTTTCTAAGTTGTCCTATTGCTTCCGCTGCTCGGGGCGCAGGGATAGGAAGCAGAACCTGGGTCATAGCTTTTCTATGGCATTTAAAAGTGCAGTACATAACAGAATCCATTCCCACTTCTGTACCTAGTTGTAAAAAAATAAAAATAAAAAAAAAAAGGAAACAGACAGGGGAAAACACATTGTTCAGTTGACGTTGTTACATTGCTACTTATTTCTTGCTCCTTTGAGTCTGCTTTGTTAGTAGTTCACACTGGAAGTAGGAGGGCTGATGGTGCCAGGATATACCAGTGATGTCACGAATTTGGACATGCCAGTCTCCTAGCTGCAGGACGAGGTTGACTACCCAGACGTAGAGGACTGCACTGTCGTCACTAAAGGAACTACAATTACCAGGTAAGTGTAATTTAATATTTATTCTTCTGTAGGTCCTGGGTTCATTTCACTTCACAGAGGCAGTGGGGCTTATTATAAAACAACCAAACAGGTGTGGCTTGGAAAAGTTTTTTTTATGTAGAAATAGGCTTAATACATAGGTATATAGTGATTGTTACAGAGCTGTTTCAGTGTGCATCAATGAATCTGTGCATGTGCATGTGTGAAGTGTAAAAGAGATAGGCCCGAACATGTGGCTCAGAGCCTCATGGCAAGAGAGAGAGAGCGGGGGAGGGGTGAAGGGAATTGATCATCAGCCTCCTGTCCTTCATGTCCGATGGATGGTGGGAGAGAGAGAGAGACAGGAAGTGTTTCTGTCCTTTATAGTGAATTGAATCCTCTCCAGCCCTTCCCCTTGAGGTCTGCTATTGTAATTGGCCACTCCCTTTGAGGTCTGCCATTCTTGATTTAGCAGGGAGAGGCTGCAGACCATTCTCCACAGGCCCAGAGACTGACATCACCAGGGGGTCAGAGTTAATCTCATCTTGTTAACTTTGGAGACTAAAACCACCAGAGTACAAAGCTGCATGAAATGTATGCTGACAGTATTGTTCGGAGGAGTGCGCAAGGGTGAGGCAGCAGCTAAAGCTTCAATCGCCAGGTGGATTCGAGAGGCGATTGCGTCTGCTTATCTGCTTCACGGTCGGGTGGTACCCGCAGGATTGCTGGCGCATTCCACCAGAGCGCAGGCGTGTTCCTGGGCGGAGCACAGTTTGGTTCCACTGGAAGAAATTTGTAGGGCAGCGACTTGATCGTCGCTGCATACTTTCAGCAAGCATTACAGGCTGGATGTAGCAGCGGCTAGGGATGCTCGTTTTGGGTCGGCGGTACTGTCTGCTGGCTGGAAAGGTCCCTCCCAATGATTACTGCTCTGGTACATCACAGAGGTAGAGGACTGAACTGGAGGAACGATAAAGAAATGATAAATGATGATTACACTTACCTGGTAATTGTAGTTCCTTTAGTGACGACAGTTCAGTCCTCCTTCCCACCCAGATGATTCGAGAGGGATCCAGGATTGCTAGCCAGCGGGTGAGTGTTTCAGGTAGGTCTGTCTTAGTTTATTTGGTTGGGTGGTTCACTTTCTCTGTGGCAGGGGAGGGGGTAAGAAAGCCTTGCCGGAGGGGGTGGACAGCTTACGTTTAGTATAAGCTATGTTCAATGTTTAAGTTTAGCTACTTATTTGTTACTCCTTTGAGTCTGCTTTGTTAATAGTTCACACTGGGATGGAGGAGTTGACTGCAGCAGGCTATATCCAGTGATGATGCCATTCTGACATACCAGTCTCCAAGCTGCAGGAGGAGATTGACAACCCAGAGGTAGAGGACTGAACTGTCCGTCACTCAAGGAACTACAATTACCAGGTAAGTGTAATTATCATTTTTTGATTGTGTCAGAAATAGACACATTGCACCAAAGTCGGGCAAAGAAATTGGCGGCCTAAAAAAATTAAAAGTTTAACATTGCATAGTTCCTGAAATAAGTAAACAACGAGCATGAAATTTGAGGCATATTATCTCGTGGTACTGTTTTTGTGTTTATAATTTCAAGCTCCTAGCCCTTTTCATTAATTTGCAAATTAAGTGTAAAGTTGATGATTTTTGCAAAAAGGCTAAAAATAGGGTATTTTTAACTCCCTTTTACACAAAGGTATCTTCTAGAAACGTTTTCAAACTACTACCATTAGAGCATGTTTTAAACTCCCTAAAGTTAATTTGATTGACGCTGGCATACAGTGCTCTAAAAAGAGGACCAAAGTCAGCGGACATTGCCTTGGCAACAGCGTATATTTCATCGTATTATTATTGTTAATTTTTTGGATCATACTTGTTTTAACATTTTTTATATTGAAAAATTATCAATATTGTATTGCGTTGGTCCATGGTGACATTGTCACTACCAGTTCAGGAACATGAACTGGCAACCCCATCGCCATAGAGGTCACGCCGGATAGCTGTGCAATACCAGCCACGGGTGGGTTTCTTAATCTAGGTTCCCAAGCCTTTAATTTGGTTTCTTATTTGAGGTTCCAAAGCCTTCAGTGGGTGTCTAGCTGGTTCCCAAGCCAATGATTGGGCATCTTATCCTAGGTTCCCAAACCTAAATTGTGTATCTTATATGGTTCCCAAGCCGAAGTACTCGCCAATTTTAATGCTAGCAATTTTTTGACATTGTTATGTTTGCAAGCCACTTCCTTCAAAATGGATTCTGGGAATTGATACTGTCGGCCAGATGATGTAACTGAAGGTGCAGGGGAAACACAAAAAAGAGCCGCGCTCTTGCAGTAACGTCCAGGGGATCTCAAGGAGCAAAAGACGTGTTGTGGTCAAGATGATTTATTGAAAAGAACCCCAACGCGTTTCGGCACACGCCTTCCTCAGGGGGCATACAGCTTAAACAACAAAATAATTAAAACAATTAAAAACATCATATACATAAATAAAGACATGTAAAGCAACTTGTGCCAATGTTAAACATATAAGAAAAGAGATAATCATAATCAAAATTGTGTTACAATAATTGGGCTAGAAAACAACAATGAATAGAACATAAATAAATAAACGCAGGGCAACAAGAGGATAAAAACTTATACTCCTAAGAAATTGAATTAGAAACTGAAAAAGGAATGAAATACTTGCAAGGGTTGTTTATAATAGCAGAACTATTACTGGACATAATTTGAGATGAATACAGTGGTACTTCAAAGACAAATAATGTAAGAGTTAAAACCAGAAACTGAAACAGATATTGTTCCAAACAATAATAATAAATCAGTCAACTTGCCAACAAAACTACTCAGGGGTATAGGGGGGGAGAGAGAAGGGGAGGGGGAGAGAGAAGGGGAGGGGGGGGAATAGGAGGGGAAAGGGGGGGACAGGAAAAAGGTAGGAGGGGAGGATGTTAAAGGATACTCTAGCATACATGAAAAACTTTGTGAATGTTGCTGTGATAAAATATGACATGATGTGTGAGGATGAAACACATCGACTGTAACAGAACCTTGAATAAAAAAGTGTGTGAGTCTTTTGGAGACGCACAGCAAAATAGAATACTTGGAAACCAAGGATAAATATAAATTAAAAACATGACTAAAACAGAAAAGCAATTCCTTATCGTTCCTCCAGTTCAGTCCTCTACCTCTGGGTTGTCAATCTCCTCCTGCAGCTTGGAGACTGGTATGTCAGAATGATGACATCACTGGATATAGCCTGCTGCACTCCTCCTTCCATCCCAGTGTTACCAGTCTCCATGCAGCAGGAGGACTTGACGAGCCTTGTAGAAGGGCTCTCTGGAGGAATGGATAAGGAGCCTTTTGTGTAGTGGTAGCTAAGTGTTAAAAAAAAAAAAAAAAACAGCTGAGTAGCTAGAAGGCAGAACAGCTTAGCTCAGTGCTCCGGCTCTCTTGCTCCCTGCCTGTGCCTGTGGGGTGTTTTTCGGGGGTTCTGCTTCAGGGCTTTCGAGCTTTCCCCCCTGCGGAGCCCAGAGGTCTCTCCCCCAGGACTCTTCGGGGGAGAGCCCATCTTTCAAACGGCAGTATATTTTGGACAGACAGCCAGCCTGCCTTTGCTGCGGCTTACCTGCCTGCACGGTATCTCAGAGGGGCAGTTTTGAGCCGGTGCTGGGGGCATTCAGCAGCTCTGTTTTAGCAGAGCAACTGCAGACCGAGCCGGTAAGTCATCCATCGGCGTCGGTCTGTTTTTCCTGCAGAGGAAGCCTCTGAGGTACGGGGGCACTCGCGGTGTTTTTGGCGCCTTTTTTCCTGCTCGGCGATTTCTCGGCGGCCATTTTCAGCACCGCGGAGAGGCTGCATGCTGGCAGAGAGCCTGCCGTTTCAGTGCAGGATGACTCGGGGGCCCAATTTCTTTTAATTTCTTTTCGTTTTATTTTAATTCTTCCTTTAATCATTTCATTGTTTTGGTTTTGGGGTTTCCCTTGTTCGTTGGTAGTTCCTCCTTTCAGCCATCCCACAAGGGAGGGGGGGTGGGCTGAAGGGGATCTCTTTTCTGTGGAGGCAGTGCGTAGAAAAAAAAAACAAAACAAAAGGAAACTATAGCTAATCTAATCTAGAGTGATCACCTAATCCAGCCATCTGGTATAATTGTTAAGGTGCTTGCGGTGAGCTCCTGGGGGTCTGGCTGGGTAGCTATATGGCTGCCAGACCTCAGTGTATTGTGTGTGGCACTAGGAGAGGCACAGTGGCTGATACTGGGGTTTGCCGGGGCTGTGCGACGCTCTCATCCGCGGTGGAGCAGCAAATGGAATTGCAAGAGTCCACGGAGGCGCAGGGAGCGCCCGCGGGGGGGGCGGGCTGCGTCCCCGCGGCCTTTGGCGCAGGGAGCGGCATTGGAAGAGCTGGCGGGGCACTCCGATGTCTCTGCCAGCTCTGGCGCCGGCTCTCGGTGAGTTTAGTCCTGAGTTTGTCCTGCTGATGCATCAGGCTTTCTGCCTAAGACGACAGGGTACAGCAGCGGGCCCCGGGTCGCTGGCCTCCCCAGTTCCGCAGCTGGAGGCAACTGAGGAGTTGGATAAGGGGCCACCGGCGCCTAAGCGTGCAAGGGCTAGGGACCTTGCGCTGGCGGAGGGCGACTGGCCTGAGGTCTCAGCTCCTGAATGGGACCCGGAGGAGGGTACCCAGGATCTCGAAGAAGAGGAGATCCCTGAACCCGAGGATCAAGCTAAGATAGTTAGGGTCTTCCGCAGAGAGGAGTTGGCGGCCTTGATCTCGGAGACCTTGCAGATGTTGAATCTTGCTACGCAGGTAGCGGTGGAAGATGAGGTGGAAGATCCAGTTATCTGGGCAGTTCGACAGACTCAGGTGGTGTTTCCAGTGCACAAAGTAGTTGACAAGATGATTCAAGATGAGTGGGATAAGCTGGAAGCAGGCCTGAGGGGCTTACGGACATTGAATAGATTGTATCCTTTAGCCGATAAGGATAAGGAAAGGTTCCGGGCTCCGTGGGTGGACGCAGTGGTTTCCGCGGTTACGAAAAAGACCACCATTCCGGTGGAAGGCAGTGCGGCCTTGAAGGATACCCAGGACCGTAAGGTTGACGGTCTGCTCAAGCAGGCTTTTGAAGCGGATTCTATGTCGCTGCAGGCGTCCATCTGTGGAGCGTGGGTGGCCAGAGCGTCCCTGAGATGGGCACAGCGACTGCGTCAGTCTCCACATTTGGATCTCGAGGAACTAAAGGAGCTGGATCGCCTGGAGTCCGGGGCTGCCTGCTTGGCGGATGCGCATTATGATTTGATCAGGGCTCTGGCTAATAGCACAGCGTCTGTGGTAGCCGCCAGGCGCTCATTATGGTTGCGGAATTGGGCGGCGGACGGACTTTCGAAGTCCCGTCTTAGCAAGCTTCCCTTTAAGGGGGGTTTACTGTTTTGGAGAAGTTAGTGAAGGACCTGGGGGAGTCCAAGGCGGGTCAGCTTCCGGAGGATAAGCCGAAGCAAGGCAAGTCAAGCCAAGGCTTTCGGGGTCAGTTTCGAGATTTCCAGAGATTTCGTTCGCCGTGGTTCGGTAGTTTCCAGAGGGGCCGGTATCCGTCTCGAGCCCAGGGATTTTGCGGGTTTCGTGGAGCGAATAGAGGTTTCGTCTCCAACCCGACTACCGCTTCACGTAAGTCACAATGAAGCGAGGCGGGTCCCGGCGGAGGGGCCTCCCATAGGCGGGCGACTTCGGGAGTTTCTTTCCGCTTGGACCCACATCACCTCCGACCAGTGGATGCTCAAAATCATTCAGCACGGCTATGCGCTGGAGTTTTCAAAACCTGTGCCGGATTCCTTTGTCATGTCCCCTTGCAGGGGCCCAAAGAAGACGGCAGCGGTTTGCGGAACCTTGGAGCGACGACTTCAGTTGGGAGCCGTGGTAGAGGTCCCCAAAGCCGATTACAGCTTGGGTCGGTACTTGATTTATTTCGTCGTGCCAGAGAAGGGCGGCACGTTACGACCCATTCTAGATCTGAAGGCCGTGAACCGTTGCTTACGGGTGCCGCATTTCCAGATGGAAACCCTGCGGTCGGTCATAGTGGCGGTGCGTCGCGGGGAGTTCTTGATATCTTATGGAGGCGTATTTGCACGTTCCCATCCATTTGGCTCATCAGAAATTTCTGCGGTTCGCTCTTCCTTGGGGGCATTATCAATTCCAGGCCTTGCCTTTCGGGTTGGCCACGGTGCCGCGGACCTTCACCAAGATCGTGGTGGTGGTGGCGGCGGCGGCATTGCGCAAAGAAGGCATTCTCGTTCATCCTTATCTCGACGATTGGTTGATCTGTGCCAAGTCCGAGGAGGAGAGTTACCGGGTGACAGACAAGGTAGTGAAATTTTTACAGAGTCTTGGTTGGGTGGTCAACACGACCAAAAGTCAGTTGAAGCCCACCCAGGTCCTTGAATACCTCGGGGTCCGGTTCGACACCAACAGAAGGCAGGTGTTTCTGCCGCACAAGCGGGCAGTTTCGGTTGGTGTCGGCACCGTCGGCGTGGGATTATCTCCGAGTCCTAGGCACAATGGCGGCGACTCTGAAGGCAGTGCCATGGGCCAAGGTCCATATGCGGCCTCTCCAAAGAGCACTTTTTCGCCGCTGGTCGCATCAGGCCGATTCCTTGAGCAAGTGGCTTCCTTGCCCGATCACCGCCAGGTGCTTGCTTTGTTGGTGGTTACTCAGTTCGTCGCTGGCAGCGGGCATGCCGCTGGAACAGCCGGAGTGGCTTCCGTTGTTGACGGATGCCAGTCTAGCAGGCTGGGGAGCCCACTGCGAGAACCAGTTTGCGCAGGGGCTTTGGTCTCCCCTGGAGGCATCTTGGTCGATCAACCGTCTGGAACTGCGAGCGGTATTCCTGGCTCTTCGGGCGTTCAAAGACGTGCTCCGCGGGAGACCCATAAGGGTGCTCTCCGACAACTTGGCGACGGTGGCGTACATCAACCACCAGGGGGGCACGGGGAGTACCGCCATGGAGGCAGAAGTGGACGAGTTGTTTGCCTGGGTAGAGCTTCAGTTGCCAGCGATCTCGGCAGCGCACATTGCCGGGAAGGACAATGTCACCGCAGAGTTCAGGTAGATGCAGGGGAGTGGGAGCTGTATCCCAACGTTTTCGCACAGATAGTAGATCGTTGGGGAACTCCGGTGATGGATCTCATGGCGACCTTCCGGTCGGCAAAAGCCGCCCGGTTCTTCAGCAGAAGGTGCGAACGGATGTCAGAGGGCATAGACGCGCTGTTACGTCCGTGGCCGGCCGGTCTTCTGTATGTCTTTCCACCTTGGGTGTTGATCAGCAGGATAGTTCAAAGGATCGGAGCGCACAAGGGGAAAGTTCTGTTGGTGGCGCCCGACTGGCCAAGGCGCCCTTGGTATGCAGATCTAGTGCGCCTCTAGGAGGGCGTGCCCTGGCGGCTTCCGGGGCAGGCGGATCTGTTGCGGCAGGGTCCGCTGTTCATGCCTCAGGTGGATCGGTTCTCGCTTACGGTATGGCCATTGAGAGGGCTAAGCTGAGAAAGAAAGGCTATTCGTCGGCTGTCCGTTGCAACCTTGCTTAGGGCGCGAAAGCAGTCAACATCCTTGGCATGTGTGTGGGTCTGGCGTGTCTTTGTGGATTGGTGTTCTCGATGTCATGTCCGAGCAATCACTGTGTCCATTCCGGTGGTCTTGGAATTCCTGCAGGACAGTTTTGATAAAGGTCTTGCAGCCAGTTCTTTGCGCGTCCAGTTGGCGGCCCTGGCCTGTTATCGTGGTAAGATCAATGGAGTACCCTTAAGGGCTCACCCGGATGTGGGTCTATTCCTGAAGGCGGTCGCTAGATTACGGCTGGCGCGTAGGGTGTGTATTCCGCCGTGGGATCTCAATCTCGTTCTCGCGGCATTGGTCGAGTCACCCTTTGAGCTTTTGCGCCGTGCATCCGTTAAAGATTTTGACGTTAAAGACGGTGTTTCTGGTGGCCATTTGTTCGGCTAGGAGGATTTCCAAGTTGCAAGCGTTATCGTGCCGGGAACCATTCTTATCTCTTTCTAGGGAGAAAGTTCTGCACACTGTTCCGTCCTTTTTGCCTAAGGTGGTCTCCCCTTTTCATTTGAATCAGGCGGTATGTTTGCCCGTCTTTGGGGCTCTGGAGGGCAGCGGTTCGGATCGCAGCCTTCGTTTGGATGTGAAGAGAGCCTTGCGTCAATATTTGAGGGTAACCGAGTCCTTCCGTAAGTCGGATCGGTTGTTCTGTTCGGTGGAGGCTTCCATCGCTCGGTGGGTTAAGGAAGCGATTGCCTCCGCTTATTTGCTTCAAGGTAGGGTGGTGCCTGTCGGGTTGCGGGCGCATTCCACCAGAGCGCAGGCGTGTTCCTGGGCGGAGCACAGCTTGGTTCCGCCGGGAGACATTTGCAGGGCGGCGACTTGGTCGTCGCTACATACTTTCAGCAGGCATTACAGGCTGGACGTAGCAGCAGTTGTGGATGCTCGCTTTGGGTCGGCGGTTTTGTCCGCTGGCTGGAAGGGTCCCTCCCAATGATTACTGCTCTGGTACATCACAGAGGTAGAGGACTGAACTGGAGGAACGATAAGGAAAGCATAATTACACTTACCTGGTAATTGTAGTTCCTTGAGTGACGACAGTTCAGTCCTCCTTCCCGCCCGGATGTTTCTAGTAGGTTCCAGCTATGTTGACGGGCAGAAGAGTTACAGGTGAGTCCAGATTCCTTAACTTTGCTGTGGTGGTCACTTTCTCTCTGGCGAGGCAGGGTGAAAGAAAGCCTGGACGGAGGGGGTGGATGGTTAGGAGTTCAGTACTGTTACAATGTTTATAGTTGGCTACTTATTTGTTGCTCCTGTGAGTCTGCTTTGTTAATAGTTCACACTGGGATGGAAGGAGGAGTGCAGCAGGCTATATCCAGTGATGTCATCATTCTGACATACCAGTCTCCAAGCTGCAGGAGGAGATTGACAACCCAGAGGTAGAGGACTGAACTGTCGTCACTCAAGGAACTACAATTACCAGGTAAGTGTAATTATGGTTTGTATACAGAGTCCATTGAAAAACAATATGAGGAGTGTGTGAAGCGCAATTATGCCACGGCAAGTTAAAATTATAAAATATTTAAAATGTGTAGATCAAGACCCGAACAACATAACTAATGGTACATGCATTTGAAATGTTCGATATATGCATTATCGGGAGACTCTCACCTAAGTTAAACCAACAGAAATTATCTCAAATGCACACTTTCAATGAGGAGCTGTGTGTAGCTGAAACATAAAAGAAGATTCAAAGCTAGTTGCTAATGCTGTCTTACATACTGTGTGAGATCTTGTAATTTTATATACAAAATCCAAACCTTGAACAGAAGAAACGTCTGCTATTTGTCAAAGCTGATTCTAGTAGAAGAGGAAAGAAATAAGAAAGCACAGTATTTGTAGACGCCGAGATTCGCGCCGAAAATAAGAAACTCGATCTCATGGGCGGAGTTACACAAGTTAAGGAGAGAGTGATGAGCTCCCGAGCCGATTAAAACGTGATGTATGTTATGTATATTAAAGAGCATATCATAGATGATGAACGGAACCATGCACTCCATGTGTATGGATATGAAAACTGTGTATTGTTAAAGTAAATAAATACCACGTGACACATAATTAAAATATAAACCTCGATCTGTGCTGTTAAAATATGATTGTAAAAATGTGTTGAGACACAAAGATTCAGAGAGAATGACCGCAGCGGTATGTTGTGAAATGGAATGATTTGAGAAAGATTATGTAAAACTAATGAAATGATCAAAATGTGCAAAATGATCTTATTATAAAATAAAACTTATCCTTAAAATCATTGTGTTTGATATATATTTCTTGGCAATCTCTTAATGTTATATTCGCGTATATACGATCAATGGTAGAAACTGAAACCAAAATCAAAACCTGAAGAGAAGAGGAAGAAGAAACCCGAATGTGTGTAGTATTAGTCAACTGGTATAATATGACTTGCACAAAGAAGTATTATGTTTAATTGTGCTAAACAGACATGAATGAGGATCGCACTGTACGGAGACCTAATTACTGATGAGGAGGGGAACGACCGATAACGATAAAACTGAATATGCTGAACATAAATAATGTAATCAATGAAGTAAACTAATAAACCAATGTATATGATACAGAAATATAAAAACATATGATTGCAACCAGTGATTTAAAATAAACTAAAATATGATAGATGTGAAAAATAAAAATAATAAAATGAACTTTAAAAATTGCATGCCTCACAAAAAATATATACAGTCAAACCTCGGTTTTCATTTGCCCCGGTTTTCATACGCTTCGGTTTTCAACCTCTTTTTTTGACTGAGATTTTGTCCCGGTTCTCATACATCGCTTCGATTTTCAACGTCTCTTTTGACTGAGATTTTGTCCCGGTTCTCGTACATTGCCTCGGTTTTTGTAAAGTACAGTACTGTAAATACATACACCCTCGCGCTACACACCGGTCTGTATACACTGCCAGAACGCCCGCCCGGTCCCGGCAGCACTGCCCCCCGGACTCACCGATCGCCAGCGTGATGAGAAGCGAAAGCCAGCTGAGCACGTAAATGAAACACATCCTCGAGCCTGGTCAGAGTCAGAGAGGCAAGGATTGCGCAGAGAGGAAGGCCCCGATCTCGTCCTCCGCCTGCCCGTTCTCTGGAGCGCCCCCTCAGGCTCGGAGGTAGTAGGGAAGAAAAGCTGTCAACATAAGCAGGAGATGTTGCATGAATGTGGAAGGCAGTTCTTTCTCTTGCAGGGTACGTCTGAAGCTATATCATTAAGATTTTCTGCCATTCTGAAGCATTGAGCAGATAATGTAAAGGTATTTTAATGGACTGAATCCAATGTGATTCTGAAGAGAGCTGGGCACAGCAGCTTGTCAGGGGTGGCTAAGGCCAGATGTTGACATACTGGACTGTACAGTACTGTACTTAGCTTGCTTTCAGTGATGTTAAATGTTCATTTATCCGTTTCATTAGTTATTTATATTTATTTCTCATTGTTTTCTGTATGTAAAAATATAGTTATTCTCTATAAAATGTATTTTTTTGTGAATATTTTTGGGTGTCTGGAACGGATTAATTGGATTTACATTATTTCTTATGGGAAATATTGCTTCAGTTTTCATACGTTTCGGTTTTAGTCAGACTTTTTTGAACGGATTAATCATGAAAACCGAGGTTTGACTGTATATATATATATATATATATAGCCCATGTAAAAATAGGGAGGGGGAAGGGGGGAGAGTCATTGTAAACCAAATAAAATGAACAATGGTATTAATATCATACATGATAAACTTATGTTAAAAACGAAAATTAAGCCACCATGGGACTAATTATTCTGAGAAATATTGAAAGGTCTGTTTCCTGATTTAAGCCATGCGGTTCTATGCTATTGAACTCATATATATAACGTTCCAATTTTAATAAAATGGTATCAATGTCCCCTCCTCTCCAATGAGGAATTACTGTCCTTAATATCAAAAATTTTAAATCACTTATAGTGTGTCCCTTTTCTAACCAATGTGCGACCAATGGTTTATCAGAAATTTTGCGCTGTAAACAACTCCTATGTTCTATAATGCGTGTTCGAATTTGCCTTTTAGTTTTACCAACGTAAACCATATTGCACGGGCATCTGATTAAATAAACTGCATTAATTGTTTTGCAGTTTGAATAATTATGTAAATATACCTTGTGTCCTGTAGGCAAATGTGTGAAAATATCCTTAACAGTAATGACATGTGTACATACAGAGCAGTTACCACAGCTATAATGTCCTCTGATTTTGGGAGGAGGTTTAGAAAATTTGAGAGCGGATGGGACCAAAAGGTTGGTCAAATTGGAGGTGCGTTTATATGCCACCATAAGACGTTTAGATGAAAAAGAAGGTAATGACGTTAGGAGGTGCCACTCTTAAGATGTCTGTAATTGCTTTTGAATGAACTGAGAATGTAAGAGCACAGACTACCTTATCTGTGTGATTACCTTCTGTGTTTTTTAAAAGTGTAGACCGATCTGTGGCACAAGCTCTCAAATAGGCAGTTTGGAAACATTTGGTAGGGTAGCCACGCTGTTTAAACCTCTGGTACATATCTTTTGCATGGCGTTCAAAGTCAGTATTTTCTGTACACAATCTTTTGATCCTTAAAAACTGGCTGATGGGAAGGTTGTTCTTGAAAGAAGTGTTGACAACTATCATATTTAAGTAAAGTATTTCTGTCAGTAGGTTTATGGTACAGATCAGTGATAAAGCCCTTATTACATTTTTTTATTAGAATGTCTAAGTATGGAATGGAATCCATGCTGTATGATCCCTCAAATTGTAAATTCGGATCTAATGAATTGAGCCATATGTGGAAAGTTTGTAATGTGGTTTCTGCGCCATTCCATATTATAAGTACGTCGTCTATATAACGTTTCCAAAGATATGTGACTTGTAAGGATGAACGGTAAGGAATTTTGTTTCAAAATCAGTCACGTAAAGATTGGCTACATCAGGTGCCATGGGGGAGCCCATAGCCACACCCTTTATCTGTTTATAAAAAATGCCCTTAAAGCTAAAGAAATTTTCAGTCATAGCTAGTGCCGCCAGTTGTGTTAAAAAGAAAGTGGGTATACATACTGGTTTGGGTCTCTTAATCAAGACATTAGCTAATACCTCCAAAGCTGCTTGTTGGGGTATATTTGTATACAGAGATTTAATATCAAGTGTGACCATTATTAATCTTTCATGATATCCTTGAAATTCTTGTAAGATGTTAATGATGTGTGTCGAATCCCGTAAATACGATGGTGCTAATGTGACAAAAGGTCCCAAATATATCCAAAAATTTTGACAGGTTCAAAAAGGGACCCTATGGCAGACACAATCGGCCGTCCTGAAGGATTTTGCAGAGATTTTATGAATCTTCGGGACCATATAGATTGTAGGTGTAATAGGATGGGAAACTGAGAAAAGTAATTTCTTTAGATGTTAAATATCCGGCTGCTTTTCCAATATATAACAGGGTATTTACTTTTTGTGGTGCAATATGGTAGTTGGATCATCATAAATCTTCAGATAAAATTCTGTATCATTTAGTTGACGCAAAACTTCTCCAATATAGGAATCTCTGTCTTGTATAACTATTGCTCCCCCTTTGTCAGCAGGTTTTATTAATAAAACCTGACAAAGGGGGAGCAATAGTTATACAGGACAGAGATTAAAATTATAATTTTAATCATTTGACCTTAAACCTTTTAAAGCCAATTTTTGCGGACCTGTTAAATTGTAATATGGGTGTTTTTTTGTTTTATATAGAGTTTGTACTCTAGCAAGAACTAAATGTTCATAAGCCGTAATCAAAGCATTTGTATTAGATGGAGGCACCCACGTAGAGGGTTTCTTTTACTATAGAAGGATCTGATGTATCTGAATCATGATTATTAAAGTAATCTTCAATTTTTGGAAGAATTTATGTAATTCAACGTGTAGAAAATTTGTCATGTGTCTTGGTAGGGACAAAGGACAGGCCTTTGTTCAAAACCTGAAGTTCTAGATCTGATAAAGTGTACCTGGAGAGATTAATAACTGCATTTAAAGGTCCCAGTTTAGATGTCTAATGAGGTGCTGCTCTGGAATTCAGCAAACATCTTGCCTTTCTGGCCAATAAAACGAATGAGCAGGACCTTGAGGATGCATAAATGTTATCAATGCATCATTTTCCTCAGCTGAAACTTCAACAACATTGCCAATCCACCATTTGTCATAGATGCAAGCTACGTAGCAACCAAGGGACAACTCAGATAATTTCAAATACAAAATAGCAGTATTGGAAATTTTGGCTAAAAAACTTATTGTATCATTTGAAACTCTGCTGACATAAACCAAGTTTGAGTCAACTTTCATCTATGATATCTGTCTAGCTATAATATTGTCAGCACCTAATCCGTGCCGTTAGCTTGTTGTGTGTTATATTCAGTCCAAGCATCATTGTTAACTTCCTCATAATCGTTGCCAGTTTAATAAGTCTGTTACTACCTAGCATTCTCTATACTTATTGTTAGCTTAGAAAGGATACTGTTACCAACACTGT
This sequence comes from Ichthyophis bannanicus, assembly GCA_033557465.1. Classification (NCBI taxonomy): domain Eukaryota; kingdom Metazoa; phylum Chordata; class Amphibia; order Gymnophiona; family Ichthyophiidae; genus Ichthyophis; species Ichthyophis bannanicus. Next base: position 178,825,053 of record CM066044.1, read on the forward strand.
TAGCAACTGTTACAAGCACCCCCTACACTGTTACCAGCATTCTCTAAACTTGTTAATAGTTGGAAATCTACTGCCACATCTCCTAAATTCTACCACTTTCCCCCTACAGGCACGCTTCCGTGCATTTCTGGTCCCCAACATGGCCATCTCTTTGCTCACTATCTCCAGTTTCTACCTGCTATCCAATATCTTCCAAAACACATCTGCCCTTTCACTTTCCCACAACCATAATTCCATTCCTATTTTACACAGCATTGGCAGGAAAAACTACACTAGTTCATTCCATGCTTCCCCACACCCACACAGAATTAGACAATCTCACCTACTCTATGTTGCTATCAGTAACCCTACCAATAGTAATTCTAGCCCCACACCAAAATAGAGCAGTCTCAGATGCGCTCTTATTAATTCACGCTCAGCTCGTAAAAAATGGCCGGTATTAGCAGATATAGTTGTGAATCTAAAGCTTGACATACTAATGGTCACCGAATCATGGCTCTCTGACACAGACACGGTTATCATCAATCAACTTATCCCACAAGATTTCTCTATACACCTATGTCATAGAGCTGAACAGAAAGGAGGAGGAGTATTCATATTAGCAAGAACCTCTCTCCAATTTCAGCTCCTATCCTCCAGGAGTTTTAAACACTTAGATATAGTGACCATAGCCAACAATCACATCACCATTAATCTCATCTATAGAGCCCCCTCATCCCCTGCAGAAGACCTTACCAGCATAATAGACTTGGCCTGTAACCCTGAGAGTCCCCAGAAACCCAATTGGTTAATCGGTGACTTTAACCTATCGTCCCTTCAACCCACCCACTCCAGCACCTTCCTCGAGGCCATGGATGATCTTAACTACACACAGTTGGTTAACGCCCCCACCCATCTTAAGGGTAATACTCTAGACCTCATCTTCGCCCCTAGGTCTGAGGCAAACTACAATCCCCAACTCACATTCACCCCGGTGCCGTGGTCAGACCACAATCTCCTCACTTTTTAACTTCCTTCTCATCAACCTCATGCCCCACCTACCTCCACAGAAACAGCCCCCACAAAAAAGGCCTCTCACTCCAGACCTTTGAATATAGAAGAATTTGTCAATAAGGTCCTCCCAGCGCTCCAACAGCCTGCATCAAATCTAGATGATATGATTGACCTATGGAACACCGCTTTGAAATCATGCTCACAACCCCCCTCCTCAATTATGACTACTACCCCCAATTACCCTCTGAAGATCAGAAAACAAGCGCCATGGTACTCCGCCGAGCTGAAATCCTCCCTTCTACTCCTAAGGAGGCATGAGAGAAAATGGCGTCACTCCCGCTCTACTGAAGATCAAGCATCTTACAGCAACCTCCTGAAGCAGCACAGGGAGCTTATAGCCGAAAAGAGGAGAGAATACCACACTGAACTTCTCCTCCGCTTGATCAACAAACCACGAGACCTCTTCAGCATAGTCAAAGCCCTCACCAAAGCCACACCCGCGCCCCAAACACCCACAATTCATCTGCAATTATATTCTAGCTACCTCCAGTCCAAAACCCTTACAACAAATGTTGTCATTAGCCCCATGCCTAACCTATTACCTATCACACAGTCATCTCTTGTAGAATTCATCCCCCCAGCAGAGAGATACATTTCTGACCTTATCTCTTCAATCAACACCACTACAGCACCTAATGACCCATGTCCGGCTTACTGGATCAGGACACTGCGCAAAGAACTCAGTCCTACCCTAGCTCACATCATGAAGCTATCTTTCGCATTTGGAGTTTTCCCCACTTCGCTTAAACAAACCTCCATCCGTCCTCTCCTCAAAAACAATCATCTGGATCCTTCCAAAACGGAATCATATCGCCCGATCTCAAGCATACCTCTACTGTCTAAACTCATAGAGAAAGTTGTTCAAATACAGATGCAACAACATGTTGACACAACAGCCCCTCTCGACCCTTATCAACACGGATTCTGAGAAGCACACGGCGTGGAATCATTACTTACCATACTCTCTAACACATTATCCAGAGGCATAGACAACATCGAAGATGGGTTTATTCTAATTTTCCTCGATATAGCCGCGGCTTTTGACTGTCAACCATGATTTACTCCTTTCCAGACTTCAAGAAAAAGGAATTTGAGGACTTGCATGGGAATGGTGCAAATCGTATCTATCTAATCGTCTGCAATATGTCCGAGTAGGAACATCAACATCGGAACCTTTCCAGCAACGGCAGGGAGTCCCTCAAGGTTCCTCCCTATCTGCCCTACTTTTTAACATCTACATGCAGCCGATTTGCAACATTATCCGTTCATTTGGCATCCTCAGCCTAATCTACGCAGACGATGTCCTACTGTTCACCCCGGTTAAAATTATGCATCCTGACATCTCCAAACTAGTCGACTGCTTCAACGCAATTACTGACTGGCTCTTATCCCAGAATTTGAGGATAAACTTCAAGAAGACGGAGGTCTTATTCATCTCCAGGAACAAGAACTTCTCCCCCCCCCCCCCTGCCACCTTGAAAGTACGCGATGCTGAACTCCCATGCAGATCTGCCATACGGTATTTGGGAGTCACACTTGACAACCAATTTAACTTTAAAGAGCATATAAAGAACATGACCAAATCCATCTATAATAAAATTTCAACTTTAAGGCACCTTAAACCCCTATTAGCACCACAAGACTTCAGAACCATCTTTCAAGCACTGGTAATCCCTCATTTTGATTACGCGAACATAATCCTTCATGGTCTTCCTAAGAGCACCCTTAACCCGCTCCAAATGGCCATGAATGCAGCAGCACGCATCCTAAGTGGCACAGCCAGAAATGATCACATTACGCCCATATTGATGGAACTCCACTGGTTACCGCTGCACAGTAGACTCACTTATAAAGCTCTACTGATAACCTTCAAGGCCTTTAACCAATTGTCTCCGTCATCCATCTCAGCACTCCTTACAATCAGTCCTAACATCAGACTGAGAAGATCAGCAACCGCCAACTCCCTTACTATCCCCCGTGAATCCATAAAGTGTAATCAACTAACCAGAAACAGAGCCTTTGCATTCTACGCCCCGAGAATCTGGAACAGCCTCCCCCCACACCTCCGAGCAATTAGGGACCTTCCCCAATTCAGAAAAGCTTTAAAGCATCATTTATTCCTCCTTCATTTCTCTCACCACATTAACCCCCCTCCACTCTCACAACCTGCCTCATAACCAAGAATATACCCAACTACCACGTCTGGTACATCTCACTGTCTCCACTTTCCTACACTATTTATTTCCAACCTGTAAATATATAAATAGTTCATATTCATGTTCAATTTTAACTCTGCTATTTAACTCTGTTAATAGCTTATTAGTCTCCTCTTCCCCGTTCAATCCAAGTTGATTTCCCTGTTACAATGTAAGCATATATATCACTGTTCTGATGTAATGCAAATATTATGTTTTATGTAAACCGCACTGACTTTGAATAGCGCGGTATATAAGAATTGATAAATAAACTGGTACAAATTGGTGATGCTTTCTAATGCCAGCTATTGTGCTGCTTTCTTTCCACCTTTCTTCTTGAAACCTTCTTTCAATTTCATCTTTTGCGACATAAATATATTTAATTCCGTGTATATTTTTGGTGTCAATATTTGGTCAGACGAAGGTCTTTGTAGACTTGCTCGGGCTGCCAAACGTTTAGTTGTGCCACCAACCCCATCACAAGGTGATTTTCCATGGCTTGTGCTGAAAAAGTTCCATTCAGCCTCGATATTGAAATCATTTTTGTGGTTGCATAAATTAACGAAGTTTTTTTGTAGTTTTTATATTGCACTGCTGAGCCATCACTGAAGTAGTATATTTTCGTAACATCTGCTTGGGTCAACAAAAAATTTGATAAACTTCTGAATAAACACGTGTACTGACACGGTATCATGTTGCATATGATCAGAAATTATGCAACAATTAACAGTTTGCAAGGTGCCCACTTTATCTGCATAATTAACAAATGGATGTACTGTGGCCTGTGAATTTTCCCAGTGAAAGCCCTGGGTAGCATCTTGGACAACAAATGAGTAATTTTCGGCAAGGTCCATCAAAACAATGAACTCCGTTTCTTTTAAGTCAGCTTTCAGTGACTTCAGATATTCACTTTGGTGTTTTGAAACAAAATGATGGCCTGTCAGCTTCCAAATTTTGCTTGAAAGTTTTTCAACAAAGTTGTCCACGGTTAATATGCTTGTTTCCAGTGTTTCTCGGTCAGTGTGAGTCCATTGTTTGAATTCAATTGATTCCTCTGCATCATAATCCTGGAATATTTCATCCAAATACGCTACAAGTGATTCTTCGCCAGGGCAACTTTGGCATCTTTGTAGCATACATTCCTTGGAATTCAGGTCACACACTATCTTTTCCATTAGCAGCTTGTAGTCCTCTTTAATATTTGCACCTTGCAGCATGAGCTTTACATTCTGATGTATACTGCAGACGCAAACAGAATGCATGCCTGAAGCACCAACAGTCACACACCACTTTGGCCTGAGATCACAATTTTGAAAAACCGATTTCTGCTCCAAATTTTATTATGATATGCTACATACAACTCTTTAAGATTACACAACAGCAACCGTTTTTGTTTTTGAACTTTGACACCCTCGAGTCACACTGAAATACAGTCTTTTTTTTGCCAGGACACATTCTGCTAAATTCATCATCTTCATAGAAATCCTTGACTCTTTTAGCGACTTCCTATGATAATGGTTTGCCAATTTTTGCATCGGGTAAAGCACAAATACCTTTGTCTGTCTTGACTTTTCAGGCCATTTTGGCCATACGTTCAGAAACGCCAAACTTCATTGCTGTTTCCTTTATTGACCAACTTTTTGGGGCCAAAGTCAACAATTGAACTTTTGTTGACCTATTGGATATATCAATCTTTGCTTTCATTTCTTTAATAAGCTCAGTGTAATCGCTACATAGACTGCATTCTGCAGATAGACTAGATTGTTCAACGTTGTCAGCCACTCCAGCAGCAGACATGATTTTTTTTGTTACCACTTTCTGTGTGCGCTCAATCTTTTGTTTCAAATGGCCAGCTTTGTCTCTACTGCTTATTCTTCGTATTTTTAATGGAGAAGTGCCTAAAGCAGTCAAGCTTTGATCAAGGGTGTCCAAGGCATCTGGATCAAAATCATCCGAAGATGAAGATGCTGTGGCTTCAACCATAGAAGCATATTTTGCTTTGTACCTGATGCAAATTTTCTGGCCTGGCTTTACATTCATTTTGGTCACTTTTTTCAAGCCCTCAGACATGGCTAAAGTTACTTTTGATAATCCACTTTTAGTGACGTGATTCTGCTTTTCAGACGGATTGCAACACGACTTTTGGTTCATTTCATATTTGCTGAGATATTGTGCTTGGTGATGCAAGCAGATACTGTCATTGTCTGTAAGGTCAACTTCTGATCGAGTAATAAGCAATTTCTCGCTTGCTGACAAGCAGCTCACAGAATTGAGCCCAGTTTTATTGGAATAAAATGAGCCATGGTGACATTTTGATGACAATTGTTGTCCAATGGTACATTCAGGCATAGGAGGATTGTTATCAAGTGATTCGTCGATGTCCATTTTGAAGTAAATTAATTAGTAAATGTGTACCAACCAATGCTAATCTGAAAATCTATACGTTAAGCTCACGACATATATGCACTTAACAGTTATTGAGCAACTCCTATGGAAATGAGTTTTAAATATAACATTTGGATACTGCAGGTTGAATTACATGCCTTTGTCAAGCATGGTAATGTCTGCTATGTTTAGCCCTCTTTTCAGGGTATTGTACACCAGGGTTAGTAAATTTAATCTGCTTTTCTAGAAAGCTTAAAACATGCTCTTTCTAATGAAATTGGTTTCAAAATGATTTTAGAAGATACTTTTGTGTAAAAGGAGGTTAAATACCCTATTTTTACGTTTTTGCAAAAAATCATCAACTTTACACTTAATTTGTAAACTAATGGAGAATGCTAAGAGCATGAAATTATAAATTCAAGAACTTCAGTACATAGGTATTATGTACAAAATTTCATACTTTTTACTTGATTATTTAGGAAGCTGCATAATGTCTAATTTTTAAATTTTTTAGAGCGTCAATTTTTTTGGCTGACTTTGCTGAAATATATCTACTTCCGACATATTCAAAAAATATCATTAGTATCATTAAATAGAGCGTAAAAAGTTGTACAAGATAGTTTTTATAATAGCAAAGAAAATATAGGGTCTCAAAGTTGCTGAAATCTCAGACTCGTACTGTACAGAGTCAAGGTATGTGATCAGACAAACGACTGAATCTCAAAGTATTGCACGAGAGAATCTAAAACTTTACCAAAGTTAGTTTGAGACACATGGTAGTGTACATACAAAATTTCAGCAAAATCCAAGATGGTTGAGCGGGGCACTTTTTATATACTAGACCACTTGACATGGAATGAACCAGGTGCTATAGGCTGGCTTCACGGAAGAAAGGCCTGGCAATCTACTTCTGTCTGTACCTTGCCAGGAAAACCATGGGATAGGGAAAGCTATCTACAGGGTTAAGAACATAACATAAGATATGCCATACTGGGTCAGACCAAGGTCCATCAAGCCCAGTATTCTGTTTCCAACAGTGGCCAATCTAGGTCATATGTACCTAGCAGTTTCCCCAAGAGACACAAGTTCCACAATGCTTGTACTGGGTCAAGCATTGATATCTTCGGTCACTTCTTAATAATGGTTTATGGACCTTTCCTACAGGAACTTGTCCAAACCTTTTTTAAACCCAGCTACACTAACAGCCTTTACTACATCCTCCGGTAACAAATTCCAGAGTTTGATTACACGTTGAGTGAAAAAATATTTTCTTTTATTAGTCTTAAATAGTTTACCCTGTAGCTTCATTGCATGTCCCCTAGTCTTTCTATATTCTGATAACGTAAACAATCGATCTACATTTACCCGTTCCACTCCGTTCATTAATTTATAGACTTCTATCATATCTCCCCTCAGCCGTCTCTTTTCCAGGTTAGAGTCTGCATTGACGTCATGGCACACAACCATTTAGATGCATGTGGCACTTGTTTATGTATAAGTGAATATCTGAGACAGCAGGAGCTAAAGCGACTTGCCAAAAGGTACATATGGTAGAAGTGGAATTTCTAATCAGTAGGACATTTCTTCTCTTGCTTTTAAATTGGATTTTCCAAGTTACATACTACTGGGTTACCAAACGTGCCAGACAGTCTTTGAAATATTGTATCAACCCAGCTCAGTAACTAATCTGACTAGGAGGATAACAGCACAACAGTACATAATTGATTTTGGAGTTGGAGATTTGATCTGTATACTATAGGACAATTGAATGGAGAGACTGAAGGTAGGTGCCAAAGAAACCTATTATGTAGTCTATGCATGTATAGAGTGTGTATGTATTCATGTATATGTAGTAGTGGCTGTGTTCATCCTTCTGCTGGTAGCTGACATTGTATGTATAAATGATGTTTCAATATCTAATAATTATATTGGACTTGAGGCAACTTTATTACCTTGATTTGGGGACTGACTTTTACATGTCTATACAGCACTGTGTAGACCTTGTAGTGCTGTACAAATGATTAATAGTATTTCCCAGTGAATGCTCTTTTTGACTTGTATTCTTAAAGCTCTTTCTAGAATTATCAGCTAAAAGTCAAGCTTTTAAGAGTTTACAGTGCAGGCACTTAATGATAGAACTAAATGCCTTTTTCCTCTTACTTATTTTGCAGGAGTTGCACTTCAGTTTCATCTCTGGCGACTGACCTTTGAAGGATAATGGCAGCTGCTCTGGAGGAGGAACTGAATTGTTCCATCTGTCTAAGTACTTACCAAGATCCTGTGCTGCTGACCTGTGGACACAGCTTCTGTCAAGATTGCATTGAAAAAGCATGGGATAGCCAGAAAACAAAGAGTTACACGTGTCCTGAATGCCGAATGAAATTTAACAAGAGACCAAGACTAAAGAAAAACCGGAAACTGTGTAGTATAGTGACCCGGTACCTTTCAACTCGGGTAAAGAAGGATGACACTGCTGTTTTGTGCTCCTACTGTCTTGACTCACATTCACTGGCTACTAAAACATGTATGCAGTGTGAAACCTCATTCTGTGAAAATCACCTTCGGAAACACAACGAGGCTGTGGAGCATGACTTAACTGAACCCACCACGTCCCTGGAGAGCAGAAAGTGCTTAACTCACCAGGAAGTTCTGAAGTATTATTGCAGCAAAGATGACTGCTGTATCTGTGTATCCTGCTATGTAGCTGGAAGACACAAGAATCATCAAGTTGATCTACTGCCTAAAGCCTGTGAAAAGATGAAAGCAAACTTGCAAGACATGCTGCAGAAACTAAATTCCCAGAGTAAAGAAAATGATCAGAGCCTTAAAGAGGTAGAGCAAGATAAAGAAGCTGTCAGTGAGAGAGCTGCAGGGATTATAGCCAATGTTACTGGTCTATTCTCTGACATAAAAAAGGAGGTAGTAGCTAAAGAAAAGCAAATTCTAGGTAAGATTGCAGAGGAGAAGGCCTATGTGTTGGGCAGTCTTGCAGACGAAATCAAAGAACTAGAGACAAAAAAAGCCACTATAGCTGGGAAGCTACTGAAAATTAAAGAGCTATGTGCGCTCACAGACCCCCTTGTATTCCTGAAAACATGGGAACGCTCGGAAGTAAAATATTATAGGGACACTGAGGATGACCACATCAGTGAGGATAACGACATGGAATATGATGAATATTATGAATCTGATGAAGAATATGAGGATGACTATAACTATGAGGAGAATATTGCTGAAGACATAATAACTGCCATAGATGAAGAACTGATATCAGAGGTGGTACAGACTGGGCTGGATGAGTTAGTTAACATGCTGCCTACGCTGAGAAAACAGAGGGGAGTCTAAGATTGATCCACATTTGTCGCAGAGTACTAGATGTTAACCAGCCTTTGTGGTGATGGTTTTCCAGCAGCTAGATGGTGTTTCTAACTTTTCGTTTGAGAGCTCGGATTCTCAGCTTTCTAGACATATCAGCCAGGTGTTTCTGTGAATTGAAGTGTGAGCTTGTTGTGATACAGCAGAATGCTCCCAAGGAGACAAATTACTAAGTGGAAAATATTGACCAATGAGAGAGGCAATTGTATGTGGAGAACTGTGTTGCCCCTGGCAGTCACGTTTTACCTCCTGAGGGGCCAATATTTTTCTATTAATGAACAGTATAGCAATTTATATTTTGTTTTGGTGTCTTTCCAGATCTTGTCAAATATTTGTAGTCATTTTATCTGAACCAATGGGAACTACCAGTTGAAGATAAAAAAAAACAAAAAAAAAACCCACATGCAATCCATGGGGCTTACTCTGCAAACTGTTCCAAAGTAACAGGTTAAATGCACATTCACATTATGTATTTAAAATCTCTAAAGCCTTTGCCAATTTTATGTTTTAGTGAAAAAAAATTAAAGATACTGCTATAAATGTTTGCTGTGGTAAATCTCCAATAGGCTGAGTAGACACATTATCTCTTAAAAGAGGAGGCTTAACTTGCTGTTAATGGAGAGAGTTTCACACAAGACTCAATTGTCTGGATGATAACAATGGGTAATAAGCTCCAGCAGCTCATAGAGGAGCGTATTTACTAAAGTGTGCTAACAGCACAGGTTTTGATGCATGCTGAGGGTGCTGTGTTAACAGCACAGGGCCCTGTGCTGACTAGTTAACATACAATTGGACTTGGTGAGTGTGGGGTGGAATGTGGGAGTTAACGATGCATCAGGTTAGTGCAGGCATTCTGGGCACATACTAACCATGAATGTTACCATTAGCATGGATGCACTTCATGCCACCTCAAGTGGCTGGCATGGAGTGCACCTGCATGCTGGTTAGCATGGTACTGTGTGATAGCATCACACTATTGGCAGGGGATGGATACATACACCTTCAAAAATTAGTATGTGACATCATGCTACTTTTGGCAGTGCAAACTGTATTACCAGTGTGTCTGTTAGTAAACATGCCCCAGTGCACCTTAGGAGGAGAGGCTTCTGCTATTGGTTCTGTTGGCTCACCCATCTTGTTCAGCTGCTGATTTCCCCATTGCCCTGACCCAAAATCTGCTTCCTCAAGGGGTCCATTATGTTGTCTTTTGCTAAGAATATTAGTGTAAATTCTGTATTTGCTTATTTCTGGAGGCTGAGAATTTTGGAAGCCAGTGTCTGCTTTAAAAATCAGGGGCTTGAGGAGGTAGGAATTCATATAGTACTTGTAACTGATCTCTTGGTTGTAGCTTATAGAAAACATGTTCTCCAGGACCAAGCAGGAAGTCAGTCCTCACATATGGGTGACGTCGGCGCCGACGGAGCCCTCGCGGAGCAATTTTTCCCCAGCTTTCAAAGAAAGCCTTTGGGAATTGCAGCGCGCATGCGCGGTCCTCTTCCCGCCCAAAGGTGCCATCTTAGCCAGTCTTCTTTTTTCCGCGGAGCCCTACAGACGTGCCCATCTTGTCCCCGCTGAAAAGTTGATTTTTCGTGATTTATCTCACTTTTCTCTATCGGTTCGACGCCGGTCCTTTTCCTGCCCGGACTCGCGACGCCGTTGCGAGTCCTTCTGTTATTTTTCGGTTTTTCTGATTTTCTGTCAGTTTCGTTTTCGGTTTTTCACTGGCAGCCCGGTCCTTTGACCTTGCAGGGGCCCTTTTTCCCCCGATGGCTGCCAGTGGTTTCAAGCGGTGTGTTCAGTGTGACAGAAATATGTCACTCACTGACACACATGATAATTGCCTCCGCTGCCTTGGCCCGGATCACGAGGAACTGATCTGTGGGGCCTGCAGCAAGATGTCCTCCAAAGCGTTAAGGAGTCGGCGGCATCAGCGGGAACGAATCTTCGCTGATCCCGCCCGGACCTCGTCGGAGGCCTCGGCGTCCAGAGGTTCCAGCTCTGACTATCGCCGGAGTTCCTCCGACAGGGGTTCTCCCTCCGGTGACCATCATCGGAAGGTGAAACCCGTGAGGGCGGCGTCGGTGGACGCTCCTGGTTCCGCGAGGGCCAGGTCGCATAGCCCCGATAGCCGTCCCGGGTCTTTGGAGAAGGAGCATCTGCCGAAGCGACCTCGTCTGGAGTCGGAGTTGCCTGCTCGGGTAAGTCCTGTAGTCCTCCTGGACTCTCCTCCGAGGGGTCCGACGTCGGGCCCGACGCCGTCGGGGGCTGCTGGGTCGCCTGAGGTCGGACTCAGGTTGACGGCCTTGGAGAGCAGACTCTCTGCCTTCATGGACCAGCAGCGGGCACTGATCGCTAGCCTCGCTGGCGCCTCTGCCCCGACCGCCGGGACGTCGACGTCTAAGTCGACCCCGGAGACCGAGCCGATCCTCGAGTCCATGCGGGCTCGAGTCGATCCTCGGTCGAGGTCACCCTCGGCCTCCCGTTCGGGACCGAGGTCGTCGACGCCGACTCCCTCGGCGTCGGGGCGGCCGACGCCTCCGCCCGCCCGGACCGACCCCACCGATTCCTCCTCGGAGTCGGCCTGGGAGTCTGAAGAGGAAGAGTCACCTGATTCATTTCGGACTCGGTGTGTCCCCTCGGACTCGCCTGAGTCCGAACCTCGGAAACAGTCCCCTCCGGAGGACGTCCGGTTCTCGGACTTCGTCAGGGATATGGCCAAGGCTTTGGCCTTCCCTGCGGATCCCAAGGAGGAGCCCCGAGCCGAAGAGCTCGATGCCCTTCAGTACGACTCTCCCGCCAGGGAGCACTTTACTGTACCGGTTCCTCCCATGCTGGAACGACTACTCTTCCGCATGTGGGAGAGTCTGGCATCGTCGCCGGTATTAAGCAAGCGGGTCGATTCCATTTATCGAGTCCGCAAGAGCCCTGGCTTCCAAAAAGCACAGCTACCACACCATTCCATGGTGGTGGAATCGGCCATGCATAGGCTTAAGAGCCAGAAGATGCACTCCTCGGTGCCTCCTGGCAGGGAGGCCCGCAACCTGGATGGCCTAGGTAAGAAGTGTTTCCAGGGCTCTATGCTTGCTTGTCGGGTCCAGACCTACCAGCTCTACATGGGCATGTATCTCAGAGACCTGGCTAAAGAGATAGCCGGATTCTCCGCTGGGCTATCCGAGGAACCTTTGCGGAGGTTCCTAGCCTTGACAACTGGTATTCGGGAATGCTCCAAATTCATGTCTCGAGCAGCCTATGATGGCTTTGAAGCATCGGCACAAGTGGCCGCAGCCGGCATCGGTGCCCGCCGACAGGCTTGGCTTCAGTCGTCTGACCTTGAACCCTGGGTGCAGGACAAGTTGGTCGATGTCCCCTGCCGAGGTGAGAACCTCTTTGGCAAGCCCATGGCTGAAAAGGCTGCCCAAATCGAGACGGAGACTCTCACCAGAACTAGGCTTTCTAGGAAGACCTCCGCCCCTTCCCAGAAGAAGAAGGGCTCGGGAAAGAAGTCCTTTTACCCGAGAAAGGTGGCTGCCTATAAACACTACCCTCAATATCAGGCCTCCGCAGCTCCCCAACAGGGTCAGCAGGCCAAGGGACGGGGTAACGGGTACCATAGGCAGCAAGGCCCCAAGCCTGCACCACCGGCCCCTGCTCAGCAGGGTGGGGGTTTTTGACTTCATCAGCATAGCCTTTCCCCCTCAGCTGGTTCCTCCCAGCACAGGAGGCCGGCTGGTTCACTTTGCCCACAGGTGGTCCAACATCACCTCAGGTGCCTGGGTGCTTCAGGTGGTGAGAGAAGGCTATCTTCTCCACTTCCACCAGGTCCCTCCCTCCTATTTCCCGGGAGAACCTCCACGACTCCCTCTGCACAGGGACTTACTCCTTCAGGAGTTAGCAAGTCTTCTTCAGGAACAGGCTGTGGAACCGGTGCCCCACCACCTGAGGGGTCAAGGCTTCTATTCCAGGTATTTCCTAATACCAAAAAGAACAGGAGGCCTCAGACCCATCCTGGACTTGCGCAACCTCAACAAGTTCCTCGTCAGGGAGAAGTTGAAGATGCTTACCCTTGGAATCCTTCTGCCCTACCTCCAGCAGGGAGATTGGCTATGCTCCTTGGATCTAAAGGATGCCTACACGCACATCCTCATCCACCCAAGCCACCGCCAATACCTAAGGTTTGTGGTGGCAGGAAATCATTACCAGTACAGAATACTGCCCTTTGGCCTATCCTCCGCACCACGAGTCTTCACAAAATGTCTCGCGGTGGTGGCGGCTTATCTCCGGCTTCACGGCCTCTGTCTTTCCGTACCTAGACGACTGGCTCATCAGAGCATCGTCCTCTCCAGAAGTCACAAAAGCCACACACCGCACTGTGACTCTTCTGCAGTACTTGGGCTTTGTCATAAACTTCGCAAAGTCCACTTTGCTCCCCTCGCAAGATCTCGAGTTCATCGGCGCAAGATTGCACACTCTTCAGGCACGAGCTTTCCTGCCTCTCGACAGGGCTCAACGGCTCATGGACCTAGCCGGCCGCTTTCGCAGCCAGTCCCTGGTCTCCGCCAGGCGCTTCCTGAGACTACTCGGCCATATGGCTTCCACCGTCCACGTGACCCCCAATGCCCGCCTGAATATGCGGCCTGCTCAGTGGTGCCTTCGCAAGCAGTGGCAACAGGCCACAGGCGGCCTAGCCGACTTAGTGCGCATCTCCGACCCGCTGGCCTCTTCTCTACAGTGGTAGCTTCATCGGCGAACCTGGTGCTCGGAATGCCTTTTCAGTCTCCTCCGCCGGCTCAAGTGCTTACGACCGATGCTTCTCTCCTAGGATGGGGAGCGCATTGCCAAGGGGCATGTACTCAAGGTCTCTGGACCACGTGGGAGTCTGCGCAGCAGATCAACTTCCTGGAGCTCAGAGCAATCCGTCTGGCTCTCAAGGCTTTCACCCACCTGACTTCTCACCAATCCATCCTTGTCCAGACGGACAATCAAGTTGCCATGTTCTACGTGAACAAACAGGGAGGCACGGGCTCCTTCCTTCTCTGTCGAGAAGCACAGAGGCTCTGCTCTTGGGCCGTCAGCCACGGCATTCTTCTCAAGGCAGTTTATCTCCCAGGCCAAGAAAATTGCCTGGCGGACAAACTCAGCAGAATCCTCCAGCCGCACGAGTGGCGCCTGGATCCCTTGGTAGTTCAGAAACTTTTTCTGAAGTGGGGCCTCCCCACGATGGATCTCTTTGCCAGTCCTCTCAACCGGCAACTTCCTCGCTTCAGCTCTCGGCAGCCGCATCCCCTTCGAGTAGCGGCGGATGCTTTTCTGCTCTCATGGTCGAAAAGCCTTCTGTATGCCTTTCCTCCCATACCGCTAGTCTCCCGAACTCTTTTCAAGGTTCTCCGAGACAAAGCTTCCATGATCCTGATAGCTCCTCGCTGGCCCAGACAGCCGTGGTTTCCACTCCTGCTGCAATTAGCGGTGGAGGATCCGTTCCCTCTGGGGTTTCAACCAGATCTCCTAACACAGGATCAGGGGTCCCTGCCCCACCCCAACCTCAGATCTCTACATCTGATGGCCTGGCTGCTGAAAGGGTAGTCCTTGCTCCCCTTCTATTGCCGGCAGAGGTGGAAGAGGTCGTCCTAGCTTTCCGGCGACCTTCTACCCGCAAATGCTACGCCCTTAAATGGCGTCGCTTTTCCGCTTGGTGTGCCCAGCAGTCTCAGGATCCCTTCTCCTGCTCGGTGTCGGTGATCTTGCAGTACTTGCTCTACCTCTCTAATCTGGGACTTAAGTCCAACTCCGTCAAAGTTCACCTCAGTGCTCTCTCAGCACATCATGTGCCGGTGGACGGCAGACCTCTTTCTAGCGACCCTCTCGTGGCGAGGTTTCTCCGAGGTCTCCTTCTACTTAAACCACCTCTGCGCCCGCCAGCACCTGACTGGGATCTGAATGTGGTTTTACAGCGGATCACCTGTCCGCCTTTTGAACCTATGGCTACCTGTTCTCTACGTTTTCTTTCTTGGAAAACCTTATTCCTGATAGCCCTCACTTCCGCTAGACGCGTAAGTGAATTGCAGGCCCTCGTGTCTGATCCCCCTTACACTCGGTTCTACAAAAATAGGGTAGTCCTACAGACTCACCCAAAATTTCTTCCAAAAGTGGTCTCCCCTTTTCACATCAATCAGGAGGTGGTACTTCCGACCTTCTTTCCCAGGCCACACTCCAGCCGAGCTGAAATGGTCCTGCATACCCTGGACTGTAGAAGGGCATTGAACTTCTACCTTGACTGTACGCGGGAGCACCGTAAAGCTGCTCAGCTTTTTGTATCTTTTGACCCCAATAAATTGGGGCTCCCGGTCTCCAAGCGTACTCTGTCCATCTGGGTTGCTGACTGTATCGCTTGGGCTTATGGGGCAGCTGGACTTTCCTTAGAAAGTCGAGTCACGGCTCATTGTGTTCGGGCGAAGGCTACGTCAGTGGCTTACCTCCGCTCTGTTCCATTGGCAGACATCTGCCGGGCCGCTACTTGGTCTTCGAGCCAGACTTTTGCGGTCCATTACTGCCTCGAGAGGGAGTCCCGCAGGGACAGTGCTTTCGGACAGGCAGTCCTCCGAAATCTCTTTGAGGTTTGAGCAACTCCTACCCTCCATCCCGGATGGGGGCTACCGGTGGGGGGTAATTCAGCGAAGATTCCTTCCTTCTGTATTGCTGAGCTAGAGGGAGCTCATTTTGTGCTTAGGGTCTCCGGTAGCCTTAAGCTTGGGAGTCCCATATGTGAGGACTGACTTCCTGCTTGGTCCTGGAGAAAGCGTAGTTACTCACCTGTAACAGGTGTTCTCCAGGAGCAGCAGGAATCAGTCCTCACAACCCTCCCTCCTCCCCTTGGAGTTGCAATTATCTGCTTTAGTGTTTTTGCAAATTTTTATGCTGTCTTTTAGCTATGTCATCTGACTGGCTAAGATGGCACCCTTGGGCGGGAAGAGGACCGCGCATGCGCGCTGCAATTCCCAAAGGCTTTCTTTGAAAGCTGGGGAAAAATTGCTCCGAGGGCTCCGTCGGCACCGACGTCACCCATATGTGAGGACTGATTCCTGCTGCTCCTGGAGAACACCTGTTACAGGTGAGTAACTACGCTATTTCTGATGTCATGCTATATAAGAAGCTGCAGTAATATCAGAAGATGTGTTCCTAGTACTGCATTACCACTTTAAAAATGTAAAACATAAGGATAGCCTCTGCAGTATCATACCTGAGAGCATGGGTCGGCCAAGGCAAGAGATGCTGTGCAGGCAGTGCCAGAAGTTCAGATTGAGTCCTTAAGGAAAATATCAGAAAGAGGCCCCCAGAGCAGAGGAGGATCCACCCCAAAAGATATGAGTGGCTGTAGGGAGAGGGGGGCCTGCACTTCCGGAATTTGTGCCACTGTCGGTTATCCAATAGTGACACTTGATTGCCAGAGACATAGGAGTATAGATGTATGGTGCTCAAGATTGAGCAATGGGGTATAGCTGTAGCTCTTGGTCAAGAATTATTGCTAGAGTGGCAGGTCAGATGAAATATGAAGATTTATAAAATGTGGAACCATCTGATATCTTTTGAACAGGCCTTAACACATTAGTTTTGGAATCTAGGGCCAGCCTAAAAATTTAGGAGCTGGCTATCAAAACCTAGGTCACAGTGGTCCCCCACCGCTCACCCCCTGATTGTATATTGTGTGTCTCTATTTTTTTTAAGAGCCTACTTTACTAAGACTTTTCCCATCTTCTATGGGAAAAGAGCTTTAATAAATCAGGCCCTTAATGTACCACTGCACAGTGCCAACAGAAGATGGTGGCCGTACCTCTCCTCCCCTGCACCCCCAATGACTCTTTTAGCTGCACCTGAGGTAGCTTTCTTTTTCCTTTACATATCACCATGGCCTGGTGATATATGAGCAAAACAGTCTCACTGTTATTCCCCAGCACCTTGCTTTCATGAAGTCTCTGTTGCCAATTTCTTCTTGTGCTTGGCTGCAGATGCTGAAAAACATGGTGTTTCTGACTTCATCACCACAGTTGGCTCTCTACATGCTTGATCTGTGTGGTGGAGGAGGAGGAAGTCAAAGGCTGCATTTTGCAGAAGCTCAAGCCAAAAATAACTTTTGGGGACATGAAATCCCTAGGCACCAGGGTGTAACTTCTAGATGCCATGGTGATCTGGCAGCTAGGATTTATCAAGCCCTGGTTGTAAATAGAAGCTCATGGGTACTGTAGCCCAATAGAAGCTGATTCTGATTAGAGTTGTAAGCTCAAAGGTGCAGGAGGAATCTTAGGCCAAAAGTTTAAATCATTATTACTTTTTTTTTTAATATACATACAATAGAAGATGTTTTTCAAAGTTACAGCCTTTAATATTAAGTGATTACAGGGTTTATTATTCCTCAAATATTTAAAAATGTGGTAGTTGGCATCTTTTATGTTTGGTGTAGAAGCGGATATGTATTACTGCATGCCTAACTCGCTCTAATAACCCCACTTATAAAAAGGTGTGCCTTAGATCAGCGGTTATTAACTCTGTCCATAAGGGCCATTCTGCAAGTGTGGTGTTTAGAATATCTATAAAAACATGCATATGATAGAATAACTTGGAAATATACAAAAGATATTTTGTAGTAGATATGGAAACCAAACTGGCTGGGTGGTTCCCGATGTCTGACTGGATGGAGAAATATCACCTTCTATGAACAGTGATTACAAATTTTCAACATTTTAAGAGTTTACATGTGTGAGAGATGTTTTGATAGCTAATACAAAAAATTAGAGGAAAGTTACTGTTAACGTTTTTGCTGGGAATTTTTATTTGAATTATTTTAGAAACTTAAGAGTACAGGATCTACTAGTGCACCAATCCTGGAAGGGGAAAAATAGCTGCATGTAACCATGATTTGGATGCCTAGCCATGACAGCTACACTAGCTGAAACACTAATGTCCAGCCTTTTCATGTGAGGGGCCATGCTGTAAGTTTCTCAGTCTGGTGAACAACTTTTGGAAAAATATTAAAAATGTTTTGGATATTTGTTAATGATATGCAATACTAATAAAGCAGTTTTCTCACGTTGCTGGTGTCTCTTTAATTGTTGTTTAGCCTTATACTTGTGTAATGAAAAGGCATCTCAACTATCAATATAAGAAGGAAGTTGAGGCTGTGGGCGAGAGGAAAAGAGTTAGATCGCAGGTAGTGGAGACAATTTAGGACAGGAGGAAGAGAGATGCAGATGTTTTGTTGGTTTGGGGGAGGTAGGGCTGTTGGATGAAGTCATCTCTATACTTTCTGCCATTATATAGTGACAGGTTGAATGGTTGTTGGCCTGCCCAGAAAGCATAGACACGTCAGGGTGCAGGGAGATGTATGGAAGGAGACAGCAAGATATGTCCTGGAGGTGTTTTTGTATTGTCTACTTGTAGCAGCAGCAGCTGCCAGATAGGCATCTCTATACATACTCTGGCACTCCACTCTACCAACTCTTACCTCTCTCTCATACCAGTCTGCATATCATCTCATGCATGTTCCCAGTCCCTATTGTTAACATGGTCCAGCTCACTCCTAGCACCTCCCCAAACTCTGCTAGCCTAGGGTTCCCAAGTCCTGTTCTAGAGGTACCCTACCTAATTTGAGAAGTTTTTTAGGTAGTCCTAAATATAAACATGAGAGATTTTCTCTATATACTGGATCTCTAAAGAATACAGATCTATCATATTCATTGTGGTGGTGGTGGTGCAGGATTGGAAGTGTTAACCTACCAGCTACCTCTACCCCTCCCCAGCAAGTCAGGTGCTTAGTCCCCAACTTCCCTCAAGTTTATTTACTTTACGGCTGCTGGCCTCAAAACAGCTGATTTAACTTCTGGCACTGGCATCTTTTGAGAGCACAAAGTTGCTGAAGATAGCAAGCCCTCAAGGATCACAGTTGTAATGGACTTATGACAATACTAGCATATATCTCCAGTCTCTTCTTTATGGAACCCAGGGGATGTCTGCTCTGTAACTCAAATAGGGTGGGGTTTTGGCATCCTCCTTTTTCATCCTCTTAATCCAGAGTTAACAAAGCCCAGGTGCAGGAATTTGCTCCCCTCCCTCCCCCATCATGGGCAGAAAACTCCTGTCTGCCAGTGGGAGTTTCGATCTCCTGTGGGCAGAACAGGAGAGATCTTTGCCATGATTGGGGTTAGATGCAGCAGACAACCCATGGGAATCCGATCCCATGGGCTGTCTGTTGTATCTAACTCCTGATTGTGGCAAAGATCCCTCCTGCCTGTGGAAGATGTGATCCCTGTAGGCAGAACAGAAGGGGAAGCCTGGGGCAGTGGAGTCGGATCAGAGCTTTCTCTGGGAACAAGCAGGAAGTCAGTCCTCGCAGGTGGGTGATGTAGACTCCGACGGAGCCCTTGTGGAAGCATCTCCCCAGCTTTCAAAGAAAGCCTTTGGGAGATGCCACCATGCATATGTGGTCCCCTTCCCACCCAAGAGTGCCATCATACTCGCTCACTTTTTCTGCGGAGCCCTACAGATGTTCGTCTTTCACCCCTGGGAAAAAAAAGTTGATTTCCTTCTGTACTTCTGTGTACCATCCGGTTAGCACTGGTCCCTTTTCTTCCTCTAAGCTCCGTCGCCTCGGCTTTGGGGCTCAGAACCTGTTTAGTTAAGATTTTTTCATTCAGCGTGGTTCATGCCTTTTTCTAACCGCTGGCAGCAGCAAAGGTCTTTGACCTCGCTGGGGCTCTTTTTGCCCCAATGGCCACCAGATTTAAAAAGTATGATTGGTGCTCCAGGAACATGTCCCTTACCAACACACATGATTGTTGCCTCAGGTATCTAGGTGCTGACCATGACCCAGAGGCGTGTGCCCTGTGCAAAAAGATGTCCGCTAAGGCCATCCAGAGTCGCAGGCAGAAGCAGGGTGACATATTCCACAGGTCAGATTTGGACCCAGTATCCCTGTGCTTCAAGGCCCTGCAAAGACTCTCGGAGTCACGTAAAGCCCCTGCAGTGCCTGAGTGGGCATGCAGACACTCCAAGAAGGGTTCACCGGAGCAAGAGCGTAAGAAGAAGAAATCTTCGAAGACGTCTTCCTGGGAAGGAGACTTACACGGCAAGTCCCATGTGAGGTCCCACAGCCCCTAGAAGGTTTCAGAGGAGTCAGAGCGACTGGCCAAGGCACCCATGACAGATGCCGAGGCCGCTGCTGACTGATCTCGGACTGGCAAGGACTCTCTCTTCTCCCGGACACCCTGGCCTTGGTGTCGAAGGCTGCAACCCCTGAGTGGGAAATCAGGATGATGGTGTTGGAACGCAGTATTTCTGCATTCCTTGCCTCGCAGCAAACATCGACCTGACCTGACCTTGCCCCGCTGGTGCACATGCTGAGACTGCAGGGACCTTGATGTCGAGGACTCCCCAGGCTGCTGAAGAGATCCTCATGCTTTGAGTTGATCCTCAGTGAGGGTCTCGATCCTGCTCCCAGTCCTCGGGAGTGAGATCCTCCCCAACAAGCGTGTCTGGCTCCAGCCAAGCCCCAGCTGTGGTTCATCAAAGACCAGAGCTAATGATGTCCTTAGAGCGGTCGGGCCTCGAGTCCTTGACGGACTACTCGGACTGGGAGTCAGACGAGACTTCCTGGAGACATGAGCACACCATGACCTCCCCTCTGATCTGTCCCTGCCAGCACAGAGGTGCCAGTTCCTGCCCGAGGACACCTTGTTCCTCGAGTTTGTCTGGGACATGGCAAAGGTGCTGTCCCTCACTATGGAGTCGGAGGAGGACCCTGGCACAGAGGAACACTAAATCCTCCAATACGAGGCCCTCACGGTCCCTGTCCCCTCCCCCTCCTCTGAATGTGGGAAACGCTGACATCGGTGCATATTGTGAGCTGATGCCTAGACACTATGTACTAGGTCCAGCGAGGGCCCAGCTTCAGAAAGGTGCAACTCCCTCACACCTCCATGGTGGTCAAGTCTGACCATATGTAGTCAAAGCCTGAAGACTTGCTCTTCGGTGCTCCCGGGCAGGGAGTCCCATGCCATTGATGCCCTTGGGCATAAATGTTACCAGGGCTTGATGCTAACATGCCATATACAAGCATGTTGGCTGTATATTGGCATGTACCTCTGAGATCTAACCAAGGAACTCGGGGGGGGGGGGGGGTTCTGGGTGGGTCTCAGTGGGGACCACCTCCAATGCTTCCAGACCCTCACAAAGTCTGTCACGGAGTGCTCAAAGAATTTGTCTTGGGTGGCCTATGACGGCTTAGAGTCCAAGGGTGGCTGCTGCAAGTATCGGTGCTTGATGCCAGGCCTGACTCCAAGAATTGAACCTCAAACAGTGGGTCTAGGAGAAACACTTCACCCTTGCTTCGCTGAAAACCTTTTTGGCAAGTCAATGGAGGACAAGGTGGTGGAGATCGGGACAGAGTGTCACCAGGACTCGACTCTCGAGGAAGACCTTCACTCTTCCCAGGAAGAAACCATTGGGGAAAAGACCTCTCTACCACTGGAAAGGCCAGCCTTATTGAGGTTATCCATCCCCCATATCGGGACCCCCAGCCCCTGGAGTAGGGTAGCCATTAGCCTATGGCGCTCTAGCTCTAGCTCCAGCCCAGACTGGGTTGGGGTTTTGACTCTGAGCATAGTCTTTCTTCCCATGGGGGATCAGCTTCCAGCAGGAGGGAAGGGGGTGCGCGTGCCTGATTCATTTTGCCCACTGGTAGGCTGCCATCACCACAGGGCCCTAGTGCCCCTCAACCTCCCCCTCCTCCTGGCCTCTCGTAAGGACTCCATGAGATGAGCCTATGCCGTCAAGTGGTGCAGATTCTTGGTATGGTGTAGGGAGCAACAGGTAGACCTATTCTGCCCAGTGTATATGGTGCTGCAGTAGTTGCTCCAGCTCTTGCAGACTGGACTCATGTCAATTCATCAGGGTACATCTGAGTGTACTCCCCATGAACCGTCACTCTAGAAGGCAAGCCTCTTTCTATGCAGCCCGTCATCACCTGATTCATGTGAGGCTTGCTGCTCTCCAGACATCCCTTCCAGCAGAATGGGATTTCAATGTGATCGTAATGCAGCTTACCAAGTTGCCCTTTGAACCCTTGACTACCTGCCATTTGTGTTACCTATCCTGGACCGTGGGCTTCCTGGTGGTGCTCACCTCTGCCCGCAGAATCAGCAAGCTTCAGGCTCAGCCATCCTACACCAGGTTCTACAAGAACAGGGTTGTGCTTTGCACCCACTCTAAATTCCTCCCTTACAGAAGGGGGACAAGAACCTCCCATCACCCAAAGCGAAGGATTCAGCTAGAGACCATGTTCTCATAGCCAAGAGTCTACTAATTGTAAGCAAGCATTCAATGGGGACAGGTTTGGCATTCCAGTTGATGGATAACACACAAGTAGGATGTCTGCATTATAAAAGCCACTACTTCCTTGCTCTTGGACCAGGGTGGCAAGTGGTGCTATGAAATTATTGAACAGTGAGTGGGAAAGACTAGACCCTTGGGTGACACCACAGGGAAAAGAGAACCACAGCTTCCATGTTATCCTAAGTGTGAACCTGAAAATACATGCAGACAAAAAATAATAGTGCACACCACTGCAATTATAGTGTCTGTAATTCCAATGTCCAAGAGATGCTGGAGTAGCAGGGGCTTTTGATGTGATGTGATAAAGCAAATGGCATATCCCTGCTTCAGTGTCATCTAGAAGTAAGGAGAACCTAGATTCTGTACAGGGAGAACTATTCTGGTAACAAAACCTACATCTGAAGGGGCCATACTGGATTTGGTGCTTACCAAAGGAGAAAGTATTTCTGATGGGAGATCATCTCTCATCCAGTGATCACCAGATGGTGCGGTTCAGTATTAGGACTAGGGCTGATAAAATTCATTCAAAATCGAGGGTCTTAGAGTTTAGGAAAATGAACTTTGCTGAACTGGGACAATACCTCAAGGAGTCAGCAGGATGGGAACAGCTGGGGAATGTAGAAAAGCAATGGGCAAAACTGAAAGGGGATATTTTAAGAGCAGCAAACCTTTTTGTTACAGGTAAATAAATGTAGAAGGAAAAGGAGGTGTTGAGGTTGAGGACTAAACTGGAGGAACGATAAGGAAATAGGAATCACGCTTACCTGGTAATTGTGGTTCCTTGAGTGACTCCAGTTTAGTCCTCATTCCCGCCCGGGGATGGGGTCTTAGCCGTGGTCTTTCTGTTGGGGGAAGTGGAAGGTTAGAAGTGGATATAGGCCTTTACTGGTGTTCAGTCGTTTTGATGCTTCCATTTGTTTTGTGCTATATTGTTATATTATATATATTGCTCTGGATTGTTTAGGGCTAGGCATTCGATGGAAAGAGCATGCAGGAAGCAGTCCCTTTCCTTCTGGAAGGGGAGTAGTAGGTAGATAGGTTATATGTTCTGTGTGCCCTTGAATATAATAAGTTTAAAAAAAAAAAAGTTACTGACTTTTTTGCTCCTTTGAGTCTGCTTTGTCAATAGTTCACTGGGGGCTGATGGGAGAGACCAGCAGGCTATATCCAGTGATGTCATGAGCAGTGTTCCCTCTAATTTTCTGTAAGTTGTGTGCGCATAAAATATCAGCTGTGCAGCTTTTGAAGGAAGGTTAAATTTTTGTGCGCCACATAACGACATTTGGAGTTATATACTTTAAAATTTGACTACACGTTAGAATACAGCATGTACACCACATTGATTTTAATCGAATTAAATGAAAAGAAACGATTACTAAATGAAGCAGAAAATTTCTAGTAATTACAATCACAACTTTTAAATTTTAAGACATCTGTGTTGTTTTCTATCAGAATCAGAACTGTAATTTTTGTGCGCTCTGTTGTAAAGTATGTGCGCTTGCTCGGCGAGGTGTGTGCACACGCGCACAGCTTAGAGGGAACAGTGGTCATGAGTTTTACATGCCCAGTCTCCAAGCTACAGGAGGAGGAGGTTCACTACCCAGAGGTTGAGGACTAAACTGGTAAGTGTAATTCCTATTTGTTAACCACTAGGTGGCTACTCCACCATATACATCAGGTAGATTCTTATATCGCAGTTGCCTGTAAGGTAAGCAGTATTATATAGGTGTACCAATAAGTGTTCATTTATCTTAGGCACTGCCCTAGAATGAAGGCACTGGTATATCTACCTACTCCAAGCCTCTGCATGGGACTGTGTGACCGGTCCAGATTCTTCCATCAATGCCCATTCTCTAGTCTTTTTGGCTAGAATTCTAATATCGCAGTTTAAAAGCAAAATTGGGCACTTCTTTTCTTAGGAATTAATGTTATATTAGCCCTATATGTAGGTCACAGCAACACTCCTGCATCAAATATCTTGTTGAAAACCCCAGCCAGCAATAAGGGAAGATCATCTTTTAAATTGTGTTAGAATTTGCTGACGAACCCATTATACCTGCCTGGCTTCCATCTGGCCTGTCCAGCTATTGCCTTCCTCACCACTTGTAGGCTGAGAAGTAAACATTTTTTCCTTTGCGTCCCTCTAGTCCAGTCCCAGAACCTTAGAGTCTAGAACGTCCTCCAGCAGCCTTGGAGACTGAATGATGTCATTGTTCTGATGTCACCGGTACAAGTAGGCTAACACCGCCCCCTTTCACCAGTACTTCCAGTTCATACTGCTAGACCAGTCCAGACAAACGGGTTATGCACCCCTGCCAGCAGATCTTGGAGACAGAGAATTCTACCAGAGCTCTGATAGGCTGGAGCCTGGTGATATAATCCTACCCCTAGGGGTCTCCCTCAGTTTTTCTCTGTCTCCAGCAGATCTGGATGCTTTTTTTTTTTTGCTCCTTCAAACAAAATTTAAAATGCTTTATTTCTTTGTGATTTCTCTTGGAGAGATTATGCCCTGAGTTGCCAGTGTACTTATCTGAGCACCAGGATGATTCCAGCTGAAGCTCCTGTGTCCTCTGTCACAGTAGAGATCGCTGATGTGCAGACTCCCCAACACTAGTCATGAGGGCTATTTGGATGGTAAGCCTCCTAGAATCCAGTCCCTGGGGCTGATTTTAGTGGTGAGGCAGCTGCAGTGGTTTGAGCAGCGGTCCGTGGCTTCTCTGCACTTTCGGTACTGTAAGTACAGAAACTGTCTTTCTCCCACTGCTGTCTGCAACTCTGTGGTAACTCGATTTATTTTTCTTGATTTTTCAGCGATTTTAGGCATTTCTCTCATGCCTGCAACCCTCCCACCTTCTCCTTTGCCTTTTTAAGTTAATTCCTTAGCTTTTGGGGGTTTTAATTCACTCTTTTTGTGTTTTATTTTTGCCGGTGGCCATTTTGAATAGCTAATGAGCTTCGGTTTTTGGCGGGAAGCCAGATTACTTCTCTGCTGGCTTCTAACAGCTATATTGCTGTTTAAGTTTTTTTTTCCACAACACTTGCTAGCTGTGAGTTGTGAAGGGGTTCCTTTTTCTCTGCCTATGTATTAGCATAATGAATAAAAAGTACGGAAGGCATGGATAGAGAACAGGATGCAATTCAGAGCCACAGTACAATGCTAAGTCACTGACGAATGGTGCAGGGTTCATGGGTTCCATCCCCCACTGTGCCCAACAAAGAAGGCTGGCTGAGGCATTACCTATTATGGGGAATATTGTTAAATGCCTGTTCCTGCGGGACACAGTTATTTGTTTTTAGTTCTCACTGTGCCTTATTCAGGTTTACGCTGCATAGGCTGTCAGAAGAAACACAGGGACCTCATGAATCAGCTCTGCTCTTCCCCCAGCATCTTGCTTCCCCAGATGAACTTGGGAACTCCTGAGCTTGGCTTCAGTGGAGCTCTCCATTGGCTTTACGCTGCGCTGAGTCTTTGCCACGAGAGTTTGGATACCTCCAGGAAGTTCAGGTATCATTTTCTGAAAGAAAACTGAGTAGCCTGTTTTTTCTTACTTGCCCCAGCTGCTCTGGGATGATTTCAACTGCATCCGGACCGGCTGCCTCTGAGTTTTGAAGTTCCTACTTTAAATTTTGAGTCCACAAACTGCAGCCGGGTTACTTTGTACGTCCTACTGAATATTGTACCTGTCTTATTCAATATACCATTTGATTGGAATTTTAAGTCAGTGTTTTGGATCCTGACTGTTTTGGGCTCGGCCTATTTAAGCATGCTCACTGTAATCTTCCTACGGCTGGATTTGAGCTTCTACATCCCTCCCCAGAAACACCTTTCAGCCCCTACCATGGAGGTCTGAATGGCTGCGGAGGGATCACACTCTAATTTCCCTACTTTCAGTCACTGTAATTGCCTTACCCTGACTTTGAAAGTTTCTCTATGCCAGCACAGTGAATGACTGACAGTTCCCTTCTCAGCTCTGTGAATACCTGACAGTTTTTCTGTGCCAGCGGCCGTTTTGTTTTTCTCTTCAGTGTTTCTTTTTGGAGGAAACAGCTCTAAACAGCAGTTTCCACACATTTAAACATGCTGTGGAGGCACGTGGAGTTTCAAAATCCTTTTCTTGAAGAGTCTTGGGTTTCCCTGAGCCTACCTTGCTTTTTGTTTTAAATGCAAAAAAAAAACCCACACAAGAAGAGGAAAGGTGGTTTAAGTCTCTGCAATGCTTCTTTCTCTGGCTGTATTATATGTGATATGTAATCAGCCGAAGGGGACATTAATAGATTGCTTGTGTTCCACCTGCACGCTGCATCCCGGAGACTTTCCCCATTCCCACTGCGTTGCTAGCTGGGTTCATCAGCACCTTATCTCCCCCCTCCTCAGAGCCCCTGCTGCAGGATCTTCCTGCAGGAGAAGATTCAGTCAGCTCCCATGTCGCTTCCACAGCTGCTGGAGACCACAGCAGCCTTGACTGACAGTGCCTTCCTCACACTCTTCCATCTGGCATGACGCCTGTGACTTTTGGAGTCTTTTGGATTATCTCCTACACCTGCCCAGTAGCAGGCGAGCATATGGCGTGGTCTCGCAAGTGGTCCCATAAGTCCTCAGACCTTAGAGCAGTACGTCCTCCTTGGGGCGTAGCATGTGCCTTGCGGGGTACTATGGATATTCAAGAAGACTTTAAATCTTCGGAGGTCAGCCCTGACTCGTTGGAGTACGGAGATGGGGAATATTCTCCGTCTGTTTTCTTCGCTGACGGTTCTCCGCCTTTTTCGGTAAGAGGAGTTGCCGGCTCTAATCACACAGGTGATGGAGCCGCTCCCCCTAGCCGACACGCCTGCTCCTCCGGATTCTCAATTCCGGTTGCAGCCGCATCCCATTTTCCAGTGCATTCGTACGGCACGCGGTATTGGTCGGTTATACCCTTGGTCTCCCTTTCACTTAGACCGTTGGCTGAAATACCCGACGGTTGATGCATTCTGACCAGGGTCATCAGGCATACCACACTTCCGGTTGAGGGCGGAGAGGCGCTCCGCAACCAGCCAGACCTGAAGAGTTGGGAGACTGCTACAGTCCGGTTTTCCTTCGCCCGCTATTTCCTTCTTGCAGGTGTGCGGAGGGTCTGGCAGCTCGGGCCTCCCTTCGATGGATTCCGCAGCTTCCAGGTGTTCCCGAGTTGGTTCATTTCGAATCCATTGCTGCATTCCGGGCAGAGGCATTCTGTGATCTCTTGCAGCTGTCAGCTCGCTTCCTAGCACCGGTGTCGGTAGCTCGGAGATGGCTCAGCCTGCGTCAATGTTGCTTCATTTAAAGGCTCCAGCGTTTAGATGCCATTCGTCCCAGTCCACCGTTGGAAGGAGGACTGGGCCGTTACTCTGTCTATTTTGGAATGCTTTAGATCCTGGATTCTCTCGGGGCTGGGATGCGACACTCGTAGGGGACGGGTGTTTCTACCTCAGGAACGTTTTCAGAAGATCTCTCTTCAGCTCCGCCGCTGCTTGGATCAAGCGGCGCCTCGGCCTTGGGGCTACCTTCAACTTGAGGTCCATGGCAGCAATGATAGTCCTCGTTCCGTGGGCAAGAGTGCTCTTGCGCTGCTTGCCGACGGCGCTTCTATCTCGTTGGTCGCCAGTATCGGAGAGTTATCGAATCCGGTTGCCTTTGCTTCTGCTGGTGCGCCGCAGCCTCCGCTGGTGGCTTCAGGCACACAATCTTCTACGGGCGGTCCCTCTGGAGTCTCTGCGCTGGATCTTGGTGACGCCAATCACCGACCTCTCCGGTTGGGGAGCGCCTTGCGGCTTAGCCTCGGCGCAGGGGTGTTGGTCACTTCGCGCAGCCCAAGGGTCTATCAATCCTCTCGAGACGCGGAAAGTGCGCTTCGCCCTTCTTCAGTTTCAGCCTCTAATGCGGTGGTGTGCGGTTCGGATCCTGTCCGACGCCACGACGGTTGCTTACCTAAGCCGCCTAGGCGGCACGCAATGTCTGGATGTCTCACAGGAGAGGCGTTTGCTCCTCCCATGGGCGGGGGAACATCTTCATGCTGTCGGCACAGCACATCGCAGGCGTGAACAATGTGTAGGCCGATTTTCTCACCCGGCACTCTCTGGAGCCCGGGGGCTGGGCTCTGCAGCCGGATGCGTTCCGGTCCATTGTTCACCTGTGGGGCCTACTGACCATGGATCTAATGGCTACGGCACAGACTGCCACAGCTTCGCTGTACTTCGGCCATTGGAGGGACGAGGGAACGCACGGCATAGATGCTCTCTCTCTCAACCGTGGCCGATTCATCTTCTCCGGTGTGTTTTCCCTCCCTGATCCGTGATATGCATGGTTCTCCAGCGGCTCCGAGACCGTCGCGACCCTGTACTCCTGCTGGCTCCGAGTTGGGCTCGCGGACCATGGTATGCGGATCTATTCCGTCTGTCTGGGGCATCGATGCTCCGCCTCGAGGCGTTTCTCGGCCTTCTGATTCAGGGACCGGTGGAGATGGAAGACCCGGCTCCTTACTCGCTTACGGCCTGGCAATTCCACGCCGCCGGTTTGCTCGCTACGGCTATTCGCCTAGCGTGGTCGTGACGCTTCTCACGACGCGGCGGTCTACCACGACGCTGACTTACGCTCGGGTTTGGCATCTCTTGATGGTTGGTGTTCGCGAAATAACCTCTCACCCTGGCGTTGTGGTGTTCCGGATATCCTGTCCTTTTTACAGGCTGGAGTGGATAAGGGATTAGCGCTCGATTCCTTGCGAGTACAAGTGGTCGCCTCAACTTGTTTTCGGAGTCCTATAGCGGGGCGATCGATAGCTTCACATTTGGATGTGTCTCGGTTCCTCCACGGAGTTAGGCCTTCCGGCCTCCTCTGCGTTCGCCTGTGTAAGCGTGAGCTCTCGTGCTTGTCCTCTGTGCCCTCGTTGCTCCTCCCTTTGAGCCTCTGAGGGCATGTTCTCTTCTAGATTTGACTCTGAAGGCAGTCTTCTTGGTGGCCATAACTTCGGCACGCTGTCTTTCTGAGCTCCAGGCTCTCTCGTGTCGACATCCCTATCTCTCGTTTTCCTCCGAAGGCGTTTCTCTGAGAACTGTCCCTTCCTTTGTTGCCCAAAGTGCTGACGCCGTTCGCTGTTGACCAGCCTCTTTTTTTTCCGTCTTTAACAAAGGCGCAGTGTGACAGTGGTCGGTCTCCGTTGCGGGCGGTGGACCTTAAGAAGGTTCTTTTTCGGTATCTGGGGGTCGCGGGACCCTTCCATATGACTGTTGCTCTTTTGTCTTGTTCGTGGGTTCTCGTCGGGGATCCGCAGCCTCCGAATCTACCATTTTTAGATGGGTTACGGAAGCCATTGAGGTGGCGTACCTTCTTCTGGGAGAGCCAGCTCCACCGGGACTCCGTGCTCACTCCTCTCGGGCGCAAGCAACTTTGTAGGCCGGGAGGTCTCATGTAGTTCCTCTCGATATTTGCCGGGCGGCGACTTGGTCGTCGCTGTCCACCTTTGTCGGTCATTATAGGTTGGACGTTCATGCCCGTCAGGAGGTCCGTTTTGGAGTTGCTGAGCTATCGGCGGCCTTGCCCCCCCTTGAACGCAGGTAGCTTGGGTACTGCCCGTTTGTCTGGACTGGTCTAGCAGTATGAACTGGAAGGAGACATTTCACTTACCGTTAATTTCCTTTCCTGGAATACTGCTAGACCAGTCCAGGACCCGCCCTGCTGTTGGTTGGAGTGCCGCTGGTGCGGTGCAGCCGCCGACCGCGGTTCTTCTCTTTGCCGGTATGCCTTGCCATGGGCAGTCCATGGGTTCGTAGGTGGATACTGTTTTCAGCTCTAGGGAGTTCTTCGGCTCCCTTGTATATAGTTCACTTGAGACCCTCTGGGGTGATGTTACAGTTCATGTTGCATTAGCTTGTGGACGTAACTGAGGGAGACCCCTAGGGGTAGGATTATATCACCAGGCTCCAGCCTATCAGAGCTCTGGTAGAATTCTCTGTCTCCAAGATCTGCTGGCAGGGGTGCATAACCCGTTTGTCTGGACTGGTCTAGCAGTATTCCAGGAAAGGAAATTAACGGTAAGTGAAATTTCTCCTTCAGTCTCCAAGCAGCTAGTGAGACGTCTGAGCCTGGGACTGGGCTCAGTTGTAACAAACAAGTAGAGCTAGATTATTATTATTATTTAAATTTATCTGACTTGAATCAAATTTTTATTAGATTTGTCTTTTTGGTTTTAGGGGTGCTGCTGCTGGTGAAGCTTCCTGCTGGGCTATAGTGATTCTTTTCATCCTTTTTGATTCCCCCCCCCCCCCCCTCCTCTCTGCTTTCAGGCTTTTTCTATCTTGGAGTTAATTTTTCCCCATCCTCTAAACGAGCAGGGGCTTGCAAGGAGCTTTTTAAAGGTTTAGCGGGGGTAGAGCCTCCCTGCTCCCGAACCCGATAAGAGGGGTGAGGAGCAGGTGGAAGGAAAGAAAAAGGCAACAGCGCCGCACAGCCCTTAACAGGGAAAGGCTTGCAGGACATTTTTTGGTGTGTCTGACGCTGGAGCCGAAGCCGCAGAATGGCTGAGCTCCGGCACAGTGAACTCCTCTTCCCTATGTTGGAGTTTAAGGTAGGTGGGGAAAGAGCTGGCGGTTGGCTAGGTGGCGTTGAAAGCGGCCTTGTTGCCGTTAGTTGTTTTGCACGCGCGTGAACTGCGCGTGGCAGGCTCAGGAGTGTTCACCTTAAGCAGGTTATTTGTTTTGCATGCGCGTGAATGGCGTGTGGCGGCCTCAGGAAGTTTTAGCTTAAGCAGGAAACAAGCAGCAGTCATCTTTATTTCATTTTTATTTCATTTTTATTTGCGGTTTAACTTTATTATTGTTTAGCCCTTGTTTAATAATCATTTTAGTCTGGGGCACCTAGGCTTTTAATATTGCAGACTTAGTTTTAAAAAAAAAATAGAAAAAGATAGTAATAGTTAATATCACAACTATTTCTGGAAATTTGGTTAATAGTCATAATCTCCAGTAATTATTATAAGATGCCGGCTAAGCCACGATGTTTAGTTTGTGGCTCGCGGCGTGGAGAAGTAATGGATTCGGGTGTGTGCAAGTCATGCACTTTGGAGCCCGATGGTGCAAATAAGGCCCAAAGGAGTTCCTCGGGAGGTCATGTTGGTT
The DNA here is from genome assembly GCA_033557465.1 of Ichthyophis bannanicus. Classification (NCBI taxonomy): domain Eukaryota; kingdom Metazoa; phylum Chordata; class Amphibia; order Gymnophiona; family Ichthyophiidae; genus Ichthyophis; species Ichthyophis bannanicus. Next base: position 178,856,567 of record CM066044.1, read on the forward strand.
TGACAGGGGAACTGGGTAATTCTCTGCCGCCTGCTTTAAGTCCAGTGCAGACAGGGCCAGGGCCATCTACTGAGGTTGATTCTCTGGTGCTTCCATCTACAATCTCAGGAAATGTTCCTCATTCTATTCCTCCTAATTTCTATTCGCTTATGACGGGCCTTGGACCTCCTGCAGCCTATGTTGGGGGTTTCTTCTCAAACTTCAAAGGGTAAGAAGTGTACTGGGTCTGTATGTCTACCCGAGGAGGAGGCCGGGTTAGCAAAGATCAGTAAACAGGCGGTAACTGATAGTCTTCTCGAAGAAGTGTTGGAGGGTGCGGACGATGTTGATCAGTCCTCAGAGATTGAGTTAGAGGAAGGAGAGTTGCCAGAAGAAGAACAAAGAGTTGTCAGAGTATTTCGTAAAGAGGAATTACCTGCTTTGATTTCTGAGACTCTCAGGTCTCTTAATATGCCTGCAGGCGAGTCTATAGCGGAGGAATCTTTGGAGGATCTGCTTTTGCAGGTGGTGCGGAAGTCCCAGCGGGTTTTTCCAGTTCATAGAGTTTTTAAGTCTATGATTCAAGAAGAGTGGGACTGTCCTGAGGCAGCTCTTCGAGGTTCTAGATTTTTAACTCGTCTTTACCCTCTTTCAGATCAAGATAAGGAGCTTTTTCGCTCTCCTAAAGTGGATGCTGCGGTTTCGGCTGTAACCAAGAAAACTACGATTCCGGTTGAAGGGGCCGCGGCATTAAAGGATGTTCAGGACAGGAAATTAGACACTTTTTGCTTAAGCAGGTGTTTGATATTAGCGCCCTCTCCTTGCATGCCTCGATAGCGGGGGCATGGGTCGTGAGAGGATGTTTACGATGGTCACAAAAGTTGCAGGTAGATCAGATAAATGAGCAGTTAGATGAGGTAACTCAGTTGGAGTCGGGTGCTGTTTATATCTCCAGGAACAAGCAGGAATGAGTCTTCACACGTGGGAGACGTCGCCGACGGAGCCCGCACGGGAAAATGCTCCCCAGCATCCAATCAGAAAGCCTTTGGGAGCAACCCCCGCGCCTACGCGGTGGCTTCCCGCCCTTCCTACTGCCTCTCCCCAGTTTTTCGTTTTCCGCGGAGCAGGCAGGACGTCCCTCCTGCCACCACAGAAAATTTTTCCTTTTTTCTGTAGTCGCGGCTTTCCCGCCGACGGTGGCACCTCCGTGCCCCCCCCCCTTCTTTCTTTCTTTTAATTGCTTTCATTTAATTTTCGTCGCCCCCTTCGGGCGCTGAGGACCGGGGCATGGAGCCTTCTTCCCCCCGGCCTCACGGCGGGGACTTAAGTTTCCACGTGGACTCCAATGCCCGGTGCCTCTCCTGTTTGGGGCCTGAACCTTTTTCCCCGGATTCCCCGGGCTACAGTGTCGGGAGAAGACCCTTCCTCTTTTTCGGGTATCCCTCAACGACGTCTTTGCGCCAAAGGCGCGGTCATCGGGTTGTCCTTCTCTCCAGGATCAGGTAACCACACAACAGTCTGTTAAGACTAGCCGAGTCTTGAGGGGCGAGTCTCATGCGCGGCATGGCGACGGCTCCGGCCAACCCCTCAAGTCCTCCTTGGCTGATATACCCCGGCGGGAGTCCTCGAGCTCCAAAGCATTTACGGGGTTTCGGGATGTTCCTGAGGTTCGCTCCTCACAGAACATTCCCGAGCCATGCCCGAGGGAGGTACCCGCTTCAAGCGGTGCCGATTCCCCGGCATCGGCGTCGAGTGTTTCACTCTTCACCAGGGATCGTCAGCCGGTGTCTTCGGGGCCGATCGGCTCGACCGGGTCTGACCTCCCTACATCCAAGCCATGCTCGGGCGTGGTAGCCGCTCCGGGCGGTACTGAGCCCCGGGCATCGGCATCGAGCGCTCCGCTCCTCACCGAGGATCGTCGGCTGCTGTCCTCGGCGCCTCCGGGGCCGATTGACTCAGTCCAGCCTGGTGTTCCTTCAGCCCTGCCATGCGCGTGGGCGGTACCCGCTTCGGGCGGTACCGGCCCCTCGGCGTCGGTGTCGAGCGTTCCGCTCCTCACCGGGAATTGGCGGCTGTGGTCCTCGGCGCCTCCGGGGTCGACCGGCTCGCGCCGGTATGGCGTTCCTATGGGGGTAGTATCCGCTTTGGGCGGTGCCGACCCGTCGGCGTCGATGTTGAGTGACCCGCTCCCCTCCGGGGATCTCCAGCCGCTGCCCTCGGCACCTCGGGGGCCGATCAACTCGATACTGTCTGACGGCCCTATGTTTAGGTCATGCGCGGGGGTAGTACCCGCTTCGAGGGCGCGGGCGTCGGTGGTTCCGCCCCGCGCCGGGGATGGTCATCTGGCCTCCCTCCCCTCGGGGCCACTCGCTTCGACCCGCGCCGGGTCGCCGGTATCCCAGCCCTGCGCAAGGGTGGTGCCGGGTTCGAGCAGCGCCGCTCCGCCGGCGACGGCAGGGGCGTCGAGCATGAGGGACCGCCATCGACCTTCCCCGGGGACCTCGGGGTATGTCGGCCAGCGCACGGGCGACTCCCCGGCATCGACGCGGCCATCGAGGGCCCCGCCCTTCCCTTCCCTAGAGAAGGGGCCTCGGGGTCTTCGACCGCTTTGACCCAATCTGGGTCTGCGCCGCCCCGCTACGGTACCCCGACGTCGGCGCAGGGGCTTTGCACTCCCCCCCCCCCCCGCAGGGACTCGTCGTCGGGTGACCGGGGTCCCCTCGGGGACGGGCCGTATGCCCCGGAAGGATTTCTCTCTGGGTCGGATGGGTTCGAGAGGGAGCCGGGCAGTGCCCGCCGATCGACATCGGCGCCGGCGTCAGATGGCCCCCTCTCCTCCGAGCACCGTCCTCGGGGGCCCTTGATGTTCGCGGCACCGGCCGGCGCGGTTCCGACCCACGCTCCGGGATCTCCACCACCGGCGCGATCACTCCCGCTGGGGGCCTTGAGGACGGAGTCGATCTCCTCGCTCGGTTCGATGCCCAGCCTGGAGTTGTTGTCCAGCCTTGAAAGCCTGGCCACGGCACATCTCGGGATCGGCCCCTGTCCTCTCCCGCAGCCGCGGATTCGCTCCAGTCACGGGGGGAAGCGCCGCCCCCGGGTTCGGGGCCGAGGCCGGTTCCTGCGGCGCCGTCGGTGCCATTGACTTCTTCGATGCCTAGCTTGGAATCAATTCCAGGAGCCGACGACGCTATGTTGACTGCCCCGATCCGGGTCGGTTGGTCCCCTCCTCTGCCCAGCGGGCATCGGCCCGAGCGGCCTCTTAGTGCCCGGGCGACCTCTCCCGCCATAACTGCTCCGGCAGAGCCGCCTTTTCAGGATTTCCTCCTTGACATGGCGGACTTGCTGGCCATCCCTATCCCGGATCCGAGCCCAGGCCCTGCGGAACAGGCAGCCGCGATGCTTCCTCTGCATCCCGCCCTGCAGGATCTCCTGCTGGGGGCTTGGCGGTCGCCTTTGAGGGTTCCGGCACCGCCGACTGCAATGCAGGCTCTGTACCGGGTGCCTCCGTCCCCGGGGTTTCGGCAGCACCAGCTTCCACATCGGTCCATTGTGGTGGAATCGGCGCTGAGGAAGGCCGGAAGCAAGGAGAGGCATGCTTCTCGCCCTCCAGGCCGCGCCTCGAAGACGCTAGATACTCTAGGATGTCAAGTCTTCCAAATGTCTATGCTGGCGGCCAGAATTATTTCATATATATTTTATATGGAGTCTGTCGCTTCGGGAGGTCACAGAGAGGTTATCTCGGTTATCCACCTTCGTATCTGCAACCAAGGCCTTTGAATATTCCCTGCTTCTTTATCATTGCAGGAATATCTCCGGGTTCCTTTCTCGTGCTTCGCTGGACTCCTTCCGGTCGGTCAGCAGAGCCTCTGCTGTTGCCATTAGAGCACGCCGCACGGCATGGTTACAGGCGTCCGAGTTGTGTCGACGGGCACAGCACATCCTGGGTAATTCTCCCTGCGACGGAGATCACCTCTTCAATAGCGAAGCCTTACGTCAGGTCGCACAGTGCTTCGCTAACCTTCCCAGAGTGAGCAGCCAGCCTAGGGCCCGGCTTCCCCCCGGTGGTGGTGAACGCCCCTCCAGACCCCCCTTCCCTAGGAAGAGGAAATGTCAGCCCTCCGCCCACCCTCCAGGCGCGCCCCAGCAAGGGACCTCTCACCCCGGGTTGATGTCCCTGGGCCCGCGCCAGGACTCTCATACTAAGCATTTTTAGGCTCAGGTGGGCGGCTGCCTGCTCTTAACCTCCTTACCAGAAGTTTAGACTAGAGCTCTACTCTGGGGCTCGTCCAGTTGGAAAATGTTCGGGGACTTATCTAGGGGTTCAGGTCTTCTCCTCCGTGGGAAAGGGAGACCACCTTACGCCGTGATCGCTCTGGCCCACGGTCACCCTACTTACTCTTCGGTACGTCCCCGAACCCCTCTCAGCCAGTATCCTCTTGCTGATTGCTTCCGTACTGGAATTCCCCTCCAGCCGCTATAGTCCCCCTATACTCTCCAGGGACTATACCCTCATGTCCCCCGATTGTGCGGGGGACAATTTCTACGCGCAGGTCCTGGGGACACATTAGGGCCTCCAACCCCTGCGGCATTCTACCGGACTGATGCTATCTCCGTCCCCCGCGCTACCGCGCTCTTAGCTCGCCGATCTGCCCTTGCCCTCCAGGAAAGATCCCTCCCCTGACGGATCTTGCGGCCACCTCTCCAGGTGGACGTTCTGGGGAGCAATGGCAGATCCGCCTTACCTGAGTGCTGCTCATGGAGGCAGGCCCCCCGGCGTGCCTGCATTAGTACCGGAGGGGGCGGCCACATGTCCACTGGCTTTAGATATACTAGATATCACCTGCTTGGCAGGCGCCTTGGGGGATCCCCACAGTACCTGTGTTTACCACCTTTTTCCCCCTATGTCCGGTACTCACCCCCCTCCCAGGGGGTCCGGCCAGTCCACCTGCCTAATCCCCGTCGGGCCGCGGACTGGTGGCACCCTACTGCTGTGAAGTCAACAGTCCCCTTTTCAGTTAGGTCCTCCTCCCGGAGGTCCGGACCCTTGTCTCCCTATCTCTCACTAGGGCAGACTGTGTACCCCTTCTGCTCCGGGGTACACCTCTACTCTTCTCCGGGATAGGCTCTCTAGTTCGGCCTGTCTTCCACTGTTGGTCCTCTGAGTTATGGACTCTACTCCTAAGGGAGTGCTCAGCTTGCCGTGAGCCCCCTGGAAGACCTGCCGTCCTTCTCCTGACCCAGCTGACGCCTGGATCCCATGGCCTTCCGGATTTGGAACTTCCTCCCCGCTGCGGTGCAGTTTCCTTGATGACCTCGCTACTGCGTCTACAGTGCCTTCATCACAGGACTACTTCCGACAACCCGGTGGGTAAGCAGTACAGGATTCTAAACCATTAATTCAGTAGAAACTTAATGGCCGGTAAGCTCTGTATGGTACTAGGTCATTTACTCGTTACATGCTTAATGATTCTCTTCATGCTCCCCTCTGCCTACTCCCGTAGCCTGGGTTTTTTTTTGCTGTTCCTAATGGTACCTGTTCTGCACTCTAAAGACTTGCCTCCGTAGTCTTTGGATTCGCTGTTCCTCTATTCAACTCCTGCCCTCCATCCCTCAGGGGATGCCGGAGATTCAGGCTGGGCAAATGCCATCCCGTCTGTGCTGCGCTTATGGGATCTCCCCGGGCATCCTAAGCTAGGGAGTCCCCACGTGTGAAGACTCATTCCTGCTTGTTCCTGGAGATAGCACAGTTACTTACCTGTAACAGGTGATCTCCGGAACAGCAGGAATTAGTCTTCACAACCCGTCCACCTCCCCTGGGAGTTGTATCTCTCTTTTTCTCTATTCCTTCCTCTCCTCTCCTGCCGGCTCAGCTATGAAACTCAACTGGGGAGAGGCAGTAGGAAGGGCGGGAAGCCACCGCGCAGGCGCGGGGGATGCTCCCAAAGGCTTTCTGATTGGATGCTGGGGAGCATTTTCCCGTGCAGGCTCCGTCGGCGACGTCTCCCACGTGTGAAGACTAATTCCTGCTGTTCCGGAGATCACCTGTTACAGGTAAGTAACTGTGCTTCATCGGACATTCATTATGATCTTATCCGGGCACTGGCTAAAAGTATGGCCTCGGTAGTGGCGGCCCGAAGATACCTTTGGTTGCGTAAATGGTCAGCAGACGCTTCGTCTAAGGCTCGTCTTAGTAAGTTACCATTTAGGTGTAAACTTTTGTTTGGTGAGGATTTGGAAAAGTTAGTTAAAGAACTCGGGGAGTCCAAGGGCGGTCGTCTGCCAGAAGATAAGCCTAGGCAGAGTCGAGGTGCTGGGGGCTCCCGAGGAAATTCTAGAGTTTTGTAGATTTCGGACACCTCGTTTTAACCAGCCCCAGCGGGGAAGGTTCTCAGTACGGGGTCAGGGATTTTGAAATTTCCGGGGAGCCGGCAGGGGTTTTTCGCAGTTTCAGTCCCCAAACCTTAAGAAATCCCAATGAGATGAGACAGGCTCAGGCAGGGTTTATTCCCGTGGGAGGAAGGTTGAGGGATTTTTACCCTGCCTGGGTCCAAATTACCACAGATCAGTGGGTTTTAGAAATCATTCGAGAAGGTTATGCTCTAGAGCTCCTTCGGCCCGTGTCAGATTCCTTTGTTCAATCTCCTTGCAGCACTCCGCAAAGAGTCTGCGCAGTCGCAGAGACGCTGCAGCATTTACTACAGCTTTGGGCGGTAATACCCGTTCCTGCGGAACAGTGCGGCCTCGGTCGGGACTCCATCTATTTTGTAGTGCCGAAGAAAGAGGGCACACTTTTCGGCCGATTCTAGATTTAAAAAGGGTAAATCGCTGTCTTCGGATTACCCACTTCAGGATGGAGACGCTACGCTCGGTCATTGCGGCTGTGAAGGCAGGCGAATTCCTAACGTCATTAGATCTGACAGAAGCTTATTTACATATCCCCGTGCGGAAGAATCATCAAAGATTTCTGAGATTCGCTCTGCCCATGGGGCATTTTCAATTTCAGGCGATGCCTTTCGGATTGGCAACAGTTCCATGAACGTTCACCAAGGTTATGGTGGTGGTAGCGGCTGCACTACGCAAGGAAGGTGTACGGGTGCATCCTTATTTAAATGACTGGCTGATTCGAGCAAAGTCAAGGCAGGAGAGTCTGATGGCCACCGCGCGGGTAGTACAGTTGATGGAGAGCCTAGGCTGGGTGGTCAATTTTGCAAAGAGCAAGTTGGAGCCCACACAGTCTCTAGAATATTTAGGAGCACGTTTCGAAACAACAGTGAAAGCTGCGGTTTTGCTCCCGAGCCCCAGAGTTCAAGGGTTGAGGGAGATGGTGAGTCGGTTTCTAGCCAGACAGGCGCCGACAGCGTGGCATTATCTGCAATTACTGGGCACAATGGCGGCCACGATCGAAGTTGTACCGTGGGCCAGAGCTCTCATGCGTGCATTGCAGGGGGCACTTCTGCAACGATGGTCTCACCAGAAAGATGCGTTGACTCGGCGCCTAATCTGTCCTCCAGAGGTTCGTCAGGATCTTCTCTGGTGGTTAGCGGTGGAGCATCTGGAGGCGGGTATGCCTCTGGAGCCTCCATCGTGGAGTTTGCTAACGACGGATGCAAGCCTCACAGTTTGGGGGGCTCATTTCCAAGGCAGGTTTGTCCAAGGTCTCTGGTCACCGGAGGAACAGACTTGGTCCATCAACCGTCTAGAGATGAGAGCTGTGAGTTTGGCGTTGCAGGAATTTCAGGAATCTCTGAGTCAGTTGGCAGTAAGGGTGCTCTCCAACAATGCGACAACAGTAGCCTAAATCAATCGTCAAGGAGGAACCGGCGGTCTGGCTCTGCAAACGGAGGCGAGTCAGCTTTTGAAGTGGGCAGAGCGCAATCGGTCGGCTCTTTCCGCGCAACATGTCGCAGGAGTGGACAATGTGGAAGCGGATTTTCTAAGTCGTTGCAGAGTTAGACCCAGGAGAGTGGCAGCTTCACCCGGAAGTGTTTGTGTTGTTGGTACAACGATGGGGGGTTCCCCTAATGGATCTGATGGCAAGTTTCGAGTCTGCGTAGGTGTCGCGATTTTTCAGCAGAAGGAGGGAACGAATGTCCGAAGGCCTCGATGCCTTAGCACAGAAATGGCCGGAAGACGGTCTCCTTTACGTGTTTCCACCGTGGACTCTGATAGGGCGTGTACTACAACGGGTGGAGCGACATCGAGGTCGGGTGTTGCTAATAGCGCCCGATTGGCCTCAAAGACCTTGGTATGCGGACCTAGTGCATCTGCTGGTGGACATGCCATGGAGGATTCCGCTTCGAGAGGATCTTTTACAGCAAGGTCCATTACGCATGCCCCAGGTGGCTCGATTCTCGCTTACGGCATGGCTCTTGAAAGGGCTAGGATGACTGCCAAAGGCTACTCGTCGGCGGTCATCTCTACTTTGCTTAAAGCGCGTAGGCGTTCCACTTCGCTGGCGTACATACAGGTTTGGAGAATTTTTGAAGCATGGTGTGCGGAACGGAATCTAAGGCCGTTAGGGGCCTCGGTGCCGCAGATTCTTTCTTTTTTACAAGATGGTGTAGAAAGGGGTCTAGCGGCTAGTTCTTTGAGAGTACAGCTGGCAGCTATCTCATGTTATCGTGGTAGGATTCAGGGTCAGCTATTGGGTTCTCACGCAGATATTCGTAGATTAAGAGCCATATTGCTTATGCGGCCTCCTAAACGTAATTTAATACCTTTTGTGGGATCTACATTTGGTGTTAGAATCTCTAGTGAGTCCGCCTTTTTTTTTTTTTTTTTTTTTTTTTAAATTTTTTATTTATAAAACTTTTATACATATTACAAAGAAAGCAATCATGTTACAAGCACATAATAAATACAAGAAAAAACAAATTTAAAGAAAACCACCAAATAGTAGACCACTTCAAGAAGGAGTTATGCCTAATTAAAAAAGTACAAAGAAAAACTGAGAGGCCCCGAAGAATAATTCAATACTCCTATTCTTTAAGAGACTGACTCAAACTTTATCTTTCAAAAATTCAACCAACTGCTCAGGCTCAAAAAATAAATACCTTTTACCCTGAAAGATAATGAGACATTTGCATGGGAACCTAAGATGAAAAACTGCTCCGATGGCCAACACTTGAGGGCGCAATTCTAAAAAAAGCCTTGCGCCGTACCTGAGTGGCCCGAGAAACATCCGGGAAAATTTGAATTACTTGACCACAAAACTTTTCAGATTTTTTGGGAAAATAAGCACGCAATATTTTCTCTTTATCTAATTCAGAGGTAAAGGAAACCAACAAAGTTGCCCTGGAAGAAATATCATCAGAAGTAGTTTCTAGAAATGCTGAGATATCTAGGGTAGAGGAAAAAACTTTATCAGTGGTCACTAAACCAGCGGTAACAGGAGCTTCTCCAACCCCCCCTAAGGATTGGATTAAACTCCGCACAGGTAAATAATATATTTTAGAAACAGAAGAAACTTGGAAATCAGTGAACAGCAGAATCTCTTTTAAATATTTTTGGAAAAGGATCATAGGCGATAAGTAATGCGTGCGAGGAAAATTCAACAAGCGAAGATTCCTAGCACGCATCACATTTTCTAACAACTCATCTTGACGATGCAGGGCAGTACAATCTTGAGCCGTAGAAGCTAACATATCTTTAGTAGCTAAAACATCTACTTTAACAGAAGCAGCTCCCTGCTCAAGAGACAACATCCGCTTATCATGATCCACCAGTTTCTGTATAGTAGCCTTGGAAAACTCAGAAACACGCTGCAGAGAGGATCCCAAAACAGATTCAACACGGGAGATTGCCATCCAAATATCTTTTAGGGATAAATCTGCGGGCGGCGTTTGTGGTTCCCCAGGCAATGTAAAAGTAACCGCAGTAGGTAAGGGGGGAGGGAGTTCATTGTCTAACCGCAGAAAAGAACCCAATAACATGTCGGCTTCCTCAATCAGGCAATTCTTACACGACAAAGAGGACTCTGACGCAGTTAATTGCTCAGCCCCTTGAATGGGAGGAGATAAACCCATTCCGCGGGAGTCGTCGCAAGAGGAAACAGTACTTACAGATGGACTGGTCGCAGCGGCATCCTCCACCAAGGCAGTGGAACAGGGAGAGGCAGATTTTTCCCCCACAGTAACATGGGCATCCATAGGTCCTATTACTTTGGCGCCCCTTCGGCGTCATTTCGGCGCAGGAGCTTTCCCTGTTATGGGGAAACGAAGGAAGCAGTTTACTCAGACGGCCCAATCCAAGGCAGTGAAAGTAATAGTGAGTCCGCCTTTTGAGCCATTGGGAGTTTTGTCATTGAAGGATTTGACGTTGAAGACGGTGTTTCTCGTGGCGATTTGTTCGGCTAGAAGAATTTCGGAGTTACAGGCTTTATCCTGTAAAGAGCCATATTTATCCTTTTCTAATCACAAGGTCGTATTACGTACAGTGCCAGCGTTTTTACCAAAGGTGGTTTCTGTGTTTCATGTCAACCAGGTGGTTTCACTTCCTGTGTTTTCAAAGAGTCAGAAAGATAAGTCAGGCAGTAGATTGCATCTTCTGGATGTACGTAGAGTGCTGAAGTGGTATCTCCGCAGAACCGCTCCTTTCAGGAAGTCCGATAGATTGTTTGTGACCTTTGGAGGTCCTCGTAAAGGAGAAGCAGCGGCAAAGTCTTCTATTTCTAGATGGTTGAAAGAAGCGATAGCATCGGCATACCTTCTTAAAGGAAAGGCGGTTCCGGTGGGTCTTCGAGCCCATTCAACCAGGGCGCACGCAGCGTCTTTGGCGGAGGTTAGTTTAGTTCTGGTCGGAGATATCTGTAGAGCGGCTACATGGTCATCTTTACATTCTTTTGCTAAGCACTATCGTTTAGATGTGCAGGAAGCAGGAGATGGGCGTTTTGGTTCAGTGGTTCTTCAGGCTGGGCTTGCGGGTCCCTCCCATTAAGATTCACTGCTCTGTTACATCCTCTAAGGTTCCGGGACTGGACTAGAGGGACGCAAAGGAAGACGAAATTAGACTTACCTGCTAATTGTTGTTCCTTAAGGAACTCTAGTCCAGTCCCGGATCCCTCCCAGTGTATTTGAAGGAGGTTTTTCCTCAGCCTGAGTTTAATTCAAGTTGTTAGGAATTTAGTTTTTAAAGCTTTTAGAGTTTTGCAGACATTTCGATATAGTTCAATGTTTTAGGATCCTTTGTAGCAGCAGTGCTTTGTTAGCATGCAAAAAAAAAAAAGAAAAAATTATATAATTACAGTCTTATGATTGGAGGTATTTTTTGCTGATTAATATTTTTTATTAACTACTTTATTTGTTGCTCTGCTGAGTCTGCTTTGTCAATAGGTACTGGTGAAAGGGGGCGGTGTTAGCCTACTTGTACTGGTGACATCAGAACAATGACATCATTCAGTCTCCAAGGCTGCTGGAGGATGTTCTAGACTCTAAGGTTCCGGGACTGGACTAGAGTTCCTTAAGGAACAACAATTAGCAGGTAAGTCTAATTTCGTCATGCTGTACTTCAAGTTTTGACTTCCCCTGCTCATCTAATATATGGTAAGATGTTCTTGTCCCTTGACCATACCTCACAGCTGTGTGACTGCTCCTAGTATTCCCTGAAGGTTCCATAAATAAGTTCACTGCTTTTGCAGAACATTGCACTCTGATAAAATACCTTCCTAGCTATTGTTCTCTCTCTAACTTGCCAAAACAGTAAACTCTTTTCCTTCCTTATCATCCTGCTAGATCAGTCCAGACAATGGCTTATGTTCTTCATCTAGCAGGTGGAGGCAGATGAGCAACTTTCAGGATGCCATCACTTGGTATATCCACTTGTTCAGCAAAGAGAATTTTTTTAGTACTATTTAGCTCATGCCTTTCCAGTAACAGTTCATGGTGAGTTACAATTAAGTAGACATTTTCCTGTTCCCCGAGGGCTTACAATCTAAGTTGGTACCTGAGATTTATTTAGACCATTTTGTATGCCACCTTATCCTTCAATCAAAGTGGTCACAACACAATTGGGGGATACATTTAACACGAGGGGATATGAGACACATACACTAATAATTACAGGGAACATGGGCAATGGAGGGTTAAGTGGCTTGCCCAAGACCACAAGGAGCACCTGTGGGACTAGAAACCCCAGTCCTTCCAGCTCAAGGTTGCTGTCCTCTAGTGGGATTTGAACCCCCAACCTTCTGGCCTGAGGTAACTTGCCCCAAGCACTAGGCCACTCCTCCAGATAGTATTTGCCTGCCACCAGCTGATGACAAGGTATTTGGAATTGTGCACAGAGCAGATAGGCCTATCTCCCCTGGTATGGACAATGGTCCTGTAGTCTGTGTGATTGAGATCTCTGGGCCCAGTGTGTGCTTGGAGCTCAGGTACTCCACTGTCTCCTTGAGCCATCAGCTGCCCTGTGTCTGCCATTTTCTATAGCTCCCAGAACTTGGGAGCTGGAAAGGAGAACACCACCCATGAGGGGTATGGTAAATTTGAACCTAGGCTCCCCCTTTCCTCTTACTGTCCTCTATCTGCTCGCCTTTTCAATAAAGTAGTATCCTGTTTTCAACAGTGACCAATCCAGATCACAAGTATGAACTAGTGATCTCATGGACCCTGCTATAAGAAGCTGGCAAAGCAATGCAGAGGGGAGCTGTGATAGCTAAACTAAAAAAACAGAGAGGGGCAGAAACCACAAGACTAACCAAAACCTTGTTACATTAAAAGAAATAATATTGGTCAAATGACAGATGATGAAAAGGCTAAAATGGACTATATCCAAGATATCTTGATTCATCTTTTTTTTTTAATATTTAAGTTTTTTATTAGCACAAATCCAACTACAGATCACAATATCCAAAGCAAGTAAACATGAAACAATATATACAGTACAATCTCCGACACCCTATATGGAGTAGCATGCCTTCAAAACACACCCATTTTCAGTTATCCTCCCTCCTCCCCCCCCCCCATAACATCCAAAAGCATAGACAGCATACAAAGCTGGAAGCCCCAGAACAGTATAACCCCTAACATCATCAACTTTACCCAGCAGTTCAACAAGCCCCCCCCCCCCCCAAGAGGCCTAGCCATCCTTAAGAAATTTCTTGATTCATCTTTTGTAGCAGGAAGCAAATCAATCTCTGAAATTTTATAAATATCATTTACAAATATGGAAATAAGCAAAATTATGGCAAGGTTAGTGAAGGGACGGTAACAGAAATCAGTCAAAAGCTTAAACTATACTTGGGTTAAAATCTACAATAGACACTGTATACAGGCGTGTCAAGGGCTGACTCCTGGCAAGTTGTAACCGGAAGTAGATAGCTAGGCTCTCTTCCATGCAGTAAATCTACAGCACCTGGTATTCCAAGATGGTTTCCAAGACTGGGATGTAACTATACCTGGCTATACTTTATTCAGAAAGGACAGGGTAGGAAGAAGGGGAGGAGGAGTGGCACTATATGTAAAAACTACTATTAAAGCTTTGGAATTACAGAGCTTAAAAGGGAGAGAGGAGGCATTGTGGGTTAAACTAGAAAGAGGAAAGAGAAATCTATTTGCATTGGTGTGATATACAGACCTCCCTCACAAGAGGAAGAGGTGGACAGAGAGTTAATTGAAGACATACGCAGCATTGCTAGGAAAGGGGAAGTGCTACTGATAGGAGATTTCAATATGCCACATGTTGATTGGTACATTCCTGCTGCAGTATCATCTAGAAGTAATTGCCAGCCACGGCCTTGATATACTCATGGTCACTGAGACGTGGTTATCTGCTGGACAACGTAATACTTAACCAGCTCCTCCCTCAGAATTTCACCATACATTCAAGTCATAGGCAAGAAAAAAAGAGGAGGTGGCGTGCTCATCCTCTCGATCTTTCAAGCCTTACAACAGAGATCTTATCCTTGCCGAAACGCAGCAACTCATCTCCGAATCCACTCAGAGGAGGCATTGTGGGTTAAACTAGAAAGAGGGAAAGAGAAATCTATTTGCATTGGTGTGATATACAGACCTCCCTCACAAGAGGAAGAGGTGGACAGAGAGTTAATTGAAGACATACGCAGCATTGCTAGGAAAGGGGAAGTGCTACTGATAGGAGATTTCAATATGCCACATGTTGATTGGTACATTCCTGCTGCAGTATCATCTAGAAGTAATTGCCAGCCACGGCCTTGATATACTCATGGTCACTGAGACGTGGTTATCTGCTGGACAACGTAATACTTAACCAGCTCCTCCCTCAGAATTTCACCATACATTCAAGTCATAGGCAAGAAAAAAAGAGGAGGTGGCGTGCTCATCCTCACCAGGAAACGCAGCAACTCATCTCCGAATCCACTCAGAGGAGGCATTGTGGGTTAAACTAGAAAGAGGGAAAGAGAAATCTATTTGCATTGGTGTGATATACAGACCTCCCTCACAAGAGGAAGAGGTGGACAGAGAGTTAATTGAAGACATACGCAGCATTGCTAGGAAAGGGGAAGTGCTACTGATAGGAGATTTCAATATGCCACATGTTGATTGGTACATTCCTGCTGCAGTATCATCTAGAAGTAATTGCCAGCCACGGCCTTGATATACTCATGGTCACTGAGACGTGGTTATCTGCTGGACAACGTAATACTTAACCAGCTCCTCCCTCAGAATTTCACCATACATTCAAGTCATAGGCAAGAAAAAAAGAGGAGGTGGCGTGCTCATCCTCACCAGGACAGACCTCCATTTTCGAACAGTAGACTCCACCAGTACAAACCACCTCGAGACTGTCACCATCTCCAACAAACGCTGCATAATCAACTTGCTTTACAGAGCACCCTCAGCTTCCCCAGATGATCTCACGGCTATCATTGATCTGGCATCCAACACTCATAACCCAGGCCTCCCAAATTGGATCCTAGGCGACTTTAACCTGCCTACATTACAAGATCATCAAGCAACAGCCTTCCTTGATGCCCTGGAAAATCTTCGCTTCAAGCAACTAGTTAATGATCCTACCCATATTAAGGGCAATATCCTGGACCTTGTATTCGCCCCGCAAACCTCTCTTAACCCAGCCCAGGACCCCATAAACTCCATAACTTCTGTTCCTTGGTCAGATCACAAACTGATCATCATTCAGATTCCCTCTTACAAAGCCTACTCAAAAACCAACAAAATCCAAAGCAACACCGCAAGACCTCCCTCTCGATCTTTCAAGCCTTACAACAGAGATCTTATCCTTGCCGAAACGCAGCAACTCATCTCCGAATCCACTCAGAACCTTGATGACCTAATTTCTCACTGGAACAATTGCCTCAGCTCAATCGCCCTACATACAACATCCAATAGGCCTCCAGGTAAAAGAGTAAGTGCTCCATGGTACTCAGCTGATCTTAAAGCATCACTTAGCCAATTACGGAAACTGGAGAAACGCTGGCGCCGATCTCATTCTTTAAATGACCTGACAATATATAACTGTCATCTGGCTGCGCATCGCAACGCAATCTCCGACACAATGAAGCAGTACTACTCTGACACCTTAAAGAGATCACTTAATAAACCACATGACCTCTTCGACCTGGTCAAGACTTTATCGAAGGAACCATCCTCTAGACCTCCATTTGAGTTACACCCACAAGATTTTGCAACCTATTTACAATCCAAGATATGCCAGACCAACAAAACCTCTACTACAATCTCTACCACAGTGCAAAACTGCCAAACAACCCTAACCATGTTTTCTTTCTACCCCCTCCAAGAGAGGAATTGAAGACACTATTGCAGCCCTTAACACCACGACTGCTCAGACCGATCCATGCCCAACCTTCTGGATCAAGGAGCTTCGCAGTCACTTCAGCTCAGTACTTGTCCAAAATAATGAATCTCTCCTTCTCAACTGGCTCCTTCCCTTCAGCCCTTAAACACACCTCTATCAGACCTCTGCTAAAAAACTGCAAGCTTGATTCCCAACATGTGGAATCATACAGACCCATATCTAGCATTCCACTACTCGCGAAGATCATCGAAAAGGAGGCCCAAAGGCAATTGCAGGATCACATTGACTCCGTTGCACCGTTAGACCCCTGTCAACATGGTTTTAGGGAATTCCATGGAGTGGAAACCCTCCTTACCACTCTCTTCTGCAAAATAATCACTGGCATTGACGACATCCGTCAAGGATTTGCACTCATCTTTCTGGACATCGCTGCAGCTTTTGATTCAGTAAATCATGAGCTCCTACTAGGACGACTGATTGACAAAGGCATTAATGGAAGAGCGCTTGAATGGTGCAGATCCTACCTGTCTGAAAGATGGCAGCATGTTCGATCTGGAGGGATGAAGTCTGAACCTTTCCACCAAAGCCAAGGAGTCCCTCAAGGATCCTCCCTTTCTGCGCTCCTGTTTAATATTTACATGCAGCCAATTTGTAATATCATCCGGTCTTTCAATGTTGATTGCATGTTATACGCAGACGATGTCCTGCTTTACATTCCCTTCTCTACCGAGCTTCTGGACCTCTCCCCACTGACGAGTTGCTTCAATGCAATATCTGACTGGCTCCTGTCTCAAAACCTCAGAATACAACATAAGAAAACAGAAGTACTCTTCATTACAAGGAATCCCAATTTTACCCCCCCACAATATCTTAAAGTAAAAGAAGCTGAGTTGCAATCTAAACCCTCAATACGATATTTGGAAGTCACCCTTGATCAACGCCTGGACATGAAGGCCCACATAGGAAACATAGTCAGATCAGTTTACTACAAGATCCGCTCACTTAGACATTTACGTTCCATGCTTGATCCAACTGATTTCCGGACAATTTTCCAGGCGTTGGTTATACCTCATTTCGACTATGCCAACGTCATACTGCAAGGCCTTCCCCAATCTACATTAAACCCGCTTCAGTTAGCCATGAACGCGGCAGCAAGAGTCATCCACGGAGCCTCCAGGAACGATCACGTGACGCCTCTGCTGAAACAGTTGCATTGGCTACCCATCCAAGCTAGAATAGTTTTCAAGACCCTGATAATCACTTTTAAAGCTGTCAATAATCTCACATCCGCATCCTTAGCCTCCCTCATCCATATCACATCTCCAAATAGAGCAAGAAGATCCACGGCTATAAACTCCCTTAAAATCCCGAAGGAATGGTTTATGGACCTTTCCTCCAGGAACTTGTCCAAACCTTTTTTAAACCCAGCTACACTAACAGCCTTTACTACATCCTCCGGTAACAAATTCCAGAGTTTGATTACACGTTGAGTGAAAAAATATTTTCTTTTATTAGTCTTAAATAGTTAACCCTGTAACTTCATTGCATGTCCCCTAGTCTTTCCATATTCTGATAAGGTAAACAATCGATCTACGTTTACCCGTTCCACTCCGTTCATTAATTTATAGACTTCTATCATATCTCCCCTCAGCCGTCTCTTCTCCAGGCTAAAGAGCCCCAACCTTTTTAGCCTTTCTTCATAGGAGTAGCCTTCCATCCCCTTTACCATTTTGGTGGCTCTTCTCTGAACCTTTTCTAAAATCGCTATATCCTTTTTAAGATACGGTGACCAGAATTGCACACAATATTCAAGGTGCGGTCTCACCATGGAACGATATAGAGGCATTATAACATCTTTTGTTTTATTTTCCATTCCTTTCCTTATCATACCTATCATTCTATTTGCTCTCTTGGCCGCCGCTGCACACTGGGCCGAGGGTTTTAACATGGTATCCACAATGATGCCTAAATCTTTTTCCTGGGTGGTGGTTCCTAATGTGGAACCTTGCATTGTGTAACCATAGTTTGGGTTGTTCTTCCCTAGGTGCATAACCTTGCACTTGTCCACATTAAATTTCATCTGCCATTTTGATGCCCAGTCTTCCAATTTATCAAGATCCTCTTGCAATTTTCCACAATCCTCTTGGGTTTTAACAACTTTAAATAGTTTTGTGTCATCTGCAAATTTGATAACCTCACTCGTTATTCCACTTTCCAGGTCATTTATGAATATGTCAAAAAGCAGCGGACCCAGCACAGATCCCTGGGGTACACCACTATTCACCTTTCTCCATTGGGAAAATTGGCCATTTAGCCCTACCCTCTGCTTTCTATCTTTTAACCAGTTCCTGATCCACAGTAGTACACTGCCTCCTATCCCATGACCGTTTAGTTTTGCCAAAAGTCTCTCATGAGGGACTTTGTCAAAGGCTTTCTGAAAGTCCAGATACACAATATGAACCGACTCACCTTTGTCCACCTGTTTATTCACTCCTTCAAAAAAACATAACAGATTAGTAAGACAAGATCATTTTGCATCCAGTGATCACCAGATGGTGTGGTTCAGTATTAGGACTTTGGCTGTTAGAATCCATTCCAAGGTGAGGATCTTAGACTTTAGGAAGACTAACTTTGCGAAGATGGGCCAATACCTCAGGGAGTCGTTAGTGGGATGGGAACAGCTGGGGGATGTAGAAAAACAGTGGGCAAAACTGAAAGGGGATATTTTAAGGGCAACCAACCTTTTTGTTAAAATGGTAAATAAAGGAAAAGGAGACCGCTATGGTTTTCTAAGGAAGTAGCTGAAAAAGTGAAGAAAAAGAGGGAGGCCTTCATGAAATACAAGAGATCACAGAGAGAGGAAGACAGGCATCTGTATTTGGAAAAACTTAGAGAAGCTAGCAAAGTAGTCAAGAAGGCAAAGATTCAAAAGGAGGAGGAAATAGCCAATGCAATAAAATGAGGGGATAAGACGTTTTTCAGATATATTAGTGAGAAGAGGAAGGGCAAGAGTGGTATTGTCAGACTCAAGGGTGCAGGGGGGAATATGTAGAAGCTGATAAGGATAAAGCGGAATTGCTTAACAAATATTTTTGTTCTGTGTTCACAGATGAAGAACCAGGAGCAGGACCTCAGAAAACACCCACAAATAGGAACAGAAGCGAGGGACATCTTGAACAACTTTCAGAAGACTGTGTTTGTGAGAAACTAGCTCAACTTAAAGTAGACAAAGCGATGGGACCGGATGGGATACACCCTAGAATACTGAGGGAACTTGGGGACGTTCTAGCAACTCCACTGACTGACCTTTTCAATGCCTCGTTGGAGTCGGGAGTGGTGCCAAAGGACTGGAGAGAGGCTCATGTGGTGCCTTTACACAAAAGCGGAAGTAAGGATGTGGTTGAAAACTACAGGCCGGTTAGTTTAACTTCGGTGGTGAGTAAATTATTGGAAACGCTGCTGAAAGAGAAAATAGTGAGGTTTCTGGAGTCCAGCGGATTACAGGATCTGAGGCAGCATGGATTCACCAGAGGCAGGTCTTGTCAGACAAATCTGATTGATTTCTTTGACTGGGTGACCAGGGAGTTGGACCGAGGGAGAGCTCTAGATGTGGTGTATTTAGATTTTAGTAAAGCCTTTGACACTGTTCCTCACAGGCGACTTATAAACAAACTGAGCACCCTAGGGATGGACCCTAAAGTTACTGCTTGGGTTAGAAATTGGTTTCGGTGGGAGGCGACAAAGAGTACAAGTAAATGGAGCTCACTCTGAGGAGAAGGATGTTACCAGTGGTGTGCCCCAGGGATCTGTCCTTGGTCCGATTCTTTTTAACATCTTTGTTAGTGATATGGCGGAAGGGCTGTCGGGTAAGGTTTGCCTCTTTGCGGATGATACCAAAATCTGCAATAGACACCCAGAAAGGTGTAGATAACATGAGGAGGGATCTAGCTAAGCTTGAAGAATGGTCTAGAATTTGGCAGCTGAGATTTAATGTTAAAAAAAATGTAAGGTCATGCATTTGGGCTGCAGCAATCCAAGGGAGCAATACAGTATAGGAGGTGAAGTACTTTTGTCCACTAAAGAAGAGTGGGACCTAGGCGTGGTTGTGTCTGATGATCTTAAAGTAGCTAAACAGGTAGAAAAGGCGACAGCAAAAGCTAGAAGGATGCTTGGGTGCATACGGAGATGAATGGCTAGCAGAAAAAAGGAGGTGATAAGGCCTCTGTATAAGTCTTTGGTGCGACCTCATTTGGAGTATAGTGTGCAATTCTGGAGACCACACCTTCAAAAGGATGTGAACAGGATGGAGTCGGTGCAGAGGGTGGCTACTAAAATGATTAGTGGGCTTCATTATAAAGCATATGAGGACAGACTTAAGGATCTTAATATGTACACCTTAGAGGAAAGGCGGGATAGAGGTGATATGATTGAGATGTTTAAATACCTCCGTGGCATAAATGTTCAGGGAGAGAGCCTCTTTCAATTGAAAACAAGTTCTGCTACGAGGGGACATGGGATGAGGGTGAAGGGAGATAGATTCAGGAGTGATATGCGGAAATATTTCTTTACGGAAAGAGTAGTGGATCCGTGGAATAGTCTCCCAGTGGATGTGGTAGAGATGAGGACAGTAACTGAATTAAAAAAAGCATGGGACCAACACAGAGGATCTCTAAAGGTAAAAAGTGGACTGTTGTAGTTGTTGATATGGAAGGACAGACTAGATAGGCCATGTGGTCTTTTTCTGTCATCATGTTTCTACGTTTCCTACCCTAGTACAAGTCAGGCTCAACCCTGCTTAGGTTCTGTATAGTAACTCCAGTGAAATAATGAGCATAGTTGTTGATTATGGCAGAAAACAGTATGAGAAGAGGGAAGTAGATACTAAAGTGTGTGATGCTTTTTATAGAGATACCAGCAATTTAATCTTGAACTGTATGCACTGAATCAACCAATTTCTGATTGAGAAAGCTTATAGAGTAATAAACAAGCTGATCCTTGGTAAAATTTGAATTCCAGTTATTTAACCCCTACTGTACAGCTGAGAGAGAGGTTTAGTAATATAGTGGATGATAGAAACATCAACATGGCCCATCCAATCTGCCCCATAGGGGTCCCAGGGCAGCACAGTACAAGTTACCTTTGCCTGTGTGTGTGTGTATGGGGGGGGGGGGGGAGGGTTGTAACTGCCATACAGTACAGGTTACTTTCCTCATACCTTTGGTTTTCAACAACTCCTAAACATATTGCACTTGATTAAGACCCCAGCCTACCATGGGACCAACAAGGCTGTTATTTTTTCTCCAATCAGTCCAGCTCCCAGCCCTCCCCCCCCATCATCATACAGCAAGGGAACGCAGGTACAACTATCCTAAGTTACACAGCATGACATCTTCTTTCTGGAACCAATCTAGGTCCCTGTCCCCACCTCCACCATAGAGCCAATATGGATTGTTTTCACAGGAGATGAATCAGGCATTGATAGTCATACTGCCAAAGAAAGGAAAACATGTTAGTGAGGCAAAAGCATATTAGCTTATCGCGTCATAAAAATCTAAGCAATAGTAGCAATGCAGTTAAATGCTGTGATCTTACATTTGAGAACCCCTGATCAAACTGGATTTTTCAGGGGATAATATGGTGCCACCAGTGTCTGAAAGGTTCCAACTTCATTATGTAGTAAAACAGATCAAGAGAAAATTCCATATTGTTCTGCTAGACCAGTTCAGACAAGGGGGTTGTGTTCCCCTACCAGCAGATTGGTGGAGACAAAGAACCAATGAAAAGCCCAGGTTTCATCACTCCTATGCCTCTATTTGCCTCAACTATCAGATGTCCCTTCAGTATTTCTTTGTCTCCAGCATATGGTGGATATATTTTCTCCACTCTGTAGAAAATCTGAGGATTGAGAAGAAAAGAGAGTGATCAAATGCTTGTGAATGACCACCTTGATTACAGAAAGGTAACTCTCACTTGAGCATAACGTGGGAGACTCCACTAGACTGTGTTTTTTTGGTAGCCAAAGGAGGAGAGAAAATTGGTTCAGTTCCACATTCTTATCATGATAAGGGCCTGTTGAGCAGCCACAAAGTGGAGGATCTAGAAGAGTGCAGCAGCCTCACACAACCTGAGTCTCCCTCCCCCCCCCCCCCCCCGCGCTCTCCGAAAAATTACAAAAGACTTTCAGAGATCTGCCTGCCAGCCACCTCTCACACAATGCTGCACAACCAGCCAGTGCAACAGCTTTCAGGGGAGGGGAGTAGAGCAGAGCCTGGCACAGATCCTCCATCTGAGGGTTTCAGGGTGTGAGTACCAAGGCTTGACCTCATCATTGCCCTGTTGGGGGCTCCCAATTCTGTCTCAGGGATGCAATTCAGGGGGACTTCTAGAGACCGTTAGCGCTGTGTGGGGGTTTTCCACCATTTTCTGCCAGCCTTAGTAATGTTTTTTGCCTACTGCATGCCTGATGATTGCACAGTCCCAACGTGTGTTCCACCCAAGTGGCTCTATAGCAGGGGTTTCAAACTCAAATTGCTTTGAGGGCCAAATCAGGACTTGTAAAGTAACCCGCGGGCCGCATAAGACGTGGGGCCTCATTTGTATAAATATTTGCATAACGTTACCATACAAAGTGCAGACGTTAATGATGCACATTTCCCAGAGCTGACATATTCCAGTTAATAAATTCAAAATAAAGAGAGATTTTTCTACCTTTTGTGCATTTTTTTCAGTTGCAATTGTTTCAGCCACTTTCTTCTGCTAACTCTCCATCGTCTGCTGTCCATTTGTCCTTTCTTCTCTCTTCTAGTTTTTTTTTCCACTCTCTCTACATCTGCTTTAACATACTAATCTTTCTCCTTTTGCTCTTTCCTCATTCCTATTTCATCCACTCAAATTTTACCCCTCTATCCTCAATCCCCACTTACTCTCCCAATACCTGGCCAATTGTAGATTTTTCTTCCCTCCCACACAATATTTTTCCTCTCTCCATTTCACTCTCCCAGCCCCATCTCATTCTAATCCTCCCCCAACATCAGCTCCCTTCTTGTTCCAGCCCCACCCAGCATCCGCTCCCTTCTGGTCCCTGCATCAGCCCATTTCCAGTCCTATCCTAGCCCCACCATCAGCCCATTTCCTGTCCTAGCTCCCTCCCCTCACAGCCCATTTCCATTCCAAGCCCCCCTCCCCATCAGCTATTTGCAGTTCAATCCTTCCTTCTACTCAGCCCATTTCCAGTCCTAGCAACCCCCCCCCGTCCATTACCAGTTCTAGCCCCCCCATACCCCATTACCAGTCCTAAGCCCCTCACTTCCAGTCCTAACCCATCACCCCATTTTCAATCTTAGCCCCCCCCCCATAGCCCATTACCAGTCCTAACTCCCCCCTCAGCCCACCTCAGGTCCTAATCCCATCAGCCCATTTCCAGTCCTAACCCCCCTCCCCCCCCCCTCAGCCCAGGTAAATTAAAAAAAACAAAACAAAACTGGCTTCTGCTGCTGCTGTTGCCGCAGTGGCAGAATCAGCTGTCCCGCGACCCCTTCCCGTCAGAGCCCTCAGCTCAGCTCCATCAGCGGCAGCTTTCAGGGCTGCCCGAGAAGAGAGTATTTCCCTCTCGCACAGCTCTGTTAAGCCTGCCGGTGCTGATGGGAATTCCTTCAGCCCCGGCAGGCTTAACAGAGCCGTGTGAGAGGGAAATACTCTCTTCGTGGCTTGAAAAGCCCGCCACTGATGGAGCTGACTGAGGGCTCTGCCGGGGAAGGGGCTGCGGGATAGCTGATTCTGCCACTGCCGCAGCAGCAGAAGCCAGGTTTTCTTTTTTTTTTAATTGACAGTTGATTCTGCTGCTGCCATGGCGGCAACAGCAAAAGCCAGGGTTGTGGTTTGTTTGTTTTTTGTTTGCTCTCCGTCGCGGGCTGCACAAAGTTCTCTCGTGGGCCGCGTGTTTGAGACCCCTGCTCTATAGTAACATATGTTTCCTGATCGTCCCTCCAGTCTAGTCCCTCAACCTCTGGGTTGTGCTCCTCCTCCAGAAGCTTTGGAGAGTGAGAAACATCGTCCTTTTGATGACCCTGGTATAAATACAGAGGGACCAACTCCTCACTCCAGTTCTCTCAGTCTCCAAGCAGCTGGAGAGTAGTGAGCCCGGAGGTTAGGGGCTCACTAGAGGAGCAATTAAGGATTTTAGAGAGTTAGGAGTGGGAGAAATTTAGTAGTTTTCAAATTTTAAATTCAATTCCTTATCGTTCCTCCAGTTTAGTCCTCCACCTCTGGGTAGTGCACCTCCTCCTGCAGCTTGGAGACTGGACCAATCAAAATCTTGGCATCACTGGATATAGCATGCTGGTATCTCCCATCAGCCCCCAGTGTGTCCAGTCTCCATGCAGCAGGAGGACTTAGTGAGCCTAGGTGCTGGGCTCACTAGAGGAACTGATAAGGAGCAGGCTAGTTCGGTTAAAGGGCTTCAGTCTTTTCTATTGGTTTCAATCTTTATTTTATTTTATTTGGGTTAGTTTCATTGCTTTAGATTCTTTTACATTTTCATTGGGCAGTCTGATACTGCCCCTTTAAAAAATAAAAAATTGATTACTATTTGGAAGAGGAGGTACTGAACATAAGATATGCCATACTGGGTCAGACCAAGGTCCATCAAGCCCAGTATCCTGTTTCCAACAGTGGCCAGTGCCGTACCTAGAGGTTTCCCCAAAAGACACAGGTTCCGCAATGCTTGTACTGGGTCAAGCATTGATATCCTGGGTCCCTTCTTAATAATGGTTTATGGACCTTTCCTCCAGGAACTGGGTCCCTTCTTAATAATGGTTTATGGACCTTTCCTCCAGGAACTTGTCCAAACCTTTTTTAAACCCAGCTACACTAACAGCTTTACTACATCCTCCGGTAACAAATTCCAGAGTTTGATTACACTTTGAATGAAAAAATATTTTCTTTTATTATTCTTAAATAGTTTACCCTGTAGTTTCATTGCATGTCCCCTAGTCTTTCTGTATTCTGATAATGTAAACAATCGATCTACATTTACCTGTTCCACTCCGTTCATTAATTTATAGAATTCTATCATATCTCCACTCAGCCATCTCTTTTCCAGGTTAAAGAGCCCTAACCTTTTTAGCCTTTCTTCATAGGAGTATCCTTCCATCCCCTTTACCATTTTGGTGGCTCTTCTCTGAACCTTTTCTAATAACGCTATATCCTTTTTAAGATACGGCGACCAGAATTGCACACAATATTCAAGGTGCGGTCTCACCATGGAACGATATAGAGGCATTATAATATCTTTTGTTTTATTTTCCATTCCTTTCCTAATGATACCTAGCATTCTATTTGCTCTCTTGGCCGCCGCTGCACACTGGGCCGAGGGTTTTAACATATTATCCACAATGACGCCTAAATCTTTTTCCTGGGTGGTGGTTCCTAATGTGGAACCTTGCATCGTGTAACCATAGTTTGGGTTGTTCTTCCCTAGGTGCATAACTTTGCACTTGTCCACATTAAATTTCATCTGCCATTTTGATGCCCAGTCTTCCAATTTACCAAGATCCTCTTGCAATTTTCCACAATCCTCTTGGGTTTTAATAACTTTAAATAGTTTTGTGTCATCTGCAAATTTGATAACCTCACTCGTTATTCCACTTTCCAGGTCATTTATGAATATGTCAAAAAGCAGCGGACCCAGCACAGATCCCTAGGGTACACCACTATTCACCTTTCTCCATTGGGAAAATTGTCCATTTAGCCCAACCCTCTGCTTTCTATCTTTTAACCAGTTCTTGATCCACAGTAGTACACTGCCTCCTATCCCATGACTCTTTAGTTTTGCCAAACGTCTCTGATGAGGGACCTTGTCAAAGGCTTTCTGAAAGTCCAGATACACTATATCAACCGATATAGTGTTGAGGATCCTTCCCCTGCCAGGCCTCTCCAAAATACCTGTTTTTTCTCTTCCGGATCCCTTTCCCCTGGACGACGCGGGGTAGAGATCCCTGATCGGCACACCAGCACCCCCGCTCGCTGCGAGTCGGCAGATGGTGGCTGTGAGAACGGCTGCATAGGCACTCTGCTGTGTTTTCGCGGCATTCCTGTGAACCTGCCCTTGGTGCGCGGCTTTCTAGACTGAGCCTAGCCAGTCTCGGGAAGCCGGTTTGGAGCAGGAACGGCACAGAAAAGGTACGTGCTTAGTTTCTTCGAGGCTGGGGGGCCTTCCTGCAGTTCCCACCAAATCGCTGTGAGGAAACCGCGGCCATTTTGAACGCGCGGTTTCCCCAGCAGCTTTATTTAGTGTGCCGACAGTGCTGTTCTCCGAGGTAGAGGGGCATCCGGATTCAGTTTAGGAGTTGCAAGGGGGCTTCTTTTATTTTATTTTGGTTTGTTTTTAGAAAGTTTTACTTTTCCCCTTGTTTGCTTTTAGCTATCAGCCTCAGGGGAACGGATGGTCCTAAAGGCATTTAGGCACTGGGATTTCTAAGAGCAAAGAGCTCCCGTGTAGTGTGTATATAAAAAAATAAAAATAAAAAAAAAAAATAAAAAAAGAGGAGTCAAAGAGGTGTCTTGCTGCCATCACATACTTTTTTATTGCTGGACCCAGGGGTCCTAGGTTCAGTCTGGTTCTCTTGCCCAATGTCAATAAGTTCACAGTGTATCATTTGTGGCGCCCTAGCGTGCACAAGTGCTGAGTCAGGCATCTGTTTGGACTGTGCAACAAGGTCGGTCAGTGGGGGGCAGCAAATGGAGAGTTCCACGGCTTCCGTTCCTCCGGAGGCAGTTGCGGGGACGGAGGGTGAAGCTTGGATAGCGGGTCCTTCCGCTTCGGCTCTAGAAGTGCCTTCAAGTAATCCTGCTGCTGCGGATTTTACTTTTGCTATGCAAATGGAAGAATTTTCTCCAGACTTCGTATTACTCATGCACCAGGTGTTCTGTCGTAGGCGTCAGGGACAGCTGCCTGGTTCCAATCCTGTCCCCTCCTCTAGCGCACGGCCTGCACTTGTGGAGAGCGAGACTTTGGTGGTAAAGGCGGCCAAGAGGCCTCGGCTTCCTGAGCCCGTGCCCTCCGAATTGGGCTGGCAGGAGGGGGAGGAGGCAGCGTATGATGTGGATGTGGACGAATTAGAAGAGGGTGAGATTCCTGAGCCTGAGGACCAGGCGAGGATCATTCACATGTTTGGAAAGGATGAGTTGACGGCTCTTATTACAGAGACCCTGCAAACGCTTAGGCTGGCTGCTGAGCAGCTGATCGAGGAAGAGGATGGCGCAGATCCCATTATTTAGGCGATGCGTCAAACGCAGGTGGTTTTTTCCCATCCATAAGGTGATAGATCAGATGATTCAGAACGAGTGGGATCATCCAGAAGCTGGGCTTAGGGGGATTAGGATTATGGGTAAACTATATCCCCTAGCGGATAAGGCAAGGAGAGGTTCCGTTCTCCAAAGGTTGATGCTGCAGTTTCAGCGGTTACTAAAAAGACCACAATTCCTGTAGAAGGAAGCGTGGCCCTAAAGGATGCGCAAGATAGAAAAATGGATAGCCTTTTAAGACAATCATTTGAAGCGGATGCAATTTCTTTGCAGGCCTCTATCTGTGGCGCTTGGGTAGCAAGGGCCTGTCTCTGCTGGGTTTAACACGTACAGCAGTCGGCGGCTTTAGGGCACAACGAGGTCAGAGAACTTCAATGTTTAGAATCGGGGTTGGCGTATTTAGCGGATGTGCACTACGACCTCATTAGAGCCTTATCGAATAGTATGGCTTCATTAGTAGCAGCGCGCTGATCCCTTTGGCTAAAGAATTGGGTGACTGACGGATCGCTCGGAAAACTCCCGTTCAAGGGGAAACTTTTATTTGGAGAGGATTTAGAGAAGTTGGTTAAGGACTTAGGGGCGTCCAAAGGAGGTAGGCTTCCGGAGGATAAGCCTAAACAGGGAAAAGCGTCTTCAGCCTTTTGGGGGCAATATAGGGACTTCCAGAGATTTCGATCTCCCCGTTTCGCGAGGTCCCAAAGAGGAAGATTTGCCTCTCGAGCCCAAGGATTTCGTGGGTTTCGGGGAGCAAGTAGAGGTTTTGCGATGGTATCTTCTGGAGCCGCTCGCAAACCACAATGAATGGCGGCGGGTCCTGGCTGCAAGTCGTCCGGGAGTTTCTTTCTGCCTGGACTCACATAACATCCGATCAGTGGGTTTTAGAGATCATCCGAGACGGATATGCGCTGGATCTGGCAAAGCCGGTGCTGGACTCGTTTGTAACTTCGTCCTGCAGAGGGCCGCAGAAGGCATTACAGGTGCGTCAGACGTTGGACCATCTCTTGCAGCTAGGGGCCGTCATTCCAGTACCGCCAGCCGAATATGGCATGGGTTGCTACTCTATTTATTTCATGGTGCCAAAGGAGGACGGGTCTCTTTGTCCTTTTCTAGACCTCAAAGGAGTGAATCATTGTCTCCGGGTGCAGCACTTTCACATGGAAACGCTGTGGTCGGTTATTGTTGCAGATCGTCGGGGAGAGTTCCTAACGTCTCTCAATCTCAAGGAGGCCTATCTCCACGTCCCGATCAGGACGGCGCATCAAAGGTTTCTGCGGTTCGCGCTACCTTGGGGGCATTACCAGTTTCAGGCACTGCCCTTCGGCCTCGCGACGGCCCCACGCGTCTTCACCAAGATAATGGTAGTGGTGGCGGCAGCGCTGCGGAAGGAAGGGGTCTAAGTCCATCTGTACCTCGACGATTGGCTGATTCGAGCAAAGTCCAAGGCCAAGAGCGAGAGCCACAAAAAAAGTAGTAGTTTTCCTCCAGACTCTAGGCTGGGTAGTCAATCCACTCAAGTCACCTGGAGCCAACTCAAGTTCTCGAGTATTTGGGGGTGCAGTTCGATACTCGAAAAGGCTCAGTATTCCTGACAGAGAAGAGAGCCCAGGCTCTCTGTGCTCTAGTCACTGTTCCCTCTAAGCTGTGCGTGCGCACACCTCGCTGAACCAGCGCACATACTTTACAACAGAGCGCACAAAAATTACGGTTCTGATTCTGATAGAAAACAACCCAGACGTCTTAAAATGTAAAAGTTTTTATTGTAATTACTAGAAATTTTCCGCTTTATTTAGTAATCGTCTATTTTCCTTTAATTTGGTTAAAATCAATGTGGTGTACATACTGTATTCTGACGTGTAGTCAAATTTTAAAGTATATAACTCCGAGTGTCGTCATGTGGCGCACAAAAATTTAACCTTCCTTCAAAAGCTGCACAGCTGATATTTTATGCACCCACAGCCTACAGAAAATTAGAGGGAACATTGGCTCTAGTGCAAGGCTTCAGGAAGCTGGCAGCACCAACGGCAAGGAAGTACCTTCAGGTGCTGGGAACAATGGCGGCAACTCTGGAGGTGGTTCCTTGGGCCAGGTTTCATATGAGGCCGTTTCAGAGGGCCTTGCTTCGCTGCTGGTCCAACCAGTCCGATTTGTTGAGCAAACGACTCCCTTGTCCGCTGCAGGTTCGGCGGGCTCTGCGGTGGTGGATGCTACCCGCGTCCTTGCGAGCGGTAATGTCTTTGGAGCAGCCAGCGTGGATCCCACTGTTAACAGATGCAAGCCTCGCAGGCTGGGGAGCGCATTGCGGAGTGCTCTTTGCGCAGGGGCAGTGGTCAGTGGAGGAGAGCAGCTGGTCGATCAACCGCCTGGAGCTGAGAGCAGTGTTTCTAGTCCTGAAAAGTTTCGAGGTTCAGGTTACGCGTCGAGCGGTACAAGTGCTGTCGGATAATGCCGTAACAGTGGCATACTTGAATCGGCAGGGCGGTACCGGGAGCGTAGCTATGGAGGAGGAGGCCGAGAGGCTGTTCTCCTGGGTGGAGATGCACTTACAAGCAATATCGACAGCGCACATCGCAGGACAGCGGATTTTCTCAGCAGGGTGCGAGTCAATGCAGGGGAATGGGAGCTGCATCCCGCCGTTTTCGCGCAGTTGATTCTCCGGTGGGAAGAGCCGATCATGGACTTGATGGCCACTTTTCAGTCCTCAAAAGCAAGTCGATTTTTCAGCAGAAGGCGGGAGCCCGTGTTGGAGGGGATCGACGCCTTGATGCAGCCATGGCCGTCGACGGGTCTTCTCTACGTGTTCCCGCCGTGGGCGCTCATCGGTCGAGTGATTCAGCATATCGAAGCACATCGGGGGCAGGTACTATTAGTGGCACCGGACTGGCCCAGGTGCCCGTGGTATGCCAACCTCATAAGGTTACTAGACGGAGTTCTGTGGCGCCTCCCGGTGTCGCAGGAGCTCCTGGTGCAGGATCCCCTTCTAATGCCGCGGGTGGATCGATTCTCGCTTACAGCTTGGCCATTGAAAGGGCGAGGCTGAAAAAGAAGGGCTACTCCAGATCGGTTGTCACGACTCTACTTCAGGTACGGAAACGCTCAACCTCGCTGGCATATATTCGTATCTGGCGGATCTGAGGATTGGTGTTCCAGGCATAGGGTCCGTGTTTCGACGGCTTCAGTGCCTTTGGTGTTGAGTTTCTTGCAGGACAGCTTTGAGAAGGGGCTTGCCGCCAGTTCTCTGAGAGTGCAGTTAGCAGCATTAGCTTGTTACAGGGGTAAAGTTCAGGGCGTGCTGCTAGGAGCTCACAATGATGTACTGTTTTCTGAAAGCGGTTTCCAGAATGCGTCCTGCGCGTCGGATTTCCGTTCCACCATGGGATCTCAACTTGGTGTTAAGAGTGCTAGGAAGGGTGCCCTTTGAGCCCTTATGTCAAATCTCGATCAAGGATTTAACCCTTAAAGCGGTGTTCTTGGTAGCTATTTGTTTGGCAAGGCGCATTTCCGAGTTGCAAGCTCTTTCTTGTAGAGAGCCATTCCTGTGTTTTTCTAGAGAGAAAGTAGTTCTTCGGCCGGTGCCTTCATTTTTGCCGAAAGTGTCTTCTCCTTTTCATGTGAACCAGACCATTTCTCTGCCAGTTTTGCGGTCGGAGGTAGGGCAAGCGGCTGATCGTGGCTTGAGTCGCTTGGACATAAAAAGAGTGTTGCATCATTATTTGTCAGTCTCCGAGTCCTTTTGCAAATCGGATCATCTGTTCGTGTTTGGAGGTCCCAGGAAAGGTGAGGCAGCAGCGAAAGCATCCATTTCCAGGTGGATCAAGGAAGCCATCGTTTTGGCTTACACGTTGCAGGGGCGACCGGCGCCTGTGGATCTGTGAGCACACTCGACCAGAGCTCAGGCGGCTTCATGGGCGGAACACAGTCTAGTTCCACCAGTGGAGATTTGTAAGGAAGCAACCTGGTCATCGCTTCATACTTTCAGCAAGCATTACCGTCTGGATGTTCTGGTGGCAAAGGATGCCTGTTTTGGGTCGGCGGTTTTGCGTGTCGGCTGGTAGGGTCCCTCCCGTTAGTACTGCTCTGTTACATCCCAGAGGTGGAGGACTAAACTGGAGGAACGATAAGGAAATGAAAATTACACTTAACTGGTAATTGTAGTTCCTTGAGTGACGACAGTTTAGTCCTCATTCCCGCCCTCGGGTTCTATTCGTAGCCCGGCACGCGTTCAGGAGTAAGAGGCAGGATATACAGGTGAGCTTTCATTATAAGGATCATTTTCTCATATTCAGTTTTTTTTCTTTTTGACTTGTCTCTTCTTCTTCCTCTAGCCCTTTCCTGGCTCGACGGGGGGGGGGGGGGGGGCCCTTTAATAACAGATACCTCACCCTTTCCTTTTAATGGGGAGGTGCATGTCTTGTTTGGGGTTACATTATTTAAGAGAAAAAAAATAGAATGTTGTTAGATATTGGTTTGTTGCTCTTTTGAGTCTGCTTTGTCAATAGTTCACTGGGGGCTGATGGGAGATACCAGCACACTATATTCAGTGATGTCAAGATTTTGATTGGTCCAGTCTCCAAGCTGCAGGAGGAGGTGCACTACCCAGAGGTGGAGGACTAAACTGTCATCACTCAAGGAACTACAATTACCAGGTAAGTGTAATTTCCATTTTCTTATTTTCAGGGTCTGTGTCTTTAAATTGGTGGAGTGAGTAAGACCCCCCCCCCCCTCTCCCCTCCCGGTTAGTTGTCAGGAGAGAGGAAGGAGAAAGGCAGCACCAAGAAACAGCCATTTGAGGGGCAGAGAGGACTCCGGTTCCCGATCCCACATAGATGGGTGAGGAACCAGTGCCTGAGACTCTGCAGCGTGCCAGAAGTCATTGCCTGAGAGCATACAGAGTTGACGGCAGCTGGTCGGGGGAAGCGGCGGTTGAAGAGAGAGAAAGCTAAGCCTTGCCCTTGAGGCGGTCAGGCCGGACAGCGGCGGAGGGCTGAGAAAGGCTGTGGCAGTGGGGGAGAGTAAACCCCGTCAAGGTAAGCCGCCGGGTGACGGGACGCGAGTCCGTCGAGCGCATGTGTTGCTGTAGGCCCGACCGCGTGGTTCAGCGCGGGAAGCGCCATTTTCAATCAGGCAAGCTGAAAGGTCTCAGTTTTTGGAGGCAGAGCTTTGTTTTAGAGGAGTTTCTTCAGCACCCGCCTAGGACAACGTTGTAGAGTGAAGGTCTATATTTAAAATAAAAAAATTTTTTTTAAAGGGGTACCTACATGTTCGAGGCTGGCGGTCAGAATTGGTAGAGGGGTCTTGAGCCTGTACAGGATAAGGGCTATAGAGTCCATTATTGATATCCAATCTTTATATCCCTTTTTCAGAGATGCCCTCTAGACCGCAGTGTGTGCTCTGTGGTACTAGGAGGGGGGGGCTGTCTCGGACACAGGAGTGTGCAGAGGCTGTATGCTGGAGGCGATCACGATGGAACAAGCCTTAGAGGTGGTCTCAGAGGGTCCCAAGGGGATAGTAGAACCTTTGCAGGAACCAGTTTCTCCAGCTGAGCAGCCGGTGGAGCCAGTGGCGGGGCCTTCCTCTGCTCCAGATTTCCCTTCTACCCCTGCGCCGCTGCCGGAGGGGCCTGGAGGCAATTTTTTCCCCGGCATTCGTTACGCTAATGCAGCAGGCATTTGGGGGTGTTAAGAGGGCCTTCCCGTCTCCATCTTCGGAGGCGGAGCCAGCGGAGAAGCAGCCAGGTACACCGGTTGCTGTAGGATCAGCAAGGGTTCCAGCTAAGAAGTCCAAGTTAGACAGGGACACAGATCAGTCTGTGGTGTCCGAGGTAGGTCTCTCTGAAGAGGGAGATCAGGACCTAGAGGAGTTAGAGGAAGGAGAAATCGCGGAACAGGAAGACCAGGCTAGGGTGGTCCGAATTTTCCTCAGAGAGGAGTTACCAGCCCTCATTTCAGAGATGCTCAAGGCGCTTAATATGCCGGCAGTGGGATCGGCAGAGGATGCGACTTTGGAAGATCCCTTGTTGCAGACCTTTCGGAGGACAGAGGGTGTTTCCGATACACAAGGTCGTCAAGGAAATGATTCAAGGAGAATGGGATTTGCCGGAGGCGGCCCTCAAGGGATCCAGAGTTATGGGCCGTCTTTACCCGCTGGTAGAGCAGGATAAGGAGTTGTTTCAGTCCCCGAGGGTGGATGCAGCTGTCGCCGCTGTTACCAAGAAAACTACCATTCTGGTAAAGGGTAGCGCGGCTCTTAAGGATACTCAGGATAGGAAGTTGGATACCTTGTTGAAGCAGGTATTTGACATAAGCGCGCTATCAGTCCAAGCTTCTATTTGTGGAGCATGGGTAGCTAGAGCTTGTTTGCATTGGTCTCAGCAGATTCAAGGAGAACAAATGGGGGCGGCGGCCGTGGAGGCGGCCAGGCTACAGTCGGGGATGGCCTCTCTGGCAGATATCCATTACGACCTTATCCGTGGGTTATCTAACAGTATGGCTTCGGTGGTGGCGGCGGCATCCCGGTATTTGTGGCTGCGCAACTGGGCAGCGGATAGTTCATCTAAGGCTAGGCTGAGTAAGCTGCCGTTCAGGGGAAAACTTCTTTTTGGAGAAGATCTGGATAAGCTGGTGAAGGACCTGGGCGAATCCAAAGGGGGCGACTCCCGGCAGATAAGCAGAAGCAGGGGCATTCAAATGTACCTCCTAAGACTCCACAGCGGGAGTTGCACCATTTTCGTTCCCCTAGATTCAACCAAAGGCAGAGGGGGCTGTTTCCCTATCGAAGCCAGGGGTTTCGCGTTTTAGGCAGAGGTTTTGCGTCCGCCGCCTCAAATCTTAGGAAGACACAATGAAGCGAGGGGGACCCAGGTAGGAGTAGTACCGGTAGGGGGTCGGCTACAAGAGTTTTACCCTGCCTGGGTCCAGATAACTTCAGACCAGTGGGTGCTGGAGGTTATCCAAGAAGGTTATGCTCTGGAATTGCTACGGCCGGTAACCGACTCGTTCGTTCAGTCCCCATGCAACGCATATCTCAAATTTGATGCCATAAAACAGACAGTAGAAAGACTAGTAGTCCTCAAGGACGAATGCGGTTCCGGTCTGTACTCCATTTATTTCGTGGTGCCAAAGAAAGAGGGAACTTATCACCCAATTCTGGATCTAAAAAGAGTAAATTGTTGTCTCAGAGTGTCATTTTCACATGGAAACATTGAGGTCGGTCATAGTGGCCGTAAGGAAATGGGAGTTCCTTACATCCCTAGACTTGTCGGAAGCGTACCTGCACATTCCCATTCGGCAGGAACACCAAAGGTTTCTCAGGTTTGCAGTGCCTATGGGGCATTTTCAGTTATGAGAATTGCCTTTCAGACTGGCTACGGCACCAAGGACTTTCACCAAGGTGATGGTAGTGGTAGCCGCATCGCTGAGAAAGGACGGCATCTTAGTACATCCTTATCTGGACGATTGGCTAATCCGGGCGAAGTCAAGAACCGAAAGCGAGACAGCCATGGCCAGGGTTGTAGCATGTCTCCAAAGCCTAGGTTGGGTAGTCAATTGGGTAAAGAGTACGTTGACTCTGTCGCAGAATCTGGAATACCTGGGGGCAAGGTTCGATATGGAAGTTGGCAGAGTGTTCCTTCCTCATCATCGAGTGAGAGGTCTCAGGAAGTTGGTATGCGAGTTTCTGAAGAGGCCGCTTCCCATGGCGTGGCATTATCTACAGTTGCTCAGGACGATGGCAGCAATGCTTGAGTTGGTGCCGTGGGCAAGGGCCCATATGAGGCCATTACAGAAGGTGCTGCTCAGGCGATGGTCTCGCCAGAGTGACGATCTGTCCCGGGGGTTGCCCTGTCCAAGAAAGACGAGGAAGACGCTGCGGTGGTGGTTGCTTCCAGGGAATCTGGAGAAGGGGATGTCCTTGGAGACGCCCAATTGGATAGCCCTGACAACTGATGCCAGCCTACTGGGCTGGGGAGCTCACATCCAGGGAAGAATTGCGCAAGGGCAAAGGTCAGATCTTGAGAAACAGGCTGGAACTCAAAGCGGTAGCATTAGCTTTGCAAGTGTTTCAGTCTTATGTGCGCGGCAAAGCGATTTGGGTATTCTCCGACAACACGACTGCGGTGGCCTATATCAAGTCGGCAAGGAGGCACAAGCAGTGTGGCACTAGAAGCCTAAGCAGAGCAGTTGTTCGAGTGGGTCGAGCTGAACCTCGGGGCTCTATCGGCAGCGCATGAGGCAGGAGTAGACAATGATCATCACCTTCTCTCCTTTAATCTTCACCTCCCTCCCCCCCCCCCGCCTCGTCCTGTCTCCTCCACTCTTTTTAGGAACCTTCTTGCCATTGATCCCCTGGTTCTCTCCTCTACCATGTCTCCTTCTCTCTCCTCTGTTTTGTCCTCCAAGTCTGTTGATATGGCAGTGATGTCCTATAATGCTACGCTCTTCTCAGCTCTAGATGTTTTCGCTCCTCTCATCCCTCGTCCTGTAAGGCGTTCCTTACCTCAGCCCTGGCTCTCTCCCACTATTTGCTATCTTCGCTCCTGTGCCCGCTCTGCTGAGTGTAACTGGCTCAAATGCCGCTCCCCTGAAGATTTCCTTCATTTCAAATTCATGCTCTGCTCTTTCAAATCTGATTTAGCTCTTGCCAAACAAGATTACTTTGTTCGCCTGACTAATTCTCATGCCTCTGATCCTCGCCGTCTCTTCATTGCTCTCAATTCTCTCCTCAAAGTGCCTCCACCTCTGATCCCTCCTTCCCTTTCTGCCCAGGCTCTGGCTGATTACTTCCATGATAAAATCCATAAGATCACTCTCCAGTTTCCCTCTAAATCCCCGATTTCCCTTTCCTGCTGTCATTCTCTCCCCCCTTCTCATCCTACCCTCTTTTCCTTCCCCACGATTTCTGTTGATGAAACGGCTCTTCTTCTCTCCTCCTCCAAGCTCACCACTTGCGCCTCTGATCCTATCTCCTCTCCTCCATTTCTCATATTCTCAACCTTTCGCTCTCCACTGCTACTGTCCCGGCTGACTTTAAACATGCTGTGGTCAAGCCTCTCCTTAAGAAACTCTCACTTGATCCCTCTTGTCCTTCTAATTATCGCCCCATCTCTCTCCTTCCTTTCATTTCTAAACTGCTCGAATGTGCGGTTTACCGCCGCTGTCTTTTCTTCCTCTCTTCCCATGCTCTTCTCGATCCCTTACAATCTGATTTTTGTCCTTTGCACTCTAATGAAACTGCTCTTGTCAAAGTCTCCAGTGACTTGTTCCTGGCTAAATATAAAGGCCTTTACTCTGTCCTTATCCTCCTTGACCTTTCTGCTGCCTTTGACACTGTTGACCATGATCTTCTCCTTGACACTTTGTCCTCGCTTGGCTTTATTTATTTACGTCTCTTTTATACCGCGCTCTTTAAAATCAGCGCGGTTTACAGAAAACAAATTTGTGCAGTGCAGGCAGGACCTACACTGGACTTACAATGAACAGGGGTTTCTAACAAGGCTAACACAGACAAAAAAAATGGCTGTCACTGGCTACGTGGGTAGCTCATAACTATTTACAGGTTGGCCTAGCTATATACAGATTGGCGGGGTAGAGTAGGTATACGTTCCTGCAGGGGTATTGGAGTCTAGGGGGCAGGGCTGTAAGTGGGCATAGTGGATGCTTTGGGGATATCAGCCTGGTTCCTGAGTGTGACAGGCTGTGAGAAGGCCTCTGGGTTAGTGAAGTGCTGGAGGAAAAGATGGTGCTTCAGTGACTTCCTAAACTGGACCAGGTCGGTGATGGCATGGATGGCCGGGGGCATGGCGTTCCAGCATGTGGGTGCATACAGTGCAAAGGCTCTGTTTCTTGTTGCCTGTGAACATTTCGTAATCGCCTTTGGGAGTATCAGAGTATTGGCAGCTGGTCTCCTAGCTCTGTTGAGGGGGGTGGTCTGGATGAGGTCTGTGAGGGAAGTGGAGGAGCACTTGTTGATGGCTTTGTAGGTCATCAAAAGAACTTTGAAGGCAAGTCTACAGTATATTGGCAGCCAGTGCAGATGTTTCAATATGGGGGTTATGTGCTCTCTCCTGGAGGCTCCGTGCAAGACTCTGGCAGCTGCATTCATTGCCAGCTGCAGAGGACTCAGCATGTTCTTCGGGAGTCCATGTAGTATTGCGTTGGCATAGTCAAAATTTGGGATTACTAGGGCTTGATAGACTGTCCGGAAGTCTTCTGGCTCGAGTAGCTGTTGCAAGTGGCGGAGTGTCTGAATTTTGTGGTAGACTGCCTTGACCATGTTGCTTACCTGGGCTTTCATGTTGAGCTGTTGGTCTAGCGTGACCCCTAGGTACCGTACCATGGACTTGCTAAGGAGCTCTACATCCCATACTTTCAGTGAGGTGGGCGGAGTGAAATCTGGGTTCCTGGTGATAAATAGGACCTCCGTTTTGTTGAAATGTATTCTAAGCCTCTGAGCGTGTAGCCAGTCTGTGACGGCATCAAAGCAGGTGAATAGTGGGGAGAGGTCTGGATGCTCTGTTGATATTGGCATATATAGCAGAACATGGTTGGCATAGACCAGGGACTCTGTTCTCTCCTGGTTCTCCTCATATCTCTCCCATCGCTCCTTTAGTGTATGTTCTGGTGGCTCCTCCTCCTCTGTTATCCTGCTCTCGGTTAGTGTCCCCCAGGGCTCTGTTCTTTTTTCTCTCTATATCCAATCCCTTGGTGCACTTATTTCCTCTCATGGTTTTCAGTACTTTCTTCTGCTTTCCAGTCCCGGATCTCTTGCTGTCTCTCTGCCATTGCTGCCTGGATGTTCCATCGTCGCCTGAAATTGAACATGGCCAAGACTGAACTTCTCGTTTTTTCTCCTAAAATTTCCCTTTCTCCTTCTTCTTCAGTCTCTGTTGATGGCTCTGTTCTCCAGCCTGTTTCATCTGCTTGCAATTTGGGTGTTATTTTTGACTCTTTGCTCTCTTTCTCCTCTCATATCCAACTCATTGCTATGACCTGTCGCTTCTTTCTCTTCAACATTGGCAAAATCCGCCCCTTTCTCTCTGAGCTCACTACTAAAACCCTCATCCATTCCCTAATCACTCCCGCCTTGATTATTGTAACCTCCTTCTTGTTGGTCTCCCTCAGTCTCATCTCTTCCCTCTTCAGTCTATTCAGCACTCCGCTGCCCGTTTGATTTTCCATCAGCCTTGTTTTGCCCACATCACTCCTCTCCTCAGATCTCTTCACTGGCTCCCTATCCATTTCCGTATTCACTTTAAGCTTCTCCTTCTGACCTATAAGTGCATTCACTCTGTGGCTCCTCAGTACCTTTCTTCTCTCATTTCTCCCTATTTCCTCCTTGTGTACTCCGTTCTTATTCCCAGTTGCTTCTTGCTATGCCCTCCTCCCCTATTGCCAACTCCAGATTCCGCTTTTTCACCTTGCTGCTCCTTACACTTGGAATAAACTTCCTTTGTCTATACGTCAGGCATCTTCTTTACCCCTCTTCAAACTCAAGTTAAATGCTTATCTTTTCGCCTCTGCCTTTGGCTCTTGATTTTGCTGTTCTCCTTCCTTCCCCTCTTTTATTTCACCTTTCTTTCTTCCTCTTACACTTGTTCTTACATCTTTCCTTTGTCCTGTCTCTCGTCTCTTTGCCCTTGTTCTTATCTTTTTCTACTCCTTTTCTTGCTTTGTCTTTTTCGATTGTAAGCTCTTTTGAGCAGGGACTGTCTTTTTGTGTTTTCATTGTACAGCGCTGCGTGCACCTGGTAGCGCTTTATAAATGCTTAGTAGTAGTAGTAGTAGTAGTAATGTTGAGGCCGATTTCTTGAGTCGGGTGACGGTAGATCCAGGAGAGTGGATTCTTCATCCGGAAGTATACGAAAAGGTGGTACGTCGATGGGGGTCACCAGTAATGGCTCTCATGGCAACTTTTCACTCGGCAAAGGTCAGTCGGTTCTTCAGCAGAAGATGAGAAAGAATGGTCAGAGGGCCTGGATGCTCTCATTCAGGATTGGCCAGTGGAGCAACTCTTGTACGTGTTTCCACCTTGGGTATTGATAGGCTGTGTGGTTCAATGTATCGAGCTACACAAAGGATTGGTGACCTTGATAGCACCGGATTGGCCAAGGAGGCCTTGGTATGCAGATCTCAGGAGACTGTTGGTGGAGCGCCCTTAGCGTCTACCAGTCAGGAGAGCCCTATTGTCTCAGGGACCACTATACATGCCCCAGGTGGATTGAGTCTCGCTTACGGCATGGCTCTTGAAAGGGCAAGGCTGAGAGCAAGGGGATATTCTGCAGCAGTGATTTCGACATTACTGAAGGCGTGAAGATTGTCTACTTCATTGGCGTATGTGCGAGTATGGCGCGTATTTGAAACTTGGTGCGCAGAAAAGGAGTTAGATGCCTTAAGGACTTCAATTCTGCAGATTCTCGCGTTCTTACAGGACGGATTTCAGAAAGGTTTAGCGACTTCGTCCTTGAAAGTACAGCTGGCAGCGCTGGCCTGTTATAGAGGTAAGATTAAAGGGATAGCCATGGGAGCACACCCGGATGTGAAGCGTTTTCTACGGGCAGTGTTGCTGATGAGGCCACCAGGTCAGGTAGTTCCAACATGGGATCTTTCCTTAGTTTTGGAGACGTTAGGGCAAGAACCCTTTGAGCCATTGGCAAGGTCATCTTTGAAGGATCTAACTCTCAAGGTGGTCTTTTTGGTAACGATTTGTTCAGTCAGGAGAATTTCAGAGTTGCAGGCCTTGCTTGCCGAAAGCCTTTCTCTCCTTTTCCGATTCGAAGATGGTGTTGAGGCCGGTTCCGTCCTTTTTACCAAAAGTGGTATCACCTTTTCATATGAATCAGGTAGTTTCTTTGCCAGTTTTCGGGGGAGGTCCCAAGTCTTCGTCGGCGGAGAGTTCGCATCGGCTGGATGTTCGCCGGGCTTTAAAGAAATATATTAAGCGGACGGCTAATTTCAGGAAGTCAGACTTTTTGTTCTCTTTGGTGGTTCAAAGAAAGGAGAAGCGGCTTCAAAAGCTTCCATTGCCAGATGGATTAAAGAGGCGATAGCGTCGGCATATCTGTTAAAAGGCAAACGAGTACCAGAAGGGCTGAAAGCTCATTTGACTAGGGTCCAAGCGGCTTCCTGGGCAGAGTGCATGTTGGTCCCGGCGGTTGAAATTTGTAAGGTGGCGACCTGGTCGTCCTTAAGTACATTTGTAAGGCACTACCATCTAGATGTGCAGGCGAAAAGGGATACCTGTTTTGGCACAGCAGTGCTTCAGGCAGGGATAGCAGGTCCCTCCCGTTGATTTATTTCACTGCTCTGTTACATACCCAGAGGTTTCGGGACTAGACTGGAGGGACGATCAGGAAGGTGAAATTAGACTTACCTGCTAATTGTAAAAACAGACAGGAGTGATCTGACCAGGGGATGGATTTGTGGGAGAGAGAGAGAGAGGTTGAACAGGGGAGGAAAAAGGAGTGATGATAGTATGTGATGGCAGATAAAGACCAGCATGGTCCATCTAGTCTGCCCAGCAAGCTGACAAGAGTAGGTGCACCTGCTGCTCTGTGCAGGTCACCCCTCCCCATGCCTTTGTTTAGGGGTGTACCCACCGCTCCGTGCAAGTCACCCCTGTTTGTTGAGATATAAGAAATAATTAAGTTTATTTTGAATTTATCCTGTTGCTATTAAGGGATCCGCTGTCTGTCCCATGCCATTCTGAATTCCATCACTGTATTTGCTCCCACCACTTTCATTGGCAGGGCATTCCAAGCATCTACCCACCCTTTCAGTGAAAAAGTATTTCCTGACGTTGCCTTTCAGTTTACCCCCTTGCAACTTCATGTTATGCCCTCTAGTTTTACAGCTTCCCAGTCTTTGAAAAAGGTTTGTTTGTTCATTAATACTCTATACATATTTAAAGGTCTGCATCATATCTCCCCTGTCCCTCCTCTTCTCTAGTGTATACATAAGAACATAAGATATGCCATACTGGGTCAGACCAAGGTCCATCAAGCCCAGTATCCTGTTTCCAACAGTGGCCAATCTAGGTCATACGTACCTAGCAGTTTCCCCAAAAGACACAGGTTCCACAATGCTTGTACTGGGTCAAGCATTGATATCCTGGGTCCCTTCTTAATAATGGTTTATGGACCTTTCCTCCAGGAACTTGTCCAAACCTTTTTTAAACCCAGCTACACTAACAGCCTTTACTACATCCTCCGGTAACAAATTCCAGAGTTTGATTACACGTTGAGTGAAAAAATATTTTCTTTTATTAGTCTTAAATAGTTTACCCTGTAGCTTCATTGCATGTCCCCTAGTATTTCTATATTCTGATAAGGTAAACAATCGATCTACGTTTACCCGTTCCACTCCGTTCATTAATTTATAGACTTCTATCATATCTCCCCTCAGCCGTCTCTTTTCCAGGTTAAAGAGCCCTAACCATTTTAGCCTTTCTTCATAGGAGTATCCTTCTATCCCCTTTACCATTTTGGTGGCTCTTCTCTGAACCTTTTCTAAAATCACTATATCCTTTTTAAGATACGGCGACCAGAATTGCACACAATATTCAAGGTGCGGTCTCACCATGGAACCGATATAGAGGCATTATAACATCTTTTGTTTTATTTTCCATTCCTTTCCTTATCATACCTATCATTCTATTTGCTCTCTTGGCCGCCGCTGCACACTGGGCCGAGGGTTTTAACATGGTATCCACAATGATGCCTAAATCTTTTTCCTGGGTGGTGGTTCCTAATGTGGAACCTTGCATTGTGTAACCATAGTTTGGGTTGTTCTTCCCTAGGTGCATAACCTTGCACTTGTCCACATTAAATTTCATCTGCCATTTTGATGCCCAGTCTTCCAATTTATCAAGATCCTCTTGCAATTTTCCACAATCCTCTTGGGTTTTAACAACTTTAAATAGTTTTGTGTCATCTGCAAATTTGATAACCTCACTCGTTATTCCACTTTCCAGGTCATTTATGAATATGTCAAAAAGCAGCGGACCCAGCACAGATCCCTGGGGTACACCACTATTCACCTTTCTCCATTGGGAAAATTGGCCATTTAGCCCTACCCTCTGCTTTCAATCTTTTAACCAGTTCCTGATCCACAATAGTACACTGCCTCCTATCCCATGACTCTTTAGGTCTTCAAGTCTCTTCTCATATGTCTTCTGGCGCAGGCTTCAAATCATTTTGGTCCCCGTCTCCAGTCTTTTTATATCCTTTGTAAGTTATGGTCTCCAAAACTAAACACAATATTCCAAGTAAGGCCTCACCAGTGACTTGTACAGTGGCATTAGTACCTCCTCCTTTCTGCTGGTAATTTCCTTCTGTATGCAACCCAGCATCCTTCTGGCTTTGGCCACCATCTTGTCACGCTGTTTTGCCACCTTGAGATCCTCAAAAACAATCACTCCAAGGTCTCCTGGTCCATGCACACCAACTTCACACCCCCTATTTCATACAATTCCTTTGGATTTCTGCATCCCAAGTGCAGGACATTGCACTTCTTCACATTAAATCTTAACTGCCAAGTAATAGACCATTCTTCCAGCTTTTGTAGATCTTTCCTCATGTTATCCACTCCTTCAGGAGAGTCCACTCTGTTGAAAATTTTTGTGTCATCTGCAAAAAGACAGACTTTTCCATTCAGTCCTTCAGCAATATCACTCACAAATACATTGAACAGGACCGATCCCTGGAGTACGCCGCTAATCACCTTTCTTTCATCTGAGTGAGTTCCATTTACCATCACCTTCTGTTGTCTGTCAGTCAACCAATTTATGATCCAGTTCACCACCTTGGGACCCATCCCCAGGCTGTTCAGTTTATTGATAAGCCTCCTGTGAGGAACAGTATCAAAGGCTTTGCTGAAATCTAGGTAAATCACATCTATTGCATGCCCATGATCTAGTTCTCTGATCACCCAGTCAAAGAACTCAATCAGATTTGTTTGACATGATCGTCCTTTGATAAAACCATGTTGCCTCAGATCATGCAACCTGTTGGTTTCAAGGAGGTCCACTATTCTCTCTTTCAGGAGCACCTTCATTACTTTCCCCGCCACCGAGATAAGGCTTACTGGCCAGTAGTTTGTCACTTCTTCCCTATTGCCACTTTTGTGAAGAGGTACCACCATCAGCCCTTTTCCAGTCCTGTGGAACTTCTCCTGACTCTAAGGATCTATTAAAAACATCCTTTAATGGCCTTGCAAGAACCTCTCTGAGCTGTTTCAGTATCCTGGGATGTATCCCATCCGGTCCCATGGCCTTGTCCACTTTCTGTTTTGCAAGCTGTTCAAACACATCATCTTCTGTGAATAGTGTAGTATCTACTCCATTCACATTTGTATATTTGTCAAGCACAAGTGGTCCTTCAGGATTTTCTTTAGTAAAAACAGAACAGACTTTAACACACACAAAGTAAAATTGCAGTTAACGCACGCTTGTGGGCCGATGTAGCCTTCGGGTAAGTGTCACAAGAGTGCGTACATTAACTCTTTGTCTTCTTCCAGGAAATGGTGTTTGACCTGTAACAAGCAAGGAGCCTTATCCTTTGATTCTGGCCTCTGCCATTCCTGCATGACAGCTTCTGAGTTGCCCCCGGAGGTCCTGCTTTCCCCCTCTCAGCAAGGAGATGTGGTTAGTCCATCCTTACCTTCCTGAGGGCAAGTGTCATCGGATGGCACTATGGGTAAAGATATTTAGCCAGCCAGAGGCTCCAGTGACCATGCTGTGAGCTGCTTTTCCATCCTCTAGTGGATCTGTGGTGGCTGTGCCCCCTGATGTTGGGAAGCTTTATCCAAGAGGAGAGCTTCCAGACTCTGGATTGTCCTCCCCGGAGTTCTTTTCCTTTTTACAACAGGTCTGGACCTTATGGCATGGTAATTCAGACTCTTTGGCCTCTAGGTGCCTCCGGATGCAGCCTCGTGCTAGGCAGGCTGAATGGTGTAGCCCTGTTCGATTACCTTTGGCTAAGCGTCCGCAGTGAGGGACACTCCCTAGAAATAGCTATGAGTTGTTTGAGATGTTGACTATAGCTCTGATTCAAATGGCTCAGTACTGGGTTCTGATGTGGATGAGGAAGATTCTGCTGAGGCCAGCATGATCCGTCTATTCCGGAAGGAGGAGCTAGCAGCATTGATTACCAGGGTCTCATCCACCTTGAACTTGATGGATGCTTCCAGCATGGAGCAGGAGCCGAAGGTACACCTGCTTCTTCAAGGGGTGCAGAAATTCACTGCTGTTTTCCTGATCCCGGAGGTGATCAAAGATGTGGTCCATTCAGAGTGGGACTCCCAACTTTCCATCTAAAGGGTTAAGGGTGTATAAGAAGCTCCACACTCTCCCAGAGGAGCTTGCTGAGGAGCCAGTTTGCCATGGTGGCAGCTATTCTACAGCTGGCAATATGTACCAGTCTGACGTCTCAAG
The DNA here is from genome assembly GCA_033557465.1 of Ichthyophis bannanicus. Lineage (NCBI taxonomy): Eukaryota > Metazoa > Chordata > Amphibia > Gymnophiona > Ichthyophiidae > Ichthyophis > Ichthyophis bannanicus. The sequence goes on from CM066044.1 coordinate 178,901,024, forward strand.
CCCTGCTCTAGTGGATTCAGTCTTTTCCACCTGATACTACCTCTCTTTTGGAGCCTGCTATGGCCTTCCTTTCTCTTGCCATGTATGACCTGGTACGTTTGGTGACAAGCGATGGTGCCCTGATGACAGTGTAACAGTGTTGGATTTGGCTCAGGCACTGGGCAGCAGACATTTCCTTCAAAGCCCAGTTGGCTCAATTGGCCTTTCAGGGGAAGCTTCTGTTTGGAACCAATTTGGAGAAGCTGGTTAAGGACCTAGGCAAAACAAAATCTTACTACCTAACGGAAGACAGGTCCAAGGGGCCTGTGAAGCGGGCTAGTTCTCTTTTCTCATTAGCCTCTGCCCAACCACCAAGAACATGCTGGCTGGATTCCTGGGGGTCTCACGACTATCGTCATTACCAACCTGGAAAACATTTCTTCCTCTCTGCTTTGGGCCCCAGCTGCTTCTCAGTCCTTTCATGGAGTGTGTGGGAGGACCCTCCCGGGCTGCGCAGTGAAGATTTGGTGGCCCATTTCCTGGTTCCTCTGGTGGATGGTAGACTGCCTTTTCTTTCAGAAATGGGTCCGAAATACCAAGAATCGCTGCATGCTAGACACTATTCAGTTTGCCTATGTCCTGGAATGCAGAGAGCTAATTCCCGATGCCTTCGTCATTTCCCCTTGTGGGTCTGCCATCAATGGTGCCCCTGTATGGTCCACCTTGGACAAGTTGCTGTGCCTAACCCACTAGATGAGTGGGGAAAGGGCAGATACTCCATCTATTTTGTGGTACCAAAGGAGGACGGTTCTTTCTGACCCATTCTGGACCTCAAGAAGGTCAATGAGCACTTGTGGGTCCTGCGCTTCTGGATGGAAACCTCGCGCTTTGTGATTCAAGCAGTGCGCTGAGGGGAGTTCTTGGCTTCTCTGGATCTGGCTGAGGTGTATTTTCATATCCCAATCCGGGCAGATTAGCAGAAGTATCTGCTTTTTGCCATGCTTGGTGCTCGCTATCAGTTCGCCACCCTCCCTTTTGGGCTATCCACCACCCCAAGGATGTTCTCCAAGATCATGGTGGTGGTAGTGGCACCAGCTATGGCACCAAGGGATATGTGTCCATCCCTATCTGGATGCCTGGCTCATCTGAGCTCGTTCCCTGTCAGAAGCATCTCATCTCAGGTGGCATCCCGAGTGGTGTCCTTTTTGGAAAGCCTCAGCTGGATGATCAATCGGGGAAAGAGATATCTTTTGCCTCTTGGAGTTTCTGGGAGCACATTTCGACACTCGAGTGGGCAGAGGTTTCCTGCCAGAGGACAAAGTCAGAAGACTGTTGAATTGCCTGGCACTGTTCTGTGTACAGCAGGCCCCCAGAATCTGGGATTATCTTCAGCTCCTCGGAGTACTGGCAGCAACCATAGAGATGGTGCCATGAGTGCACAAGGACCTCTAGAGTGGTCACAATAGTCCCAGAGTTCTTAGGAGTTCAAGCGCAGGCGTCCACTCCTGCTGATGGTGAAGGCCAGTCTGCAGTGGTGGCGGCAGTCCTGTCATCTGAGGATGGATGTACCGCTGGACGAATTCTCATGAATCCTGCTGGCAACAGATGCCAGTCTCTCTGGCTGGAGAGCCCATTTCCAAGGCCATATATGCAATGCAGGAAATCATTGTGGTCCATCAACATCCTTCAGGTGAGGGACATCAGGCTGGCTCTTCTGCATTTCCGGCCAATGCTATGGTGATGGCTTATGTCAATCAGCAAGGCAGCACAAGGAGCACCGGGGTGGCTTTGGAGATGGATCTCCTGTTTGGGTGGAGCTGCACATTGCCGGGATGGACAGTGTGGAAACGGACTTCCTCAACCAGCACTCTCTGAATCCTAGAGAGTGGGAATTGAGTCAGGAGGTGTTTCAGTTGATTCTGCGCTGCTGGGGTCGCCCCGAAATGGATCTGATGGTGACCAGCTCCAATGCCAAAATTTGCAGCTTCGTCAGTCGCAACATGGAGATGGGGTCTGAGGGTGTCAGATGCCCTGACCCAGCATTGGCCAGGTCAGCAGCTGTTGTACATGTTTCCTCTGTGGCCCCTGGTGGGGCATGTGATTCGGTATATAGTGCGCCATCTTGGCAGGATTGTTCTGGTGGTGCTGGATTGCCCACGGAGAGTGGTTCGGAGACCTGATGCAGCTCCTACAGGTGTCTCCTCTTCGGCTGCTTCCATCTGGGGCTATTGTGGTAGGGACCGATTGTCCTGGAGGACCCAGATCCCTTCTTGCTTATGGCATGGCTCTTGAAAGGAGACTGCTAGTGCGTAAGGGCTACTCTCCAGCAGTGATTTCTGCTTGCCCAGAGGATGTCTGCCAAGCTAGCACATGTATTGATATGGTGCCTCTTTGAGTGCTGGTGCAGCGCACAGCAGTTGGCCACTGAGATGGCCAAGGTGTCCTCACTGTTGGCCTTCTGCAGGATGGCCGAAAGAAGGGCCTTTCTCTTAGATCTCTGAAAGTTCAGGTGGTAGCTCTGGCCTGCTTCTGTGATCCAGTGGCGGGCAAGTCTTCGGCCTGCATCTGGATGTCTCACATTTTCTCCAGGGAATTCGGTACCTGCGTCCTTCCCTTTGGTCTATGATCTCTTCCTGGGATCTGTGTTTGGTGCTCATGGCCAATTATGGCGGCACCCTTTAAGCCATTGAAGCACACTACCTTGAAGGATTTGAGCTGCAGGCTTTATCTTGCTGAGATCCTTAACTGTCCTTTTCAGAGGAGGCAGTTTCCATTTGGCCTTTGCCTTCCTTCTTGCCTAAGGTGTTTTCTCCCTTTCATGTGAACAAGGTGGTTTGCCTACCCTCCTTCCCAAAAGAGCAGTGTCGGGGAAAGAATATGGATTTTTGGCCTGGTGGATGTCCAGATGGTGCTCCTCCGGTACCTGGAGATTACGAATCCCTTTCATATGTCAGACTATCCTTTTGTACTGTTTGCTGGCGCATGCAAGGGTGAAGCAGCAGCCAAGTCGACTTTGGGGTGCTGAATTAAGGAGGCTATATTGCCTTGGCATACCTGCTGCAGACTGGCCAGTTTGGTAGGGTTTGCGCGCGCATTCTACCTGAGCACAAATGTCCACAGGCCCCTGCAGACATTTGTCGGGCAGCAACGTGAGCATCACTTTCCACTTTTGTCAAGTATAACCTCTTGGATGTCCATGCTCGGGCAGACATGGCCTTTGCGAGCTGCTGTGTCTTGTTCCTGCCTAGTGGTGTTGTAGCTTTGGTACATCCCACTTGTGTAGACTGGTCTAGCAGGATGATATGGAAGGTGACATTTTACTTATCAGTTAATGTCCTTTCCTTGAGTCCTGCTAGACTAGTCCAGGGCCCATCCCTGAAACTTTATTTGCTCTATTCTGCTCTGGTACCATTGAGTCTGCTATGATTTTTATCCTTGGCTCTCAGGTTCATCTACTGATAGCCTTCTGTGGATGTTTTCCTGTACATAGTTCTCTACTGTTTTTTATACTACTAGTATTACTACTGAGCATTTGTACAGTGCTACAATACGTACACAGCGCTGCACAGACATGTAAGAGGCAGTCCCTGCTCATCAGAGTTTACACTCTAGTCAAGACAGACAACACAGTAGGTGTAGACATGGATACGTCTAGGGGGAATGGTAAGGAAACACAAAGGAGATAAGGTGAGTCAAGATCTGAAAGTGACAGCGAAAACATAGTTACTCACCTGTAAAAGTGTTCTCCGGGGACAGCAGGAATCAGTCCTCACATATGGGTGATGTCGGCACCGACGGAGCCCTCGCGGAAGCATACTCCCAAATTTCAAAGAAAGCCTTTGGGAGATGCCACCATGCATGTGTGGTCCCCTTCCCGCCCAAGGGTGCCATCTTGCTCAGTCAGATGACATAGCTAAAAGACAGCAAAAATGAAAGATGGTAAAGGAGCAACTCCAAGGGGAGGAGGGAGGGTTGTGAGGACTGATGCCTGCTATCCCCAGAGAACACCTGTTACAGATGAGTAACTACACTTTCTCCAGGAATAAGCAGGAAGTCAGTCCTCACATATGGGACTCCCCAGCTACAGGCTACCGAAAACCCGTAGCAAAAGCACAAGACTCCCTCAAGGGGAGTCATGAGCAACAGCAATTAAGTCCGTATCCACAGACCATAGTAGGACCCCTATGTCTGATGAAACCAGCACTCCGGTAGCCTGAACACAGAAGGGTCAGAGGGTAGGAGTTGCCTAAACCCTGAAAAGGTTACAGAGCACAGCCTGGCCGAAGGCACTGTCTCGTCAGGACTCTCCTTCCAGGCAGTAATGGGCTGCAAAGGTATGAACTGAAAACCAGGTAACGGCCCGGCAGATGTCCACCATCGGGATAGCGCAAGTTTGCCACAGAGGCCGCCATGGCCCTGACACGGTTTGCCATGACACGGCCTTCCAGCGGGAGCCCCGCCTGCTCATATGCGAAGGTGATACAGTCCTCCACCCAGGTGGACAGCGTACGTTTGGTCACTGCCTCTCGCAGCCTACTGGGATCATAGGAGACAAAAGGAGCCTGCGGTGGCCCTGAGTGCATTGGATATAGCCCTCTTACAGTCCAAGGTGTGAAGGACTGTCTCTGCCCTACTGCAGTGAGGTCTCAAAAAGAAGGTAGGGAGTACTACTTCCTAGTTGAGATGGAAGTGCGATACTACCTTCGGAAGAAACTTGGGGTGCGTGTGAAGCACCACTCTGTTCTTGTAAAACCTGGTATAAGCGCCTCTGCCACTAAGGCTAACTCTATGAGCGGACGTGAGTGCAACCAGGAATGCCACCTTCCAAGAAAGATAGCGGAGGTGGCAAGTAGCCAGAGGCTCAAAGGGTGGGCGAGTGAGCTGCCCCAACACCACATTGAGGTCCCATTCGGTTGCCAGAGGGCAAAACGGGGGCTTCAATAAGAGCAGACCCCTAAGAAAATGGGTCATCAATGGTTGGACCTAGAGGGGCTTGCCATTCACCGGGTGGTGGTGCACTGCCAGGGCACTAAGGTGCACCTGGACAGAGTTAGACTTGAACTCAGATTGCGAGAGGTGGAGAAGGTACTGTAACACCAACCCAACTGGGCAGGAGAACGGGTCAGCCCTGTGTTCGGCATACCAGGCCGAAAACCTTTGCCATTTGAGGGCGTAAGCTTTCCTAGTAGAGACCTTGTGAGAGGCCAGCAAAATCTCCTCTACCTCACCTGAGAGGTTGAAAGGGGCTAGGGTCACCCTTTCAGCAGTCACGCTGTCAGCAACAGGGACCCCAGGTTTGTGTGCACGAGAGAGCCCCCTTCCTGAGACAGGAGTCCCGGAGAGATGCCGAATGGAATGGGGGTTTCCACTGTTAAGCAGAGGAGCAGCGGGAACCATGGTTGCCTGGGCCACCGAGGGGCTATCAGGATGAGTGAGGCCCTGTCGTGGAGGGTCCTGAACAAAGTTTTGGCAATCAGCGTCGTGGAAAGGAAGGCGTACTTGAGACCCTCCAACCATGATACAATGAACGTGTCCGCTGCCTTCCTGGAGTGGTTGGCCTGCCAGGAACAGAAGCGAGGCAACTGGAAGTTGTCCAGGCTGGCGAACAAGTCCATCACGGGCTTCCCCCAGATCTGGAAGAGCCGACCGGCCACCCTGGGGTCCAGCAGCTGCTACTTGTGCGGTTGGAGGTATCTGCTCAGCCTGTTGGCCAGCAGGTTGCTCTGGCCTGGTAGGCATACTGCCCGCAGGAGGATACCCTGTTGGACTGTGTATGAGCAGAGGACCACTGCCTCCTGACAGAGGGCATGAGATCCCATGCCCCCCTGTTTGTTGACATAGAACATCTCCACCTGGTTGTCCGTCTGGACCAGCACCGGCTGGTGATGCAGGCGGTGGCAAAAAAGCTTGCAGGGCTGCTCCAGGAGGTTGATCTGCTGGGTGCTCTCGTCTGGTGACCAGCTGCCCTGGGTGCAGAGCTCCTCGCAGTGGGCTCACCAGCCGAGCAGGAAGGCGTCTGTAGTGAGGATCCTGGAGGGGCTCGGGGCCCGAAAAGGCATGCCCACCTTGAGATCCTGGAGAGACTGCCACCAGATCAGAGAGTCCAACATTTGGTGGGTTACCGAGATTCTGTCTCGGAGGCACCCCGTGGCTTGAGTCTACTGGTCCCGGGGATACCACTGCATTGGTCTCATGTGGAGGCGAGTGTCTGGGGTGATGTGGACCGTGGAGGCCATGTGCCCGAGAAGACGCAGGAGAAGCCAAGTGGGCACCGAGGGATGGTACTGTATGTTCTGTGTCCGAGTCCTGAAACGGTCGGCCCGGTCCCTGGGCAGGAAGGCCTTTGACTGGAGGGTGTCCAGCTTTGCCCAATGAACTCCAGGCATTGAGTCGGGAAAAGGTGAGACTTGGGGTAGTTTATGACAAGGCCCAAGTGTTGCAGAACCTGGATGGTGTGTGCGGTGGCCTGCTGCATCTCTGAGGCCATGCCTCCCTTTATGAGCCAGTCGTCCAGGTAGGTGACGACAAAGACCCCCTGGATATGGAGGAAGGCAGCCATGACTGCCAAGTAATTTTTGAAGACCCTTGGGGTGGAAGCCAGGCCAAAAGGGAGCACCATGTACTGATAGTGCCTGCCCCCCACTATGAACTGCAGGTACTGCTGGTCAACCACCTCTGGGCATAGTAGACCAGACGTCACCCTGTGGGCTGCTGACCTCCTTAGGGTAGAGAAACTATGCCCAAGGAGTCAAACACTCCCCCCTGGCTGGGCCAGAGTTAGTGCCTAGGGTTTGGAAGCCGCCTTCTTACGGGGGCCAGGCCCATGTCCCTTGGCCTTCTGACCTTGTTGCGGAGCTGAGGAAGCCTAAAAAGATGAGTAGTTTTTGTAAGCAGCCCCTTTCCTTGGAAAGAAGGGCTTTTTACCTGAGCTCTTCCATCAGGGAGGGGCAACAGTCTTTTTAGAGAGCCTGGTTCTCGTCATTAACTCGGTCTCCGGCTCGGCAGCCTTGTCGGTCATGGGTTTGCCAAAGAGGTTCTCTCCTTAGCATGGGACATCGACCAATTTAGAAACATAGAAATATGACGACAGAAAAAGACCACATGGCCTAGCTAGTCTGTCCTTCCATATCAACAACTACAACAGTCCCCTTTTTTCCTTTAGAGATCCTCTGTATTTGTCCCATGCTTTTTTTAATTCAGCTGCTGTCCTCATCTCTACCACCTCCATTGGGAGACTATTCCACGGATCCACCACTCTTTCCGTAAAGAAATATTTCCGCATATCACTCCTGAATCTCTCCGCCTTCACCCTCATCCCATATCCCCTCGTAGCAGAACTTGCTTTCAATTGAAAAAGGCTCTCCCCCTGTACATTTATGCCACGGAGGTATTTAAACATCTCAATCATATCACCTCTATCCAGCCTTTCCTCTAAGGTGTACATATTAAGATCCTTAAGTCTGTCCTCTTATGCTTTATAATGAAGACCACTAACCATTTTAGTAGCCATCCTCTGTACTGACTCCATTCTGTTTATATCCTTTTGAAGGTGCAGTCTCCAGAATTGCACACTATACTCCAAATGAGGTCGCACCAAAGACATACAGAGGCACTATCACCTCCTTTTTTCTGCTAGCCATTCCTCTCTGTATGCACCCAAGCATCCTTCTAGCTTTTGCCATTGCCTTTTCTACCTGTTTAGCTACTTTAAGATCAGACACAACCACGCCTAGGTCCCGCTCTTCTTTAGTGGACAAAAGTACTTCACCCCCTGTACTTATTTATTTTATTTATTTAGCAAACATTTATATACCGCTACTTCCAGCGATCAGCAGCGGTGTGATTACATAAGGAGAACATAAGGAGGACTGTCAATCAGCACAGTAAAATTTGGGTGTGAACAGGTTGATCAAGAGGGTAGGCAAAACACACAAGGGGGATTGTTTAGTATATGGGTACTAATTACATATATACATATATACATTATACATAAACGAGCAGGTGTACATAAATATGTCCTGGACTTAAACCCAATGGGTTATATCAAATTATAGTGACTCTGAAAAAGATGCGTCTTGAGGTTTTTCCTGAAGACTGTTATGTCTTTGCAATCACGTAACTCTGGCGGCAGATGATTCCAGAGTGTAGGTGTTGTGTATGAGAATGCTCTATTACTAGTATTGGTTTTAACAGTTCTTATATCAGCTGGAATGAGGAGGGTGTTGGAGTTGAAGGTTCTTCTGCTTCTTTTGGGTGGTTGTGAGCGTATCAGGGTGGAGAGGAAGGATGGAGCAATGTTATGTAGGAGCTTGAAAGAGGTCGTGAGTGTTTTGTATTTTATACGAGCCGCGATGGGGAGCCAGTGGAGCTCAATCAATACCGGGGTGATATGATCAGCAAAGCCTTTTTTCGTGATGACCCTTGCGGCTACATTTTGCGCCATTTGCAGAATATTCAGTGTTTTCTTTGGGAGACCCTGCAGGATGGCGTTGCAGTAGTCGAAATGTGGCATGATGAGTGCCTGGGCAATGGTCCTGAAGTTCGATTATGCTCCTTAGTGGTTGAAGGACTCTAAGCTTGTGGAATACGGCTTTGTTTGTTTTGCGGAGGTGTTTCTCCATTTTTAGATTACTTTCAAACGTTACTCCCAGATATTTTATTTCCTCCTTCGTTTGGTAAGTATTGTTACATAAGGTGATTGTTGTGGGGGGATCGAAGTTTGGCTTTTTGGAGATGTACATTACCTCTGTTTTTTTGTGATTGATCGTCATGTTACTTTGGTGTAACCAGGTTTGCATCTCACTTAGGCACTCTTCTAGTTGGGTGTAGTTTGGGTTGGCTGTGTCAAGCTGAGTGTACAGCATAATATCGTCTGCATAGACGTGGTATTTGATATTATGGTGTTGGAAGATTTTGCAAAGTGGTTGCATATAAATATTGAACAGGAGTGCTGAAAGTGCCGAACCCTGTGGTATACCCTGAGTTTGCGTGAATGCTTTAGCCTTTTCTCCGTTGAACTGGACCTGTTGCATTCTGTTTGATATGTACGAGGAGAACCATTTTAGAGGGGTTCCTGTTATTCCAATGGATTTAAGCCTGTTTATGAGGGTTCCATGGTGAACTGTATCGAACGCTGCAGATATGTCTATAAATATAAGTAGAAACATTTTCTTTTTGTCTTCTAGACCCTTGAGGAGGTTGTCAAGCAGTACTAGGAGTAGTGTTTCAACGCCGTGATATCGTCTGAATCCATATTGTTGTTTATCCAGGGTTTCGTTGTCATCCAAATGGTCTTGCAGTTGTAGTAACACGGCCTTTTCAATGATTTTGGCCAGGAACGATATGCTCGATATTGGTCGGTAGGAAGCAGGGTCTTCTCTATTGCTTGATTTGTTCTTTAAGACAGGTCTTATGATAGATTTCTTTAGTTGTGTGGGCATAATTCCTTGTTGTAGTGATAGGTTTACTATGTGCAGGACAAGTTGAGTGATGTCATGTTTCACTGCCTTGATCCAAGTGGCTGGGCAGGGATCTAGTGGGGAGGTGGTGGTGTTGATGCTTGTGATTATGTCAGTTATTTGTTTGTCATTGAGTTTGCTCCCTTGGATTGCTGAAGCCCAAATGCATGACCTTATATTTTTTTAACATTAAATCCCAGCTGCCAAATTCTAGACCATTTTTCAAGCTTAGCTAGATCCCTCCTCATATTATCTACACCTTCCTGGGTGTCTACTCTATTGCAGATTTTGGTATCATCTGCAAAGAGGCAAACCTTTCCCGACAGCCCTTCCGCTATATCACTAACAAAGATGTTAAAAAGAATCGGACCAAGGACAGATCCCTGGGGCACACCACTAGTAACATCCTTCTCCTCAGAGTGAGCTCCATTTACCTGTACACTTTGTCGCCTCCCACACAACCAATTTCTAACCCAAGCAGTAACTTTAGGGTCTATCCCCAGGGTGCTCAGTTTGTTTATAAGTCGCCTGTGAGGAACAGTGTCAAAGGCTTTACTGAAATCTAAATACACCACATCTAGAGCTCTCCCTCGGTCCAACTCCCTGGTCACCCAGTCAAAGAAATCAATCAGATTTGTCTGACAAGACCTGCCTCTGGTGAATCCATGCCGCCTCGGATCCTGTAAATACATCAATTTGTCCTGAACCCACTGCTCGACATCAGATGTCTGTAGCCAAGCTTGGCATCGTGCACTGATGCCCGCTGCTGCTACTCGAGCTGCTGACTCAAACCCATCTTAGGCTTCCCAAGACTTAAACTTGGAGCACTCATGGATGGCCTTGGCCAGGTTCTTGAACCGCTGTAGGGGTTCCTCAGAGAGACCAGCTGAGAACCCGGCGAGTTCCTTCGCCAGGTCTCTCAGGTACATGCCCATGTACAGCTGGTAGGCCTGGATGTGACCGATGAGCATCGAGCCCTGGTAACACTTTCTGCCGAGGGCATCCAAAGTGTGGTCCTCCTTGCCGGGGGACACCGAGGAGTGTGTTCTGGCTCTTTAGCTGACACATGGCCAACTCCACCACCATGGAGTTATGTGGCAGTTGTGATTTCTGGAAGCCCAGGCTCCGGCAGATTCGCTACATCGAGTCGAGCCACTTGCTCACCACCGGCACCGATGCCGGTATCTCCCACATATGGAGCATCAGCCATTTCAGGATGGAAGGGAAGGGCACTGTGAGCGATTCCCTCGGAGGGGCCTCGTACTGGAGGATTTCCAACTTATCCGCCCGAGGATCCTCCTCCGACTCTGTGGGGAATGCCAGGGCCTTAGATAAGTCCTTGACAAAAATCAAGGAAGCCCATATCCTCGTGTGGGGACCGTGTTGAAGTTCTGAGATGGGAGACTTGGATGGGACGTCACGGTGGTGACAGGTATCAGGAGACTCCTCATCCTCCATCTCCCAGTCAGAGTAGTCCATCGAGGACTCATAGGAAGGCTGCTTCGTGGGCCTTTGGGGGCCCGAAGCTTCATGGCTGGTGCCTGGCATACTGGCCGTGGATGATCGTGGTCCCGTTGAGCAGGAGTCGGATCGAGACCTCGGCCGAGGATAGACTCAAGGCCAAAGGACCTCAAGGATTGAATCGGCCTCCGGGGATGTCTTCGACGTCAAGGGCCCAGTGGTCGGGGTGGAGGAACCGGTCATGCCAGACAGCACCCGCTACTGGTCTATGAAGATAGACAAACTGCGCTTCAGGACCGCCATTCTGGACTCCAGACCAGAAGGCCCCGCAGCCTTCGGCGTGTGCACTGAGAGATTCAGGCCCAGCGCCGGCTGTCCCGAAAGGGAATCCTCAACAAGGATGGTGTCTGGGGACCGAGGCTAGTCCGAGGTTGAATCCTTCTGGGGGACCTTTGCAGGCTGCTCCTTCTCTGAAGCCAAGGACAAGTATCTCAGACTGCAGGACCTGGCTTATGGGGTACCTGGCCGGTCAGATCCATCCAAGGACACCTCCTTTAAGGTTTTCTTCTTCTTCCTGGGTTCCCTCGAGGGAGACACCCTTTCTGAAGATCCGTGGCAAGGCTCGGGCTTGGAAGGGTCTGTCTGAGGCGTCGAGGCTTCAGATGAGGCCCTGGCCTTTGGAGGCATTGGGGACTCGGGGAAAAACTTATCGTGCTGCTGATGGCAGCTCTTGAGGGCCTTGCTGGTCATCCTCTTGCAAAGACCGCATGCTGCCGGGTCATGGTCTGGCCCGAGACAGCGGAGACAGCAGCCGTGTGTGATGGTCAAGGACATAATTTTTGAGCACTGATGACACTTCTTAAAGCCACTCATAGCCATAGCGGAAAAAAGTACCCCTGCGAGGTCAAGGACCCACTGGGCTGCCAGTTGGAAAAAAGGCGCGAAGATGCCAAAGAACAAAAACTACAAAATAAACCTGAACTCGACGCCGAGGCAACGAGGTCAGGAGGCAGGAAGAGTACTGGTGCAATACCGGAGGCGAGTATGAAACTCTGAGAGAAAAAAAAATCAGCTTTTTCCAGGGACAAGCATCTGAAGGGCTCCACGGAAAAAAGGAGACTGAGCAAAATGGCACCTTTGGGTGGGAAGGGGACCATGCATGCACGGTGGCATCTCCCAAAGGCTTTCTTTGAAAGCTGGGGGATGTTTCCACGAGGGCTCCGGCGGTGCCGATGTCATCCATATGTGAGGACTGACTTCCTGCTTGCTCTCGGAGAAGAGGTGAGTTTTCAGCCTGGATTTGAAAAGGGCCAGAGATGAAGCCTGACGTAGAGACTCAGGTAGTTTGTTCCAGGCATAAGGAGCAGCAAGGTGAAAGGAGTGAAGTCTGGAGTTAGCAATAGAAGAGAAAGGCACAGATAGAAGCAATTTGCCAGAAGAGCAGAGTTTCCGGGGAGGGGTGTAGGAAGATATAAGAGAGGAAAGGTAATGAGGAGCTACAGAGTGAATGCACTTATAGGTCAGCAGGAGAAATTTGAACTGGATGCAGAAACGGATAGGGAGCCAATGAAGTGACTTGAGAAGAGGGGTAATATGAGCATGATGAGGCTGGCGGAAGATTAGCCGTGCAGCAGAGTGTTGAACAGATTAAAGGGTAGAGAGATGATTCAGAGGGAGACCAGCAAGGAGTAGGTTACAACAGTCAAGACGGGAGGTGATTAAGGAGTGGATAAGTGCTTATTCATTGTTGTCCACAATTGAGCTTGTGTGACGCTTGCTATGTATTTCCCATATGCTTTGGGATGTATACTGAAGCGACCTGGTGGCTGAGGCAAATACGGGCATAGGAGTGATGTCATTGAAACCTGGGCTTTTCATTGGTTGTCTCCACTAATCTGCTGGTAGGGGAACACAATCCACTTGTCTAGACTGGTCTAGCAGGACTCGAGGAAAGGACATTAACTGGTAAGTAAAATGTCACCTTCTAAGCCTAGCTTCAGGGAAGTCCTATAATAAATGGCATTACCATATCATGTTAATTAAATTTAACATACTAGACAATTGGCATTAGAGAGCATATAACCAAGTGAATCAAACTGCTTTTGTACAACTCCCAGGACTAGACTATTAATCAGAATGTATCAGATAGTTTTGAAAATGCAGGGACTAGGCAGAACGGACCTCTATGTCCCTTGCTGTTTATTCCCAAGTTACAGCCACTTGCTATAAAACTAAGAAACTCCCATCTCTTTCCAGGGCAGCATGGTAGGAAGACAATTAAAACAGAGAATGCTCACATTTCTGTTTTTTTTTGTGGAGAAAGCCAACCAGGCTGTAGAAGAAATAACTCAACTCTTCTCCCAATATCAATATATCACAGGTCTAAAATAAACCTCAGTAAGTCTAAAGCTATGCTTTTACACTACAGTCTAACAAACAAGTTGGCAGAGTACATTTACATTCAAATAGACTTTTGATGCTTTAAAAGTACCAAAGGGATACCAAATGAGCTGAATAATCTCTAGAGAAAACTTAAAGGAAACAGTCACTGATATCCATGCCCAGCTGAATCTTTGGCAGGAAGTACCATGGTCTTTAGTGGGTAGACTGAGAAATTTTAATCATACCTGATAATTTCCTTTTTTTGAATCCTGCTAGACCAATCCAGATCAGCTGGTTATGCACTCCAACCAGCAGGTAGCGGTGGACTTGAGCAACTTTCAGTGATGTCATCATTTGTTATATCCATCAGTACAGCACAGAGAAGCCAGTATGATACTTCCCACGCAGTAAGCAAGACTGAAAAACTCAGAAATTTTGAACATTTTTTCCAAGTTTTGTTATTGGTTAATAATGTTAAATAATAATAGCCAAATACTTGTTCCAAATGATTTATTTATCTTACCACAAATGACTGTCAGACTCTGAAACTGATAATGCAATCTAGGGGCAGCAGGGCATCTAAACCTGTAGAAGTCTTCCAGGGCGGATCTTGGACTAGTCTAGCAGGATTAAAGGAAAAAATCATCATGTATGTAAAATTTCACCTTCCTCATCAGGCTAGACCAGTCCAGACCTGTAGGATACACTCAGTCAGAACCCAGGGTGGGAGTACAATGACACTATGGACATAACTGCCACAGCAGAGGCACAATCTGCTCATGCTCCCACATGAAATCTATAGTGCATCACAAAGGTGCTCAGAGGTGATCTAGTAGCCACTTCACAGATATCTCCATCCTGCGGCTTAGTGGATTGAGCTCTGACTTCCTCTGGCAAGTGCTTTCCAGCCAGAAAGTATGCTGAACTAATAGCTCCCTTAATCCAGTGGAGGACTTGGCAGCTGCCTGTCCTTTCCTTGGATCACTAGAGGACAAAATGTAAGATCAAGCATATTTCCTTTGCTATAGGTGTTGACTATTTGATGAAAGTCTGTAGCGCTCATTTCATTAAGGAATGATTGAACATGTCCAAAAGCTGTTGAACCAAAGTTAATGGCTAATTCTGCTAGGGGATTTTAAGGTTGTTTTTTTTTACATTAATTAGTTCCAAAATGGTAGTTAGGTCATTGGCATCAGATTGGGGTGATCTATATAATAGGCCAAACACGAATTGTTTGTTTGCCATCATTAAAATATCTAATCCTTCAATACATTCAGCTGATGTAAATGTGAATTTTAATTCATCTTTTATTATGATTAGGACATCTCCTCCAAGTCTGCTTTCTCTTGGGCAATGAAGGATGTCAAAGTTAGGTAATTTAAGTTGATTGAGGAGAACCAAGTCTCTGTTTGAGAGCCAAGATTCAGTAGTGAACAGGATGTCTGATTTGCTGCTCTTAATATAATCTGCTATACTTGGTATCTTGTTCCTTACTGATCTTGCATTAATCAGACATTTGAGGTTTGTTATGTTTGAGGTTTCATACAAAAAATGCAATGTGTCTGGCTATGTCTGGCCAAAGCCTATTTGAAAACTGCAGTGAAGAAAGAACAGACTTGGAACAAATTTCACAAAATTGATGATAAGCAAGCAATTGAAATAATAACCAGTATCAATACCACCACCTCCCTGCTTGATCCCTGCCCAGCCACCTGGATTAAAGCAGCAAAAAAGGATATTGTCCACCAGGTCTCACACATTGTGAACCAATCACTGTCCCAAGGAATCATGCCCAACCAGCTCAAAAAGTCTATAATTAGACCGATACTAAAGAACAACTCGCTTAACAAAGAGGACCCATCTTCTTACCGCCCAATCTCCAGCATATCTCTTTTAGCAAAGATCATCGAAAAAGCAGCCCTCATCCAACTGCAAGAACACCTCGATGACCACGAAACCCTGGACAAACAGCAATATGGTTTCAGAAAAAATCATGGGGTCGAAACTCTGCTATTGGCTCTGTTTGACAACCTCAAGGGTCTAGAAGACAGGAAGAAAATGTTTATTCTCATTTTCATCGACATCTCCGCTGCCTTCGACACTGTACATCACCTAACCCTCCTTAACAAGCTGGCATCAATTGGAATCTTAGGAACCACCTTGAAATGGTTCTCCTCCTACATAAAGGACAGAAAGCCACAGGTCCAATTCAACGGAGAAAAAGCCGAAGCCTTCACTCAAACTCAAGGCATACCACAGGGGTCGGCGCTCTCGGCACTACTGTTTAACATTTACATGCAACCCCTCAGTGATATTTTCAGGAAATATGGCATCAACTACCACATATACGCAGACGATATCATGCTGTACACACAGCTAGATACCGTTGACCCGAATTACGCTCAGCTTGAAACCTGCATGGGAGAGATGTTGGGATGGCTGAAACAAAACAACATGTCGATTAATCATAAGAAGACTGAAGTAATGTTTATATCCAGTAAAACTGAGTTCGAACCACCTCCAACAATCACATTGTGCAACAATACTTACAATACTAAGAATGAAATTAGATATCTAGGAGTCACAATCGACAGAAAACTGAAAATGGAAAAACACCTCAGCAACACCAACAAAGCCATCTTTCACAAGCTTAGAGTACTACGACCCCTACGGAATGTACTAGAGCCATGTGACTTCCGTTCAGTTGCTCAAGCGCTCATCATGCCTCACCTCGACTACTGCAACTCCATCTTACAGGGTCTACCAAAGAAAACGACCAACATATTACAACTGGCACAACACGTAACAGCAAGGATCATCATGAGAACAAGCGTCACTGAACATATCACACCTGTATTGATGGAACTGCACTGGCTCCCAGTCGCTGCCAGGATTCAATACAAAACATTGGTAACGACATTCAAGTTAATTCACAACCTGGCCCCTTCATTCCTCTCCACCCTGATCTCCCTGCAACCTACCACCAGAAGCAGGAGAACCATCAGCTCAGACACACTAATAGTTCCTAACAGCATCAGACATGTAAAAATCAGTACTAGCCGCAGAGCGTTCTCCTTCTCTGCCCCCACTTTATGGAACCACCTACCACACGAGCTGAGAGCAATTAAAGACTTACTCGACTTCAGGAAAAAATTAAAAACTCATCTTTTCAATTGTCACTATGACCAGATGTAAATCCAATAATTTATTTTATTTATTTATATCCTCTTATATACCGCGCTATTCTGCATCAGTGCGGTTTACATTGAACAAACTGAAATTACATTGAACAGGGTATTATAACTTGGAGATAACTATTTTACAGGGAACATGGGCTATGGAGGGTTAAGTGGCTTGCCCAAGACCACAAGGAGCACCTGTGGGACTAGAAACCCCAGTCCTTCTGGCCCAAGGTTGCTGTCCTCTAGTGGGATTTGAACCACCGACCTTCCGGCCTGAAGTACCTTGCCCCAACCACTAGGCTACTCCTCCACTCCACAATAAGATAAAATGAAGGAATTGCTGTATGTAAAAATGTAAATAGATGAAGGATAATCGCTTTTAAATGTATGATAGTTCTTTAAGGTCTATGTGTAGACCCTACTATGTGTGCTGTGTATTACCCCTGTTCTCTCTATCTATGCCCCAAATTTCTGTCTTGATTTTGTGAACAAAAAAAGCGGAGCCTGGACTGACAAAAATAAACCTTGTTTATTGCGCAATAAACAAGGTTTATTTTTGTCAGTCCAGGCTCCGCTTTTTTTGTTCTCTTGTATTGTGCGGATCCTTAGCTCCTTTTGGTACTGTCTTGATTTTGTGACATATCCCAAAATTCTAATCAAACCGCTTCTGATCGCTGGAAGTAGCGGTATATAAGTGTTTGCTAAATAAATAAATAAAAATAAATAAATGTGTGCCTTTGAGTCAGTCCTGACTCCTGGCGACCCAGAGGTTCCTGGGTTTTCTTGGCAGTGTCACCGGAAGTAGATTGCCAGGCCTTTCTTCCGAGGCAATGGAGGGTTAAGTGAGAGGTTTCATACAATCTGGTACATATTGGCTGACTGCAGGATGTGATATGGATTAGTCTATCACTGTTGTATGTATTTCTTCTATATGTGGTAGGTTGTTTGTTCTAATGCAATTACCTATGTGAATGACTGGGATGGTTGTAGATTTGATGTGAGCGAATATCTTGTGATGCCAATAGTGAGATTAAAATATACTCGATCATCTGCAGCATATTAAGCTCTATTTTTTGTTGTCTGGGCAGTGTGTTTTGTTAAAATATGATGAGATTCAAGTGAGGTCACCTTACTATTAGCTGTGGAATAGTTATAGGTTTATTAGTTGGATCAGCAGTAGTGCGTCTTCCGGTTCGCTAAGGGCCCTTTGGCACAGGTGCACCTGCACATAGCTTGAATTTAAATGTGGAATCGCTGGCTACTGATGCAGCAGAGTGGGGAGAAGCTTGCCTCCTCGTTCTTTGCTGCTCTTCTGATGGTGCGATCCAGCCTCCCCATTGGCTGGCAGGCAAAGAGAGCTGTTTCTGGTGGTGTCCTCTTTGGCATGCTCACGGTGTTGGTGCAGGTGTGCCTGCAGGTAGCTTGAATTTAAATGTGGAGTCTCTGGCTAGTGCCACAGTGGAGCAGGGAGGAGCTTACCTCGCTCTTTGCTGCTGCTCTCATGGCACCCCTGCAGTTCAATCCTTAATGCTCAATATCTTCTAAAAAAAAAAGTGGCCAGTGAAATGGCTTTGGACTATATATGCACACATATTTGACACTTAAAAAAATATAATAAGGCCAATTAAATAAGGAAATAGTATAAAAACTGGGACATTATAAAGGTGCCAATAATCATGTCCTGGCAAACAATTCAAATCAGTTTCAACTGAAGAATCACATTCGCATTGCAGTAAAATTAGACATACCTGTGATCAATTGTCAGTGCTCACCTGATTTGAATCAACCAACGAATGATGGCACTAATGTTTAAAATAGCCACATTTGCTGTTTTTATTTATTTATTTAACTAGGCTTATATACCGCTTCTTTTATACCAGTGGTGTACATTCCCTTTTCACAATGGTGAAGACAATAAAGCTGCCTGAGACCATCAGAAAAGCCCTTATCACCAAACATCAACAGGGTGCAAAGTCATCTCCAAAGATCTTGGGATTCCTGTATCTAAAGATCGCAATGTTATTAAGCGTTTTTCTGCTCATGAACCTCCCAGTACATGGTGGGAAGAGGAATATTAATCCAAGAAATCTTCAAAGGTTAGCATGAATTGTTGGAAAAACACCACGTATAACATCCAAAGAGCTTAAGGCTGACCTGGAGCAACCTGGAGTGGTAGTTTCAACCCGCAGCATATGCTGCGCAGTAAACAAAGAAGGCCAAGGAGGACCCTACTGCTCAAAGACAGACCTAAAAAGACACGCCTTATCTTTGCCCAAACCCACTATGTGAAACAATTCTTCTGGGATGTTCTGAGGACAGATGAAACCAAACTTGAGCTCTTTGGCAATGCAGACCAGTGATACATTTACAGGTGAAGAAATTAAGCTTATAAGGAGAAAAAAAAACACCTTTTCTGTAGTTAAATATGGTGGAGATTCCATACTGTTGTAGGGCTGTTTTGCTGCCTCAGGAACTGGAGGCTTGGAACATATTAAAGGAATCATGAAGTTGGAGGACTACCAAGGTATTTTGGAGCGAAATATGCTACATAGTGTCAGAAAGCTAGGTCTGGGTTGAAGGTCATGGATCCTCCAGCAGGACAATGACCCAAAACATACATCCAAAAGTACAAAAGAATGGTTAAAAAGGAAAAAATGGACTGTTCTTAAACTGGACAGCAATGAGTCCTGATCTTAATCCAATCAAGAACCTTTGAAAAGAGCTGATATCTGCCACTAGTAAAAGGAATCCTGTAAACATTCATGAGCTAGAACAAATCGCAGTTGAAGAGTGAGAGAACTACCAGCAGACAGATGTACGAAACCTATAGATGGCTGCAAGAAATGTTTGAAAGCTGTCATCACTGCCAAGGGTTGTGCAATCAAAATTAGTGAAAGGTGCCATTAATCAGGTCCAGGTCATATTTTGGTTTTTTTTTCTCAGAAATTACTACATCTAAATTGCAGAGACATCTTTTTTTTGTTGTATACCTTGGAACATATTATTACAATATTATGATGACATAAAGGTGAAATTAGACTTACCTGCTAATTGCTGTTCCTTGAGGAACTCCAGTCCAGTCCCGCACCTCTGGGTAGTGTACCTCTTCCAGCAGCTTGGAGACTGAGCATGCCATCTTTTAATGACACCAGCATACTTAGGCAGTTGGCACCGCTTACCAGCCCCAATAACCCATGGACAAAGCAGACTCACAGGAGCAACAAATAAGTAGTCAAACATTAGAAAATCACACTATATCTAAAGAACCAAATTCCCCCTAGCACCCGGGCAGGAAATCCCTGGATGAGGCGGCTTACCTGTGAAGTGTCAAGACGACGCAGACTAGCCTGGAGCAAGACCAACAGCTCTCCCGGTCCATCCCAGAATGCCGGCCTCCTCCGGATACTTCTGCCAACCAGGAAGTCCGCTTCAGGCCTGGAATCATACAGCATCCTATGCGACCCCACACACTTCGGGAGGGATCTGGGACTGGACTGGACTGGAGTTCCTCAAGGAACAACATTTAGCAGTTAAGTCTAATTTCATCTTCCTTATCATCCCTCCAGTCCAGTCCCTCTGGGATGTAACAGAGCAGTTAACTCAACGGGAGGGCCCTGCAAGACCGGCCTGAAGGACAGCGGAACGAAAACCAGCATCACCCACTGCCTGGACAGCCAGGCGATAATGACTTGCAAACATATGCAGTGAGGACCAAATTGCTGCTCTACAAATCTCCACCAGTGGCACCAAACTATATTCCACCAACAAGGCTGCTTGAGCCCTCGTGGAATGTGCCCGCAACCCTGCCAGCACTGGCTTGCCCTTCAACATGTACGCAGACATGATTGCTTCTCTGATCCACCTGGAAATGGAGCTTTGCGTGGCCCCCGAAACAGATGATTCGACTTTCGGAAAGAACCTGTCTGTTTCAAATACTGTCACAGGACTCTTCTGACATCCAAGAGATGCAACTGCGGATTGGCGGATCCCACTTTGGCACTCGCCAGAGCTGGCAGGGAAACTGCCTGATTCAAATGAAAGGTCGAAACTACCTTGGGTAGAAATGAAGACCAGTGGTTGAAGGACCACCTTCTCCCTTGAAATAGACAGAAATGGCTCCTGGCAAGATAAAGCCTGAAGCTCCGAAATTTTGCATGCCAAGCAAATTGCCACCAGAAATACCATCTTCAGGGTCAAGTCCTTCAGCAAAGCATTGCCTAATGGCTCAAAAGGCTCAAAGGTAAGCGCCACTAGTATCAAATTGAGGTCCCAAGGTGGCACCACCAACCTCCTTGGGGGGTGCAGGTGGGTCACTACTCTCAGGAAACACGGTACATCTGGGTGCACACCCAATGCCACCCTATGAACCTTAGTCGATAACAGGAAATTGCCGCCAACTGCACCTGCAGGGAACTAGTGGCTAAGCCCTTATTGAAAACTGC
Organism: Ichthyophis bannanicus; assembly: GCA_033557465.1. Taxonomy (NCBI): domain Eukaryota; kingdom Metazoa; phylum Chordata; class Amphibia; order Gymnophiona; family Ichthyophiidae; genus Ichthyophis; species Ichthyophis bannanicus. The sequence goes on from CM066044.1 coordinate 178,921,928, forward strand.
CTGTAAAAACTCTAGAATGTCCAGAACGGATGTCGTGATTGGGGAAATATGTCTATCCCCACACCAAGCCTCAAAAATGCACCATCCCCGGATGTATGCTAAAGAGGTAGACCTCTCCCAGGCCTGCAACAAGGTTGCTATCACTGGACCTAAGTAACCTTTCTTCTTCAACCTTGCCCTTTCAAGAGCCATGCCTAAGCGAGAATCGATCCACCTGAGGCATGTGAACCAGCCCCTGAGTCAGAAGGTCTTCTCGAGCTGGAAGCCGTCACAGGTGGCCCACGAGGATCCTCACCAGGTCAGCAAACCCTGGCGTTTTGGCCAATCTGAGGCGATTAAAATGACCAGCTCTCGGTGTAGCTCTCGGTGTGCCTCTATGCACTGCATAACCCAGCCTATTAGTGCCCATGGGGGAAAAACATACAGAAGTCCCTCTATAGGCCACCTTTGCACTAGGGCAGAGGCCCTCTGACATCCTCTCTCTTTGTCTGCTGAAAAACTGACTGGTCTTGGCTGAGGCAAATGTTGCCATTAGGTCCATGACTTGTGAGCCCCACCAGAGCACCACCTGCTTGTATACCTCCTGGTTCAGAGTCCACTGGCCAGGGTCCATGTGAACTCTGCTTAGGTAGTCTGCCATCACGTTGTCTACTCCCACTACATGCGCCGCCGATAACTCCTGGAGATGACTTAACACCCAGCCGAACAGCTTCTCCTCAAAGGCTGTGCCGCCCTGGTGGTTGATGTAGGCCACCGTGGTTGTATAGTCCAAGAAGACTCGGACCACTTTCCCCTGCAAACAGCTCTGGAAACTCAGTAGCGCCAGGACCACGGCTCGCATCTCCAGCCTGTTGATCGACCAAAGGGCCTCATGTGGGCTCCATTGTCCTTGCGCAAAGTGCCCTTTGTAATAGACTCCCCAACCAGACTGGCATTAGTTGTCAGGGGTATCCAATTTGGCGACTCGAGGGGCATGCCCCTTCTAGACTCCCCCGGTGAAGCCACCAACAGAGAGCTCTCCTGATCTTCAGTGGGCATGGGAGAATCTTGGATAAGGGCTGACTCTGGTGGCACCACTGCCAGAGCAGAGCTCTCTGCAATGGTCGCATGTGTGCTCTCGCCCACAGGACCAGCTCAAGAGTAGCTGCCATGGTTACTAAGACCTGCAGATAATGCCAGGCCGACGGCTCCTGCATTTCCAGAAAGTGACGCATCAGCCGTCGCAGTCCCTCTGCTCGTTGTTCCGGCAGAAAGACCTTTCCCACACAGGTGTCAAAGCGTGCTCCTAAATACTCCAGTTCCTGGGATGGAACCAACTGACTCTTGGCCATGTTGACCATCCAGCCGAGACTGAAGGAGCTGCACCACCCACTGCATTGCACTCTCGTCTCTGGACTTCGCCCGGATCAGCCAGTCATCGAGATATGGGTGAATGAGAACACCTTCTTTGTGGAGTGCCGCTGCTACTACCACCATGACGGTACGTGGAGCCGTTGCCAGCCCCAATGGCATTGCCTAAAACTGGAAATGCCACATCGGTACCGCGAAGCAGAGGAACTGCTGTTGTTCCTTTCGGATGGGAATGTGCAAGTATGCCTCTGTAAGGTCAAGAGACATCAGAAACTCGATGCTTCGAATGGCTACTATGACAGACCGCAAGGTTTTCCATGTGAAATGAGAATCAGTCGAAAGAACCCTTCCTTTTTGGGCACCACAGAATAAATGGAGTAGCGACTTTAACCACATTGTTCTCTGGGTACCAGCGCCACGGCCTGCAGTTGAAGGAGTCTCATTAAGGTGTCCCTTACAGCCACTGCTTTGCTTCGTGCCTTGCATGGAGACCAAACAAAGGCATGGCCCACCGGACAATCCCAGTCGAGGGCGTAGCCCTCCCGGATGACATCCAGCATCCACTGGTCAGATGTGATCTGGGCCCAGGCGGAATAGAAATCCCGCAGCTGACCTCCTACGGGTTGCACCCCCACCTGGGCCCTCCTCGTTTCATTGTGACTTCTTGGGACCAGAGGTCGAGATGGTGCCAAGGCCTTCGCCTGCTCCTTGAAAATCCTGTCCCCTGGAGAGAAATTTGCTCCTCTGGTAAGGGATAAAGCAGGAAACACTTGAAATCGGGTCGACGGTGGGGTGCGACCCTGCTTTTGCTTATCTTCCGGCAGACGTACCCCCTTAGAGTCTCCCAAATCTCTGACCAACTTATCTAGCTCCTCTCCAAAGAGAAGCTTTCCCTTAAAGGGGAGCTTACTTGGGCGGGCCTTGGAGGAATTGTCCGGCGCCCAGTTGCAAAACCACAGGTACCGGCGAGCTGCCACTAATGAGGTCATACTCTTCGAAAGCCCTCTGAGATCGTAGTGTGTGTCTGCTAGGTAGGCTGCCCCTGATTCTAATTTGGCCGCTTCCCCGAGCCTGTCTTTCCCTGGGTCTTCTGGCTGTTGGACTCGTTGCGACCAGCGAAGGCAGGCCCTGGCCACCCAAGCCCCACAGATGGAGGCTTGCAGGTTGAGGGTATTGATATCAAATGCTTGTTTCAACAGGGTGTCCAACTTCCTATCTTGGACATCCTTGAGTGCTGCACTCCCTTCTACAGGATTTGTCATCTTCTTTGTAACTGCTGACACCGTTGCATTGAACTTAAGGGACCGAAGCAGCTCATGTTCCTGCTCCGGTAGTGGGTATAAGTGTGACACGAAATGCACCCCCCCCCCCCCCCGGAGACTCGTCTCCGGCAGATCCCCCTCATCCTGGATCATCTGTCGGACCACTCTATGCACGGGAAACACCTTCTGCGTCTTATGCACCACCTGGAGCAGTGGATCCTCCAGAGCTTCGTTCACCACAGGGAAGCTAGTAGGCATATTGAGAGCCTTCAAGGTCTCCACGATGAACGCCGGTTACTCCTCTCAACAAAAGACCTGTACAAACTGTGACTGCTCCTCTTGCTCCGGGATCTCACCTTCCTCTAACTCATCACCTTGCCAATCCAGCTCCATGTCCAAGTCATCTTCATCCAGCCCCTCAGAAAATGGAGCATTCTCCTGGCCCTCCTCCAAGAGCCACAGTCATCACTACCTGTGTCTCGCCCTCTTTCGTGTCTGCTGCCCTCTTAGGCCCTCGTTCAGGTGCCGAGGCGCAGTCCACCGACCTCTGTTGGTGCATGCAAAATGCCTGGTGCATTAGGACAAACTCTGGTGAGAAATCACCCGGGGACCCCATCTCTCTGTTCTGAGAGGTAGAGGGCCCAGGAATGGGTGGGGGATCGGAGACTCAAGAGTGCCCATCACGGCCCCCCTACATCCTTTGGCTCCTTTGATGGAGAGGGACTCTTCTGCCTGGGCTGGCCCTCAATATCCTATTCCAAAGAAGTGGCTTCTTGTGTGCAGCCCCAGCAAATGCCAGCCTCTGAGACTGTTCCATGTCAGGTACTGCATACCAAGCACTGAGGCCTGGCCGGCATAATGGGAAGGTGTTGACTCGAGACCCCCAATTAGCAAGGTACCCCCAAGTAGCTACCTTTGAATGTGCTGAAATGAAAGAAAATGAAAGTAAAGTAATCCCAAAAATGAACTTCAATGCAGTAAAGGCCAGGAGTTAGTTTCCCAAATTATAAGTAGTAAATATTAAATAATATACAGACCGTTGTGATTCCTGCCACACACCCACAGGATAAGCAGAGACAGTGGGAAACAAAAGTGCCGTGGCTACTACTAATCTCCATGCAGGGCCATTGGTGGGAAAAGGGCAGACACCTCCTTTTTCCTTGCCGCACAGCTGCTAAAACCTGCTCCATGCGGTTTTCGGCCAAGTGCCAGTGCCGTGTGCTTCCCCCGAGTTCGCTGCTTAAAAGAAATAAATTTTAGAGCTGTACCTCAGCCTTTGCATTCCTCCTGGCCGGAGAGCACTGACCCTGTGTGCATCCACTCCCCCACACGCTCAGCTGTTAGTCTTCGGCAGTGAGAGGCTGTCCAGGAGGCTGACAGATTGCTCCGGGCTCTGAAATGTTTCTTCAGCGGCGGCTCCTCACCCTTGGTGGGTTCAGAAGCCATCAATCACCCCGGTACTAAGACTCTCCCCAAAGCACACCTCAGGGAGGGGGAACTCCTCCGGATGCTCTGGCTAAAACATAGCTCCTTTGAAATAGACCAAAGCTCCTTATGGTTATTGCTGCTTAGTTGCCCCTACAGTGAGTCCAGCACTTTGGTTCACTACCTCCTCCAGCTGCTTGGAGACTGAGCATACTGGGGCTGGTAGGCGGTGCAAGCTGCCTAAGTATGCCGGTGTCATGAAAAGATGACATGCTCAGTCTCCAAGCTGCTGGAAGAGGTACACTACCCAGAGGTGCGGGACTGGACTGGAGAGACGATAAGGAAGTTGGAATATTTCCAATTATTTTTGAAGATATTGTACACAACATACCTAAAATGCAAGGGTGCCAATAATGTTGACCACAACTGTATCATCCTTGTCATTACTAAATGTATTACAGATAACATACTTTCTGATATTATGACGTAGCTTATTTTATTTATTTATTAACTAACAATCTGGAATGGCTCTTTTGGTGATTACAGTAAAAAGTGTAGTCACTTGTTGTTGTGTAGGATTCTTCTTGGATCCAGTAGTCTCAATTCTTGAACTACTAGATTCCCTTGCATTTTCTGTACTTTTGGTTGACAATCTTTTTTGCTGTCAGCTACTACATTAAAATCACCTCCTAAGATTGTAAATTAATCTATGTTTGGAAGTAGCTTAGTAATGAGGTTGACTAAAAATGTGTGTAGACGTTAGGAAGACAGAACCAGGGAAGTCCAGTTCAAATCCGACTGCTGCACCTTTTGATATTGGGCAAGTCATTTAACCCACCATTGCCTCAGGTACATATTTATTTATGTATACCACCATTAGCTTGTAAGTCCTCTAAGGGATAAGAAAATTCCTACTATTCATAAATGTATATTGTCTTGAACTACTCCTAAAAAAGGCATGAGCTAAATCAGAAATCTTTCCCTTCTCCCTTTGTTCTATTTAGCCTATTAGCAATTTTTATGTTTCATAGGTGTGTACCATCCACCTTTAAGGAAGGATCTTTGCCATGATTGCAGCTTGTCGTCTTCTGCGCATGGTGGATGGGAACCCTGTGAGCAGCCTTTTGACTACCATGCCACATTTTTGGTGGGGCTAGGGCCAGTGTGGCCCTTCCCTTTCTGATGCCTATGAATTATACAACAAAAAGAGAGAATCTCGATACGCCTCATTCTCTTGTCCACTACTTTTGTGTTATCTTACCAGTCCCCTGATTTTTTTTTCATCTTTATTAGATTGTAAGTTCTGATGAACAGGGACTGTGTCTTGCATCTATATGTACCGCGCTGCATATACCTTCTAGTGCTATACAAATGATTAGTAATAGTAGATTAGTAGTACTGTGAAACGCTTGTTCTGGATCAACCAGATTCTGAAGTTTACCATGCAGATGCTCCCTGGCCTCAATAAAGCACAGTTATTTACCTGTAACAGGTGATCTCTGGGAACAGCAGGAATAAGTCTTCACATATGGGTACGTCGGTACTGACGGAGCCTGCGCGGGAACACTCCCCAGCTTCCCAAAAAGGAAAGCTTTTGGGAGCATCCCACAGCGCCTGCACGCTGCCTTCCCACCTTTCCTAACCAACTCTCCTCAGTTCGAGTTTAAAGCTGAGACAATAGAGAGAGGAAAGGAAAGATAGAAAAGAGATACAACTCCTTGGGGAGGTGGGTGGGTTGTGAAGACTTATTCCTGCTGTTCCCAGAGATCACCTGTTACAGGTAAGTAACTGTGCTATCTCCAGGAACCATATAGCTCTCACATTCTACAATGGCGTCGTTATATAGATGACGTGTTCCTGTTGTGGAAAGGGTCGGAAGGTAGTCTTATGGCATTTGTAGAATGGATTAATCAACTTGATCCTCATATAAAATTCACTCAGGTTCACCATAAAGAGACCCTTGCATATTTAGATGTGCAAATTACTCGGGGCCATGTAGGCTGGGAAACATCTGTATATAGAAAGTCGACTGACAGGAACACATTCTTGCATTTTAACAGCATGCACCCTCAGAGACTAAAGGAGAGCCTTCCGTTCTCTCAGTTCTTACGGTTTAGAAGGAATTGCTCTGATAAACATGATTATAAAAGAAAATCTAAACAACTTGGTAGGCACTTTTTGGAGAGGGGATATCCCAGGGAGGTAGTTTATGGAGCATATCGTAGAGCATTACACCATCGTAGGAGCCTATTATTCATTAGGAAACCGGCGCAGGACATTTATGAATCAGATAATGTGAATTTAATTACCAGATATTCCCCTTTAAGCGTGGATATTCAAAAGATAATTAAAAAGCATAGCAATGTTCTTAAGGCAGTGCCAGAGTTAAAAGGTAAAAAAGTCCGTTGCGTATGGCAAAGGGACCGTAATCTTAAAGAAAGATTGAGTCCAGCAGAGATTAGATCGCTGGAAGTTTTTCCTCCTTTGACAGCAAAGTGCCACAAAGCTTGTGGCAGTTGCGAGATGTGCGATCTTGCCTTATGTGTTTCCGAATTTCATTATGGGGGACAGCGAATCTTTTTGCAGTCAGCTACCACATGTGCATCGAGTAGGGTTGTATATGTGATTGTGTGCCCTTGTGGTTTAGCATATATAGGTAAAACTTCCCGCATATTTAGGATAAGGTTGAGAGAACATAAGAGTAGATTGAAACATAAAGTTTTGGAGGCTCCGATCGTTCGGCATTGTGTGTCCAAAGGACATGAGTTTAGAGATCTGAAGTGTCTTTGTTTAGACCAGGTTTGTCGAGGGTACGGTAATAGAACCACTGATGCAGAATTGTTAGTTAGGGAACAACGTTTTATATTTAAACTTGATACAGTAGAGCCCCATGGTCTTAACATGGGGATAGATTGGACTGTTTGTCTCTGACGATCTGTTAAGAATACATTAGATTACAGCGAGTCTTGGCATTTGGCTTTACACCCAAAGGTGGACGTTGTCACAAAAGTGCACACTTTTAAAGCAGTGATTAGTTAATAGTAGGTTTGTAATTAGCAGCTTGAAGAAAACATATTACTATGGTCGGAGATTTAAATGAATACAGCGAGAACGGGGTCAGTAGATTGGCATCATGTAACTAGATTGCGTAATTATGGTTAAAGCATTACAGATTAAGCCCTTGTAGGGAGGAGAGATGGGAGGAGCTTATGATATTCGTAGAACGTAGGGTCTTTAAAAATGGAGGACTGCAGCCTGTATCCGCATGCGCGGCGTTTTTCTCAGCCCGGTAAAAGATTGACATATTAATTATTGAGCGAGGCTGAAGTTTTAAAAGAGAGCGTTGGCAGCATACATGGTAAGGTTTTATAAAAAAAGTTTGTATAAATGTTAGGCATTTTAGAAGTTTAAAGAGAGAAAGGATAGGATTTAATAAAGTGTATTTGTTTTTAGGTAGTTTGTATGACGTTATGAGACCAGTTATAGGATCCCCTGAGGAACCAGCAATGTGAAACGTGGGAGTGGTACCTGAGGCAAGCGTCGGGATCAACAAACCACAGTTAAGAAGTTCAGCCCATTGTTGTAAAACATTAACAAAAAGCTGGCAATAATTTAGAATAGGGTTATTACATTGGACTGACTCTTATATTGCGAAACGTCATAAGGTCATTGATGCGAAAAGGCACTTATCTTTCCAGGACGTGAGTCGGAAAGTAGTGCTGTGTAAGTCTGAGACCTTGTTTCACAGAAGAGTTGATATTTGTTTAAACAGAAGAAGCAAATTTTCTAAAAAGCTTATTTAAAGTTAGTAGTGAACGACTCACCTTTTAGTGATTGCAGTATTTTCGTTCCTGACAAGACCGAATAGTAGCGTGTATCTCCAGGAACGAGTCTTCACATATGGGGACTCCCTAGCTGAGATGCCTGGGAGATCCCCAAGGATATGAGACCCTGAAAGGGGTCTGCGTCCTCCTATGGATCTCAGGCATCCATCCAGGGAAGGAGGGCAGGAGTTGTTTAAGAATGGAACAGGTGTCGGAGGACAGCCTGACCAAACAAGGCATCCCGGCGGGAATCCTTGTCCAAGCAGTAATGGGCTGTGAAGGTATGAACAGAGGCCCAGGTGGCTGCTCGACAGATCTGGTCGATGGACACAGAATTTAGATGAGCCATAGAGGTGGCCATGGCCCTCACATTATGAGCTGTGACATGGCTCTCCAGAGAAAGGTTCTTACTCTGGTAGGCGAAAGAAATACACTGAGCAATCCAATTGGACAGTGTTTTCTTAGAGACTGGAAGTCCCAAATGAGAAGGATCAAAAGCAACAAAAAGCTGGGAAGACTTTCTATGTTGCTGTGTCCTATGTAAGTAAAAAGCAAGAGCTCTTTTACAATCCAGAGTATGAAGATTCCTCTCTGCACTGGATGCATGAGGAGCTGGAAAAAAGACAGGTAGATATACCTCCTGATTAAGATGAAAAGGTGAGACCACTTTAGGCATAAAGTGTGGATTTGTCCTAAGGACTACCTTGTCATGATGGAACCATGTATAAGGTGGATTAGCCACTAAGGCCTGCAGTTCACTGATGCGGCGAGCAGAAGTGACTGCAATGAGGAAAATAACCTTACAGGAAAGAAATTTCAAGGAGGTAGTGGCTAAGTGTTCAAAAGGTGGCTTCATAAGCTGACCAAGAACCAGCTCCCCAACCTGTTTGAGAGGCATCTGTTGTGAGGGTTGCTTGGGGCAACAACTGTTGGAAGGGGGACCCCAGCAACAGATTTTGAGTGGACATCCACCATTGGAGAGACCAAAAGAGACGTTTGGAGGTTGCTATTTGGTCAGAGAGCTCCTGAAGCTTGAGTCCACTGGGTGGACAAAGTCCATTGAGCTGCTCTCATGTGTAGGCGAGCACAGGGTACCACATGTACTGTGGAAGCCATGTGGCCTAGCAGTTGTAGCATCTCCCTGGCAGTTAAGTGGCTCTTTGACTGAATCTTGGAGGCTAGCTGCACTAGACGTTGGCAACGGGCCTGAGGAAGGTAGGCTCTTGCAGTGGTCGTATCCAACCAGGCCCCTATGAATTCCAGGGACTGAGTAGGGATGAGCTGGGACTTTGGGAGGTTTACTACCAGTCCCAGATACTGCAGAATATGCCTTGTGCGGTCCAGGGAAATATGGGCCTCTGATTGAGATGGAGCTCGGATGAGCCAGTCGTCCAGATATGGGAAGACAAATATTCCCAGAGTGCGTAGAAATGCAGCAACTATTGCCATGCATTTGGTGAACACTCTCGGAGCAGAGGCCAGACCAAAAGGAAGGACTCTGTATTGGTAATGTTTTCCCTGGAAAAGAAAACGTAGGAATTTTCTGTGAGTTGGATGGATGAGTACATGTGTGTACGCATCCTTGAGATCTAGAGAACAAAGCCAGTCCTGACTTTGAAGGTATGGAAGGAGAGTGCCCAGAGAAAGCATCTTGAACTTCTCCTTGCATAGAAATTTGTTCAATTCTCTGAGATCTATAATGGGTCTGTATCCCCCTGTCTTCTTTGGAATGAGAAAATAGGGGGAGTAGAACCCTGACCCCTGTTGAAGAAGAGGCACTTCTTCTATTGCCCCTTGGGCAAGAAGGGTAATTATCTCCTGACCTAAAAGGTCGAGAAGAGATGTGGGAGAATTGAAGTGTCTCACCATGGTGTGGGGAGGAAGGTCTGAGAAATGAAGTTTGTAGCCCTCTCTTATGATGGAGAGGGTCCACTGCTCTGATGTGATTTGCTCCCATCTGAGAGCAAAATGAGCTAACCTTCCTGGAATGGTGAGAGGTTCTGGCTGTGTTAAAGCCAGAAAGGCTAAGTTCTCTAGCATCAAGTCAAAAACCCTGAGGGGGTTGGGACTGCTGGGTTAAAGCAGCCCCTGTAGACTTAGGCCTGGCCTGCTTAGGTTGCTGACGCTTAGCGGTAAAGCGACCTGTAGTGGAAGGAAACCTGCCCTTTTTTGAAAAAAGACTTTTTAAAAGTCTTTTTCTTGGCAGGAATGGAGGTAGACCTTGAAAGTCTATCCAGAGCAGAATTCTCTGCATCCATTTGAGTGGCTTTAATTTGCCACTCTTTGCCAAACAGATTTTCACCTGTACAGGGCAGATTTCCTAAGCCATCTTGAACCCAGGGTTCTAAATCAGAAGCCTGGATCCAAGCAATTCTGCGAGCAGCTATGGCAATGCCTGAAGCTCTAATGGCACCTTCAAAGGAGTGAAAGGCTGCCCTGTTTGAAAACTTGGAGATGTCCTGAGTATGCTTAAGCCACATGCGGAATTCTTCCCTTTTATCTTCTGGAATAAAAGGGAGGTAAGTGTGCAGCTTTTCTGCCACTTCTTTCAGAAACATACCCATATGAAGGCTATATGAGTTGATTCTGGCAATAAGCATACTGGCCTGGAAGATTTTCCTACCAAAAGCATCCAAGGTCCTGCATTCTCTTCCTGGAGGAGCAGAAGAGTGTCTCTTTGTACTCTTTATCCTCTTCATAGCTGACTGCACCACAATGGAATGGTGAGGAAGCTGAGTTTTCTGGAACCCAGGACAAGGAGGGACACGATACATAGTGTCCAACCTGCGAGAATGAGAGGAGTCTCCCATAAATCAATCATGTGTTCATGAAGAATCTCATGAATTGGTCAGGTGACTGCCTCTTTAGGAGCCCTAGAGTATCCTAAAATATTTAATTTTTTTGCTCTAGGCTCTGATTCAGAGGTTACTGAAATAGAGAGTCCTTTAGCTACTTCTCTTATGAAGTCTTGAAAGGACAAGTCCTCTGGAGGAGACATCCTTCTTTTTGAAGACGTCTCCTCAGGAAGGGCTATGGATACTTCAGGAGACTCATCTGATGTATCAGAATCATCAGAGGAATTGAAGTATCGCCTGTCAGGGTGCTCTTCTAACGCTCGATATGCGTATCGAGCGTTATCGACATCGGGCATCCCTGGTACCGGATCGGTACCGAGAAGTAGCCCTGGACAAGGAACTGCAGCAGTCGGTATCCTGGTCGATGTCGATGCCCTCGGTACCGGCATCGGTGCTGGTGCCGGTACCGGAGCCGATACCGACAACGGAGCTCGTTGCGGTACTGCCGGCGTCGCAGCTTGAATGAAGGCTGAAATAGCCTGCTTCATGGACAGAACATTCTGATCCATCGACGCCATGAATGCCTGGAGGTCGGTACCTGTAGATTGTGCCGGTACCCCAGAGCATTCTAACAGGTGATCGGTCGAGGCCGTGCCATCGATGTCAACCTGTAACCCCATAGGAGGAACTTTGGAAGCCAGAGCTTCCCGCCAGGGTTGTTTGGCTGGTGCAGGATCCTCGAGGGCAAGCCCGGAGGCATCTCGATGCTTAGAGGGAGATCTACCCTTCGAGGACCTGCTAGGTTTATGTTTGGTTACCTGAGATCCTTCAGGAGAAGAAGACCTGGAAGATGTTGATGCTACTGCCGGTGCCTCAGCGGGAAACAGGACATGGAGCTTAGCTGCTCGGTTCTGTAACCCCCATTTAGACATTAGGGAGCAGGACGGACAATCCGGAATGGAGTGTTCAGGACCCAAACATTTAAGACACCATTCATGGTTATCTGTAACAGAAATAGTACCGCTACACTTAGTGCATTTTTTGAACCCGGAGGTTGGTTTTTCCATGAGGGAAATTTTCTTGTGGGCCCTGAGGCCTTAAGAAGAAAAGTACACCAAGTGAGGAAAAAATATCGATATTTTTTTTTTTTAAAGAAAGAAAGAAAAGACCGGCAGTACCGGTCCGGAGTCGGGGAAGGCAGACACGTGACCAAAGAAATAAAATAAAATAAAGAACTTCTTCAGCGGTGACAGGGCTCGACCTGCTGGCTCCGCGGCAAAGAAGAACTGAGGAGAGTTGGTTAGGAAAGGCGGGAAGGCAGCGCGCAGGCGCTGTGGGATGCTCCCAAAAGCTTTCCTTTTTGGGAAGCTGGGGAGCGTTCCCGCGCAGGCTCCGTCGGTACCGACGTACCCATATGTGAAGACTCATTCCTGCTTGTTCCTGGAGATATGGGATTTATTTTAAGCAAGTTGGCAACTATGTTTTTCCAGTTGCACTAATATAGTTTTGTGCATCTACTGTTGTCTTCCACAACTTAATCCAATTATGTATCCTTATATTAAAGCATGGATACCAAATTTATAGACAAACTTACTGTCATCCATACCCTTAAACCCCACAGCTGTGGTGGCTCTACAGGGCCAACATCTACTATAGAAATACTGTTAAATAAATAAATAAAACATCCTCCAGCTCTGCTTTACAGTTTTTCCCATTGGGAGATGTGTTCTTTAACTTTCAAAATAAGTTGCTTCACTTTATGAAAGATGATATATAGGTAACATGATTCCCATGGTGTTAACTTAACCTCATTTTCAACATGTCAAAAATATTTAATTTATGTTGTTCACTGACGTAGTGACAAAGAATACATATATGTTATAACAGTCTGGATGAAAGATTGCGGTCTAATCATGACACAGTGCCATTATGAAAGTACCCATATATATTACTATATATAAAACACACCCTTATGCCTGTTTTTTCAGAATCAATTTTAAGTAAGCCATCTCTACAGAAACAAGGTAGTAACAGGTGGATCCATCTGTATTCTTTGAGGCAAATTTGTGGCCCACTTTTCCTACTGCCTTAATAACAAGTCAGTCATGTGAGGACGTTTTACCCACTTAATGCCACATAGTGATTATACCAGGGGTAGGGGAAAGACTTTTTTTTTTGGGGGGGGGGGGGGCGCAATGCCTCTTCCTGTTCTGCCCACAGTGATCCAATCTCCCATGGACAGAACAGGAAGGGTCTTTGCTGCAATCGCCGCTTCTCTACTTCTTCTGCCCATGGGCAGCCTGTTGTTGCGATCATGGCAAAGACCCATCCTATTCTATTCGTGGGGATCCAATCTCCAACAGGCAGACAGGAAGGGTCTTTGCCACGATCGTGGCTTCCCTTCTTCTGCCTGCAGTGGATGGGACCCTTGTGGGTAGCCTGCCATGCTGCATTTTTGGTGGGAGCCAGGGCCGACGTGGTCCATCCCTTTCTGATGCCTATGTATTATACAGCAAAAAGATTCTTCAAAAATACTGTGCTTATGCATCCAAATAATAAATCTCATATCAGTCAGTCAGGTTCAACAAAGTGAGGGTAAGACAAAACTAAAAGGCACAGATGTAATGGTGTACCTTATTCCACATAAAGCTATCTCAAGATGACCAAGGATCTTGAGAACCTGCTTTGATTTGTGCAATAGATGCAAAGAACTGTAAACAACCGTTATGCTCTATTCCCAGTTCTGCTGGAAATAGCGTAGCAAGTAATTCCTCTTTGACTGAGCTTGACCATATCGGGGCTAGTTCTTTCCTTGAACAGCTTTTTTTGGAGAGTAGTCAACCATCATGAGTTCACTTCCCTTGTATGCTACAGATTTTTTGTTTATTGAACTATCTACATATCTTCTGCCCAATTTAAGATTCTTTTAATAACCAGTCTGAGACATGCCCTGTTTTCCCATGTGGCTCCTACTCTGTCCTGTTTATACATGATTGTTTTTTTGCTAGCTGTTAAGGCCTACGTTTTTTCTAGCAGCCACTTTAAAATAAATAAATAAATTTAAAAAAGGTAGGTTTATGTTCTCTTATTCATTTGGGGAATACAATGATTCTGAAATTCTTGCAGCATGTGTTTTCCAGATTTTCAAGCTATTTGATAAGTAATTTGCTTTTTCATTGATTTGATCTCCATGCACAGTTATTCCCTGTTCTGCCATGGTTATTTTTTGGGCTTGTAGTTCCAGTCCTTCCCTTTCATCCATTAATAATTGTAGTTTACTGAGTAAATTCTCCAAATCTGCTAATACACTTTTAGAGATGTCCATAACCACTTTGATACTACTGCAATGATTTTTTTTTAGGTTCACTTTTTAGTCTGGGTCCAGTTCAGTTTCATTATCCAGCAGTTTGCACTTCTCATGGGAAAATCTGTAGCAACTGGGTACTCATATCTACTTGTCTTAATTATAAATTTGTCTATACATCAGTCATCAGTGTTCAGTGCATAGGATTAGGTGAAATCTTGGTGAAATGATGGAGGATCCTTTCAGAGTTATCTCTGCCTGCTACACTTCAGGTGCATTGCATCACTGAAAGTCACGCGATATTTCTAACATTATATAAACACAGAGAGAGTTGCATAGACAGCCCCTCATCCTGTCCGGGATTGCCTCTCATACATGGAGTTCTTTATATTCATACTTAGAAATACATATGAGGCAGAAATGAGCCAGAGCACAGATAAACTATTTTTAAACATCTCTCACTGCTTTAAACTTTTAAATAGCTCTTTGTTTCACTAGTGGATGCCACTAAACACAGCTATGTAGCAAGCTGAAACACTAGTATCTTTTGTTTTATTAAAAAAATTTCAGTATGCAGATTTTTGAAAATCCTTTTCACAAAAGGTTGTACTTGCTTGAGAATGCTAAATCAGATTGTCCAATTCAGCCTTTTTGGCACCAGAGAAATATGCATTTACCAAAGGAGTCCAAATTGGTCCCTTTCTGAGTTTAATTTATTAAATATAAGGAAGCTCATGGTGAAGTTTCCATCCAGGTACATAAATCAAAAGAGCTTACCAAAAATCAGCATCGTAAGAGAGAGTGTCTCTCCACTCAGGATCACTGCTCCTAAAAGGGGCAGGAAATTGGATTTTAACCTGAAAGGAGAGGCCTTTATCATGAATGCCCCTTTGTATCAGGGAGATGCTACAGGACATTGGTTCCTTATGGCAGCTCAGATCTCCCATCTGTGCCACCGCTATAGTTCCATTTCTTTGATCAGTTGCTGCGAGGCCTTTCCTGGTTCAGGTGTATTCACAGAGATGACCACAGCCTGCTGGACAGTGAGAACTGGTCTGCAACCATTTCATAATGTGCTGCAGGTGACCTCCATGGCTGCAACCCTGGCACCACACAAACAGGCCCTTCACCACATGGTGGCACACAGCACACATGCTGGCACACTGTCGACACCTGCCATAGTAAAAGAATATTAGTACACAGCAGTAAGGAAATAGATATAAACCCTAATCCTCTGTATTCCATTTGATTCAAGAGAACTTCCAGAACAGGTGTCTGACATGAAATTAATAGGGTCTTAACTCTGAGCCACCTACAGATTTAGTTTTCAAAATATCTATAATATTCACATTAACCAGGATTACAGACCAAATGTGTGTACACACATATACACATAATTATACTGGAGATATTCTGAAAACCAAATCTGCAGGTGTTCAGGTACTGAGATTACTGCTCTAAAGCACAAATCATATCATCATACCACTAAACAGTTACACTCATCATACAATTGAGAAGCTTCCATGAAACTAAATAATTTCCTTTCCCCATTTTGGATTGTTAATCTGAAAATTTCAATTAAGAAAAAAACTGCAGAAAGCTTTATGTATTGGGACCTCCATCTTTCCCAACTCTAGAAAGGTGAAAGCATGAGGCAGGCTGCCCAGTCACAAATGTCACAGTCCCTGTTTTGGAGGAGGTCCACAAGAAGTTTGCATATATGGAAGCATATTTTAGATCACATGGTATTATATTTATGTGTGTTAGATCCATGTGCTATATCACAGCAGTTTACATTTAAAAAAAATAGAAAATTAGTAAAGAAATAGCACAGCAAAAAGTCAATAGCCTTACTGTTCCTAATCCTCAGACTCCACTGCATCACTCCTCCCCCAAAGGCCCGTGAAAAGAATATAAAATGCTGAACTTCTAGTTTGTTCCGCCTCCATCTACGGGATATTTGGAATTATCCAAAGGAGATCTTGAAGGGAAAGTAGTGTCCAGATTGGTATGTGAGGTACAAGTACGTTAGAAACAACAGATATCCAGGGTTTTAGGATTTTGAATGTGAGCAATAAAGCGTAGTTACTCACTTGTAACACGTTCTCCAGGGACAGCAGGAATCAGTCTTCACTTATGGGCGACATCGGCACTGATGGATCCCGCACGCAGCAATTCCCCAGCTTTCAAAGAAAGCCTTTGGGATAGCTACCACACATGCATGGTCCTCTTCCCGCCCAAGGGTGCCATCTTGCTCAGTCAGGTCCCTTAGCTCAAGCCCTACCAAGCAGATGGCAAGGGAAGGATAAAAATCCAGCAACTCATGAGAAGATGGGAGGGTAGTGAGGACTGATTCCTGCTGTCCCTGGAGAACACTTGTTACAGGTGAGTAACTGCTTTCTCCAGGAACAAGCAGGAAGTCAGTCCTCACTTATGGGACTTCCCAGCTATAGGCTACCGAACCTGTAACCAAAAAACACCTCCACGAGGTCATGAGCAGAAGCCGATGCCCGCAGGAGCCTGATTCCTCGGGTCCTTGGGGCGAAGCCTTCGGTAGCTGTGAAGGAGGGTCGGAGAGCAGGAGTTGCTTATACCCCGAAAAGATTACGGAGTTTGGCCTGGCCGAAGGCGCTGTCCTGACAGGACTCCCTCTCCAGGCAGTAGTGTGCAGCAAAGGTGTTCGCTGAAGACCATGTCGCCGCCTGGCAGATGTCCCGCAGGGGCACTGAACGCAGCAAGGCCACCGAAGCTGCCTTGGCTCGGACACCATGTGCAGTGACTCGTCGAACCAAAGGGGCACCCGCTTTCATATGGGCAAAGGCGATGCAGTCCGCCACCCAAATAGAGAGGGTGCGTTTAGTGACTGCCTGCCTCAGTTGATTGGGATCGTAAGTCAAAGAGTCGGCCAGATTTGCGATGAGCCTGGATGCGCTGCAGATAGAAGGCAAGAGCCCTCTTGCAGTCGAGTGTATGCAAAGCTGCCGACGCCTGGTCGGCATGGGGTCTCGAGAAGAAGGTCGGTAAGACTATCTCCTGATTGAGATGGAAATCCGAGACAAATTTCGGCAGGAATATGGGGTGGGTACGGATGACCACCCTATTCCTATAGAATCTAGTATAAGGGGCTTCAGCCATGAAAGCCTGAAGCTCAATGACTCGGCAGGCTGAGGTCAGAGCCAACACGAAGCCCACATTCCAGGATAGGTGCAGAAGCAAATACATCGCCATCGGCTTGAAGGGCGAATGCGTAAGCTGCATGAGCACTACGTTCAGGTCCCAGTCTGCCGGAGGAGGCCGGATGGGAGGCTTGGAGAGCAAAAGACCCCGCATGAAGCAGGAGACTAAGGGCTGCCCCGAGAGGGGTTTTCCCTCGACGGGGAGGTGATTCGCCAAGATGGCACCCTGACAAAGTTTCACTTTGGGCCTTCCTTCGAGAGATGGAGGAGGTACTGAAGGACCCACCGAGTGGGGCAGGAGAATCGGTCAATACTTTCAAAAGTATCGCTTGGCTTTTGGAATTTTTACAGCTACCTTCAGAGTTTATTTATTCAACAGTTTAGAGACACGTGTACAAGGTCTCCTTCATGTGAGATTCATCACAGGGTGTTTCACTGTATACCCCCTGAGGAAGGCGTTGCCGAAATGCGTTGGGGTTCAACCAATAAAGTTTCCTGTGACCATCACACGTCTCTTGCTCCTTGTGTACTATTTGCTCTTGCCCTAGCCACCATGAACAGGGGTCGACGCCAGCGGGTTGGACGAGAAGCCCCTGTACGGGAGGCCCCTTCGGTGGAAGAAAGGCTTCTTGCTCTGCTGTTTTTTCCTGGGAAGGGAGCAAGTTTTCCGCATTTCAACCTCCGCTGCCTTATCCTCCATGGGCTTGCCGAATAGTTGCTCCTTGAGGCAGGGGACATCCAGCAGCTTCCCAGCAGCTTCTCCTGGACCCAATGCTCCAGGTCCAAGGACTGGAGCTAAGTCCGCCGGTGGGCTCCGATGCCAGCCGCTGCCACCTGGGTGGAAGACTCAAAGCCGTCGTATGCCGCTCACGAGAGGTACTTTGAGCATTCTGACGGACTTTGAGAGGGCCTGAAAACATCAGACACAGTCTCCATCAAGGCCCGCCGCAAAGCTTCCAAGCTCTCTAGCAAGGTAATGGAGGAACATCCCAATGTATAATTGGTAAACTTTGATGTGGCATGAGAGCATGGAGCCCTGATAAGCCTTGCGCCCGAAGGCATCGAGGGTAGAGGATCTCTCTGCCCAGCATGACTGAAGAATGAGTCTTCGGGCTCTTTAGCTTCCACAAGGCTGATTCAACCACCATCGAGGTGTGAGGAAGCTGGTCTTTCTGAAACCCTGGGCCCCGCTGAACCCTATCCATAGTGTCCAGGCGCTTGCTCATGATAGGGATAGAGGCTGGGGTCTCCCACATGCAGAGGAGTCGTCTGTTCAGAATGGGAGGAACTGGCACCGAGAGAGCTTCCTTCGAAGGAGCTTTATATTGAAGAATATCAAGCTCCTCCGCCTGGGCTCCTCCTCCAACTCGGTGGTGAGAGTGTTAGGGCCCAAGCCATGTCCCAGACGAACTCCAGAAAGGAGGTGTCCTCAGGAGGTGACCGCTGCCTCTAAGTCGGTAGAGAGGGGTCCAAGGGGAGGTCTCAGTGGGATCGACCCTCCGGGGAGGTTTCCCTGTCAGACTCCCACTTTGAGTAGTCTGTGGAGGACTTGAGGTCGGGCGGCGACCCACACCGGGCTCCCGAGGCTGAAGTCTGCCTGGAGCCGGAGGCGCTTATCCGAGAAGATCTCGTGCCCAAGGACCGGGACGGAGATCGAGACCCGCGTTGAGGACCCTCACGAAGCTTCTGGCTCTTAGGGATCACTGCAGCGGCCTGGGGAGTCCTCGAGGTCCCTGCGGTCTTGAGGCATGTGCCGGCAGGAACGCCTCCCACCCAACCAATTTCTAACCCAAGCAGTAACTTTAGCGTCCATCCCTAGGGTGCTCAGTTTGTTTATAAGTCGCCTGTGAGGACTTGAGAAACAGTGTCAAAGGCTTTACTGAAATCCAAATACACCACATCTAGGGCTCTCCCTCGGTCCAACTCGCTGGTCAGCCAATCAAAGAAATCAATCAGATTTGTCTGACCAGACCTGCCTCTGGTGAATCCATGCTGCCTCAGATCCTGTAATCTGCTGGACTCCAGAAACCTTACTATTTTCTCTTTCAGCAGCATTTCCAATAATTTACTCACCACCGAAGTTAAACTAACCGGCCTGTAGTTTTCAACCACATCCTTACTTCCGCTTTTGTGTAAAGGCACCACATGAGCCTCTCTCCAGTCCTTTGGCACCGCTCCCGACTCCAACGAGGCATTGAAAAGGTCAGTCAGTGGAGCTGCTAGAACGTCCCCAAGTTCCCTCAGTATTCTAGGGTTTGAGGTACCTTACTGGGCCGCTCTCTCTGTGACTCTAAAGCCTGCCGAGAGGGGCTGAGAAATCGGGCACGTGACCTCTCATGTTTGTCAGCGCCCCCGACAGAATCCTTGTGGTCTTCTTCTTCTTCCACTCGCGTTCAGGTGACTCCTGGTCAGAGTGCCACTGGGCCCGGGGAGGAGCCTTGGGAGACTCCAGGGGTTGCAGGGTCAAACCTTATGGAAGAGATCATCCATCTTCTTCTTACGACTCTGGATGGCCTTGGAGGACATCTTCTTACAGAGGGAGCATAGCTCCAGATCATGGTCAGCTCCTAGGCACCTGAGATAACAGTCATGGGTGTCTGTGAGTGACATGTTTTTTGAACATCTATCACATTTCTTAAAACTGGAGGCCATTGGGGGAAAAAGGACCCCTTAAAGGTCGAAGACCCTCGACGTAGCCAGCAGTTAAAAAGAGAGCAAAAGCGTGATAAAACACAAAAAAGGCAAAAAGGGAAAAACCTGAGTCCAAGGCTGAAGCAGAGGTGCTCAAGAGGCGGGAAGAGGACTGGCGAAGGCCGGATAGCAAAAACCGGTTGGAAATAGAAAAAAAACGTTTTCTGGGGATGAGACGCACATCCGAAGGGCTCCGCAGAAAAAGGGAGACTGAGTAAGATGGCACCCTTGGGCGTGAAGGGGACCACACATGTGTGGTGGTATTCCCAAAGTCTTTCTTTGAAAGCTGCGGAAATGCTCTGCTCAGGCGGTGCCAATGTCACTCATATGTGAGGACTCACTTGCTGCTTGTTTCTGGAGAAAGCTATTAACACTAGAAGCCTCAAAGTGCGTCAATTGAGGCAAATGCATCTTCGAAGTTGTATACCAGCGCCACTGCTAGAACCATGTCAGTCATGTTCCATGACTTTGTTAGCACGGTCAAGATGTTCAAATATGTGCATCGAAAATTAATGACAGATGCACCACCTAGTGGGAACATGAATTTATACCTAGAAGACTCAAAGTACGTCAATTGACGTACTTTGGGGTTTCTAGGTATAAATTCATGTTCCCACTAGGTGGTGCATCTCAATCACTGTTTACAGTTTTACTCCGACATTACAAACAATAAACACACGATGGCGTCTTGTAATGACATCACATACTGCATGTATTTAACAAATAAGTAACTTCACATTAATTTACATCTGCATTTCATGCTAAACGCAGTCGTCGTGATAATGCATCAATTGACCCACTTTGGGGTTTCTAGGTAAAATTCCTTTTGGGGCTTCTAGTGCTAATAGACTGGATTTATCTGTATACAAATGACAAACATGTGGGTGGGAAGAGTCAACCTATTTGTTCCTTTTAAATTACAGGGTTAGGACTAGGAGAATTGTATTGGGAAACTTGGAGAGGGGAGGGGAAGGTGAAGACAAGACAAGGGAGGGAGGGAGGGAGGGTGGGTGGGGGGGGGGGGAATAGGGTGGGGGCAGAAAACGGGAAAAGCAGAGGGGAAACCCTGAGGAAAAATTTAAAAAGTGAAGAGCCAAGCCATGATAAATAACAAAAAAATTAAAATTAAAACTAGGTGAAACCATATCTAAAAATATAAAAAATTTTGTTATAAAACTAAAGATACGCCCCTAAGTTTAGACCCATAGGGGCCATAGACTGTAACTAAAATATAAATCTTTATTCAAGGCAGAAGAGTACCTTACTCAGGTCTCCTTGCCTCCAATTGGCCTTCACAACTTTTAAAGCAAAAAACTTGAGGTCAGAGATACAGTGTTGTTTTTCAATCCAATGCTTTACTAAGGGTGTATCTCTCAATTGTCTCCTTAAACAACTTTTATGTTCAACTATCCACATACGAACACTATGGGGTCTGTTTACTAAGCGGTGCTAGCGGCTTCCGTGTGAAATCGGAGCCGTGACCCCATTTTTGGGACCTAGAGTAGAACCCCTTGCCCTTGAAATGGTGGGGCACCGGTTCCACTGCTTTGTCCTCGAGAAGACCTGCCAACTCCTTCAGAAGAAGGTCCAGGTAGAGGGGAGACCTGACAGGCTCTCCCAGGAAAGTAGGGGGAGGTGTCTGAGTCAGGTAGAGGAGGTAACCCCCCCCCCCCGGACTACCCAAAGTGCCCAGGAATCGGTGATGATGGACACCCAACTCTGGGCATAGAGGGCTCGACATCCCCCTGTGGGCTGCTGATCTCCTTGGGGTAGATAGGCTATGCTCAAGGAGTCAAAAACACCTCCCTGGCTGGGCCTGAGCCGGTGACTGGAGTTTTGGAGCCTTCTGCTTACGCGGGCCATGCCCATGTCCCTTGGTCTACTGACTCTGTTGGGGAGCTGGGTAGGTCTGATAAGGTGGGTAGTTTCGGTAAGCAGCTCCCTTCCTTGGGTAAAAGGACTTTTTATCCGAGCCCTTCCATCGGGGAGGGGCAGCGGTCTTTTTGGAGAGCCTGGTCCTTGTCATGAACTCAGTCTACAGTTCAGCAGCCTTGTCGGTCATGGGCTTGCCAAAGAGGTTCTCTCATTGGCAGAGGACATTGACCAATTTGTCCTGAACCCACTGCTTGAGGTCAGACAACTGTAGCCAAGCTTGGCAGTGTGCACCGATTCGAGCCGCTGACTCAAACCTGTCATAGGCCGCCCGAGACATGAATTTGGAGCACTCACAGACAGCTTTGGCCAGGTTCTTGAACCGCTGCAAGGGTTCCTTGGAGAGACCAACTGAGAACCCGGCGAGTTCCTTCGCCAGATCTCTCAGGCACATGCCCATGTACAGTTGGTAAGCCTTCATGCGGCCAATGAGCATTGAGTCCTGGTAGCACTTTCTGCTGAGGGCGTCCAGGGTGCAGGCCTCCCTGCCGGGGGACACCGAGGAGTGCATCTTCTGGCTTTTCAGCTGATGCATGGCCGACTCCACCACCATGGAGTTATGCGGCAGATGTGACTTTTGGAAACCCGGGCTCCGGCGGATACATCGAGTTGAGCCATTTGCTCACCACCGGCACCGAAGCTGGTGTTTCCCACATTCAGAGTATCAGCTGTTCCAGGATGGGAGGATAGACACCGTGAGTGATTCCTGAGGAGGGGCCTCGCACTGGAGGATTTCCAACTCATCCCCCCAAGGGTCCTCCTCCTACTTGGTCAGGAATGCCAGGGCCTTAGACATGTCCTTGACAAAATCAAGGAAGCCCATATCCTCGGGCTGGGACCGCAGTCGAGGCTCTGAGATGGGGGAGTCAGATGGGACGTCACGATTGCAACAGGTATCAGGGGACTCCTCATCCTCTGTCTCCCACTCGGAGTAGTCTGTCGAGGACTAGTACGAGGGCTGCTTTGCAAGCCTTGGGGCCCCCGATGCCCTGCAGCCAGTGCCTGGCAAACTTGCCGGGGATGACCAAGGTCCTTTCGAGTGTGATGTCGACCGAGGATCAACTCGAGGCTGAAGGACCTCGAGAATCGGCTTGGCCTCCAGGGACATCTTGGCGGATGAACTGATCATGCCGGACAACAGCGCCCGCTGCTGGTCCATGAAGACAAACTGCGCTCCAGGGCTGCCATTCTGGACTCCAGACCATAAGGCACCAAGGGACTCAGGTCCATTACTGACTCCCCAAAGGGGAATCCTCGATGAGGATAGTGTCTGGGGACCAAGGCTGGTCTGCAGTCGGATCCTTCTGGGGGACCTTTGCAGGCTGCTCCTTCTCCGAAGCCTCGGAAGAACGTCTGACTGCGGGACTGGGCCTGGGGAGCACCCGGCTGGTTGGAACTGCCCAAGGACACCTCCTTTGAGGTTTCCTTCTTTTTCCTTGAGGGAGATCCCCTTTTTGAGAACCTGCGATGAGGCTCGGGTTCGGAAGGTTCTGTCCGAGATGTCAGGGCCTCAGACAAGGCCCTGGCCTTTGGAGGCACCAAGGACTCGTGGGAAAAACGTATTGGCTGCTGCTGGCACCTCTTGAGGGCCTTAATGGACATCCTCTTGTAGAGACTGTAAGCTGCCGGGTCGTGGTCTGGCTCAAGGCAGCGGAGACAGCAGTCGTGTGTGTCGGTCAAAGACATAATTTTAGAGCACCAATCACACTTCTTAAAGCCACTGGTAGCCATGGGGGAAAAAAAAGTACCCCTGTGAGGTCGAAGACTCTCCAGGCTGCAAGTGGGAGAAAAAAGGCATGAAGACGCCAGGAAAAGAAAAGAGCAAAAACTACAAAAATAGACTGAACTCGACGTTGAGGCAATGAGGTCGGTAGGCAGGAAGAGTACCGGTGCAATACCGAGAGAGTATGAAACTCGGAGAGAAAAATCAACTTTTTCAGGGGACAAGCCAGACAAATGTCTGAAGGGCTCCGTGGAAAAAAGGAGGCTGAGCAAGATGGCACACCCTTGGGCGGGAAGGGGACCACGCATGTGTGGTGGCATCTCCCAAAGGCTTTCTTTGAAAGCTGGGGGGATGCTTTTGTCTCGTATCAGTTCATCAAGCAAACTTTACTGTCACAGATACAGTTGAGCACTCTAAGCCAGCGTTTTTCAACCACTGTGCCGCGGCACACTAGTGTGCCGTGAGATATTGTCTGGTGTGCTGTGGGAAAAATTCCAATTTCATCCGTAACATGTGGCCTCGGCTCACAAATTAGGGTTGCCAACCGGCCGGTTTTTCCATGGCCAGGCCGGCTGCCGGCACAGTTGTAAAACCGGCCATTGAAAAGCCGTTTTTTTGCTCTGGCCGCAAGATCGGGAGCGGCCAGAGCAAAAAACCGGCTTTTGTGCCGAAGTCCGCGGTGCGAACGCGATTCCCTATAGCAGTGCAGCCGCTGGTTCTGCTTTGTACAGAGCAGCGGCTGCACTACACTTACATTGAAAAGTAAAGAGAAACTGTGTCAGGAGCCCTCCGATCATGCAGAGCCCGAGGAAGTGATGTCATGGGGGCGGGCTCCTCACAGGCTGTCTTTCCTTTTCAAATTAACTTTAGCTGCAATAAAGTTAATTTGAAAAGGAAAGACAGCCTGTGAGGAGCCTGCCCCCATGACATCACTTCCTCGGGCTCTGCGATGACCGGAGGGCTCCTGACACAGTTTCTCTTTACTTTTCAATGTAAGTGTAGTGCAGCCGCTGCTCTGTACAAAGCAGAAGCAGCGGCTTGGGCAGGGGGGGGGGGGGGGGGTGAGTGTGTGTGTGTGTGTGTGAGTGAACCAGCAAGGGGGGGGGGGGGAGTGTGAGTGAACCAGCAAGAGGGGGGGGAGTGTGAGTGAACCAGCAAGGGGGGGGGGGAGTGTGAGTGAACCAGCAGTGGAGGGGGGGGCGATGGTGTGAGTTAACCACCAGGGGAGGGGGGGTAATTGAGTGAATGACCCAGCAGGAGGGGTGAGGAAGTGACAGGGGGGTGGGTGGGTGAGTGAACCAGCAGTGGAGGGGGGGGGGGGTGGTGTGAGTGACCCAGCAGTGGAGGGGGGGGGGGGTGTGGTGTGAGTGAACCAGCAGGGGAGGGGGGTTGGTGTGAACCAGCAGGGGAGGGGGGGTGGTGTGAGTGTTTGATTCCAATTCAATAGAATTACTTTATATAGTCAATATAGGCACAGAGGTAAATTTTTTTAACATTTTCTAATGGTGGTGTGCCTCGTGATTTTTTTCATGAAAAAAGTGTGCCTTTGCACAAAAAAGGTTGAAAAACACTGCTCTAAGCGACTCACCTGTTACAGCTCTAAACACCCTTATCTCCAGGCACCCATAAGGAGCTGACTTGAATGATACCTCAATGCTTACTCCAAGAGTCATCTATCAGTTTCAACACTCCCAATCCAAATGACCCTGTTATCACAGACCCAGTACTAGCATTCACCTGCTCCAAAGAACCCATCTATCACAGATCCAACACACCCTCCCATATGTAACCCACCTGTCACAGATCCAGCCTTTGTTGCTCATTGGCCGCTTACAGTTGCTACAGTTAATGTGCAGTGTGGTGGAGGCCTGATTGAGGCAGTTGATGGCACTGCATGTACTCAGTTTTATGACCTGGTTAGAGACATTCCAAAGTTTGAAGCGCTGTAGTAAATCGATGTATGAGGTATACCAGTGTTCCTGAGAGCAGGAAAATAAGAATTACTTTTAATCCAAATAAAGGAAACACAAGGGATGTCATGTCTTCTCAATTTTCTAAAACATCTCCCATCTTTTATCTAGACAGCATGTTTACATACACAAAACAAAACAGTTCACACAGTGGTCTGATCCTTCTGAATGGTGTATGTCAAGCAGGGTTTAGATTGGTCTGAATTTTAATAGAACAGGCTAAAGAACTGCTGAAAGCTGTAGGAAGTGGTGTACGGATATGTCACTGGGTGTGTACTTTCTTTCAAGTCAAAGCTCAGCACAGTACTCAGATGCGCTGTGACGACAGGAATGCCACATTTAAGATATACCATAAGACTTGAAATCCTATCTACTCTTTGTATACCTAAGACCAATAATTTTGGAATTTATAAAATCACATATAATGTTATCATTTCATTAATACTCAGGTAATATGAAACACCTCACAGGGAATCAATAAAGTAGCTACTTTTGAAAAAATTGTAACAGAAAAATCTGAGCATTCCAGTATAATTTGTAATCTCTGCTTGGGGGGGAGGGGGGGCAGGCTGTAATGTCTAATCCAAGGCTCGAAAAAAACCCCCAGAAACCAGGCTACCATGGCGTCCAGAAATTTGCACCTGGTGCATGTGATTTACGTGCCATCCCCCTTAAACAAAAAAAATCACAATCGTGGGGCAAGAACCCTTCTGTCTGCCCATGAGAGACTGATCCCTGTGAGCAGAAGAGAAGGATCCCCGATGCAAGCTGCCTGCCCTGGGGATCCGATCTCCCATGGGCAGACAGCTTGCATCTGGGCCGCGATCTCTTCCCCTTCTCTTCTACCAGCAGGAGATGAGATTCCCATGCGCAGAACAGGATGGGAAGGTCAGGATTGTGACCTAGAATGCAGAAGAAAGCTGATCTAGGCAGCAATTTAAAAAAAAAAAAAAAAGGTTAGATGGGAAGAGGGTGTGAAACTGCAAAAATTTAAAGGGCCAGTAACAAAAAAACCTCCACAAAGGGGGAGGGGGGGAATGTAGGAGAATGAATCTGGAAGGGGAACAGAGTGGGAAGGGTTGTTGGATGTTAAAAGGGAAGGAATTATGGGGACAAAAAGGCACAATGCATATTTGCCAAAAGGTGCATTCCCCTCCACCCAGAACACACACAGGCACCCCACCTCCACACATGCTCACATATAGGCACCTCGCCGCACCACACACACACATTCACAAGCACCCCACCTCTGCACATCACACATTAGCTCCCCAGCTCTGCAGCACACGCACACATGCATTGCAGCCCTGCACACTACCCACACAAAGGCACCCACCGCCACATCCTATGCAGATAGGCACACCACTGTTGCACCACACATCCACAGAGATACTTGCTATCTGAAGCTATAACTTTTGTTATCTAAAGATGACACACGGTGTAGGAACTCTGGTGCTGATCTCATGAGACATGAGATTAGTGTGAGATAAAGCACAGTTACTTACCTGTAACAAGTGATCTCTGGTAACAGCAGGAATAAGTCTTCACATATGGGTACGTCGGTACCGACGAAGTCTGCGCGGGAACGCTTCCCAGCGTCCAATCAAAGAGCTTTTGGAAGCATCCCACCACGCCTGCGTGCTGCCTCTCCTCAGTTAAGTTTTAAAGCTGAGACAAAGAGAGAGAGAGAGGAAAGGAAAGATAGATAGAGATCCAACTCCTGGGGAGGTGGGTGGGTTGTGAAGACTTATTCCTGCTGTTCCCAGAGATCACCTGTTACAGGTAAGTAACTGTGCTATCTCCAGGAACAAGCAGGAATGAGTCTTCACATATGGGGACTCCCAAGCTGAGATGCCTTGAGTCTCAGCATGTCATAGGTTGGAACATGCTATCTCTCAGAACCCCAGGCATCCTGAGGATGGAGGGTAGGAGTTGAAGAAGAAAGATGCTGTGGAACAGCTAATCTAGCATAGGACTGCAGAGAAGGAGTCCATGTGTGGATAATGATTGTCATCAATGATATTGCAAAGGATATTGCAATATGGACCTCCCCTGACAGGATTTCAGAGAAGTATGGAGGTTCATGGATCTACTGGGAAACCTAGTAGAGGAACCTTGAAGAGAACCTCACTGTAGTGGAGGTAATAATCCTGTAGGAAAATCAGTGGAGGTCAGAATTTTGAAAGGTAACAGGTAACCCCAGTAGGAAAAACTGGGGTAGTACAAAAATGGTGGGCCTTCGGCGGAAGGCTGTATGACAAAATCCTAACTCCTTTGGCGGTAGAGTGGCTCACTCTTAGAAGCAAAAGAGAAAGGTTAAGTGATTTGGACAAAGAAGCACAGTCCTTGTGGGGAGAAAGGGTATGAGACCCCCTTGTATCCCAAAAAGAGAGGACAAAGGCCTGAGGCGTTAAGCCTGATTAACTGAAGATCTACAATGTCTCTCCTAACTGGGGTAAGCTAGGAGAGATATTAGGCACGGAGAGCTTCAGAGGTACCTAAACCGTTAGGTTATGGTATAAAAATTGTTGACTACCACAGGAGTGGTTGTGTGCGTAGAATCCCAAACCTGCTGGATAGCATAAGAATGGGTAAAGCCCCTCTGTCAGAACATATAGCTATATGAGCATAGACAATCAGATAGATAAGTATGTGTAGACATATCTATCTATAATGATATATCTAGACATATATATATATATATATATATATATATATATATATATATATAGATAGATAGATAGATAGATATAGAAAAATATATATATAGATAGATAGATATAGAAAAATATATCTATAGTGAGATATGGAAGGACATAAAATACACACAAAAGATAAATATAAATATGCAGGCCTAAAAATGGGTGTCTGTAATTAAACAGACAGATATATGCCTACAGCATAGTAATCACATAGGATATGTGGAGTGGAAAGATTCATCTAATAACAAGGAGGTGGAACCTGCTTGAGAAGATATATAGAGAATCTATTCCCCCTGGTTATGATCTGCAAGGATGCTAGCTAGTGAAATAACCAGGATGGTTACATGAAAAACAAAGGATAATATCAATCTGTAGCCAGCAAGTCCTAAGTCTTCCAAGACTCTAGCATGGTAAGTAGACAGAAGACACATAGAGAAGAGATACCATGTAGACCTGCTTAAGGGCAAAAAGTATCATGCGTTCTTACCATGAGGACGAGCTGCAAGGAGAAAGAGCATATCCCGGAGTGGGAATGCTATGGACCAAGCAGGGAATTGGCAACTCCTTAAACCTTTACGTAAGAGAAGGCCTATGTCCTTTATAACAAAAGGAGATAGTAAAAGAAGGGAGAACCTTCTAGTCATGGGAGACATGACTGAAAAGCCTTTTCCAACCATCTAGGATAGCTGTTGGAGAAAAAACCTCCCATGCTCTCTAGCAAGGGCCCATAGTGGAAAGCTTCTCTGTAGAATTGCAGAGAGCATGATGCAGGAGAATAAGGAGATAGAACTGGCTGCTAGAGAGCCAGTATCTCTGCCAACTATGCTGCCAAACCCAGGGGAATGGAGATGGCAGAAATAGAAGACCAATCTAGAAAGCTTGTAGCGGGATAATCTCCAAGATAGATGAAAGCACTAACATGGAACCACTAATAGGACTAGATTGAATGTTGGTGGAGGACAAATCTGGTTGTTTGTGGACAAGAACCAGTGGACCAAACATTAAGGCTCCTGCATAGGCAGCTGCTAGCAAGACAGCAGAAAGAAGCTTACTGTTTAAAAACAGAAGAACAGACAGAACAGGAGTAGAAAACTCTGGACATGTCTGATAAGCTGCCTCAAAGTAAGATTGAAACAGGGGAGGTAACTGAAAGAGGAAAACTCCGCACTGGAAAGTGACAAAAACTAGAGAGGCTGAAGAAAAAGCCCTCCAGCAAGTAATTCCGCTCTTACAGTTGTAAGAGGGTGAAGAGAATGGAGCTGAAGACGACTTACCAGTAGTAAGTCTATAGAAAGGAAAAATACATGCTGGCACAGGAACTATCATTTGATAGTGGTCAGACCTCTTTCCCTAGAAGGAAAAGAGGAGAAACCTGTGACCTAGAGGCATGAATATCCTGACAGCTCATAGAAAAAATGGATGTCTTTTGGAAAGAGATCCATGTGTAGGGGTTAGAATGAAGTAGTGGATTGCCTCTGTTGAGAAGAAGCAATTGTAGATTCTAACCCCCAGAGTCACACGCATCTGATGATTGATCAGAAACCCTGCAGAGGCTGGGTTTGCTGAGCCTGGTGAGAGGTTGGATTCTTCAGACCAGGACGATGCCTCCCCTGTAGGGGAACATCTGTATGATGGGCAAATGAGGAATAAAACCTTCTCCTGTGGGAAGAAAGTTTGGTAGGACATTTCCTACCTACTGGGACAGAAGGTGTAGAATAACACTTAGGAATAGGTAAATCAGTGGACAACTGAGTAACCTGACGTAAAGACTCCTTGTTGAAAAGATTTTCTCCAGTGGAAGGAGTATGTCCCAGCCGTTGTTGTGCCCATTTGGCCAAATCTGAAGCTTGGAGCCAGGCTCTACGTCGTGCCCCTATAGGTATAGCAGAAGTCCTGCTAACAGACTCAAAAGAGTCTAGGGAAGCACGAGAAAGAAACCAAGAGATATCCTGGATATGCTTAAGCAGTGAGGAATAGTCTGCACTCCTGGAATCTGGAAGGAAAGGAGTCAAAAGATGTAATTGCTTTGTGACCTGCTCAAGAGAAAGACTCATATAAAAAATATATGAGAGAATTCTTGCAGAAAGCATAGATGTCTGGAAGGTTTGACGTCCAAAGGCATCTAGTGTCTTAAACTCACGACCTGGCGGATAAGAAGAGTGCTTTTTCTTACTCTTTATCCGCCTCATTGCTGATTCCACTACTATGGAATGATGAGGAAGTTGAGTCTTTTGAAACCCTGGAGAGGGGGGCACCTGATATAAAAGATCAGTTGCCCTGGGAGGTGGGGGTACCCTTAAAGGTGTTTCCCACATTCCTAGAAGGAGATCCTGCAAGGAATGATGCAAAGGAAGCATTATGTTGTCCTTTGCTTTGGCAGAAAGAGAGCCTTGTGCAGGATCATGTCCTGGAATAGGAATGGCAAGGGATCTTGCCATATCCAGGAGGAAACTCTGAAAAGAGGGATCCCAAACAGGAATCTCCCTTGGACAGGTTAGATCTAAAGAACTAGCCTGAGCACCCACAGAGTTATTCAAATATATAGGAATAGAAGATCCTGCAGAGTGCAGAGTGGAATGTTTAAGGGATGGTTGCTGGTACTGGCTGTCAGGAGCAGCAACCGTCCTTACCACATTGTCCATGCCAGTTATCGACTCCAAGCTTGGTATAGAATGGAGCGATCCTGTTGAAAAAAGCATGGCAGGAGTTGGCCACGATGCTACTGTGGATACCGGTACCGAGGGCAATACCGGTACCGATGTCGGAGTCGAGCCCGACAGAGACATCGGAGCAGTCATTGGTGACAGTTCAATCAGTACCGAGGGAACCGAAAACCTCCGGCTGCTATTCTCGGTATCGATCGGTGTTGGTACTAAAACCTATTGATACCCAGTCTTCCAGACTAGAAATAGATTCCAAACTCGACATCGAGGGCAAAGAGCCTGAGAAGCGAGGCATGGAAGGCACCGACTGTAAGGGTAATGAAGACCTCGGTACCAACTTCGGTACCGTGTCCGATACCAGTGAATGAAGGTCAACCAGTGGCAACTCAAACGGACTCGGGGAGAGTTGCGTATCCGAGGCATCGGAACCGAGCCTACGGTACCGCCGTGAGACGGTAGCAAGGCGAGTTGGTACCCAGTTATCCAGACTGGAGATTGATTCCAGACTCGGCATCGAAGGAAGCGAGGCTGTCGATGCACATCTGGAGGGTACCGACGTCGGTGGTAGTATCGGTGTTGGTACCGATAATGGAAAGTCAATCTGGGAAGTATCCAGCGGTCCCAAAGGCACCAAGGAGGCCAGATGACGATCCCTGGTGAGGAGTGTTTCATCCAACACCAGTGCCGATGCCGGGGTATCGGTACCGCTCGAAGCGGATGCCACCACCATGCACGGCTCAGGTATGTTCTGTGGGGGGTGAACCCCAGGAACAACCTGAAACCCCTTATACGCTTTGGAGACCGAAGACTCCCGCCGGGGTTTTGAAGCCAGGGGGCCGTCGAGGGCAAGGCCAGAGCCGTCTACATGCTGTGCATGAGACCTACCACTCGAGGACTGGCTAGTCTTAACAGACTGTTTGTGGGTTACCTGAGTCGTTTTGGGAGAAGAAGGGGATGGTGCCCCGAAGTTGGAGGGCGACCGTGTATCGAGGGATTCTCGATGCTGAAGATGTCTTCTCACCAAACTGTTGTCAGGACCCAAGCAGGTTAGACACCGGGGGACACTATGAAGAAAAAATATTCCGTTGAAAAGGGAATTTTACAAGAAAAGAAAAGAAAACACCGGCGGTACCGGTGGCGTCGGGAAGACAGCCGCGACCACAAGAAAACTAAGGATAAAAAAATAAGAATTTTCTGCGGTGACAGGAGAACGTCCTGCCGGCTCCGCGGAAAAACGAAAACTGAGGAGAGGTAGTTGGGAAAGGCGGGAAGGCAGCACGCAGGCGTGGTGGGATGCTTCCAAAAGCTCTTTGATTGGATGCTGGGAAGCGTTCCCGCGCAGACTCCGTCGGTACCGACGTACCCATATGTGAAGACTCATTCCTGCTTGTTCCTGGAGATCTGGGGGTGGGGTGAGGGGGCACGAGGAGGTCACAAGCACTGGCTCCTAATTCTGCACAAAATTTGTCAAGGCCTGGTCTAATCTATAATAAGTCCTCTTTTCTTTTGTTTCTCAAACAGGCTGTTTTGCCTCTCTCGTTACAGCAGGTACAGTATTATTATCCTGATCCAAGTGTTCATTTCATACAGGCAGACTTTGTTCTCATATTGTTTGGCAGTTTAGTGGGAGGGTGGCTGTTTCTATTATATCTAGGATATGGATTTATTCTAATTTTTCTCTTTCCTAAAAGAATTATACAAAATATTCCTGTGAAACTGTGGAATATATACAAAGTCATTCAGTGAAACATTTGTTACCAGTAAACATTACATGTTCCCAGACTCAAGCCATAGAGATTCATCTGGCTTACATTGACATCTTTTTCTGACTGCAATTTCCATATGTAACTGAATTTTACAGCCAGGCATTTAACATGTTCTGATTAGAATCCTGTACTGGAATTTAGACAGAAATTCATCTTTGCAGAAAAATGCCTTGTTATTCATATGGAAAAATAAAAAAGACCTTCTAAAAAGTTAAGTCGCAACCCTTCTGTACCTGAGTCTGCTCATCAATCTCCCTTCGGATGCGCTCCCCAAGTACAATCAGTACAGATGCTGCCATCTGCACATCACCCTGTTCTGCGTAGAAATGCAGCATGTCCCGCACAATGGGGTTAAAAAAGTCTGAGGGCAGACGGTTCTCATAGAGAGCATGGGAGATGGAGATAAGGGAGAAGGATTCCACTGGTGTTAGGGACACAGTCTCTGCCTCGTTGCCGCTCACATGAGGGGAGTCTGCCTTATCTTGCAGGTGATCCAGAGCTGAAGGATTATCCATTATCTCATGGCGCAGTGGGAAAGCCTCTTGTGGGAGGATGTACTCCTGCTCCTCAGCTACAAAAGACACAATGTAGCTAATTACTGCTCCTTCTCCTCCCCAGACTGCATCTCAGCACAGTAGGATTACAAAGTAACTGTAACAAGATCACTGTCCAATATAAATGAAACATTCTCTAAACTCATCCTCAACTATATTTCATGCCATCAAGCCCCCTGTCCTGATTAACAAATTTTGCTCAACAATTATTGGACGGACCACATAGCATAAAGATCTACATATACATATGTAATTTGTTTTTGTAAGTAATAGTTTAAGAGCACTAAATATAAATTGTGAGCAGAGAATAATGGCTGCCCTGTTACTCCAGTTGAAAATATGAAAACTAAGGGATCAACAAATAAGTTGTAGGTGATAACTTTTTTAAATGGACTAACTTATTATATCTTTGATAAGCTTTCAATAGTTATCCTTTCTCCATCAGATCAGTGAAGACACAATTTATTTATTTATTTAACATTTTTATATACCGCACTATTCATCATCAGCGCGGTTTACATAGAACTACAAAACATCAGATAAGATAAGATACATATATCTGTTTTTACATGGAACAGGAAGAAAAACTTGGAAAACAGGGGTAATAGTAACAAAGGATAATAGAACTTGAACTATATACATATGATAGTAATATTACTTGAAAAAGTATCATGTTAGATAGGGATGGGATTGGAGCTGTTTAGATGAACTTGTGTTATTGTGTTCTCTGGAAAGTATATGATGAAAAGGTGATGCTTCAAGGCCTTTTTGAACTGGGGGATATCAGAGATGGCCCTAATGTGTGGTGGGAGGGTATTCCACAGTTTTGGAGCACATAAGCTGAATGATCGGTTCACAGTTGCAGAGATGTATTTTAAGGATTCTTTTGGAACTTTAAGCATGTTTAGTTCCGAGATTCTTCTAAGCCTGTTGGAGGGGATAGGTTGGATCAACTCTGATAGAGAGGAGGGAGCAGGTCCTTTGTGAGCTTTGAAGACTAGTAGCAGGGTCTTGAAGGTGATTCTCGCTTGGATAGGGAGCCAGTGTAATTGTTTCAGGAGAGGTGTTACATGTTCTCTTTTTGGTGTCCCGAAGAGCACTCTTGCAGCACTGTTTAATGCGAGTTGAAGCGGGTTGAGGGTTGATTGGGGGAGCCCCTGTAGTATACAATTTGCGAAGTCAAAATGTGGGATAATTAAAGCCTGGTAGACAGTACGGAAATCATCTGGATCAATTAGTTGGCGAAGGTTTCTAAGGGAGCGAATCTTGAAATAAATTGCCTTTACAATGTTGGCTATGTGGGTCTTCAGGTCTAGATTCTGATCCAGGGTAACACCAAGATAACGGATGTGGGGTTTTACTTGCAACTTAGCATCTTGGACTTCAAGGAATGAAGGTGGTGTGAACTTGGGGTTTCTTGAAATGAAAAGTACCTCTGTTTTCTTGTTCTGGATTCTGAGATTTTGAGTCAGTAGCCAGTCTGAGATGGCGTTAAAACAGTTGGTTATGGTGGTGAGATTCATCTTATCAATGCAAAATGGCATATATAATAGGACATCATCAGCATAGATCATATAATTGACTTTGAAGGACCTGATAATGTTGCATAGGGGTTGCATGTAGATGTTGAATAATAATGATGACAAAGAGGAACCTTGTGGGACTCCTTGACCTTGGTGAAATGGCTCTGATGTTTCACCATTTGAGCGAACTTGCTGCCATCTTTCTGAGAGGTAAGAGTTGCACCATTCAAGAGCATTTCCACAGAGGCCCTTCTCTCTTAGGCGGACAATAAGAATGTCGTGACAGACCGAGTCAAAAGCAGCCGCAATATCTAAAAAGATGAGAACAAAGCCTTGTTTGATGTTGTCGATGCCAGAGTTTAAGCTGTTGAGAAGTGAGGTGAGGAGCGTTTCGACCCCGTAAGATTCCCGGAATCCATGTTGACAGGTATCAAGAGGCGCTTCAGTGTCGATATGGTCTTGCAATTGTCTGTAGACTATCTTTTCGATTATTTTCGCAAGGGTGGGTATGCTGGAGATGGGTCGGTAAGAGTCTGTTTTTTGCGGATCTAATTTGAGGTTTTTTAGTAGAGGTCGGATGGAAGTCTGTTTGAGGGCAGAAGGGAATGAGCCAGTGTCAAATGATAGGCTTATGATTTTGGATATTGTTGGAGCAAGTTCTTTGCGGAGGTCCTTTATCCAAAAAGCTGGACACGGATCGGTGTGTGTTGTGGATAAGTTGAGAGATGAGATAATATCTTCAATTAGCTTCAAAGAAGGGGTGGAGAAAGAAGCTAAAGGGGCTGGGAGTGCATGATCATTCAGGATAGTGGGTATTGTAATTTTGTTTGTGCAGCATAACTTAGATTGTATGTAAAGGGCATAAGCTTGTGGGTTGATTTCACACTGGTGCTCCTGTGAGGGTTCTTTGGATAATTTCTTGACAAGGGTAAATAGGTCGTGAGGTTTGTTTATAGCACGTTTAAGGATGTCTGTATGATATAGTCTCATTTTTTCAGAAATAGCTTTGCGGTGGGTTTCAAGATGTTGCATGTATGCAGACTGATTAGTATCGTTGCGTGATCTCCTCCATTTCTTCTCAAGTTTTCGCAAATGTTTTAGGGATTCTTTCAGATCAGATGTAAACCAAGGTGCTGTAGCTTTTCTTCTTAATGACTTATTTCTGGTGGGACGAGATGAGATGCGGTTAAGTCTGTTGTTCCAAGAAGTGATAATCTCTTCCAGGTTTAGGGTAGAATCATTAAAGAGAGCATCGGTTTCCTCAAGGATTTGTTCCCTGTTAAAAGGTTGGAAGCTTCTGGATGTGGTATTTGCATATTTGTTTATGTTCTTGTCATCGGAATATTGCTTCTTTTGAATGGGAATCTGGAACATAATGAGGTTATGATCTGACCATGGAACCTCTGTAATTGCTAGAATAATATTCTGAAGTTGGTTGAGAGCGGATAGAGGGGCAAATATGAGATCAAGGATGTTGCCTTTTATATGTGTGGATTGTTGTATGACTTGCTTATAGCCTAGTGTTTCTAGGGCATCTATGAAGGCGTCAGATTGGTTGTCTTGTAGAGATGGTAGGTTAATGTCTCCTAAGATCCAATTGGGTCTGTTTGGATTCTGTGAATTGGAGGCAAGATTTATAATGGTTGAGAGATCATCTGGGGAAGGTGATGGCGCTCTGTAGACTAAGTTTATAGAGTAAAGGTTGTTAGAGATAGAGACTGTTTCTAGATGATTGTTGCTAAAAGAGTCGACCATTTTAAGTTGGAGTCCGTTCTTAGCAATGATAAGAACTCCTCCACCTCTTTTGCCTATAATGCAGTTATATTGGGTTTAAATGTAGAAACTCATCTAGGTCTTAGGCTGTCTAAATATGTCATTACAGTTCAGGTAAAAGGGGGTAGACTGGAGGCTCTATATCTGATAGAAACATAGAAAAATGATGGCAGATAAAGAGCATATGTCTTATCTAGTCTGCCCGACCAAGCTCTACAATCCCTTTTTTCCCCTTAGAGATCCCTCTGTGTTTGCCCCATGCTTTCTTGAATTCAGAGTCTTTGTCGTCTTTACCACCTCCACTTGGGAGACTATTCCATGCATCCACCACTCTTTCCATAAAGAAATATTTCCTTGGGTTACTCCTGAGTCTATCCCTTTTACAATCCTATGTCTCTTCATTTCAGACCTTTCTTTTAGTTGTGCCTTTATGCCATGGAGCTAGATAAACATTTTTATCATATCTCCCCTCTCCCACATTTTTTCCAACATTTACCTAAGGAAATCTTTAGGTCTGTTCCCATATGCTTTATGATGAAGCTCACTGACCATTTTAATAACCTTCTACAGCGACTCCATCCTGTTTATCTTTTTTAAGGTGCGGTATCCAGAATTGCATACAGTGCCCCAAATGAGGTCTCACCAGAGACTTATACAGAGGTACTATCACCTCCTTCTTCCTCTGCCTATGCACCCAAGCATTTGGCTTTTGCTGCCATCTTTTCTACCTGTTTGGCCACCTTAAGATCACCAGAAACAATCACCCACAGGTCCAGCTCTTCCCGTCCATAGAAGTACTTCTCCCTCTATACTAAGCTGCTCCCTTAGATTTTTGCAGCTGAAATGCATGATACTGCATTTTTTTTTAGCATTAAATCTGAGTTGCCAAATTCTTGACCATTCTTCTAGCTTTGTTAGATCCTTCCTCATATTATCTAAGCTTTCCTGAATGTTTACGCTATTGCAGATTTTGGTGTCATCTGCAAAAAGGCAAACCTTACCCAACAACCCTTTTGCAAAATCACTTACAGAACTGTTAAAAAGAATCAGACAAAGGGCCAATCTCTGTGGCACACCACTAGTAAAGCATAGTTACTCCCCTGTAACAGGTGATCTCCGGGAACAGCAGGAATTTAGTCTTCACATATGGGTATCGTCGGTACCGACGGAGCCTGCGCGGGAACGCTCCCCAGCGTCCAATAGGAAAGCTTTTGGGAGCATCCCACAGCGCCTGCGTGCTGCCTTCCCGCCTTTCCCAACTGTCCCTCTCCAGTTGAGTTTAAAGCTGAGACAAAAGAGAGAGGGAAAGAGAGAAAGAGATAGATAGAGAGATACAACTCCTAGGGGAGGTGGGAGGGTTGTGAAGACTAAATTCCTGCTGTTCCCGGAGATCACCTGTTACAGGTGAGTAACTATGCTATCTCCAGGAACAAGCAGGAATGCAGTCTTCACATATGGGGACTCCCTAGCTGCAGATGCCAGGGAGAAACCCCAGAAGTTGTGTGCCCTTGTGAAAGGGCTCCACTTCCTCCCCATGGATCTCTGGCATCCTATCAGGGATGGTGGGTAGGAGTTGATTAAGTATGGAACAGGTGTTGAAGAACAGCCTGACCAAACAAGGCATCCCGGCGGGAGTCCTTGTCTAAGTAGTAATGGGCTGTGAAGGTATGAACCAAAGCCCAAGTAGCTGCTCGGCAGATGTCGTCAATAGACACAGAGTGAAGATGAGCCATAGAGGCTGCCATGGCTCTCACATTGTGAGCTATGACATGGCCTTCCAGAGGAAGGTTTTTACTCTCATAGGCAAAAGATATACACTGTGCAATCCAGTTGGAAAGTGTTCTTTTGGAGACTGGAAGTCCCAAATGACTAGGATCAAAAGCAACAAAAAGTTGAGAGGACTTCCAAAGCCCTTTTACAATCCAAAGTATGAAGATTCCTTTCTGCATTTGAGGCATGAGGCCTTGGGAAGAATACAGGAAGGTAAACCGCTTGGTTTAAATGAAAAGGTGACACCACCTTTGGCATAAAGTGTGGATGAGTCCTAAGGACTACCTCATCATTATGGAACCTTGTATAAGGAGGATCAGCCACCAATGCTTGCAATTCACTGATGCGACGTGCTGATGTGATTGCAATAAGAAAGATGACCTTCCAGGAAAGGAATTTCAAGGAGGTAGTGGCTAATGGTTCAAAAGGCGGCTTCATAAGCTGCCCAAGAACCAAATTTAAGTCCCATGCCACCGGTGGTGGTTTAATGGGAGGCTTAGTCAAAAGAAGGCCTCTCATAAATCTCGCTATGAGAGGATGAGAGGAAATAGGTTGCCCATTTAGAGGCTTGAAAGAAGCTGCAATAGCACTCAAATGAACTCTCACTGAATTGGTATTAAGCCCTGCATTAGATAAATGAAGGAGATACTCCAGTAATCTTTATCTTTATCAAAATTTGATATACCGCTATGTAATGATTCCAGAGGTATCGCAAGAGGGTCAAGACCCTTCTGCAAGCACCATATGGTAAACCTTTTCCACTTGAAAGCATAAGAGCGTCTTGTGGAAGGCTTCCTGTAAGCAGAAAGGATATCCTTTACTTGCTGAGAAAGGTTAAGACCGTGAAGTTCTAGGTTTTCAGCAACCAGGCCCTGAGAAGCAGAGACTAGGGAATGGGATGCCACAGCATCCCGTCCTCCTGAGAAAGGAGATCTGGAGCAGATCCTAACTCCAGAGGCGGAGCTTGAGAGAGATGTAGGAACAGAGGGTACCACATTTGCCGTGGCCAATGTGGAGCTATGAGAATCATATGACTTCTGTCTCTCTGAAGCTTGAACAGGGTTTTGGGAATTAGGGGAATGGGTGGAAAGGCATACAGGAAGTCTTGGCCCCAATGGAGGAAGAAAGCATCCCTGGCCTGACAACCCTGAGCTGGAATTCTGGAACAGAACCGGGGAGATTTATCATTCGGTGGACTTGCGAAGAGGTCTATGTCCGAGGTTCCCCAAATTTGGAAAATTTTGGCTACCTGGTCTGCATGGAGAGACCATTCGTGTGGAAGCAGAACTCGACTGAGACTGTCTGCCCAAGAGTTTTGAATGCCTGGAAGATATACCGCAAGGAGATGAATCTGATGCTCTCTGGCGAGGACCCATAGTCGCAAAGCTTCGTTGCACAGTGACAGAGAGCCTGTTCCGCCCTGCTTGTTCACATAGAACATGGCTACTTGATTGTCCGTTTGAACTACGACTGTCTTGTAGCTGAGCTGGGTGTGGAATACTTGAAGAGCAAGGAAGATTGCTCTGAGTTCCAGGAGATTGATGTGTAGATAGGTCTCCTGTGGAGTTCAGGTACCCTGGGTAGAGAGGCCTTGCAGGTGGGCTCCCCAACCCACCTGTGAGGCATTTGTTGTTCGAGTGGCTTGGGGTGGAGGTTGCTGAAAAGGGGACCCGACCAAAAGGTTTTGGGGTGATTGCCAACGTTGAAGGGACAAACTAAGGCGATCTGAGTTTGCTATTTTGTCTGATAGGCAACCTGACGCCTGAGTCCATTGAGTGGATAAAGTCCACTGGGCTGCCCTCATATGGAAGCGAGCATAAGCAACCACATGCACGGTGGATGCCATGTGGCCTAGCAATTGTAACATTTCCCCGAGCAGTGAGGTGAGGTTTTAGCACTGCTTGGGAAGCTAACTGCACAATGCGAAGGCAGCAGGGCTGTGGAAGGTAGGCCCTTGTCTGTCTGGTATCCAGCAGAGCTCCTATAAACTCTAGGGACTGAGTGGGAACAAGGTTGGATTTTGGGAAGTTTATGACAAGTCCCAAATACTAAAGGATGCGCATTATGCGAGAGAGAGAAACCCTGGCCTCTGGCTCTGAAGGGGCTCGAATGAGCCAGTCTTCTAAGTAAGGGAAAGCACAGTTACTTACCTGTAACAGGTGATCTCAGGGAACAGCAGGAATAAGTCTTCACATATGGGTATCGTCGGTACCGACGGAGCCTGCGCGGGAACGCTCCCCAGCGTCCAGTAGGAAAGCTTTTGGGAGCATCCCACAGCGCCTGCGCGCTGCCTTCCCGCCTTTCCTAACTGCCTCTCTCCAGTTCGAGTTTTAAAGCTGAGACAGAGAGAGAGGAAAGGAAAGATAGAGAGATACAACTCCTAGGGGAGGTGGGTGGGTTGTGAAGACTTATTCCTGCTGTTCCCAGAGATCACCTGTTACAGGTAAGTAACTGCTATCTCCAGGAACAAGCAGGAATGAGTCTTCACATATGGGGACTCCCCAGCTAGAGATGCCAGGGAGATCTCCAAAGTTGTGAGTCTCTGAGAAGGGCTCTACCTCATCCCATGGATCTCGGGCATCCAGCCAGGGATGGGGGGTAGGAGTTGATTAGGTATGGAACAGGTGTTTGAGAACAGCCTGACCAAACAAGGCATCCCGGCGGGAGTCCTTGTCCAAGCAGTAATGGGCTATAAAGGTATGAACCGAGGTCCAGGTGGCCGCTCGACAGATTTGGTAGATGGACACAGAGTTTAGATGAGCCATAGAGGCTGCCATGGCCCTCATATTGTGAGCAGTGACATGGCTCTCCAGAGAAAAGTTCTTACTCTGGTAGGCGAAGGAAATACACTGAGCAATCCAATTGGACAGAGTTCTCTTAGAGACTGGAAGTCCTAAATGAGAGGGGTCAAAAACAACAAAGAGTTGAGAGGACTTTCTATGTTGCTGTGTCCTTTGTAAGTAAAAAGCGAGCGCTCTTTTACAATCCAGGGTATGGAGATTTCTCTCTGCAGTAGATGCATGAGATCCTGGAAAAAAGACAGGTAAATATACCTCCTGATTTAGATGAAAAGGTGAAACCACTTTAGGCATAAAGTGTGGATTGGTCCTGAGGACTACCTTGTCATGATGGAACCTTGCATAAGGAGGATTAGCCACCAAGGCTTGCAGCTCACTTATGCGGCGAGCTGAAGTGACTGCAATGAGAAAAATAACCTTCCAGGAAAGAAATTTCAAGGAGGTAGTGGCTAAGGGTTCGAAGGGTGACTTCATAAGCTGGCCAAGAACCAGATTCAAGTCCCATGCCACTGGAGGTGGTCTAATGGGAGGTTTAGTCAAAAGAAGGCCTCTCATGAATCTTGCTATAAGAGGATGAGAGGAAATAGGCTGTCCATTGAGAGGCTTAAGGGATGCTGCAATAGCACTCAAATGGACTCTTACTGAATTTGTTTTAAGGCCTGCATGGGATAAATGCAGCAAATACTCTAGTAAAGAATTCAGAGGTATTGCAAGAAGGTTAAGACCCTTCTCTGCACACCAAATGGTAAACCTTTTCCATTTAAAAGCATAGGAATGTCTGGTGGAAGGCTTTCTGGAAGCATGAAGGATATCCTTCACTTGCTGAGAAAGATGTAAATCTTGAAGGTCTAGGCCTTCAGCAACCAGGCCCTGAGATGAAGAGACTGGGGATTTGGGTGCCACAACGTTCCCTCCTCCTGGGAGAGGAGGTCTGGAGCAGACCCCAAGTCCAGGGAGGGAGCTTGAGAGAGATGCAGAAGTAGAGGGTACCACGCTTGGCGTGGCCAACGTGGTGCTATAAGGATCATAGACCCCCTGTCTCTCTGAAGCTTGAAAAGTGTCTTGGGAATTAGGGGAATGGGTGGAAAGGCATAGAGGAAGTCTTGCCCCCAATGAAGGAGGAAGGCATCCCTGGCCTGAACTCCCTGACACGGAATCCTGGAACAGAACCGGGGAAGTTTGGCATTCCACGGACTTGCAAACAGGTCTATGTCTGGGGTTCCCCAAATTTGAAAAATCCTGGTTATCTGGTCCCCATGAAGGGACCATTCGTGTGGAAGCAGAATTCGACTGAGTCTGTCTGCCCAAGAGTTTTGAACCCCTGGAAGATACACTGCCATGAGATGAATTTGATGCTCTCTGGCGAAGGCCCACAATCTCAGAGCTTCGTTGCAAAGCGACAGAGAGCCAGTTTCCCCCTGCTTGTTCACGTAGAACATGGCTACTTGGTTGTCCGTGTGGATGAGGACTGTCTTGTAGCTGAGCAGGGTGTGGAAGACTCTGAGAGCTAGAAAAATTGCTCTGAGCTCTAAGAGGTTAATATGTAGAGATGTCTCCTGTGGAGACCAGATGCCCTGGGTGGAGAGATCTTGTAGATGAGCCCCCAACCCTTTGGGGAGGCATCTGTTGTGAGGGTTGCTTGGGGTAACACTTGTTGAAAGGGGGACCCCAGCAATGGATTTTGGGTGGACTTCCACCACTGGAGAGCGCAAAAAAGACGACTGGAAGTTGCTATTTTGTCTAACAGGCATCTGATGCCTGGGTCCATTGGGTGGACAAAGTCCATTGAGCTGCCCTCATGTGAAGGCGAGCATAAGGGACCACATGCACAGTGGATGCCATGTGGCCTAACAGTTGTAACATCTCTCGAGCAGTTAAGTGGGACTTTAACTGAATCTGGGAGGCTAACTGCACCAAGCGTAGGCAACGGTCCTGGGGAA
Source organism: Ichthyophis bannanicus (assembly GCA_033557465.1). Lineage (NCBI taxonomy): Eukaryota > Metazoa > Chordata > Amphibia > Gymnophiona > Ichthyophiidae > Ichthyophis > Ichthyophis bannanicus. The sequence continues at coordinate 178,964,869 of CM066044.1, forward strand.
GATAGGCCCTTGCAGTGGTGGTATCCAATAAGGCCCCTATGAACTCCAGAGATTGAGTAGGGGTGAGATGGGATTTTGGGATGTTTATTACAAGTCCCAGATATTGAAGGATACGGCTTGTGTAGGCCAGGGAAGCCTGGGCCTCTGACTGGGATGGAGCTCGGATGAGCCAGTCGTCCAGATATGGGAATACAAATATTCCTAGAGTGCGTAGAAATGCAGCTATTACTGCCATGCATTTTGTGAACACCCTTGGGGCAGAGGCCAGACCGAAGGGAAGCACTCTGTATTGATAGTGCTTTCCTTGGAAAAGGAACCGAAGGAACCTTCTGTGTGTTGGATGGATGAGGACATGGGTGTACGCATCCTTGAGATCTAGAGAACAAAGCCAGTCCTGACTCTGGAGGTATGGAAGGAGAGTACCGAGAGAGATCATCTTGAATTTCTCCTTGCATAGAAACTTGTTCAATTCTCTGAGATCTAAAATGGGTCTGTAGCCTCCTGTTTTCTTTGGGATGAGAAAATAGGGGGAGTAGAACCCTGAGCCCTGTTGAAGAAGGGGTACTTCTTCTATTGCCCCTTGGGCAAGAAGGGTAGCAATCTCCTGAACTAGAAGGTCGAGGAGAGACGTTGGAGAATTGAACTGTCTCACCATGGTGTGAGGGGGAAGGTTTAAGAAATGAAGCTTGTACCCGTCTCTTATGATGGAGAGGGTCCATTGCTCTGCTGTGATTTGTTCCCATCTGGGAGCAAAATGAGCTAACCTTCCTGGAATGGTGAGAGGCTCTGGATGTTCTAGAGCCAGAAAGGCTAAGTTCTCTAGTTGTAAGTCAAAGGCCCTGAGGAGGCTGAGGCTGTTGGGCCGTAGCAGTCCTCGCAGCCTTAGGCTTGGCCTGTTTCGGTTGTTGCTGTCTCTTTGTAGCAAAACGACCTGCAGAAGATGCCTGCTGACCATAAGCAGAATACTACTTCCCTTTTTTTGGTAAAAATCCCTTTTTGAACAACCTTTTCTTAAAAGGAGCAGAAGTAGACTTTGAAAGTCTATCTAAAGCAGAATTTTCAGCATCCATCTGGGTGGCCTTTGCTTGCCAATCTTTGCCAAAAAGGTTTTCACCTGTACAGGGAAGGTTTCCTAGTCCATCTTGAACCCAGGGTTCCAAATCAGAAGCTTGTAACCAAGCAACTCTGCGTGCACCTATTGCAATAGCCGAGGCTCTGCTGGCACCTTCAAAAGAGTCAAAGGCTGCACGGTTGGAAAACTTGGAAATATCCTGGGCATGTTTAAGCCAGGTGAGAAACTCTTCCCTTTTATCTTCTGAAATAAAAGGAGATAAGGTTTGCAGATGATCTGTAACTTCCTTTAGAAACATCCCCATATAGAGATTATAGGAGTTGATTCTGGCAACAAGCATACTGGCCTGGAAAATTCTCCTGCCAAAGGCATCTAAGGTTCTGCATTCTCTTCCTGGAGGAGTAGGAGTAGAAGAGTGCCTTTTTGCACTCTTGATCTTTTTCATAGCAGACTCCACCACAATGGAGTGGTGAGGAAGCTGAGTTTTATGAAAGCCAGGACAAGGAGGAACACGATACATGGTGTCCAACCTACGAGAATGAGGGGAGGTGGTGAGAGGAGTCTCCCATATGCCCAACATGTGATCATAAAGAATCTCATGTATTGGTAAAGTGGCTGCCTCTTTAGGAGCCTTAGGATATTGTAAAATATCTAATTTTTTGGCTCTAGGCTCTGTCTCAGCGGCCACTGAGATGGAAAGGCCCCTGGCCACTTCCCTAATGAAGTCTTGATAAGACAAGTCTTCTGGAGGAGACATTCTTCTTTTTGGAGAAGAGGGCTCCTGAGGAAGGATCCCCGATGCTTCGATAGAGGCCTCTGATTCATCAGAGTCTTCAGAGGAATCGAAGTATCGCCTGTCTGGATGCCCCTGCAGAGCCCAATACGCGTACTGGGGGGTATCGACATCGGGAGTGATCGGTACCAATTCGGTACCGATGGGCATCACAGAACAGTGTACCGCTGCCGTTGACGCCGAAGCTGATGTTGATGCAATCGGGTCCGGTACCGGAATCGGTACCGACAACGGAGTTTGTTGCGATACCGAAGGCGTCGCAGCTTGTATGAATGCCATGATGGCACGCTGCATGGTCAGAATATTCTGATCCATCGACGCCACCAATGTCTGGATGTCGGTACCAGTGGAAACCACCAGTACCCCAGAACATTGTAACAGGTTATCGGTCGAGGCTGAGCCATCGATGTCAACCCGTGACCCCATAGATAAAGCTTTGGAAGCTGGAGCCTCCCGCCGGGGTAATTTTGCCGGTGCGGGTTCCTCAAGAGCAAGCCCGGAGGCATCTCGATACTTAGAGGGAGATCTACTCTTCGAGGACTGGCTGGACTTAAGTTTGGTTACCTGAGATCCATGGGAGGAAGAGGAAGCCCTGGAAGACATTGATGCCACCGAAGCTGCATCAGAGGGAAACAGGGTACTGAGCTTGGCTGCTTGATTCTGTAGACCTCTTTTAGACATCATGGAACAGAACTCACAGTCCGCAATGGAATGGTCAGGACCTAAACATTTGAGACACCAGTCATGGGTGTCGGTGACAGAAATAGTGCTGCTGCACTTCTTGCACTTTTTAAACCTGGAGGCGGGCTTTTCCATGAGGAAACATTTTTGTAGGCCTAAGGCCACAGAAAGAAAAATGCACTGAAGTGAGAAAAACAGTAGTTTTTTTTTTTTTTTTTAGAATAAAGAAAGAAAAGACCGGTGGTACCGGTCCGGCGTCGAGAAGACAGACACGCGACTAAAGAAATAAAAGAAAATAAGAAATTATTCAGCGGTGACAGGAACACGACCTGCTGGCTCTGCGGAAAAGAAGAACTGGAGAGAGGCGGTTAGGAAAGGCGGGAAGGCAGCGCGCAGGCGCTGTGGGATGCTCCCAAAAGCTTTCCTACTGGACGCTGGGGAGCGTTCCCGCGCAGGCTCCGTCGGTACCGACGATGCCCATATGTGAAGACTCATTCCTGCTTGTTCCTGGAGATGACAAATATTCCTAGGGTGCGAAGAAATGCTGCCACCACAGCCATGCATTTTGTGAACACCCTTGGTGCCGAGGCCAGGCCAAAAGGAAGAACCCTGTATTGGTAGTGCTTCCCTTGAAATAGAAAGCGAAGGAACTTTCGATGAGTTGGATGGATGAAAACATGAGTGTACGCAACCTTGAGATCTAGAGAACAAAGCCAATCCTGATTCTGAAGGTATGGCAGCAGAGTTCCTAAAGAAATCATTTTGAACTTCTCTTTGAACAGGAATTTGTTCAATTTTCTGAGGTCTAACATGGGTCTGTGTCCTCCTGTTTTCTTTGGAATAAGGAAATAGGGGGAGTAGAACCCTGTACCCTGTTGGAGAATGGGTACCTCTTCTACTGCCCCTTGGGCAAGAAGCATAGTGACCTCTTGACCTAACTGGTCATTGAGAGAGGTCTGAGAATTGAACTGTCTTACCACTGTAGGAGGGGGCATGCTGAGGAAATGAAGCTTGTACCCCTCTCTTACAATAGACAGGGTCCAATTTTCTGCTGTTATCTGCCCCCATCTGGGGGCAAAATGACATAACCTTCCTGGAATGGTGGAAGGCTCTGGGCCGTTCAGGGCCAGGAAGGCAAAGTTCTCTAGATAGGAGTCAAAGCCCCTGTGGAGGCTGAGTCTGCTGAGCTGGTTGAGGCTTAGCAGCTTTTGTTTTTCTTTACCTAGGTTGTTGTTGCTGTCCCTTTTGGGCAGACTGACCTAAACGATGCCCCTGCTGGGTATAGGAGGGATAAAACCTCTTCTTACTGAAGAATGGTTTCTTAGAGGATTTTTTCATTGCAGGATCAGCTGTAGATTTAGACAATCTATCCAAAGTGATACTGTCAGCATCTATCTCATTAACTTTTTCCTGCCAATTCTTGCCAAAAAGATTTTCTCCTGTGCAAGGAATATTCCCTAGTTTATCCTGTACCCAAAGGTCCAAGTCAGATGCCTGGAGCAAGGCAATCCTACGTGCACCTATGGCAATAGCAGAGGTTCTGCTTATGCACTCAAAGCAGACAAAGGCTGCACAATTCACAAATTTGGAAACATCCTGAGCATGTCTGACAAGGGCGAGGTAATCCTGCCTCTTATCATCAGGAAGGAGAGGGCTCATAAGCTCTAAATCTCCCGTGACCTCCTTAAGGAACATTCCCATATATAATATATAGGAACTGATCCTAGCAGAAAGCATGGAAGCCTGGAAGGTTCGACGTCCAAAGACGTCAAGAGTCCTACACTCACATCCTGGAGGATTAGATGCATGCCTTTTTGCACTCTTGATACTTCTCATAGCTGATTCCACCACCATGGAATGGTGTGGTAGCTGAGTCTTCTGAAACCCAGGACAAAGAGGAACTCGATACATGGTGTCGAGTCTTCGAGAGTGAGGAGATGTGGTTAGAGGTGTTTCCCACATCCTTAACATAAGATCATGCAAGATCTCATGAATAGGTAAGGTAGCTGCCTCCTTGGGAGCTTTAGGGTATTGTAGGATTTATAATTTCTTTGCCCTAGGCTCTTTTTCTGGAGCCACTGTAATGGAAAGACCTTGAGCCACATCTCGGATAAAATCCTGAAAGGACATATCCTCTGGTGGAGACATCCTACGCTGAGGAGAAGAATCATCCTCAGATAGAAGTACTCTGGCATCGGCAGAGCTTTCAGAGTCTTCAGACTCACCCAAGGATTCAAAGTATCTCCGATCCAGGTGATCGTGCAAGGCACGGTACCAGTACCGATCAAAGTCAGCATCAGAGGGGTCCGGTACCGACTTGTCGATACCGGATGGATAAGCATGACTCAGTCCCGGTAGAATACCTGCCAACAAGTCGGTACCGGAGTCGGTGCCGGTTGAATTGTCTGAAGCGGTTTCAGAGGCATCGAGGCCGTGAGAAGAGCCGCCAGACTGTGTTCAATAGCCAAGAATCTCTGGTCTATCGATGCTGCCGATGCTTGGGTATCGGTACCAGATGAAGCAGCCGGTACCCCAGAGCATGGCACCAGTAGTTCTGCCGAGGTTGAGGCCTCGTGAACATCTTGGATCCCTGTTAGTGCTTTGGAAGCCGAAGCCTCCCGCCGGGGCTATTTTGCTGGTGAAAGTCCCTCAAGGGCAACGCCAGAGGCATCTCGATGCTTAGAGGGAGATCTACCCTTTAAGGACCGGCTAGATTTATGTTTAGTTACCCGAGATTCATGGGAGGAAGACGAAGCCCTGGAAGACGTCGATGCCACAGAGGCCGCATCGGAGGGAAAACTGTTCTGCCGGCCCCTTTTCGACATCATCCCACAGGCAACACACTCCGAAATAGAGTGGTCAGGACCTAAACATTTGAGGCACCACTCATGGGTGCCGGTGATGGAGATGGTACCACCACACTTGGAACACTTTTTAAAAACCGAAGGTTTTTCCATTTTAAAGGAAAAAGTTGGGCCTAGTGCCCAAAATGGCACGTGGCACCTGAGGAGAAAATAACTGGAAAAGACTCCAGAAGAAAGGGAAGGAAGACGCGACCACAAAAAAGAAGAACAGAAGAAATTTATTTTCTGCGGTGACAGGATGTGCGACCTGTCGGCTCTGCGGAAAACGAAGAACTGGAGAGGAACAGTTGGGAAAGGCGGGAAGGCAGCACGCAGGCACTGTGGGATGCTCCCAAAAGCTTTCCTATTGGACGCTGGGGAGCGTTCCCGCGCAGGCTCCGTCGGTACTGACGATACCCATATGTGAAGACTACATTCCTGCTTGTTCCTGGAGATCATCCTTATCTTCAGAGTGAACTCCATTTACTAGTAGCCCTTTGTCACCTCTTACTCAACCAGTTTCTATTCCAGTCAATCACTTTAGGGTCCATCCCTAGAACATTTAATTTATTTATAAGCTATTTGTGTTGAACTGCGTCAAAGGCCTCACTGAAATCTAAGTACACCACATGTAGCACTCTCCCTCAGTCCAACTCTCTGGTCACCCAATCAAAGAAATTAATCAGATTCATCTGATAAAATCTGCCTCTGGTAAAACCACGCTGCCTCAGATCCTAATCCATTGCATTCCAGAAACCTTACTATATTTTGTTATAGCAGCATTTCCATTAATTTACTCACCACAGAGGTTAGACTAATCAGCCTGTAGTTCCCAACCTCCTCCTTACTTCCACTTTGTGTAAAGGGACCATATGCTCCCTTCTCCAGTCTTCTGGGAGCACTTCAGACTCTAGAGATGTATTAAAAGGGTCAGAGAGAGGAGAAACCAGAACTTCCCTCAATTCCTTCAATACTCTTGGATATATCCCATCCAGCCCCATCATCACTTTGTGTACTTTTAGTTTAGCTAGCTGCTCATGAACACAATCTTCTGAAAATCGTTTAAGATCCACCTCACTTCTATTCCTATTTGCGCGTGTTTTCAAAAGTCCCACTCCTGACTCTTCATCCATGAATGCAGAACAGAAATTTGTTAAGCAATCCTGCTTTCCTCATCATCCTGCTAGACAAGTCCAGACGAGTGTGTTATGTTCCTCAGTCAGCAGATGGAGGCAGAGAATTTCAAGCGTCAGTGATGGCATCATCCGAATAACTACTGGTGCAGCTGTGGAGTTTGCAGGTATTTTCTGCCTCCAGCAGATGGTGCAAATGGACTAGTGCAACAGGATTTTCTTTGAATGGCCCGACTCCCTGGGCACAGTCTACAGCCTGTGGCCGAGTTTCTGGCTAAGAAGGACTCTCAGGAATAAGTCTAAGGACTTCTACCTTGATGGAGCAGGAATCTTCCCTCTTTGGAGTGCTCCAAATTTTGGCCTGCGGGCTGTGACGTCATGCGGCTGTCACTGGATCTAGAAGAGTTTCCTCTGGAGAGCCCAAGTCCTGACCTGCGGTCCCTGACTTGGCAAGGTTTTCCCTGGTGCTGGAATCTGTCCCTCAGAGCGCCCCAACCGTGGCCTTTGTGTCTCGGTGGGTGAAGTTTCAGCCTGGCAATGGTTCTGTGGAACCACTGCCGGTGGAGATGAGCGCTTCTGGCTCTCTTATCTTCCCCCTTGCCTCCTCTTATTCCCTCCCCACTCTCAGGTATAATCTCTCCTCAGATATTGGAGTAGCTGTCATGGAGCATGCAGTATGTTAAAAAACAAACACAACCCCCCCCCACCCAAAAAAAAAATGTTTCAGGGCTAGCCCCAAATATCCATACCCAGAGGGAAGAGTAGCCCCCTGTAACTGTCAGCCAGGGAGGTGGAAGGGGGGGGGGGAGGTTGTTTCATCAGAGCAGATGCTTAGCAGCGTGTTTGGCTCCACCTTCCCTGATGCTTGGGGAGTAGTCAGCATCATGTGTGCAGCAGTAGCGGCAGCAGCGCAAATTGCAATCATTGAATGCCTGATGAGCCTGCACCTCTTAAAGAGGGCTAGCCCTGCCTGCCTGGTGGAGCACTGAGAAGACTGCTAACTGGCGCAGAAAGAGCACAAGTATCTTGGAAGGGTGAGTGACGCATACTGAAATCACTTACCAGTAACAATTCTTTCATTGCAATATCATGAGTCTTCAATTAAATCTCTGTTCACTTCTGCTTGTGAAGGAGGTCTGCATATCACAGCAATGTAAATGGATGTTCCACGCTCTTTTCAGATTAATCCACAATGCTGACCCCGTTCTCTTGTAAGCCCCGCATGTCTGTTTTAATTTTTTTTTTTTTTTTTTTTACATATTGTGCCACTCCTCCATGTGTACCTGAATAAATTACAGCCTGATATAATTATATCCCAGTCATGGTTCTCTGTGAATCATCTTTCCATAACTGCCACTAAAACTAAGTCAGCCTTTTCCATTATAGTTTCTAAACCCAGAATCTTATTTCCCATACTACGGATATTAGTAAACACAAATTTCCAGATGTTGCCCATTTCCCATTTCTATAGAGGTATTTAAATGTTTTAATTAACTGGGGGTTTTTGTTCACCCATCCCCGACAAGCCTAGTTTAAAGCTCTCTTCAGCAGGTTAGCCAGTCAGCTGCGGAAGACACTTCAACCCTTCTTGGATAGGTAGATGCCATCTCTGCTCAGCAGCCCTTGGAAAATCATCCCATGGTTCAAAAAACCAAAACGTTCTCGATGACACCATCTACACAGATATACATTTATCTCCAGGATTCAAGCTTCTCTGCCTCAGCCTTTACCTCAACAGGGAGGATTGAGGAGAACACCACTTGTGCAGCTATATGTGCTTCACCTTCTCTCCCAGAGTCATGAAGTCACTCTTGATACGTGCAGAGAGATACCTAGCAGTATCATTGGTGCCAACATGGATAAGCAGTATTGGAGAATAGTCAGTAGGCTTAATGAGTCTTGGCAAACTCTCCATGAACATCTCAATTTTGGCACCTGGAAAACAGCATATCTCCCAAGACATCATGTCTGATCAGTAGATGGATGCCGCTGTACCCTCAGAAGGGAATTGCCACCACAAATACCCTTCATTTCCTTGTCACCGATTTGGCAGCTTTGAGGTTTTTGAGCTTTGGTTCATCCTCTTCTTGGGTATTCTTGCCTCGTCCCTTCTAGGGCTATAGTTTGAGGGAAGGTGAAGTTGGGCAGTGCTTGCAGAATTAGCATTCCAACTGTTTTCTTTCAGTACCATATCCTTACACCTCTATTGAGGCATCACAGATCTCAAAAGGCATTTCATCAACGTAGATCTCGCTGTCTCGGATACTTCTCAGCCTCATCACCTCCTCTCTCAGTTCCTCCATTTGTTTCATAAGGGATTCAACTTTGAGGCATCTTGTACACTGATCCAGTCTCTCACCTGGGATCAGGCTATCCACCTAGATGGAGGCAGAAACTCTAACAGGGCAACAGCTTTGGCAACACAATTTTTCTGTCATACTTCATCTTTAGGAGCTTTGGTATCTGTTGAAGAAAACCAGAAAAAGACCTATCAAAGGCCCTAGCTTTTCCCTAGCTGTCCTTTAATAGGTCAGAAAGCCAATATCTCTAGAGTCTTTTTATGTTTGTTTCAAAGTGCTGATCACTCTAATTTCAAATGTTTTCTGTTCATCTCCAGAAACAAGCAGGAATGTAGTCTTCACATATGGGTGACATCGGTACCGTCAAAGCCCGCACAGGAACGCTCCCCAGCGTCCAATAGGAAAGCTTTTGGGAGCATCCTACTGCACCTGTGTAGCTGCCTTCCCGCCTTTCCAGTTCTTCCTCCTCAGCAGCATTCTGCTCTTTTCCTCCCCTCCCCCTCTTCCCCTGCACCTCAGAATCCCTCTCCCACTTCCCCTCCCCAGGCCCGCCGTATCACTCCCAATACTCTCCTTCAGTTCCCTTCCTCCGATACCCTCTTTCCTGCAGATTTCCACCTCCTTCCTGCTGACCTTCAGGCACAAGCCTGGAACTCAATCCTCACATCTGCCCTTGATAAGCTTGCTCCCGTTCGACCTATTCCCCTTTCCTGTCATAAACGTCACCATTCCTGGTCTCCTCCTCCATCGCTCTTATCTGCATTGCACCGAGCGCCGCTGGCGCAAGTGCCCGTCTCAGGATACTCTTGATTATTTTTGCCACTGCCACCATCATTACCGTCTTCTCCTTCATTCTGCCAAACAAGAATATTTTTCCATCCTCATCTCCTCCTCTGCTAATTCTTCATGTTAGCTCTATTCTGTTCTTTGTTCTCTCTCTGCCTCCCATTCCCATGCCTCCTCCCCACCTTCCGCTGTTACCCCAGATCCTGCTCTCCTGGCATCGCACTTCGCCTCTAAAGTGCATTCTCTTCGGCTCCTTTTCCCTACCTGCCCTGCCCCTCTCTCCCCCCTCCCATAGACACTCTCCCCTCACTCCCCATCCACCCCTGTGGCCCCCCTCTCCCACCTTTGGTCTTCATTTCAGCCCATTAGCCTCCCAGTTTTGTCTAAGGCCCTTGCCTCCACCCGCAAGACCTCCTGGTATGTCCGACCCTATTCTCTCTCGCTGGCTTTTGGAGCCCTCCCTTGCTCTCTTGCCTCAGATCCTCTCTATCTTTAATTCATGCCTCCTGTCTGGTACTTTCCCCTCTCTGTGGAAGCACGCTCTGATCCGTCCAATTCTGAAAAAGGCCTCCCTGGACCCCTCCTCACTTGCTCAGTGGTGTCCCATTTCTAATCCCCTGTTCCTCTCAAAGCTTCTGGAAAAACTAGTCTTTGCCCAGCTCTCCTCTCATCTCAAAGCCTCTCTTGCCCTCCATCCCCACAGTCCGGTTTCCGTCACGGTCACAGCACAGAATCTATCCTCCTTTCTCTCCTCAATGAGTTGCACGTTGCGCGGGATTGTGGCTTCTTCACAATTGCTGTTTCCCTTGATCTGTCCGCCGCTTTTAACCTAGTTGATCACCGCACCCTTCTCACCCGTCTTCGCAATGTTGGTATTTCTGGCACAGTTCTTCTCTGGTTTTGTTCCTTCCTCACCAATAGGTCCTTTTCAGTTTGGATCTGTCACCTCCCCCTGATCCCCCCTTCGCTGCGGTATCCCACAGGGATCCACCCTGGCCCCACTCCTATTTAACGTTTTCCTAGCCCCTCTTACCAGAATTCAGCAATATGGTATCTCCGCATACTACTATGCGGATGATATCATCTTTTTAAACCACACGGATTCCTTTGCACCAGATATCGGTCCTAAACACCTGCCTGTTCTATGTGGCCCCCTGGTTATCCACAAACTACCTACATGTTAACCCCTCCAAACCTTTGGCCATCTGGTTCACCTCCAGCCACCCTGCCCCCCCTCTTTCCTCTTCCCCCTTCCCATCATCTCCTCCCTCTCCCTTGGCTCCTGCCCCCAGCTGAGATCTTGTCTGCATCCCTCCCTCTCTGTCGTAGCCCTCCTTTATCTGCTGTCCTTTGCTTTACTTGCTATCTCTTTCCTATCTGATTGCTGACGTTCTGTTTCCTTTTCAAAGCAGTATATATTTTTAAATAATTTATATACCGCTCTGGTACTATTGGTGTGAGCGGTATATTAAGCTACTAATAAAGATAAAAATTCCTAAGGACTCTAGGGATATTTATCTTCCCTTACTTAGACGACTGACTCATTCAAGCAAGGACCTCTCAAGAGGCCAGCCTATCCCTCTTATGTACTATGCGGGTGCTACAACACTTGGGATTTGTAATAAATCTTCCAAGTCCCAACTCATCCCCGCTCAAACTCTAGAGTTCATAGGGGCTCTCCTAGACACTCAGCAATCAAGAGCATTTCTTCCCCAGCTCTGCTGTGCGCGACTCAATCAGTTAGCATCTCAAGCATGCCTCAAGAACTTTCTCACTGCTTGAGAAATGCTACAGCTTCTGGGCCATATGGCATTACGGTGCATGTTGTTCCATATGCTCGCTTACATATGCGCACTGCCCAATGGACACTGGCATCCCAGTGGTCTCAGGCATCAGGTCACCTGGGGAGACAAGATAACGGTCTCTACCCTCCTAATCTCGTCTCTCCAGTGGTGGCAATCCCCAGAAAACCTCCTTGTAGGATCACCTTTTCAGATGCCAGTACATCAATGTACCCCAACGACAGATGCGACCAGATTGGGCTGGGGAGCTCATCTAGACACTCTCTCCACTCAGGGACTCTGGTCTCATCAGGAGTCACAGCTCCACATAAATCTGCTGGAACTCAGAGCCATTCTCAATGCTCTCAAAGTGTTCCAGGACCATCTTCGTTGCCACAGAGTCCTAGTCCAAATGGACAATCAAGTAGCCATGAACAAGCAGGGCGGAACAGGCTCCTGGACCCTCTGCAGTGAGGCTCTACATCTCTGGTCCTTTGCCATACATCATCGCATTCACCTACATGTGGTGTATCTTCCGGGCAAACATAATGTCTTAGCGGACAGACTAAGTTAAATCCTTCTCTCCCACGAGTGGTCTCTTCATGTAGACAAAGTCTCTCACATTTTTCAAATCTGGGAGATCCCAGAGATAGACCATTTCACAAGTCCTCAGAATGCCAAGCTTCCCCGCTTCTGCACCAGGACAGCCAGAAGGTGGATGCTTTTCACATACACTGGGGTCAGGGTTTCCTATATGCCTTCCCTCCCATACCCTTAGTTCCCAAAACTCTCTTCAAACTCCAGAGAGTCAAGGGCTCCATGATATTCATAGCCCCACGCTGGCCACACCGTGGTACCCTCTCCTTCGACGTCAGTCTCATGCTCAACCCATAGATCTCGGGTCTGTCCAGATCTCCTCTCTCAAGAGGAAGGGACGCTGCTCTATCCCAATCTGCAGTCTCTCCATCTCACAGCATAGCTGTTGAAGGCATAGCATTCCAAGACATTAAACTTCCCCAGGAGGTTAAGGACATCCTCTTAGCTTCTAGGAAGCCATCCTCCAGGCGGTCCCATGCTTTCAAGTGGCGAAGGTTTTCTTTCTGGTGCTCTCAGAAGAATCCCAATCCCTTCTCAGCTCTCGTGGAGGCACTGCTAGAGTACCTCCTTCACCTATCATCTTCTGGACTCAAAACCAATTCAGTGAGAGTACACTTAAGTGCAACTGTGGCTTCTCACCTGCCCTTAGATGGCCAGCCCATCACTTCTCAGCCGCTCGTAGCACGCTTCATGAGGAGGTCTTCTATTAACCAAACCTCCCATTAAGCCGCCTCCAGTGGCATGGGACCTTAATGTTGTCCTAGGACAGCTTCTCAAGCTACCCTTTGAACCTTTACCCACTACTCCACTTACGTTTCTCACATGGAAGGTTATCTTCCTTATTGCCCTCACTTCAGCAAGGTGCATTAGTAAACTCCAGGCTTTGGTAGCTGACCCTCCTTATACACGGTTCCACCATGATAAGGTTGCTCTTAGGACTCATCCTCACTTCATGCTAAAGGTGGTCTCACCCTTCCATTTAAATCAGTCAGTCTACCTTCCTGTCTTTTTCCCTAGACCTCATTCCTCTAGGGCAGAGGAAACCCTCCAGACTCTGGATTGCAAACGTGCAATAGCTTTTTATCTCCAGAGAACTTGAGAGTCCCGAAAAGCTTTCCAGCTTTTCATTTCCTTTGACTCAAGTCACCTTGGCTTGCCAGTATCCAAACGCTCTCCAAATGGATAGCTGACTACAACACTTTAGCCTATGGGAAGGCAGGACTTTCTCTCAAGGGTCACGACACTGCCCATAATGTTCGAGTCATGGCTACCTCTTTGGCAAATCTACACTCTGTAGCTATTGACGAAATATGCAAAGCAGCAACTTGGTCTTCAGTCCACACTTTTGCTACTCACTACTGCCAAGACAAGGACTCCCGCCGGGGTGCCTTGTTTGGCCAATCTGTTCTCCAGCATCTCTTTCGGACTTAGTGCAAACTCCTACCCTCCCATCCCGGGTTTCAATACCAGACATCCATGGAAGATACATGACCTCTCTAGGCATACCTGTGAGATCCACAGCAGACTCTGAGGTCATCTCTTTGGCATCTCCTAGCTAGGGAGTCCCATATGTGAAGACTACATTCCTGCTTGTTCCTGGAGATAGCGTAGTTACTCACTTGTAACAGGTGATCTCCGGAAACAGCAGGAATTTAGTCTTCACAATCCACACTCCTCCCCTAGGAGTTCTAAGTCTTCTCTTCCTCTCCTTTTATCTCAGCTACAAACTCAACTGAGGGGGAGCTGGAAAGGCAGGAAGGCAGCTACGCTGGCACAGTGGTTTGCTCCCAAAAGCTTTCCTATTGGACCTAGGGAGCGTTCCCATGCGGGCTCCATCGGTACAGACGTCACCCATATGTGAAGACTAAATTCCTGCTGTTCCTGGAGATCACCTGCTACAGGTGAGTAACTACACTTTGTGTACACCTGATTTTCCTTTAAGTACCATTATTTTAAGGTCGTTAAGGATGTGATTTTCTTTTGGGAAGTGTAATTCCGTTTTTTTCTGTTTATGATGTATCTATTAAGGCTGAACATGTTCTCAGTTTTTGGTTTGTTTCAATCGATGTAGCATCTCTCTTTACACTTTTTGCATTGGAACATGTATGCTGATAGACATCAGTATAAATCTATTTTTTACTGCTTGTTTGATTAAAATGGACTAAGATTTACCATAGCCTGGGAGTCAGGTTTAAATGGCCCCAGGCAAGGTATTATATAGTCCGACAAAAAAAACATATCTTGATGGGAGTGTTTCTTGTTCCTTCACTCATATAGTGTAGATATTTACTTGAGCCGGGTGACGGGATTTGGCTCGAAGGGTTCGGCTTGCAGCCGTTGGTGATTGGCTAAACATCAGGAGACAAGTTATGCCAACGCATATCGCAGGGCCTTACAACTGCACATATGGGAAAGACATTCATGCTTCTCTATGAATGCAGTGTATATTATCTAATCCAAAACATGTGAAGAAGGAAGCTACATCAGTGAAACAAGACACTGATGGGGAGAAAAAGGTTTGGACAAGTTCCTGGAGGAAAGGTCCATAAACCATTATTAAGAAGGGACCCAGGATATCAATGTTTGACCCAATACAAGCATTGCGGAACCTATGTCTTTTGGAGAAACTGCTAGGTACGTATGACCTAGATTGGCCACTGTTGGAAACAGGATACTGGGCTTGATGGACCTTGGTCTGACCCAGTATGGCATATCTTATGTTCTTATGACACAAATTGAGAACATGTATCAATCTTCAGATATATTGTAAACTATTCCAGAAAAAAAACTGAATGACACCTCAGTAGGTGAATGCAACGTAAAGGAAGATCACTGCCTTATTTATTTAAAAATTAAATACCACATCAATTATTTAGGCGGTTAACAACTTTAAAGTACCTAGATGAAACTTGAAAAGTACACAAGAACGGAAAACATTTATATAAATTTAATTAAGTGCCTTTTTTGAAGTATTCAAAGTGTGGTAGAGATGTATAATGTAGATACATTTTGAAACTAAAACCAAAGCACGCCATAGAGACATTGGCTTTCTGAGACATCATCAGATATAGGGCCTTTAAAGTATAACATGTTACTGTTTCATTACCCTCTTTTACTGAGCTGTAATGACTTATGCAGACAGCCTAAGAACTAGATGAATTTGTCTATTTAAACCCAATGTTAACTGCATTCTTTCTTCAGTGACCTGATAACTCTTGAACTTTTGGCAAAGATATATTAAATTAGTACATTTAAAGATAATCCCCTAGAAAAGTGTTTATTGATGCTCATTTTCCACATTATATAAAACAGTGAGACACTAAGATTAATATAGTTAAAGGAGCACTGAATCAGTATGCTGATCCACTGCTTACCCTGGGATGAGCAGTGGAACCTGTGTGCATTTTTGGGAACCCGCCAGATACTTGTGACCTTGACGGGCTACTGCTGGAAACAGTGATTTGATGGACCTTGGTCTGACCCAGTATGGCATTTCTTATGTTCTTAGTATGGTATAAAGAATGATTAATTTATCCCAAGGAACTCATATTTATTTTTGGGTCTCACTTACTATGGGGATTTTCAGGATCCATCATGTATAATTCATCTTCATCTCCTTCTACATCCCCAAGGAGGTAATCTGTAGGAATGTCGCTACCTTCAGTTTCCTCATTCTCTAGATGAGAAGAAATTTTAAAAAAATGATTATACGGTTATAAACAGCAGTAGTCAGAATCAAAGACAGTTCCCTAGTTTAGCTACAATAAAAATAAACTAGTCTTAACCAGCTAATTTAAATATGAGCTATCAGAACCAAAGGGAGCAACTGTTGCCCCGACACCAACCTTTCCATGTTCAGAACCAGCAGCTGCTGTTTCCACCAATACTAATACATGGGCGTCAAGCACTGCCAGAATATGTGGAGAGCTCTTCCATCTCTCCCAAACTTTGATATGCACAGTGCTTGCCAAAATGCAGACTGAAGGTAATAGGACAGGACTCTTCAACTCTAGTCCCCACAAACAGGTCTGATTTTCAGGGTAATTAATACATCTTCAGCAGATATCTGTATACTTATGGCTGAAGATTCAAGTTAATTCTTGCCTAGAAATCATTACTATTATAGCCTTTTGAGGCATAGAGATGAAGATTCCAAGACTATGATATAGATGGAGAATACCCTGCTTCTATGAGAGGATCAAAGTAATCCTCCAACTGCATTTCCCTAGGATTCCATCCTGTCTGGACAGACAGGCAGGGCACCTGCAAACACTGCTGCCAAGATCACCTTTACCAAGCTGAGAAGACAAATGATGGCAGACTCAGAGAACATACAACGGCTATAAAAACATTCCATAAGACACTCCAAATCAAATATGAAGAGAGCATGGAATATAGGATTTATTAATGAATATAAAGCTGTGGGCTGCCCTTCATATGGGTTTGGCCCTGCGTATGCAGAGTTTATGACGTTTATTACCATCATTATTAATTAATGTGGTGGCTGGATCCATGAGGATGTTTTCAGAACGACTCTCCCCTTTGCTGCGCTCCATTCTAGACTCGTTGCCTATCCCAGGAGGTATGTCCTTCATGTTAAAGCTACAGGAAAACAGATCCTTTTTATACTAGACAATATTTCAGACACACAATAAAAGAAACTGTAATTATAATCTGTTTGTACTTACAAAGCGGTCATTGGGGTCTTAAGATGTCATGGAATATGTAAAATGCAGGTAAGAGAAATAGCCTTCCTTTCCAAAAAAACTGCTACTTCTCAGCATTACATGGGAAGGGAAATCCACTGTTTACTCCGGGATAAGCATAGTGGAATCTATATCTTTTTGGGAACCTGATGAGTTACTTGTGACCTGGCTTGGCTATTGTTGGAAACAGGATACTGGGATTGATGGATCTTGGGCTGACTCAATATGGCATTTCTTATGTTCTTATGCTCAGACAGTCGTATGACATAATGTGAGATGATGAAGTGGTAAAAGAAGGGAATCCTCTAATGCTCCATTGATGAGGTCACACAACTATGCTTTCCTTTGATTCACTCTTGCAGAACTTCATAAATGCATATCAGGGGTAACTATAAATTTTATAAACTTTTAAGTGAAAAAAGGGATTTTATAAAACTATCCCAGTGGTTGCATGCATAGAAGTATGCACAGCGACAAGGCCTGTTCTTTTATGTGATGCAAGTGTAGGTGTGTTCTAGTGCAGAAATGAGCAGAGCGTAGGCAGAATATGTGTGGCCACGCAGATTGTACCAGCTCACAAGCTGGTGTAAAATGTCTATGGCTTCAATATGGACATAGTGCCCAACATCTGAAATGCATTTACACGGTTTATAGCCCAATAAACTATGTAAATGCCTTAGATAGGGATACTCAACAGCATTTGCATGGTTAGTACTGTTGAATATCCCCATCTAAGTCCCCTATGTACCCCGATGCTATACAGTTAGCATCAGGGTGTGTTGGGGGGCGTTCTGGAGCGGAGGCGGAGAAAGCACAGTTACTTACCTGTAACAGGTGATCTCTGGGAACAGCAGGAATTAGTCCTCACATATGGGTACGTCGGTACCGACGGAGCCTGCGCAGGAAAGCTCCCCAGCTTCCCAGAAAGAAAGCTTTTGGGAGCCTCCCACAGCGCATGCGCGCTGCCTTCCCGCCTTTCCTAACCAACTCTCCTCAGTTCGAGTTTAAAGCTGAGACAATAGAGAGAGAGAGGAAAGGAAAGATAGAGAGAGATACAACTCCTAGGGGAGGGGGGAGGGCTGTGAGGACTAATTCCTGCTGTTCCCAGAGATGAGTAAATTAGACTTACCTGCTAATTGTTGTTCCTTAAGGAACTCTAGTCCAGTCCCGGAAAGATAGAGTTGTCAACCTCCACCAGCAGCTTTGGAGACTGAAAGATGTCATCGTCGTGATGTCACTGGTACAAATAGGCTCGCTCCGCCCCCTTTCACCAGCACCTATTGACAAAGCAGACTCAGCAGAGCAACAAATAAGTAGTTATTTCAAAAACCTATACAAAACAATTATGTACAGATAGAGATATATCTCTAAGAAAAGGATAGAGCCAGGGCGCGCCCTATAACGGACGTGGAACGGAAGGGCGGAAGCCCGGTTCCTCTGCGCCCCAGCCGCCTGCCGCCAACACCACAGAGATCCCCTCTGAGAGCGCTTCCCATCTCTGCTACCCCCAGAGCGCCCTGAAAGTGTAGTGGGTACGGAAATATATTCACGGGACCAAGTGTTCCGTGTGGTTGTTTTCTTCTTTCCGTGTTTTTTTTTTTTTTTTGAAAACTGCACGGGTTCACCAGCTGTCAATCTCACTCTCCCCCGCCTGTGGACACTTCAGGCTGGCTAACACCCACTGAACGGGAGGGATCCGGGACTGGACTAGAGTTCCTTAAGGAACAACAATTAGCAGGTAAGTCTAATTTACTCTTCCTTAGCGTCCCTCTAGTCCAGTCCCGGAAAGATAGAGGATGTAACAAAGCAGTAAATCTCAACGGGAGGGGCCTGAGATCCCAGCCTGAAGGACGGCTGATCCAAAACAACTATCCCTGCGCGCCTGCACATCCAAGCGATAATGCCGAGCAAAAGAATGTAATGAGGACCAGGTTGCCGCCCTACAAATATCCGCCGCCGGCACTAGGCTAACTTCCGCCCACAAGGCTGCCTGCGCTCTCGTGGAATGCGCACGCAACCCTACCGGCACCGCTCTGCCTCTCAAAATGTAGGCCGAAGCAATCGCCTCCTTCAGCCACCGAGAAATGGAAGACTTCGCCGCCGCCTCGCCCTTCCGCGGGCCTCCGAATGCGACAAAAAGCCTGTCCGACTTCCGAAACGACGCCGTACGACCAAGATACTTCTTGAGCACTCTCCGCACATCCAACCGGTGCAAACGTCCACCTGCGTGAGCTCCCTGCTCCGCGGAAAACACCGGGAGCGACACCACTTGATTAACATGAAAAGCGGACACCACCTTTGGCAAAAAGGCGGGTACTGTACGCAAGACCACCTTGTCCGCAGAGAAAGTCAAAAAAGGCTCCCGGCAAGAGAGCGCCTGCAGCTCGGAAATCCTCCTGGCCGAACATATCGCCACGAAAAACACCGTCTTGAGCGTCAAATCCTTGAGTGAAGCCCATCCTAATGGCTCGAAGGGTTCCCCAACCAAGACGTTCAGGACCAAATTAAGATCCCACGGAGGAAGAACAGTCCGCCTTGGCGGTCTGAGCAACAACACCGCTCGCAAGAACCGACGAATATCGTCATGCGCTGCGATCACCTGACCTTGAATCTTTCCCCGAAAACAGGAGAGAGCCGCCAACTGTACCCGCAAGGAGCTGGCCGAAAGGCCCTTATCCAATCCAGCCTGCAAAAAGGAAAGAACATTGGACACCGAAGCTCGTAAGGGGTTGAGAGAGAGATCGGAACACCAGCTCTCAAAGACATGCCAAACTCGGATATAAGCCAGGGAAGTCGACCTCCGACGCGACCGCAGGAGAGTGTCTATAACCGTCGCCGAGTAACCGCGGGCCGTCAACCGCGCCCGCTCAAGAGCCAAGCCGTAAGCGAGAACCGACCCACCTGAGGCATGCGCAAGGGACCCTGAAGCAACAGGTCCTCCCGAAGAGGCAAACTCCACGGAACGTCGACCAACAGACGAACCAAGTCAGCATACCATGGTCTCCTAGGCCAATTGGGCGCTATCAGGACCACCTGGCCCTTGTGCCGCTCGATGCGCTGAACCACCTTGCCAATTAGCGCCCCGGGAGGGAAGACATACAGCAAACCCTCCACCGGCCACTGCTGCGCCAAGGCATCCAGGCCCTCCGCCATCCACTCTTTCCGCCTGCTGAAGAATCTCTCCACCTTTGCCGACCGCAAGGTCGCCATGAGATCCATCACCGGAAGTCCCCAACGACGCACAATCATCTCGAAAACGTCCGGGTGCAGAGCCCACTCCCCCGGATCCACGCGGCACCGACTCAGATAATCCGCCTCGACGTTGGCGACGTGCTGAGCCGACAGGGCCAGCAAATTCCGTTCCGCCCAAGCCAGCAGCACACTCGCCTCTTCCTCTAGGGCCGCACTGCCCGTGCCGCCTTGCCGATTCATATACGCCACCGTGGTCGCGTTGTCCGATAGCACGCGAACCGCCGCTTGCCGCAGTTTCTGCTGAAAAGCCAGCAGAGCCTGAAAGACTGCGCGCATTTCCAGACGGTTTATGGACCATAGTCGTTCCTCCTTTGCCCACGTTCCTTGCGCAAACGAGCCTTCGAGATGAGCCCCCCATCCCGCGAGACTCGCATCCGTCGTGAGCAACCGCCAGCACGGAGGTTCCAGGGGGACGCCCTGCGTCAGGCTCTCGGGATGCAACCACCAAAGAAGGCTGCCCTTCACCGCCGCCGGACAGGGCAGACACTGCGACATCGCATCCCTCTGATGAGACCAGTGCCTGAGGAGAGCACTCTGCAAAGGCCGCATATGAGCTCTGGCCCACAACACTAAGTCTATTGTAGCCGCCATGGTCCCCAGTAACTGCAGGTACTGCCAAGCCGTCGGCGCCCGAAGCCCCAGAAACCGACGCACCAGGTCGCGCAAGGCCTGCGCCCTTGAGCTGGGAAGAAAGACCCGTCCTTGTCGAGTCTCGAAGCTCGCCCCCAGGTACTCCAGGCTCTGCAAGGGGGACAGCTGACTCTTCGCCTCGTTCACTACCCAACCGAGGCTCTCCAAGAACTCCACCACACGAGTGGTGGCCACCACGCTTTCCTCCCTGGACTTTGCCCGAATCAACCAGTCGTCCAGGTACGGGTGCACCAGGATCCCTTCTCTGCGCAGCGCGGCCGCTACAACTACCATAATCTTTGTGAATGTCCGAGGAGCCGTCGCCAGACCAAAAGGCAACGCCCGGAACTGAAAGTGTCCCATCGGTACCGCAAATCGCAGAAAACGTTGATGCTCCCTCCGCACGGGAATGTGAAGATAAGCCTCCGTCAGATCCAAGGACGTAAGAAATTCGCCCGCGCGAACGGCCGCAATGACGGAGCGCAAGGTCTCCATGCGGAAGTGGGACACTCGGAGACAACGATTCACCCTCTTGAGATCGAGAATTGGCCGAAACGTATCTCCCTTTTTGGGTACCACGAAATAAATGGAGTATCGTCCTGCGCCGCACTGGTCGATCGGAACGGGTACGACTGCCCCGAGTCGTTGGAGATGGCCCAAGGTGTCCGCAACCGCTCGGCGCTTCCGAGGCGCCTTGCAGGGGGAAAGAACAAAGGAATCTCGCACTGGACGCTGAAACTCCAGGGCATAGCCTTCCCGAATGACTTCTAAGACCCACCGGTCTGATGTAATCTGGACCCAGGCAGGGTAGAACTCCCGCAACCTGCCTCCCACGGGCACCTCCACTACCTGGGCCCGCCTCATCTCATTGTGATTTCTTGTTCGCACCGGAAGACTGGTAGGGACCAAAACCCCTGCCTGCCCCCCGAAACCCTCGAAAGGACTGACTCCGCGCTGGAAAACCTGCTCCGCTGCGATTGTTGAAAGCGAGATGTGCGAAACTTACGAAAATCCCTCGAGAGGCCTCTAGATGCCGATCCTCCTCGAGTCTGTTTCGGTCTATCCTCAGGGAGACGTCCCCCTTTGGACTCCCCGAGGTCCTTAACCAACTTCTCAAGATCCTCTCCAAAGAGGAGCTTGCCCCGGAAGGGAAGCTTACTGAGCCGAGCTTTGGACGAACTATCCGCCGACCAGTTTCGGAGCCACAAAGAACGGCGAGCTGCGACTACCGAAGCCATACATTTAGCTAGGCCACGAATTAGATCATAATGAACATCGGATAGGTACGCCGTGCCAGACTCCAGCCGAGACGTATCTGCCATCTGGTCGTCTGAGAGGGAGCCCTGAAGACGTTGAGACCAGCGTAAACAGCCTCTCGCCACCCACGCCCCCGCTATGGAGGCCTGCAGGGAAAGGGCACTCATGTCGAACACCTGCTTCAGCAAGGTATCCAACCTCCTATCCTGGCCATCCTTCAATGCTGCCGCTCCTTCCACCGGAATGGTGGTCTTCTTCGTGACAGCCGCCACCGCGGCATCAACCTTTGGAGACCGAAAAATCAACTTATCCTGTTCCGAGAGCGGGTACAAGTGGTCCAAAGCCCTGGTCCCCCGCAACGCCGACTCCGGCGCGTCCCATTCCTCCTGAATCATATTCCGAAAGACTCTATGGATAGGGAACACACGCTGCGAGGTGCGCACAGCCTGCAACAGCGGATCCTCCAACGCCTCTTCTGAGGGAACGGACCCCACGGGCATATTTAAAACTTTTAGGGTCTCGGAAATCAAAGCAGGAAGCTCCTCTCGCCGAAAAACACGGACCACCCTGCTCTGTTGCTCCTCCTCTAACCACTCACCATCTTCCAAGTCTTCGTCCGAGACCTCCTCATCAAGGTCCGGCATCTCCAGGTCCCCCTCTAGATGGGCAGGCGACTGCGGGTCCAAATCGTCCCGTCGCCTTTTGGGTAGCGCCATCTCCCCTTCCTGAAGACTGGCAGCCCGACTCCGTTTCCTGCTAGAAGGACCGGGAGACTGAACCCCCCTGTCCGTCTGCAGCAAGGCAAACGCCTTCTGCATCAATGAGAGGAATTCGGAAGGGAGACCTGGAATCCCAGAGCCCTGGGACCCTTCTGGCACCAAGGGAACACTGGAAGCGGAGGATGGACCCGCTACCGGTTCCGAAGCAGGCAAGGAAGGAGGGTCAGAACCCCTGCCATCCTGAGAAGCCGTCGCGTGGTCCTGAGAACCTTCCCCCATGGCCTCTAAAGAGCATGCTTTGCAAACGCCAGTATCCAAAAGCTCCCCACGCCGCACCCCACAGACTAGGCAGCGTGGTTTGGCAGGCATGGTAAGTAACAGCGCTTCAATGCCAGTAAAAGAGCCTTGCACAGAGCCTTGCACAGCTACAAGAGAAGCTCTAATTTAAACGCGTTTTTTTTTTTACTTTTTGGCAGTGATCAATCAAGCAAGATGTAACTAGCTGCCCCCTAACCACCGTTTTTCAAAACGAAGCTTCTAAACCCGAAAAAATTAACTTTGAAAATCGAAAAATTAAAAATTCAAAATGGCCGCCGCAACGTTTTCGGCGCGAAAAATCACGCGGCTAGGCCTCCCTGACTCCTAAGGAGCTGCCAAAACACCTCACCTAACCCCCAAATACCTTCCCCAGGTAAACCCCAAAGTCCAGAGTACTCACCAGACCTCGGGAGAGAGAGAAGAAGGGCAGCGCTGGACCCCTCAGGAGCACAGCCTTCAAAGCGGCATCAGCTCCTGGAGAGACTTTAAATCCTGTGGTAATAACCACTGCCTGCTGCTGTGAGTCTCTATAGCCTTCTACCTGCTCCTCACCCTTCCAAGTGGGTTCGGGAACAGGGAGGCAGAGGCAGCACACTCCTGTGCTACTGCAATGCTCGTTTCAGTGCTGGGGCAGTGAGGGGAGGAGGGGGGGGGAGGGTTAGGGAGCAGAGAAAAGAGAAACAGCCTCAGCAGAACAGATCTCTGTAGCAGCAGCAGGCACCTAATCAAGCAAGAAAATCTAAATTTAAAACAAAGAATGAACTAAAGAAAAAAATTAAGCTCTGCTTATTTGTCCCTCTGAGCCCAGTCCTGGGCTCAGAAACTCCAAGCTGCTTGGAGACTGAAAGTACTGGTGAAAGGGGGCGGAGCGAGCCTATTTGTACCAGTGACATCACGACGATGACATCTTTCAGTCTCCAAAGCTGCTGGTGGAGGTTGACAACTCTATCTTTCCGGGACTGGACTAGAGGGACGCTAAGGAACACCTGTTACAGGTAAGTAACTGTGCTATCTCCAGGAACAAGCAGGAATGAGTCCTCACATATGGGGACTCCCTAGCTAAGATGCCTGGGAGATCCCCAAGGGTATGAGACCCTGAAGGGTTCCTCGTCTTCCTATGGATCTCAGGCATCCATTAAGGGACGGAGGGCAGGAGTTGTTTAAGAATGGAACAGGTGTCTGAGGACAGCCTGACCAAACAAGGCATCCCGGCGGGAGTCCTTGTCCAAACAGTAATGGGCTGCGAAGGTATGAACCGAGGACCAGGTGGCTGCTCGACAGATCTGGTCGATGGACACAGAATGAAGATGAGCCATAGAGGCCCTCACATTGTGAGCTGTGACATGGCCCTCCAGAGAAAGGTTCTTACTCTGGTAAGCAAAAGAAATACACTGAGCAATCCAATTGGACAGTGTTCTCTTAGAGACTGGAAGTCCTAAATGAGAACGATCAAAAGCAACAAAAAGCTGGGAAGACTTTCTATGTTGCTGTGTCCTGTGTAAGTAAAAAGCAAGACCTCTTTTACAATCTAGAGTATGAAGGTTCCTCTCTGCACTGGATGCATGAGGAGCTGGAAAAAAGACAGGTAAATATACCTCTTGATTAAGATGAAAAGGTGAGACCACTTTAGGCATAAAGTGAGGATTTGTCCTACCTTATCATGATGGAACCTTGTCTAAGGTGGATTAGCCACTAGGGCCTGCAGTTCACTGATGCGGCGAGCTGAAGTGACTGCAATAAGGAAAAATAACCTTCCAGGAAAGAAATTTCAAGGAGGTAGTGGCTAAGGGTTCAAAAGGTGGCTTTATAAGATGACCAAGAACCAAGTTTAAGTCCCATGCCACCGGAGGAGGTCGAATGGGAGGTTTAGTTAAAGTTAGGCCTCTCATGAATCTTGCAATAAGAGGATGAGAGGAAATAGGTTGTCCATTGAGAGGCTTAAGGGATGCTGCAATAGCACTCAAATGGACCCTTACTGAATTCGTTGTAAGGCCTGCATTAGAGAGATGCAGGAGATATTCCAATAGAGAATTCACAGGAAGTGCCAGAGGGTCAAGACCCTTTTGAGCACACCAAATGGAAAATCTTTTCCATTTAAAAGCATAGGAACGCCTAGTGGAAGGTTTCCTGGAAGCATGGAGGATATCCTTCACTTGATGAGAAAAATTGAAGTCTTGAAGGTCTAGGCCTTCAGTAACTAAGCTCTGAGGTGAAGGGATTTGGGATTTGGATGCCACAAAGTCCCTTCCTCCTGGGACAGAAGGTCTGGTGCAGCTCCCAAGTCCAGGGAGGGGGCTTGGGAGAGATGCAGAAGTAGAGGGTACCACACTTGGCGTGGCCAGCGTGGAGCTATGAGGATCATAGATGCTTGATTCCTCTGGAGTTTGAACAGAGTCTTGGGAATCAAAGGGATGGGTGGAAAGGCATACAGGAAGCCCTGACCCCAATGAAGGAGGAAGGCATCCTTGGCCTGAACTCCCTGACATGGAATTCTGGAACAGAACCGGGGAAGTTTGGCATTCCACGGACTTGCAAAGAGGTCTATGTCCGGGGTTCCCCATTCCTGGAAGATTCTGAGTACCTGATCCATGTGCAGGGACCATTCGTGTGGAAGCAGAACTCGACTGAGTCTGTCTGCCCAAGAGTTTTGGATTCCTGGGAGGTATACTGCCAGGAGATAGATTTGATGCTCTCTGGCGAAGGCCCATAATCTTAGAGCTTTGTTGCAAAGCGACAGAGAGCCAGTTCCTCCTTGCTTGTTTATGTAAAACATGGCTACTTGATTGTCCGTATGAATGAGGACTGTCTTGTAGCTGAGGAGGGTATGAAAGACCTTGAGAGCTAGGAATACTGCTCGAAGTTCCAAGTGGTTGATATGAAGAGAGGTCTCCTGAGGGGACCAAATACCTTGGGTGGAGAGGTCTTGTAGATGAGCTCCCCAACCTGTTTGGGAGGCATCTGTTGTGAGGGTTGCCTGGGGCAACAAAGGTTGGAAGGGGGACCCCAGCAACAGATTTTGAGTGGACATCCACCATTGGAGAGACCAAAAGAGACGTTTGGAGGTTGCTATTTGGTCTGAGAGAGCTCTTGAAGCTTGAGTCCACTGGGTGGACAAAGTCCATTGAGCTGCTCTCATGTGTAGGCGAGCATAGGGTACCACATGTACTGTGGAAGCCATATGGCCTAGCAGCTGTAGCATCTCCATGGCAGTTAAATGGCTCTTTGACTGAATCTGGGAGGCTAACTGCACTAGACGTTGACAACGGGCCTGAGGAAGGTAGGCCCTTGCAGAAGTGGTGTCCAACCAGGCCCCTATGAATTCCAGGGACTGAGTAGGGGTGAGCTGGGACTTTGGGAGGTTTACCACAAGTCCCAGGTATTGCAGAATGCGCCTGGTGCGGTTCAGGGAGATCTGAGCCTCCGACTGGGTTGGAGCTCGGATGAGCCAGTCGTCCAGATATGGGAAGACAAATATTCCCAGAGTGCGTAGAAATGCAGCAACTATTGCCATGCATTTGGTGAACACTCTTGGAACAGAGGCTAGACCGAAAGGAAGCACTCTGTATTGGTAATGTTTTCCCTGGAACAGAAAACGTAGGAATTTCTGTGAGATAGATGGATGAGGACATGAGTGTACGCATCCTTGAGATCTAGAGAACAAAGCCAATCCTGACTCTGCAGGTATGGAAGGAGAGTGCCTAGAGAAAGCATCTTGAACTTCTCCTTGCATAGGAATTTGTTCAATTCTCTGAGATCTAGAATGGGTCTGTATCCCCCTGTTTTCTTTGGAATGAGAAAATAGGGGGAGTAAAACCCTGACCCCTGTTGAAGAAGAGATACTTCTTCTATGGCCTCCTGGGCCAGAAGGGTAGTGGCCTCCTGGGCCAGAAGGGTAGTGGCCTCCTGCTTAACATGCTTAAAGTTCCAAAAGAATCCTTAAAATACATCTCTGCAACTGTGAACCGATCATTCAGCTTATGTGCTCCAAAACTGTGGAATACCCTCCCACCACACATTAGGGCCATCTCTGATATCCCCCAGTTCAAAAAGGCCTTGAAGCATCACCTTTTCATCATATACTTTCCAGAGAACACAATAACACAAGTTTATATAAACAGCTCCAATCCCATCCCTATCTAACATGATACTTTTTCAAGTAATATTACTATCATATGTATATAGTTCAAGTTCTATTATCCTTTGTTACAATTACCCCTGTTTTCCAAGTTTTTCTTCCTGTTCCATGTAAAAACAGATATATGTATCTTATCTTATCTGATGTTTTGTAGTTCTATGTAAACCGCGCTGATAATAAATAGTGCGGTATATAAAAATGTTAAATAAATAAAAAATGTTAAATAAATATAAAGGCTATATGAGTTGATTCTGGCAATAGCATACTGGCTTGGAAGATTTTCCTACCAAAAGCATCCAAGGTTCTGCATTCTCTTCCTGGGGGAGCAGAAGAGTGTCTTTTGGTACTCTTTATCCTTTTCATAGCTGACTGCACCACAATGGAGTGGTGAGGAAGCTGAGTTTTCTGAAATCCAGGACAAGGAGGGACACGGTACATAGTGTCCAATCTGCGAGAATGAGGAGAAAGGGTGAGAGGAGTCTCCCATAAGTCACTCATATGTTCATGAAGAATTTCATGAATTGGCAAGGTGACTGCCTCTCTGGGAGCCTTAGAGTATCCTAAAATATCAAATTGTTTTGCTCTAGGGGCTCTGCTTCAGAGGTTACTGAAATAGAGAGTCCTTTAGCCACTTCTATTATGAAGTCTTGAAAGGACAAATCCTCTGGAGGAGACATTCTCCTTTTTGGAGAAGTAGGCTCCTCAGGAAGGGTAATGGATACTTCGGGAGACTCATCTGATGAATCAGAATCATCAGAGGAATCGAAGTATCGTCTGTCCCCTTCCAATGATCGATACGCGTATCGATCGGTACCGACATCGGGCGTCCCCGGTACCGGATCGGTACCAAGAGATAGCACTGGACAAGGAACCTGAGTCGGTATCCTGACCGATGTTGATGCAGTCGGTACCGGTATCGGTGTTGGTACCGGTACCGACAACGGGACTCGTTGCGGTACCGACGGCGTCGCAGCTTGAATAAAAGCCATTATAGCCTGCTGCATGGATTGCACAGTGTGATCCATGGACACCACGACTGCCTGGATGTCGGTACCGGGAGATTGTGCCGGTACCCCAGAGCAGTCTAACAGGTGATCGGTCGAGGCCGTGCCATCGATGTCAACCTGTAACCCCATAGGAGGAGCTTTGGAAGCTGGAGCTTCCCGCCGGGGTTGTTTGGCTGGGGCAGGATCCTCGAGGGCAATCCCGGAGGCATCTCGATGCTGAGAGGGAGATTTGCCCTTCAAGGACCTGCTAGGTTTATGTTTGGTTACCTGAGACCCATCAGGAGAGGAAGACCTGGAAGATGTCGATGCCACCGCCGGTGCATCCGTGGGAAACAGCACATGGAGCTTGGCTGCTCGGTTCTGTAACCCTCGTTTAGACATTAGAGAGCAGGACTGGAAATCCGGAATGGAGTGTTCAGGACCCAAACATTTAAGACACCATTCATGGGTATCTGTAACAGAAATTGTACCGCTACACTTAGTGCATTTTTTGAACCCGGAGGCTGGTTTTTCCATGAGGGAAAATTTTCTTGTGGGCCTGTAGGCCTAAGAAGAAAAATACACCAAGTGAGGAAAAAGAATAATTTTTCTTTTTTTTTTTAAAGAAAAGAAAAGAAAAGACCGGTGGTACCGGTCCGGCGTCGGGGAAGGCAGACACGCGACCAAAGAAATAAATTAAAATAAAGAACTTCTTCAGCGGTGACAGGAACATGACCTGTTTAGGAAATATTTAAAAGATGTTCTTCTCCTCCCCACCGCTGATGCTATAGTGTTTGCTAAATGTTATATTTCCTCAAAAATTGTTTCTCCAGGTGTTGGGGAAGGGGAAGTAGCTGTTCTTGAAGATAAAAATGGGTTTAACTTGACTGCCTTCTTGGAAGACACTCAAGATATTATTTCCACTAGAGAAACATTATTAGTAACTTTGGTTTCTGAAGAAGATAAAGTCTCTATTAAAGCTTATTTTCGGAAAAGGGACAATCTTTATTGTGGTGATAAGGTCTCTATTTTTCCTGATGTATCTCACTCAACACAAGCACTTAGGAAATCCTTTCTTGCTCTCAAGTCTAGAACGCTTGCCTTAGGCGCTACTTTTTTCTTGCGCTACCCTTGTAAATGCTTAGTATCTCTTGGAAATGACAGGTTTGTCTTTGTCATTTTTGGATTTGGAAAGGTGGATTCTTGATAAGGAAAAGGCGCAGTGACTTTTGCTTTTCCTTTATGTCATTATGCTGTCATTTAGAAATTGTCAGGCGGTGGGAGGGTATAATTAAATGACTGCTCTGTGTGGCTAGGACACCTTTCTTTGGTATGGTGTTCCTTGCCTTGTTTTTTCTTGTTATTGATTTCTTATTTATTTTATTTTATTTAGCAAGCATTTGTAGCCCGCTCCTTCCAGCGATCAGAAGCGGGTAGGATTACTATTGTGAAACTGCCGAATCAAGGCAGGTACAAATTTTGTTTACATACAGATTGTCAGAAAAGCACATCATACAGAGTTAACACTTCTTAGCTATGGGGGAGTTCATTTACATATATACATAAATACATATATACAGGATAATCTTCTTGGACACAGTGGTCAGGGGCTGCTCCATCTGTGGGTTTAGTTCAGGTTGAAATGTGATTGGAAAATGTGCGTTTTGAGTTTCTTTCTGAAGTCTAGAAGGTCATTGCTAGCTCGTAGTTCTGGTGGGAGTTGGTTCCACAGTGTTGGCGCCGCATATGAGAAAGCCCTGTGGCTGGTGTTAGCTTTGGCAGATCTTATATCTGTTGGAGTGTGAAGGATGTTGGAATTGTGGGTTCTTCTGTTTCGGGTAGGAGGTTGCAATCTTACTAGGTTGTTGAGGAAGGAAGGTGCTAAGTTGTGGATGAGTTTGAAGGTGGTTGTTAGTATTTTGTATTTTGTGCGAGCTGTTATGGGTAGCCAGTGTAATTGAATTAGTACTGGTGTGATGTGGTCACTTAGATTTTTCTTCATTATGACCCTGGCAGCTACATTTTGTGCCATTTGTAATATGTTTAGGGTTTTTTTAGGTAAACCTTGTAGGATGGCGTTGCAGTAGTCAAAATGTGGCATGATGAGTGCTTGGGCCACTGTTCTGAAGTCTTGGGGATCAATAATATTCCGAATGGGTTGGAGCACTCTAAGCTTGTGGAAAACTGCTCTGTTGGTCTTTCGGAGGTGTTTTTCCATCTTTAGGTCACAGTCAAATGTGACTCCTAGATACTTTATTTCTTTTTTTGTTTGGTAAGTGTTGTTACATAGTGTTATTGATGTGGGAGGGTCAAAATTCAGTTCTTTGGAGATATACATTACTTCGGTTTTTTTGTGATTAATTGACATACTACTTTGTTGTAACCAGTCTTGCATCTCTCCGATACATGTCTCCAGTGGGTTGTAGTCTGGGTTTTTAGTGTCTAGTTGTGTGTATAGCATGATATCATCGGCATAGATGTGGTAATTAATTTCGTGCCGTGAGAAAATTTTGCATAGTGGCTTCATATATATGTTAAACAGAAGTGCTGAGAGAGCAGAGCCTTGGGGGATTCCCTGTGTTTGTGAGAAAGATTCTGCTTTTTCTCCGTTGAATTGAACCTGTTGTGTTCGATTTGAGATGTAGGATGAGAACCATTTTAGTGGGGTTCCTGTTATTCCTATTGATTTTATCCTATTTATGAGGGTCCCATGATTAACTGTATCAAAGGCAGCTGAGATGTCAATGAATACAAGAATGTACATTTTCTTTTTGTTTTCTTATGGTTTTCTCCCCGAGATGTGGGCTAATGTACTTGTTTGTATTATTTCTCTTTTGTATTATTTCTATTGTTGACTTATTGTGTTTCTCTATACTTTGTGAATATTGTATAGTTTTTGAAAATTTCAATAAACAGAATTAAAGTAAGATGGGCGAGGAAAACCCTTGCCTATCTTTAAGGTACAGGAGCTATCCGGGCAGCATCCAATATTGCTGCCGCCCAGTTAACTTCGGCGGCTTCCAGTTTTTGTGGCAATCACTGGATATTCAATGCCGTCGCTGAGGCATTGAATATCCAGGTTTAAGTGGCAATGGGCTGGGCTATGTGCTGTAGCGACACATTGCTCAGTTGAAAATCGGGCACATAATTTTTACCAGTTTGGCCCTAGTATTTTATAAAGATATGTAAGTGGCAGGCACCTGTGTCTTCCTGATCCAGGCAGCCTGTATCTATTTCTGAGAGAAAATACCATATGCTTAGATATACAGCCCATGAACATTTCCCAGAAGCAAGTTTAAAACTTTGTCTTCCTTTGAGTTTAAGTTCTCTAAGGTAAGTTGCTTTATAAATGTGTTTACTGGCCCTTACCTCTCCTCTGGAAACTTTTATACAGTTTAGTGTTAAAACAATGATGTCAGAGCATCTTCCCTGGATATGGCTGAATGTATGCTTCAAAAGCACTAAAACTAGCATTGTAATGCTCACATGGAAGGTGCTATAGTAATGCCTGTTATAACTGTGACAATTAATACTACTGTAACCAGTTGCATTTCCCCACTACCACCTGCCTCTGAACTTTACAGGAGAGCAGAACTAGCTTTCATAATGCGACAGCTCCTCTTTTCAAGGATTCTTTAATTCTCACTCTGTCAAATGACACACACACACACACCTAATGTTTTACCTGTTCATAAGTGGGAGGGCTGTGCTACTCTTCCCCATGCTGTGGTTCAAGTTGGCAGGAGGCACAGTGCCAGGACTGCAGTAAATAATTCTCAGCATTGTCCATGTTTGAGCAACCTT
Source organism: Ichthyophis bannanicus (assembly GCA_033557465.1). Lineage (NCBI taxonomy): Eukaryota > Metazoa > Chordata > Amphibia > Gymnophiona > Ichthyophiidae > Ichthyophis > Ichthyophis bannanicus. The sequence goes on from CM066044.1 coordinate 178,996,662, forward strand.
TCTCAGGAAAAAGAGATTGAGGGGGATGGGGGAAAAAACAAAAATGGGAATAAAGCAGCAAGAAAGAATATATTGGATTACAAATCACTGAAAACTAGTAAAGTTCATGGAACATCACAACACCCCACACAAAAACTGTATACTGCTTCTTAAAACGGTAATTCCTACTCCAGCAGAGCTGATCTGGGAAGAGCTGGGGAAAGGGGGGGGGGGAGAGCGAGGGGGTGGTGTCATTTCTATCTGTAATGCTCAACGCTTCTTGCATCTTTGTTTCCCTACTTCTAATCCATCTTCTAACCAGAGAGCATAGCGTTCTTGAAAAATCTTGAAAAACAACTCCAGAACAAAACTGGTGTATTTGATGAGGATCTCCATGGGTGTCAGCTCCAATGAAATATTAAAGCCAAGTTCATTGGTGGTACAGTGCTCTATGATCATGTGAGCTTGTCGTCACAAAGCAGACCCATTTGCAGAAATTGCCCAGATTGAGATCATACTTCTCATACCCTGGCTTAGGAGCGAGGTTCATTCCTATTCGTCTCTCCGGGCCAGTCCAGGGAACTGTAGGGTTGTCAATCTCCTTCAGCAGCTGAGGACTGAAAACCAAAAGTTTTGCTGACAGGGTATAGCCACTCCCCCTGATGACAGCTCTTCAGTCTTCGGTCCTCAGCAGCTGAACAGGACGTGGAGAGCTGACAGGCTTCTTGAACAGTACAGATAGGCTTAATTCAGTGAAATTCTGAGAGAGTTGGCTCTAGCAGGGCTCTAATTTCTCTCACCAGCTATATAGATATTTTATTCTTCCCTCCCGTTGTATTCAATTAAGCTAATTGAAAAAATATATATATATATATACTTATATAGATATAAGGAGGAGGTGAGACGGTCCGTGGCTGTATCTTTAGCAGCAGCAGTCAAAAGGCGGTGCCTGCCTTGCTTCTAGGATGTCTCCGGTTGGGGGGGAAAGATCCTGGGAGCCCCAGGTTCCACCCGCTAACTTGGCAGTGGCGATTCTCCAAATTCCGCTGGCTGCAGGAACCGGAGCATGGGACATTGAACAGCCGCGATTTGGTGAGTGTCAGTGTTTTTCTGGCTGGGTAGTTTTTAGCGCTGGGTGTGCAGCCGGTATTTTCGGAGATCGCGATTGTTTTCTTTTCTAAGCCGGCGGCAGATCGTTTGTCGGCACGCGCAGTGCATGCGTTTGTTTGTCGAGTGTAATGGAAGGCAAGGCTGGCGTAGGGGAGTCTGAGAGGCCTCTCCTCACAGCGGAAAAGGTGGGAACGGCAGCCATCTTACCTGAGAAAGCCGTTTCGCCCGTCAGGCAGCATAAACAGGGGAAAAGAAAGACAAAGTCTGTTAAAGAATCATCTACTGCTATACAGGAAAAGCAAAGGTTGCCTGAAGCTCAGGACAACCTCTCTTCCTTCTTTTCTCCGGATTTTATTTTAGCATTGCATAGGGCTTATGCCTTAAAGGTAGCCCAGGCTAGCACTAGTTCTTCTATTCCCACTCTTGAAAAAGAGGTGAATCCTGAAGACTGCAGGGTTATTCCTGGAGAGGGCTTGTCTCAGCAAGGTGCAGGGGCTGCGACAAGCCTAGAGTGTAGAGCCACAGCTCCCAGAGCCTCAGAGGGGGGAGGAGGCTTATACCTTCTCTGAAGCAGGCTTTGATCCTTGGTCGGGGGAGCTGGAGGAAGGTGAAATTGCTCCGGGCGAAGATCCGAATCTGTTTCGGGTTTTCCGCAAAGAAGAGTTAGGAGCGCTGATTGGTCAGTCTCTGGTGGCCTTAAATATTCTCCTGCCTATGGTGGCACAGGAGCCCCTAGAGGATCCCTTATTGCAAAGGTTTAAAACGGAGCAGCGCTGTTTTCCGGTACACCGGGTAATAAAGAGTATGATAGAGTCTGAATGGGAGTTCCCAGAGGCTACCCTAAGGGGGGGTCGCGCTCTGGGTCGCCTTTATCCAATTCCGCAGGAGGAGAAGGAGCTGCTGAAAATGCCTAAGGTGGATGCTTTGGTTTCGGCAGTGACAAAGAAGACAACAATTCCAGTGGAAGGAGCAGCTGCGCTTAAAGATCTGCAGGATCGCAAGTTGGAGGTGCTACTCAAACAGGCATTTGATTCTAGTGCCCTAGCTCTGCAAGCCTCTATTTGCGGTGCTTATGTGTCTAGAGCGTCTATCCGTTGGCTCCAGGGCGAGTCCTCGGCAGAGACGGAGGGAGGCTCCGCTGGGGAGGGAGCAAAGTTGGAGTCAGCAGCAGCCTACCTGGCGGATGCCTTTTATGATTTGGTTCGTATTTCCGCGAAGTCCATGGCGTCCCTCATTGCGGCAAGGCGGTTCCTTTGGCTAAGAAATTGGTCTGCTGACATGTCTTCCAAGTCCAGGCTCAGTAAACTCCCTTATAAAGGGCAAGCTGCTGTTTGGGGAGGCCTTGGAGAAGATTGTGAAGGATTTGGGGGATTCCAAAGGGGGTCGCTTACCTGAAGATCAGCCCAAGACACTCAGACCGCCATCTGCGCAGCGTGGGCAAGGAAGAGATTTCTGTAAATTCCAGGGAGCACGTTTTACTCCCTATCCAAGAGGGCGTTTCCTGCCTAGGGGAAGTCCTTTCGAGGTGCTAGAGGATTTGGCAGGGGCTATTTCAATGCCCAGCAGACCTCAACCAAAAAGTCACAATGAAGGTCGGCTGGTCCAGGTGGAGATTCCTGTCGGAGGTCGATTACAGAGCTTCCTCTCTGCCTGGACCGCGATAACTTCAGACCAATGGGTGCTGGAGATCATCCGAGATGGGTATGCGCTGCAGTTCGTTCATCCGTTGTCGGAGGCATTCATGGTGTCCCCTTGTGGTCTTGGAGCCAAGAGGCAAGCAGTAGAAGACACTCTTCACCGTTTATTGCAACTGCAGGCGGTTCTGCCAGTGCCTCCAGACCAGTACGGTTCAGGTCGATACTCGATTTATTCTGTGGTTCCCAAAAAGGAAGGATCGTTTCGACCAATTCTGGACCTCAAACACGTAAACCATTGTTTAAGGGTTCTGCACTTTCGCATGGAAACTCTGAGGTCAGTTATTCGGTCGGTGCGGCCGGGGGAGCTGCTCTCGTCCATAGATCTCACAGAAGCTTATCTACACATTCTGATCAGACCGGATCATCAGCGTTTTTTTAAGATTTGTAGTCCCCGTGGGGCATTTTCAGTTTCGGGCATTGCCGTTCGGCCTCGTGACGGCACCTCAGACGTTTACAAAGATAATGGTGGTCGTTGTCGCCGCAGCTCTGCGAAAGGAAGGTATTCAAGTTCACACTTATCTCGACGATTGGTTGATCAGAGCAAAGTCTCGGCAGGAGTCGCTCAAGGCTACTTCGCGGGTGGTGCAGGTTCTGGAGCAGCTCGGTTGGGTTCTGAACCGGCCAAAGAGTCAGCTGCAGCCACAGTCACGTCTGATTTATCTCGGGGCCGAGTTCGACACGGAGCGAGGGTCGGTCTTCTTACCGGAGATCAGAGTGCGCAAAATGTTGATTCAAGTGCGAGCATTCTTGCGGCTGCAGGTACCTTCGGCATGGAGGTACTTGCAGCTCTTGGGGTCCATGGCGGCGGCATTGGATCTGGTACCCTGGGCCAGGGCACACATGCGTCCCTTGCAGGAGGCATTGCTGTCCAGATGGTCTCCACAACTTCATCCCTTGTCGCAAAGGCTGCTCTGCCCGGATGTAGTGCGCGACAGTCTATGTTGGTGGTTGGACCCGAGTCATCTGAGAGCAGGAGTTCCGTTGGAGCACCCGGATTGGGTGTTGGTGACGACGGACGCCAGTTTATCAGGCTGGGGAGCTCATTGTCAGGCTCAGGTCACTCAGGGGCTCTGGTCTCGAGAGGAGAGTGCCTTCTCAATCAATCTGTTGGAACTCTGAGCGGTACGGTTAGCACTTCTCGCTTTTGCTCCTCTGATAGAGGGGAAGGCGGTACGAGTTTTCTCCGACAATGCTGTGACAGTATCGTACATCAATCGCCAGGGGGGCACGGGCTGTGCACCCTTGCTGGCAGAGCCAATCGATGATGCTCTAGGCAGAGGCTCATCTGACGGCTTTGTCAGCGGCGCATATGGCCGGAAAGGACAATGTTCAGGCCGACTATCTCAGTCGGCATGTCATCGATCCCAGGGAATGGGAGTTGAATGCCGCAATCTTTCATGACATTACGATGCGCTGGGGACGTCCAGTAATGGATCTCATAGTGACATGCAACAATGCCAAGGCATCCCGTTTTTTCAGCAGGCGCAGGAAGCACATGTCAGAAGGACTGGATGGTCTGGTGCAGCCTTGGCCGTGCGGCAGCCTTCTTTACGTGTTTCCTCCTTGGCCACTGATCGGCCGCGTCATTCAGCGGATAGCGGGTAACGGGGGGGGGGGGGGGAAGTGATTCTCATTGCTCCGGATTGGCCCAGAAGGCCTTGGTATGCGGATCTCATACGACTTCTAGCAGCTTCCCCTTGGAGATTGCCGGATCGGGTCAATCTTTTGAGTCAGGGACCCGTCCTGATGCCGCAGGTGGATCGCTTCTTGCTTACGGCTTGGCTCTTGAAAGGCGACAGTTGAGTCGCAAAGGTTACTCTCCATCAGTGGTGGACACGATGTTAAGATCTAGGACATCGACATCCTTAGCCTCGCGTCTGGCGTGTTTTTGAAACTTGGTGCACTCAGCGTAGCGTTAGGGCTTTTTCAGTGGCTTTGCCTGATGTTTTGTCGTTTCTGCAGGAGGGCGTACAGAAAGGCTTGGCTCTCAATACCTTGAAAGTCCATGTGGCTGCTTTAGCTTGCTATAGAGGGCCGGTCCAAGGCAAAACATTGTCGGCACATGCTGATGTGCTGCGGTTTCTAAGAGCGGTGAAGATTCTAAGGCCGCCGGTAAGGCAGGTGGTGCCGGCTTGGGATTTGAATGTGGTTCTGGAAGCATTAGCTTGTCCGCCGTTTGATTCAGTCTCTGTTGGAGGTTTGCGAGAGTTATCGTGGAAGACCGCGTTTCTTGTAGCATTGTGTTCGGCTCGGAGGATTTCAGATCTGCAGGCGCGTTCTTGCAGGGAGCTGTACCTGCAGTTTCTGGCGGAGCGAGTTATTTTACAGCCGGTGCCTTCTTTTCTTCCTAAGGTGCTATCTTCATTTCACGTGAATAAGACCGTTGCTCTCCCCATCTTCACTGATGTTCCGGGGTCTCGAATGGATAGGACTTTACGGCAGTTAGATTTGGGACGAGTGTTGAAGAGGTACCTTAGAGTTACCAAACCTTTTCGGAGCTCGGATAGATTATTTGTACTGTTCGGTGGTCCTCGGAAGGGGCAAGCAGCTACTAAGGCGTCGATTGCTCGGTGGGTAAAGCATGCAATAGTGGCGGCTTATGAAGCTGGAGATAGGTTGCCACCACTAGGTCTCACAGCTCATTCTACACGGGGGCAGGCGGTGTCTTGGGCGGAGTTTGCCCTGGTTCCTCCAGTGGATATTTGTAGAGCCACGACGTGGTCCTCGCTGCATACCTTCACGAAGCACTATAGGTTGGATGTTCAGGCCAGGGAGGATGCGAAAGTGGGGGCCTCTGCTATTGTAGCGGGGCTCGCGGGTCCCTCCTGAGTCTAGGTACTGCTTTGGTACTGCCCTACAGTTCCCTGGACTGGCCCAGAGAGACGAATAGGAAGGAGAAATTAGACCTTACCTGCTAATTGTCTTTCCTTGAGTTCTCTCTGGGCCAGTCCAGGGCCCACCCAATTGACTCTAAAGGTTCGTGCAGTGTTTTGATTTCCTTTTCCGCATCCTCCGGTTTTCAGAAGAATAGAGGTTTTTTGGTTCGTGTTTCTGGTGGATGTGGTGTTTGGGGCTCCACTTGGATTTCTAAGGGATACCTAAATGAGATCAGAAAAAAAAAAATAAAGAAAATTAAAAATTAAAAATAAAAGTGGAAGACTTCCGGTGACGTCACCTACCGGTATGGCGGCGTAGCGGGGGAGCTCCGCCACCAACCCGCAATAAAAAATGCAATTTTAGCCCCTACGGGCAACGGAGAGGCGGTCCGAGGTGTGGTGGAGAGAGAGGGGAGCACCGGCGAACCGCGACGGCGGCGTAAGCAAGTGTGGAGGCGCGGTGAGAGAGGCGGGAGCAGAACGGGTGCTGCAGCCTGAACACCAGAGGGCTCCTTGGTCGGTAGCGGCGCCGAGTAGGCTCAGCTGGGAGAGTGTCCGCAGGGCTGAACGAGGCTTGCTGGAGAGCAGGGGCAGAGAGCTTCCCAGCGACAGGAAATCGCGCCGCCAAACCTCAAAGACCACGTGGCTGCAGACGAGAGACCAGCGGAAAGCGGCGCCCGGAGGCAGAGGGGGCCGGGAAGGCCTAGCACGTGGCTGGGAGAAGCTTGAGGCAGATACCTGTGCCACAATACCGCCTACGTAGGAGCGGAGTGCAGGAGCAGCCAGCAGTGGTGAGTCTCATAAGCCCTGACTGCACTAAGAGAGGGAGCAGAGGCAGAGCACAGCCAGATACAGGACCTGTCCCCAGCAGAGGCTATAGTGAAGTGAGTGGGCGCCACACTTGATCTACAGGCCGGGGAGACCGGGGAGAGAGGGGCTGACCAGCCCAAAATGGAAAAAAATAGCAAAAAAGAGACGCTGGTGAAAAAAAAGCTGGCTGAGTTCCGCTCCCCATATGCAACTACCAAAGGAGGGAAGGAGGCGGAAAAAGCAGGGAAACCTGTGACAGAGACCCCACAGAGTCCAGGGGGGAGCGAAGGAGGAGAGGAGGGCCTGTCGGCTGCGGAGCAGATTAAACAATGGCTCCTCGAGTTAAAGGAGGAATTGAAGATGGAGATGTGTGGGGTTAAAAATGAAATCAAAGAAGTAATGCAGACTATGCGCCAAGACCTGCTAGAGCTGGGAGGACGAATGGAAGAGGTGGAGACCAAGTTGGAGAGTCAAGAGGAGACCCTGACGCAGGTCCAGAGCAGTTGGGAAGAGCTCCAGAGGGCGCAGGAGATCCTGAAAGCTAAAACTGAGGACCTGGAGGACCGCTCACGCAGATGCAACCTCCGGGTGAGAGGTGTACCGGAGGAACCGCAATATAAGAACTGTGAGGAAGTAGTCCAGCGGATCTTCCGGGACCTACTAGTAGCAGCTGGCTCAGGGAGGCCTGCAGAGGAGGCCCGCCCCGAAATAGAAAGGGCGCACAGGGGTCTGGGGCCCAGCCGAGATAATAGGCCGAGAGACATTGTGGTCTGCTTGCGTTCCTTTAAGAGTAAGGAACTCCTGCTGGGAGCTAGCCGCAAACTGAAAAGCTTCCGCTGGGAGGGACATACGGTGGAGCTGTACCAAGACCTGTCCCAGGGCACGCTACAAAGACGGAGGGAGATTAGAGAGGTCACAGGCAGCCTATCTCAGACGTGCTGACCTGCGCTACAAGTGGCTCTTCCCCTTTGGACTATTTATTACGGTGAAAGGACGATCGAGGACGGTGAGATCCAGTGTGGAGGCATGGAGAGCGCTGAGGGAGCTCGGAGCCGAGCAACTACCGGAGCAGGCTGGCGGCTCCTCCACTCCGCCGAGAACGGAGCCCAGGACCGGAGAAGCGGCACAGCTGAAATGGCAGAGGGCAAGTGGACGGAGATTGGCAAGGACCACCAAGGACACGCACCAGACTCGGATCACAGAACAAGAGACTGGCTGAGCTGAAACACCTTTATAAAGGACTGGTATTCTTGAATAAGATGAGTTGTGGGTGGGGGGGGGAAAGGAGGGATGAGTAGTAGGCCAAGGGGAGAGGGAGGGGGGATGAGGCGGGGATTAGGCTGAGAGAGAGGAGGTCTACGGAGGGCGGAGAGAGGAGGGGGTTTAGAGTGGAGAGGGATAGTGGCGGGGGGGGGGGTTAGGTTGGGGAGCAAGGGGGGCTGGGGGGCGGTTGAGGAAGGTAGGTGGGGAGGGAGAGAAGGTCACTGAAATGGAAGTTGCATCTCCCCAAAGGAGAGTTATGAGGGTGGGGAGGGGGGGAGGGGGGAGGGGGGGGAAAGGGGGTGGGGGGAGGGGGGAGGAGGGAGGGGGGGGAGGGGGGAGGGGGGGGAGGGGGGGGAAAGGGGGGTGGGGGGAGGAGGGAGGAGGGGGAGGGGGGAGGGGGGGAGAGGGGGGGGAGGGGAGGAGAGGGGGGGGAGGGGGGGAGGAGAGGGAGGTGGGGGCAGAGGGACTTAGGGGGGCGAGACGGGGAACTGAAGGAAGGAAGGGTGTTAAAAATTCTTACTTTAAATGTGAAAGGATTAAATTCGCCAATGAAAAGACAGAAATTATATAAGGAGTTAACAAGACACAAAGCGGATATAGTGTTGCTGCAGGAGACACATCTACTGAGACAGCATGAGGCATTGGTGCAACCCCGGGGGTACAAGCACCGTGTGTTCGCCTCTAATCTTAAAGAGAAGAAGAAAGGCGGGGTGGGGGTTTTCATCAGGGAGGCAGCCCCAACGGAGGTTCAGGTGATATCCCGGGATAGGGGGGGGCGGTATCTCCTGCTGAGGGTAAAGATTGGTGAGGAGTGGTTTTGCGTGGTAAATGTGTATGCCCCTACGGGTCCGCAAACTGAGTTCTGGAATGCATTGAGTGTGCAAGTGGCGGCACTGGGGGACGGGGTCCTAATATGTGGTGGGGATTTCAATGTGGCCTGGGAGGTAGGGAGAGATACGACTGGGCGGAGGGAGGGGAGAGGCACAGATAGGAAGCATTACCATAGCTTTGTGAGGGAGAATGGCCTGATAGATGTGTGGCGGACCCTAAACCCGGGGCGGAGGCAATTTTCCTTTTACTCCGCAGCACATGGCACTTACTCCCGGTTGGACGCCATATGGGTGGGGAAGGAGATAACAGGGAGGATCCTGGGGGGCGAGATGGAGCCCATTACTTGGTCCGACCATGCCCCGGTGGTGGTACGGGTGCAGGTGGCAGGGGAAGATAGGGGCCGTCAGTTCTGGAAGTTGAATGAGGGGCTCCTTGAAGACGAGAGGGTGGAGAGGGAGATTGAAAGTTTAATCCCGGAGTACTTTGACCAAAATGGCGGTGGGGAGGTTACGGATGGGACAGTTTGGGATGCCTTCAAGGCTGTAGTTAGGGGAGTTCTAATTAAGTGGGGGGCCCGTCTAAAGCGGGAGCGGGCGGAGAGGGAGGACCAACTACGCCGGCAATTGCGGGAGATGGAGGAAAGAGATGGACAGGACAGAACTGGACAGGTGCGGGGAGCGGTGCTGGCACTGCGGGCCCAAGTGAATGCTCTTGAAGCGGAGAAGATACAATTCCGCCTGCAGCTGCTAAAACAGAGGTTCTTTGAAGGGGGGAACAAAGCCGGGAAGTTCCTCGCGAGACAACTGAAGAAGCGGAGGGAGTGGAATAGGATTACACAGATCAGGGGTAAAGAAGGGGTGGTGCGAGAGGCTCCGCGAATTAGGGAGGAATTTGTGTCCTTCTATAGCAACTTGTATGCAGCCCGGGCCGCAAGGTCGGGGGAGGATATTCGGGAATATGTGAGGGAAGCGGGGCTTCCGACTCTGACGGGAGATGATCAAGAGGGGTTAGACAGGGAAATACAAGCTGAAGAAGTCAGCCAGGCCATCAAGGGATTGAAAAATGGTAAGGCCCCAGGGCTCGATGGACTGACGGCAAAGTTTTACAAGCGTTTTGGAAACCTCCTGTTGAACCCGTTGACTAGGGTATTTAATGGGCCGGGGCGGGGGAAGGCCCTGCCTGAAACAATGGGCTGGGCTGGCATTACGCTTATCCACAAAGAGGGGAAGGACCCGCAGGAGTGCGCGTCCTATCGCCCTATTTCGTTACTGAATTTAGATGCGAAATTGCTGGCGAAAGTGCTAGCGACGCGACTCAACGGAGTGTAGTGTTAGGTAAATTGGTGCATGAGGACCAGGCTGGATTTGTACCGGGCCGGCAAGTGGCGGATCACATCCGCAAAGTGTTAAATGTGATGTGGTCGGCGCAGCAGCGAGGGACAGGGGCCTTGTTGGTATCACTGGATGCAGAGAAGGCCTTTGATCAGGTGTCCTGGGAATTCCTATATTCGGTGCTGGAGGCCCAGGGGTTTGGACCTGGGTTTGTGCAGTGGATAAGGGCTCATTATGCTAGACCGAAGGCATGTGTCCGAGTGAATGGGGGGTACTCCAGGTTCTTTCCCCTAGAACGAGGGACGCGGCAGGGATGTCCATTGTCCCCCTTACTTTTTGTGCTCTCCTTAGAGCCGTTAGCGGCAAAGTTGCGAAGCAGCTCCGATATTACGGGGGTAAGGGTGGGACGCCAGGAATGTAGAGCGTCCCTCTTTGCAGACGATATACTTCTGACACTCACGAATCCTAGCGAATCCCTGAGGGCAGTGATGAGAGAGATTCAAGACTATGGCGTGAGGGCGGGCTTCCGGATCAACTGGGGGAAATCGGAGATTTTGAGTATAGGGGGGGAGAGGGAGGAACAGCATGACTGGCAACAGAATTTTCCATTTAAATGGGCAAAGACATCGATCCGCTACCTAGGGGTACAACTCGGCAGAACTTTGGAGGAGTTGTATGCTTTAAACTACAAGAAATTGGTGGGGCAGGTGGAGGGGAGGCTACAGGGCTGGAGCAGGGGGTATTACTCGTGGTTTGGGCGAATAGCGACGGTTAAAATGATGCTCCTCCCCCAGTTCCTGTTTCTGTTTCAAGCCTTGCCGGTCCCGATCCCGCAGAAAGTGTTGAGGAAGATCCAGCAGCAGGTCGAGCGATTTATTTGGGGGTTGAGGCGCCCACGGGTGGCGGCACGGACGCTGCAAGTATCGGTAAGGGAAGGAGGGATGGGGGTGCCCAATTTCCGACTATACTATGCGGCAGCACAATTGAGAGCAGTATAGGCGTGGTTGCGAGAACCCCAGAAGCAGTGGGTACAGCTGGAGATGGCCGAATACAGGCCGGGTGAACTTGAACGGATAGTATGGGAGGGGAGAGGAGAGAAGGGGAGGAACCCCATTGTGGGGCATACCCTGCAAGTGTGGCAACAGTACAGGAAGCGGTTGGTGGGCGACAAACGATGGTCGGCTACCATGTCATTACAAGCTTGTTGTGCGGAGAGCGGGGGACCAGGAGCCACAGTGCTCCGTAAATGGGCGGCGTTAGGCTTGACCCAGGTGTCCCAGATCGTGGTAGGTAGACACTGTCGAGGCTTTGAGGGGGTCCGGGACCTCTATCGTTTGGGGGAGGTGGATAGGTTCGCGTATCGGCAGATTTGCTCGGTAGTGAGTAAAAAGGGAAGGGAGCAAGGGGGACGGGGGGGGAAGAGAATGGTTTGAAGGGGCCTGCCTGGGATCCCTGGGACGACAGGGGATGCTTTCCAGGATTTATAGAGGGTTGATAGCGCGGGGGGAAGGTAAGTTGAAATACATGGAAGCGTGGGAAAAAGAATTAGGGGTAACGTGGGGGGTGGAGGAGTGGGAGGCTGTGGCATTAGGCATAGCACGATTCTCCATTGCCACGTCACTGCGTGAGAATGGGTTTAAGGTGCTGAGTCGCTGGTATCTCACACCAGAGCGGTTGTGCAAAGCGGGGGTGTTGCAATCGGATGAATGCTGGCGAAAGTGTGGGGAGCGTGGCTCCTGGCTGCATATGTGGTGGACGTGTCCGGTAGTGGGAGAGTACTGGCACTGCATAGGGGAAAACATTAATAAAATGATGGGGGCGAACCTTGAACTTGGACCTGAGATGTGTCTCCTGCATAGACCAGATGGGAGATGGGAGGGGGATTGGAAAATTATTTGGTATTGTGTCACAGCGGCTAGGTGCGAAATTGCATGGTATTGGAATAGACCAATTTTACCCCCCATAGCGAGTTACGCACGCAGGGTGTCGAATCTCTATGCCATGTATAAACTGACCGGGGAGAGGGGAGCAAATGGAGAAGCAGTGGGCAGGGGTGGTTGCGTGAAGAGGGGTGGAAGTAGGGGGGGTGGGGGGGATTGTATACAGGGGGAGAAATGACTTGTGTAAGTTGTTTATTGAGAAAGCCACATGGGCGATACGCTGTTTGGCATTCCCATTTGGTTGTTACATAGCTCGAGTCAGAGCATATGGGTAGGGGCGGAGGGGGGCGACTGGGTGGAGGGGGTGCTAGGGACGGGATCTATGTAATAGGTATTGTGTGTCAGTTGAAGGGTTTTCTCTTGTGTTGTTTGCGGAACCCTTGGTGTATTGGAGCTGTTGCTCACATGCAAATGTAACTGTTATAAATGCTAATAAAAATTTAAATTAAAAAAAAAATAAATAAAAGTGGAAGATTTCACCCTAACTCTGGCGTAGACTTGTACGCCGAAAGTGGGCATTTGCAAGAGGGATACAGCAATAGTTGTGAGATGTTTTAGCTCAGCTAGTTGATTTAGTTTAGTTAGGTGCTATGTGCCTATTAGTGTTAAACTGCTTTGTTATGGAAGACTGAAAAGCTGTCATCAGTGGGAGTGGCTATACCCTGTCAAGCAAAACTTTTGGTTTTCAGTCCTCAGCTGCTGAAGGAGATTGACAACCCTACAGTTCCCTGGACTGAGTCCAGGAGAGAACTCAAGGAAAGACAATTAGCAGGTAAGGTCTAATTTCTCCTTATCGTCATGGTGTGCACAAAACTAACTCAATTTGGAGACACTGCCCCCAGTGCTCTTAAGGTTCCAGCCAGGATGTCTTCAAAAACATTAAGTCAAAAAAAGGGAAAAACCCCAATCAGAGTGAAATGACAAATCTTAAAAGAAAGCCCTGATATACTGGTGAAAAAACTATTTTCTTTTTGTTGGAGTTATCTCACCAAAAGAAGGGGGAATCAAATCTGACCTCTCTCCAGGAGTACTCCTTTTTAATAATTTGAAAAGTAAACAAAATTAGAACATTTAAAAAAGCTGTATCACTTAGCTGCAATTTGTTTTGAGCTTATAAACACCACAGAATCCATCATGCACGATGTGACACATTTCGGGTCTAAGCATCGCGACCCTGCATCAGGTAAGAGAAAAGTCCTGCAGTTGTAAAAGCTTCAATGAACCAGAGAACCAGAGCCATTTCGCTTAATAAAGGACCAGCGTCTGACGTAAATGTTGACAACATACTTGGAAGGATCACTCATCCAATAGATGCTCATTTATGTTTACCTACCAATCAAGAGGGAAGAGACCCTATGAGTCAAGGGAACCTCCTATCATGATTGGTTAAAGCCAATTTAAATTCATCCCCCGAAGGGGTTTGGCATCAAAAAATCATTCCACGATCGTAAACAGTCAACAACTCAAGTACTAGAATTGATCAGATAATACTATACCATTCAAGGTGAGTATTCAAACCATGAGGAGAAACAGTTCTTAATTTAAAGATCCACTTTTGTTCCAGTTTCTGTAATTTAGAGATCCGATCGCCACCTCTAGGGTCTAACGGGATACAGTCTAAAATTCTCCATCGAAGTTGTTCAAACGTATGTGCCCGTTGTACGCAGTGCTCCACCATAGGTGCTGTAAGTGTTTTTGTATGGAGGCGAGATGCATGTTCCCCCAATCTTGTTTTAATAGATCTGATGGTATGCCCAATATAATAAAGGGAACAGGGGCAGAGGATCAGATAAACTACATAGGTCGATTCACAGGTTGTATGCCAGTTAGATTTATATATGGTGGCAGTGTGAATGTCCATCCAAGTTATACCTGTGATGGTGGTTTTGCAGTAACAGCATGAGCTACATTCATAATGGCCCGGATTCACATGTGAAGAAAGGGGCCGATCCATCTTTGATGTAGTTTTAACTATCAAATCCCTTAGATTAGTCCCTCTTGAATAGGCTACCTTCAAACGTTTTTCCTTAAAACATGTATGCAAGCCCAAAACGGGCCAGAAACGATGCAGAACCTTTATAACTCTAGAGATTCCTTGTACATATGGAAACACACCAGTAATTCTGTCATCAGCTGTTTGAGATTGCTGAACCGTTCTGGTAGGGGTCAACAACCATTCTCTATGGGAAAAGCGGGCGCGTTTATACGCTTGCCTAATTAACGAGTAAGGATACCCTCTTGACAGGAGACAGTGTTGTAATTCATCTGCATGATAGCAAAATTCATGTAATGTCAAACAATTTCGGCGAAGTCTTAGAAACTGGCCATACGGTAAACCCCGCTTCAAAGAAATGAGATGATAACTTGAAAAGCTTAACAAGGTGTTCCGCTGTACCGCCTTTCGTTATAAAGAAGTGGTCAGACCCTCGGATGTCAGACTGATTGTAATATCCAGAAACTGTATATGAGTTTGTTCTATCTGGGCTGTAAACTGGATATTACTTATATGAGTATTTAATGTTAGCAAAAAATAATCCAATTCAGTCGCAGATCCAGTCCAAAGGAAAAAGATACCATCTAAAAAACACCTCCAGAATGCAACATGACAAAATAAAGGTGCCAAATAAACATATAACTCCTCAAAATAGGCCATGTAAATGGTGGCTATAGAGGGAGCCACTATGGCCCCCATGGCAATCCCAAAAGTTTGTAAAAACTAACGTCTCAAACGGCTGAGTTAAAGTCAAAAATTTTGGAAACACAAGAAAAACAGTCTTTTCAGACACAATGGGCTGAAACAGAGAAACAACTTGAGGCATTCCGTGATCACGAACGTGGTTTGAAGATCAAGAAATTTAAGCGTGACAAATCGGATTATGATAATAATTGTGTCTACAAGTGGATGTCTGTTATAGAACAGCCAACGGGAAACACGTTACTTTTGCAGCCAGTTCAGATGACTCCACTGATACAGACTCTACGGATACAGGACGATATGGCTTTCATCGTTCTAGACCAGATCTATCGGAGAATAGACAGGGCACTTCTTGTCGCGGCCGTAGATACCGCCGATCATATCAGCAGGATTTTTGGGAGGGCCCAGACACCAGATCCAGAACGAAGAATCAGCAGTCATCAACCTTTCAGGGCAATTATTGACACTGTTCCAACTACAAGTTTTGGAATTAGGCCTCTCCTTCGTACCAGTTCCTAAATATGATACATTTAAAGTTTGTATGGCTCTTCATCGATTTTTTCGAAAATTACGAATGATTCATTACTTTTCACAAATGGTGACGCCATCAGATGGGTCTTTAATAACTGGCCCTTCTAAGTGGGTACCGCCTAGTTTGATTGACACAACTCTGTCTACTTATCAGGATTTGGTTTTACAAGCATTGAATGCTATGGAAGATTCACCTTCTCAGACTTTTTCTAATTTAACCTGTAAACATTTTGAAGCTATTAAACAGCTGTCACAAGCCAATTTAGTTATTCGACCTGCAGACAAGGGTGGTGCGGTGGTAGTCCTGTCATCCACCCAAAACCATCGTGAGGTGGAGGTCCATTTAAATAACAGTATGTACTATAAACCTGTGGAAATTGATCCTATTCTGCATTTAATGGACCGAATTGCATCGCTTGTGTCTGAGGCTCTTAAAAAACAATGGATTACTAAACGGGAGTCAAAATTCTTGATAAACAAACATCCCAAAGTTCCTGTGTTTTATTTAATTCCCAAGATACATAAAACTCTGATTAATCCACCGGGGAGACCGATTGTGTCATGCCGTGATTCTGTACTTGAACCATTATCTAAATATTGTGACATTTTTTTACAACCTGCAGCAGCAAAAGTACCTTCTTACATTCGTGATACAGGGAATTTTTTAGTACAGTTATCTACTTGTACGGAGGTCCCTTCATACAAATTTTTACTAACTCTTGATGTACAAGCTCTATACACCTACATAGATCAAAAGGAAGCACTGGCATGTCTGACTACATTTCCACTAGATCTTCCTTCTCGTGTCCCTCGGGAATTTCTGCTGAACCTTTTAGACATGGTGCTTAATAATAATTATTTTCTTTATCAACAACGTTAACTCAGACAAAAAGAAAAGAGTTTTTTCACCAGTATATCAGGGTTTTCTTTTAAGATTCAAAAGCATAAGAGCAGAAGCTCTCACATAGAAATTCAAAACAATTCTGAACAGAGAGGCACACTCATTGGTAAAGAGTTATGAGGAACATGAAAAGCACTTTTCCAGATTTCCCTCAGTGCTCCACCTGACTGGTAATGTATATATGCATTTTAAATGAAGGGAAAGATCCCACCCTCCCCTCTATTCCCTTAGCTGGAAATGGCTTAATCAAGAAAGATATAAGGGTTCTGCAGTCAGAATCCTTTCTTTGAGCTCAGAGTAACAAATAATCTGAACATAGCACAGTGCCAGATCAAGGCAGCATTTACCTGGTAACGACTGAGTTCACTGGCTATTTTGGCATTGTGGTCACACAGCTCTACCAATGGTCTTCCTGCCAAGGCATATTGCTTGGCCGTTTCAACAAACCAGTCCATAGAGCTACTCTCCACATCTGTCTGGAAGACGCTTAGGCCACTGGAAATGTTCTCAAACTGTTCCGTGAGGTCTGGCTTTCGTAAGAAAAAGATAGGATGGCGCCTGTCACCCAAATATGGTTTGCGGTTGGAGTCTGAGGAGATTAAGCTCTCCTTGGCTGCAAATGCAAGATCCCCAAAGAGGCCATAGCACAAGCCTTCGGGGTTGGCTCGGTCAATGGGCCTGCTGGCATCTTTGAAAATGTGCTGATATAGGGTACTGTCTTTGGATCCAGACAGGAGGAAAAAGGGGTCATGCAGATGACGCCAAACAATGCCGGTGGTGACATCCTTGTGTTCTTCGAACATGGCAAAAGGAATGAAAGGCCGGCGCACATCCCATACATAGATGTTGTGGTCCACCATCATCGAACAGGTGCCAATATGGTACTTGCGTTCTGGTCGCCATTTTACCCGTGCCACAGATGCAATAGTCTGCACACAGTAGATTTCCTTGGCCCTATTGGTATTCATATCCCATACCTTCACCATTTTATCTCGGCCCCCCGTGGCCAACCAGCCCCTAAGGGATAAGGAGGGAAAAGCAGCTTATCAATCCCTACAATAGTGCATGTTAAGGGCTTGATTTACTATGCTTTATTCCTATAGACAATAAAAATGATACAAAAATGAACACTGACAATGCAGTAAACTAACAGCACAAAATAATAACTTAAACTAAAAGCTTTTAACAGGTTACGTGATTACTGCTCTGTACTACCAAAGAAGAGACTGAGATTCTATTTCCAGCTCAAGAACTTCTGTTCCCTGACTTGGGGATACTAAAATTGCACTCACAGCCTTGGGCAGGTTAACTCATTGCTCATATATAGCAAACCTATTAACAATTTAAATACCAGTCTGCTACAATTAAAGATGGAGATTATTAATTCTGTATATTTACCAGTGACTTGTCCACTGAATTGGTAATACATTTCTGTGAGGAATTAATACCTTCTATTCATTTTGGTTGGATGGGGATACACCTGCCTTTTCAGATGCCCCCTTTCACTAATATAAAAATAGACAATATAAAAGCTGAGGCAGGCAAACTCTGAAATGACCCTGGTGCCACTCACCTATCCTCAGGATGCCAGTCACAACAGAAGACCGGGCCATTATGGGCTGTGAACATCCGCTCATAGCGATCTGGCCGTCGAATATCCCACAGCTGCACATTCCCATTCTCAAAAGTTGCAGCAAAAGTGAAGTAATCTCGGATACTGAACTGGACATCCCGTACACTCTCCGACTGACCTGAGAAAGAACAATTTGAAGGCAGTGTGGTATTCACACAAAATAACTAGTGTATTGCCTACAATGAAAGAGCGGTATATGAGCTGGCACTCTTGATATGAGAAATATTCCTATGGTGAAATATTTCAATAGTGCCATGCAGAATACCAATTGGCATCAACTTCTAGAGTTCGGGCTAGTGTTCTGTGGCAGTGCTGAACATGCGGAGGGCCTGGTCCTCTGCAATCTGGGCAGCCTGGGGGACGTTTCTGAGGCAGCATTCACAGGCTGTAGGAAGAGGGAACCCCCATCCTCATGCAATGGCAACACCTAGTGGCTGAATTTAAGGCCATTGGAGCTGGTGCAAGGAGATGAGGTACCCTACGTCAACCTCATCCCTTGCGCCCTCTCCAGCACCCACTGCTGCTTCTGCCGCCCTTCTCTGGGACGTGCAGCAGCAGCAATGGCCACAAACAGTCCCACGGCACTTACCTTTAAACTTTACACTGCGGGGCTGTTTGCTTCCGCCCCCTCTCCAACGTCCTGTTTGCAGCAGGAAGTCGGCATGGAGTGTCAGAGGGGTGGAAGCAAACAGTCCCACGGCACCAACGTTTAAAGGTAAGCACTGCGGGGCTTTTTGCAGTCACTGCTGCCTGTCCCAAGACAGGTGAGAGCAATGGCAATGGGTGCCCCCGGAGGGCCAGTGCTCTAGGCAACCACCTGGCTTCTCTAATGATAGCGCCAGCCCTGAGGCCCATGATTGTAAGGTTATAGAACCCCCGGCAGAGGATATTCACTGTGATGACTGAGCGAGGTGAGCTAGGTAGGGACATAAAATTCTGAGGTAGTTGTGAATGAATGCCTACGGTGCTGCATCCCAGTCCTTGTTCCAGCTAAGCTAGAAATCCAAAATGAAAACAGCGCTGTGTATGCCTTGTAGTGCTATATAAACAATATTATTTATTTATTTTATTTAAGGGTATTTCTATCCTGCCTTATCCTTCAATCAAGGCGGTGAACACATCAAACAATCAATGGCAATGGTGTTTATGTCAGATAAGTCTATGTACAGTGAGGGTGCATGGGTGTGGGTGTGCTGATTAGTGTGAGCTATTTACAGTATGCGCTTTTTACAGTTATATACATGGGTTTGCTGGTTCCGTAGCGGGTTGTGATTGAACTTCAATTGAGTCTAAGGTTGGTCCAAGTCTGTAGAGTCTGGCTATGCGTTTGGGCCGTAGTGCTCAGTGAAGAGTACTGTCTTTAGGTGTTTCCGGAAGGCCTTCGGATCTTCAGTTGATCATAGGTTGTCTGGGAGTGTGTTCCATATTGTTGGAGCCGCCAGTGATAGGGCTCTTTGTGTGGTGGATTTGCATGCTTTTGTGTAGTTGCTAGGGGTGCCGAGTGTGTCTGCTGTGGTCTTTCTTCTTGGTCTATTGCTGGCGTCAGGGAGTATGAGGGCTTGGAGGCTGAGTGCAGAGCTCTTGTGTCTGATTCTGAATATGTTTAGTATCATTTTGTATTTGATGCGGTGGCTGATTGGGAGCCAGTAGAGGTCTTTTAGGATGGGGGTGATGTGGGCTTGTGTTGGAGAACCGGTGATTATTCTGGCTGCTGTGTTTTGAGCCATTTGAAGCGGCCTGAGTGATTGTTTTGGCATTCCGTTGTAGATCGGGTTGCAGAAGTCAAGTATGGGAGTATTAAGCGCTTGGCAGACTGTGCGGAAGTGTTCATGTGAGAGTAGGGGCTTGAGGCGTCTGATTATTCTCATTTTGTAGTATGCGGTTTTGGTGGTTCTTCTGATGTGTGATTGTAGGTTCAACTCTTTGTCAAGTGTTATTCCGAGGTATTTCACTTCGTTCTTCAGTGGTATTGCCGTGTTGTTGGTTTTGATGAAGGGTGGAGGGCTGAAGTTGGTGTTTCGTGTGATGAGTGCTTCTGCCTTGCTGTAATTTATGGCTAGGTTGTTGTGCATGAGCCAAGTGGATATGCTGTTGAGACAGTTTGTTATTTTGGTGTAGTCGGGGCTAGTAGTAGTAGGATCTCCCAAAAAATGTTTTTTTTTTAATTACTGATGAAATAGCTCAAGAAATGTCATTAAACTCTGGGGAATATCCATGCTTAGAATATTGTGCATGTTGGCATAGGCCTGGTTCACACAGTGCATCTAAAGTAAGCTCCGACTAGGAAGTTTAATTGAATCCAGCACACATAAGTTTGTTTGTGATACTGTTAAGTTGTGTGTGTCAAAACGTATCTAGTTATTTAGTTTTTTAAATCATGAAAGTATTTTAAAAAAACGTTACCCTCTCGTTCTGGAAAGCATAAAGGAAGTAACATGTTAGCTAAACATAATTTATTTATTTATTTATTTAACATCTTTTATATACCGCGCTATTTGTTTTCAGTGCGGTTTACAAATAACAAAGGCTGCACATTCAGAGGACACTGGTGTGCTTACATTATAACAGGAAACTTAAACTTGGAACAACAGGGTAAAACTGTAACTATGTACAAAACATATTGGATTCTTTAGTATTCACAGAAGGGCTAAGGCAGGACATCAGAGAACTTGAGGCAGAATTACTTATGAGGGAATTGGGAGTGAAGAGTGAGAGTATGTGGGTTTAGGAGTGCCGATGATCGGATGTGGATTGGATGCTTGTGCAAAGTGGAGAAGGAAAATGTGGTGCTTGATTGCCTTGCGAAATTGAGTGAGGTCTTTAATTGCTCTTATTTCAGGTGTGAGGTCATTCCAGCATTTAGGTGCATAGAAAGCGAAGGTCCTTTTCTTGGTTGACTGGATACATTTGATGGACTCTTTGGGGATGATCAGGGTGTTGTCCGTTGTTGTCCTTCTCGTTCTGTTTTTTGGGGTGAGGGAGATGAGATCATTGAGAGACGTGGGGGCAAGATTGTTGATGATCTTGAAAGTGATGATGAGGATTTTATAGGTTAACCTGCAATGAATTGGTAGCCAGTGGAGTTCCATGAGAGTCGGGGTGATATGGTCTGATCTTGCTAGACCGCAGAGCACCCTAGCAGCCGCGTTCATCGCAAGTTGTAGTGGATTAATGATGCTCTTGGGGAGTCCGTATAAGACGACATTTGCATAATCAAAATGAGGTAGTGTGAGGGCCTGGAAAATGGTCCGGAAGTTGTTATGAGGTAGCATGGGTCTGAGGTGCCTTAGCGTTCTGATTTTATTGTAGACAGATCTGGTGATGTTCCGAATGTGTTCCTTAAATTCAAAATGCTGATCCAGTGTAATCCCTAGGTAGCGAATAGATAGTTTACTAGGGAGATCCACATCTCTTACTTTTAGGGAGGATGGGGGGGAGAATTCTTTGTTTCTTGAAATGAACAGAACTTCGGTCTTCTTGACGTTTATACGGAGGTTTTGCGATGCTAACCAGTCTGTGATGGCATTGAAGCAGTGAATAAGGTTGGTGAAGTCTGGTTGTTTTACTTTAAATGGTGTAAACAGTAGAACGTCGTCGGCATAGATTAATGAGGAGATATCGAAGGTGCGTATGATGTCACATATCGGCTGTAAGTATACATTGAACAGAAGCGCAGATAAGGAAGATCCTTGCGGAACACCTTGAAGTTGGTGGAAAGGTGTGGATGTGGTAGAACCGACTCTGACATGCTGCCATCGCTCCGACAGGTATGACCTACACCATTCCCAGGCGAGACCACAGATTCCCTTCTCCAGGAGTCGGGCGAGAAGTTGATTATGATTAACGGAATCGAAGGCAGCGGAGATATCTAGGAATATTAGAGCAAAGCCGTTTTCAGCCTTATCAAGACCTCTATTCAATGTATTAGTTAGGGTGGTAAGGAGAGTTTCTACACCGTGTGATTCCCTGAAGCCATGTTGACAGGGATCGAGCGGTGAGACTGTATCGATGTGATGTTGTATCTGTCTCTGAACAACCTTCTCTATTATTTTGGCTAATAGAGGTATGCTCGAGATTGGGCGGTAGGAGTCAGGCTTTAGTGGGTCAAGTCTAGAGTTCTTCAGGAGTGGTCTTATAGAGGTTTGTTTGAGGAAAGATGGGAACGAGCCTGTTGCAAAGGATAATCCAATGATGTTGACTAGGATTGGGCTCATTTCGGCACGCAGAGATCTGACCCAGTATGCTGGGCAGGGGTCACTTGGAGCTGTAGAAGTATTGATGGAGGTGATGAGATCTTGAATGTTTTTCTCAGAGGGTGTGGTGAACATTGTGATTGGAGGAAGTGAGGTGTGAGAGTGGGATAATGCTGTAACTGGGACTGTGTCAGTTATGGAGGTCTTGGATTGAAGGTAGTCGGCGTAGGACTGGGGGGGGATAGGAACTAGTTGAGTAGGTGATGGTTCTTTAATTAGGGATTTTGCTATGTTGAAAAGGTCTCTAGGTTTATTTAGTGAGCGGAGGAGAAGATTAGCATGGTATTCACTCATTCTGAGATATATAGTTTCACGGTGGAGTTTGAGGTGGTTCAAGTATGTTACTTTGTCAGATTCGGAGCGAGACCTTCTCCATTTCCTTTCAAATTTCCTGAGGGTGAGGAGGGATGACCGGAGATCTGCTGTGAACCATGGTGATGTCTGTCTTTTGTTTTGTTTGGTCTTGTTGCTTTTGGTTGAGGCTGGTAGCTGTGCAAAAGACTTTAATGTGGTGTTCCAGTTGGTGATTGCTTCTCCGAGGTCATAAGGCATTGAATTGAGTAGTGGTAAGGCGTGCTTAATGAATTCTTCTTTGTCTAGTGGTTTGAAGTGAGAGGTAGGTTTGGATTCTGTACTGGGGTTGTTAGGTGGATGTTTAGAATGAAGAGTGGGCATCTGGAACATGATTAGTTTATGATCCGACCAGGGGATGGAGGTGATAGTGGTGTTGAGGCTGGAATTTTGGCTGAACGCAGCGTGGGGAGCGAAGATTAGGTCCAGTAGGTTTCCTTTATTGTGGGTGGAAGTGTTCACAAGTTGATCAAAGCCGAGTATTTGCATGGCTTCTAGGAAGGCATCTGCTTGGCTGGATTGCAGGGAGGGTAAGTTAAAGTCTCCAAGCAGCCAATTGGAGCTGCGCGGGTCGGCTGGGTTGCAAGCTAAGTCAATAAAAGTAGAGATAACCTCAGGAGAAGAGGGGGATCTGTAAATGAGGTTTATGGTGATGTCCTTATTGGCAATGGTGATTATGTCCGCATGGGTGGAGCTCTTAGATGTGAGAAGTCGAAATTCTAGGTCTGTTTTTGAAAGGATAAATACTCCACCGCCTTTTCGGTTAGTCCTGTGGCATGTGTGGATGGAAAAGTTGGAAGGTATTAGTTGGTTTATGAGAGCTGTGTCAGTATCCTTGAGCCAGGATTCAGTCACCATGAGGAGATCCAGGTTATGTACGGCTATCAGGTCCGGTATCACTGGCCATTTCTTGCGCACAGAGCGTGAGTTTATAAGGGCACAATTGAGGAAGAGTTGAGTTTTAGGTGGGTCTTTTTTGAGGCTGTCTGATTGATTGAGGGCCACATATAGCAGGTGTGAGCGTCGCAGGTGTTGTGGGAAGCTGGTTGCAGAGTGGTAAGGGTTAGATTGGTTCTTCTTACCCAGATAGGGTAAGGTGGTGATATAGTATTGCCCGGTAGAGAGGGCTATGGAGCATTGCAAAGTGTTTAAAGCTAGGAAAATGGTAGTAAGAGTAAGTAGTGGGATGGCCATAATGGCTTGGTGGCTGTTGCGTTGGTTTTGATGTGTGTGGGGAGGGAACTACTTTGTAATGTGACAGTACAAGTAGAAATAAGGCTCAATATAGTAGTGAGGTACTGTAGGCGAAAATATAAGTTAAGATGGAACAGTAAGGAGGTCTGTAGTAGAATGAGTCCCCGTACTGTTTTGAGCGGTTATATAGGAACTTCAGTAAGCTACTTCAGCATATAAACAACAGTATAGGCTATAAAGTTCAGCAAGCTAATTCAGTGTATAACATCTGTATAAGATACTTCAGTGAAATATATATCGTAACAGCTACGTATATACTTTGGTAAATTTCAGATAAACAGCTGGCTTGGATTGTTGCACTGTATCTACATTGTAACAATAGTTAGTTACTTAGTGGAAAATACTTTATAAAAGACACTTAGTAGCAATAATTCAATTAATTAGAAGAAAACTAATGTAGCCGAGTAGGGATAATATCTTATTAATGTTGACAAATGTTTCAAAACAATGCTTCTAGTTTGCTAAAAACAATGGTTCATGCTATGTTCCAGTGTCAAGCACCATCCCTATCCCACAAAAGTAAGCACAGAGGATACTAACTGTAGGGAGGAAGCAAGTGTAAAGCCAGGCTTCTTCTTTCTCTTGTCGTCACTCGCCTTGATTATTGCAATGTTTCCCTAGCCGGTCTTCCTCAATCCCAACGTCTATAGAGAGTTCATAACACCACAGCCCGCATCCTCACTTGTTCCTCTCGCTTTGACCACATCACCCCACTTCTCATACGTCTACATTGGCTTCCTATTCCTTTCTGCATACAATATAAGTTTCTCACCTTCACCCACAAATCCATTTACACTGGCACCCCTCTCTACCTTGCTGATATGATCCACCTCCACACTGCTCTCTCCGTTCAATCAAATCGCCTGACCTTGCCCTCCCCCTCTCAAGCCCACCTTGAATCCACACGCTCCTCTGCCTTCTACTTCCTCGGACCCCGTCTCTGGAATTCACTTTCCCCGGACCTCCGCCTGAAACCCTCTTTGAAAACCTTTAAGGCCCGCCTGAAAACTTCTCTCTTCTGCTTAGCTTTTGATCTTCCCCACCCCCTCCCCTCTTTCCCCACCTCCCCGGTGACTTCTTTCATTCTGCCTGACTCTTGACTTTCCCTATAGTTCTCTAACCTTTTTCCTGTCTGTCCTATAATTTAACTGGCGTTCTTTTCCTTTTCCAAGCAGTTTTTATGTACTTTGTAAACCGCTCAGACGCTGTTTTTATTTTATTTATTTACATTCTCTTATATACCGCGCTATTCTGCATCAGTGCGGTTTACATTGAACAAACTGAAATTACATTGAACAGGGCATTATAACTTGGAGATAACTATTTTACAGGGAACATGAGCAATGGAGGGTTAAGTGGCTTGCCCAAGACCACAAGCAGCACCTATGGGACCAGAAACCCCAGTCCTTCCGGCCCAAGGTTGCTGTCCTCTAGTGGGATTTGAAACATTTGCTTCTCAAGATCAAGGAATATAGTCTTAAAATGGGTCTGCACCTTAACGTTAAGAAGACAAAGATCCTGACAACTGTCAAAATGAATAAGTTTATCATTGATGGAGAAGAAACTGAAATAGTGGAAACTTTAACTTACTTGAATCAACTATCAATAAAGAAGCAACAAGCAGTCAAGAAATCAGACAACACATTACTCTTGACAGAATGGTTATGAAGGACCTAGACAAGATTCTCAAGAGCAGAGATGTCTCTTTCCATACAAAGATTCGACTTGTTCAAGCCATGGCATTTTCAATAACGTCATATGGATGTGAAAGTTAGACAATGAAAAAGATAGACAGGAAGAAAATTGATGCCTTTGAATTATGGTGCTGGCGACCAATACTGTGTATGCCATGGACTGCCCAAAGAACAAACCAGTCAGTACTAGAGGAGATCAAACCTAAGCTTTCTTTAGAAGCTCAGATTACAAGACTTCGACTTTCATACTTTGGACATATCATATGAAGAGAGAGATCATTAGAGAAAGACATCACGTTTGGCAAGGTAGAAGGTCAACACAAAAGAAGAAGGGCAGCAATGAGATGGATCGATACAACAACAGCAGCTATGGATGCCAGTCTGTCAACAATGAGCCGCCTGACTGAAGACCGAACACAATTCAGGACAACTATCCAGAGGGTTGCCATAAGTCGACACCAATTTGACGGCACTTAACAACAACAACAACATCATGGAGGCGTGTTTTGTCCTGTCCCCATCTGTTTTGTTTTTAGGCACTACTGTCATCTTGTTCAGTTCTAGATGGGGTCACAAATGGACTCCTACTTTGCAATTTTGGTTTGGTTTACCCAACAGTTGCAAAGATGCAGCAAAGTTGTGACACGAATGGGACAATATATAGGCAATGATCATAAAAAGAAGTACAGCCATATGTAGGGGTTCTAGGAAAGTATTCTCAGGAAGATGAGATCCTGGCTACTGATAAGTATTTCATATTCTAGGGTTTTTTTTTTTTACTTTGCTGCTTTATACTGTAGGTATGTTTCTTCTAGCTTGATCTGGTTTTCACGTCCTCCTTCCTTCCCCTTTTCCTCTATCTGCTCAACCCCATTCCCTGCTGTCTAGTTCACTTTCCCATCCTGTCTCATGGACCCTGACCCTTGCTTTCTTTTCCTATACCTTATACTGCAAACTACCTTCAACCATGTGGTTCCCCTAAGGCAATCCATACAGCTTAGTTATAACTATGCAGTAATGAAAAGCAGCAACAATGTGTATTTTATCATACTCTAGACCCCAGTTTTGTGATGTTCTTCGTCTTGATTAGATTCTAAATGCTGATGAGCAGGGACTGTGCCTTACTTCTATATGTACAGTGCTGCGTACGTCTTGTAGCGCTATACAAATGATAAGTACTAGTAATGGGAGCAAAATAGTGGACAGATTTATGATTCCTGAGCTCTGCTGAGGAGATGGAAATGTTTTAGCTATGGTTAAGTGAAAGAGGAAGTCCATGACCTTTCCAGCTGATCCCTATTTCCTCCCCTCCTCCAATTTGATTGGTTTTATGGATTTCTTCATCAGTCACAGTTCTGCAGTGGAAGCAACTCCCAGGCTGATGCCGCTGGAAGGTTTGCCCAGGGGAAAGAGAGCCCAACAACTCCCTTGGCTTTAGAGAGAATGTTGAATCCCGAGAAATTAAGACACCCCCCTCACCCAGCATCTGTGGTGGCATTATCATCCCTAGCATGTAGCGATGGCATGCTACCTGAGAAACCTGTCAGCATGTCTAGAGCTCGTATGGCGACAGGGAAAGGTGGATTGCTCAGAACAACCACCTTAGTTTCTGGTGTCCAGGAGGCTGGTCAACTGCTGTTGAGCCTAGTTACTCTTTCACTGTATCATGGAGGAGTAGGAACTATTATTCAGCCTGAGTTTCATCTTACCAGACCTTGAGTGGTTTCTCTTGTTTCTACCTGGGCTGCAACAAAAGGCCTTGGCAGGGCTCTATGGGGACAATTATGTTATATTTCTAACCAAGTCCAGTTACTTTCTAGTTTGGTTGATACTCAAACTGCTGAGGTAACTTGATGAAAGGCCAGATTAGACAGTTTGAAATCAAAAGCTAGATAAGCTATCATCAAAATAAAGTTTATTTGGTTAAGGATAATGTGCTACTTCATAGGAAGATTGAAAAATTGAAAATGTTTTGTCAGTTTTTTGTGAAGTTTTAAAACTATCAGCTAAGGAGATATTGAAGAAGTATTTAATTGACATATTCAAAATGTTCATCTGACGACTTACCACCTCAGCCTTTTATATTTGATCTTCAGGGGGAGATTTACCAATGCTGATCAACTGGAGTTGTCACAGATCATAGATTGGATCGGACTGCTTCAGGTGACTATGACTGTGACTTTCTTGTTTGAACCAGATCGGGATTTTACCATCAAGTTATTTTTTAGGCACAGGGAGGATCTGTTGTTTGAATTTTAAGATTAAAGTATTTTACAATGCAGAAAGAGCTACGCAGATGAGAAGGAAGCAGTTCTTCCTTGTGCGTCCTAAGGCTGTGTCAACTGGTGCTGTATTTTTCTTCAGGTTTCCAAGTACATGTATAATAAAGTTACAGTGATACTAAGTTTTTTTTTCTATCTGCTAAGACTGGACCAGCTTTGCCCGCAACTGATCTGATCTTCTACCTGCCTAATTCAGAAACACAGAGGCTACATTGGTTCAGGATTTTGCATTCCTTCCTATTTCACACTGGATCACTCTATCCCCGATTTAGTGAACTATATGGAGCTTGTTTGCTTATGATAATCATTATATTTGATTTTGTCTATTTTCCCTTGTATCTTCATTTCTACAGAAAGTGTTAATTAGGAACATTGTGAAATTTATAAATTAAAAGAAATGCTTAAGACGAAAATATAGCAGAGTGAATATTACACAGGTATAGAGCAGTTACAAAAATATTTTTTTGTAACTGACCCAATAGCTCATGCAGGAGGTATAGATAAAAACCTTGAACTCGATTTTTATTTCTTGGCTGACCAGGAGTGGGGATGCCATAGAAGCAGTGTTTACATGGCCTCAGGGAAAGGGAACTGCAATCATCACTCAACAGTGACACCTACTAGCCAGATCAAGGATATATGCATACTGGACTCCAGTGAGCCACAGTCTGTAAATCCTAGCAAGGAATGTCACTACAAAGAAAACGAATAAAACTCCAAGTAGTTGCAAATGCAGCACATGATGAGTAGCACCCAATAGCTGGAAGTCCAAAAAGAGCAGCAGGAAACTGCAGGGTCAAAAAAATGGCATTTTTGTCTAAACAGACTGCTGCTTTGAAGGGACTCTACAAGTGGAACTCCTAAAGAGAACCACACCATACTACACCATGGAAATAGCTATTATGCATATCTGCACTCATAAAACAGTCTTAAACAGCAACATCATTTTAGAATACAGCAATTTGTTTTCAAAGAGTTTGATCTTTATTCATATTCTTCCAAGGTGTGGCCCTTCTCTACCCCAGAGTGAATAAAGGAAGGCCTGCTTTAGGGAGACAGACTTCTAAATGATTTTCTTATAATTGAGCCCTACACTTTGCAGTATGACAGCCACTCCTTACTCAAGGGACACAATGCTCTTACCTGAGAAAGTGCTGACAGTGTCTTTCTTACGCAGATCAAAGCATTTCATGTATCCATCCTGAGAGCCACTGAGCAGCATGTACCCCTCAGTGGGGTGGAAGCACACCTTGTTGACCGTACGCTTGTGCTCAGTGAATAACTGGTCCTGTTTGTTCCGAGACGGCTTACCCAAGTTCCAGGTTACTACCACACCATTAGTGGCTGCTGTGGCTAACAAGTTCTCATCCATCTGATGCCAGACTACATCTGCACAGCTGAAATTCAAAGATGGTCGACGTCCAACACGCAGGTTAAGCTTCTCTACAAACTGTTCCTCCTCAATGGAGTAGATCTTGAAAATGTTGCGACCAGCGACTACTACCTGGGCAGCATCACGACATACACTGATAGCATTGGCAGGGGCATCCAGGTGGCAGAACATGGTGCGGCCAGTTATGGTACTGCCACCCAGAGCTGTTGTTACTCTTGCCATCTTCTCCATGGCCAATATCCCCTCCTTGGGTGCAGCCTCTTTTCCAGATTCCTTTCAAGGCCTCCACAGAGGAAGTGTTTGCTGCTCTGATGTCCATGAAGCATGCTCAATAAAGTCCATTTTTTAATTA
Source organism: Ichthyophis bannanicus (assembly GCA_033557465.1). NCBI lineage: Eukaryota > Metazoa > Chordata > Amphibia > Gymnophiona > Ichthyophiidae > Ichthyophis > Ichthyophis bannanicus. The sequence continues at coordinate 179,025,838 of CM066044.1, forward strand.
GTTTAACTATTAGCTTCCAAAAAGATCAATCTTTTTTCAGTTAGAAATTCTAATTCCTTGAGCTTCATTAACAAGCCATCCAATTGTATCTTTCCATTATCCCTTTTCACAATGCTTATTAGTTTTTGATTGACCGCTCTTCGTGGGAGCAACAGAGCAGTGTCTGAAAGATTCCACAGCTTGGAAAACAGTTGAGCAACTAAGATCTAAGGTTGTGATTCACCACCAGGTTAAAATAGCAACATTTTATTCTTCAAGCCAATATACGGCTCTGGATCAACCTTTAACAATAAAGGAGAAAAGAAGCAGGTCAAATACTGTAAATCCACTAGGAATACTAGACAGAGGCAGGCATGGAAATTATGATTTTGAAAGACCAAGAGACTTGTTTACTTCAAATTAGTTTTTCCAGTACTTTTGGCTTATAATCAGTTAAATCCCATTCACAGGCAAAACACTACTTTGGAAAGAGTTTAGTATTATAGTTTTCTTGCTGTTGTCTAACATTAGCCACCACAACTTCCATTACTATGCAGAAAAGCATCATGGCTGATATTTTATAGTGATAGCTTTGTAGCAAAGTACATGAGCTTTTGAAATTACACAGGCCTTTTCCTCTGATGTGACTATTAACCTGTAGGAAAGAAGTATTTATATCTAGAGATGAACACAGGCCAGGAATTACCACAATAGAGATCTTCAGAAGTGTTATGGGGGAACCAAAAAAGATTAATTAGTATGGGTTAGATGGATTAAGTGAGTGGAGGAGTATCCTAGTGGTTAGAGCACTGGCTTAGTAACCAAGAGAGCAGGGTTGATTCCCACTCAAACTGGCTTTGGTGCAGTCACTTAGCCAGGCCTTTCTTCCAAGGCAATGGAGGGTTATCTACTTCTGGTCACACTTGCCAAGAAAACCCAGGAGCTGCTGGGTCATCAGGAGTCAGCAGTGATTTGAAGGCACACATTGCATTATGCAGATAGACTAAGCATTTTTCCATAGATGGAAAACCCTTTAGTACATCTAGTCTTAAACTACTTATCACAGTCTACAAAACAAACTATCAACTGACCAAACAGAAGGATCAAGAGGTACACAACCATGTGATGCAATGAATTGCAGAACTTTCAGACATACACGTGCAAATTACCACCCTTAGCACCCATAGAAAGCTAGGAATCATTCACATGCAAAGAAACACAGAGGTTTGCACACAAGCAACAGCATAAAAGCAGAGCAGCTTAAGGTAATATATATATATATATATATAATTAGAGCTCCAATTTCATATACTCAAGAGGACTGACAAAACAGACAGCCCTGTACAGAGGGTGCCAATTTTCCTGGTTTTTGCTAGATCAGAAGTAGAAAATTTTTTTAGAAAACCTGAGTACCAGACAACATTTTTGGAAGCTTTACTTTTTTTTCTTTTCAACTTTCCCTTTTCCTCTTCCATTTTGCATAACTTCTCTAAATGTAGAGACGAGGGGGTGATGCTGACAAACTAAATCAGCTAGATTTTCTAAAAGATTCCCAGAATATTATCCCTGTTGCCTCCCCCCCATGTGATTGCCTGACCTTAGGTATTGTCCCTCCTCTACAGTATACTATGCTGCAGGCATTTTCACGCCAAAACAGAAATACAATCCATGTGGGCTAGAGGAAGAACCACAACTGTTGGACAGTCAATGCAGCAATTACTGCTGCCAGCCAGCTATGTGCTGTGATAGAGGACGTACATAAGGCAGGCAGAGGATGAAGACCGGTTGGGAGAAAGTAAGAGGAGTTGGGGGATACAGAGGAGGGACTACGTTTGGAGTGGGGAGATGAAGAAAAGGAAAAGAAGCTATATGTAGTGACTGGAGTGGGAAAACTCAGACACCTTGCAGCTGAAGAAGAGCTGCTTCCACGGCAGTGATCAAGATGAAACAGGAGCTGCCATCAATGCAGTTGGGTTTAGCCTAGCAGAGCCATCATCACTGCACATTTTCAAAAAGATATAAAACGGGATGGCGTTGATGAGTAGCTACCAAAATGATCAGTGGTCCTGGTCATCTGGCATATTGACATATTTAAATCTGTTGCCATATGTATACTTTGGAGGAAAGGCAAGGAGAGGGGAGATATGATAGAGATGTTTAAATACCTCCATGGCATAAATGCACAAGAGGAGAGCCTCTTTCAATTGAAAGAAAGCTCTGCAACAAGGGGGTGTAGGATGAAGGTGAGAAGGAATAAACTCAGAGGTAATCTGCGGAAATATTTCTTTACAGAAAGAGTGATAGATGTATGGAATAGTCTCCCAGTGGAGGTAGTAGAGATGAGTATGAATTCAAGAAAGCATAAGACATTCAGAGGATCTCTGAAAGGAAAAAAGGGACTGTATAACTTAGTAGTTGGTATGGAAGGACAGACTGAACAGACTATATGGTCTTGCCATCATGTTCCTATTAAAAAAAAAACATATCTGAAACATAACGCTGCTACTTAAAAGAGTCTGCATTCACCACATATGTCTCCCTAAGAAATCTCTCATATGATTACGTTCATGTTATAACATGAACATGATTAAATGATTATAGCAGTATATCTCCATAATCATTTAATATTTCTACCTATCTTTTAATGTAATCTTTTGTTATGCTTCTTGTAACTCACTCTAACTCATACATAAAGTCAGGATAAATAGGCTAAATAAATTTATTTATTTATTTTAATTTCTTATATACCGCATTCTTTGACATCAGCGCGGTTCACAGAGAACATAAACAAAACCAGAACAACAGGCTGTTCGGTATTACATATAACAGGAGTATAAACTTGGAGCAACATGGGAGAACTATTTACATGGAATATACCATCTGAACTTAATAGATTACGTAAGAATGGGAGCCAAATATTCATTCTGGACAATAAAGCTTTATACATGGGTTGTTCCTTCTACTGCTAAAATATGCTCATTCCATATCTCCCTACAAGAGCCCTTTGTTCCCAAAATCATAACCATCTTGTTCTTCCCTCTAAACTTGCAGCTCCTCCAGAATCTACCTGTTAATCAGCTTTCTTCTTCTCAGCACCAATAGTATAGAATTCATTACCACTGTATCTCAGAACTAAATCTTCCTTCAAGAAATTAAAAATATATTTTTCAAGAGGGCAATTAATGACTACTAAATGTCTAATAGGATCCTGCCTGCTTGGTCACTAGATGTAGCCTCTTGCTGGCACATACTGCAACTTTTCTTTCCCTTGAGATCTGACATCTCTAATGCTATTTTAAATTAAGATATAAACCACACTGGTTGGTCTTTTTTGTGTAAACTACTCTGATGCCTTGTGGAGGGTGTTATAGCAAATTTTAATACATCATAAATAGAAAAAGAACAATGGGCGTTAACTTGATAAAGGGTTAGGTTTCAAAATTCATGGCCATCAAATGGATAACATCTGGCTAGACAGCTCAATATCTGATCAAAAAATTCAATTTAAGAAGGGAAGAGGACAAACTTTGCCTGCCAGCAGTGATATTCAGCCAGTCTGGTCAATTTTATATAGTTATCTCAGTTGCAGATTGAACAGGCCTAAGATACCTGGATAAAGTTCTTCAAATACCTTTAATTAGCAATATTAGGAGTAGAGGAATGGCCTAGTGGTTAGGGCAGCAGCCTAGAGCCAGAAAGACTAGGATTCAAATCCCACTGGCACTCCTTGTGGTCTTGGGCAAGCACTTAACCCTCCATTGCCTCAAGTACAAGCTTAGATTGTGAGCCCTTTGGGGACAGGGAAATGCATACTGTGCAAGAATGTAACTTGCTTTGATCTTCTCCTGGAAAGGCATGAGCTAAATATTAATAATAAATAAATAAAATAAAATATTCAATAGTGCTAAAATAACCACATGAATCACTGAAAATCCACCTAAGGATAACTGGATAAGTCATCTGGTTATTTTTAAGCAGACAACACAACATTGAATACTGGTCTCAAGAATTTTAAGTTGCTTTTTCTTGGTATTCACTGATTATCCTTTTGGTTTTCTCTGAAAAGCAAATGTGATCCCATAGAGAAAAAAAGTTTCAATAGAATGTTCTTGCTATTCCACTGTAATGATGACAGAAGGAGACCATCTGACCCATCCAGTCTGTTTATTAATCTTGTCCTGGCTGCAAGGATATAGCCCAGATGCAGTCACAGAGTGGCTTGAATGATATCATGCTTTACCCATGAAATATTTTATCATCTTTCCCCTTTGCATGCCACCCCTCTTGAATAGATAAGCAAACAAGGTTCACTGTTTAGCTCACATCCAGCAGCTCTCCTTTGGCAGATCTAAACACAAAGCTTTATAAAAATCTAACTAGAAATATTATTGTAACTACTGCCCAAACATCTGGCTAAGTCCTTGTGGCATTTCTGGATGGTGCGCCTCCACAACCAACTTGCACTAGAAGGTAATGACACAAACAACTATACAGGTGAACAATGTGAGGAGGAGTAAAGGATAGCTCACTATTCAGCACCACTGAAGAGTTCATGCTCCTTTCTTCTGTGGCATATACTAGAATACTATTCTGTTAGCAAAAACTTATGTGCAGACTAGCATTTTATCCTATGTGCAGATATTATATGCATGCGACTTAAGTGCTGAACTGTGTATGGTGCTTTGGTATTGTATGTGAATAACATCCATACATAACATGGAATGATAATCCTGCATAAATAATATTGCAAAAATTGCTATGTGCAGAATAACATCACATCATAGATGTGGCATGTGCCGATACAACTATTGCTAGTACAGATCTATGTATGTATTCTTGCCAGTGTTAGGGCAGATTTTGTGCACAGCTCAATTTGCATACTTATTTTACAGCATTGGGGTGTAAACCTTCTGCATTACGTTTGTCTTAGACCATGTGCTTTAGTGCAAGAGTAAGCTTAAAGGTCTACTATGGTGATTGGCAGAGAGTGGCAGGGCCAGCATAACCATTAGGGTGGCTGTCTAGAGTACTAATGGTCCAGGGGCAGGCCGCTGCTGCTGCCTTTTTTCTAGGACCTGCAGCAGCAATGGACTCAAACAGCCCTGTCATATTTACCTTAAGGACTTCTGTGCCACGGGGCCGTTTGTCTCAGCCCCATCTGATGCTCAATGCAGACTTCCTATTTGCACCCCCATCTAGATAGGAAGTCAGAATTGGGCATCAGAGGTGGCAGAAGCAAGCAAACAGTCCCGCACTGTCGAAGTTTTAAGGGAAACACCGTTGCGGGTCCCAGAAGGGGGTGGCAGCTGGAGAGGGGCGCAAGGGATGATGTTCGCCTAGAGCGCTTCATCTCCTTGCACTGGCCTTGGAGTGTGGTTTGTGTTAGCATCTTCCTGGTCCGCAGGAGCAGCATAATTTGGAATCCACTCTTACATATTCAAAATAAAAATTGGAATCCACTCTTACAGATTCAAAATAAAGTTCCAAAATTACTTGCCAGCTGGAGTCACCAAATGAATCCAATCATAGTGAGGGTTACAGCACAGTACTTGGTACAACCTATTTTGCAATCCTACCAATGGCTCAGTTTAGAAGGGAAGACCGAAGGAAGTACGAGACACATTATATAAATAAAATCCACTCCCGTGTTCTATGATTATAGACTAAAGTTACTTTCTTTACGCAAGAGGGAGAGAAACTGCATACCTACATCTCAGCAGTTAAAAGATTTCAAAAGAGCCTTAAAAGCAGAACACGTTTAAATATACTAAAATGCAGTGTAGTTAGGAATACTATAAAAAAAGAGGACATTTGCTTTTTATTCTGAAAAAGGTGAAAAGCCCAAGCATCGGGGCGGTAGGAGGGGAAGAGACACCCGGGCCCTGTCTCTATCAACTTTTCTGCCTCTCTTCTCGGCGCTGTCCCAAAAAGCTGATAAGCGGATATCGCACAGTAAGGATACCTACACTCCAGGGTGTGCTTACAAGACTAGCATGAGGAGGATACTGCAATATTGCCACGTGAATTATTTTTCCAAACTGCGATCATCTTCCTCTTATCGCGACTCCAGCCCGTTCTCCTGGGGATAGCAGAAGAGAAACGCGAGGGAAGTACGTCCGCGCATGCGCTTCAACGCAGGTCATCGCCGCCTGGAAAATCAACCACGGTTTCCGGTTCCTCACGCTCAGTATTGCGCATGCTCCGTGTAACCGTCTCTCTTTGTGAAAAAGCGCGGGACGGGAGGTGGACTGGCTTGGAGGGTTAAAGATAGCTTGAAACAAAGTCTCGAAGTAGTTATTCGCTGAACTGCGACGTTCCTGGTGTTGCAGCCTGTGTGCTCATGGGCTGACCGTGTGCAGCCAGAGTCGGCCCAACTATGACAGTCTAGGCGGTTGCCTGGGGTAGTAGAGTGTGAGGGGGTAGCAAAGAGCAGCAGCTTTCAAAGCAAAACAATAGATTTCCATTAGCCACACAAACTCTAAGCGCCATAAGCACAATCTTATCTGCGGAAAGAATGGTGTTCAGATGAACATTGGTGAGTTTAACTATCAAAAGGTGCTGGGTGAGTGGCTAAACCTTGCTTAGGGCACTCGCCACCTTCCGCCAGCCCTGTGTGCAGTTGTACCTGAGGTGGAGGTTGCATGTGGACCGCAGGCTGCTAGGGTCGTTCTTCGCTGTCATGGTGTGGAGAAGTCAGGGTGCCATTCTTAAGAGGTGAGGGAGGCGAGTAAACAAGGAAGAATGGTGAAGGGGGGTAGGCCAGTGATGGTGTATCTCCAGGAACAAGCAGGAATAAGTCCTCACATATGGGTAAGTCGGAACCGACGGAGCCTGCGCGGGAAAGCTCCCCAGCTTTTCAGATGAAAAGCTTTTGGGGCTTCCCACAGCGCATGCGCGCTGCCTTCCCGCCTTCCTTACCAGCTCTCTTCAGTTTCTCTTTTTCCGCGGAGCCAGCAGGTCGTGTTCCTGTCACCGCTGAAGAAATTGTTATTTTAATTTGTTTCTTTTGACCGCGTACCTGCCTTCCCCATACCAAAACCGGTACTGCCGGTCTCTCTTTCTTTATTTCTTAAAAAAAAAAATAAATTTTTTTTTATTTCAGCACAACGTGGTAACTTTTGCTAGGCCTTCAGGCCTACACTAATTCTCCTCATGGAGAAGCCAGCTCCTGGTTTTTAAAAAGTGTACCAAGTGCAGTGCTGTTATTTCTCTCTCAGACACCCATGAATGGTGTCTTAAATGTTTGGGACCTGACCACTCCATACCGGACTGCCCATTCTGCTCCCAGATGTCTAAACGTGGTATGCAGAACCGGGCCAACAAGTTCCATGTGCTGTTTGCTTCAGATAATCCAGCATCACAGTCATCCAGGTCTTCCTCTCCGGATGGATCTCAGGTAACCAAACTTTCTGTGGGCAAATCCTCTAAAAGCAAATCTCTTTCAAAAGATCGAGAGGCTCTCAATCTTGAGTTCGAGGATTCTGCCCAGACCAAAAAACCCCGGCGGGAGGCTCCGGCCTCCAAAGCATCACCTATGGGGTTACAGGTTGACATCGATGGCACGGCCTCGACTGATCACCTGTTAGACTGCTCTGGGGTACCGGTCGATACCGGTACCGACATCCAGGCAGCAGTGGCGTCCATGGGCAATACTGTCCAGACCATGCAGCAGGCCGTTCTGGCTTTCATTAAGGCTGCGACGCCCTCGACCCCGGTTCCGGTATCCACACCGGAACCGAGACCATCGACTTCCAAGCGTCGATCGGTTCCGCTTGCTGGATTCAGGCTTTTGCCCGATACCAATCCCATGCCCGATACGCCCGATGTCGATATCGATCGGTACGCGTATCGTGCATTGCAAGCACAGAGAGAATACTCAGATTCTTCTGATGAGTTCAATTCCTCTGATGACTCTGCTGAGTTTGATCTTCCTGAGGAGCCCTCTTCTCTAAAGAGGAGGATGTCTCCTCCAGAGGATTTATCCTTTCAGGATTTCATTGTTGATGTAGCTAAAGCACTTTCTATTGCTACATCTGCTGAAAAGGAACCCAGATCAAAAAAATTGGATATTTTAGGATACTCTAAACCTCCTAAAGAGGCAGTTACTCTGCCTATCCATGAAATCCTTCAAGAACACTTGATGGATTTGTGGGAGACTCCTCTAACCCTGTCTCCTCATTCCCGTAGGTTGGACACCATGTACCGGGTCCCTCCTTCTCCTGGGTTTCAAAAGACTCAGCTGCCTCACCACTCCATTGTGGTGAAGTCTGCTATGAAGAAGATAAAGAGTCCTAAAAGGCATTCCTCTACCCCTCCAGGGCGAGAATGTAAGACCCTCGACTCTTTTGGTAGAAAGATCTTTCAGGCTAGTATGCTTATAGCCAGGATCAATTCTTACAGTCTTTATATGGGCATGTTTCTCAGAGAACTTGCCCTAAAGGTACGGCATTTAGCCCCCTTTATCCCTGAGGATAAAAAGGAGGACTTCACTACTCTGGTGACACAACTTTCAGAGGTCTCCAAGTTTTCCAACAGGGCAGCCTTTGATTCCTTTGAGGTTGCTGGCAGGGCTTCGGGAATCGCTATTGCAGCCCGACGTCTTGCTTGGCTCCAGGCTTCTGACCTAGAACCCTGGGTCATGGATGGCTTAAGGAATCTGCCCTGTACAGGAGAGAACTTATTTGTTGAGGACTGGCAAATTAAAGCTGCTCAAATGGATGCAGAAAATGCCACTCTAGATAGACTTTCTAAGTCTACTTCTACTCCTGCCAAAAAGAAACCTTTTAAAAGGCCGTACTACAAGAAGGCCAGATTTTCCACAAATACTGGCCAACAATCTTCTCAGCCTCGCTTTGCTGCTAAACGTCAGCAATCTAAGCAAGTAAAGTCAAAGTCTGCAGTGTCTGCTACACCCCAGCAGGCTCAACCCCCTCAGGGGTTTTGACTTGCCCCTAGAGAACCTACCATTTCTGGCTCTGGAACAACCAGAGCCTCTCACCATACCGGGAAGGTTAGCTCACTTTGCTCCCAGATGGGAGCAAATAACATCAGAGCAATGGACCCTCTCTATCATCAGAGAGGGCTACAAACTCCATTTCTCCAGCCTTCCTCCCCATACCATGGTGAGGCAATTCAGTTCTCCCCCATCTCTTCTGACCCTGTTGGGTCAGGAAGTCTCCTCTCTCCTTGCCCAAAAGGCAATAGAGGAGGTTCCTCTTCCTCAACAGGGGTTAGGGTTCTACTCCCCTTATTTTCTCATAACAAAGAAGACAGGGGGCTTCAGACCTATCCTAGATCTGAGAGAATTGAACAAGTTTCTATTCAAGGAGAAATTCAAAATGCTCTCTCTGGGCATTCTCCTTCCATACCTTCAGAGTCAGGATTGGCTTTGTTCTCTAGATCTCAAGGATGCGTACACTCATATACTCATCCATCCATCCCACAGAAAATATCTTCGATTTCTGTTCCAGGGAAATCATTTCCAATACAGAGTACTTCCCTTCGGTCTCGCCTCTGCTCCAAGAGTATTCACAAAATGCATGGCAGTCGTAGCCGCATTTCTAAGAGGCATGGGAATCTTCGTGTTCCCATATCTGGACGACTGGCTCATCCGAGCTCCATCTCAGTCAGAAGTCCAGATTTCCTTGGACCGCACAAGGCGTATTCTTCAATATCTGGGACTTGTGGTAAACATTCCCAAGTCCCAACTCATCCCTACTCAGTCCCTGGAATTCATAGGGGCTTATCTGGATTCCACCACTGCAAGGGCCTACCTTCCTCTGGTCCGAGGCCAACGGCTAATAAGCTTGGCCTCCCAGGCTCAGTCCAGAAGTCACTTGTCAGCCAGAGAAATGCTGCAACTTCTGGGCCACATGGCCTCCACGGTTCATGTGGTGCCCTATGCTCGTCTCCATATGAGAGCAGCTCAATGGACATTGGCCACCCAGTGGTCTCAAGCATCGGGACTGCTGTCAGACCAGGTACTCACCTCAAAACGTCTGTTTTGGTCTCTCCAGTGGTGGACATCCTCCAAAAATCTGTTGTTGGGGACCCCCTTCCAACCTTCGTTGCCCCAAGCAACCCTCACAACAGATGCCTCCCAAACAGGGTGGGGAGCTCATCTTCAACATCTCTCCACTCAGGGAACCTGGTCTCCCCAAGAGACCACCCTTCATATCAACCTTCTGGAACTGCGAGCAATCTTCCTTGCCCTCAGTCTTCCATACCCTCCTTGCCAACCTGACTGTCCTAGTTCAGACAGACAATCAGGTGGCCATGTTCTATGTCAACAAGCAAGGAGGGACGGGCTCTCTGTCGCTTTGCAACGAAGCTCTCAGATTATGGGCTTTCGCCAGAGAGCATCAAATTCATCTTCTGGCAGTGTATCTTCCAGGAGTTCAAAACTCTCGGGCAGACAGACTCAGTCGAGTTCTGCTTCCACACGAGTGGTCCCTGCATATGGACCAGATACACAGAATCTTCCAGGAATGGGGGACCCCGGACATAGACCTCTTTGCAAGTCCGTGGAATGCCAAACTTCCCCGGTTCTGTTCCAGGACTCCGTGTCAGGGAGCTCAGGCCAACGACGCCTTTCTCCTGCATTGGGGTCAGGAATTCCTGTATGCTTTTCCACCCATTCCTTTGATTCCCAAGACTCTGTTCAAACTTCAGAGGGATCACGGGTCGATGATCCTTATAGCTCCACGCTGGCCACGCCAAGTGTGGTTCCCTCTACTTCTACAGCTCTCCCAGGGCTCCTCCCTGGACCTGGGAGCTGCGCCAGACCTTCTGTCTCAGGAGAAAGGGACTTTGTGGCACCCAAACCCCAAGTCCCTACATCTCCGAGCTTGGTTACTGAAGGCTTAAGCCTTCATGAGTTTAATCTTTCTCAGCCAGTGAAAGATATCCTTCATGCCTCTAGGAAACCCTCTACCAGGCGTTCCTATGCTTTCAAATGGAAACGTTTTTCCATTTGGTGTGCTCAACAGGGTCTTGACCCTCTGGCACTTCCTTTGAATTCTCTACTAGACTATCTCCTGCATCTTTCCAATGCAGGCCTCAAGACGAATTCAGTACGAGTCCATTTAAGTGCTATTACAGCATCCTTAAAACCTATAAATGGACAACCTGTCTCCTCTCATCCTCTCGTTGCAAGGTTCATGAGAGGCCTGACCCTAACTAAACCTCCCATCCGACCTCCGCGTGTAGCATGGGATTTGAACCTAGTTCTAGGTCAGCTTATGAAACCACCTTTTGAGCCTTTGGACTCTACCTCCTTGAAATTTCTTTCCTGGAAGGTTCTTTTCCTTATTGCAGTCACTTCGGCTCGCCGCATCAGTGAACTGCAGGCTTTGGTGGCTAATCCACCTTATACCAGATTTCATCATGATAAGGTGGTCCTTAGGACGAATCCCCACTTTATGCCCAAAGTGGTCTCGCCTTTTCATCTTAATCAAGAGGTATATCTACCTGTTTTTTTCCCGGCTCCTCATGCATCCAGTGCAGAGAGGAACCTTCATACTCTTGACTGTAAAAGAGCTCTCGCCTTTTACCTCAACAGGACTCAGCCACATCGAAAGTCTTCCCAACTTTTTGTGGCTTTTGATCCTTCTCATTTGGGACTTCCAGTCTCCAAACGTACACTTTCCAATTGGATTGCTCAGTGTATTTCTTTTGCTTACCAGAGTAAGAACATTTCTCTGGAAGGCCATGTCATAGCTCACAATGTGAGAGCCATGGCTACTTCTATGGCTCATCTTCACTCTGTATCCATAGATCAGATCTGTCGAGCAGCCACTTGGGCCTCGGTTCATACCTTCACAGCCCATTACTGTTTGGACAAGGACTCCCGCCGGGATGCCTTGTTTGGTCAGGCTGTCCTCAAACACCTGTTCCATACTTAAGCAACTCCTGCCCACCTTCCCTGAATGGATGCCTGAGATCCATACGAAGATGGTTTACCCTTGGAGGGGGATCTCCCAGGCATCTTAGCTAGGGAGTTCCCATATGTGAGGACTTATTCCTGCTTGTTCCTGGAGATAGCACAGTTACTTACCTGTAACAGGTGATCTCTGGGAACAGCAGGAATTAGTCCTCACAACCCACCCACCTCCCCTAGGAGTTGTATCTTCTATCTATCTACCTTCCTTTCCTCTCTCTATTGTCTCAACTATAAACTCGAACTGAAGAGAGCTGGTAAGGAAGGCGGGAAGGCAGCGCGCATGCGCTGTGGGAAGCCCCAAAAGCTTTTCATCTGAAAAGCTGGGGAGCTTTCCCGCGCGGGCTCCGTCGGTTCCGACTTACCCATATGTGAGGACTAATTCCTGCTGTTCCCAGAGATCACCTGTTACAGGTAAGTAACTGTGCTTTCTCTTTGCTTGGCTATTCTTTCTCTAGCAGGGCTTCATGACTCTAAGTCTGCGGCATGGCAGTTGGTACTAGAATTTCTGCAGGCTTCAGCATCTGCTGCTATGTCTGGGAGGATACTTGAGGTACAGTGCATGGGAAAGAGGGGCTCACTCTAGGTAAATCTGTGTGAGAATCTGCTGTTTGTACCTCTCACCCTTCCACCAGAGCTGGCTGAAGAGGTTGTGATGTCCTGAGCCAACTTTTGCTTTAGTGCCACTATCTTTGAGCCAATCCTTCAGTAAGGCATTTAACTTAATCCATATAGTCAGTGCCGCTATCTGTATAGATAGTAACACTATAATGGTAGTGCGGTGACCATGCTGGTAATATCTGTTTAGCTTAGGCCTGCTATTTGGCAGAGAACTGAATAAGAGTACACTTCTAACATTTAACATTTTGAGGAGAAAAAACCTCTGCAGTATACTGTATACTAGCACATTTGTAGGGCTTTAGAGTAAGTCAGTGCTACATCATGTCAGAAAAACTCCACTGTTTTTAAAGTGTCCAGTTAAATGTATCTTCACCAATCTGAATTCTTTATTCAAAATATTATCACTTATCAATATGGTGAAAGTTTTGTTTTTTTTTTAATTTGCCAGTGCAGACTCTGGCCAACGTTTCACCCAATGGGCTGCTTCAGGGCTTTGGAATTTCTTCAAAATGCTATCCACTGTGAATCTTTTTCGTTAATAAAATTTTTTCAAGGTATAATCTAAAACTCCAAATTCAATAAGTTTAAGTAACAGTCATAACTTGTTCACAGATAAATTGTTACAAAAAAAGCTCTTAAAGTTCAAGGTCTCTCAAACCAGTATCTTTGTATATCTTAAGGACCTGGTGGACACTGCTTAGATCCACTCTAATGGACATGAAAGTATGGCCGTCGCCAGTTTGTCAGGATCTGTTTTGATTTAACTGCTGCTCTCGGAAGCTAATGTCCTAGACCTAGTCTTATCTAATAGTTGGGCTGGACCTATGTAAGAGGCTTTGTGCTTGAAAGAACCATTGTAAAATACAATGAGGATATTCCATATCCTGACCTGCATTTTTTTTTTAATTAAAATTTTTCAAAATGTTACAAACAGCAACAGTAAGAAAAGCAATTCTTTGAACACAAGTATCCCGAAGAGGGACAATAAGAAATAATGCGAATAAATTGCAAAAGTCCACATTAAGGGAGTACACCATTATTGGATCAAGGCAACTCCAAAATCTAACTAAACCTTTTTATATTCTCAGCCTGACAATAAATCAAGAATTTACTGTAATGAATTACTTATCTACAAGAAATTTCTGCAAATGAGATACATCCGTAAAGATAAATCTAGTACCAGAATACATCACTATACATTTGTGAGGAAATTTTAAGTAAAATATTCCACCAACTGCAAGATCTTAATTGCAGAAAAAGACTTCCTATGAAGTTGAGTAGCTTTGGCTACATCTGAAAAAATAGTAATAGGCCGTCCACAAAAGGGGTAGCCTTTTTGGAAAAATAAAGTTTCATCATAGAACTTTTATCCATCTGTTCTAAAAGTGACCACTAAAGTCACTTTTTTAGACACATTATCAAGAGAAGACTCTTAAAAACTGTGTCAACTCAAGATTGTCTATATTAACCAGCTTGTCTAATTCCCCCTCTGGAGACTTAAGGGCAACACTATGAGGTAAATAATAATTCCTTATCATCCCTCCAGTCTAGTCCCGGAAACTCTGGGGTTGTCATCCTCTTCCAGCAGCTTGGAGACTGATACACATCATTCTTTGATGACACTGGTATAAGGACATAGGCACCGCCTCCTCACACTCCAGTTATATCAGCCTCCAAACAGCTGGAGGATGTGAGCCAGAGTTTCTGGCTCACTGGAGAAACAATTAAGGGCTTTAGTGTTAGTTGGTTTATTTGGGAATGTTACTTTAAATCTCAAATTGGGCATTATTTGTTTTCATTTGGGTTCTAGTCCTTTCAGTTCCTTTTCTGGGTAGTTTAAATTGAGAGTGTACCGCTTTAAAATTTGGGGCCTTCCCTTCTTCTGACCGGAGAAACTGAGAGCAGGAAGATTCAGGTACTGGGGAAAGTCTGGGGTTTTCGGATATGTTTTAAACTGCCTTCTCCAGCACGGCACAGGAACCACGAAGGCACAGTTCCCTTCTGAGGCTCTTTACCGGAGCGTTTTTCAAAGAAGAGTTTGGGCATGACTTTTGAGACAGCCTTCTGTGGAGAGGGGGCTGCTTAGCCGATTCTCGGCTGTCAAGTAAGCTGCAGTTTTCTGCCTTATCTCAACTGCCGGACTCGTGGAGGTGTGATACTTCAAGTTAGGCCCGAGTAAACAGCAGCCTCATGCCGCATCCCGTTTTGGGCAGGAAACGCCAGTAGCGAGTTCGGGGAAACAATCCCAAGTATTGAAGAGAGAAAGCTTCGTTTTTAAGTCTTTCCGGTGCGATTCAGGTCGGGTGAGCTCCTGCTTTCTTTTGTACTAAAAACAAAAATGGCTCTGGGACAGCGGTTCAGGTCTCTCCTGCAGATTCCTTTCAGCTCTGTGATTAGGGGAAATCCTTTATAACTTGGGATAAGACATCTAGGAGATAGGATGCCTGCAAAGACCTTATGTTTACTCTGTGGAGTAAAGAGGTCTGTAGTGTCAGAGGCAGGCATCTGTAAGACCTGTAGCCAAGTTTCAACATTAGAGCAACAGCGCTTAGATGCAACGGAAGAGCCGTGAGGTAGACGCACAAAGGCAGCTGTCTCCTCTGGTAGAGCCTGTGCCAGATCCCTCCTCGACTCCTGATGTGCCGCGAACTCAGGCACCCTTGGCTGGTGATTTGGCGTCAATTTTTTCGCCAGATTTTGTGGCTCTTGTGCAGAGGGCGTTCGGCAGTGCTCATAGAGAAGCTTCTTCTTTGGCCTTTGGTCCTATGGGGGGAGTTCTGGGACAAAAAAGGCCAGGCACTCCTCTATCAGTGACACCTTAGGGCCGAAGAGAGCCCGAGGGGAGACGGATAAGCGGTATCAGTCGAAGTTTTCAGAGGATTTGCGCACGGAGGATGAGGAGCGCGATCCAGAACTGGATGAGGAGTTGGAAGAAGGAGAGATTACAGAACATGAGGATCAGAATAGAGCAGTGCGTATTTTTCGGAGGGAAGAGTTACCCGCACTGATTTTGGAGACATTGAAGACACTTAATATGCCGGAGTCAGCGCAGGTGGAGGAAATGACCTTAGAAGATCCTCTCTTGCAGGCCTTTCGGAAAACACAAAAAGCATTTCCCATGCATAGAGTTATTAAAGAGATGATCCAAGGTGAGTGGTGTGATGGCGCAGCGGGGTTAAACGCTAGTGAAAGGAGCAGAAATCACTCTTTTTCCCCTGTAGCTAAGAGCAGTGCAGGCAGAGAAAGGGTAAACATTCAACTAATGGACAAAACCCTGTGCTCAGAAAGCAAGAGAGGGAGCCACACCTCAGCTCCATGACAACCAGGGGAACTGACCTGAGAGGCAAGGGGGCGGAGTCAAAGCCCATAGGACAGCCCCAAACATTTAGCCACGAGGAAACAGTTAGAGAGAGTTCAGGAACAGGAAGGTCAGAAAGAACGTCGGCAGCAAGGAGCTGGAAGAGTTCTGGAAGAGACCCTGAAAAGTGTTCTGAGGGGACCTGTGAGAGGAACCGAGATGGGAATTTAAGCAGGAGCAAAGTTCCAAGTGAAAGGCTGCACAGATACTCTGATTGCAGGCAACATGTGAGTAGCTCTAGTTCAGAGAGAAGCACAGCTGCATATGAGCAAGTGGCTGATTGGAAGCTCTGGCGACAGGAGTCAGAGTCAGACCCTGTTGAGCAGGAGAACAGCTGGGAGCAGAGGAAGCAGTCTGGGGACAAGAGATTGCCTGTAAGTTTGCCAGAAAGGGTACGGAAGGCCAGGAAAAAGGTGAGCCCTTTTGAATCTATTAAGGCAGTACTCAAGGAGTCTGGTGTTCTAAGTTCCTCCCCCACAGCTCAGACTAAAGAAGAGTCCCGTTTGAAACAGTTAGGCTTTATTAGAGCAGTGGGAGCCTGTTCAAGAGAAGCCTGTATTGGAAGAAAGCATATCAGACTCAGAGGGAGAGCCCTTGCAGTTTGAAGAAGCTGGTGTTGCTAGTGAGGGTTCTGATATGGAAACTGTTTGTGCATTTTGCCAGAGAGGGTAAAAGCTATGAACTGTGATACTAATTGTAAGTGCTGGAAGAAGCCTGACATCGGGCCAGGAGGATTTTACACGGGAAGAGGCAGAGAACTGCTGGAGTGTAAAAGCCAGGCCAATTAGGCAAAACCTGGAAGAAAAGAGCATTACTGCTTTTGGTGTTTTAAGGAAGCATTTTTGGTTGCTGAAGGATAAAGCAGTAAATGTTGTTTATCAGGAAGAAGCTTGAAGACAGTGCTGTGAAAGGAACATGCCTGTATGTTTAGAAGCTGAATAATCCTGTTTCAGTTAAAGAGACTTTGCTTTGGAGAAGTATCCTTTATTTCTGTTATTGGGATAGTAGGTGAACACTTGTGCAACAACAATAAAACATATTGTTAACCCTATTCCTTGCTGACTCAGTCTGTGGCACAACTACAAGGGAACAGAGACCGTAGCACTTAAAGGGATACAAATAAATATGTGGTCCGCCCACTCCCACTAGGCAGCCGCCTATATAAGGGGTGGACGCGACAGTGGGACATGCCAGAGTCGACACTCAAAGGCTCTCGGGTAATGTCTTGGCTTTATTCGCTAGTGGAGCAAGATAAGGAGCTCTTTAAATCACCAAAAGTGGATGCGGCTGTTTCGGCCGCGACCAAGAAGATGACCATTCCGGTGGAAGGGAGTGCAGCTCTTAAAGATACTCAGGACAGAAAGCTTGATGCTTTGTTAAGGCAGGTTTTTGAGGTTAATGCTCTCTCCATTCAAGCTTCTATTTGTGGGGCTTGGGTGGCGAGAGCCTGTCTCCGATGGGCTCAAAGAGTCCAGGAAGAGCGGACTGATGACTTCGTTGGTGAGGCGGCTCGTTTGGAGTCCGGAACGGCGTATCTGGTGGATATTCATTATGATCTCATTAGGGGGCTTTCAAACAGTATGGCTTCCGCAGTGGCCGCAAGAAGGTATCTGTGGCTGCGGAATTGGGCAGCGGATGCTTCTTCTAAAGCCTGGTTAGGTAAGCTTCCCTTTAAGGGACGTCTACTATTTGGAGAAGATTTGGAAAGGATAGTTAAGGATCTGGGGGAATCCAAGGGCGGACGGTTGCCGGAGGATAAGCAGAAGCAAGGGAGATTTCTGCCGATGGCTAGATTACCACAGAGAGATTTTCGGCGTTTTTGTTCCTCTAGGTTCCCTCAGAGTCAGAGAGGGCGTTTTCCTTATAGAAGCCAGAGCTTTCGGGGATTCCGAGGTGCTAGCAGAGGTTTTGCTGCCGCCACTTCGGGTGCCAAAAAGCCACAATGAAGTCAGGGAGGCCCAGGTGGATGTAGCAGTTGGTGGTCGTCTACAGGAGTTTTACGCTGCCTGGGTCCAGATTACGTCAGATCAGTGGGGTGTTAGAGGTGATTCGAGAAGGCTATGCTTTAGAATTTCAAAAACCGGTGACCGACGCTTTCGTTCAGTCCCCCTGCAAAGCACTTCACAAGTGCAAGGCAGTGAAACAGACCTTGCAGAAGTTACTAGTTCTCAAGGCTGTAGTGCCGGTGCCTCGAGATCAATGCGGGTTAGGTCGATACTCCATTTATTTTGTGGTTCCAAAAAAAGAATGAACTTATCGGCCAATCTTGGACCTAAAAAGGGTAAACAAGCGTCTTGGGGTTTCTCACTTTCATATGGAAACGCTGCGATCAGTCATTATGGCAGTCTGAAAAGGGGAGTTTTACTTCTCTCGATTTATCTGAGGCATACCTGCACATTCCGATTCGTCAAGAGCATCAGAGGTTCCTCAGGTTTGCGGTTCCAATGGGGCATTTTCAGTTTCGAGCGCTTCCCTTTGGGCTAGCGACGGCGCCAAGGACCTTTACCAAGGTCATGGTAGTCGTTGCGGCGGAGCTGAGGAAGAGCAGTGTTCTAGTTCATCCTTATCTGGACTGGTTGATTCGAGCGAAGTCCAGAAGAGAAAGCGAGGAGGCTACTGCCAATGTGGTCACCTGTCTGCAGAAACTCGGTTGGGTAGTCAATGTGGCCAAGAGCAGTCTGGTACCTTCTCAAGATCTCGAGTACCTCGGAGCACGGTTCGATACCAGGGCAGGCAAGGTCTTTCTGCCTCCGCATTGAGCGATGGCTTTACAAAGGTTGATTTAACAGTTTCTCGACAGGCCGCGTCCAACAGCGTGGCATTACTTGCAAGTCCTAGGAACAATGGCAGCAACGATTGACTTGGTACCCTGGGCGAGAGCGCATATGAGGCCCTTACAGAGAGCGTTACTCAGAAGGTTTTTTCACCAAAATGATCCCCTATCCCAGAGACTTCTCTGTCCGGAAGCGGCTCGAGAAGCGTTACAGTGGTGGTTACTTCTGGAGTCCTTGGCGAAGGGCATGCCCTTGGACACGCCGTGCTGGCTTCCGCTGACTACGGACGCAAGTCTCCTAGGTTGGAGGGGCGCATTTTCAGGGAAAATTCGCTCAAGGACAGTTCAGGAAAAGTCTTGGTCAATCAACAGGTTGGAACTTCGAGTGGTGAGATTGGCGCTGCTGGAGTTTCAGCGGTATCTGAGGGGAACAGCGATCAGAGTGTTTTCGGATAACGCGACTGCAGTAGTCTGCATCAACAGGCAAGGGGGCACCAGCAGTGCTCCCTTAGAGGCCGAGGCAGATCAGTTATTCAGATGGGTTGAGCGGAATCTTCAGGCTCTGTCGGCAGCACATGTCGCAGGGGTGGACAATATAGCGGCCGATTTCTTGAGTAAAAGTAGATCCTGGAGAGTGGACGCTTCATCCGGATATTTACGACGTGGTAGTTTGCCGCTGGGGAATGCCCGTTATGGATCTCAGGATGACATTCAGTTCAGCGAAGGTAGATCGGTTTTTCTGCAGGCGCAGAGAAAGGATGTCGGAAGGCCTCGATGCTCTCATCCAAAAGTGGCCAGTAGATCAGCTTCTATATGTGTTCCCTCCATGGGTGTTAATAGGCCGTGTAGTGCGACGCGTCGAACGCCACAGAGGTCTGGTGATACTGATAGCGCCGGATTGGCCGAGAAGGCCTTGGTATGCGGATCTCAGGAGACTGGTAGTGGGAAAGCCGTGGAGGCTACCGGTCAGACAGGGTGGAGTACAGTTTTGTACCGGCAGCGGAAATTTGTAAGGCGGCGATGTGGTCATCTTTAAATTCCTTTGTCAAGCATTATTGCTTGGATATTCAGGCGAATAGAGATACCTGTTTTGGAACAGCGATGCTTCAGGCTGGTCTAGTAGGTCCCGCCCATTGAGTTATTTTACTGCTCTGTTACATCCCCAGAGTTTCCGGGACTAGACTGGAGGGATGATAAGGAAGTTTAAATTAGACTTACCTGCTAATTGTAGTTCCTGAAGGAACTCCAGTCTAGTCCCAGATACCGTCCTGGTTCTTTAGAAAGATAGGAGCCTGAAGCAAGGATTTCACAGGTAAGAGAACAAGAGAATTGTGGAGCTTCTGTTTCGGGTGGTGGATTTATCGTTAGGGGGTTTGATTTGGTAGGGACAGTTTTTTCTTCCTGGAAGGGAAGCAAGAGCCTTACCAGTTAAAATAAGTATCGTGGTGGGTAACGTTGTTATGTGTTATAGTTATTCAGTTAGTGGGCACTAGCTTTATGTTTGGGTTCTAACTTAATTGTTGCTCTGGTGAGTCTACTTTGTCAATAGGGTACTGGAGTGTGAGGAGGCGGTCCCTGTGTCCTTATACCAGTGTCATCAAAGAATGACATGTATCAGTCTCCAAGCTGCTGGAAGAGGATGACAACCCCAGAGTTTCCGGGACTAGACTGGAGTTCCTTCAGGAACTACAATTAGCAGGTAAGTCTAATTTAAACATAGAGGACACTAAAGAATCATCAAACTCTGAAGCACTAGCAACAATAGCAGGTTGAGGGGGAGAGGTATGAAACCCCGAACCTAAAGAGGCCTCAGGAGGAAACCCCCCCCCCCCAACAATTTCTACAGCAGACTTATCAGAAGTAGCGATGCGATACCACGTATTAGTCCATTGGGCCCTGCACTGGCTTCGCCATAGTGGGAACTTTATTTTTGGCTTTCCACTTCCCCATCCACAAAGTTCAAAAGGGGAGATCCGATTTTCGTTCGTCTTCAGGCGCTCTTAAGGGGCAGACGAGCATGTGCTCATGGCTGCATTTCACGGTACTGACCAGTTCTTATCCTCCTCTGCAGAGAAGGAGGAACTGTGACTTCTCCAGCATGCATTGATGGTAACAATACCCTGCTCCAATGTCTCACAATGCTCCCGTCAGCAGAGATCCAAACAGGTGCCTTTTGACCTGCATTTCTTAATTCCCCTCTCCACATACTTTTTAAAATTGGTTTTTAATGAGTCTGATGTACACATCTATAACGATTTGCGTCAAAAAGGTTTCACAAATGGAAGAAACAAAATACTGAACTTTGGTGTCATTGAAAAGACAGAATGGAGGCAGTACTAATACAGTTTGCAAAGAAATCTGGCCAGCTAATTAAATAGTAATTTGAGTAAATTCCCCAGACAGCAAAGTTCCTTTAACTTAGTGTGCAAATGACTTAATTTGTAACAGTATACTTTTCTAATCACAAATTTCAAATATACAAGATGCTAGATTGCCATGAGAACTGGAGGAATAACCTAATGGTTGGAACACTAGTTTGGTAAACAAGAGCAAGTTGTCAGATGATTGTTCAAAATCTTTATTCAGGGATACAGGACAGCCACACCCGACATAAGATATGCCATACTGGGTCAGACCAAGGTCCATCAAGCCCAGTATCCTGTTTCCAACAGTGGCCAATCTAGGTCATACGTACCTAGCGGTTTTCCCAAAAGACACAGGTTCCACAATGCTTGTACTGGGTCAAGCATTGATATCCTGGGTCCCTTCTTAATAATGGTTTATGGACCTTTCCTCTAGGAACTTGTCCAAACCTTTTTTAAACCCAGCTACACTAACAGCCTTTACTACATCCTCCAGTAACAAATTCCAGAGTTTGATTACACGTTGAGTGAAAAAATATTTTCTTTTATTACTTAAATAGTTTACCTTGTAGCTTCATTGTATGTCCCCTAGTCTTTCTATATTCTGATAACGTAAACAATCGATCTACGTTTACCCGTTCCACTCCGTTCATTAATTTATAGACTTCTATCATATCTCCCCTCAGCCGTCTCTTTTCCAGGTTAAAGAGCCATAACCCTTTTAGCCTTTCTTCATAGGAGTATCCTTTTTAAGATATGGCGATCAGAATTGCACACAATATTCAAGGTGCGGTCTCACCATGGAATGATATAGAGGCATTATAATATCTTTTGTTTTATTTTCCATTCCTTTCCTTATGATACCTAGCATTCTATTTGCTCTCTTGGCTGCCGCTGCACACTGGGCGGAGGGTTTTAACATGTTTTCCACAGTGACGCCTAAATCTTTTTCCTGGGTGGTGGTTCCTAATGTGGAACCTTGCATTGTGTAATCATAGTTTGGTTTGTTCTTCCCTAGGTGCATAACTTTGCACTTGTCCACATTAAATTTCATCTGCCATTTTGATGCCCAGTCTTCCAATTTATCAAGATCCTCTTGCAATTTTCCACAATCCTCTTGGGTTTTAACAACTTTAAATAGTTTTGTGTCATCTGCAAATTTAATAGCCTCACTCATTATTCCACTTTCCAGGTCATTTATGAATATGTCAAAAAGCAGTGGACCCAGCACAGATCCCTGGGGTACACCACTATTCACCTTTATCCATTGGGAAAATTGTCCATTTAGCCCTACCCTCTTGCTTTCTATCTTTTAACCAGTTCCTGATCCACAATAGTACACTGCCTCCTATCCTATGACTCTTTAGTTTTGCCAAAAGTCTCTGATGAGGGACCTTGTCAAAGGCTTTCTGAAAGTCCAGATACACTATATCAACCGACTCACCTTTGTCCACCTGTTTATTCACACTGTCAAAAAAACATAACAGATTAGTAAGACAAGATCTTCCTTGTCTAAAGCCATGTTGGCTGTTTCCCATTAGGCCATGACTATCTACTGACACAGCCATGTTTCAGCACCTTCCTTCTTTAGGGGTTTACTGGCACTGATACAGCAGCGCTGTGATCTGTCTTCTTGTACAATCCAACTTCCTAAGATACACTTAGTAGTAAACCCCGGTATCATTCAATCTTAACAGCAGCCTTGTCGGGTGTGGCTGTCCTGTACCCCTGTATAAAGATTTTGAACAATCATCTGACGACTCACTCTTGTACGCTGGTTTGTGTTTCTGCGGGTGTCTTGTTTGCTTCCGTGTTGGACTACCTTGGTAACCAAGAGACCAGGGTTTGATTCCTACTACACTCCTTGTGGCCTTGGACAAGTCACGTAACCCTCCATTGCCTCAGAAGAAAGGCCTGGCAATCTGCTTTTGGTCACACTGCCAAGAAAATCCAGGAGCTGCTGGGTCACCAGGAGTAAGGCACACATTGTGCTTTTTCTTTCTTTTTTTAGTTCCATAAAATTATCATTAAGGGTCATGGGTGCCATTTTGGAACCCAGAGCCGTTATGAGTAGGAGCAACAGAGGATCTTGAATTCATGTGTAGGGATTTTGTCCCTTGTAGGTGCAAGACATGTTTTTAGTCATCCGACTAGATTAAATTGCACAGTATAGTGTTGTTTTCATTCTATTACTGGATTTTTAAATATACGCTTTATAGTATGCTATTTTTTTACTCCAGTTGAATTAGATTGCCAGGTTATTGATTTAAATACTGTGATGGCGCAGCTGGGTTAAGCGCTAGTGAAAGGAGGAGAAACCACTCTTTTTCCCCTGTAGCCAAGAGCAGTGCAGGAAGGGAAAGGGTTAAACCTTCAACTTATGAAAAAAACTCCATGCACAGAGAACAGGAGAGAGAGCCACACCTCAGCTCCATGGCAACTAGGGGAGCTGACGTGAGAGGCAGGGGGGCGGAGCCAAAGCCCATAGGACAGCCCCAAACATTTAGGCAGGAGGAAACAGTTAGAAAAAAAACACGCTGAAAAACGTTCTGAGAGGGACGGTGAAAGGAGTTCTGAGAGGAGCTGTGAAAGGAACTCTGAGGGGACGTCTGAGAGGAACCGAGAAGGGAAGAGTGAGGAAGAGAGAAGAAGGAATAGTCCTCAGGAGAAAAGGCTGGAAACTTGGTACAAAGGCCAGAGGAATTCTTCTCAGGAGTCTTCCATTGAAGCTGTTGTAAAAGGTGGGAAATTAAGCAGGAACAAAGCTCCATTTGAAAGGCTGCACACACACTCTGATTGCAGGCAGTGTGTGTGTAGCTCCAGTTCAGAGAGAAGCACAGCTGACAGGGAGCAAGTTGTTGATTGGAAGCTCTGGAGACAGGAGTCAGAGTCAAACCCTGTTGAGAAGCTTAACGGCAGAGAGCAGAGGAAGCAGTCTGGGGACAAGAGGTTGCCTGTAAGCCTACCAGAAAGGGTAAGGAAGGCCAGGAAAAAGGTGAGCCCTTTTGAATCCATTAAGTCAGTGCTAAAGGAGACTGGTGTCCTAAGTTCCTCCCCCATACCTCAGAGTAAAGAAGAGTCCCGTTGGAAACAGATTAAAGCTTTATTAGAGCAGTGGAAGCCTGCTCAGGAGAAGCCTGTAATTGAACAAGGCATATCAGACTCAGAGGGAGAGCCCATGCAGATTGAAGAAGCTGTTATTGGAAGCGAGGGTTCTGATATGGAAACAGATTGTGCATTTTGCCAGAGAGGGTAAAAGCTGTAAAATGTTATGCTAATAGTAAGTGCTGGAAGAAGCCTGAGATTGTGCTGGTGAGAGTTACACTGGGAGAGGCAGAGAGCTGCCGAAGTGTAAAAGCCAGGCCAATTAGGCAACCGGGGAAGAAAAGAACATTACTGTTTTATGGTTTGTTTTAAGAAAGCATTTGTTGCTGGAGGAGAAAGCAGTGAATGTTTAGTAACAGAAAGAAGCTTGAAGAAAGTGCTTTGAAAGAAACATGCCTGTATGTCTAACAGGTGAATAATGCTGTATCAGTTAAAGACACTTTGGTTTGGAGAAGAATCCTTTATTTCTGTTTATTGGGATAGTAGATAGACACTTGTGCAACAACAACAATAAAATTTATTGTTAACCCAATTCCTTGCTGACTCCGTCTTTGCCACAACTACAAGGGAACAGAGACCGCAGCACTTAAAAAGGATAAAATAAATATGTGGTCCGTCCATTCCCACTAGGCAACCGCTTATACCAAGGGGTGGACGCGACAATACCCATTGACAGCAGTTTAGTAAATCAATCCTTGTACTCACTTTTTTCATAATGCTAACAATATGTCCTCTTCTGCATACCAGTAAGGTCAGAATTTATACATTATACAGGCATTTTTTTAAAAGAATAAATGCAAAAGAACACAGCATGTCTATGTCCCCTCCCTTCCATGTATTCCATGTATATATATTCATATATAAATTTGTACATAGTTATTGCACTGTTTGGTATTTTATCACATTGTTTATTCTACATTATATGATGTTCCTTGTAAACACGTTCTGTTACATTTTGAAGTTCCATGTAAAACAAACTTGCTTTGTTAATTGTTGTTAACTGTAAACTGCATCTGAACTTTGGAAGATGCGGTATATAAATGCGAATAAAATAAATAAATAAATAAATCTGGGGTGTTATATCCCCCTGGTGCTGCCTCGTATCCTGTAGTGATCAAACTCTGGAATTCGTTACCGGAGGATGTAGTGAAGGCTGTTAGTGTGTAGCTGGGTTTAAAAAAGATTTGGACCAGTTCTTGGAGGAAAAGTTCATAAACCATTATTAAGAGGACCTGGGGAATCCACTGCTTGCCCCGGGACAAGCATTGTGGAACCTGTGTGCCTTTTTGGGAACCTGCCAGGTACTTGTGACCTGGATTGGTCATTTTCAGAAACAGGATACTGAACTTGATGGACCTTGGGTCTGACCCAATATGGCATGTCTTATGTAGTATTTGTTATAAGCGTTGTTTTATTACAAATTATGAGTATTGTCACACCACCCCCCTAGTGGCAATGGCGGGTCACAGCAGAAAGGGGGTGGACATGCAAAGTTTGTTTGTGGAGGAGTTTAGCTCAATTACAGGGCCCAGGTTTTTATAGTCCTGGTAGCCTTCTGTGTAACTAAAAGCTCCAAGAATATCACAGTCCGAGGGTAGGGAAAAATAAAAGGCTTTTATTTCCCGTGTTGCAAATAGGTTCAAATAGCACAGATTACATCAACACAAAAGAATGTCCTTGCTCCAGGTTAAAAGAAAAAGAAACATGAACTGAAGAAAACCTGTTAACTTCACAGCAATACCAAACGGAATACAGAATCAAACTTTTACCCCAGACCACAGCTATTCCTCCGCTAAGGGCTCAATTCTTTCGGCCAGGCAATAGCTACAATCCATCGGGAGGTCCGAGGGATCATCCGGGAATTCCACCTGCATTGGCTCGCAGTCTGGAATGTCTAGGGGCTCGCCTTCAGGTTTTTTGTATAATGCTTGTATGATGCCCCAATGTTCAGCATCTAAAAAGGTAAGCCTTTGCTTTGTACACTTTTAGCATGTGGACAGTCTCTCCTGCACACTGGTCCTTCTCTAGAAAGTCTCCTGTTTGGTACCGGTTTGTATTTTGTAGCATGAATGCATCTAGAAGGACAGCATTCTCCAGTGCCCTGCTCCTTCTGCGTCACCGCATTCGTAAAATCATAGTAAAATAGTAATTACCTTTTCTTCTAAGGTTATCACAGTGAGGTGAGGCTGAGGCCTGTTCCTGCTGGGGCTTGTCTTCTCTGGCACCCAGGTAGGCCTCCGGTTCTCAAGTCGGCCTTCTGCTGGGGTTAAGCCGCACGTGCACCACAGCTTCTTTCTCCCAGGGCCTTGAAAGTTGCCTTTCAATATTCCTCTTTTACCTCTTTCCTGGTTACTCCCTGTTGAGCCTTTCAACAGTTGCTGGCCCTTGCCAAACTCAGGCCTTGGAGGTTAGCTTCCACACGGTATCTTTCCCTCCTGGAAAGTGTGTCCTCTCCCCTTTTGAGATATCTAAAGCAAGTTTCTTCACCTGGCTCTGCTGAGTCTGCTAGGCCGGTTCCATCTGTTAGGACGCCTATTCCTGGGTCCTCCTCTCCTTCCAGGAAAGCTCTCCTTTCTCCTTCCAAAGTTAGCTTCCTTCCTGGATCTGGATCTCCATGCGAATCTGGAACTGGAACTCCTTGCACAACTCCCTGCCAGTCTGACTTTCTCCAGTCATCTGGACTTTTAAAAGGAATCCTTCCCTTTCTGGATTGGGTGCAGGCCGGTATTGCATCATTGACTCTAGGGCGTGGTTCCTCAGTCCTCCAGGTCCCTCTTGCTCCCCCTATATGGCTCCTCGTGATACTGCAGCCGGTGTCTGCCTCTCTTTTCTGAGTTTAAAACATTTTCTTCTGCCTGCAGAGGGTCTGCAGTACCACAGTATGTTTTATAAACTAAATGTCCATTGTTTTTCACGTTAGAGAATTGCCATCTGTTTTTTAAAAATACCATTTACTAACAGCAGCACCGTTATATTTAACATGCATTTTTTGATTATGATCATTTTTTTATATTCAATATGTATCTTTTGATTGATTAATTATAATGACGACCCCCCCCCCCTCTTTTTAATTTGTTGGTAGACCTAATACATTGTAACTTTCATGTAAAGAATATATTTTTGTATTACCATAGGAGAATTGTATATTACTGATTGTTGGGAAAGCATCTGGAATGCATTTGTTTTAATTTCCTGTTGCCGTGCATTTGTATTTTATTTCATTTTATCTGGTATAGATTGTCCAATTATTTGATTCCTGCACACTGATGTACATTTTTTCTGACTTGTTCTCTGTGTTTCTATAATATCCCCTCTCTGTGATTTCTGTCATGATTATTTTGGTTGTTTTTATAATTGAATTTTTAAATATAGTTATCATATCATTCATGCCCTTTTTTACATCCACCTTATTGATATATATTGATATGATTTAAAATGTTTTGTATTTCTGTTTAGGAGACAGTATCTGTAATATATGTATATATATGATTTTATTTTAATTTTTATGTTTGTATATTTTGAGTTAGACACCCCTGAGGAAGTTGTTATTGATGAAACCACGGTCGTGTAGGGTGAACTGGATGTTATATTAGAAGAAATAAAATTTTCCTCTTCGTCTCTCCGGGCCAGTCCAGGTACAGTTGGGTAGTCAATCCCTTCTAGCAGCTGAGGACTGAATGCTGAAACTTTTGCTGGCAGTTGCTATAGCTCCCTCTGGTGTCTGAAAGCCAGTCTTCAGTCCTCAGCAGCTGGGGAGGACGTATCTCTGGCAGGCTCCCAGGAGAGACGAATTTGGACAGGCAGTGGAATAGTTTTTGTTTTATTTGGAAAAGAGAAAAATATAGAGGGACAGCTCAAGTTTTGCAAAAGGGAACCTTGCTCACTGGCTCTAGCAGGGCAACATAGCAGGAGGCGCTCCCTTATTCCTTCACAGGAGTGAAAGCAATTAGAAGTGCAGTACAGTGATCCTCGGTTATTCTTTTTTTTTGGTTTGTTTTGGCTGTACCGGGGGCAGAGCCTGCTTCCGGAGGATCCGCTGTTACACGAGGGAGTTGTTAGGTGCTGGGAGCCCCAGTATCCTCTTCCCGCCGCTGTTCCCTTCGTCTCTGTGCCTTGCTAGCAGCGAGAGACTAGAGACAGAAGCCTTGTGGTTGTGTCCGAGGTAAGCTGCGGTCTTCTTACTGTTTCCTGGGTTTGGTCCTGGTGTGGAAGCTAGTTTTTAGAGCGAAGGGTTTGAGAACCGGGCCAGTGTTGTTGTTTGGCGGTTTTAGACCAGCAGGTGAGGCGGGAGCACCATTTTAATTTTGCCGGTGTTTTTGAACGGCAGTCTTCGTCGGACATTGCTGCTTATAGGATTGTATTAGTTTTATTTTATTTTAGTTTTATTTTGGTTATATATCGACCCTTGATGGAAGGTATGGGTCCTGGAGAGCTGTCTGGGGAACGGCTTCAGGTTCCGTTGCTTAAAGCGGGACCAGCAGCCACGATTCCCTCAGAGACTGCTGATTTTCCCGCGCTTTTACAGTGTGCAGGGAAGAGGAAGTCCAAATCGCATAAGACACCTGCAAAGGCAGAATCAAGTAAATCTCCGTCCCCTGCAGCCCAGGGCTCGTTAGATTCCCTTTTCCCCTGGTTTTATTTTGGCTTTGCATAAAGCCTACATGTTGAAATTGTCTCGGCCAGTTGAGAGTCCGGCTGCTGTGCTTCAGGAGGATATTTTATTGAAGGAGCCCGGGCTTTCAGATCCAGGGGAGGGCTCCTCAACTCGGCAGCAGAGTGGAGAGGTCTCTTCAGAGGCAGTAGATCCTGAGCTCTCTAGTCCTCTCATGCCTGAAGAGGGAGAGATTTGCTCTGAGGGAGGTCTGGAGTCCTGGCCTCTAGAATTAGAGGAAGGGGAACTAGGGCCTGGACAGGATCCTAATGCCTTCAGAGTCTTTCGTAAGGAGGAGCTCAGGGCTCTGATTGTTCAGTCCCTCGCTGCATTAAATATAGTTCTCCAGGACCAAGCAGGAAGTCAGTCCTCACATATGGGTGTCATCGACGCCGATGAAGCCCCAGCGGAGCATTTCTCCAGCTTTCCATGAAAGCCTTTGGGAATGCAGGCACGCATGCGCGGTTCCCTTCCCGCCTAAAGGTGCCATCTTACCTCAGTCTCTCTTTTTCCGAGAAGCCCACCGGATGTGTGTCCTGTCATCCCGGATAAAAGTTTGATTTTTTCGGCGATTCTCGCTATTTTTTCTTCGACACCGGTTCCCCTCCCGCCAGGTTCGGTACACCGGTATCGAGTCTGTTTTCTTCTTTTTTGGTTTTTGCCCTTCGTGGCTGGCGTTTGCGCCCTTTTTCATTTTTTCCCTGGAAGCCCGGGCCTTTGATCTCGCGGGGACTCTTTTTTCCCTGATGGCTTCCAGCGGTTTTAAAAAGTGTGATCGGTGTAAGAAGTTGATGTCTCTCACCGACACACACGACTGCTGCCTTCGGTGCCTCGGTCCTGATCACGACTCTAAGACGTGTGGACCATGCGGGAAGATGTCTTCCAAGGCACTGCGAAGTCGCCAGCAGCAGAAAGAAAGGCTTTTTTCTGACTCAGCCTCCGGCCAGGCCCGGACCTCGTCTGAGGCCTCGACATCTCGGGATTCGGATCCCGAGCACTATCGTGGCTCCTCGGACAGGGAGTCCCCCGACCGGGAACGCAAGAGGAAGAAGCGGCTTGTGAGGGCGTCGTCGGAAGAGGTCCCTGGCTCTTCGAGGGCCAGGTCTAAGACCCCCGACCGTCGCCCCAGGCCCATGGAACAAGAGAAGCCTGCCAAAGTTCCTCGCGTGGAACCGGAGTCTGCTGGACACGTAAGTCCTGTTGTCCTCGAGGACTCTCCTCCCAGAGAGCCGTCGTCGGGCCTGGCACCGCCGTGGCCCGAGTCAGTGGCTGCTGCGTCTCCCGAGCTGAGTCTCAGGATGACAGCCTTGGAGTGCAGACTGTCTGCCTTCATGGAGCAGCAGCGGGCACTGATGGCCAGCCTGTCTGGCACATCTGCCCTGACCACCGGGACATCGAAATCGAAGTCGACCCCGGAGACCGAGCTGATACTCGAGGCCATGAAGGCTCGAGGTCGACCTCGGTCGCGGTCTCCCTCGACCTCCCATTCGGGACCGAGGACGTCGACGCCTCCGGCGTCGGGGCGGGTGCTCCCGGGCCCCGCGGGGTCGGACCCTGACTCCTCGTCGGACGAGTCCGCCTGGGAGACGGAGGATGAGGAGTCCCCCAACGTATTCAAGACTCAGTGCGTCCCGTCGGACTCACCGCAGTCGGAACCCCGGAGTAGATCCCCTCCGGAGGATACCCGGTTCTCGGAGTTTGTCTGGAATATGGCCGCCATGTTGGCTATCCCGGCGGACCCCGAGGAAGAGCCTCAAGCTGAGGAGCTCGAGGCCCTGCAGTACGACTCTCCTCCAAAGGAGGCCTTTACTGTCCCGGTTCCTCCGATGCTGGAACAGCTCCTCTTCCAGATGTGGGAGGCACCGGCCTCGGCGCCGGTTCTAAGCAAGCGGGTCAATTCGATCTATTGACTCCGGAAGAGCCCTGGCTTTCAGAAGGCGCAGCTACCACACCATTCCATGGTGGTGGAATCGGCCATGCATCGCCTGAAAAGTCAGAAGATGCACTCCGCGGTGCCTCCTGGCAGGGAGGCCAGAAACCTCGATGGTTTTGGTAGAAAGTGCTTCCAGGGCTCAATGCTTGCTTGCCGTGTCCAGTCTTGCAGCTGTACATGGGCATGTACTTACGAGACCTGGCCAAGGAGTTGGCCGGGTTCTCTGCTGGTCTCTCCGGGGAACCCTTGCAGGGATTCAAGTCCTTGTCCTCGGATTTGGGAATGCTCCAAGTTCATGTCCTGCGCCGCCTACGATGGCTTCGAGGCTTCGGCCCGAGTTGCGGCAGCTGGCATCGCGGCTCGACGCCAGGCATGACTGCAGTCATCGGACCTCGAGCCAATGCTTTCAGGACAAGTTGGTCGATGTCCCTTGCCTAGGTGAGAACCTTTTTGGCAAGCCCATGGCCGAGAAGGCCTCTCAGCTCGAGACCGAGCACCTTACCAGGACAAGGCTGTCTAGGAAGACCTCTGCCCCTTCTCACAAGAAGAAGGGCTCGGGTGAAAAGCCCTTTTACTCGAGGAAGGGCACTGCCTACAAACAGTACCCTCAGTATCCGGCTGCCCAAGCTGCACCCCAGGGTCAGCAAGCCAAGGGGCAGGGTAATGGGCCCCGTAGGCAGAGGACCCCCAAGCCTCCGGCCCCTGCTCCCACTCAGCAGGGTGGGGGCTTTTGACTCCTCAAGCATACCCTCTCAGTCTCTGCTCTCCCAACCCTGCACAGGAGGTCGCCTCGCCCTCTTTGCCCACCAGTGGCCCCACATCACTGGGGACATTTGGGTGTTAAACATAGTCCACAGGGGCTATGCTCTACACATTCACCAAATGCCTCCTCCATATTTTCCAGGAGAGCCTCCAAGGCCTCCCCTGCACACAGATCTTCTCCTCTAGGAGCTCCAAGGTCTGTTGGTGGACAGGGCGGTGGAGCCTGTGCCCCTTCAAATGCACGGTCGAGGGTTTTATTCCAGATATTTCCTGGTACCCAAAAGGACCGGGGGCCTTCGACCTATCCTGGACCTCAGGAATCTCAACAAGTTCTTAGAGAAAGAGAAATTCAAGATGCTTACTCTTGGAACACTTCTGCCCTACCTCCAGCAGGGAGATTGGCTATGCTCCTTAGATCTAAAGGATGCGTACACTCACATCCTCATTCATCCAGACCACAGAAAGTACCTCAGGTTCATTGTGGGAGGAAACCATTATCAGTACAGAGTACTGCCTTTTGGCCTCACCTCCGCTCCCAGAGTCTTTACCAAGTGCCTGGCAGTGGTGGCAGCCTACCTGAGGAATCAGGGTATCTTTGTCTTCCCCTATCTGGACGATTGGCTCATCAGGGGTCAGACGTGCCAG
The DNA here is from genome assembly GCA_033557465.1 of Ichthyophis bannanicus. Taxonomy (NCBI): domain Eukaryota; kingdom Metazoa; phylum Chordata; class Amphibia; order Gymnophiona; family Ichthyophiidae; genus Ichthyophis; species Ichthyophis bannanicus. Next base: position 179,057,966 of record CM066044.1, read on the forward strand.
GAGGCCAGACAAGCCACCCTCAGAACTATTGCTCTTCTACAAAGCCTGGGGTTTGTCATAAACTTCGCAAAGTCCACTTTGCTCCCCTCCCAAAACTTGGAGTTCATAGGGGCAAGGTTGGACTCTATCCTGGCAAAGGCATTCTTGCCAGCAAACAGGGCCCAAAGACTGATGGACTTGGCCAGCATGTTTCTCAGCGGGTCAGTGGTCTCTGCCAGACTCTGCCTGAGGCTGCTCGGCCACATGGCTTCGACAGTTCACGTAACCCCCAATGCCAGGCTCCATATAAGGCCTGCACAGTGGTGCCTTCGGAGTCAGTGGTCACAGGCCACAGGCAGCCTCAGAGACAGGATAAGGCTGTCCAGACCTTTCCTGGACTCCCTCAACTGGTGGCTGCACCCACCCAATCTACTAAAAGGGGTGCCTTTTCAAATTCCTGGGTACACAGTGGTACTGACCAGAGACGCCTCCTGGCTGGGGGGCTCATTGTCTGAACAAGTGCACCCAGGGCCTGTGGTCTCCCTGGGAGGCCGCACAGCAGATCAATCTATTGGAACTCAGGGCTATTCGATTAGCACTCAAAGTTTTCTCTCCTGCCCTGGCTCATCAGTCTGTCCTGGTTCAGACAGACAACCAGGTAGCCATGTTTTATGTGAAAAAGCAAGGCGGGACTGGGTCCAGGCTCCTTTGTCAGGAGGCACAGGACCTTTGCTCGTTTGCCCTCAAGCACAACATGCTCCTCAAGGCTGTGTACCTTCCAGGCCAGGAAAACCACCTGGCCGGCATGTTGAGCAGAATTCTGCAGCCCCACGAGTGGCAGCTGCATCCTTTGGTAGTTCAGAAGATTTTCCTGAAATGGGGGCTTCCCTCCATAGATCTGTTTGCCAGTCCTCTGAACAAAGTTCTGCTCCAGACAACCGCATCCTCTGCGACTAGCAGCAGATGCTTTTCTGATTCCCTGGTCTCAGGGCCTTCTATATGCGTTTCCTCCCACGCCTTTGGTGGCCCGAACTCTGTTCAAAATTCTTCAGGACAGGGCCTCAGTCCTGCTGGTAGCTCCCAGGTGGCCGAGACAGCCTTGGTTTCCACTTCTCCATCAACTGGCGGTGGATCCCCCACTGCCTCTGGGGTTGCAACCTGACCTTCTCTCCCAGGATCAGGGTTCCCTTCTGCACCCCAATCTCAAAGCTCTCAATTTGATGGCCTGGAGGCTGCAAGGGTGTAGTTTTGGCTCCCTGGGGCCTACCTCAGGAAGTTGAGGAGGTTGTCCTAGCCTCTAGGAAACAGTCCACTAGGAAAACCTATGCTCTTAAATGGAAAAGGTTTTCTGTGTGGTGTCAGCTACGTACAGAGGATCCTTTCTCCTGTACTGTGCCAGTTGTACTTCAGTACTTACTGCACTTGTCCAATCAGGGACTTAAGTCCAATTCAGTTCGGGTCCACCTCTCAGCTCTAGCAACTCACCACTCACTGGTGGAAGGACATTCTCTGTCGGTTCACCCCTTGGTGTCCCGTTTTCTCAGGGGCTTGCTTTTGCTCAAGCCTCCAATCCGTCCTCCTGCTCCTGAGTGGGAGTTGAATGTGGTCTTGCAACAACTGACTCGCCCACCTTTTGAGCTGATGGCTACTTGCCCTCTGCGCTTCCTGTCCTGGAAGACCCTCTTCTTGGTAGCCCTAACCTCAGCCAGGCGAGTGAGTGAGCTTCAGGCCCTAGTCTGTGACAGGCCTTACACTCGCTTCTATAGGAACAGGGTAGTCCTTAGGACTCATCCATAGTTCCTCCCTAAAGTTGTCTTCCCTAGGCCTCATGCAAGTCAGGCTGAAGCAGTTCTGCATACCCTGGACTGTAGAAGGGCCTTATCCTTCTACCTTGACCGTACGCAAGGGCATAGAAGGGCTACTCAGCTCTTCGTGTCTTTTGACCCTAATAAGTTGGGGTTGGCTGTGTCCAAGCGTACCTTGTCCATCTGGGTAGCTGACTGTATCACCTGGGCTTACAGGGCGGCTGACCTTCCTTTGCAGGGTAGGGTCACGGCCCACCGTGTCAGGGCAATGGCTGCCTCAGTGGCTCATCTCCGCTCTGTACCATTGGTAGACATCTGCAGGGCTGCAACTTGGTCTTCAAGCCAGACTTTTGCGGCCCATTACTGTCTGGAGAGGGAGTCCCATAGGGACAGTGCTTTTGGCCAGGCAGTACTCCGGAATCTTTTTGAGGTTTAGGCAACTCCTGCCCTCTGTTGGGCTACCGGTGGAGGTTGTGTCAGTGAAAAGCCTTTCTTTGATGCTGGGACTAGAGGGAGTTCTCTTGTTCAGCCTGGTTCCCTGGTAGCCCAGAGCTAGGGAGTCACCCATCTGTGAGGACTGACTTCCTGCTTGGTCCTGGAGAAAGAGTAGTTACTCACCTGTAACATGTGTTCTCCAGGAGCAGCAGGGATCAGTCCTCACAACCCTCCCTCCTCCCCTGGGAGTTACAGTTGTACATAGTTTATTTTTTCATTTTTGTGTGCTGTTCTTAGCTATGTCATTTGACTGAGGTAAGATGGCACCTTTAGGCGGGAAGGGAACTGCGCATGCGTGCCTGCATTCCCAAAGGCTTTCATGGAAAGCTGGGGAAATGCTCCGCTGGGGCTTCATCGGCGTCGATGACACCCATATGTGAGGACTGATTCCTGCTGCTCCTGGAGAACACCTGTTACAGGTGAGTAACTAATCTTTCTTCCTGCAGTGCAGCAAGAGCCTCTGGAGGATCCCTTATTGCAAGGCTTTAAGCCGGAACAGCGGTGCTTCCCTATGCATAGGGTGATTAAGCAAATGATAGTCTGAGTTGGAGTGCCCTGAGGCTAGCTTAAGGGGGGGGCGTGCCATTGCACGCCTTTACCCTGTCCCCCAGGAGGAGGAGTTGTTACAGATGCCTAGGGTGGACGCACTAGTATCGGCGGTCACTAAGAAGACAACGATTCCGGTGGAAGGAGGTGCTGCCCTCAAAGATATTCAGAATCGTAAGTTGGAGGTGTTTTTGAAACAGGCTTTTGATGCTAATGCCCTAGCGTTACAGGCTTCGGTTTGCGGAGCTTTTGTGTCCAGAGCCTCTATCCGATGGATTCAGGGGGAGCAGTCTGCTCTAAAGCAGGAGAATTCCTCTCCGGAAGGCGCCAAGCTGGAGTCGGTGGCGGCCTATCTAGCAGACGCTTTCTATGATTTGATCAGAATTTCTGCAAAGTCCATGGCGTCGGTTATTGCGGCTAGACGGTTTCTTTGGCTGCGGAACTGGGCGGCGGACACGTCTTCTAAGTCGCGCCTCAGTAAGCTTCCTTACAAGGGCAAGCTGCTTTTTGGTGAAGCGTTGGAAAAGATTGTCAAGGATTTAGGCGCTTCTAAAGGGGGTTGTCTTCTGGAGGATCGACCTAGAGCGCCAAAGACAGGTACAATGCAGAGGGGTCACAACAGGGAAGTTCGTAGGTTTCGAGGTTCTCGGTTTGTCCCTTACCGAAGGGGTCGCTTTCCTTCTAGAGGGCAGTCCTTTCGAGGTGCCAGAGGATTTGGCAGGGGGTTCTTCAACACCCAGCAAACATCACCTAAAAAGCCGCAATGAAGGTGGGTTGGTCCAGGTGGAGATTCCAGTAGGAGGATGTTTGAAGGAGTTTCTCTCCGTCTGGGCTGCCATAACTTCCGATCTCTGGGTGTTAGAGATCATCCGCGAGGGTTATGCTCTGGAGTTCGCTACGCCTCTGGCGGATGCCTTTGAGCGCGGACCGCAGGGGGAAAACACAAAGAGTCAGGCGATCGGGGAAACGCTACAACGTTTGTTGCAACTGCGGGCCGTGGACCCGGTGCCGCTAGACCAGTACGGGTTAGGTCGATACTCGATTTACTTTGTGGTGCCCAAGAAAGAAGGGTCGTTTCGTCCGATTCTAGATCTCAAGCATGTGAACCGTTGCTTACGGGTTCCACACTTTCGGATGGAGACCCTGAGGTCGGTTATTCGAGCACTGAAGCCGGGAGAGTGGCTGTCATCCATAGATCTTACGGAGGCTTACCTACACATTCCGATACGACCAGAACATCAGCGATTTCTGCGTTTTGCAGTTCCCATGGGGCATTTTCAGTTTCAGGCGTTACCGTTCGGCCTGCAACCGCGCCGCGCACCTTCACCAAGGTGATGGTGGTGGTGGCGGTGGCGGCGCTTCGCAAGGAAGGAATTTAGGTTCATCCCTACCTGGACGATTGGCTGATCCGGGCAGGCTCTCAGGAGGAGTCGGCCGCGGCGATGGCTCGGGTGATGCAGTTTCTGCAACGCCTAGGTTGGGTCATCAACCGGGCAAAGAGTCAGTTGCTTCCCGTGCAACAGTTGATCTACCTCGGAGCTTTCTTCGACACAAACTGCGGAAGGGTCCTTCTGCTGCCGGTCAGGGTGCAAAAGCTGATAGCTCAAGTAAATGCCTTCTGCCGGCGCCAACAGCTTGGAAATATTTACAGTTGTTGGGTTCGATGGCCGCGGCTTTGGACCTGGAACCCTGGGCCAGAGCCCACATGCGTCCGCTGCAACATGCCTTACTCTCCAGATGGTCTCCTCAGGTTCATCCCCTGACTCAACGGCTGCGGTGTCCGGAGGACATCCGCGTCAGTCTGTGGTGGTGGCAGTTTCCAGCGCATCTTCAGACAGGGGTTCCTCTGGAGGATCCAGAGTGGGTTATGGTCACGACGGATGCCAGCCTCTCTGGTTGGGGGGCTCATTGTCTATCCCAAATAGCGCAAGGGAGTTGGTGGAAGAGAGCACCTGGTCGATCAATCGCTTGGAGCTGCTAGCGGTGCGTTTAGTGCTCCTGCATTTCTCGGAGGGCAAGCGGTTCGAGTGTTTTCCGACAATCTGGTGACTGTGGCCTACATCAACAAGCAGGGGGGCACTGGCAGTGCGCCTTTGCTGCAAGAGAGTCAAAGTCTATTTCAGTGGGCAGAGTTGCATCTTCGAGCACTGTCGGCGGCTCATGTGGCAGGGAAGGACAATGTGCAGGCTGATTTTCTGAGTCGTTATCGTCTGGATCCCGGAGAATGGGAACTGAACTGGGCAAACTTTCACGAGATCACGTTGCGTTGGGGTCAGCCGGTGATGGACCTCATGGCGACTCTGGACAATGCCAAGGCCTTCCAATTTTTCAGCAGGCGCGCAGAGAGCACATGTCGGAGGGCCTAGACGGTCTGGTTCAGCCCTGGCCGACGGAGCAGCTTCTTTACATGTTTCCTCCTTGGCCGTTGCTAGGGAGGGTCATCCGGAGAATATCAAGTCACAAAGGCAAGGTGATTCTCATTGCTCAGGATTGGCCCAGGCGTCCCTGGTATGCGGATCTGGTGCGTTTGCTGATTGCTCCTCCTTGGAGGTTGCCCTCACGAATCAACCTCTTGACTCAAGGTCCAGTTTTGATGACGCAGGGGTGGATCGATTCTTGCCTATGGCTTGGCTCTTGAGAGGGATCGATTGCGGCGCAGAGGGTACTCGGGGTCCGTGATCGCTACTATGTTAAAGTCCAGGAGGCAGTCGACATCCTTAGCGTATGTTCGCATATGGCGCATTTTTGAGACATGGGCTAGAGACAGAGGGGTTTCACCCCATTCCCAGGCTTACCGGAGGTTCTAGCATTTCTTCAGAGTGGTCTGGAAAGAGGTCTCGCTTTAAACACTCTCAAGGTGCACTTAGCCGCTCTTGCTTGTTTTCGAGGTCGAGTGCAGGGCTTCTCGCTCTCGTCGCACCCGGATGTGCAGAGATTCCTTTGGGCGGCTAGGAATATCCGTCCGCCTTTTCAGCGCGTGGTGCCTCCGTGAGATTTGAATTTAGTTCCCGAGGCTTTGACTGGACCGCCATTTGAATCCGAGCTTCCCGACAACCTGCGGGAGTTGTCTTGGAAGACAGCCTTCCTCGTGGCCTTGTGTTTGGCTCAGAGGATTTCCGATTTGCAAGCGTTATCCTGTAGAGAGCCGTATCTGTGTTTTTCGGAGGAGAAAGTAGTTCTGCGGCCCATCCCTTCGTATTTGCCAAAGGTGGTCTCGGAGTTTCACATGAACCAGCCCGTTTCGCTGCTTACCTTTCGGTCGCAGGGCAGCAGTTCCTTGGACCGCGCCCTGCGAAGGTTGGATTTGGGTCGCATGTTATGGAAGTATCTTCGGCGAACGAAACCGTTTCGGAAGTCTGATCGATTGTTCTGTTTGGAGGACCTCACAAGGGACAAGCGGCTACCAAGGCTTCTATCGCTCGTTGGGTGAAGCGAGCGATAGCGGGGGCTTATGAGGCAAAGGGTAGGATGCCTCCGCACGTGCTCAGGGCGCATTCGACTAGAGTGCAAGCGACTTCGTGGGCTGAGATGGCCTTAATTCCGCCATCAGATATTTGTCGGGCGGCGACCTGGTCCTCTCTGCATACCTTCACGAAGCAGCATAGGTTAGATGTACAGGCACGCTCAGATGCTAAGGTTGGGGCCTCGGCTGTTATAGCGGGGCTCGCGGGACCCTCCCCAGTTTAGGTACTGCTTTGGAACTGCCCAACTGTACCTGGACTGGCCCGGAGAGATGAAGAGGAAGGAGAAATTAGACCTTACCTACTAATTGTCTTTCCTTGAGTTCTCTCCGGGCCACTCCAGGTCCCACCCCATTGGTCTGCGAGCAACTGTTTGATTTCTTATGAGAGTCGGAGTGCATTGGTTCTTCCAGTAAGGTCTTCGCAGATGTCTGCGGAGATCAGTACCGCACAGGCGTATGGAAGAGGATATTGGAGAGTTCTAGCTGGGGGGGGGGGACTCTTCATATATTTAAAAAAAGTAATTTTAAGGGGGGGTTCCTCTAGTGAGTTGGTTGCATAAGGGTGCGTTTCTTGCAGTATGGAGCATGTTCTCAGTTTGGAAGTTATGAGTTGTTTCCCATAGGTAGACGATGTTTCGAGTTTTTGTTTTTCGTCCGCTGCTTTGACAGTAGGTAACTGGCTTTCAGACACCAGAGGGAGCTATAGCAACTGCCAGCCAAAGTTTCAGCATTCAGTCCTCAGCTGCTAGAAGGGATTGACTACCCAACTGTACCTGGACTGGCCCGGAGAGAACTCAAGGAAAGACAATTAGTAGGTAAGGTCTAATTTCTCCATACCTTGTTGCAAGTACAGCTGTGCTGTATCGTAAACTATTCCACCTCGCTCTTTGTTTCCTGTCACCAGAACTGCATGCAGGGCCTGATTTTCTAAAGCTTTTCTCCAAATACTCAAAAATGTTTAGTGAATAGGACCATAATATTCACAGTATAGGTGCAGCATGGAACTTTTATTTGTTTTGCTTTTGTAAATCCTTTCTTAATTCCTAGAAATAAAGGCTAATATAAACAATACAATAATGTAGGGTGATATCTTTTCATTGAACTAACAATATATTGTTTGATTAGCTTTTGGGGACTAAACACTCCCTCTCTTTCCTCAGGTCAGGATAGAATTTATTTATTAACCATTGTATTTATACTTTCAAGTGGACTAAAAAGCGATCATACTACTTTCATAATTCCTAAAAATGTAATAGCCTGTTGATCACCACTGCTTGGTAATCCAGTGTTTTTAGAAAACTAACCACAATGATTGCAAAATCTCCCGAGTTAAAGTTCACTTCTAGATGTGAGGTATTTGGAATTGTTTTCTGCCTATGTGCATTTCCTTGCCCTTATTTAGTGTTGAAATGCATCTAATCATTTTTTACTTGCTCACTCAAACATTGTGACATCCTTCTGTAGTACTTTGCCATCAGCTTTGGTTTAGATAGTCTGGAATAATTTAGTATCCTTCGCAATTTGCCACTTGACTGTTCCCTCCCCTTTCCATATTGTAAATGTATAAAATGGTACTGCTCTTAGCACAGATCCTTATGGGACACCACAGTTTACCTCAACCTGCTATAAAGACTTTGTAGTCTTCACTTCCTAATTTTCAACAAGGTTTTGATCTATGATAGGACTTCTTATCTGACAACTTACAGGCCCTTTTACTAAAGTGCAATAAGTGTTTGCACTTACTGTATCTTAATTGCAAAAGTTAAAGTGCAGAGTGCAAACCCTGTGCAGTATATGCAAAGGGAAGAATCAACATCATTGTTCCATTCAAAATCACAATGGACTCCTGGCCCCGTTGTGACTTTCAGTGATCTGGTGTTGAGAGATTTGGCAGTATTAGAAGCCCGAGCCACTAGGTTACAGCATTACCACAATTTAATAGCTGCGGAACATCACAATTGGAAAAATCAGTGATGTGAAATGACTGCTGTGTTACTGGATGTACAAAAACCTTCCTTACAGGTAAAACATTTAAACAAACGGAGCAATGACCACATTGGTATTGCCCCTTGTGGACTGAAAGAGGTTTCTTTTCAGTGAAGGCGGTTTTAATGAGAGCATGGTGGTCTCTCGGTTATAGACAGTTTTTTAAAAAAATTCCTTAGTTTACAAAAATTATGCCTGCCTGCATGATGGTTTATATTTTGCCTCATGATCATGGTGTCCCATTGGTCACAGACCTGTTTAGAAGATCACCTAGTTCACAAAATAAAGTTACACTAGGAATTAATGGTAGTTTTAAAGCTCAATAGGTTCTAATGGTTTGAAGAAAACAATAAATCTTTTGGATAACATTAGTTTCTTATTAAAAAAAAAATTTCTTTTATCCCTTTTGCAGTTTACAAGTTTGGTTCAATTTCAGTACATACATTAAACGCAATGGTATACCCCTTATAAAGGTGTTCAGGTAAATTCATTTCACTCCTGCTCCTTTTGTCCTCCTACTCCTCCTCGGTTTTCTCCTGGTTTTTTCTCCATGTTTTATTTTCTCTGTTTTATATTGATATGTTTGAATGTCTTATAGATTTTATTCATGTGGTGCGAATAATATCTACTATGTGTTTTATTTGCTTTACTTTAAATTATGATTAACATATAATTAATTCTCATTTGTTACTAATGTTTCACATACACTATGTGCATTTCAGTTTTTAGAGGGAGCTTTTTGATTCTAATTTTAATTTCCAATGAGGTTTCCAGTTTTATTTAATTTATGGTTTTTAATGTATTTGAGTGTGATAACTTTTATTCTTTGATTCATATCTATAAGCTTAAGAATAATTGTGTTACATGTTTTAAGCTTATTTATTGATTCATTTATTACTTTTTATCGCGTTCCTTATGATGTCACATGCGATGTAATTAGTTTAATTGTTTTTAAATGTTTTATTTGTTTTGTGTTTTAATTTATTTACAATGTGTTTTTAGTATAAGGTGAGCCAACCCCTGAAGAAGATTTTATCGAAACACGGCCTGTGTCGGGTCAGGTCTCCCTTTTTATATATATGGAACGATAAAGCTTTGGCAAGAACCTACACCTGCCTATGTCTTTTGTACTGTTTGCTGTTGCCTGCGTGGCAGTGTGCTGCCTGTTGGTGTCCAGTGGCTCTATACATGAACATTCCTCAGATGCAGTCCCTAACATTGTTATGGGAGATATTGAGCAAATATCCCCATTCGGAGAGAGTAACGTCTGATTTATTTTTTTTTTTGTCTTAGCTGAATTGGTACTCACGAAGAATTATTTCCGTTTTGATAACTGTTTTTACCTTCAAATTCATGGAGTTTCAATGGGAGCAACTGTGGCACCCAGTGTGGCCAATTTATATGTCTCACTATCTATTCATAAATAACCAAACATATCCTCCTTCCATATAACCTTAAATCAGGAGAAAAAGACCTCAGGATGGCTCAAATCCCACCATGCAGCAATACAAAATTACCATAGGGGAAAGCGAGATACTCACATCACTGGTCTTAAAAAAACTACCGTTTAAATAATCATTTAATAATATAATTCAATAATTTAAAAATACTTTTACAATCAATTATCAAACAATCATTCTTTGCTTTAATGTTTACCTTTTTTATGGTGCCTTTTCCCTTTTCCTTCTTGAGCAGTATATGCAAGGGGCATGCCAAACATCTGTTCTATATTTATCATAAAGGGGAGACACTTACCACATGGGCCTGTGTTCTTTGCCTTGGCAGATAGCGGTGGAGCAGCCATGCTACCTACCGAGACAGGGAAAGTGGGCCTGGTGCCACAGGAGTGTGGCAAGAAGACTGTGGCAGCAGCTGGGATGTTCTGTCCCGCCACTGCCTCCTTGAGCACACACCCCTGAACAGTCTCCCCCAAAACCCCCAGTGGGTCTCACCCAGGGGTTCTTTGGTGCTCTCAGTGGGAATGGGGCAGGGATGGTCCCTCTCATTCCTGCCCTGGCAGCTCTTAAAATGGTGCTGGTAAACCCTAATGGTAGTCTCACAGTACTGCCTATTGAAGTGGCATTAAGCGTAGCCATGCTATTGGCAGTGCGACGCTCCTGCCTGCGCCCTGGAGCTTACAGGCAAGAGTGGTCTTATTGTCCCTTTTGTGTATAGGTAGAACTGTTCCCTATGAATGCTGGGAACTGAAGTCCACTTTTATTTTCTTTAGGGAATAAATTGTAGTTGCGACCAAAGATGGTAAGGCTTTGCAAGAATATTTATTTGTATTGGGGATGTTCTCCAGTGCATCAAAATTCATAGATACAAACGTAAAGGTGCAACTTTTAACATAAGCAGAAGTAAACAGGAACTCAGGAACAACTGAAATTGAATTAGCTTTAACTCAGCTTTTCATATTTAGAGGAACTTAAACTCAGCATTGCCTCGAGTGGTAACTCAAGAATATTGCAGCCTCACATTCACAGCTGTTCAGCTCACAGTGTGGCTTTAGAACACAGGTGCAACCAATTATGAACTCTCACGGCAAAGGCAGCAGAAATAGCAAACGTTCTGTATTTCTTTCATACAAACTTTCAAAGCTTCTTTATATTGCTATTCTCTACAACAAAAAGAGCAGTCCATGCTACAAGGATCAGTGGTTAAGGTAGGCCAATCATTTTCTACCTGCATGTACTCCTCTGAGTTAATGGAACTACGGTCTTCTTCAAGCTTCTGATGTTTCCCTGCTTTCAGCTCTAAAAACTGCTGAAATTCTTTTAAGAGCAATTCAGCCTGCTTGTTATCAGGTTGGCAGTTATCAGTAAGGGTTATGCCCTTCTCCCAGTCACTAACTGTTTCTATTGCAGAGCTTTGCTTATACAGTTCAGGGCAATGAAAAGGTTTCTTCAACAAAGCACTAAAGATAGGAAATTGTGCTATCTCCAAGAACAAGCAGGAATAAGTCCTCACATATGGGTAAGTCGGAACCGACGGAGCCCGCGCGGGAAAGCTCCCCAGCTTTTCAGATGAAAAGCTTTTGGGGCCTCCCACAGCGCATGCGCGCTGCCTTCCCGCCTTCCTTACCAGCTCTCTTCAGTTTCTCTTTTTCCGCGGAGCCAGCAGGTCGTGTTCCTGTCACCGCTGAAGAAATTGTTATTTTAATTTGTTTCTTTTGACCGCGTACCTGCCTTCCCCATACCAAAACCGGTACTGCCGGTCTCTCTTTCTTTCTTTAAAAAAAAAAAAAAAAATCTTTTTTTATTTTCTCAGCACAGCTTGGTAACTTTTGTTAGGCCTTCAGGCCTACACAAATTCTCCTCATGGAGAAACCAGCTCCTGGTTTTAAAAAGTGTACCAAGTGCAATGCTGTTATTTCTCTCACAGACACCCATGAATGGTGTCTTAAATGTTTAGGACCTGACCACTCCATACCGGACTGCCCATTCTGCTCCCAGATGTCTAAACGTGGTATGCAGAACCGGGCCAACAAGTTCCATGTGCTGTTTGCTTCAGATAATCCAGCATCACAGTCATCCAGGTCTTCCTCTCCGGATGGATCTCAGGTAACCAAACTTTCTGTGGGCAAATCCTCTAAAAGCAAATCTCTTTCAAAAGATCGAGAGGCTCTCAATCTTGAGTTCGAGGATTCTGCCCAGACCAAAAAACCCCTGCGGGAGGCTCCGGCCTCCAAAGCATCACCTATGGGGTTACAGGTTGACATCGATGGCACGGCCTCGACTGATCACCTGTTAGACTGCTCTGGGGTACCGGTCGATACCGGTACCGACATCCAGGCAGCAGTGGCGTCCATGGGCAATACTGTCCAGACCATGCAGCAGGCCGTTTTGGCTTTCATTAAGGCTGCGACGCCCTCGGTACCGATTCCATCGGTACCGACCCCGGTTCCGGTATCCACACCGGAACCGAGACCATCGACTTCCAAGCGTCGATCGGTTCCGCTTGCTGGATTCAGGCTTTTGCCCGATACCAATCCCATGCCCGATACGCCCGATGTCGATATCGATCGGTACGCGTATCGTGCATTGCAAGCACAGAGAGAATACTCAGATTCTTCTGATGAGTTCAATTCCTCTGATGACTCTGCTGAGTTTGATCTTCCTGAGGAGCCCTCTTCTCTAAAGAGGAGGATGTCTCCTCCAGAGGATTTATCCTTTCAGGATTTCATTGTTGATGTAGCTAAAGCACTTTCTATTGCTACATCTGCTGAAAAGGAACCCAGATCAAAAAAATTGGATATTTTAGGATACTCTAAACCTCCTAAAGAGGCAGTTACTCTGCCTATCCATGAAATCCTTCAAGAACACTTGATGGATTTGTGGGAGACTCCTCTAACCCTGTCTCCTCATTCCCGTAGGTTGGACACCATGTACCGGGTCCCTCCTTCTCCTGGGTTTCAAAAGACTCAGCTGCCTCACCACTCCATTGTGGTGAAGTCTGCTATGAAGAAGATAAAGAGTCCTAAAAGGCATTCCTCTACCCCTCCAGGGCGAGAATGTAAGACCCTCGACTCTTTTGGTAGAAAGATCTTTCAGGCTAGTATGCTTATAGCCAGGATCAATTCTTACAGCCTTTATATGGGCATGTTTCTCAGAGAACTTGCCCTAAAGGTACGGCATTTAGCCCCCTTTATCCCTGAGGATAAAAAGGAGGACTTCACTACTCTGGTGACACAACCTACAGAGGTCTCCAAGTTTTCCAACAGGGCAGCCTTTGATTCCTTTGAGGTTGCTGGCAGGGCTTCGGGAATCGCTATTGCAGCCCGACGTCTTGCTTGGCTCCAGGCTTCTGACCTAGAACCCTGGGTCATGGATGGCTTAAGGAATCTGCCCTGTACAGGAGAGAACTTATTTGGTGAGGACTGGCAAATTAAAGCTGCTCAAATGGACGCAGAAAATGCCACTCTAGATAGACTTTCTAAGTCTACTTCTACTCCTGCCAAAAAGAAACCTTTTAAAAGGCCGTACTACAAGAAGGCCAGATTTTCCACAAATACTGGCCAACAATCTTCTCAGCCTCGCTTTGCTGCTAAATGTCAGCAATCTAAGCAAGTAAAGTCAAAGTCTGCAGTGTCTGCTACACCCCAGCAGGCTCAACCCCCTCAGGGGTTTTGACTTGCCCCTAGAGAACTTACCATTTCTGGCTCTGGAACAACCAGAGCCTCTCACCATACCGGGAAGGTTAGCTCACTTTGCTCCCAGATGGGAGCAAATAACATCAGAGCAATGGACCCTCTCTATCATCAGAGAGGGCTACAAACTTCAGTTCTCCAGCCTTCCTCCCCATACCATGGTGAGGCAATTCAGTTCTCCCCCATCTCTTCTGACCCTGTTGGGTCAGGAAGTCTCCTCTCTCCTTGCCCAAGGGGCAATAGAGGAGGTTCCTCTTCCTCAACAGGGGTTAGGGTTCTACTCCCCTTATTTTCTCATAACAAAGAAGACAGGGGGCTTCAGACCTATCCTAGATCTGAGAGAATTGAACAAGTTTCTATTCAAGGAGAAATTCAAAATGCTCTCTCTGGGCATTCTCCTTCCATACCTTTGTTCTCTAGATCTCAAGGATGCGTACACTCATATACTCATCCATCCATCCCACAGAAAATATCTTCGATTTCTGTTCCAGGGAAAACATTTCCAATACAGAGTACTTCCCTTCGGTCTCGCCTCTGCTCCAAGAGTATTCACAAAATGCATGGCAGTCGTAGCCGCATTTCTAAGAGGCATGGGAATCTTCGTGTTCCCATATCTGGACGACTGGCTCATCCGAGCTCCATCTCAGTCAGAAGTCCAGATTTCCTTGGACCGCACAAGGCGTATTCTTCAATATCTGGGACTTGTGGTAAACATTCCCAAGTCCCAACTCATCCCTACTCAGTCCCTGGAATTCATAGGGGCTTATCTGGATTCCACCACTGCAAGGGCCTACCTTCCTCTGGTCCGAGGCCAACGGCTAATAAGCTTGGCCTCCCAGGCTCAGTCCAGAAGTCACTTGTCAGCCAGAGAAATGCTGCAACTTCTGGGCCACATGGCCTCCACGGTTCATGTGGTGCCCTATGCTCGTCTCCATATGAGAGCAGCTCAATGGACATTGGCCACCCAGTGGTCTCAAGCATCGGGACTGCTGTCAGACCAGGTACTCACCTCAAAACGTCTGTTTTGGTCTCTCCAGTGGTGGACATCCTCCAAAAATCTGTTGTTGGGGACCCCCTTCCAACCTTCGTTGCCCCAAGCAACCCTCACAACAGATGCCTCCCAAACAGGGTGGGGAGCTCATCTTCAACATCTCTCCACTCAGGGAACCTGGTCTCCCCAAGAGACCACCCTTCATATCAACCTTCTGGAACTGCGAGCAATCTTCCTTGCCCTCAGTCTTCCATACCCTCCTTGCCAACCTGACTGTCCTAGTTCAGACAGACAATCAGGTGGCCATGTTCTATGTCAACAAGCAAGGAGGGACGGGCTCTCTGTCGCTTTGCAACGAAGCTCTCAGATTATGGGCTTTCGCCAGAGAGCATCAAATTCATCTTCTGGCAGTGTATCTTCCAGGAGTTCAAGACTCTCGGGCAGACAGACTCAGTCGAGTTCTGCTTCCACACGAGTGGTCCCTGCATATGGACCAGATACACAGAATCTTCCAGGAATGGGGGACCCCGGACATAGACCTCTTTGCAAGTCCGTGGAATGCCAAACTTCCCCGGTTCTGTTCCAGGACTCCGTGTCAGGGAGCTCAGGCCAACGACGCCTTTCTCCTGCATTGGGGTCAGGAATTCCTGTATGCTTTTCCACCCATTCCTTTGATTCCCAAGACTCTGTTCAAACTTCAGAGGGATCACGGGTCGATGATCCTTATAGCTCCACGCTGGCCACGCCAAGTGTGGTTCCCTCTACTTCTACAGCTCTCCCAGGGCTCCTCCCTGGACCTGGGAGCTGCGCCAGACCTTCTGTCTCAGGAGAAAGGGACTTTGTGGCACCCAAACCCCAAGTCCCTACATCTCCGAGCTTGGTTACTGAAGGCTTAAGCCTTCATGAGTTTAATCTTTCTCAACCAGTGAAAGATATCCTTCATGCCTCTAGGAAACCCTCTACCAGGCGTTCCTATGCTTTCAAATGGAAACGTTTTTCCATTTGGTGTGCTCAACAGGGTCTTGACCCTCTGGCACTTCCTTTGAATTCTCTACTAGACTATCTCCTGCATCTTTCCAATGCAGGCCTCAAGACGAATTCAGTACGAGTCCATTTAAGTGCTATTGCAGCATCCTTAAAACCTATAAATGGACAACCTGTCTCCTCTCATCCTCTCGTTGCAAGGCTCATGAGAGGCCTGACCCTAACTAAACCTCCCATCCGACCTCCGCCGGTAGCATGGGATTTGAACCTAGTTCTAGGTCAGCTTATGAAACCACCTTTTGAGCCTTTGGACTCTACCTCCTTGAAATTTCTTTCCTGGAAGGTTCTTTTCCTTATTGCAGTCACTTCGGCTCGCCGCATCAGTGAACTGCAGGCTTTGGTGGCTAATCCACCTTATACCAGATTTCATCATGATAAGGTGGTCCTTAGGACGAATCCCCACTTTATGCCCAAAGTGGTCTCGCCTTTTCATCTTAATCAAGAGGTATATCTACCTGTTTTTTTCCCGGCTCCTCATGCATCCAGTGCAGAGAGGAACCTTCATACTCTTGACTGTAAGAGAGCTCTCGCCTTTTACCTCAACAGGACTCAGCCACATCGAAAGTCTTCCCAACTTTTTGTGGCTTTTGATACTTCTCATTTGGGACTTCCAGTCTCCAAACGTACACTTTCCAATTGGATTGCTCAGTGTATTTCTTTTGCTTACCAGAGTAAGAACATTTCTCTGGAAGGCCATGTCACAGCTCACAATGTGAGAGCCATGGCTACTTCTATGGCTCATCTTCACTCTGTATCCATAGATCAGATCTGTCGAGCAGCCACTTGGGCCTCGGTTCATACCTTCACAGCCCATTACTGTTTGGACAAGGACTCCCGCCGGGATGCCTTGTTTGGTCAGGCTTTCCTCAAACACCTGTTCCATACTTAAGCAACTCCTGCCCACCTTCCCTGAATGGATGCCTGAGATCCATACGAAGATGGTTTACCCTTGGAGGGGGATCTCCCAGGCATCTTAGCTAGGGAGTCCCCATATGTGAGGACTTATTCCTGCTTGTTCCTGGAGATAGCACAGTTACTTACCTGTAACAGGTGATCTCTGGGAACAGCAGGAATTAGTCCTCACAACCCACCCACCTCCCCTAGGAGTTGTATCTTCTATCTATCTACCTTCCTTTCCTCTCTCTATTGTCTCAGCTATAAATTCGAACTGAAGAGAGCTGGTAAGGAAGGCGGGAAGGCAGCGCGCATGCGCTGTGGGAGGCCCCAAAAGCTTTTCATCTGAAAAGCTGGGGAGCTTTCCCGCGCGGGCTCCGTCGGTTCCGACTTACCCATATGTGAGGACTAATTCCTGCTGTTCCCAGAGATCACCTGTTACAGGTAAGTAACTGTGCTTTACCTTCTCCAGCGTTGTTTGTATAAGAACTGACTTCTTTCTGCAAGACTCCTCTCCTGTTTGGAAGCTCAGGAGTTTTGTGGTTAATTCTTCTGTTGGGAGAATTTCCCTTAGGAAGGTTTTCTCCCTGCTGTAACTTTCTATAGCACTGCCTGCCAGTATAGGAAGTACCTTCTTTCCACGTGTTGGTTTTTCTGGGGTTCCCAGGTCCAGGCTCCATTCGGTAGAAAGTGTTTCCTTCAGAGTGTGCCTGCCTTTGAGGCTTTCTATTCCAGGGTTCTGTCTTCTCCCAAGATTCTAAAGCATTGCTCCGTCCATTCCTCATAGGACTCCTCCTAGTAGTGCCTTTAGAACTCTTTGCAGAACCTCTATCGCTCCTCCTCACAAACTCCGACCTTGACTTGGACTCCGACCTCCCCTTGGACTCCGACCTCGACTTGGAGTCCGACCCTGACTGCCTAGCAGCCCTGTTCAAGGCTTTAAAAAGGGCTTCTTTTCCCGGCACACCTTGTCCAACCCTTGGGTATGCCCAATCAGCATTGAAGCCTAACTCCTCCCCTGGGCTGGTGTCTGTGCTCAGCTCAGCAGAGCAGCATGTTTTTTTCAAGTCAGAATTGAAAATCCTGTGTAAATCCTTTCCCTTCTCAGGATTTTCCTCAATCTCCCTCTCTTCTGGAGGGCATTCTTCACCACAGCAGTCATATCAGTGCTGTCCTGTATATGGTCACCGGCTGACATACCCACTTCACACCCTGATCCTACTCTGTCATGCTAAGAACAGTTAGTGATTTTTTAAATTGTGCTGGCTCTTCTAGTGCACAGTAGCAGTTCCCGTGACTTGGTAGCATGCACTTTTAAACCCTGTTGTAATTACCATAGTTTAGTAAAAGGGGCTCTTAGTTATTTAATGAGACTTTCATTAGTAATCTTGTCAAAAGCTTTTGAAATTCCACATATATTATAACAGTTGAATCCCCAATATTCACAACCATGTTGAGATCCTCAGAGTATCTTTTTTTCATCTTCAGGTCCTACTGTCCATATTCCACTTACATTACAGAACATGCTTGTTGAAAATGATGTGAATGGTGAGGTATTGTGGTCAATCTTCTCCAGCAATGCCAGCAAATCTGCCTGTTAAGTCAAGGCTTGACAAATCCTGGATGTTGGGTTGCCATGACACCTAGAAATTGCACCCTGGCTCCTGGGATTTTATGCCCCCAAAGGTTTTGGTTTGGTTGGTGCTGCAGCAAAAACAGCACACTGCTAACTTTACTTCTGCAATTGACTGACTCTCTCCAAGCAGCTTGAGTTATTAGGTGGGAGAATGTTTGGGCTAATCTCGTGGTTTCCAGTCTCATAAGATCTACCTGAACGTCCGCATGGCTCAAGCTGATTGAAGAGAGCCAATCGCTGTGAGAAGGTTAGCTCTCAACAGCAAGCCAACAGAAATGATAAGTGAGAGAGACTGGATGAAGGGCAGGCTATGGAAGAGAGAGGCTGGGTGAAGGGGGGGCTATGAGAGAGAGAGAGAGAGACTGGATGAAGGGGGTCTATGAGAGAGACTGGGTGAAGATGGGTAGTGGCTATGAGAGAGAGAGAGTGGATGAAGGCAGGGAGCGGGGGGGTTATATGAAGTCTTGCCCTTATTACCAGGCCATGGTGATACATGAAGCAGAAAAAAAGTTGCATCAGATGTAGCTATAAAGGATCTCCAATAAGTTGTTGACAGTGTGCTCATTAATGGTGGTGGGAGGAGGAAGAGAGTTACTGCCTTCTGTTGGCACTGTGCAATGACCCATTAAGGGCCTGATTAATTAAGCTCTCTTTTCCTATAGAAAATGGGAAAACAATAAATCAGACCCTTAAAAAGGAACTGTGATACAACTTTGGTGGGTAGGGTAGAGGGTACTGTGACTTAGGTCTTGACATTCGGCTCCTAAATTTTTCAGCTGGCTCCTAGATTTCGAGAGAACTTGTCAAGGCCTGTGTTAAGTAACTCCATTTTTTAATGTATTTGTTTTATGTTTGTTTCATGCCTTTTCAGTAGTAGATCAAAACAAGTTACATTCAGGTACAGTAGTTATTTCCCTGTCCCCGGAGGCAATGGAGGGTTAAGTGACTTGCCCAAGAACACAGTGAGTACTGGTGGGATTTGAACATTGGTCTTTCTGGTCTTAGGTTGCTGCCCCAACCCCAATAGGCTGCTACTCCACTCCATTCCATCAGGGGCATACTTTGTCAGTCTTGAATTGTCTTGCAAAATCCGGGATTGGTTCAAAGTGACCCTGATATGTTGGAGTTCCTTTCTTGGTCTGTACCAAAAAAATGCCCTGCTTCATTACCACCTAGAGCATGTTCTTCTACATCATGTTATCTGGCATGAGACTTGTTTCTGGATGAAAGACTGAATGATCTATAGAGCTTCACAAATACATGGAGGTATAACACTGTATTGTACTCACAAGTATTGACATTCTTTTTGTTCTTTCAAAGAACTGCAGCTTTCTGTAGCAGTCCTATCCACTGGAACATTTTACCTTTAGACTTGTGATACAAGGACAGTTTGATTTCTTATTAAATTAATTTACTTTTACTTTTTTCCTCTTCGCTTCTCCAGGCCAGTCCAGGCACCAAAGGGTAGTCCGCCTCCTTCAGCAGCTGAGGACTGAAAAACAGAGTCTTGCTGACCCTATATCTAGCTCCCCCTAGCCTTCTCAGCTCAGTCTTTCAGTCCTCAGCACCTAGAAGGATAGCAGTTAGGCAGGCTCCCGGGTGTAAGGTAGCTGGTTAAAAACAAAAACAACAGACCTCAGAGACGAAAGGTGAACAATTGCAATTGAGTTTAGGCTGTTTATCTAGCCTAGAATCGGCAGCGAGGAGGATCTGGCTTGCTCTAGCAGAGCAGGATTGCCAGAGTAGGGCTGCTCGATTTGGAGGACAGAGAGGCAGAGCCTGTCTCGGAGAGGGAGCGTGGCTCTCTCACTGTCCGACGGAAGAAGCGCTGGGGAGCCCCCAGAGCGCTCTTCCTGCCTCTGCAGCCAAACCAAACTGTTCCACTAGCAGTGGGACCGAGAAGGGGCTGTACCGTCATTTGTTTTCTTTGCCCAGGTAGGAGATTCCGGAGAGGGTGTTGATCGCATGGTTTGTGGTGCGTTTGGGTCAACTCAGGGGTTTGCGGTCTCGGGGCGCTCCGTGGAGCCGGTTCTTGTGCATGCAGTCAGCTTCAGGGAGGTGTGCTCAGTGCGGCAGCAGCCGGGGCTTGTCGGGACCGGGGCTGTGCCGTACCTGCATCAGAAGGGGCAGTAGGATCGAGCGGATTTTGGCTATGGAGGACAAGGCAGGAACTAGTGCAAGCGAGGTAGGCAAGCCAGTAGCAGCCTCGGAGAAGGCGGGAAAGGCGGCCATTTTGCCCAAGACCGCGTTTTCTCCATTGCTTGAGAAAAAACAAAGCAGAGGTAAAAGCAAGTCAAAAAAGTCTGCTCAGACAGAACAGTCTCTGCTTCAGAGTACTTTGGGGTTGCAGGAAGGCGTGGATTCATTATTTTCTGCTGATTTTATTTTAGCCCTGCACAAGGCATACTGTTTGCAGAGGAAGCAGACGCAAGATCAGGGGTCTGATCCTAAGGTGGCAACCTTTGCAGGGGCAGAGGAAAAAAGGCTAGAGGACCCAGGGGAAGGGCCTTCCCAAAAGGGTTTCTCTTGGGAGTCGAGCTCTGAGTTGCTAGTTCCGCAGGCTCCAGGGCACCAAGCCACAGAGGAGGGGGAGTTCCTCTCGGATTCTGGGCTCGAGCCGAGGTCCATGGAGCTGGAAGAAGGGGAGATTGCTCCTAGTGATGATCCGAATATGTTTCAGGTCTTTCATAAAGAGCTGGGTGCGCTCATTTCGCAGTCGTTAAATGCCCTAAATTTGGCTTTACCGGTGGTTCAGGAGGAGCCGCTGGAAGATCCGCTTCTTCAGGGGTTTAAGGTGGAGCAGAAGTGCTTTCCAGTGCATGGAGTTATAAAACAATGATAGAATAGGAGTGCCCGGAGGTCAACCTAAGGGGTGGTTGTTCAATGGGGCACTTGTATCCCATTCCGCAGGAGGAAAAGGACCTGTTGAGGATGCCAAAGATGGATGTCTTGGTCTCGGCGATGACTAAGAAAACTACTATTCTGGTGGAAGGGGGCACGTCCCTCAAGAATCTTCAGGACCAGAAAATGGAGTCTATTCTCAAGCAAGCGTTTGAGGCAAGTGCACTGGCGCTGCAGGCGTCCATTTGTGGGGCCTATGTGTCACGGGCCTCCATTCGGTGGCTCCAGGGCGATGCTGCTCCCGAAGGGGAGGAAGGTGTGTCCGTGGAAGGGGCCAAGTTGGAGTCAATGGTGGCATACTTAGCGACACCTGTTATGATATGGTGCACATTGCTGCAAAGACTATGGCGTCCTTAGTGGCGGCTCGGCGTTTCCTGTGGTTGAGAAACTGGTCGGCGGACGCGTCGTCCAAGGCTCGCCTGAGTAAACTGCCCTATAAGGGTAAGCTCCTGTTTGGTGAAGCCTTAGAGAAGATCGTGAAGGATCTCGGTGATTCCAAAGGAGGGCGGCTCCCTGAGGATAAGCCAAAGGGTCAGAAACTTGGGGGGCTGCAGCGAGGTCTGATGAGAGATTTTCGCAGGTTTAAGTCTTCGCGGTATAGGCCATACCAGAGGGGACAGTTCCTGGCAAGGGGGCAGTCCTTTCGAGGAGCGCGGGGGTTTGGACGGGGGTATTAAAATTCCCAGCAGTCCCAACCCAAAAAGTCCCAATGAAGTCAGGAAGGCCCAACTGGAGGTGCCAGTAGGGGGTCGCCTACAAAACATTTACTCCACCTGGGCCGCAATCACAGCAGATCAATGGGTGCTGGAGATCGTCCGCGAGGGCTATGCCCTGGAGTTCTGCGGGCCTCTGGCAGATGCCTTTGTGGCTTCTCCCTGCAATGCATGGGAGAAGCGGGAGGCGGTGCACGAGACTTTGCAGCAGTTACTGTTTCTGCAGGCAGTGGTGCCAGTACCCAGAGACGAGTACGGTTTAGGTCGATACTCCATTTATTTCGTGGTGCCCAAAAAAGAGGGTTCTTATCGACCCATTCTCAATCTCAAGCATGTAAACGTCAACCTACGGGTGCCGCATTTTCAGATGGAGACCCTGCGATCCGTGATCTTGGCGGTAAAGCCGGGCGAGGTTCTTTCGTCAATAGACCTCACAGAGGCTTATCTACACATTCCGATCAGGCCAGAACATCAGAAGTATCCACGATTTGCCATTCACGAGGGTCATTTTCAGTTCCGGGCGTTACCGTTTGGACTGGCCACGGCACCGCGCACGTTCACAAAGATGGTGGTGGTCGCGGCGGCCTTAAGACACGAAGGTATTCAGGTACATCCTTATTTGGACGATTGGCTTATTCGAGCAGGCTCCAAGGAGGAGTCAGTCAGAGCGACCGGTCGAGTGGTGGCGCTTCTAGAGCAGCTTGGTTGGGTGGTCAGTCAGGCCAAGAGTCAGATGAACCCAGTGCGTCAGTTGGTTTTTCTCGGAGCCTTGTTCAGTACGGAAATAGGCTTGGTGTCACTGCCCAAAGTCGAGTGAGGAAGATTCAAGCGCAGGTGCTCCGATTTTTGCGCTTGAAGGCTCTGACAGCATGGCAGTACATGCAGCTCCTTGAGTCGATGGCAGCTTCACTAGATCTCATGCCGTGGGCCCGAGCGCATATGCGGCGCTTCAGTGGTCTCTGTTCTTGAGGTGGTCTCATCAGGAGCATCCACCATCGCAAAAACTAGTCTGTCCGGAAGTGGTAAAGGCCAGCTTGGAATGGTGGATGGTGAACAAGCATCTGCGGGCGGGCATGTCTTTGGAGCAGCCCGATTGGATTTTGGTCACCACGGATGCCAGCCTTCAGGGTTGTTGGTCAACGGACGAAGGACAGTGGTCGATCAATTGCCTGGAGATGCGGACAGGGTGGTTGGCATTGCAGCATTTCAAGAGCCTGGTGATAGGGAAAGCGGTGCGCATTTTGTCAGACAACGCGGTAACGGTGTCTTATATCAACCATCAAGGGGGCACCGGCAGTGCGACGTTGGCGGAGGAAAGTTAACTACTTTTACAGTGGGCAGAGAGCCATCTGTTGGTATTGTCGGCAGCTCATGTAGCAGGAAAGGACAATGTGCAGGCCGACTACCTGAGTCGACATCTTGGATCCCGGCAAATGGGAACTGAATGCAGCTGTATTCCACGACATTGTGGTGCGTTGTGGGCAGCCGGTCATGGATTTGATGGCGACATTTGCGAACGCCAAGGCCACGCGGTTCTTCAGCAGACGCAGAGAGCACACGTTGGAAGGATTGGATGCGCTGGCGCAGCCTTGGCCGAGGCGAGGGCTGCTGTATGTGTTTCCGCCGTGGCCAATAATCAGTCTGCTACTGCACAGGATAGCAGAGCACGAGGGGCGTGTGATTCTGGTGGCGCCGGATTGACCTCGGAGGCCCTGGTATGCGGATCTGGTCCGGTTGTTGATAGATCGGCTATGGAGGCTCCCCGATTGGATCAATTTGTTATGCCAGGAGCCAGTCTTGATGCCGCAGGTGGATCGGTTTTTGCTTATGGCTTGGCTCTTGAAAGGCAGAGGTTGCGACGCCGGGGGTACTCGGTGGCGGTGATCAATATCATGTTGAAATCCAGGAGGCGTTCCACTTCATTGGCATATATTTGGATTTGGCGCATATTTGAAGGTTGGTGTGTTGAAGGGGGGGTTCAGCCGTTGCGTTCTACACTGCTGGACATTTTGCTTTTTCTTCAGGGGGGCTTGTAAAAAGGCCTGGCCCTGAGTTCCTTGAAGGTCCAGGTAGCAGCGCTGTCTTATCAGGGACGAAGTTCAGGGTCGATCGCTTGCTACTCACCAAGATGTGGTGCGTTTTCTTCAAGCGGTGAAGCAAGTGCGGCCCTCCGTCCGTCCGGCCGATGGTGCCTCCGTGGGATTTGAATTTGGTGTTGGAAGCGCTCTCTGAACCGCTGTTTGAGCTGCCAGGAATGGTCAGTTTGAGAAACTTTTCATGGAAGACAGTCTTCTTGGTAGCGTTGTGTTCAGCGAGGCGGATTTCGGAATTGCAGGCGCTCTCGTGCAGGGAGCCCTTTCTACAGTTTTCGGCGGAGAAAGTGGTGTTACGTACGGTGCCGCCTTTTCTGCTGAAAGTGGTGTCTCGGTTTCATCTGAGTCAGGCAATTACGCTTCCGACTTTTACGAGCCTTGGTGTAGACGGAGTGGATCGTAGGCTGCGGCGGCTGGATCTTGGCCGGGTGCTTCGCAGGTACCTCAAACGGACACAGTCTTTTCGTAGGACGGATCGGTGTTTGTCTTGTTTGGAGGTTCCCATAAAGGGGAAGCGGCTTCCAAAGCTTCCATTGCCCGATGGGTAAAGCAAGCTATTGCGGCAGCTTATGCAGCGCGGGGGAGTCCTCTTCCGGGAGGTCTGCGAGCTCATTCCACGTGGGGGCAAGCAGCCTCTTGGGCAGAGAGTTGCTTGGTCCCTCCTGTGGATAGCTTGGCCCCTCCTGTGGATATCTGTCGGGCAGCCACGTGGTCGTCTCTTCATACTTTTTCAAGGCATTCTCGCCTGATGTTCAGGCTAGGGGGATGCCAGTGTTGGGGCTGAAGCTTTGGTGTCTGGGCTCTTGGGTCTCTCCCGTGTTTAGGTACTGCTTTGGTATGTCCCTTTGGTGCCTGGAGAAGTGAAGAGGAAGGAGAAATTAGACCTTACCTGCTAATTGTCTTTCCTTGAGTCCTTCTCCAGGCCAGTTCAGTGCCCTCCCGAGCAGTGGTTTGGCGTACCGCGGTCAGTGGCATGGAGTGTGAGCGAGCTGGCAGCTAATACCTTGGGACGGCTCTGCTTGTCTGTTCTCCCTTACGTAGGGGAGGGGCAGAGTCAGTCCGGGGGTAATTGGAAGAAGAACATAAAATTTGAAATTAAAAAAAAAAAAGTACAATTTTTTCTGGGGTCGTGAAAGTTAATTTAGAATTGCTAAGACAGTTCCAGTTATGTTGTTGTTTTGCTTTGGCGGCTTTGTCAATATTTGTCAATAGAAGACTGAGCTGAGAAGGCTGGGGGAGCTAGATATAGGGTCAGCAAGACTCTGTTTTTCAGTCCTCAGCTGCTGAAGGAGGCTGACTACCCTTTGGTGCCTGGACTGTCCTGGAGAAGACTCAAGGAAAGACAATCAGTAGGTAAGGTCTAATTTCTCCTTATGGATGATCAAGCAAACTATTCCGGTCTGTGGTTTTAGTATAAATGTTCCACAATGTGAGGCTGTGGAAGTGTCAATGAATTATTTGGCATCTCTGCAACATTCGGGGGTTCAGATGTGGTTCTGTCTTTGCTTGTTGGAACTGATATTGTGAAGGAATTACTTTTGAATTTAATGGGTATTTTACCATCAGATTGAAGGGGTGTCTATGGGGGCAACAATGGCCCCATTAGTTGCTGTTTTATATGTACGTAATTTTGAAGAGCAAGTCATGTATGTTTCTCCATATTCGTCCCATGTAGTGAAATGGGTTCGATATATTGATGATATTGTCTTCATTTGTCAGGGGCCAGGAGTTCTTGGGGTGGTTAAATGAACAGGATAGCCATTTACAATTTACCCCGGAGATATCTAAAGATGTTGTTCATTTTTTGGACATTAAGATTAGTTTGGGGGAATTTGTTTTTTCTCCTTTTTGATTGATGCACACCTCATGTGCTGATCTTGTTTTTTTTTTTTTTATTAGTTTTACTGTAAGCTGTATCTTATTTGGTTGTTAATTGTCTTGTATAGTTTTTGAGCATTATTTCATATGTTGATCTTTACTCTGCTTTGAAATTCTATGACTAGCAGATTATAAATAAAATTAAATGAATAAATAAAATAAGGTAACATTACAAAAGGTAGAATAAGGGACTGGAAGGAATTACTAGAGGAGCATATATTTTGCAAGCCAGCTAAGATGATATAATAAGCTGTGGAATAGATCTAAATTTGTATGATTTTTAACTGAAAATACGATCATAAGAGTACTAGAAACACTATTGGTCCTTGAATACTGGAGGTTGGGGAACCTTTCATAGAATTAATAACATTAAAGTAGTATGTGAGCCTTTGAGGCCTCAGAGGTCCGATGTCTCATTCCTTATCAACCACCAGGCCAGTCAGAACATATTGGTTATGCCCGCCAACCAGCAGATGGAGACAGAGACTATAGAACTGTGAGCTCTGGCTTGTATAAGGCCCCATGCAACCACTAGGTTCCCGGTATTCTTTCTCAAGCAGATGATGATGCCATACCGTGCAGCTCTACTGGTCTGTGGTTAAGCTCCTAGGCCCAATCAGAGGATTGAAACTTTTAGTTAAGTTCTGTGGCAGGGGCTTGCCAGGATTGTCCCCTCCCCTCTTTGCATTGCCAAGGTGACACTTGGAGGAGTCCAGATCCCTCTCTGTCTGGCTGGCATAGGAGGGCTCTGTCTTTCCTTTTGTTTTGTTGTATTTGAATTTGTTTGATTTTTTTCTTCTTCTGGGCTTTCTCCTCCTGTTTTGCTTAGGGTTGTGTCCCCCCCCCCCCCTTCCTCCTTGGTGGGGTAAGTATTTAGAAAAAAAAGTGGGAGTTTGGGGCAGTATACAGTTGTGCTTCTCTTGGAGGCCCATTCCTTCTCCTTGGTTGGGAGTAGAATTGCAGAATATGCCAGCCAGCGTGGCAGGACTCTCCCTGCCACTGGTGCTACCATAAAGAGCTTTTGGAGCAGTGCTCAGCATGTTTTCCAAATTTAGCCCAAGGCTGTGACCTGTGTATCAGTGGGTCTTGGTGGGGAGGTGGGGCCTTGACTGTGGAGAGCCATAGATCACAGGCACAGAGCTCAGAGTGTTGGCCAACTGCTGCTCCCATTGTGGGAGCAGCAGTGGTGAGTCATCTTCCCAGGGTCCTTCTCTGGCTGGGGATGCAGGCAGTTAGCCACTTGCTCCCAAGAATACCTGGCCACTCTCCGTGAGTTCCCTTCAGTTTGTTGGAGCCTCGGGGGGGGGGGGGGGGAGGGGAAGAAATCATTGGAGATGGCATCATTTTGGGCATGCAGTCTTCAGAGCCTCCGGGGGCTGCCCCTACCCCTGTGCTGTCTCATGAGCCATACAGCCTTTCTTTCCCCTCAGTAGTGGGTTTTCTTGAAGAGTCCTCTCAGGCTGGATTTTCACCAGAATTTATCCTGCTTTTTCACAAAAACCTTTTCACGGGACCAGTGCTAGGAATTTGCTGGATTGGGGGGGGGGGGGGGAGTAGTCTGGGCTTTTATGGAGTCTTCCTCGAAGCACCCACATTTGGACCCCATAGCTGACTAGGTGCTCTGGTCAGTAGTTTCTCATGGGGAAATTGAAAGTGGCTGCTTTAGCCAGTGTCATGGATAGGAGGTCCATGGGAGCAGAACCCTTTGTTTCCAGCTCTTTCTCACAGAATCAATAGGGAGGAGTGGCCTCGTGGTTGGGTCAAGTTACCTTAGGCCGGAAGGTCGGTGGTTCAAATCCCACTAGAGGACAGCAACCTTGGGCCAGAAGGACTGGGATTTCTAGTCCCACAGGTGCGCCTTGTGGTCTTGGGCAAGCCACTTGACCCTCCATTGCTCATGTTCCCTGTAAAATAGTTATCTCCAAGTTATAATGCCCTGTTCAATGTAATTTCAGTTTGTTCAATGTAAAGCGCCTTGATATCATGAAAGGCAGTATATAAGAAATGTTAAATAAGTCTATTTTGCCAGTTTTTTCAATGCTCGCTTTAAACCATCTCGCCCATAAGGTGCTGTCTGGGCTGCAACTATCATCTCTCTCAGTTTTAATTCATCTCTCCTTAACCATTCATGTGTCTGTTCTTGATCAACAAAGGATTCCTGGAGTAACACTCTATATTTCCCACTGTATTTGTGCATTTGCCACTTATTTTTCCTTGTTTGTTCATATAATTATTTGAAGAGTTTTTTTCTCGTTTTGAAAATTCTGTTACTTTTTTCCCTGTGTATGCTTGTGGATTCTCACTTATTCCTTCTAGTCTTCAGAACACCTGTCCAAGTTTGATGGAGAAGATTTTGGATGTTTACTTTTGTATTTCAGCACTTTTTGCGTATTTAGATCCAATGATGCAGTTAGGTAGGCCTGGAGGCTTATGATGATAGCTCTGTACGTGTAATCTCTAAGGCCTAGCTCACCTTCAGCTCTAGGGATATACAGTCTTGGCATATACTGGAGGAGTTTTTTATCCACACATCCAGTTTTTCAAGATCTTTAAGAGGCCAGTCCACAACCCCAAAGCTGTATGAGAGTACAGGAATTGCCAGCTGATAGATGGCTTATATCTTATTCCGTGATGTTAAAACACGTTTTACTAATGATTTTAATCTTCTGTAGGAGTGGAGGAGTAGCCTAGTGGTTAGAGCACTGGCTTGTTAACCAAGCAACCAGGGTTCGATTCCCACTAGCACTCCTTGTGGCCTTGGGCAAGTCACTTAACCCTCCATTGCCTCGGAAGAAAGGCCTGGCAATCTACTTCCGGTGACACTGCCAAGAAAACCCAGGAGCTTCTGGGTCGCCAGGAGTCAGGACTGACTCGAAGGCACACATTGCATTGCAGTATTCTTTATTGATCTTTTCTTTCATTAATTTCTGCTTCTTTCCATTGTGAGGATTGTGGTCATGACTTCCTTCCTGTGGCTCTTACATGTTTGGCCTTCAAGATGACCAATGACTTTAACAAGTCATATCATTTATTTGTCTTGTTTGGTGGTGGGAAGAAGGGTGTAGCCACTTCTAAGGCTTCCATTGCATGTTTGGATAAGGAGGTGATCCCATCCACCTATATCCTTAAGGGTCAGAC
Organism: Ichthyophis bannanicus; assembly: GCA_033557465.1. Lineage (NCBI taxonomy): Eukaryota > Metazoa > Chordata > Amphibia > Gymnophiona > Ichthyophiidae > Ichthyophis > Ichthyophis bannanicus. Next base: position 179,086,677 of record CM066044.1, read on the forward strand.
TCCACCCCAGTCTTTTCGGGCTCTTTCTACTCGCAGCTTCATGGGCAGGGTTGAAGGCCATTTCTGTTGCAGACATTTGTCATGTGGTGGTGTGGTCCTCCTTGCACTCTTTTATGAAGCATTACCACTTGAATGAGAGTGGGAGGACACTGCATTTGGTGTAGAAAAACTTTAGACAGGGAATTCTCTATCCATCCCCATTTAAGGGACGCTCTGTTACATCCCATGCATTCTGGACTGGTCTGGTGGATGCTAAGGAAGGAGAAATTTGGTCTTGCCTGCTCAATTTGAGTCCAGCCTGACAAGTCCAGAGGCCCCACCCTATTTCTGCCTTTCTCAGAGGGGTTTCCTGTGTTGGTTGGGGGATCCTTGGCCCTTAGTGGTGTGCGTTTGTGGGTGTTTTTTTTCTGGTCTCCCTCTTGTTCAGGAGGGGCTTAAAATATTTAAAAATGGCTTATAATATGGACAAATTAATAAGGTCAGATTTTTTTTGGGATGTTTATTATTGCTCAGTTACAGAGTTACTGGGAACCTAGTGGCTGCACGGGGCTTTATATAGGCCAGAACTCACAGCTCTGTAGTCTCCTGTTTCCATATTCTGGCTGATGGGCATAACCCATGCATTCTGGACTGGTCTGGTTCAACTTGTGGAGAGAAAATTAGCAGGTAAGATCAAATTTTTCCATCTAGTGTCAGGGCCAACCCAATGCATGAACAGGAGTGCTTTTTGCATACAGTTCTGCTCTTCGAGGAGCCCCCTTCCCCCTCTTCCATTGCTGTTCTGGTGTTTCCAATATCTTGCTGTTTGGTGTGCTGGTGCTTCCTGCTCCCAGGCTGTTCATTGAGGTTTTGGAAGACAGGTGCGTAGCCATGAGTAGGCCATGCCTGCTCTCCCACTTTGAAGTTAGGTTTGTTCAGTCAAAGGCGGCAGCAGCACCACAGGCCAATAAACGGAGAACTGGAGGTGATGTCAACATCTGCACTATTGTGGTGATGCGGGTGCAGCACAGCCCTGTGAAAGTGAAAAAAAAGAAGTTTTTTTCCATAAATGGGGGATGGGCTCACGTAAGCATAGGTCCCAGAGAGAAAGTGAAACTAAAACATACACTTGCAGAGCTAGCCTGAAGCCACACCCAGTCTCCAGAGCAGCTGCAGGGAGAGAGAGGGTGGGGCCAGAGAAGGAAGCAGGCTACAGAGCATTTAAACTGCGTCACTCAGCAAGTGAGGGAGAGATGGACAGAGGCAGAGGAAAGCAGAGAATTGAAGGAATTCCAGGAGTCCAGAGAAGCCAGGAGAGGAGACAGCACTGCAGGGCTGTGAGACCTGGTGATTCTAAATGGACCAGCCATAACTGCCAAGGCAAGTGTCAGGGCCAGAGGGAAGAAAGGAGCTGGGGAAAGATTCAGAACTACATTTCTGACTCTGAAGACAGCAGCTCAAGCTCTGAGCCCATAACCAAACAATTCAGAAAGCCTTGGAGAGGAAGGGTTTTTGCAAGCCAGGTAAACCAAACATTTCCTGAAATTGATTCAGTAAGGGGAAGAATGGCAAGAGGTTCTGACCCAGTTCCAAAGGGGAGAAGGAATCTCAAGTGGGGAAAGCTTTTTAAACTTTTAAAGAAAGTGCAGCTAAACGTTCCAGAACGTGTCCCAAGCCCTGAGCCTTACAGCACAGAGGAGGAGATGGAAATTGGGTCTTATCAAGATAATCCAGTGTCCTCTGATGAATCTATGGAATGTGGTTTTTGTACAAGCAATGCTTAGAAGTTTTATTGAAGGCTGTGTGAAAATATAAGAAGTGCTGGTGCCAAATAATGCCATTGTGAAGGGCAGGAAAAAAAGGTAGAAAACCTCATGCTTTAAAAGCAGCCATTTTTACTAATGCTGGAGCTGTGTTAAAATGCTGTTTGTTTCTAAGCTAAGAGGCAGCACATAATCACACGCTGGTTTGTAGCAGCTGGGAGAAGCTGAGAAGATTTCTGGACTGTGCATGTAACAGAGTTTAAACTGTTTTGCTTAAGTGAAGAAAAATTTAAGTTAAAAAGCAAAGAGTGAAGAAACTGCTTTGCTAGAGCAGTTGAATGTCTCTTTTGAAAAGTTTTTGTTGGAGAAATTATCCTTCTTTCTGTTTGCTGTTTTGGGAACCTTTATCAAGGCCAGTTGCCAATTTGACGCTGCAAAGAAAATAAAAAAAAATTTATAACAAATTTTCCTGTGTCAGCCTCATCCACTCGGACTGCTTTAATAATAAGCCCACAACTACACTATAAGGGCCTCAGCTACTACGTTGAAGCATAGAATCAAGTGTGATCGGTCGCCCCCACTAGGCAGCCGCCTAGGAGGGACCTCGGCGCCACACTATCTAGTGCCCACACATGTTCACCTCAGACGCCACCAAAACATTAGTCCTGGTTATGCCACTACCGTAACAGTAGTGAGCATACACAATTAAACAGTTTATTGAACTGAACATGGGTGTGTGTGTGTGGAATAAATAGCAAGTACTTAGCAAGAAGAAGCAGATGTTACTAATGTTAGCTGCTGCCTCCTGCCTGGGCACCTCATAGAGAAGGGAGATGGAGAAAGGAGCCAGGACTTAATTGGTGGAGGCCAGGGCCTCAGCAATTGGGTGAATGTTGGGTTGACCTGGTCCTGGTCTCAGCCCCACAATGATATTCTGCACAGGGTCCTGTATCCCCTATAGGCTGCCCCTGGCTCATGTACTCTTAATAGCAGGGACTCCAGTTACATTAAGCTGTTTGAGAGAACTCATCTCTAAAGCACAATGTTAACTTTTTTTCTTTTTTGAGTCTCTTAAAAGCTGTGTTAACCCTATTTATAAAACTACCTCCAAACTAAAAAAAAGAAGATAATATTCCATCTGTCGGTTGTGTGAATGTGGAGATGAATGCTGGTTCTTATGATTTTTCTTTTCCCTCCTTTTCCTTTGCTGTCCAGAAAATTCATTTTTTCTCTCTCCAGCTATTTTTTTTTTTTTCATTTATCCAAACAAAGATGCAAGTATGCTATCTTTTGGTAAAATGCCTCTCTCTGCTCTGGGAAGAGCAGTGCCCTCACAGTGCTCTGCTAGAGAGGTGGATATTTAACTCCTGTGGCGACTTTGCTGTGAGTTTTAGCTGTCTATTTATTTATTTGTTGTCTTTATTGGTGTGCTACTTCACCTCCCTGTTCCCTTTAGTTTTGCACTTCAGCTTTCTCAGCTGTATAACTTACCCTGCCTCTCTCAACTAACTGGCCTTTGTGTGGTAGCCAGGTTAACTGTTACTTTAAATTAAATATCTCTCCCTGCTCTGTCCCCAGAATGTGCTGCGTTTTAAACTTTTTTTCCTGCTCTAGCCTACCTGAGGGACTAACGCCCTCCCCCCCCTGCTGAGGGTACAGGACAAGGGTACCTTGTAACAGCCCTCTTTTAATAGGTCTTATTTCCCTCCCTCCCTCCCCAACCCCTGGGGTAATTATAGCTTTATAGGTACTTACACGTCTTAGAGGAAAGGGGCTGCTCTAGGTGCAGCTCTTTATCCAAATCAGTCATACATTGAGGACCTGAGATTGATTAAGCTTCAGGTGAACAAGGTATATTAGAGGTATTAGATACACTTTTATTAGTATAAGTATCTACACCGACCCTTAGTAAGTACAAAATTTAAAGACCTAAACACAAGCTTTAAACTAAGATGCAGACAACAGTCCAGCAGCAAGATGGGGGCTTTCCAGTCTTTTGCATTGAGTGTCACATGTATGATTTTCTCCCAGTTGGTGAGAGGTCTTACGTATGCACTAAGTGCAAGGAGCTCTTTGCTCTCAGGGGACAAGTCCGTTCTCTAGAGGCTAGAGTAGTAGACCTGGAAGACATAAGAAAGACAGAGTAGTACATGGACCAGACCTACAGGGATATAGTCCTGAAGTCCCACCTCCAGTCTGGCAGCATCCCTGTTGCCATGGAGGAGAGAGGTCACGTGACAGGAGAGCATCACCCTGGTGTGGCAGAACGTGATCCTGTAACTAGGACCTGTCCTCCAGGTGATGTAAAACCCTCTCGCACTGAGGAAGTTTCTCCAGGGCCATGTGCCCATGAGGGAAGGGTTAGGACAGCTGTTATAGTTGGTGATTCAATCATTAGGCATGTAGATAGCTTGGTGGTTGGTGGACGTAAGGATCGCCTGGTAACATGCCCGCCTGGTGCGAAGGCAGCGGACCTCACGCACCGCCTAGATAAGATCTTAGATAGTGCTGGGGAGAAGTCTGCTGTCTTGGTACATGTCGGTACCAATGACAGGAAAATGTGGTAGGGAGGTTCTGGAGGCTAAATTTAAGCTTTTAGGTAGGAAGTTGAAATCCAGAACTTCCAGGGTAGCGTTCTCCAAAGTCCTTCCCGTTCCACGTGCAGGACCCAAAAGGCAGGCAGAGCTCCGGAGTCTCAATATGTGGATGAGACGATGGTGCAAGGATGAGGGTTTTGGATTTGTTAGGAACTGGGAAACATTCTGGGGAAAGAAGGGGCTCTTCCGAAGGGATGGGCTTCACCTTAACCAGGATGGAACTAGATAGGAGATAGAGAAGCTTTTAAACTAGAAAACAGGGGAAAGCTGACAGTCGCCCAAGAGCGCATGGTTCGGAAGAAGGTATCTTTGAAGGATACTACCAAAAGCAGTGAGGTTCCAAAAAAAAGTAAAGTAGCCCAAATGTCCTTGAGTATGGTGCAGACAGAGCGTAAAGATTCCAAATTACCCATGCCCACCAATAGCCATGTTTAATGTTAATAAAATACAGTCTCTAAAATGCTTGTATGCAAATGCTAGAAGTCTAAACAATAAGAGGGGAGAGTTAGAATATATAGCACTAAATGAGAGGTTAGATATGATTGCAATCTCAGAGACATGGTGGAAGGAGGATAACCACTGGGACACACTGATACCTGGATACAAGCTATATCGTAATGACAGAGCTGATCAAATTGGTGGAGGGGTTGCGCTCTGTGTTAGATAGGGCATTGAGTCAGAAAGGATTAAAGTTTTGCAGGAAACAAAATTTGCTGTAGAATCTCTATGGATTGAAATTCCATGTATGTAGGGGAAGGTGATGGCAGTGGGGGTGTACTATCGACCGCCTGGCCAGAATGAACAAATGGATGATGAAATGCTCAAAGAAATCAAGGAAGCTAACAAATGTCACAGCACAGTAATAGCATCTTTCAGGAAATGGAAAAAAGAGCCAAACGATGAATCCTGGAAACAGCACAAGCACTGGCAGGTCAAATGCAAGGCATTGATAAAGAAGGCAAAGAGAGAATTTGAGAAGAAGCTTGCTGTGGAAGTAAAAACGCGAAATGAAGATTTTTTTCAAGTACATTCATAGCAAAAAACCTGTGAGAGAGTCAGTTGGACCATTAGATGACAGAGGAGTTAAAGGGGCACTAAGAGGCGACAAGGCGATAGCGGAGAGACTGAATGAATTCTTTGCTTCGGTCTTTACTGAGGAAGATGTAGGGATGTTACCTAAGACTGAAGTGGTATTCAAAGGTGATACTGCAGAGGAATTGAGAGAAATATCGCTACACCGGAAAGATGTATTACAACTATTTGATAAACTGAAGAGTAGCAAATCACCTGGACCGGATGGTATACATCCAAGAGTGTTGAAAGAACTGAAATATGAGATTGCAGACCTGCTATTAGTAATCTGTGAGCTTTCATTAAAATCATCTGTAATACCTGAAAATTGGAGGATCGCCAATGTAGCGCCAATTTTTAAAAAAGGTTCCAGGGGTGATCTGGGAAACTACAGACCAGTGAGCCTGACATCAGTACCGGGAAAAATGGTAGAAACCATCATAAAGAATAAAATTATTCAGCATGTAGATAGTCATGGCCTAATGGGAGACAGCCAACATGGCTTTAGACAAGGAAGATCTTGTCTTACTAATCTGATATGTTTTTTTGAAGGTGTGAATAAACAGGTAGACAAAGGTGAGTCGGTTGATATAGTGTATCTGGACTTTCAGAAAGCCTTTGACAAGGTCCCTCATCAGAGACTTTTAGCAAAACTAAAGTCATGGGATAGGAGGCAGTGTACTATTGTGGATCGGGAATTGGTTAAAAGATAGAAAGCAGAGGGTAGGGCTAAATGGCCAATTTTCCCAATGGAAAAAGGTGAATAGTGGAGTACCCCAGGGATCTGTACTGGGTCTACTACTTTTTGACATATTCATAAATGACCTGGAAAAGGGAATAACTAGTGAGGTTATCAAATTTGCAGACGACACAAAACTGTTTAAAGTTGTTAAAACCCAAGAGGATTGTGGAAAACTGCAGGAGGATCTGGATAAATTGGAAGACTGGGCATCCAAATGGCAGATGAAATTTAATGTGGACAAGTGCAAAGTTATGCACCTAGGAAAGAACAACCCACACTATGGTTACACAATGCAAGGTTCCACATTGAGAACCACCACCCAGGAAAAAGATTTAGGAGTCATTGTGGATAACATGTTAAAACCCTCCGCTCAGTGTGCAGCAGCAGCCAAGAAAGCAAATAGAATGCTAGGTATCATAAGGAAAGGAATGGAAAATAAAACAAAAGATATTATAATGCCTCTATACCGTTCCATGGTGAGACCGCACCTTGAATATTGTGTGCAATTCTGGTCACCGTATCTTAAAAAGGATATAGCGTTATTAGAAAAGGTACAGAGAAGAGCCACCAAAATGGTAAAGGGGATGGAAGGCTCCTATGAAGAGAGGCTACAAAGGTTAGGGCTCTTCAACCTGGAAAAGAGACGGCTGAGGGGAGATATGATGGAGGTCTATAAATTAATGAATGGAGTGGAACGGGTTAAACGTAGAGCGATTGTTTACACTATCAGAATATAGAAAGACTAGGGGACATGTAATGAAGCTACAGGGTAAGCTATTTAAGATAAATAAGAGAAAATATTTTTTCACTCAACGTGTAATCAAACTCTGGAATTTGTTACCGGAGGATGTAGTAAGGGCTGTTAGTGTAGCTGGGTTTAAAGAAGGTTTGGACAAGTTCCTGGAGGAAAGGTCCATAAACCATTATTAAAAAGGGACCCAGGATATCAATGCTTGACCCAATACAAGCATTGTGGAACCTGTGTCTCTTGGGGATACTGCTAGGTACGTATGACCTAGATTGGCCACTGTTGGAAACAGGATACTGGGCTTGATGGACCTTGGTCTGACCCAGTATGGCATACCTTATGTTCTAAGAATAAGACTGGTTGTAAAAACAAGATTTCAAAAGTTACTGCTTCAATTTTAGCTGAGACCAAGCAGCTGGCCTTATAAAGGGAAAATCTGGACCTTGCATAGTAGTGCTGAAGGAGAGTTATGCATTCTGGGAGTTCTAGAGAATGAAAACCCCCAGTATACAGATGTGTGAGATCCCTTGTAATTTAGATGGTTATATAAATAAATACTGCCATTATTTCTGGGTATGTATTGATTTAGTTTATTTGACCATCTCTTACAAAATGCACTAAAATGGTGTACAGTCGAGGCCTCCTAACCAAGAGACCAGGGTTCAATTCCCACTGGCACTCGTCGTGGCCTTGGGGAAGTCATTTTACCCTCCATTGCCTCGGAAGAAAGACATGATAATTTACTTCCGGTCATAGCTTGCCAAGAAAACCCAGGGGCTGCTGGGTTGTTAGGAGTCAGCATTGACTCAGTGGTACAATTTGCAATTGCATCTTGGTTACAATTCACTGAGTAAAAATAAAACAAGAAAGGGGAACTAGTAGAATAAAATCAAGGTGAGGGAAGAATATTTAGGAAGTAATTAATACTTATAAAAACGGAGAAGAGTCCATGAATACAGAGTAAGGAGACCAGGGAGGATAGATCCAGATGCCATCGACCCAGCTAGGTCGCTCATGCCCTCATGAGCTGCTATAAAAGGCTGTATGCCTGCTCAAAGAGCTAGGTCTTTAAGCCAGATTTAAAGGCACAATACATGAGATGATCTCAGGTAAGGAGTCAAAGAATTCCATAAGTACAGTGCTGTGTCACTAAAAGCTAATTGCCAAATAGACTTGAGCCATATTCATTGCCCTCCCCCCTCCCCCACTTCCTTTCCATTCTTGCTGCAATGGGGAAAATGAAACAAGTTCAAAATAGTTCTAGGTTGATGCCCTAGCAGAAAATCACCATTGTATTTTGGTATCATAAAGATTTGCATTATTGAAAATTTGAAGCAGAGTCCTCGCTTTATTATGTCTGTGATTGAAACCGTTTGTAATATTTTCAAAAACACAGATCATTTAAAAATATAGGATATTTGCATTTTTAGAGGAAAGGGAGAGAGAAACAGACAATGTGGGAGAGAGAAAAAGTGAATTTGCTGCTCCCACTATACATGAAGGTGCCACGTTTGTTGCAGCAGTATGTTTTTTCTCAGACATGAGCCTACAGTCTTCTAGTTCCTAACCTGTGATTCATTTGCTGCCCTAATGCAACCTTCAAAAGCTACAGATTTTAAGGAGATGCTTTTTGAAAACTGACTAATCTAGAAAATTGATCTAATACTGAGCCTATTAATGATAGGAATTGATTCTGTCATAGAAAGTATAAAGATTAACAATGGTTCATGTTCCTCAGTGAGCTGTTAAATCAATAGCTTTGGGAAAATAATAAATGGTTTATAGTCTTCCCAGGGCTGGGCCAAGGGTTTTTGCCGCCCCAGACAGACGTCCCAGCCGTGCTACACTCCCCCCCCCCCCCCCCTGCTGTACTGAGTCACTGCCGATTCCGTCAGCAGGATTGGGATGGCTCAGCGCAGTGGCCTGCAGCAGGCCATGCGCTTCGGCACACAAGACTTGCCACTTCTGAACCTCTCTGACACAACTTCCTGTTGGAGGAGGGTCAGAAGCGGCAGGCCAAGTGTGCCGGTCCACCCACAGAGGTCTGTTGCCTCAGGCCCTGCCTAGCCCGCCTAGTGGATAGGCCGGCTCCGAGGCTTCCATAGGGATCCTAAAGTGTAGACAGTGCTGGAAGAGACATGCCTCAATTAAAATGCATTGGAAAGGATAAACATTTTGCAGAAAGCAGTGTTAAGGTGAACTATCTAGTAACAAGAGAAGTTCCTCTTACTAGGAAGGTACAGTATCTGCCTCCTCTTGCATTCAGCAGTTTATTCTCCTTTCAACATTTTTTGAATGGCTTGCAGCTCTTAGAGAGGACTTATCACGAGCTCACAATGTTTGAGAGTGAGGGGTGATCTATGGGGTAAAGATGACATTGCTGTGAAGTGAAACTATAGGAGTGAGAGGAGGCAGGAAAGAGAATTATTTGAAGAGTGGACTGGTAATAGGTTACATTCAAACAAACTGCAGAACTCGCAAAGGAAGGAGCAGGCTGTTGAGACTGCAAACTAGTCCAGTTTTTCAATTTTTATTTTAATATATATTTTTATAAACAGATCACGTGATAAAATAGCACAAGAAACACTTACCAAATATAAGGTTATATCTTTAGAATATACAGGGAATAAGATCATTTGTACAGTAAGAAAATGGGGTCCAAATTTCCTCCTCCTCTATGCTTTAGTGTTCTCTTGTTTTCTAGCTTTACCCCTTGTAATATTATGGACCAGTGGATGCATCACCAGCGATGACAAGTAGGTTGGATGAAGGTCTGCTCAGTGACAGAACCCTATTAAACTTGTAAATAATGCTAGGTTTATTTGAAATGGAATCTTTTTGGATTTAGTCTCCAAAGGCAGTCTTAGGTTTGTAGTCTGGTTTATGCAGGCCAAAAATGCCAACCTTGGGTATTGCACATAATGCTTGCATACAGAGGCTTGTATATCAGAGAGATAACCAGTCAGAAGCTAAATTAAGCACATTTTTAACATACAATGCCTTTTATGTGGCCTAGTTCACCTTAAAGAGGGCTCAGCAGTGAAGCAATCAATGTCCCATCCCCCAAACTTGTAATACCACCAATGAAGAAAAATGTTTGACATCACTGCTTTGCTTTATTGATACTGTCACAAAAATTAACTAATGTAGCAACTCAAGAGAACCCCCTTCAAGGTGGATTTTCTTAGAACCAATCGATTAGTTAGATCGGGGTATGGTACTATGACCTGGTGGGAAAGCAATAGCCACTCTGATCTTGTTCGTAGAGACTTCCCTTCTTCTCAGGCTGTTGTCATGTTCATTGTGGAAGGCAGCAACTGTTGCTACATTAAAAATGTTTCCACTTTTTCAAGATTTTATGATTAGACCGTCTAGAGGTGTCTGTTTCTTTTCACTGTAGCAAGCATGTCTGATAAGCATTCACAGTGCAGTATGAATAAAAGTTAATGCCTTCTTAAAAGAAGAAGGACTGGGCTTAAGGTATAAACAAAATTAAAATGCTAACTACTTGTATGCTGAGTCACCTGCACAGTTCTGAAATGATGCAGTGTTTTCCAAATATTTAGGGGCATGTTTACTAAAATGTGCCATTGTAGCATCTGTTAAGGCCCAAAATCTAACGCAGGAGGTGGATTGTACTCGTGCTAACCAACCAACAGGGGTGAGCTCAGCATGTCCCCATGCATTTAGCCCCAAATAATCTTAGGGAAACCCCAGAAAAACCTCAACAATTGTACTCGTGCTAACCAACGGGAGTGGGCTCAGTATGTCCCCATGCTTTTAGTGTGGGTCGGAACACCTTGCTGTGCTAAACTATCAGCAGTAATTAACGTGGGTGCACTTAACTGCACGGAATAGGTGGAATATAAATGAATAACATTCATTGAGGTAGCAGTAAGTGCACCCCGCACTAACTGCAGCATTGACGGTAAGCACATGCTAATGATGCTCGCATTAACCTCAATATGCAGTCAACACTCACACTCCACCCCTAATCTTCGCAGTGTCTGTCCTAACTCGTGCTAAAGGGTTAATGCAAGATTTTTTACCCTGGCCACATTTAAATGTGTCCCGTAATTTCCTGCAACTTCAGAAAGGGAAGAGACATCCCAAAAAATGGTGAAAGCTGAAATTTGGGAAGAAAATATTGTAAATCTTTTTAAATTAAAGAATGGGGGGGGGGGGGGAGGGAGTTCCCAGTACTTTTTGTACAAATGCTTAAATGCACAACTTTTTCTGTTTTATTTTTCTTTTCAGCTAGTGAAATCCTTGCACAAAAAGTTCTGCTGGTTCAAAAATTAGTAATTGGACTAAGATCTATATGGATCAGATTAGCTGTGAGATCACTGTCTAAAACAAGCCATTTGTCTCCATGTTGAGTAGACTGGAAAGCCAAATCTAATACAAACTTGGAAATGGGAAATAATCTTAATTGCCCTGTTGTGACCTAAAACTGTATAATTATATCCTAAGAATTAAGTAGCTCTCTTTACAAACTTCTGATAGGAGTTGATGTTGGATCATATTGTCTTTGGTGACCTGGTATGACCCAACGACTCTTCCTTACAAGGTGCTATCAAAAAGTTTCCAAACATCCACCACTGCACGGGAACGGAACACAGTATAGCAGGTCGTTGCTGTGTGAGCACTACCCGGCAGCCTTGTGAGTCAGTGTGCTGAGTGGATGTGAGACCGCGCTGCGCTTCTTTGTTTACCATGTATTTCACGACTTTCTCGCTTCCGAAAATGAGTGAGAAACTTGAGCAATGTGCGTGCATCAAATTCTGTGTTAAAATTGGTAAAAACACGTCGGAAACACAGCAATTGCTTCAGCAGGCATTTGATGAGCGTGTTTTAGGCAAAACACAAATCTATGAATGGAATGGACATTTCAAATGTAGCCAAGAAACGCTTGATGAACATTCAGGATGGCCTTCAACAAGCAAAACCTGCAAAAATGTCAAAGTTCACAAATTAATTCATGAAGATTGTCTGAGAACCATTCCAGTTATTGCTGAAACACTTGGAATTGGTTGAGTTCATGCAATTCTAACTGAAGACTTAAACATGCGTCGAATTGTTGCCAAATTTGTGCCGCACCTCCTGACAGCTGATCAAAAGGAATGATGAATGCAGATCTGTGAAGAGCTCAAGGACACAGTGAATGCTGACAATGACTTTTTGAAATGTGTCATTACTGGGGATGAAAGCTGGGTTTAGAAGTACGACCCAGAAACCAAACAGTCCTCACAATGGAAAAGTTCATTATTACCACGCCCCAAGAAAGCAAGTGAACAAATGCCGCCCTTTTTGATAACATCTATTGGGCAAGAAGACAAGTGAATGAGAAACGTGGGCAGCATGTGTGTACATGGACTATGCGTTTAAATGACCCCCTGAAGAAACTCTATTGAGAGAGTGAAACGTTCAGAAAAGGCGCCAGAGGAGGCGTAGAGGAATCATATCATGATATTTAAAAGATAAGCAATTACACTTTATATAACAGTGTGATTTTTCTGGGTGAAGGACATTAATATAGAAGAAAATTAAAAGAACTCTGGATTGGTCATTGATGCTGCCAGCGCGTTCGACAGTATTTTTATACTGAAGTGATCATTGCGCTACTGAGTCTGAGACCTGTTCTGGAGTTCTAGTATGAAATTGATTGCCCCCTGACTAGAGTTGTAACATTTCTGGAAAATTTGAAGTGATTTGAAAAAGAACCCTTTTTAAAACAAAAACTATAAATTCTGGGACAATTCAAATATACACAAAACTTATTTTGATATAATGTTTAACTTGCTTTGCTGTTCTTAAAATGCAAATAGATTACATGCAGATCAGCACATAAGAGTTTTTAGCGTGAGCCCAGAATTTTAACTTATGCCATTGAAAGGCAATGAGAATTCCAAACTCACAAACTGAAAGGGTCATTATCCTGTCCAATTTCAAATATTTTTTTAAAATATCTAATTATCAGGGCCATGTTTCCTAAACATTAGCACACACTGCCAGCATTCCCAGAGGAATAGCATGAGTGCTACGGCAGAGAGTACATGCTAATATTTAGCAAACCTGGCCCAAAATGTAACTTAGTTAGCTTGAGGCGTACACATATTTTTTTGCTCCATCCCTCTTAACAGCCCCAAGGATTGAATGGGAGCATAGGTTTCTGAGCTGGCCTCAAACCATGGTCCCTGTCGGCCTTCAAGAAGGAGCTGTTTCTCTTTCTGGGAAATTAGTAACAGCCAGTTTATTTATAGTGTGGTTTAGATTTTTGTTTTAGTTGCCCGATTAACCCAGCAGGGATCAATCCAGGGTAGGCTTGATTCTCCAGGACCAAGCAGGAAGTCAGTCCTCACTTATGGGTGACGTCGGCGCTGACGGAGCCCTCGCGGAGCAATTTTCCCCAGCTTTCGCAGAAAGCCTTTGGGAATTGCAGCGCGCATGCGCGGTCCCCTTCCCGCCCAAGGGTGCCATCTTGCTCAGTCTTCTTTTTTCCGCGGAGCCCTACAGACGTAGTTTGTGATCGCTGCTGAAAAGTTGATTTCTTTCATTGTTTTTTTTTTCTCGGTTCGACCGTGTCTCTTTCCCGCCCGGCCTCGATACTCCAATATCGAGTCCGTTCTCATTTTTTCAGTTTTTGTCCTTGTAACGGGCATTCCCGCCACTTTTTTTCTTTTTCCCTGGCAGCACGGTACTTCGACCTTGCAGGGGCCCTTTTTCCCCCGATGGCTGCCAGCGGTTTTAAAAAGTGTGATCGCTGTACCAGACTTATGTCTCTTACCGACACACATGACTGCTGCCTCCGTTGCCTCGGACCCAATCATGACTCGGTGGGTTGTGGTCCGTGCAACAAAATGTCCTCGAAGGCATTGAGGAGTCGGCAGTCACAAAAGGAACGAATCTTCTCTGACTCCGCGTCCGGTCGGGCCCGGACCTCGTCAGAGGCTTCGACGTCTCGTGACTCCGGCCCCGAGCATCGTCGGAGTTCCTCTGAGCGGGGGTCTCCCGGCCGGGAACATCGTCGGAAGAGGAAACCCACGAGGGTGGCGTCGAAGGACGCTCCTGGTCCCTCGAGGGCCAGGTCGCATAGCCCCGCCAGCTGCCCTGGGTCCTCGGAGGCGGAGAGGTCGTCGAACCATCCTCGTCTCGAAGTGGAGCCTCCTGGACACGTGAGTACTGTAGTCCTCGTGGACTCACCTCCCAGGGAATCGACGTCGGGCCTGACGCCGTCGGGGGCTGCTGGGTCTTCTGAGTTTGGTCTCAGATTGACGGCCTTGGAGTGCCGTATCGCTGCCTTCATGGACCAGCAGCGGGCATTGATGGCCGGCATCGCCAGTGCATCTGCCCCGACCACCGGGACGTCGACGTCCAAGTCGACCCCGGAGGCCGAGCCGATCCTCGAGTCCATACGAGCTCGAGTCGATCCTCGGCCAAGGTCTCCCTCAGCCTCCCGTTCGGGACCGAGGTCGTCGACGCCGGCCTCGGCGTCGGGGCGGAGGTCCTCGGCCCTCGCCCGCACGGAGCCACTCGATTCCTCCACGGAGGAGTCGGGTTGGGACACGGAGGAGGACGAGTCACCCGGTTCTTTTCAGACTCGGTACGTCCCCTCCGACTCGCCCAAGTCGGAGCCCCGGAGACGGTTCCCCCCGGAGGATACCTGGTTCTCCGATTTCGTGAGGGACATGGCCAAGGCTTTGACCTTCCCCGCGGATCCGGAGGAGGAGCCGAAGAGCTCGAGGCCCTCCAGTATGACTCTCCCCCGAAGGAGGCCTTTACTGTGCCGGTTCCTCCGATGCTGAAGCGGCAGCTCTTCTGCATGTGGGAGAGCCCGGCCTCGACGCCGGTGTTAAGCAAGCGGGTCGATTCCATGTATCGAGTCCGCAAGAGCCCCGGGTCCAGAAGGCACAACTGCCGCACCATTCCATGGTGGTGGAATCGGCCATGCATCGACTTAAGAGTCAGAAGATGCACTCCTCGGTGCCTCCGGGTAAGGAGGCCCGGAACCTGGATGCCCTCGGTAGGAAGTGCTTCCAGGGCTCTATGCTTGCTTGCCGAGTCCAGACATATCAGCTGTATATGGGCATGTATCTTCGAGACCTGGCAAAGGAAATTGCCGGGTTCTCTGCTGGTCTCTCCGAGGAACCTTTGCAGAGGTTCCAGGCCTTGGCCACTGGTATTCGAGAGTGCTCGAAGTTTATTTCTCGAGCAGCCTACGATGGCTTCGAAGCATCGGCTCGAGTAGCCGGAGCCGGCATCGGTGCTCGCCGTCAGGCTTGGCTTCAGTCATCCGACCTCGAGCCATGGGTGCAGGACAAGTTGGTCGATGTCCCCTGCAGAGGTGAAAACCTCTTTGGCAAGCCCATGGCTGATAAGGCGGCAGAACTTGAGTCCGAGACTCTCACCAGAACTCGCCTATCCAGAAAGACCTCTGCCCCTTCACAGAAGAGGAAGGGCCCGGGGAAAAAGCCCTTTTACCCGAGGAAGGTGTCTGCCTATAAACAGCACCACCCACAATATCAAGCCTCAGCAGCTCCCCACCAGGGCCAGCAGGCTAACGGACAGGGCAATGTGTCCCGTAGGCAGAAGGCCCCCAAGCCCATTACACAGGCCCCTGCTTAGCAGGGTGGAGGTTTTTGACTATGCCGGCATAGCCTCTCCCCCTCCGCGACTTTCGCTCAGCACGGGGGGCCGGCTGACCCACTTTGCTCACAGGTGGTCAGCCATAACATCCAATTCCTGGGTGCTGCAGGTGGTTCAAAAGGGCTACCTTTTACATTTTCACCAGGTACCTCCCCCCTACTTTCCAGGGGAGCCTCCAAGACCCCCTCTGCACAGGGACTTACTCCTTCAGGAGCTGCAAAGTCTGCTCCAGGAACAGGCTGTGGAGCCAGTGCCCCAGCACTTGTGAGGTCACGGGTTTTATTCGAGGTACTTCCTGGTTCCGAAAAGAACAGGAGGCCTCAGACCCATCCTGGACTTGCGCAACCTCAACAAGTTCCTGCAGCGGGAAAAGTTCAAGATGCTTACCCTTGGAATCCTACTGCTCTACCTCCGGCAGGGAGATTGGCTATGCTCCTTGGATCTAAAGGATGCTTACACTCACATCCTTATTCATCTGGACCACCGGCAATATCTGAGATTTGTGGTGGCAGGGAATCATTACCAGTACCGCATACTGCCCTTTGGCCTCTCCTCCTCTCCCAGGGTGTTCACGAAATGCCTGGCAGTGGTGGCAGCCTTCCTGAGGCTTCAAGGCCTCTTCGTCTTCCCCTACCTGGATGACTGGCTCATCCGGGCACAGTCTTCCCTAGAGGTCACTCAGGCCACTCAACGCACAGTGGCTCTGCTACAGCATTTGGGCTTTGTCATAAACTTCGAAAAGTCCACTTTGCTCCCCTCTCAGGATCTCGAATTCATAGGAGCACGGCTGGACACTCTGCAGGCTCGGGCCTTCTTACCCCTGGAACGGGCCAACAGGCTCATAGCTCTGGCCGGCAGGTTCCACAGCGCGTCACCGGCCTCTGCCAGACAATTCCTGCAACTGCTCGGTCGCATGGCCTCCACGGTCCATGTCACTCCGAATGCCCGTCTGCATATGCGACCTGCTCAGTGGAGCCTTCGCACTCAATGGCATCAGGCCACAGGGAGACTGACGGACTTAATACAGATCTCCGACCGCCTGGTCTCCTCTCTGCAGTGATGGCTTCACCTGCCCAATCTGGTACTTGGCATGACTTTTCAGTCTCCTCCTCCTTCTCAAGTGCTCACGACGGATGCCTCTCTCCTGGGATGGGGAGCGCATTGCCAAGGAACATGCACTCAAGGCCTTTGGACACCTTGGGAGGCTGTTCAGCAGATAAACTTCCTGGAGCTGCGGGCGATCCGCCTAGCTCTGCGGACCTTCTCTCACCTCACTTCTCGTCGGTCTGTACTGGTGCAGACGGACAATCAGGTCGCCATGTTCTACGTGAACAAACGGGGGCACGGGCTCCCTCCTGCTATGTCAGGAGGCTCGGAGACTGTGCTCTTCGGCAGTCGACCACGACATCCTCCTCAAGGCTGTTTACCTGCCCGGGCAGGACAATTGCCTAGCCGACAAACTGAGCCGGATTCTGCAGCCGCACGAATGGAGGTTGAACCCCGTAGTGGTCCAACGGATCTTCCGCCGGTGGGGCCTCCCCACCGTGGATCTCTTTGCCAGTCCCCTAAACCGGCAACTTCACAGGTTCTGCTCCCGGCACCCGCATCCTCTCAGAGTAGCGCCGGATGCTTTCCTCATTTCGTGGTCCACGGGCCTACTGTATGCCTTTCCTCCCACGCCACTTGTGTCCCGGACGCTGTTCAAAATTGTCCAGGACAGGGCCTCCGAGATCCTGGTAGCGCCCAGGTGGCCGAGACAACCCTGGTTCCCTCTACTCCTACAACTAGCGGTGGACACCCCTCTTCCTCTGGGGTTTCAGCCCGATCTTCTGACCCAGGATTAGGGTACTCTCCTCCACCCCAACCTCCGGGCCCTTCATCTGATGGCCTGGCTGCTGAAAGGGTAGCCCTAGCTCCGCTCTTACTTCCTCCAGAGGTGGAGGCTGTCGTCCTGGCGTCTCGGCGACCTTCCACCCGGAAATCTTATGCCCTTAAATGATGTCGCTTCTCGGTCTGGTGTTCTCAGCGCTCTGAGGACCCCTTCGCCTGCTTAGTATTGGTGGTACTGCAATATTTGCTTCACCTCTCCAATCTAGGCCTCAAATCCAACTCTGTCAGGGTCCACCTCAGTGCTCTCTCTGCACATCATTCGCCGGTGGAGGGCCAGCCTCTTTCCGCGCACCCCCTGGTGGCGCGTTTTCTCAAGGGCCTTCTTCTGCTTAAGCCCCCGTTGCACCCTCCAGCTCCTGACTGGGATCTCAATGTGGTCTTGCAAAGGTTTACCTGTCCGCCTTTTGAACCCATGGCTACCTGTCCTCTTCGTTTCCTCTCCTGGAAAACTCTCTTCTTGGTAGCCCTTACCTCCGCTAGGCGCGTTAGTGAACTACAGGCCCTAGTGTCGGAGCCCCCTTACACTAGGTTCTACAAGAATAGGGTGGTCTTACGGACTCACCCTAAGTTTCTTCCGAAGGTGGTCTCCTCTTTTCACATCAATCAAGAGGTGGTTCTTCCGACCTTCTTTCCCAGACCGCATACCAGCCGAGCTGAAACTGTTCTGCATACCCTGGACTGTAGAAGAGCCTTATCCTTCTACCTTGACCGTACGCGTGAGCATCGAAAGGCTGTCCAGCTTTTCGTCTCTTTTGACCCCAATCGGTTGGGGGTACACGTCTCTAAGCGTACTCTGTCCGTCTGGGTAGCTGACTGTATCGCCTGGGCTTATGGAGCAGCCGGCCTCTCCTTAGAGAGTCGCGTCACGGCTCACCGTGTCAGGGCGAAGCCTGCATCAGTATCTCACCTCCGCTCTGTTCCATTGGCGGACATCTGCCGGACTGCTACTTGGTCTTCAAGCCAGACGTTTGCGGCTCATTACTGCCTGGAGAGGGAGTCCCGCAGGGACAGTGCTTTCGGACAGGCAGTCCTCCACAATCTCTTTGAGGTCTAAGCAACTCCTACCCTCCGGCCCTGGTGTTGGGCTACCGGCCGGATTTGTATTCAGAGAAGATTCCTTCCTTCTGTACTGTTGAGCTTGAGGGAGCTCATCTTTCGGTTGAGGTCTCCGGTAGCCTTGAGCTCGGGAGTCCCATAAGTGAGGACTGACTTCCTGCTTGGTCCTGGAGAAAGAGTAGTTAATCACCTGTAACAGGTGTTCTCCAGGAGCAGCAGGAATCAGTCCTCACTACCCTCCCTCCTCCCCTTGGAATTGCAGTCATTCTTTTTGCTAACTTTTTTTGCTGTCTCTTCGCTATGTCATCAGACTGAGCAAGATGGCACCCTTGGGCAGGAAGGGGACCGTGCATGCGCGCTGCAATTCCCGAAGGCTTTCTGCGAACGGGGAAAATTGCTCCGCGAGGGCTCCGCGGTGCCGACGTCACCCATAAGTGAGGACTGATTCCTGCTGCTCCTGGAGAACACCTGTTACAGGTGAGTAACTACTCTTTATTTATGCTCTGCCCCTGGGATTGATCTCTGCAGGTTTATCGTTCGTTTACCCGGCCTGCTGTTCACTGCTTTTTCCAGAGGCTCCAAATTGGCAAGACTCTGCCCTCTTCCCCGTGTGCTTTGCTTCTGTTTGCTTCTAAATTTCATTGCTATGTCAAGTTCCCTGATCCTGTATCATTGCTGCCTTTGTGTTGGATACATGTCTGGAGATATAGTTATTCAACTCACCTTGAGCATTTCTACATGGTGTCCTGACCTGTCTGCAAATCTAAGGAGTCCCTGTTGACTAGCTGATCACCCCCAGCCAGTGATCGTCACAAACTTGCTGCATGCCCAATCTGATGGGCACCTTTCATTACAGATACACAAATGCACCATTTACTTCTGGAAGGCATTATCTTCCTGGTATGTAGGGTTACCAGGTGGCTCCAGATCATCAAGAAAAGAATAAGTCAGTCCTGGCTTTATTTCCATTGCAGTCGAACATACTTTTCTGATCCATTCAATAGAACTAAAACCAGGACTGGCTCCTACTGTCTTTGATGATCTGGTACCATCTGGTAACCCTACTGGTATGTCATGTACACCAAACCTTTGGTTCCTTATCATCCCTCCAGTCTAGTCCCAACATCTGGGGTTTAAGCACCTCCTCCAGCAGCTATGGAGACTAAGAAACATCATTCTTCTGATGACACTGGTACAAATACTCCCGGGACTGCCTCCTCTGTCCAGTAATCTCAGTCTCCATAGCAGCTGGAGGGTGGTGAGCCTGGAGGTTGAGGCTCACTGGAGAAACGGTTAAGCAGAGTAGTTTAGATTGTTTGTTTTCTTTTGTGTGTGTTTTGTTTTTAATAATAACCTCACCAATGACAATAAGTAACCCAGAGGGGCATATCCTTTTAAGCAGAGGAGGAGCTGTGCTGATGCCCCCTTCCTGTCTCCCTCCCTTTTGGTGTCAGTCAGTGGACTGGGGAGGAAGGTGAAAGTCTGAGGTTTAAAGGGCCGGGCGCCAGTTCCCGAACCCACGGCTTGGGTGAGGAACCGGCGACAACAGCAAAGGAGCAAGGAGGCGAGAGAGAGCAGTGCGGGAACACGCGCCAAGGCCGCTGGGCCCAGTAAGACTGGCTCTTCAGGCTCAGATTCTTCCTCGTTGCGGAAGCTGCCAACCAGCTTGAACGGCGCAGTTACATTCAACCATTCTGAGGTAAGTGGCTTACCTGTGGATCTTCTGCAGGCAGGGGGACTGAGGTGTATGCGACTTTCCGCTTCTTGGGGGGTCGCAGCCACGTGGCTGAAGCGCGGGAAAACCGTGAAATCGTCGGACCTACAGGATCGTCGTTGTGAGACATTTTTTCTTTCCGTTCGGGTGTAGGTTTTGCACTTGAGCAGTGCGGTGTAAGGCAGAGAAGGAATTTGACTTTTCAGTTTCAGGAAGACAATTTGATCGGGTTACAGTTATAGATATCTCTAGAATATAGTGCTGTGAATAGATATATAGAGCATTATTAATCTCATTTTCTGGGAGTATAAAAGCAGCCCCTAAGGGTGCCCGACGTAAGCAAGGAGAGATGCCATCTAAGGCACCGTGTTTGATGTGCGGTGTTAAAAAGGGAACAGTAGCAGAGACGGGTGTCTGTAAGAGCTGCTCCCAAGAAGCCATCTCAATGGAACCGGTGGTAGAGATAGCTGGGGAGGGCCAGAAGAGTCTTTTGTCAGAACTTGCCTCTCCTGCAGTTCCAATACTGGATCCGGTGGCTGGGCCCTCCTCTACTCCAGATATTGCAACTGCTCAGCCGGCTTTACCTGGCGGGCTAGCGGCAATATTTTCTCAAGATTTTGTGGCGTTGTTACAACAAGCCTTCAGGGACAGTAATAGGAACGCTGAAGCAGATCCACCGGCAGCAGACCGGACCCCTTTAGATTTGGGACTTCTAGAGGTGCCTTTAAAGAAGTCTAAGAAGGGAAAGAATTTGCAAGAGCAGTCAGTGGCCTCAGAGAGCCCTTTATCAGAGGACGGGGAGCAGGAGATGGAGGATGAGTTAGAGGAAGGTGAGTTAACGGAGCACAAAGATCAAGCGAGGGTGGTCAGGGTGTTCCGTCGTGACGAGTTACCTGCACTCATAGGGGAAACTCTAAAAGCGCTAAATATGCCTTCTGCGGGGCCGACAGAGGATGCATCTTTAGAGGATCCCTTGTTGCAGGCGTTTTGTAAGACACAAAGAGCCTTCCCAGTTCATAGAATGATGATGGAAATGATTCAGGAGGAATGGGACATGCCGGAAGTGGCCCTTAAGGGTTCCAGGATTATGGCTTGCCTATACCCATTGGTGGATCAGGATAGGGAGCTATTTAAGCTTCCAAAGGTGGATGCAGCGGTTTCGGCAGTGACCAAAAAGACTACCATCCTGGTGGAAGGTAGTGCCACTCTCAAGGATGCGCAAGACAGGAAATTGGATACCTTATTAAAGCAGGTATTCAACATCAGTGCACTTTCCTTGCAGGCATCGGTTTGTGGAGCCTGTGTGGCTCGTGCCTGTCTCCGATGGTCACAACATATTCATGGAGATCAATTGGAAGAGAGTGAAGGGGAAGCGGCCAAGTTAGAGTTGGGGACAGCTTACCTGGCTGACATTCATTATGGCCTTATTAGGAGTCTGTGTAAGAGTATGGCGTCTGTGAAAGCGGCTAGGCGGTATCTTTGGCTGTGTAATTGGGCGGTGGATGGTTCCTCCAAGGTGCGATTGGGTAAGCTACCTTTTAGGGGTAAGCTGTTATTTGGTGAAGATTTGGATAAGTTGGTAAAGGATTTGGGGGAGTCTAAGGGAGGGAGACTTCCAGAGGACAAGCAGAAGGAAGGTAGACCTGTGCTGGTTAACAAGAATCAGCAAAGAGAATTTCGCCGTTTCCGTCCAACTTGATTTGGGCAATTTCAAAGGGGGCGTTCCTCCTATAGGAGCCAGGGGTTTCGAGGGGCAAATAGAGGATTCGCGGCCTCATCTTCCTCGAACCTTAGAAAGACACAATGAAGCCAGGGGGACCCAAGCGGAGGTGGTTTCCATAGGAGGTCGGTTACGGGAATTTTATCCTGCTTGGGCCCAAATTAGCACCGACCAGTGGGTATTGGAAATCATTCGGGAAGGGTATGCTCTCGAGTTCCAGCGCAGAGTGGCCAACGCTTACGTTCAATCCCCATGCAAGACGCCTCTGAAGGTCCACGCGGTGCAAGAGACGTTGGAGAGGCTACTGAAACTCAATGCTGTGGTTCCAGTTCCAAAGGAACAGTGCGGATGCGGTCGATACTCCATTTATTTTGTGGTACCAAAAAAGGAGGGGTCTTTTCGGCTGTTCTTGGATCTCAAGAAGGTGAATCGGTGTCTGTGCATCTCGCATTTTCGTATGGAAACTCTACGGTCGGTAATTGTGGCCGTAAGGGCAGGAGAATTTCTTACAGCTGCGGCAGCATTAAGGAAAGAAGGGATTCTTGTGCACCCCTATTTGGACGATTGGTTGGTATGAGCAAAGTCCAAGGGAAAGAGAAAATTGGTGACTGCCAGAGTGGTAGAGTTTCTTCAGAGTCTAGGCTGGGTGATCAACAGAGCAAAGAGCAGGCTGGAGCCATCGCTGACCCTGGAGTATCTCTGAGCACGTTTAGATACGCAGATAGGGAGAGTGTTTCTGCCTCGGAGGAGGGCAGAGGGCTTGAGAAACCTAGTTCGCACTTTTCTCAGCCGCAGGATTCCCACGGCATGGCATTATCTGCAATTGCTAGGTACAATGACAGGGACACTAGAATTGGTTCCGTGAGCGCAGGCGCATATGCGACTGTTACAGAGGGCGTTGCTCAGAAGATGGTCTCACCAGAACGATCCGCTATCCCGGGTACTGCCGTGTCGGCCAGAGATGAAGCAGGCGTTACAATGGTGGTTGACACCGGGGGTGCTAGAGAAGGGAATGCCTCTGGAGGCTCCCGCCTGGGTACCCCTTACGACAGACGCCAGTCTCTTGGGATGGGGTGTGCATGTCGAAGGAACCTTTGCCCAAGGACAGTGGACCGCCGAGGAAAAGGCATGGTCAATCAACAGATTGGAATTGAGAGCAGTAGCTTTAGCGCTGAGAGCGTTTCGGTCTTCTCTAGAGAACAAGGCGGTGCGTGTATTCTCAGACAATGCAACCATGGAGGCCTATATCAATCAGCCAGGCGGCACCAGCAGTGCGCCACTGGAATCTGAGGCCGAACAGCTTTTGGAGTGGGCTGAAGTGCGTCTGGAGGCGCTGTCGGTGTCACATGTAGCAGGAGTAGACAATGTGACGGCCGATTTTCTGAGTCAAGTCAAGGTGGATCCAGCAGAGTGGGTGCTTCATCCAGAGGTTTTCAAATTGGTAGTGAACTGCTGGGGAGAGCCAGTGATGGATCTAATGATGACGACGGAGTCCGCAAAGGCGAGCGGATTCTTCAGCAGAAGAAAGGAAAGAATGTTGGAGGGCTTCGATGCTCTCATTCAAAGGTGGCCGGAGTGTCAGCTCCTGTACATTTTTCCCCCCTGGGTCTTAATAGGTTGAGTGCTGCAAAGAATAGAGGTTCACAAGGGAACGGTGATTCTGATAGCACCAGATTGGCCGAGAAGGCCGTGGTACGCGGATCTTGTCAGGCTTTTGGTAGACCGGCCCTGGCAGCTTCCGGTTCAGAAGGATCTCCTGTTCCAGGGTCCCATCCTTATGCCCCAGGTAGATCGATTCTTGCTTACGGCTTGGCTCTTGAAAGGGCGAGGCTGAGAGCAAGAGGATATTCCTCAGCTGTCATTTCCACCATGTTGAAGGCTAGGAGAAGATCTACGTCACTGGCGTATGTTCGGATCTGGCGGGTGTTTGAAGCATTGTGTGCGGACAGGAGGATTCAGGCCTTGGGTGCTTCAGTGTCACACATGCTGGCGTTTTTGCAGGATGGTTTTGACAAAGGATTAGCGGCAGCTTCCTTGTGAGTGCACGTAGCAGCTCTGGCATGTTACAGAGGAAAGATAAGAGGGGAGACGCTGGGAACACATCCAGATGTTAAACGGTTTTTACGAGCAGTGTCTCTTCTTAGGCCTCCTTGTAGATCTCCGGTCCCTCGGTGGGATCTAGCTTTGGTATTGGACACGTTAGCACACGAACCTTTTGAACCTTTGGCGAAGGCGTCAGATAAGGATCTGACACTCAAGGCAGTGTTTCTAGTGGCGATATGTTCGGCACGTAGAATTTTGGAGCTACAGGCTTTATCGTGTCAAAAGCCTTTTCTGTCCTTTTATGATAACAGGGTGGTTTTAAGGACAGTACCATCGTTCTTACCAAAGGTAGTTTCAGCGTTTCATGTGACTCAGGTCATTTCTCTCCCAGTGTTTGTCGACTCGGGAGGAAAATCAGCCTCAGGTTCTTTGCACTCTGTGGACGTTCGGAGAGCCATAAAGAGGTATCTTCGGAGGACAGCGAGTTTCAGAAAGACAGATAGGCTTTTTGTTCTTTTTGGAGGAGCACGAAAGGAGGAAGCGGCTAGTAAAGCTTCCATTGCGCAATGGCTTAAAGAAGCAATAGCCTCGGCCTACATTCTGAAAGGGAGGTCAGTGCCAGAAGGCATCAGGGCTCATTCGACAAGGGCGCAAAGGGCGCAGGCGGCTTGGGCAGAGTACAGTCTGGTGCCAGCTAGTGAGATTTGTAAGGCGGCTACGTGGTCATCGTTTAATACATTTGTTAAGCATTACCGTCTCGATGTGCAGGCGGAAAGGGATACTAGCTTTGGCACAGCAGTGCTTCAGGTTGGCCTAGCGGGTCCCTCCCATTAAGACAGGGTTTCACTGCTCTGTTACATCCCCAGATATTGGGACTAGACTGGAGGGACAATAAGGAAGGTGAAATTAGACTTACCTAATTGTTGTTCCTTGAGGAACTCCAGTCTAGTCCCGTATCCCTCCCTGGTTGGTTCTATGCTGTTGGCCTGAAGCATGGTGTTAGGGCTAAAAGCTTAAGAGAAGAAAGCTAATGTAACAGTACGGGCTATATATATAGAGGAGGGGTTGTTAGAGAAAAGAGGGATCCAGGGGACGTCTGGATCCTTCGTGGAGTGAAGAAGGGTGGTCTTCCTTAGCACAGGTTCATATATGTACCTACTGTTTTCCTTTTGTAAAAAACAAAACAAAATAGAGTAAAAAATAGAAAATAAAAACACTGTAGCGGGAGTAGTTTTTCCCGTGAGTGAGTTAGTTTAAGGTTGAGTTGAGATGCAATTGATTATTTTATTGCTACTTAATTGTTGCTTGGGTGAGTCTGCTTTGTCAATAGATTACTGGACAGAGGAGGCGGTCCCGGGAGTATTTGTACCAGTGTCATCATAAGAATGACGTTTCTCAGTCTCCATAGCTGCTGGAGGAGGTGCTTAAACCCCAGATGTTAGGACTAGATTGGAGTTCCTCAAGGAACAACAATTAGCAGGTAAGTCTAATTTCACCTTTCTCGAGCCTTTTGTTAGCTGATGCAGTGGCTCTGAGCTGATCCATTTGTAACCTTCTGGACTAAGATCCATCAGGAAACTCAATTTAGGATTTAACAGAATCCAGGAGCTATTTCAACTTCTTTGGGCTTCTGTTGATTTATTTAAGATGGACTGGACTTCTTTTGGCCCTTGTTAGAACCAGTGTTAAACTTTAGTAGTGTTGTAAGTTGTTTGCACTTACTGTGCATTAGGTGCAAAACTCTACATGTTAATTTCAAAAGCCATGTGGTAACTGTTGGCCCAGCATGTCCCCTGCACTTAAACCATACAGAAAAGTCCCTTAATGTGCATAAAGTTAATTTGCAATTAGCATGGGTGTACTTAATGCCGCCTCTTGAGGTGGCATTCAGGGAATCTGCACTAACTGCAAAACTGATAGCATGTGGTAATTGCCTTGTGCTAACAGCGATGTGCAGAACACGCCCACACTCTATCTAGTCCCCGCCCGTTGTGCTGAACAGTTCACAAGGGATTTTACTACACTGGTTGCTTTTAATGCACGGTAGCCATTACTGTGGCCTGTGTGATAAAATGTATGTTAACTACTTTGCGCACTTAGTAAAAAGAGCCTCTAAGTAAAAGGGTTTCAGTGTGCATTTCTTTTCAAAATATGAATTTTGCATGAAGCAAGGTGAATATATCCCATTCCTTTCTCAAGTTATTTCTCTTTTTTTTTTTTTCTCAAGCAGGTTAAGTACTTAATAGGCGCTGTCTGGATTAGAAGATATTTCTGTCTCTTAGCCTTGGCTTGTTTCATAAATCTCCAGGAACAAGAAGGAATGTAGTCTTCACATATGGGTATCATCGGTACCGACGGAGCCTGCGCGGGAGCGCTCCCCAGCGTCCAATAGGAACGCTTTTGGGAGTATCCCTCAGCACATGCGCGCTGCCTTCCCACCTTTCCAACTGTCCCTCTTCAGTTCTTTGTTTTCCGCGGCACTGACAGGACCTGTCACCACAGAAAATTCCGTCTTTAAAATTGTTTTCTTGTGGTCGCGTTTGCCTCCACACGACGCCTACCGGTACCGCCGGTTCTTTTCTTTTCTCAAAAATTTTATACTTTGAACTGTTTCTCTTCAGAAACTTTTCTTTTTCAGTGCTAGGTGCCATTTTGGGCATTAGGCCTCATATTCCTGAAACATGGAAAAACCAACTAGTGGTTTTAAAAAATGTACTAAGTGAGGCGGTACCATTTCCGTCACTGACACCCATGATTGGTGTCTTAAATGTTTAGGGCCTGAACATTCTCCATCTGAATGTCTCTCCTGTATGGGGATGACTAAGAGAGGAAGACAGAACCGGGCTGCAAAGCTCGGTACTCTCTTTTCTTTGGATGTCAGATCCATTGCATTGACATCTTCAAGAGCCTCCTCTTCCTCCCATGGATCTCGGATAACTAAACAAAAAAGCTGGTCCTCAAAGAGTAGCTCTCCTGCTAAGCATCGAGAGGCCATTGGCATTGCCCTTGAGGGAACCACACCGGCAAAGCATCAAGGGGGCTCCAGGATGTTCTCGAGGCCTCGACCTCGCAAGAACTACTGGTGCCATGCTCAGGGGTCCTGGCTGTTTTCACCGGTACCGACACCCAGGCATCGGCAGCGTCGATAGACCAGAGGTTCCTCGCTATCGAACGCAGCATTGCAGCTCTTCTCACAGCTGCGGTACCGTTAACACCTATGGTTGAACGGGCGCTGGTATCGATACCGATGCTGGTACCTACACTGGTACAGACACTGATACTGGTACCGACGGTACCGGCCTCGGTGGGAATTCTTCCCACACCATCTTTGGCTAGAATAGACAGATTGGTACTGTATGAACTTGGTACCGACTTCGATCGATACCGGAACCGTGCTTTGCATGAACATCGTGGTCAGGAATACTTTGAATCCTCTGATTCCGAAGACTCTGACAATTCTGCTGGTACCAGAGGGTTTCTCCCGGAAGATCCCTCTTCTCCCCAACACAGAATGTCACCTCCAGAGGACATGTCTTTTCAGGATTTTATTCGTGATGTGGCCAAGGGCCTTTCAATCACGGTAGCTCCTGAACAGGAACCCAGAGCAAAGGAATTGGAAATTCTCCAATATCCTAAAGCTCCAAAGGAGGCAGCCACTCTGCCCATCCATGAAATTCTGCATAACTTGATGCTCAGAATGTGACTACATCTCCTCATTCTAGGAGGCTTGATACTATGTATTGAGTCCCGCCATGTCCTGGATTTCAAAAGACTCAGCTGCTACACCATTCAATGGTGTTGGAGTCAGCCATGCGTAGGATGAAAAGTGCAAAGAGGCATGCATCTAATCCCCCAGGTCGTGAATGCAGGATTCTGGACGCTTTTGGGTGCCGAACCTTTCAGGCTTCCATGCTTTCAGCTAGGATCAGTTCATATATACTATATATGGGAATGTTCCTCAAAGAAGTTACAGGAGACTTGGAGCTTATGAGCCCACTTCTCCCAGATGACAAGAGACAAGACTTTCTTGCTCTAGTTAAGCATGCTCAAGATGTCTCCAAGTTTATGAATCGTGCAGCCTTTGACTGCTTTGAATGCATCAGCAGAACCTCTGCTATTGCCATTGGGGCACGACGGATTGCCTGGCTTCAGGCATCAGACTTGGAGACTTGGGTACAGGACAAGTTAGGCAACATTCCTTGCACGGGAGAGAATCTCTTTGGCAAGAACTGGCAGGAAAAGGCTAATGAGTTAGATGCTGACAATACCACTCTAGATAGATTGTCAAAATCTACAGCCACTCCAGCCAAAAAGAAGCTTTATAAAAAACCTTCTTTTAGCAAAAAGAGGAAATTTTATCCTTCCTATACCCAGCAGAGTCAAACTCAGGTTGCCCAAAAGGGACAAACTAGACTGCAAAAGAAGCCAAAAGGCCCGAGAGCCCAACCAGCTCTGCAGGTTCAGCCCCCTGAAGGGCTTTGACGCCTTCCTAGAGAGCTTAGCCTTCCTGCCTCTGAGGGGTCCCCAACCCCCCAATATCCCAGGCAGGTTATGCCACTTTACCAACAGATGGCATCAGATAACAGCAGAAGATTGGACTCTGTCCATTGTAGGAGAGGGGTACAAGCTCCATTTTCACAGCATGCCCCCTCCTACAATTCTAAGGCAATTCAATTCTCAAACCTCCGCAGACAATCTGCTAGATCACAAGGTCTCAACACTTCTTGCCCAAGGGGCAATGGAAGAGGTACCCATTCTTCAATGGGGTGCAGGGTTCTACTCCCCCTATTTTCTTATTCCAAAGAAAACAGGAGGAGACAGATCCATTCTAGACCTCCGAGAATTGAACAAATACCTGTTCCGAGAGAAGTTCAAAATGATTTTTCTAGGAACTCTTCTGCCATACCTTCAAAGCCAGGATTGGCTTTGCTCTCTAGATTTAAAGGATGCATACACTCACATTCTGATCCATCCAGATCACAGGAAATTCTTACGATTCCTTTTCAAGGGAAAACATTTCCAGTACAGGGTTCTTCTCTCGCTTCAGCACCAAGAGTATTCACGAAATGCATGGCAGTAGTAGCTGCATTTCTGCGAACCCTGGGGATATTCGTCTTCCCTTACTTAGACGACTGGCTCATTCGAGCCCTTACAGTTGCAGAGGCCAGCACTGCACTGTCTCTCACAATGGGAATCCTCCAATACTTGGGGTTGGTAATAAACTTCCCAAAATCCTAACTTGTTCCTTCCCAATGCCTGGAATTCATAGGGGCCTGTCTAGATACCAGACAGGCAAAGGCTTTCCTTCCACAGGCCCGGTGTCTTCGCATAATGCAACTAGCTTCTCAAGCAACAGGTAAATCCTCCCTAACTGCTCGGGAGCTACTACAGTTGCTGGGACATATGGCATCCACAGTTCATGTCGTCCCATATGCTCACCTCCACATGCGAGCAGCTCAGTGGACCCTATCCACACAGTGGACACAGGCCACAGGACCTTTATCAGACAAAATAGTAAACTCTCAATGACTAATTTTGTCCCTCAAATGGTGTCAGTCACTAGAAAATCTGACAGTGGGGTCTCCTTTCCATCAACTCCTTTTTCAGGCCACCCTAACAACAGATGCATCACAGGTGGGTTGGGGAGCACACCTGGATCATCTCTCTACCCAGGGCACTTGGACTCCACAGGAGGCTGGTCTACACATAAACCTCCTGGAATTAAGAGCAATCTATTTAGCTCTTCGAATATTCCACGCCCAGCTCAGCTACAAGACAGTCCTAGTCCAGACGGACAATCAAGTAGCCATGTTCTATGTGAGCAAGCAGGGCAGGACAGGCTCTCTGTCGTTACGCAACAAAGCTTTACGACTGTGGGCCCTCGCCAGAGAGTATCAAGTTCACCTTCTAGTGGTATATCTGCCAGGTAGTCAAAACCTTTGGGCAGACAAACTCAGTCGAGTACTGCTGCTTCACGATTGGTCTCTCCACCTAGACCAGGTGGCAAAGATTTTTAATCTCTGGGGCACTCCAGACATAGACCTCTTTGCAAGTCCACTGAATGCCAAACTTCCCCGGTTCTGTTCCAGGATTCCGGCTCACAATTGTCAGGCAAGGGATGCCTTCCTCCTTCACTGGGGTCAGGACTTCCGTTATGCCTTCCCACCCATTCCCCTCATCCCCAAAACACTCTTCAAGCTTCAGAGAGACAGGGGTCGCATGATTCTCATAGCACCACGATGGCAATGCCAAGTGTGGTATCCCCTGCTTCTACATCTCTCTCAAGCTGCACCTCTGGAGTTAGGACATGCTCCAAATCTCCTTTCCCAAGAGGACGGGACGCTATGGCACCCGAGTCCCCAGTCCCTGCATCTCACGGCCTGGTTGCTGAAGGCTTAGACCTCCAGGATTTCAACCTGTCTCAACAGGTAAAGGATATCCTTCAGGCTTCTAGAAAACTTTCCACAAGAAGATCTTATGTCTTCAAGTGGAAACGTTTTACTGTTTGGTGCTCCAAGAAGGGATTAAACCCCCTTGTCATACCTTTAGAATCTATACCAATTCGGTAAGAGTCCATTTTAGTGCAATTGCAGTTTCTTATAAGCCTCTGAATGGACAACCAATTTCCTCTCATCCACTCATATCCAGATTTATGAGAGATCTCCTATTAACCAAACCTCCCATTAAGCCACCACCGGTGGCATGGGATCTAAATCTAGTTCTTGGGCAGCTCATGAAGCCACCTTTTGAGCCTTTAGTCACTACAACCCTTAAGTTTTTGACCTGGAAGGTCATCTTCCTAATTGCAATCACCTCTGCACGTCGCATTACTGAACTGCAAGCTTTAGTGGCTGATCCTCCTTATACTAGGTTTCATCATGATAAGTTTGTTCTTAGAATTCATCCACACTTTATGCCAAAGGTGGTTTCGCCTTTTCATTTGAATCAATCGATTTATCTTCCTGTATTTTTTCCGAGGCCTCACGCCTCTAATGCAGAAAGAAACCTTCATACTTTGGATTGTAAAAGAGCCTTAGCCTTTTACCTACAGAGAACACAGCAACATAGAAAGTCCTCGCAACATTTTATAGCTTTTGACTCTAGTCATTTGGGAATTCCAGTCTCCAAAAGAACTTTATCTAAATGGATTGCCCAATGCATATCCTTTGCTTATGAGAGTAAGGGTCTTCCTCTTCAAGGCCATGTCACAGCTCATAACGTGAGAGCCATGGCAACTTCCATGGCTAATCTCCACTCTGTGTCTATCGATGACATTTGTCGAGCAGCCACCTGGGCTTCGGTACACACCTTCACAGCCCACTACTGCCTGGATAAAGCCTCCCGTCGGGATGCCTTCTTTGGCCAAGCTGTTCTTCAAAATCTCTTTCAGACCTAATTCAACTCCTACCCACCAACCCTGGTAGAATGCCAAAGATCCATGGGAGGAAGGATGCCTACCTTTCTAGGGTGGCACCTTCCTGGGGCCATCTCCCTGGCATCTTCAGGTAGGGAGTCCCCATACGTGAAGACTACATTCCTGCTTGTTCCTGGAGATAGCGTAGTTACTCACCTGTAACAGATGATCTCCGGGAACAGCAGGAATTTAGTCTTCACAACCCACCCACCTCCCCTAGGAGTTTTCTCTCTATCTCTTTCCTCTCTCCCTCTATCATTTCACTCAGCTACAAACTTAACTGAAGAGGGACAGTTGGAAAGGCGGAAAGGCAGCGCGCATGTGCTGAGGGATGCTCCCAAAAGCGTTCCTATTGGATGCTGGGGAGCGTTCCGACGCAGGCTCCTTCAGTACCAACGATACCCATATGTGACGACTAAATTCCTGCTGTTCCCGGAGATCACCTGTTACAGGTGAGTAACTACGCTTTAGTAAAGTCTCAGTGCTGAGTATATGTCAGCCAAGGAGTTTCTATAGCAACTGTATATTGTCACTTCCGCATATTGGGAGATGAAATATGGTTAAGCTTCTGATTTTAAGTTTTAACCTATAAAACATCCCTGATGCAAAAAATAAAATAAATAAATATGTTTTAGTGTTTACCCAATAAAATACCTTCCTTACTGCTCTCTGCCCCCCTCCTCTCCCCCCATTTGGCTTGTCTTGTATCCTTCACTCAGTTTATGTGCCTTGTCTGCACTAAAGGCAATTAAGTGATACATACATAGTTGATTCCACTGGAAAAGGTACACAGCAGTAGTGCCTGTGGCATGAAAACACCAATAAACACTGATTTTTCTTTTTTTTTGTACCCTTAAAGAACCCATAATTAGCTGGAAAATAAACACCTAATTTTACAATGTATAAACATCTAAAAATATAGAAGCCCTTTTTCTAATTCATTTTATCAGAAGATCATTTAGTTGCATCATTTTGTCAAGGGCCACTCTTGTAGGTATCTAAGAAAGCTAAAAACATTGAGTATTTTACTGCTGAGCCATTATTGAAATTCTGGAAGCATCAAGCCAGTAACTGTTTGGCATCCTTGGAAGCTGCCAGTTTTAGAATAGTGTCAGACATTATCTCTGATTTACTAGAGCAGTTGCTGAATGTGCCACCCTGACTCGCACTGAATGCAAACTAATATAGTCCTATATGGAACCAGCATACCTGGGCAGTGTTGTCCTGGAGTGACCTAATTTGTTCAGGCAGAAAAGGATTGTTCACACATACCAGTGCCAGCTACTAGCTGTGTCATTTAGGAAATTCTGAAGTGACAGTTAATGGAATTCTGCGTCTCCAACTTGAAAATGTCAGATGGAATAAAAGGGCCCAGCTGACATATTTAAGGTATTCTGTGCTGTATGGCTTGTGTCGGGAATAGAGGCCCTGGCAAATTGGCCTCTTCTCACTCATGCTGAATACCAGCCTCATATTTGTGTTTTAGATTACAATGGAGGAGAAGAAATTTAATTTCTAACTATGCTTTTGGATCCCACAATAAAAATTCGCCATGAAGGAAGGAGTGGCGATAGTGATGTAGCACTGTTGCCTGGGTTCATTATAATAATAGGCATTCTTCCCGCACATGCAAAGGGAAGCCCATGAACCAGTACTGAGGTATTAAAACAGTATTTGTATAACTGTTGTTTTACCCTGATAAGTTCCCAGGATAGGGTTGAAATGTTTGAATTCTTTATAATTTTCCTTTTATCGTTGTATTGGCATGTTGGCTTTTTAAATGACTGTCCTGGATTGCTAGTTGCAGTGATAGTTCCTTAGGCTGTTAACAGCCTATTTGGTATGTGTGGCTCTTTTTTACATATCCATTTATATCCACTTATTTTATCAAAAACACAGAATGAATTAACCGGATAGTAGGTACATGTTCTGAATTGTGTAAGAGTCTTCCAAAAACGTTTAACATCTTTGAAGTAAAATGTTGAACTGCTATAGCACATGTGAAGCTATTTGCCTTGTATATCATATAATATATGGACTATAATTAGGGCTTCTAACCCTACATTATAAACTGTAAATGTAGATGTTTATTTTCCATATAATTAGGGGTTCTTTGAGGTACAAAGCAAATCAGTGTATATCAGTGTTTTCATACCACTGGTGCTATTACTGGGTACCTCTTCTGGGTCTGTTTGTGTTACTTTGGAGGAGTCTGGTCAGAAAAGGCACAAAACTGAGTGTAGGATACAAGACAAACCTGGGACAGGGTGAGAGAATACCATGAGAAGTGGTATTTTTTCAGTGTTTATCCAATAAACACCTTCTTTAGCCAGGCCTTTCTTCCGTGCAGTAAACCTACAGCAGCTGATATTCCAAGCCAGGCCTGACCCTGCTTAGCTTCCAAGATCAGATGAGATCGGACTCATTCAGAGTGGCATGCTGATAAGATTTTATGGATGTTTCCTCCAAGAAATTGTCTTAACCTCTTTTGAACCCTGCTAGGTTATTCATTTGACCATGTCATGCAGCAACAAATTCCACACCTTTAATTGTGTCTGTATAATTTTTCAATCTGCTATTTTTAAATTTCATGGAGTGTCTCCCCCCCCCCCACCCTATTTAACTGTTTACTCCATTCATAATTTTAAAAACTAATATCATATCCGCTCTCGGTCATTTATTTTCTTAGCCGAAAAGCCCTAATCTTTTTTTAGCCTTTCTTCCTAAGGGAGGTGTTACATTCCTTTTATCATTTTTGTTGCTGTTCTCTGAACTGTTTTTATTTTGACTATATCCTTTTTGAGATGAGATAACCACAATGGCACACAGTTCCCAGAGGCATAAGATATTCTCAATTTTGTTCTCCTTCCCTTTTCAAATAATCCCCAACGTTCTATTTGCTTTTCTGTCAGCCACAGCATACTGGCCTGAAAAGCTGCTGTGTGTCTGTTAACTCATATTTACAATGTATTTCTTGACCTAATTTCTTGCTTTTTGTGCTGTAAAACAAAAATGGCATTATCTTTACAACAAATCTCAACTCATCACACAAATTCAGTAGGTGCATGGGACCACATCAGCTAAATGAACAAGAAAATCACAACACAAGAAAAATCTTAGAAAGATTAGTTGCCAAAGTGGAAATGATTCATAGCATATCAGTATATGACCGCATAATTTATTCAGATACAGGACATAGTCATATGTTAAAGCCTATATTACATTAAAGACTGCAATCTATTTTAAAGTCACCAGGTGGCACTGTTCTGTTTTAGATTAGCTACTTATATTTAGTTCCTCTATTCAAGGAGGGATCATTGAAGAGAAACTGTACAGGATGAAAAGCCCTGTATGCTAAATAAAGTACTGCAGTTTGTTCTTGAGTATGCTAGA
This sequence comes from Ichthyophis bannanicus, assembly GCA_033557465.1. Classification (NCBI taxonomy): domain Eukaryota; kingdom Metazoa; phylum Chordata; class Amphibia; order Gymnophiona; family Ichthyophiidae; genus Ichthyophis; species Ichthyophis bannanicus. The sequence continues at coordinate 179,121,453 of CM066044.1, forward strand.
ACAGCTCACTCTGTAACTTTTTTTTTCTGTAGAGTTGTCAGGTTTTTCTTGTCTTTTTTTTTATTGACCAAACTGTTTTGGAATGGAAGTTTAAATATTCTGAACTTGATTTTAAAAAAAAAGTTGCGATGAAATGAAGCTGTCTAGTAATTCATCTGTGTCATACAACACAGTGATGTCACTGGTGTGACTATAAGGCCACAAAGCAATCAAGTGAATTTCAGGCTCAGAAGTGGGTAGAAAGAAGGAAAACTACTAAGATGGAATCTTATTCTTGGAATCCAAAGCTATAGACTGAAGGGACAGGATAAATTACTTTTCACTTGGCCCCTGCGACAGCTTGTGTCTAGGGAAATCCTCCATCCCTAGTGGCCCTGCTGGTTAGAAATTTACAAATAGTAACTATGTTTTGAAAGGGATGTTTATTATCCAGTCCAAACTGGTTTAAAAAAATGACCAAATGTGGCGTCAAATGCTTCAAATCCTGATATTTCAGAATGAAATATGTTTAAAGTTGATAGTAATAGCCAATTACTCTCTATCTTTTACTGTGACATTTCTTAAACTTTGTCATCTTCCTTTAGGTCTAAATAAGATTTGCCTTCATGTTAATACTCTTGTCTAAAGATCTGACACTGAAACGTCAAAAAGCTGCACTATTTTCATGTGCATAAGGGACCCCTCTACCACCAACTATGAAACTTATGTCTTTTTGTCTAATTTGTTACTTTCTGTTCGAATCATTAATGTTAACCCTCTTGGAGACAGCCCCCCCCCTTTTTTTCTGTCGACTTGATTACTGTCCACCCCTCCCCCCACTTTTTGTTAGGCCGCTTTGACCTGGAGAAAATGTATTTATTTATTTATTTAACATTTCTTATATACCGCCTTTCATGATATCAAGGCGGTTTACATTGAACAAAAAGCGGGATACAGTCAAACCTCGGTTTTCATTTGCCCCGGTTTTCATACGCTTCGGTTTTCAACGTCTTTTTTGACTGAGATTTTGTCCCGGTTCTCATACATTGCTTCGGTTTTCAACGTCTTTTTTGACTGAGATTTTGTCCCGGTTCTCGTACATCGCCTCGGTTTTCGTAAAGTACAGTACTGTAAATACATACACCCTCGCGCTGCACACCGGTCTGTATACACTGCCAAAACGCCCGCCCGGTCCCGGCAGCACTGCCCCCCGGACTCACCGATCGCCAGAGTGATGAGAAGCGAAAGCCAGCTGAGCATGTAAATGAAACACATCCTCGAGCCTGGTCAGAGTTAGAGAGGCAAGGATTGCACGGAGAGGAAGGCCCCGATCTCGTCCACTGCCTGCCCGTTCTCTGGAGCGCCCCCTCAGGCTCGGAGGTAGCAGGGAAGAAAAGCTGTCAACGTAAGCAGGAGATGTTGCATGAATGTGGGAGGCAGTTCTTTCTCTTGCAGGGTAGGTCTGAAGCTATATCATTAAGATTTTCTGCCATTCTGAAGCATTGAGCAGATAATGTAAAGGTATTTTAATGGGCTGAATCCAATATGATTCTGAAGAGAGCTGGGCACAGCAGCTTGTCAGGGGTGGCTAAGGCCAGATGCTAACATACTGTACTGTACAGTACTGTACTTAGCTTGCTTTCAGTGATGTTAAATGTTCATTTATCCATGTCATTAGTCATTTATATTTATTTCTCATTGTTTTCTGTATGTAAAAATATAGTTATTCTCTATAAAATGTATTTTTGTGAATATTTTTGGGTGTCTGGAACGGATTAATTGGATTTACATTATTTCTTATGGTAAATATTGCTTCAGTTTTCATACGTTTCGGTTTTAGTCAGACTTTTTCGAACGGATTAATCATGAAAACCGAGGTTTGACTGTATAAATGTAGCTAAATAAATAAATAAGGGACTATTTGACTATTCATGAACTGAAAATGTCTGATGGTACTGTTCTAAATAAAATATCGGGTAACCATTATGTGTTATCCCAAATATGGCAGTTTTAGAGATTAGTACAGAACCGTCTGATACCTAGAATTATCTTCATTCTTTGGATCCAGATCTGCCTAATGGCTATTTTCAACAACATCAAACCCACTTCCCTTCCATCCACATGCTTCTAACTCCTCACAGTAAATCAGAGATGCCTGTATTGGTCACATGGCATTTGCTGACTCCAAAATACCTGATTCTCCAAACTATTTGCTTACTCCCCTTCTCTTCCATCATTCCAGAAATGTCCAGACCATCTGAATAAACTCCAGGAAATTTACTGGAACAATGCAAGATTGCCTTAGTTCATTTCCTTGCCCAGAACTAACTTCAGCCCCTTCCCCCTACACTGTACTCAAGCTTGTCTCCCTACACAAATTCTGCATTTCCTCTTCTCTTTCTATCTCTCTTCATTCTCCTGCCCTGGAAGACAAAGCAGCTAGAATAAAACATCAGACTGTCAAAGTTTACACAACCAGATTGCGGCAAAGGCAGTGTATGGAAAAGTTCCTCATGGCCACATAAACTCTCCTGCAGCACGGCTCCTGCAGTGCCACTATGGATGAGTCTAATTCCTTATTGTTCCTCCAGTTTAGTCCTCCACCTCTGGGTTGTGCATCTCCTCCTGCAGCATGGAGACTGGACAAGTCAAAACTCGTGACATCACTGGATATACACTGCTGGTCTTCTCCCATCATCCCCCAGTGTGTCCAGTCTCCATGCAACAGGAGGACGTAGTGAGCCTAGGTGCTGGGCTCACTAGAGAAACAGTTAAGGAGCTTTCCTTTAGTGTAGTGCAGTTAGTTTTAAGGGGTTCCCTTTAGTTCTTGTTTTTATTTCATTTCTTGGCTCTTTATTTGATTTTTTTTTGAGATGTTAATAAAAAAAAAAAAAAGAATTAATAGATGCAGGATGAAGCAACCCACTGGGACTGCTTCACTTCTAGCTAACTCGGCCCGAAAATTTTGCTGCACTCCCCTCCTTGATGGGACGGAGGGGAGTTGTGCGGCGGCAGCGTAGGCTGCTCAGAGTGTTCCGGTCCGTTGGCTCGACTCGCGTCAGTAAGCCGGGATCTGGATAGCCCTCTCTGTGTCAGCTGATGGCAGCGACATGGATTGCAGGGCCAACGGTCGGGGCAAGCCACTTCAGATATACATATTATCCCGCAGACATCAGTCTCATGGGCAGACTTCGGGGCCAAGAGAACGGTGCTGCGTGGAAAGCAGGAAGACAGATTTTGCTGCTCCGGCTTCCCGCACTTTTCAAACCGCGTGGAAATCAGGATTCACAGGGCCTCATGCTGGGATCCAGCAAGTACCTTTCAAATGTCAGTGAAGTTAATGTATTTTGTTTTGCTTATTTTATTTATTTATTTATTTACATTCTCTTATATACCGCGCTATTCTGCATCAGTGCGGTTTACATTGAACAAACTGAAATTACATTGAACAGGGCATTATAACTTGGAGATAACTATTTTACAGGGAACATGGGCTATGGAGGGTTAAGTGGCTTGCCCAAGACCACAAGGAGCACCTGTGGGACTAGAAACCTCAGTCCTTCCGGCCCAAGGTTGCTGTCCTCTAGTGGGATTTGAACCCCCGACCTTCCGGCCTGAAGTACCTTGCCCCAACCACTAGGTCACTCCTCCACTAATTAATTAAGTTAATTAATTTAAGTGTCTTAGTGGGTAAATTGATAGTGGGTGACTAAAAGGCGCTGTAAAAAAAATGAAATAAGGTAGAAAATATATAACGCAATGCATCGGCGACGGGTTTTTCTGACCTGTGAAGCGGCGTTCCTGAGTTTGCGTGCAGTTGTGATTTTGCTCCGTTGTAGTGATGGGGCAAAGGAAGAGGAAGCAGGCTGAGGCGCCTCCTGAGCCAAAGCAGCAAGAATCCTCGGCACAGCGGACTCTGAAGGATTGCGGTTTCGTGGCTGGAGTTAGAGCTGCGTCTTCGGCGGCACCGGTAGGAGAGCTGTCGGCGTTGTCTGCATTGGGGGTTTGGCTTTCCCCGGAGCTCCGTTCCCCTTCACCGTGACCCGGAAGTGTTGCCATGCCTGATTCTGGCCCCTTTGCTGGCTTGGCTGTTAGCATGCCGTTGAAAGGGGCCTCGGGAGGAGCATTGGCTGGCGTTTTCTCTCCTGAGGAGGTTGAAGAGCAGCGGAGGAGAGCTGAGATCAGTATACCTTCGAAAGGGAGAGGCTGCGGGTACATCAGTCCAGGAAGAGACACTATCGGCTAGGCTTATGCTGGAGAGACCTGCGGTGATAACTTTGGAAGCAGTGTGGGATGGTTTGGCCTCACTTAATTCGTCCCTTAAAAATATTTTGGATGTTGTATCTGTTGAACTTGGTGGGGTTAAATCTGTTTGTGGAACTCTTTCTGGTACTCAGGTTGACCATGCAGAGAGACTTACTAAGTTGGAGGAAGAAGTTGGGCATTTAAGTGATTTAGTAAATACCCAAGTTCAGGACAGGAATGTGTCTTTTAAGAAGTTGGAATATTTGGAAAATCAGGTTAGGAGTTGTAACCTTCGATTTCTGAATTTTCCGCGTCCTCCTTTGTCATTTTTGGAGATGGTGAGAAAATATTTTGGGGAGATTTTGAAAATAGCCCAGGATCATTTTCCTCCTTTGGTTCAGGCACAGTACCTGTCCTTGGGAATGGGAGACGGGGTTTTTGGTCTCCCTGCTACTCCTACTGGGGGAGGGGACTTGACAGGGTTGCTAGAATCCTCCCTGGAGGTTATCACTGGAAAGTCTACTTTGTTGGTGACCTTTGCGCTAGAATCAGATAAATATTATGTTCTTCGATTGTATTTTAAGAATATTAATGCAGTTTTCTTAGGAACTAAAGTGTGTATTTTTCCTGATATTTTACATGTTACGCAGTTGAGAAGGAAGGAATTTTTGGTCCTTCGCCCCAGGGTTTAAAGGCTCTGGGGGCTACTTTTCAACTAAAATTTCCTGCCAAATGTTGTGGTTTTTTTAAGCAAAAAGGTTATATTTTCTTTGATCCTAAGCAACTGCAGGAGTTCTTAATGGTGAGGGAGGAAGTGATAGTGGAGGTTGCTGGACTGACCCACCCGGCTGACGCTTAAGTCTCTACCCGTCATAATTACCTTATGTTTTGTGCGTGCAGGGATATTATTGTCCTGTGTTCTTTGAGTATTTCCTAGTACTCCCCATTGTTTCCTCTTATATTATGATCTGAATGTATGGGTGCATGGGGTTTTTCTTCATTTAGAGGGAATGTTTCCCTTACATTTATTGTTGTTTATTGTTTCTTTACCATGTATACCCAGTGTTTCTTTCATTCTTGATTATTCTTGGATGTAATTGATATAAATTTAGAAATAATAAAATATTTTAAAAAATAAATAAATAACGCAATGCAGGTCGGAGAATCCTCGCTGCCACTGCTGCTCACTTTTGATTCTGAGCAGTGTCGGAAACGACGGAGGGTTCAGCGGTCTGCAAGGTACAGCAGGGCCAGAGGGCCTTGCACCGATTGACAGGGACGGTGAGCACCTCTTCACGGTGCTAACGGCTGTAAATGGCAGGGAACTGTGTTCGGGACTCTGCGGCGGCTGTCAGCACGACCGTTGAGGGCCACAGTTCTTTTTCCCGCGTGTTGGGCAGGCCGTGAATGGCAACAGCGTTTTTATGTCTTTGGTCATTTATGGGAAGATTTGGTGTATCTTCATTATTAGGTAGTTTTATTTCATTATTTATTTATTTACTTTAGCTTGCTTGGCTTCTCTCTCTCTTCCTGGTTATAGGGGCATAGTTCAATTTGTCAGATTTAAAGGCGTTGCATTCCAGAAATGGAATTGGCGGAGTTAAAAAAGAAAATATATATATGTATATGTATGCAATATATATACAAAAAAAAACAAAAGGGCTCTCTCGTTTAGAGGGGCTAATTTCCCTGTAAGTGCATATAAAGGATTTATCCCTGTCCATATCTATCTAGTAAGGTTTACCTTTGCCATGGCCAGTACGTCCACAGCGCTGTTTGTCTCCAGGAGTTATCTCGTCTGCTCCTTCTTTAACATACGGACAGACACGGCTGGTGCGCCGCGCTTCAGCTGAATATAAGTGGCTAGAAAAAGTCTCTTTCAAAGCGGGGTTCTTCAGTACCTCCCAAGAGAAGGCCCAGAGCCCTTGGACTCATGACACCCAGCGGTATTTAGGCGCGTTGTCTTTTTATCCGAGCTAGCAGGGGCTTCTCCCCTGTTGTATTTTGTGTGCTGGGGACAGGCAGACACCGGAGGATAAAGCCGAACGGAGCTTTTTCCCTAGATAGCCAGTTGTAGTTTAGTTAGTGAAATTGTTTTTATTAATTTTATTTTCTCAACAGCTGATACCTTAGCCTCTGGGGATACACAGGACGGTGGATCCTGCCACATAACCGAGTTCGGTTTGAGGGAATTTCTGGGGAGTGTTCCCAGCCCTCCCAACATGGCGGTCAGGCCACGAGGCCTAGTATGTGATGGTATCAAGGGAGTGTCTCCCACTTAATTCTGAAGCAGTCTGGGGGTTATCCTGTCCACGGCTACTTCAGGGCGCAATGTTTTGATGCGGTCAGCTGGGAAAGGCTTCGTGCTAGTAGTTTTGGAATAAAATGTAAATTACTCAGAGAATGTGTCAGCTTGATTGGATCAGGGCAAGGTCCGTTCATATCTTTCAGATACAGAACTTATTCAGGGCACAAGGAGTTGATGTAGACATGTGGATAAGATCTAATCTGATAGGTCATTATGTTTGCTGACAGATGGTGATTACTTGTTACTTTCTTCTGAGAAAGGGCCTATCTAAAACCAGAGGCAGGAATAAAGATGCTTTAGAAGGAGGCTGCATTTAAATTTGTAGCATCTACAGTTCTGTGGGAAACAGGAAGGATTTACATACTACACATGTATGTAATTTGAAAGCTAGTGTATAAGAAGCAAATAACATCCTTCCATCCGTCTATGGTCAGGGAGTAGTCGGATATGATGGTCTACTGTCTCTTACTCTAGATTATGGATATATTAAGGGGGTAATGTTGCTCGTATGGGCAGCTGTACTCACTTATAGCCATATTACGCGTGGAGGCAATTTCGCGAAGTTCAGCTCATGTCTGGCACTTAGGGGCATTTGGGCCGGATCTCTAGGAAATTTTTTGTAGTTGGGCGCCGCTCTACTTGTTTCATGCCTTGACAGCATGGAAGGATCTCTCCGTCCTTGCTGGATCTCAGGGGAGTACATGGCTGTCTTTATGCATCTCACTTGAGTTGAGTTGTTGTGATTAGGAGTGGAGACGGTTCCACAAGGGGTCCTTGTCTTATTACTCAAACTTTCAGAAGCATATTTACATATTTCGATAGAGCAGCACATCAGAAGTTTCTAGGGTGCCCTTTCTGAGGGTACATTTCAGTGTCAGTCTAGCCCTTCGGTTAGACAGCGATTCCACGGAACTTCACCAAGTTGGTGTTGGGGGTTGCGTCGCCTCGACGGAAAGAAGGTATCTTAGTTTCCCTTGCCTCAGCGATTGGGGATTTCGACCTAAGTCCAGGGCGGACGGGGTATGAATTATGCCCAGAACAGTAACATTGCTTCAGACTCACTGAGCGCTCAAGGCGGTGGAAAGTAGCATAGTCTATCTCAAGGCCTAGGGGTCTTAATAGTACCGTTGGTCTTGCACTGGAGAATAGTGATTTGGCCAGAGTGGAGAGATGAGACTTTTCGGGACAATGGCGGTGAACGGGAGGTGCTTCCGTGAGCCAGTGCTCCCAAGCGTCCCTTACGAAGGTACTGGTTATAGCAATAGTCTCGCCAGAACGATCCTTTAAACAAACGTCTTCCAGGTCTCGCGCAGGTCAGGGGATCCTTGACGGTGGGAATGGTCCTCAGAGATTAGGTAGGCAGGCATGCCGCTGGAACATCCGCAGTGGGTCCCGATGTTGATGGAGATGAACCGCACAGGCTGTGGGGCTCATGACAGGGTTCTGTTCGCACAGGAAGTTGAAAAGGTCAGGGGGACCATGAGTCAGGCGGCCGTTGGGAGCTGAGTGTGCAAGCTCTGGCGCTTCAAGCATTTGAATCCGGAGTAATAGATTGGGCAGGGTCAGGACTGTCCGACAGATGCGTATCAGTGGTTTTCCTAACTCAGCATGAGGACACAAGCACAGCGGTCATGGAACAGGAATCAAAGGGCTCCGTTTGCGTAGAGGGAGTCTCACCTGCAGGCGCTTTGGCGGCATACCTTGCAGGAATGCACATGGTGATGCAGCATCTTCTCACGTGGAATCTGCAGGAATGCCGGAGAGTAGAAGCTTCATCCAGGAAGTGTTCGTACAAATAGTCATCAGGTGGGTTCTCCGACCCTGGACCCCAGGCTGATTTTTCTTCCGACCAAAGCAAATTCTTGGGTTACAATAGTAGGCAAGAGGGTATGTCGCAGAGCACCATTGCTCCGATGCAATCTTGGCCGGCGACCGCCTTCTTGATGCTTTTACCCTTCCATGGCGCTCATAGGGCAAGTGATGCAGAGCGTGGAGCCCTATCGAGGGAGAGTACTGTTAATGGCGTCGGTTTGGCCTAGGTGTCTGTACGGTGCCGACCTGGTCCGGCAAACAGACAGGAAACCTGGGCAGTGGTTCGCGGCGGCGAATCTATTAACCTGGGGTTCTATTGGGGCATCGCAGGTGGATATATGTATCTTCTCTTACGGCCTAGCAATCGAAGGAATAGGCTTAAAGTAAGCCTATTCTGGATCGTGGATGACGAACCTATGTCAAGGCAAAGACGTACCATTCCCTATTGTAGGTGCGGGTATGGCATATGTTTAAGGTTTGGGATGCTTGGTGGCAGGTCCAGACTTCAGCGGTTCCAGTTCCTATGGTTCTTGGGTTTGCAGGCGGTGGCCCATCCACAGGATGGTGACTTCTTCATGGGGTTTCAGTGGCATCCTGGGGGGGGGGGGGGGGCAGTCGCTAGTGAATCTTCAAGCCCTTCTGTCAGGTTTCGGGCTAGGGGTTTAGAAGCAGGGTTCTAGTGGCTATCTGTTTGGCTTGCTGAGTTCGGGTTGCAAGCCTGGTATTGGATAGAACCGTTCTTGTTCTTAGTTAGGGACAAGTTGGTTCTACAGGCAATTCCCTACTTCTTGAACAAGGTAGTTCTGCCTTCTCTTGATTCAGTCAGTTTTGGTCCCAATTGGGATCCTTGAAAGAGGCTGCTTCAGTTGGCAGTCTGCGTCGCTCATCCGTAAGCAGAGTGCCGCGGTCACACTGTTAAGTACCGGAGGTCTTCCGAAGATCGGATCGTTAGTTGTTATTTTATGGGTCTGCCGAAGGCGTAGTGCCAGTCGAGGTTGCAATGGTCAATTGGATCCGGTAGGCATTAGCTGGCACATGCCCCTTACCTGGGAATCAGGCATCCCCGGAGCTGCGATTTCCTCCTTCTAGGGTGCAGACAACTTCCTGGATAGAACTTAGATTGGTTCTGACTGTGGAGAGTTGCAGAGCGGCGACATGGTCATCTCGCCATACTTTCAGTAAGCACTATTGGCTGGCAGTTCAGGTGACGAGTGTTGCCTGTTTCGGGTCGGCGGTGCAGCACTATGGCTGAGAAGGTCCCTCCCAAGATTTACTGCTCTTTTACATCCCAGAGGTGGAGGACTAAACTGGAGGAACGATAAGGAAATGGAAATTACACTTACCTGGTAATTATAGTTCCTTTAGTAACTCCAGTTTAGTCCTCAATCCCGCCTGGGGATATCTTTCAGGGGTAGTTCTTTCAGTTGGAGAGGGTTCTCGGTCGCTAACAATGTTCTACGCAGAGATGGCAGTGGTATACTTTCTTTCTGAGACCTCTTTGGGTCTTTCTTCCTTCTTTCTGGCAGTCTTACTCTGATCGGGGGGGGGAGGGGCACAGACGTAAGAAAGAGGTGGTTGTCTTGTTTTCCCTGTATCTTCAGGGACTTTGATATTACAAGTTAAAAGGTTAACTTTGCGGTTGTAATTAATACTTAAGCTACTTATTTCTTGCTCTTTTGAGTTTGCTTTGTCAGTAGTTCACTGGGGGATGATGGGAGAAGACCAGCAGTGTATATCCAGTGATGTCACGAGTTTTGACTTGTCCAGTCTCCATGCTGCAGGAGGAGGTGCACAACCCAGAGGTGGAGGACTAAACTGGAGTTCCTAAAGGAACTATAATTACCAGGTAAGTGTAATTTCCATTTACTGACTCATACAATTTGTTTGTAATTTGTTTAGAGTCGTTTATGGATTGTCTGATGGAGCCAGAGATTAGTTACAAATTACCAAATTGATATTTTGTTGCCACCATATGTTGCTTTTGTGGCATTCCAATGTCAAATAATTTTGGCTAACAAATCAATATGATATTCAGCTGCCAGCTCTATTTTCATTCTATCTTGGAACATAAAGGTATTCGTAATCCTTACATTATAGTCCACATGTTACATGGTGAAAACTGACTTTGATGTCTCAGGACAGGTTGGATTGTGTCAAATCGGAGAGTTTTATAAGGTCACATACGGCTGCCCAAAGTCATTGAGGAGGTTCTATCGGTGATGAGGTTAGTCACACATTAGGCCAAGGACATTGGTGCGAAAACACATTGGACTTTGGGGACAGGGCTGGGGTCACACAAACCACACTAGGTTCTGGAGACAGTTGTAAAGTTTCATGCTATGTTTCAGAATCCGTTAAAGTCACATAGAATCTAATAAAGGCAGTGAAATTGCACACTAAGCAATGAAGACAGTGGTGGGGACATAGACTAAATACTTGGGACAATGGTAAGGTGATATACTAGCTATCAGGGAAGTTGAGTCAAACATTAGACCCTCGGAGTAGTGAGGGGGCTTTGGGGAAATCAATGAGGTTATATACATGCTCTTGGGATAACAAATTCATGCGCTGAAGAAGTGGCGGGATGATTCTTTAGCTCCATTTTAGAGGAGTGATCGTAGACAGAGGGGATACTGAAGCTTCCCTTACTTCTATTTTGGAGGGAGGGAGATGCCAGTGACATTACTGGCATTTCAATATTTCTTATTCTGGAGAACTGAGTCTGTCTTTTATCCTGATGACTGCATTCACTGATCCTTTCACTTTAATCCGTCTAATTTGCCCATTACAGAGGACTCCTGAGTTTGGGTTTTCAATGCAACAGAGCAAAATAAGGTATTTGAGAATCATTTGCCCTGAGCAGTAAACTTCCACAGTGCATCTCGGGGAGATTAAAAATTCACTCCCCCATTTTTCTATTCCTGAATATCTATAGTGGCTTCTCCAGGACCAAGCAGGAATCAGTCCTCACATAGGGGTGAAGTTGGCGCCGACGAAGCCCCCGTGCGGAGCATTTCCCCAGCTTTCAAAGAAAGTCTTTGGGAATGCAGTGCGCATGCACGGTCCCCTTCCCACCCAAGGGTGCCATCTTGCTTAGTCTTTCTTTTTCCACGGCGCCTGACGGACGTGAGTTCGTGTCACCCGGGAAAAGTTGATTTTTTTTTCTGCGATTTTCGCGTTGTCTTATCTGGTTCGACGCCGGTTCCCCTTCCCGTCTGGGCTCGGTACACCGGTATCGAGTCCGGAGATTTTCAGTTTTTGTCCTTTGTGACTAGCGTTCGCGCTTTTTGTGTTTTCACTGGCAGCCCGGTCTTTTGACCTTGCAGGGGCCCTTTTTCCCCCGATGGCTGCCAGCGGGTTCAAAAAGTGTGATCGGTGCAAGAAACTTATGTCTCTCACTGACACACATGACTGCTGCCTTCGATGCCTCGAGCCCGACCATGACCTGCTGGCCTGTGGCCCGTGCGGCAGAATGTCACTGAAGGCGCTTCGGAGCCGTCAACATCAACGTGAGAGAATTTTCTCTGATTCCACGTCCGGACTTCGTCAGAGGCCTTGACATCTCGGGAGTCCGACCCCGAGCGCCGTCAGGGTTCCTCTGAAAGGGAGTCTCCTACCCGGGAGCACAGAAGGAAGAAAAAGCTTACGACGGTAGCGTTGGTGGAGGCTCCTGGTTCCTCGAGGGCCAGGTCGCATAGCCCTGACCGCCGCCCCAGGCTCTTGGAGTTGGAGAGGCCTTCCAAGTTACCTTGTGTGGAGCCGGAGTCCCCGAGTCACGTAAGTGCAGTTGTCCTCGTGGACTCTCCTCCGGGGGAGCCGATGTCGGGCCCGACACTGTCGGGGCCTGAGTCGGGGGCTGCTGAGTCTCCTGAGCTTGGACTCAGGTTGACGGCCTTGGAGAGCAGCTTGGCTGCCTTCATGGAACAGCAGTGGGTGCTGATCACTGGTCTGACCGATGCATCTGCCCCGACCATTGGGACCTCGACGTCTAAGTCGAACCCGGAGACCGAGCCCTTCGGGGACAAGGGAATAAAACAGTACCTGTTAGTATACATGTAAACCGCACTGATTCTAAAGAGCGCGGTATAAAAAAAAAAAAAAAAAGAGTCGATGAAGTCTCGAGTTGATCCTCGGTCAACGTCCCCCTGGACCTCCCATGCGGGGCCGAGGTCGTTGACGCCGATACCCTCGGCGTCAGGGCGGGTGGCACTGAGGCCCACATGGCTAGAGCTGCTCAATTCCTCCTTGGAGGAGTCAGAGTGGGAGACGGAGGATGAGGAGTCCCCAGACACCTTCCGGACCCAGTGCGTCGCTTCAGACTCACCGGAGTCCGAGCCTCGGAGACGGTCCCCCCCCCCCCCCCCCAGAGGATACCCAGTTCTCGGACTTCGTGAGGGACATGGCCAAATCCTTGGCCTTCCCTGCGGACGCCGAGGAGGAGCCTCGAGCCAAGGAGCTCGATGCCCTCCAGTATGATTTTCCTCCAAAGGAAGCCTTTACTGTACCGGTTCCTCTGATGCTGGAACGGCTGCTCTTCTGTATGTGGGAGGCACCGGCCTCGAAGCTGGTTCTTAGCAAACGGGTCGATTCCATTTATCGAGTCCGTAAGAGCCCTGGTTTCCAAAAGGCACAGCTACCGCACCACTCCATGGTTGTGGAATAGGCCATGCACCGTCTGAAGAGTCAGAAGATGCACTCCGGGAGGCCCAGAACCTGAATGCCCTCGGTAGAAAGTGCTTCCAGGGCTCTATGCTATCTTGCCGTGTCCAGACCTACCAGCTGTACATGGGCATGTACCTACGAGACCTGGCAAAGGAGATTGCCGGGTTCTCATCTGGCCTTTCAGAGGAACCTTTGCAGAGGTTCAAGGCTTTGTTAACAGGGATTCAAGAGTGCTTGAAGTTTATCTCTCGAGCAGCCTATGATGGCTTCGAGGCTTCGGCCCGGGTAGCCGCGGCCAGCATCGGTGCACGCCGTCAGGCCTTGCTACAGTCATCAGACCTGGAGCCATGGGTGCAGGACAAGTTGGTCGATGTCCCCTGCCGAGGTGAAAACCTTTTCGGTAAGCCCATGACTGAAAAGGCTGCGGAAATCGAGACTGAGACTCTCACCAGGACAAGGCTGTCCAGGAAGACTTCTGCCCCTTCTCAGAAAAAGAAGGGCTCGAAAGAAGCCCTTTTTCCCCGAGGAAGGGTGCTGCCTACAAATCCTACCCTCAGTACCAGGCCTCTCCAGCTCCCCAACAGGGCCAGCAGGCCAAGGGGCAGGGGCATGGGCCCCATAGGCAGAAGACCCCCAAGCCGCCAGCTCCGGCTCCTGCACAGCAGGGAGCGGGGTTTTGACTCCCACAGCATAGCCTCTTCTCCATAGCTGGCTCCACTTAGCACAGGAGGTCGGCTGACCCTGTACGCCTACAGGTGACCAGCCATCACAGGGGATACCTGGGTTCTCAGCATAGTCCAGAAGGGCTACTTGCTCCATTTTCACTAGATACCCCCCTCCTATTTTCCAGGGGAGCCTCCAAGACTCCCTTTGCACAGAAATCTCCTCCTTCAGGAGTTGGCAAGTCTTCTAAAGGAACAGGCGGTGGAACCGGTGCCCCACCACCTGGAAGAGCAAGGCTTCTACTCCAGGTACTTCTTGGTACCAAAAAGGACAGGAGGCCTCCGGCCTATCCTAGACTTGTGAAACTTAAACAAGTTTCTGGAGAGGGAAAAGTTCAAGATGCTTACCCTTGGGATACTGTGCCCTACCTCCAGCAGGGAGATTGGCTATGCTCCTTGGATCTAAAGGATGCTTATACTCACATCCTCATCCATCCAGACCACAGACAATATCTCAGATTTGTGGTGGGAGGAAACCATTTCCAGTACAGAGTACTTCCCTTTGGCCTAACTTCCGCCCCCAGGGTTTTCACCAAATGCCTGGCGGTGGTGGCGGCCTATCTCAGGAATCAGGGAATTTTCGTCTTCCCATATCTGGATGACTGGCTCATCAGGGGCCAGTCTCTCCAGGAGGCCAGACAAGCCACTTTTCGCACTGTCTCTCTTCTTCAGCATCTAGGCTTTGTCATAAACTACGAAGTCCACTTTGCTCCCCTCACAAAACCTAGAGTTTATAGGGGCAAGGTTAGACACCCTGCAGGCAAGAGCCTACTTGCCCGAGGACAGGGCCCACAGACTGATGGACTTGGCTAACCAGTTCCAAAGCAATTCTCAGGTCTCTCTGCAAGTCCACTAAACCTGAAGCTGCCCATGTTTTGCTCCAGACAGCCGCATCCCCTAAGAATGGCAGCAGATGCGTTTCTGATCTCTTGGTCTACGGGCTTCCTGTATGCGTTTCCTCCCACGCCCCTGGTGGCCTTAACTCTGCTCAAGATTCTACGAGACAAGGCCTCAGTGATTCTGGTAGCCCCCAGATGGCCGAGGCAACTGTGGTTTCCACTTCTGCAGTTGGCGGTGGAAACGCCATTCCCTCTGGGGTTGCAACCCGATCTCCTGTCTCAGGATCAGGGTTCCCTTCTGCACCCCAATCTCAGATCCCTCCATCTGATGGCCTGGCTGCTGAAAGGATAGTGCTAGCTCCCTTACTTCTACCTAGGGAAGTTGAGGAGGTGGTCTTGGCCTCTAGGAGGCAGTCCACCAGAAAGTCCTATGCCCTCAAGTGGCGTAGGTTCTCAATATGGTGTGCTCAGCGCAATGAAGATCTTTTCTCCTGCCTTGTGCCAGTAGTACTACAATACCTACTTCACCTGTCAGACCTAGGCCTTAAGTCCAACTCGGTTCGGGTCCACCTCGGTGCTCTATCAGCACACCACTCACCGGTGGAGGGTCAGTCTCTGTCGGTTCACTCCTTGGTGTCCCGCTTCCTCAGAGGCCTACTTCTGCTCAAGCCTCCGATTCGTCCACCAGCCACTGAGTGGGATTTGAACGTGGTCTTGCAGCAACTTACTCGCCCAGCGTTTGAGCCGATGGCTACTTGCCATTTGCGCTTCCTTTCTTGGAAGGCGCTCTTCCTGATAGCTCTCACCTCGGCCAGACGTGTGAGTGAGCTACAAGCTCTGGTTTCTGATAGACCGTACACATGGTTCTATAGGAACAGGGTGGTCCTACGGACTCATCCGAAGTTCCTTCCAAAAGTTGTCTCCTCCTTCCACCTCAACCAGGAGGTGGTTCTTCCGACATTCTTTCCCAGGCCGCATACCAGCCGGGCTGAAACAGTCTTGCATACCCTGGACTGTAAGAGGGCGTTGTCCTTTTACATAGAACGTATGCGGGGGCACCGAAGGGCTACTCAGCTCTTTGTCTCCTTTGACCCTTATAAACTGCGGTTGCCTGTCTCCAAGCGTACGTTGTCCACTTGGGTAGCAGATTGTATCGCCTGGGTGTACAAGGCAGCTGGCCTCTCCTTGCAGAGTCGAGTCACGGCCCACCGTGTCAGGGCAAAAGCCGCATCAGTAGCTCATCTCCGCTCTGTTCCGTTGGCAGACATCTGCCGGGCCACTGCTTGGTCTTCAAACCAGACTTTTGCAGCCCACTACTGCCTCGAGAGAGAGTCCCAAAGGGACAGTGCTTTCGGACAGGCGGTACTCCGTAATCTCATTGAGGTTTAGGCAACTCCTACCCTCCGGGCCCTTGTGTTGGGCTACCGTATGGGGGCATTCTCAGAGGATATTCTTATCATGGATGCTGAGGCTCTTCAGAGGGAGCCATTTTTTCAGCTTAGGGTTCTCGGTAGCCTAGAGCTGGGGAGTCCCATATGTGAGGACTGACTTCCTGCTTGGTCCTGGAGAAAGAGTAGTTACTCACCTGTAACAGGTGTTCTCCAGGAGCAGCAGGAATCAGTCCTCACAACCCTCCCTCCTCCCCTGGAGTTGCAGTCATATACTTCATTTTGTTTTTTGCTGTCTTTTAGCTATGTCATCAGACTGAGCAAGATGGCACCCATGGGCGGGAAGGGGACCGCGCATGCGTGCTGCATGCCCAAAGGCTTTCTTTGAAAGCTGGGGAAATGCTCCGCACGGGGGCTCCATCGGCGCCGACGTCACCCGTATGTGAGGACTGATTCCTGCTGCTTCTGGAGAACACCTGTTACAGGTGAGTAACTACTCTATCTCAGACTCAACTTCCTTATTTACTTTCCCCCTTTTACAAGCCTCACTCCTCCATTCTTGCACCCCTGTTGGTAGAGCTGAATGTATAGTATCCTTCCCCATCTTGATTGAAGGGGTGGACAGAACATGTACCCATTAACAAACTTTGTGAGTTCTAGTTTTCACATGTGAAGAATAGAACCGTTATTATGTTCTCTGGATGTGCAAGGAGAGGGAGATGGGGAAATCTAACTTCAAAAGGATTAGGAAGAAAGGAAGGCAAGCTTGATTAAGTGACCACCCAATGTTATTCAAAGCAGTGAAGTCAGCGTAAATCTACAGGCACTCGGGTGAGCTATGAGGGTGAAAGAACCCTCACTCACCAGATGAAATATCTGTAAATATTTGTACAAAGGCATTGGCACCTACAGGGCCTCTCCCAGAGATGGATCCCTTGTTCTGGCAGTAAATGTGTACCAGGCAATGAGATTTCCCTCTCACTGGGAATGCATTATCTTTGGGAATCCCCTTCCCTTTGAGGATTGTTTGTTCTGGCACAGTACCATTTTCCAGCTGTTCCATGGCAAGAACTGCTAAAATCCAGTTATGAAGCATGATTCATCATGAATGCTCTCAAAAACATGGTGGTGTGTGGGTGTATGTGCCTCTCTGTAGGTAAAACTCATTTTGGCATCTCTGCCATGGAAACAAGCTCAGCACCAGCTAAATTGACTAATAAAACCAGCCACAAAAAGACATGGAAAATTGTACAGGTGTCAAGCTGTATATCTGTCCCTATTCAGACTGTCAGAAATTTGGTTGATTGCAATCCAGCTGCCAAGGGTTCCCAGTCACTGTGTTCTAGAGTGAGTATTTTGTATTACGGTAGGTAAGATAACAAATAACCATTTTGCCTTCATGCTGAAAGAGATCAGAACTTCCTTTAGGATATCTGTGCCAAGTGTCTACCAACTTCCTGCAACACCATAAGCCTGGGTGCATCAGAAAGTAGTTCACCACAAGATCAAAGCAAGCTAGCATGCAGAGTTGGCAAGTTCTTCTGGCAAGATACCTTAGCAACAAAAGAAAGAACAAATGTTTTGATCCATGGTCACCCTGCCTGATGGTTCATCTGGGGGGGGGGGTTGTCACAAAGAGGGAGAGGAGATTCCTGTAACAGCAAACAGTCAAGGGGGATTTTGGGACCCCCATACCTGTGGATCATTGAAGTTCACACAGCTTCAATTTTGAGAGGTTAAAACATCACCAGTTAGTTCCATAGCATGGCCCATCATGCTTGATCATCACAGTAATAATTTGTTTACAAATATTTCCACTACATAGTTGCATGCTAGGAACGTTTTCTTCAAAATTTCCACTATCCACCTCAGCTGCTTCAGAAAAAAAGAGGTTTGGAAGCCCTCTCCACCATTACAACCAAATGTGCCCAATAATAGATGGTGAATACAAGGAGCACCAGTCTCACTAAGAGACACAAAAGGCAGGACCTTCTGGTGAGATCTCTCAGAAGGACATTGTGCATGTCCAGCCCTGGCGACTTACATCCCATGGAACTGTGATCCCATGTCACCAATGTCAAACTCCCAAGATGGATGGCTGTTGTTTTGAGACTAAATTTCAGGACAGACCATTTACAAAGGAGACGAGAGATGAGGCGTAGAAATTTACAAACCTCCTTCAAGACATGGCATTATGTTGTGCCCAGTAGGGGTGCTCACACGGAATATCGCCACGTGTTTAACTGAATGTTTTTTCCCATGTTCTGTATGTTGGTGAATCAAGGCTCTGTTATGTCTCCAATTATCAAGCTCTGTTTAGATGGTCGGTGCTGGATTAAGGACTGAAGTGTACCGATCCTGGGCTTCTTACTCAATCACCATACAGTATGGCAGATGCTGAGAGAAATACTTGAAGAGCTCAGGAGTGGCACCTGGGCAGTTGGTCAGCTCCAGTTCTTCCAAGTCCTGCAACTGGACAAGGCCTGAAAGGCCAGTAGTGGTCAATAGGGGGCAGCCTGAAACAAAAATGTAACAAGAAACATCAAACTCCAGTATGTCTGAAAAACCAAACATGTGGTGATATGAAGGGTAATATGGGATGAATGAGAGTATATGTATGTGAAGAAAGGATAATCTGTTCTTTGGGAGGGATGATGGTATGTGAGATATAAGGAAGGTAAAGTCTATTTTGTGGGAAGGCAAAGTGTGAGGGAAGGGGAACCCATACCTGAAAAGGAAGGATGTGTCAAGATGCAAGTGAGGGAGAGGCCATACTTTAAGAAGAGAAAAAACATGGGAATGTTTGGAAGGAAGAGACCATTCTCTGAAAAGAAAGATTTGGAATCGGAAGAAGAGAGAACAAGTAGGAAGAGGATGTGGGTATTGGAAGAAGGGGGCAGTATACCATGGGAAAGATGAAAATATGGAGGTACAGTATGTAGAAGGGTCCATATTATGAGAAAGAAGAGAGTCTAGACATGCATGTTCTGAAGGCCCTCTCTGTTGCACCAAATTGTACATCACACATACTAAATGTGGATTTGGATCTCACCTGCAAGAGATAACGAACGTAAACTTCTCATCCCCAGCAGATGCTTCAAGCCGAAATCCTGCACCTAAAATGCAGATATACAGAATACCAACATTGTTACAGTCCTTTTTTTGTCTCCCCCTCTTTTTCACCTAGCTTTTCCTCAAACCATACAGCTGCCTAATCCATAAGGAGACTTTGAGGGGAGTTTTAGAAGATCCATCCAAGTGCAATCTGGGACGTCTAAACCAGAACGTCTGAAAAAAATGCAGGCACATCCAGGTGCAGACATGAATTCACAAGTCTGGACATGCCCTATAGGGACGTCTGCAGGGGCATCTACTTAGATGTCCCTAGAACCATATTTCAGAATCAAGATGTCTAGGATAGCATAATGGTTAGAGTAGTGGGTTAGGAACAGGGCATCCAGGATTCAAATCCTGCTTCTATTGGGATGAAAGAGTGCTTTCTTCTCTACATTCTCTGAATGTTTTTCAAGTAAAATGAGCACTTTTCAGATGCTTGTTTGCTGTTTGTGCCTTGGTGCAGGTCTAATGATAGACGTGATGACAGATGTCCATGATGTTTCTGTGATCAGGTGGGGATGTCCAGGATCCTGGAAATTCCTGGGCCACACCTCTAGGTTCCCAGGAATGCCCTGGCCACGTCTTCTCCATGTCCCCCATTCAGATTTGGATGTCTTCACACTAAAGACACCCCAAGAGCTGGCTTCTAAAATGGCTCTGGAGACACTGTGCTTTGGATGTCTTGATCCCCATTTGCAGACATCCAAAGCACAAATAGGGCTTTTAAAATAAGATCCATAAGATATGCCATATTGGGTCAGACCAAGGTCCATCAAGCCCAGTATCCTGTTTCCAACAGTGGCCAGTCTAGGTCATAAGTACCTAGCAGTTTCCCCAAAAGACACAGGTTCTATAATGCTTGTATTGGGTCAAGCAGTGATATCCCGGGTCCCTTTTAATAATGATCCCCTTAATGTTAGATTTAGCAAGTAGCATCAACCTGAATGCAGTGGGGCATGACAATGAAGTGAGCAGAAGTTATGAACATAACTCCTTTGAATTTCAGGCCCCATAAATTTAACAGATGTTAGTGGACTCCCTGGCTGCCAGTTGGAGGCAGCTGCTGTCCTTTGGTCAATGCCACCTGATAAAGCAATAAATTCAGAACATAAATGTAGAGGTGGAGCTGAACATAGTCTTGTCCCTTAGAGGATTTGCTCCCCACTGGAGATAAAACTTTGCAGCTGTTTTTCAAAAGGAATGTTTTATCTTCTTGAACTGAAGAAACAACCAGGTTTCTGTCCTGTAATTCATGTTTTTCTACTCCTATACTTTTCAATACTTTTAAAATGTTATCTTGTTTGATAGATGTATGGGTTAAGAAAGAGCTTCCCCAAGGCCGGACTTCATGCATATCAAAGGACTATATTATAGCGTCTTACTCTCACCTGGCAGCACCAGCGGAGGTAAAGGTTTTGGAGTGATGACATTGTGGACAGGTAACTGAGTCCTGTGTCTGTGATCCGTACGCACCTACAAAGAGAAACAAGATTCTCAGATTACCAGGAGAATTGCAATTACGCTGGTGTACTTAATGCTGGGTGGCATTAAGTGCACCTGCATGAATGCAGATGCCGCGTGTTAAGGTACAGTTCACTGAGGTACCTGCTGGGAACAGGCAGGACTCGTCCATGACCGTGCATGACTATGACTGTTGAATGTAGCACATGTTAATTTTAGTGCTAAATATTCATTATGTGCAAACAGCCAACTTCGTAAACATGCCCCAGAATTAGCTAATGTTGCCAGAGAGGGTAGGAACTATAAATTACCCATACCCCATGAGGTGTCTTAGCACTATTATATTTTGGCTTGGTAGGGTTGTGGATAGTAGCAAAATAGAGAATGGAACAATGGCAATACGAGAGACTGAGGCCTTGAGGCAGTAAGTAGGCATTAGGGTGCTGCACTAAGCTTCAGCGCAAAGCATTCTAACACACACACTAAAAAACTTTTATTCCCAATGCAGTCAACTAGTGGCATGAAAATTGCAGTAGTATTAAAAAGTGTGTGCTGTCAGAAAAAATAGCGCATGAGAGTAAAAGATTCAGTGCTAGGAGAACAGTAAAAAGCTGAGCTAAATTTTAGCTCATCTTTTTATATTGGGAACAATTTGTCATGTTTTGCGTGCACACTGTGCTACTTTTTAACGCAATGGTTTTACTGCTTATTTTCCCCTGCTAAAAATTCTTACTGCACTGAGTAAGATTAGGGTGGGAAAATTTCACTAAGGGATAGCACAGCCTGTTCCATTGGCGTCTGTATCTCAAAAAAGCAGGAACGTCGGACAGTATCTTTTGATCTTTCCATTTGTATCTATTTACTGTGTTGTCAAAGAGCATACTTTATCTGTAGTCTTCTCTCCTGTCCATGCCCCTCCTCCCCCCACCCCCATCCTGACACTAAGGTCCTTTGTGTTTCCCATGCATGCTTGAATTTTGTCACCTTTTTGGTTCTTGCTTAATTTAAGGATTTTCTTTTTCCATTATATTTTGCCCGACAGAAATGTGAGCATTCTTTATTTGGAAATGGAATTCTTTTTGGCAGAGTTTGCCACTAAAAATGTATGAAGCCCACGGTGAAGAATGACAGCCATTGCTGTCATGGTAAAATGAACCCCTTTGGAGAAATTGCTCCTGGGTGAAGACACTGATGGGAGAGTGGTAGCTGGAGGTTGAGAGAGCAACAGCACCAGAGGATGAGACTGACTGGAGCAGTGGAAGCCCAAGAGCTTGAGACAGTGGTTGGCATGAGGGTAATGGCAAGACATGATGTGGAGACCGTAGTTGTTATAGCAGTAGTGGCAGCATAAGATATATTAAGTGGCAGTGCAAGAGGTGAAAATAGTAGTTGGCATGGTGGCAGCTTTAGTACAATTTTCACACCTTGGGCACTGTGGGCCAGATATTCAAAAAAAGAGCAGAGCGCCTAAATTTAGTCTCTCAAGATAGACCCCCTAAATGTATGTCCTATTTTCTGCTAAACTTAGGAGTCTTAAGTATTCAGCTGAAAATTCATCTTAATTTAGGAGCATAAAAGTTATGCTTATAGAGTTAGACTTGCCATTCATTCGCCTTGATTTATGAATCTAATTTATGAGTCTATTGCTGAAAATCAGTGCTAAGTTCCTAACTTTTTTCCTCCACCCTAAATCCATCCCTATTATTACCCAATTTTATGCTTCTAAATTTGGAGTTTAGTGAAATTTTAAATCTAAATTGAGAAACTCAGCCCCAGTAAATCTTCAAAGAAGCCAGTTTAGGAGCATGACTCTCAAAGTTAGAAGCATAACTCCTTTGAATTTCAGGCCCCATAAGTTTAACAGATGTTAGTGAAATCTGTGGCTGCCCTATTGTAATGGATTATAGGAAACTATATAAGGTTAGTATTATTGGGTTACTGAACGCTCTCTTGCCCTGTAGGAGTCACTAAGCTAATGGTGTATTGCTAATGGTGGGGAAGCTCATAAAACTACAGTCTCAACCTTTCTCAACAGAAATCACTCTAACTATAGGAAATGACTAAGAAAGGTCACCACTTCCACAATCCCAAAAGCTCACAACTGACATTTCAGTTGAGGTCATTCTTGTAAGAGCTCACAGCTATTCTTCCTCCACTCCCATCTAGAAATAGTCATATGTTACCTGTAAACTGCTCTGACTTTAAGATGGAGCAGTCTATAAAAATGGATAAATACATAACTAATAAAAATGGTTAATACTCCTCCTGACTCAGCCTCTTACAAGTACTATATTGGGTTATGATATAAGAACTCACATTTATTTTTGTCTCACTCTCTTCCAGAATTTAATCAGATTAAGGAATGATTAGATGCCCCTCCAGCCTCAGCCTTTCCTAGCAGGTAGTGCTGTAGGTTATGGTGTAAAAAGTGCAGAATATGGGGAAACTCAGCTCCTGCAGTCCTGAACCTTTCCAGCAAAAGCATCTCCCAGCATGAATTCCTGCCTAATTAGGCAACAGCGAGGCACTTAACAACAACAACAACATTGGATAGATTAAATTACTTACCTGTCTAGCACCAGCTCCTCCAGCTTGTGCAGGTCACAAGCGATGTACTCCAGGGCCATGTCTGTAATTCGTGGGCACCATGAGAGGTCTAGGCTCCTCAGCTTGCGCAGGTTCTCAGCCACCAGTTCCACACCATCATCAGTGACTTTGGAGCAGCCAGATAGGCTCAGCATGGTCAGGTTGGGCAGGCTGTGCACCATGTTGACCACACCATGATTGGTGATCTCCCAGCAGGAATTGAGGCGAAGAGTATGGGTGGTGTAACCCTGCTTGGCAGTGAAATAGGCTAGTGCCGTATCTGTCACATGGTATGCCTGAAGGTTCAGTTCTGTCAGGTTGGGCAGCAGCTGGGATATTGCAGCAATGGCATCATCAGCCACATTGATACAATCACTGACACTCAACGAGGTGATGCGGCCATTAAGGCTGGACCACAGCCCTGCCTCTGTGAAGTCGTTGCAGCCTGATAGCTCTAGTCGTATGACACCCTGCATCTGTTCCAGCATCACCTGCAATGAGGAAAACTTGTCAGGTGAGCAGATGGAGGGAAGAATGCCCCACCATACACTTTGCTGTCATTTTCAGGGCCCCAGACACTTTCTCATCCTGTCTTTGACTTTTCTCTGTGCCTCACCTTATTCTTTGTATATCCCTAATCACAGACTCGTGCACCCTTCTCAAACATCCAGGTCTCTCTGTTCCCATTCCACTCTTACCTGTTCATCATTACAGTTCTGAAACTTGTCCCACTCTGACTAGGGCAAGCCAAAATTTCAGAATGTTGTAAGAATATAATGTGCTATACTATGGTAAGCTAATGCTATGATTTGCACAGTAGAAAATATTACATACTGATTTCTTGCCTTACAACTCTAAAAAAACAACAGCTTGCTAATCACTACAAAATCTGCCATCATTTAGACTGGAGATTGAGTTTTGCTGTTTAAAGCATCCCTTAACATCTGTGCAGAACCGCAGGAAATGCTCTAATTTTACTGAAAGGCTGAATCTCCCAAGTATAATTCAGTATAAAGCAGATTTTACTTATCCTGGAATAGTAAACCCTTTGCACCTTACAGTTTCTAAGGACTTAAGAATCATGATGTGAACATGTGAATTTTTTACACCCCTTTTGTGTTAAAACTTAACAATAAAAAGAAAGCTAAGTGATGTTCATGGTAAGAGGGGCTTGTAATTAGCAGGGACTACTTTATGCTCGCCCCAAAGGGATCATTTATTGTTAAGCATTGCAAGTGTGTCAGAAAATGTCTGCACAAGGTAGGGAAATTGGAACAGGCAATGTAAATAGAGCACTTCAATGTGAGGACTGTTCAGATTTTGGCATCTCACATATGGTTCCACTAACTTACTAATTTACAGAGGTCTTGTATGCAATATGGAAGCAAACATATTATGCCAGTCAGAATTCTTTGGCTGTTGATAGCATCCAATTGGCAGTTTTCAGCTGAATAAATAATATTTTCAGTACAATAGCTTTCCACAGTCCTGTCTGCTTAATTCCAAAAGGAATGTCTTTCTCTAAGCTTTGCTAGAGTAGTGGTGGTCTTAAGGACATGATTGGTTGGTCTCTGCTGTCCAGACAGGGCTCACACAAAAGCCAAGTGGTCACTGAACAATAGAGATACACTCAATAAGACAAAAAATATCGTTCACTATTTACTATGTAGAAAATCAAAAATAGCCAAAGAGGTCTCAGTTTAAAATAACACTGCTGTTTCTAGGTTCACACCCGATGGCAGCACTTGTGTTGTATCACATCAATGACCTCCGGCTAATAATATGAAAAAGTTTTTTTAAGAAGACACAATTCAGTCCTTATATTCAATATGTAATATACTCAGCTTCACTGAAGGACTGGGTGAAGTCTTCCCATACACATAAGATCCCAACGTGCAGTCCCGGTACCAGCCAGACGTTTCAGATTTATTTCTTCAGGGGACCGATAAACAACTAGACAAAACCAACAAGACAACCAAATGAAACCCTCACACTCTCCAAACTACATAGTATACAAAAATTTTTTTAAAAAAAAGGTATTAAAAACCCAGACCAAAACCTTTCTTACCTATGATGCTGCCCGCGTTCACTCACTATTCACCACTGGCTGCCATAGATCTCCTGCCAGCGGAAAAATGCCGTGCATGCGTATACACTCTACCAACATCCTTTTAAACCCCCCATGCCCCATATCTACCAATCCTAACAGCCTTTGATGCGATAAACATATAGTGGAAAATCGATTCTCCTCCCTACTATAGCTAAACTTAAACACACGCCAGCCATTCTATCTGCCCATTTAAACCCATCGGAACCAGAGTGTTCAAATTAAAAATCAACCGCTGTTCACGTTTAATAAGTGTTTGATCCAAAGTTTTCCCTTGACTACCAGCTCGTATTTGCTCCAAACACACACAGCGCAATTGTTCAAATGTATGAGCCTGTTCAATACAATGTTGGACCATGGGAGCCTCCAAACATTTTTGATGTAAATGACTACAATGCTCTCTCATACGTACACGAAATGGACAGATGGTCTTTCCTATATAGCAAAGGCCACACGGGCATAGCACCGCGTAAACTACGTTTTTAGATTCACATGTAGTCTGGCATCGAATCTGCACCGAAACACCCTTATAGACAAAAACGTCGCGATCCAACATGATGGCACAAATGTCGGCATGTGCCGCATGCCGAATGGCCACCCTCTCTAGTAGTATAGTTTCCTTTTTCACCTGATGGTACTATTGCTGGACTAAGCAAATCCTTCAAATTTCGATCTCTCTGCCAGACACATCTGATCGTTTTATCACCCAAACCTGGTACTGTTGCCAGAACGCTACTATGCTTTCGCAAGATTTTCTGCACCTCACCACTTAAGGGAGAATACCTAGTGATAAAATTTACAGAAGTGTCACTCCTATCAGTTCGTCTATCTACAGAATCAACATTCAACAATGCTGATCGGTGATTGAATAGTGCTCTAGTATAAGCTCTACGTACCACCTCTTTTGGATAACCCTGCTGTAAAAAATTAATCTGCAAAGCTTGAGCTTTTCGTTTAAAATCATCCCTATCTGAACAATTTCGTCTGAAGCGTAAGAACTGAGAAAAGGGAAGGTCCGGTCTTCAAACGCGGAGGGTGCATACTATCAAATTTCAAATAGGTAACCCTATCTGTCGGCTTTTTAAAAACTGTAGTAACCCACCCCTCCGGCAAGCGCCTCACGCTGACATCCAGATAATTAAGTGTTTCAGAATGGTATACAGAAGTAAACTTTATATTGATATCACAAGTGTTTAACCACCCCAGAAATTCCTCCAATAACTGTGCTGTACCTCGCCAGAGAAGAATAAAAAATTAGCCGGAGGTCATTGATGTGATACAACACAAGTGCTGCCATCGGGTGTGAACCTAGAAACAGCAGTGTTATTTTAAACTGAGACCTCTTTGGCTATTTTTGATTTTCTACATAGTAAATAGTGAACGATATTTTTTGTCTTATTGAGTTCAGACAGGGCTGGCATAACTATTATGCAGCTTAAGTGGTTGCCTATGGCGGCAACATCTAGGGGAAGGCAAAAAGCTTCAGTCAAAGCAAAATAATAGGTCCTGAAGCCACATTAACTTAAAGATCCATCACTGCACACTTTTAAGTGCAGGGAGAGTAGACAATTTTTAAAAAGCCCATGTGTCTGGATAAATGTTTTAGAAATTGCTTCATAGGGGATAATTTTATAAAACATTTTCCACATATAAAATATGACTACATACAAAAGAAGGCTTTTATAAAATTGTGTGGCTGAATATATGTGCATAAATCTGAGCCCTGCTAAGATAGCAGGTACTTATACACAAGCTAGGTGTAGGGTTTCTTAAGTGTATAGTTTGGGTGGAGCAAGCATGGAGTTGCAATGTATGCAAAGACTTTATAAAATTCTTGAGTACACACATAGGGGCAAGGTTACTAAAATACAGTAGTTTAGCACATGTTGAGCCCCAAAACTCAGTGCAGGGATGCCGCCAAACACAAGCTAACACATGGGGGCGTGTACTGCCTGTCCCATGCAGTTAACATGCATCCAGCGTCACCCCTGTGGTAAGCCATTGTCAGGATTATTACAGAGGCAGTTACTGTCACCCATTGAGGCATTGTTACGTACAGAATGCCAAACAGAAAAGAAAGAACCTCCAAAAGATAATGTGGACCAAAAGAAAGCAGAAATGGAGGTAGACACAAGGCCAGCAAAAGTCCAGTCAAACGTTTATTTCAAATGGTAAAAAAGACCCGACTTGACTGAGTTTCGGCAAAACAGCCTGCATCAGGGGTCAAAAACACAAATAGACAAACATTAGTTGGTAAGTGCAGTTGACTCATGACGACCCTCTGGATAATTGTCCTAAACTGTGTTCGGTCTTCATAAGGCGGCTTATTTTTGATAAAGTGACACCCAGAGCTGCTGTTATTGTATCAAACCGTCTCATTGCTGACCTTCCTCTTTTGCGTTGACCTTCTACCTTGCCAAACATTATGTCTTTCTCTAACAATCTCTTTCTTCGCATGATGTGTCTAATGTATGAAAGTCGAAGTCTTGTCACCTGAGCTTCTAAAGAAAGCTTAGGTTTGATCTCCTCTAGTATTGACTGGTTTGTTCTTTGGGCAGTCCATGGTATACACAGTATTCGTTGCCAGCACCATAATTCAAAAGTATCAATTTTCTTCCTGTCTATCTTTTTCACTGCCCAACTTTCACATCCATATGATGTTATTGAAAATACAATGGCTTGAACAAGTCAAATCTTTGTATGGGCAAAAACATCTCTGCTCTCAAGAATCTTATCTAGGTCCTTCATAGCATTTTGCCAAGAGCAATGTGTCGTCTGATTTCTGGACAGCTTGCCATTTCTTTATTGATACTTGAAACAAGTAGGTTAAAGTTGTGAACTATTTCAATTTCTTCTCCAACAACGATGAAATTATTGATTTTGCCAGTTGTCAGGATCTTTGTCGTCTTCACATTAAGGTGCAGGCCCATTTTAAGACTATGTTCCTTGATCTTGAGAAGCAAATGTTTCAGATTGTCTTCACTTTCAGCCAGTAATGTGGTATCATCAGCACAGCGAAGGTTGTTGATGAGTCTTCCACCAATCTTCACACCTCTGTTGTCTTAATACAGTCCTGTTTCGGAGAAGCAGTGGTTGAAGTTACCAGGGCTTTGGCAGCTGAGCTGTACCTTTCCAGTGATTTGAGCTTGCAGTGGAAGCTACTCCTACCTTTCTGTGTCATTGGAAGTTTCCTGCAAGTACTTAAACGCCGGCTGCTTTTCTGGTGGTGAGAAGCAGTGGTTGAAGTTACCGGGGCTTTGGCAGTTAGGCTGTACCTTTCCAGCAATTGGAGCTTGCACTGGAAGCCACTTCTACCTTCCTGTGTCATCAGACGTTTCCTGCAAGTACTTAAACGCTGGCTGCCTTTCCGCAGGCGCATACCCAAAGGGGGCGTGACCAAAGGGGTATGCCCTTTCAGGGTCTATTCGGGCCCAGTTGAGCCCCTTGGCCACCGGAGATGCCCAGAGGACATGTGAAGCGGAAAAGTAAGTCTGTGAAGCATTCCTGAAGGCAGACTTTCAAGATCTCTCATTACCTTCCTCTGGTGCCTCCCTTAGTTCCATCACTAGGACTCCATCGCCTAACCCAGGGGCTTCTGAAACTTGTACTTTGGGTGAACCTTCTACTCCTTTGGTGGCCTCCAGTACTGTGAAGTAAGAGGTGGTGCCTGTTGGCCTGCCCTCCCGATCCAGTGGGGTGTCTCCATTGGTTCCTATTCAAGCTGTTCATGTAGGTTGTGATCAACAATTGTCTTCGGCTATTAACCCTCTGGAGGTCACACTGTTGGATATTTGGAAGTTAGTCTCCGATACAAACAATATGTTGGCAGGATTTATGGATCAAACTTACCTTTTCTCAACAGGCTGTTTTAAGAGTTCAAGAGCTTGAAGCTAGTGCTTTGTGTGTGGTACAGCGTGTTGGGAAAGTTGAAGCTCAAGTAGGCTCTTTGCAGTCTGCGAGCGCTACAGGATTGACAGATACCTTGCTTTTGTATAAACAAATTGAATCTTTGGAAAATGTTTCTCGTGCAAATAATATTAGAGTACTGAATTTTCCTAAGACTCGTTTTATGTCACCTTTTAGTTTTGTTTAAGCAGTATTGTAAGGAAGTTTTGTTGATACCAGAGGCTGATTCCATTTTGGTTTCCCATCTTTATTATTTGCCAGAGCATGCGGCATCAGGGGGATAGTAGTGTGACTTCGTTGGGGGAATAGTGTGATGTGGTTTTAACAGCTTTTTTGGAAAATTCTGATGTTTTAATTCCTGCTCGAGCCACACTAGTGATATCTTTGTCTAATTTGGTTGAAGGGCTGTGATTATGAAGGCCTTTTTCTCAAAAAAAGATTTGCTTTTCCATGGACAAAAGTTATCTGTTTTCCCTGATGTTTCCCGCTTTACGCAAGTACAGAGAAAGGCTTTCCTCCAGCTCAAACCACGTGTTTTGGCTGGTGGGGGGAACGTTTTTCCTCCGATTTTCATGTAAATGTTTGATTACTCTGCAGGGGATTAGATATGTTTTTACCGATCACACTCAGCTTGGAAGCCTTTTAATGTCTAAGCAGGTTTGAGATGAATGCTGATTGCTTGTGTAATTGATTAGTTTATTTTTGTTTATTGTAGGTTGGGGGTAGAGGCCTATGTATTTCATTTTGCCTTGGGTTTTCTTTTGGCGTTGCTTCTTCGTGATGTGGGCAATGTAGCGGCTTGGTTCTTTGTTTCTTTTTTGTTTTCATTTTCTTGTGTAATGATATGTCGCTTAATTTCTTTTTCTTTTTGTAATTTTGAAGAGAAATAAAAGAAATGAGAAAAAAAAGAAAAAATACAGTCCTGCTTCTCCGATAATTTGTTCTGCATATAAATTAAACAGATAGGGGGAAAGTATGCAGCCTTGTACACCTTTGCTGATTTTAAACCATTCTGTTTCTCCTTGTTTGTTCGAACTGTTGCTTCTTGATCAATGTAAAGGTTATGCAAGAGAACTATCAGGTGTTCTGGTATACCCAAGCTTCTTAATGAGGCCCAGAGTTTCTCATGGTTTACACCAGGGTCGGATTTACCTTGAGTGAGGCCCTACGCCAACAAAAATTGTGGGCCCCCAGGGGGGTGCGGGGCCTCATTTTCATAAGGGGCCTCATTTGCATAAATATTTGCATAATGTTACCATATACTAACTTTTAGTAAACGTGCCTCTTAATGAGTGTATGGATAAAGAAAGACTAAAAGATTTCTACATTACTATAATCCAGTGCCAACTGCCAGACACATTAGGAACTACTACAAACACTGCCCATTTAGAACCCATAGTAAACCCGCCGTATCCTAACAGCACTACCAGGACTCACAAAGCACCATACCCTACCAATCAAAAGGCAACACTGCAAATATTAAACCAATACATTTCAGAGAACAACAATACATGACCTACTGGGGAAAGAGAACAAGTGGCAATGTCAAATAGGAATTATATAAACAGAACACCTCAGCTCAGTTACACATGCAGAACATAGACCATCAAACAAGTAATCACAATTTAGAAACAGGAAGACAATAATTAAACTGGGAATCCCAAAAGCCAAACTTGGAAAGTACAACACTGTAGAAATAAAACTATACATTAATTTGCTCTTGTACTAAACAAAGCGCAGACGTTAATGATGCACATTTACCAGAGCTGACATATTCCAATTAATAAATTCAAAATAAAGAGATATTTTTCTACCTTTTGTGCATTTTTTTCAGCTGCAATTGCTCCAGCCACTTTCTTCTGGTTTCTTCGTGTCTTCTGCTAACTCTCCATCGTCTGCTGTCCATTTGTCCTTTCTTCTCTCTGCTAGATTTTTTTCCATTCTCTCTCTACATCTGCTTTAACATACTAATCTTTCTCCTTTTGCTCTTTCCTCATTCCTATTTCATCCACTCAAATTTTACCCCTCCATCCTCAATCCCCACTTACTCTCCCAATACCCGGCCAATTGTAGATTTTTTATCCCTCCCACACAAAATATTTTTCCCTTCTCCATTTTACTCTTCCAGCCCCATCCCATTCTAATCCTCCCCCAACATCAGCTCCCTTCTAGTTCCAGCCTCACCCAGCATCCATTCCCTTCTAGTCCCTGCATCAGCCCATTTCCAGTCCTAGCCACCCAACAGGCCATTTCCAGTCCTAGCAACCCCCCAACCCAATACCAGTCCTAGCCCCCCCATCAACCCACTTACAGTCCTAACTCACCCATCACCCCATTTTCAGATTAAGCCCCTCCTATAACCCATTACCAGTCCTAACCCCCCATCAGCCCACTTCCAGTCCTAACCCCATCAACCCATTTCCAGTCAGCCCCCCATAGCCCATTGCCAGTCCTAACCCCCCCATCAGCCCACAGCCCATTACCAGTCCTAACCCCATCAGCCCACCTCCAGTTTTAACCCCCCCAGCCCATTTCCAGTCCTAGCCCCCCATAGCCCATTACCAGACAGCCCCATCAGCCCACAGCCCATTACCAGTCTTAACCCCCCCCAAAGCCCATTACCAGTCTTAACCCCCCCCAAAGCCCATTACCAGTTCTAAACCCCCCCAACAGCCCATTACCAGTCCTAACCCCATCAGCCCACCTCCAGTCTTAACCCCCCCAGCCCCTTTCCAGTCCTAGGCCCCCCATAGCCCATTACCAGACAGCCCCCATCAGCCCACAGCCCATTACCAGTCTTAACCCCCCCCAAAGCCCATTGGCAGTTATAATGCCCCCCCAACCGCCCACAGTCCATTACCAGTCCTAACCCCATCATCTCACCTCTAGCCTTAACCCCCCCAGCCCATTTCCAGTCCCAGTCCCAGCCCCAGCCCCCCCAATAGCCCATTACCAGTCCTACCCCCCCACCCCCGTCGGCCTAAAGTAAAATTTAATTAAAAAAAAAAACCTGCTGGCTGCCGCCGCGGGGCCCCCTCTGCTGCCGCGGCAGCACGGACTGACCCGCGGGGGCCCCCTCTGCAAGCTGACTCCATCGGTCCGTCGATCCCTCTCTCCCTCCGTGCACGCTGTGAGAGGCGCGAAGGTAGAGTGTCTCCCTCGCGTCTCTGTTAAGCCCGCAGGGGCTGATGGGGAATTTCCCATCAGCCCCTGCGGGCTTAACAGAGACGCGAGGAGACACTTTCGCGTCTCTCACAGCCTGCACGGAGGGAGGGAGGGAGGAACGAACCGAACCGACGGAGTCAGCTTGTAGAGGGGGCCCCCGCGGGTCAGTCGGTGCTGCCGCGGCAGCAGAGGGGGCCCCGCGGCGGCAGCCAGCAGGTTTTTTTTTTATTTTATTTTAAAAAAAAATTAACTTTTTCTTTTTTTGTGGGCCCCTGCCAGCTGTGGGCCCTACGCCATGGCGTACATGGCGTATAGGTAAATCCGGCCCTGGTTTACACAGTCAAAAGCCTTGCTGTAGTCAATAAAACACCATATAGATATCCTTTTGGTATTCTTTTGTCTTTTCAAGGATCCATCTCACATCTGCGATGATGCCTCTCATTCCTCGACCTTTCCTGAGCCCTGCTTGCACTTCAGGCATTTCTTGATCCAGGTATGGCTGTAATCTCAGCTGAATAATCTGGAGTAGAATCTTGCTGGCATGGGGGATCAGAGCGATTGTGTCATAATTTTCACAGTCAGTTGGATCACATTTCTTTAGTAATGGTATAAACACAGATCTTTTCCAGCCAGTTGGCTATGATGTTGTCTTCCAAATTTCCTGGCAGAGCCTTGTAAATATGGTAACAGCTGCATCCGATTGTTGTAATACTTCAATGGCATGCCATCAATGTCTGGTAAGGAAAGCTGATCTTGTTCTCTCTCTTTGATTCAATTTCCTTGCATGCGTCATTGTAGCACTTCTCCGTGTCTTGTCTTGCTGCATGTTGGAAATCTCTGAGTTCTGTGATTGCCTCTCTTTCTCCTCTGGCTTTAACTTCTCTGCATTTCTGGGCAATTTTCAGAGTTTCTTCAGTAATCCATTTTGGCTGTGTTTGCTTTTTCATCCAACACAACCTTTTTGATGTCATCCCATAACTTTTCTAGAGCTCTGTCATTGGTATCTAAAGCAGCAAATTGATTTTGCAAGCAGTCTTTAAATTTCAGTGGTATATTCTCAATGTCACATTTTGCTACATTCATGAGAGGCTTACTCTTTTTCAACTTTAGTTTGAGTTTGCATACTAGTATTTGGTGATCTGTACCACAGTCAGCTCCAGGTTTTGTCTAGACTGATGTTATAGAGCTTTTCCATGGTTGACTTCCACAGATGTAGTCAATTTGATTTTTGTAAAATCCATTGGGTGAAGTCCATGTGTACAGTCACTGCTTGTGTTGCTGGAAGAAGGCGTTTGAGATGAATAGATTGTTGATCTTGCAGAATTCTATCAGTCTTTCTCCAGCTACATTTCTGTTGCCAAGTCTATATTTTCCAACCACTTTGCCCTCTTCTTTGTTGCCAACATTTGCGTTCCAGTCACCTATGACTATCAGGATATCCTGTTTGCATGTTCTGTCAATTTCAGCTTGTACTTGTTCATAGAACTCATCAACCTCATCCTCTTCTGCAGTTGTTGGGGCATATATCTGAATTATAGTTGTGTTGATGGGCATTCCTCATAGACATATAGAAATTAAGCATTCACTAATTTCACTGTATTTCATTACAGTTCTTGCAAGTTTCTTCTTGATTATAAATACAACCCCATTTCTTCTTTGTCTTTCATTTGCAGCATTGTAGACCATATGTTCATCAGATGCAAAGTGCTCAATGCCAGTCCATTTCAGTTCGCTGACACCCAACAGATTGAGTTGTACACGTTTCATTTCATTCTTGAGCACCTCCAACTTCCCTTGGTTCATGCTTTGCACATTCCATGTCCCAATATGTAAGACATCTTTGCAGCTTCTTACTCTCATTTTGATGTGCGGCTACATCAGCAGTCAGATGTCCCAAGGGCTTTGATCCAACCACATCATAAATGCTGGCTTTACTCTGAAAAGTCTTCAGCTCCTCCCCAGTAGCCAACTGAGTGTCTTCTAACCTGGGGGTCTCATCTTCTAGTACTATAGTGCAATTTGTTTTGTTGTGACTATACATTGGTTTTTCGTGTTAAGATACGGAAGTAGATTGCCAGGTCTTTCTTCCGCGCAGGTAATTCTAGTGTTGTTGCCGTTGTCACAGAAATGTGATCTTCTGCCGCCAACACTGTCCCATTCTGCTGCTGCACATATGGGTGGTTTGTCTTCGGCTGGCACCTCATCTGTGACTTGTCTTTATTGGGAGACCCTGCCAGTAATAAAGCTACCACTAGCTTAGCTCTCAGCATCACTGATGCATACATACCCTCACAGCACGACAAGCTGCAAACCTAGTGAGGGTAAACATTAGTACATAAAAAATATATTAAAAGGTAAAAGTAATAATAAATATATAGAAAGCACATACAGAGCGCAAAAACAAGCATACATTTACAGATGCGGAACCATATCTAAATCGATACAAAGATAAAATTAAAATTACATATCATAAGAAACATGTGTACTGACAAGAAACCAAGCATCCATTTACATGTGTGATGTGATATATATGATCATAGATAATATGATAGTATGAGTTAAAAATAAACCTATATAAAGAGTAATTCCTTATCGGTCCTTCAGTTTAGTCTTCCACCTCTGGGTTGTGCAATCTCCTCCTGCAGCTTGGAGACTGGGCATGTCAAAAAACGTGACATCACTGGCTGTAGTCTGCTGGTCTCTCCCATCAGCCCCAGTGTGTCCATTCTCCATGCAGCAGGAGGACATAGTGAGCCTAGGTGCTGGGCTCACTTGAGTATCAGATAAGGAGCGATTAGAGTAGGGTCAGGTTAAATTTTCTTTGATTTGGTCCTATACTTTACATTTGGTTTGTCTTTATTTAAATAGGGCTCCTGTGCCTTTAAAGGATAACAATATAGAATAAATTTCTGAATTAAACGTTTGATATTTCCTGGGTGCCATTGCCCTCTTTAGGGTGTTGGGGGTTTTGATGGCATTGTGCTCTGTGTGTGGTCTGTGGTTCCCGCAGAGGGGCCATCGCGGACTCGGGAATCTGTCGTGGGTGTATGGCAGTTTCTACCAGCGTAGAGCAGCAGATGGAGGTTAAGGTAGGACAGGAACCTCTTGGGGCCTTGGCGGGGACTGAGGGAGAACCCGCCCCTGACTTCCCACGCTGGGACTAGTCAGGACACTCGCGTTGGGCCGGCAAGGGCACCTGCGGCGGTGGGAGCGGGCCCCCAGCCCGTAGACTTCTGTCCCGATTTTGTGTTGATAATGCATCAGGCATTTTGTTTAAGGCGGCAAGGGAAATTGCCGAATGCCTTAGCACTCTCTTCTCCGCTGTAGCACTCCGGCGTAGCAGGAGTTAGTGGCGATACTCTGAGACCTCCCAAGAGATCATGACCTCGAGAGCTGTCGCCGGCAGGTTTGGACTGGCCAGAGGAGGATGAGACGGAGGTGGACTTAGAAGCTGGAATGGAAGAATTGGAAGAGGGAGAAATCCTAGAGCTGGAGGATCAGCTGAAAATTCTTTGGGCATTCAGAAAGGACGAGCTGATGGCTCTTATCACGGAATCCCTACAGACACTACATCTCGCGATGGAGCAGCCTGCGGAGGAAGAAAGTGGCGAAGATACTATTATTCAGGCCGTGCGGCAAACCCAAGTAGTGTTTCCTGTTCATCGGGTGGTGGACCAGATGATACAAGATGAGTGGGACCAACCAGAGACAGGCCTGCGAGGCATTCGGACTATGAATCGACTATATCCCTTAGCGGATAAGGACAAGTAAAAGTTCCGGTCACCGTGTATTGGCGCAGCGGTGTCAGCTGTGATTAAGAAAACTACTATTCCGGTGGAAGGCAGTGCGGCCTTGACGGATGCGCAGGACAGAAAAGTGGATGGATTATTGAAACAATCATTTGAGGCCGACGCCGTGTCACTACAGGCTTCCATTTGTGGAGCGTGGGTGGCACGAGAGTGCCTTAGATGGTCCCAGCATCTGCGGCACATTGCTCAACTGGAGCAGGACAGTCTTAATGAGCTGGATCGGTTGGAGTCAGGGTCGGCTTATTTGGCGATGTGCATTACGACCTGATCAGAGCATTAGCTAATAATATGGCCTCTTTGGTGGCCGCCCGCAGGTTCCTGTGGTTGCAAAACTGGGCGGCCGATGGCTCCTCTATATCACGCCTCAGTAAGCTTCTGTTCAAGGGAAGATTGTTGTTTGGAGAAGACCTTGACAAAGTTGGTCAAGGAGTTAGGGGAGTCAAAAGGGGGAAGACTTCCAGAGGATAAGCCTACGCTGGGAAAGTCTTCGCCGGCCTTTCGAGGTTAGCCTAGAGATTTTCGAAGGTTCCGAACTTCCCGCTTGGGGGGTTTCCAGAGAGGAAGGTTTGCTTCCAGAGCCCAGGGATTTCTTGGGTTTCATGGAGCAGGCAGAGGCTTTGCAGCAGCTTCCACGTTGACATCTCGGAAGCCCCAAAGAAGTGCGGCGGGTCCCGGTGGAAAGCCAACCGATAGGCGGGCGACTTCGGGAGTTTCTTTCTGCCTGGACCCAAATAACTTCCGATCAGTGGATGTTAGAGATAATTCGTGAAGTTTACGCTCTGGAATTTGCAAAACCGGTCCGAGACTCGTTTGTGATGTCTCCCTGCAAAGGTCAGCAGAAAACCTTGTCAGTGCGCGGTATCCTAGATCAGTGGTCCTCAACCCAGTCCTCTGGGGCCCACAGGGCAGTCAGGTTTTCAGGATACCCACAATGAATATGCATGAGATAGATCTGCATACAATGGAAGCAGTACATGCAGATCTATCTCATGCATATTCATTGTGGGTATCCTGAAAACCTGACTGGCCTGTGGGCCCCAGAGGACTGGGTTGAGGACCACTGTCCTAGATCACCTATTGCAACTCGGAGCGGTTGCGCCTGTCCCAATTGGAGATTACGGCATGGGATGATACTCCGTTTATTTCATGGTGCCAAAGAAGGACGGGGCGCTAAGGCCTATATTGGACCTCAAAGGCATGAACCGTTGCCTCCAGGTTCCGCATTTCAGGATGGAGACATTACCGTCGGTCATTGTAGCTGTGCGCCAAGGGGAGTTCTTGACTTCCCTCGATCTTACGGAAGCCTATTTACACATCCCCATCAGAGCAGGTCATCAAAAGTTCCTGTGCTTCGCACTGCCCTGGGGGCACTATCAGTTCCAGGCGTTGCCTTTCAGTTTGACGACGGCACCGCGAACCTTCACCAAGATCATGGTGGTAGTGGTGGTGGTGGCGGCGTTGTGAAAGAAAGGAATTCTCGTGCACCCTTATCTGGACGATTGGTTGATTCAAGCAAAATCCAAGGCGGAGAGTGTTCAGGTCACATACCAGGTGGTGAAGTTCTTGCAGAGTCTCGGCTGGGTGGTCAATCCGATCAAGAGCCGTCTGGTGCTGTCCCAAGATCTTGAATATTTGGGAATGAGATTCAACACTCAGAGGGGAGCAGTGTTTCTGCCAGATCGCCGGATACAAATCCTTCGGTGCTTGGTGCGCAAGTTCAGAGCTACTCAGGCACCGTCGGCATGGAGTTATCTGCAATTGCTGGGAACAATGGCAGCGACCTTGGAAGCAGTACCTTGGGCCAAGGTATCATATGCGACCACTACAGTGGGCGCTGCTCCGCCGTTGGTCGCATCAAAACAACTCATTAAGCAAGTGCCTTCCCTGTCCCCTCAGGGCCCGGCAGTCGCTGAGTTGGTGGCTGACGCCGGGGGCTTTGGAAGCCGGGATGCCCTTGGAGCCGCCGGAGTGGCTCCCGTTGTTGACAGACGCAAGTCTAGCGGGATGGGGAGCACATTGTGGAGAGTATTTCGCGCAAGGCATTTGGTCCGGTCCAGAGAGAACATGGTTCATCAACCGGTTGGAGCTGAGAGCGGTATTTCTCGCACTGCAGGCGTTCAAAGCGACGGTGAAGGGACGAGCGGTGCGTGTGCTGTCTGACAACTCCGCAACGGTGGCATACATCAATCAACAGGGCAGCACCGGGAGTACAGCCATGGAAGAAGAGGCGGAGGCGCTCTTCGCTTGGGTGGAGTGTGTGACATAGTGGGTCCTTCTAGCCCGTTTAATGAAGCTAAAAAGCCAGGAACAAAAGTAGAGCTGAGCTGTAAACAGAAGCACATGGCTCCTGGTTACCGTGGGAACCAGGCACAGAGGCAAGAGAAACACCGGTGCTATCATTCAAGGGGTGAATCACAAGGTAATGCAGGACACCTGTCAGGGGGTGGAGTTGAGCACTGCCCCAGAATTCACCCTATTAAGGGAACTTCAGTGGAGCTTATGGAGTTAGGCAGAGAAGGAGGTAATGAAGAGTTGGCTGAAGAAGCAGGAAGTGAGGCATATGAGCTGGAGAGAGAAGCTATTGCGAGCTACACTGAAGACAGCTATGCCCAAAGTAAGCCAGAGTCTCTATGGAAAGGAGAGACAGATTCCTTCTTGAGGAGAAGAAAGAAAGAAACCCCGAGGACAGGATACAACAAGGGCAAAGGAGATTGTCTGCAATATCCTGGGGAGCACGGGAGAGACAGAAAGCCTAGGAGGCAAGTGAAATGCTATGAGCAGGGCTTAGGTTGGGAACCTATAGCTATTCAAAAGCACCAGAGAAAACCTCCACCAATAAGGCTGAAAGGTAAGCCAAAAGGCTTGGATATAATTAATTACTGTGACTGTTTGTACCCAGAAGGGTGGTGCTGGGAAAAGAATACTGGGCCTGATAGTCTGTGTGAAAGCCAGTATTTGACCCAAGCATATCGTGTAAAGCCTGGAGCAGTAAGAAAGGGCGTGGCACCAGCAGTGCCGGTTCAAACATTTCCTTATGAGCAGGAGGAATTGATGGACTGTGAACCAGAGTGTATTGATACTGGAGAAGATATAGATATAATGGACTGTACATTATCTCTGGCCAATGGAATAATTTCATTGCGTTGAAAGCCTGTTTGAGAAGAGAGTACAGCACAGATAGCACGTGGAAACAGAGAGCTGTGAGGAAACAGCATGGCTTTGTTTGAATGTTTGTTTTCACCTTGGTTAATGCTGAAGAAAGCCTTTTTCTGTTAAGGAACTTTTGTTTGTCCAAATACCAGTAAATACCTGGATTGTGTTTTCTGTTCATGGTAAAATCCACCCCGGGAGGGGAAATAAAATCCTTTGGTTGCTTAACCACTTTTTCCACAACTGCTCCTTATTGATTAGGTGAAAAGACTACATTTCCCAAGGGGCATTGCTCCAGGATCTGTAAAACAGCTATTTCAATAGGGAAAAAACCCACTCCCTTAACCTCTACTCGGGGGTTTAAGGAGAGCTGGTGACAAATGGCGTAGTAGTTTGGATTTTTGCCTGGATTGGAGGACACCACAAGGACGGAGGTTCCTGCAGCAAAGAGCTGACAACCAGAGGAAAGATCCAGAGCTCGGCTGACGGTCGGTCAGACTGGGGAGTTCCCTTTTCTCAGTGCCTGACTCTGCACTGGTGCCAGGTAATTGTGGTTGGGCACAGGCGGAGAAGGATACAAGGAGAAAGGGTGGTGCACAGGCATAGTGCACGGTGTTGAAAAAAAAAAAAAAGAAAAAGGGAATTTTTTTTCTCTCTTTTTTTTTTTTGGGCCACACTTGTTTTTTTTTTTGTGTTTGTGTTGCAGGTATCAAGAGTATCCAGAATGGACCCGCAAGAAATATTAAAATGGATGTCCCTGCAATGGGATAAGCAGCTGGAGATGTCACGAAGGGTGCATGAACAAGCAATGACTACTTTGTAAGAACAGCTGAGACCAGTAAATGCTCTCATAGAACATTTAGCCAAGCAACAGCAGGAGCCAGTGGAAGTTTTTCCCGGATTTATCCAAGGGGTAGGACTGAATGGTTCAGGATCACTTTTGCTGGGACAGTTATCTCCTGATAATGTAGATGATTATGTAGATGCATTTGAACGGATTGCAGAAGCTGTCAAACTGCCTAAGGAGCAGTGGGCTATAAGATTTGCTATGTCTTTATCTGGTGAAGCTTTGTCAGCATACAAGTCAATGCCAGCTACTTTAGCAATGAATTATGAGGCTGTAAAGAGTGCGGTACGAGACAGGTTAGGGCTCACCCCTCTATTCTACAGGCAAAGGTTTAGGGAGGCAAAGTTAAAGCCTGGAGAAACCCCTAAAGCCCTGTATTTTAGAATAAAGGGATTAGCCTGTAAGTGGCTCAAACCTGAGCAGCAAAATGTAGAATCTATGCTTGATGAAATAATGTTGGAACAGTACATGGAAGCTGTACCTGCTGAGGTTAAAAAGTTTCTTATGTTACAGAACTGTAAGACAACAAATGAAGCAGCGGCCATGACAGAATGGTATTTTGAGGCTGAATTCTCAAGAACCTCAAAATCCGGCGTTCTGGGCATGACGCAGACGGATAAAGTGAGTAAGAATTTTGAATGTAAAGTACCTTGGAAAAATAGTGGTTTCTCCTCTACAAAAGGAAAGTGTTTCAAATGTGGAGATGTTGGGCACTGGCAAAAAGATTGTATTACACGTACTGCCTTAATATCTGGTAATGGGGAAAACTTTAAAGCAGGCTTTTTGCTACCAGTCCAGGTGGAGGGCATAAAGGCCCAAGCACTACTTGACTCGGGCGCAGACCAGAGTATGGTGTCCCAACGGCTCTGGGAAGCCATACAAGCTCAAGTAGCGCCGAGTCCAGCAGTGGGGCAGGTGAAAGTACAGTGTATGCATGGGTCAGCCTCCTATTACCCCGTATATGACCTCATGATAGAAGGTTTAGGAGCAGCCAAGAGAGTAAAG
This sequence comes from Ichthyophis bannanicus, assembly GCA_033557465.1. Classification (NCBI taxonomy): domain Eukaryota; kingdom Metazoa; phylum Chordata; class Amphibia; order Gymnophiona; family Ichthyophiidae; genus Ichthyophis; species Ichthyophis bannanicus. The sequence continues at coordinate 179,162,561 of CM066044.1, forward strand.
GTGGCAATAATCCCACAGCTGTTACATGATGTAATTCTGGGAAATGATTGGCCTCCATTTTGCCGGGGAATTGAAAAGGGACTAGCAGAGAGGACAGGCTATGTCTCTACCCGCTCCCAGGCAAGAACCCCTCATAGGGAGGAGGACCCTGCTGAAGAAGTGGCAGGCCCATCTCACGTTAGGGAAGATTCCCCTGACTTAGAAAGGGGATATGATGAGGAAGCAATAGACCCATTGCCCATACAGACTGACCTTTTTGATACCATGCCCAAGGAGGTAAGGAAAGGAAAGGCCAAGAAAAAACAAGAAAGGCAGCACAGGACCCAAGGAAGGGCTGATTTGGGAGCCGGGGAGGGCTTACCATGCGTACCCTCGGAGTTGGTAAAGAAATTTCCATCCTTCCCAGGGGAACAGAAAGCGGATCCCGCTTTGAAAAGAGCCTTTGTGTTTGCGCAGGAGGAAAGAGATACTCTGCCCCGATTCCTTTTAGAAAGGGATATCCTGTACAGGGAGAGTAATAACCCACTTACCGGTGAGGTGAGAAAGCAGTTGGTGGTACCAACCACATTTAAGGCCATAGTGATGCGTCTAGCCCATGACCACCCAGTAGGAGCCCACAAGGGGATTCAGGGGACATTGGACCAGGTCTTGGCCCGTTTTTACTGGCCAGGGGTCTACAAGGAAATTTCCCGCTATTGTGAAGCGTGTCCAACCTGCCAATGGGTTACTGCTTCGAAACCGAGAGCAGTGCCTATGATACCCACACCTGCCATATCCACGCCCATTAGGCGAATGGCAATGGACATCATAGGGCCACTCGTAAGGACTCCCCGAGGTTTTCAGTACGTATTAGTGATCGTGGACCAAGCTACACGGTTCCCATGGGCCATACCCATGAGAAACACATCTGCCAGAACAATAGCATTGGAACTGATAAAATTGTTCTGTGAGGTTGGCTTCCCTCAGGAGATGCTCACTGACCAAGGGAGCAACTTTTTATCGAAATATTTAGATAGTGTGTGGGATGCTTTTGGCATACACCACGTGCGGACTGCAGCATACCACCCCCAGCCCAATGGGATGGTTGACAGAACAAACCAGACCATAAAGCAAATGCTTAGGAGGGGACTAGATGGGCAGACGTCCGAATGGGATACATTGTTACCTTTTGTTTTATATGCGTGTAGGGAGCGTGTACAGGCGTCCCTAGGGGCATCCCCGTACGAGCTGTTATTTGGTAGAGTCCCCAGAGGAGTTCTCGACATACTCAGGGAACAATGGGTGGAACCAGATAGGGGGGAGACAGAAGTACCCCAGTTCCTCAAAGACTTAAGAAGTCGTTTGAAGAGAACGGCGTAAGCCTCTTTGGAAAACTTGCAGGCTAGCCAAAAGAGGCAGAAGAAGTACTATGACCGGGGAACGAAACCTAGTCAGTTGGCAATAGGCGACAAAGTGTTGATTATGGTGGCCGAGGTAGGTCCAAAATTCGAGTCCAGATGGAAGGGGCCCTGTAAGGTAGTGGAGAGGGTAGGTCCCGTCTCATACAGGGTAGAGAATAGTAAGGGCCGGCGCCAGGTATATCACATTAATGTCTTAAAACCCTGGCAAGAAAGGGTAGCCACAGTACAATTAGCTATAAAGGAGCGCCACAGGAACCCTACACAAGGGATTCCGTGCTGTCCGTCGCAAGCTCCGGCAGCCCGGAATATTTTAAGGGGGGGGATCTGTGACATAGTGGGTCCTTCTAGCCCATTTAATGAAGCTAAAAAGCCAGGAACAAAAGTAGAGCTGAGCTGTAAACAGAAGCACATGGCTCCTGGTTACCGTGGGAACCAGGCACAGAGGCAAGAGAAACGCCGGTGCTATCATTCAAGGGGTGAATCACAAGGTAATGCAGGACACCTGTCAGGGGGTGGAGTTGAGCACTGCCCCAGAATTCACCCTATTAAGGAAACTTCAGTGGAGCTTATGGAGTTAGGCAGAGAAGGAGGTAATGAAGAGTTGGCTGAAGAAGCAGGAAGTGAGGCATATGAGCTGGAGAGAGAAGCTATTGCGAGCTACACTGAAGACAGCTATGCCCAAAGTAAGCCAGAGTCTCTATGGAAAGGAGAGACAGATTCCTTCTTGAGGAGAAAGAAAGAAACCCCGAGGACAGGATACAACAAGGGCAAAGGAGATTGTCTGCAATATCCTGGGGAGCACGGGAGAGACATAAAGCCTAGGAGGCAAGTGAAATGCTATGAGCAGGGCTTAGGTTGGGAACCTATAGCTATTCAAAAGCACCAGAGAAAACCTCCACCAATAAGGCTGAAAGGTAAGCCAAAAGGCTTGGATATAATTAATTACCGTGACTGTTTGTACCCAGAAGGGTGGTGCTGGGAAAAGAATACTGGGCCTGATAGTCTGTGTGAAAGCCAGTATTTGACCCAAGCATATCGTGTAAAGCCTGGAGCAGTAAGAAAGGGCGTGGCACCAGCAGTGCTGGTTCAAACATTTCCTTATGAGCAGGAGGAATTGATGGACTGTGAACCAGAGTGTATTGATACTGGAGAAGATATAGATATAATGGATTGTACATTATCTCTGGCCAATGGAATAATTTCATTGCGTTGAAAGCCTGTTTGAGAGGAGAGTACAGCACAGATAGCATGTGGAAACAGAGAGCTGTGAGGAAACAACATGGCTTTGTTTGAATGTTTGTTTTCACCTTGGTTAATGCTGAAGAAAGCCTTTTTCTGTTAAGGAACTTTTGTTTGTCCAAATACCAGTAAATACCTGGATTGTATTTTCTGTTCATGGTAAAATCCACCCTGGGAGGGGAAATAACATCCTTTGGTTGCTTAACCACTTTTTCCACAACTGCTCCTTATTGATTAGGTGAAAAGACTACATTTCCCAAGGGGCATTGTTCCAGGATCTGTAAAACAGCTATTTCAATAGGGAAAAAGCCACTCCCTTAACCTCTACTCGGGGGTTTAAGGAGAGCTGGTGACAAGTGCCGCATGCCAGCAATTTCGGCAGCGCACATTGCAGGGAAAGAAAATGTGATGGCGGATTTTCTCAGCAGGGTCCAAGTGGATGCGGGAGAATGGGAATTGCATCCGGACGTGTTCGCACAAGTGGTTCGCAGGTGGGGGACGCCGATCATGGATCTTATGGCGACCTTTCGGTCAGCAAAAGTGAGCCGCTTCTTCAGCAGATGGCGAGAGAGGATGTCAGAGGGGATCGATGCGCTGATGCAACGTTGGCCGATGACAGGTCTTCTCTATGATCAAGGAACTAGATCAGGGGCATGCGATGGATGTCATCTAGCTGGATTTCAGCAAAGCCTTTGATACTGTTCCTCATAGGATGCTTGTCAATAAACTCAGTAGCTTCGGGATGGGTCCCAAGATGGTAAACTGGATTAGAAATTGGTTGACTGACAGACGACAGAAGGTGATGGTACATGGAGCTCACTCAGATGAAAGGAAGGTGATTATCGGGGTGCCCCAGAGTTCGGTCTTGGTCCCGGCACTGTTCAATGTATTTGAGTGATATTGCTGAAGGACTGAATGGAAAAGTCTGTCTTTTTGCAGATTACACAAAAATTTGCAACAGAGCGGACTCCCCCGAGGGAGTGGATAACATGAGGAAAGATCTACAAAAGCTGGAAGAATGGTCTAATGCTTGGCAATTACGATTTAATGTGAAAAAGTGCAGTGTCATGCACTTAGGTAGCAGAAATCCAAGGGAAATGTACGCGGTAGGGGGCGAGAGCTTGGTGTGCATGGTTCAGGAGAAAGACCTTGGTGTGATTATCTCTGATGATCTCAAGGTGGCAAAACAGTGCGACAAGGCGGTGGCAAAAGCCAGGAGGATGTTGGGCTGCATACAAAGAGGGATTACCAGAAGAAAGGAGGAGGTACTTATGCCACTGTACAGGTTGCTGGTGAGGCCTCACTTGGAATACTGTGTTCAGTTTTGGAGACCATATCTTGCAAAAGATGTAAAAAGATGGGAAACTGTTCAGAGGAAGGCGACCAAAATGATTTGGAGCCTGCGTAAGAAACCTTATGAGAAGAAACTTGAAGACCTAAATATGTACACTTTGGAGGAGAGGAGGGATAGGGGAGATATGATTCAGACCTTTAAATACTCAGAGGAACGATGAACAAATATACCTCTTCCAAAGACGGGGAAGCTGCAAAACTAGAGGGCATAACATGAAGCTGCAAGGTGGAAAATTGAAAGGCAATGTCAGGAAATATTTTTTCACTGAAAGGGTGGTGGATGCTTGGAATGCTCTCCCGATGGAAGTGGTGGGGGCAAACATGGTGACGGAATTCAAAACAGCATGGGACAAGCACAGCGGATCCCTTTACAGAAACAGGATAAAACCAAAATAAACTGAACCATCTAACTACTCAACAAATAGGGATGTCCTACATGGAGTGGTGGGTCCACCCCTAGACAGAGACATGGGGAGGGGTGGCCTGCACAGAGTGACAGGTGCACCTACTCTTGCCGTATTGCTGGGCAGACTGGATGGAACATGCTGGTCTTTATGTGCCGTCATTTACTATGTTACTATGTATTCCCCCCCATGGGTGCTCATAGGCAGGGTGGTACAGCGGATCGAAGCGCATCGGGGAAGAGTACTGTTGATGGCTCCGGACTGGCCAAGACGACCATGGTATGCCAATCTCATTCGGTTACTCAACAGGGAGCCTTGGAGGTTGCCGGCGAGTAACCGAATGAGATTGGCATACCATGGACGTTTTGGCCAGTCCGGTGCCATCAACAGTACTCTTCCCCAATGAGCTTCGATCCGCTGTACCACCCTGCCTATGAGCGCCCATGGGCGGAATTCATAGTAATATAGTAAATGACGGCACATAAAGACCTTTAATGTGTATATGTCCCTCAAGAAATTCTTGAACAATGACTCATATAATGTCTCTTTATCTTCTTATACCTACAACTCTGATGAGTTTTTGAGACACGGACAGGAAAAACCTCTTCAGAGATAAGTTCTGCTTCAGTGCATTTCTTAGAGTGAATAATTATAAGTTGTAAGAGTGAAATGACGAAGTAGCAATATCATAGAATCAAAATACTTTAATTAAGAAATTGAGAAAAAAGAAAAAAAAGAAAAATATACAAGAACTAAGGTCATTGATGCATAAACGGGCACGAGTCTAGGGCTTCGGTCCAAGACATAGATCCAGGGTACAACCTGAGTGATAGTGCCGAGTCCAGTCTGAGACCTTTTAGTTCTTATTTTTATAGTGTTTACTTTATCCATTAGTATTGGGTAATTAGTCTAACAAACATAGGTATAAGAAGATAGAGACATTATATGAGTCATTGTTCAAGAATTTCTTGAGGGACATATACACATTAAAGGTATCGATTAACCCTCAATAACGGACCAATATACATAAGGGCACATAAAGACCAGCATGGTCCATCCAGAGAGTCTGAGAGTCTGTTATTACAGGGTCTGCTGCAGATGCCTCAAGTGGATCAATTCTCGCTTACGGTTTGGCCATTGAAAGGGCGAGGCTAAGGAAGAAAGGCTATTCCGGGGCAGTCATCACGACTTTGCTTTGAGCTCGGAAAAAGTCTACCTCGCTGACGTATGTGCGCATCTGGCGTATTTTTGAGGATTGGTGTTCATGGAGGCAGGTGCGTGTGGCTACAGGATCCGTACCCTTAGTATTAAGTTTCTTGCAAGAGGGTTTTCATAAGGGTCTAGTGGCCAGTTCCTTACAGGTGCAGGTGGTGGCTCTTTCTTGCTGTAGAGGCAAAGTGCAAGGAGTAGCGCTAGGCGCACATACAGATGTCTTATGATTTCTCAAAGCAGTGTCTAGACTGCGGCCCTCTCGTAGAGTGGTGGTGCCGCCGTGGGACCTCAGTTTGGTTTTAGGGGCATTAGCCAAGGAACCCTTGGAGCCATTAGGAAAATCGTCGGTTAAAGACTTAACTCTGAAGACGGTCTTTTTGGTAGCAATTTGTTCGGCGAGGCGAATCTCAGAACTGCAGGCATTGTCATGCAGAGAACCGTTTCTGTCCTTTTCTAGGGAAAAGGTAGTGTTGCGTCCAGTTCCGTCCTTTTTGCCTAAGGTGGTTTCTCCGTTTCATGTGAATCAGACGGTTTCTCTTCCAGTGTTAGGTTCGCTGGAGGGCAGTGCCGCGGACAGAGGATTGCATCGCCTGGACCTAAAGCGGGTGCTCAGGCAATATTTGAAAGTGTCGGAGACCTTTTGCAAATCGGATTGTTTCTTCGTGTTGTTTGGAGGCCCCCGCAAAGGGGAAGCGGTGGCGAAAGATTCCATTTCTAGATGGATTAGAGAGGTGATTGCTTCAGCGTATCTTCTGGGTGGACGAGTGGTACCAACAGGGTTGTGAGCTCACTCTACCAGAGCGCAAGTGTTGTTGTGGACGGAGCACAGTTTGGTTCCGCCTGGAGAAATTTGTAGGGGGCCACTTGGTCATCTCTTCATTCTTTCAGTAAACACTACCGCCTGGATGTTTTGGCGTCAAATGCTGCCATCTTTGGTGCGGCAGTATTGAAAGCCGGCTGGAAAGGTCCCTCCCAATGATTACTGCTCTGTTACCCAGAGGTGGAGGACTAAACTGGAGGACCGATAAGGAAATGGAAATTACACTTACTTGGTAATTGTGGTTCCTTTAGGGACTCCAGTTTAGTCCTCATTCCCACCCAGATGGAAGTACTTGGCAGTGAGGTTTTCTTAACAGAGGGGTTCCATGACCGGTAGGTATTACTCTACTTTGCTGTCCTTTCTTACTCTTCTCTTCTAGTACTCTGTGTAAAGGGGAAGGAAGGGACGCGGTACAAGGAAAAGCAACTTTTCGCTAGAGGAAATTCCCTGGCGTTTGGTTAGTTAATAGGAGTTCAATTTGTTGTTAATGTTTAATTTGATTAAATAGCTACTTATTTGTTGCTCCTTTGAGTGTGCTTTGTGAATAGTTCACTGGGGCTGATGGGAGAGATCAGCAGACTACAGCCAGTGATAGCACGTTTTTTGACATGCCCAGTCTCCAAGCTGCAGGAGGAGGTGCACAACCCAGAGGTGGAGGACTAAACTGGAGTCCCTAAAGGAACCACAATTACTAGGTAAATGTAATTTCCATTTCTAACCCTGCATAAACACAGTTGGTCATAGAAAATGCCTAAAAAGAAATAATAAATTTGGAAAAAACATAAAAACATAAATAACACAAATGTAATAAAAACTGAGCATAAAGGGAGGAGCAAGAAACAAGATTCCAAACCATAGGTAAAAACCTTTCAAAACTATCATGGACCATAAGAGCATATATGAAAATACCTTAAAATAATGAAACCTAAACATAGAAAAGGGGAGATAAAAACAGGTTTCAACACCATAAATGAGGCCAGAGGCATATCATTAAAATTATAAAAAAATATTTAAAAACTAAAACTCGAGAATGTACATATATAAATAAAAATTGAAAACTGAACTTGGTTAGAAGAACTAAAAAAGTGCATAAGTTGCAAAATCCATTCTTTAAAAAAAATGTAAATATAAAAAAGAGGTTTAAAAACAAGCTATAACAGCGTAAATAGTGCCATTGAGGCATGTACTTAAAAACATGAAAAAGTTGCATCAAAATTAAGACTTGAAAAACATTCATATAAAGATGAAGGACTCAACATTGCTGGAGGGACTTATAAAGTCGCATGGCTCTCTCTATTTAGCTGCTTCCCACATGCGCAGTGTTTTCACTTTCAAGCAGATTGGTCGGTTTGCAAAATATTCAGCTAATCTCTTGTGCTTATCAATATTCCTTTAGACACACCTTGTCAATACTTTTGTCCCTCTATGCTCCTGTTATGCAGATGGTCATCCTGTTGTATATATTTTTTTCCTTCCCTTATTTACTGCTCTTGGGGAGTGCTTTACTGATGAATTTTGGTTATATATTATCCCATAGCTTTCCGTTTCATTGTGCATTTATTCTTTTTATTTTGCAGAGGTTCTCCTTAAGTCACCTTTTCTTCTTACCCAAACGGCAACAAAAAGGTTGCATGCTAGGCACATTGGCCGCCTTTTTAGCATACACACACCTTCTTGTTTTTTAAATACACAGATACTGTACCTGATTATTGTTTTTCTTTTTGCAGTTTGAGTCACATTCTAAGTACTGCCATTCTGCATGTTCCCACTGTTTTACCATTTCTGGCATGAATCTCATAAAGCTGTTCTCAAATGGATTATTTCACTGCTAATGCATTGCTTTATTAGTCCCTCCAACAATGCTGAGATTTTCATTTTTATATGAGTGTTTTTTGAGTCTTAATTTTGATGCAACCTTTTCATGTTTTTAAGTACATGCCTCAACGGCCCTATTTACACTATTATAGCTTGTTTCGTTTTATTATTTTAATGTGCTTTCATACATGCTCTAATGGTCCATGATAGTTTTGAATGGTTTTTACTTGTTTGGAATCTTGTTTCTTGCTCCTCCCTTTATGCTCAGTTTTTATTACATTTGTGTTATTTATTTATGTTTTTATGTTTATTCCAATTTTTTCTTTTTAGGAGTTTTCCATGATCAACTATGTCTATGCAGGATTAGAATTAATATTGATTATCCACACTGGTAAATTGCTCTTTATATATTTATTTTTAACTCGTACTATCATAATGTCTGTGATTATATATGATGTCATACATGTAAATGGGCACTTCTTTTTTTTTGTCAGTACACGTATTTCTTATGATTTTGTAATTTTAATTTTATCTTTGTATCAATTTAGATATGGTTCCACAAATGTAAATATATGCTTGTTTTTGTGCTCTGTATGTGCTTTTTATATTTATTATTACTTTTACTTTTTGATATATTTTTTTATTTACTAACTTTTATGTCTATTTGTGTTTTTGACCCCTGATGCATGCTGTTTTGCTGAAACGCAGCTGAATCGCGTCTTTTTTGCTATTTGAAATAAACGTTTGACTGTGACTTTTGCTGGCTTTGTGCCCACCTCCATTTCTGTTTTCTTGTGATGTTAAGTACACCTGTGCTGTGACATTGATGGTGACCGTATGCTAATTATAGCCTCTGACTGAATGAGTGGACACCGCCCACACTTTGCCCCAACCCATGCTAAGCAGTTAGTGCAGGAGTTTTAGCTCACACTAACAGTTACCATGGTGGGCTTGGCATATGGTGATACCTGTTAGTGAAGTTTAGTAAACATACCTCACACACATTTACACCTCCTTTGGAGCAAATGTTAACTTGTGCGAGGGCATTTGCACGCTCTTGGGAGTCATTGTAGTAAGCTATTTTATAAAGGCAAATAGGTGCTCATGTTGCCTTTATAAAATAAGTGCTTTGTTGAACATTTTACTTAGGTGCCCTGTTATGAAATTCCTCCCCTTATAGATAGATAGATATAGATATATCTATATCTATCTATCTATCTATCTATATATATCTATATCTATATCTATCTATATATATATATAAAAAAACATAATTTAACAGTTAAAAGGTGATATCCATGTTTAGTTATGCATTTGTAAAGGTTTGTATTTGGAGGAGTACTGTTGGGATGATCATGATTGTTCAGTATAATTGTCACTTTTCTTTTGGGGGGGGGGATTTGAAGGTTTACCTAGAGCACTTAATACCCTTGAACTGAACCTGTGTCCAGAGAACTAAATGTACATAAATCTCTAATTGCCCTGGCCCAGATGAAGGAGACTCTAGGCAGGCGAAAAACCTGAGTCCCACTGACACGCCTTGGGCAAGTCATGTAATCCTCCATTGCCTCAGATACAAACTTTAGATTGTGGTCCCTCTGGGACAGGGAAATACCTACTGTACCTGAATGTCACGTGCCTTGGCCTACTACTGGAAAGGTGAGCTAAATACTTTATTTTTTAATTAATAATTTTGTAAAGAAAGTGTTTGTGCCAAACGTTTGTATGGTGGCCCTATTCACAGCTTGTTAGATTGTAGACAGCTCGCAATCATGTGAAATGGTGAAACTGTACAAGCCATTAGATTGAGAGGATCTTTCTCCTGAAAGTTATTGGCAAATGTTTCCATAAAAGGTTTCTCAGCAAAAGACATATAGGGGTGTATTTATGAAACCATATCATGTGATAATATGTGCTGTTAGCAAATAAGCCCATCGTAGTGGCAGCTGAAGAAAATAACATATCACGTGAGACAATCTGATGGTCTAGAACTCGGAAGTTCTTAAAGTCTAATCCCGGCTCTAGCAACTGCTCTTTGTGTGACCCTGGAGAAGTCAGAAGCTGTTCCTGTCTCTCATCTGTAACTGAATAGTGATGACAGGTCTGCAGCTTCTTTAGGGGAAGAGCCATACTGCTACTGCTAGTACAAACAATGAATCACATAGTGATAATGCATTGGACAGGTATTAACGTAACTATTATATCTTCAGGCCAAGTCATAAAATTAGGATAAACAACCTCTGATATAAATGAAGATAACTCCGTTGAAGCTTACAAAGGGTAGTGCTACAGGGAAAGAGACAATAAGATGGACGAATTTCAAGTTTTGTGAGACATTATAGGAATGAGACATATCAAGTCCCATTGAAATGCAGTTTATTGAAGGAATGTTTTGCAGGGTGAGAACAAGACAATTGTTCTTTTCCAAAGCAGAGATAAGGGCTGCTTTTTCAGATTCAGGGCACTGAGCCACCATAGGACAGCATCTACCTGGTAGTCCTGCTGTGAGGTACATACTGATTAAGGGGCAGTGTTAATGCTAATTAATATTTTATATTAGCTTTTCTACTTGCATCATCTCTCCCATATACTCTGTGACTGTTCTGACATGAACACTGAACTATAATACCGTTACTACAGCCAGAGGTAATTTCCTGGCAGGAAGAGTGTGGGAAAACCTAGGATTGCATAAATATGGAGACTGAACTCAGAACAAAAGCTGGAGGGATTTTATTGATCCAGTAAGGTGAAGGTGAATTTCCAGAATGAATGAAAGAAACCCGGTTCTCTTGTCACCCAAGCAGAGGCTGCACTGTGCAGGGTAAAATTAGCATATCCATTAGTAAAGAAGTGTGATACAGAGTGACTAAGAAAACGTAATCCCCTTTCAAGTGAGAAGAGGATGGTTCCTCCGATATAGCTTAACCTATCATGGAAAAATATGTAAGAGAAAGATTGAACAAATGTAATAGAATTAACCTTGCTCCCATCACTAGAAAAGATCAGGTAATCATTTTATAGCAGGACTAAAGTATTTTGGTGGAGCAGTGTTGAGTTAGTAGTCAATGGAAAACAGAGACTCATTTCTGTCACCATAAGAAATGTGGTCCCAACTATGCTGAAGTCTTGCTGACTAAATTTAAACCCCACTTCTCTCATTTCCACATCAGGCACTTCACTTTCACATATGGATATGTCCCTAACGATCCCAAGAAGCTGAATTGTTCTACTCTGAGACCCACCTCCAGTCCAGCATCTGTGATGGTTGATCGCTTTAGGCTCATGGATTTCACTCCCTTCTTCGACAAAGGGTAGTTGTCAATGAACTCACAAATATCCAGGTCTGAAACCCCCACCAAACAGAAACTGTCAAACCCCCTGATGGCAAAGCCTTGTAGATTGACAAACTCTTTTTCTCCAGTGGGTTGTACATTGTACAGCTCTTTGGTGTGTAGCACTGGTGTCAGGCCCATCCAGAACTTAGGCTGGTAGAGTACTCTTCTCCACACTTTGCACACCTGAGCCACCACACATTTCTCACAGGCTGAGAAATACCAGAACAGACGGTTGAGGATCTTCTCATCTAGTGATAGATCCCGATCTGTGGGGGAGTCTGGGACTCTCTCCATGGAGAACTGATTGATTGTCAGTGAGGTATCACCCCCTAGATTCAGTCCTACCAAGGTACTGTTGGAAGGGGAAGGTACCCCAGCAGTTGTTCCCAAAGGCGGTGGTGATGCTAGACTGGGAAGCTCACTATGGTTTGGTAAGGCTTGGCTTATAATGGCAGGCACAGAGGAAGGTTGGCATAGGCGGTTCTTCACTGCTGGAGTCCCTTTGGTGATACTGGCTGAGCCAAGTCCATTGGGTGATGCGGGAATCTTTACCAGTCCATTCCGGGGTAAACATGGAGGCTTGATGTCACCGTTGATCTGGTTCGACATCTTCCAGCGTAACTGTGGGATATAGAGAAGAGATGCAGTTAAAATTGGTCATCCACAGAACCCCCTGCTTCCACTCAGAGAATGGAGCGTCACATTAAAATTGGAGGCATTCACAATACACCCATTAAGTTTTCTTGTATGTGTATTGCAGCGTTTTGTATGCAAATATGCACCACTAGAGGGCATCACAAAATTTGGTTTAAAAAATTTAATATTGTAGCTACATTAGCAATACATCTTAAATATGATGCAGATAGACAGTGATGTGCAACTAATTTCTTAGCAAAGGGCTCCTTGCTACCAATTTTTTTATCTAGAGCCAGCTTTTCTCCATTAGATGAGATACTTTTTGTTTTCATAAAATAATGTAACAAAAAAGCTTCCAGAAGCTCCAGTACATAGCTGTGTAGACAATCAGATAATCAAGATATGCACAGAAATAGATATAGCTCTGTGCACTGCAGTAGTACTTCCTATTCTGGTACTTAACTTCACACAGTTATAATGCTGAACCTACAACTTACCCTGTTATGGGGCTGGCTCAGTGACAATGCTACATGCTGCCGTGTGGCATACCTGGTTTTCATTCCTGGGCCTGAACTGGCTATGGAGGCAGTGCTCATAGCCCCTGAGAAAGGGAGCTTTAGCCATCATTCAACACCTACAGGCCAGACTTAAATTCCACCTTTGGTAAGTTCTGGAGGGAAGGCTGTGGCTGTACCAGATGGGTTGAGTTGAGAGGAGGTATTAAAATAGAGAAAAATATCTGAGTAATTGTTAATAAAGCCTACAATGCATAGCTCAATAAAATCCAATTCAAACTGAGCTGGAAACCCAAAGAAACAGAAAGAAGTTACTGGGCCTTAGAAATCTTGTTTTGCATCAGTCCTTGCTGAGACCCACACATATCTCTGCTAATGTACAACATCCCTTGCTACACTAGTATTGAAACACCCACACAGCTCTTTCAGTGTACCTCAAGCCTGCCTGCAGTGTGCCTTGCTCTACAGGTTCTGAGATCCACACATAGTTCTACTAACGTACCATAATTTTGCCTGAAGCACCCTCTGATATTCCAGTACTGAGACCTACACAGAGGCCTGCCAGTGCACCTCAGTCCTGCCAGGCAGCAGCCCTTGCTATTCCAGTATTGACTGCTTGCTAATGGTGCAAAGGAACCAATTATTTATAATTAATCACTTTAACATAATAAATTAACACAATTACTTACATTTTTGTCTAGATCTAACTATTTTAGCATCACAAAGTATTAATTTAGTTTCTTTGGGACATATAATTTCTTGTGATCTGGTTCTGAAAATGAGAGCATTCACAGAAGTGCATTTGTAAACACTGTATTTAGTTATTTTTAAATGTAACTCTTACATTCCTGCCTCTTACTAGTCCTGCATTGCCTTCTGCTAGTCTGAAACGGCCTTCTGTTAGTCCAGCTCTGCCTCTTACTAGTCCGTTAGTCTGAACCTATAACTCTACAGATAGCCCATTTTTAAGTACAGTATACCCAGTGGCCTTCATTTCCTAAGTAGAAATCAGGGTCCTGCTATTCAAAAAAAAAAGCTGAACTCATAAATTTATGCTCCTAAGTTTGGCACCTAAATTTGAACCCTATTTTCAGTCAAATGTAGGAGCCTAAGGGCCCAGTATTCAAAGGATTTATGCTTCTAACATTTTCAGAGTTATGCTCATAAACGGGCTACTTGAAAATTTACTAGTACATTTTCAGCTGAAAATTCAGCTTAATTTAGAGCAGATTTATCTCATGTTTATCCATTATGGATATCTTGTGAAACCTGACAATAGATGTGAGTCCCCCAAACAGGTTTCAGAAGCCCTGCCTTTGCAAATGTTCATAAAGCACCTTGCATTTTTTATAAGAAGGTTTAGCTTGCTTCCATTTCTCTCTGTGCATTTGTTTTTCTTCCGTTTTAGCGCCAAAATCAATGTCTGTTAGGTGCAACTGCTCCATGGTAAGTGGCTAGCATGTGCCCGACATTTACTACACAGGCAGGCCCCTTAGCGCTCTGGCATTAGGTGAACCCATGCTGACTGCAACATTGACCATTAGCACATAAAGCACAGTTACTTACCTGTAAGAGGTGATCTCTGGGAACAGCAGGAATTAGTCTTCACATATGGGTACGTCGGTACCGACGGAGCCTGCACGGGGATGCTGCCCAGCTTCCAATCAGAAAGCCTTTGACAGCCTCCCTCGCGCCTGCGCACTGAGTTCCCGCCCTCTCCAGAGCCTCTCTTCAGTTGAGTTTCAAAGCTGAGACAAAGGCGAGGAGAGAAAGGAGAAGAAAAGAGATGTAACTCCTAGGGGAGGTGGGAGGGTTGTGAAGACTAATTCCTGCTGTTCCCAGAGATCACCTGTTACAGGTAAGTAACTGTGCTATCTTCAGGAACAAGCAGGAATGAGTCTTCACATATGGGGACTCCCTAGCTGGAGATGCCAGGGGGAGATCCCATAAAAATGCAGCAGCCTGGACCAGGGGTGCATTTTGTTTCCAGAAATCCCTGGCATCCAATGTGGGATGGAGGGTAGGAGTTGACAATAAAGGAGCTGTGAGGAAGAACAGCATAACCAAGGACTAGAGGGCCGTACAGATTGTAGGAGTCCTTGGGGTATATGAGGAGTCACATGAAACACATGTAACGTACGAATAGATAGGTCACTTACCTACTGCACTGTAGGAAGTAGAACGCCTGATGTAGTCTGCTGGAGAAGCAGTGGCGGAATCCTGAAGGGACCTCCCAGCAGTGAGGATGAAGGTCCAGACCTGGAGGTAGTAGACGATCCAGGTGTCAACTGGGTAGGATGGGACGTCATGTCTTCAATGGAGAGCTTCATGAGAAAAGCTGAAAAACTCCTTTAGTCATAATGTTATTAACAGGGAGGACTAAGGAAGAAGACTGACGGAGTTGGAGAACTAGCCCAGTCCTGACGGGGAGAGGGAAAGTGGAAAAAATCCCTATTCCCAAGGAGAAGAGCTGTGTACTCAAAGATAAAGATGTACACACCGTTTTTCCTAACTGGCGAGAAACAGGAAAAAATATTGAAGCTTGATGCTTCAAGGGTTTAAGAAAAAATAGAGAAGTTAGCACCACCATGGTAGTGGTGTCTAACAGCTTCTGCATGGTAATATGGTATGCGAAATAGGGCGATGGACTGTCTAAATCCTCTAGGAGGTAACATTTAGTATAGACAGTAAGGATGAGAGTATAGAGATATGAACCCTTAAGAAACCGCCCAAGAGACACATATATATACAGATGTATATATATATATGTGGGGGGATCTAAATCTAAATCGATATGTCCAGATGCAGAAATCGGGACATGGGTGGAGAGATATATCAAAATATATATATATATATATATAATATAGATATGAAATATGTAATTATAGATATTTTTGTGGGGCATGGGATTGCACCACCAGAGAAATGAGATAGGTATGTAGACATAGATAGAGATGCTGCATACAAGATGACAGGTTGAAGAACATGTCTAGCACCCAGCCCCATGATTGTTACATGGGAAATAAAAAAGAAAAAGATTCTGCATATTACCAGAGGGTAAAGCCACTTGGGATATGTAGAGAGAATCTATTTCTATGAATTGAGGGATGCAGGAAGGCAATCCAACAAAATAACCGTAATGATTGCGTGAGAACAGATTATAAGATGAATCTGTAAGGAACAAGGCGGGAGTTCCACCGAACACTGACACGGCAGAGGTGCAAAATGCAGGGGAAGATACCAGAGGGACCTATTAGAGGGACCCAGAGGTAGCATGCATGAATGTCAGCCTTGGATCTTCACGCAGAAGAATGTATCCCGTGTTAACACCCCAGGTTAAAGGGTGTGGAGAACCTTCACAGGCATGGGAAGGGTGAACAAGCTTTTTCCTACTAATAGCGAAGCTTCAGAGACAAGGTCAATGCTCTATAGCAGGCCCTCATAGTAGAAAGCTGCTCTGAAGATTGTAGAGAGCATTGTGCAGGAGAGATAAACTGACTGAAGTCAGGTATGTTACCATATCCTAGGAGAGGAGATGGATAGAATAATGTGAGGAAGCCTAAGGGAGTAGGAGGATCCAAGGTAGCTAACGAATAGCTTGGAAATATTACTAAGGCTAGACAGAAATTGAACAAAAGACTGGAACTTGGGAAAAGTACTACAAATACAATCACGGTAACTCCTGCAGGCACAGCAGCTGACAGAAACAGCAGAAAGATTGCCCTGTGCCCCATAAAGAAAAACAGATAAAGAGGGAGGAGATATAACTTCTCCCTGTCTGTGGAATAAGCTTGGCAAAAACTTTTTAGTATGGTACCCCTCCGTTAGGGAAAAAACCCCATTGGAGAGGGTAGAGCAAGTAATTAGAGGGTGACATACCCATAGGGTAAGTCAACAGAAGGAAGAATGTTCAATTGGGACAAAACCATCATGGGATAGGTGCAACTGCTCTTCTAGAGGATAAGAAGAGGAGAAGTTAGCAGTCCCTGAACATAAAATGTTTCACAAGGTAGTACACTGAAAGAAACACAGTGTATAAACTTCTAATGAATTAGAAGGAAAGTATAGAGTATAAGTCCCAGTTCCTATGGTTGCTGGGAATGCTGAGACTGGTTAGAGCTGGAGGAGTTCAGACTAGGCTGAGGTGTCTCCTGTTTAGGTACAGCCGAATGATGGGCAGGAGAGGAATGAAACTTTCTTCTCTTAGGGAAAGAAGGTTTGGTAGGACATTTCCTACCTCTCGAAGAAGGAGGTGGCTTAGAAAGGTCCTTAGTGGAAGGAGAGTCAGTGAAGCATTGAGCAACCTGACTTAAAGCCTCCTTATTGAAGAGACCCTCTCCTGTACAAGGAGAATGAGCCAGTATAGTTTGTGCCCATCTACTCAAGTCTGAAGCTTCAAGCCAGGCTCTGCGACGTGCTGCTATGGCAATAGCAGAGGATCTGCTAACAGACTCAAAAGAGTCTATAGAAGCACGAGACAGGAACCAAGATATATTCCGGCTGTGATTGATGAGTAAGGAATAATCAGTAGCCTTGGGCTCTGGTAGAAAAGGGGTCAAAAGAGACAATTTCTCTGTGACTTCCTGGAGTGTTAGACTCATGTGAAAAATATATGAGAGAACTCTGGAGGCCAACATAGAGTTTTGGAAGGCTTGACGACCAAAAGCATCGAGTGTTCTTGAAGAATAACCCGGTAGATAAGAAGAATGCTTCTTCTTGCTCTTAACTTTTCTCAGAGCCGATTCCACTACAAGGGAACGATGAGAAAGTTGAGGCTTCTGGAACCCTGGAGAGGGTGGCACCCGGTACCGAACCTCAATGTTTGTAGAAACTGGAGGAAGTCGTAAGGGTGATTTCCAGACCCTGAGAAGGAGATCCTGCAGAGCAGGATGTAAAGGAAATTGTATATTTTCCATCTGTGCCTGTGAGCCCTGAGGAGGACCACTACTAGGGATAGATATATTGAGAAAGGTTGCCATGTCCCGGAGAAAAGCCTGAAAAGACTGATCTCCTATGGGAACCATCCCTGGCCCGGCTAAAGAAAAAGCCGGAGCTCCAGAGGAGGCACAGGGGACTACACCAATGCCAGGTATCGGTTCTAAAGTAGGCATGGGTGCCAGAAGAGGCATCGATACTGATACAGGAGTAGCAGATGAAGCAGCCATCGGGAACTGCTGCAGTGGTAGCGAGATCATGAGAGAGTTATGACTATGATCTTTGAAACTGCCGATCTGGAATCGATCCGAGTCGGTTCCAGGGCACATCAGTACGGAGTCATCGAGACTAGATATGGACTCAAGACTCGGCATCGAAGTAAGTGATACTATCGATGCGTGCCGCGAAGGCGCCGACGCCAATGGCAGTATCGGCGATGCCGATAGCCCTAAGGCAGACTGGGTCACATCGACCGATACCGACGGTACCGAGGATACCCGATGAACACCTTTTTCAAAGGGAAAGGTGGTCCACCTCGATGCCGATGCCAGGGTATCGGAACCGATCGATGCCGGTACCAGCCCGGAGCATGGCTGAGGTTGAAGGAAGTCAATGCGGTGCGAATCGATTGGGCCCGAAGGTACCGAGGATGCCCGATGACAATCCTTGGTGAAGAGTAGGCTACTCGACACCGGTGCCGATGCCGGAGGCTCGGTACCGCTCGAAGCGGATACCACCTCCGCGCATGGCTCAGGTATGTTCTGTGAGGGGTGAGCCCCAGGAACAACCTGAAACCCCTTTAACGCTTTGGAGCCCATAGACTCCCGCAGGGGTAATGCCAATGGATTCTTGAGGGTAAGGCCGGAGCCGTCACCATGCTGGGCATGGGACATACCACTCAAACAGCGTAGTTACTCACCTGTAACAGGTGTTCTCCAGGAGCAGCAGGAATCAGTCCTCACATATGGGTGACGTCGGCGCCGACGGAGCCCTCGCGGAGCAATTTTCCCCAGCTTTCAAAGAAAGCCTTTGGGAATTGCAGCGCGCATGCGCGGTCCCCTTCCCGCCCAAGGGTGCCATCTTAGCCAGTCAGATGACATAGCTAAAAGACAGCATAAAAATTAGCAAAAAAACTAAAGCAGATGATTGCAACTCCAAGGGGAGGAGGGAGGGTTGTGAGGACTGATTCCTGCTGCTCCTGGAGAACACCAGTTACAGGTGAGTAACTACGCTTTCTCCAGGACCAAGCAGGAAGTCAGTCCTCACATATGGGACTCCCAAGCTTAAGGCTACCGGAGACCCTAAGCACAAAAATGAGCTCCCTCTAGCTCAGCAGCACAGAAGGAAGGAATCTTCACTGAATTATTACCCACCGGTAGCCCCCATCCGGGATGGAGGGTAGGAGTTGCTCAAACCTCGAAGAGATTTCGGAGGACTGCCTGTCCGAAAGCACTGTCCCTGCGGGACTCCCTCTCGAGGGAGTAATGGACCGCAATAGTCTGGCTCGAGGATCAAGTAGCGGCCCGGCAGATGTCTGCCAATGGAACAGAGCGGAGGTAAGCCACTGACGTAGCCTTCGCCCGAACACAATGAGCCGTGACCCGACTATCTAGCGAGAGTCCAGCTGCCCCATAAGCCCAAGCGATACAGTCAGCAACCCAGATGGACAGAGTACGCTTGGAGACAGGGAGCCCCAATTTATTGGGGTCAAAAGACACGAAAAGCTGAGCAGCTTTACGGTGCTCCCGTGTACGGTCAAGGTAGAAGTTCAACGCCCTTCTACAGTCCAGGGTATGCAGGACCATTTCAGCTCGGCTGGAGTGTGGCCTGGGAAAGAAGGTCGGAAGTACCACCTCCTGATTGATGTGAAAAGGGGAGACCACTTTTGGAAGAAATTTCGGGTGAGTCCGTAGGACTACCCTATTTTTGTAGAACCGAGTGTAAGGGGGATCAGACACGAGGGCCTGCAATTCACTTACGCGTCTAGCGGAAGTGAGGGCTATCAGGAATAAGGTTTTCCAAGAAAGAAAACGGAGAGAACAGGTAGCCATAGGTTCAAAAGGCGGACAGGTGATCCGCTGTAAAACCACATTCAGATCCCAGTCAGGTGCTGGCGGGCGCAGAGGTGGTTTAAGTAGAAGGAGACCTCGGAGAAACCTCGCTACGAGAGGGTCGCTGGAAAGAGGTCTGCCGTCCACCGGCACATGATGTGCTGAAAGAGCACTGAGGTGAACTTTGACGGAGTTGGACTTAAGTCCCAGATTAGAGAGGTAGAGCAAGTACTGCAAGATCACCGACACCGAGCAGGAGAAGGGATCCTGAGACTGCTGGGCACACCAAGCGGAAAAGCGACGCCATTTAAGGGCGTAGCATTTGCGGGTAGAAGGTCGCCGGGAAGCTAGTACGACCTCTTCCACCTCTGCCGCAGTAGAAGGGGAGCAAGGACTACCCTTTCAGCAGCCAGGCCATCAGATGTAGAGATCTGAGGTTGGGGTGCAGTAGGGACCCCTGATCCTGTGTTAGGAGATCTGGTTGAAACCCCAGAGGGAACGGATCCTCCACCGCTAGTTGCAGCAGGAGTGGAAACCACGGCTGTCTGGGCCACCGAGGAGCTATCAGGATCATGGAAGCTTTGTCTCGGAGAACCTTGAAAAGAGTTCGAGAGACTAGCGGTATGGGAGGAAAGGCATAGAGAAGGCCTTTCGACCATGAGAGCAGAAAAGCATCCGCCGCTACTCGAAGGGGATGCGGCTGCCGAGAGCAGAAGCGAGGAAGTTGCCGGTTGAGAGGACTGGCAAAGAGATCCATCGTGGGGAGGCCCCACTTCAGAAAAAGATTCTGAACTACCAAGGGATCCAAGCGCCACTCGTGCGGCTGGAGGATCCTGCTGAGTTTGTCCGCCAGGCAATTTTCTTGGCCTGGGAGATAAACTGCCTTGAGAAGAATGCCGTGGCTGACGGCCCAAGAGCAGAGCCTCTGTGCTTCGCGACAGAGAAGGAAGGAGCCCGTGCCTCCCTGTTTGTTCACATAGAACATGGCAACTTGATTGTCCGTCTGGACAAGGATGGACTGGTGAGAAGTCAGGTGGGAGAAAGCCTTGAGAGCCAGACGGATTGCTCTGAGCTCCAGGAAGTTGATCTGCTGCGCAGACTCCCACGTGGTCCAGAGACCTTGAGTACATGCCCCTTGGCAATGCGCTCCCCATCCTAGGAGAGACGCATCGGTCGTCAGCACTTGAGCCGGCGGCGGAGACTGAAAAGGCATTCCGAGCACCAGGTTCGGCCGATGAAGCCACCACTGTAGAGAAGAGGCCAGCGGGCCGGAGATGCTCACTAAGTCGGCTAGGCCGCCCGTGGCCTGTTGCCACTGCTTGCGAAGGCACCACTGAGCAGGCCGCATATTCAGGCGGGCATTGGGGGTCACGTGGACGGTGGAAGCCATATGGCCGAGTAGTCTCAGGAAGCGCCTGGCTGAGACCAGGGACTGGCTGCGAAAACGGCCGGCTAGGTCCATGAGCCATTGAGCCCTGTCGAGAGGCAGGAAAGCTCGTGCCTGAAGAGTGTGCAATCTTGCGCCGATGAACTCGAGATCTTGCGAGGGGAGCAAAGTGGACTTTGCGAAGTTTATGACAAAGCCCAAGTACTGTAGAAGAGTCAAAGTGCGGTGTGTGGCTTTTGTGACTTCCGGAGAGGACGATGCTCTGATGAGCCAGTCGTCTAGGTACGGAAAGACATAGAGGCCGTGAAGCCGGAGATAAGCCGCCACCACCGCGAGACATTTTGTGAAGACTCGTGGTGCGGAGGATAGGCCAAAGGGCAGTACTCTGTACTGGTAGTGATTTCCTGCCACCACAAACCTTAGGTATTGGCGGTGGCTTGGGTGGATGAGGATGTGTGTGTAGGCATCCTTTAGATCCAAGGAGCATAGCCAATCTCCCTGCTGGAGGTAGGGCAGAAGGATTCCAAGGGTAAGCATCTTGAACTTCTCTCTGACGAGGAACTTGTTGAGGTTGCGCAAGTCCAGGATGGGTCTGAGGCCTCCCGTTCTTTTTGGTATTAGGAAATACCTGGAATAGAAGCCTTGACCCCTCAGGTGGTGGGGCACCGGTTCCACAGCCTGTTCCTGAAGAAGACTTGCTAACTCCTGAAGGAGTAAGTCCCTGTGCAGAGGGAGTCGTGGAGGTTCTCCCGGGAAATAGGAGGGAGGGACCTGGTGGAAGTGGAGAAGATAGCCTTCTCTCACAACATGAAGCACCCAGGCATCTGATGTGATGTTGGACCACCTGTGGGCAAAGTGAACCAGCCGGCCTCCTGTGCTGGGAGGAACCAGCTGAGGGGGAGAGGCTATGCTGATGAAGTCAAAAACCCCCACCCTGCTGAGCAGGGGCCGGTGGTGCAGGCTTGGGGGCTTGCTGCCTACGGGACCCGTTACCCTGTCCCTTGGCCTGCTGACCCTGTTGGGGAGCTGCGGAGGCCTGATATTGAGGGTAGTGTTTATAGGCAGCCGCCTTTCTCGTGTAAAAGGACTTCTTTCCCGAGCCCTTCTTCTTCTGGGAAGGGGCGGAGGTCTTCCTAGAGAGCCTAGTTCTGGTGAGAGTCTCCGTCTCGATTTGTGCAGCCTTCTCAGCCATGGGCTTGCCAAAGAGGTTCTCACCTCGGCAGGGGACATCGACCAACTTGTCCTGCACCCAGGGTTCAAAGTCAGACGACTGAAGCCAAGCCTGTCGGCGGGCACCGATGCTGGCTGCGGCCACTCGAGCCGATGCTTCAAAGCCATCATAGGCTGCTCGAGAAATGAATTTGGAGCAATCCCGAATACCAGTTGTCAAGGCTAGGAACCTCCGCAAAGGTTCCTCGGACAGCCCAGCGGAGAATCCGGCTAGCTCTTTAGCCAGGTCTCTAAGGTACATGCCCATGTAGAGCTGGCAGGTCTGGACCCGACAAGCAAGCATAGAGCCCTGGAAACACTTCTTACCGAGGCCATCCAGGTTGCGGGCCTCCCTGCCAGGGGGCACCGAGGAGTGCATCTTCTGGCTCTTAAGCCTATGCATGGCCAATTCCACCACCATGGAATGGTGCGGTAGCTGTGCTTTTTGGAAGCCAGGGCTCTTGCGGACTCGATAGATGGAATCGACCCGCTTGCTTAATACCGGCGACGATGCCGGACTCTCCCACATGCGGAAGAGTAGTCGTTCCAGCATGGGAGGAACCGGTACAGTAAAGTGCTCCCTGGCGGGAGAGTTGTACTGAAGGGCATCGAGTTCTTCGGCTCGAGGCTCCTCCTTGGGATCCGCAGGGAAGGCCAAAGCCTTGGCCATATCCCTGACGAAGTCCGAGAACCGGGCATCCTCCGGGGGGGACTGTTTCCGAGGTTCGGACTCAGGCGAGTCCGAGGGGACACACCGAGTCCGAAAAGAATCAGGTGACTCTTCCTCTTCAGACTCCCAGGCCGACTCCGAGGAGGAATCGGTGGGGTCGGACCGGGCGGGCGGAGGCGTCGGCCGCCCCGACGCCGAGGGAGTCGGCGTCGACGACCTCGGTCCCGAACGGGAGGCCGAGGGTGACCTCGACCGAGGATCGACTCGAGCCCGCATGGACTCGAGGATCGGCTCGGTCTCCGGGGTCGACTTAGACGTCGACGTCCCGGCGGTCGGGGCAGAGGCGCCAGCGAGGCTAGCGATCAGTGCCCGCTGCTGGTCCATGAAGGCAGATAGTCTGCTCTCCAAGGCCGTCAACCTGAGTCCGACCTCAGGTGACCCAGCAGCCCCCGACTCGGGCCCCGACGGCGTCGGGCCCGACGTCGGACCCCTCGGAGGCGAGTCCAGGAGGACTACAGGACTTACCCGAGCAGGCATCTCCGATTCCAAACGAGGTCGCTTCGGGAGATGTTCCTTCTCCAAAGACCCGGGACGGCTATCGGGGCTATGCGACCTGGCCCTCGCGGAACCAGGAGCGTCCACCGACCCCGCCCTCGCGGGTTTCGCCTTCCGTCGATGATCCCCGGAGGGAGAACCTCTGTCGGAGGAACTCCGGCGATGCTCAGAGCTGGAGCCTCTGGACGCCGAGGCCTCCGATGAGGTCCGGGTACGGGTGGGATCAGCGAAGATTCGTTCCCGCTGATGCCACCGACTCCTTAACGCTTTGGAGGACATTTTGCTGCAGGCCCCACAGATCAGTTCCTCGTGATCCGGGCCAAGGCAGCGGAGGCAATGATCGTGTGTGTCAGTGAGTGACATATTTCTGTCACACTGAACACACCGCTTGAAACCACTGGCAGCCATCGGGGGAAAAAGGGCCCCTGCAAGGTCAAAGGACCGGGCTGCCAGCGAAAAACCGAAAACGAAACTGACAGAAAATCAGAAAAACCGAAAAATAAGAGAAGGACTCGCAACGGCGTCGCGAGTCCGGGCAGGAAAGAGACCGGCGTCGAACCGAAGAAAAAAGAGAAAATAAATCACGAAAAATCAACTTTTTCAGCGGGGACAAGACGACCACGTCTGTAGGGCTCCGCGGAAAAAAGAAGACTGGCTAAGATGGCACCCTTGGGTGGGAAGGGGACCGCGCATGCGCGCTGCAATTCCCAAAGGCTTTCTTTGAAAGCTGGGGAAAATTGCTCCGCGAGGGCTCCGTCGGCGCCGACGTCACCCATATGTGAGGACTGACTTCCTGCTTGGTCCTGGAGAAATTGACTAGTCTTAACAGACTGTTTTTGGGTTACCTGATGCTGTGAAGTAGAGAAACCTGGTACCCTCACTGCCGAGGAAAAAACGGTATCGAGGGAAATTCTAAAAGTTGAAGGTTTCTTCACAGAAATATCCCCCGACTTGCCAGGGGAAAAAGGGTCAGGACCCACACAGTTGAGACACCAAGCATTGGTATCTAAAAAGAAACAGGTGTTTCCACACCGAAGGCACTTCTTAGGAAAAGAAGGCTCCATAATGAAGAGGCCTGGTAGGCCCAACAAGTTAAGGCAAAAACTGAAGAAAAAAGTTTCTCAGAATTAAGTCAAAAATCCACCAGCGGTACCGGTGGGAGCGGGAAATACAGCCGCGACCACAAGAAAACAAAAAAACTAAAGAATTAAAGTAAATAAGTAAGTTTCTGCGGTGACAGGAGGACGTCCTGCCGGCTCCGCGGAAAAACGAAAACTGAAGAGAGGCTCTGGAGAGGGCGGGAACTCAGTGTGCAGGCGCGAGGGAGGCTGTCAAAGGCTTTTTGATTGGAAGCTGGGCAGCATCCCCGTGCAGGCTCCGTCGGTACCGACGTACCCATATGTGAAGACTCATTCCTGCTTGTTCCTGGAGATTATGTATGCTTGCTCAACACACCTACTCACCACCCCTAACCTGCCCATTCAGCACCCTAACATGCAGTTAACGAGCACCAAATCTCATGTTAGCTGCATAGTGTGCTTTAGTAAATGAGACCCTAGTTCCTTAAGCTCTAGGCTGCCAATCAGGAACCTTCCTGTTTACCTTTGGTGCCAGAGAATTTTAAAACTAAGTAGAATAAAATGATGATAATAATAATTCTAGTAAATTAATAAGCATTCAAATTCTCATAATACTAATAATGACTATAACACGACAATATTAATTATGAGTAATTCTATTAAACTAATTGCAGCAAGTGTGTAGCTGAAAGATGCAAGAATCACAATGTAGCCTTTTGTTAAGCTCAGCTAGGAGTTAAACTGGTTCTCTAACCATCATCCAGAGACTTGGAGAAATGGGTTTTATAAAAAATGGTTAATAATGTGAGCATTCTCATTTAATTTTAATTGGTGAGGAACAAGGGAAATTTTCAATTAACCTGCTGCTTGAGGCAACAACAATCAGTGAGGGTTTTTTGTTTTTTTTTGCAGGGAGGAGGGACTGAGGTGCTTTGGGCTTGTTGAATTTCTTAACAATGTCATAAAACAATAGGAAATGGGTCGGTAAGGTTTAGCTCCTCAATTAGATAATGTTAAGTTCCCCTCCCCCCCCCCCCCCCAATTCTTTATTGATGAGCTTGTGTGTTTTGGAAATTTTCAATTTGTCAGCCATATGATTGACTGGGACAAGCATGTATTCCAATGCAATGCTGCAAAGACACCACAATGGAGAGACTGCCTGAAGATGCAGGATTTTGGTAGATATCCTAGAAGGTACCTACTTTCCAAATCAAATTCAGCATCCACAATGCTGTGCATAATGCTATGCAAATTACCCTGTAGGCAGTAAAGTTACATAAGTAGGAGTTCTTAATTATTAATTCCTCTAGGCTAGACAGTTTCCAGAGCAACTGAGCAGAATGGGGAATGGGGACATCAAAATTTCTTTACTTCAAACAATGTTGCTTTCAGCGGGAAAGGAGGGACCAAATGTGCAGCTTCCTCTCCCAAATCTCCTGCTACTTCTGCTGAAACACTGCTGTCTGCCTCTGGATGGTTGAGCATGTGCCTGGTTGAAATCCTTATGTGAACCTAAAGATTTTCCCAGCTTGAGCACATTCAAGCACAGTTTGTAAATGCCTGTTTTTGAACACCAGCAGATGTGAACAATATTCTAGATACAGAGCTGCTAAGTTACCTAGTACCAGGAGGGAGGCTTTCAGTTTTGAATTTTCATCCCAAAGCAATGTGGTCTTTGTAGTCCCTGATTCTGCTCACTGAAATCAGTGTTGTAGGTCCATAATGCCTCAGGATGGGGCGGTCATGAATCCAGAACTGACCTCATATCTATCCCCTGGAACTGGGGAACTTAGTAGCTCTAAGTATAGGTAAATCATTTGAATAACTTGCCCTGCACTTATTTTCACTGTCACCTCTACAGTGGTGTGGCAGATGGAGGAAGATTCTTCTGACCATAGAGCAGCATAAGCTACCTGAACCTCTCTTGCTTTGTGGATTTGACATGATTTATTTCATTTATATTCCACCTTTTTACAAAATAAGTTAACCAAAGTGGCACTGGTTTACAGAATAGAAATATCTGTCAAAAAAAAGCAGCATTCGCAACATCTATTCCCAATGTGGACAGATACATTAAAAAGCTGAATAATCCTTATGACAGAAGATCATCTCCATACCACAATATATGACTGGACAATACATTATAAAAGCACCATTATCATCTTGTTCTCTCCCCGTACACCTGAACAAACAACCACTTCTTTAACTGCCTCCTAAGGCAGAGAATTTGGTTTCTTCTCTTGTCTTAAGAGGAAGCTCATTTCATAGCTTATGTAGACCATAACTGAAGGTGAATTAGAAGGCAGAGGCAGTGAAATCTGGTCTATGGGTGTTGACTGTCAGTGAAAGTTTCAGCTTAACCAAAGATGTGGGCATGTCTGTCTTTTGATATTCACCATATTGCTAGTATCATGAAAGTTTCTCACACTCATAGCACTGGAAGGCTTGGGACCTTCTTTTATACCACATAATACCTCGAAATGGAATCTCAGGCTCTAATTATTTATTGAATCTCAGTGTTGAAGTCCCTAAGTTTTAGTGTAGCAGCGTATACATCATCAGTGCTATAGACCTTTTCTGTTTCTAACTGTTTAATAAGTGGCATGCAGATATATACAGACTAAGGAGCGGAGTATGGTTGGGAACTCTTAGGTATTAGGGCAGATTTCAATCAATTTTCTTTGCAGAGCAGTGAATGGAGGCATGTATAAGTGCCTTCTATCTCCATCCCAAAAGATGAACGTTCCAGTAACCAGTTCTGGTGACTGGCCTCACACAAATAGCAAGGCTGGGTATGTGCACCAGTGTAGGCCATTTTGCAAATGTGGACATCCCCAAATTGCATGGCCTCAGAATCAGGTAAAGCAGGTGTATTTCAGAAGGGGGGTGACTATATTATGAGACTTGCACATCCGATCCAGCCATTTCAGATAATCAGATGTGCTATAGTGGGCCTGTAATTTATTTGGAGTGTGTATTATATGCAGGTTTCTTTGGCCAAGAAATATTAACTCTGGCGATGAAAGTGCATTTTGTTCTTCCCCCTGGAAATGTTCCAGCCATAAAATCAGCACCTTTGTTCGGGAGTAGGTATAGGCATGGGCACCTCAACAATCAGGACCAGATATGCCTGTGCCATTCTGAAATCACACTGTGATGTGCATCTCCGCTGCTTCACCCAGACCACAGCCCCACCCCGCCCCATGCAATATGGATATGATCTGCAAGTATGAATGCCCATTTTCAGACATCCAACGCACGTATAGAGCTTCTAAACTCACCCCCCCCCCCTTAGAGTATTGGAAATAATACCTACTGTACCTGAGCTACTCCTAAAAAAGGACTAAGCAAAATCTCTTCCTGTATGTAAATTTAGTAGTTGAACTTAGTGCAAGAATAAATGGAAATCCAGTGAAATCCAATCACACTTAATTTAGTTTCACATCCAAGGGCAGATAAGGAAAATTATAACAGATAAAATTGTGCCCATTTTTATTATGTTTCTTTTTTAAGAAAGAGAGAATCGCATGAAGTTCTATATTTACACACACAAAAATAGCTAATAGCAGCTAACACTGTTTTATAACAGATACTCCATTTGCTTTTCAGAGAGAAAAATCATCAGATACAATATTTAATTGCTCAAAAAATATATAGATGCACATATCTCATTATTTTATAACTGGCCAAATTATATGGAAAGGATATTAATGCAGCCGTATGTAACTGACAGGACTAAAAGTGGGCTAAACTACAATATTACCCATGATGCCACTCTTTATAGGAAAAAATTACATTTCTGAAAGAGTTATTCGCTATGGGCCTGATTCTGATCCCAACGTACATCTCCTTTGTATGTTTGGGCTGACCCGGACGTTCAAAGGAGATCGCGATTCTGATTCCGTGACAATTCAGTCCCAGCCTGCACATACAGCCATAGTCTGGCTAATTCAGCCAGAGCTTTTAAAGAGCCGCAGCACCATGGTGTCCTGTTGCCATGGCACCGCGGCTCCATTTAAAAGCTGCTGTGCTGGCTGCTGCTGCAAAAGTTAATTCCCTGCAGCCCGACCCCCAATCTGGCGTCCTAAGGCCAGGATTGGGCTGCAGGGAATTAACTCTGCCCTCCCCCCAGCCCCTTCCACACCCCAGGCCGCTTAGAAAGAAACGTCCAGGGAAGTTATTCCACATTGGGGTGGAATAACTTCCCTGGCCATTTCGTCGGCCCTGGACGTCCAGGGCTGATATTAGAATCAGCCCTGTACGTTGTCGCGACGCCACCCTGGTGGCTAATGGGCGCCAAGGCAGGTCGGACACAAATAAAGATAAGGTTGGGATTGGTACGTATTTTTCAGGGCCCAGGGATGTATAGCCTTGGTAGCGTCCTTATTACCCAATACCCAAAGAACACAGGTTTCCAAGTGGAGGGAAAATAAGGCTTTATTTCCCTTGTCTTGCAAAGGTTCAAAGGATCAGTCCCAAAACAACAAAAGAAAGGTCCTTACATCAGGTTAGAAAAAGTAAACTCAGGTTCAAAGCAAAAACTGTTCTCTTCATAGAGGTGATACCAAAAACAAACATTTCCTATTTTACCAGTTTACTGCTCACATGCTATGCAAGGATTCCAAGCTTCCAGTGGTACAATAAATACAATCCATTTCCTCATCTGAAAGGGATTCTACCAATTCCACTTGCATTGGTTCCTGATCATACGCCTCTGAAACAGAGTCCATAGTTCTGAGCAACCTATAATTGGGCTTTTCAGCCAGATGCTGTATGACCTCCCAATGCCTTGGGTTCAGAGTGGGGCATCGGTCATGAACTGTTCTACAAGGCGAATCTTCTTCCTTCTTCACAGGTTTTATATCAGCTTTCTGCAAACATTGCTTATTCAAAAGTCTCTCATTTAATAAAAGCTTTTCATACCTTGTATCATGAGAAGTGTTACATGAACAGGGACCTTCTGTTTCTTGTCCTCTCCACAGGCTAGCTCTCTGAAGGCTGTTCCCAAATAAGTGTGGGTTACCTTGTAATGCCGGCTTCTGTCCTTGGGGTGAGGCTTGAGGCCTACTCCTGCTGAGATTCTGCCCTGCTCCTGCAATCCGGCGTGGGTTTTTCAACCGTCCTTCGGTTGACTTCACACAGCTGTCACAGTATTGCTTTCGTTTTCCCAGATCTCTTGTATCCTTCCGTACTTTCCGTCCTTTCAGGTCTCTCTGGCCTGTTCCTCCTTCCAGCGCTCCAGCAGCGTCTGTAGCTTCTGCAGTTTCTGCCACCTCTGCAGCTCCTGCCGCTCCTCCGGCTTCTGCAGGCTCTGTAACTTCTCTGCCTTCTCTGCTGCTCCTGCTGCTACCGCCACTTCCCCCTTTCCAGTCTTCCAAACTTTCTTTAAAAGGAGTTCCTGCCTTCCTGGATTGGAGGCTGGCTGGCTTTAGGTCACACCCTGTGGGGCGTGGATCCTCAGTCTTCCGGAGGTCCCTCTTGCTCCCCCTATCAGGTTCCTGAAAATACTGCAGCTTGTGCATGTCTTTTTTCGTGTTTAAAATATTTTCTTCTGTTCCCCGCTGGTCTGCTGCATTACAACGTCCAGGGCCGGTGACCGCCCACTGCCTGCCCACTCTCTGCCCCCAGGCTGCCTCTTCCCTGCCCCCTGACTAATTTCCCTGCACAACCAGCGGGGAAGTTAGTCGGGGCATGCAGCCGGCACGAATAGCAGGGATGGACATCCTCGCTATTCGTGTCTCAGAATAATCCCCTATGTAACTTTAAAGTCTGCTTGGAGAACCATGTTCCCAGCTGTACCCTATCTTCATGCTGAGGACAGTCGGAGCTGTTCCCAGAACATAGGAGGCAGTATTCAGGATAGGGGGGAGATTAGGGATGAGATCAAAGTGAAGGCAAGAAATGAGGTTTACTTGTATACACCAGCTTGAAAATGACCAAGCATATAATTTTTTGTTTGAGTTTCAGACTTCCTTGAATGTTGAATAACACTATAATGTCTTGCCAGTTAAGACACCCACAGGGAGCATTTCTACCTAGCCAGCCTTTTCTGTGCTGAAATTCAACTCTTAAGAGCTAGATTATTTCTAAGAGATGGAAACTGGCCAATGTCTAAAGGAAATGATAACATACAAAAATAAGTAAGCCTGCTGAACATAAAGCAACCTATTTTCTTTGTTTTTTTTTTAATGAAAAGTTTTCCATTTTTACAATAGAAAAGAAACAAGGTAAATCATGAAATCCAGATGTAAATACATCCATCAATGAGGAAATAGTATCATTAATATAAATACAAAATAACCTTAGACCCCTTGAAGGAGAAAGAAAGAAAATACAACATGCCATGAAAGAATCCTATCAAAAAATCACCCCGTGTCCTTGAAGATAAAAATAATATACCATAAGCAATAAGATCCCAAGTGAGACACTATGAATCCAGAATTGTAATTTTGTCGGGTGCACTGTCACAGGAGAAGGAGATGGATTTCTCTCCCCCGCTGCAGTAAACCCTTTTAATTAAAGTGTAATTTGTAAAATGGTTACTTAGCTTGATAGCACACTGAAAATCCTCTTGAGTGGATATCTGAAAGAAGTCCTGTATACTATGTGACACATTTCGGGTTGAATTAGAAACCCTGCTTCAGGCATTACAGGACAAATCAATCTTGAGGACACTGTTAATCGTGCCTATGCATTTATAGATTCAAAAGTCTTAAAACGAATGGCGTCTGACATAAATTAATGAGAAACAGCCAATCAGACATCAGTTGCTAAGAACCTCCCACTGAACAGGAAACTCCAAACATGACTGGACAACGTCAGAGCAAACTAGCCCAATCCTGTTCCAAATTCAGTCCTCTCGGGGAAACAGTGTCAAGTTTAAAGAGCCACTGTTGTTCACCAGTGAACCAGGATGTGATCAATGATGCACCAGAGTAATTGATAGAAAAACATCCTTTCTCCAAACAATGTTCTACCATTGGCGCCAATGTGATGGACATTGGCAAACAGGAAGCATGCTTGCTAAGATGAGTCTTACATTGTCTCGTGGTTCTACCAATGTAATAAGGATTATGCGGGCAAATTATCAGTTACACAACAAAGGTATTCTCCAGGACCAAGCAGGAAGTCAGTCCTCACATATGGGTGACGTTGGCGCGGACGGAGCCCTCGTGCGGAGCATTTCCCCAGCTTTCAAAGAAAGCCTTTGGGAATTGCAGCACGCATGCGCGGTCCCCTTCCCGCCCAAGGGTGCCATCTTGATCAGTCTTCTTTTTTCCGCGGAGCCCGACAGACGTAGTTCGTTTTTCGCCGAGGAAAAAGTTGATTTCCCTATTTTTTGTACTTCTTCTTTGGTTCGACGACGGATCCTTTTCCCGCCTGGGCCCGATACGCTGGTATCGAGCCCACTCTCTCCTTTTTCGGTTTTTGTCCTTCGTGACTAGCGTTCGCGCCATTTTTTCTTTTTTCACTGGCAGCCCTGTCTTTTGACCTCGCAGGGGCCCTTTTTCCCCCGATGGCTGCCAGCGGGTTTAAAAAGTGTGATCGGTGTAAGAAACTTATGTCTCTTACCGACACACACGACTGCTGCCTCCGCTGCCCGATCATGACTCGATGATTTGTGGTCCGTGTGGCAAAATGTCCTCGAAGGCGTTGAGGAGTCGGCAGCACCAGAAGGATAGGATCTTCTCTGACTCCGCGTCCGGACGGGCCCGGACCTTGTCAGAGGCCTCGACGTCTCGGGACTCCGGCCCCGAGCAGCGTCGAGGTTCCTCTAAGCGGGGATCTCCTTCGTGGGAACAGCGCAGGAAGAAGAAACCCGCGAGGGCGGCGTCGGACGCTCCTGGTTCCTCGAGAGCCAGGTCGCAAAGCCCCGATAGCCGTCCCGGGTCTTTGGAGTCGGAGAGGCCTGCCAAGCAACCTCGTCTCGAGATGGAGTCTCCTGGACACGTGAGTGCTGTAGTCCTCATGGACTCTCCTCCAAGGGAGCTGCCGTCGGGGCCCGAGTCGGGGGCTGCTGGGTCTCCTGAGCTCGGACTCAGGTTGACGGCCTTGGAGAGCAGCCTCGCTGCCTTCATGGAACAGCAGCGGGCATTGATCGCCGGTCTCACTGGTGAATCTGCCCCGACCACCGGGACATCGACGTCCAAGTCGACCCCGGAGGCCGAGCTGATCCTCGAGTCCATGCGGGCTCGAGTCGATCCTCCGCCACGGTCTCCCTCGGCCTCCCGTTCGGGACCGAGGTCGTCGACACCGGTACCCTCGGCGTCGGGGCGGAGGGCTTCGGTGCCTGCCCGACCGGAGCCGCTCGACACCTCCTCCGAGGAGTCGCGCTGGGAGATGGAGGACGAAGAGTCACCCGACACCTATCGGACTCGGTGTGTCCCATCGGACTCGCTGGAGTCCGAACCTCGGAGACGATCCCCACTGGAGGATACCCGGTTCTCGGACTTCGTGCAGGATATGGCCAAGGCCTTGGCCTTCCCCGCGAATCCCGAGGAGGAGCCTCGAGCCGAAGAGCTCGAGGCCCTCCAGTATGACTCTCCCTCGAAGGAGGCCTTTACTGTACCGGTTTCTCCGATGCTGGAGCGGCTGCTCTTCCGCATGTGGGAGACGCCGGTGTTAAGCAAGCGGGTCAATTCTATCTATCGAGTCCGCAAGAGCCCCGGGTTCCAAAAGGCACAATTACCGCACCACTCCATGGTTGTGGAATTGGCCATGCATCGACTGAAAAGTCAGAAGATGCACTCCTTGGTGCCTCCCGGCCGGGAGGCCCGGAACCTGGATGCCCTCGGTAAGAAGTGCTTCCAGGGCTCTATGCTTGCTTGCTGTGTCCAGACATACCAGCTCTACATGGGCAATTATCTCCGAGACCTGGCAAAGGAGATTGCCGGGTTCTCTGCTGGTCTCTCTGAGGAACCTTTGCAGAGGTTCCAGGCCTTGTCCACCGGTATTCGAGAGTGCTCAAAGTTTATCTCTCAAGTAGCCTACGATGGCTTTGAGGCTTCGGCCCGAGTAGTGGGGGCCGGCATCGGTGCCCGCCGACAGGCTTGGCTACAGTTATCCGACCTCGAGCCATGGGTACAGGACAAGTTGGTCGATGTCCCCTGCCGAGGTGAAAATCTCTTTGGCAAGCCCATGGCTGAAAAGGCTGCAGAACCCGAGACCGAGACTCTGACCAGGACTCGGCTGTCCAGGAAAACCTCTGCCCCTTCTCAGAAGAAGAAGGGCTCGGGGAATAAAAAGACCTTTTACCCGAGGAAGTCATCTGCCTATAAACAATACCCTCATTTTCAGGCCTCTACAGCTCTCCAACAGGGTCAGCAGGCCAAGGGGCAGGGTCATGGGCCCCGTAGGCAGAAGGCCCCCATGCCACCAACACTGGCCCCTGCTCAGCAGGGTGGGGGTTTTTGACTCGAAAAGCATAGCCTCTTCTCCTCAGCTGGCTTCTCTCAGCACAGGAGGCCGGCTGGCCCACTTTGCCCACAGGTGGTCAGCCGTCACATCAGATACCTGGGTGCTTCATATAGTCCAGAAGGGCTATCTTCTCCATTTTTACCAGGTACCTCCCTCCTATTTTCCAGGGGAGCCTCCAAGACTCCCTCTGCACAGGGACCTACTCCTTCAGGAGTTAGCAAGTCTACTAAAGGAACAGGCTGTGGAACCGGTGCCCCACCACCTGAGAGTTCACGGCTTTTATTCCAGGTACTTTCTGGTACCAAAAAGAACAGGAGGCCTCAGACCCATCCTAGACTTGCGCAACCTCAACAAGTTCCTGGAGAGGGAAAAGTTCAAGATGCTTACCCTTGGAATCCTGCTGCCCTACCTCCAGCAGGGAGATTGGCTATGCTCCTTAGATCTCAAGGATGCTTATACTCGCATCCATATTCATCCAGACCACAGACAATATCTCAGATTTGTTGTGGGAGGAAACCACTATCAGTACAGAGTACTACCCTTTGGCCTGGCCTCCGCGCCCAGGGTGTTCACCAAGTGCCTGGCAGTGGTGGCGGCCTACTTAAGGCTTCGAGGTCTTTTTGTGTTTCCGTACCTGGACGACTGGCTCATAAGGGGCCAGTCTTCCCAGGAGGCCAATCAAGCCACCCTTCGCACTGTGGCTCTGCTTCAGCACTTGGGATTTGTCATAAACTTCGCAAAGTCCACTTTGCTCCTGTCCCAGAACTTAGAATTCATAGGAGCAAGGCTGGACACTCTTCAGGCGAAGGCTTTTCTGCCAATGGACAGAGCCCACAGGCTGATGGATCTGGCCAGGCAGTTTCACAGCAATTCCCTGTCTCTGCCAGGCAATTCCTGCGACTACTCGGCCATATGGCTTCCACGGTTCATGTGACCCCCAATGCCTGCCTGCACATGTGGCCTGCTCAGTGGAGCCTTCGCACTCAGTGGCATCAGGCCACGGAGCCTAGCGGACTCAGTAAGAATATCCGACCTGCTAGTCTCCTCTCTGCAATGGTGGCTTCATCTTCCGAATCTGGTACTCTGAGTGGTTTTTCAATCCCCTCCGCATTCTCAAGTGCTGACGACAGATGCTTCTCTTCTCGGTTGGGGAGCACATTGCCAAGGGACGTGTACTCAGGGTCTCTGGACCCCTTGGCAGGCTGCTCAACAGATAAACTTCCTGGAGCTACGGGTGATACGCCTAGCTCTGAGAGCCTTCTCCCACCTCGCCTCTCACCAGTCTGTACTGGTCCAGATGGACAATCAAGTTGCCATGTTCTACGTGAACAAACAAGGAGGCACAGTCTCCTTCCTTCTATGTCAGGAGGC
Organism: Ichthyophis bannanicus; assembly: GCA_033557465.1. Lineage (NCBI taxonomy): Eukaryota > Metazoa > Chordata > Amphibia > Gymnophiona > Ichthyophiidae > Ichthyophis > Ichthyophis bannanicus. The sequence continues at coordinate 179,197,964 of CM066044.1, forward strand.
ACAACGGCTGTGCTCTTGGGCCGTCAATCACGGAATCCTCCTGAAGGCTGTCTACCTCCCAGGTCAAGAAAATTACCTGGCGGACAGACTGAGCAGGATCCTGCAACCACACGAATGGAGATTGAACCCGTTGGTGGTTCAGCAGATTTTTCTCAGGTGGGGCCTCCCCACCATGGATCTTTTCGCCAGTCCTCTGAACCGGCAACTCCCGAGATTCTGCTCCAGGCAACCGCATCCTCTCAGAGTAGCGGCGGATGCGTTTCTAATCTCGTGGTCCACAGGCCTACTCTATGCGTTTCCTCCCACGCCACTAGTGTCCAGAACGCTGTTCAAAGTCCTCAAGGACAGGGCCTCACTGATCCTGATAGCCCCCAGGTGGCCGAGGCAACCGTGGTTCCCGCTTCTGCTGCAACTGGCGGTGAACACCCCTCTTCCTCTGGGGTTTCAGCACGATCTCCTGTCTCAAGATCAGGGGACTCTCTTGCACCCCAACTTCCTGTCCCTTCATCTGATGGCCTGGCTGCTGAAAGGGTAGTCCTGGTTCCCCTACTACTGCCTCGAGAGGTGGAAGATGTTGTCTTAGCCTCTAGACGGCAATCCACCAGGAAATCCTACGCTCTTGAGTGGTGTAGATTCTCCACATGATGTGTGCAGCACAGCGAGAATCCCTTCTCATGCTTGGTAGCGGTAGTATTGCAATATTTGCATTACCTCTCCAATCTAGGCCTTAAGTCCAACTCTGTCAGGGTTCACCTCAGTGCTCTCTTGACGCACCACTCGCCGGTGGACGGAAGGCCTCTTTCCAATCACTCTTTGGTGGCTCATTTTCTCAGAGGCCTCCTTCTACTTAAGCCTCCTTTGCGTCCACCAGCCCCTGAGTGGGATCTGAATGTGGTCTTACAGCGCATTACTTGTCCGCCCTTTGAGCCTATGGCTACCTGCCCTCTCCGTTTTCTCTCCTGGAAAACCTTGTTTTTGGTAGCTCTTACCTCTGCTAGGCGAGTGAGTGAACTGCAGGCACTGGTGTCTGATCCCCCTTACACTAGGTTCTACAGGAATAGGGTAGTCTTACGGACTCACCCTAAGTTTCTTCCTAAGGTTGTCTCCCCTTTTCACCTCAATCAGGAGGTGGTTCTTCCGACCTTCTTTCCCAGGCCGCATGCCAACCGGGCTGAGATGGTTCTGCATACCCTGGACTGTAGGAGGGCCTTGTCCTTCTACCTTGACCGTACACGGGAGCATCGGAGGGCTGTTCAGCTCTTTGTTTCTTTTGACCCCAATAAGCTGGGGCTACCTGTTTCCAAGCGTACTTTGTCCATATGGGTCGCTGACTGTATCGCCTGGGCTTATGGGGCAGCCGGCCTCTCGTTGGAGGGTCGAGTCACGGTTCATCGTGTCAGGGCGAAGGCTGCGTCCGTGGCTCATCTCCGCTCTGTTCTGTTGGCAGACATCTGCCAGGCCGCTACTTGGTCTTCAAGCCAGACTTTTGCGGCCCATTACTGCCTTGAGAGGGAGTCCCGCAGGGACACTGCTTTCGGACAGGCAGTACTCCATAATCTCTTTGGGGTTTAGGCAACTCCTACCCTCCGGCCCTGGTGTTGGGCTACCGGTCGGGGGCATTCTCAGAGAAGATCCTTTCCTTACGTGCTGCTGAGCTAGAGGGAGCTCATTTTTTCGGCTTGAGGTCTCCGGTAGCCTTAAGCTGGGGAGTCCCATATGTGAGGACTGACTTCCTGCTTGGTCCTGGAGAAAGAGTAGTTACTCACCTGTAACAGGTGATCTCCAGGAGCAGCAGGAATCAGTCCTCACAACCCTCCCACCTCCCCTTGGAGTTGCAGTCATATGATTTATGTTTGCTAATTTTTTTGCTTTTAGCTATGTCATCAGACTGAGCAAGATGGCACCCTTGGGTGGGAAGGGGACCGCGCATGCGCGCTGCAATTCCCAAAGGCTTTCTTTGAAAGCTGGGGAAATGCTCCGCACGAGTGCTCCGTCGGCGCCGACGTCACCCATATGTGAGGACTGATTCCTGCTGCTCCTGGAGAACACCTGTTACAGGTGAGTAACTACTCTGAATTGCAAGTAGTCTGCCAACGACAGCGTAGCAATAAGCCTTTTTGAGAGTCCTGCCAACAGACCCCCTGTGCAAGGTTGTCTTGCAATATTTGCATTTGCCACAAGAAAAATGGCTCGGATCAGGATGCTCATGATTTGGTGGGACGTTGTCCAGTCATGTTCAGAGTTCCCTGTTCAGTGGGAGGTTCTTAAAACTGATGTCTGATTGGCTGTTTCTCATTCATTGATGTCAGACGCCATTAGTTTTAAGACTTTTGAATCCATAAATGCATAGGCATGATTAACAGTGTCCCATTCTGCTGCTGCCCAGATGCCGAGGGGAGATATGATAGAGGTCTATAAATTAATGAATGGAGTGGAACGGGTAAACGTAAATCGACGGTTTACGCCAACAAAATATAGAAAGACTAGGGGACATGCAATGAAGCTACAGGGTAACCTATTTAAGACTAATAAGAGAAAATATTTTTTCACTTAACGTGTAATCAAAGTCTGGAATTTGCTATCGGAGGATGTAGTAAAAGCTGTTAGTGTAGCTGGGTTTAAAAAAGATTTGGACAAGTTCCTGGAGGAAAGGTCCATAAACCATTATTAAAGTGGACCTGGGATATCCACTGTTTGCCCCAATACAAGCATTGTGGAACCTTTATTTTAATCAAACAGATCTCGCAGATAATAGCTCCTGCTTAGTTCAGTTAATAGTAATTCCCTTTCTGCCTACGGAAATACAACTTCTGTGTAAATACCTTACCCATTTAGACTGGGCTTTGGGTAAATAAAGACCCAATATCTAGAAGAGAACATCCCTGGAAGTATGAGAAGTTCAACAGCAATGAAAGAAATAATAGTACCTTATCGTCCTTCCAGTCCAGTCCCGAACCTCTGGGGTAGTGTACCTCTTCCAGCAGCTTGGAGACTGAGCAACGTTATTCTTTTGATGACAGTGGTACAAATACCCGAGGGACTGCCTCCTCGCTCCAGTTAACTCAGTCTCCAAGCAGCTGGAGGTTGTATGAGCCCAGAGGTTCTGGGCTCACCTGAGGGATAATTAAACAGACTAACTTAATTTTAAATTTAATTTTGGAAGCTAAGGGTTAATGGATTAAGTTGAGATCTAAAAAGATAGTTTAGTTTGTAGTTTTTGGCTTACAGGCTTGGTTGGAAGCTAAGGGTTAATGGATTAAGTTGAGATCTAAAAAGATAGTTTAGTTTGTAGTTTTTGGCTTACAGGCTTGGTTGTGCTGAGGTGCACCCCCCTCCACCCCCCCCCTCATCCACTGGACCCGGTTTGACTGAGGAGCTGATAGCAGGACCAGGGGCAGTGAGGAGCCAGTGATCTGAGTGGCCGCCTGTGTGGGAAGGTTCGGAGGACAGATAGCGGTGGGAACGGCGATCGCTGAGGTGGCGACTCCAGAAAAAGGTCCGTTCTCTCTCCCGACGCTGACGCCGTGGTTACGGCCGAGCGCGGGGAGAGACGGACGAGTCAGCGACAGTCAGGCCGGAGGTAAGAAGGGCCTGTAGCACGCTGTGCGAGCGAGTGACTCGGTGCCATTTTCTGGAGCCGCGCAGAGTGCAGGCCGGACAGCGTGTAGCTCATGCGGGAAGCTGAAGTACAGAGTGAGTCTCGGGGGTGACAGAGGGCTTCGATGGCTGAGAAGACCCTCGTTTTTGAGTTTGGGCATCTGAGGTAGCTTAGGGGGACAGAACTAGATATCTTTATTTAGTTTTGAAAAAAAAAAAAAAGTTAATAATGCATATAGTTGATAAGGCAGAAGACTAGCGCAGCTGCTACCAGTGGGTGGCAGCTGGTTGATGACTCTAGCCATAGTTAAAAGGCTGAGGGCAGCAGAGGAGAATCACGGAGGCGGAATGCCTTCTAGGCCACAGTGCTTGGTCTGTGGCACTAGAAGGGGAGCGGTGTCAGACACAGGAGTGTGTAGAGGCTGCATCCAGGAGGCGGCATCTATGGAGCAAGCCTTGGAGGTAAGTGTAGAGAGTCAAAAAGGGACATCCTTATCTCTGCCGGAGGCTGTGTCACCCGCTTTACCATCTCTGGAGCCGGTGGCAGGACCTTCCTCAGTTCTGGATTTTCCTCCGTCCCAGGCAATTTTGCCAGGAGGATTGGCGGTGTTGTTTTCGCCAGAGTTCGTGACTCTGCTTCAACAGGTCTTCGGTAACGGTCAGAAAAGCACAGAAACCAGTTCCACCGGGGGGCGGGAACCAGGCAGGAAACGTCCAGGAACCCCTCTGGGATTGGGAGCGAGCACAGTTCCTTCAAAGAAGCCTAAGGGCATGAAGCAGCGGCAGGAACAGTCGGTGACCTCAGAAGAGGTCCACTCGGACGATGTGGATCCAGATTTAGCACTGGAGGAGAGGAAGGAGAACTCACGGAGCAGGAGGACAAAGCTAGAGTGGTTCGTGTTTTCCGATGAGACGAGTTACCGATGCTGATTGCTGAAACCCTCAAGGAGCTTAATATGCCGACTACGGGGCCGGCAGAGGATTCCATCTTAGAGGACCTGTTGTTGCAGGCCTTTTGGAAAATGCAAAGAGCCTTTCTGGTGCACAGAGTAGTGTGGGAGATGATTCAGGAAGAATGGGACATGCCCGAGGCAGGACTTAAGGGGTCGAGGGTTATGGCCCGCCTTTACCCTTTGGTGGACCAGGATCGGGAGTTGTTTAGGTCTCCCAAGGTGGATGCAGCGGTCTCGGCGGTTACCAAGAAGACTACAATTCTGGTGGAAGGCAGTGCCGCTCTTAAGGATGCCCAAGACAGAAAGCTGGACACCTTGTTGTTTGATGTCAATGCTTTATCCATTCAAGCTTCTATTTGTGAGCATGGGTGGCCAGAGCCTGTCTTCGCTAGTCTCAGCGGGTTCAGGGAGAGCAGATGGAGGAGTCAGCTGGAGAGGCGTCCAGGTTAGAATCCGGAGCGGCTTATTTGGCTGACATTCATTATGCCCTTATCCGAGAGTTGTCGAAGAGTATGGCTTCGGTAATTGTAGCAAGGAGGTATCTGTGGTTACGTAATTGGGCAGCAGATGGTTCTTCGAAAGCAAGGCTTGGTAAACTCCCTTTCAGGGGTAAGCTTCTTTTTGGTGAAGATTTAGATAAGCTGGTAAAAGATCTAGGGGAGTCCAAAGGCGGAAGGCTGCCTGAGGACAAACAGAAGCCTGGGCGTCTGGCTCCGACACACAAGGGTCAGCAGAAGACTTTCGTCGTTTCCGTTCCCCACAGTTCGGCCAATTTCAGAGAGGCCGTTTCCCCTATAGGAACCAGGGATTTCGGGGAGCAGGCAGGGGATTTGCCGCCTCCTCTTCCTCGAACCTTAGGAAGTCACAATCAGGCAGGACAAGTGCCCATGGGAGGTCGTCTGCGGGATTTTTATCCGGCCTGGGTCCAAATCACATCAGATCAGTGGGTGTTCGAAGTCATTCGAGAAGGATATGCCCATTGGTCGATTCTTGTGGTTCAATCTCCTTGCAAGGCACGCGTCAAGTGCAAAGCGATACAAGAGACCTTGCAAAGACTACTGAACCTGAATGCTGTAGTGCCGGTACCGCCAGACCAGTGCGGCTGTGGTCAATACGCCATATACTTTGTCGTACCAAAAAAAGAAGGATCTTATCGGCCAATTTCAGATCTCCAGAGAGTAAATCGCTGTCTTCGGGTGACTCATTTTCATATGGAGATGCTGAGGTCTGTCATCGTGGCGGTAAGAAAAGGAGAGTTTCTTACATCTCTGGATTTGTCGGAGGCTTACCTGCACATTCCAATTTGACTGGAACACCAGAAATTTCTCAGGTTTGCAGTGCCCATGGGACATTTTCAGTTCTGGGCATTACCGTTCGGCTTGGCGACGGCTCCACGAACTTTCACCAAGGTGATGGTGGTAGTAGCGGCAGCGGCGGCGGCATTGCAAAAGGAAGGAGTGTTAGTTCACCCTTATATGGACGACTGGTTGATTCGTGCGAAGTCCAAGAAAGAGAGCGAGTTGGCAACAGCCAGAGCAATGGAGTTACTGCAGAGTCTCGGTTGAGTGGTCAATGTGATGAAGAGCAAGTTGAGCCCATCGTAAAGCCTAGAATACCTGGGAGCTCACTTTGATACAAGCGTAGGAAAGGTGTTTCTGCCTCAGCTGTGGGCACTAGGGTTAAGAAAGCTGGTCCGCAGTTTCCTGGGGAGAAAGAATCCAACCGCATGGCATTATCTACTGTTGCTCGGTACCATGGCGGCAATGCTTGAGCTAGTTCTGTGGGCAAGAGCCCACATGCGTTCCTTGCAGAGAGCATTGCTCAGAAGGTGGTCACACCAAGAGGACCCCCTATCACAGAAACTGCTCTGTCTGCCGGAGACGCGTCAGGCTCTCCAGTGGTGGATACAGTCAGGGGGTCTGGAAGAGGGAATGCTCTTGGAATCACCCACTTGGATTCTGTAAACGACGGATGCCAGTCTCATAGGCTGGGGAGCTCACTTCGAAGGACTATTCATTCAAGGACAATGGACTGAGCGGGAAAAGTTTTGTTCAATCAACAGATTGGAATTGAGAGCGGTAACAATAGCACTGCGAGCTTTTCAACCTTACCTTCAGGGAAAGGCCATTCGGGTGCTTTCTGACAACGTGACCGCAGTGGCCTATATCAATCGTCAAGGGGGCACAAGCAGTGTCTCACTGAAGCCGAGGCTGAACAGCTGTTCGTTTGGGCCGAGGAGAATTTGGTGGCCGTGTCGGCATCACATGTTGCAGGGGTGGACAATGTGGAGGCCGATTTTTTTGCGTCTGGTCAAGGTAGACTCAGGAGAGTGGGTTCTCCATCCAGAGGTGTTCGAGATGGTAGTGTGCCATTGGGGAACACCAGTAATGGATCTGATGGCAACTCTCGAGTCAGCAAAGGCCAACCGATTCTTCAGCCGAAGGCGAGAGAGAATGTCCTAAGGCCTAGATGCTCTCATACAGAGATGGCCAGAGGAACAACTCCTGTATATGTTTCCACCTTGGGTGTTGATAGGTCATGTTCTGCAGCGAATAAAAGTACACAGAGGACAGGTAATATTGATAGTGCCAGATTGGCCAAGATGGCCATGGTATGCAGATCTCATAAGGCTCTTAGTGGACCGGCCATGGCAACTACCGATTTGAGGGGACCTGTTATTACAGGGTCCTTTGCACATGCAAAGGTGGATCGATTCTTGCTTATGGCTTGGCTCTTGAGAGGGCGAGGCTGAGAGCCAGAGGGTACTCCTCGACGGTGATTTCCACTTTGTTGAAGGCAAGGCGTATATTCGTATCTGGCGGGTGTTTGAGGCGTGGTTTGCTGGTAAAGCTGTTGAAGCATTGAAAGCTTCGGTCTTACAGATTCTGTCTTTTTTGCAGGATAGGTTTGAGAAAGGCTTAGCTGCGGCATCGTTGAGAGTTCAGTTGGTGGCGCTCTCCTGTTATAGAGGTAAGATAAAAAGGGAGGTGCTAGGAGTGCACCCTGATGTTAAGCGTTTTTTGAGAGTGGTGTCTCTTTTGAGGCCGCCATGTAGGTCGACGGTTCCGACGTGGGATCTACATTTGGTACTGGAGGTGTTGGTACGCGAGCCATTCGAGCCTTTGTCGAGGGCATCGTTAAAAGACCTTACTCTCAAAGTTGTTTTTCTAGTGGCTATGTGTTCTGCTCGAAGAATTTCAGAGTTACAGGCTTTGTCCTTCAGGAAGCCTTTTCTGTCCTTTTACAATAAGAAAGTGGTGTTGAGGCCAGTGCCGTCCTTTTTTCCCAAGGTGGTGTCGGCTTTTCATGTGAATCAGGTTGTTTCTTTGCCATTGTTTGTGGGTGGTTACAAGGAGGCAGATTTGGCGAAGCTACATCTCCTAGATGTGCGTAGGTAATTGAAAAAGTATATGCAGAGGACAGCGGGGTTCCGCAATACAGAGAGGGCAAGGAAAGGGGAAGCAGCTTCCAAAGCTTCTATTTCCAGATGGCTCAAAGAGGCTATAGCATCAGCGTACCTGTTGAAGGGCAAGACAGTGCCAGAAGGGCTTAAAGCGCATTCAACTAGGGCACAAGTGGCGTCGTGGGCCAAGCGCAGTTTAGTGCCGGCTGATGAGATCTGTAAGGCGGCCACTTGGTCGTTTTTAAATTCCTTTTTTCAGGCATTATCATCTGGACATTCAGGCGGAAAGGGATACCTGTTTTGGATCAGCGGTGCTTTAGGCTGGTCTAGCTGGTCCCTCCTGTTGAAGATTGTCACTGCTCTGTTACATCCCCAGAGGTTCGGGACTGGACTGGAGGGACGATAAGGAAGGTGAAATTAGACTTACCTGCTAATTGTTGTTCCTTGAGAAACTCCAGTCCAGTCCCACATCCCTCCCTAATATTCTGTCTTTTGGACTAGGGTCTGAAGCGAAGAGGTATGGTATTCTACATGGAAAACTGGAGAAGCAACTATAAGGGTTACAGTCCGTGAGGGGAGGGTAAGTGAATGGGGATTCTAATGGGGTCATGATCCTCTGTTAAGGAGGAGGGCGGACCTTAGCAGGGCAAAGATAGTAGGAGCTCTGTTTCGGAAAGGATTAAAGAAACGGGCTCATTTTCCCGTGCTTAGTTAATAGTTTTCTGTTGAAGTTTGCTACTTAATTGTTGCTCCGGTGAGTCTGCTTTGTCAATAGGTTACTGGAGCGAGGAGGCAGTCCCTCGGGTATTTGTACCACTGTCATCAAAAGAATGACATTGCTCAGTCTCCAAGCTGCTGGAAGAGGTACACTACCCCAGAGGTTTGGGACTGGACTGGAGTTCCTCAAGGAACAACAATTAGCAGGTAAGTCTAATTTCACCGTATCAAATTTGTCCATTCTTGATGCAGTAGGGCAGATCCTGCCTTATCTCAGGGTTTACCCTCACATTTGTTCTCTTTAAACATGTATGCCAGTATTCTTGTAATTTTAGATATAATCTTAAACTAGATACATATATGCCTCAATCCAGGGCCTCCCTTAGCATTTCTTTGTTTTATTGTCTATTCTTTATTACAGGTTTACAGGTATGTACCAAAGCTTGTTTACTGATTTTCAATTAAAATCTCCCTTGGAGTGGGAAGAATATTTTTTAAGCTAGAATCTTTAGGCTAGGCTGTGTGATGAAGAATTAATTGGATGAATGGATGTGACTATATATGAATATGCTATTGGGAAGGTTTTACATGAAAATGAGAGTGACCAGGACAGCAAACTGTTATTGTCTTTAAGTTATGGACCTCAGGATGAACTGCATTTGTTGCAAACTGTATTTCTTAAGGTTCTGTATTTTTTAGAAACATAGAAAATAATGGTAGAAAGATACCATAGGGCCTATCCAGTCTGCCCAACAGCCCACTCTTTGCAACTCTTTCTTTTCCTTCAGAGATCCTCTGTATTTATTCCTTGCTTTCTTGAATTCTCATGTGTCATCGTCTCTACCACCTCCATTGAGAGGATGTTCTATGCATCCATTACCCTTTCTGTAAAGAAATATTTCCTTAGATTATCCATGAGTTTGCCCTTTCTCGGCTTTCTATGATCTGCCCTTTGTAATAAGCTCTCAAATAAAAGAGCTAAAACAAAACAAAATAAAACAAAACTACAGTCTGTGGGAAACCCTGACAAAACTTTCAGGAGTGGCCACTAGCAAAGTTTGAACTGGCAAGCTCCCAAGGAAGGTAGACCAGGGCCTTATTCACACAGTTACACAGCTGTCTGGGAGACCCTCTAGGACAGGGGTCTCAAACACGCGGCCCGCGAGAGCATCTTGTGCGGCCCGCGAAGTACCAGCGAGTAAAAAAAAAAAATTCCAAACTTGCCGCCGCAGTATTAAGCGTCCCGCGGGCCCCTCTGCCTGGTCCTCTCCTCCCTGCAGTATCAGCTCCAAAAGCGGCGGCTTTCAGAGCCGCGAAGAGAGAGTTTCTCTCGCGCGGTTCTGAAGAGCAGCACGAGAGTCTTCAGAACCGCGCGAGAGAAACTCTCTCTCTCTTCGCGGCTCTGAAAGCCGCCGCTTTTGGAGCTGAATGCTGCAGGGAGGAGAGGACCAGGCAGAGGGGCCCGCGGGACGCTTAATACTGCAGCAGCAGCAAATATACATTTTTTTTCATCTAATTTGGCTGATGGTGGGAGGGGGGTTAGGACTGGTAATGGGCTATTGGGGGGGGGCTAGGACTGGTAATGGCCTATGAGGGGGGTAACTGAAAATGGGGTGATGGGGGTAACACTGAAAATGGGGTGATGGGGGGGGGGTTTAGGACTGGTAATGGCCTATGAGGGGGTAACTGAAAATGGGGTGATGGGGGTAACACTGAAAATGAGGTGAGGGGGGGGGGGTTAGGACTGGTAATGGGATAGGAGGGGGCTAGGACTGATAATAGGCGGGGGGGACTGCTAGGACTGGAAAGGGGCTGAGTGGACGGAGGGCTTGAACTGCAAATGGCTGATGGGGACAGGGCTTGGAATGGAAATGGGCTGTGAGGGGAGGGAGCTAGCACTGGAAATGGGCTGATGGGGGGGAGCTACGATTGGAAATGGGCTGATGGGGGGCTAGGACTGAAAATGGGCTGATGCAGTGACTAGAAGGGAGGGGGTGCTGTGTGGGACTGGAACTAGAAGGGAGCTGATGTTGGGGGAGGATTAGAATGGGATGGAGCTGGGAGAGTGAAATGAAGAGGGGAAAATATTTTGTGTGGGAGGGAAGACAAATCTACAATTGGCCAGGTAAGTGGGGATTGAGGATGGAGGGGTAAAATTTGAGTGGATGAAAATAGGAATGAGGAAAGAGCAAAAGGAGAAAGAAAGATTAATATGTTAAAGCAGATGTAGAGGGAGAATGGAAAAAGCTAGAAGAGAGAAGGACAAATGGACAGCAGACGATGGAGAGTTAGCAGAAGGCACGAAGAAACCAGAAGAAAGTGGCTGGAACTGAAAAAAAATGCACAAAAGGTAGAAAAATATCTTTATTTTGAATTTATTAACTGGAATATGTCAGTTCTGGGAAATGTGCATCAATAACGTCTGCGCTTTGTTTAGTACAAGAGGAAATTAATTTATAGTTTTATTTCTACAGTGTTGTTGTACATTCCAAGTTTGGCTTTTGGGGGGGTCCCAGTTTAAATTGTCTTGTTTCTAAATTTTGATTCCTTGTTTGGTGATGGTGTATTCTGCATGTGTAACTGAGCTGAGGTATTCTCTTTATGTAATTCCTATTTGACATTGCTACTTGTTCTCTGTCCCCAGTAGGTCATGTATTGTTGTTCTCTGAAATGTATTGATTTAATATTTGCAGTGTTGCCTTTTGATAGGTAGAGTATGGTGCTTTGTGAGTCCTGGTAGTGCTGTTAGGATATGGCGGGTTTGCTATGGGTTCTAAATGGGCAGTGTTTGTTTGTAGTAGTTCCTAATGTGCCTGGCGGTTGCCACTGGATTATAGTAATGTAGAAATCTTTTAGTCTTTCTTTATTCATGCACTCATTAAGAGGCATGTTTACTAAAAGTTAGGGTATGGTAACATTATGCAAATATTTATGCAAATGAGGTCCCTTATGCAAATGAGGTCCCACGTCTCATGCGGCCCCCGGGTTATTTTACAAGTCCTCATTTGGCCCTCAAAGCAATTTGAGTTTGAGACCCCTGCTCTAGGATATCGGAATACCATAAGCCAGCAGGTCGGATACCCGTACTGAGTCCGCCAGGCTCCCCGTGGCCTGATGCCATTGAGTGCGAAGGCACCACTGAGCAGGTCGCATGTTCAGGTGGGCATTGGGGGTCACATGGACCGTGGAAGCCATATGGCCGAGCAGTCTCAGAAATTGCCTGGCAGAGACCAGGGAATTGCTGTGAAAGTGGCTGGCGAGATCCATGAGCCTGTGGGCCCTGTCTAGAGGCAGGAAGGCCCGCGCCTGAAGTGTGTTCAACCTGGCGCCTATGAATTCGAGATTTTGAGAGGGGAGCAAAGTGGACTTTGCGAAGTTTATGACAAATCCCAAGTGCTGGAGTAGAGTCACAGTGCGATGAGTGGCCTGAGTGGCCTCTTGGGAAGACTGGGCTCTGATGAGCCAGTCGTCCAGATATGGAAACACAAAAAGGCCTTGAAGTCTTAGATAGGCCGCCACCACTGCTAGGCATTTGGTGAACACCCTGGGGGCGGAGGATAGGCCAAAGGGTAGTACTCGGTACTGGTAATGATTTCCTCCCACAACAAACCTGAGATATTGTCTGTGGTCTGGATGAATAAGGATGTGAGTATAGGCATCCTTTAGATCTAAGGAGCATAGCCAGTCTCCATGCTGGAGGTAGGGCAGCAGGATTCCAAGGGTAAGCATCTTGAACTTTTCCTTTGCCAGGAACTTGTTGAGGTTTCGCAAGTCCAGGATGGGTCGGAGGCCTCCTGTTCTTTTTGGTATCAGAAAGTACCTGGAATAAAAGCCGTGACCTCTCAGGTGGTGGGGCACCAGTTCCACAGCCTGTTCCTGAAGAAGGCTTGCTAACTCCTGAAGGAGTAAGTTCATGTGCAGAGGGAGTCTGGGAGGCTCCCCTGGAAAGTAGGAGGGAGGTACCTGGTGAAAGTGTAGAAGATAGCCTTTCTGAACTATATGAAGCACCCATTACCCCATCCCTTGGCCTGCTGACCCTGTTGGGGAGCTGCTGAGGCCTGATAATGAGGGCAGTGTTTATAGGCAGCCGCCTTCCTCGGGTAAAAGGGCTTTTTCCCCGAGCCCTTCTTCTTCTGAGAAGGGACAGAGGTTTTTCTGGACAGCCGAGTCCTGGTCAGAGTCTCGGTCTCGATCTGTGCAGCCTTTTCAGCCATGGGCTTGCCAACGAGGTTTTCACCTCTGCAGGGGACATCGACCAACTTGTCCTGCACCCATGGCTCGAGGTCGGATGACTGAAGCCAAGCCTGTCGGTGGGCACCGATGCCGGCTCCGGCTACTCGAGCCGATGCTTCGAAGCCATCGTAGGCTGTTCGAGAGATAAACTTCGAGCACTCCCGAATACCAGTGGACAAGGCTTGGAACCTCTGCAAAGGTTCCTCAGAGAGACCAGCAGAGAACTCGGCAATTTCCTTTGCCAGGTCTCGGAGATACATGCCCATGTAGAGCTGGTAGGTCTGGACTCGACAAGCAAGCATAGAGCCCTGGAAGCACTTCCTACCGAAGGCATCCAGGTTCCGGGCCTCCCGGCCGGGAGGCACCGAGGAGTGCATCTTCTGACTCTTGAGTCGATGCATGGCCGATTCCACCACCATGGAATGGTGCGGTAGTTGTGCCATTTGGAACCTGGGGCTCTTGCGGACTCGATAAATGGAATCGACCCGCTTGCTTAACACCAGCGCCGACGCCGGGCTCTCCCACATGCGGAAGAGAAGTCGCTCCAGCATCGGAGGAACCGGTACAGTAAAGGCCTCCTTCGGGGGAGAGTCATACTGGTGGGCATCGAGCTCTTCGGCTCGAGGCTCCTCCTCCGGATCCGTGGGGAATGCCAAGGCCTTGGCCATATCCCGCATGAAGTCCGAGAACCGGGTGTCCTCCGGGGGGGACCGTCTCCGAGGTTCGGAGTCGGGCGAGTCTGATGGGACACACCGAGTCCGAAAAGTACCTGGTGACTCTTCATCCTCCGTCTCCCAAGCCGACTCCTTGGAGGAGGAATCGAGCGGCTCCGGTCGGGCGGGCACCGATGCCCTCCGCCCCGACGCCGAGGCCGGCGTCGACGACCTCAGTCCTGAACGGGAGGCCGAGGGAGACCGTGACCGAGGATCGACTCGAGCTCGCATGGACTCGAGGATCGGCTCGGTCTCCGGGGTCGACTTGGACGTCGACGTCCCGGTGGTCGGGGCAGATGCTCCGGCGAGGCCAGCGATCAATTCCCGCTGCTGGTCCATGAAGGCAGCTAAACTGCTCTCCAAGGCCGTCAACCTGAGTCCGAGCTCAGGAGACCCAGCAGCCCCCGACTTGGGCCCCGACGGCATCGGGCCCGACGTCGGCTCCTTCGGAGGCGAGTCCACGAGGACTACAGTACTCACATGTCCTGGAGACTCCATCTCGAGACGAGGATGTTTCGAAGGCCTCTCCGACTCCGAGGACCGGGGACGGCTATCGGGGCTATGCGACCTGGCCCTCGAGGAACCAGGAGCGTCCACCGACGCCGCCCTCGCGGGTTTCTTCTTCCTATGATGTTCCCGGGCAGGAGACCCCCGCTCAGAGGAACTCCGACGATGCTCAGGACCGGAGTCCCAGGACGTCGAAGCCTCTGACGAGGTCCGGGCCCGGCCGGACGCGGAGCCAGAGAAGATTCGTTCTTTTTGATGCTGCCGACTCCTCAACGCTTTTGAGGACATTTTGCCACACGGACCACAGATCATCGGGTCATGATCGGGTCCGAGGCAGCGGAGGCAAGCAGTCGTGTGTGTCGGTAAGAGACATAAGTTTCTTACACCGATCACACTTTTTAAACCCGCTGGCAGCCATCAGGGGAAAAAGGGCCCCTGCAAGGTCAAAAGACAGGGCTGCCAGTGAAAAAAGAAAAATGGCGCGAACGCTAGTCACGAAGGACAAAAAACGAAAAAATAAAGAATGGACCCGATACCGGCATAGCTTGTCCGGGCGGGAAAAGGATCCGGCATCGAGCCGAGAAAAGAATAGTAAATAAAATCAACTTTTTCAGCGGCGATCACAAACAGCGTCTGTAGGGCTTCGCGGAAAAAAGAAGACTGAGCAAGATGGCACCCTTGGGCGGGAAGGGGACCGCGCATGCGCGCTGTAATTCCCAAAGGCTTTCTTTGAAAGCTGGGGAAATTGCTCCGCGAGGGCTCCGTCGGTGCCGACGTCACCCATATGTGAGGACTGACTTCCTGCTTGGTCCTGGAGAATGCCTTCCCTGCCCCATCCCCTCCCCCTCCCCCTCAAAACAGGAAAAATCCCACCTAACCAGCAGAGCCTCTCTCTACTCATCCTCCTGAAGAAGGGACCCCCCGGTGAATGCCGGTAACCTGTATCAAGTTCCCCCCAACAGCCCTCCCTGTGAAAACACTACCACTACACATGCACCTTTCTCCATGCAGTCACCTCTCCCTCCCTTCAGCCTCATACTCCCATTACCCATCTTCCGCCATTCATTGCCCCCCCCCACAGCCATATCTCCTTTCACTCATCCCTGATGCTCCCCACCCCTACTCACCCATGTACAATGCACACTATACACACTCCAAAATAGCACTGTTTACAACCCAGCCCACCTGTACAGTCTCTGCAATCCTTCTAAGCAATCAGTCTCACAATCTTTGGAGCATTGATCATCCCACCC
This sequence comes from Ichthyophis bannanicus, assembly GCA_033557465.1. NCBI lineage: Eukaryota > Metazoa > Chordata > Amphibia > Gymnophiona > Ichthyophiidae > Ichthyophis > Ichthyophis bannanicus. The sequence continues at coordinate 179,213,340 of CM066044.1, forward strand.
AGTGAGTAACACAGGCCTTCAAGAAAATCCCTTGAGTCCATGCTAAAAGCCTAAGTTCAACTCAATTGTTGGTCCTCTACATCTACCCAACTCCTGGAAAGTCATCGGACATGCTGTCCTTTACTTGTAGTCCTTTGCCAGCATGAGTGAGGCTGATGCGCATGGACTACAGATGTAGCGGCATGGTACTCCGGGAGATTCACCGCATCCACTTGCTTTAGCTTTAACCAGGCTTCCTCCTCTGTGCATACCCAGATCACCAAGCCGAATGGGAAGAGCCACCTGTATTTCACCTTCTCTGCCCATAGGTATTCTGTCACACTCTGTAGCGCCTGCTGATGCTGCAATGTGCTCATTGCCAAATCGTTCAATAATTCTACTGTGTAGCCATCCCATTCAAAGTGGCCCTTCCTCTTGGCTGCTTTCATCACGCGGTCCTTCTGCGCAAAGGAGGCCAAGCATGCCACAAGATCCTGTGGCTTCCCCCCCATTGGAGGGCCCAGGGCCTGGTGAGCCTGTCAGTTGCCACCATTTCCAGGTCCTCTGTCCTGCCTGCTTCTTGCAGCAATTGCTGTCATACTGTCTGGACCACTGCTCCGGCTTGCGAGTATTTCTCTGTTTCAGGGACACACATTACACTGCTGAGAGCGGTTTTCAAGATCCTTGATCTCGTCTTGCCGGGCCTCCTGTTCAGTCCTTAACAACTGCAGCTGGGCCTCGGACATTCCCACCTTCTCCTCCTTGTTGCTCCACTTGCATCTCTAGGGTCTCAACACGACTGCCTAGCTCCTGGATGTCCTCCCGGATCTCAGTAAGGGGCTCCCGAATGTCATCATGGACTAAAGTAATCTCTCTGCTGAGCTCTTTAAACCAGCCCCAAATGTTTCTCCTCATGCCTTGTTCATCCGCACGGTCCAGCTCATCCTCTGTTTCCGCACTGGATCCCATGAGGTGAGCAACCTTGAGCGGGTCTCTACTTGATTTCCCAGCATAAGGAGATTTGTATTTCTCCAATTTTTTATGTATAAATATAGTGCTCATTAGGCAAGGTTGCAGAGGGGAACTTGCTTTGTCACCACAATTGCCGGCACCATGATGGCAGCTCGGGTCTCAAGCTTCCATCTTCACCAGTGATGTCACTTCCTCCTGTTTTCTGTCTTTTAACCAGTTCCTAATCCACAACAGTACACTGCCTTCTATCCCATAACTTTTTAATTTCCCCAAGAGTCTCTCCTGAGGGACCTTGTCAAAGGTTTTCTGAAAATCCAGATATACTATATCAACTGGCTCACTTTATCTACCTGTTTACTCACACCTTCACACAACTATAACAGATTAGTGCAACCAAACTGAGCCCTTCCCACTCCTACAACCTTGCTTCACAATCTCTATCACCAGACTGATCCCTCCAGTATTACAACATCAATCGACACTCACTATCACCAGGCTGAGACCTCTCAAGCATTACAATCTTAATCTATACTCACTATCACAAAAAAGACCCTCCTTAATACTACACTCTCATGCCATACTCACTACTATGAAAGCAAATGTTTCCTAGTACTCTAGTTTTAGTCTCAGTAATTGAATTTCAAATCCTCTGGCACCATAAACAAATAACTGTGCCTCTCAGCTAATGAGCAAAACTGTCAGTTCTAGAAGCTAATGTAAATTCAAGAGAAATTGATAAACCAAATCCAAACTAAACTGATGTTAATAGTTTTTGTTTTCCTACATCTGCTGAATCCCATACCCGATTCTACTCTTATCATGTGTTGTTTCTTTGTTTGCTATGTTAGTGTTGTTTCTGATGAAGCAGGATACGAAACATATCTCCTGTTAGAGTACAATGCCCTGTATTGCTGTTTCCTCAGATTGGATTTGTATTCACTATGGGGGTCATTCTGAATAGTGAATAGTGGTGATGTACATCCAGTTTGGATGTACAGCCCCCACTATTCGCTGTTAGCCTATTCTGGCTCGAATGCTCCCTGCATGTACAGGGCCTTTGTGTGGGGAGCTCTGGATGGGGGTGGGAGTGGGCGGAGCAGGGGTGGGGCACACAGTTCAGATGTACAGGGCCTATTCCAGTCACGGCCCTGTACGTCCGGTGGGGCAAAGATGGACATCGGACTTATTCCATCCGTAAGTGGAATAAGTCCAACGCTTGATGGACATTGGGTCAGGAACACCCCTCCCTCACATAGCACAGAGGAAGGTAAGCACCCGCCACCTGATTCTGGCCCTGGCATCCCCCTCCAAAGTTTGGGCAGCAGGGAAAATGCATTTGCACGCTGTCGGGTCTTTTGGCACTCCTGCAAGGCATCCCAGTGCCATGGCAATGAGATGCCAGGACACCGGGGCTCCAGCAGGAGCATAGCAAGGGTTAACGAGGCGGACATCCAGTGTGGCAGAATTGGGGCCTGTCTGGCCCGTCTATGTCCTCGATTCTGCACCAGCGGGAACTTCTAACTCCTGCGGGTGCAGAATCAGGTACACATCGGGCCATCCATATTTTGAACGTCCAGACGTCCCCCGATTTGAATTGGCTTTTATGTGATGGATGGCCCACTGCCAAGCTGGGATTTTAGAGCAGCTGTCTGCTTGCTGTTTTTTGGTTGAGCCCCCCCTCGTCCCTGAGATATCTCTCTTGGATCTGGTGTGACACTGCTGCTTTATGCTGAAGAATGTTCAATTTTCCCAAAAGCACAGTCAGTTTTCTTTATGGAGGAGACCTTTGCTCATTATGTTCCCTCTTCTGGCTCATGCACAGTACCACTGCTGTGTTGTTTCTTAAGATGAAGGCATGTTATACCTTGAAAAGTCTGGAGCACCACACTGGCAGAGCATGCTATCCCAAGTAATAAAATATTTATACACTTCCTCTCTCACCTCAATGATTTTTAAATACTTATCTGCAAAAGAAATGTATTATGAAAGTGTACCGTAGAAACGTCTTGATTTTAATGGTATGCAGTGGAAAAGCATCTATCACTGTACCATCTGGACCCCCAAGCAGGGAACATTTAAAATTCACTTTGTTTAGCAGTGTTTAAGCTTAATTAGGCACAGCTAAACAGACAGACTTGCAGATACAGAGAGCAGAAACTGGATTGAGAATGGAGGACTGGAAGAGGGCCACATTAGCCCATCTCTGTCTGGTGCACTAGTCCGTTAAGGATGAGCCAATTCATGTAGATACCATATGGGTTAGGCCAGGTTGTCGATTAGTGGTTGGGCATGGAACTGTTAAATTGGGGGACCTGATTCCAACCTCATCTCCACCAGTCACTGTGATACCACAAACAAGTTGACAACTTCCTTTCCTCAGCCTTAATATTCAGTCCGCGGTATTCATCTCAGATTATAAACTCTTTGAAGAAATTATGTCTCGCTCTTGCTCACTGACAGCATTTTGTAGATATTCTTATTTGCATGTTATCATGAGCATTTTAGAATTTAACAGCTGCAAGATACTGACCCGAATCTATGTTTTTCCAACATGGATTCTGTATCATATTCTTTGGGTGAGGTTGGGGGATATGATGAATCCACTATGGGTGTACTTTTCCTTCTATAAATGTGATTATGAATCATTGGTGTGTTTCCCATGGGTTTTGGGAAAATTAAGCTGCTGTCTTGTGAGGGAGGGAATCCTCTAGACCTTTTTATAAGTCTTTTAATTCCCCTTGTTACTGAATAGGAACATTATATTAAGTGTATGAGCAGGGGCTAAGTTTGCTGACCATATTTACAGGCCATAAGAGCCTAATGTCTTGATGGCAAAGAGTGAGGTTGGCAGCACTGCTGTTACCTAGTATTGGGAGCACAGAGAAAGAGGAAAATGGTATCTCAAGAGACCTTGAAGAGAGACTGGTGACTTCTAGGCTGGTTTCTAGACAGCTGGAGATAAACACAGCTGGTTACTGAAGAACAAGGCAAGTGGAATATTGATTTCCTAAGCTCATCAGGAATGATGGAACATGTCCAGCCAGAAGGGACTCTGGCTCAGCCCTCTCCTAGTAATTCTAATAAAAAGAACAGGAAAGGAACACCTGTCTCATATAACCTTTCTTTCAGGAGATGGGACCTCAGAGATCCAGGGCTGGTTTACCCATTAGACAGCCCAGGGCACTATTTTTTCAGATATAGCCAGGAGCTGCTCCACAATCTTAAAATAAGGATATTTCTTGATGTGGCTAGGTTCATGTAGCAGAAGAGGAAACAATTTCTGCTGATACGTCCCGGAGTACTTCAGCTAGGGGCAATATTTTTTCTTAAGTTCCCTTGTTAAGTGTATAATTAAGTACAGGAATATTAAATATGTATTTTTATATTCTTCTCAGCTGTCTTTTTTTCTTGAGGATAAACGGTGAAGTCTCCAACTAGTGTTCTATCATCCTCCCTTTTGGTTGGTCCCATGAGCTTAGCTGTACCTCAATTAATTTGATATGTGCACCTGACAAGGTCTCAGCTTGCCCTTTTTTATCCTGATATATTTAGTAGATTCCATTGTATTTTGTATGCTCTGTCCTTCTATACTTTTAAGACTACAAAGGTAGGAGTTTTCTGGTTGGCCTATGATGTATTTTGACTGAAATGTGTGCTTTCTAACAGTCTCTGATCTTTACAGGTGTTATGCTTGGTAAATTTGTGAAAATGATAAATAAAGAATTTTTAAAAAGGAAGCCTAGGGCAGCATCTTCTGAAGATAGGCAAAGAATAGCTGCAGTTAAAGCAAACCAAAGCCCCAGAAATTCAAAGAAGCCTTAGTGCATGTTTTTACCCACTTTTCAAATAGCCCATTGGCCTTATAAAGAGTTTTGTGGGTAATTTTATAAAGCATTTTTCACATGTAAAGCATGTTCTACACACAAAAAAAGGCTCGTAAAATTGCACAAATGTCTGACAAGAGCATGAGTACTTTACATGGACCATTTGTAGGCATTTTCAGGGACATAGTTTGAATGGAGCACACTTGGGAGGTCATTTTATAATGAGCCACATAAAGTTATTTGCCGCCAACATGCTTAAGTCACTTATTTTCAAGACTTTATTTTTTATTTTATTTTATTTTATTTTTTTATTTTAGCTGCATTTGTATCCCGCTTTTCACCGGGTCAAAGCGGTTGGAGGATACATTTAACACGAGGGGATATGAGACACATACACTAATACTTACAGGGAACATGGGCAATGGAGGGTTAAGTGGCTTGCCCAAGACCACAAGGAGCACCTGTGGGACTAGAAACCCCAGTCCTTCCGGCCCAAGGTTGCTGTCCTCTAGTGGGATTTAAACCACCGACCTTCCGGCCTGTAGTACCTTGCCCCAACCACTAGGCCACTCCTCCCTCATTGTATGGGGATGGGCACCTATACACATAAGGCCCGATTCCGTCCTGGACGTACAAGCCCTCTATACGCCCGGTCTAAACCAGACATACAGAGGGCGTCGCAATTCTGATCCCATGTGGCACGTCTAGCCCCACGGGATCAGAATCGTGATCAGGCCTGTACATGCAAGCCGGGACTGCGACTTAGCCTGGCCTGCACGTACATGCCATGCCCCACTAACTCAGTCTGGGCTTTATTGTGGAGCTGTGGTGCCATGGCGTCCGGTTGCCATAGCACCGTGGCTCCATTGTAAAGTCGTGATCCCGCCACCTGCTCCTGCACTGCATTCCCAGCAGCTCAAACTCCATTCCAGCTTCCCAAGGCCAGGGTCAGGCTGCGGGAATGCTCACTATCCCCTTCTGCCGCTTTCTAGCCCCAGGACTGCTGACCCCTGGTGACTAGGGAAGTTATTCCACCTCCTCGGAGGTGGAATAACTTCCCAGTACAAGATGCCGGCCCCGGACGTACAGGGCTGACGACCGCCCATCGCCTGTCCTAACTCTGCCCCCGACTAACTTCCCCGTACAACCGGCAGGGAAGTTAGCCGCTGGCGGGAAGGGGCACGAATAGTGGGGATGGACATCCCATTAGGACATCCATCCCCGCTATTCGTGGGTTGGAATGACCCCAATAATTTAGGCAGGCACGATTCTGTAAGTGCGTTTGTCAAGGAAATGGCGCATACTTTCGGAGCAGAGTCTTAATTTATGCACATAAATGATAAAATATAACTTCCACATGTTTTCTATAAATCTAGGCATGGGCATATACACAAAGTCTAGGGTTGGTGTAAGTGATCGCGTTTAGATTTGGGTCTTGTATCTTACCACTTATGCCCCTATTTTGGAAAGTGAAGTACGCACAGCAACCCTTTATACAATTGCCACCATTGAGTACATGAACAATTTCGGGGCAGGAGTATATTTGTACAAGAGAATTTGTGCTCTACGGGGTTCATAGTATGAGCCTATGTATAAAAGCACATAGGCATCCATGTAATCTTTATAAAATAAATTGAAAATAGTCATTTAGCTAAAGCTCTATAGGTTCTCCATAATGAAATTACCCCCCATATGAGTCTTCAAAGTTTAATATTTAAAAGTACAGAGGCTGATATTCAAAAACATCAGTTTTTGTGCAAACCATGTAAGTGCTTTTTGAAAAAAAAAAAGGATTTCTACATATAACTTTGCCCATTTTACTCACAAAAATGGCCAATATGTTTATAATGGGGTGTGGTATTGGGTGGAGTGAGGGCAAGCAAAATTCAATAGCTGAAGTTAAGTTAAACGTTTAAATGGAAACTGGTAACTAGCAGCTATAACTAAGTGGATAAGAAATCCGTGATAAATTTTCAGTAGTGGCAAATATATGCTTTACACTGCTGAAAATGTGTACAACTTTAACTAGATTAAGGTTGACTTGGAGGTAAGCAGCATGCAATCAGCTACTTTAGGGGATCCTGCCAGGCACTTGCAACCTGGATTAAGAACATAAGAAATGCCATACTGGGTCAGATTAAGGTCCATCAAGTCCAGTATCCTGTTTCCAACAGTGGCCAATCCAGTCACAACTACCTGGCAGGTACCCAAAGTCCACAGCTTCCACAATGCTTGTCCTGGGGTAAGCAGTGGATTTCCTGGGTCCTCTTTAATAATGGTTTATGGACCTTTCCTCCAGGAACTTGTCCAAACCTTTTTTAAACCCAGCTACACTAACAGCTTTTACTACATCCTCTGGTAACGAATTCCAGAGTACGATTACAGGTTGAGTGAAAAAATATTTTCTGTTTTTAGTCTTAAATGGGTTACATGGTAGCTTCATTGCGTGTTCTCTAGTCTTTCCACTTTTTGATGGCGTAAACAACCAATCTACATTAACCCTTTCCACTCCATTTATTAATTTATAGACTTTTATTATATCTCCCCTCAGCCTTCTCTTTTCCAAGTTGAAGAGCCCTAACCTTTTAAGCATTTCCTCATAGGGGTATCCATCCATCCCCTTTACCATTTTGGTGGCTCTTCTCTATCTTTTCTAATTCTGCTATATCCTTTTTAAGATATGGCAACCAGAATTGCACACAATATTCAAAGTGTGGTCAAACCATGGAATGATACAGAGGCATTATAATATCCTTAGTTTTATTCTCCCCTCCTTTCCTTATGATTCCTAGCATTCTATTTGCTTTGTTGGCCGCCACTGCACTCTGGGCAGAAGATTTCAATGTATTATCCACGATGACGCCTAAATCTTTTTCCTGGGTGGTGGTTTCTAAGGTGGTACCTTACACTGCGTAACCAAAGTTTGTGTTTATTTTCCTAGGTCCATAACTTTGCACTTGTCTACATTCGATTTCATCTGCCATTTGGACGCCCAGTCTTCCAATTTATCAAGGTCCTCTTGCAATTTTTCACAATTCTCTTAAGTTTTAATAATTTTGAATAATTTTGTGTCATCTGCAAATTTGATCACCTCACTTATTATTCCCATTTCCAGGTCATTTATGAATATGTTAAAAAGCAGCAGGCCCAGCACAGATCCTGGGGTACTCCGCTATTTACTTTTCTCCATTGAGAAAATTGGCCATTTATCCCCCTCTCTGCCTTTTATCTTTTAACCAGTTTCTGATCCACAATATTGCACTGCCTCCAATCCCATGACTTTTTAATTTTGCCAAGAGTCTCTCATGCAGGACCTTATCAGAGGCTTTCTGAAAATCCAGATACAATATATCAACCGGCTCACCTTTGTCTACCTGTTTATTCACACCTTCAAAAAAATATAACAGATTAGTAAGACAAGACTTTCCTTGGCTAAATCCATGTTGTCTTTCTCCTATTAAACCATGAATATAAACCGATCAGTAATTTTATTCTTTATAATGGTTTCTACCATTTTGCCTGGTACTGAGGTCAGACTGGAACCCTTTTTAATTATTGGCGTTACACTGGCCATTCTCTACTCTTCATATGCTACAGTTGATTTTAATGATTGGCTATCTATGGTATGACCCAGAATGGCAGTTTTTATAATTCCTTATTCATCTGAAATACAGTGGCCTCACTACTGAAAACTGACCTCATGATATCCAATTATGCATTTTTACATGATTGTTCTGGAAGGGGTGATGTTCAGGTGATCATGATTGTTTAATTATCAAAATCTTGAGTGAGGCATAGAGGCTTGAAATGTAACAGAGGGGGCATAAATCCTGAGGTTTGTTTAAGAAGCCTAATACTCTTGCACCAGTCCTGCAAGCATCCCAGTTTAGGATGGGACCCTCCCATTACTACTGACATAAACTTACAGGCTGCCTTTTCTTCCCTTCCCTGTTGGAATAATAATGTCAGGGACTATTTCAAAAGCTCGGGGTGGTGTGCACTGCTAAACACAGACCAAACACTACAATCCCCAAAATGAAAACAGCTTTCCTCAACAAACATTTTGCACTCTTTCGGTTTCAACCTGGCAGTTGCTCCTTTCTGCTCTTTTTCTACCAACAATGTATTTATTTATTAGCAAGGCTTGATATACCGCCCATACTGAAGTGTCAGAGCGGTGTACAAAGAAAAACATAATGGCTACTAGAAAAGAAAAGGAGGAAAAGAATGCCAATGGGTTGACAGGAAAGCAATAGTGAAAAAATGAAGAGAGGACAGAAAAGGAGCAGAGTTAAACGCAGAAGTGAGCGGAGTAGCAGGGGGTGGGAGTGATAGAGTGAGGGGAGGTGGAGGCAGTGTGTAGCAACAGGACCATCACGTGATAACAGGGAGATCAAAGGCCTGGGAAAAGAGATGGGTTTCAGTAAAGCTTTGAAATGAGGAAAAGAGGGTTCGGTGCGGAAAGAGTGTGGGAGAGAATTCCATAGGGCAGGACTTAGGAAATTCCATAGGGCAGGACTTAGGAAATTCCATAGGGCAGGACTTAGGAAAATAAAGCAGAATGATGAGTGAGTTCGAGAATGGGAACCCTGAGCCTTCATTTGCAAATACCTGGCAATTTTTCCTCTATTTTAATAGACTCTCCCCCTGCCGTCTACATTATTCCTAGTCTGATCATTGCTTAAATAGTCCTAAGACAAGGAACCATGTTCCAGGTTTCTTCTAGAACACTGTTCATGGGCTTTAAATCCAGCCACTGAGGGGCAATTTTATATAGGACTTTTCATGCATATATGCCAGTATACACACATAAAATGCCTCTTACAAAATTAACTTCCACAAACAAGTATGTGGGAAGACAAGAAAGTGGATACTTGTGGGCAACTTTGGTGTTGGTGTATTCTGGGCTGGAGTTTGGGCAGAATATGGCTGAAGTCAGTTTATGTGTGTTCTTTATAAAATGCGCTCATTCATGTTATGATTTTATATTTATAGAAAGTTGATTGTTTATATATTTATGTTTCTATTGCACATATATAAGATACATATATACAGGGTGGCCCAAAAAAAGTGAGAACATCTCGTAGCATATATTAAAAAAGACAGATGTAAACGATTGACAAATTAAAAAAACAAGATGGCGACCGGAAATTGTCGAAATATAGACGTTATATAGCTAAAAAAGGTAAATAAGTAAACTATTTAAGCTTTTAATTTATGAGATGTTCTCACTTTTTATGGGCCACCCTGTGTGTGTGTGTGTGTGTATATATATATATATATATATATATATATATATAAGGAATGTGTTTTCACAGTCTTTGTCTGTTTTGGCATTTTTATGAACCTGTTTATGTATTTTATGGTTTTAGTGATATATTTATCATTGTATTATTTCATGTATGATGAAAATGTATTCATGTTTTTATATGTTTGATCTGTATTCCGGCAGACCATAGCCTCTGAGGAAGGCCATGCCGAAATCCATCTGTATTGGACTTTATTCTTTTTTCAATTTGTTGCCTTGGCAATGACCTAGTTTTCAATAAAGGTTGCATTCTGTTACTTGCTCCTTGTTTGGTGTTGTGGTACTTGCAAGTACTTGTGCCTTTTTTTGTGGACCCTTTTCTGTGTGGCTTCATTATAGCCATGATTTCAGCTATTTTTGTGGGGCAAATTTATAAAGACACATAGGTGCCTATGGGAGTCTTTTGTTAAAGAGCACAAAAGTGTTGCACCTAATGTACCATTAGCTCTAAAACCATGGTGCATTAAGTGCAATACTGTCACGTTAACTGTCAGTGGTGTGGACAGCCTTTCCTTGGCAGTTAACACAGAGCCCTGCTCCCTAACACAGGCCACATTAGTGGAGGTGTGCTTAACTCCACCTATTGAGGTGGCATTAGGTAAACCACAATTAGCGCACGGTGTGAACCTGGCACTGACTGCATTGAGCTCACCACATCACTCTCCGCCCCTAACCTTCCCACTTATGTTCCTAATGCAGGATATATAGTTAGCACGGGAATTAGTCCACCCTAGCGCACTAGCTGGCAACACATGTCAAAGACATGCTTTTAGCATGCATCAGACACACACTGCCAGTTAGCTCCCTTTAATAAAAGGCCCCCTATGGGCCCAATTTTGTGAGGTGAATAATGGGGCTGTACGTCCCGGTAGGCTGTGCAGCCCCGCTATTTGTCCCAGCCATATTCTGGTACACACTCTCCCTGCACCCCAGAGGGGGAGAGAGAGTGGGCAGAGCAGGGGCAGGCTGAGGCGGCAGGATGTACAGGGCCAATTCAGATCACTGCCTTCTATGTCTTGCAGGAGAGGGATGGATGTGCTGCTCATTCCACCACGGAGTGGTATAAGCAGCAGCAAGGTCGGCGATCGGGTCTGGAGACCACCCTCGAAGTAGGGTTGAGCTGCAGGTAGGTTCCTGCTGCCCGATCTGGGCCCCAGCTGCCCCCGCCAGGAATCAGGTAGCGAGGTAATAGGGGTCAGCACTCTGGGTTAGACGGCTAGCGGGGAGGATGACCCCACGGTGATGCAGGGGTATGCCAGGCCATCTCAAGGCCCAATCCTGCACCCATGCTCCTGTGGTGCAGAATCGGATCTTAATTTGGTCAGGCTCCATGTGTCTATAAAATAGGTTTCATATAGGTGCCTACTTGCCCTCTCAACCTAGAAAGCCTGTTATAAAATTATTTCCCAGGTATTACCCTTATTGATGGCCATAGTTCCCTCCTTTCCCAGAGCTGTGAATACTGCTTCTGCAACATCTCCTGACCCAGCTGACAGAGTGTAGAAGAGCTTATTTGGAGATCAAACTTGGGGCTTTTCTCATGGTAGTGTACAACACTACCAGTAAGCCTCTGGGCCAGCTTTAGCTAAAAAATTTTAGGAGCTTGGAAAAAGTTATTTCCATAACTTTTTTTTCTGTATATTTGTGTTGATTTTTATATTTGTTCTGCTTTTTTTGGTCATACTTATTTTTGGAGGTTTGTTGTTTTGCTTATTTTTTTTTCTACTTATGATGTTTTTTGTTCTCCTTCCCTTTGCTCCCGTCCATGAAAGAAGAACGGGACCTGGGCGTGGTTGTTTCTGATGATCTTAAAGTGGCTAAATAGGTAGAAAAGTTGACGGTGAAAGCCAGAAGAATGCTTGGGTGTATAGGGAGAGGAATGATCAGCAGAAAAAAGGAGGTGATAGTGCCGCTGTATACATTTGTGGTCTACATTATTGGCACCCTTGCAGTTCAACCAATTAATGTCCAATATATCCCAAAAAAGTAGCTAGTGAAATGGCTTTGGACTATATACACACACATATTTGACACACAAAAGAATCAAATAAAACAAAAGCAATTTAAAAAAGGAAATAGTATAAAAACTGGGACATTGCTAGAACATGATTATTAATAATAAGGTGAAACCAAACTATGATGTAATTCCACTTTAAAGGTTAGACTGTAAAAATTAACCCACAAAATTATATGTTTACAAAAAAAAATTGGTGCCCATTGAATTATTGCTTTTGGTATTCCGAGAAGGAAACCTTTTTTCAATTATTGCGCTTGAGGCAGGGCTCTTTATAGTGTTGTGAGCTTGAAACACAGTTCTATGTCATGCTTTCTTTCTATGGGATCTCCTGTGCTCGTCTCCAGAAAAGTCCCTACAATGGCACTACATGCCATGATTGGAATTTTAGGAGTCCTGGCATTTGCCATTTCACAAGTTAAGTTTCTTGTTTTATTAATGTGTTACGCTTTTGTGGTGCTCACACATAATTTTGGCGATTTCTTTCGTCTGTTTTGAGAATAAAAAGGAAAGTTTGCTGCAAGAAAGGATTTGGTCTGTTTATAACAAACATTCCAACAAAACACATTTTTTTAAAGGACATAATTATTGGTACCCTTATAAATAATTCAAATAAGTTTGAACAGAAGAACCATATTCCCATTGTAGTAAGATTAGATTAACCCATGATCAATTGTCAGTACTACATGACTTGAATCTAGCAATGAAAGATGGCTCTAATGTTTAAAATGGCCATAATCACTCCCTGTTCCATTTTCACAATGATGAAGATGGCCTGAGACTGTCAGAAGAGCCATTATCGCCAAACTTCAAAGGGGTATAAGGCCATCTCCAAAGACCTTGGGATTCCTGTTTGCAATGTTATTAAGAAGTTTTCTGCTCATGGAACTGTCAAGAATCTCCCAGGATGTAGTGGGAAGAGGAAAATTAATCCAAGAAGTCTTTGAAGGTTAAAGCAAATTGTTGGAAAAACATCACATACAGCATTCGAAGAGCTTAAAGTTGACCTGGAGCAATCTGGAGTGGTGGTTTCAACCCACACCATACTCTGCACACTAAATAAAGAAGGACTTCATTGGCGAAGGCCAAGGAGGACCCCACTGCTCAAAGACAGACTTAAAAAGGCACACCTGATCTTTGCCCAAACCCACCTTGAGAAATCACAATCCTTCTGGGAAAATGTTCTGTGGACAGATGAAACCAAGCTTGAGCTCTTTGGCAATGCAGATCAGTGATACATTTACAGGCAAAGAAATGAAGCCTATAAGAAAAAAACACCCTTCCTACAGTTAAATATGGTTCCATAATATTGTGGGGCTGTTTTGCTATCTAAGGAACTGGAGGCCTGGAACATATTAAAGGAATCGTGAAGTCAGAGAACTACTAAGGTATTTTGGAGTGAAATGTGCTACCTAGTATCAGAAAGCTAGGTCTGGATCGAAGGTCATATGCCCTCCAGCAGGACAATGACCCAAAACATACATCCAAAAGTACAAAAGGATGATTAAAAAGGAACAAATTGGCTGTTTTAAACTGGCCTGCAATGAGTCCTCATCTCAATTCAGTCGAGAACCTTTGGAAAGAGCTGAAATTTGCCATTGGTAAAAGGAATCCTGGAAACATTCATGAACTGGAACAAATCACAGTTGAAGAGTGGGAGAAACTACCAGCAGACATATGTACAAAATTTATAGATGGCTACAAGAAATGACGAAGGTTGGACACAAGTCACCAGGGCCTGCAGAATCACCAATCGAACTTCTCCAGCCCTTGAATTGAAGAACCATTATGCAGCCCTGGAAGTGGAGCAGGTGAAAGCAACCCTGGAACTACATGCCAGATGTTGATTGGCACATTCCTGCTGCAGTACCAACTAGAAGCAAGGAGATCATGGATTCTCTACAGGGAGAGCTATTCAGCCAATTGGTAACAGACCCCACAAGTGAAGGGGCCATACTGGACTTGGTGCTTACCAATGGTGAAAGTGTTTCTGATGCTATAGTGGGAGATCATTTTGCATCTAGTGATCACCAGATGGTGTGGTTCAGTATTAGGACTAAGATTGTTAGAATCCATTCAAAAGCAAGGGTCTTAGACTTTAGGAAAACTAACTTTGCCAAGATGGGCCAATACCTCAGGGGGTCGTTAACGGGATGGGAACAGCTGGGGGATGTAGAAAAACAGTGGGCAAAACTGAAATGGGATATTTTAAGGGCAACCAACCTTTTTGTTAAAATGGTAAGTAAAAAGGAAAAGGAGACCGCTATGGCTTTCGAAAGAAATAGCTGAAAAGGTGAAGAAAAAGAGGAAGGCCTTCATGAAATACAAGAGATCACAGAGAGAGGAAGACAGGCATCTATATTTGGAAAAACTTAGAGAAGCTAGCAAAGTAGTTAGGAAAGCAAAGATTCAAAAAGAGGAGGAAATAGCCAATGCAATAAAATGGGGGGGGGGGGGGGGGGGGGAGACATTTTTCAGATATGTTAGTGAGACGAGCAAGGGCAAAAGTGGTATTGTCAGACTCAAGGGTAAAGGGGAGGAATATGTAGAAGCTGATGAGGATAAAGCGGAATTGCTTAACAAATATTTCTGTTCTGTGTTCACAGATGAAGAACCAGGAACAAGACCTCACAAAACACCCACAAACAGGAACAGAAGCGAGGAGCATCTTGAACAATTTTCAGAAGACTGTGTTCATGAGAAACTAGCTAAACTTAACGTAGACAAAGCAATGGGACCGGATGGGATATACCCTAGAATACTGAGGGAACTAGGGGATGTTCTAGCAGCTCCACTGACTGACCTTTTCAATGCCTCATTGGAGTAGGGAGTGGTGCCAAAGGACTGGAGAGAGCTCATGTGGTGCCTTTACACAAAAGCGGAAGTAAGGATGTGGTTGAAATCTACAAGCCAGTTAGTTTAACTTCGGTGGTGAGTAAATTATTGGAAACGCTGCTGAAAGAGAAAATAGTGAGGTTTCTGGAGTCTAGCGGATTACAGGATCCGAGGCAGCATGGATTCACCAGAGGCAGGTCTTGTCAGACAAATCTGATTGATTTCTTTGACTAGGTGACCAGGGAGTTGGACCGAGGGAGAGCCCTAGATGTGGTATATTTAGATTTCAGTAAAGCTTTTGACACCGTTCCTCACAGGTGACTTATACATTTATTTTTATTTAACAAAGTTTTATATACCGTTCTTCCCATGATCAGAAGCGGTAAATAAACTGAGCACCCTAGGGGCGGACCCTAAAGTTACTACTTGGGTTAGAAATTGGTTGAGTGGGAGACGACAAAGGGTACAGGTAAATGGAGCTCACTCTGAGGAGAAGGAAGTTACCAGTGATGTGCCTCAGGGATCTGCCCGTGATCCGATTCTTTTTAACATCTTTGTTAGTGATTTAGCGGAAGGGCTGTCGAGTAAGGTTTGCCTGTTTGTGGATGATACCAAAATATGCAATAAAGTAGACACCCAGGAGGTGTAGATAACATGAGGAGGGATCTAGCTAAGCTTGAAGAATGGTCTAGAATTTGGCAGCTGGTATTTAATGTTAAAAAATGCAAGGTCATGCATTTGGGCTGCAGCAATCCAAGGGAGCAATATAGTATGGGGGTGAAGTACTTTTGTCCACTAAAGAAGAGCGGGACCTAGGCGTGGTTGTGTCTGATGATCTTAAAGTAGCTAAACAGGTAGATAAGGCGACAGCAAAAGCTAGAAGGATGCTCGGGTGCACGGAGAGGAATGGCTAGCAGAAAAAAGGAGATGATAGTGCCTCTGTATAAGTCTTTGGTGCGACCTCATTTGGAATATTGTGTGCAATTCTGGAGACCGCACCTTCAAAAGGATATAAACAGGATGGAGTCAGTACAGAGGGTGGCTACTAAAATGGTTAGTGGTCTTCATTATAAAGCATATGAGGACAGACTTAAGGATCTTAATATGTACACCTTAGAGCAAGGAGGGATAGAGGTGATATGACTGAGACATTTAAATACCTCTGTGGCATAAATGCACAGGGGGAGAGCCTCTTTTGATTGAAAGCAAGTTCTGCTATGAGGGGACATGGGATGAGGGTGAAAGGGGATAGTTTCAGGAGTGATATGCGGAAATATTTCTTTACGGAAAGAGTGGTGGATCTGTGGAATAGTCTCCCAGTAGAGGCGGTAGAGATGAGGACAGTATCTGAATTCAAAAAAGCATGGGACAAAAACAGAGGATCTCTAAAGGGAAAAAAGGGGACTGTTGTAGTTGTTGATATGGAAGGACAGACTAGATAGGCCATGTGGTCTTTTTCTGTCATCATTTTCCTATGTTTCTAAGAAATGTTTGGAGGCTGAGATCACTGCCAAGAGTTGTGCAACCAATTATTAGTGAAGGGTGCTATTAATCCTGTGCAGTCCAAAAGAAAGGAAGCAACAACACCTGCAGCAGACAACATTAAGTACAAAGAACAGGGCGATGATTCACACCATGGAGTAGATCGCAAATAAATGTTGTTGATAAATTCAGAAGTCCCGCCCTACATGGGCCATGTTTCAGGTGGTTGGAGCCCTTGTCAGGGGTAAATGGGACCTTTAAACATTCCTGAAGATTTAATTTGCTGAAGACAAGATCTTGTTAATTGTCTTCAGCAAATTATATTCCTCAGGAACGTTTAAAGGTCCCATTTACCCCTGATGAAGGCTTTTACCAACTGAAACACAACATTTGTGGGGAGGGACTTTTGGATTTATCAATAACATTTATTTGCAGTCCACTCCATGGTGTGAATCAACACCCTGCTCCTTGTACTTGGGATTAATCCTGTCTATGTCACGTTTTGTTTTGGTTTTCTCAGAAATTACTACATCTAAGTTGTACAGACATCCTTTTTTTGTTTTATACCTTTCAACATGCTATTAAAATATTATGATGACATACAGTTGGAATATTTTCAATTATTTCTCAAGATATTGCTGATAACATATCTAAAATGCAGGGGTGCCAGTAATATTGACCACAACTGTAAGTCCCTGGTGTGACCTCATTTAGAGTATTGTGTGCAATTCTGGAAACCACACTTTCAAAAGGATGTAAACAGGATGGAGTCTGTGCAGAGGGTGGCTACCAAAATGGTTAGTGGTCTTCATTATAAAGCATATGGGGACAGACTTAAAGATTTTAATATGTATATATTAGAGGAAAGGCACGATAGAGGATATATGATAGAGACATTTAAATACCTCCATGGCATAAATGCACAAGAGGAGAGCCTCTTTCAATTGAAAGCAAGCTCTGCAACAAGGGGGCATAGAATAAAGATAAAAGGGGATAGACTCGGTGTAATATGCGGAAATATTTCTTTACGGAAAGAGTGGTAGATGCATCTCCCAGTGGAGGTAGTAGAGACAAAGACAGTATCTGTCTCTAAAGGAAAAAAAGGGGCTATTGTAGTTGATTATGGAAGGGCAGACTAGATAGGTCATGTGTTTCTTTTCTGCTGTCATGTTTCTATATTATTTATTGTTTGTTTATCACAAGATTTATAGCCCACATCCCTCCTTCTTTTCCTCAGCCTCTACCTGGCTTCTTTATTTCCTTCTGCTGTTCTTTAAGCTCTTTTCTTCCGGTTTCTTCCCTCCCTTCCTCCTATCCCCCCCTCTGCCTCTGCTGGCGTCCCCCAGCTGTTCGTAATCTCTAGTGGAAGGGGAAAGTTTGGGCTTTTTAGGTATTCAGGTGACCAAGCACCAAGGATTTATTCAGTCTTGGACCCAGACTACACAAAATCTCAGGGTCACTCAACCTGCACTATGCATTAGTAGGGGGTGATTTCACTGGCCTATGTAGCTGCAAATCTATGCCCATGCTGTTCTTGGTAAGGGGGGCAGAAAGATGAGGTGTTAGAATAATTTGCAAAACTGAAAGAGGACAAGGTCATGGGACTGGATAGAATACATCCCAGGATACTGAAAGAGTTCAGAGAGGTTCTTGCAGGGCCGTTAAAGGATGTTTTTAATAGATCCTTGGAGACAGGAGAAGTTCCTCAGGACTGGAGAAGGGCTGATGTGGTACCTCTTCACAAAAGTGGTAATAGGGAAGAAGTGACAAACTACAGGCCGGTAAACCTTACCTCGGTGGTGGAAAAAGTAATGGAGGCACACCTGAAAAGAGCAAATAGTGGACTTTCTCGAAACCAACAGGTTGCATGATCTGAGACAACATGGTTTTACCAAAGGATGATCATGCCAAACAAATCTGATTGAGTTCTTTGAATGCGTGACCAGAGAACTAGATCAAGGGCATGTGATAGATGTGATCTACCTATATTTCAGCAAAGCCTTTGATACTGTTCCTCATAGGAGGCTTATCAATAAACTAAACAGCTTGGGGTTGGGTCACAAGGTGGTGAACTGGATCAGAAATTGTTTGAAAGATGACAGAAGGTGATGGTAAATGGAACTCACTCGAATGAAAGGAAGGTGATTAGCGGTGCGTCCCAGGGTTCGGCCTTGGGACCAGCACTGTTCAGTGTATTTGTGAGTGATATTGCTGAAGGACTGAATGGAAAAGTCTGTCTTTTTGCAGATGACAAAAAAAATTGCCACAGAGTGGATTCCCCTGAGGGAGTGGATGAGGAGAGATCTACAAAAGCTTGAAGAATGATCTAATGCTTTGTAGTTAAGATTTAATGTGAAGAAGTGCAATGTTATGCACTTGGGAAGCAAAAATCCAAGGGAATTGTATGTGATAGGGGGTAAGAGGTTGGTGTGCACGGACCAGGAGAATGACCTCGGAGTGATTGTTTCTGAGGATCTCAAGGCAGCGAAACAGTGTGACAAGGCGGTGGCAAAAGCCAGCAGGATGCTGGGTTGCATACAGAGAGGAATTACCAGCAGAAAGGAAGAGGAACTAATAGCACTGTACAAGTCGCCGGTGAGGCCTCACTTGGAATACTGTGTTCAGTTTTGGAGACCATATCTTGGAAAAGACTGGAAATGGTTCAGAGGAAGGTGACCAAAATGATTTGGAGCCTGCATCAGAAGACATATAAGAAGAGACTTAAAGACCTAAATATGTATACTCTGGAGGAGAGGAGGAACAGGAGAGATATTATTCAGACCTTTAAATACTTTAAGAGTATTAATGAACAAACAAACCTCTTCCAAAGATGGGGGAGCTGTAAAACTAGAGGGCATAACATGAAGCTACAAGGAGGTAAACTGAAAGCAACGTCAGGAAATACTTTTTCACCAAAATGGTGGTGGATGCTTGGAATGCCCTCCCGATGTAAATTGTGGGGGCAAATATAGTGATGGAATTCAAAATGGCATGGGACAGATATATTGGATCCCTTTATAGCAACAGGATAAAATCAATATAGACATAACTCTCTCTTATATCTCAACAAATAGGGGTGAGCTACACGTAGAGGTGGGTACCTCCCTAAACAAAGGCTTGGGTACGGGTGACCTGCACGGAGCAGCAGGTGCACCTACTCTTACCCCCTTGCTAGGCAGACTAGATGGATCATATTGGTCCTTATCTGCCGTCATATACTATGTTACTATATGATATTCAGTGCCAGAGAATATCCGGTGTCCAGTACTGAATATCTGGTTTTAATTTCAGTGGTGGCAGCCAGGCGCCATAAAAGTGCCTGGCCACCACTGCTGAATATCAACCCTTGGTGATCTAATAAAAAACAGAAAAAATCACTTCTTTTAGTACTTTCTCACTGCTCCCTGGCCTGTCTCAAATAAGAACACTGGCCTACATTAAATTTCATCTGCCATGCATGAAGTTGTTGGAACGCAAATTAGAGCGTGAGGTAAGATCCTCCCTGTTCTCCAAAGACTTAAAGCTCAGCCACACTTCGATGCGCCCACACCTGGTGGACCCATGCCTTAGGACCACCCCAAAGGGCCCTTAGGTATCGCCCTTAGAGTAGATTAGGAGTGGACCACACTAGATTGGAAAACTAGCCACTAATGAATAACAGCAAACAGCCCTACAAGATCATTAATACCTATCAGGTAAAGAGCACCTAATCCTACCACTACCAACAGAACCTCAACTTGAACAAATTTGAGAGCTATAGAACCATCAGACTCCTTAACTCTCTGAATCCAACTGAAACACCACTTCACAGCATACCAGCCCCACAGCATCATTCAAACCATATCTGAATCAAACATGCATATCTGGCAACCAACTATTTACATCATAAGACTCACCCTTCTGATCAACCTTACCAATGGCCTAACACATGCTAACCAATACATACCAGCAATATACAGAGCCAATAGCCACAAACCTAACAATACATACAACTTCAGATAGTATAGACACACACACCACTTCATTCAAATACCTATTTCCTCCTATGAAACCACCAGCAAACAGGACAAAAAACAACAAATGCATACAACTAAAATGCACTCTCATCAATACACGTTCTGCTAGAAACAAGATACCTCTACTCACTGACATTAAACATAACAATATAGACATCCTTTGCATAACAGAATCATGGCTAGTCCACAGTGACATGGTGATAACAAATCAACTAAAGATAACAGAATACAATCTCTATTACTGTCTAAGAAGCAACAGAAGAGGTGGAGGAGTACTTACAGTATAATAGCAAAAACAAAACAATAGAAATTGAGAACACAGATGATACTGATATTCTAGTAATTTCAAATAAGTCACTCACAATCTGCTTATCATATAGGTCACCAACAACAAATAATGAGGACCTATCAGCAGTACTAGAAATGGTTTGCAGAAACACTGTACAAAACAAACACCTAATAACATTAGGAGACTTTAATCTCTCGGCACTATCCCCAAAACAGGTAGACACCTTCCTGGAGGCTATGAATATAAACACATATAAAAGGAAATATATTGGATTTAATCTTCACCCCCAAGGAAACAGATAACAACAATCTAACAACGCCCCAAATACAACAAGTGCCACGGTCAGACCACTAACATACTGAACTTCACCATACCAAGTAACAAGAACATGTAAAATGAAAAATACAAAAATGCAATGACACACAGA
Organism: Ichthyophis bannanicus; assembly: GCA_033557465.1. Classification (NCBI taxonomy): domain Eukaryota; kingdom Metazoa; phylum Chordata; class Amphibia; order Gymnophiona; family Ichthyophiidae; genus Ichthyophis; species Ichthyophis bannanicus. Next base: position 179,234,486 of record CM066044.1, read on the forward strand.
TTCCGACACTTTGACAAACAAACATTCCTGATGGAAATGACCTCCCAGCTAAGACAAGATACAACTGACATAGACGCATTGATGCTAACCTGGAACAAAGTCATCAACAGTGCAGCAGTAGCTCCTACAAAAAAGCCTACTCTGAAACATAAGCAGAGATACAAACAGAATGAACACTGGTTCATTAAAGAACTTAGGAACATAAAATGACAGCTCAGGAAAATAGAACGAAAATGGCGACAGAACAAAATCATCAGAAGACCAAGCAAATTACATGCAAAAGCTAAATGAATGCCGCAGCCAAACTGGCACTAAAAAACCCCAATACCATACTAAGCTCATTCAAAGCTCCCTGAATCGTCCAAGGGGACTATTGGACATTGTTTGTTCCCTCACAGGAGACTCCACCAATGAAAATCTAGACATCACGCCCTGCCCACAAACTCTAGCTAACTTCTTTCAAAGCAAGACCGATTACCAACCACCTGCACTGAATACAACAGATCTAACTAACATGGCAAACACACAATGGAAATATCTTTTACCCAGTCACTAGAGCAGACACAGCAAATGTAATAAACAACTTGAACACCACCACATCTACTCTTGACCCTTGTCCAGTCACCTGGATTAAACTAACCAGATCTTAATTATACCACACACTCCTTAAATTAACACAACTATCCCTTGAAAAAAGATATATATCAAAACAACTAAAAACAGCATCAGTCCGGCCAATATTAATAAAATCACTGCAGACAGAAAAGACCCTGCATCCTATGGACCGATAAGTAGTCTGTCTTTCCTAGCAAAAATCATCGAGAAGATAGTACTATAACAACTACAGAACCATCTTGATCTGCACGCCCCACTAGACCAGCAACAACATGGCTTTAAACATCATCATGGAGTTGAAACCTTACTAACCTCACTCATGGACACCCTCATAAAGGGCACTGCTAAACCAAACTAGCGATTTATACTAATATTCCTTGATAAAGCAGCAACATTTGACTTGATTCCACACAATCTACTTCTAGCATGTCTAAGATCTATTGGAATTAGTAACATACCACTTAAATGGTTTCATTCATTTCTATCTGACCACTACCAGCAAGTGAAACTAGATCAAGGAAATCTGCACTATATAAGCAACGACAAGGCATACCACAAGGATCAACATTATCAGCTGTACTATTCAACATTTATATACAGCCCATATGCAAAATATTCCAAAAACATACACTAAACTATCATATTTATGCAGACAATATTATGCTATATACACCTTACAACATATTGAACCCAAACCAAACCAAGATAATACACTACTTTAATGACATGACACAATGGCTATTGGATCATAAACTCATAATCAACCTCAAGAAGACTGAAGTACTCTACATTGTCAAAAACAAAGCATTTACACCGCCAAAAGCCCTAGAAGTCAACAATGCAGACCCAGATGTCAAACAAGAAGTACAATATCTGGCTATAACATTAGACCAGAATCTAAACTTCATGTCACACATCAACAGAACCACCAGAGTCATCTACAGAAAAATAAGGATTCTACAAAACCGATGACCTTCCTTAATATCAAAGGACTTCCAAACAGTAGTCCAGGCCCTAATTTTCCCACATCTGGATTTCTGTAATAACCTACTCCAAGGTCTTCCCAAATACACCTTACACCAGTTACAGTTGGCACAGCATACGGCAGCAAGAATGATAATAGGAGCAAAAACAATCTGACCACATCACGCCAATACTTAAACATTTACATTGGTTACCATTAAAAAGTCAGATCCAATACAAAACAGTAATAATCATATTCAAGATCATGCACAATGTATCCGCACCAAGCCTAAAATCCACGATACAAAAAACAACCAGCAACAAAGACAAAAGAAAATGCATGCAGGACATACTAGCCCTACCAGTAGAGTTAACAAAAAGTAACCAGGAAACATGAAAAAGGGCATTCTCTATGTATGCCCCAGATCTATGGAACGCTCTCCATGCAAAACTCAGAAGTATCACTGAGCTCTCAACCTTCCACAAAGAATTGAAAACCCACTTATTCAAGGACCACTTCAAAGACTGAAAATCCCCCACCCCACCCTTCACGCCTTTCTACAACCTCTATTTGTACATAGGTTCATAAATGGAAATCATGCATATCCCAGAATTGTTAACTTATGTTCTATTGTAAATGATACCTAAGTTATTCAGTGTTCTAAGTTCTATGTAACAAAGTTCAGGTTATATCATTTCATGTAAACCGCTTTGATTTCTTGACTAAACAGTATAGAAAAACAGTAAAATAAAGAAATAAATCTGCATGCGCAGTCTCCCAGCCTCTCAAGGTTCCCCTGCAAGTTCTCACAGTCTGCTCATGATCTAATGACTTTAAACAATTTTGATTGAGAGAAGGCCATAGTGGTTCAATTGTTGGATTTTTTGGAGAAGACACAGACATTAGATAGTTGCAATCAGGATTTAAATGCCATTATAGTACAGAGACAGGCTTGATTTCAATAATGGATGATCTTTGGCATAATTTGAGCAGGGGATGTGATGTGATAGTACTTAGACACTTTGGTGACATTCAATTCTGTGGATCTTGCATTATTGTTAAAGAAGCTTATTTAGGAGTGGGCGCTACCAGTCTTTCCTATCAGATCAGTGGCAACAGGTTGTTGTAGGGGATCAGTCATCATTTGGCAACCTCAGGGTGGAGTCCCACAAGGGACAATCCTCTACTCTTATCTTTTTAATGTTTTTATGGCCTCTTTGAGATCTCTGATGAGCTCCTTTGGAGTGAGGTATCAATTGTTTGTGGACGATGTTCAGATTTTGTTTTCCATTCAGGAGGGCAAGTTAGAAGAGGGGTTAAAATACATTAGCATGGTGATGCACAAGGTGCAAGATTGGTTTAAATCTCATAAGGTATGCCTCAATTTCAATAAAACAGAGGTGTTGTGGGTGGGGCACAGGGTACGGGGGATCTTATAGATATAAAGTTGGGCTCTATGAAAGTGGTGATTAAATTGGTCATGAAGGACTGTGACATGCGGCTAGATGCTGGATTAACATTGCAACTACATATAGACCGCATGGTTCAAGCATCTGTCTTGTATCTATGGATGGTTTTAAGTTGTGCTCTTATTTAGAAATAGAAGATTTGCAGATGTTGGCCCAAGTATGGATATTGTAATGGGGTGCTACTGGAGCTTCCCCAATGATTAGTGCGAAAGTTACAATATATTCAATATGACAGCTCAACTTATAGATGGCCTCTGTTAGTTTGACCACATCATCCCCTTACTAAAACAACTTCACTGGCTCCTGTTAGGTTACTGAATACAGTTCAGTACATTATTGTTAGTTCCTTAGCGTCTCTCCAGTCTAGTCCTGAACGTCTGGGTCTTGCTCCTCCTCCAGCAGCTTGGAGACTGAGAAATGTCATCCTTTTGATGACACCAGTATAAATACACAGGATCCGCCTCCTGACTCCAGTTATCTCAGTCTCCAAGCAGCTGGAGGGATGGTGAGACCAGAAATAGGGGCTCACTAGAGAATCAATTAAGTGGTTGTTAGAGTAGTTATCAAAATTGTCTGTGGAGTATGGTTTAACAGATGGGCTAAAGCATTGGAAAGTTGTGGAGGAAGCGGTGCTGTGCTGAGCTACTTATTCCTTTTTCCTAGGGGTTCCCCTCCTCTCTTCCCTTTCGATGCAGTTACCAGGCAGAGGCATCCAGTAAGTTTTGGGGAGAGAAAAGCTCCGGCTCCCGAACTCACTATTATGGGTGAGGAGTGGGCAGTCTAAAGGCAGCGGGAAGGAAGAAGCACTTTACCTCACAGGATCACATTGCCATTGAAGAGCTGAGGGTTCATACCAGCAGCTTGCGGCTGCAGTTGAAGTGCAGTTCTGTCTCTCCCCCGATGCTGAAGCCGCGATCTCGGCTGAGCGCGGGGAGAGGGAACAGAGTGGACCGGCAAGTTCTCCAAGGTAAGGGGGCCCTGATCGACGGCAGAGTCGGGAGGAGGACCGCGTGGGCAGAACGGGGTAGGCTGCAGCGTGAGTGGGAAAAATCTCCGTTGGTGATCAAGTGTTTTTTGATGGCGTCTGGGTCAGAGGGGAAGCTTCGTTTTCAGATTCTGACTTCAGAAGTGCCGTGGGCTTTACCCTAGGAAGCAGTTTTTTGGGTTTAGTCATGTTTATTAAAAAAAAAAAAGAAGTGAAGGAGTGAGTGAGAAATTATTACAGGGCACTCTGGCCGTACTCTAGCTGTGGCAGGGAGGGGTTACTCAACAGGTCAGCATGAAAGAGTGCCCTCAGTATCTGCTCGGACAGTATGCCTTCTAGGCCACCCTGTTTGGTTTGTGGTTCTAGAAAGGGAGCGGTGTCCGAGGCGGGGATGTGTAGAGGCTGTACTCAAGAGGCAATCTCAATGGAGCAGGGGCTAGAAGAAGGGCTAGAGGTCCGCAAAGGGGTCTCTTTGGGTATCCCAGAGCCAAAGTCTCCCACGGAGCCCCTTCTGGAACCGGTTGCGGGGCCGTCATCCGTACCGGTTACACCGTCCCTGCAAGTGAAGGTACCGGGGGGGTTGGCAGTGATTTTTTTGCCGGAATTCGTATCGTTGATCCAGCAGGTGTTTGGGGGAGCGCAGAAGAAGGGTGCGTCCGGTGCTACAGTCGGGGACCCCGGTGAGAAGAGGCTGGGGACACCTCTGAGCTCGGCTGGCATAGGGATTCCGGCAAAGAGAGTGCAGCCCGACAAAGAGCGGCCTGATCAGTCCGTGGCATCAGAGGGAGCCCATTCGGAAGAGTTGGAGCAGGATTTGGACTTGGAAGAGGATTTAGAGGAAGGTGAGCTTCCTGAGCAGGAAGATCAGGCCCGAGTGGTTAGGATTTTCAGAAGAGATGAGTTGCTGGCGCTCATATCCGAGACGCTTAAGGCGCTCAATATGCCGGCAGAGGGTCCAGTGGAGAATGCCACCTTGGAGGACCCATTATTGCAGGCTTTTCGTAAATCTCAGATGGCCTTTCTGGTGCACAGAGTGATTAGAGAAATGATACAAGTGGAATGGGATATGCCTGAGGCTGGCCTGAAGGGCTCCAGGGTTATGGCTCGGCTTTACCCACTAGTAGAAAAAGACAGCGAGTTATTTAAGTCCCCTAAGGTGGATGCGACAGTCTCAGCAGTGACTAAGAAGACTACCATTCCAGTAGAAGGGAGTGCAGCTCTGAAAGATGCGCAGGATAGAAGGTTGGAGACCTTGTTGAAACAAGTTTTTGATGTGAATGCCTTGTCCCTTCAAGCGTCCATATGTGGAGCTTGGGTAGCCAGGGCCTGCCTTCGTTGGGCTCAGCACCTTCAGGGGGATCAGGTAGTAGACATGGCCGCAGAGGCTGCCAGAATAGAGACGGGAGCGGCGTATTTGGCTGACATCTATTATGATCTGGTTCGCGGGTTGTCAAATAGTATGGCATCTGCGATAGCGGCCAGGCGCTGTCTTTTGTCTGCGAAATTGGGCAGCAGATGATTCCTCCAAATCAAGGTTAAGTAAACTTCCGTTCAGGGGAAAGCTACTTTTTGGTGAGGATCTGGATAAGCTGGTGAAGGATTTGGGGGAGTCCAAGGGCAGCAGATTGCTGGAGGACAAACTGAAACAGGGTCGACAGGTTCCGACTGGTAGGGGCCAACAGAGGGACTTTCGATGTTTTCGTTCTCCAAGGTTTGGTCAGGTGCAATGGGGATGTTTTCCCTATCGTAGCCAAGGGTTTTGAGGTTTCAGAGGGGCAGGCAGAGGTTTTGATGACTCCTCGTCCTCCGGTCTCCGGAAGTCGCAATGAAGCCAGGGAGACCCAGGCAGGGCAGGTGCCGATAGGAGGTCGTCTGTGGGAATTTTATCCTGCCTGGGTCCAGATCACGTCTGATCAGTGGGTGTTGGAGGTCATCCGCGAGGGTTATGCGTTGGAACTTCAGCGTCCAGTGACCGATTCTTTCATGCAATCTCCGTGCAAAGCACACTCCAAATACGCAGTGGTGCAAGAGACTTTGGAAAGGCTACTCTCTCTCAAGGCGGTGGTACCTGTGCCGCCAGACCAATGCGGTTGCGGTCAATACTCCATCTATTTCGTGGTACCAAAGAAAGAAGGTATTTATCGGCCGATTCTGGATCTCAAAAAGGTAAATCGCTGTTTTCGGGTCTCCCATTTTCGGATGGAGACTTTGAGATCGGTCATTGTAGCAGTAAGGCGGGGAGAGTTTCTTACGTCTCTCGATTTGTCAGAAGCTTATCTCCATATTCCCATTCGGTGGGAACATCAGAGGTTTCTAAGGTTTGCCGTCCCGATGGGGCATTTTCAATTCCAGGCGTTGCCTTTTGGTCTGGCTATGGCACAGCGAACCTTCACCAAGGTGATGGTGGTAGTGGTGGCTGCGTTGTGAGAAGAGGGAGTCCTCGTACATCCTTATCTAGACGATTGGTTGATTCGAGCAAAATCCAAAGTCGAGAGCAAGGCGGCTACTGCCAGAGTGGTGGCCTTCTTACAGAGTCTCGGATGGGTAGTCAATATGGCCAAGAGCAGATTGAGTCCGTCACAGAGGATAGAATATCTAGGGGCTCAATTCGATACGAGTGTCAGAAAATTCTGTCGCAGCAGAGGGCTCGGAATTTGAGAAAGTTGGTCCGCTGATTCCTGCGCAACCGAAGTCCAACGGCCTGGCACTATCTGCAGTTGCTAGGTACGATGGCGGCAACCCTCGAGTTGGTGCCGTGGGCGAGGGCCCACATGAGACCGTTACAGAGAGCATTACTCAGATAGTGGTCACACCAAGAAGACGGTCTGTCTCGCATATTGCCCTGTCTACAGGAGACCCGTCACTCCCTTCGTTGGTGGTTGCGCCCAGGAAATCTGGAGAAGGGAATGCCCTTAGAACCCCTGGACTGGATTCCCCTAACAACGGATGCCAGTCTCTCCGGTTGGGGGGCTCATGTCCAGGGTCAGTTTGCGCAGGGTTTTTGGACTGAACAGGAAAAGACCTGGTCAATCAACAGGTTGGAGTTGCGGGCGGTGACTCTGGTGCTGGTAGAGTTTCAAGAGGATCTACAGGGGAAATCTGTTCGAGTGTTTTCCGACAATGCGACAGCGGTAGCGTATATCAATCGGCAGGGGATACCAGCAGTATTCCGCTGGAAACAGAGGCCGATCAGTTGTTGGAGTGGGCAGAGTGTCATCTGCTTGAACTGTCCGCGGCACATGCCACTGGGGTGGAAAATGTAGAGACCAATTTTCTGAGTCGGGTACGAGTGGATCCAGGAGAGTGGGTTCTTCATCCTCAAGTGTTCGAGCAGGTGGTGCGTCGCTGGGGCCTGCCAGTAATGGATCACATGGCGATGTTTCAATCCGCGAAAGTCGGTCATTTCTTCAGCAGAAGGCGGGAAAGAATGTCCGAAGGTCTCGATGCACTCATTCAGCCTTGGCCGGTGGAACGGCTCCTGTATGTGTTTCCCCCTTGGGTGTTAATAGGTCGGGTGCTGCAGTGTGTAGAACGCCACCGGGGATAGGTGATTCTAATTGCGCTGGACTGGCCAAGGCGTCCTTGGTACACCGATCTGATGAGACTCCTGGTAGATCGGCCATGGCGTCTTCCGCTTCGGAGGGACCTGTTAACTCAGGGGCCTCTGGTCATACCTCAGGTAGATCGGTTCTCGCTTATGGCTTTGCTATTGAAAGGGCAAGGTTGACAGCGAGAGGTTATTTGGCAGCGGTAATAGCAACTCTGTTGAAGGCTCGGAAGAGGTCAACTTCCTTGGCGTATGTTCATATCTGGCATGTCTTTGAAGCATGGTGTGTGGACAAGCGGGTTAGCGCTTTTAGAGTTACGGTGCCTCAAGTATTGGCTTTTTTGCAAGATGGATTTGACAAAGGATTGGCGGCTGCATCCCTCAGAGTGCAGTTGGCGGCTCTCTCCTGTTACAGAGGTAAGATTAAAGGTGAGGCAATAGGGGGGCACCCGAATATCAAGCGTTTCTTGAGAGCAATTTCTCTGTTGCGGCTGCCACGTAGGCAGATTGTGCCAATGTGGGATATGCATTTAGTCTTGGAAGCTTTAGTACGAGAACCTTTCGAGCCATTGTCAAAGGAGTCATTGAAAGATCTTACCCTCAAGGTGGTATTTCTGGTGGCTATTTCTTTGGCCAGAAGAATTTCTGAGTTACAAGCATTGTCCTGTAGAGAGCCTTTTCTGTTTTTTACGGAGACAAAGGTGATTTTGAGACTGATGCCATCCTTCTTGCCGAAAGTGGTCTCGCCTTTTCATGTTAATCAGGTAGTATCGCTACCGGTGTTTTCTGAGGGCTCCGCAGGTGCATCGTCAATGCAGTTGCATCGCCTGGATGTTCGATGAGCGCTAAAGAGATATTTGAAAACTACAGAGTCTTTCTGTAGATCTGAGATGTTGTTTGTTTTGTTTGGAGGTCTGAGGAAAGGGGAAGCACTTGAAAGGCTTCCATTGCTAGGTGGCTGAAAGAAGGAATTGCATCTGCATATCTGTTGAAAGGTAAATTGGTTCCGGAAGGGCTTAGGGCACATTCGACTATGGCGCAAGCCACGTCATGGGCAGAGTGCAGTTTGGTACCGGTGGCGGAGATTTGTAGAGCGGTTACTTGGTCCTTCTTGAATTCCTTTGTCCGGCATTATCGTCTGGATGTGCAGGCGGAGAGGGATACCTGTTTTGGAGTGGCAGTGCTTCAAGCGGGTTTAGCAGGTCCCTCCCGTTGATTTTTTTTCACTGCTCTGTTACATCCCCAGATGTTCAGGACTAGACTGGAGAGACGCTAAGGAAGGTGAAATTAGACTTACCTGCTAATTGTTGTTCCTTTAGGAACTCCAGTCTAGTCCTGTATCCCTCTCTATTGTTTCTTGGACGATAGCCTGAAGCAAATGAATTTTGGTGCAGGTTATGTCCCAAGTGGGGAAGGATTATTTTAGGGGAGTGCAGATGCTGCCTATCTCCTGTCTGGCAGGGAATACGAATCTCAGCATTGCAAGGGAGTTTGCTGAAGTTGAAAAGGGCACAGAAGTTTTTAGCCCGGGTTAACCTGATTTATTAAGTTACCAGTTCAGTTATGTAAAATTTTTGAAGAGTACAGTTTGCTACTTAATTTATTTATTTATTTATTTATTTTATTTATTTAAAGTCTCTTTTATACCGCGCTATTCAGCATCAGTGCGGTTTACAATAAACAACGAACATACACATTTTCAATAGTACTTTGTGTTTACATATGAACAGGAGAATCAACTTGGCTAACAAGGTAACTATATACAATAACAATAACAATATATACAATTTACAGGCTGGTCATGTGTTCTTATGGTTTCAGACAGAGGAGATTGTTGCTCCGGTGAGTCTGCTTTGTCAATAGGTTACTGGAGTCAGGAGGTGGATCCTAAGAACATAAGATATGCCATACTGGGTCAGACCAAGGTCCATCAAGCCCAGTATCCTGTTTCCAACAGTGGCCAATCTAGGTCATACGTACCTAGCAGTTTCCCCAAAAGACACAGGTTCTGCAATGCTTGTACTAGGTCAAGTATTGATATCCTGGGTCCCTTCTTAATAATGGTTTATGGACCTTTCCTCCAGGAACTTGTCCAAACCTTTTTTAAACCCAGCTACACTAACAGCCTTTACTACATCCTCTGGTAACAAATTCCAGAGTTTGATTACACGCTGAGTGAAAAAATATTTTCTTTTATTAGTCTTAAATAGTTTACCCTGTAGCTTCATTGCATGTCCCCCTAGTCTTTCTATATTCTGATAACGTAAACAGTCGATCTACGTTTACCCGTTCCACTCCATTCATTAATTTATAGACTTCTATCATATCTCCCCTCAGCCGTCTCTTTTCCAGGTTAAAGAGCCCTAACCTTTTTAACCTTTCTTCATAGGAGTATCCTTCCATCCCCTTTACCATTTTGGTGGCTCTTCTCTGAACCTTTTCTAATAACGCTATATCCTTTTTAAGATACGGTGACCAGAATTGCACACAATATTCAAGGTGCGGTCTCACCATGGAACGGTATAGAGGCATTATAATATCTTTTGTTTTATTTTCCATTCCTTTCCTTATGATACCTAGCATTCTATTTGCTCTCTTGGCTGCTGCTGCACACTGGGCCGAGGGTTTTAACATGGTATCCACAATGACGCCTAAATCTTTTTTCTGGGTGGTGGTTCCTAATGTGGAACCTTGCATCGTGTAATCATAGTTTGGGTTGTTCTTCCCTAGGTGCATAACTTTGCACTTGTCCACATTAAATTTTATCTGCCATTTTGATGCCCAGTCTTCCAATTTATCAAGATCCTCTTGCAAGTTTCCACAATCCTCTTGGGTTTTAACAACTTTAAATAGTTTTGTGTCATCTGCAAATTTGATAACCTCACTTGTTATTCGACTTTCCAGGTCATCCTGTGTATTTATACTGGTGTCATCAAAAGGATGACGTTTCTCAGTCTCCAAGCTGCTGGAGGAGGAGCAAGACCCAGATGTTCAGGACTAGACTGGAGTTCCTAAAGGAACAAAAATTAGCAGGTAAGTTTAATTTCACCTTTTTAAAGTGTGTTTGGATGCTGGTCTGGAGTACCTTTGCCATTAATTGAGGGACTTTGTGCCCTTGTAATCATTGCACTCTCAGTATGTGGAATGTTTGGAACCTGTGACATGGGAAGAAATAAGGTTAGTGAGTTACTGTTCTGGGGTCTTCTCTGTGAAGATGGTAGTGTTGGAACTCCTTGCCAGTAGAGTTGTGTCAAGAGATGAATTTATTAACATTTCAAAGGAAGTCGAAGGCCTACTTATTTTGGGTTGCTCATTTTGTAAACTCATGAAGGGGTGAGGGGGGTTAGCTGGTTAGGATTTAATTTATAATTGTATTTATTGGATGTGATGTATTTTTTGCATGATGTATGCTATGAATCTTGATTTGTAAACTGCAATGAGTAACTGGGTTTATAATTAGCAGTACAGTGATGGGGGGGGGGAGGGGGGACATTTTCAGCGGCGGTAGCAGCCAGCACTGCTAAAGCAGCTAGCCATCGCTACTTTAAATTAAACTTGGATATTCAGTGCCAGTGCATATCCGTTGACCAGCACTGAATATCCAGTTTTTACCGGATTGCTGTTTTGCAATCTGGTTAGTGGCAGTATTCAGCTACTAAACCGGTTTACAAAACTGCATAAAGTTAGGACAGCCTTTCACCTGTTCTAATTTTATGAGCTATAACTAACCAGTTAGCGGCTGAATATTGCCACTTGGATTGCAAAACCGCAATCCAGTGAAACTGGACATTCAGTGCTGGTTGCTGAGTATGCACTGGCAGTAAATATCCAAGTTTAATTTATCTGGGAAGTCATCCAGTGGCTGAATATTACCGCTAACCAGCTAGCTAATAGTGCCACCCTCACTCTGCCCCCAGAACACCCTGACACCAACTGGATAGCAGGTGACACTAATGGACTTAGTACAGCTGAATATCCCAGTCAGTGGCATTTAAGTGGTTTGCAGGCCTGCAAAAAGCATAAATGCTGTTGAATATGCCCCAGTACTACCTTGCAATAACGTCCATGTCTTATGTAGTCACTATAAATATGCACTCAGTAATGAGGGTCCACTTCAATTATTTTTATCAGGTATTTCATCCTTATTGCTGTTACTCTTCAGAGGTTACCCACCTTCAGCGCTATGCCACGAGGAGACAGGCGTGAATTTCTAATGAGCACTTAAAAAGTCAATAGTAATTTTCTTATTGACAAATCATGGATGAATATAAAGTAGCTTTTAATTTAGTCTACTAAGTGACACAAAGTTGTATCATACTAAAGATAAACATAGTACAAAGTACTTCCAGTTACTAGAGAAGGACTTTCTCACTCACTATGGAGCTGATTAATATGCTGTGTGTTCTAATAAATGCGCTGGAAAAGCTTTTTACTCTCAATGTAGTAAACTTATAGCATTTAACCTACTGTGGCATTACGAAGTGTGCACTGGCAAAAAAATAAATAAATAACGGTGCCTACTGCTGTGGTAATATGTCATTAGGATATGGAGCATAAAGTGTCTCCCTGCCTATCAGTGCATGAGCAGGGATTGGCTCAGGCACTGACAACAAGGGAGACAAAAAAAGAACCTATTAAAGCAAATCCCTGGTAGTATAGTTTGCCCCAACCCCACAAAATCATTCCTGGTGGCCTCAGTGCCTCCAGACCTCCAACTATCCCACCTCAAAAAGAACTACCTGGTGGCGCAAGAGGGCCTCTAGATCCCAGAAAACCATCCCTGCTGGCCTAGTGACCCCCTGATTCTCTCCCCATCCCCCATCCACTTCTTCAAAGGGATGCCCATTTGCTCCTGCCTCCAAAAAGTGACTTCGGACCCCTAGCGGTGTATCAGGATGCACCACTAGCTTTCAGAAGCCACCATTTTTCAAGATGGTGGTGAAAGGAGCAAGAAGCTGCTGGATGATTTCTCAGACCAGGTAAATATTATTGAGCCAGGGGAGGCTGTCTGGTCAAGGACCTCCTTGTGCAGGTTGCCTGGTACAGGAATGCCCTAATCCAGGGTGCTCGGTCCATCGTTGTTTTAACTGAGGCACCCAGGGACAGGAGTACTATGCCCCTGGTTTCTCGGGCCAGAGTTGCTTGGGCTGGGTGTGCCCTGGCCTGGGATGCCTGGACTAGGAATACTCTGGATTAGATAGGTTTAGGGGAAGGGTGACTACTGGGCCCACTTGGGCCATGAATCCTCTGAATTGAAGTCCTGTACTTCACCTCAGATGACTCTGCTGTTCCTGAGTAAGATATTTACTTCAGCCCTAAGCTGATTCAGCACTACAGAGGAAGTTGAAAACTGTCAAAATGTAGCACATTTTTTTTTACATTGGGAGTAATTCCCTATTCAGTGGATTTAAATGCAATTTCCATTCTGACATATTACCCTTCATCATGATGGTTTTACTGCAGCTAAAATCCTTATTGCACAGCACTGGGAGTAGGGGTTGGTGCAGGAAAACCGAAAGTATGCTGCTGTGCAGATGATATTTTGTTCTTTCCATTCATGACACGTTTGGATACTGTTGTGGAGAGAATGCATCATGTGATTGATGTAGTTGCTGGTTGTTTGAAGAATAATCAATTGGCTTTGAATTTAAAGAAGTCTGAAGTGTTGTTTATTGATGGGGGCAACAGTGGAGAAATTCCATGTGAATTCTGTCTAAATGAGGTTACAGTCCAGTGCAGTCGGAAATAGTTCTTTAGGAATCTGGTTAGATGCTCGATTATCCTTGTGGCCACATCTGAATGCTGTTATAAGGGCTGGGTATTATAAATTATATGCGTTGCAACATTTACAGCCACTCATTCCCTGTTGCGCAGTCTTCGTATATTGCACAATACAGCTATGAAGTAAAATTTTCATATGCTTAAATAAGAACATATTACTCTGTATCTTTTCCAGTGACATTGGTTAAATGGTAGAAAAGCGGGCAAATTTTAAGATGTTGCTTCCGGTGTATATAAGGCACTTCATGAGATGGCTCCTCCATATTTTCAGGCAGTGCTTCAAAAGTAAACCAATTTGTGAGTTTTGAGATTTCGGAAACAGGCTTTATTGGTCATTTCAGCACTAAGGGAGGGGCACGTTTACTAAGCTGAGCTAATAGTTAGCACAGGTTATTTATAACTAGCTGCTACGTTATTTGATGAGACTTTGTTATAAATGGAATGTGCTAACCGTTAGCCCAGCTTAGTAAACATGGTTGTGAGCATTTGAATGTGTGGTGCCTATTTTGTGAAATAGCTTGCCATTATATTTGCATGGTGAGTCTGACTACTTCATGTATTGGAAGGCTGTGAAGAGGTTTTTGTTTGAGAAGGTTTATGTAGATTTTATATGATTTTTCTTTTAGATTTGTTATATTGTATGATTTACTATTGTCTTTGTTTCATATGTCTATATGTAAGCCACTCAGAAATGTATGATGAGCAATATATAAATATAAATAAATAAATAAATAAATGATAATGCTTCTTATTATATCACTCCAACCCCCCCCCCTTTCTCCTCATGCTTGTGTTATGCAGAGAGAGCTTCTTCGGCCTGTGCTAATAGCAGGACGTACAAGGGACACACCTTAAAATCTGTAGTCGACAGGGTGGCCCAAAAAAAGTGAGAACATCTCGTAGCATATAAGTTATTTAAAAATTCAAAAAGACAGATGTAAACGATTGACAAATTTAAAAAAAAAAGATGGCGACCGGAAATTGTCGAAATAAAGACGTTATATAGCTAAAAGAGGTAAATAAGTAAACTATTTAAGATTATAATTTACGAGATGTTCTCACTTTTTTTGGGCCACCCTGTATATTAGAATGTGGAGGGATAAGGATTCCCATAGTCTATGCTAATGCCAGACAGAGAGAGAATGCCCTCCTTCTGTGCTAGTGTCAGGCAAGGACAGAAATTCCCTCGATTTGTGCTAATGCCGTGCAGGGATGCATATCAATGTCAGAAAAGAGGAAGAACTCGGTTGGTGAAGAGTGACACTAGAAAGGCATCTTTTATTAGAGGGTGCTTTTAGATAGGGAGAGAGGCTCTTTCAGTCTGCTAGTGTTAGGTGGAGATATAGCAATTACTATGCACATCAGTCCTGACCCACAATATATCCCGTTGTTTAAGCACTGAACTCCAAATCAGCCTTTCCAGTGTTTTTTTTTAATCTCCCTCCACAATGCTACTCTACAGCTGCCACCTCAACCTAAGACAACCCAAAAAGGATGACCCCAGCATATGATTTTCTAAGGAAAGTAGTACAGTTCCATGCATGCAAAGGGCCAAAATCAAAATCAGTCTGGGCTGACTTGGGTAAGGTGACATTCCTATAGTCTTCACAAGTCTAATATCACTCTTGCGCTGTCCTGCTACTGTGGGCAAAATTACTAATGTGTAACAGATGGGGTTTTTTTCTCTGTGATCATTGCTCTGCCTATTAATGTTTGATTGTGCAGAAAAAAAAGAACCCAAATTGGATTAAATTAGAAATACCATGAAAAAGGATCCAATTTGCTCAAAAAATTCCCCCTAATGCCCAAACCTTATATTTTTGTCGGAGCTCGTCAGCCCAGTGTCAAGAACTGTTTCAAAGACACCACCGAGGAGCAGTCACGGTGGTGTCTTTGAAACAGTTCTTGACACTGGGCTGACGAGCTCCGACAAAAATATAAGGTTTGGGCATTAGGGGGAATTTTTTGAGCAAATTGGATCCTTTTTCATGGTATTAATGTTTGATGACAATCTTTTATTTATATTGATGTCATGATATTGATGTTTTATGGTTTGTATTTTATTATATGTATTTTTTGATGTTTTGTTATGTTGTCTAATTTCTATATTCCTGCCTTGGGTCTCATTTGAGTAGAAAGGTGGTTTTAAAGGTGATATTTCTCTTCACCTTTAACCTAAAATATGTGAAATAACCCTGAGCTTGTGGGGTTGTATCTGCACGTGCTGGGAAGCACTGGGCACTTTAATAGGTAATGGGGAGTATTTTAGAAGCATCTCCACTGTGAACAGTGACTTTTACGGATATAGTAGATTGGAATGCATGGGCAACTGTGATTTCAGAAAGCCTCTGTTTACATGTGGGTATCTGCACCATCAAGGAGACATGATGGAAGAATGGTTTCAGAGTGGTTTGAGCAGGATATAAATCTATAAGTGCATTCCCCGTTTTACAAAGGGGACTCCTCTATATGTCAAAACAGTTCCATATCAGGTTTTACACATGCTCTGAGGCAAGAAGAAATTTCTAAGAATATGCTTGTTCTAGCCAGGACTTTGTATGAGAGATTAAAGAAGTTAATCCCCTGTTGTTTTTTTCCTCCTCCATAATGGCCCAAATACAGATGATAAAGTTGTAAAATTGCCATTTCCATGTGGAAACATCACATATTTCACATGATTTTGGTCCTGGAACTGTAGCTCTACTTTCCATGTGGAAACGTCGCTTATTTCACATGATTTTGGCCCTTTGCATGCATGGAACTGTAGCTCTACTTTCCATGTGGAAACGTCACATATTTCACATGATTTTGGCCCTTTGCATGCATGGAACTGTAGCTCTACTTTCCATGTGGAAACGTCACATATTTCACATGATTTTGGCCCTTTGCATGCATGGAACTGTAGCTCTACTTTCCATGTGGAAACGTTGCATATTTCACATGATTTTGGCCCTTTGCATGCATGGAACTGTAGCTCTATTTTCCATGTGGAAACGTCACATATTTCACATGATTTTGGCCCTTTGCATGCATGGAACTGTAGCTCTACTTTCCATGTGGAAGCTGCTGAAATAGTGATGCTCAGTTACCCCACATGTAGATTTATAAAATGGCTCCTCCCTCCTCTGTGGGTGGCAGCAAATCCACATGCACAGCTGCAACTGGTTGTACAAATGCTAATTCCTTTTCGTCTCTCCGGGCCAGTCCAGGAACAGTAGGGTAGTCAACCTCCTTCAGCAGCTGAGGACTGAACTCTTCAAAGACTTGCTGCTAGCCTACCCAGCTCCCCCTGGTACTAGAGAGCCAGTCTTTCAGTCCTCAGCAGCGAGAAGGATGTGTTCCTGACTGGCTCTTAGGAGAAGCGATCAGGATCTGCACTAGCATAGAATTCCCTTTCTGACCCTAGCGGGGTTAAAGCAAGGGTAGTTCTTATATTGGGAAAAAGTCTAGTTGGCTAAAGGAAAAACTGCATAATTAAACGGAGCAGACACGGGCCAGCTGCCACTTACCCTAACAGCCACAGCAGAGGCAGAGCCTGCCTCGCTGGCAAGATCCGTGCAGGGGAGCCGAGATCTGGTCTGCGAGCCCCAGAGTCTAGTTCCTCGAGCCCCGGTGCTCCAGCTTGCCCTACTGCTAGCAGCGGATTGCTAGGTGAGGCACGACATAGCGCAAGGCAAGGGAGGTAAGCTGCTTCTTGTTCTTGCTTCTTCTGCTGTTTCTTTTGCGAGGCCGCAGCCGTCGGGGAGTCGAGTGTTGCGTAGTTAAGTGACAGCGCATGCTACCGAGTCCGGCGGTGTGCGTGCACTGCAGGAGCCGTCGGGGCTTGTCGGAGCTCGATTTCTGCCGTTTCTGTGTCCGGCAGGGAAGTCAGTGGCAACGTTTGGTTAGGGCGATGGAGGACAAGGCGGCGGCTCCGGAGTAGGCGTTAAAGCTCAAGCTCCCCTCAGAAAAGGTGGGAGAGGCGGCCATTTTGGATGGCTCGTCCGTTTCTCCCGCGCTTCCTGAAAGGCTGGTAAAAAGGAAAAGTAAGTAAAAAAAAGCCGGTTCCTCCGGTGGGGATTGAGACTGCTCCAATTTTAGAACCTCCGGAAAAGGTGCAGTCTTTATTTTCGCCAGATTTTATTCTGGCACTTCATAGAGTGTATTGTTTGAAGCTGCAGCAAGGGCAGAACAAGCAGTCTGTGATTAATCTCACTGAGGGGGTTCGGAAAGGCACTACTGACCTGGACCCTGGAGAGGGGTCCTCCAAGCAGGGTCTCTTGGTGGGGGAGTCTGATATGGGTACCCCACAAGATACGGAATCCCCGGAACCAGAGGAGGAAGAGCTTCCTTCAGAGCAGGAGGTAGACCTCTGGCCTGAAGGGTTGGAAGAGGGGGAGCGGGGAACAGGAGAAGATCCTGTTTTCAGAGTTTTTAGGAAAGAAGAGCTAGGGGCTCTAATTTCTCATGCGCTTACAGCGCTGAATCTGACTTTGCCTTCAGTGCCAGCGGAACCCCTGGAGGATCCACTTCTGCAAGGTTTTCAGGCGGAGCAGAGGTGTTTCCCGGTCCACAGAGTCATTAAGCAGATGGTGGAGTCGGAATGGGAGTGCCCAGAAGCCTCCTTGAGAGGAGGTCGAGCGTTAGGCCGTTTGTATCCAATCCCTCAGGAGGAAAGGGAATTGCTGCGGATGCCAAAGGTGGATGCCTTGGTTTCGGCGGTAACAAAGAAGACCACTATCCCGGTAGAAGGGGGAACGGCTCTTAAGGATCTGCAGGATAGAAAGCTGGAAGTGCTCCTCAAGCAGGCCTTCGATACCAGTGCGTTGGCGCTCCAGGCTTCTATCTGTGAAGCCTATGTGTCCAGGGCATCTATCAGATGACTTCAGGCAGAGGCCTCTCCAGAGTCTGAGATATCGGCGGCTCCGGAAGGGGCGAAGTTAGAGTCCACGTCGGCTTATCTCACGGACACCTGTTATGTCAGCTAAGTCCATGGCCTCTTTGATAGCCGCTCGCAGATTTCTCTGGCTTCGTTACTGGGCGGCGGAAGTCCAAAAAACTGCCAGCATGGTTTAAAGGTGAGGTCAGAGAGGCTGTTGTTGCCAAAAAAGCATCTTTCAGGAAATGGAAAAAAGAGCCAAACGACGAAACCTGGAAACAGCACAAGCACTGGCAAGTCAAATGCAAGGCATTAATAAGGCAGGCAAAGGGAGAATTTGAGAAGAAGCTTGCTGCGGAAGCAAAAACGCGAAGTAAAGCACAGTTACTTACCTGTAACGGGTGATCTCTGGGAACAGCAGGAATTAGTCTTCACATATGGGTACGTCGGTACCGACGGAGCCTGCACAGGAATGCTCCCCAGCATCCAATCAGAAAGCTTTTGGGAGCATCCCTCGCACCTGCGCGGTGACTTCCCGCCTTTCCCACTGCCTCTCCTCAGTTCAGTTTCATAGCTGAAACAGAAGGAGAGAAAGAGGAAAGAAGATAGATAGATACAACTCCTAGGGGAGGTGGGAGGGTTGTGAAGACTAATTCCTGCTGTTTCCAGAGATCACCCGTTACAGGTAAGTAACTGTGCTATCTCCAGGAACAAGCAGGAATGAGTCTTCACATATGGGGACTCCCTAGCTGTGGATGCCAGGGGAGATCCCATAAAATGCGTATTCCTGGAACAGGACGGCATTTCCCAAACCTGGATCCCCAGCATCCCCTGAGGGATGGGGGGTAGGAGTTGAATAGATAAGAGCTGCAAGGAACAGCAAATCTAAAGACTGCAGGAGAGAGGAGTCTTTAGAAAGTATGTCGAGTATCATTAAATATTTAATGAACTAGTACAATATAGAGCTTACCTACTGGATTGTAGGAAGTAGAACTGTGATGGAGTGTACTGTAGATGCAGTAGCGGAATCTTCAAGGTAACTTCATAGCAGTGAGGATGAAGTTCCAAACCAGGAATGGGCAGGTGACCCAGGTGTCAACTGGGGCAGGAGAAGAACGGCAGGTCTTCAATGGAAAGCTTTATGGGAAAAAGCTGAAAACTCTTTTAGGTACAGAGTTATTAACATTGAGGACTAAAAGAAGAAGACTGACCGATCTGGAGAATTAGCCCAGTCCAGAAGGGAAGAGGGGGTATGGAAAAAAGCCCCTATTCCCAAGGAGAACAGAAGTGTACTCAGAAATACTGAAGATGTACACTGTCATTTCTAGCTGGTAAGAGATAGGAAGACATTGAAGTTTGATACTTCATGGATAGGGAGATCTATAACAAAAATAGAAGCTGTTGACGTCACAGCAGTAATTGTGTGTATAACCGCTCCCACTTACTGAGCCGTATGAGAATAGGCAAGTTGACTGTCTGGACCCCTTAAGAAGGTAAAAACTTTATAGTACAGACAGTTAGGGAGATAGTAGGTAATACCTAGTGTCCTATGGACATCTCCAAAAGGGCACACATATATATATATATATATATATATATATATATATATATATATATCTGGAGATACATACATGTCTATATATATGTGCATATATGTCCAGATATCACACATATCTGGACATATATGCACATATATATAGACATGTATGTATCTCCATATATATCTGGACATATATGCACATATATATATAGAGGTATATATATATAGAGGTGTGTATATATATATAGATATAGATATATATAGATATAGATGGGCATGGCTTATGCCCATACAGATTACAAAAATATGTATGTATAGGACATATACATACAGGAATATGACTCTGAGAATACATGCCTGCAACTGAACCACAGAAAAACATTCACATGGGGAATGTGATGGGAAAAGATTCATCTAATAAGGGGGTGAAAACCACCTGAAGATATATAGAGAATCTATTTCTGTGGTGCAGGAATGTAGTTCAGTGGAATAACCAGTATGGTTGCGTGAAAAACAGAGGATAATAGCAGTCTGGTAAGAGCACGTCAGGAGTACTTTAGGACTCTGACATGTCCAAAGGACAAGAAAACGCATAGACTAAGACACCAGGAGGACCCAGTCAAGGGACTCAGAGGTATCATGTACAGTAAAAGAGTATGCGTTGTCCAAGTGGAGTAGAAAAGATAATGCCAAGCTGTAAGGAAAAAAGGGGTAGATTCCTGCCAGATTGGGAACTCCTTGGACATTCACGCAGAAAAAGCTTGTCTTCTGTATCACAATAGGAGACAAGAGGGTATAAAGAACCTATATAGCCATGGATGACTATATAAGCTTTTCCTATTATATGGAAAACCCTCAGAGACAAGTTCAGTGCTCTACAGCAAGGGCCCATAGTGGAAAGCTTCTCTGAAGATTGCAGAGAGCATTGTGCAGGAGAATTATGAGATAAACTGACAGCAGTCAGATGTGGTGCCACATCCTAGGTAAGGATATGGCAAGAAGAAGATAACCTGCAGTGAGTAGTATCATGCAAGATAGTTGAAAGTAACTTGCAAGAAACATTAAAGTAAGCACTGGAAGTTCTGCTTGTACAGCAACTGAACAAAAGAGCAGAGGGGATCCCCTTGTATAAAAACAGGGAGAAAAACAGACAGAGGGAGCGGAGATATTCCCGTCCCTGTCTGATGAGTTGTTCAGAGCATGCATTGAAGGATAGCAAAAAGTCTACTAAGAAAGAGAAGTGTTTCAGTATGGTACCAACTCGAGCAGGGGAAACCCTGGAAGAGAGGGGCTTGGAAGGTGACGTACCATATGGTAAGTCAGCTGAAGGAAAAAATGTCCCTGTGGGGACAAAAACTATCATGGGATAATTGTAATCTCCCTTTATAATAAAAAGAAAGGGAGAATTCTGTAACCCATGGACAAAAATATCCGAATAGCTTAGCATACTGAAAAGAAAAACCAGTGAAGGGTTTGAAGAATAACTTCTGGTAAGAAGAAGTTAACTGTAGATTGCAACATACAGGAACCTATGGTTGCTGGCGATGATTAGCCTGGTTAGAGTCTGGAGACTTCTGACGAGGATGAGATGTCCCTTGCTTGGGTACATCTGGAGGATGGGCAGAGGAAGGACGAAACTTTCTTTTCCTAGGGAAAGGTTTGGTAGGACATTTCCTACGCCCTGGGGAAAAAGAAGGCTTAGGACGGTTTCCAGAACTAGGAAAGTCAGTGGAGCAATGAGCAACCTGACGTAAAGCCTCTTTATTGAAGAGATTTTCTCCAGTACAAGGAGAATTACCCAGTGTATGTTGTGCCCATCTGCTCAAGTCTGAAGCCTGCAGCCAGGCTATACGACATGCTCCAATGGCAATAGCAGAGGATCTGCTAACAGACTCAAAAGAGTCTAGAGAAGCACGAGAAAGGAACCAAGAGATATTCCTGCTATGATTGAGAAGCAAGGAATAGTCAGAGGCCTTAGGTTCTGACAAAAAAGGAGACAAAAGAGAGAATTTCTCTGTGACCTCTTGAAGTGTCAGACTCATATAAAAAATATATGAAATAATTCTTGAAGCCAGCATAGAAGTTTGGAAGGTTTGACGTCCAAAGGCATCAAGTGCTTTAGATGCACGACCTGGCGGATAAGAAGAATGCTTCTTCTTGCTTCTTACCTTCCTCATTGCTGATTCCACTACAATGGAATGATGTGGAAGTTGGTTTTTCTGGAACCCTGGAGAGGGAGGTACCTGATACAGAACATCAATGGCTGTAGAAGGCAAAGGAACCTTTAAGGGTGATTCCCATATCCTCAGAAGATCCTGTAAAGAATAATGTAAAGGAAGCATTATATTTTCCTTTTCTGCAGGATCTTGATCAAGAGAAAAACCAGGAATAGGAATGGCAAGGAAGGCTGCCATGTCAAGGAGAAACTTCTGAAAAGAAGGATTTCCAATAGGAACTAATCCTGGGCAAGCTGAGGTTGAAGGAGCAGCTTGAGCACCAGAAGATATACTGGACTGGTGCAGAAAAAGAATCCTGCTCGATGGACTGTGATACTGACAGTTCTGATTTGAGGCAGTTAGTACTGCATCGTCAGTGCCTGGTATCGATTCCAAACTAGGCATAGAAAGGATCGATGGCACCGATGGAACTTCAGGAATCGATTCCGATACCGGTACCGGTATCGGAGATAATGTCATCGAAGCAGTAATCGAGGGCTGCTGAAGCGGTACCGAGGTAACCAGAGAGCCTTGGTGAATATCCTCGGTACTGCGTAGCCGGAAACGATATGGATCGGTTCCGAAACGCGTCGGTACCAAGTCATCTAGACTGGATATCGATTCTAGACTCGGCATCGAAGCGAGCGAGTCTATCGATGCATGTCTAGAAGGTACCGACGTTGGTGGTGGTATCAGCGATGCCGATACATGAAAGTCAATTGGAATCTCATCGAACGGCACCGAAGGTACCGAGGACGTTCAAAGACGATGCCCGGCGATGAGAGGAACACTCGACACCGGCACCGATGTCGGGGTATTGGTACTGCTCGAAGTCGGTACCAACCCCGAGCACGGTGAAGATATAGGAAAGTCAATCTGGGTCGAATCGAGTGGCCCCGAAGGTACCGAGGATTCCAGATGACGATCTCAAGTAAAGAGTGGAACACTCGATACCGATGCCGATACCGGGGTATCGGTACCGCTCGAAGCCGGTACCAACCCCGAGCATGGCTGGGGAACAGGAAAGCCAATCTGGGTCGTATCGATCGGCCCCGAAGGTACCGAGGACACCAGATGACGATCCCTGGTGAAGAGTGCAGCACTCGACACCGATGCCGGTGCCGGGTTATCGGTACCGCTCGAAGCGGATACCATCCCCTGGCACGGCTCAGGTATGTTCTGTGAGGGGTGAGCCCCAGGAACAACCTGAAATCCCGTGAATGCTTTGGAGCCCGAAGACTCCCGCCGGGGTTTTATTGCCAATGGTATCTTGAGGGCAAGGCCAGAGCCGTCATCATGCTGTGCATGAGACTTATCCTTCAAGAATTGGCTAGTCTTAACAGACTGTTTGTGGGTTACCTGATCCTGGAGAGAAGAATAAACCGGTGTCCTCACCTCAGGAGGAAAAACGGCATCAAGGGAAACTCGAAAAAGGGAAGGTCTTCTCCCAATAATACAGCCTGATGGATCAGGGAAAAAAGGGTCAGGACCCAAACAGGTTAGACACCAAGCATTGGAGTCTAAAAAGAAAACCATGTTTCCACAGTGAAGACACTTCTTAGGGGAAGAAGGCTCCATGTTGGAGAGGCCTGGTAGGCCCAAAAGTTAAAACAAAAAACTGAGGAGAAATATTTCTCTAAGTTTAGAAAAGGAAAAGAATAAAGCACCGGCGGTACCGGTATCGGCGGGAAATACAGCCGCGACCACAAGAAAACAAGAAAATAAGGATTTTAAAGTAAAAAAATTTCTGCGGTGACAGGAGGACGTCCTGTTGGCTCCGCGGAACAACGAAAACTGAGGAGAGGCAGTGGGAAAGGCGGGAAGTCACCGCGCAGGCGCGAGGGATGCTCCCAAAAGCTTTCTGATTGGATGCTGGGGAGCATTCCCGTGCAGGCTCCGTCGGTACCGACGTACCCATATGTGAAGACTCATTCCTGCTTGTTCCTGGAGATAGACCTTTTCAAGTACATTCGTAGCAAAAAACCTGTGAGAGAGTCAGTTGGTCCATTAGATGATAAAGGGGTTAAAGCAGCACTAAGAGGCGACAAGGCGATAGCGGAGAGACTGAATGAATTCTTTGCTTCAGTCTTTACTGAGGAAGATGTAGGGATGTTACCCATGACTGAAGTGGTATTTAAAGGTGCGGAAGAATTGAAGGAAATATCGATATATCGGGAAGATGTATTACAACTATTAGATAAACTGAAGAGTAGCAAATCACCTGGGCCGGATGGTATACATCCAAGGGTGTTGAAAGAACTAAAATATGAGATAGCAGACCTGCTATTAGTAATCTGTGAACTATCATTAAAATCATCTCTAATACCTGAAGATTGGAGGATCGCCAATGTAACACCAATTTTTAAAAAGGGTTCCAGGGGTGATCCGGGAAACTACAGACCGGTGAGCCTGACGTCAGTACCGGGAAAAATGGTAGAATCCATCATAAAGAATAAAATTACTCAGCATGTAGATTGTTGTTGTTGTTAAGTGCCGTCGAGTTGGAGTCGACTCATGGCGACCATCTGGATAGCTATCCTAAATTGTGTTCGGTCTTCAGTCAGGCGGCTCATTGTTGACAGACTGGTACCCGTAGCTGCTGTTATTGTATCGATCCATCTCATTGCTGGCCTTCCTCTTTTGCGTTGGCCTTCTATCTTGCCAAGCATGATGTCTTTCTCCAATGATCTCTCTCTTCGCATGATGTGTCCAAAGTATGAAAGTCGAAGTCTTGTCATCTGAGCTTCTAAAGAAAGCTTAGGTCTAGCATGTAGATAGTCATGACCTAATGGGAGACAGCCAACATGGCTTTAGACAAGGAAGGTCTTGTCTTACTAATCTGTTATGTTTTTTTGAAGGAGTGAATAATCAGGTGGACAAAGGTGAGTCGGTTGATATTGTGTATCTGGACTTTCAGAAAGCCTTTGACAAGGTCCCTCATGAGAGACTTTTGGCAAAACTAAAGAGTCATGGGATAGGAGGCAGTGTACTATTGTGGATCAGGAACTGGTTAAAAGATAGAAAGCAGAGGGTAGGGCTAAATGGCCAATTTTCCCAATGGAGAAAGGTGAATAGTGGTGTACCCCATAGATCTGTGCTGGGTCTGCTGCTTTTTGACATATTCATAAATGACCTGGAAAGTGGAATAACGAGTGAGGTTATCAAATTTGCAGATGACACAAAACTATTTAAAGTTGTTAAAACCCAAGAGGATTGTGGAAAATTGCAAGAGGATCTTGATAAATTGGAAGACTGGGCATCAAAATGGCAGATGAAATTTAATGTGGACAAGTGCAAGGTTATGCACCTCGGGAAGAACAACCCAAACTATGGTTACACGATGCAAGGTTCCACATTAGGAACCACCACCCAGGAAAAAGATTTAGGCGTCATTGTGGATACCATGTTAAAACCCTCGGCCCAGTGTGCAGCAGTGGCCAAGAGAGCAAATAGAATGCTAGGTATGATAAGGAAAGGAATGGAAAATAAAACAAAAGATATTATAATGCCTCTATATCGTTCCATGGTGAGACCGCACCTTGAATATTGTGTGCAATTCTGGTCGCCGTATCTTAAAAAGGATATAGCGATTTTAGAAAAGGTTCAGAGAAGAGCCACCAAAATGGTAAAGGGGATGGAAGGCTACTCCTATGAAGAAAGGCTAAAAAGGTTAGGGCTCTTTAACCTGGAAAAGAGACAGCTGAGGGGAGATATGATAGAAGTCTATAAATTAATGAACGGAGTGGAACGGGTAAACGTAGATCGATTGTTTACCTTATCAGAATATAGAAAGACTAGGGGACATGCAATGAAGCTACAGGGTAAACTATTTAAGACTAATAAAAGAAAATATTTTTTCACTCAACGTGTAATCAAACTCTGGAATTTGTTACCGGAGGATGTAGTAAAGGCTGTTAGTGTAGCTGGGTTTAAAAAAGGTTTGGACAAGTTCCTGGAGGAAAGGTCCATAAACCATTATTAAGAAGGGACCCAGGATATCAATGCTTGAACCAATACAATCATTGTGGAACCTGTGTCCCTTGGGGAAACTGCTAGGTACTTATGACCTAGATTGGCCACTGTTGGAAACAGAATACTGGGCTTGATGGACCTTGGTCTGACCCAGTATGGCATATCTTATGTTCTTATGTTCCTCTAAGGCTCGGCTTAGCAAGCTGCCGTATAAGGGCAAGCTGCTCTTTGGGGAGGCGTTGGAAAAAATTGTGAAGGATTTGGGAGATTCTATAGGTGGCCGGTTGCCGGAGGACCGGCCGAAGGGTCCAAAGCCGGGGTCTTCGCAAAGAGGGCAAGGCAGGGACTTTCGAAGGTTCAGAGGCAGTCGTTTTGCTCCTTACCAGAGAGGCAGGTTTATGATTAGGGGTCAGTCCTTTTGAGGAGCTAGAGGTTTCGGGAGGGGATATGGGAGTCCCCAGTCGAACTCCTCTAAGAAGCCACAATGAAGCGAGGCTGGTCCAAGCGGAGATTCCCATAGGAGGGCATTTGCAGCAGTTTCTCTCCATTTGGACCACGATAACAACGGATCGCTGGGTGTTGGAGATCATTCAAAAGGGTTATGCCTTGGAATTCGCACAGCCTCTGGCTGGAGCCTTCCTGCAGTCTCCAGGCGGTTCATCACTAAAGTCAAACGCAATAAATGCCACGCTACAGCGGCTGCTGCAAATGCAAGCAGTTGTCCCGGTTCTGTTGGATCAGTGCGGGTTAGGTCGATACTCGATTTATTTTGTAGTTCCCAAAAAGGAAGGCTCTTTTCGGCCAATTCTGGATCTCAAACATGTGAATCGCTGTTTGCGGGTGCCTCATTTTCGGATGGAAACTCTGCAGTCGGTAATCAGGTCCGTCAGGCCAGGGGAGGTGTTGACGTCTATAGATTTAACGGAAGCGTATTTGCACATCCCCATCAGACCCGAGCATCAAAAATTCTTGTGGTTTGCAGTGCCCATGGGGCAGTTCCGGGCGTTGCTGTTCGGGCTGGCAACGGCACCTCGCACCGTCACGAAAGTGATGGTGGTGGTGGCAGCGGCCCTACGTCAAGAGGGCATTCTGGTACACCCCTATTTGGACGATTGGCTAATTCGGGCTCGCTCAGTGACGGAGTCAGTGGAGGCCACCTCTCGGGTGGTAGAGTTTCTAGAGAGCCTAGGTTAAGTGGTGAATCGGGCCAAAAGTCACTTGGAACCAGTGCAGCGTTTAGTCTACTTGGGAGCACTGTTCGACACGGCGGTGGGAGCAGTGTTTCTGCCAGAAGCAAGAGTGCAGAAGATCTTAAGTCAAGTGTCAGCCTTTTTACGTATCAGGGCTCCAAAGGCCTGGAGATACTTGCAGCTGCTGGGTTCCATGGCAGCAGCCTTGGACTTGGTACCATGGACCAGGGCCCACATGCGGCCGCTCCAACGGTCCTTACTATCCCGTTGGTCTCCCCAGGAGCATCCGCTAGATCGACGGTTGGTGTGTCCGTTGGAGGTCAGCGACAGTCTTCAATGGTGGCTCAGTCCCTCGCATCTTCGGGCGGGGATGCCGCTGGAGATGCGGGAGTGGATCTTGCTTACCACGGATGCCAGTCTCTCCGGCTGGGGAGCACATTGCATGTCTCATGTAGCGCAGGGTCACTGGGCCAGGGAGATGTCCGCGTGCTCCATCAATCAGCTCGAAATGAGAGCGGTATGCCTAGTGTTACAGGAGTTCCAGCCGCTTCTGGAGGGCAAGGCGGTGCGAGTTTTCTCCGACAATGCGGTGACAGTGTCTTATATCAATCGGCAAGGAGGCACGGGCAGTGCAATCTTGTTGCAAGAGAGCCAACAGTTGATGACTTGGGCGGAAGCCCATCTCGTAGCCTTGTCAGTGGCCCATGTCGCAGGAAAGGACAATGTTCAAGCCGATTTTCTCAGCTGTCATGTGTTGGATCCAGGCGAGTGGGAGTTGAACCTCGCTGTGTATCACGAGATTGTACAATGTTGGGGTCAGCTGGTGATGGACCTTATGGCAACGTACAACAATGCCAAGGCATCTCGATTTTTCAGCAGAGGCAGAGAGCGCATGTCGGAGGGGTTGGACGGTCTGGTGCAACCATGGCCGTCCAAAGGCCTTCTATATGTGTTTCCTCCATGGCCCATGATAGGCCGAGTTCTTCACAGGATAGCGCATCACCTAGGGACAGTGATTCTCATAGCGTCGGATTGGCCCAGACGAGCTTGGTATGCAGATATCGTGCGGCTGTTGGTGGACAGGCCTTGGCGGCTTCCCGATCGAGTCAATCTTCTTCATTAGGGACCAGTGCTCATGCCGCGGGTGGACCGCTTCTTGCTTTCGGCTTGGCTCTTGAGAGGGACCGTCTGAGGCGTCGGGGGTATTCGGAGGCAGTGGTCTACACAATGCTTCAGGCGAAACGGAGGTCCACGTCTTTGGCTTATTCCTGTATCTGGCGAGTGTTTGAGTGTTGGTGTGCAGCTAGGAAGGTGCAGCCCTTGTCAGCGGCGGTTTCAGATGTGTTAGCGTTCTTGCAGTGTGGAATGGACAAGGGGTTGGCGGTTAGCACTCTTAAGGTCCAGTTGGCGGCTATAGCTTGTTACAGGGGCAAGGTTCGGGGCAAGAGTTTGTCCCTTCATTCGGATGTCCTGTGTTTCCTGCGTGCAGTTAGGAATATCAGGCCCCCAGTGAGGCCGGTGGTGCTGACCTGGGATCTTAATTTAGTTCTGGAGGCGTTGACTCGGAGTCCTTTTGAGCCTGGGAGGCGAGTCTCTCTAAGGGAGCTCTCTTGGAAAACCGCCTTCTTAGTAGCGTTGTGTTCAGCTAGGAGAATTGCTGACCTTCAAGCGCTCTTTTGTCGGGAGCCTTACATTCAGTTTTCGGAGGAGAAGGTGGTATTGTGACCGGTGCCCTCGTTTTTGCCAAAAGTGGTATCAGCTTTCCATGTCAATCAGGTGATTTTGCTCCCTACCTTTCGCACCGAGCCAGCTGCAGAGGCTAGAGCTTCGCTGCGGAGTTTGGATCTCGGCAGAGTATTGCACAGATACCTGCAGCAGACGAAATCCTTTCGGAAGTCGGATAGGCTGTTTGTGCTGTTTGGTGGTCCGCATAAGGGCAAAGTGGCGTCCAAAGCTTCCATTGCACGATGGGTTAAGCAAGCCATCGCAGCTTCTTATGTGGCCAATGGCAAACTGCCGCCAGAGGGTCTTAGAGCTCACTCTACGTGGGGGCAGGCGACGTCTTGGGCGGAGCTAGCGTTGATTCCGCCTGTGGATATTTGTCGGGCGGCGACCTGGTCGTCCTTACATACGCTCATGAAACATTATCGATTGGATGTTCAGGCGGCGGGAGACGCGAAAGTGGGTGCATCAGCCGTGTTGGCAGGATTACTTGGACCCTCCCGAGAGTAGGTACTGCTTTGGTACTGCCCTACTTTTCCTGGACTGGCCCGGAGAGACATAAAGGAAGAAGAAATTAGATCTTACCTGCTAACTGTCTTTCCTTGAATATTCTCCGGGCCAGTCCAGGACCCACCCAGAAAGTAGTGATCTTTGCCGTTGTTTCCGTCGTTTCGAGTGTTAAGCGCTCTGCTCAGTTAGGGGCAGTCAGTGCACGGTGCAGTTTGGGTCACGGTTAGGCCGCAAATTTGGGTGAGCTCTTTCCTTGTGCCTCTGGCTAGGGGGGGCTCCCTTCCAGGTCTGGGTAGAACAGAGTTTAAAGAGAAAAAAAAAAGAATACAATTTCGGACAGGATGATAAATTAATTGAATAACTGAAGATTTAAAGGACGTTAGTGCAGTTCCTGCTTGTTTATGGTTTTACCTAGTTGCTGTTTCATTCTTGTTATAGAGCTGCTTTGACATAGGTGACTGGCTCTCTAGCACCAGGGGGAGCTGGGTAGGCTAGCAGCAAGTCTTTGAAGAGTTCAGTCCTCAGCTGCTGAAGGAGGTTGACTACCCTACTGTTCCTGGACTGGCCCGGAGAATACTCAAGGAAAGACAATTAGCAGTTAAGATCTAATTTCTTCTTTTGACTCTTGGATTATTGTAATAGTGTTTGTCAGTTTGCCCAAATCACTAATTCATTCCTTACAAATTATTCAGACTGTTTCGGCTTGGGTTATATTTGGTCTAAAAAAACATGATCGTATCTCTGAGAAGCTAAAGGAAATTCACTGGCTTTCAGTTGAGAAACATGTTTTTTTTTTTAAAGTTTATGTTTGATTTCTAAATCAGTTTATGATTCTTCAGGTTCTGAATTGTCTAATCTATAGAAATATTATGAACCATCATGAAATCTGAGTTCTAATCAGACTGGTTTGCTCACAATTCCTTCCATAGGCCATGCAAGGGAAAGTTATTGTGAGATCTCGTGCCTTCTTGGTTACTGGACCTATTAATTCAAATACGCTTCCACAAGAATTAAGGGAGGAGAAGGGTTTTTAAAATTCCATAAACATTTCAAGCATTGTTGTTTTAATGTTGATCTGTATTCACATATTTTATTTAAAATTTTTGTGATATTACAAAGAAACATGAAAACATGATGGCAGAAAAAGACCATATGGCCTACCTAGTCTGCCCTTTCATATCAACTATCGTACTATAGTTCCTTTTTTTCCTTTAGAGATCTTCTGTGTTTATCCCATGCTTTCTTGAATTCAGATATTGTCCTGGTCTCTACTACCTCCACTGGGAAAGTATTCCATGCATCCACCACTCTTTCCGTAAAGAAATATTTCCGCATATTACTCCTGAATCTATCTCTTTCACCTTAATCCTATGCTCCCTTGTTGCAGAGCAGTCTTTCAATTAAAAGAGGCTCTCCTCTTGTGCATTATGCCATGGAGGTTTTTAAACATCCCTATCATATCTCCTCTATCTCGCCTTTCCTCTAAAGTATATATACAGAGATCTCTAAGTCTGTCCCCTTATGGTTTATAAAAAAGACCATTGACCATTTTGGTAACCACCCTCTGCAACAACTCCATCCTGTTTTTATCCTTTTGAAGGTGTGATCTCCAGAATTCCACACAATACTCCAAATGAGGTCTCACCAAAGACTTACAGAGAGGCACTATCACCTTCTTTTTTCTGCTGGCCATTCTTCTCCCTATGCATCAAAGCATCCTTCTGACTTTTGTCATCACCTTTCTACCTGTTTAGCCACTTTAAGGTCATCAGAAACAATCATGCCCAGATGCCGCTCTTCTTTTGTGGACAGAAGTACTTCATCCCTTATACTGTATTGCTCCCTTGGATTTTTGCAGCCCAAATGCATGACCCTGCATTTTTTAGGGTTAAATCTCAGTTGCCAATTCGCGACCATTTTTCAAGCTTAGTTAGATCCCTTCTCCTGTTATCTACTCTTTCCTGGATGTCCACTCTATTGCAGATTTTGGTATCATCTGCAAAGAGGCAAACCTTACCCGACAGCCCTTCCACATTATTACTAACAAAAATGTTTAAAAGAATCTGACCAAGGACAGATCCCTTTGGCACACCACTGGCAATATCCTTCTCCTCAGAGTGAACTCCATTTACCTGTACCCTTTGCTGCCTCCCTTTCAAACAATTTTTAACCCAGTCAGTAACTTTAGGGTCCATCCCTAGGGTGCACAAATTATTTATAGGTCATCTGTGCGGAATGGTGTCAAAGGCTTTACTGAAATCTAAGTACACCATATCCAGGGCTCTCCCTCAGTCCAACTCTCTGGTCACCAAGTCAAATGAATCAATCAGATTTGTCTGACAAGACCTGCCTCTAGTAAACCCATGTTGCCTCAGATCCTGCAATCCTTTGGATTCCAGAAAACTCACTACCCTCTGTTTTAGTAATGTTTCCATTAATTTATCCACCACATAGGTCAGACTAACTGCCCTGTAGTTCTCAACCTCATTCTCATTTCCACTTTTGTGTAAAGGGACCACATGTATCTTTCTCCAGTCCTCTGGGACCACTCCCGACTCTAAAGAAGCATTGAGAAGGTCAGACAGTGGAGCCGCTAGAATTTCCTCAAGTTCCTTCAATACTCTGGGATGTATTCCATTTGGCCCCATCGCTTTGTCTACTTTTAGTTTAGCTAGTTCCGCACGAACACAATCTTCTGAAAATCTTTCAAGATCCCATTCACTTCTGTTCCTATTTGTAGGTGCTTTCTGAGGGCCTGCTCCAGGCCTTTCATCTGTGAACACAGAACAAAAATATTTGTTAAGCAATTCTGCTTTATTCTCATCAGCTTCTATGTATTCCTCCCCTTCACCCTTGAGTCTGATAATACCACTTTTGCATTTTCTCCTCTCACTAACATATCTGAAAATTGTCTTGTCCCCCCATTTTATTGCATTGGCTATTTCTTCTTCTTTTTGTATCTTTGCTGCTTCAGGAACAAGCAGGAAGTTAGTCCTCACTTATGGATTGATGTCGGCACCGATGGAGCCAGCACAGAGCAATTCCCCAGCTTTCAAAGAAAGCCTTTGGGATTGCTGCCACGCATGCATGTTGCTCTTCCCACCCAAAGGTGCCATCTTGCTCAGTCTCCCTTTTTCCGCAGAGCCCTTTGGACGCACATCCTTGTCCCTAGGAAAAAGTGTTTCGTTTTTCGGCCTTAGCCCTATTACTTTTCCAGTTGCACCGGTCCTCTACCAGTTCTTCCCCTGCTCTATCCTTTTTGAGCAATTAGAGGACGTTTTTTCTAGCATTTTTTTCCTTCATGGGCTTCATGCCCTTTTTTCACCCAACTGCTGGTCGCGTGGGTCGCCGACCTCGCGGGGCCATTTTTGCCCCATGGCCAACGGATTAAAAAAAAATGCGATAGATGATCCAAGAACATGTCGCTTACGGACACCCATGACTGCTGCCTGCGGTGTCTCGGGGCTGACTATGATCCGGAGCTTGGCTCGCTTTGTAAGAAAATGTCTTCCAAAGCCCTGCTCAGTCGTAAGCAGAAGTATGAAGACATTTTCAGGAAGGCCACCTCAGAATCCCCGGTGGTGCCCTCGGTCGTCTCTCCTCTGGTGGGATCCCACACCTTGGCCCCGCACTCAAGGCGGCACTGACCAGGGGCCCCCTGAAGTGGAGTGGTGTAAAAAGAAGGCTGCCTCGAAGTCGCTGTCGGGGGCCCCCGACAAGCGTGAACGCACTTGTGCTCGGTTGCTTAGCCCCCGTCGGTGTCCCAGAGAGTCGGACAAGGAGCGGCCCCGCAAGGTACCTCATACAGATACGGAGGCTTCTGGCGATGGCACCTCGTCTCCTGAGGGCTGTCCCAGCGAGGACCCCCTCTCCTCCTCAATGCCCGACCCGGTCACCCTGGTGTTGGCATTGCAGGGCCCCACGCCCACGTGGGAGTCCCGCATGCTGGCGCTAGAATGCAGCGTTTCTGCGTTCATCGCTTCCCAGCAGGCGCTCACAGCCAGCTTCACTGGCCCGTGCCTAAAGACCGAGGTTCCCTCATGTGGGACACTGAAATCCACCCAGGAAACCCCCAAGAGCCGTGGGCCTTGTGAGGGTCCTCAGTTCTGGTCTTGCTCGCCTTCCCTTTCTTTGGGGGCGAGATCCTCCAGGGTCTCTGGCTCTAAGCTGGCCTTGGCTGCAAGAAAGGGCGACCAGCCAGGATCGGATTTCTCATCCGACTTCTCGGACTGGGAGTCTGATAGGGATACCTCTCTGGAAACCCGTGCCCATCGGGACCTTCCGTCGGACCCCTCCCCACCTGCATTTCAGCCGCGCTTGCCACCCGAGGACACCTCCTTCCTGGCGTTTGTCCGGGATATGGCACGGGCTCTCAACCTCGCCACCCAGGCTGAGGATGACCCTCGAGCTGAAGAGCTCGATATTCTTCAATATGAGTCCCCACCTCGGGAATCTCTTACTGTCCTGGTCCCTCCCATCCTGCCCAGGCTGCTACTCCGCATGTGGGAGGTATCTGCCTCGGTTCCCATCATGAGTAAGTGCCTCGACACC
This sequence comes from Ichthyophis bannanicus, assembly GCA_033557465.1. NCBI lineage: Eukaryota > Metazoa > Chordata > Amphibia > Gymnophiona > Ichthyophiidae > Ichthyophis > Ichthyophis bannanicus. Next base: position 179,268,406 of record CM066044.1, read on the forward strand.
ATGTACAAGGTCCAGCGCGGCCCCAGGTTTAGAAAAACCCAGCTTCCTCACACATCCATGGTGGTGGAATCAGCCATGAGGAAACAAAAGAGCCAGAAGTCACATTCTTCGGTTCATCCAGGCAGGGAGTCAAGAGCCCTCGACGCCCTAGACTGCAAAGCCTATCAGGGGTCCATGCTCTCTTGCCATATTCAGGCATATCAGCTGTATACGGGCATGTTCTTGCGTGAATTGGCCAAGGAACTCGGGGGTTTCTCCGCAGGCTTTAAGTGCGAATCCCTCAGTAGGTTGCAGACCCTGTTTAAAGTCCGTCGCAGAGTGCTCAAAGTACATCTCCCATGCCACCTACGATGTCTTCGCGTCCTCAGCTCAAGTGGTGGCCGCTGACATCGGGGCCCATTGCCAGTCATGGCTCCAATCTTCGGATTTGGAGCAGTGGGCACATTCGAAACTCCTGGACGTACCCTACCTTGGTGAGCAGCTCTTCGGCAAACCGACGGAAGATAAAGCCACTGAGATAGAGACGGAGTTTGTCACCCAAACCCGTCTCTCACGCAAGACCTCCACCCTCCCTCGAAAGAAAGAGCAAACTAAAAAGCCTTTCTTTCCAAGGAAGGGCCTGCCCTACCGGGGCTACCCACCGTACCCGCCCACTCCCATGCCAACAACTGCGGCACAAGGGAAACCGGGGCCCCAGGGTCATCACAAGCCGAAAGGGCCCAAGGCCCAAACCCCGGCACCGCCTCAACCCTCACAGGGGTTTTGACGCCACCTGCATAACCTTTCACCCCCCGACAACACAGCAGCCGGTGTGGGGACGCCTGTCCTCCTTTGCCCCTCAGTGGGTGTCCATCACCTTGGACACCTGGGTTCTCCAGGTAATCTGAGACAGCTATCGCCTCTGCTTGGACAGGCTTCACCCTCCCTTCTCCCTGACGGAGCCTCCTTGATTCCCTGTGCATCAGGTCTTCCTGCAGTGGGAACTAGTCAACCTCCTCGCCCAACGGGCAGTCAAGAGGGTGCCGGCGCACCTCCGAGGTCGGGGCTTTTATTCCCTGTGCTTCCTCATCCCGAAAAAGATGGGGGGGTCTGCGGCCCATCCTCAACCTCCGAAAACTAAACAAGTTATTGGTGCGGGAAAAGTTCAAGATGTTATCCCTTGGCGTTCTGCTGCCCTTCCTCCGGCAGGGTGACTAGCTATGCTCCTTACGCCCGCATTCTGATTCACTCCCAGCACAGGCAGTACCTGCACTTCAGGGTGCTCCCTTTTGGCCTCACATCCGCCTCGCGGGTCTTCATGAAGTGCCTCTCCGTGGTCGCCGCCTCCCTCAGGCAAAAGGGCATACCGGTCTTCCCTTACCTCGATGACTGGCTCGTCATGGGATCCTTTGTCGAGGAAAGCCGCCTGGCGGCATCACGCATGATCCTCCTGCTTAAGCGCCTGGGCTTCTTGGTCAACTATCCCAAGTCCCACCTCGAACCAGTGCAGGCCCTAGAATTCATTGACGCATGCATCAACACTTTTCAGGTGACTGCTTTTCTGCCAGCGGATCGTGCCAACTGCCTCTGAGCCCTGACAGCCCAGGTCCAGAGCACCCCTCAGGTGACGGCCTGGACTATGCTGTGCCTCCTGGGGCACATGGCCTCTACCGTCCATGTGGTTCCCCACGCCCGCCTGCACATGTGGACGGCCCAGTGGTGCCTCAGCGCCCAGTGGAGTTCATTCATCGGCCACCTCAGGGACCCCATCCAGGTCTCTCACAACCTGTGCCTGTCCCTGGACTGGTGGCAGGACCCCCGCAATCTTCTCCAGGGATTGCCCTTCCAGGCACTGCAGCACAAACTAGTGCTGCCAACGGATACTTCCCTGCTGGGGTGGGGAGCTCACTGCGGTGCATTGAGCACACAGGGACAATGGTCGCCCGAGGAGTCTCAACAGCAAATAAATTTGCTCGAGCTCCAGGCGGTTCGGCGGGCCCTAAGGGCCTGTGAGGATCACCTCAAGCAGACGTTGGTGCTTGTGCAGACCGACAGCCGAGTGACGATGTTCTACATCAGCAAGGAAGGGAGCACAGGATCACGCCCCCTCTGCCAGGAAGCAGTCCTCCTCTGCTTCTTCACCTTCTGCCGGGGGATGACCCTCAGAGCGGTCTACCTCCCAGGCCAGGAGAATGTCCTTGCAGACAAACTCAGCAGGAACCTCCGCCCTCATAAATGGCGGCTGGATCCGGGGGTGGCGGGCTGGCTGTTCCATTGGTGGGGAACTCTGATAATGGACCTATTTGCCAGCCCGTCAAATGCACAGCTTCCCCGCTTGTGTGGCTCAGTACCGCACCCGAGCAGGGAAGGCCCGGATGCGTTCCTTCTGAGCTGGTCTTCCAGCCTGCTCTATGCATTCCCTCCCACTCCTTTCATCGTGAGGACCCTCCACAAAGCTCAGCGGGAGCGGGCGTCGATGATCCTCGTAGTTCCCGCGTGGCCTCGACCGCCGTGGGTCCCGCTCCTGCTGTCATCGGAGCTTCCAGTCCCCCTGGGCTGTGCCCCAGGCCTGCTAACGCAGGAGGAGGGGCGGGCACTACACCCGAACCTGGTCTCGTTGTCCCTCACAGCCTGGCGGCTGAACGGGTCTCCCTAGCCGTGCTGGACCTCCCGGAGGAGGTCGAGGAGGTGGTCCTAGTGTCAAGGAAAACCCCGACTAGAAAAACGTATGCCTTCAAGTGGCAATGCTTCTCGATCTGGTGCTCTGAGCTCCAGAGCGACCCATTCTCCTGCTCCACTCGGTGGGCCCTTCAGTACCTCCTCCATCTCTCGAAGGAAGGCCTGAAGTCGAACTCTGTCAGGGTGCACCTGAGCGCCATCTTGGTGAATCACCTCCCCGTCTTAGGGAAAACCCCTCTCTGGGCAGCCCTTGCTCTCCTGCTTTATGGAGGGTCTCTTGCTCTCCAAGCCTCCCATCCAGCCACCTCTGGCAGACTGGGACCTGGACATAGTGCTCATGCAGCTTACATATTCCTCCTTCAAGCTGATGGCGACATGTTCACTTCGGCACCTATCCTGGAAGGTGGTCTTCCTGGTGGCTCTGACCTCGGCCCGCCGAGTCAGTGAGCTCCAGGCTCTGATGGCTGAAGCCCGTTAAACTAGATTCTATAGGAATAGGGTGGTCCTCCGTACCCACCCCAAATTCCTGCCGAACGTTTCCTCGGATTTCCATCTCAATCAGGAGATAGTCTTACCGACCTTCTTCCCGAGACCCCATGCCGACCAGGCATCGGTTGCTTTGCATACACTCGACTGCAAGAGGGCTCTTGCCTTCTATCTGCAGCGCACCCAGGCTCATCACAAATCTGGCTGACTCTTTGTGACTTACGATCCCAATCGACTGGGGCAGGCAGCCACTAAATGCATCCTCTCTATTGGGTGGCGGACTGCATCACCTTCGCCCATACAAAAGCGGGCGCCCCTTTGGATCGACGAATCACTGCACACGGTGTCCGAGCCATGGTGGCTTCGGTGGCCTCGCTGCATTCAGTGCCTCTGCGGGACGTCTGCTGGACTACCTGGTCTTCAGTGAACACCTTCGCTGCACACTACTGCCTGGAGAGGGAGTCCCATTGGGACAACGCCTTTGGCCAGGCCGTACTCCGTAATCTGTTCAGGGTATAAGCATCTCCTCCCCTCCGACCCTTCTTCATAGCTACTGAGGGCTTTGCCCCGAGGAATCGGGCTCCTGCAGGCATTGGCTTCTGCTCATGACCTTGCAGAGGCGTTTTTTGGTTACTGGTTCGGTAGCCTGTAGCTGGGGAGTCCCATAAGTGAGGACTGACTTCCTGTTTGTTCTTGGAGAAAGCATAGTTACTCACCTGTAACAAGTGTTCTCCAGGGACAGCAGAAATCAGTCCTTACTACCCTCCCACCTCCCCTAATGAGTTGCTGGATTTTTATACTTCCCTTGCCATCTGCTTGGTAGGGCTCGAGCTAAGGGACCTGACTGAGCAAGATGGCACCTTGGGCAGGAAGAAAACCACACATGCATGGCAGCAATCCCAAAGGATTTCTTTGAAAGCTGTGGAATTGCTCCGCGCGGGCTCCGTCGGTGCCGACGTCACCCCATAAGAGAGGGCTGATTCCTGCTGTCCCTGGTGAACACCTGTTACAGGTGAGTATCTACGCTTTTCCTGACTACTTTGCTAGCTTCTCTAAGTTTTTCCAAATATTGATGCTTTGTCTTCCTCTTTCTGTGATCTCTTGTATTTTATGAAGGCCAGCCTCTTTTTCTTCATCTTTTTGGCTACTTCTTTTGAGAACCTCAGTGGCCACTTTTTCCTTTTACATTTATTTACCTTTCTAACATGCGCACAGCCCAATGGACAGTGGCCTCCCCATCGATTCCAGCCTCAAAGCGTCTCGGGGACAGAATACTAGCATCTGCCCCTGTGGCCTCATCAATCCATTGGTGATGTTCCCCAGAAAATCTCCTTGTAGTATCGCCTTTTCAGATGCCTCCACATCAGTGTACCCTAACGACGATTGCATCCAAACTGAGCTGGGGAGCCCATCTAGGACATCTTTCCACTCAGGGCCTCTGGTCACAGCAGGAGTCACTACTCCAGATATAAATCTACTGGAGCTCCAAGCCATCTTCAATGCCCTCAGAGTGTTTCAGAAACACCTCCATTACCCCAGAGTCCTTGTCCAAACCGACAATCAAATGGGCGGAACAGGTTCTTGGTCCCTCTGCAGGTCCCTCTACATCTCTGGTCCTTTGCCATTGCTCATCACATCCACCTCCAAGTGGTGCATCTTCCAGGCAAACAAAATGTCTTAACAGACAAATTGAGTTGACTCCTTCTTCCCATGAATGGTCTCTCCATATAGCCACAGTATCCTACATCTTTCAGACCTGGGGACTCCAGAGATAGACCTCTTTGCCACTCCGCAGAATGCCAGTTCTCATGCTTCTGCACCAGGATTCTTACGTCGGACAGCCAGCAGATGGATACTTTTTACCTCCACTGGGGACATGGCTTTTTTTATACATTCTCTCCCATTCCCCTCCCAAAACGCTTTTCAAACTCCAGGTGGAGAGGGGCTTCATGATACTCATAGCCCCATGCTGGCCACATCAACTGTGGTTCCTCTCCTCCTATGTCTGTCTCAGACTCAGCCTATACATCTCTGATCTGCTCCAGATCTGCTCTTTCAGAGGGAGGGGACGCTGCTCTATTCCAATCCGTAGTCTTTCCACCTTACAGCATGGCTGCTGAAGGCATAGCTTTTCAGCATCTTAACCTTTCTCAGGAAGTTAAGGACATTCTTTAAGCTTCCAGAAAGCCATACAACAGACATTCCCATGCCTTTAAGTGGTGTAGGTTCTCTCTCTGGTGTTCACAAAAGGATTTTAATTCCTTCTTGGCTCCAGTGGAGGCATTTCTCCAGTATCTCCTCCACCTTTCCTCATCTGGTCTCAAAACCAACTCGGTAAGAGTACACCTAAGTGTAATTGCAGCCTCTCCTCATCCCTTAATGGGCAGCCCATCTCCTCACAGTCACTCGTATCGCGCTTTATGAGAGGCCTTCTGTTAACCAAGTCTACCATTAGACCACCGCCAATGGCATGGGACTTTAATGTTGTTCTGGGGCAACTTCTCAAACTGCCCTTTGAACCTTTTGCCACCACCTCACTCAAGTTTCTAACATGGAAGGTCATCTTTCTCATTGCCCTCACTTCAGCAAGATGCATTAGTGAGCTTCAGGTCTTGGTGGCCGACCCGCCTTACACATGGTGCCACCATGACAAGATTGTCCTTAGGACTCATCCTCACTTCATGCCAAAGGTAGTCTCGCCTTTTCATCTGAATCAGTCAGTTTACCTTTCTGTGTTTTTCCTTAGACTGCATTCATCTAGGGCAGAGGCAATCCTCCACATTCTGGATTGTAAATGTGCCTTAGCATTCTATCTTCAGAGGACTCGAAAACACTGAAAGGCTTCTCAATTGTTCATCTCTTTTGACTTTGGTCTTTTGGGGTTGCTAGTATCCAAGCATACCCTCTCCAAATGCATTACGTTTGCTTATGATGCGGCAGGACTATCCCTTGAGGGTCATGTCATTGCCCACAATGTTTGGGCCATGGCCACCTCGAAGGCAAATCTATGCTCTGTGGTTATTGATGAAATCTGCAATGCAGCAACTTGGTCTTTGGTCCATACCTTTGCTGCTCACTACTGTATGGACAAGGGATGCCATGTTTGGCCAGACTGTTCTCCAGCATCTTTTTCAGATTATTTATTATTTTATTTATTCATTTAACATTTCTTTTATACCGCGCTATTCAGATCAGTGCGGTTCACATTGAACAACATATACTACAATGCATAAAGTAACATTGCGTTTACAATGAACAGGGTAGTAACTTGGGTATAACAGGGGAAACTATATACAGTTCGTTTAACAGTTGTATGAGTCCTTGGTTCTGGCAATTAGGGTCAGTGAGAGGTGAGCTGCCTAACCATTCTCTAGCAGGGTCTGAGTGCTCATTGTCTGCTTTCTGTGATTAGTGTCAGGGTAGTATGTTTGGAACAAATGATGTTTCAAAGCTTTTCTGAATGTGGCCAAGTTCGTGATAGATCGAATAGTTGCAGGGAGGGCATTCCAGGCTCTAGGTGCATATATTGTGAAAGCCCTACTGGCTGTTGCTTTAGTACAATTGACCATTACTTTAGGGACCGCTAATGTGTTCATCGTCGTGGATCGTCTGCTTCTATTGTCTGGTATGGTATGAACCATCTTGCTGATGGGCGTGGGAGGCTGACTATTTAGTGCTTTGAAAGCCAGGACTAGTATCTTGTAGTGGATTCTGGCCCGTATAGGTAACCAGTGAAGGTTCTTCAAAATTGGCGTTATGTGGTCTGTCCTTGATAACCCTACTAGGACTCTCGCAGCTGAGTTCATGGCAAGCTGGAGTGGACTTAGCGATGCCTGTGATAAGATTAGAGCAATTCCTACTCTCTGTCCTGGAATTTTCGATACCAGACATCCATGGAGGATCCATGACCTCTTTTAGCCTCTCCAGAGGCAAATCACTACTGTTTCCGAGGTCTCTTCTCTGATATCTTCCAGCTGGGGAGTCCCATATGTGAAGACTACGTTCCTGCTTGTTCCTGGAGATAGTGTAGTTACTCACCTGTAACAGGTGATCTCCGGGAACAGCAGGAATTTAGTCTTCACAACCCACCTTCCTCCCCTAGGAATTGTAGGTATTCTTTTTCCTCTCCTTTTATCTCAGCTACACTCAACTGAGAAGGGAGAGTTGGAAAGGTGGGAAGACAGCTATGCAGGCACAGTGGGATGCTCCCAGCTTTCCTATTGGACACTGGCGAGCATTCCCGTGCGGGCTCCGTCAGTACCGATGTCACCATATGTGAAGACTAAATTTCTGCTGTTCCCGGAGAACGCCTGTTACAGGTGAGTAACTATGCTTTACCCATTTCTGCAGAGGTATTTAATGTTTTACTTACCTGAGGGCTTTCTTCATCCATCCCCAATAAATCTAATTTAAAGCCTTCTTCTGTAGGTCAGCCAGTCTGCTGTGGAAGACACTTTGACCCTTCTTGGATAGGTGGATGCCATCTCTGCTCTGTAGCCATTGGAAAATCATCCTATGGTACAGGAAACCAAAATGCTATCGATGATATTGTTCACGCAGTCATGCATTCATTTCCAGGATGCAAGCTTCTCTGCTTCAGCCTTTAATCTCAACAGGGAGGATTGAAGAAAACGCCATCTGTGCACCTATCTGCTTTACCCTCTGTCCCAGAGCCATGAAGTAACTCTTGATGTGCTCGGAGGGATACGTAGCAATATCATTTCTGCCAACATGGATGAGCAATATCAGATAATAATCAGTAGACTTGATGAGTCTCAGCAAACTCTCCATAACATCTCAGATTTTGGCACCTGGCAGACAGCACACTTCCCTGGACATCAAGTCTGTTCCACAGATGGATGCCTCAGTACCCCTCAGAAGAGAATCACCAACCATCATTACCTTTCACTTCCTTATGGTCACTGGTTCTGCAACTTTGGGGTGCTTGAGCTCTGGTTCTTCCCTTTCCTGGGATGTTTTCACCTCTCCCACTTTCAGGGCTGCATACTGGTTCTTCATTTCGAGGGCTGAGAGGAACTGGTTCATCGATTCTACAGGCTCTGGTGATTCGTGTCCTACTCTCTTCATTCTATAGCATACCTTCTTCACTTCTATCAGAGAGCTTGGATGCTTAGAAGATTTTATATAAGCAGTCTATAAATTTAATAAATTAATCTTTATACATATTTTACAAAAGGCTCAACATTTGTAGCATCTCTTACCTTAGAGAAAGCTGTCGCCTTGTATGTATTGTGCAGCACTCCTGAAGTACAGACAGTCAGCAGGAATACAGTTTTATATTTAAGTCTTTATGCTTCTTCCCTACAATAAATAGCCTTGTATTCCCAGAGAACCGCCATGTTTAGAAGAGGGTCTCAAATAACCTCATAATGGATGGGATCTGATTGATTTGTTCAGTGCATAAAAGCTCATTTGTGACCTCCCAGCTAGTATGGAGGAACTGGATCCAGCGAGTGTATGAGGCCATTTGTGACTGACATGACTGCTCCCTGAAACGAGAAGAAATTGTGGGGAAGAAGCTGAAGGATTTAGATTAAAATGATAACCATACACAATTCTGAAAGACTTCAAAGAACATTGTGGGTATAAATGTCCTGTAAAACAGTAGTACTAATTAGAGCCTCAGGAATATAATTGTCCAGTGACTTGGTTCTGTTGCACCCTCTTTTGGTCCTCTCTGCAGGTCATCTTTCTTTTCTGTTCTAATTTAGATTATTTTTCAAATATTTGCCTGCTTCTTTGCTAGAAGAAACTGTGATAGTTTCAGAACGACCCTGCCTTCTCTATTACCCAGTGTCCTTCCCTGCATTTATACTGGGGCTGCTTGTGATGTATGGGAGCTTTGGATGACAGTTTCTATGTGAGATTTATTTATTTATTTATTTAACAGTATTTCTATACCGCCTTATCCTACAATCAAGGCGGAGATGAGAGGATGACAATCTGTTGTGGTCTGGGGACAGAATTAGAAATGAAGGGCCCGAATTCCCAGTTGGGTGGTGCTATGCGCTGTGTTGATGCATAGCCCACCCACCTCACCCAGATTTTCTATGCCGGGGTCATATACGGCCCCAGCATCGAAAATCCAGATGTTGCCGCACAGCCTGTAAGCCGGCAGGAGATACCTGTGTAGTACCGATTTTCGATGCTACACAGTTAGCCCCAGCTAAAGATAGGAGAGGTTTTCCCACGCCTATTTTTAAGGTGCAGAGCATTAACTGTATAGCATCAAAAATCGGTGCTACACGGGTAGCGCCATGGCCCTCCTCCGCTCCGGAACGTCCACAACATGCCCAGATGCTATGCGGATAGCATCTGGATGCGTTAGGAACATATCCGGGATTTTCGAAGTTGCCCATGTAAAGGCCTTCGAAAATCGGGCCTGATGTGCTTAAATTGCAGCAGGGCATATTTATGGATTAAACCTTAGGAGATATGTTCTCAATATTCTAATACTTAACTACAGGGCTAGTTTAAGGTGAGAGAATTCATGGTATTTAAGAACAGATTAAACATCTGTTTAGAATGATTTAGGTGCAGAGGGTCATGTCTAAAGGCAGTAGATGAGTTGGATGACTCTTCCAGCATTTTCTTTTCAAGGTATGCATGTCTTTTAGGCCCAGCAGTGTTAACTCCTGTCCCATTAGGCTTCTAGCTCAATCATAATTGACCTCTGTTGGCTTTTAGCACTTTGAGACTTCATTTGAAATGAAACCAGACTGCTGAGGAAGAATGACAGCCTGATCATAAAATAAAGGAATATGAGGAACAGGAGGCCATGAAAGGAGGCAGGGAGAGTTTGATGTTATTATGAAATATATGTATTGTTTTTGTTATGATCTTATGATTGACGCATTATGGGACAGTATATGTATCTTTCTTTTCTTTAACATGTTGTATAGGATATTTACTGTTCTTTTTAAGATATTTCCATTTATGATAGGATGGCAATGTGTACTTGCCTTTTATAAATATGTTGTGATCTGCTTTGAACTAAACTGTATTTGTGTAATTCAATGGAATTTGCAGTGACTTGGCTATTTTCATAACCTCCGAACAGAGCGCCTGGCTAGAATCTGCAGATCATGTTTCTTTCCCTAGCTATTGCAATCCCGGAAGACTGCATACCAGACAAAGGCAATGCATGCAAATACAGCTTGTGAATATTTATTAGGAGTATCCGGAAAACCTGATTTGTGGCCATTTTGGCATCCATGATGTACCCAGGGTCTGACCACTAAGTGATGGCTCAGATTACTTGCTCATAGGAGGTCTATGAATTCTGCAAATGATCTGGAAATTGAACACGGGTCCTCCATATGGTCACCAGGCTGGCCTATCTATCTATATAATTTTATACCATCTTTATCAGTGTCAGCACACCAGAACCCTGATTTACTTAGATTCAGAGTTATGGGAGTATCTAATTAGGAAGTGGGTTTATAACCTTGTAAATACTATTATCTCCACAGAATAAAATTGAGGATCATAATGCTTTTGCCTCTTTTTAACTACCAGCTACAGTGCTTAGTAAAGGGATTTATTTCTTAGCGTTTCAGCTTTTGGACAATCTGCAGAGGCTGCAGGAGGACAGGAGGAAGTAAATACCAGAATAACAAGAACATTAGGAGGGCAAAACCCCCCCACAGAATGGGAAAATGGAATCTGTGGCTACAGAAATGTGTGAAATCTTTTGTGAGTTTGTTTAAAGCCTTAAAATAAAGAAATAAACAATAAATGATGTGGGAGGATAGATAAACAAAAGCAAAACAACTGCTGGCATTTGGCTGAGAAGGATGTAGGGCAAGACAATACCTCCCAGTGGGAAAGGAGCTTCTCTGGCTACCAATAAAAGGATCACTGCTACGTTGCTGTCCCTCAGAGTCATCTAAGCTGTGACACACACCCTTTTAGGATCCCATCTGGCAAGAAACCATCTGTTCATTCCCAGATTCCAGGCTGATATTCACCACTAATAAATAATTTGGATGTATTTAGTATCTTTTTTAAATTTAGATTTATTACAGTACTTTTCCAAATCTGAGTTCTAGCAGGCCAATGCAGAAAGCTGGTGCTAGACCCGCGCTGGATCAATTTTTATTTTAACATTTCTAACAACGCACATATTTTAATGTGCGATGCAGGAAGGTTAGAGTATGCAAATGTCTGCTGTGGTAACCATGTGCATGCAGATGAGCCACCACAGAGTTAAACTGGGAGAGCATGCCAAACACATGCGCTAGTTTGACATGCTCTCCAAGCATCGTGTGGCTAATATGCATATCAGCCCTGACAGTATTTTGATGGCATCGGGGATGATCGCGGCATCAGAAAAAGCCCCCGATGCCAACAAAACACTGCCAGGAGCTGGTACTTCGACAAAAAGTAATTACCTGGTGGTCTAGCGGCCCCTGTATCCCCAGCCCCACCCAAAGTAAAAGTGAAATCACCCCCAAGCAAAAATAAAGTAAAATTTACCTGGTGGTCTAGCGGCCCTTGAACCCTCCCCCACCCCCCAACCCAAAGTACGAGGGTCATTTTTAAAGTAAGAACCGATTGCGCATCGTGTCCGCGCGATCTGTCAAGTGACGTCCGTTCAAGGTCAGCCACTCTTGGCCAGTCTCTCACTACGCTGCCATTACGTTTCATGTCTCTGCCAGTGTTGGTTGTATGGTTATACTGCTTCGTTTGTCGCCATGTTAATCAGTAATCCCTCTGATTGTGAAGTGCGCTCGGTTATCCGTTTTTTAAATGCAAAACAAGTTCGTCCAGCTGAAATTCACCGGCAGCTTGTTGAAGTGTATGGGGAAGGTGTAATGAATGATGTTTAAGGAAGGAAGGACAAATGTTCATGATGAAGAACGATCTGGACGGCCTACTGTCATGAATGAAGACCTGACACAAGAAGTTGATGAGGAAATTCGCCAAAACAGGTGCTTCACTATAGACAAGCTGCATCAGACATTTCCAAAAGTTTCAAGATCAGTAGTTTATCACATTGTTACTGACAAACTGCACTACAAAAAAATGTGTGCGAGATGGGTGCCGAAAATGCTGGACGAACTTGTTTTGCATTAAAACCGGATAACCGAGCGCACTTCACAATCGGAGGGATTACTGATTGATATGGCGACAAACGAAGCAGTATAACCATACAACCAACACTGGCAGAGACGTGAAACGTAATGGCAGCGTAGTGAGAGACTGGCCAAGAGTGGCTGACCTTGAACGGACGTCACTTGACAGATCGCGCGGACACGATGCGCAATCGGTTCTTACTTTAAAAATGACCCTCGTAAAAGGAAATCACCCCCAAGTAAAAACAAATAAAGTAAAAATTACCTGGTGGTCTAGAGGCGCCTAAATCCGTCCCCCCATACCAAATAGGCCAGAGCGCTGCCTACGTACTTCCACTTTAGTCTGCCATCTTGTAAAATGGTGTGCCTGGTCCCACGCGGTGCTTCCCATTTTACAAGATGGTGGACCAGAGCAGGAGCGCTTAGGCAGCACTCACCTATTTGGTACAGAGGGACTTGGATTTAGGGGCCGCTAGACCACCAGATAATTTTTACTTTATTTGTTTTTACTTGGAAGTGATTTCCTTTTACTTTGGGTTGGGGGGTGGGGGGTTCAAGGGCCGCTAGACCACCAGGTAAATTTTACTTGATTTTTCTTTGCTTGGGGGGGGGAGGGTGATTTCACTTTTACTTTGAGTAGGGGTGGGGGTTTCAGGGGCCACTAGACCACCAGGCAATTTTAGCTTTATTTATTTATTTTTACTTGGAGTGATTTCACATTTACTTTGGGTTAAGGGTGGGGGTTTCAAGGGCTGCTAGACTACCAAGTAAATTTTACTTGATTTTTCTTTGCTTGGGGGGGTGATTTCACTTTTACTTTGGGTGGAGGTGGGGGTTTCAGGGGCCACTAGACCACCAGGCAATTTAAGCTTTATTTTTTTTTTTTTTACTTGGAGTGATTTCACATTTACTTTGGGTTGAGGATAGGGGTTTCAAGGGCCGCTAGACTACCAGGTAAATTTTACTTGATTTTTCTTTGCTTTGGGAATGATTTCACTTTTACTTTCGGTGGGGGTGTGGGGGGGGGGTTCAGGAGCCACTAGAGTCTAGTGGCTCCTGAACCCCCCCCCCCCACACCCCCACCGAAAGTAAAAGTGAAATCATTCCCAAAGCAAAGAAAATCAAGTAAAATTTACCTGGTAGTCTAGCGGCCCGTGAAACCCCCATCCTCAACCCGAAGTAAATGTGAAATCACCCCCAAGTAAAAAAAAATAAAGCTAAAATTGCCTGGTGGTCTAGTGACTAGACCACCAGGCAAGGTTAGCTGTATTTGTTTTTACTTGGGGGTGATTTCACATTTACTTCGGGTTGAGGATGGGGGTTTCACGGGCCGCTAGACTACCAGGTAAATTTTACTTGATTTTTCTTTGCTTGGGGAATGATTTCACTTTTACTTTTGTTGGGGGTGGGGGGTTTCAGGGGCCGCTAGACCACCAGGTGATTACCTTCTGTTGGGACATGGCCCTGACAATGTTTTGATAGCATTGGGGGCTTTTCCTGATGCCGCGATCATCCCTGATGCCATCAAAATATTGTTGGGGGAGGGACGGGGCTGCTGGGGATTCTTTTTTGTCAGGCACAGCCCCCGCCATTATTTTGGTGGCATTGGGGGCTTTTCCCGATGCCTGATCATCTAAGGAGAAGATGATCTAGGCATCAGGAAAAGCACCCAGTGCCATCAAAATACGGGCAAGGACACGCATTAGAGGTTTGCATATTTTATTTAGCAGCATTTTTATACCACCGTATCTAAAAGACATGGCGGTTTACATGGAACAACAAACTAAACGTTTTACATAGAACATTTGTTAAAGGTTAAGTTAACTGACACATCATAACTATTTACTATTTACATAACTATTTACATCATAACTATTTACATACTTAACTAACTGTGGCATGTGTATATGAAGAGTTATGTTGGTGCTACGGAGGTTTTCGGCACGGATCTGAATGATGGAAGAATAGTTCAGAGTCTGTGCCGAAGTATTCCAAGAAGAGGGTGGTTTTTAACATGCCGGAAATCGGTGAGATCTGTGAGGGCCCGTATTTCTGGGGTAAGGGCGTTCCAGATGAGTGGGGCATAGAATGAGAAGGCTCTGTTGGAAATTGTGTTGTTGGATTGGGTAAAGGTAGTTGGAACCAAGAGGAGGTTGTTGTTGGTGGAACGTGTCGATCTCTTGTGGAGTGGTTGTTGAAGAAGGGGACAGAAGATGTTTGTAGAGAGTTGGTGAGTGATCTTGAATATGGTTAGAGCTACTTTGTACTTGATTCTCACTTGGATGGGGAGCCATTGTAGGGCTTTCAGCATGGAAGTGATGTATTCTCGTGAGCCTGTGCCAGTGATTATTCTAGCTGCAGAGTTTTGGGCATGCTGTAAGGGTAATGTCATGGCTTTAGGGATGCCCTGGTAAATTATGTTTGCATAGTCCAGGATGGAAATGATGGCGTACGTTCCTGAAATCGTTGGGGTCCAGAAGTGGGCAGAGGTGTCGTAGAGTTCTCATTTTAAAATATGCCTTCTTGGTAACTTGTTTAATGTGGTGTTGGAAGTTGAGGTGATAGTCCAGTGTGACGCCTAGGTGTTTTATGAATTGCTTGACCTGTAGGGTGAGGTTGGCCAGTTGATGGTAGATGGTGGAGTGAAGGATGGATGTTTAGAGATGAGGACTTCTGTTTTGTCAGGGTTGATATGCATGTTGTGGTCATTGAGCCACTGAATGGATTCTTCTAGGCAATTGCTGATTGTGGAATAGTCTGGGTTGGTGGTGGTGATTAGGGCATATATCAGGATGTCATCTGTGTACAGATGATAGTGGGTTTTATGTTGTTTCATGAGCATGCATAAGGGTTGAATGAAAATGTTAAATAGCAGTGAAGATAAGACTGAGCCTTGAGGTAAGCCTTGTAGCAGCTGGAAGGGTTTGGAAGTGTCAGATCCGATTCTTACTTGTTGTGATCGGTTGGAAAGGTATGATGTGAACCACTGCAGAACTATATCTGTGATTCTGATTGAGTGTAGGCGGGAGCATAGTTGGTCATGGATGACTGAGTCAAAGGCTGCTGAACTGTTGAGAAAGATGAGAATGAATCCTTGATATACTTTGTGTACTGTCGTGCAGCAGGGGCTGATGAAAGCAAAAATGCAGGAGAAGAAGCTGTTTTTCATGAAGAAAAAGATGTGCACAAGATGCAATATCCGCACAGAACAGCTAGAGGGAGCAGGCGTGCACTCACAGAGCCTGAGTGGACACACTTAGCTAATCGAGAGCACCTGACAGTCAGCCCGGAAAGCTCAAACACAGGAGAGCTTTATAAACGGGAGACTGGAGACTGGAGAGGGCAGAGCAGTGCTTGCAGGTGTGGAGCTGGAGGTAAAGCTGAAGGTTTACGAGAGAGAAGCACCACAAGCAAGGACCAAGCAGAAAGAAGCACTTGGGAAACTAGTGCTGGGCAAAGGAACAATCACCTTTGGAGGCAAAGCAGAGTGAAAGAAAGAAGCCTGCTTGTACCAGAGGAACCTAGGGCTAAACCGAAAGGTAACAGAAGCTTTCAGAGAGGAGATTGGCACAGGGATTGTGTTCCTGAAGAACTGCGGGAAGGAGGAAATCCCAGTTCTATATGCTGCTGGAAACCAAGGTATGATGACTCTGTTTCTATGAAGAAAATCTTACCTTATAAAAAGCCTTTTGAAAGTAATGCCAAACCTGTGAGAAAGGAAAGCAAAGCTACCTCTCATAAGCCAAGTAGCCAACGCCCGAGGGTAGGCCATGCTCATTGGCAAACACTAGAGGAACTCTTTAAACATGCAGAGAATAGGACTAGGGCCTGGCCAGAAATTATAGCCAGTGAAACCACTGATACAGACAGAGATAATTCTGAGCCGATGCAAGTGGAACTTGTAGAGCCAAGCCTTTTATCTCAGGAAGAGATGGACTGTTCTTTGTGTATTTCAGGCAGTGCAGAGTCACTGTTAAACCTGTGAATGATATATGTTATCTTCAGAATGTTATTCATTTGCTAAATGGAAGAAGAGTGCTGAAACATTTGCTTTACTCTGGAAAGCTTAACTAAGCATTGTTACAACTGTGAAGCATAACAGTTTTTCCGTTAACCTGAGTTGATTTCATTCCTGAAGTTAAGGACTTTTTCTTTAGGTTGTAACCCAGCTGAATCTTATGCATAAAGG
The DNA here is from genome assembly GCA_033557465.1 of Ichthyophis bannanicus. NCBI lineage: Eukaryota > Metazoa > Chordata > Amphibia > Gymnophiona > Ichthyophiidae > Ichthyophis > Ichthyophis bannanicus. Next base: position 179,284,837 of record CM066044.1, read on the forward strand.
GAAATAAATGCCTTGTTAACCCTCTACTCTGCATTCACAATTTTTCTTAGTTAGGAGCTGAACTGCTAAGACCAGGTTACACCTGGCTCTTAAAAGACCCTCCTCTCATAATAAAATAATTTTTGTGTCCCACCTACCCTTACGACCACTGGCCACCAGGGCGGTGCATGACAGTACCTTTAATTAAGCTGTCAAGGAGGGAGGTCAGAAGGGTTTCAGTGTTGTGGTGTGGTTTGAAGCCATGTTGGTGTTCGTCGAGTGGCGAGTGGGTGTCTATGAAATCTTGTAGCTGAAGCTGCACTGCCTTTTCTATTATTTTGGCCAGGGACGGGATGTATGAGGCTGGAGCTGAGGGGTCCGCGGCATGATTCTTGAGCAGGGGTCTGATTGAAGCATACTTGAGGGGAGTTGGCATGTGACTGAGCGTAAGAGATGCACTGACTAAGTGCATAATGCTTGGAGCGAGTTCATGTTTTGCCAACTTGATCCCGGCGATGGGGCATGGGTCGAGTGATGAGGTGGTGCAGTTAAGATTTGGTATGATGTCGACGATCTCTCTAGTTGATAACTGCCTGAAAGATGACAAAGTTTTGTTGTCTGGAGGATTAGTGGAGTAAGTGAAAGGCAGGTGGTACAGCAGGTTGGTCGGTTATCTGGTTTGAAGGAATTGTGCCATGGTGTCAAGTGCTAAGTTGGGGTTGGATTTCATGTCAGTTGGAGCTTTAAGTAGAGTTCAGGACTATTTCAAATAGCTCTCTGGGGCGGTTAAGAGAGGCATTTAAAAGCTTGGCGTGATATTTTTTTTTTTGAGTGAGCATGAATATACAGTAGTCTGCCTGAGCGCTTAGGTAGGCTGAGAGGGAGGTAGGACATTTTTAGTTTTTTCCATCTGCGCTCAAGTTTTCTGAGATTATTTTTTAGCTTTCTAAGTTGAGACGTGAAACATGGTCCTTTCTGGAGTCACTTTGTCTTGGGTGTGTTGTTGAATAGAGTTGCATATGTGGAAATGTTAGTGTTCCATTCAGATACGAAGGAATCAATACTGGATGTGTTGATCTGGGGGAGTGATGGGATGATGCTTGTGAAATTGTCTTTATCGAAAGTCTTGAATCTTTGATGGTTTGGTGAGGGTGGATTGTAGGGGGTAGCTGCAGGTTTGTGTGTTAGAGAGAAGATTATTAAATGGTGGTCCGACCAGGATACTGACGTGACTCTTGTCTAGAGGGAGAGATCATGATGTGGGCCAGGTGGAAAGTGTAAAAATGAGATCAAGGGTTGCATTTGGTCCTGTGATTATTTGGGGTTGGAGTGCTTCGAGGGCCTGTAGGAAGGGAGTTGTTAAGTTGGGATGGTAAGGATGGTAGGTTGAGATTGCCCAGGAGAATGAACCATTTGTTCCTGTGGTGCTCTGAGCATGTTTTTTCGATGAGTGGTGAGAGGTCATTGGGGCCTGCTTCTACTTCTTCTCAGACCCTGCAGTATGGCTGGTTGCAAAATCTTGCATCAGGCATAGCCATGATTTGCATAGCAGCCCAGTTGATTAAAATGCATTTAAATAATTAAGATTCATTTAAATAGATTTAAATATGCATGGTAGTAATAGGTGCTCGTTTTTCTGTCGGCGTTTCCATCTATTTCCTGCATTTAAAGGATCGTAAAATGTCCTTAAACATGGCATTAAGGACTCGTAAAGCTTTCTGCATCGGCCTCTAGATTACTAGATGAGTTAACTTCACATATTCAAGTAATTCCCTTGACCAAGTAGGCTCAAATCAAAGTCGTAATAAAGACTAGTCCACAGTACAGAAATTGGCAGTAAGATTTGAACCCTGACTTCCCTGGTTTGTCCATCTGCTTTTCTAACCACTAGGCTACTCCTACACTCCCAGTGCACATAATGAGATGTAGCCACTACTCCTGGGAGGAATTCTGTGCAAAATCATTTTGAGCTCTGCACAAAAATTTTTAAAATTCTGCATATAGTATTTTAAAAATCTGCATGATTTATTAGTAAATTTTTGTGCAGAATTCCTCCATCATAAACCCTAATTCCTCTCCTAGACCTGAAATTCCCCTTGCCTTTTCCTCTTCAGCTCTCTCTCACTCCAACCCTTAAGCCTTCCCTGCCCTCCCAGTGTTCTCACTCTCCAACCTCCACCAAGATCCCTAATTCTGTCTGTCCTTAAGGCCTACCCCATGCACGTACCCCAACCTCATCTCCTTTATCCCCCCTTCCCATGCACCTACCCTTACTTCTCACTTACCTCTCCTCCTGACTTGCCAGGCACATACTCCCACATCTCTTTCAACCCACCCACCAAGCACACATCCTACCCCATTTTCTTTCTTCCCCTCCCCTTCCCACACACCCTCGCCTCTCATTCTTCCCCTACCGCCAGGCCCATACTTTCACCTCATTATTTCTCCCCACTCCCATGGCAGACCTCCGAGCTTCTCTGTCTCCCACTCCCATTGCATACACCCCCACCAGCTTACTCCAGTAGGAGTGGCCTAGTGGTTGGGGCAAGGTACTTCAGGCCGGAAGGTCAGGGGTTCAAATCCCACTAGAGGACAGCAACCTTGGGCCGGAAGGACTGGGGTTTCTAGTCCCACAGGTGCTCCTTGTGGTCTTGGGCAAGCCACTTAACCCTCCATAGCCCATGTTCCCTGTAAAATAGTTATCTCCAAGTTATAATGCCCTGTTCAATGTAATTTCAGTTTGTTCAATGTAAAGTGCTAAGAAGTACCCTCTGAACTAGAATTCAGACTCCCAGTGTAAATAAGATGTAGATATGTTCTGCCTGAAATCAGGTACCAGTGTAATACAATGTTAATAATTACACAATATACATAGTTTCCCCCCAGTTATTTCCAAGTTGATCTCCCTGTTTATTGTAAATACAACTCAAAGTGCCTGTGTTGTATAGTTGATGTTAAATGTAAACCGCTCTGATCTAAAATAGAGCGGTATAGAAGAACTGTTAAATAAATAAATAAATAAATAAAATATCATGAAAGGTGGTATATAAGAAATGTTAAATAAATAAATACCTATCACAGATTGCTTTGTCTGTCCTCTCTGTCTCAATTGCATGGCAAGAGGCTGCTGTGGCAGAAAATGGCTGCACATCAGGCCACGTCCTTCTCTTCTGCTGTCTTGGCCCAACTATTCATTTGTAATGCAGGGGCTCCATACAGTCGTGCGGTTTAAATGAACAGTGGAGCCCCAGATGGCAGGAGGCCATGGCTCAATGTGTAGCCATTTGCCTTCTCTTCTTGGTGTACGATCTCTGTGGGGGAAAGGAGAGGAATCAGGAGTCACCGATGCCAATGCCTTTGCAGAATCCTACATCACAGAGGCAGAATTCTGTGGAGGTGGGGAATTCTGCATACATTCTGCATTGCACAGTTGTGCAGAATTCCCCCAGGTGTATGGAAACCGCTAAGTAAGAAAGAAACAATTATGGTGATTGTCCAAAATCTCACACAAGGTAACTAATAAAATTCTGTGAAGAGAGTCCTGACATTGACCTCTTAACAGGGTCAGCATTAGGGGGAGGTAACCAGGGTGATTTTGCTGGGCCCCAATGCCACAGGAGGTGCAAGTCTGCCCAAAGCTACAGGAAGAATAGCTTGCTAATGTGCTTTGGGACCCCACCCAAATCTCTGTTCTGGGTCCAGCATGTTTAACACCAGCCCATGCCCCTCTCCCATCAGCAAGAGGACATACTGATTACTGGTGATGACTCAGTGTGAAATGTCAAGAATTCAGGTCACCCACTTTGTTGCTGATTATATTTAGGACTGCTTATCTTGCTAAGAAATAAAGGGCCTGGTATTAACTGGTTATTAGGACCTGCTAACTGGCTAAGTGCCGCTGAATCCAATATTCACCAGCATTATTTGGATAGAGTCGCTGAATATTTCCTCTGACTACACTAGCACTATACAATAGTGCTGGAGCAGTCTGTGGGCAGAGCTGGGGCGGAACTGGCACGTATCTGGATAAGCATCCACATAACCTAGAACAGCTTTTTTACTTGTTCTAAGTCTATGCAGACTGGCTCTCTGGACAGTGGCTGAATATTGCTGCTCTCCAGACAGCCATGGACACACTGCTAAACTGGGTATTCAGCGGTTGCTGCTATCTGCCGCTGAATATTTGGTATATTTGGCCATGGCAGCCAGTGTTTGAAGTAACTACTGACCACCATGGGCTGCATATCAGCCTGAAAGTGTCTTATAAACATACTGCTATTACTAAGAATAAATCTGCCATCTTGGTGGGTAATTAATTCTCGTAGGAGAGCAGGGATGATGCACCATCCCCTGGGACACACAGAGACGGTGACAGGGTGTGACTCATTCCTGCGTCATAGTTTCCAGGCTGAAATGCATCTTTTCAGAAACAGGTGTTTGCTTCTGAAGCAGGATCCTTTGGAAGGGAATTTAATCCAATGAATGGATTGAAAAATAGTCCTATGCTTTGAAGTTATTTTGAGTTCATGATATGATGGAACAATAGTATAATTCAATAGTATAATTATAATGACCATGATTGTTCCTGAGTTTATTAAGCATCTTTCGTGCATAAAATATCCAAGCCTGCCCAGCACGGTTCTCCTGCCATTTTTTTAAGCAATCTCTTCAGTAAAGCTGGAAAAAAGTTGCAGGGGCTGTACTCTGAAGAAACAGGCATAATTTCTTCACCAGCAATGACCATAGACCTTGAGCTAATCCTTAATGCCTCCTTATATCTCATGTTAAAGTCTCACATTATGTTCAGCCTTTTGGCCTTCTGCACACTTCGCTACATCTTTGTTGCTTTGCTAATTGTTTCATTACCATCCATCTGCATGGATTTAAATGTACAGTGTGCTTCCATTTGCGCAGGCATCTGCGCAGGGGTCTATTCCATCCTGCAAATAGTGGGGATGGACATCCCATTGGGACATCTATCCCCACTATTCACCCCCTGCCATTCCCATCAAAAGCCTCCCCTTATGAACAAGGCATTTGTATGGGGAGGCTCAGATAGGGGCAAGAGGCAGAGTGAAGGCGGGGCATGTGTGGTCCATGACCCCAGATGTACAGGGCCGATTCTGAAGTCGGCCCTATATGTCCGGGGTCGGCAAACTGGACAGGGGACTTATTCGACCTTGGAGATAGAATAAGTCCCCCTGGATGTTGGGGGATGGCAGGCCCAGGCATTGTCATAAAGGTGAGGGAGTGCAGAGGATTCCCCGTAGCCTGGCCCTGGTCATGGAAGGCCAGATCGGGGGTCGGGCTGTGGGGAAAGAAGAGTGTGTTCGGTGGCTGGGGATCGTGGCTCCTGAATGGAACCATGGTGCCATGGCAACAGGATGCCATGGCACCACAGCTCCATTCAGGAGCCTCACTGAGGTAGCCAGGCAGGTGGCTTTATGTGCAGGCCAATTGGAATCGGGTCCCAGCCTACACATACAGGCCATAGACACGATTCTGATCCCGTGGGACATGGCTAGCCCCTGTAGGATCAGATTTGGGTCTACACATGGGCGTCCCAATTCCGATTGGACGCACAGGGGCCTGTACGCACTCAATGCCTCGCAGGGTTTATGCTCATGCTAGATTTCATTTTACATTCTGTGCCGACACTACTACGAGTAAATTAGACTTACCTGCTAATTGTTGTTCCTTGCGGAACTCTAGTCCAGTCCCGGAACCATAGAGTTGTGACCCTCCACCAGCAGCTTTGGAGACTGAACATCTTCATCTCTTTGATCATCCAGCTATATGCAGCCCCAAGGACCGCCCACACATCAGTACCTATTGACAAAGCATACTAAGCAGAGCAACAAATAAGTAGCTATAACAACACAGTGGAAAAAAGGATCCTGACCCTAAAGTTCCCACTACTAGCAAAAATTCTTTTTTTTTTTTTTTTCTTTTTCCAATTGCGTAAGAACAACCTCCCGCCTACGGGAAGGCGGACCAGAATGGCCGTGGCAACCCTTGTGCAAAATGCATGCAACAAGAGACGCCACCGCTCACCCCCAAGATTTGACCCCGAAAGGAAACTAAGGCGTGCTGCAAGCAGAGGAGCTCTGACCGAAAGTATAGAGAACAAAAACCCTGGCAGACTCCTATAATGAATGTACCTTCTTGGCTGGCAGCGAGAACAGATAGACAGGGAGGGATCCGGGACTGGACTAGAGTTCCGCAAGGAACAACAATTAGCAGGTAAGTCTAATTTACTCTTCCTTAGCGTCCCTCTAGTCCAGTCCCGGAACCATAGAGGATGTAACAGAGCAGTAAATCTCAACGGGAGGGCCTCGCTAGTCCAGCCTGAAGCACCCGAGACCCAAACCGCGCATCCGACGCCGCCTGCACATCCAGACGATAGTGCTTAGCAAAGGTGTGCAAGGACGACCACGTCGCTGCCCGACAAATATCCACCGCCGGTACCAAGCTAACTTCTGCCCAAGACGCCGCCTGCGCCCTAGTCGAGTGAGCCCGAAGCCCGGCAGGAACCATCCTGCCGTGTAAAAGGTATGCCGACGAAATCGCCTCTTTCAACCAGCGGGAAATGGAAGACTTAGACACCGCTTCCCCCTTGCGCGGACCGCCAAATGCGACAAATAGGCGATCGGACTTACGGAAGGCCGCCGTTTCCCTCAAATACCGACGAAGAGCTCGACGGACATCCAACGCGTGCAAGGAGAATAACCTTTGGCTCTCATTCGTGCCCTCTCAATAGCCATGCCGTAAGCGAGAATCGAGCCACCTGAGGCATCTGCAGCGGCCCCTGCCAAAGGAGATCCGGCAGAGGAGGAAGGAGCCACGGATCGGCCACACTCAACCGCACCAGATCCGCATACCAAGGCCGACGAGGCCAGTCCGGGGCAATCAGAACCACGGGACCCGGATGCCGCTCGATCCGCTGTACCAGGCGACCCAGCAGAGCCCACAGAGGAAAGACATAGAGCAGCCCGTACCTTGGCCACCTTTGTGCCAATGCATCGAGGCCTTCCGACATGCGTTCCCGACGCCTGCTGAAGAACCTTTCGACCTGCGCGGACTCGAAGGTCGCCATGAGGTCCATTATCGGCAGACCCCCAACGACGGACCAGCAACGCAAATACCTGTGACGACTCAGAAAGTCCGCCTCCACATTGTGAATCCCCGCGATATGCTGGGCCGACAGACACTGAAGATGCCGCTCTGCCCAATCCAGAAGCAGATCCGCCTCCGCTTCCAACGCCGCGCTGCCTGTGCCTCCCTGGCGATTTATGTAGGCTACCGTGGAGGCATTGTCGGATAGCACCCTGACCGCCGCTCCCTGCAGCCAAGGCTGAAACGCTGTCAGAGCCAACCACACGGCTCTCATTTCCAGTCGGTTGATGGACCACCGGCTCTCCCGCGAGGACCACTGGCCCTGAGCAATCTGGCCCTCGCAATGAGCCCCCCAGCCGCTCAAACTGGCATCCATCATCAGCAGACGCCAGACGGGAGACTCCAAGGGCATACCGTTCGCCAGAGAGCGCCGACGCAACCACCAGCGAACCTCCAAGGGGCAAACTAACTGACGAGCTAGCGAGTCGGTCTGATGACACCATCGACGCAGCAGCGCTCGCTGCAGAGGCCGCATGTGCGCCCTTGCCCACGGAACTACCTCGATGGTCGACGCCATCGTGCCGAGAAGCTGAAGGTATTGCCAAGCCGAGGACGCCCGTCTCGCTAGAAACTGCTCCACCAGCCGCCTCAGGGCCCGCGCTCTGTGCACTGGGAGGAAAACCTTCCCGTTGCCGGTCTCGAAACACGCCCCCAAATACTCCAAGGTCTGCGAGGGAAGAAGGCTGCTCTTCGCCCGATTGACCACCCAGCCTAACGACTGCAAAACCTGTACGACCCGCACCGTCGCCTGGAGACTCTCTTCCCTCGACTTCGCCCAGATCAACCAGTTGTCGAGATAGGGATGCACGAGGACAAAAACGAAGCTCCTATCCCTAAAAAAAACACGAAGAAAAAACAACTTTGAAAAAAATCCAAAATGGCCGCCGTACCCGATCCCGCCAAAAAAAGGACCAGAAAAAATACCCAAAAGGTCTAAAACACTCCCCAGAGCTGATTCCAGGCCACCCAAGGCCTCCACCACTGCCTTTAGAAAGAAAAAGCCTCAAACTCTACTCACCCACACACAGGAGTGGAGGGGGGGTCAAAACACTGAGAGTGCTGTCCAGCGTGCCTGTCACAAGCTCTGAGTAGCAGTTATCAGCGTCAATAACAGAGTAATAACCGCTCAGGGCAGCTCGGGGAACCCCTAAATCAGTCAGGGGACCCTCAGAGCCTACTGCTGTATTCAATTGCTGCCTGTAATTGTCTTCAACCTTCTCCTCACCCACCAAGGGGGTACGGTAGAAAGGAGACCTGTGTCCTGTGCAGCTCCCCTGCTTGTTTGACCTATGGGGAGACTGACAGAGAGAGACAGAGAAAAAAAACAGATTAGAGAAAGACAGAAGGACACAGTCAAAGATTTCCTCCACAGCAGCAGCCCAGCACCTAAATCTAGAAAATAATAAAACACTAAAGCTCTGCTTATTTGTTCCTAAGGAGCCCAGTTCTGGGCTCTGACTTCCAAGCTGCTTGGAGACTGAGATACTGATGTGTGGGCGGTCCTTGGGGCTGCAAATAGCTGGATGATCAAAGAGATGAAGATGTTCAGTCTCCAAAGCTGCTGGTGGAGGTTCACAAATCTATGGTTCCGGGACTGGACTAGAGGGACGCTAAGGAATACTTCTTATCATTTGTATAGCAATACAAGGCATATGCAGCGCTGTACAGGGACAGTCCCTGCTCATAAGAGCTTACAGTCTAGTTAAAACAGACAACACAATAGCCAAGATAGACAATAAAACAAGGGGGAACTAGGATATATCTAGGGAAATGGTAAGGAAACACATAGGGGGTGAATAGGAGACTAAGGGAATTAGAATCCAAAAGCAGTCTCAAAGAAGTGAATTTTTAGCCTGGTTTTGAACAGGGCCACAGATGGAGCCTGACGTGTGGACTCAGGAAGTTTGTTCCAGGCATAAGGAGTAGCAAGATAGAAAGATCAAAGTCTGGAATTGGCAGTGGAAGAGAAGAGTACAGATAGAAGGGATCTGCCAGAAGAGCGGTGTTCCTGAAAAGGGGTCTAGAGAGAGATAAGAGAGGAAAAGTAGTGAGGAGCTGCCACATTTATTTATTTATTTAATGTTTTTATATACTGTCTTTCTACAATTCAAGATGGTTTACAAGGAACTCAGAACTGACAGCGTGTGAATAATCTGTTTTACATAGAACAATAACTTAGCGAACATAAGTAACAGTTGTATAGACACATATAGGTTAGTAGAAGAAGTTTGAACTGGATGTGGAACGGATAGGGAGCCAATGAAGTGATTTGAGAAGAGGGGTAACATGAACATAGCGCAACACTGGTGGAAGATTAGTTGTGCATTTTAAACAGATTGAAGTGGGGAGAGATGATTCAGAGGAAGACCGGCAAAGAGGAGGTTGCAATAGTCTAGACGGCAGATGATGAGAGAATGGTTCTTAGTAATGTGTTCAGAAATGAAGGGATGAATTTTTACAATGTTATAGAGAAAGAAGCAACAGTTTTTGCTATCTGTTGGATGTATGTGTGGAGAAGGAAACAGAGAGGAAGGGGGAAAGTGGGCTTAAGAGGAAAGATAAGGAGCTCAGTTTTGTCCATGTTCAGTTTCGGATGGCAGTGAAACATCCATGCATTAATGTCAATAAACAGGCAGAGGTCCGGACCTCGATTCCCAGAGAGGTAGATCTGAGAGTCATCAGCATAGAAGTGGTACTAAAAACCATGGGAGGAGATGAGTGCATCAAAGGATAGTGTAGAGAGAGAAAAGGAGAAGTCCCAAGACAAAGCCCTGGGGTACAATAACTGAAAGAAGAATAGCAGTAGAGGAGGATTCACTAGAACAAACACTGGTGGGAGAGCTTAGAAGAAACCACTAAATCCAATTGAGGACAAGGTATTGAGGAGAAGGTAGTGATCAACAGTGTCAAAAGCTGCAGAAAGGTCAAGAAGGATGAGGATCAAGTAAAAGCCTTTGGATTTGGCAAGGAACAAGTCATTGGAGACTTTGGCAAGAGCTGTCTCAGTAGAATGTAGAGTGCGAAAGCCAGACTGCAGTGGATCCAAAAGGGACTGAGAGGAGAGAAAGTCAAGACAGTGAGCCACATGTTCAAGTAGTGTAAAAATAAAGGCGAGGAGAGAGATTGGTTGATAATTAGAAGGACAGATAGAGTCAAGGGATGGTTTCTTGAGGAGAGGTGTAACTACTGCTGCAGTAGAAAGCAATAGGTTGAGGATATGACAGATGGAGGGGACAAAGTGAATGATATGGAGTTTAGTAGATGGGTGGGGATGGGATCAGAGAAGCAGGTAGTAAGTTTAGAGTAGGAGAGATCATAAGGAAAGGAATGGAAAATAAAACAAAAGATATTATAATGCCTCTATATCGTTCCATGGTGAGACCGCACCTTGAATATTGTGTGCAATTCTGGTCGCCGTATCTTAAAAAGGATATAGAGTTATTAGAAAAGGTTCAGAGAAGAGCCACCAAAATGGTAAAGGGGATGGAAGGATACTCCTATGAAGAAAGGCTAAAAAGGTTAGGGCTCTTTAACCTGGAAAAGAGACGGCTGAGGGGAGATATGATAGAAGTCTATAAATTAATGAACGGAGTGGAACGGGTAAACATAGATCAATTGTTTACGTTATCAGAATATAGAAAGACTAGGGGACATGCAATGAAGCTACAGGGTAAACTATTTAAGACTAATAAAAGAAAATATTTTTTCACTCAACGTGTAATCAAACTCTGGAATTTGTTACCGGAGGATGTAGTAAAGGCTGTTAGTGTAGCTGGGTTTAAAAAAGGTTTGGACAAGTTCCTGGAGGAAAGGTCCATAAACCATTATTAAGAAGGGACCCAGGATATCAATGCTTGACCCAGTACAAGCATTGTGGAACCTGTGTCTTTTGGGGAAACTGCTAGGTACGTATGACCTAGATTGGCCACTGTTGGAAACAGGATACTGGGCTTGATGGACCTTGGTCTGACCCAGACTCAGTATGGCATATCTTATATTTTTATGTTAGATGTATAGTTTCTTCCTTGGTGATCTTAGAAAAGGAGGAGTGGCCTAGTGCTTGGGGCAACGTACCTCAGGCCGGAAGGTTGGGGGTTCAAATCCCACTAGAAGACAGCAACCTTGGGCCGGAAGGACTGGGGTTTCTAGTCCCACAGGTGCTCCTTGTGGTTTTGGGCAAGCCACTTAACCCTCCACTGCCCGTGTTCCCTGTAAAATAGTTCTCCAAGTTATAATGCCCTGTTCAATGTAATTTCAGTTTGTTCAATGTAAACCACCTTGATATCATGAAAGGTGGTATATAAGAAATGTTAAATAAAGAAATAAAATACAATAAATAAAAGGAGGAAAGGGCAACAGAAGTTAAGGATTAAGGGGAGAAGGAGATGACCCCACAGGGAACTCAATAGTAATCTTGTGGACTTTGTTATGGACGTAATCAGCCAAGGTCTGGGCAGAAAGAGAAGGAGAGGTCAAAGGTGGAGGCACTTTGAGAAGAAAGTTGAGAGTCGTAAAGAGACAGTGATGATCAGAGGCAAAAAAGTTTGGTGTAAACACTGCACAGATGCCTATGCTAATGCAGTGCATATTTCTGCATTGTGCTGTAAATATGGAATTAGTGTTAATAATTAGAAATAGAAATGTGCAGATAAAAACTGAAATGGAAACGTCAAAAAAAGTGAACTCTGCAGGCAGTGCAACACTGGAAAAATAGTTAAAAAATGTTAGATGCACATTTTCCAAAGCTGACAGAAAAAAAACTTCCCACTAAAGAATGAGCAGGAAAAATTGTATAATCCTAGAAGAGGAGTGACAGTAGCTGAAGCAGCAAAATATGCTGTAACAAGGCCAGAAACATGATGTAAGCAGAGATAATGCTGTACATAACACGGGGCATGTTGGATCTCCTCCAGGCTTGCTTCCCTTCCCCCAACCGTCAGTCACGCTCACTGACACTGGCTTTCTCGGTAAACAAACCTTATTTGTGGGAATAACAGGCCACAGCTTCCAACCGTTTGCACAATTACACACTGTTTATATAATAACCAACAATGACAAAAAATCAAATGCAACCATAATCCCTACCAGTGCCCGGGACCCCCTGTGGAGGAGTACCATACCTTTCTGCCTGCTACCTTACCAAGGGGCCCACTCCATGGCCCAGGGGTACATTCCCTGCCACTGACCGCTCTGTGTCGGCCCCCTGGGGATACCCTTTGTATTAGATGACTTGCATCCAAGCCCAGGCACCCCTTTCTTTGGTACCTGACCTCCCGATACTGAGCCCCAGGCACCCCTGCCCCAGTGCCTGAGCCCCCTTTTCCCTTTTTGTGGTACTCTCCCAAAGTCATTGAGGTCCCACCACCAGGAGGGTGCCCGCCCTATTCACTGTTCCCTCTAAGCTGTGCGCGTGTGCGCGCGCACACACCTCGCCGAGCGAGCGCACAAAAATTACAGCTCTGATTCTGATAGAAAACAACAGAGACATCTTAAAATTTAAAAGTTATGATTGTAATTACTAGAAATTTCCCGCTTCATTTAGTAATCGTCTATTTTCATTTAATTTGATTAAAATCAATGTGGTGTACATACTGTATTCTGACGTGTAGTCAAATTTTAAAGTATATAACTCCGAGTGTCGTTATGTGGCGCACAAAAATTTAACCTTCCTTCAAAAGCTGCACACAGATGATATTTTATGCGCACACAGCCTACAGAAAATTAGAGGGAACATTGGCCCTATTCCCCCATCATGAGAACCAAGCCAACTGCCCTCCGCAGCCCCTCAATGAAGATATCAAATCCAATGTGATTCAAGTGTACCCCATCCTGGCTATACACCACTGTGGCCCTCATCAGAATGCCCTCATGTCTGACCATCCCCCCCAAGGCCCACACGAAATTCCCCACTTCTGAGTTAAGCTTTTTTCTGCTCTTCTCGATGCCTTCTTAGTTGCCCACTTCCATTCCTGCCAAGGGACCAGATGATGTCCGCCCCCAGACCTGAGCAAATCCATGCCACGTCCTTTGTTATCTTAATCGTGTCAATGTCCTTGGTTGAGATGAGGTCACTGCCACCCAAGGGCAGCACCATGACATATGGGGGTTGCCCCACTCCGCACCTGTTGAGGAGGGCAGGTCTTAGCTGGTCCCACAGCATCCCCTGCTTCCCTAGCCACTGGATGCTCATAATGTCCAGAGGGAAGCTAAGCTGTTTGCTGAAATGGCTGTCCACTGCTCTTTGCCGGGCCCTAAAGATGTATGAATGCCCCACTATCCAGATCATTCTCCTGCCGAGATAAAATAGGAAAAGTTAATACCTGAGGCATTCCTATCATATATACAACCTGAATCATCTCACTGTATCCTGGATTTGCTCTTCCCTGAAGTGTAATCTGTGTGCTGTCATGGCAGTCCCTATTCTAAAGGAATGAAGGGTCATGCCAGAAGAGCTGAAATTGGTTCTCTTCAGTGCCCGGTGCCACATTGCCCGGAACTGGAACTGTGACAGGCAAGAGCCATCCCGGTGCCTTAGGAGGACCCCCCTCTTGCCGGCCAAACCCATAGATACTCTTGCATTGCCTTAACTGGACAGAGGTCACTGATTCCCATGGCATGGAGTCACACCTTTCTCCCCGCTTGGGCTTGGTTGGTTTTTGACCCCCCTTAGCTGTAGCCTGATCCTATCCCTGCCCACTATGACATCCTCGACCCTAATTGCTGGGCCCACATTGTCCCCTCTGGACCTGGGTATGGCCTCGCCCATCCTGAAGGCGATGAAGAATATGATGAGCAGGGACACCCTGAAAAGGATGCCTTCACACTCATCCCTCACCACCTCTGGTGCCCTCCGGATGACCCTCCTCCAGCATGTGCAGGGTGACTGGCCTATGCCCATCCGACCGGGGTGGGGGGTGGAGTGGGGGTTTCCCTCTGGACCAACTCTCCATGATCTTTTTAACCAGGAATTCCTTAGTTGTGTCCCTGCCACTCAGCTCAGGATCAGCCTGGTGTGCCTCACTGCTGTTCCCTCCCTTTTCAACCAAGATATGAACTCTTAACAGCTGGGTCAGCATTAGATCTCGCAGTGGGCTGAAGCCTTGTTGCTCTGTGAAGCTCCAGAGCTTAGCCAGGCTCTCAAATACACCTTCTATCTGTTGTTGGACAAGGACACTATCAGCAATCTGCTGGCACTTCGAATCCAATGCTACACATCTCTGCTGGCATGATGTTCGCCAAGGAGTAAGCCACCAGTATGAGGTGCCTGAAGCATCAAAGTTGAAAACGAGAGAGACCATCAGCGATCTCATTAGTTTTCCCTGGCATGTGGCTGGCTGTAATGAAACCATTCAGCTCAAGACTCTACAACACTAAACTTCTAATCAGCCTCATGGTTCTCCTGGCCCTGGCTGATTGCTTATCGCAAACACTGTTGTGGCATTGTCGGACCTCAAGACTATCCTTTTGTTGACCAGCAGTGGCCCTCAGAGAAACAATGCTACCACTATCAGGAACGTTTCCAGGAAAGTGACCTGACATGGACCACAACTACCCTACCACAATCACAATAAATAACACACCAATACCTATTAAAAAGGAGGTAAAATACCTTGGAATAATTCTGGACCATTCACTCACCATGATCCCACACATAAAACATACAGTAAAAACGATATTCTATAAACTCAAGACAATACAACACCTGAGACCCCTACTCAACACACATGACTTTAGATCAGTGGTCAACTCCCTCATCACCCCCCACTTTGACTACTGCAATAGCATTCTAAATGGCCTACCACTAAAAAGCATATACCTCCTCCAAAGAGCACAAAACATATGTGCCAAGATGGTCACAAAAGCTAAGCTAACAGACCACGTGACCCCAATACTACTAGATCTTCATTGGCTCCCCATAAGCAGCCGAATAAAATATAAAATCCTCCTTACTACCTTTAAACTCCTCAATAACATCTCTCCCTCCCAACTATCTACCCTATTACAAACCCCATCAGAAACTAGAACACGAAGACAGAACGCAACCCACTCACTCAACATAAAAACTAATTTCAGAAGGACCAGAGCAACGACAAGTGATAGAGCCTTCTCCTTTGCTGCCCCTACCCTCTGGAACGAAATCCCTTTAACCCTCCGCAAAATAAAAGACCTTCACCAATTCAAAAAAGAACTAAAAACATACCTTTTCACAAAACACTTTGAGATCCCCTACCAACAAAAAACCTCTCCGATACAATCACAGAAACACATTCACAGTTCTCAAGACAGAACAAATGATTAAACATAAGAAAGACACTTACTCTACTCTGCCTTACCCTACAGACAAAGATTTACACAAACAAATGGCTATATCTCTATTGTAAATAATACCGGTAACTCAATTATGTTGTGATGACCTGTACATAGTTTGAATAGTGTTATTCTAGTTAATGTTCAAAACATGTTCAATGTAACTAAACGTGTACATAGTTAACACAAGTTCCATGTAAAATATACAGAAGTATATTGATTTTTGTTCGATGTGAACCGCCCCTGATCTCTGGAAGGGGCGGTATATAAGAAACTGTTAAATAAATAAAATAAAATAAAAGTGATGTCCCTTGTTATTCCCTGCCTGTGCCATTCCTCAGGCCACCGCTCATGACACCACCGCCCTTGGAAATAGCTGCCAAAACCAATGCCGCTGGATGCCTCCATGAACAGCTCCAGCTCAGCATTGGTGAAGGGGAGATCCCTCCATATGTTTTTGCTGTTGTACTTACACAGAAAATCCCTCCAGACAGCCAAATCCTGCTGGATGGCTGCCTCCACTCTGATGAAATGGTGTCTCCTGCAGATGCCTCTTGTGGTGTTTGCTGGCCGCCTTATAATGGCCTGCCTGGCATCACTCTGCAGCTGAAGTTTAAGTGTCCTATAAGTGCTGCAGCTGCTGGAGTGTGGCCTTTTTTGGCCAAGGTGGTCCTCCTTCCCCAGGGCCGCCAACTTCGGCCCCATAGTCGAGTAACCATTTCCTGTGTGTTGATCTCGATCCCCAAAAAAGACAGGCACTGCACTGGGCTCTCCATTTTTTTTTCGGCCAGTGGGACCCCCAGCTTGGCCGCCTTCCACTGGATAACCACTAGGTTGTAGTGAAGGCCGACTTGCTACCGGCTAGCAAGAAGAAATTGTTCAAATAGTGTGTAATGTTACCCTTGCTGATTTCCTTCTCCACTATCCATTGTATGGCCGAGCTGAATTCCTCAAAGAATGCACTGTAAACCGCACAACCCATTGGAAGGCATTTGTCAAAATAGTATCGTCCCCGGAAGCTAAAGCCCAACAAATGGAAGCTAGACGGTTGAATTGGCAGTAGCCAAAAGGCAGATTCCACATTCGTTTTTGCCAGCCATGCCCATCCCACCGTGTGCGCGCAGCAAGCTGAGCGCTTGGTCTATGGAGGTGTATTTGATCGAGCAAACTGCCTGCTCCAAATGGTCATTGACCGACTCCCTGTCTGGGTTGGACAGGTGGTGAATGAGCCAGTACTCGCCCAGCTTCTTCTTCAGTATGGGTTCAGTTGCCAGGGGCCTACTACCGAAAGGGCCTGCCACCCTACCGACTACTTTTTCCTTGTCAATTTTCCATTGAACCTTGGCCTCCTTGGCCAGGGCCGACTTCAGGTTTCCTGCCTCCCTGGGGCCTAGAGGGCCACTGTATGGAATATGAAAACCAACTTCAAAACCACAAACTAACCAGTCTAATCTCCACAGATCATACCCAACCAAGTTCATGTCAACCAGGGTCCTGTTTCAGCGTGCCCTATGCAGCTCCTCCTGATCTCTTTCCACATCTGATTTTGGGGTGAGCCTCACCACATATTGAGCATGCATGCTTGTATCTACAACTCCCACCAAATCTGCAGGAGCACCCATTGTATAGTCTGCAGACCCCTTTCCATGCGCCCTGGCCCGCCAAGGTTGACCCATTGTTATCCCACCCACCGAACCTAGGCTTTCCCCAAAAAGGCTGCTGCAGTCCTGCGCTCCTGCCCGGCCACTGAGGCAGCCATGGAACTGGGACTGGATCATTAGGCCTATCCATAGGTCTATATCCTTCATCCTAGCTGAGTCCCTTGTTATCCGCCATGTTCCACCGAAACTGCTCATCATACTGGAGCCAAGAATTTCCCCGTACACCTTATATGCCTCACATATGCAATCCTGATATGTGAAGCGGTCCCTGCATCATTCCGGGTGTTTCTCCTCATCTACATTAGCCTGTATACGAAAAGCCATGCACCAATTCACAATTGTTCTTGGAACACTATTTGCCTTCCAGCTCGCTACCTTGCACTTATTGAGGCAACCCGTGTACTCACAATTAACTTCACTCTACCTGACTAACAAAGTCCTTTACATCCTCCTTTACATGCCATTCTTGACAGACCAACCAGTGCTCTCCCCAATAATTAGTTGCTTCGAAGCAGTAGCTGACTGGCTGCTGTCACAAAACCTACGGATCAATCACGGCAAGACAGATGTCCTATTTGTCACGAGGAACCACAAATTCACACCTCCCTCATCACTACTTGTCAACAATGTAGAGTTGAAGTCCAAATCCACAATCCGTTACCTTGGCATCACCCTGGACCAGCACCTGGATATGACAACGCATGTGAAAAACACCACAAAGGCAATATACCATAAAATCAGAACTCTACATCACCTCCGACATCTACTGGACTTCACAGACTACCGAACAACCTTCCAGGCATTAGTCCTTCCACATTTTGATTTCGCAAACATCATCCTTCATGGCCTCCCACAATCAACCTTAAACCCGCTCCGCTTAGCTCTGAATGCAGCCGCAAGAGTCCTCTCCGGATCGTCAAGATCCGATCACATAACGCCCATCATGAAGGATTTGCATTGGCTACCTTTACATGCCAGGCTCCAATATAAGTCATTGGTCCTCACCTTCAAAGCCCTAAATAACTTCCCCCCTACGCCAATCAGCAAGCTAGTCCATAGTACCCTGGAAAACAGAAACAGAAGGTCTACTGCATTGAACACATTAGTAGTCCCCAAGCTAATGACTACATGCACAAAGGCTACCTCTAACAGAGCCTTCTCCATATTCGCCCCTTTAAACTGGAATGCACTCCCCCACGAAATCCGTGGAATTAAAAGTCTCTTCCTATTCAGAAAAGCCTTAAAACTCCACCTGTTCACAAAATGCTACCCAGAAACTTCTGGTGATAGAAGCGCAACCAGCAAGCTTCCCTCATACCCCAACTGCCCCTGCACGTCAACACCACAGACAATAGGTAGTCCCCACTCAAGCCCAACCAACCACTAATCTTCTTCTCCACAAATTCAATGCAACACCCATTTACATTAGGTTATTGTACATAGTTTCGAGTTGATATGTATTTAGTTTCCCCAGTTTCGATCCCATGTTCATTTCCCTGTTCTTTGTAAGCTCAATGTTGCTTGTATGCATTGCAGTACTTTTGTTTGATGTACACCACGCTGATTTTAATAGCGCGGTATAGAAGAAATGTTAAATAAATAAATAAAGTGAATATGTTGATATATTCTCCCTTTCAAATTTTCTCCTTCTGAGCCAGGGGAACATGGCTGTTGAGGGCGCTGTTGAGGCAGGTATATTCGCCTCAGATATCAGATATCCATCGTCCTCGCCACTCCCACCCACGGCCCTGTTATCCCCCCTTACATCCCCTTCTCACCTGCTTGAGTGTCACTGCCTGGACTTGGGTCCTGTTCCTTGGATTGTGTCGTCGCTGCTGCCCCACCTCCTGTTCCCTGGATTGGGCCAGCGACCTGCCTGAAACCTGCCTGGGAGTGGTTTTCCCCACGTTGGCTTTTGCTACCATCTCCATTAGCTGCTGTAGCAAGCCCATAATGCCTGCCTTCCCTGCTCCGCCCCCTCCCTGGCCCGCCCCTTCCTAGTCCCAGACTTGTGCTTCTGCCAGTGCTCCTTCCCTCCCTACCTCATCACCACATAATGACAGGCAAACATCCCTCATCCCTCCCCTCATATCCCTCGCCCCTCCCCTTTCCTCTCGCCAGTTGTGCAGCCCCCTGGACTTACCCACCTCCCTTTGCCACCCCATATTAGCCTGCAATACATCAACTAGTTGAGAATACTCACCTCCTTGCACTTGCCCCCAGGGTGTCATCGCCATATTGACTGCCACGTCCAGCACTGACGGGTGGTCTGTAGGCCTCGTCTGCTCAAGTGGTAGACTCTGCACTCTTTCTAGCAAATACAGGAGGGCCTGCATGCACCCCACCCTGTGGACAGCCACCAAGGCCCTCACTGAGTTCACAAAGTTACACAGCCCTTAGTTTATTTATTTTTTTAGACAGATTTGTATGCCACCTTATCCTTCAATCAAGGTGGTCATGTCACATTACAATTGGAGGGTTACATTTAACATTAGGGTACATGTAAACATTTAGGTAGTACAGTTACTTAACAGCATTTAGGCAGTACAACTGAAGGTAACATTTAACATGAGGGTATTTAATAACACGGTATGATAAACTTGTGTATGTGGATATGATGAGTGCGTGCTTAGTTGGCGGCGGAAATAGTATAGTTCTCTCACAACTCTCTTCCCTGTGCTTCCGCTGCACTCATTGGTCCCCTGTCTGGCCACTGCTTGTCTGTGCTATTTGTTGCGGCTGCTGCGAGCCCACTGGAGGTCTGTTTTCCCTTGCTTGCCCGGGCCTGCCTTTGCTGCAATCTCGCCCATTTGCCTCTCCGGCTTTCTTCCGCCCGACCACTGCCTTCTGTCTTTTCTGTGCCAGACCTGTGGCCTTCTCTACATTGGACTTCCTTTTTCCAGGCTGCACTCTCTGCTGGCTGGCATTCTCTTTCCCTGCACGGCCCACAGCCATGCTCTGCCCCAATCGCCTCCCGTGCTGCTGCTCTGTAACAGCTCCTGGGTGTGAGCAATGTGTCCAGAAATTCCCTTGCCCAGGCCTTGCTCAGTGGCTGTGGGTGGGTCAGCAAACAACCACCAATCTAGACATTCCAGGCAGAGGTTTTTTTTTTTTTTAAATTTGCCCTCCCCTTGAGTTCTTGCCATGTTCAGGAACTCGCCACACTCGCCCCCAACTTGCCATGCCCATTCCCCCGCCTTAGTATCACAGTCCTTATGAGTGTCCACTCCTTTAAGGGTTAGGCTCCACCTTGCACTATGGCGCCGCCTCATAGAGCCCCGAAAACGGCACCCTCACCTGCTTCCTGTACAGATGCCCTCCCTGGTACAGCAGCCTGCTTTGCGGCTTACCAGCTTTCCCTCCTGTCCTTGCCGATGGCATGCGCCATTCTGGCTCTTGCTCTGCTGCTGCACCTGCATTGGAGGAGGGGAGGGAGGAGGAGGGAGGGATTGAAGTGTGCATCGCCCTGCATGCTGCTCAGCAATGTGAGCATGCCATGCTGAGCCTCTGCTCCCCCCTGCCTGCTGCTGTAAAGGCCCATCCTCAGGAGCCCCTGAGGATTTGCTGCGATGCCAGTAAGTGTTTTAATGAGGCTGCTCCAGCACACTGCGATCCTCCGCTCTTCACTGCTGCCTCACTCTCATGACGTAATCATCCACTCCTCCCTGCTAACACATTTCTCGCCTCGCTGGACCCGAAAGAGGAGAGGGCCACCCTATGCCTTTCTCTTTATCTTGGTGAGCTCCCTCTCCCCTTCACCTGCCCACCTTCTGGTGCCTCACTCCCTAGTGAGCCCTCCCCAGTCCGGTTATGAGCCAGCCTCTAATGCGGCTGGCTTGGCATTAGCAGAACCCTAGAATTCCTTTTTCCTTTTACCACCTTATGTATTTGAAAGGAAGCTTGTCTGTACAGGGCTGAGTACACGGTCAGGGTACTTAATAACATCATATTACTAAAAGCCCTAAGAAAGAGTTAACACCACAGACATTCCAGAGCTTATTACTCAGCAACAACCTTGAAAGACTCTACTGAGATAACTAGGCTGACCGTTCCTACTGAAGACATTAGGTTTGTTATACAAAAGATAGTGCAGGGAGGAGTTTGTTTCGCAGTCTCTCAGTCTAGATTCAGAGATATCAAAACTGCAAGTGTTAGAATTATTGTCTAAAAGTTATGTCTGGGAATACATGTATGTCTCCTCATGATGACCTATGCTAATAAGAACTGACCTATGACGTAGAGATATAGATATGCCTGTTATGAATATACGTAATGCTTGACGTAGAACAATAAGGTGGAAATTATGCCGTGTAATGGAATATTTACCTATAAATAAAAATGGCTGAAAGCTGTGATGGCAGAGTAAACAAGGTGCTAACTTGGTTTGCTCTCCCAAAGCTTTGGTTGTTTATTTTTAAATAATACAAGTGTGTTGTGTATTATTTACCGATTTACCATGCTTGTTTTCCTTCTCATTGCTTTGTGTGTAGATATCCGTTACCCAAGAGCCCTGGTGAGTTACCGGTGAGGGGAGGTGCAGAGTACACAAACAGTATTATTTTAGTAGCACCTAAACAAAACTATTGTGTCAATAAAGTGTTCTGAACCTGAAGGAATGAGACAGACAGAGTATTTGGGTGTGTCTGTCTGAGTTTCTACAAGGATGAAGAAAGGAAGCTAGGCCTGGAGAAGATGATACTTCTGAATGAATCAATTAGCAGTTCGGTGAACAGTGTCATCCTTAATTTGATACATTTCTGCCCCTGGCGCAAGTGTATTCTCTAAGCTGCTGGCTCAGAAGTTTGCTCATAGGACACTAAGAAGGATCCTTGATAAAGTTTCCTTGCTGCATGTTCAGGTCCAATATTCCTTTGTGATGGAACTTTCCTTTGTTCAGTAAAAGTAGAGTTTGGAGTTCTGCTGTGAGCTTTGATGCCATTCACTGTAACAAGACATTGGCCAGTGCTTTGTGGGATTACCTTGTGTTTCAAAGGGCATTGGAGTATTAATCATTATAAAAATATTCAATCTCTTTCATGCTTAATTATTTAGTGGTATCATTTAATTATGGTTTTATTCTTTCTAGCCCAAAGGAATATTCTAAACAAATTATACATAAGGGGCTGAATAAACATCTGACCATCTATGTGTCTGTCTGCCTGGGGGGAAAATAACTCTGAAAATTGAATGGAATGGGGTAAAATTTGGCATGGGGGGTAAAGCCCATCGAGTTCAAAAATGGGCCAGATAGGATAAGGGGCTCCAGAGAAATACAGCCTCCAAAATGGAGCCCAATGTATTTTTATGGGAAAGGGAGTTCAGCCAGTTGTAGCATAAACGTTGATATAGTGAAACATAATGGTTACAGAATTGCTTTATCCAAACAGTGGCTCCCTTTTCCTCTCTCCTCCTCTCTCGGCAGAGACAGACATCCCACCAACACATACACACAAATACACAAATATTTATGTTTGATAATCTCTGAGGAAGGCTAGAGGTAGAATTACAGAGAATGAACACAAACAGGAATGACAGTGAGGTAGAACTCAAGTTGATTTCAGAAGACTGTAATTGTGAGGCGCCAGCTAAACTAAAAACAGAAAAAGCAATGAGACTGGACAGAATACATCTGAGGGTGTTAAAGGAACCAAGGGAAGTTCTGCTGGCTCCACTGTCTGACCTATTCGATGCTTCCTTGGTCAGATGTAGTTCCAAAGTCATGGAGACAGGAGGATGTGGTCCTCTCCACAAAAGAGAAAGTAACGAGGCTGGGAACTACAGGCCTGTTAATCTGATTTCAGTTGTAAGTAAATTTAAGAAGCTGCTCCTAAAGCAGATAGTGCAATTTCTGGAATCCAGTGGATTACAGGATCCAAAGCAGTATAGTTTTACCAGAGGTAGGTCTTGTCAGATGGCTATGATCAATTTCTTTGACTGACAGGGCCAGGTCCAGAGTTGTTTCAAGATGTTGGCACCCTAGGCAAACCTTATGTTTATTCCCCCCTGGTTGTTAAAATCTATTGTCTAGCTTTGAATTCTGCCCCACAGAAGTTGACGCCCTAGGCAACTGCTTAGTTTGCCTAATGGTTGTGCTGGCCCTGCTGACTGACCTGAGAGGTGGATCGAGGTTGGGAGAGGGGTGTGTTAGATATAGTATATTTGGATTTTAGCAAGACCTTTAACCTGGTTCCACTTAGGTGACTAATAAAGTGACTAACATGTCAGAAACTGGTTGAGTGGGAGGCACAAAAGGTAGTGGTTAATGGAGTTTACTCTGAGAACAGTAATGTGCCACAAGGATCCACCTTTATTCCAGTTCTTTTCAATATTTGTATGTGATATTGCAAAAGAGAGGAGCTGTCAGGAAAAGTTTGCCTTTTGTGGATGATCTCAAAATCTTCAACAGGGTAAGTAATCTGCAAGGTGTGGAAAACACGAGGAAAGATTTAGCTAAGCTTAAGGAATTTTCTAGAATTTGGCAAAGAGAATCCCTTCCACTCCCTCAGATCTTCTATACTTGTCCCATGCTTTCTTAAATTCAGATACAGTTCTCGTCTCTACTATCTCCACTGCGAGGTGGTTCTAAGCATCCACCACTCTTTCCATAAAGAAATATTTCCTCAGATTACTCCTGAGTCTATCCCCTTTCACCTTCATCTTATGACCCCCTTATTCTAGAGCTTCCTTTTAATTAGAAAAGGGCCACCTCCTGTACATTTATGGAGGTATTTAAATGTCTATTTCATTCTCTCCTCTCCCACCTTTCCTCTAAAGTATGTATATTAGATTGTTAAGTCTATCTTCATATGCCTTATGATGAAGACCACTGACCAGTTTAGTAGCTTCCCTATGGACTGACTCCATCCTGTCTAAATCCTTTTGAAGGTGCAGTCTCCAGAATTGTACAGAGTACTCCAAATGAGGTTTCACTAGAGACTTATAAAAGGCACTATTACCTCCTTTTTCCTGCTGGCCATTCCTCTTTCTGTGCACCCAAGCATCCTTCTGGCTTTTGCCATTACCTTTTCTACCTGTTTGGCCACTTTAAGATCATCTGATACAATCACTTCCAGTCCCACGTTTCTTTCATGCAATGAAGTATTTCATCCCTTATTCTGAACCACTGCCTTTGGATTTTGCAGTCCAAATGCGTGACCTTGCATTTTTTAGCATTAAATCTCAGCTGCCAAATTTTTGACCATTCTTCAAGCTTCACTAGATCTCCCTCCTCATGTATCATCTGCAAAGAGGCATACCTTTCCAGACAGACTTTATGCAATATCACTTACATAAATAAAAAAAAAAAAACACAGAACCAAGGACTGATCCCTGTAGCATTCCACTAGTAATGCTCCTCTCTTCAGAGTGAACTCCATCTACTATTACTCTCTGTTGCCTCCGACTCAACCAGTTTCTTACTCAGTCAGTCACTTTAAAGTACATTTCAGGGCACTCAGTTTATTTATAAATCAATCACTTATGCGGAACAGTGTCAAAGGACTTGCTGAAATCTAAATATATCTAGTGCTCTGCCCCAATCCAGTTCTCTGGTTACCAAGTCAAAGAAATCAATCAGATTAATCTGACAAGCCATGCTGTCTCGGATCCTGTAATCCCTTGGATTCCAGAAATTACACCATCCTTGACTTTAGCTGTGTTTCCATTAATTTATGCATCACAGAGGTCAGATTTTTGGCCGCCTTTGGATCCTGATCTTAGTCTCCTATGTGTTTCCTTACCACTCCCCAATATATATCCCTGTCCTCAGCTATTGTGTTGTCTGCCTTAACTAGACTGTAAGCTCTGTTAAGTTAGGACCATCTTTTACATGTGTCTGTACAGTGCTATATATGCCTTGTAGCGCTATACAAATGATAAATAGTATTAGAAGCAGACTAACCAGTCTGTAGTTTCCAGCTTCTTCCTTACTTCTGCTTTGGTGGACAGGAGCCACATTTGCTTATCTCCAGTCCTCCAGGGTCATGAGTGATTCTAAAGAAGCATTGAAAAGATTAGCCAGAAGAGCCACCAGAACTTCCCTAAATTCTTTCAATAACTTCGGATGAATCCTGTCCAGCCATATCACTGTGTTCACTTTTAGTTTTGCTAGCTCCTCAAGAACACTGTCTTCTGAAAATAGTCAAGTTCTACCTCCCTTTCATTCCTATTTATGTTTGTTTTCTGAGGTCCCATTCCTCTGAACACACACACATATTTGACAAGCAATTCCACTTTATCCTCATCTGCCTCTACATATTCCTCCTGTTCATCCTTGAGTTTTCCAATGCCACCTCTACACTTTCTCCTGTCACTAATATATCTAAAAAAAGTCTTGTCCCCATGTTTTATTGTATTGGCTATTTATTTTTATCTTCCATTTATATTTGTCTTTCTCTTTCTATGTACTGTAGATCCATTTATTTTTCCTTACCTTTTCAGTTACTTCTTTTGAAAACCATAGCAGCCTCCTTTTCCTCTTATTTTTATTTATTGTCCTAACAGAAAGGTTCATTGCCCTTAAAATATCTCTGTTCAGTTTTGCCTACTGTTGTTCTTCTTCCCCCAGATGTTCCCATCCAGCTAACGACTCCTTGAGGTATTTACCCATCTTTGCAAAGTTATCGTTCCTGAAGTCTAGGGCTCTTGCTTTTGAATGAATCATTTCTACCCATGTCCTAATACTATATCTGGTGATCACTGTATGCCAGATGGTCACCCACTACAACATTAGAAACACTCTTCCCATTTGTAAGCTCCAAGTCTAGTATTGCCCCCTCCTACATGGGTTCCATCACCATTTGCAGGAACACTTCTCCCTATAAAGAATCTAGGATCTTCCTACTTTTACATGACACCAGAGCAGGGATATTCCAAACAACATCTGACAAACTGAAATTTCCACTTTCATCGTAATATTGTGAATGTCTTAAATTCTCTCTCTATTTCTTCTGCCTGCAAGGTAGCTTGGTATATCACACCGATCTAAATATATTTTCCAATCCCTCTTTCCAGGCTAACCCATGCTATGGCCTTGTCCTTCCTTATTGCCTCTTTTACCTCTCTATCATCTAATGGTCCATTTTTCTGTCCTGTATGTAGGAATGTGAGAGACAACCATGAATGAAAACCAGATCGATAATGTGATTGTAAATATTTATGTGCATGTCAAGAAAGACTGTCAGTGCCAGCAGATTGACGTGGTGTTTGGATATTGTCCAACAAGGCCACAGGGATTTGGAGGAAGGATGTTTCTACATTAGCCTCCCTAGTTGTAGATGTTTAGATTATTATGAAGCTTGGTGTTAAGACATGGGTGATCTGTGTTTTGAATGAAGTATGGGATCTTGTATGACCATCTACCCATGTTGGTCACCAGTCAATGAGGAAGACACAAAACTGACTTTTATAAGAAGTGATATCCTACAAGCAGTCCTACTACTTTTACTGGCAACTGGGATATCTCCTTTTCATTTCAGAAAGGAATAACTACAATCATCTACAGTTTTACTGTGCTACTATGTTACTAGGGCTAATCAGAAAGTTTCCTCAGTCATACCCTTTTATAATCCTGCTTAATTTAATTTTCTGGTTCCCTAATGATGTTTCAATAACTGTCTCCCCATGTGTTTGTGTCAGTACAGATTGAACACTGCAAAAATATTATGTAATTCCTATGGCATAAGCAAGGGCGCGGGCAGGGTCCCAGCGCCCGCAAGTAACCAGGCACGCGGCCCGTTGCGGACCCTGCCTCGCGTCGGGAGATGGTGTGAGGGTGGAGTGGGGGGGGGGGGCGGGACGCAGCTGGCATCATTCAAAATGATGGCTCCGCCCACGGGGATGTGCACAGCAGGAGCCAATCAGAGACGGCGCATGCATGTGCTCAGGCGTGGGTGACGGTGACCCGAGCACATGCAAGAAGGGCTCTGCAGCGGCGTCCCACCCTCCCATCCATTATATATATTAGCCGTTTAATTGGGGGGGTTGGGTTGTCGCAGTGGGGGGGGGATCCCAAAGGTTTCCGGGGTCTGGAGCCTTAGGCTACTTGTGGCGGGGGCGGGGTGTCCCCGAACCGGAAAACCCCTTGCAGATTTTTGCTACTGATATGGCGAAGTTGGGCAGGGGTGGGAGTAACTTCGCCGGGGGTTTGACCGCGGCAGGTGCGGAGGCGATGGTGCCTTGCTAATTACATGGCGGGTGAGGTATCGCTCCGCTTGGGTTGGTTTGATGATTGTATGTTAAGGTTTAATATGTAATTGGCAATAAAGCTGCGACCTGTTGCTTCCATGAACTGTTGTGTGTGAAGTTCTTTTGGGAATGGGGGTATTGTTGAGTTTGGGAGGGGGTGGGTGAAGTAGGAGGGGTGGAGCTACCCAGTTAATTCTTATAGATAAGAGGGTAAATATTCAACACCATGGAAAGCTACTTTGGAGCACAGATCAGCATTATGGGAAGCAAATGCACAGTAAGGCAGCAGGAGCTTCACTTTTCGCTAGCGATAAGAATGCAGTCGTAATAAACTTCCTGGAATAACAAGTAAAAGCAAAGGAGGAAGTCGTGGGGTGATATATCATTTTAATTTATAAATGGTTTCTACACTAGTAAAGGTTACTGTATGTAAGTGAACACAATTAGATATTTACAGTGTAAATCTTGGGTCATATCTGTTCCATGTTCTATTTAGAATATTTTTTATTCTCTCTGTTCGAGTTCATGGGAAAGTGGAATGTGAAGCCCAGACTATGTTCTCTCTGCTTAATATTGGCTTGCTAACTGATGATGTCATGAACAAGGAGAACAAAATCATAGTTGACCATAACTGAGCATTATAATGCTTACAGAATAAAAAATGATATGAAAAAACTAAGCAGATGTACTTGAATCTGGAATCAAACAGCAAGGACATATATTGCACCTACATGTGGCACTGTCATTTAAACTGTAGAGCTTTAATATGAGGAGAGATGAAATCAAACAGGTTGGCTTCTGGATGGCAGAGTTAACACAAGGATTTCCATGGAGACCCAGGGTGGGCTACAGCACCATGGAGAGCAGTTTCCTTGTATGCCATGTAATATATGAAAATGAGCAAGCTATCATTTCAAAGCAGCAGGAGCAAGCTCATGAACAGCAAACCCAGGGGAAGTGAATTCCTCACAGTAGGGCTCTGTATTTAGCTAACGAGTGCCTTTGAAGGTGGAAGGCAAAAGTGAAGAGTCATGCGATGCTACAGGGATTACTGAGTTCTCCATGGGAAAGATTCTATTATCTCACAGTGCTATATCTAATTACAAGTATACACACACAGAGTTAGTGATGACTCTTATGTATAATTTCCTACTGTAATAATATCACAGTTCAATGTTACACTATGTCCAGAGTTAGGAAATGCAATATTTACAGCAGCTAATCAGGTTCTAGCCTTAGCCATTACAGCTTTAAATTGTCAGCCCCATTTAGCATTTCCAAAAAATCTAAAAGCAAAAAATATTTTCTACACTTGCTAGTCACCATGCTAATAGGCTTCACTACAGTGATAACATCCTGAACCTGCATTAGATGCAGGTCAGGACACCTAATTTTTCTCACTCACTGGAGCCGAGTCCTCTTTTTAAAGAGTTTTGGTTAAACAAAACTTCCAGGGAGACAATAAGCCCTTGTGTTATTTTGTATTATTTAAAGCCCTATACTTGTAAACTTGGAAATAGGTAAGTAAATACATGGAAAGTTCAAAGAACTCATGATCACAGTTTGTTCTGGCTGACTTTGGGACATGTTTACTAAGGTGCGGTAGCCAGATCATGAGGCTAATGCCTGTTTTGGCCACGAGTTAGCCAGGAGCATGCATCCAAAAGGTTACTGTGCTAAAAATGCCACACTCCCCGAGCAGCACGTGAATAGGTGGGATTAAGGTGGAGAGTGGGCAGCAACATGGCATGAAGCTGGGGTGGCCATGCTAGTCTCAGGCAAGTGGCATAAATATGCCGCTAGCACAGGTGCATCTCCTCCTGCCTCTGACCAGGTGGTAGCCGTACCCACCTTGCTAGTGCATCCTGAATGCGTGATTTATACACGCATGTTAGGAAATATGAAGGGCAGAAGTAGGGCAAACATGTAATAAAAAATAGGGCAAATTGGTGATGTCAGCAGAATATCTAGGCACCTGCATAGGCCACCTGTTGGGAGGGGCTGCATTTCTCTCCCCCCCCCCCCCATACAGGGAACACAGTCCAAGCCATATGAGTGGAGTGATTTAGAGGAAGCCTTGTACAGTACTGTGTTCCTTGCAGCCTAGGTGAACAGGTACCCTGGGTGCCTTAAGGTGAAGGAGGTTCATATACCTGTCCCTCATAATGGACACTGTGGACACTTTGCCTGATCCCATACAAGATCCTTGACATCTTCAAATGCCATATTTGCATTCTATCTCCCACAGTTAGGGGAACAGCACAGACTCACTGCATTTGTTTGCTTTCCAGATTTTCATGTCCTGTCCTCTTGTACGTGGCCCCATTGCTTTGAGCTGTGCAGCCAGTTATGCCTATTCCCAGTCATCACTCCCTATTCTGCACTGACCAGTTACTACTATCCTGTAGGTGGGGTTGGGGCACATTTCTTACTGTCTGAAGTGGTTCTGTAGCTCACTACTGCTCCTACTAATGGATGTAGTTTACAATAGCAGGACACGTGTTGAGAGTACATTCACTGTTGTGCATGACCTATGGACGCATGTTTGCAACTACTGTGGGAGTGAATGCACCTATTGTGGTGGTACATACCTACCATAGCCATACCCCCTGCATCAACCATGGCCGCTAAGCCCCACCGTGGTAAAAATGTGCACTAACCATGCATTTTCCCCGTGCTACTCATGGCAATTTAGTAGGCAAAAATGCAATGTATGCCTTCAAGTCAGTCCTGATGCCTGGTGACCCAGAAGCTCCTGGGTTTTCTTGGCAGTGTCACTGGGAGTAGATTGCCAGGCCTTTCTTTTGAGGCAATGGAGGGTTAAGTGACTTGCCCAAGGACACAAGGAGTGCTAGTGGGAATTAAACCTTGGTTGCTTGGTTACCAAGCCAGTGTTCTAACCACTAGGCTACTCCTCCACTCCAATTTAGTAGGCATGCCCCTTTAATTGCTTTAGAGACTGATGCACTAAGGTGAATTGCACCTCACAAAAGTGTTAACTCATGAAAAAATGGTAAATAATGGCACTATTCCATTTGTAAAATTTTGTGCATGATATTTGCCATTTTTGTGCATTATGGGTGTTTTCCATATGGTTTATCCATGGAATATTGCTGCTTACATGAAATATGAACTGAAGATTGATAGGCATAAAATAGGGCATGTTTGGAAATTCTTATAGGTGTTCTGTTACAAAGTCACCCTCAGTTGTTTACTGTACAAAATCTATGCAAGACGAGATAGTGAACTGAATAATTATGTAAATCAGCTAAATTATCTATGTTCATATAAATGTCATGAAAAAACCATTTTTTTGCACAAAAGGACTACATCTCAGTGAAGGCACTGGCCTGTCAACCTCTATTTCCATTCATGATTGGTCCACTTTCCCCCTGGTAACTGAATTCTCTCTTAGAAAGACCTTTACCTCTATTGCTCTCTGGATCTCATCCTGTCATCTTGGGTAGGGGAGGTTTCCCTTAGTCTGCTGCCGATTGCCTGCAAAATCATCAACCCAAGTCTTTTTATCTGGGCACTTTCCCACTCATTGGAAAAAAGCTAGAATCCACCCACTTCTAAATAAACCTAATTTAGATCCTCAGGACCTTTCAGTTATTGCCCTGTTTCCAGCTTAAACTTTATCTCCAAACTTGCAGATTTCGTCTTCTCCCAGTCATCCAGCCATATCAAACAGACCAATGCACTACACCCATGATGATGTGGATTCCACCCAAACCACAGTACAGAAACTATCCTTACTGCCCTACTCAGCAAGGTGCACAATGTCTTAGATTCAGGAAAAATAGCACTAGACATCTCTCTAGCTCTTTCAAGTGCTTTTTATTTGGTCAACCATGATCTGTTACTTTCCTGTCTTCATTCAGTTGATACCCATGGTCTGGTACTTCATTGGTTCTATTTTTTTTTCTCAGGATGCTTCTTTTCAGTTTCCATTAACAATCACTCTTTAGCTGAGCAATCACTTTCATGCAGGGTACCACAAGGTTTTGTCCTCCCACCCATACTCTTCAACATTTTCCTAAGTTCACTACTAACACTAAATCAGTGTTGGAATGTCTGCTTTTGTTTATGCAGATGAGATCTTGCTCATTACCTACATCAATATATCTAGCCTTGATCTATTACCCATCAACCAATGACTTACTAAAGTGGAAGACTGGTTCTGTGAAAACTGTCTAGAACTAAACCAGACCAAATCTACAGCAACTTGGCTTATGGGTGGATCACCTTTGTCCACTATCTCCCCTGTTCTCCACAACAGTCCAAATAGCTTGAGGTACTGTATCTGGGCATAGTCCTTGACTCCGTTCTTTCCTTCTCAAAACAAATTAGTTCTGTAGTGAAATCAGTCTTCCTTGCCATGAGATACTTTCGGGCCATTCGCCCATTTCTTGACCATGCAGCTCAGGTTACCTGCATCCTCAATCTGGTCATCAGCCTTATTGACTACAGTGATGCTGTTTACGGAGGACTGCCCAATTTTGAGTTTAAAAGATTACAATGTATCCAGAACACTGCTGCCTGTATCATATCACATGCCAAAAGGCATGTGACCTCCCCCCCTTCTAATTCAGCTCCACTGGTTACTTGTTTTTGAACATATATGACATAAAATTCTAACCCTGACTCACAAGGCTCTTCACCAGAAGGCTCCTGGTTATCTTTCATCATTAATCATTCCCTACTCTCCTGTTCATTCCCTGCACTCCTCACATGGTAACCATGTATGTCTTTCCTTACCTGCCAGGGCTTACTACGAATCCACTAGGAATTCGGCATTTTTTTGCCTAGCCCCTACACTATGGAACCACCTCCTCCCTATCTTCGCCTTCAGGATTCCTATGTTTTTAAGTTGAATTTAAAAATGCTACTGTTTGAACTGGCATTTGAAAACCTACTCTGTTAGATGAGCTTTCCTGGTGTCTGAAGGACACTCACATCTCTCAATATGATTGCAAACTATGGGCCTAATTCTGGGACGCGGGTTGCTGGGCTGCATGTCCTGGCAGGACGTGCAGCCCAGGAAGATATCCAGGCCCGATTCTCCTTCCGGCTCTCCCCATATGTCTTGCGCATCAGGACAGGGAGAGCTGGTGGGGAGCAGGAGGGGGTGGGATCTGGGCATAGCAGGGGTGGGCCAGACCAGCAGGATGAATAGGGTCGATTCAGGTCATGGCCCTGTACATCCTGCCAGGTCAAAGGGGACGTGCTGCTCATTCCACCTCAAAGGTAGAATAAGCAGCACAAATCCAGCGATCGGGCCCGGGTGCGGGGGTCCCTGCCACCCGTTCCAGCAGGCCAGCCGTGGCCAGGCAGTGGGGTAGAGGGGGCACCTGCGGGGAAGATCCCTGCAGGTGGCAGGGGCACACTGGGCCATCCGTGGGCCCGATTCTGTGCACTGCGGGAACGTTTTGTTCTCGCGGTCCAGAATCGGGTCCAAATGGGCCCATCTTCCTCTATTTGTTAAGCGCAAAAGGTGTGCATGCTTTTCTCTCTTTCCATTTTTGTCTGTCTATCTCCTCTTTCCTATCAGATACTGCAGTTCCTTTCAGCTTTCTCTTATTGTTGATTGTAAATCGCTTTGCATTTTATTTATAACAAAAGGCAATATATCAAATAAATAAACTGTAGACTGTAAATGTAAATGTTTTGCATTAAATTCCATGATTTTATATTTACCACAAAATATTCACTGTGACCATGATTTGCATATTATTTAAATTGGCCTTCAGGATGAGAAAAAATTCACATGCTCCCATAAAAATCTCTACAGATCATCAGCCTCTTTGTTTGATACTTCTTTTGTATAAGTACAGGCGCATTTGGCTGCGATGAAATGAGAGACTGTAAAGGCTGCTTTGCTATCGGTTACTGGATACACAAATATATAAAACTGTAGCAAAATATACACAGTTTAGAAACACTATCCCTTAGAATTATCTTTCATTTTTTTACCGGCTTAGCCGCCGGGCCCTGGTCCCGCGGCTGCCTGGTAACCGGGTTCCCGGGGCCCAGCCACGAGGCAGGCCGCTTCTCGGTGGGGGGGGGGGCGAGGCGCAGCTAGGCATGCGCCCTGGTCGCCTCCACGTGCTCCTGCAGGGAGCTCGATGATTGGCCGACGGAGAGTCGCGGGGGCGGAGGCAGCGCGAGCAAGGAGGGAACGCCGGCTGGCAATTTCCCCTTTCCCTCCTTGCTCGCGACCAAGAAGGTTTGTTGCCGTTTTCTTTTCTCTCTCTTGCCGTTGCGGGCGGTTGTAGGCCTCGTGTGCCTCGTCGTGCACCGGGTCTTCGGGGGTCCCTTACTCGTGCGCCGACGCCAGCCCGCATGGCGCTGGTCTCGCTGTCTCCTTGCAGCTCA
This sequence comes from Ichthyophis bannanicus, assembly GCA_033557465.1. Taxonomy (NCBI): domain Eukaryota; kingdom Metazoa; phylum Chordata; class Amphibia; order Gymnophiona; family Ichthyophiidae; genus Ichthyophis; species Ichthyophis bannanicus. The sequence continues at coordinate 179,318,523 of CM066044.1, forward strand.
CCTGTGGACTGGGCTGCTCTGCCTGCGTGCGCGCTCTCTCCGGCGCACGTGGGGGGCCCGTTTTCTTTGGTTCCCTGCCTCTCGCTGTTAGCGGGGCTAGCCAGCTCCTGCCTACGGGGCACTCGGGAGATTGCGGGCCTGAGGTCGGGTGGCTGGTAGACGGGCCCTCCTCTTTCCTTTTCCTCGCGCCCTTAGCCCAGCCCTAGGCCACAGATACAAAACAAAACAAAAAAAAAAAAAAAAGAAAAAACAACCTAAATAAATACAAAAAAAAAAAAAAAAAAAGCCTAGGCCCAAAGGACAGGCACTGCCTTCCCCTAGCTTAGGTAGGCCGCCGGCCTCCCCTGCAAGCCCCTAGGCCACTTCAGCCCTCGGGCCTCAGGGAAGCACGCATGGCCAAACAGGTGTCAGCGCGCGGCGCTGCCAAGGGGCCGCGGGGCAGGGCCCGTGGGCGCGGTACGGTGTGGCGTGGGTCCGCTACTGCGGGCCGTGCTAGGGTGGTGCCCCCTGCTGTTTCGGCTACCGGTTCCCGGGCCGGGGGCGCAGCAGAACAGGTGGGGCCCGGGGGGGTGGGGCCTCCGGTGGGCGCACCCTGCCCGCGCCTGCGGCCGAGGGCGCCTCTGTGGGTGATCCGGTTCTTCCTACGGGACTCTCGGGGGGGGACGGTGATGTGGTGTCGCTCGAGGGGATGCTTGAGCAGGGCCGCTCGGTCGTCACCGGGCCGGGGTCCCCGCATGCCCCGGCGCCCAACCCGCCTCCCGGGATGGGGAGCGGTTGGCTTTTGGCTCCCTCCCCTTCCCGTCTAGGTGCTGGGCCTTCCCCCCCCCCCTTGGTCGCTTCTCCTCCTCCTGGGTTCCTCGGGGGGGTCTGGGGCCCTGGGGAGGTGGGTGGGGGGGGTGGTTTTGGGAGGGGCAAGGGGGGCTGGGGGTGCTGCGGCGTGGGAGGCTGGGGGCTTGGGGCCTTCGGCGCACGCCTGGGGGGTTGGCCCCTCGGCAGTTCTCAGTACCCCTGGGGCCCCGGCTGCTGCTTTCTCTTCTGTTTCTCCGCAGGTTCCGAGGTGCTTGACGACCGCCACTGCCATGGCTGCTTCCGACAGGCTGGTGGGAGCGGGCCCTTCGGGTTCCACGGCGTCAGCGGTTGTTCCGGCTCTTGCCACGCCCACTGGGGGCGCCCCGGTTGCCTCCTCCGGGGGGAGTGGTGAGTATACTGTCGGGGTTGTGGGCGGGGTTTCCAACTCGGCTCCGGGCTCTGGGGGGGCGGGCAAGGGAATAGGGAATCGCAAGCGGGCTCGTCGCTGCCGGCGGGCGTCCTCGTCCTCTTCCTCCTCGTCGTCCTCCTCGGCTTCGTCGTGCAGCTCTGTTCCGGGGGCGGCAGATGGCGGAGTCCCCGGCGGGGCTTCCGTCGTACGCTGCGCTGAGCTGTGGGAGTCGGTTCCGCGGAAGTTGCGCCGGCGGATCAAGCGGCGTAGATATATTGACATCTTCCGTCTGCTCGATGGCCGGAAGCGCTCTGGAGAGAGCAGAAAAAAGCGCAAGGATGATGAGAAGGCGGGCCGTGTGCGCAAGGTCTCTCGCAACACACTCAATTGGACTCGCGCTTTTCTGCGTTTGGCGAGTGTCTGGGGGCGTTACTTCCCGGACCAATTCGGGGCGCTATTGGCTTACGCCGACAACATTCTGGCGGCGTCCCAGGCCCACGAAGGCTGGGCCTGGTTGAATTACGATGAGGAGTTCCGGGACCAGATGGAGGAGAATAGTCTCTTGCAGTGGGGGACCAAGGACATCAACATGTGGTTGACCCAGATGTCCGCGAGGGGCCGAGGCGTTGGAACCGCTGCGGTGGGGGCGAAGGCGGGCTCGTCTCCGCTGTCGCCGGGGAGTCGGTCCTTTCGTGCCCCCGGCCCCACTTTGCCACAGCAAAAGGTGGCGGTGGCCGGGGGGGACATCTGTTGGCGCTTCAACAAGGCGTCTTGCCCCTTCCCGGACTGCAAGTTTAAACACGCTTACTCCTTGTGCGGCGGCGCGCACGCGGCCGCGAAGTGCAGCAGAAAGGGGGTCGCGGGGGGGAAGTGAGGTGTCGCGCGCCCTGGCTGTTACCCCGGTGCGCGTCGCGGCGATGCGACCGTGGCTGCTCGAGTACGGGCGTTCCCGCCAGGGTAGGGCGGCCGGCTTGATTCTGGGGGGGTTCACGCGGGGTTTTCACATTCCTGTCCGGGGGTCCTCCGCTCCGTGTAGTTCTCGCAACGCCGCTTCTGCGCGGCTCCACGGGGAGTTCGTCCGCTGCAAGATCTCCGAGGAGTGTGCTCTGGGTCGGGTGGCGGGTCCCTTCTTGGACCCCCCCTTTTCCCCGTTCACGGTTTCGCCATTGGGTGTGGTTCCAAAGAAGGAGCCGGGCAAGTTCCGGTTGATACACAACCTCTCCTGCCCTCCGGGCGACTCGGTCAACGACCATATCCCTTGCGAGCTCTGCACAGTGCACTACGCTTCCTTCGATGCCGCCGTCTCCCTGGTCCGTCAGTACAGACCGGGGGCCCTTCTGGCCAAGGTGGATATTGAATCGGCATTCCGCTTGCTGCTGGTTCATCCCTCCGCTTTCCCGTTGCTCGGCTTTCGTTTTGAGGCGCGGTACTACTTTGATATGTGTATGCCCATGGGCTGCGCGATCTCCTGTGCTTATTTTGAGGCCTTCAGTACCTTCTTGCATTGGGTTGTGGAACGGCAGTCGGGAGTCTCCAGCATCGTTCACTATCTGGATGATTTTCTGTTTGTCGGGCCCGAGCGTGCTCCGACCTGTCCCGCTCTTTTGAGCACCTTCCTCCGCATGGCTGCCGCCTTTGGCATTCCCGTAGCAGCTGACAAAACAGTGGGACCGGTTACTTGCCTCACCTTTCTTGGCATTGAGATTGACACGGTGGCTATGGTGGTCCGCTTGCCGGCGGCGAAGGTGCATCGCCTCCGCGAGCTGGTGGCCTCTGTCTGTGCCGCTGCGAAGACTTCCCTTCGCGTCATGCAGTCATTGGTAGGGCATCTGAACTTTGCTTGCCGCGTCCTTCCCATGGGGTGCCCCTTTACGAGGCGCCTATCCTTGGCAATGGCGGGGGTGCGGCTGCTGCATCACCGGATTCGGGTGTCCTTGGGGATGCGGGAGGATCTGCGGGTTTGGGACGCGTTCCTGGCTGGGTTCAATGGAAGCTCCGTACTTCAGTGGCCTGAGTTGTCAAATCGCGACCTTCAGTTGTTTACCGACACAGCGGGCGGCTTCGGTTTCGGGGCCTTTTGTCACGGTGCCTGGTGTGCGGAGCCTTGGCCTGCGGCTTGGGTGCGCTCCGGCTTGACGCGAAATATCACCTTCTTGGAGCTGTTTCCTATCGTGGTTTCCTTTTGGGTCTGGCCTGACTGGTTGCATGATTGGCGGGTCGTCTTCTGGTGCGACAACGCGGCGGTCGTTGAGGTTCTGAATCGCCATGCTCCCCGATGCCCCAGGGTGGCTGCCTTGATGAGGGTGTTTGTGTTGGCTTGCTTGCGGCTGAATGTCACCGCTCGGGCACGGCACGTGCCGGGTTCTCAGAATTCGATCGCTGACGCTCTATCACGTTTTCAGTGGGAGCAGTTTCGGCGACTGGCGCCTGGTGCGGACGAGCTGCCCTCGCGGGTCCCGGAGCATCTCTGGACGATTGGGACCCCGACCTGATAGATCTCTTGGCGGCGTCGGTGGCCCGTAGTACCTGGACGACTTACCGTAGGGGCTACTTTCAGGTGAGTGCCTTTTTGCGTGCGCGTGGGTTGGCTGGGGGGGAGGTGCCTGATGACCTGGTTGGCCGCTTTGTGCTTTGGGCGAAGAAGGCGGGATGGGCGCGGTCGGCTGTCACCGGGGCGCTCGCGGGCTTCTCCTTCTTCTGTAAGGCAGCTGGTTGGGGGAATCCGCGTGTCTCCTTTTTGGTTGGGCGGTTGCTCGCCGGTTGGGCCTGCGCGCAGCCGGCACCGCCGGATTGGCGGCGCCCAGTATCTCACGAGATCCTGCTGCAGCTTTGTGAGGTTTTGCCACGGGTGGCCGCCTCGGGCTTTGAGGCGGTGTTGTTTCACGCTTTGTTCACCACTGCTTTTTTCGGCGCCTTCCGTGTGTCTCAGCTGGTTCCTCGGTCAGCGCGGCGTGGGGCTTTTGGGGGGCTGGCTGCGGGACACGTCCGGGTGCATCCTGCGCGTGTTCGCATTTTCCTCTCACGTTCTAAGACGGACCAGTCTGGAAAAGGGGGCTGGGTCCTGCTGAGCGCCATCCCTCCCTTGTTGTCCTGTCCCGTGCGGGCTCTTAGTGCGTATGTGCCGCTGCGCCCTGTGGCGCTTGGCCAGTTCTTCATTCATGCGGATGGCAGGCCGGTGACGCAGTTTCAGTTCACGGCGGTGTTACGCCTGGCCCTGCGGGCCTTGGGTCGTGACGAGCGGGGTTACGCGTCGCACTCGTTTCGGATTGGAGCGGCTACCAGCGCGGCGGCTGCTGGGTTAGACCCGCTGGTGATTCGGCGGATTGGCCGCTGGCGATCGGGTGCTTACGCCGGGTATGTTCGCCCGTCCCCAGGCGACGGTGCGGAGTAGCGTGGGGTGCTGCTGAGGTGGCGGTCTGCCTGCTGGGGGGGTGGGCTGGGGGGGCACTAATCCTTTGTTTCCTATTGCAGAGTGGCTGGCTGGTGGTAGTCCATTCTTTCTGCTTTCAGATGGTGCGGCGTCCGGCAACTGGTGGATCATCGGGCACTCCTTTGTCTACTGGGCGGAGCGGCGCGTGGCGGTGCGGCCGCTGGGTGTGCACCTGGGTCTCGCCGGAGCCGGAGTGCAGTTGTGCTGGATGGGCCGCCGTGGCATGCACTGGGACCAGCTCCTGGACTGTGTTCAAGCGGAACTCGGGCGGCGCCGGCAGCCGGTCGGGCTGCTGCTGCACCTGGGTGGCAATGACATTGCCGGTTGGGCTTGCTGGCAACTCATTGGGACTGTTCAGAGAGACATTGCACTATTGCGCGGGGTCCTCCCTGGTGTGGCCATTGTGTGGTCGGACATTGTGCCCCGCCCTGCTTGTTGGACCCAGCGGCGTTGGTCAAGGGGATTGTGCAAGGTTAACCGGCAGATCGGGCGCTGGGTCCAGCAGACGGGTGGGGTCCAGGTTCGGCACCCTTGGGCGGACGTTACTTGCGCTGGTCTGTACCGGCTTGATGGGGTTCACCTTGCCCCGGTGGGGCAGGATCTTCTTTTGCACGACTGGCAGGAGGCGCTTGAGTCGTGGTGCAGGTCGCAGCTTTCCTTGGTGGGGGCGGCGCTAGGATAGCACGCTACCTAGCGCCGGTGGCGGGTGGCGAGCTGGTGCTCGTTGACCCGGCGGCTCATTTCAGCTGGAGGCCGCTTTCCATGTGAGCGGCACGGCTATATGGGTTGGGAGAGATGTCCCGGTTGGGGTCTCTACCCGGAATTAGGCAACCCCTTCAGCCGGCCTTTGCTAACATGGCGAGGCGGGCGGGAAGGGGTAACTGGGGGGGGGGGGGGGTTGGATGGTGCTCCACTTTGCTATACGGCTGGTGGCGGGCATCATCCGGATGATGGGTGGGGGGGGGGGGGGGAGGAGGCTCTTCTCTGTTATGGTTTGAATTGCTGAGTTGGCCCATGTTGGGCCGGTGTTTTCTTACTGTTAATAAAAGCTGCGACCATGCTTTAACACCAACACTTGACGTCTGCTTGCTTTGTCAATGGTTGGGGTGGGTGATGGAGGGGTGGGGGATCCAGGCCGAGTAGGGCATCCGGATACCTCGGTTATCAATCATTAACCCCCCTGTAAGCATTACCATTCTTAAGGGTCTAATTTATAAGTGTTTTCCCTTTTGGCAGAAAATGGATAAAAACCCTTTTTATAAATCAACTAAATGCTCTTTTCTAAGAAATGAAAGTGTAGAATTGTGGTCCTCTCCTACCTCTATCACCTAGTTTGTTCTGCTCAAAAATGTGATTCCCAGGCACGCATGCTGTGTCATGCTTTGGCCTCACTCATTGACAAGTACCAGCACTGATGAGAAATTCAAGTGCAGTGCACCCACAGGATAATTACACCCGCAAAGAATGTTCATTTAAGAAAACACACAAAGAGGATGATGCTGTACACGATGCTCATAACTGACAAGTGAAGGTAGATCTAGTCAAGGACGGCACTGATTTCTTGCTCCAACACACATCCAACATTAAGCACAAGTCTGTTTTGTGAGATCTTCTTGCTGTTCTAACACATCTAAGCCATATTTGCTAAATTAGCTAGCTAAAATTGTTTTGAGCATTTATAAAGCAAAGAGGGTGATGTCAGCCTGATAGAAAAATTCTAGTATGATAACATCAGCTAATTTTTCTGAAATCACGAACCTCCTAACCTTTGCATTCCATTTTTTCCATGAGGGATCGATTTGAAAAAAAAAAAAAAAAAAAGCAACAAACAGCTTAAAAACAGAACAAGGTGAAAATAATTTTTTAAAACAGCAGAATACAGCCGATTTAACCGTTAAGTGGAAGTTTACCCACCATAACCTAAAACTTCACTTTGCTTCTCTGGTTCAGTAAGCCTTCTATAAGATAAGTTATGCTTGTTGCATCCACTCAAGCCTCACTTAATATTCAAAGAGATTCATGTGGATTGTTTGAGTTAACTGCATAAATCATTGGCTTTTAAAATTCTGGACTGCCAACTATATCATTTTTGGATGGACATCTTTATGTCTGGCCAGAGGATAGCAAGATTTAACATATTTATAAATGTCCTGAAAATGGGAATAACTGAGATGATCAAATTTGCAGATGACACAAAATTATTCAAAGTTTTTAAAATGCAAGATGATTGTGACAGATTGCAAGAGGACCTTGAAAAATTGAGAGACTGGGTGTCCTAATGGCAAATGAAATTTAATGTGGACAAGTGCAAAGCTATGCACTTAGGGAAGTACAACCCAAACTACAGTTACACAATGCAAGGTTCCACATTAGGAATCACCACTGAGGAAAAGGATTTGGGTGTCATCATGATAATACGTTGAAACCCTCCGCCCAGTATGCAACCGTGGCCAAGAAAGCAAATAGAATGCTAGGAATTATAAGGAAAGGAATAGAAAATAAAACCAAGGAAATTATAATGATTCTATTGCTCCATGATGCGACCAATCTTAAATATTGTGTGCAATTCTGGTCACCATATCTTAAAAGGGATACAACAGAATTGAAAAAGGTACAGAGTAAGCGACAAAAATGGTAAAGAGGATGGAAGGCTATCCCTATGAGGCAAGGCTTAAAAGGTTAGATCTTGGAAAAGAGACAGCTGAGGGGAGATATGATAGAGGTCTATAAAATGATGAATGGAATGGGTAAACATAGATCGGTTGTTTACTCCTTTAAAAAGTAGAAAGACTAGGGGACACACAATGAAGCTACAATGTGGCATATTTAAGACTAATCAGAGAAAGTATTTTTTCATTCACCATGTAATCAAACTCTGGAATTCATTACCAGATGATGTAGTAAAAGCTGTTAGGGCAGCTGGGTTTGAAACAGGTTTGGACAAGTTCCTGGAGGAAAAGTCCATAAACCATTATTAGAGTGAATAGTCAACTTTCTCAAAACCAACAGATTGGTAAAACCATGTTGCCTCAGGTCATGCAAAGGACGATCTTGCCAAACAAATCTGATTGAGTTCTATGACTGGGTGACCAGAGAACTAGATCAGGGGCATGCGATGGATGTCATCTACCTGAATTTCAGCAAAGCCTTTGATACTGTTCCACATAGGAGGCTTATCAATAAACTCAGTAGTTTGGGGATGTGTCCCAAGGTGGTGAACTGGATCAGAAATTGGTTGACTGACAGACGACAGAGGGTGATGGTAAATGGAGCTCACTCGGATGAAAGGAGGGTGATTAGCGGGGTGCCCCAGGGTTTGGTCCTGGGCCCGGCACTGTTCAATGTATTTGTGAGTGATATTGCTGAAGGACTGAATAAAAAAGTCTGTCTTTCTGCAGATGACACGAAAATCTGCAACAGAGTGGACTCCCCTGAGGGAGTGGATAACATGAAGAAAGATCTACAAAAGCTGTAAGAATAGTCTAATGCTTGGCGGTTAAGATTTAATGTGAAGAAGTGCAGTGTCATGCACTTGGGAAGCAGAAATCCAAGGGAAATGTATGCGATAGGGGGCGAGAGGTTGGTGTGCACTGACCAGGAGAAGGACCTTGCTGTGATTATTTCTGAGGATCTCAAGGTGGCAAAACAGTGCGACAAGGCGGTGGCAAAATCAAGGAGGATGTTGGGTTGCATACAAAGAGGAATTACCAGCAGAAAAGAAGAGGTACTAATGTCACTGTATAAGTCACTGGTGAGGCCCCACTTGGAATACTGTGTTCGGTTTTGGAGACCATATCTTGCAAAGGATGTAAAAAGATTGGAAACTGTTCAGAGGAAGGCGACCAAAATGATTTGGAGCCTGCGTCAGAAGCCTTATGAGAAGAGACTTGAAGACCTAAATATGTACACTCTGGAGGAGAGAAGGGATAGGGGAGATATGATTCATACCTTTAAATATTTAAAGAGAAATAATGAACAAACAAACCTCTTCCAAAGACAGGGACGCTGTAAAACTAGAGGGCATAACATGAAGCTGCAAAGGGGTAAATTGAAAGGCAATGTCAGGAAATACTTTTTTACTGAAAAGGTGGTGGATGCTTGGAACGCCCTCCCGATGGAAGTGGTGGGGGCAAATACAGTGACAGAATTCAAAATGGCATGGGACAGACACAGTGGATCCCTTTACAGCAACAGGATAAGATCAAAATAAACTTAACTATCTAATATCGCAACAAACAGGGGTGTCCTACATGGAGCGGTGGGTTCACCCCTAAACAAAGACATGGGGAGGGGTGGCCTGCACGGAGTGGCAGGTGCACCTACTCTTGCCATCTTACTGGGCAGACTAGAAGGACCATGCTGGTGTTTATCTGCCGTCATTTACTATGTTAGTATGTTACCCCTGGGACAGGCTGCATGGAATGTGTATACCTTTGGGAATCGGACAGGTACTTGAGACCTGGAATGGCCACTGTTGGAAAAAGGATACTAGGCTTGATAGACCTTTATTCTGATCCAGTATGGCATATTTTATGTTCTTATATAAGAAAGCATTCTGGGGGAAAGAATAAAATTTAATCAGATAGAAGCTGTATTCAGCACTGTCCAATTAATTTTATCTGATTAAATTAGAACAGCCATGGATGCTATTAACTTATCTTAGGATACATGTTCAGCGGTTTCATTTAGACCAAGTTTTGAACCCAGCCCTCAGAACACCTCCTGCTAGTTGAGTTTTCAGGACATCTTCAATAGAAATGCATAAGACAGATTTGCATACAATGGAAGCAGTGCATGTAAATCAATATAATGTATAGTCATTTTGGATATCCTGAAAACGAGACTGGTAGAGTGTATCCTGGTGACTGAGTTGAGATCACTAACTTAAACAGATACATTGACTGAAAACTAGCTTAATGTTAGCCAGTTAAGTGGATTTAGCCCCTCTGAATATCAGTCTCATTGGTCCTACCACAAAGTTTTCTAATTCCATTCTCATGACTGGTTTCTGGATGTAATTTTAGGACCCATGCTACCCATGCTACTATATGAATTCCATTGGTTACTTCTGATCTTCAGAGCAAAGTTTAAGATCATTTGCCTCACATTTCAAGCCCTTTATGGGTTGAGTCTGGGTTACCCCTTCAAGATACCCAACCCAATGTTGTGTAAATAGTTTTCTCCGGTTCTCCTCAAGCTATTTCCCTGTTCTTTGTAAGCGCTTTGTGCTATTTGAGGCATTGTTGCATTGTTCTGTTCATTGTGAACCGCACTGATTTTAATAGCGCGGTATATAAGAAATGTAAATAAAGATAAATTTGATTCTGTTTGATTCTGTCCCACGAATAGCGGGGATGGATGTCACAACTGGACATCCATCCCTGCTATTTGTGCCCACCCAGTCGGCATCTAACCTCCCCGCCAGTTGTATGGAGAGTTTAGACGGGAGCGGGGAAGGGGCGGATCAGGGCGGAGTTAGGGCGGGCACTGGGCGAGTAACTTTTGTGGAGAAGTTATTCCACTTCCGAGGTGGAATAACTTCCCTGGATGTTTATTTTTGGTGGACCTGGGGCATGGATGGGGCAGGGGGGGCCCCCCGAGGACATTCCTCGCAGCCTGACCCTGGCCTTAGGAGGCCGCATTGGGGGTCAGGCTGCGGGGAAAGCCTTTGTTGAGCTGGTGGACAGGATCACGGTGTTACAATGGAGCCGCGGTGCTATGGCAATTGGCCGCCATGGCACCGCGGCTCCATTGTAAATCCCTGACTGATTTAGTTGGGCTTTCCCTGTACATGCAGGCTGGGCTGAATCGCAGTCCCGGCCTGCACGTACAGGGCTGTTCACAATTCTGGTCCTGCGGGGCTAGACGTGCCCTGCAGGATCAGAATCGCGACCCCCCTCTGTACATCCGTTTCAAACTGGGATGGAATGAGCCTGTATATATTCTAGGTCAACATCTCAGGTCTGCAATGACTATTTGCTTGTGAATAGATCATGAGGAATTTTACTGAATTTCCCCTACTCAAGGAATTCCTTTCCTAGGTTCCTTTATCTGAAAAGAATCATCTTACTTTCCAAGAGAACATGGACATACTTATTCAATCTTACTTTTACTTAATCTCTGGTCCATTTGGTACTTGGATTTGAGAGGCTAATTTTTCAGTATCCATGTCTGGATTTTGTATGTTTTTCAGTGCAAGTAAGTTATTTAGTCAGATTAGTTTAATGTTCTTTTATTGCATTTGTTATGTTATTTGCTTGATTATTATTTTACAGAAGAATTACTAGCTGCATTATCTTATGTTTTACAAGGGACAATAGTCAGGGCCAGCTTGTCCACTCGGTGATCTAGTGCCATGGCGGGGCTTAAGGCAGCAGCGCACCTGAGTTCAGTCACAGTGTGCTATTTCTGCCCCCTCTTGGCATGGGGGAAGGGAGCAGCATGCCCAGGGCTCCTGCCTGGGGTTGCTGAAACCTCTGGGCCAAGCATAACAATAGTCTCATTGCCAATATAGGCCCGTAGTTCTGCTTTTTCTTAGGGAAACTGTAAAACCATGTCCGTTAGATAGGGCAAACTCCTCTTCTGTCCCATATAATAATAACATTCATACATTGACTGACGGGTTAGGCAATAAATACATAAAACTCAAATATCTCTTGACCTAAAACTCCTCCATCCCTGTCATTTCTACCTCTGTGACTCTATATGCCCCTTCTCCAACAAATCCTTCCTTCCTACAAAAACCCCAGAGAAAGAAAGTTAGACTCCAGTTCCAATAGCTGCACAAATCACTATATTTTACACATGGGACAGCATAGGGGTTTGTCCTGTCTTATGGATTTGTACTTACTGTTTCTCTAAGAAAAAGCAGAACTACAAGCCTATATATGCAACAAGACTATTGTCCCTTGTAACCATTTGGTAATCTTAGAAAAGAGGTGAAGGAGGGGCCTCTCTCATTCCCTGTAACCAGAGTCAGTCTCAACTTTCGCAAAGTAATGACTCCTTGTAACTCCCTAATAAAGGATAAAATCATTTATGTGCTGCAGGAGCTAAATATTGGCTGCAGAGCGCAGGTACCAAAAGCAAAATTCTGAAAAAGGGAGAAAGAGAATATTATATAAACAATAAGACGGAAAATCTATACAACACAGCAAGTGCACCTAGCAACTATCCAACAACGGACAAAAACAGAGTCAGGAGCAAAACATAATGATCTAAGATTCCAATAGAAAGGCAAAATCCAGAAAATCAAGAGCCCTGTTATTCAACCAGTGCCCTTGTAGTGTGAAGTAGTAAACAAGTCTGGTTTTCAGGACAACAAGAAATAATCAAATATATCTCAAGGGCACGGATATCTTAAAAACTGGGTCTGTTGGCAGTCTTTGAGGACCAGAATTCTGGCGCTCTGCACTAGATGCACCCCCACAGTCATGCACAGCAAAGACGGCAGAAACCTCAGGCATATTACCAAAATCCATCATGTTCTCTAAAAACACATCTCACCAATATGAAACACTAGGGAAAGCATATCTTCCTCTGTTTCTAAGCTCTGGAATAAACCAGGCCATTAACTTACAAGTATTAACAGCAAATATGCTTCCCAGAATGACTAACTGATCCCTTAGAGGGCAATTTTCAAAGCCATTTCCTTGGATTAACCCACAAAAATGTTTTTTTGAAAACTGCCCACTCTATATGCAGGTAAAATTGCATGTGTACTGATACAATGTGCATTATTTCACATGAAGCAGGGGAAGGCATGCCTGGGGGTGGGGGGCGGAGGTGCTAGGAAATATGCACATACTTTTGAATGTTCAAGAAGTATGCATTTTTCACCTGGAAAAGGACCTGCAAAAAAAATGTTTGCAAATGTGTGCAGGTGCTTTTCCTTATGCAGTTTTCAAAGTGAAGGGATGAATGAAAACTAGTGCAAACTCCACAGGGGAAAACTTAGTCATGGATTTTACCGATGAGCCAGCAGCTGAAAGCTTCTCTTGCATTGGTCCTCCTCACCTAAGCCTAATAGGCTGTCAGAGCCATGCTCCTCCCGTTACTGTGGAAGGGGGCCTCTCAAACTTGCATCACATCTGCTATGGAACGGATCAGACCAGTGCTTTTGAAGATGGAAGATTTGAACACTGATACTTTTACGGAATAAAAGGTCAAAATGTGACTTTGTACACCAAAAGCTATTAATGAAATTTATAAAATTTATCTTGGGCCTTGAAAGAGGATCAAACATTAGAGAAAGGATCTAGTACACACCAGACTAGACCGAATCTGAATTTCAAATGAAACGCAATCAGACCACAAATGAGGGGATGTTAGTTGTATTTTATTTACATTGTTTATTTTATTATTTTTTAATTGTTTATTTAGCATTTTATTATTTATTTTATATTTCATTTAATTGGATTTTAATGTCATTTCCTGGGATGATACTGTAATTGTATATTTACATGTGGTAGCTATACATGATTTGTTTACATTTTATTATGTTATTTGAGGAAAGTACAGCAATTTGTTGGTTCTTTTATGAAAGGTAGTTAAGTAAATGAATAAACAAACACAAATATAGCATTATGTAGTTGCATATATGTGTAACTAATAGAGTGTTGACAGGAGGAGCAGATATGTGCACAAGGGTTACATGGCCAAGATCTGCACACATTGTACAGCCAGCCTTGCCAATGACAGCAAATCAGCCCCAGATGATAGGGAAGAACTTTAAGATCAATTTAGGAGCATAATTCTTAAAGTTAGGAACATAAACCTTTGACAATCAAGCTCTTAGATTGTAAGCCCTCTGGGGACAGGAAAATATCTCCTGTATCTGAATGTAACTCACTTTGAACTACTACTGAAAAAGGCAAGATCTAAATCCAAAATCCCTTCCCTTCAGATGCAGAATATACTGCCAGCTTTCACCTTAGTAATTCAACAATGACCTCATTAGGTTGGAGATGAAGGCATCTAATTTACTGAGTCCTACAACACTAAAAGCCCCATTTTGCACAGGGGTTCCATGTGGTAAATGGGATACCTTGGTCCAGATGTTCACATTTCCCGAGTATTTTACAACACACTCTGCTGAACGCAGAGCCTTTTGTAAAATACACAGAAGGATGCCATCAAATACATGTACATGGACAGCAGCAAAGTCAAAAAACTATACATAGAAAAAAACCCGGTATCACACAGATGAGAGCCACCAATTGTACAGACAGCGACTGCATTTCAGAAAACTAGAAGTGGCACCAATTAAACAGTGAAATTGTTATAGTTTTTTTTCCCTTTATTTATTTATTTTATTATTTATTTATTTAACAATTCTTTTATACCGCGCTATTACAATCAGTGCGGTGTACATTGAACAAGAACATACTACAATGCATACAAGTAACATTGAGTTTTACATTGAACAGGGAATTTCAACAATAGGACAACCGGGGGAACTATGTACAGATTAACTTAATGTTATATATAGTAATATGAAACTCGTTTGGATGTTGCGATGTGGTTCACTAATAGGACTAGAGAGAAGGTTGACCAACTAGCCCTTTTCAGGTTGTATTGAGGAGCTAGTTTTGTTAATGTCTAGGTTGACTTCTGGGTAGTGTTTTGTAAACAGGTGGTATTTCAATGCCTTTCTGAATAGGATTAGGTTTTTGATAGCACGGATTTCGGGAGGTAGCGCATTCCAGTTTAGAGGTGCAAATAAGGAGAAGGCCCTGTTGGAGGTGGCCTTAGAGCACTTCGTTATTATTTTCGGGACTATTAAGGTGTTCATTGATGTGGTTCTCCTTTTTCTGTTTTCCAGGGTGACGTGGATGAGCTTGCTGATTGGCGTAGGGGGGCAGTTATTTAGTGCCTTGAAAGTAAGGACTAAAGACTTATACTGGATTCTGGCATGTAATGGCAACCAATGCAGTTCTTTCATGATGGGTGTTATATGGTCAGATCTTGAAGAGCCGGAAAGGACTCTGGCAGCTGTATTCATGGCTAGGCGGAGCGGATTCAAAGTTGATTGAGGGAGGCCATGAAGGATGATGTTGGCAAAATCCAGGTGTGGGAGGACTAATGCCTGGAAGGTTGTTCGGAAGTCTGTGGGATCAAGTAGGGAGCGGAGGTGACGTAGCGATTTAATCTTATAATATATAGTTTTTGTGATGTTCTTGACATGCGTTGTCATATCCAAGTGCTGATCCAATGTAATGCCGAGGTAACGGATGGTGGCTTTTGATTTCAACTCTATGTTGTTGACGAGAAGTGATGGAGGAGGTATGAACTTACGGTTCCTTGTGACAAAAAGAACGTCAGTTTTGTTGTGGTTAATCCGAAGGTTTTGAGATAGCAACCATTCGGCTACAGCTTCAAAACAGTTGATTATTGGGGAGAATACTGGGTGTTCAATTGAGAATGGCATATATAGGAGGATGTCGTCTGCGTAAGCGAGACATTGTACATTAAAGGATCTGATCAAGTCACATATCGGTTGCATGTAGATATTAAACATTAGTGCCGATAGGGACGATCCTTGGGGTACTCCCTGTGATTGCAGGAATGGTTCTGAGGATTCATGGCCTGTTTTTACTTGTTGCCACCTGTTAGATAAGTAGGATTTACACCACTCGAGTGCTGTGCTTTGAATCCCCTTATCTTTCAAGCGTTGTAGGAGTATGTTATGACTCACAGAGTCGAAAGCGGCGGAGATGTCCAGGAATATGAGGACGAAACCCTGTTGTATGTTATTTATTCCTGTTACCAGAACATTGAATAGGGTTGTAAGGACTGTGTCGACTCCATGTGCTTCCCTGAAGCCATGTTGAGATGGATCTAGTGGTGCTTCAGTGTCAATATGATGTTGGATTTGTTGTTGGGCGGCCTTCTCAATGATTTTTGCAAGCTGTGGGATGCTCGAGATAGGCCTGAAGGAATCAACCTTGGATGGGTCCAGTCTATTATTTTTCAGTAGGGGCTTGATGGAAGTGTGTTTTAGACTCTGCGGGAAGGAACCTGTTGAGAAGGACTGGTTCAGTATTTTGCTCAATATTTGACTGAGGTCATGTCGCATGTC
The DNA here is from genome assembly GCA_033557465.1 of Ichthyophis bannanicus. Taxonomy (NCBI): domain Eukaryota; kingdom Metazoa; phylum Chordata; class Amphibia; order Gymnophiona; family Ichthyophiidae; genus Ichthyophis; species Ichthyophis bannanicus. The sequence continues at coordinate 179,334,231 of CM066044.1, forward strand.
CTTGATCCAGCTGGCTGGACACGGGTCATTAGGAGCTGTGCTGGGATTGATTGAGGCAATAATGTTCACAACCTCTCTATTTGATACATTGGAGAAGTTGTGTAGTGGCGTTGCCTGGGATGCCTTGGGTGAAGTGGTAGCATTATTGACATTTATGTCTGTGTTGGTCTTAATCATCTTTGATTGCAGGTAGTTTGCGTAGTCCTGCGGCTGAGGCATAGGGGGTTGTGCTGAAACCGGTTCACCTGTTATGGACTTTACTATGCTGAACAATGCATGTGGTTTGTTGATGGAGCGTTTTATTAAGGCTGTGTGGTAAGTTTTTCTGCTCTGTGATATCTTTGCTCGGTGGGTAGATAGGTATGAGCTGTATGCTACCAGCGCCTCAGGGGAGTGAGTTCGTCGCCACTGTCGCTCAAGTTTGCGTAGATGGTGGAGAGATGTTCGAAGGTCTGTGGAGAACCATGGAGTATGTTCACGTTTTCGAATTCTCTTTTCAGTGAGTGATGGACAGGAGGCAGCTCTCAGGTTTTCATCCCATTTCGATATGAGATCATCTAAGTCCATAGTTGTGTTGGCCATGAGAGGTCTGAGATTCTCTAGGACTACGCTCTGGTTGAGTGGTCTAAAGCGGGTTGTGTGGGATCCAGATGTATTAGAAGACTTTCGGCTTTTGTGAGATGTATTAATGGGTATATTGAATGTAAATTGAATGTAAATGTGGAAAACAAGTGATTAAGGGCATGAACTCCTTCCATCTCTCATGTTAAGCCCTGGCCAAAATGACACTTTTACAAAAGCTACACTTGCTTTGGAAGAGGTGTGAAAGTTGGTGAGGAAATCATTTTGATTATACATGTATTCCCGTTCTAAAATAGGAAATACATTGGCCTGCCCAAACCATGCCCACTATATGCCCCTAAGAATCTCTGTGTCCTACATGTAAGGAGCGGCTTTCTGAAATCGTTGTTTATATATGTAGCCAGTCTACACATGTTAATGCCACTATTTACAGGTATAGATGCATATAAAATTCCCGCCTAAATATAACATAACCGTCCACTTAACCATTAAATGACTCTACAATCTCCTGGGTACATGCAGAAAAAACTACAGCAGGAGCAGTCTCATATTACACAATAAAACATTCCAAAAATCATAACCTGTGCTGCTGCAGGGGAAGATGGGATGGTCTACTTGAATACAGAAAAGAGCTCATAGACTTAGGGCCCGATTCCATCCCGCACATAGATCCCCTCTGTGTGGATGGTCTGAACCGGACACACAGAGGGGATTGCAATTCTGATCCAGCAGGGCATGTCTAGCCCTGCGGGATTAGAATTGCAAACAATCCTGCATGTGCAGGCCGGGATTGCAATTCAGTCTGGCCTGCACGTGCAGGACTGCCCTGCCTAACTCAGGCAGGACTTTTAAATGGAGCCGTGGCACCATGGCATCATGTTGCCATGGCTGTGGCTCCATTTAAAAGCTGCAATGACAGCCGCCAAATAAAAGTATTTATTCCCTGCTGCCCAACCCCCGATCTGGCTTCCTAGGGCCAGGGGTGTGCTGCGGGGAATAAACCATGTCCATGCCCCCCCTGCCCCATCCGTGCCCTGGGCTGTTAAAAAAATCACGTCCAGGGAAGTTATTCTTCCTCAGAGGTGGAATAACTTCCCCAGACATTTTGCCTGCCCTGGACATACAGGGCCGACATTAGAATAGGCCTGTACATCCAGGGCCGGTGATCGCCACTGCCCACCCAGTCTCCTCCCCCAGGCCGCCCCTTCCCCTCCCCCAGCTAACTTCCCCGCACAACTGGCAGGGAAGTTAGTCGGGGGCAGGAGCCGGTACGAATAGTGGGGATGGACGTCCCAATCCCCGCTATTTGTAGCACAGAATAACCCCCTTAGCAGACAAGAAACCTAGGAGTAAGTGCAGAAACTCATATTATGCAGTTCAGCACAGTCCATATCTACCATCTTCCAGGGCCAGATTTATGATGTTTGCACCCATAAACAAGACCAGAGAGCAGTGGGAAGGAGGCATTTCTCCCCCAGATATCAGATGACATGGCCCTAAAGTAAGCAAAATTAGGCAAATTTGTCTAGTTATTTGGTGCTTTTAAATTCAGTGCCATAGGCAGCTGCCTATAAAATCCAACTTAGTAATTCCAACAGTCCTATATTGAAACAACGGCTGCCTGTGATCAATTTTTGTTGGACTATACATCACAATCGCAACAGAAAGCTTCCTCCATTTTAGTCCTTTTGTTCTTTTTTAAGTGATCATGCATCTATAATCATACTAAAAAGTGCCGTATTCATGCCAGTGTGTTTCAAAACCATTCAATATTTAGGCTCTGCATCAGGGCAAAAAGGCAGTACTTATCTGAATGTTACATTTGAAGAGCAATCAGTCACAGGAGCTTCTACAAACCATAGGAGCTCGCTCAGCAGGCATTTCCAAAAAAATGGCCACAGTGTTCTTTTATGCTGTTAAGACTCCGCCCCTATCACCTTTAAAGGGTCACAATCTCATATTACCATGTGCCAATCAACCTGCTGACTCAACCCATTGGGTTGAATTGTGTCTTAAGGAAAAAATGCAAAACTGTTCCCTCATGTTCAAAACCGCTTCACAATTACCTCCCCGCCATGACTTTAATATTGTCTGCAAGACTTGCCATCAAGTGTGTTCGTTTGTAGGCAATGGTCTATTATCAGAGCTGATCTAATACCAGTATTAATACGTGATTTATGTTTCCGTAGTCTAGCCACCATACTTCTACATGCATGCCCCACATAAACTTTTCTGCAGCGGCATATCGACACATAAACAACATAAGTAGTTTGACAAGTCATAAAGTCCCGATGTTCAATAGAGTTTTGTGTCCTCAGATTAATCCATGTGATTCCCTTAATGGTAGTCACAAAATTTACAAAAAACACATTTATAGTGTCCAGGTCATTCAATGATTATTTTATCTGGAGACCAAGTCATAGACAGACACTCACATAGTTCGTAACATTTTTACCCCTACAAAAGGCAACTATGGGGTGTTCAACAAAACACTTATGTAACTGCAATACCCACCAGTATTTATAAATCAGTGAGGCCACCTGAGAGGCCTGAACTGAAAATGGTAGTGTACAGAGCAAAAGATCCTCCGTTTGAGCTTGATCAGTACTTGCCATTTCCAGTAACAAATCTCTCTGAGCACGGAGCCCACATAAAAAAACTTTTTTAATGATGCCAAAAAGGTATTCACAATCAGGATATTTTTGAAAAAGCTTTTTAGATTCTACAACATAATCCTGTGTTGATGAACAAATTCTCAGAATTCAAAGAAATTGACTAATGGGCAATCCATTTTTCAATTTTAATCGTCGATGACTGGTATATCTGAGCAAATTATTATGTTCCCTGTAAAATAGTTATCTCCAAGTTATGATGCCCTGTTCAATGTAATTTCAGTTTGTTCGATGTAAACCGCACTGATGCAGAATAGCGCGGTATATAAGAGAATGTAAATAAATAAATAAATAAATAAATAAAATAAGAAACAGGCTTCTGATATAGAGTAGAATGGAACTGAGTCCCATCCCATATCACCAAAATGTCAAGAAAGGCAATTTGTGTTTGGTGATATGTACTTTCAAGTTGAAGGTTGGAGAATTTAACAAACTAGTAAACTTCCTCAAGGACTCCAAGTCACCTTGCCCAAAAAAAAAACAACATATCATTGATGCCTCTTCCAGAGGCACACTTGAGATATCCAAGTAGAAGGATAAGAGTAGTTACTCACCTGTAACAGGTGTTCTCCAGGAGCAGCAGGAATCAGTCCTCACATATGGGTGACGTCGGCACCGACGGAGCCCTCGCGGAGCAATTTCCCCAGCTTTCAAAGAAAGCCTTTGGGAATTGCAGCACGCATGCGCGGTCCCCTTCCCGCCCAAGGGTGCCATCTTGCTCAGTCTGATGACATAGCTAAAAGACAGCAAAAAATTAGTAAAAAATGAAATGAGATGACTGTAACTCCAAGGGGAGGAGGGAGGGTTGTGAGGACTGATTCCTGCTGCTCCTGGAGAACACTTGTTACAGGTGAGTAACTACTCTTTCTCCAGGACCAAGCAGGAAGTCAGTCCTCACATATGGGACTCCCGAGCTTAAGGCTACTGGAGACCCCAAGCGGAAAAATGAGCTCCCTCTAGCTCAGTAGCACAGAACGAAGGAATCTTCTCTGAAATACGCCCCCGACCGGTAGCCCAACACCTGGGTCGGAGGGTAGGAGTTGCCTAAACCTCAAAGAGATTATGGAGAACTGCCTGACCGAAAGCACTGTCCCTGCGGGACTCCCTCTCCAGGCAGTAATGGGCTGCAAAAATCTGGCTTGAAGACCAAGTAGCGGCCCGGCAGATGTCTGCCAACGGAACAGAGCGGAGATGAGCCACTGACGCAGCCTTCGCCCTAACACGATGAGCCGTGACTCGACCTTCCAGCGAGAGGCCAGCTGCCCCATAAGCCCAAGCGATACAGTCAGCAACCCAAATGGACAAAGTACGCTTGGAGACAGGTAGCCCCAACGTATTGGGGTCAAAAGAAATGAAGAGCTGGACAGCCCTTCTATGCTCCCGCGTACGGTCAAAGTAGAAGGATAAGGCCCTCCTACAGTCCAGGGTATGCAGGACCATCTCAGCTCGGCTGGGGTGGGGCCTGGGAAAGAAGGTGGGGAGAACTATCTCCTGGTTGATATGAAACGGAGAAACCACCTTTGGAAGAAACTTAGGGTGAGTCCGCAAGACTACCCTATTCCTGTAGAACCTAGTGTAAGGGGGATCAGACACTAGGGCCTGCAGTTCACTAACGCGCCTAGCAGAAGTAAGGGCAACCAAAAACAAAGTTTTCCAGGAAAGAAAACGAAGAGGGCAGGTAGCCATAGGCTCAAAAGGCGGACAGGTAATCCGCTGCAAGACCACATTCAGATCCCATTCAGGGGCTGGAGGCCACAAAGGAGGCTTAAGGAGAAGGAGGCCTCAGAGAAAGCGAGCCACCAAAGGGTGGTTGGAAAGAGGCCTGCCATCCACTTGTGCGTGATGCACAGAGAGAGCACTGAGGTGGACTCTAACAGAGTTGGACTTAAGGCCCAGATTGGAGAGGTAAAGCAAATATTGCAAGACCACTGCCACCAAGCAGGAGAAGGGATTCTCAGACTGCTGAGCACACCAAACGGAGAACCGACGCCAATTAAGAGCGTAGGACTTCCGGGTGGAAGGCCGCCTCGAGGCCAAGACGACCTCTTCCACCTCCCGAGGCAGCAGGAGGGGAGCAAGGACTACCCTTTCAGCAGCCAGGTCATCAGATGAAGGGACCGGAGGTTGGGGTGTAGGAGAGAACCCTGATCCTGTGTCAGGAGATCGGGTTGAAACCCCAGAGGAAGACAAGTGTCCACCGCCAGCTGCATTAGAAGCGGGAACCAAGGTTGTCTCAGCCATCGGGGAGCCACTAGGATCATCGAGGCTTTGTCTCTGAGAACTTTGAAGAGTGTCTGAGACACCAGTGGCATGGGAGGAAAGGCATACAAGAGGCCTGTGGACCATGGAATCAGAAAAGCATCCGCCGCTACTCTGAGAGGATGCGGTTGTCGAGAGCAGAATCTGGGAAGCTGACGGTTCAGGGGACTGGCAAATAGATCCATGGTGGGGAGGCCCCACTTGAGAAAGATCTTCTGAACCACCAACGGATCCAATCTCCACTCGTGAGGTTGGAGGATCCTGCTCAGCTTGTCTGCCAGGTAATTTTCTTGACCTGGGAGATAGACCGCTTTGAGGAGGATGCCGTGAAGGACTGCCCAAGAGCACAGTCTTCGTGCCTCCTGACAGAGAAGGAAGGAGCCTGTGCCTCCCTGCTTGTTCACGTAGAACATTGCAACTTGATTGTCCGTCTGGACCAGCACAGACTGGTGAGAAGTGAGGTGGGAGAAGGCTCTCAGAGCCAGGCGGATGGCTCTGAGCTCCAGGAAGTTTATCTGCTGAGCAGACTCCCAAGGAGTCCAGAGACCTTGAGTACATGTCCCTTGGCAATGTGCTCCCCAACCCAGGAGAGAAGCATCGGTTGTCAGTACCTGAGAAGGCGGAGGAGATTGAAAATCCACTCCCAGCACCAGGTTTGGCAGTTGAATCCACCACTGAAGAGAAGAGACCAGCAGGTTGGAGACCTGTACTGAGTCCGCCAGGTTCCCCGTGGCTTGATGCCATTGAGTGCGAAGGCACCATTGAGCAGGGCGCATGTTCAGGCGGGCATTGGGGATTACATGGACCGTGGAAGCCATATGGCCAAGCAGTCTCAGAAATTGCCTGGCAGAGACCAGGGAATCGCTGCGAAAGCGGCTGGCGAGATGTATGAGCCTGTGTGCCCTGTCCAGAGGCAGGAAGGCCTTTGCCTGAAGTGTGTTCAACCTTGCACCGATGAATTCGAGATCCTGAGAGGGGAGCAAAGTGGACTTTGCGAAATTTATGACAAATCCCAAGTGCTGGAGCAGAGATACAGTGCGAAGAGTGGCTTGATTGGACTCCTGGGAAGACTGGCCCCTTATGAGCCAGTCGTCCAGGTATGGAAAGACAAAGAGGCCTTGAAGCCTTAGATAGGCCGCCACCACTGCTAGGCATTTGGTAAACACCCTGGGGGCGGAGGATAGGCCAAAGGGCAGGACTCTGTACTGGTAATGATTTCCTCCCACAACAAATCTGAGATATTGTCTGTGGTCTGGATGAATAAGGATGTGAGTATAGGCATCCTTTAGATCTAAGGAGCATAGCCAGTCTCCCTGCTGGAGGTAGGGCAGCAGGATTCCAAGGGTGAGCTTCTTGAACTTTTCCCTTGTCAGGAACTTGTTGAGGTTTTGCAAGTCCAGGATGGGTCTGAAGCCTCCTGTTCATTTTGGTATCAGGAAATACCTGGAATAAAAGCCTTGACCTCTCAGGTGGTGGGGCACCGGTTCCACAGCCTGTTCCTGAAGAAGACCTGCTAACTCCTGAAGGAGCAAGTCCCTGTGCAGAGGGAGTCTGGGAGGCTCCCCTGGAAAGTAGGAGGGAGGTACCTGGTGAAAGTAAAGAAGATAGCCTTTTTGAACTATATGAAGCACCCAGGTATCTGAAGTGATTGCTGACCATCTTTGGGCAAAGTGGACCAGCCGGCCTCCTGTGCTGAGAGAAACCAGCGGAGGGAAAGAGGCTATGCTGATGGAGTCAAAAACCCCCACCCTACTGAGCAGGGGCCGGTGTTGTGGGCTTGGGGGCTTGCTGCCTACGGGACCCATTACCCCGTCCTTTGGCCTGCTGACCCTGTGGGGGAGCTACTGGGGCCTGATAGTGAGGGTAGTGTTTATAGGCAGCTGCCTTCCTCGGTTAAAAGGGCTTTTTCCCCGAGCCCTTCTTTTTATGAGAAGGGGCAGAGGTTTTCTTGGACAGCCTAGTCCTGGTCAGAGTCTCGGTCTCGAGTTCTGCAGCCTTTTCAGCCATGGGCTTGCCAAAAAGGTTTTCACCTTTGCAGGGGACATCGACCAACTTGTCCTGCACCCATGGCTCGAGGTCGGATGACTGAAGCCAAGCCTGTCGGCGGGCACCGATGCCGGCTCCAGCTACCCGAGCCGATGCCTCGAAGCCATCGTAGGCTGCTCGAGAGATAAACTTCGAGCACTCACGAATACCTGTGGATAGGGCCTGGAACCTCTGCAAAGGTTCCTCGGAGAGACCAGCAGAGAACCCGGCAATTTCTTTTGCCAGGTCTCGGAGATACATGCCCATATAGAGCTGGTAAGTCTGGACTCGACAAGCAAGCATAGAGCCCTGGAAACACTTCCTACCAAGGGCATCCAGGTTCCGGGCTTCCCGGCCGGGAGGCACCGAGGAGTGCATCTTCTGACTCTTGAGTCGATGCATGGCCGATTCCACCACCATGGAATGGTGCGGTAGTTGTGCCTTCTGGAACCTGGGGCTCTTGCGGACTCGATAAATGGAATCGACCCGCTTGCTTAACACCGGCGACGATGCCGGGCTCTCCCACATGCGGAAGAGAAGTCGCTCCAGCATCGGAGGAACCGGTACAGTAAAGGCCTCCTTCGGGGGAGAGTCATACTGGAGGGCATCGAGCTCTTCGGCTCGGGGCTCCTCCTCGGGATCCACGGGGAATGCCAAGGCTTTGGCCATATCCCGCACGAAGTCCGAGAACCGTGTGTCCTCCGGGGGGGATCTTCTCCGAGGTTCGGACTCGGGCGAGTCCGATGGGACACACCGAGACCGAAAAGTACCAGGGGACTCTTCGTCCTCAGTTTCCCAGGCCGATTCCTCGGAGGAGGAATCGAGTGGCTCCGGTCGGGCGGGCATCATTGCCTTCCGCCCCGATGCCGACAGAGTCGGCGTCGATGACCTCAGTCCCGAACGGGAGGCCGAGGGAGACCGCGACTGAGGATCGACTCGAGCCCGCATGGACTCGAGGATCGGCTCGGTCTCCGGGGTCGACTTGGACGTCGACGTCCCGGCGGTCGGGGCAGAAGCACCGGCGAGGCCAGCGATCAATGCCCGCTGCTGGTCCATGAAGGCAGCCAAACTGCTCTCCAAGGCCGTCAAGCTGAGTCCGAGCTCAGGAGACCCAGCAGCCCCCGACTTGGGCCCCGACGGCATCGGGCCCGACGTCGGCTCCTTCGGAGGTGAGTCCACGAGGACTACAGTAGTCACGTGTCCAGGAGACTCCAACTCGAGATGAGGATGTTTTGAAGGCCTCTCTGACTCCGAGGACCCGGGACGGCTATCGGGGCTATGCGACCTGGCCCACGAGGAACCAGGAGCGTCCACCGACGCCGCCCTCGCGGGTTTCTTCTTCCGATGATGCTCCCGGGCAGGAGACCCCCGCTCAGAGGAACTCCGACGATGCTCAGGACCGGAGTCCCGGGACGTCGAAGCCTCTGACAAGGTCCGGGCCTGGCCGGATGTGGAGTCAGAGAAGATTTTTTCCCTTTGTTGCTGCCGACTCCTCAACGCTTTAGAAGACATTTTGCTACATGGACCACAGATCATCGGGTCATGATCGCGTCCAAGGCAGCGGAGGCAGCAGTCCTGTGTGTCGGTAAGAGACATAAGTTTCTTACACCGAACACACTTTTTAAACCCGCTGGCAGCCATCGGGGGAAAAAGGGCCCCTGTGAGGTCAAAAGACAGGGCTGCCAGGAAAAGGAAAAAATGGCGCGAACGCCAGTCACGAAGGACAAAAACCAAAAAAATCACGAAAGGACTCGATACCGGTGTATTCAGTCCAGGCGGGAAAAGGATCCGGCGTCGAATAAAAATCAACTTTTTCAGCGGCGATCACAAACAGCGTCTGTAGGGCTCCGTGGAAAAAAGAAGACTGAGCAAGATGGCACCCTTGGGCTTGAAGGGGACCGCACATGCGCGCTGCAATTCCCAAAGGCTTTCTTTGAAAGCTGGGGAAATTGCTCCGCGAGGGTTCCGTCGGCGCCGACGTCACCCATATGTGAGGACTGACTTCCTGCTTGGTCCTGGAGAACAAGTATTGTTCCTCAAACGATGACATATATAACGTTGCTCTTGTAGGAGCTATGGGGGCTCTTATTGCCACTCCAAACTTTTGATGAAAGAAAGATCCATTAAAGAAGAGAAAATTATTCTTTAACACCAAGCTCAATGAACCTAAAACATAAGATTTAGGGAGTCTTGCAGCCGATGACACTCAATGCTTCCTGTTGATCTATATTTGTGTACAGAGATCATACATCATAGGTAACCAGCCATATTTCACTCGTCAAAGATGTCACTTCTGACAAAATCTGGAGCATATGAGTAGAGTCTTTCAAAAAAGAAAACACTTGTCGTGTCAATGGATTAAGAATCTTGTCCACACAAACAGACAAAAGGTTCCAATAGTGACCCATTACCAATCACTATAGTACGACCAGGGGGGTTGTGTAAACTTTTGTGAACTTTGGGAACAGTATAAAATATGGGAACCAAGGGATATTTATTTATCAAATGCTGCATTTATTTTTGAAAGCCTGAGGTCTTTGAAACCAGTTTCAATGCATTCTAGGTAGGGTGACCACAATTAATTTTACAATTTAAAACTGGTTTTCACAATGCTTGGTTAAGAAAAGTAAATAGAAGCGTATTATGTAGGAAGGCAGTGGGACCTAATGGCAGGCAAAATAAATATGGACAATAAGCAGAGAGAGCTGATTATACTGGAAAAGGTAGGCTAGGTTTGATCAGAAACCCAAATACCCCAGCCTGACTGGTGAAAAAAAGAAGTCATTTGAAAGTAGAAACCCTTATTAGCTGCCTTTAGCCAAAAACGTTGAAAAAGAATATAGCAATGACAAAATCCAGCTGTCCTTCTTGTACGAGGGTTATTTTTAAAGTAAAGTCCGAATGGCTGTAGTTTTGTAAATTTTTTCCCCCTGTAGAAACAAGCATGCGTGCCGGCTCCCGGTATGCCTTGTGCAAAAGCAGATGCCATTTGCAGTCGTAGCGTCACTTTGTACGGTTTATACTGAGACGTTAAAATGTTTAAGACAATTGAGCGACCCTCCGACTGTGAAATATGGTCTGTGATTCAGTTTTTGAAAGCAAAGACCGTGTCATCAGCGGACATTCATCGCCAGATATGTGAGGTGTATGGCCCCAATGCGATGAGTGACAGCAAAGTGCGTAAATGGGTCAGATTGTTCAAGGACGGGCGGGACAGTGTCCATGATGAACTGCGATAGGGTCGACCTTCAGTAATCACAGAAGATTTGGTGTGCACAGTTGACGCAAAAATTCATGAAGAACGGCGATTCACGATTTCCACTTTGTCACTGAAATTTCCACAAGTTTCAAGGTCAGTGCTATACAAAATAGTTTCTGAAAAATTGCAGTTCAGAAAACTGTGCTCGCAATGGGTTCCCAGGCTGCTTTCCGAGGAACACAGTTGCGTGTTGAGGTTGTCTGTTTGGCTTTCACTTTGACTTGGAGATGACATGTGTCTCCATTCCACTGACTGCCGCTTTGATTCTGGAGTCGTGAGAAACCCATGTCTCGTCCCCTGTGATAATGTGGTCCAAAAGTTCATCTCCTTCCTCATTGTATCGGATCAAAAATGTCAAAACACTAGCCATTCTCCTTTTTTGGTGTTCCTAGGGAAGCAGCCTGGGAACCCATCATGAGCACAGTTTGTCCTGCCCATCCTTGAACAATCTCACCCATTTATGCACTTTGCTGTCACTCATCGCATTGGGGCCCTTATACCTCACATATCTGGCGATGAATGTCCACTGATGACACGGTCCTTGCTTTCAAAATCCAAATCAGACCGTATTTCATAGTCGGAGGGCTGCTCAATTGTCTTAAACATTTTAACGTCTTAGTATAAACCGTACAAAGTGACGCTACGACTGCAAATGGCATCTGCTTTTGCACAAGGCATGCCGGGAGCCGGCATGCATGCTTGTTTCTACAGGGGGAAAACATTTACAAAGCTACAGCCAATCGGACCTTACTTTAAAAATAACCCTCGTATATAATAGTAACAGAGGTCCATATTCAAAAAGCCACTGAGAACGAGGAAGTGCTGGCCATTTCACAACTTACAGGTGCAAGTGAGCTATTATGCACACTTAAAGGTGTAGCTCCTGCTACTATCTTGAACTCATTTGAATGGAAGGGGGAAATAAACTAGAGGGGATTAAGGAAGATAACCCCTTTACTGGAAAACTGGTCGAAACACACTCTATTTAAATAACCTACAAGTGCCAGGGAGTAGATGTAAATCTGGATATGGAAAATTTTAAGCTTATACATGAATTTCCTTTTTTTAAAAATTTATTTATTTATATATTTATTCAATTTTAAACAGTTACAATAAGCAACGTCAAGAAAAGTAAATTCATCAAAGTATACAGAAAAACAAACATCAAGAAGCAGCAAAGAATTTACACAAGCCAACATTACAAAAGACGATCGAGAGTACACGGAGGTCAAAAGAAAAAAACCAAAAATATATTCAACCCCTTTTAAACACCCAGAAAAATAAAGAAGACATCTCAAAGGAAAACTACTTATCCAAAAGAAATCGCTCAAGATGGGAAGCCTCAACAAATACATAACTAAGCACTTACAGGGAAATTTCAAGTAAAACATTCCTCCAAGCACCAGTATCTTAGGTTTCAACTGAAGAAAAGCTTTATGCTGGGTCTGAGTAGTACGAGCAATGTCAGGAAATATCATCTATTGCTGCCCACAAAAAGGAGCAGCCTTTTTAAAGAAATACAACTTCATAATGCCACTCTTAACCTGCTCAAAAACAAGAAACAAATAAAGTAACTCTTTGGGATATATTACCCAAAGAAATCTCCAAAATCTGAGTTAAGCCCAAATCATCAGGCTTAACCGGCTCATCTGAGTCTCCCACAGATGCTACTTGAAGAATACTCTGAGGTATATAATATATAAAGGAGACAGCGGACTCTGAAAAATCAGAGTATAACAAAGTATCCCTTAAGTACATTTTAAATAGCTCCATGAGAGAAAGCACACAAACCATAGGAAAATTAAGAATCCTAAGGTTCTTGGCTCTTGCAGCATTCTCCAACATTTCCAATTTATTATGCAGCAACATGTTATCTTTAGATAGAGAATTACCCAACTGCTGTAAGATGACAACATTAGCCTCCAGCTGAGAGACCTTCCCAGGACAATCAGCTGGTGCAAGGTGTCAGCAGTATCTCGGGAAAAATCACATAACTGCCCCAGCATGCCCTACAACACCTCTTCCACCCTATTGATTGCAGACCAGACATCACGGAGTGATACCTCCTCTGACCCAGTATCCTTCAATGGTAATTTTGAAGAAGTAACAGAAAAAGAAACCAGAACTGGGAACTTAGGTCCAGAGTCTACTACTGTCTCTGTCACTGCAGCCAAAAACAACGGTAAGGGTGTAGAAGCAGATAGTAACATAGTAAATGACGGCAGATAAAGATCAGTATGGTCCATCTAGTCTGCCCAGTACGATGGAGCAATATGCCCTACTTGGGAAGCCCCAATCATGCTGGAGACATATTGAGAATTTGGCTGGTGGGTAGGGGGGGATCTCAACCCAAAGGTCAACAAGGAATCCAAAGAAGAGATGCTCACACCTGTCTGCAAAGACAAAGAGAAAGATTTCCCAGTATCTACAACATGATGGTCCATTCACCACCAACAACTCTCTCGGGGCCCTTCGTCTTACTTTTCTCTTGCCCATTACAAAATGATACTATCAACAGGGAAGAGACAATCTCATCCTCTGTGTCCTCAGTGCTCCAAAGGGGCTCACAAGGGGCAAGACTAGCCACTAAGTACATGTCCCTTTGGTCGCGCACCCATGTCCGCTACCTGCGGAACAAGCAGGCTTAATACCCCCCTCCCCGCACAGAAGGGAGGAGCTGTGGTAGAAGCAGCTGCTGCTAAGGCAAACCTCCAGTGCTGGAATCAATCTCCCACATCTCCACTCTCCAAAGGAGCAAGCAAACCTTTTATCCCCTCCCCCCGCACAGGAGGGCGGGGCTGTGGTAGAAGCAGGTGCTGCTAAGGCAAACCTCCGGTGTTAGAATCATTTCTCACGTCTCCCAAATTTCCTATATGAAATGGAGAATGCAGGTGTAGCCGTTTGACCCTCCCAGGCCATGCCCAGACTATGGCCTGACATGCCTCCTCAAAACGTCCACTACTAATAACATCCATGTGTAAACTGGACTTTCTAAAATGGCCATTTACACATGGATGCCTTTTATACACGTATATGCCTGATTATACATGTGTAAATCATAAATAGGGCTTCTAAAATGACTAGCTAAAATGTGTCCTCAGGGCACATAAGTCATATATTTTCAATGGCTTAGATGTGCAGGTGAGTTTTTATGAGCGTGCCGGTCGATATTCTATACGTATGCACATCAGACCGATGGGGCATAGTTTCACTGTGGGCATGCACAGGGGCAGTGCTTGGGTGACGTGCAAATTTATCCTCATCAATTATAAAATACTATAATTTATGCATGTCCTTCAGAAATCTAAGTGTGGGCATTTATATCAGCCCTAGGGTGAATGCAACAGATTGCGCCTAGGCTTGCTGCTCGTATCCCTGATTGTATAAAATAAAGTACATGTGTGCTCGACTATAAAATAGGTATGAAAGATGCATGTTAACTAGGAGCAGTTTTATAAAATTACCCTCTTTGTGTGGGCAATTATTTGCCTGGACAAAAATTTAGCCAGTGAATGAGGGGACTGAGGAAATTCAAACCACTGTGGTTTGTCCAGCTTTCTCCAAATGTTAGCCATAAAAAGCCTTTGAATAATCACCTCAAAAGGTTTACTAGCAGGTTTGTAATAAGAGGCTTTGCAATTGATGAAGCATTAGAGACCAAATTGACTTGTCAGATATTTAAAGGCACATATTAGAAAGGCTGTTAAGGTGTCATCTGGGACATCCATGTCAAAATGTCTGAAATCCTGTTGGAGGAGCAGCAGTGAAGGTGGACAAGTGTAAATGCCATCTAAAATCGCCTGATCTCTGCCTCACAAGAATAACCTGTCCACTGCAATATAAGCAGGATGGAGATGTGCAGAAAGAGGTGCCAGGCGCATGCAGAGTAAGGTGCCAGGTGCATGCAGAAAACCGGCCAATTTCAGATATGTGCATGTGCGAGATATAGACATTTGGCCACGTAAATGTGCCGGCACCAATATTTCATAACGTGCACATATAGATGTTACCACATACATGTTCCAGCTTGCCATTTTAGGAATGGAGACATATGGTGGCACAGTAGTAGATAATAAGGCCTCATTATGTACCTACTAGCTTTTTTGGAATTGGTGAAAATTATGGAGGGAGTGAGGGTGAAGTCTCCTCTACTTTGTACTGTAATAGCTGGCAGAAACAAGTGCCGTCTAACTTCCATGCCATGCCATGAGCAGGTATAGACATGGATGTGTCTGCCACTGATTTTAAACATGTAACCCCATTCTGCGCTCAGGCATACATGTGTATCTTTTCAGGAATATGCCAGCCATACCTCCGCCACATCCCTGTGTGACATGGATGTGATCGTGCCAGACACATGTAGGTTCGGGGAGTTCTAAAATGACTCTTGGAACGTAGATGGTTTATGGTTTATTTAGTATTTGATATACCGCCTTTAACCAGTATGATTGGGACATCTAAATGGCCATTTTCAGAAGTCCAAATTACGATTAGGGCTTCTAAAATGAACCCCTTACTGGATGGTTACAGAACTTTATTCATTCTGTTTAAATATATTGGAAAGTTCTGCATTTGAAATTATTATTATTATTATTAATAATAATAAACATTTATTAAGCACAACTAGGCATACATAGCGCTGTACAAACACAGATAAAGACAGCCCCTACTCCTTAGAGCTTACAATCTAAACAATACATTAGTTGAAGTGAGTGAGGGGAGGAATAATTTCTGGTTTACAATCTAATCAAGACAAAGATAAAGTTAGAAAGTGGATAGAATAGGGAAGGGCAAGGAGACACAAGGAACAAGGGATCAGGATCCAAAGGCAGCCTCAAAGAGGTGAGGGCATACAAAAAGCGAAGAGTCTAAGGCAGTAGGAATGAAACCTTTATTGTTGAGGAACTACCCTGACGTGTTTTGACAAGTGCTTTCCTCAGGGAGTTATAGCCTCATTGACAAAAATAAAATAAAACATAACAGTTAAAAGATAATAAATAAATGAAGCAACATAACATCTAAAATAAAACAGAAATGAAAACACTGTATAAAAGCAAATAAATGTGTTAAAATACATTTGGAGGAGCATATTCCAAAAATCATGCAGACCCCAAAGTGCTACAGTTGGCTGGACATAACAGCCATAGTATCAGTAAATAATATGAGAGAAATAAATAAATGAATATATGGCTAATAGATCAAATAATATCATTAAAAATCAAATTTATAAAAAACAGCATATGAGGTTCAATTCAAAGTAAAACAGATGTGAGAGACTAGAATGATAATAAATACTGTGTTACAAGATAACGCTTGCACATTAATCAGTCTCAACAAACATATCTAAAGGTGCAAAATGAAACACCATGAAAAGGATAAGGTGGGGATGAGGAGGACATATTGACCCCCTAGGTACATAAGAACATAAGATATGCCATACTGGGTCAGACCAAGGTCCATCAAGCCCAGTATTCTGTTTCCAAAAGTGGCTGATCTAGGTCATACGTACCCAGCAGTTTCCCCAAAAGACACAAATGGGAGTGGAATACTTACTCATTCGTTCGTGGAATATCTTATAATAAAATAAACACCAATCTCATGGATCCTGTAAAGAACAAATTATGCGTTACACTGACTGCCTGCTGTTTATTAAATGGCAATAGAGAATCATGACTTAAGGGCAGGAAGAATGATATTCATGAGACTTGCCTGAGTGCTAGTCGTTCCAGGAGTAATGCTGTCGACACAATAAAAGCCTGTGTAAGGGATGTGACTTTAATATGGTTTTCCTATGATAGGAAGAAGCAGTTTGAGCCTGATTCCTGTGCTTTGGCCTTATCAGCTTTACTCTAGCGGTCACTTCCCACCCCTTCAGGATTCAAAATGGAGCTGCTTTTGGCATATGCTAATCTTCACTTCAGATCCAGATGGATATCAGCTAGAGCAAGTATGAAGAATTTTCACAGCCATCATCCCCCACATTTTCCTTGTAGTTATACCTTGCTTCTCTCTTCCAGTGTAGAGCTGGAAGCAAAATATCCTTCAAAGCTCACTCCATTACTGCTCAAAGACACTGACAAACTGTGGTTCCAAAATCATAGAAACTGAAGATGACAGCAGATGACAACCATACTCAATCTGCCCATCCACGCCAACAGCTCAGTTCTACAATCCCTTCCTATCCCTCAGAGACCCTCTGTGCTTGTTCTATGCTTTCTTGAATTCAGATACTGTAACAAAATATTTCCTTATGTTACTCCTGAGTCTACCCCCTTTCACCTGCATCCTATTACCCCTCATTCCTGGATTTCTTTCCATTGAAGGAGGCCCATGTCCTGTGCTTATATACTTTGGAGGTATTTAAATGTCTCTATTATATCTCTCCTAACATGCCTTTCTTCCAGTATATATATATTTAGATCTTTTAGTGTATCTCCATATGTTTTATCACAAAGACCGCTGACCATTTTAGTAGCCAACTCTATCCTGGTTTCTTCTATTGAAGGTGTGGTCTCCAGAAGTGCACACGGTATTTCTAATGAGGTCTCCCCAGGGATTTATATAGAGGAACTATCATGTCCTTTTTTCCTGCTAGCCATTCTTCTCCTTATGTATCCAAACATCTTTCTGGCTTTTGTCCTTGCCTTATCTATCTGTTTGGCTGCTTTAAAATCATCACATACAATTACGCCCAGAACCTGCTCTTCTACTGTATAAAGAACTTCACCCCTCCCTGTGGTCTTTGTATCACTATTTGAATGTAACT
Organism: Ichthyophis bannanicus; assembly: GCA_033557465.1. Taxonomy (NCBI): domain Eukaryota; kingdom Metazoa; phylum Chordata; class Amphibia; order Gymnophiona; family Ichthyophiidae; genus Ichthyophis; species Ichthyophis bannanicus. The sequence continues at coordinate 179,351,794 of CM066044.1, forward strand.
CATCTTGATCTTCTCCTGGAAAGGCATGAGCTAAATACTACTACTACTAAATGCGGAACCCTGCATTTCTTAGCATTAAATCTTAGCTGCCACACTTTAGACCATTCCTCAAGCTTTATTAGATCTCTCCTCATATTATTCACACCTTCCAAGGTATTGTCCCTGTTGTGCATTTTAGTATCACCTGTAAAGAAGCAAACGTTACCTACAGACCTTCTGCAATAGCACTTACAAAAATGTTAAAGAACCGGACCAAGGATCGATCCTTGTTGCACACCACTGGTAATGTCCCTATCCTCAGAGTGAACTCTATTTACCACCATCCTTTGTAGCCACCTGCTCAACCACTTTCTGATCTAGTCAATAACTTTAGTGGCCATACCAGGCATGGAGGAGTAGCCTGGTGGTTAGGGTAACCGCCTGGGACCAGAAAGACCAGGATTCAAACCCCATTGGCACTTCTTGTGGCTTTGGACAAGTCACTTAACCCTCCACTGCCTAAAGTATAAACTTAGATTGTAAGCCCTCTGGGGACAGGGAAATGCCTACAGTACCTGAATGTAACTCACCTTGATCTACTACTGAAAAGGCATGAGCTAAATACTAATAAATAAAACCACTCATTTTATTTATGTTGCCTATGTAGAATCCTGTTAAAAGGCTTGCTGAAATCCAAGTACATCATCACATCTAGCTGTCTTCTCCAGTCCAACTCTCTGATCACCCAGTCAAAAAACATTTATCAAATTGCCACCGCCTGGATAATTTCTTGTTCTGTTCCATCTCTGCCCCTGGACCACTCCAGCACACTGTGGACAGCAGGGATGTGCTTTCGCTTTGACATGAAAGTGGTAATAGTGTGCCCTATTGTGCAATAGTATGCACTATTCACACATGCGTGAGTAGTGCACGCTATTATTCATGCATGCACATTGCGAGCTACTGCAAAACAGAGTGCCCTAACACACAGTAAGGTATATTCCATTTCGTCTCTCTGGGCCAGTCCAGGAACGGTAGTGTTGTCAGCCCCCTCCAGCAGCTGAGGACTGAACAACAGAGTCTTGCTGACAGCCTACCCAGCTCCCCCTGGTGCCAGAGACTCAGTTGTTCAGTCCTCAGCAGCTAGGAAGGACGTGTGGCTGACAGGCTCCCGTTTCAGAAAAGGCCAGAAGAGACGAATTGGAAACTAATAATAATAATACTAAGCAGGAAAAAAAAAAAAGAGGGTCACAAAAGGACATAAATGGAGGTCCTGGCTGGTCTTAGCAGGGCTGTAAGTCCAGGTGTGGATAGTAAAGTAGTGGGGCAGCAGAGGCAGAGCCTGCCTTGCTTTTTGCGGTATCGCCGTTCCTGCCCGGGGGGGGGGGAATAAGTGCCTGGGAGCCCCATTGCACAACCCTCTGCCTCCGGACCCACTTCAGATCTCGCTAGCAGCGAGAGTGGGAGTGTGAGAGCTACAAAGGCAGCCGGCTCGTTCAGGTAGGAGCGGAGGTTTCCGCGGTGATTTGCTCAGCATCGGGTTCATGGCCAGAGGGGCTCTGTCGACGGTTTCTTCTCCATGCGCATGCTGCTGGTTTTGGCGGCATGCGCGCAGTGCGGAGGTTGCCGAGGGTTAGGGGGGCCAGGGCTGTGCTGTACCTGTTTTCGTTGCGGCAGCAGGTCTCAGAGGCTCCTGGATCGGCGATGGAGGAGAAGGCAATGTCAGGGGAGTTTTTGGTTAGGCCTCAGGCTGCAGAGAAGGCGGGAACGGCGGCCATGATGCAGCAGGCTGCCATGTCTCCCGCGATACAGGACAAGCCGGGAAAGAGGAAATCGAAGACAAAGAAGCCTTCCTTGGGCCCAGTTTCCTCTCAATGAAAGGCCTCGGATATCGAGGGCTTGATGGAGGCTTTATTCTCAGCTGATTTTATCCTGGCGATGCACAAAGCGTATTGTATGAAGATGGATCAGTCTCGAGGCAGGAGTGAGCCTTCTCAGATGGTGAGCTCTCAGGTGGCAGGTGTTGGTTCAGGGGATCCGGGTGAGGGGTCCTCTGCGCAGGCCTTGGACTTGGGAGGGGGTGCTGACCCTTTCAGTTAGCAGGCAATGGAATCCAGGGGGACGGAGGAGTTTGAAACTTTGTCAGACCCGGTGTTGGATCCCTGGGCTGGGAAGTTGGAGGAAGGTGAGCTGTTGCTAGGCGATGACCCGAATGACTTCAGGGTGTTTCGGAAGGAGGAGCTGGGGGCTCTCATTGCTCAGTCTTTGGCGGCTCTTAATATCACCCTTCCAGCGGCTCCAGAAGAACCACTGGAGGATCCTCTACTTCAGGGATTTAAAACAGAGCAGAAATGTTTTCCAGTCCACAGAGTGATCAAGCAGATGGTGGAGTCCAAATGGGAGTGCCCGGAGGCTACGTTAAGGGGTAGCCGGGCCATCGGACATCTCTACCCGGTGCCACATATGGAAAAAGACCTGTTGCGGATGCCCAAGGTCGATGCGTTGGTTTCGGCCGTGACTAAAAAGACTAACATCCTAGTGGAGGGGGGAGCGGCCCTCAAAGATCTCCAGGACCGTAAGTTGGAAGTGATTCTGAAGCAGGCCTTTGACTCGTGTGCGCTATCTCTGCAGGCTTCGATCTGTGGGGCCTATGTGTCCAGAGCGTCCATTCATTGGCTCCAGGGTGATGGTTCGCAGGAAAGTGAGGAGAGCTCTTCGCTGGAGGGAGTGAAATTGGAGTCGGCGGTGGCGTATTTGGTGGATGCCTTTTATGATTTGGTTAGAATTTCAGCTAAGTCCATGGCGTCCATCATTGCTGCTCGGCGCTTCCTCTGGCTGAGGAATTGGGCGGCGGATGCATCTTCAAAGGCTCGTCTAAGTAAGCTCCCATATAAGGGCAAGCTGCTCTTTGAGGAAGCTTTGGAAAAGATTGTAAAGGACTTAGGTGATTCCAAAGGCGGCCGGCTGCCAGAGGATCGCCCGAAGGCACCCAGGCCGGAGGGCATGCAGAGAGGACAAGGCAGAGATTTTCGGAGATTTAGAGCGTCTCGCTTTGCTCCCTATCAGAGAGGGTGCTTTCAGACCAGGGGGCAGCCCTTTCGTGGAGCACGGGGATTCGGTAGGGGGTATTTCTCCCCTCAGCAGAATCCCTCCAAAAAGCCACAATGAAGGACGGAAGCCCAGGCGGAGGTTCCCGTAGGGGGACATTTGCAGGAGTTTTTCTCCATCTGGGCCACCTTGACAACAGACCGCTGGGTGCTAGAGATTATCCGCGAAGGTTATGCGCTAGAATTCGCTCAGCCACTGAAGGAAGTTCTTGTGCAGTCTCCTTGCAGATCCCAAATGAAGAGAAAGGCTGTAAATGACACCTTGCAGTGGTTGCTGGCCCTGCAAGCGGTGGTTCCGGTGCCGCAAGGGCAGTGCGGATTAGGTCGATACTCGATTTATTTCATTGTCCCCAAAAAGGAGGGAACTTTTCGGCCCATTCTAGATTTAAAGCATGTGAATCGCTGCTTACGGGCGCCGCATTTCCAGATGGAGACGTTGAAATCAGTGAAGCCGGGAGAAGTTCTTTCTTCCATAGATCTCACAGAGGCTTATCTGCATATCCCTATCAGGCCAGAGCATCAGAGATTTCTGCGCTTTGCTGTTCCCATGGGACATTTTCAGTTCAGGGTGATGCCTTTTGGGCTGGCCACGGCGCCGCGCACATTCACAAAGGTGATGGTAGTGGTAGTGGCGGCGTTGCACAAGGAAGGAATTTGAGTACATCCCTCCCTCGACGACTGGTTAATCCGGGCGGGTTCTGAGGAGGAATCGAGCAGGGCTACGAGGCGAGTAGTGGAGTTCCTGGAAAGTCTTGGTTGGGTAGTAAACCAGGCCAAGAGTCAGTTGCAGCCGGTAACACGGTTGGTGTATCTCGGGGCCTTGTTCGATATGGTAGCCGGGATGGTATTCCTACCAGAGGAAAGAATACAGAAGATCGTGAGGCAGGTGTGAGCGTTCTTGAGCATGAAAACCCCAATGGCGTGGCACTACTTACAGCTGCTAGGTTCCATGGCAGCGGCCTTGGAGCTGGTGCCGTGGGCGAGGGCTCATATGCGACCACTTCAACGGGCTCTGCTGTCCAGGTGGTCACTGCAAGAGCATCCTTTGTCTCATCGGCTGGTATGTCCAGAGGAAATCAGAGACAGTTTGGAGTGGTGACTGGAGCCCAGTCATCTTCAGGCCAGCATTCCACTGGAACAGCTGGATTGGGTGTTGGTCACCATGGATGCCAGCCTGTCGGGTTGGGGAGCTCATTTCCTTGCTCAGGTGGCACAAGGGTGCTGGTCAGTGGAGGAGATACAATGGTCGATCAATCACCTAGAGCTGAGGGTGGTACGTTTGGCACTGCACGCCTTTCAACACCTAGTGATGGGAAAGGCGGTTCGAGTTTTCTCCAACAATGCGGTGGCGGTGTCTTATGTCAACCAGCAGGGAGGAACAGGCAGTGCGGCATTGCTGGACGAGAGTCAGCTGTTGTTTTGCTGGGCGGAGAATCAATTGGTAGCCATATCGGCGGCGCATGTGGCAGGAAAGGACAATGTGCAGGCCGACTTTCTCAGTCACCATACCTTGGATCCGGGGGAGTGGGAGCTGAACGTGGTGGTCTTTCACGACATTACGGTGCGGTGGGGACAGCCGGTCATGGATTTGATGGCCACTCTTGCCAATTCCAAGGCGACGTGTTTTTTCAGCAGGCGCAGGGAGCATATGTCTGAGGGTCTAGATGGGCTGGTGCAGCCATGGCTGTCGGAGGGGCTGCTATATGTGTTTCCGCCTTGGCCGATGCTCGGACGGGTCATCAGGAGGATAGCCCTTCACGGAGGAAAGGTAATTCTGATAGCGCCGGCTTCTGGATCGACTCGATTTGCTGAGTCAGGGTCCCATTTTAATGCCACAGGTGGATCGGTTCTCGCTTATGGCTTGGCTCTTGAAAGGGCAAGGTTGTGGCGTAAGGGATACTCAGCATCCGTAATAGATATGATGTTACATTCTAAGAAGAAGTCAATCGCTTTGGCGTATGTGCAGGTTTGGCGCATTTTTGAAGGTTGGTGTGCGGACAGAGGGGCTAAGCCCTTTTCAGCATTGATACCGGATGTATTGCTGTTTCTGCAGGGAGGGCTAGAGAAGGGTCTAGCCCTCAGTTTGCTTAGGCAGCTCTAGCTTGCTATAGGGGTCCGGTTCGAGGGGCGGTCTTGACCATGCATCCGGATGTTCTGCATTTCCTCAGGGCGGCAAAGAATGTTAGGCCACCGCGGCAACCGGTGGTGCCGGCCTGGGACTTAAACTTGGTTCTGGAAGCGTTAGCGAAGTTTCCCTTTGAACCCGCAGGATTGGTAAGTTTGAAAGAGCTGTCTTGGAAGACGGCTTTTCTGGTAGCGCTGTGTTCGGCGAGATGAATTTCTGATCTACAATGCTCTCGTGTCGGGAGCCGTACATTCAGAGAAGGTGGTGCTTCAGCCGGTGCCTTCTTTTCTGACAAAGGTGATGTCTGGTTTTCATCTAAATCAGGCAATTTCTCTGCCGATGTTTCCTGGTTTGGGAAAATCAGACAGGAATCGGGCCCTTAGGAAGTTAGATCTGGCTAGGGTGCTCAGTAGATACCTCAGGAGGACGGAATCATTTCAACGAATGGATAGGCTGTTTGTGATTTTTGGAGGACCGCAGAAGGGGGAGGCGGCTTCCAAGGCTTCAATTGCCCGTTGGGTGAAACAGGCTATTGGAGCGGCCTATTCAGCGCAGGGGAAGTCTCCTCCCGACGGTATCAGGGCTCATTCTACTCAAGCTCAGGCGACTTCATGGGCGGAACTCGCTTTGGTTCCGCCAGTGGATATCTGTAGAGCGGCAACGTGGTCGTCTCTGCATACCTTTGCAAAACATTATCGGTTGGATGTTCAGGCTAGAGGGGACGCAAATGTTGGGGCCTCGGCCATATTGGCGGGACTTGCTGGTCCCTCCCAGTTTTAGGTACTGCTCTGGTACTTCCCTACCGTTCCTGGACTGGCCCGGAGAGACGAAATGGAAGGAGAAATTAGGCCTTACCTGCCAATTGTCTTTCCTTGAGTTCTCTCCGGGCCAGTCCATGGCCCTCCCTGTTCATTTGCGAGCGGCAGAGATAACATTCGTTTTTCGGGGGAGGGGTGAGGGTTAGGGAGCAAAGACGGTTTCTGGAGTAATTTACCAGACTGGCTTTCCGGGAAATTCATCGAGGACGGTTCTGCCTGGGCTTCTCCCTTCCTGAAGGGGAGGGGGAGGTGGGGTGGAGTTCGTTCCAATTAAAAAAAAAAAAGAAAACAAACAAAAGGAAATATGAGGAAGATTTTGAAAAAAAAAAAAAAAGTTGGCATAGCCAGAAGCTGGAAGTATGGATTGATAGGTTAGCTGCTTTGTCAATAGAAGACTGAGTCTCTGGCACCAGGGGGAGCTGGATAGGCTGTCAGCAAGACTCTGTTGTTCAGTCCTCAGCTGCTGGAGGGGGCTGACAACCCTACCGTTCCTGGACTGGCCCGGAGAGAACTCAAGGAAAGACAATTAGCAGATAAGGCCTAATTTCTCCTTATTGTGCAACAGGGCACAGTATTTAAAAAAACAAAATGAAGACAAAAACATGAAAAAAAACCCCCAATAAAATGAAACAAAATTTTTTACCCTGCACATCCCAAGGCAGCATGTGGTGACAACAGCTGCTAACTGAATAAGCCCTGCTGAATATCGGCCTGGCCATTTACATGCGTATGATATCTAAACATGTAAGTGTCACTGTTTACACATGCAGATGCCTTTAAAAAGACCTCCTTTGTCTGTGTATGGAACCTAAACCTTTGACCTCTGGCATCTTGGCAGTGCTGTCCCCAAAACCTGGGTGAAGCATAAGCAGAAGGGAATTAGATTTATTTATGCTTTTTCTTACTAGCTCACTTCTGCTTATGCTCCACCCCAGGTTTTGGGGACAGCACCACCAAAATGTTAGGGGCTGGTGTGCCATTTTTCATTTCATTTCATTTTGGGATTTTTTGAGGGATTTTCATTTAATCCTTCTCCCCATTCCCCCAAATTTTCTGTAACCAGTTCATGTTCACTGTAAACCGCTTTGATAATTTGAAAAGTGGTATAAAAGAAACATTAAATAAATAAATAATCTAAAATATTTTAATTATTTTTCGGTTGATGTTGTTTTAGTACACAATGTTTGAAAACAGCATGTGCTGAAAACCAAAAAAAAACCCAAACAAACTGGGCTAAGATTTAGCACAGGCTTTTTGTAACTAGGTCTCACAGAATAAGATGAGACCTAATTGCAAATAGCCTGTGCTAACCATTAGCCCAGCTTAGTAAACATTCTCTCTGTGTTGGTGATTTTAGGTTTATTATGAAATGAAACATTACATAACCAACCCGTTTTCATCTTGTTTCAAAAGTGCATCTCTACTAGAATGTCTCTCAAAGGCATTACAAACAGCAGCCAGGAAGTACTGGCCTGTTTGTGGTTCCAGCACCACTCCTATTAGACAAAGAGATCAGCAGCCAGAGGATGGGCTCTCACCTCTCCTTCTGTCAAGTCCTGAATGGTGATGGTGCAGCAGTTTGCATGAAGCCTGCACACATCTCAAAGAGAATAATGGCCAGGAAGTGGCAGGAACCCAGCACAGAAAAGGGCTGAGTGGTAGGGGGCTGGGTTCCTGCTGAATCAGTCCTAAGGCAGGAGGCAGCCTTGAAACAAACTGAGAACCGAGCAAGGAATGGAACATGAGCGTAGCATGACTCAGAATGAGAAGACAGGAAGTAAATGAGTTCTGTTCCTAAAAGTATTCCTCAATTATTTCTCAGAAAATTAATCAGAATTCAGATGTCCACATCTCCCATGCTTGATAATAGAGTAACAAAAGTTCTGATGCAAGTTCTGGTTTGTTTTCACTTTTTTCCCCTGGTGCTGTTTCAAGAATAAACCAAAATTTATTCAAGACACAAACTGCAAAGACTCGAGCTAAATCGAAATAAAACAAATAAATTAACAGATAGAAACAGCTTTCTCCAGTGGCCTTAAACATATGGCTCTCCACATGTTTAACATGTAAAACAATATATTATCATAGCCTATGATCTATTTTACTTAAGTCTATTTTATGTCTGTGCATTTCTATAAACTTGCTTTTAACAAAATGTTGTACATCAGATTTCTTCATAATTGTTTAAGCAAACATTAATTCCCTGGAACAATTTGGTAGTTTTCTGTCTGGGAAAATTAAAACACACAGAAGGCCTTTGAACTTTGCAAACAATTCAACTGACCCCTATCCCAGCGGAGATCCTGGTTCTCGAATAAAGGGTATTTCAATACCTATGCATTCTTTTTCAACTTTTCAATGCTTAACAAAATTTGCTTTAGATAAACTTATTACCTCTGAATCTTTGTCCCTCCATAATTGATCTACTTCATCCAAGGTTATCAGGAGATTTGTTTCTATATCTTTCAACCAATTTATTAGACCTGAATAATGGCAGTCTTACCCATGGTTATATTCCAAAAGATTGGAAAAATTCTGTTATTCAACATATTTTTTTTATTTCTAAATTTTCAAGACAAATGCATACAACACAGTATACAGGCAAATACCAATAAACAAAGTCAAAGAAATAATTAACGGGAAAACCCCAAAATAAAATAATTAAGGTTTCATAGCCCCCATTCGGAGAATGAGAGAGTCAAGTAGGGAAAAGCAAAATCTACTAAATCAGGTAACAACCAACTCCTAATCCTAACAAACAAAAGAAAAAAACATCTAATAAAGAAAATTACATAGGTTATTCACCGGAACATTCCCCTTAACTATTATTGAGCAAGGACTCAAGCTGAGAATTATCAGTGAATGAATACCGAACATTATTGAGCGCTACTAAACATTTACATGGAAAGGAAGAAAGAAAGTCTCCCCCTGCAGCCAGAACACAAGGTTTCAGCTGCAGGAAGGACTTCCTCTTCTGCTGAGTAACCCTGGAGACATCCAGAAAAAATAAAAACTTTTTGACCATGAAAAAAAAAATCCTTTTTTGAAAAGAAACTTTTCAAAATCCTCACTTTATCTGAAACAGTAGAGAAAGAGACAATTAATGTGGCACGGGAGGAAATAACCTCATTTGTCGACTCAAGAAATTTTGTTAAATCAAAAACAGACTCATCTTCCGCCTGTGCCAAACCCTCATCTCCAGCCACAGAACAAACTGGTAAATAGTAAATATTTGAAACAGTCAAAACATCAGCATCAGAAATCTCTTTACAATATTTCTTAAACATCAATAATGGAGAATGGAAACGAGTTATAGGACAATTAAGAATCCGGAGATTTTTGGCACGATGCATATTCTCCAAAGACTCAATTTGCTTATATAATACATAAGTATCCTTTAAACTTCGCACATTCACAGACTGAAGTGTTTCAACCTGAGCCTCACCCTTTGCCAGATGTTGAGTAACAGTATTCACAAATGTGTCTACCTCCAAAATTGTTTTTACCACCTGCTCAGAGAATTGCACAGCTGATTAATAAAACTATGCATCAGAGGATTAGTATCAGTGACCACCTTCCAGATATCAAAGTCATCTCTGATGACGGAGGACTAAACAAATTTAGTTGAAACTTCCATTAGCCCGAATAGGTAACACAGTAATTCCTTGCACTTAAGACAAAACTTGGGTCCTGGATAAGGATAGATCCTTCACCTTACCCTGATCCACCAAGGGGGGTAAGCTCACCTTTTCAACTGGCAACAAACCTTTTGGCATCTCTTGTGGCTAATATCCTGGGGTAAGCCCTGAGATGGCCCCGAAGGGGCATCAAAGGAGCATACCCCTTTATTCATGCACCTCTTCGGACACGTGCCCACAGGCCGCATTTGCGGCCGTGGAACGGCTGCAGTGATTTAAATAGCATTGCCCAGTCCCCTCAAGATGACGTAAGAAGGGGGAATCTCCCAAACACACACCAGATAGGTTTGCAGGCAGAGCGCAGCACAGGAAACTTCTCCACAACCAATCTCTTGTTCTCCACTCCAGCAGGCATGTCTGGGGTGTTCCCAGTACTTGGATAACCTTGCCTGATTTCAGAAATGTCCTGGATGTCCCGAACCATGTCCAAGCTTAGTCAATAGGCATCAGAAAAGTGTTTGTTTTATCAATCAGACATCTAGAAAGTGTGAAAAAAGAGGTCTGCTCATGTCCCCTATGCAAATAACAAACACTGATGCTATTAGATGTCCCATAATGCTAGCATGCAAGAGATGGATGTTCCCACCCCACACTTTCCCGAGGGAGCTGTCTATGTGGCTGCTGCAATGGACGGCCTTTGTTAGGGATGTCTATATTACTAAAATCAGATGGAAACATAGATGCCCCTGGCATTTTTGGCATGTTCTGCCTTAGACATTTCCAATTTGACTTGGATGTTTTTTCTAAAATGCCACTTCACACGTATAAGTTGCAGCACTGATTATATTTAGAGGGATATTTTAGAAGCCCTGTCAACACAAGAGGCTTGATAAATTGGAAAACTGGATGTCCAAATGGCAGATGAAATTGAATGTGGACAACTGCAAAGTTATTCATGTGAAGCACAATTCCATAATGTGAACATGTAGGCCACGGGCATGTGCAAATAAAAAATGGGTCCGACTCAAACCTGATTCTGCAACCACAGGTGTTGATGCATCTGTGCTTCCGGAATCGAGGACATAGATGGTTCCAGTGAGGCATGCACAAACCCCAGGACATGGGTAAATGCAGCAAGCAGCCTGGACGTCCCTGCCCTGGGGAAATTCTGAACAGATGTACATATCTGATGCTGCCCGTCTCCATGGGGCCAGGCCTCCCCAGTTAAAACATGCATCCCCGAAGCTGCTTCTCACACTAATGGTGCCGATGGTGTGGTACTCATGAAACTACCCATGAAAACAGATAATACAGATGTGCTAATGCACAACAGACCAGATAAGCTAGTCCTTTGCATGACTAGAACACTGCAAAGTGAACTCTGTGCGCTCAGAGATGTTGCAACAGCAAGTAGATCATATGTTTGTCCTGACATACCCTGCAGCAAAACATACATGGAGGTAGGAGAACATTTTAGTTGTGCTTGCATTGGTCATCTCTGACAACAGTCTGTACAATGCTATGTATGGACCAGAAGACATCAGAAAAGGTCCTCCACAGCTAAATGTCAGAGCATATACCTAGCAATAATTAGGGACCCTCAGACCAAGTGCATGCACCAGCGCAAACAACACTATTAGATGCCCAAGAGCAGCAGCATCTGTCTATACAGATGTGCACTTTTGTGAGCTTGCTGATCGTGCTGAATGCCCTGTTGCATGCACTCATTCTGAAAGTCCCTTATCGTTGACAGGGTTAAGACTGTGACATTTAGCCATAGAGACCCCTTTCTGATGTATCCTGACCAAGCACATTGGCACCAGGTCAAGCTGCAGTCATCCCTATGGACCAGGTATTGGCCAGGTATTGATGTCCACCCAATATTGTGGTTGAGCACAGCAGGTCCCCCCCCCATGCATCCCATTAACCACACACACACACACACGCTCTCTCTCACTTGCAGTCATACAAAACATACATCTACAGTAAAGATGCCCTGCACCTCTAGAAAACAGCTGGTATAACATAATGGAATGGAGTCCCAGGAATACTAATTGGAGCTGTATTTCTCACCCACACATGAATCTGTCCTATACTCACCTACATACAATCCTTACATCAACAGTCCCACTTCTTGGAAGACAGGAATTATCAGGGTGCCCTAGATTATCTCCCCTAGCTCACACAGAAATTGTCAGAATAGATAGAATAATCACCATTGCACCTCTGAATGTTTCTTTAGGGGTGTCTATTTATGTGTCTTTACCATACCACCTTCCCCCACCTCAACATTCTGTTTTTTACAACTGCATCATGTGGTCCTCCAGACTGCAGACACACTGGTTCAAAACATCTTTGTCACAGCCATTCATCAATATGGGATGCATTGCAGGGCAGAAAAGTTACTACGCTCTGGCCTTATTCCATGATTCTGCAGGTATAAAATGGACGTCCACGGGAAATATGAAGAAATTACATGGGCCTTTCCTGAATATGCATTGTACATCTAATCTACTGACCAAGCCCCCGTTCTGCCCCCTCCCGCCCATGTTCTGAGATCCCCGTGCTAGTCTTGTACATGCAGTGCCACGGGTGTTTCAGAATACGGTGATAGGCATTATTGCTAGAAAAATGTCTATGCCGCACATCCAAAGGACTTACTTGTATTCTGGAATGACCTCCTTAGGGAAGAACAACCCAATCTACAGTTACACAATGTAAGGTTCCACATTAGAAAACACCACCCAGGAAAAGGATCTAGGCATCATTGTGGATAATACATTGAAACCTCTGCCCAGTGTGCAGCTGCGGTCAAGAAAACAAATAGAATGCTAGGAATCATAAGGAAAGGAATGGAGAATAAAACCAAGGATATTAAAATGCCTCTGCTCCATGGTGTGATTGCACCTTGGAGCAGAGTAGCAATAACTAGTAGCAGAGTAGCAATAACTGAAGAGTAGCAAATCACCAGGACCAGATGGTATACATCCAAAGATGTTGAAAGAACTGAAATATGAGATTGCAGACCTACTATTAGTAATCTGTGAACTATCATTAAAATCATCTGTAGTACCTGAAGATTGACGAATGGCTAATCAATGGCATTTTTTAAAAAGGATTCAGGGGTGAAGCAGGGAACTATAGACCAATGAGCCCGACATCAGTACCAGGCAAAATGGTAGAAACCATTATAAAGAACAAAATTACTGAACATGGAGATGGTCATGGTTTAATAGGAGAAGGCCAACATGGATTTAACCAAGAAAGGTCTTGTCTTACTAATATGTTACATTTTTTTGAAGGTGTGAATAAACAGGTGGACAAAGGTGAGCCAGTTGATACAGTGTAGCTGGATTTGCAGAAACCTTTGACAAGGTCCTTCATGAGAGACTCTTGGCCAAATTAAAAAGTTATGAGATTAGAGGCCAATTTTCTCAATGGAGAAAGGTGAATAGTGGAGTAACCCAGGGATCTGAGCTGGGTCCGCTGCTTTTTAACATATTCATAAATGACCTGGAAATGGGAATAATGAGTGAGGTGATCAAATTTGCAGATGACACAAAATTATTCAAAGTTGTTAAAACACAAGAAGATTGTGAAAAATTGCAAGAGGACCTTGATAAACTGGAAGATTGGACGTTCAAATAACAGATGAAATTTAAAGTGGACAAGTGCAACGTTATACACCTAGGAAAGAAAACCCAAACTATGGTAACACGATGCACGGCTCCACATTAGGAACCAACACCAAGGAAAAAGATTTAGGTGTCATTGTGGATAATACATTGAAACCCTCCGCCCAGTGTGCAGCGGCGGCCAAGAAAGCAAATAGAATGCTAGGAATCATAAGGAAAGGGATGGAGAATAAAACAAAGGATGTTATAATGCCTCTGTATCGCTCCATGGTACGACCGCACCTTAAATTTTGTGTGCAGTTCTGGCCATTGTATCTTAAAAAGGATATAGTGGAATTAGGAAAGGTTCAGAGAACAGCGACAAAAATGATAAAGGGAATGGAAAGATACCTCTATGAGGAAAGGCTTAAAAGGTTAGAGGTTCAAACTGGAAAAGAGACGGCTGAGGGGAAATATGATAGAGGTCTATAAATTAATGAATCTAGTGGAGTGGATAAACGTAGATTGATTGTTTACACCATCAAAAAGTAGAAAGAATAGGGGACATGCAATGAAGGTACAATATAACCTATTTATGACTAATAAGAGAAAATATTTTTTCACTCAATGCGTAATCAAATTCTGGAATTCATTACTGGAGGATGTAGTTAAAAGCTGTTAGTGTAGCTGGTTTTAAAAAAGGGTTTGGACAAATTCCTGGAGGAAAGGTCCATAAACCACTATTAAAGAGGACCCGTGGAATCCACTGCTTGCCCCAGTACAAGCATTGTGGAACCTGTGTGCCTTTTTGGAAACTTGCTAGGTACTTGTGACCTGGATTGGTTACTGTTGGAAACAAGATACTGGGCTTGATGGACCTCGGTCTGACCCAGTATGGCATATCTTATGTTCTTATATTCTTGAGGGGGATGAAATGATTCCCCTATGAGGAAATGCTTAAACATTTAGGGCTGTTTAGCTTGAAAAAGAGAAGGCTGAGGGGAGATATGATAGAGGTCTATAAAATAATGGAGTTGAACAGGTAATACATAGATCAGTTGTTTACCTCTTCAAAAGGTAGAAAGACTAGGGGACATGCAATGAAGCTTCAATGTAGAACATTCAAGACAAATCAGAGAAATTTTTCACTCAACACATAATCAAACTCTGTAACTCACTGCCAGAGGATGCAGAAAAGTTGTTAGTGTAACTTGGTTTAAAAGAGGTTTGGACACGTTCCTGGAGGAAAAGTCCATAAACTGTTATTAAAGTAGACTGGAGAGGTCCACTGCTTACCCCTGAGATAAGCAGAATAGAGTTTGTCCATATTTTGGGAACCTGAGAGGCACTTCTGACCTGGATTGGCCACCATTTGAAACATGATACTGGGCTTAATGGACCCAGTATGGTATATCTTAACTTCTTATATTATCTGAAAATGGGCACTTCAATGTACAAATCATGGAGACATCCCTGGAGCCAATTTAGAAAGCTGAAAATATAGATGTCCCTGGTCCTGGTAGTACAGGGGTTATGGTGGAGGCATGCCCTGGTGGGGCAAGGGAGTTGCACATCAGGATGAAATTGCAGAACATCACAAGCATGACAGGCCATGGTTGTTGAGGAGGCCATACATATACCTGCTCCTGATTATGAAAATGGTATTAAAAATTGCTTGTTTAATGGCTGCAGCACTTCCAGGTGGAAGAGCAAAATGTGCTGACATCACAGCAGTTAATATTTCCTGGCCGAAGAAACCTGCCTGTAGATACATACATCAACATATTACTGGCCTACTGCCGCACATCTGAGTATCTGAAATGGTAGGAAAGGACGTGCTAGTCTCATAAGATAGATGTATGCCATATAGACCACCCTAGTTGGGGCATGCAAGTACCTGATTCTGCTATCTGCATGGGGTAGAAACAGAAACATTTCAGAAGGCATCACTGCTACTTTCCCAGTTTTTGAACCTTCTGCTCTGGACATCTGAGATTTTTTCTAGATGTTCCTTCTAAAATGCCACCTTTAGAGAACAATGACCATGCTGGCATTCTCCTTTTAGTTTAGGCCTTGTATTAGGCAGGGCTGAATAACTTATCCCTTTAGCTGCTGAATATCACAATTAAATGAATAATTTTTAAGCTATCTGTACCCTGCCTCAGTACTGAAAGGATAATATATAGCATTTAACAATTTAAACAGCCCAGAGGAATTATGTATTCGCCGACTGCCACAGAACACATAATTTGCTCTGAAAATCAGCCCAGGAATGCAAACATGGTTTTACTGTACTAAGTGGACTACACTGAGACTTTCATGCTCCAACTCCTGTCAAATATACTAGTGCTTGTGATGTGCCGCCTGCTCAAAAATCAGGAGTTAGTGGGCCTGATTAGCCTGTGAATGAACTGAGAGCAGCTGAGGGCTGCATAAAAGGCTTCAGAGCCCTGCCCTGTTGAGGCATTCCTAACAGGGGCTCTACAGGTCAAACAACGGTAAGGATTTGAGGGTTTATTTTTATTAAATTGCTAGCTCTCTGACTGGGAGCTCTTAAAAGGGTTTTGGTATATTTTTAAAGCAAAGTTATATTCTTTTTGGTGCTTTAGTAGAAATATTTTCTTTAGTGGGGTAGGTTTTAAACTCTGGTAACTTTCTCAGCTCTTGGGAACTGCTGACACCTAATCAGGTGTTAGTTCCCTCCCTACCCACTCCAACTCCCACCCACCTCTAGTGAGCAGTCTTGCTTTATAGGGCACCTCCCCATTTAACAAACACAGGGACTTGGAACAGCACATTTTGAATATAATTAAAGAGATTTAACTGCTTTTTCTCTGCAAGGACAGCTGGGAAACTGGCTGGTACTTTGGTAGATCTCTCTCTTTTGCTTTAACAGATACCTAAGCTCCATGAACAGAACAATGGCTGGGAAAAATCGTATTGCTAAAGCTGTTGCCCTTGTTACAGCTTCTACCTCTGTCCAGATAGAGGTCCCAATGCCAGTTGAAGGACCGGTTCCATGTGCAGGGTGCCTGCATGCTGAAGCTCTGAGGAAACAAGTGGAGGAACTCAGAGAGGAGGTGGCGAGGCTGAGGAGCATTCAAGACAGTGAGAAGTACATTGATGAGATGCTTCTTGCAGCAACCAAGCTCTCCAGCAGAGGAGAAGATGGGTGCCAACAGAATGACAAAGGTTGGACACAAGTCACCAGGGCCTGCAGAATCACCAATCCAACTTCTCCAGCCTTTGAATTGGAGAACCATTATGCAGCCGTGGAAGAGGTGAAAGCATCCCTGGAAAGGGAAGAACCAGAGCTCAAGTACCCCAAAGTTGCAGAATCAGTGACCACAAGGAAGCGAAGGGTAGTGGTGGTTGGTGACTCTCTTCTGAGGGGTACTGAGGCGTCAATCTACCGGCCAGACTTGATGTCCAGAGAGGTATGCTGTTTGCCTGGTGCCAAAATCCAAGATGTTACAGAGAGTTTGCCAAGACTCATCAAGCCCACTGACTATTACCCAATGTTGCTAATCCATGTCGGAACAAATGATACTGCCAGGTATCCCTCTGAGCGTATCAAAAGTGACTTCATGGCTCTGGGACAGAGGGTGAAGCAGTTAGGTGCACAGGTGGTGTTCTCTTTAATCCTCCCTGTTGAGGGTAAAGGCCAAGGCAGAGACGCTCGCATCATGGAGATGAATGCATGGCTGCGTGGATGGTGTCATCAAGAGCGTTTTGGTTTCCTAGACCATGGGATGCTGTTCCAAGGGTTGCAGAGCAGAGATGGCATCCAACTGTCCAAGAAAGGTCGACGCGTCTTCAGTAGTAGACTGGCTAATCTACTGAAGAGGGCTTTAAACTAGATTCGTTGGGGATGGGTGAAGAAAGCCCCCAGGTAAGTGATACATTAAATACCTTCATGGAAATGGGTAACAGGGGTAACATATGGAAAGCAGTGTGTATAAATGCCCGTAGCATGGGAAATAAGATCCCTGATGTTGAAGCTTTGGTGGGAGTGGCCGACTTGGATTTAGTGCCAGTTACAGAAACATGGTTCACAGAAAACCATGACTGGGATGTAACTATACCTGGCTATACTTTATTCAGAAAGGACAGGGTAGGAAGAGGGGGAGGAAGAATGGCACTATATGTAGAAAATACTATTAAAGCTTTGGAATTACAGAGCTTAAAAGGGAGAGAGGAGGCATTGTGAGTTAAACTAGAAAGAGGGAAAGAGAAATCTATTTGCATTGGCGTGATATACAGACCTCCCTCACAAGAGGAAGAGGTGGACAGAGAGTTAATTGAAGACATACGCAGCATTGCTAGGAAAGGGGAAGTGCTAATGATAGGGTATTTCAATATGCCAGATGTTAATTGGCACATTCCTGCTGCAGTATCATCTAGAAGTAAAGAGATCCTGGATTCTCTACAGGGAGAACTATTCAGGCAAATGGTAACAGACCCCACACGTGAAGGGGCCATACTGGACTTGGTGCTTACCAATGATGAAAGTGTTTCTGATATTATAGTGGGAGATCATTTTGCATCCAGTGATCACCAGATGGTGTGGGCCAGTATTAGGACTAGGGCTGTTAGAATCCATTCAAAGGTGAGGGTCTTAGACTTTAGGAAGACTAGCTTTGCCAAGATGGGCCAATACCTCAGGGAGTCGTTAGCAGGATAGGAACAGCTGAGGGATGTAGAAAAACAGTGGGCAAAACTGAAAGGGGATATTTTAAGGGCAACCAACCTTTTTGTTAAAATGGTAAATAAAGGTAAAATGAAAAGGAGACCGCTATGGCTTTCGAAAGAAGTAGCTGAGAAAGTGAAGAAAAAGAGGGAGGCCTTCATGAAATACAAGAGATCACAGAGAGAGGAGGACAGGCATCTATATTTGGAACAACTTAGAGAAGCTAGCAAAGTAGTCAGGAAAGCAAAGATTCAAAAAGAGGAGGAAATAGCCAATGCAATAAAATGGGGGGATAAGACATTTTTCAGATATGTTAGTGAGAAGAGGAAGGGCAAAAGTGGTATTGTCAGACTCAAGGGTGAAGGGGAGGAATATGTAGAAGCTGATGAGGATAAAGCAGACTTGCTTAACACATAATTCTGTTCTGTGTTCACAGATGAAGAACCAGAAGCAAGACCTCAGAAAACACCCACAAACAGAAACAGAAGCGAGGGACATCTTGAACAATTTTCAGAAGACTGTGTTCGTAAGAAACTAGCTCAACTTAAAGTAGACAAAGCGATGGGACCGGATGTGATACACCCTAGAATACTGAGAGAACTTGGGGACGTTCTAGCAGCTCCACTAACTGACCTTTTCAATGCCTCGTTAAAGTGGGGAGTGGTGCCAAAGGACTGGAGAGAGTCTCATGTGGTGCCTTTACACAAAAGCGGAAGTAAGGTTGAAAACTACAGGCCGGTTAGTTAAACTTCGGTGGTGAGTAAATTATTGGAAATGCTTCTGAAAGAGAAAATAGTGAGGTTTTTGGAGTCCAGCGGATTGCAGGATCCGAGGCAGCATTGATTCACCAGAGGCAGGTCTTGTTGGACAAATCTGATTGATTTCTTTCACTGTGTGATCAGGGAGTTGGACCGAGGGAGAGCCCTAGATGTGGTGTATTTAGATTTCAGTAAAGCCTTTGACACTGTTCCTCACAGGCGACTTATAAACAAATTGAGCACCCTAGGGATGGACCCTAAAGTTAGAAATTGGTTGGGTTAGAAATTGGTTGGGTGGGAGGCAACAAAGAGTACAGGTAAATGGAGCTCACTCTGAGGAGAAGGATGTTACCAGTGGTGTGCCCCAGGGATCTGTCCTTGGTACAATTCTTTTTAATATCTTTGTTAGTGATATAGCAGAAGGGCTGTCGGGTAAGGTTTGCCTCTTTGCGGATGATACCAAAATCTGCAATAGAGTAGACACCCAGGAAGGTGTAGATAACATGAGGAGGGATCTAGCTAAGCTTGAAGAATGGTCTAGAATTTGGCAGCTGGGATTTAATGTTATTTCAAATCATTTTTATTGAGTTTTCATAGGTACAGAGAGAAACAGGGCTCAGAGACAACCAACAGCATAACATAACAAAATAGAGGTCTTCCCATCAGCCCAATACGTACATACAACACAAATCTTAACAGTCGGGATATCCTAAACTAGTCGGAATTAACAACATAGCAATTCCATAGCAATTCCCCCATTCCCCCCCCCTCACCCCAACTCCCTATCTAAATCACTCTGGAAAGAAAATCCCAAGCCTCGCCCCCCACCCCGAGCCCCTCACCCCCCACCCCCCTAGAGCACAGACATGCAGCCCAAAACTCCGCTCATGGGTTACCACCACTACATCCAAGTATAAGTGACATCACCTGCCACCTGTCACCTCTCCTCCATCTATCACTGTCTTCCCAAGGAGCCCACGGGTGGAGAAATAGTGCTCCGTGACCCCTCTCCAAATATTATCACAGTTCACCCGTTGCTTATCCCCCAAGAGTCTCGCCGTGCGCATCTCATGGCCTCTCAGAGTTAAGAGAGCTCTGCACCATTCCCTAAGGCTCGGGGGTCGGGCGTCTATCCAATGTCGTAGGATGCACTGTTTCACAATCAGGAAAGCTCTAGTATAGAGTTTCCGCGTAGCCACACAACTGGGGTCCGCTACAGGATCAGCTCCAGGCATTTCCCCACCCCCAAGAGGCCCATCAGATAAATCCTGAGTTAGCTCCCGGGAGTCCACACCACACACCCCAAATAAACACCATTCATACGTGAGTTCTCCTTGCATAGGTCTACATGCGCGCAGCTCAGCGTAGATCTCCCCCCAAAACTGAGTGATCCGGGGGCAGCTCCAAAAACGGTGGAATAAGGTCTCCTTATAAGTGTCACATAGCTGACAGACATCAGTCGAGAGCACCTTCATCTTAAACGCCCACGTGTTGGGTACATATGCCCTCCACAGCAGTTTGTATTGGATTTCGCGTAATTTAACTGATTCCGAAAGGAGCTTTATATGTTGGAAAGCAATCTGGAGCAACTCAAGCTTAAGGGACAAACTATCGGCTATGCACCACTTCCGTGCCAGGTGCGTCAACGAAGTCCAGTCCCCCCCAGGACAACACTCCTCACGCCAAGTGAGGAGCGAAAACTTGCCTCCGACGTCCGTTATGAGATCCCATACCCCTCTATTCCGAAACTGAAAACCCCTAGTCCGCTGAAGTGTCTGTATATAGTGTCGTACTTGCAGGTAGAAGTAAAAAGAATGAGACGCAAGCTTATATCGCCGCTGCAAAGTTTGAAAGGAGTCCAACTCCCCCTGAGATTGCATCCTCAATTGACCCAGGTGTCCAAGGCCAGCCACTGTCCAACTGCCTGGCAATCCTCCCCGGCATCCCGGTACAAAGTTGGCATTACCCCTCAAAGGCAGACACTCTGTACTCTTCCACGGCTCGCGCTTCTTCTGACACATGAAACGCCACGCCTGGCTCAATGCACTAAAATAAACCGAGTGTCGCCAGAAATGCGGCAAGCCCACCGGAGGGCTATATAACAAGTAAGCCGGATGATAGGGCGCCGAGAGGTGTTCTATCAACTCCCAGGGTAGGACTCCTACTCCACCCAAGATCAAATTCCGCAAGGGCCGCAATAGAGCAAGAAAGTTATAATCCCGGATCAAAAAAAGCCCGAGTCCCCCTTCCTCCCTATTACTCATCAAAACTGCTAACGAGATCCGTGCTTTCCTACCGCTCCACAGAAAGTGGCTGAGATATCGCTGGAATAAAGTGACATCACGTCGCTGTAACCACAGAGGCAAATGCAGTAACAGATATATCCAACGGGGAACCTCCATCATCTGAAACAAAGCCAGGCGCCCCATAAGCGAGAGAGGGAGGTCTCGCCACCGATGCAATACATCCGCCATCCTCCGCATCATGGGGCGGATATTAACCTCGTACAATCTTGAGATCTGATCTGGGATCTGTATCCCCAAATAGTGAAACTCCCCAGTCGCCCAACGTAAAGGAAAGAGCCCTCTCCACTGTTTCTGCGCTCGACCCCCTACATCTAACGCGACACACTTACTGAGGTTTATCCGGAGCCCGGAGAACGCGCCAAAACTCTGAATCACGTCCAAAGCGCGCTCCAGGGAAGGCTGAGGGTCGCACAAACATAAGAGCATATCGTCGGCAAACGCGCTAACCTTGATTCCCCCTTTCGGCCATTCAATCCCACGGATCCTTTCCTCCGCTATAAGAGTAAGGAGTAAAGGCTCCAATTGTAAAACAAATAATAGAGGCGACAGCGGGCAACCTTGACGCGTACCCCTACGTAACTCAAAAGGTACCGAGGAGGTTCCCCCACTAGCCACACACGCCAGCGGTCCCGCATACAACGCTCTCACCCACGAAAGAAAGGCGCCTTCGAAACCAAATTTTTTAAGCGTTTCAAACATGTAAGTCCACGACACTCTGTCGAAAGCCTTCTCTGCATCAAGGCTCACTAGAAGTAAAGGCGTCCCCCGTTGCAAACAATGTTCCATGCCCAGGAGCACCTTACTAATATTAGCAAAGGCATCCCGGCCTTTTACAAACCCCGATTGATGGGTACCAACAAGTCGGGGCAAAACCCCTTGCAACCGGGCCGCAAGGACCGAAGCCACCAATTTCATGTCATAGTTGATTAAAGAAATGGGGCGGTAAGATGCGGGGTCCTCCGGATCTCGGCCTTCCTTGTGTATAATAGTAATTGCCGCCGTTCGCATATCCCGCGGGTATGAGCCTCGTTCTTGCGCTTCCTGATACACTGCCATTAAAGTAGGTACGATATGGGGCATCAAGATCTTATAAAATTCTGCACCATATCCATCGGGGCCCGGAGCTTTGTGTGTTTTCCCTTTCTTTATCACTGCTTGGATTTCTGCACCGGTTATCCGCGCATTCAGAATCTGAAGCTCAGCCTCCGTCACCCTAGGAAGCGGCACGGCCTCTAGAAACTCTCTCTCTCGTTCTCTATTTTGCTCCTCCGGTGTATATAAAGCCTGATAGTATTGACTAAACAACTGCACAATCTTCGGGAGGTCAGTTTGCTGCACCCCCTGACTATCCCGAATTCGAGTCACCCCCTGAATACCACCTTTACGTTTAACCAGGCGCGCCAGTAGACGCCCCGATCGGTCCCCAAAACTAAACAATTGGTGGCGATAATACTGTAGCGACTGAACTGCCCGCTCATGGAGTATTTCATTCAGAGCTCTCTGCACTTCTAAATACGCCAAAATCTTCTGCGGTCGAGCCACAGCTGCTCGCTTTGCCTCCTGCAACTGGCTCGACAGCTCTATAAGCCGCGCGTTCAACCGCCTCCGCTCTCTCGCAACATACGCTATGATGTGTCCACGGAGCACTGCTTTCCCAGCCTCCCAGAAGGTCCCCGCATCCACCTCACTTGTGTCATTCCAACTAAGATATTCCTCCCACTGATGGGTTAAATAAGCCCGGAAAGTCTCATCCTGCCAGAGGTGCCCCGGGAACGCCCAACGGACTCCTCCCGCAGCTCCTCCTCTCCAATCTAAGACCACTCTAGCATGATCAGACACTACTATGGGCTCAATTTCCACTTTGACCACTTTCCCCAAGCTAGCTCTCGAAATCAAGATGTAATCAATCCGGGACCAAGTTTGGTGTGCTCTCGACAGATGCGTATAGTCTCTCTCCCCACCATGCAAGACCCTCCAGGAGTCAACTAGTCCCCCCAACTTACATAGGTACTCTACCCCTTTATTGCGCCAAGCCCCAGGAGAGCCCCCACCAGCGGATCTATCCAATAGCGGGTCATGCGGGCAATTAAAATCTCCCGCTAGTATCAAAGGTACCTTCGGGGCCCCTAACACTTTTCCCAGGAGTAGCTGAAAAAACCGGTGGTCATATATATTTGGGGCATAAATGTTTCCCAGAAGTAACTCCTGTCCCTGTATCTTGGCATGTAAAAAGAGGAACCGCCCATTCGGATCCGCCTCCTCTCTAATCACCTCCATTGTCACACCTCTATGGACCAAAATCGCCACTCCACGCTTCTTTACCTTCGTGGAAGCGGCATATACCTGCCCCACCCAATCTTTCTTTAACTTATTGTGTTCAACCTCAGTTAAGTGGGTTTCTTGTAATAAAGCTATATGTGTACGCCCCTTCTTCAGGGCCTGAAGCATCTTCGTCCTCTTTACAGGCGTATTCAGCCCTCCTACATTCCAGGAAACCACACGTAGATCATCACACATTCCACTCATGCCATGTGCGTCTCATCCAACAGGACTCCCATGGATACCACTGTTCCAAGTCGCCCAGCCTCGACCCAGAACAGTCAAACAACAGTCTCTCCCACCGGGTGCACAGGTGTTCGGATATTGGGCGGTGCTGTTTACTACTCCCCAGCCACCATAGAACATACTCACTCACTACATGTACTGCACATTTACCCCCCCCCCCACTAACACCCCAGAACATCCACACGAAAGGTTCCCCCAAACCTCCCGCCCTCCCTCCCCTACACCGCCCGGTTCCCACCCCCCTCCCCATCTCTCCCCCCGGCCACCCGCCCTCCCCCTTATCCCCCCCCAAGTTAAAACATGCTCTGCCACACGCCCGGCTAACTGCGCCAGGCTCTGGGCCCACTCCTGCGCGCTACAGGGCCATCTCGCCTCCCCCACAAAGACACATTACAACTCTCAAAGGACAGACCCCCTCCCCCACCCATAACCAAAAACAAATCCAATGGAGTTCCCAACCAAACAAGTGATCTTAAGTGGTCAGTGCATCAGCCCCATAAAAACTCGCAGTGCACTGCAACAGATGCACCCCACCAAGGGATCCCGGCAATAGTACCCTCCCCTTAACAATACAGCAAACCGATAGAGAATATCAACATAGAAATTATATACAATAGAGTTATATACCATTCCGCCACCCACCGCATATCTCCTGACAAAAACCCCCATTTGCACAGAAGTCCCAATACGCCGTGTGTGGACCACGGCCGCTCACGGCCACGCGGCGTCTCACCTAGGCTCAGCAATGAGGAATCCACCCAGGTCTCAGCTCTCCAAAGCCAATTGCGGTAGCCTTTCAGGACGGATAGGCCAAGATAGGTCCAAGGTAGTCCCATAGGATATATGCCTCTTCAAGCCGTAGACACCGGGTCCCCCAGGCTCTCCATAAACTTCCGGGCTGCTGCCACCGTGGTGAAGACATGATTCCGCCCCTCATGAAGCACTCGTAGCGTCGCGGGGAAGGCAAGTGTGAACCTGAGTTGCCGCTGGAACAGAGCAGCGCAAAAGGGGGAGAACTCCTTGCGTTTTGCCGCCACAGAGGCCGAATAGTCCTGGAATAAGAGAACTTTGTGATTGTCCAGCATCAAGGATCTCTTCTTGCGGTATGCCTGGAGCACTTGCCATTTGTGCTGGAAGTTCAGGATGCGAGCTATCACAACCCGGGGCCGCTGCGAAGTCTCCGACTTGGGCCCAATACGGTGCACCCGCTCAACTTTGATTTCTCCCACCAGCTGCTCCAATCCAAGCTCTTTGGGCAGCCAAGCCTCCACCAGCGCCTGTAGCAAGCTCTCGGTGTGTGCTTCCGGAATGCCCACTAACCGCAGATTGTTTCTTCGGGATCGATTTTCTAAATCGTCTACTTTTTCTTTTAGGGCCTCAATAGTCTTCTGCATGGCAGCGTGCTCACGTGTCTGCAGCCCCTCGGCCTCCTCAATCGCGGACACCCGGTGCTCAAGTTCTTCGACCCGTTGCCCGAATTCAGCCAGGGACTCTCCGACAGCCTCAAGCTTAGTCAGGATTCGATCGAATTTCGGCTCCAAGAATTTAGCAACCTCTTTCGCCAGTTCTTCTGAGCTCGACTCCACACTTTCCGCACCCGGCGATTGCGGCGGGTTCAGAGTGGACGCCATCTTGCTAGCGGAGGCAGCCCCCGACTTCGCCGCTTTTTCCTGCTCCTTCTTGGCCGCAAGAGGCATGGCGGAGAGTAAGGAGTTGATCCACACCTTCAGCAACCCTTACGGTATTATCCCCGATGTTTTGGTGGGGTTCTAATCCAGGGGGGAGGTCAGAAAATCAACAGAAAGGCGAGATAGCCCCGGAGCAAGGAGAGACACGTCTCACCCGCTCATGCGTCACGTGGTTCCCCTGGGATTTAATGTTAAAAAATGTAAGGTCATGCATTTGGGCTGCAGCAATCCAAGGGAGCAATATAGCATAGGGGGTGAAGTACTTTTGTCCACTAAAGAAGAGCAGGACCTAGGCGTGGTTCTGTCTGATGATCTTAAAGTAGCTAAACAGGTTGAAAAGGTGACGGCAAAAGCTAGAAGGATGCTTGGGTGCATACGGAGAGGAATGGCTAGCAGAAAAAAGGAGGTGATAGTGCCTCTGCATAAGTCTTTGGTGCGACCTCATTTGGAGTATAGTGTGCAATTCTGGAGACCGCACCTTCAAAAGGATGTGAACAGGATGGGGTCGGTGCAGAGGGTGGCTACTAAAATGGTTAGTGGTCTTCATTATAAAGCATATGAGAACAGACGTAAGGATCTTAATTTGTACACCTTAGAGGAAAGGCGGGATAGAGGTGATATGATTGAGATGTTTAAATACCTCTGTGGCATAAATGTTCAGGGGGAGAGCCTTTTTCAATTGAAAGGAAGTTCTGCTACGAGGGGACATGGGATGAGGGTGAAGGGGATAGATTCAGGAGTGATATGGGGAAATATTTCTTTACGGAAAGAGTGGTGGATCCGTGGAATAGTCTCCCAGTGGAGGTCGTGGAGATGAGGACAGTAACTGAATTCAAAAAAGCATTGGACAAAAACAGAGGATCTCTAAAGGAAAAAAGGGGACTGTTGTAGTTGTTAATATGGAAGGACAGATTAGATAGGCCATCTGGTCTTTTTCTGTCGTTATATTTCTCTGTTTCTTTTTTTTCTTTTCTTTTTTTTTAGAAAGAATGGTCTAGAACAAGAGGTCATATGTTCAGAACACAGATTTACGAGCAACATCAAAAAATGCTTCTTCATAGAAAGCATGGTGGATGCATAGGATGGACTTGCAACGGAAGTGGTGGAGACAAAAAAAGGGAACAGAATTCCAGAAAGCCTGGGATAAGCACCCTTAGGGTAAGGAGGTGAAGGGGGAGACCAGGGACTGTCTGGAGTCTGTGAAGCTCTAGGAATGAGGTAGGACAGAAAAGAATAGCTTAATGGACCTTGCCTGATGTCATATTGGACACTTCCCAACTTAATACTGCCATTAAACTCCTTTACAATGCAAAACATATCAATCATGCCACCCGTCTCTTTGTGCATTAAGTTTAAGATATTGTTAATAACACATTGTACCTACTATACTGGATTACTCATCTATTTCCATGCGCATTTCATTCCCTACTGCCCTTCATGTGCTCTCCAATCCTCAAATGAAAACTACTTGGTTGTTTCAACAAAGAATGTATTACATCTAGTGACTTACATATCCATTGCCTTCAGTTTCCAAGCCCTTTATTTATGGATCTCTTTCTCTTCTGAACTCTGCTTCAAGGCAGATCTGAAAGCCTGTTTTTTCAGCCTTTCAGTGCCTGATTATTGCTACTTTCTCAGCATCTGCTCTCCACCTTGGTTAAATTGTTTTGCTGTCCCATGTCCCCTCCCTTATGTTTCTCTGCTCCTTCAGTTTTGTTTATTGTTGTTTTCTATAATACAATATTAAATTGCTGGCTACTATAAACTACTATGATGTACATATCACCAGCAGTATATGAAATTTTGCAAATAAATAAATATTCTAATAGGTTTGGAAGGTTCAAGTATTGGAAATAATCCACCGTTCATTTTCTCTAGGGCAGAGGCAGTGGGTCAAGTAATAAAGATAAGACAAAGGGAATATAAGGGAAACCTGCCCTGATGGATACTGGGTGCTGCCAGAAGAGCTCTGGTAGTTTAGGAAGCTGGACATTCAAGAACAATTTAGATCATTACAAAGCTTAGAGATACATGGCTAGGTGACTGACATGGTAAGATAATGCACATCTATTCAAGCAGTCCAACTTGTATGGCTGGATGCTGAGATATAGTCTTACAGTGTGGATAGGCCAACTGGTTTTTCTTTGCCATCATCTATGCTGATATGACTCTGACAGACAAACTGTGGGATTCACAGAAGCAGAAGAAATGGAGCCATCCAATGCGGTAAGGGGCATCTCAGAGTCCATGATGGTAAACGTCTAAAGTTGTACCTAGTGGAAATGTTGTCCTTAGCTAGCTAATTTCGTATAAAATGGGGTGTGTGTGAGTGTTGTAGTGGACAGTTTGTAAGGTGCTCCTCATGTGGTGTTTTGTGTTTCATGTCATGAAGCACAAAATGCCACATGAGTGTCAAATGTTGGGGATACCTCTGTTGTATAAGATGGATGAAATCCCTTTCCCCATCTTTCTACTCATCCTGTACTAATTTTCTATGTACAAGGTATAATGCAGTTCTGAGCTGTCAAAAACTAGACTTGTAAGAAGAAACCATGTATTGTTTGGGGAGTGTTAAGTGACTTGGACAAGGTCACAAAGAGCAGCTGTGGAATTTGAAACAGGTTTTGCTGGTTCTTAGCCTACTGCTGTAACCATTAGGCTACTCCTCCAATTTATTAGTTAACTTATACCTAAATGAATAGCTTATTCTTGTAAGACGAGAAGCTAATAGTTAAAATCTGATTTAAATGAGTAAGCTTGACTGGATTTTGACTTGATGTCTTTATCAAGGGGACATCGTCTTGTGTACACTCATAACTCCAGAGAGAGTAATAAAATGTTTTCAATAACTCATTTCAGTGCAAGCATCCAGCCTTCACCATCCTCTGAAATTCATCTTCAGAATGCCAGAAAAAGGAGGTGGCTCTAATATGTGATTCTAACTACCAAACAAATTACTTTTTTTTTTGCTAACACTACTGCCTTACATATAAAACATGAGATGACAAGCCACTGCAGACCTTGGAAGCAAGAGAAATGAGGGCCTTCAAATACCTATCTCCTCTCTGCTCGGGAGAATATTGCTATCATCAAAACACTGAATTTAAACTAGGAGTTTTCTAATTTTTATTTTACATTTATATAATTTTCCAATCAATATATATTATTTTGAAACTAAATGCATAAATCAACAAGTCAATAGGAAAAACAATAAAAATAAATGTGCCGATATACAGTAGCAGCAATGAATATGAAGGCACATTTTAGAAAGGCCATTTAAGTGCCCCTTGGAACGTCCATGTCAAAATTAGTTTAAATTTAAAACACAGAAGAGAGCTTTCTGGTTAAATTTAGAACCCAGCAGAGAGCTTGTAGTTTAAATTTCATAATAAGTCAGAGCATAGCAGCAGCAAAGAGCTGTAATTTAAATCAAATCAGAATATAACAGCATAAAAGGCAAAACAGGGTCAGTACTCTTGAGCAACAAATAAAGTCTTCTAGAGACCTTTACAAAGAGGCCTTCTACCTAGGGGGCAAGAGACCTGTGAAACTTTTTCAATAGGTGTTAACACCAGGTGGCAGGTCAAAAAGACATTTTGAAAGACTCCTTCTATCCAAGCAAGAACTGTTAATCACCAAGGAAGTTGGTCACAGCTTACCTCAGGAGCACAGGACAGGATACTGTGTAGCAGCCCTCTTTTAATAAGTGTTATTTCCCTCCCTCCCTCCCCAACATCCACCCACCCCTGGGTTAATAGTAGCTTTATAGGTACTTACACATCTTAAAGGAAAGGAGGTGCTCTCAGGTGAAGCTCATTATCCAAATCAGTCATACACTAAGGACCTGAGATTAATTAAGCTTCAGGTGAACAAGGTATATTAAACGTATTAGGTACAGTTTTATTAATATAAATATCCATAGCAACCCTTAGAAAGTAAAGAGCTTAAATATCTAAATACAAGCTTAAAACTAAGATGCAGACGGCAGTCCAGCAGCGAGATGGGGGCTTTCCAGTCTTTTGCATTGAGTGTCACATGTATGATTTTCTCCCAGTTGGTGAGAGGTCTTACTTGTGCACTAGGTGCAAGGAGCTCTTTGCTCTCAGGGAATGAGTCCGTTCTCTAGAGGCTAGAGTAACAGACTTGGAAAACATAAGAAAGACAGAGAGGTACATAGACGAGACCTACAGGGATATAGTCCTGAAGTCCCACCTCCAGTCTGGCAGCATCCCTGTTGCCATGGAGGAGAGAGGTCACGTGACAGGAGAGCATCACCCTGGTGTGGCAGGAAGTGATCCTGTAACTAGGACCTGTCCTCCAGGTGATGTAAAACCCTCTCGCACCGAGGAAGTTTCTCCAGGGCCATGTGCCCATGAGGGAAGGGTTAGGACAACCGTTATAGTTGGTGATTCGATCATTAGGCATGTAGATAGCTGGGTGGCTGGTGGAAGTGAGGATCGCCAGGTAACATGCCTTGCCTGGTGCGAAGGTAGCGGACCTCATGCACCACCTAGATAAGGTCTTAGATAGTGCTGGGGAGGAGTCTGCTGTCTTGGTACATGTTGGTACCAATGACATAGGAAAATGTGATAGGGAAGTTCTGGAGGCTAAATTTAGGCTTTTAGGTAGGAAGTTGAAATCTAGAACTTCCAGGGTAGCGTTCTCTGAAATGCTTCCCATTCCACGCGCAGGACCCAAAAGGCAGGCAGAGCTCCGGAGTCTCAATGCATGGATGAGACAATGGTGCAGAGATGAGGGTTTTGGATTTGTTAGGAACTGGGGCACATTATGGGGAAAGGAGGGGCTCTTCCAAAGGGATGGGCTTCACCTTAACCGGGATGGAACCAGGCTGCTGGCATTAACCTTTAAAAAAGAGATAGAGCAGCTTTTAAACTAGAAAATAGGGGAAAGCCGACAGTCGCCCAAGAGCACATGGTTTGGAAGAAAGTATCCTTGAAGGATGCTACCAAAAACAGAGAGGTTCCAAATAAGAGTAAAGAAGCCCAAATGCCCTCGAGTATGGAGCAGACAGAGCTTAAAGATCCCAAATTACCCATGTCTACCAATAGCCAGATTAATATGAATAAAATACAGTCTCTAAAATGCTTGTATGCAAATGCTAGAAGTCTAAAAAATAAGATGGGAGAGTTAGAATATATAGCACTAAATGAGAAGTTAGATATGATTGGAATATCAGAGACATGGTGGAAGGAAGACAACCAGTGGGACACTGTGATACCTGGGTGCAAACTATATCGTAATGACAGAGCTGATCAAATTGGTGGAGGGGTTGCGCTCTATGTTAGAGAGGGCATTGAGTCAGAAAGGATTGAAGTTTTGCAGGAAACAAAATTTGCTGTAGAATCTCTATGGATTGAAATTCCATGTAAAAAGGGGAAGGCAATGGCAGTGGGGGAGTACTATCGACCGCCTGGCCAGAATGAACAAATGGATGAAGAAATGCTCAAAGAAATCAAGGAAGCTAACAAACATTACAGCGAAGTAATAATAATGGGTGATTTCAATTACCCTGGTATCGACTGGGTCAGTGTCACTGCAGGATATGCTAGGGAGATAAAGTTCCCAGATGAAATAAATGACTGCTTCTTGGAGCAGCTGGTTCATGAACCAACCAGAGGGGAAGTCATATTAAACCTAGTCCTTAGTGGAACACCAGATCTAGTGCAAGAGATAAGGGTGTTTGGGCCACTTGGCAATAGTGATCATAGCATGATCGCGTTTGATTTAATTAGTGGAGGAGGGATAGCAAGGAAATCCACAGTACTACCTTTTAACTTTCGAAAGGCAGACTATGATAAAATGAGGAAAATAGTTAAGAAAAAACTAAAAGGAGCAGTTGCAGAGGTTAAAGACTTACATCAAGCTTGGGTGTTGTTGAAAAATACTATCTTGGAAGCTCAGAGCAGCTGTATTCCACGCTTTAAGAAATGTGGAAGGAAGTCCAAAAAACTGCCAGCATGGTTTAAAGGTGAGGTCAGAGAGGCTGTTGTTGCCAAAAAAGCATCTTTCAGGAAATAGAAAAAAAGAGCCAAATGACGAAACCTGGAAACAGCACAAGCACTGGCAAGTCAAATGCAAGGCATTGATAAGGCAGGCAAAGGGATAATTTGAGAAGAAGCTTGCTGCAGAATCAAAAATGCAAAATAAAGACTTTTTCATGTACATTCGTAGCAAAAAACCTGTGAGAGAGTCAGTTGGCCCATTAGATGATAGAGGGGTTAAAGGGGCACTAAGAGGTGACAAGGCGATAGCGGAGAGACTGAATGAATTCTTTGCTTTGGTCTTTACTAAGGAAGATGTAGGGATGTTACCAATGACTGAAGTGGTATTTAAAGGTGCAGAAGAATTGAAGGAAATATCGATATATCGGGAAGATGTATTGCAACTATTAGATAAACTGAAGAGTAGCAAATCACCTGGGCGGGATGGTATACATTCAAGGGTGTTGAAAGAACTGAAATATGAGATTGCAGACCTGCTATTAGTAATCTGTGAATTTTCATTAAAATCATCTGTAATACATGAAGATTGGAGGATCGCCAATGTAATGCCAATTTTTATAAAGGGTTCCAGGGGTGATCCAGGAAACTATAGACCGATGAGCCTGACGTGAGTACTGGGAAAAATGGTAGAAACCATCATAAAGAACAAAATTACTCAGCATGTAGATAGTCATAGCCTAATGGGAGACAGCCAACATGACTTTGGACAAGAAAGATCTTGTCTTACTAAGCTGTTATGTTTTTTTGAAGGTGTGAATAAACAGGTGGACAAAGGTGAGTCGGCTGATATAGTGTATCTGGACTTTCAGAAAGCCTTTGACAAGGTCCCTCATCAGAGACTTTTGGCAAAACTAAAGAGTCATGGGATAGGAGGCAGTGTACTATTGTGGATCAGGAACTGCTTAAAAGATAGAAACAGAGGGTAGGGCTAAATGGCCAATTTTCCCAATGGAGAAAGGTGAATAGTGGTGTACCCCAGGGATCTGTGCTGGGTCTGCTGCTTTTTGACATATTCATAAATGACCTGGAAAAGGGAATAATTAGTAAGCATCAAAATGACAGATGAAATTTAATGTGGACAAGTGCAAAGTTATGCACCTAGGGAAGAACAACCCATACTATGGTTACACGATGCAAGGTTCCACATTAGGAACCACCACCCAGGAAAAAGATTTAGGCATCATTGTGGATAACATGTTAAAACCCTCGGCCCAGTGTGCAGCGGCGGCCAAGAGAACAAATAGAAAGTTAGGTATGATAAGGAAAGGAATGGAAAATAAAACAAAAGATATTATAATGCCTCTATATCGTTCCATGGTGAGACCGCACCTTGAATATTGTGTGCAATTCTGGTCGGCGTATCTTAAAAAGGACATAGCATTATTAGAAAAGGTTCAGAGAAGAGCCACCAAAATGGTAAAGGGGATGGAAGGATACGCCTATGAAGAAAGGCTAAAAAGGTTAGGGCTCTTTAACCTGGAAAAGAGACAGCTGAGGGGAGATATGATAGAAGTCTATAAATTAATGAACGGAGTGGAATTGGTAAACGTAGATCGATTGTTTACGTTATCAGAATATAGAAAGATTAGGGGACATGCAATGAAGCTACAGGGTAAACTATTTAAGACTAATAAAAGAAAATATTTTTTCACTCAACGTGTAATCAAACTCTGGAATTTGTTACCGGAGGATGTAGTAAAGGCTGTTAGTGTAGCTGGGTTTAAAAAAGGTTTGGACAAGCTCCTGGAAGAAAGGTCCATAAACCATTTTTAAGAAGAGACCCAGGATATCAATGCTTGACCCAGTACAAACATTGTGGAACTTGTGTCTTTTGGGGAACATGCTAGGTACGTATGACCTAGATTGACCACTGTTGGAAACAGGATACTGGGCTTGATGGACCTTGGTCTGACCCAGTAAGGCATATCTTATGTTCTTAAGTAAATGTCCAAAATTCCCTGAGAGGGGCAGCAGAGAAGGTGGGTGCATATAAATGCATCCCCAAATTGACCTCTTTCTGCCCCAAAGGATACATGTTTCTGTAAACATAAAAGAAAAATGGGGAATGCAGAATAAGGGTCCAGACACATGCAGAGAGACTGTCAATTTTAGAAATGTGCACCTGAGAAATATGAACATCATCAGGAATAGCAACATAGACGTGCTAGAATGCACATGTGTATATGTAACTACATATATGTTCTAGCCCGCCATTCTAGAAATGTAGACATGCAGTGCAGAAGTAGTGCAGTGTGTGCCTTCCAGTCAGTCCTGACTCCTGGCGACCCAGAAGCTCCTGGGTTTTCTTGGCAGTGTCACCGGAAGTAGATTGCCAGGCCTTTCTTCCGAGGCAATGGAGAGTTAAGTGACTTGCCCAAGGCCACAAGGAGTGCTAGTGGGAATCAAACCCTGGTTGCTTGGTTACCAAGCCAGTGTTCTAACCACTAGGCAACACTATACAAAGAGGCCTTGTTTTCACTATTATCCTTCTATGAGGCGGAAAAAATTATTGCGGCAAGAAAGTGGAATGCTCCTCTTATCCTTAGTGCTGAAAGCTGGCCGAAATGAGCCTTTTAAAATTTCTATTCATGCCAAGGAGCAGGTAAAGTCACGGATGTGTCTACTGGTGGTTTAAAACATGTGATACCATTCTGGAATCAGAGATGCACATGGATCTTTTTATTGCCAACCTGGACATGCCTCCATCATGCCCCTGTGACATAGACATGATCACGCCAGGGATGTGTAAATTTAGTGCAGTATAGAATGTTTACTGGGGCATGGATATGATTTGGTGAAAATGACTCCCTAAATGGATAGGTGGCTATGGGGGTCATTCTGAGTCATGTTTAGCAGGGATGGACGTCCGGTTTGGACGTCCATCCATGCTAAACACCAGGGGGCCGATTCCCAACATAGAGCTCCCTGCACATACAGAGGAGATGTGCAGGGACCTCTGTATGGGGGCGGGAGGAGTGGGCTGGAGGAGGAGCGAGGGCGGGCCAGAGGTGGGACTCTGGCTCGGATGTACAGGGCCGATTCCGGTTGCAGCCCTGTACATCCGGGAGTGGGGTGTAGCCTGAATGGAGAACTTTTTCCACCTCGGGGGTGGAAGAAGTTCCCCCAATGATCGTGGTGGAAGCAGTGAGGACCTGGCAGGAGGTGAGCGGGGGCAGGGGGTTCCATGCAGCCCGGTCCCAGCCTTGGGAGGCCCGATCAGGGCAGCAGGAGCTGCTTGGCAGTCAGGACTCCTGCATGGTGTCCTGCTGCCATGGCAATGGGATGCCACGACACAGGGCTCCATGCAGGAGCCAAGGCTGCATTGTGCAGGGAATGGGCTGGATGTCCAGACCCTCAGAATCATGGCACGGCCTGCCCATCCAGACCCACTGCACCCAGTCCTGATCCCGTGGGGACATCTAGTCCCTGTGGGAACAGAATTGGGTGCAGAACCAGCCCATCCAGATTTTGTATGTCCAGACAGGCTGGACGTGCCCCAGTGGGAATTGGCCTCCCAGTGGGAATTGGTTTTATTTAGGATAGCTTTTTTTCTAACCTAAATTATACTGTATGACTGTAGGGATATTGACTGAATATTGTTTCTGCATATCGCCGCTTGCTGTGTTCTGCCCTCCCCCTGCCCTAGCTCTTCCCCAGCACTATGGAGGTCATTTTAGAATCTCTATTCATGATTTGCACATCTGGAAATGCCCATTCAAACATGCCATTCACATCCATGCTCCTAGAGCCAAGGAGCAGTGTAGATATGGATGCGTCTACCCATGGTTTTAAACATGTGGCACCATTCTGGTTTAGAATAACAGCTAATGCAGAGCCCAGACATACCAAATTCAAATCGTGGATTCAAAAATGCTGACTCTGGAAAAAGTGGAGAAGTACCCTAAGGAGAAACTAGCAGGATGGGAGGAGAAAGATGAAGTGGAAGAACAATGGGATAGTCTAAAAGGAGCCTTAATAATGGCAATGAATTTTTATGTAAGGAAAGTAAATAAAAGCAAGAAAATAAAGAAAAGAATATGGCTCCCCAAGGAGGTGGCTGAAATAGGGAAACATATTTCTCCAGTGTTATATTCCTTCACTGTCTGTGCAGATCTTAGGAGTCAACTTTCAAAAGATAACAATGGAGGTCATCCAGACAGACACCTGAGAGAGCTTATTCAGTGGCAATACCTCCACAGACTGCTTCGGCGCTATCTGGAGAGCACTGGGGCAGTCTGTGGGCAGAGTAAAGCCAGTGCCAGCCACTATCCAGATAATCACTGTCATTAGCTGGAGAGTGGTAGTTTTCAGCCACTATCTGGATAAATTATAAAGATAGCTTGGGCCACGGTAAAAGCTTTCCTGACTTCATCTCCAGATAAACATAACTTATCTGGATAACGGTTGAATATTGCCACTATCCAGATAATGGTGGCAATTCTGGATGGTAGCTACACAATCCTGATATTCAGTGACAACTACTATACAGATAGTGCTATTGAATAGTCTCACACGTGCTACACTGACTGCCCCTTCATATTTAGCATAATAAGGGAAAAGTCATCTAACTATATGAGGGAGGTTCTTACAGAATATGTTCCATGTCAGTTTTTATGAACTTTCAGTAAGAATCTGCTAGTTGTCGCTTCTATTAAAATTGCATGCTTAGCTCAGACATGCATAAGAACATTTGTTATTACTAGTCCTACATTTTGGAACAGATTGCCTTTAGAGCTCCCACAGATTGAAAAGTACTTGTTATTTCAAAGAAAGGAAGAAAGAAAAAAGCTTATTATTTCATTCAAAATTTTTAAAGACCACCCCACCAACCCAAAGGTGGTTAAGAACATTCAGCAATATAAATAACTGCGTAGAAAATACAACAAAAAATATACAGCTGAAAGTAAATCATAAAACCTTAAATATTTAATGGAAAGGAGGTAACTATAATGAGCCCTACATTTGCACACCAAATAACTTACACATGAGGAGAGTTTGCAGCCAATATTCTGTACATATGCATGTCAGGGCAATGATGTTTACTTATTTATTTATTCTTATATACCACTTTTCAATACATCAAAGCAGTTTATATTAAAACCAACAGTTACAGAGAACACATGGTAACAGAGAAGTAAGTATAGAAGCAATAACAGAGAACTATATAATTGTTAGATTACAAATGTGATTAGAGGGGTGCTGTAGGATATGGGAATACATTAGCAGTAGTATAGGGTGGGTGAGGGATGTGAGGGGTATGGATAAGGTGGGAGGGTTAAACTGTGTTGGGAGATAACTGAGGTAGCTTAAACATATTTACAGGTGTAAGTAATGAATAGCATTGTGGGGATGGATATTTGCAACCCCACAATGTACTTTTGGAATGGGCGAGCATAGGAGTAGAGCATAGATGATGCATAAATTTGCCTGTGTAAGTTATAGAATACTATATTATCTGTGTTTCCTATAAATCTAGTTACAGGCATTTCCACCAAGTTTAAGGTTGGTGTAAGTGGTCATGCCTAGATTTGGCATGCGTATCTCATCTTCTATGCCTCTATTCTATAAAGTACGCACATATTTTGCTTTATAGAATAGGTATCCATGCCAAATACATGCATGACAATGTGTGTTGAACTAAACAGCCCTTATAGAATTACCTCAAAGCCCCCATCTCACCATCAGTGAAAACATTAATCCCTCACTTAAACATGACCCACCCATCCTACAAATCCCCAAGAAACAAAAATGTTTTCAACTTTTTCTGAGAAGATAAATAATTCCCTTCCTATCTGCAAAAGGGAGCACATTCCACAGTGATGGCCCACTACTGAAAACATCCAGGAGAACAATTTTGCCTTGCCCGCCACCTCTTTTAAAGGTGGGAATTATCTCTTTAAAGGTGTTTTTACCTCTGATGTGTTATCACACCAAATAAACTCTTTGGATTCAGAGTCACCCTAAATAACACATTTCACTAACACCACATATTTTCTTATTATTGCAAAAAAAAGAAATTAGTGTTTGAATTAATATTTTTAAGTTAAGTAAGTTGTTGACAAATGTTTTATCACCATTAATAACTTGGCAAAAAGAGTATCTAAACAGATCATATAAGGAGGAATAAAAAAATAACTCATTTAGAATTTATTTATTAACATTTTTTATATACCGCACTATTAATTATCAGCGCGGTTTACATGGAACAAGAAAACTTCAGACAAGTTACATTTATCTGG
Source organism: Ichthyophis bannanicus (assembly GCA_033557465.1). Lineage (NCBI taxonomy): Eukaryota > Metazoa > Chordata > Amphibia > Gymnophiona > Ichthyophiidae > Ichthyophis > Ichthyophis bannanicus. Next base: position 179,389,344 of record CM066044.1, read on the forward strand.
GTTATTACATATAACAGGACCATTAACTTGGATAACCGGGTCAATTATTTACAACAAAACAACAACAAGAGCAACTATTTACATACAAGTGTCATACTGTCTGAAAAGTGTAATGTTAATCTGGTAAAATAGTGAAATGTATTGTTGAGTCAGGGGAGATTATGTAGTCAGAGGGTAATTATTGTTATTTGGGTGTAACTGTATTTCTTTGTCCTCTGGGAAAAATTTGAGGAAAAGGTGATGTTTCAGGGCCTTCTTGAACTGGATGAGATCAGAGATGGCCCTAATGTGTGCTGGAAGGGTGTTCCAAAGTTTTGGAGCACATAAACTGAAGGCTTGGCTTACTGTTGTAGAGTTGTATCTTAAAGTTTCCTTTGGTACTATTAGCATATTTAGTTCCGTGGTTCTTCTTAGTCTGTTAGGTGTGATTGGTTGGATCATCTCAGATAATGAGGTGGGGGCGAGACCTTTGTAAGCTTTAAAGGCCAGGAGCAGAGTCTTGAAAGTGATTCTCGCTTGAATAGGAAGCCAATGTTGTTGTTTTAGAAGGGGCGTTACATGTTCTCTTTTGGGTACTCCAAAAAGCACTCTTGCTGCACTGTTCAAGGCGAGTTGAAGAGGGTTTAAGGTGGATTGAGGAAGCCCTTGTAGTATGGAGTTTGCGTAGTCAAAATGGGGAATGATTAGAGCCTGGTAGACAGTACAGAAATCGTCCGAATCAATCAGTTGCCGGAGATGTCTGAGGGAGCGGATCTTGAAATAAACTGCCCTTACTGTGTTGGATATGTGAGTCTTCATGTCCAGATTTTGATCCAGAGTCACTCCTAGGTATCGGATATGGGATTTTACTTGAAGCTTGGCGTCTTGAACATCCAGGAATGTAGGTGGTATGAAATTTGTGTTCCTTGAGATAAAGAGAACTTCCGTCTTTTTATGTTGGATTCTGAGATTTTGAGACAGTAGCCAATTTGATATGAAATTAAAACAGTTGGTTAGGGGGGAGAGGTCCATCTTATCTATGCAGAACGGCATGTATAATAACACGTCATCAGCATATATCATACAGTTGACATTAAAAGATCTGATGATGTTACATATAGGTTGCATGTATATGTTAAATAGTAATGATGATAGAGCGGATCCTTGCGGGACTCCTTGTCCTTGATGAAACGGATCTGATGTTTCTCCATTTGATCACACATACTGCCATCTACCTGAGAAGTATGAGTTACACCATTCGAGTGCGTTTCCACAGAGGCCCTTCTCTTTTAGGCGGATAATAAGAAGCTCATGACAAACCGAATCAAAAGCAGCCGCAATATCCAAAAAGATGAGAACAAAACCCTGTCGGATGTTGTCAATACCAGAGTTTAGGCTATTGAGGAGGGTGGTAAGGAGCGTTTTGACCCCATGGGATTCTCTGAATCCATGTTGACAAGTATCCAACGGGGCTTCAGTGTCAATGTGGTCTTGCAGCTGCCTGTAGACTAATTTTTCAATTATTTTTGCAAGAGTAGGTATGCTGGAAATGGGTCTGTATGAGTCTGTTTTTTGTGGATCTAACTTGAGGTTTTTCAGTAATGGTCTGATAGATGTCTGTTTGAGAGCAGCAGGGAATGAGCCGGTGTCAAATGATAGCCTTATAATCTTGGCTATTATTGGAGCGAGATCTTTATGAAGATCCTTTATCCAGAAGGCTGGGCAAGGATCAGTGTGAGCTGTGGACAAGTTGAGAGATGAGATAATGTCTTCAATCAGCTTCAAAGAGGGAGTAGTGAATGATACTAAAGGAGTTGGGTGCCCTTGACTAATTGGGGCAGAGGGTATTGCAATTTTATCGGTGCGGCACATCTTAGATTGTATGTAAGTAGCGTATTCTTGCGGGTTGATTTCACACTGGTGCTCAGGTGACGGTTCCTTGGCTAGTTTCTTGACTAGACTAAACAGGTCTAGTCAAGAAACTAGCCAATTTAATGCCATGCTCTTACTTCACTGAAAAAGACTCTGGGCTATCACCAGCAGAATGTTATAGGTGCCACACAGACAAGCACTAAGGGTATCAGATACTGAAAAACTGTAATGAACAAAGGTGGTCTCTATCATTTATCCTGTTTCTCATATGTAGGCTGCTATTTATTTTTATAGTTTTTTTTATATGCACTTAAAAAATAGAAACATTTCTACTGCTCCCTTGGTACTCCTTCATTCCCCATCATCCTACAGCATCATCCAGCCCTGAACCACAGTCCCATTTCATGCCAGGCATTTTATTTTCAGTTTATTTATTTTGAGTACAGCTCAGCAATAATATGAAGGAGTAGTCTAGTGGTCAGAGCAGCAGTGTTGGCACCAGGGAAAAAGGCAGGTTTCAAATCCTGCTTCTTCCATTAACACTTCTTATAATCCTGACTATTCATTGTCTTAAGTACAAACTTAAATCGGAAGCTTTCTTGGACAGGAAAATATCAATTGTACCTGCTTGAGCTCAGATTTGGAAAGGCAAATAATGAAAGCTAAAGCCCACATATAATGCAGCACTGTTAAAAACAAACAAACAACTAAACAATTAGGAAGCAGGATTTTCCAAAATATAACTGTATGATGTACTTTGGATCAGTCTTTGGTACTCCTTGGGTGGTTTTGCTGGACTTCCTTTGAATGTTGGAAGCGCAGCAACGTTTGCAACCAAGGGTTCACGTCTTATTGTGAATTTCTCACAGGACAATTTCAGCACCATAGAGAGCAGCCCAGCAGGAAACCATTCAAAAGCGCAAGAACCAGACCATTCCAAAGAATCATGTTCAGGACCATGGAGAGCAGCCTGGCTGTTACTGTTTCAAAGAAGAAAGAATAGGCCCATGGGAAAAGCGGAGTTACTTACCTGTAATGGGAGTTCTCCGTGGAGAGCAGGATAAGTCAGCCATACCAGGTGACGTCCTCCGGGCGGCGCCATGTATGGAAGTGCTCTCCAGAGCTCAGATTTCTGAGCATGGTGGGTGGCACCACCTCCCTGGCCCACCCCTAGCCCAGCCAGTGATTTACTAGCTCTGCCTCAGGGCTAGGGAGCGAGCCGGTCAGCCAACCTCAGACAGGAGAGGTGGGCGGGAATGTGTGGCTGATTTATCCTGCTGTCCACGGAGAACTCCCGTTACAGGTAAGTAACTCCGCTTTCTCCATGGACAAGCAGGAAGGCGTCAGCCACACCAGGTGACTCCCTAGCTATGCCTGAGTGTGCTGTGGTGGATGAGGGAGGCAGACAGACATATGCAGCATTCATAGAACTTTATTAATTGGGTGAACAGACCAAGGCAACCAATCAAGGCAACAAATCCTATTAGTGCAATAGACAAACATCGTGCACAAACATTTTGCATAACAGTGCGTAGTGCAAGATACAGCAAGCATTGTGCAAAGTAAACATGTAACATAGTGCATAAATTGTGCATAAGTAAACATGATAAGTAACATAGTGCATAACAGTGCAACAGAGCAGCGACATGGCAGGATTGTAAACAGACTCCGTGTGCTACACATGCCAGGTTGTAAACATTGACCAGCCAAGGCTGTGAGTGTACTCTGTCCAAGCTCGCTCCCTACAGACTAGTGAGGGAGGAGAGTTCTGATGGTCGCCGTGAGGATGGCACGACCAAAAGCACTGTCTGATTGTGCCTCAAGGTCCAAGCAGCAATGCTTTTGGAAAGTGAGCGCAGAAGACCAGGTGGTGGCTTTGCAAATGTCATCCATGGGCATGGAGTGCAGGTTGGCGAAGGATGACACCAGCGCTCTCAGTTGGTGCGCTCCAATCCGGTCACCCATGCCGGATGCTGATCCAGCCTGATCAAGGCAGAAGGCGATGCAGGCCGTTATCCAGGAGGACAGGGTTCGCTTGGTGATGGGTAGGCCGGGTATGTTGGGGTCGTAGGACACAAACAGCTGGGTCTCGTGTCTTATGCCTGCTGTTCTATCAAGGTAGATGCATAAGACTCTGATGCAGTCCAAAGTGTGGAGTCTACTTTCCTCCTCGGAGGCATGGGGCTCCGGGAGGAAGGAGGGAAGGTCAATGGTCTGGTTGATGTGGAAGGAGGTTGCCACCTTTGGCAGGAACCTCGGGTGGGTGTGCAGAGAAGCGTGGTTGGGGTAGAGTTGCGTGTATGGCGGGTGGGACACCAAGGCCTGGAGCTCGCTGATCCTCCTGGCTGAAGTTATTGCAATGAGGAAGAGCGCCTTCCAGGAGATGAACTTCATGTCCGCTGTTGGTAGCGGCTCGAAGGGTGGCAGTGTCAGCTATTGTAGGACGGTGCTGAGATCCCAGGCTGGCACTGGTGGCCATAGTGGGGGCCGAAGATTGGCCAGGCCCTTCATGAAGCGAGCCACGATGGGAAGAGATGCAATGGAGGCGTTGTCCCCCACACCGCCTGAGTGGAGAGATGCAATAGTCGACAGATGTACTTTGATGGATTGTGTCTTCAGGCCAAGCTTGAAGAGGGACGTGAGATACTTGAGGACCATTGGAATGGGACAGGCAACTGGGTCGAGTCCCTGGGATGCGCACCAGTGGGTGAAGCGCTTCCACTTGAGCCCATAGGACTTGTGAGTGGACGGGCGCTTTGATGCCAGCACCATGTGCTGGACCTCTGCCGGCAATCTTAGGGCTGACAAGTGTCTCCACTCAATCTCCATGCCGTCAAGGCAAGGGCTTGCAGGTTGGAGTGTAGCGTGGTCCCGTTGTTCTGGGAGAGAAGGTCCGGGCATAAGAGCAGCCTCACAGGAGGTTCCAGGGAGAGGCGGAGAAGGAGGAGTAACCACATCTGGCGGGGCCAGCAGGGCGCGATCAGGATGATGTGCACCTTGTCCGAGACGACGCATTGCAGTGTCGCAGAGATCAGCGGGTTGGGGGGGAAGGCATATGCTGGAGACCAAGCCCCCCATGACATGGCGAATGCATCCTGGGCTAGGCACTTGCTGGAGGGGTGCTTGTAGCAGAAGAGGAGACACTTCGAATTGATCTCTGTTGTGAAGAGGTCGAGTTGTGGTGTCTCCCACCGCTGGAAGATGTCTGTGCCACTTCCAGATGTAGCAACCATTCGTGTAGCTGCAATTGTCTGCTCAGTTGGTCAGCCAAGGTGTTCTCCTCCCCGGGAAGGTACGAGGCTTGGAGGTGGGACCCATTGGCCAGCACGAGGGACCAGATCGCGGTCGCTTCCTTGCACAGAGATCGGGACCCCGTGCCCCCCTGCTTGTTGTTGTAGAACATGTTTACTTGGTTGTCCGTCTGTATGAGGATGACTTTCCCTTTTAGCTGGGTTTGGAAGGCCTTCAGCGCATACCTGATGGCTCTGAACTCAAGCAGGTTGATGTGGAGGCTCTGCTCCCTGGTTGTCCATATTCCTTGAGTGCTGAGGTGTAGAAAGTGGGCTCCCCAGCCTGTGGAGGATGCATCCATTGTGAGGACAATCTGATGCCATGGTTGCTGGAGGCTCTTGCCCCGTGTGAGATTGGACTTGTGAGTCCACCAGCAGAGGCCTTCTATCGCCCCGCTGTCCATGGGTACTTGCATGGTCAGGGGCTGTGAAAGCTGATTCCAGTGGTTGCATAAGAACATAAGAACATAAGATATGCCATACTGGGTCAGACCAAAGTCCATCAAGCCCAGTATTCTGTTTCCAACAGTGGCCAATCTAGGTCATATGTACCTAGCAGTTTCCCCAAGGGACACAGGTTCCACAATGCTTGTATTGGTTCAAAGATTGATATCCTGGGTCCCTTCTTAATAATGGTTTATGGACCTTTCCTCCAGGAACTTGTCCAAACCTTTTTTAAACCCAGCTACACTAACAGCCTTTACTACATCCTCCGGTAACAAATTCCAGAGTTTGATTACACGTTGAGTGAAAAAATATTTTCTTTTATTAGTCTTAAATAGTTTACCCTGTAGCTTCATTGCATGTCCCCTAGTCTTTCTATATTCTGATAAGGTAAACAATCGATCTACGCTTACCCGTTCCACTCCGTTCATTAATTTATAGACTTCTATCATATCTCCCCTCAGCCGTCTCTTTTCCAGGTTAAAGAGCCCTAACCTTTTTAGCGTTTCTTCATAGGAGTATCCTTCCATCCCTTTTACCATTTTGGTGGCTCTTCTCTGAACCTTTTCTAAAATCGCTATATCCTTTTTAAGATACGGCGACCAGAATTGCACACAATATTCAAGGTGCGGTCTCATCATGGAACGGCATAGGTTCCATTGGAGACCTCTCATGTGTAGTCGTGCAAGCGGGAGGACAGAGGTGGTTGCAGCCATATGCCCCAGGAGGCGAAGGATGGATCGTGCCGAGGTTGACCTGGATGCCGACATCCCTCTGGCTAAGGCTACTATGGCTGATGCGCGCTGCACGAGTAGGAAGGCTTTTGAGGCTTGGGTGTTGATGACAGGGCCTATGAACTGCACCCTCTGTCGTGGCTCCAGCTGGGACTTGTCCAAGTTCAGAAGGAATCCGAGGTCGGACAGCAACTTGGCCGGCCTTCGCACCACTACCCGTGCCTCCGGAGCTGATGGCGCCGAGAGGAGCCAGTCGTCGAGGTACGGGAAGACGGCAATGCCCTGCTTGCGGAGGTAGGCCGCTGCCACGGCAACACACTTTGTGAAGACCCATGGGGCTGGGGAGAAGCCGAAGGGAAGCACCGTGTATTGGCAGTGTTCGTCCCACACCTTGAAGCAGAGGAATTTTCTGTGAGCGGGGTGCATGGGGACGTGTGAGTAGGCTTCCAGGAGGTCTAGGGAGGCAAGCCAGTCCCCTGCTCAGATGAAAGGTAGGATGGAGTTGAGGGAATACATCCTGAAGCGTTCCCTTGTGATGAATCTGTTGAGTTTGCGGAGGTCTAGGATCGGGTGAACTCCCCCTGACTTTTTGGGAATGAGGAACTATCTGGAGTAGAAGCCAGAACCGACTTCGGTGGCGGGAACTCTTTCGATGGCCCGAGAAGCGAGGAGGTGTTGTAGCAGCTTGGACATTGTGGAGCATAGTTGTGGGGGCGGTTCGCTTACTGGCTGTGAGCGCTGAGCCAGCAGGGATGCGAAGAGTAGTCGGTACCCTTCCTGTATGATTTGAAGAACCCATTTGTCTGTGGTTATTGCCTGTCAGGCCAGGAGGGATGCGGATAGATGGCCTCCTGCAGGGGCCGTGGCCGCAGTCAGCCCTATGTCAAAAAGATGGCTTACCTGGCTGAGAGGCAGCCTGTTTCTTGGGTTTGCGGTCCCTCTGGTTTTGCCGCCAGTTGTTGGAGGGTTGGTAGGGCTGCTTGTAACTGCGCGGGGCCTGCCACTTCTGAGAGGAGCTGTAGCGCTTGGTGGGGTAGTAAGGTTTCCGGTAGTAGCTGTTTTTGTGTGCAGCGCAGTGGCGCTCCAGGCCCTCTGCTTCCAGGGTCTGCAGGGTGTTGCAGTGCTCTTTAAGGTCATTGACGGTGTCCGTGACCTTGTCTCCGAAGAGATATTCCCCTGTGCATGGGGCATCGGCAATCCTGTCGTGGGTGTCCTCTCTTAAGCCAGAGGCTTTTATCCAGGCCCACCTTCGGGCTGAGAAAGCAGTGCTCGCTGTCCTGACGGCGGTGTCAAAGGCGTCAAAGGCAGTGGCCACCAGGTGTCTGCTACATTCGGTGACATCCTGTATGGATGAGGCGGCTTCAGCTTGCGAGTCCTTGGGAAGGGCTGAGAGTCGGCTCTTTAAAGTTGCCAGCACGCCATCCAGGAAGTGCACGTGCTGGAATTGGTGAGCTGCAATTCTAGCACTTAGCATCCCTCGCCTGTCTCTCTCAGGTGAATGGTTGGCGAGGGTCCTGGAAGACTTGACCTTCTTAAGGGCCGAGGAAATAACTATGGACTGATGTGGGAGTTGTTGTTTGAGGAAGCAAGGAGTGGCCTGGACTTGGTATTTGGCATCCAGTCGTCTAGAGCAAGCTTGGCCCGAGGCGGGGGTCTGCCACAGTGAGAGCTGGTTGTCCTGCAGTTTTTGGTGGATGGGTAAGGCCGAGGCTGGTTTGGGTCCATGGAGGTACTTATGGAGCTCCGACTCCTGATCTGTGGCCTTGTCGGTTGTGAAGTTCAGAGCTGACATCACCTTTTTTCAAGAACTTTGGGTAGGTGAGGTCCTCAGGAGGGTTGGGAGGGCCTTCCTTGTCCTTAGCTGGTGGCTCGGAGTTGATGTACTCCTTGGAAGCCGCGGATCCCGCGGGGGCAGAGTTGTTGATTTCCCCCTCGCTGGCGCTGGCTTCCTCGGACAGGAGGTCCCGTGGGGAGGGAGACCTGGATACAGTCAGAGGGTTGCTGGCGGATGCGGCGGCTGGAGCTGTCGCTGGGAATGCACTGGTCACTGCCGGTAGGCATTGCTTTGATTCCTGAGGAGCAGTCTTGGATTACTGAGGAGCAGTCTGTTTGACAAGGTGCAAAAGAAGTTCAAAGATTGCTTCATACCTGTCCCTGGATGAATGTACCTTGCTGTGCCTGTGGGTTGAGCTGTTGGTGGAGCTGTTGGTAAGCTAGAGGAGCTGTGCCTTCTTTGCTTGTTGAGGAGAGCTCTGCTGTCCTTGCTGGAGGTGCTATATCTTTTGTGCTGCTTGTGCTGCTTCCGGCAAGAGGCGTGCTTGCGAGACCGCTTAGGGCTGCGAGATCCGCTGTGATGCCCGCCCCAATGCTTGTGGCGCTGAGGGCTGCGATGCCTGCCATGGCGCTGACTTTCTGGGCTGCTGCTGCTGTTGATTGATGAACCGCGCCATCGGGGACTTCCTCTCCCGGTGCGGTCATGATGGCTGGGGCTTTTTCTTACGGCACGGTGACATCCGGAGCCGGAGGGGCGGTCCCATAGCTCGGGGGAAGCTTCTTTGCGCCAAGGAAACCTGGTGCGGGGGGAGCCTTCTGATAGGCCCGCCGACTGGCCAATGGAGCTCCTGTGGGCAGGGCTTGTGATCACGCTGCCGGCGCCATCATGGGAAGCCCATGCCTGCCTCGTGGAAGACCGTGCCTGCCTCGTGGATCCCTCCGGAGGGTCCGTGGAGTGTCTGGCAATAGCCGCAAGCCTGGGAGGTGAAGGGGAGACCAGAGCAAGCAGGAGAGCAGGCTGCCATCCAGGGAAGGAGGCCGCAGGCGGCGCATCCCGGGCCGGAGAGGTCGGAGCTTGATGCGGAGAGCTCGGAAGTTCCAGGGGGGCTGAGGAGGAGCTGGGAACAGAGTCAATCACCTCCGATGCAGCCAGGAACTCCCAGAGAGTGTGGCCTCTGTGCTTGCATGCTCTGGAAGACATGCATGAGCACTTTGAGCAGTCTTGTACCTGGTGATCCGGCCCCAAGCATCTGATGCAGCAGTTGTGACTGTCGGTGGTGTTTATCTTCCTGCCACGTCGTGGGCACTTTTTAAATCTGGGTTTTGGCATCTTGTAGAGGTAAGAATCAGCGATTCTAGTTATTTTAATAGGAGAAGGAGAGAATCCGTCTTGATGGCAAGTCGGAAGAAGATAGACTGGCTGGGATAGGGGCAGGCCGGGGAGGTGGTGCCACCTACCATGCTCAGAAATCTGAGCTCTGGAGAGCACTTCCGTACATGGCGCCACCCAGAGGACGTCACCTGGTGTGGCTGACGCCTTCCTGCTTGTCCACGGAGATGCAACACATACACCAGCAACAGGACAAAGCGGGATTTGGAACAGGATGAGGGAATTCAGCTCTAACTTTTTGATTTGCTCTGCTGCAGTAAGAGTACTACTGCAGGATAGAATATGAGAAGAAACTTGAAGACCTAATTGTTTATACCCTAGAGGAGAGGAGAAACAGGGGAGATATGATCCAGATGTTTAAATACTTAAAGGATATTAATGAACAAAGCTTTTTCAAAGAAAGGGAAGCTGTAAAACTAGAGGACATGAAATGAAACTACAAGAAGGTAAACTTTAAAGCAACGTCAGGAAATACTTTTTCATGGAAAGGGTGGTGGATGCCTGGAATGCCCTCCGGATGGTGGTGATAAGGGCAAAAACAGTGACAGAATTCAAAAGGTCATGGGAGAGACACAGAGGATCTCTATACAGCATAAGGATAGCATCAAAACAAACTTGAATAACTTTTAAACTTCAACAAATAGAGAGGGATTACTTGAACAGAGCAGCAGGTATAACCCTAAACAAAGGCACTGAGGGCAGTAAACTGCACGGAGCAGCGGGCACCACTCTGGCCACCTTACTGGGCAGACTAGATGGACCATACTGGTCTTTATCTGCCATAATTTACTATGTTACTGCGTAGTATTATTCAACTGTTTATCTTATGAGAAAGCTTCTTCCTGGGCTTTTGATTCCATTAGAATTGGCTTTTAGTAAGATTTAAAACTAGGAACCTTCATTCACAAATATTTAGAAGATTCCTCGAGCTTATATACCTCTCTCAACTCACTTAGTCCTGTCGTTGCAGTGGCTGTCCTTGGTTGAGTGTCATGCACCGGTCCTCCAGTCATTTAGGAGCCTTAGACCTGGCCACTAGATTTGTGACTGTATGAAATGTTTCTCCCCAGGGACTGTAAATGCTACTTCTGCCACTTCAGCAATTTTGGCTGGCCTGGGACGCAGAGTGTTGGCCTGGGTCCTCTGAACATTGCATTTACCATAGAGCTACCGAGTCAGTCCTAGTATTTGTTTTAATTTGGTGGCTTGCCTAATAGCTATTTGCCTTAGCCTTCTTTTTTTTTATCTGAAAATGGGTGCATCAACCATGGCAATCCCTCACCCTTCCCATGTCAACTTTAAATGTATATGGAATTTACCATTTTATATATATTATATATATATTGTGATAAGGAAGCTTATCATGACCTAGGAGACAGGGATAAAGAGAAGGAATTCACCCTTATCAAAGGACCTATTTTACAAGGTCAGAGACACAAAACTCCATTTACACCTAGAAAGCAGGTATTTCCTAGCTGCAATAGGTTGCAGAATGCCCCTAGTGGAGAAAAGGAGAGGGAATAAAGGCCCAGGGTGAGGAACCCTTACGTCACTGAATTCCCCAAATGCTCAGCTGCCACGAGGCAGTTTGATCTCCAACACCTGAGAGGAGAAGGGGTGGGGCTGGAGCCTGAGAGGTTTAAGTCTAGGTCAGATTATCCAGAGTGAGAGAGGAGTAGGAATGCATACAGAGGGAGGAGTAGGAATGCCTACTGGAAGAGGAATGGAGCTGGAACAGTAAGAACAGCAGGAACAAGGAACACAAGTTGGCGGACAGGACGAGGAAGCTCAGGTGAATGGTGGCCAGAGCATGAGTGAGGAGAAGCTGGTACAAGCCTTGACCCAGGTAGGAGCATTGGAAGCTTGTCTAATTTGGAGCACTACAGAGTTGCAAGAGACAGCTTTTGCCCTAATGGAAGGCAGTCAGCTAAGCCCTCTGAGCCAGAGACTAAGGTAAAGCCCATGCAACTGGGTGAACAAGACCTAGCTGTAGAAAAAGAAGACTCATACATTTATTTATTTACATTCTCTTATATACCGCACTATTCTGCATCAGTGCGGTTTACATTGAACAGACTGAAATTACATTGAACAGGGCATTATAACTTGGAGATAACTATTTTAGAGGGAACATGGGCTATGGAGGGTTAAGTGGCTTGCCCAAGACCACAAGGAGCACCTGTAGGACTAGAAACCCCAGTCCTTCCGGCCCAAGGTTGCTGTCCTCTAGTGGGATTTGAACCCCCCGACCTTCCGGCCTGAAGTACCTTGCCCCAACCACTAGGCCACTCCTCCACTCCATGGATTGCTCTTTATGCCAGTCTTCAAATACAGAGGGTTTGGAAGGGAGTCAACCGTAAGAAAAACCTTCAGTCTGGTAACCCTGACAGCCTGTAGATAACTTGTGAAAGTCCTGTATTAAAGGAGAAATACCTTTGCTGAGCAAACTGCAGCTGTCTAATTACAACTTGTTAAACAGCTGCTAGCCAGTGCAGTGCACAGCCTGAAGCCGTCCTGACGGTGAAAGTAAGAAAAGCTTTCATTTGGTTTTCAATATTCCTAAAAACCTTGCATAGAGAATTGTTTGCCTATGAAGAGTTTGGCTTCTTGTTGAAAGTTTTTACCGTGCTTAAGGAGACAAACAGCCGGGAAGTGTTCTGGACTGAGAGAAAAGAAACCTGCTTTAGGAAAAGCTGTTTCTGTTTATTTTAAAACAGCACTGCTAGCCATATCTGATAGCATTGGCTGTTGAAAGGACTTTTCTTTATGCTGAAGAACATTATAAGCTGTTTTGTTTTGAGTTCAGTTATATCCTGATGTATTTTTGAAAGAATCCTGGAGAAACAATCCAAAGGTGTTAATTTATGACCCTAGCGTTTACCCCATCAATAAATGTCTGTCAAAAGCCTTACCACTCAAAGCCAATTACAATTGTGTTTTTTTTTTACCTGAAGTCAAGTACCTCCTGACTGAACTACCTTTCCCATGAGGCATTACAAGGCAGCCAGTCAGGTAAAGGCTAAATGGTGAATCTCTCCTATGACAAGCACGCCCCTCCACACTGTCTGTAAGGGGCTAAGGGCATTGACAATATATATATATACACGAGGTGTGACAAAAAGAAACGAGACTGTGGCAGCCATACCCATGACTCAATGCCAATTGGCTAACCGCTTATGTCACTGTGTTGTGTAACATCTTGCCACTATTCTGCTATAATATTTTTCATCTCTCTCACTCTGTTTTTCTTTTTCAGGTTTTTTTGTAGCACACTGCTCTATCGCTTTGTCACGCAACTGGAGGTGGCAAATATGGAGCAAAGAATCAACTTGAAATTTCTGGTTGTTGGAGAAGGGCCCGACTGAGTGTCTCCAACTTCTCCAAAAGGCTTATGGAGAAGATGCAATGTCAAGGCCACGAGTCTTCGAATGGCACAAATGCTTCAAGACTGGCCACGAGGAGATGGAGGATGACCTCAAGTCAGGACGGCCTTCAACAACAAAGACATCTGAGAACATTGACAGAGTGAACCAGCTGGTGCGGAGTGATCACAGATTGATGGTGCAGATGATAGCTGAGGAGCTCAGCCTGAACAGGGAGTCAGTGCAGACCATCTTGGTGCTGGAGCTGGGGATGCAGAAGGTGTGTGCCAAGATGGTGCCGAAACTTTTATCGGATGACCAGAAGGAGCACCGGGCCAATGTTTGTCGAGACTTGCTAGAGAAGATCGGAGAAGATCCAGAGTTTGTTGGCCAAGTCATCACAGGAAACAAGACTTGGGTCTTCCAGTACGACCCTGAAAGCAAGAGACAGAGCCTGCAGTGGAAGACTCGACTGTCACCCAGACCCAAGAAGGCGCGCATGTCCAAATCAAGGATCAAGGTCATGCTGATCGCATTCTTCAACCAGAAGGGAGTGGTCCATCATGAGTTTGTGCCTGAGGGTCAGACAGTCAACCAGCACTTCTACCAGCAGGTCCTCAATTACCTAAATGACCGGGTTCAGCACAGCAGGTGGACTCTGTGGAGAGACAAGTCATGGCTGCTCCACCACAACAACGCGCCCGCATACACCGCGCTCAGCGTGAGGCAGTTCTTGGCCAACAAACAGATCACAGTTCTCGACCACCCTCCTTATTCCCCAGATCTCGCACCATGCGACTTCTTGCTCTTCTCCAGGCTGAAGACTGTGCTCAAAGGAACTCATTTCGTCTCTATAGAAGAGATCAAGGCCACTGTGACAAGGGAGCTGAGGGACCTCAAGGAGGAGGACTTTACCGAGTGCTTCCGTACGTGGCAGAAGCAAATGCAGAAGTGCATTAACTCGGGGAAAGGGGGATTACTTTGAAGGGGACAATGCATAATTTCTCTGTAGATTTTGTAATAAAACATTTATGGGATAGCCTCATTTCGTTTTTGTCACACCTCGTGTGTGTGTGTATATATATATATATATATACACACATGAGTGGAGGAGTGGCCTAGTGGTTGGGGCAGGGTACTTCAGGCCGGAAGGTCGGTGGTTCAAATCCCACTAGAGGACAGCAACCTTGGGCCAGAAGGACTGGGGTTTCTAGTCCCACAGGTGCTCCTTGTGGTCTTGGGCAAGCCACTTAACCCTCCATAGCCCATGTTCCCTGTAAAATAGTTATCTCCAAGTTATAATACCCTGTTAAATGTAATTTCAGTTTGTTCAATGTAAACCGCACTGATGCAGAATAGCACAGTATATAAGAGAATGTAAATAAATAAATAATTTATTTATTTTATTTTATTTATTTATTTAACAACTTTTATATACCGCGCTATTTGTTATCAGTGCGGTTTACATATAACAAAGGTTGCACAGTCAGAGGACTGTTCTGTGCTTACATTGAACAGGAGTTTAAACTTGGAGCAACAGGGTAACTACAAACATATGTACAAAAACACAATTAGATTAGGTTGGGATATATATATATACATACATACATACACACACACACACACACAAACGGTTTACAATTCTAGAACAAAAACAAAGCCAGAAAGGAACTCCCAAATCATTTTTTAAAAAATAGTGGGGGAAAAAAAGAAAGAGAAAAGGGAAATTATGTTATTGGTCTGTAGATCACTCTGAGACTGTAATGAAGGACGGTATAGCAAACCCCGAATAAACATAAACATAAAGCAAAGGAAATAACAAATGGAACACAAATCTACCGTAGTAGAAACAATGCATCTGCTACTTTGTAACCATGTACTAAAAGTTCAAAGTAATCGCCATAGCTTCTGCAGGCTGAGCCATAGGGACACCCATTACTAGTACATCTTAGTTGCACCTGAGTCAGACCTGCCCTGCACAGCAGCAATTTAATGCTGTGAGCTATCAAAACAAAATGATCACGATAATTTACAGTAATAGACCATTTGGAGGGTTTCCAGTTAAAAGACAGTGTCTGATGAAAGGCTTGTTAGTTTCTTTCTATGGAGTCCAAAAAGCAATATTATATTCTGGGAAGCTCAAATCAAACTGCACAATTCATTAAGATGCTATCAATCAATAAGCAGATCGGTATGGCTGAATATTTAATACTCTAAAATGGAAACAAAAAAGCAAAGAAATACCAATCTATGATGAAAATATTGGGGGTAATTTATAAAGGTTATGGTAGGTGTTAACTACCACCAAAGTGGTTGTGAGTGTAGGACCCCAAAACATGCTGGATAGCATAAGTATGGGTAAAGCCCATCTGTCAGAATCATATAGGTATATGAGCCTCGACAGTCAGATAGATAAGCAGAATACATATCTACCGATAGTAAAATATCTCGACAGATACATATATATATATATATATATATATAACATATAGATATATGAGAATATATCTATAGGGAGATATGAAGGGCATAAAATACACACAAATGATGGACCTATACATCTGTAAGATGTGTGCTATAGGTATGAATATATAGGCCTCTATATGGAAGTCTGCAAAGAAACAGACAGAGATTTGCCTACAAAAAGGTATTCACATAGGAAAATGTGGAGAGGAAAGATTCATCTAATAACAAGAAGGTGGAACCTACTTGAGAAGAAATATAGAGAATCAATTCCCACTGGTTATGGCTACAGGGATGCTAGGTAGTAGAATAACCAGGATGGTTACGTGAAAAGCAGAGGATGATATCAGTCTGCAGCCAGCAAGTCCCGAGTATTCTAGAACTCTAGCATGGTAAGTGAACAGAAGACGCATAGGAATGAGATACCATGTGGACCTGCTTAAGGGCAAAAAGGTATCATGCGTTCTTACCATGAGGATGAGCTGGAAGGAGAAAACATATTCCCTATTGGAAATACTATGGACCAAAGCAGGGAATTAGCAACTCCTTAAGCTTTCACATAAGAGGAGGCCTATGTCCTTTATTTTAAAAAGGAAAACTTTTCTAGTCATGGGAGACATGACTGAAAAAGCCTTTTTCAACCATCTAGTATAGCTGTTGGAGAAAAAAAACCCCATGCTCTCTAGCAAGGGCCCATAGTGGAGAGCTTCTCTGTAGAATTGCAGAGAGCATGATGCGGGAGAATGAGGAGATAGAACTGGCTGCAGGAGAGCCAGTACCTATGTCAACTATGCTGCCAAACCCAGGGGAATGGAGATGGCAGAAAAAGAAGACAATCCAACAAGCTTGTAGTGAAAAAAATTTCAAGACAGATGACAGCACTGACTTGGAGCCACTACTAAGACCAGACAGAATGTTAGTGGAGGACAAATCTGGTTGCTGGTGGACAAGAACCAGTGGTCCAAACATTAAGGCTCCTGCATTGGCAGCTGCTTGCCAGACAGCAGAACGGTACTGTTTAAAAACAGAAAGAACAGACAAAACAAGAGTAGAAAACTCTGGACGTGTCTGATGAACTGCTTGAAAGCAAGATTGAAAAAGAGGAGTCAACTCAGAGAAGAGAACTCCGCACTGGAAAAGTAAGAAAACTAGAGAGGCTGAAGAAAAAGCCCTCCAGTGAAGCAATACCGCTCTTACAGAGGAAAAACCTGGTAAGAGGGTAAAGAGAATGGAGCTGAAGAAAACTTACAAAGTAGTAAGTTTATAGAAAGGAAAAAAGACATGCTGGCACAGGAAACTATCGTTTGATAGTGGATACACCTCTTTCCCTAGCAGGAAAAAGAGGAGAACCCTGTGACCTAGAAGCATGAACATCCTGACAGTTCATAGAACATAGAAAGAATGGATGTCTTTCGGGAAGAGATCCATGTTTAGGATTTAGAATGACAGCAGTGGATTGTCTCTATTGAGAAGAAGCAACTGCAGATTGTAATCCCAAGAGTCACAAGCATCTGATAGATTGATCAGAAACCCTGTGGTTGCTGGGTTTGCTGAGCCTGGTGAGAGGTAGAACTCTGCAGACCAGGATGATGCTTCCCCTGTTTGGGAACATCTGTATGATGGGCAGATGATGCATAAAACCTTCTTCTCCTATGGGAAGAAAGTTTGGCAGGACATTTCCTACCTACTGGGACAGAAGAAGGTGCAGAACAGCCCCTAGGAACAGGTAAGTCAGTGGAGAACTGAGTAACCTGACGTAAAGACTCCTTGTTGAAAAGATTGTCTCCAGTGCAAGGAGTATGTCCCAGTCTGTGCTGTGCCCATTTGTCCAAGTCTGAAGCTTGGAGCCAGGCTCTACGTCGTGCCCCTATAGTTATAGCAGAGGTCCTGCTAACAGACTCAAAAGAGTCTAGGGAAACACGAGTAAAAAAACCAAGAAATATTCTGGAGATGCTTGAGCAGTGAAGAATAGTCTGCACTCTTGGACTCTGGAAGGGAAGGAGTCAAAAGATGTAGTTGCTTTGTGACCTCCTCAAGAGATAGACTCATATAGAAAATATATGAGAGAATTCTTGCAGAAAGCATAGATGTCTGGAAGGTTTGACGTCCAAAGGCATCAAGTGTCTTAGACTCACGACCTGGCGGATAAGAAGAGTGCTTTTTCTTGCTCTTTACCCGCCTCATTGCTGATTCCACAACTATGGAATGATGAGGAAGTTGAGTCTTTTGAAACCCTGGAGAGGGGGGCACCTGATATAAGAGATCAGTTGCTCTGGAAGGTGGGGGTACCCTTAAAGGTGTTTCCCACATTCCTAGAAGGAGATCCTGCAAGGAATGATGCAAAGGAAGCATTATGTTCTCCTTTGCTTTGGTAGAAAGAGAGTCCTGTGCAGGATCATGTCCTGGGATAGGAATGGCAAGAGATCTTGCTATATCCAGGAGGAAACTCTGAAAAGAGGGATCCCCAACAGAAATTTCCCTTGGACAGGTTAGATCTGAAGAACTAGCCTGAGCACCAACAGAGCTATCCAGATATATAGGAATAGAAGATCCTGCACAGTGCAGTGTGGAATGCTTAAAGGATGGTCACCGGTACTGGCTGTCAGAAGCAGCGACCATCATTACCACATTGTCCATGCCAGGTATCGACTCCAAGCTTGGTATAGAAGGGAGCGATCCTGTTGAAAAAAGCATGGTAGGAGTTGGCCATGATGCTACTGTGGATACCGGTAGCGATGCCAATACTGGTACCGATGTCAGAGTCGAGCCCGACAAAGACATCGGAGCAGTCATCGGTGACAGTTCAATCGGTACCGAGGTAACCAAAACCTTCCGGGTGCTATCCTCGGTACCGAGCCACCGGTATCGATCGGTGTCGGTACCAAAGTGTATTGGTACCGAGTCTTCCAGACTAGACAGCGATTCTAAACTCGGCATCGATAAGCGAAGCATGGAAGGCACCGACCGTAAGGGTAATAAGGACATCAGTACCGACTTCGGTACTGTGTCTGATACCGGTGAATGAAGGTCAACCAGTGGCAACTCAATGGGCCTCGAGGGAACCGAGAGTTGTGGATCCGAATCATCGGAACCGAGCCTTCGGTACCGCCGAGAGCCGGTACCTAGGCGAGTCGGTACCCAGTCCTCCAGACTGGAGATCGATTCCAGACTCGGAATCGAAGGAAGCGAGGCTATCGATCCACGTCTGGAGGGTACCGACATCGGTGGTAGTATCGGTGCTGGTACCGATAATGGAAGGTCAGTCTGGAGTGTATCCACCGGTCCCGAAGGCACCGAGGACGCCAGAAGACCATCCCTGGTGAGGAGTGTTTCATCCAACACCAGTGCCGATGTCGGGGTATCGGTACCGCTCGAAGCGGATGCCACCACCGGACACGGCTCAGGTATGTTCTGTGAGGGGTGAACCCCAGGAACAACCTGAAACCCCTGAAAGGCTTTTGAGCCCGAAGACTCCCGCCGGGGTTTTGAAGCCAGTAGGCCCTCGAGGGCAAGGCCGGAGCCGACTACATGCTGTGCATGAGACCTACCACTCGAGGGCTGGCTAGTCTTAACAGACTGTTTGTGGGTTACCTGATCCTGTGTAGAAGAAGAAGGGGACGGTGCCCCGAAGCTGGAGGGAAACCGTGTATCATGGGAACCTCGATATTGAAGAACTCTTCTCACCAAACTGTTGTCAGGACCCAAGCAGGTTAGACACCGACTTCGAGGGTCTAAAAATAAAGTTGTACCGCCACAGTTTGAACATTTCTTGGAGGAAGTGGCTGGCAGTTCCATGATGGAAAAAGAAGAGGCCTAAAAGGCCTAAGACACTATGAAGAAAAAATATTCCTTGAAAAAAGAAGATTTTACAAGAAAAGAAAACACCGGCGGTACCGGTGGCGTCGGGAAGACAGCTGCGACCACAAGAAAACTAAAGAAATGAAATAAGAATTTTCTGTGGTGACAGGAGGACATCCTGCCAGCTCCGCGGAAAAACGATAACTGAGGAGAGGCAGTTGGGAAAGGCGGGAAGGCAGCACGCAGGCGTGGTGGGATGCTTCCAAAAGCTCTTTGATTGGACGCTGGGAAGCATTCCCGCGCAGACTCCGTCGGTACCGACGTACCCATATGTGAAGACTCATTCTTGCTTGTTCCTGGAGATAGCTTGTTTTGTAAAACTGTGTGACTGCATACACATGTAAAAAGTGTGTGAACGAAAAGTGTGCTCTGACCCAATCTGCGCGGAAGCATTACCAGGGGCACAGCTATTTAGCAGACCTAATTTAAATGCATACATTTTCCATGTTGGGGGAGGGGTAATTTTATTACAGAGTGCCTAGATTAACTGAGCAAGATGGTGCCTATTTTCTCTGTTTTAGAAAGACATATGGGTGGCTATGTGTCTTTATAAAATGCTAGTACACATTCTGCAGAAATTGGACCTAGATTGAAGGTGTGGACATTGTGCCTGTTTGAGAACAGGTGTAAATGCAAGCATATATTTCAGTGCATATTTTAGAAAATAAGGGGGCCAACATTAAGTGGTGGCAGCCAGGCGCTTTGAAAAACCTGGATATTTGGTACCCACACTTATCCAGTGTCTGGTGCTGGAATATCCAGTTTCACTGGGCAGCAACGTTGCTATCTGGTCAGCGGTGATATTCAGCCAGTTACCAAATAGCAATAGCCAATTAAATTTAGGACAGTAATTGAACTGTCCTAACTTTAACTGGTTTAGCTACCCAGTTGGTGGCTGAATATTGTCACTGACCGGAGAGTGACTAGTGCCACCCTCAATCCACCCGCAGATGCCCCAGTCTTAACCGGGCATTTTTTACGCAGTCTGTGGGGATTTATTTATTTTATTTATTTATTTAGCTGCATTTATATCCCGCTTTTCACCGGGTCAAAGCGGTTGGGGGATACATTTAACACGAGGGGATATGAGACACATACACTAATACTTACAGGGAACATGGGCAATGGAGGGTTAAGTGGCTTGCCCAAGACCACAAGGAGCACCTGCGGGACTAGAAACCCCAGTCCTTCTGGCCCAAGGTTGCTGTCCTCTAGTGCAGTGTTTTTCAACCTTTTTTGTGCAAAGGCACACTTTTTTCATAAAAAAAATCACGAGGCACACCACCATTAGAAAATGTTAAAAAAATTTACCTCTGTGCCTATATTGACTATATATAAAGTAATTCTCTTGAATAGGAATCAAACACTCACACCAACCCCCCTCCCCTGCTGGTTCACACCAACCCCCCTCCCCTGCTGGTTCACTCACCACCCCCCCCCCTCCACTGCTGGTTCACTCACCCACCAACCTGTAAATTACTCACCCCTCCTGTTGGGTAACTTAATCAATTACCCCCCCCCTCCCCTGATGGTTCATTCTTAACATCGACCCCCCCCCCTTGCTGGTTCACTCACACCACCCCCCCCCCTCCACTGCTGGTTCACTCACACTCCCCCCCCCCCCTTGTTGGTTCACTCACACACACACACACACACACACACACCCTCTGCCCAAGCCGCTGCTTCTGCTTTGTACAGAGCAGCGGCTACACTACACTTACATTGAAAAGTAAAGAGAAACTGTGTCAGGAGCCCTCCGGTCATCGCAGAGCCCGAGGAAGTGATGTCATGGGGGCGGGCTCCTCACAGGCTGTCTTTCCTTTTCAAATTAACTTTATTGCAGCTAAAGTTAATTTGAAAAGGAAAGACAGCCTGTGAGGAGCCCGCCCCCATGACATCACTTCCTCAGGCTCTGCATGATCGGAGGGCTCCTGACACATTTCTCTTTACTTTTCAATGTAAGTGTAGTGCAGCCGCAGCTCTGTACAAAGCAGAACCAGCGGCTGCACTGCTATACGGAATCGCGATCGTGTTCGCGCCGCGGACTTCGGCACAAAAGCCGGTTTTTTGCTCTGGCCGCTCCCGATCTTGCGGCCAGAGCAAAAAACCGGCTTTTCAATGGCCGGTTTTACAACTGTGCTGGCAGCCGGCCTGGCCATGGAAAAACCGGCCAGGCCGGCTGAAAACCGGCCGGTTGGCAACCCTAATTTGTGAGCCGAGGCCACATGTTACGGATGAAATTGGAATTTTTCCCACGGCACACCAGACAATATCTCACGGCACACTAGTGTGCCGCGGCACAGTGGTTGAAAAACGCTGCTCTAGTGGGATTTGAATCACCGACCTTCCGGCCTGTAGTACCTTGCCCCAACCACTAGGTCACTCCTCCCAGTGGCAATATCTGGATACTGGGATCACCATGTTTTAGACAGTTAACAGGTCTGCTAACTGGCTAAAATGCTTTGAATATGGCCCCCTAAGTGTGTAAACTTATTTCCACCCAAACTCCTCCCCGAGCATGCCTACTCTACAAGTAACCCCCTTCTTGCACTGCACTTCCCTTTAGGCATGACCTAGTATTATAAGAGGCCTTTTCCATGCATAAAGCAGTACTTTGCACATGGACAAGGTTTATATCATTCCCCCCTTAGTAGCTACTACTACTACTACTGATCATTTGTATAGCACTACAAGGCGTACCCAGCACTGTACAGACAAATGTAAAAGATGGTCCCTGCTCATCATAGCTTATACTCTAGTCAAGACAGACAACACCACAGCTGGGGACTAGGATATGTCTACGGAATGGTAAGGAAACACATAGTTGGAGAACAGGAGACTACAAACCCGATTCTGAAAGGGACATTTCTGGGCAGTCCGGATGGCCCCAAACAGGAGGGGCCCATTAGGACCTGATTCTGTACCGCGGGAGCAAAACATTCCCGTGACATACAGAATCGGGCCTGAGGATGGCTCGGCATGCTCCTGCATACCTGCAGAGACATCCTCCCCGCAGGCTGCCCTGACTCCCGCAGTGCTGACCCTCTTCTTCCCCACTGCCCACCCCACGGCTGGTCAGCTGGGGCCTGGATTGGGTGGCGGGGACCTCCCTGCACCCATCCCTGGCCCTGGGGGCAGGGGGGGGGGGATGTGCAGTTCCGATTGCCCGGTTTGTGATGATTATTCCACCTTTGAGGTGGAATAATCAGCATGTTTCCCCCTGACCCCAGATGACCTACAGGACCTTGAGCAGAATCTGCCCTGTACGTTCTGCTACCTCAGCCCGCCCCTGCTTTGCCCAGACACTGCCCCCTACTGCTCCCCTCCCCTCCCGCTCCCCACTGGCTCCCACCATCCTGCTGCTCATTGCTCTGGGACGTACAACCCCACAAGTCGCGACTGGGAATCGGGCCCTGTGTGGATCAGAATCCAAAAGTGGCCTTGAACAGGTGAGTTTTCAGCCTAGATTTGAAAAGGGCCAGAGATGAAGCCTGACATATAGACTCGGATAGTAGTGCAAAGCATCACTTTTGCCCATCCTAATGCTGAGCAGTTTAAATGATCCAGTCTTAATTGTATGAGTACTAAGGGTTGAAGAATAAACAAGTTCTACATTGGGCACTCACTGGTGAAAACAAGTCACTTCAAGTGTCAGCCCCATTAGTGTTTTCCAACTTGTGATTTTTATAAAAGTAGTTGCCTTCCAAGATATGTCTCATGCAGAACTACTGAGACTCCTGATTCGCTCTGATCCTATCTCTTTCTTTCTTGCGTTTATGCATTGGCTCCCCACTTTATTCCACATTAAACTCAAATCCCAAATCAGGCATATCACATCTCTTCTTATATCCCCTGCACTTCACCCCTTGTTCCTCTTGCCTTATCAATTCTTCCAAACTCTGGGATTTCTAACAAGCCATACACCCAGTCTCCATAACTTTCTTTCACTCTCCATTTATTCTCCAGGCTGTCTCGTCTCCATTTTCATGTGACCTCCCCTAGCAGCAGAACTACATAGTTCCTATGACTCTCCCACAGTTCTTATGTTAATTCATTCTTGTGGCCTGTGCACTGTCTCATCTATCATATTTCATCTAGGTTGCAAACTGTTTTGGGCAGGAACTTATTTCTACCTACTTGTGTTGTTGCGTGTATATTGTTCGGCGCCTTTATACTTTATCATGTTTTATCTTCTGACCTGCTACTGACCTAGAAATAACATGAAGGAATAATAGTTTAACAAAACGTTCCATGCAGAACCAGTGGTGCTTACCTTCTGAACATGCACAGGTACATCTACATGTATAAAGGGTTCTGAAAAGAAATACCACAGTCATGAGCCTCTTGGTCTCCTTGACATATCCTTAAATATTGGGGGGCAAACCCTCTTCTCCCCCCCCCAATACACAGATATGCTGATCTTCAATCATAAATTAGGCTAGAAAATGGGAAAAATATGTGGGAAGTAATTTCATAAGAAGACACCTATATGAAATGCCCAAATTTTGCACATCCACCTGTCATCAAGATAGATACTTCAATTATTCCTATTAAATCAGAAGTGAAATATCTTGGAGTTACTCTAGACAAGGAATTAAATCTCAGATCACACATAAACAAGACGATTAGAAGCGCTTATTATAGAATGAAAATCATCAGAAGACTAAGGCCGCTTCTGGAAACTGTTCACTTCCGCAATGTTTGTCATGCTCTAATTACACCATTACTTGACTTCTGCAATCCAATATATCTGGGTCTAGCTAAGCAGTCACTGAAGCCTTTACAGTTAGCGCAAAACACCGCTGCTCGTATAATTTTTGGTCTATCAAGTAAAGAGCATATAACTCCTATCTTAAAGGAGCTTCATTGGTTACCAATATCATCTCGTATTAAATACAAAACAGTAATTTATATTTTCAAGATAAAGCAACAATGTTCTGCAAAAAGTCTGACATATCTTATCCGGTCAGATATTAGCAACAGACCTAGGAGAAGTGTATCTGAAAATAGAATCAGCTCCTCAAATGACATCAGAAAAACACGCATGGAGACCTCTAAGAGAGCTTTCTCGTTTGCTGCGACTTCCATCTGGAACTCCCTACCTAATGATCTGAGAGCAGCTCAGGACATCAAAGACTTTAGAAAACAACTGAAAACAGTTTTGTTTACGGAGCACTACGGTCATGCAATCAACTAATTAATTTTTAAGAAAGCAATTATTTTTATATACATTGTACAATAGCTCACTTTATAGTATAGCTCACAATATATATATTGCACCTTTTCCCAAGACATTTAATCATATATTTACAAACTATGTATATATTATCACAGATTGTTTCACTATTACTTATTTTCTCTTTTGTTAAACCGCTTTGATTGTATGATAAGGCGGTATAAAAATCCAATTAAATAAATAAATAAATAAATAAATAAAAAGTGCTATTTTATGCCTATTTTATAAAGCTCTGGTGTGTAAATATGCTCTCCTAACTATATTTGTTGGATATCCTCTTGATAAGAATCTAGTAGTCTTTAGTGTCACTCTCATTCACCTTTCTGGATATGCAAATTTTTAAAGAGCCTAAGTCTTTTTTGACAACTGTATTTAGGAAACCTGTAGACAGCAATTCTATTTGGCATTTCTTGAGCTATCATCCAACGAAATTAAAAATGAGTTTACCCTTAAGTCAATTTTTAAGATTTAAGAAAATATGCTCTACCAACATCTTTGAGAGTGAGGCTAATCTTATCACGAGGATATGTTTACGCACCAGATCTGTGTGGAGTTGCTGTTAACTTATCATTCTCATAAAAAGGGGATCAGACTGGTATCTGCATTGCCATATACTACTATGACCCGGTGGTTGGTACTAATTTTGTTTAAACATTGACATTTACTTGCTTTATATCCAGTTTTTTCCTGAATATCTTCTGTTAGCATATCAGAGAGGCAAGACTATGGTGCAATATAAGTTTGAGCCAGTTGATTACATTATATTACGAGAGCATACCCATTGTGGAAATTGCAACAGGTGTGAATATACTATTGCAGGAGTGGTATGGAATCATCTGACTTCAGGAGAATCTTTTAAGCATACCACAGAATGGATTGTAGTTCTTCATTTGTGGTTTCCATGATCCACTGTCCCTGTTCTTTGATATACGTGGGCCACATGAAATAGAAGATTTGATTGTGGCTTAACCCTTTCGCGTCCAGATAACTGTTTTGTAACTGAATATTTTTTTCTGTTTTTTTTATTAAGATTTGAGCTAAATGATGCAGAATATAAAGTTTTTTTAAAGAAAAATAACTTTATTTCTAAGAAACAATATTTACTGTTGCCATATGGCAACTACGGTCCTGAATGGCTGAAAATTAAAAACAGTCTTGGCATCGGTTTCATTTACTGCTGGGTGTGATAGTTTAAAAAACTGTTTTTTCAGATGTCGAGCGCAGATACACATCACATTTCGCACACAGTGTGCGGATTTTTTGGGAATATAGAATCCGGTGAAACATTTGGGGGAAAATTTGAAGGTTGCCATATGGCAACAACAGCCATGAAAGGGTTAATGAACATCGCAGCAGAATTGTCACTAGGAATACATCTACCCCCTGGTGGAACATTGGCTGCATAAGCAACACATGACTGAAGATTTAAAATGGCAAATTTTGGATTATTGTAGGTAGTCTGTATGGGGAGGCAATAAGGAGTGAGCATTAAACTATAAAGGACAGTCCTGGATATTGAAAATGGATTCGGTGTCCAAGGGGTTAAATTTGAAAGCTGAGTGACAGCCTTTACTTTGATTGACTAATGAGGTCATGTGATAAACTTTAAACGCTGGCACCATTTTCTCTTTTCAAATGCGTTGATGAGAGCTCCAATGAGAAAGGGGATCATGCAGAAATGAAGCACCGTGACGCAGAAGTCATACATCTGCGAAACATGTAGTGTGTCGGAAGACATCATGAACTGTTCGGCAACATAATCTGAATTTATTACAGCTACGGATAAGTGGTATGAAAATAGTATGAAATTGATATAAGAAACACTAGACCAATAATGAAATTTGCAAGAGCTTGAACATATGAGTTTGCGCTCATATGAATTTTGATGGCCCTTTAAAACGTTTTGGAAGAATATGCTAAATGTGGAGGAGTGGAGCTGACTTAGAGGAGTAGCCTAGTGGTTACAGCACTGGCTTGGGAACTAAGAAACCAGGGTTTAATTCCCATTAGCACTCCTTGTAGCTTTGGGCAAGTCACTTAACCCTCTGTTGCCTCAGAAGAAAGGCTTGGTAATCTACTTCCAGGCATGCTGCTAAGAAAATCCAGAAGTTGCTGGGTTACCAGGAGTCAGCATTGTCTTGAGGTACTTAAAAAAATGCTAAGTGTATTTTATAAAGGCTTCACAGTAACCAAACCCACTTAAATTCAAGTTCAATTACAAACATCCTCAATCATAAACAAAACGTTCATAAATAATTTTTGTTGGACCAATGTCTGCTGTAAGCAATTAATTCTGCTACAGTCAATATTCAATCTGTTTTATTGAATAAGTTTAAAGCTAGTGCTATCTTATGAGTCCTCTCATTCTGCAATAATTAGTCCATTGGAGGAGCTGTGTGTGTTAACTATCCATAGCAAAGTCTATATGCCGTTAGTCTTTTTCCTTTTGACACAACACTAGGTTTCAAACATTGGTCTACCCAGCTGCCTATGCTGAAAGTCCAAGGAGCATATTTTATCCTTCTTTTATAAAGACAATAGAGGTGCCTATGTACCTTTACAAAATAAATTCCTAAACCAGCCCCGAAAGCAAGAAAATTCAAATGCACAAATTTACACCTGCTCCAGAGATGATGTGCATGCTTCATGCACTTGATGCATGTACCCACACATTGTTTAAAATATGCATGCATTTTATTTCTGTTTTTAATCTCTCTCTCACCTTCCTTTTCCACTGTTCCTGTTAGAATGGAGTTTCTTATTTATTTTTAATTGTAAATCGCTCTGATGCCTACCCCGTGGAAGGCAGTAAATACTTAATAAACATAAACATAAGCATACATATTGCAACTCCATTTCTGCTCTACTTAAACTACACTCCCAGGAGTACCTATGCGAGACACATAAAAGTGCATGCAATCTTTTGGCACACATACCTTTTACACCTCTGTATGGTCGCACAATTTTATACAGGTATCTTCTGCATGTTAAACAGGCTTTGCTTGCAGAAAGAGCTTTATAAATTACCCCCTAGGTGCATGCATCACAGCTCTGTCCCGGCCCTACCTCCACGTGGATCAAACAGAAGTAGAGGTGCTGTTGTTGGAATATATACTGCATGCATGTATACCATGATGGAATTTATATTCTAATCAAAAGAAAGAGAATGGGCCTTCAGAGAGAAGAGAAGATGTATAAGAGGGAAAGGAAGGAACTACAACTCCCAGGAAGCAAAGGACTCTGGAGATGGGACGGTGGAGATCGTAAGGGCAGATGAGAAAAAGACCATGTGGGAGAAACAGAGGCGTGGTGAAGGAGAAGGACTGTTACACCAATGATTCAAAAAATAAAACAAGCTAATTTGAGAGTGGGAAGTCTGCAGCAAGTGGATGAGGTAAGGGTTCTTCATAAAATGCTTTGAATCTGGTCAGTATGGACAAAGGCAATGCAAGCTGTTAAGTCAGTGCTGACTCCTGGGTTTTCTTGGTAATGTAACTGGAAGCAGATTGCCAGGCCTTTCTTCCAAGGCAATGGAGGGTTAAGTGACTTGCCCAAGGTGGGCTAGTGGGAACTGAACACTGCTTGCTTGGGTACCAAGCCAGTGCTCTAGCCACTAGGCTACTCCTCCACTTTACATGAAGGAAACCCATGAAAACCCACAGGAGGGCAGTGGTAGATAAGGTAGAGGCAAGCAGACTCTGCCTAACCGAAGACTGAAAGTTTGTGGATGGATCATAGTTCTGCTAAAGGTGCCTAACTGGAAGACTAAGGGGTGTGTCTACTAAGCTGGGCTAACAGTTAACCTGGACTATCTGCACCTAGATCTCATGTTATTTAATGGGACATAGGAGCAGAAAGCCCAGGTTAACCGACAGCCCAGATTAGTAAACATATCCCTAAGTGTCCAGTATCTGGATAACTGCAGAAGAGAACAAGCAGGAGAAGCGCAAGCAGTAGCAGAGCTGACAGAAGACATGGATCATTAAAATATCCCTGTCTAATTTCATAATAGCTATTTTGCATGTGTAAAACATGCTTTACACTCAGAAAATGCTTTATAAAATAATCCCATAGTGGGTAATTTGCAAAAGCATTTCAGCATGTAAAACAGGGCTTTAAATTCACTGCATGGAAGAAAGGCCTGACAATTGACTTCCAGTCGCACCTTGCCAAGAAAACCCAAGGTCTGGGTCACCAGGAGTCAGCACTGGCTCAATGGCACACATTGCATTTGCATATATAGAAGTGCCTTTATATAAAACGGTTGCCCAATATGCGTGTAAACGTATGCATATACGGTCTGTATATGCCTAAGCTTATCCAGACTAGGCAGAGGTGTTCCTGGAAATGGAGTTTGTATTTACAAACTTTAGAAAATGCACATTATGTGCATAAATTAACTCCAGAAACTTGTGCACGCCAAAGAGCAGATGTAAATATAAAGACATAAATTCTCTATAGCAGTTTTCAGAGTGGAAGCATATGCATACCTTCACTTTCAACATTTGCCAGAGGGTAAAGCAACAAATGTATTTGCATACGTTTGTATGCTTGCACACCTTTATAAACATAGGAACATAAGGACTGGCATATTGAATCAGACCAAAGATCCATCAAGCCCAGTATCCTGTTTCCAACAATGTACCTGGCAGGATCCCAAAACATAGCAAGGTTCCATGCTGCTTATCCCCAGGAATAAGCAGTGGCTTTCCTCAAGTCTATATTAATGGCTTAAGCACTTTTCCTCCAGGAACTTACCCAAACCTTTTTTAAACACATCTATGCTAACTGCTTTTAGCGCATCTTTTGGCAATGAGTTCCAGAACTTAACTATGTACAGAGTGAAAAAAAAATATTTTCTCCTATTTAACTGTACCACTTAGTAACTTCGTGGCATGTCCTCTAATCTGTACATTTTTTTGAAAGAGTAAACAATTGATTCCTATTTACTTGTTCTACTCCACTCAGGATTTTATATGCATCTATTTCTCTTTATAAAATAGGAGCTTTCCAACCCACTTAACCTCGGTGCCCTGTTATAAACTTATCATCTATTTGTGTCCTTGTAGCTGCTGTTAGAGCCACAGTAAGTCCCTTTAGTTTATATATACTAAATACTGTATGCTTTTAGATTTTCACATGGAGACAGGTTGCCTTTGTTTGGGTACTCCCAGAGGTTGTTTTGTTATTAAGAATACCTAAGTGCATGTAATTACATTACAATGCATGTGTTGGTGTTTCATGTAGCCTCTACAAAATGTATGAGCAGAAAAAGAATTCAAAAAGCACTGACACTGCTAAAGTGTCCATCTTGGAATAACATCCTCTATCCAGGAATGAAACCTTCAAGATGTGTGTTTCTAGGTGCTCAGTTTGCGCTCAGTTACTGTAGAGGGAGAGTGGTCTGAGACTCAGAGGTTTCCCTGCCATGGAAGTTAGTGAACATCAGACAATGAATTTTCTGCTATGTGGGGTTACTACCTAAGAAAAGAAAAATAACCGAAGTTTCTGCTTCCATTCTTCCTGTGCAGTACCTAAAGGTATCAATTGAGAGTTTAACAAGAAAATGGAGCAGATATAGAAGCTAAAGAGCAGTCACACAAAGGTTCAGTTACAGAGCGACAGACGAGCAGTCAGCAGTGTACACTGAACTTTCACTTTCTGGTTGAATTAGCATGATGCACAGCAATTTGGTGATGTAGCCAAACTTTCTTTAAACAGATTTCTGATTGGCTAGCCATAGAAATGGGAATTGTGAGGGCAATAATCAACATTTTTTATGTGGCTAAAGGCATTTATGTGTGTTTATTTTGCCTGTGGAAGGCAAAGGAGTGGGGTCGTCAGAGGAGGGAATGTATGTGCAGTGATTTCACTTTCAAAATTATCATATGTACTGTCTGGTGCAAAGTACAGTAATATGCAATGAAGGTTCAATAGCGCCTGCAATGTACGCACCATCCAGATTTTCAAAGGGAAACTCCATAGACAGTTTCCCTTTGAAATTTTGCTTGCAGGCCCACAGGATTTGATAATTGCCCTTTATGAGAGTAATGTTATACTAGTGTGCCTAGATAAGTGCTCAAAAATGCATAAATTGTATACCCATTTTATAGAGGCAACATAGCCACCTGTAGGCCTTAATAAAATGGGCTCTTAGAATAACCCCCAATAGCACACACATTCTCTCACACAAATGTACACTTGCTCTATGGCAGGTGTAAATGTGGATGTGTTCTCTAGGAGGGTAATTTTATCAGGGGGTGCCTAGTTAAAGCATGTTTAAATGCACCTATGTTAAGCCTATTTTGTAAAGAAAAATAGGCAGAGGAGTAGCCTAATGGTTAGAGTACTGGCTTGGGATCCAAGAGGCTACAGCTTGATTCCTATTAGCACTCCTTGTGGCCTTGGGCAAGTCACTTAACCCTCCATTGCCTCAGGAAAAATCCAAGTTGTCAATGTCCCTCTTTAATATGCATTACCAAGTTTAAGTTGCAATGTGAACTGATAAATAACTAGGTGCCTACTTTTCTTTAGAAATTATTAGCATAAGTGGTATAACATGACCTACATTTCACACACAGACATTTACAGCAGCCCTAAAGCTGTCCATGGCTATATTTTTTAAGTGCCTACCTAAATTACAATATTTTATAATCTATGTGCGTGTTCTACCAATTCTCTGCCCAAATGCCACCGATGTATATGCCCACTGGTAAAGTATGCACCATTAGGTGAACATACGTACTTTTACACGGGTGGGTATTTTATGAAGCCATTCATACATTTAAATTACTAAAATACCGTAGGTGCTCCTTTATATCGCTCTTGGGAACGCCCATGTGCAGATCATATAAGAGTAGCTGCTATCTTTCTATTTGTCTACTTTTTATGCTCATATACCCCAAGGAATTTTACAAGAGCCATTTCCTGTATGGACAAATGCATTAGAAAATTACCCCATATGTCTGAACAATGAACTGAACCAAACAGTGCAGACATATTTAACCAATTAGACTGTCGGATTTCCCAGATCTATTGTACCTTCTGCTTTAAATAATGACTCTCAGTTTTACTTGCATTATGTAGTGAAAGAGCCTTATTGGTCCCAGCTGTCAAAAATAATTTTGCTTCTGATAAATAGTTCTATAGCTGTGTTCAAAGACTGGCCCTTTCTTGTCTATAGAGGAAACACTATCAGACCAATGCCGGAATGTCAGCGCACCATTTGCTTGACTGCTGCACATACACTACTTACCACCACACCACAATTCAGAGAGGAGATTGGCACGAATGTTACAAGCGCAAAAATGGCTGCACAGATAACAGCATGCACCTATTAAAATTACATTATAATGAGCTATGTGTATTCAAATGACATGGTGAAGAGGTCATTGCCTATTCCACCCAGATGCAAAGTGCGCAAGAGACTGGAAGGTTGAGTGCTCTTCAGCCCCCCAAGTACCTATCATCTCTTATCTCTCCCTACATCCCCTCTCGGGAACTTCGCTCTTCTAACAGTCTATGTCTATCTATGCCCTCCACTCATACTGCTAATTCCAGACTTCGCTCCTTCCACCTGGCTGCACCCTTCACCTGGAACAATCTACCTGTGCCAGTACGCCAGGCGCCCTCCCTGGCCCTCTTCAAGTCCAGGTTGAAAACTCACCTCTACACTGTTGCTTTCAGATCCTGACTCCTGTGTTGTGACTTGACTAGATTATAAATGCTGTGCTTGTGCTTTTTGCCCTGTCTAGATTTCTGCCCTGAATATTTGTATACTTTGTCTTAAATAGATTGTAAGCTCTGATGAGCAGGGACTGTCTCTCCTACATGTCTGTTCAGCGCTTCGTACGTCTGGCAGCGCTATATAAATGCTCAATAGTAGTAGTAGTGGTAGGTTTATGTTTAAATAGAAGAGGCATCAAAACAGCATCCAGGTAGGCATTTAAATAACTTAACCAACTTGACTGCTTCCTTTGATCACTTGCCTCTTATAACCAGTTTATACTCATTCAAGACACAATGGGGAGGGGGGGGGGATACTCTGTGCTCCCTATTCTAGAGGTAGGGAGCACAGAAGTAACAGGCCATGACTGAGTTGAATGATACCTTGCCCAGGCTGACGAGAGGTAAAGACGATTGACATGAATAGCACGGAGAGAGCAGGAGGGGGCAAGAGAATGAAAGAGAAGAGAAATACAGTGGCAGAGCTTAATGCAGTGTTTTGTGAACCAGGGTTAAAACTTTGAATTGCACATGTGAGGATACCTGCAACCAGTGATGTTGGAGGAAAAGGAAGGTAATATGATTGTATTTGGAAGTGTGGAGCAGTAGATGAAGGGCTTGCAACTTCTGAATCTCAAATTGAGGGAGACCAGAATAGACAGTGTTACATTAGTCAATATGACTGATAAAGTAAGAATTAAAGTGGTAAGGGCCGCAGGGGAGGGGGTGAAGAAGGAAAAGATGGAACAGATTTGATGAAGTGCATGAAATAAGAGCTGAACCAGTGAACCAGACTGCCTCAGTTTTCTGTGGGTTACGTTTGAGGAGAAGAGCGTTCAGCCAAGAAGTTACCTGAGTCAGACAATCATTGATGGGAGAACGATCCGGTCGAGAGTGGTGTGTATGCCAAAGGAGAAGGATGTTGTTGGTATAGTACTAGGAACAAGAACACAGAGGGAGCTACCCTCGCAAACAAGAGCAAACACAAAAGAGCGAAGGTACAAAAGAGCAAAGGTATGGAGGTCACAAGTGCTTTATTTAATTAAAACGCCCCAGTGCATTTCGGCTTATGCCTTCATCAGGGGGCAAGGAACTGCAAAGCAATTCAAAACATATAAAAGGCACTGGGTATGCTCATTGGTTTGTGTGTTTATTAATCCTATTTATCTATCATGTACATACCATAACTTTTTACATAACTTTGTATATGTCTTTTGTTTTCTTATGAGTCAGTTTTTACCCAAAGGCTTTTGAAGCTTTGACTTCAGTCAATTTATGGTGCTCAACATCAGCACTTTCCCAGTAAGTATTACTGTGCCTTTTCCTCCTACGTCTCTTTCAATGGAACTTTCATTTGTTTTATAATAGTCTGTCTTCATTTTATCTATATATAATTTTATTGGTTTTATATATATATATGTTTCTATTTATTGTTTTATATATATATATTTTTTTTAAGTATGTACAATAATTTGTTTTTACCACATTCACCCTTTTATATGTTTTGAATTGCTTTGCAGTTCCTTGCCCCCTGATGAAAGCATAAGCCGAAATGCATTGGGACTTTTTAATTAAATAAAGCACTTGTGACCTCCATACCTTCGCTATTTTGTGTTTGTTTTTTGTTGGTATAGTAATATGCAGTCACATCAGCATCTTGGATTAGTGTGGCAAGCGGAGCGAGAACCAATCCCTGGGGACACCACAGGCGAGAGGGTAGGGATCCGATAGTGAAGAAGAATAGGATACTTGAAAAGTAGAACCAGTGCAATACTGAACCACAAAGACCAATATCATGAAGCTATGTGCAAAAGAGAGTGTGAGCCACTAAGTCGTAAACTGACGAAAGATCAAGAGAGATAGCTAAGGTAAAATTGCCTTGAGGTTTTTCATTCAGAATGGAAGCTAGGATAGTTTCAGTATTGTGAGAAGTCCAAAATCTGGATTGATATGGGTGGAGTGTATTGGTCTTGGAGAGATAATCAAACAGTTGAGAGAAAACAAGCTTTTCAAGAACCTTAGAGAGAAAGGGAAGGTTAGAGACTGTACGATAATTATGAGTTGAGATGTGATCCAACAAGGGTTTCTTCAAAATGGGCCGAATGATAGCCTTCTTCCAGGAAGATGGGACTACGCAGAGGCTAGACTGTTGTTAATAATAGCACAGAAAGGAACAAGGCTAAGATGGGGAAGGTTAACCATGAAGAGGGGAGCGGATCAAGAGGACAAGCAGTTTTCTGAGAGGATGTAATTGCCCTAGTAAGATCATGTAGGGAAATAGTGGTGAAAGTACGCCAACAATGAACAAGAGAACTGGGGATCTCGGACAATGTAAGAAGAAAATCAGGGTCTGCAAGTTGATCCATAACTGGGAAGACACGAGGAGCAAGACAACTGGATAAAAGATCACGGTGAAGATTAACAACTTTTGTGCTGAAGTGCTGTGCCAATTGTTCTGCCGTTGGGGCCATCACCTCTGTTTCCCTCCCATCTCCTGATTACCTCTTTGTATCCTGCATAGAACCATAGCAAGGGCTGTGCAAGTGGTGCAGCCGCACAGGGCATAACTATGGAAGCCTTGTCAACATGATCACTGGGGCTTGGAAGCCTGATAAGAGCAAGTTTCTGCACGTGGCTGGATTGGGGAGGGAGGGCACCAGGTTACTGAGTCACACAGGATGTATTTCTAGCTTTCTACAGTCCTGATCCTGCAGCTTGAGAACAGGATTGGAGTTAGTGGTATAGGGCCTGATATTCAGCGGTGGCGGCTAGCATGATTACAGTGCCTAGCCATCACCACTTTAAATAACACAAACTTATCTAGGCTCTGGGCTACCTGCATGTATCATTACACTTCAAAGCACAGTGAAAATTTACATCACATAGCTCTTGTCTTTTCTTAGGTTATCTGCATATATCACTAAAGTCCAATGGGAGATAGAGGTGATGAGACAGTGACCCTTTGTATTTCAAGAAACATACTGCTTCAACTTATCATTTGTATAGTGCTACAAAGTGTATACAGCACTGTATAGAGACATGTATGAGACAGTCTTGCTCATCAGAGCTTGCAATCTAGTGTAGTGGAAGAAGAGCTGGGGAGAGGAGGGAACCCAACCAGAAGGTCCCTGTCCCTTGAACTAATCCAGGTGAAGAAAATATTAGTAGGCAGCCAGAACACCAAAACGTAGGTGCAGGTCCTCTTAAGGGCTGGGGGCAGGGTAGCCCTGTAGATTCAGCCATGAAAAATGGGGCCAGGGAAAGTAACCACCTCAGTAAGGAGGAAGAGGCGGAGTTTCCCTAGCACCACATTAAGTATTCATTGGAGCCCAGAGAAGGGAGAGGGTGTCCTTTTCTTTCCCAAGAAGAATCAGGGAAGAGATGGAGTGGCTACCAGCAGAAGAGGAGGAAACTGTCATGGACGTGGAATGGCAGGAGCTTGACCACTGCAGGTAGACTGCTTTGTTTGCGAGGAACTGCAAGGTGTAGCAGCCACTGTCAGCCCAGGAGGGGAAGGACACTGTTTGGGGAGGGCTGGTGGAAAGTAACTGGAAGGGTGGATGATAGAGCCTTCCACCTTTGGAACTGTTTCGTTTAGGTGTTTTGAAACTTGAGCTGAAGGACAATAGACAGTGTTAAAGCTACTAACTGTTTTGTGCTGCAGACTGAAAACTCAAATTGGATTATCGGTTTTTCTTTTGACCTAAGGCTGCATAGAAGCCATGCTGGGACTTGTGCTGCACTGTACCTCTAAGCAGTGAAAGGCTTCCCGTGTACTGTGGCTGAGAAGCTGTAGTGTAAAGGCAGGATCTGCTGAAAGGAAGCAACCTGCGAGACTTTGGGACTCAACAAGGAGGGGACAGGATTCTGAAGTCGTTTTGTTTTCATGTTTTATTGAATTTATTTATTTATTTTATTATTTATTTACATTCTCTTATATACCGTGCTATTCTGCATCAGTGCGGTTTACATTGAACAAACTGAAATTACATTGAACAGGGCATTATAACTTGGAGAGAACTATTTTTTTACAGGGAACATGGGCTATGGAGGGTTAAGTGGCTTGCCCAAGACCACAAGGAGCACCTGTGGGACTAGAAACCCACAGGTGCTCCTTGTGGTCTTGAATATGTTTTGTGAGGTGTTTGCAAAGACTGGAGTGAAAAAAAGTTGGGAAGAGACATTTAACCTGGTTGGTTTCCTTAAGTGCAAGATCCAGAGATTGAGAGAGAGTGGACTTACTGCTCCCGCTGGTGCTCCTGCTTGCCCCACTAGTCAAGACACACAACACAACGGGGGTCTAGGATATAGTATATTCAGGTGAATAGTAAGGAAAAAGAAAGGTGGCAAACAGGAGACTAAGTGGATCAGGATCCAAAAGCAGCCTCAAAGAGGTGAGGGTTTAACTTGGATTTCAGAATTGTCAAGTTATCCAGTGCCAGGAGTGAGTTTTTTTGCTAGTTTTGGTTTTACATTTCCATTGCAATGCATTATGGTATTTGTAGTCTCTGATTTTTACCCATTGGAATCAGTAATGCAGGTCCCATAATGCAACAGAATGAGATTTGTCTGTCTGTCAGAAATCCAGGACTGGCTTAAAATCTCACTCATGGAACTGAGTAACCTGGCAACTCTGGGATTTGAATAGGGACAGAGATGGAGCGTGACACACTGACTCAGGTAGTTTGTTCCAGGCATAAGGAGCAGCAAGGTAGAAAAATCGGAGTTGACAGTGGAAGAGAAAGACACAGACAGAAGGGATCTGCCAGAAGAGTGGAGTTCCTGAAGAGGGGTGTAGGGAGTGATAAGAGAGGAAAGGGAGTGAGAAGCAGCAGAATGAATGCAATTATAGGGCAGTAGGAGAAGTTTGAGCTGGATGTGGAAATGGATAGGGAGCCAATGAGGTGACTTGAGAAGAGGGGTTACGTGAGTGTAGGGACAATGGTGGAATATTAGCCATGCAGTTGAGTTTTTAAAAAACTGAAGTGAGGAGAGATGATTCAGAGGGAGACCAGCAAGGAGGAGGTTGCAATAATTTAGATGGGAGGTGACTAAAGAGTGGAAAATTGTCTTAATAGTGTGTTCAGAAAGGAAATGGCAAATTTTGCTGATGTTATAGAGAAAGAAACAACAGGTTTTAGCTATCTTTTGGATATGTGTGGAGAAGAGGGAGAGTTCAAAGATGACCCCAAGGTTGCGAGCTGAGGAAACAGGTAGGTGTAGAGTGTTATCCATAGACATAGAGAAAGGAGGCAGGGGGAGGTGGGTTAAGAGGAGAAGATAAGATGCTCAGTTTAGGTCAGGTTCAATTTCAGACAGTGGCAGGACATCTAGGCAACAGTGTCAGATAAGCAGGCAGAGATGCGGGCCTGGATTCCTAGAAAGATTTCAGGTGCAGAGAGGAGATCTGAAAGTCATCAGTGTAAAGATGATGCTGAAAACCATGGGAGGAGATGAGTGCACCAAGGGACTGGGTATAGAGAGATAAAAGGAGAGGTCCCAAGACAGAGCCCTGGAGTGCACCAACTGAGAGCAGGATAGCAGTAGAGAAGGATCCACCAGAACATATACTAAAAGTGCAGTGACAGAAAAGAAGAGAACCAGGACAGAAAAGAGCCCTTAAATCCAAGCGAGGACAGGGTATTGGGGAGATGGAAGAGAAGGTGGCTATCAACAGTATCAAAAGCAGCAGAAAGGTCAAGAAAGATGAGGATCAAATAAAGACCCTTTGTTTTGACCAGGAACAAGTCACTGGAGACTTTGAAAAGAACTGTTTCAGTAAAATGTAGAGGACAAAAGCCAGCTAGAGAGGAGAGAAAGTCAAGGCAACAGTGGTGAACTGCACATTCAAGTAGCTTTAGAAATAAAGGGGTGGAGGGAGATGGGTCAATAATTAGGACAGGTAGGGTCTAGTGAGGGTTTCTTGAGGAATGTTGTAACCACAGTATGCTTGAAGGCTGCAGAAACAGTTGCAGTGGAAAGTTGAGGATATTGCAAATGGAAGAGATGACAGTGGAAGAGATGGAGCTTAGTAGATGGTTGGGAATAGGATCAGAGGAGCAGGAAGTGAGTTTGGAGGAGGAGAGATGTGTGGTTTCCTCATTGGTGATCTTAGAAAAGGAAGAAAGGGGAGTGAAGAGGGGGAAGATTACTCTTGAATTCCCCACTGAGTCATCTTGTGGACTTTGTCATGGAAATAGTCAGCCAAAGTCTGGGCAGAAAGGGAAGGAGGGGTTGGAGGTAGAGGCACTTTGAGGAGAGAGTTGAGATGTGTAAAGAAACGGTGAGGGTCAGAGACAAGAGTTAGGTGGACATAGTAGTCTTGCTTGGTGAGTCCGATGGCTGACTAGAAACAGGCTAGCGTGAATTTCAAATGTAGGAAGTCTGCAAGGGTGCGGGATTTGAGCCAAATGTGCTCAGCTGGGTGGGCACAGGAATGTAGGTAATGGGTTTTAGAGGACAGCCAGGACATGTAGTGGGAGGAGCAAGATCATCCAGAGCAGAGGCGAGTACATGTTTATAGGAAGATACTGTCTCAGCAACAGATTCAGATAATATACCGGAGGAAAGAGGTGATGAAACAGCAGTGGAGAGAGCTGATGGATTGATAGCATGAAGATTCGTCAAGACTGAGATGGGGGAGTGATGATGAGTGAAGTTTAGCAGGTGATGGTCAGATAATGGAAGAACTAAGGTACAGAAGTTTGAAGGCAAACAGAAAAAGACAAGGTCAAGGCAGTGGCCCTGCTGGTGAGTAGGGACAGTAGAGCACGGCTGGAGGTTGAATGACGAGATAAGGAAAAGGAGCTGTAAGGCATAAGGGTCAGAGGGCTCATCAACTGGATTATTAAAATCCCCAAGAATAAGAGAGAGGGAAGATGCATCTAGAAAGAAGGAAAGCTATGAATCAAAGTCAGTGATAAAGGTGGATGTGGACTTGTCGGGGGGAGGGGGGGTCAATAAATGACAGCTATATGGAGAAGTAGTGGAATAAAAAGGCAGATGGAGTGGACTTCAAAGGAAGGGAAAGAGTGAGACTGAGGCAGAAGGAGGGTAGAAACCCAACAACACCACCATGGCCGATGGGATGAGGCATATGGGGAAAATTGGTATGCACCATAACAGAGGCAGCAACAAAAGCAAAGTCTTCAAGAAGAAGCCAGGTCTGAGTTAGAGAAAAACAGATCATTAATAAAGGCAAGTTTATTTGAGATGTAGTATGCATTCCACAAGGTGCATGAGAAAAGGAGAGAGGAAAGGGGAAAACATAGAAATATGATAGCAGATAAAGACCATATAGTCTGTCCAATCTGTCCTTCCAAACCAACTACTACAGTCCTTTTTTTTCCCTTTAGAGATCTTCTGTGTGTGTCCCATGCTTTCTTGAATTCATATACTGTCCTCATCTCTACTACCTTCACTGGGAGACTATTCCATGCATCTATCACTCTTGCCATAAAAAAATGTTTCTGCAACTTACTCCTGAGTCTATTCCCTCTGTATTGATTAAGGAAACCAATGTTTCTATTTAATCCTTTTCTGTCAGTACCAAAATATTTGATTGTTTTAATTTCAAATGTTTTCTTCTCATGTGCATCTTTAAATTTCCTTTCAGGGTGTTGATTGTGAAGTTGTTTTAAATAGTGTTTTTTCATTGAGACATGCTCATCTGCTGAGCTTTCATTCTGTTTATTCCTGTAACAGTTTATGGCGTGTCTATGAAGCTTGATGTGTCCTCAGTTTCTGGCTTGTTTCCCAGTGTAGCACCCCTCTTCACATTTTTTTGCATTGGATCATATTAGTGGCAGAGCCAGGACTGATGTTTTAGTGGGGCCTGAGATTAACATGGTTGGACACAAGGCAGTGAAATGTTGACGCTGCAATCCAATTCTTTTCTCATTTGACTGTTCTGTTGTCACTGACTGGATGGGTCTGATGCCAAAGTGGAGGGGCTATGGCCCACCTAAGCCCATCCATGGCTATAGTCCTGGATCATATATACTACATTCGTAGAGAAGCATTAATGCGAGCCTTTAATTTGAATGTCTTGTGTATTCTGGAAAAGTTGTGTCCCATTTGTGTCTAATTGGGGTTCTGTTTTGAGTTTACTCCTTATGAATTTTTGTTTCAGGTTAAGTGGCCGGCAGAAGGTTAGAATTGGGGAAGTGGGAAAGATATTTCTTTTAGTAATTCATCCTCCAGATATAGCTGGGAAAGAAAACAAAACAATGCTATTCCCACCCTATATTTTTACCTATTTTTTTTTCAGTACAGCTTCCACTGATATACAGTAGAGTCCTGATTTCCCAACATAAACAGGACTGGTAGATGGTCAGATAGACAAAATGTTGGATAATATGGAAATGGTGGGAAGAAAGCCTGAAGTCCAGTATTTGTTTGAAACTAGTTTATTGATAAAACTCTTGTACTATAATAGCTGTAAATGTTATTGTATTATTTTTTTAAACAAATAGTGATTAACGTTTGTTTCCCTGTTTTATTTCTCTTCCTTGTGGTAAGCTCATGCCAGTGTGTCAATAACATGATGTCAGTAGCAGTCACTTCCTCTTGTTGATCTACCTAAGCCAGCGCCGCCTCAAGGGCCTTCACCTCTTCGCTATGACTCATTTTCTCTGTTTTCTCTAGTCACAGCATAGTCCCAGTGCCATTTTCTTCATCTTTGTTCTCATTCCCATTCACCAAAGCAATTATGTTATGGTCAGTCAGTTCTTGTTGCTAGTCTTTCTGCATCCCATTCCTGAACGTCATCAGCCTTTGCTATCTCGCAGCCTAGAATTTCTTGTAACAAAGGTAGCAGATTATTACCATTTTCCTGAGCCATTTCTTGTTCATTTTCATCTTCAAAATGTAACTTTCTCCATGATTTGCCAGGGTTTGTACTTAAATCTCATCTTATGATTGTGTGATCCAGTAAATAACATCTTTAAGGTTCACTTTCTTTATCATATCTAGCATATTGTTTCTATCGTCCATCATATCAATAAGTGTAGTTAACAGCCTGCAGCAATATTTTTCTTTAATGCTTCAAGTGCGCCCTGGTCCATTGGCTGACACAACAAGGTGACATTAGAAGGAAGAAAAATTGCTCTAATGTCACCACTTTTCAATTTGTCCTTGTCGGGATGAGATGGCGCATTATCAATGAGAAGGATCGCTTTTCTAGGTATGTTTAGCAATTTCAAGCACTTTTCTACTGAAGGAACAAATTCAGTGAAAAAGCAGCTTTGGAAAATGTCATCCCTTGCTCCTGCCTCCCCCTCTCCGGTGCCCATTGCCGCAGCTGCCACGCCTCTCTGGGGCCTGAAGTTGTAGCAATTGCTGCAAACATCCCTGTGGTGCTTACCTTACAACTTTGGTGCTGTAGGGTTGTTTGTTTCTGCCTTCTCAGATCACCCAATGCTGGCTTCCTGTTTGCATACAGAAAGTTGGCATTAGAGAGGGCAGCAGGCTCTTTTACAAACCCTAGAGGGGACATCTACAGTACATTGCCCTGCACCAAAAGAAGGGACTTATACAGAATATGGAAAATAAAAGAGAGTCAATAGAGAGCAGCAAGGAGAGAAAACGGGGCCTTCTTATGATAAAAAAATGGCTTGCCACTTCCCCTTAGGTTTGCTTTATGATTCTGGGTCAACACTTATTCCTGTTTTATTTTTTCCCTTTTTTCTTTCCCTTCTCTCCTGGGGGCCTGATCTGAGGGCTTGTTGGCCCAGAACTAGAATGAAATCCTCCTCTGATACTGAACTCTCTGCTTCCCTGTACCAGCAGTGGTTACACCTGTACTGGCAGTCATAGTAACATAGTAAGTGACGGCAGATAAAGACCAGCATGGTCCATCTAGTCTGCCCAGCAAGATGGCAAGAGTAGGTGCACCTGTCGCTCTGTGCAGGCCACCCCTCCCCATGTCTTTGTTTAGGGGTGAAACCACCACTCCATGTAGGACACCCCTATTTGTTGAGACTTTAGATGGTTCAGAAGTTAGATGGTACCGTTTATTTTGTTTTTATCCTGTTGCTGTAAAGGGATCCACTGTGTTTGTCCCATGCTGTTTTGAATTCCATCACTGTGTTTGTCCCCCACCACTTCCATCGGGAGGGCATTCCAAGCATCCACCACCCTTTCAGAGAAAAAATATTTCCTGACATTGCCTTTCAATTAACCACCTTGCAGCTTCATGTTATGTCCTCTAGTTTTACAGCTTCCCCGTCTTTGGAAGAGGTTTGTTTGTTCATCATTTCTCTTTAAGTATTTAAAGGTCTGAATCATATCTCCACTGTCCCTCCTCTCCTCCAAAGTGTACATATTTAGGTCTTCAAGTCTCTTCTCATAAGGCTTCTGACGCAGGCTCCAAATCATTTTGGTCGCCTTCTTCTGAACAGTTTCCAGTCTTTTTACCTCTTTTGCAAGATATGGTCTCCAAAACTGAACACAGTATTCCAAGTGGGGCCTCACCAGTGACTTGTACAGTGGCATAAGTACCTCTTCCTTTCTGCTGGTAATCCCTCTTTGTATGCAGCCCAACATCCTCCTGGCTTTTGCACCTTCCTTCCTCCCTCCCTCCTAACAAAAAAAAAAAGTCTCCCAGACCCTAGAACATCATCTTATGACACCCTCACCTCCACAGGACAGGACGCTGAAACACTGGTCTCTCCTGTAGTCCTGGAATTTTTCACTTGCATCTCAAGACACTATAGGATATGTAGTTAATATATTTTCAGTAGGAGAAACAGGATTATAGAGATTACAGTGCCCTCGGGTGAAAGTTTAAAAATGTAATACTCACCTAAAATCAAATAAGTGGCATGGGGGTCAGCTAATAATTTTAAAGAGAGACCAATATTCAAGTAAAGTTGAACTCCTAAATCTGCCCCTTATTTTCAACCAAATGAAAACTGACCTAAATTTAGGAGCCCTATTCAAACAGTTTTAGGATAAAATGCGCTCATTCCAATATTCAGTGGCACTAACTAGTTAGTACCACTGAATAGCCCCATAAATTGTGTAAAAAAAAAAAATACCCGGTTAAAACTGGGGCGGTCTGTGAGTGGGTCAGCGATGGTAATGGTCACCATCTGGTTAGCAACACTATTCAGTCGCTAATTGGATAGCTTAACCGGTTTTTGCTATCCAGTTAGCGGCTGAATATCAGCATTAACCGAAGAGCAGTGCTGCTGCCTGGCAAATCCAGATCTTCAGCACCAGAAACTGGATACGTTCCAACACTGAAGATCTGGGTTTAATTATAAAGGTGGCAGCGAGGTGCTTTAAATAGCTTAGCTGCTGCTGCAGTATATACACCCCTAGCTCTTAAATTTAGGCCTGCCTTTCTTTTGCCTACATTTAGAAGCCTAATTGAGGTGCCTAGTGCTGAAAATCGGTGCTAAGCTCCTAATATTTTTCCCACCTTAAATCTGCCCCTTTGCCACTCACTTTTTAGCCTCCTAAATTTAGGAATCTATTGAAACTAAGAGAATGCATTTAGGAACTCAACCCTAGTAAATTTTCAAAGATGCCAATTTAGGAGTCGAACTCTCAAGGGGCCCTATTAAAAGTGTATTAGGATTTTGCACCAAACGTGTGTTTAGCAGAAAAGTTAACATGCATTAAGTGCAAAGTCTCCATGGTAACTGACGGGGACATGGCCAGCGTATTTCAAACAGTTACCATGTGATGAGTACCTTAACGCATGGCGCTATCACTGCGAGTGCACTTAACCCCACCTACTGAGGTGGCATTAGGTGAACCCATGCTAACAGCAATATTGACAGCAGGTGATATGTCCATTCCTCCCCCCCTGCTAACTGCAATATGCTCATCATGCCCACTCTCTGCCCCTACATCACCCATTCAGCACCCTAACACATGAGTGGCAGTTAGCATTCACATCAACGCGTAGTAACCGTCAAGCCCCCATGCTAAGTTACCGCGGGCCCTTGCACATAGTTACTGCATGCAAAAATGCACATTAACTGCTTAGCATACTTTAGTAAAAAGGCACCAAAGTTAGGAGCCTAAATCTTTTGAAAATTAACCCAATACTAAAAAGAAGATAATCACATTTTATCTAATATGTAAGAACTTGATAAGGTAATATTACTAAAAAGGTTTGAGCAGTTATGAGAAAATATTCTTTCATCCAAATCTAGAACTGAAGCCATACTCAAGGTGTAAAAAGACGTTCAAAAGCAGTCGTTATTTCAAGTCCTATGTTCGGGCATTCTAAGGTTTGTAGTCTCACCTGTATCCACATACAAACAGCTTTGGTACCACAGAACTGGTGGGTTACCACAAGAACACCCAGATTTAAAAAGGAAAAAAAAAACACT
Source organism: Ichthyophis bannanicus (assembly GCA_033557465.1). Classification (NCBI taxonomy): domain Eukaryota; kingdom Metazoa; phylum Chordata; class Amphibia; order Gymnophiona; family Ichthyophiidae; genus Ichthyophis; species Ichthyophis bannanicus. The sequence continues at coordinate 179,433,817 of CM066044.1, forward strand.
GGAAGAATGGCCTAATCCTTGGCAGTTACAATTTAATGAGAAGTGCAGAGTCATGTACTTGGGATGCAGAAATCCAAAGAAATTGTATGTGATAGGGGGAGAGAGGTTGGTGTGCACGGACTAGGAGAGGGACCATGGAGTACTAGTTTCTGAGGATTTCAAAGTGGCAAAACAATGCAACAAGGCAGTAGCCAAAACCAGAAGGATGCTGGACTGCATACAGAAAGGAATTACCAGCAGAAAGGAGGAGGTATAAATGCCCCTGTACAAGTAGCTGGTGAGTATTGTGTTCAGCTTTGGAGACCATATCTCACAAAGGACATTAAAAGACTTGAAATGGTTCAGAAAAAGGCGACCAAAATGATTCGGAGCCTGTGCCAGAAGACGTATGAGAAGAGACTTGAAGACCTAAATATGTATACACTAGAGGAGAGGAGGGACAGGGGAGATGTGATGCAGACTTTTAAATACTTAAAAGGTATTAATGAACAAACAAACCTTTTTTTCAAAGAAGGAGAAGCTGTAAAACTAGAGCGCATAATATGAAGCAGAAAGACGGTAAACCTAAAAGCAACACCAGGAAATACTTTTTCACTAAAAGGGTGGTGGATGCATGGATTGCCCTCCCGATGGAAGTGGTGGGGGGAAAATACAATGATGGAATTCAAAATGGCATGGGACAGAAATAGTGGATCCCTTTTTTTTATAGCAAGAAGATGAAATCAAAGCAAACTTAAATATCTTTTAGTAGAGGGGGACTGACCTGCACAGAGCAGCAAGTACAACCCCAAACACAGGCATAGAGGGGGATGACCTGCACGGAGCTGCAGTTATAACCACTCTAGCCACCTTATTGGCAGACTAGATGGACCATACTGGTCTTTATTTGACGTCATATACTATGTTAGATATTAGCCCAAGGAATGACAAAACAGTAAATCTAACTTCTACTGTGTCCAAATGAATAGAGTTTAAAATATCCCATCCAATCATTGGTGACATATGAGATGTTGGCGTTGTATCAACATGGCTCCAATAAAGGCATGGTTCCAAGTCTTACTAATCTCTTGCAGTTTAGTTAGGGTGATGAAGGGGATCTAACTTATACCATAAACTTTGGAGTTTCAAAAAAGATGGTCCTACACCAAAACCTCTTAAAATAAGTTACCATGGGATAAGTGAAAATGTCCTTTCATGGATCTAAAGCAAAGTGAAATGTAAGAAATTATAGCTAGACTAAATGGATCCGCGCTTGAGACAAACATTGGTGTCTCACAAAGATTTGTACTGAGCACAGAACCATATAGAATGCTGACCAACACCAGTAAATGAAAAACAAGGCATAAGAACATAAGATATGCCATACTGGGTCAGACCAAGGTCCATCAAGCCCAGTATCCTGTTTCCAACAGTGGCCAATCTAGGTCATACGTACCTAGCAGTATCCCCAAGAGACACAGGTTCCACAATGCTTGTATTGGGTCAAGCATTGATATCCTGGGTCCCTTTTTAATAATGGTTTATGGACCTTTCCTCCAGGAACTTGTCCAAACCTTTTTTTAAACCCAGCTACACTAACAGCTCTTACTACATCCTCCGGTAACAAATTCCAGAGTTTGATTACACGTTAAGTGAAAATATATTTTCTCTTATTTGTCTTAAATAGTTTACCCTGTAGCTTCATTACATGTCCCCTAGTCTTTCTATATTCTGATAGCGTAAACAATCAATCTATGTTTACCCGTTCCACTCCATTCATTAATTTATAGACCTCTATCATATCTCCCCTCAGCCATCTCTTTTCCAGGTTGAAGAGCCCTAACTTTTGTAGCCTCTCTTCATAGGAGTAGCCTTCCATCCCCTTTACCATTTTGGTGGCTCTTCTCTGTACCTTTTCTAATAACGCTATATCCTTTCTAAGATACGGCGACCAGAATTGCACACAATATTCAAGGTGCGGTCGTACCATGGAACGATACAGAGGCATTATAATATCCTTTGTTTTATTTTCCATTCCTTATACCTAGCATTCTATTTGCTTTCTTGGCCGCTGCTGCACACTGGGCGGAGGGTTTTAACATGTTATCCACGATGACTCCTAAATCTTTTTCCTGGGTGGTGGTTCCCAATGTGGAAACTTGCATCGTGTAACCATAGTGTGGGTTGTTCTTTCCTAGGTGCATAACTTTGCACTTGTCCACATTAAATTTCATCTGCCATTTGGATCTCAATCTTCCAATTTATCCAGATCCTTCTGCAGTTTTCCACAGTCCTCTTGGGTTTTAACAACTTTAAACAGTTTTGTGTCATCTGCAAATTTAATAACCTCACTAGTTATTCCCTTTTCTAGGTCATTTACGAATATGTCAAAAAGTAGCGGACCCAGTACAGATCCCTGGGGTACTCCACTATTCACCTTTTTCCATTGGGAAAATTGGCCATTTAGCCCTACCCTCTGCTTTCTATCTTTTAACCAGTTCCCGATCCACATCCAGGGTAATTGAAATCACCCATTATTATTACTCTGCTGTGACTTTTGTTAGCTTCCTTGATTTCTTTGAGCATTTCATCATCCACTTGTTCATTCTGGCCAGGCGGTCGATAGTACACCCCCACTGCCATCACCTTCCCCTTCATACATGGAATTTCAATCCATAGAGATTCTACAGCAAATTTTGTTTCCTGCAAAACTTTAATCCTTTCTGACTCAATGCCCCCTCTAACACAGAGCGCAACCCCTCCAATTTGATCAGTTCTATCATTACGATATAGTTTGTATCCAGGTATCACGGTGTCCCAGTGGTTATCCTCCTTCCACCATGTCTCTGAGATTACAATCATATCTAACCTCTCATTTAGTGCTATATATTCTAACTCTCCCATCTTATTGTTTTAGACTTCTAGAATTCGCATACAAGCATTTTATAGACTGTATTTTATTCATATTAATCTGGCTATTGGTAGGCATGGGTAATTTGGAATCTTTACGCTCTGTCTGCACCATACTCAAGGGCATTTGGGCTACTTTACTCTTTTTTGGAACTTCACTGCTTTTGGTAGTATCCTTCAAGGATACCTTCTTACTAACCATGCGCTCTTGGGTGACTGTCGGCTTTCCCCTATTTTCTAGTTTAAAAGCTTATCTATCTCCTTTTTAAAGATTAATGCCAGCAGTCTGGTTCCATCCTGGTTAAGGTGAAGCCCATCCCTTCGGAAGAGCCCCTCCTTTCCCCAGAATGTTCCCCAGTTCCTAACAAATCCAAAACCCTCATCCTTGCATTGAGACTCCGGAGCTCTGCCTGCCTTTTCGGTCCTGCACGTGGAACAGGAAGCATTTCGGAGAACGCTACCCTGGAAGTTCTGGATTTCAACTTCCTACCTAAAAGCTTAAATTTAGCCTCCAGAACCTCCCTACCAAATTTTCCTATGTCATTGGTACCGACATGTTTATGTTTATGCAATTTTTGATATACCGCCCAGGCTGAAGGGCATCAGAGCGGTTTACAATCAGTATATAAGCAGGTACTGAATACATGTACCAAGACAGGAGACTCCTCCCCAGCACTATCTAAGATCTTATCTAGGCGGTGTGTGAGGTCCGTTACCTTCGCACCAGGCAGGCATGTTACCAGGCGATCCTCACATCCACCAGCCACCCAGCTATCTACATGCCTAATGATCGAATCACCAACTATAACAGCTGTCCTAACCCTTCCCTCATGGGCACACGGCCCTGAGAAACGTCCTCAGTGCAAGAGGGTTTTACATCACCTGCAGGACAGGTCCTAGTTACAGGATCACGTCCTGCCACACCAGAGTGATGCTCTCCTGTCACGTGACCTCTCTCCTCCATGGCAACAGGGATGCTGCCAGACTGGAGGTGGGACTTCAGGACTATATCCCTGTAGGTCTCGTCCATGTACTTCTCTGTCTTTCTTATGTCTTCCAGGTCTGCTACTCTAGCCTCTAGAGAATGGACTCATTCCCTGAGAGCAAAGAGCTCCTTGCACCTAGTGCACATGTAAGACCTCTCACCAACTGGGAGAAAATCATACATGTGACACTCAATGCAAAAGACTGGAAAGCCTCCATCTCGCTGCCAGAGTGCTGTCTGCATCTTAGTTTAAAGCTTGTGTTTAGGTCTTTAAATTCTGTACTTACTAAGGGTTGGTGTAGATGCTTATACTAATAAAAGTGTATCTAATACCTCTAATATAGGCCAGAATGATATTCTATAATAGCACACAATTCCAGGCCTTCACAGTGTGACATTCCCCAGGCATTCCCCTTTTCAATACTGCTACACAAAACAGTTCCTATTAATCATTCAGTCTGTTCTGGAAGCTAGAAAATAGGATATGATCTCCAAGGCTGGCAGGTAAAGACAGGAACCCCCCATACAACAGATCTTTCTTTGCATTTTCACCTTTTCCAAATTGGATGCAGCATGGTAGGAACAGAAACAGTTGTCATGTGCTCTTGAGTTGAATTTTATGGAAGGAGGAATCCGCTACTCCAAGCATTTGGCATATTTGTGATAAAAACACTTTAAGAGCCTGATCTACCAGGTGCGAAGAGATGCCAGTCTGAACATCTGCTTTCTTTCTTTCATATTCTTTTTTTTTTTTGCCCCTCTCTCTTCCTGCTAGATTTTCTACCTCTCATCTTGTCTCTGTTTATACCTCTTTGCCTTCTACCTATTTTTCTGCCTGCCTCCCTGTCTTTTCCTCTTGGTTTTTGCTGCTTCCACTCTTGCTGTCATAAGAGTGCAGTAAATTAAGAGCAATCATGGGTATGTGAACCATAAAACGTATCTGTGCACTTGATTAGCAGGTGTGCCTATTGATTGCTTTCTCCCCCAGGTGCCAGCGCTGTGAGTGCTGTAGGTATTTGAACAGCCCCAATAGTGAGCATGTTTCTTCAGGGAGGGGTGTTGTGCATTGAGTTTAGCGCCCCCTATAGTTTTGAAAAGCTGGCTGCTTTGCCTTTTCCTCCAAGGACATATCTAGACAGCTCTAAATTCCTATGCTGATAGTGCCTGGACACTAAGCTCTGAAACACATGGCATGGAGTCAGCTGTTTTCTCCCATTAAAGCTACAAGGGTGAAAGGCTAAGAAAGAAAGAGGGAGAATCAGAGAAGTAAACAAAACAGCCTGTAGAAATAGTCTGGTAAAGAGGAGAATTTGTTGTCTATGACTGATGAGATGGGGATTATATGAGGGCTATCAGAATTTCTGGGCATGTCTCCATTCTTGTAGACTCATGCCAGAAATATAAACACAGAGTCGATTTAACTTGAGTGTTTGGTACTCTGTCCTCCAAATCCTCAAAACAATTTCCTGGGGGTTCTCAGTATGGTTTCCAAAGCTGCTTCATTCTCAATCTGTTTGACTTTCAGCCTATAGAAAAGAGTGCACTGAGCAACCCAGGTAGAGCACACACAAACTCACAGATAATTCTTAGCCCTATTTCATACACATTCCACAGGGATGTCTATGACATGCATAAATTTGCAAACTTAAACTGACAACTGTTCTTCTCTTGGAGGGAAAATCATTCATTATGATTTACAAAACTATCACATTTCATGATAGTATTCCTGAAAAGTTCGTCAGGTTAAATGAATTTCATTGGCAAGCCAGGACATAGTCTGGTTGACATTCAAAGGCATTGACGTGGTCAGCATCAGTTTAGAATTTAGCCTGATAACTCTTGGTGCAGGCAAAATTTTTCATGTCTAAGCTGAGGAGAGGCCAGGAACATTCTGGAGGCCAACCCTTATGCAGATAGTGGAAAAATTCAACTGCTAACCAGATAAATTTATCTGTTTAGTGGAACTGCACAAATAGCAGTCCTACCTTTAAACAGATCAGTCCATTTAAATGTAGGACTATGTTTAGCAGTCCTAACTAAATGGACGAAGCCACTGAATATATGGCATCAAGTGAAAAAATCATCCTCTTATGTGATGGCTGAGAGTTTAAATATTGATCCCAGTATTTGTTTTGCTACTGTGCCCATTATCAGAATTTTTACAAGGCGACAGCTTATAGCAATACCCATTTCCCTTCTGTAGAAACCCAGAGCCACTCCCTTTTCCACCTTTTCACCCTGCTCGCTGCTTTCCTACTGAACCCACAGAAATGTATCTTTGTGACTCCAAAAACACAGCTCATCCTTTCTTGTATAAACTCAACTTTTAACAGCAATAGATCTCAGCCTCACACTCTCTCAAATAAACCCACAAACCAGTCCCATTTTAATTTCTCTTATGCAGAGGTCTATACACCCAGTCCCTGACTTCACAAAACTTCAGCCTAACCTTTTGGTCTTTCCCGTTGCCAAAAGAGAAAGATAGAGAGGGCCGTAGCCACAGAAATGTTCTTTAACAAAATTTAAAAAGCAGATCCTAAAACAGGGGCTCTGAATGTCTGTGTTGGTGGTATTCAAACACCTCTGTGAATTAATCAGGTTCATAGACCAAACACATGCAAGTATATCTTGGCATATTCATTGCAGGTACTTTGGAAAGCAAACTGTTTGGGGACCATGAGGACCAAAGTTAGATGCCACTGCCCTGAAACCCCTGTGAAGCAGGGTAGGAAGCCAGTCAAGACTCCAGAGGTGGGAAGTATCTACCCAGTAGATCTAGATGTGTGGGCAAACAGAGACCAAGGCTGTAAAGGCAGCAAAAGCAACGATCTGGGCATCAATCACACACCTCATGGCAAACAGTTTTAATGCATTTCAGATCATCTCCCCCCCCCCCCCCCCACCCCATTTTGATTCTCAAACTTTAAAAACTACTAGTCTACAATCATGCCAAGAAATATGACATGTAACTAAGTACTCCAAGCTCTACATTTTGAAACAATTGCTCTGTGCACATATATAGCCTACCACACTTAAAAGGGGTAATTAGCACAAAGCTTCGCGCTCAGGCCTGAAGACAACGAAGACAGGTGCCAGAGCTTCACAGAACGAATGCTGTGCCCAAATAATTTAAAAAGGGCCATCCCAAACCATGACGTTAATAATGGGAAATGCAAAGAAAATGGGATAAAGAGGAATCATTCCCTCATTCAAAAGCCAAAGCTCCAGGGAAAAGCAATAGGGAACGTGTGTTATTACAAATGAGTCACACTTCACTAATGGCCAAATGCAGGCTGGCCAGATCTACTCCGAGACACTTCACTGCTCTTGGAGCATCTGCGATCAGAGCCCTGCAATAGGGTGCAAGGCTCAGAGAGAAGGGACTGCATGGCCATTTGGGAAGAGAAGGCTACACTACAAATGCACAGGGCAGAGGGGCCCAGCATGTCCAGATTCAGGAAGCATGGTGGGGGGTGTAGCGTGCAATAAGCAGGGCGCAGAGGGACTCGGGAAGCGGGGTGCAGGGACCCGAGAGGCAGGGCGAGGATGCAGTGAGCAGGGGCTCGAGGTGAGGGAGGGGGGAGGGGGCAGCTCGGGCCGCTTGCGGCATTTAGATGCAGGCTATGTACGGTCTTGGAGCATCTTACCTTGTGCAGCGTCTGCCTCCTCTCACTTCATGCCATGCCTTCCGTGGGGCTCGTCCTCCTCACCGGCAGCGGCAAGAATAGCTCTTAACTCCCACAATTACAAGAAAAAGCCCCGGAGATCATCTGCAATAACCAACTATTCCAAAGAAGTCCCGGATCTGTGCGTCAAAAAGAAATCGGACACGGGAAGGGCTCAAAAATGCATGTTCCCCCGGTCTCCTTCCTTGCAATGCAGTTTCATGGATCCTAGAAGGGATCGCTGCTCTGTGGTGATCGGGTATATTTCATGTACGAAGGACAATAACGCATAAACAAGAGGAGAAAGCAAACATGTGTCCCTTATCTGCCAACGAAAAAAACGGGGAGAGAGAGCGAGCTAGTTTGCAGACCACAGGATGAGAGAAGCACGCTCACATGCAGACATCCGCACTCCCGGCCACACGCACACAGTGACTGTACCAATCCCTGTTAAAGAGACAGCTCCGTTATAATCAATAATTCAGGGCTCCAGGCTGGCTTCACATCCTTGCACACACACACACACTCACTCGCTCCCTCCCCTCTCGGATTCGGATCTTCCTCTTGTGCCGAGTCCTAGACCCGTCCCGTCCCTTCACCGCTCGGTGCCACAGCGCCCTCCCCTGCGGGGGCAGGAAAAGTGCTGCACCAGAACCCAGAGCAGCCACACCTTGTCAAGGCCAGGACTGAAGAAAAGAAATCCCTCCCCTGACAGCAACTCTACTACCTGACGGATGGCCACAACCACCAGCAGCCAGAAACTGTTTTCAATCTTAGATGCTCCGAAGGGGAGGTCAACTGAAACGCATTTTCACCGGGCACAATCGGAGGCCCATAAAGTTCTTTTTTCTTTATTTCCATATGAGGACGCGTTTCATGCCTTTGCCGTCCACTGGCTCTGTAGCACTTCCACCATGCTGGAGGATATGGGATGGTAACTCGACCAATGCGAATATTCACTGGATCAAGGCAAATAGACTGGGAAGCTCCTCTCCTTCATTTGCACTTTAAGCACTATCTACAAGGAAACAGTAGAAAGGTGCTAAGCTATTTGTATGTGCACCTAGAGATTTTTAGTTTTCCAGCTTGAAACATTCAGATGTTTAGGCCCTGATTTAATTCCTCAAAAATATATTATTGGAGAATTTTTTTTAAAATTATTTTTCAGTAATACACTCCCTGGGCAAGTACCCATTCAGTGCTCTGCAAAAGCCTTCCTTGCAGCAGTGGCATGCCAGTTCATCATTTGGTCTGTTATGGAAGCTAGCAAAGGGGTATGATCTCCGAGGATGAGATGGCAGGTAGAGAAAAGAATCTGATTAAGTTCTTTGCCTGGGTGATCAGAGAACTAGATCAGGGGCATGCGATGGATGTCATCTATCTGGATTTCAGCAAAGCCTTTGATACTGTTCCTCATAGGAGGCTTATCAATAAACTCAGTAGTTTGTGGATGGGTCCCAAGGTGGTGAACTGGATCAGAAATTGGTTGACTGACAGATGACAGAAGGTGATGGTAAATGGAGCTCACTCTGATGAAAGGAGGGTGATTAAAAGGGTGCCCCAGGGTTCGGTCCTGGGCCCGGCACTGTTCAATGTATTTGAGAGTGATATTGCTGAAGGACTGAATGGAAACGTCTGTCTTTTTGCAGATGACATGAAAATTTGCAACAGAGTGGACTCCCCTGAGGGAGTGGGTAACATGAGGAAAGATCTACAAAAGCTGGAAGAATGGTCTAATGCTTGGCAGTTAAGATTTAATGCGAAGAAGCAGAAAGCCAAGGGAAATGTACGCGATAGGGGGCGAGAGGTTGGTGTGCACGGACCAGGAGAAGGACCTTGGTGTGATTTTTTTCTGAGGATCTCAAGGTGGCAAAACAGTGTGACAAGGTGGTGGCAAAAGCCAGGAGGATGTTGGGTTGCATACAAAGAGGAATTACCAGCAGAAAGGAAGAGGTACTAATGCCACAGTATAAGTCTCACTGGTGAGGCCTCATTTGGAATACTGTGTTCTGTTTTGGAGACCATATCTTGCAAAGGATGTAAAAAGATTGGAAACTGTTCAGAGGAAGGCGACAAAAATGATTTGGAGCCTGCGTCAGAAGCCTTATGAGAAGAGGCTTGAAGACCTAAATATGTACACTCTGGAGGAGAGGAGGGACAGGGGAGATATGATTCAGACCTTTAAATACTTAAAGAGAAATAATTAACAATCAAACCTCTTCCAAAGATGGGGGAGCTGTAAAACTAGAGGGCATAACATGAAGCTGCAAGGGGGTAAATTGAAAGGCAATGTCAGGAAATACTTTTTCACTGAAAGTGTGGTGGAAATGGTGGGGGAAATACAGTGACTGAATTCAAAATGGCATGGGACAGACAAAGTGGATTCCTTTACAGCAACAGGATAAAATAAAAATAAACTTAACTATCTAATGGGCAGACTAGATGGACCATACTGGTCTTTATCTGCCGTCATTTACTTGATTGTAGGATAAGGCGGTATAGAAATACTGTTAAATAAATAAATGTTACTATGAACCCCCTCATAGGACAGATCTTTCTTTGCACTTTCACTGTTTCCAAACTAGATGCAGCTTGGTAAGGCAGAGTAGAAGTTTATGGAAGGAAACATCACCACACCCAGCTTTTTGCAGATTCAGGATAAAAACACTTTTAGAAGCTAACCCACTTGATGTGAAGAAATGCCATCTTTCTTTCTGGTTCTCTTCCTTTACCTCTGCCTTCCTGCCATATTCTATCCAGAATTTTTTTTCTCTATTAATGTCTGTTTGGCTCCAGCATTTGTCTACCTGCCTGTCTTTTCTTCCTCGTGCTTGTTTCTTACTTCCGTTCTTTCTTTCATAAGGGTGCAAATATGGCTGGTGAGCTGGTGCTCTTTCACCATCCATATAAAAGCACTGCTCTGCTCAGTATTCTCTGTCCTCCTTAGCATGAGGGGTGAGGGCGAACACAGCATTCATGTCTGAGCTCTCTGGACAGAAGCACAGAAACATAGGTCATGTGCTATTTTTCTGCTGTCATTTCTGTCTAGCCTGCCCTTCCATATCCACTACAATAGTCCTCTTTTATCCTTTAGAGATCTTCTGTGCTTGTCCCATGCTTTCTTGAATTCGGATACCATCCTCTATGGGGAGACTATTCCACACATCTACCACTCTTTCCATAATAAATATTTCTGCATATTATTCCTGAGTCTATCCCCTTTCACTCTCATCCTATGTCCCTTCATTGCAGAGCTTACTTTCAGCAGTCGAAAGAGGCTCTCCTCTTGGGCATTTATGCCACAGGGTATTTAAATGTCTCTATCATACCTCCTCTATCCTGCCTTTCCTCTAACTTAAACATATTAAGATGTTTAAGTCTGTCCTCATATGCTTTATAAAGAAGACCACTGGCCATTTTGGTAGCCATCTTCTGCATTGACTCCATCCTGTTTATATTCTTTTGAAGGTGCGGTCTCCAGAATTGCACAAATACTCCAAATGTGGTCACACCAGAGACTTGCACAGAGGCACTGTCACCTCCTTTTATCTGCTGGCCATTCCTCTCCCAAGCATCCTTCTGGCTTCTGCCATCACTTTTTCTACCTGTTTAGCCACTTTCAGATCATCAGAAACAATCGCACTCGGGTCCTGCTCTTCTTTCATGGACAGAAGTACTTCACCCCCTACACTGTGTCGCTTCCATGGATTTTTGCAGCCCAATGCATGACCCTGCATTTTTTAGCATTGAATTTCAGCTGCCAAATTCTCAAACATTCCTCAAGCTTATCTACTCCTTCCTGGGTGTCTACTCTATTACAGATTTTGGTATCATCTGCAAAGAGGCAAACCTTACCCAACAGCCCTTCCCTTTAAAAAGCATAAGGGACATGCTTATTAAAGGGAATGCCGGTAGTGTGCATTTGAGATGCAAAACTACCATGGAGGCCTGCAGTAACTTTATGGAGCATGTACACCCATTCCTCTGCCAATAGTGCATTGTTGGTTAGCGTGATGTGGTGTGTTAACACCTGGGTGCACTGAGCATTGCCCCTTGAGGTAGTGTTAAGTGCACCTACATTAATGACAACATTCATAGTTAGCACATGCCCAAAACATCTGCACTAACCTGTGCCCATATTCTACCCCTAATCCGTCCAGTCCACACCCAACCTTATGTGACCCAGTAAGCATAGAGGTTTTAGCGTGGGGGCCTAGGCTGTTAGCGCAGTGCGCTTATCACATGGCAAAAACCACACTAGCAGTGCACGTTAGTAAACCTGCCCTAGAGATAGGAAGCCTTTTTCCAAGAAGAGATTTTTCCATCTTTGAAAAGAAATATTTGGTAACCAAGTTATGTAAAACCCTCTTGCACCGAGGTGTTTCTCCAAGGCCATGTGCCCATGAAGGAAGGGTTAGGACAGCCGTTATAGTTGGTGATTCGATCATTAGGCATGTAGATAGCTGGGTGGCTGGTGGATGTGAGGATCGCCTGGTAACATGCCTGCCTGGTGCGAAGGTAGCGGACCTCACGTGCCACCTGGACAAGGTTTTAGATAGTGCTGGGGAGGAGTCTGCTGTCTTGGTACATGTTGCTATCAATGAAATATAAAATAAAGAGAAAGACATAGGAAAGTGTGGGAGGGAGGTTCTGGAGGCCATATTTAGGCTTTTAGGTAGGAAGTTGAAATCCAGAATTTCCAGGGTAGCATGCTCTGAAATGCTTCCTCTTCGACAGGCAGGGCCCAAAAGGAAGGCAGAGCTGCAGAGCTCCAGAGTCTTAATGTGTGGATGAGTCAATGGTGCAAGGAAGAGGGTTTTGTATTTGTTAGAAACTGGGCAACATTCTGGGGAAAGGAGGGGCTTTTCCAAAGGGATGGGCTCCACCTTAACCGGCATGGAACCAGGCTGCTGGCATTACCCTTTAAAAAGGAGAGAGAGCAGCTTTTACACTAGATAATAGGGGAAAGCAGACAGTCGCCCAAGAGTGCATGAATCGGAACAATGTATCCTTGAAGGATTCTATAAAAGACTGAAGTTAGGGCATATCGACAGGTTCCAATAAAGACAAAAGTAACCCAAATGCCCTTAAGTACAGAGCAGACAGAAATTAAAGATTCCAAATTATCCCTGCCTACTGATAACCAGATTAATATAAATAAAATATAGCCTCTAAAATGCTTGTATGCAAATGCTAGAAGTCTAAAAAATAAGATGGGAGAATATATAGCACTAAATGAGAGGTTAGATATGATTGGTATCTCAGAGACATGGTGGAAGGAGGACAACCAGTGGGACAAACTATATCACAATAATAGAGTAGATCAAATTGGTGAGGGGTTGCACTCTGTTAGAAAGGGCAATGAGTCGCAAAGGATTAAAGTTTTGCAGGAAACAAAGTACACTGTAGAATCTCTATAGATTGAAATTCCATGTAAAAAGGGGAAGGGGAAGGCGATAGCAGTGGGGGTGTATTATTGACTTTCTGGCCAGAATGAATAAATGGATGATGAAATGCTCAAAGAAATCAGGGAAGCTAACAAAAGTTAGAGCACAGTAGTAATAATGGGTGATTTCAATTACCCTGGTATCGACTGGGTCAGTGACACAGTAGGATATGCTAGGGATCCACTATTTCTGTCCCATGCCATTTGGACCTAGTCCTTAGTGGAACACAAGATCTGGTGCAAGAAATAAGGGTGTTGGGGCAATTGGCAATAGTGATCATAGCATGATCACGTTTGATTTAATAAATGGAGGAAATCCACAGTACTACCTTTTAACCTTCAAAAGGGAGACTATGATAAAATGAGGAAAATAGTTAAGAAAAAACTAAAAGGAGCAGTTGCAAAGGTTAAAGATTTACATCAAACATGGGTATTGTTTAAAAATACTGTATTGGAAGCCCAGACCAGCTGTATTCCATGCTTTAAGAAAAGTGGGAGAAAGTCCAAAAAACTGCCAGCATGGTTTAAAGGTAAGATCACAGAAGCTGCTATTACCAAAAAAGCATTTTTCAGGAAATGGAAAAAGGAGCCAAATGATGAAAAAACAACATAAGCACTGGCAAGTTAGATGCAAGGCATTGATAAGCCAGGCGGAGAGAGAATTTAAAAAAAAAAAGCTTGCTGCAGAAGCAAAAACATATAGTAAAAATTTTTTTACAAGTACATTTGTAGCAAAATACCCTGTGAGAGAGTCAGTTGGATCACTAGATGACAGAGGGGTAAAAGGGGCACTGAGTGGACAAGGCCATAGCATGAAAACTGAATGAATTCTTTGCTCCAGTCTTTACTGAGGAAGATGTAGGGATGCTACCCATGACTGAAATGGTATTTAAAGGTGATGCCGCAGAAGAATTGAATGAAATATTGATACACCGGGAAGATGTATTATAACTATTTGATAAACAGAAGAGTAGCAAATCACCTGGACCGGATGAAATACTTTTATTTATTTAACTAGTTTTGCATACCACTTTATTCTTCAATCAAAGTGGCTGGCAATACAATGGGTCTACATTAACATCCAAGGCTGTTGAAAGAACTGAAATATGAGATTGCAGACCTACTATTAGTTCACAGATTACTATCATTAAAATAATCTGTAATACCTGAAGACTGGAGGATGACCAATGTAACGCCAATTTTTAAAAAGGGTTCTAGGGTGATTTGGGAAACTACAGACCGGTGAGCCTGATGTCAGTACCGGGAAAAATGGTAGAAACCATTATAAAGAACAAAATTACTGAGCATGTAGATAATCATGGCTTAGAGGGAGACAGCCAACATGGCTTTAGCCATGTAAGGTCTTGTCTTACTAATCTGTTATGTTTTTTTTGAAGGTGTGAATAAACAGGTAGACAAAGGTGAGTTGGTTGATATAGTGTATCTGGATTTTCAGACAGCCTTTGACAAGATCCCTCATGAGAGGCTCTTGGCAAAATTAAAAAGTCATGGGAAAGGAGGCAGTGTACTATTGTGGATCAGGAACTGGTTAAAAGATAGAAAGTAGAGGGTAGGGCTAAATAGCCAATTTTCCCAATAAAGAAGGGTGAATAGTGGAGTACCTCAGAGATCTGTGCTGGGTCCGCTGCTTTTTAACATATTCATAAATGACCTGGAAATGGGAATAACGAGTGAGGTAATCAAATTTGCAGATGACACAAAATTATTCAAAGTTGTTAAAACCTGAGGATTTGTGAAAAATTGCAAGAGGATCTTGATAAACTGGAAGACTGGATGTTCAAATGGTAGATGAAATTTAATGTGGACAAGTGCAAAATTATGCACCTAAGAAAGAACAATCCAAACTTGCTTACACGATGCAATGTTCCACATTAGGAACCACCACCCAGGAAAAAGATTTGTGTCATCATGGATAATGCATTTACATCCTCTGCCCAGTGTGCAGCAGTGGCCAAGAAGGCAAATAGAATGCTAGGAATCATAAGGAAAGGAATAGAGAATAAAAGAAAGGATATTACAATGCCTCTGTATTCTTCCATGGTGCGACTGCACCTTGAATATTGTGTGCAATTCTGGTCACTATATTTTTAAAAGGATATAGCAGAATTAGAAAAGGTACAGAGAAGAGCCACCAAAATGGTAAAGGGGATGGAAGGATACCCCTATGAGGAGAGGCTAAAAAGGTTAGGGCTCTTCAACCTGGAAAAGAGACAGCTGAGAGGAGATATGACAGAGGTCTATAAATGAATGGATGGAGTGGAATGGGTAAACGTAGATCGATTGTTTTATGCCATCACAATATAGAAAAAGTAGGGGACATGCAATGAAGCTACAGTGAAATCCATTTAAGACTAATAAGAGAAAATATATTTTTCACTCAACGCATAATCAAACTCTGGAATTCGTTACCAGAGGATGTAGTAAAAGCTGTTTAGTGTACAGTAGCTGGGTTTAAAAAAGGGTTGGACAAATTCCTGTAAAAAAGGTCCATAAACCATTATTAAAAGGGACCTGGGAAATCCACTGCTTGCTCCAATACAAGCACTGTGGAACCTGTGTCTTTTGGGGAAACTGCTAGGTACTTGTGACCTAGATTGGCCACTATTGGAAACAGGATATTGGGCTTGATGGATTTTGGTCTGACCCAGTATGGCATATCTTATGTTCTTATGTAATCCCATGAGCGCCATAACTCAGCACATTGAATTCAGTTCTTCCAATACTGCTTCCAGTAAGGTAGTAATGCCCCAACAAGGTTTCCTACCACCCATCCCACGAAGATTGACTAGTATAAGGCTTGATCTTTCTGCCACACTAGAAAGTGTGTGGTTAGAGCCAGCAGCAGGAAAACGAGAAGAGAGTGGCTTAGCAAAAAAGGTTCTGGAACTAATCTAGGGTGATGCTACTAAGCATGTTTCCCATGGACCAACTATGTTTTTTCCCATTTGTGTCTGTGAGAAAAATGCTTCACACATCTGATCCCAAATGGGAGAAACCCTTTAGTACATGTCAGTATAGCATCCAGATCCAGCATCCACCTTTAGTACATAGGCCCTTTAGTTTATTGGGACTCATTGCAATCACATCACAGAATTTGGCATAGCTGGAAAAGGGGGCCTTCCCTGGCTGGAGCAGAGATGGTGAATGAACTGCTTCTTAATTTCTAATGGTTATTGCTATTTCCTAACACAACATTTTAAGGAATGTCTTTCCCCATTCTTATAACTTCATTAATTTCCATCAATGTTCAACTAGCAAGGGATGGACCCCATTATTATATGATAATTATTTACCAAACTCGCCACAGCAGCTTCAGAAATGCATTACAGAGGCAGGTAAACAGTGTAAGGGTTTTGACGTAAGAGGGATTGAAGGCAACTCTTTCAGATCAAGGAGGGAGATCGGCAACCCTGTATCAGCTTCGAAATTTTGGTTTAAAATGCTTAATGCTCTAAAACCCACTGATAAAAGTTGCCGTGTGAACTACAATCCTGCACACTGTTGTACAGAGATTTTTTCAGACAAGGAAAAGTGAAAGCATCCTTCCTGTCATAATCTTCACTCCCAACAGAACTCTGAACATCTTCCTTCTAGGAATCTGATCCTCCAGTGCCACAAACAGGTCAGAGGGTCTGGATTTCCACAGTGAATATTCAGGATACATATTTGGAAACATTTGATCCAAGTACCACATTTAATTTGCATAGCCCTGCTTTCCTGAAAACCGGACCCATTTACAGCACTGGAGGACAGACGTTTATAGTCACTAAATTTAGGTTCTATTCAGCTCTGCAGTCAAAGCTGTGCTCCAACCCACCCCCTCCTTCCATGACTCACTGGACTCTCAAGACCCTGACTTATTCTCCTTTCAGGAAATCGGAGCTGGCTGTCTCTCTCACTCCTCTTCCATTATTTATAAGGCTGGTCAGGTTTCTCTCTCCTGTGAGCATGTAATGTGCTGGATGGGGGAGGGGCAGGAAGTGGGTTTCAGGTCTTAAAATAGAAGCACCCAGACATACACACAGTCAGTCTCCTTAACTCTCTTTCTGCCTCCATGTTTCCTGCTCTGTTTCCGACTCTCCCACTACCTCCCACAGTCTCTATCAACATATCTCAGTGTTGAGGTCATCTTGTTTTGACTTCAAACCAGAGTAAGCAATAACAACAAATATTTTATTCCTGTGTTTGTGTGCAAGTGTGAATCAGCACCAGCGGAGAAGCTGAATGTTGCAGTGTCATGGAATGTTTTCCCCACCCCCTCCAAACCAACATACCCAGAGAGAAGGATGGTTAAATCTATCTTCAAATGAAACACAGACATGGCATATATACTGCAGCCTCGCATCAAGAAATAATAACCCTCCACTGAGAAATGTACACAAACCACTGCTATTAAATGGATACACACATGCAGCTATAGACCTACATAGGCATCTAAATATACATATACAAGAGCCATATTCCTATACATATATACTCACAGCCCCTGGTTTCCTGTGGCAGCTCAGAGGTGGACTGCAGTAAGTGTTCAAAAATTCTATAGCTATCGTGATATATTTGCATAAATGTACATATTTTTGCATATGTCATAATGCCTATGTCTGTTCTGTACTCCTAAATGAAGGGCCTGGAATCGGACCTCAAAAAAACAAACACAAATAGGAATGGAAGTGAGGTAGACCTTGACCGATTTTCAGAAGACTGTTCATGAGAGGCCGGGCAGGATTCATTTGAGGGTACTGAAGGAACTTAAGAAAGTGCTGGCGGCTGTCTGACCTTTTGAATGAATGCTCCTTTAGAGTAGGGAATAATTCCTCAGGAACTGAAATGGCTGCATGTGGTTTCTGTCCACAAAAGTGGACAGAAGAAAGATTGGGAACTATAGACTTGTTGTTCTGACCTCTGTGATGAGTGAGTTAATGAAAACACTGGTTAAACAGAGAATGGTGGGGTTTCTGCAATCCATTAGATTACAGGATCTGAGACGGTATGGCTTTACTGGAGGCCAGATCTTGTTAGAAGAATCTGATTGATTTCTTTGACTGTGTGACCAGAGAATTGGATGGGGGAGAGTGCTAGATATGGTGTACTTAGATTTCAGCAAGGCCTTGGACATTATTTCCGCATCAGTGATTTATAAATAAAGTGCTTTTGGGCTTCTATAGTAACTGACTGACTGAATTAGAAACTGGTTGAGTGGAAGGCAACAGAGAGTAGTAGTAAATGGAGTTCACCCTGAAGATAGAGGTTCTACCAGTGGCGTGCCACAAGCCTCGGTCCTTGATCCTGTTCTTTTTAACATTTTTGTAAGTACAGTAAGTTGGAGTGGAAGAGTAGTCTAGTGGTTAGAGCACTGGCTTGGTAATCAAGAGACCAGCATTCAGTTCCCACTAGCGCTCCTTGTGGCCGTGGACAAGTCACTTAACCCTCTATTGCCTTGGAAGAAAGGCCTGGTAATCTACTTCTAGTTAAACTGCCACAAAAACCCAGGAGCTGCTGACTTGCTAGGAGTCAGCATTGACTTGAAGGCACACATTGCAAGCAATATTGCAGAAGATCTGTTAGGAAACATTTGCTTCTTTGTGGTTGATACCAAAATCTGCAATAGGGCAGCACCTTGGAAGGTGTGGATAACATGAGGAGAGATCTAAAGAAGAATGGTCAAGAATATGACAGTTGAGATTTAATGTTAAAAAATGCAAGGTCATGCATTTTGGGCTGCAAAAACAGTACAGGATAAGTGATTAAGTATTTCAGGGCATGAAAGTAGAATGGGACCTTGGTGTGATCAAACTGGATGTTCCTTATCATTCCTCCAGTCCAGTCCTGCACTTCTGGGTAGTGCACCTCTTCCAGGAGCGTGGAGACTGAGCATGTCATTTTTTAATGACATTTGGAGTATATATACAGCTGGCACCCCACCAGCTCCAGTTAGCTCAGTCTCCAAGCAGCTGGAGGAGGTGGTGAGCTAGGGTGCTGACTCACTGAAAGAGCAACTAAGGAGGGTAGTAAAGGTTTTAATTTCCTTTAATTCCTTTCTTCCCTGGTGAATTATTAAAAAAACAAAAAACAAAGAAGGATTTAAAAAGAAAAGTTAAAAGAACCAGAGGAGTTTACCCCCCCCCCCCTCCCTTCTGCCTCCTCCCCTGGGGTCCTAAGGTGGGGGCGGAGAGCAGAAGAGATCTGCTGCCTGCAGCAGCTCCTGAATCCTTATTACCAGGTGAGGAGTGCGCTTTCAGAAGATGAGCCTACAGTCAGTAGTTTCCTGTCCTGCCTCCTGCTGATGCCGGAGATTAGGGCTGAGCATGAGGCGGCCGGAGGTCCTGAAGCGCCAGGTCAGCAGTGAGTTCACTGGTGGTGGAAGGAGAAAGGGCTAGCAGTGTTGAGGTACATCGAGGTTCTCAATAGCAGGCAGAGCAATAGAGGAGAACCATCAGCAGCTGCTTAGGTGTGCGCGGCGAGCTGTTGCATTGCGGGCAGAGCGCCGGCAGTGGCGTGGGAAAAAGCATGCCATTCTTTGCAGGCGCAGTTAAGGCCTCCCTTTTTCATTTCCCTTTGCAGGGCTCTTCTGGGCTGCGGTCTCCAGAGCAGCGCTGGGCAGGGCAAAGATTTAAACCGTTAAATTTAAAAAAAAAGAAGGGGGGGTGAAGTTTAGAGAAGGCTTTCTCTCCTGTCTCTCTATTGTGGGTCTGCAGTAGTGGTAGAGGAAAACCCCAAATTGGCAGGATGCCAACCAGGCCACAATGTCTGGTGTGCGGAACCAGACGGGGGATGGTCTCTGAAGCGGGCGTTTGCCGCAGATGCACTAACAAGGCCTCCTCTATAGAGCGCGACTTGCAGGCAAATAAGAGTAGGGAAAGAAGCCCCTCCCTGTCCCAGGAGCCTCTGGCTATGATGGAGGCTGAGGCCAGGGGAATGGAGGTTGTGGCAGCGCACTACAGCCGGCCTCTGACCCCAAGCCACTCCCCAGGCCCTCCTCTCAGGTCATGGGGGACGGAGGAGCTTTGGGAGGTTTTTCTCTGGAGTTTGTCCTACTCCTACTTAAGGCTTTTTGTGTGCGCCAGCAAGGAACTGGGGCTTCCGCGCTGGCCCAGGAGCAAAAGGCAAAGAGGACCGGCCCGGTGGCAGGGACGTCCAAGAGGGCTAGACTGGTGGAGGATTGGGGAGACCAATCTTCTCTGTCAGAGGACCCAGAAGAGGGAAACCTGGACACAGAATTGGATGACAATGAGGAGGAACTCGAAGAGGGAGAAATTCCATAGCAGGAGGAGCATGCCCGAATTGTATGGGTGTTCTGCCGGCGCTCATTGAGTCCTTAAAGGCACTTTTTATGCCTACAGGTCTCCCATTAGAGGATGAAGTGTTGGAAGATTCCCTGCTTCAAGCAGTTTGGAAGTCGCAGAAGGTTTTCCCAGTCCATAGAGTGGTCAAGCAAATGATCCAGGACAAGCGGACCTGCTGGAGGCCGTATTAAGGGGTGTGCACTGGAGCAAGAAAGGGAATTGCTTAGGTCACCAAAGGTGGACACTGCAGTGTCAGCGGTAACCAAGAAGATGACTATTCCAGTTGAGGGTAGCGTGGCGCTCAAGGGTGCCCAGGATAGAAAGCTGGACTCCTTGTTAAAGTAGGTCTTTAATATCAATGACCTCTCCCTGCAGGCTTCTGTGTGCAGGGCCTGGGTAGTGAGGGCATACCTCCGTTGGTCTCAGCGGGTTCAACAGCTGGGAGATCCGGAGGCAGGTGCAGTGGAAGAGGCAGCACAGCTGGAATCGGGGGCGGCTTATCTTGCAGACACCTATTACGATCTTATCAAAGATCTGTCTAAGAGCATGGCCTCCCCTGGTGGCGGTGCGCTGCTACCTCTGGCTTCGGAACTGGCAGCAGACGTTTCCTCCAAGGCCCGGCTCAGCAAGCTCCCCTTTTAAAGGGAAGCTTTTGTTTAGGGAAGAGTTGGACAAGCTGGTGAAGGACTTGGGGGAATCCAAGGGAGGACATCTGCCAGAAGATAAACAGAAGCAGAGCTGCCACACCCCTACAGCATTGACCCAGTCGCAAGAGTTCAGGAAGTTTGTGTTGACCCGCTTTGTGCCCTTCCAAAGGGAAGACTTCCTCTCGAGGGGTCAGGGGTTTCGAGGCTTTCGAAGAGCAGGAAGGGGATTCAATGTTTCCTTGTCCTCTGGGCCCAAGAAAGCACAATGACGCGAGGGAGGCCCAGGTGGAGATGCAGTCCGTGGGAGGTCGCCTGCTGGACTTTTACTCCGCCTGGGTCCAGATCACGATCAACAGTCATCCACAAGGGCTATGCCTTCAATTTGGTGCAGCCGGTATGTCTATCCTTTATCCGGTTCCCCTGCAAGACTCAAAGCAAGGCTGCAGCAGTAAGGGGCACCATGTTTTGGCTCCGGCAGTTGGGGGCAATAGTGCCGGTTCCTGAAGATCAATGCAGAGCCTGTCTGTACTCCATTTACTTTGTTGTACCAAAAAAGGAGGGATCCTTCCATCCTATCCTCAATCTCAAGCAAGTGAACCGGTGCCTACGGGTACCGCGGTTTCATATGGAGATGCTGTGCTCCGTTTATAGTAGCGGTACGGTGCGGGGAGTTCTTAACGTCCCTTAACCTTACAGAAGCTTATGTGCACATCCACATCCACCAGGAACATCAGCAATTCTTCCAGTTTGCAGTGCTAACAGGCCTCTTCCAGTTCTGGGCTTCACCATTCGGTCTGGCAACAGCCCCCCGGATCTTCACCAAGGTCATAGTGGTGGTCGCGGCAGCCCTCTGAAAGGAGGGGGTGCAAGTCCACCCATATCTTGACAACTAGTTGATTCGAGCAAAGTTCAAGGAAGAGAGCGAAAGAGCTATGGCAAGAGTGGTGGAGCTCTTGCAGAGTTTTGGTTGGGTGATCAACCTGGCCAAGAATTGTCTGGTTCATCCCAGGAGATTGAGTACCTGTGGGCGTGCTTCGATACCTGTCTGGGGAAGGTCGTCTTGCCAGAACGCCAGGCACAGGGCCTGCATCGGTTGGTGCACAGGTTCCTGGGCATGATGGAACTTTCGGCCTGGCATTACCTTCAGGTGCTCAGGACCATGGCGGCAACTCTCGATCTGGTCCTGTGGGCAAGGGCGCACATGAGGCCATTACAAAGGGCACGGCTCTGCTGTTGGTCTCACCAGTGCCACCCATTGACAAAAAGGCTTCCCTGCCTGCTGGAGGCCAGGAGAGCACTCGGGTGGTGGCTGTGCCCAGTATATCAGAAATACTTTATGGGAAAACAAATCTTAAAATAGGAATGTTCAGCTTCATATGGTCCGAATTCCTGTTTTAATTAGTACAAAAGCAAGTGATTTGGGGGATTTATTGAAAATCAAATTTGTATGGTAATTAAGTGACTATAGTTGCTCAATTTTTTTTAAAGTGATTGTGACACTTTATCAAAATGATTTGGAAACAATAAAACAGACACAAATAGTCCTTCATATCAACTACTGTAGTATATTAAGTTTATTTTTGTATGGGTCATCTAGGTCATGTGACCAGTATGTATCCTTCTTTTTCCTTCCTACCATACTTTTATCGCAGTGTCAGCTTGCTGAGATTTGGTATAGAATTTATAGAATGGGGTTACCATGTGAACGTACTTAGCAAAATCTGAGCAGAAAATGTTTTTCTCTGCTCCTGAGAGATACATAACACTTTACCAGCCACTGCTGATGAATATTTAAGCTATACTCCCTTTGACTCCCAACTACTGTATTATAAGTCCTTTTTTGTATAGGTCATCTTGGTCAGAAGAGGGACACTGAAGTCAAGATGTTTTAACTTTGCAAGTTATTTTACAAAAGGCTGGCCGGATGTGGAGCCTTATGTAAAATGCATGTTTTTTTTTCCATGTCTTTTTCCATGTATTTGGGAGGATCTATTTCGAGAACAGCCATTTTGTTTTAAAAAAGTTACATCACTCACTGCTTTGTTATTGTAAGAAGCAGCACTTGCACATGTAGGTAGTGGATTTTGCAAAACTACAGTATATGCCCATGCTCGATGTATTTGCTTTTTTACACCAGAGGTTTATTTAAATGTAGCGCACTCCTTTTTTATTAGAAATTCAAGGCAAGTGGCATCCACAGGCTTACGTCTAAGCTTGTACCTAAGGCAATGGAGGGTTTAGTAATGTTCCCGAGGTCTTCAACCTTCGCTTGCCTAATTTTCAGCCTGCAGGTCTAACAAATAGGCTGCTCCTCCACTCCATGGCTTGTAAGCACAATTCCCCCTTCAATCACTCCTCCAACTTCAAGCCCAAAAGAGCAGTTAGCTAACAGTTATGCATGAATTGAACAGGTGCAATGGCTACAATTGCATTTTTTTGAACTATATGCAGGGCCGGCCTGCCCACTAGGTAGTCACCTAGAGCAGCAGACCAGACCCAAGTGGGCAGCACAGTGATTGCCTCCTCTTGTAAGCCGTGGCTCAGCCCTAGGCAGGCTCCATGTGCTGCTCTCACTCAACTGCATGCCGTCGCTGCACCGCCCCACCCCAACATCCAGCCTCTCACCTGGCATTGGTGGGCGGCATGGTGATCACCTCTTTAGCGCCGTGGCAGGCCTTAAAGTGCATGCACAAACTCATAGCCTGCCGCTCCTGCTCCCTCTGACAGGAAGTTGCATCAGAGGGAGCTGGAACGGCAGGCCATGAGTGCATATTTGCGCTTTAAGGCCTGCCATGGCGCTAAAGAGGTGATCGCCGTGCTGCCCATCAATGATAGGTGAGAGGCTAGATGTTGGTGGCGGAATGGCGACGACGCTCAGTGGGGGTAGCACATTGGTCCTGCCTAGGGCAGCAAGAACCCTTTGGCTGCTCCTGATTATATGTTTGTTTTCATTGTAAAATAGGGAATACACATGCCCTTCTAAGGTTCATCCAAAGCACACCTTCTTCAAATCTGTGCATGCCATGGGTACATGGCGACCGTTATTGAGTCTTTTTATATCCTTTGTGAGTTATGGTCTCCAAAACTGAACACAGTACTCCAAGTGAGGCTTCGCCAATGACTTGTACAGGGTTCTTCTCTATATGCAACCCAGCATCCTTCTGGCTTTGACTACCGCCTTGTCACATTTTTTCACCGCCTTGAGATCTTCAGACACTATCACTCTGAGGTCCCTCTCCTGGGGTGTGCACACCAACCTCTCACCCCCTATTGCATATGATTCCTTTGGATTTCTGCATACCAAGTGCATGCCCATGCACTTCTTCACATTAAATCTTAACTGCCAAGTATTAGATCATTCTTCTAGTTTTTGTAGATCTTTCCTCATGTTGTTCACTCCTTCAATGGAGTCCACTCTGTTGCTAATCTTCACATTATCTGAAAAAAGGCAAACTTTTCCCTTCAGTCTTTCAGCAATATCATTCACAAAGACATTGATTCTGGGACCAGTACTGTTCAATCTATGGTGTACTCCATTACCCACCTTCCTAACTTCGGAGTGAATTCCGGTTAACACCATCTTCTGTCATCTTTCAGTTAACCAATTTCTGATCCAGTTCACCACTCTGAGACCCATCCCCAGGTTGCTCTGTTTATTGATACGCCTCCTATGAGGAACAGTATCAAAGACTTTGCTGAAATCCAGATAGATCACATCCATTGCATACCTTTTGTTCTAGTTCTCTGGTCACCCAGTCAAAGAACTCGATCAAATTCGTTCAGCATGATCATAAAGCCATGTTGCTTTGGATCATGCAAACCACCGGATTCTAGAAAGTTCACTCTTAGTAGCACCTCCATTACTTTACCTGCCACTGAGGTAAAGTTTACTAGCTGGCCTATAGTTTGTCACCTCTTCCCTATTGCCCTCTTATGAAGAGTTATCAGCCCTTCTCCAGTCCTG
This sequence comes from Ichthyophis bannanicus, assembly GCA_033557465.1. NCBI lineage: Eukaryota > Metazoa > Chordata > Amphibia > Gymnophiona > Ichthyophiidae > Ichthyophis > Ichthyophis bannanicus. The sequence continues at coordinate 179,458,717 of CM066044.1, forward strand.
CGAAACCTCCCCCATCTCCAAGGATCTGTTAAACACATTGTTTAAAGGCCTTGCCAGAACTTCTTTTTCAGTATCCCATCTAGTCCCATGGCCTTGTCCACCTTCAGTTTTGCAAGCTGTTCAAAAACATCATCTTTTGTGAATAGTGTAGTATTTACTCCATTTCCATTTGTATATTTGTCAGTCATAAATGGTCCTTCTCCAGGATTTTCTTTTGTGAATACAGAAGTATTTGTTTAGCATTTCTGCTTTTTCCATGTCACTTTCCACAAATATGTGCTCAGAATTTGAGTCTTGCAATTCCACTTTTGGGTCTTCATCTTCTCCTGAATACACCTGAAAAATTTTTTATCTGCATGCTTCACATCTTTAGCCATCTTTTCTTCTGCCTTTTGTTTTTGCTATCTTTAATTCTTTTTTTTATTTTTTTTATTTATAAGTTTCAATTACATCTCAAGAAAACAAATTCAAAACAAAAAGCATAACATCCAAAGCAAATGCAATACAAAATCGCAATACATTAGCCCTCATCAAGAAGGAGCTCGAAAACACAATAAAGAAGGAAAATCCCATCATAGCTCGATAATTCCCTGGCAATCCCAAAAGACAAAGAACCAAAGAAACAAAATCAAGCCAGACTCACTCTTCATCCCTTATCCTTTAAAAAATCTAATAATTGTTGAACCTCCCCAAAAACATAACGCTTACCTTGAAACACTACGTGACACTTGCAAGGAAATTTCAAGTAAAATAAAGCCCCTAGGGCCACAACGCGTGGGCGAATCTCCAAAAAGACCCTCCGACGCTGCTGTGTGGCCCTAGAGACGTCAGGAAAGATTTTAACAAATTGCCCACAAAACTTCTCATGTTTCTTTTTAAAATATGCATGAAAAATTTTCTCTTTATCTCAGAGACTAGTGTAATTAACAAAGTAGCACGCGTTGTTATCACGTCCTGAGAGGTTTCAAGAAACTCAGAAATATTTAATGAAGGAACAGCCTACTGATCATTTTGTAAACCCCCTTCCCTGTTTAAATCTTTACTTAATTTGTTATCTTCCCGTGGGAAATTTTTTGAAAGTGCAATTAAATTTGCATCAGGAATCAATAACACTTCTTTCAAATATTTTTGAAAAAGTATAGTTGGAGAAAGATAATGGGTACACGGAAAATTCAACAGCCGCAGGTTCCTAGCCCGCAAGGAGTTTTCTAACAGCTCATCCTGACGTTGTAAAGAGGAAACATTCTGTACCACTGTACTTAAAACTCCTTGCTGTGAGGAACCCCGCACTTCTTCTAAACTTTTTTCCACAACAGACAGTCTAGATTCATGATTCGACAGCTTTGCCACAGTCTGTTTTTAAAAAACAGAGATTTTCTGTAAGGAGGGCCCTAAGGCCAATTCCATCCGGGCTAACATAGACCAAATGTCTTTTAACGATATATCCTCCGGTGGAAGTTTTGGCTTTTCTACTACAGGAAATACTACAGCTGAAGGAAGCGATGGAGGCAAGGTCTCAACTATAGAGTCAATATTCAAAAACGAAGAAGATAATAGAGGTTTCTCAATTTCACTCAAAGCAGGACCTCCTAAGGGAGACGAAGTAGAAACTAAAAGTTCCTTATCCTGGTGAGCCAGGGACAAAATTCCATTCATCGGGGAACCATGAGAAGGAGAAGTACTCACAGTGGAGGCGTCCTCCAAAACACTGTCCTCTGCTCGACTTTCAGCCAGCGTCGATGAAGGCTCAATCCTTACATGCGCATCCATTGGGCCTACTACTTTAACGGCCTTCACCTGCACCGCCGGAGGATATTTCTTCTTCTGTTTCCCCATCGGCGTTTACACTGAACGCCGAAATGCGCCGAAGGGGCACCAAAGGGGCAGGACCTGCCCCTTTGGACACGCCCCTTCGGGCACGCGCCCGCTATTAATTCTTTCTTTGTCTCTTTTAGCTTTATCCTGTATTCTTTTCTGTGTTCCTCTTTTATGATCTTCTGAATTTTGTGAAAGCTGTGTTTTTTGCCTTTATTAGTGCAGCAACGTCTTTGGAGAACCATGCAAGTTTCTTTTTCTTCTTGTTTTTTTTTTTTATTTACTTTCCTTGCATATAGATCCATTGCTCATTTTTATTACCTCTTTTTCAGTTCAGCCTGCTGCCTTTCCACTTCCCTTATCTCCTCCCATCCTGCCCTTACATTTGGAAACAAAATAAATTGTTCTTTTGTGGCCTATAGGATATTGTCATTGTTTTGAAGATGACCTCTATGTAAATAGGATTATATGATGTTTCATGACTACGTTGTATTTATGTATTTTATTTGCTGACTACTAAGTCTTTGGGCATGAGCATGGTCAATGATTCTACTACTATAACTTAATTGATTTATTATACATTTATTATATTGATCTGATGTCTGATTACACTGATCAACAAAGTTTTACAAAAGTCATGTTACTGAAATAAAAATAGTCATTTCTTATCAATTTTTATATGCTGAACACGAATATGGCAGTGAAATTGCAAAGTTGGCTCTAGTTTTTTGTAATCTACAAGAATTAATGTTTACATCACAAAATGCATGTCAATAGTAAATATAATAGGCCTTCGGTTAATACCTGTAAAAAACCAAGTCATAGACCAGTTCTTAGATTTTTTCATCTGTCTTTTTGTACAGCTGTTCGGGAGCTTCTCTGGGGAATGTCCAGCAGTAGTCAGCCAGCAATGTAGTGAACCATTTTCCCTGGTATCTTTGCTCCGTTGTTGCGATATCCTGGTGAAAATGTTCACCCTGTTCATCACTAACCATACCACAGTTGTCAGGAAAGAAATCAAGATGGGAATCAAGGAAATGGATCTTTAGAGACATATTGCAGCCAGGATTCTGATACTGCATCAGCATGTCTTCTACTAGTTCCTTGTAGTTTTCTGCCCTAACTTTCCCGAGAAAGTTTGTTGACACTAGGCAAAAAGCATTCCATGCTTGTTTCGCATCACCCTGCAGCAAGTTGTTGAACCGGTCATCTTTGAAGAGCTCTCGAATCTGAGGACCCACAAAAACTCCCTCTTTAATCTTTGCTTCGCTGAGTCAAGGGAATTTTTCATGCAGGTATCAGAAAGCTGGCGAAGTGCGGTCCATGGCTTTCACGAAGTTTTTCATCAAACCTAGTTTGGTGTGAAGGGGTGGTAGCAGGATTTTGTGAGCCTCAACTAGAGCTAGGTGCTGGATATTCTTCTCTCCAACTGTTACATTTTTTCTGCGATTCCATTCCTTCCGCAAGTAGTGCCATTCCCTTGCTCGGCTATCCCACTTACATAAGAAACACATGTATTTTATATATCCCTGCTGCAGTCCCATTAAAAGGGCAACTACCTTCAAGTCACCACAGAGGTGTACTTGTTATAGTTAATGGAAGTCAGTAGATGCTTTAAGTTATCATATGTCTCTTTCATGTGGACGGCATGCGCTACTGGAATAGATGGAAGACGGTTTCCATTGTTCAAAAGCACAGCCTTCAGACTCAGTTTCGAAGAGTCTATAAATAGTCTCCAGTCTTGTGGGTCATGAGTGATTTTTAAGATATTCATGAGGCTTTCAATATCGGAACAGAATACCAGATTACTTTCCTTTCTGAAGAAAGGCTCCAACTACTGGTGGCGCTTTCGATATGAAGTAATGTTGACATCTTCTTCTAGAAGATTCCATTGTTGGAGTCTTGATCCTAGCAATTCTGCCTTGTTCTTGGATAAGTCCAAATCACGAACCAGGTCATTTAGTTCTTCCTATGTTATTCTGTGTGGAGTTGATATGCATCCCAGTGAAAATCTGGGTCACTGCATGCTGATGGACCAGAAGAACAGGTCGGCTCACCCTTGTCCTCATCAGATGAATCAAGAGAATATTCTGATGGAGGTTCTGGAATAGGAAGTCCCTCACCATGTGGAACTTGTCTCAATGCAGACGGAATGTTTGGGTAAACTATGCTCGACTTCTTTTGCTTTGTTATTCCGCTGGAAAGAGGAGGAACCAAGCAGAAATAACAGTCATTTATGTGGTTGCTTGGCTCTCTCCACACCATGGGGACTGCAAACGGTATTGATGGTCTTTTGCAATTCAACCACTGTGAAAGCTGTGTTGTACATGTATTGCAGCATATATGCGGGGCCCAAGGCTTGTCTTGGTCACCAATCTTGCATCCGAAGTAAAGATGATATGCCTTCTTCAGTTGAGAAGTGATACTTTTCTTCTGGTTGGCAAATGTCACTTCCCCACAAATGAAGCAGAAATTGTCAACGGTATTAACGCACTTTCGCGGCATTACTGTTCTGTATTGTACCTAAATGGCTAAAATTATATGATTAATAAATGTTACATGTAACAGTAGCTTAAACTGTCTCACACAGTCTGAAATATTTTAAATGCTCAACCTTTCCGACTGCGTATAGTATACTGCTGACATCAGATGGCTTCAGCAGCCATCTGGCAGTAGTATTGCATTGCATCAGAAAATGATGCAATCAACTCTGGATGATGTGTGCATGATATTACATCATTCAAGGCTTATTTGGGACATTGTTGATGTCCTACTGGATAAATTTACACGGTAAAACTTCAAAAATGAACTACATGCAATATCTTCAAAACGAGAGCCAATAAATTTTTTTAAATGTTATATTTGTGTTCAGCTCACCAAGATACTACAGATTAGGGCCTTTTAAAGTCAGTAACAATTTCAGTGTTGACCAGTGTTATATTTGCAAATGATTTTAATAGTATTTAGCATTGTTCATCACTTTGTAGCAATTGAAAAGGTGATCCACAAATTTAAAAATAATGAACACAAAACGACAGCACTAAATATCTAGACACAGTTCATCAGCATAATTATTTATTACATTAGACAAATGCCACTACCAAAATTATATACACATAAACACACATCATTACACACTGGCCCCACAAAGAAATTATAGTGATCTCCAGAAGTATGAAATAGGTTTGTGATCTTGCCAAACAAATCTGATTGAGTTCTTTGACTGGGTGACCAGAGAACTAGATCAAGGGCATGCGATGGATGTGATCTACCTAGATTTCAGCAAAGCCTTTGATAGTGTTCTTCATAGGAGGCTTATCAATAAACTCAACAGCTTGTGGATGGGTCCCAAGGTGGTGAACTGGATCAGAAATTGGTTGACTGACAGATGACAGAAGGTGAGGGTAAATGGAACTCACTCGGATGAAAGGAAGGTGATATTGCTGAAGGATTAAATGGAAAAGTCTGTCTTTTTGCAGATGACATGAAAATTTGCAAAAGAGTGGACTCCTCTGAGGGAGTGGATAACATGAGGAAAGATCTAGAAAAGATGGAAGAATGGTCTAATGCTGGGCAGTTAAGATTTAATGCAAAAAAGTGCGGTGTCATGCCCTTGAGAAGCAGAAATCCAAGGGAATTGTATGTGATAGGGGGTGAAAGGTTGGTGTTCACGGACGAGGAGAAGGACGTCGGAGTGATTGTTTCTGAGGATCTCAAGGTGGCGAAACAGTGTGACAAGGCGATGGCAAAAGCCAGAAGGATGCTGGATTGCATACAGAGAGGAATTACCAGCAGAAAAGAAGAGGTACTAATGCCACTGTACAAGTTGCTGGTGAGGCCTCACTTGGAATATTGTATTCAGTTTTGGAGACCATATCTCGCAAAGGATATAAAAAGGCTGGAAGAAGTTTAGAGGAACGCAACCAAAATGATTTGGAGCCTGCATCAGAAAACGTATGAGAAGAGACTTGAAGACCTAAATATGTACACTCTGGAGGAGAGGAGGGACAGGTGAGATATGATTCAGACCTTTAAATACTTATATAGTATTAATGAACAAACAAACCTCTTCCAAAGACGGGGAAGCTGTAAAACTAGAGGGCATAACATGAAGCTGCAAGGGGGTAAACTCAAAGGCAATGTCAGGAAATACTTTTTTACTGAAAGGGTGGGGGATGCTTGGAATGCCCTCCCGATGGAAGTGGTGGGGGCAAATACAAAGACAGAATTCAAAATGGCATGAGACAGACACAGTGGATCCCTTCATAGCAAGAGGATAAAATCAAAATAAGCATAACTGTCTCTTATATTTGAACAGATATGGGTGACCTACACAGAGCGGTGGGCACACCTCTAAACAAAGGCATGGGGAGGGGTGACCTGCATGGAGTGGCAGGTGCACCTACTCTTGCTGCTTTGCTGGGTAGACTAGATGGACCATACTCGTCATTATCTGCCATCATATATAATATGTTACAAGTATTGAAATCATGGCAATCTACTTATAAAATGTGTGATCTGTGAGTAGAAATAGTGACCAAAATTGTTATATTGCTCTGAGCTGGAACAGCATTGCTTCTAGAGATTACTATTCCCCGGAGGAGTATTTTCCACCTCTGCAATAAGTTCTCTACCTTCTTTTGACTTCAGAACTAAGCAAGAGAGTTTCCTTGTCCTTAAGAATCTTCTGGACCATCATCACTTTACAGGCGTTGACTGCTTCGTGGAGTCTTGTTACACAAAAAACGAGTTGTATAGTTGCTGTTATTCGGCTAATGGCCAACAAACAAGCTGTAGGTGATACATTTTTATTCAACTAATAATATAACCATGATGAGCTTTGAGAGTTATACTTCTTTCATTGGACAGTACAAAATGAGCTGCAACCCATGAAGAAGTAAACACCCAAATTCCCCCAAACGTTTTGGCTAGCTCGTTCAGCACTGAGTTCTCAAAAGCTCATCACAAATATATTTAGTCCATTAAAAAAAGGTTTATCTTGGTTTATTCATGAAAGCCAAAAAATTAAGCTAATTGCTTGTTACATCATACATCACACCAATACTAAGCAGCTCCACTGGCTCCTACTACAGAGTCGAATAAAATTTAAAAACTATCATGCTAACCCATAAAGCAATACATTCCGATTCTCTCCCCCCCTCCCCAAACATACATCTCTGCTCACTACTTCAGACTTCCCAGCCACACAAGTCTAGATGGATCTCAATGATGAACACCCTTACCATCCCACATACCAGAACCAAATCCAACCAGCAAGCATGCAAATGAACCTTCCAATTGTACGCACCCTCAACATGGAACACCCTGCCAGAACAGATAAAGAACATCTTAGATCTCAAATCCTTCAGAAAACACCTGAAAACGTATCTATTCACAGAACATTTCAACCCTATCACATAACCCCTCCACAGTTGGATCAGAACCAGATGTCTAATACCACCACTGTACATAGTTAGAATTGTATATAGTTATGAAAACAAAACCTAGTGTTAGCATGATGTACATAGATTGCAAGATTGTTATAATGTAATATCAAGTTTGTTCCCTGTAAACCGCCTTGACCCGGTGAAAGGTGGTATATAAATATAGCTAAATAAATAAATTTTAAAAAGGCAAATGAGGCTGACTCACTGCCTCAGTGGCAGTGCTGTAGTACACTACCATCCACAGGGTTGACACAAGGTTATTAGGCACCCTTAGAAAACTCTCAGCCTTGCAGACCCTCTCTCTTCATGTTACACACCAAACCACCAGTGGTAGCTCTAGCAGAGCATCTCCATTTGAGGCCTTGAGTTCCCACCCTCACTGTCCCCATTCACTCAATCCGAGTGTTTACTTTCTCTGACAAATCTCCAATGCAACACTCTCCCCATCCCCAACCCAATCCCCGAGTCTCCATTATTATTTTCCCATTTGAAAAAATCCCCGAGTGTCTACTCTCCCTAAATCCTTGGTTCCCACTAGCACTTCCTCCACCTATGCTCAATGTTGTTCCTTCTTCCCTGCCTGCCTCCCATACCTCTAATTCCTCCAGACCTCCCCCCCCCCCCCAACCACCCCTCAGCTGGGCAGGAGAAGAGCCAGTCATCTATCACTAATCCTCTTCTCTCCCTCCCATGTGGTTCAAATCAACTCTTTGAACTATGTGGAAGGAAAAGGAGAGGCACTGGAGGCTGCAGTAGGGGCAGGTAAGAAGTGTTGTACCTGTTCTCCTGCTGGCTAGGAGATGAGGCAGCAATTTAGCTGTTCTTTACTTCAGCCCAGGCCTGGAGGGGAAGTGTTGGATATAGTGGAGGGGTAGGGGAGTGGGAGATCAGGGGAAGAGTGACTCAGGCTCTTCTATTTTTCAACCCCGCCTGCACCACATCAGGTTGGGAGCAATGGTAGCTCAGATTCTTGGCTGCAGCTATGGGAGGGCCACTGGAAGGATGCAGCTATTTTCTTCATTTCCACATGGCTCTATCAGGAGAGAGAAAAGGTGGGTGGTGACAGTATTTTTTTTTCTGTTACACCTCCCAGGGCTATTAGGGGGGCAAGCAGTAGCTTGAGACAGCACTAAGCCCATTTTCCTCCACAACCGTATCCCTCTTTACCACCCCTCAAATTTGGCATTCTAGGCAATTACTCAACTTGTCTAATGGTTAAGCCAGTCCTGGCAGTTTGATCCTCAAGTTGGGTCTTCTGCTTCCTTGGGAAGCTTTGGGAATGGAGATGCTGCAGAGGTGGCTTTCATAGCTCTCAGGTGGCATCAAAAGTTGCAGTCTTTGGTTAGGGGTAACACCTAGTGAATGGATTCAGGGCCCATAATTGCAGAATTATGAATGAAGCCCTGCTGAATGGCTCCTGGTCCAGGAGGACTGTTGCAATGGCAAGATTAGGTGCCTTGAAGGGGCAAGGATAGGGTGGAAATATGTAAAATAGCAGAAAAAATTCCCAGATCATTGCAAATAAAGGCTTCTGGCACTAGATTACAGCCCTGATTCAGACTGAGCTGGAAGTACACAGGAGTAGGAGGAAACTGCCAGGTCAAAAAAGGCAAGTGACTGCACATATATATTCAGCTTCAGTATATGCACCAGAAAAATGTGCACTTTTTCAACATTTTACTCTGATGTCAAAATGTGATATCACAAACATCCATGTAAAAGTTTTTTGTGATTTATATAGTGCGGAAAGTCTTGTTGCTGGTTAGTCCAGTCTATCCACTGGGGGCAATTTCTTCAAATGGGTTGGTTTTGTGTATACCATGACAGTAATGGAACTCACCCCTAGGCCAGAATATGTGGAGTATGATATCGGTCTCTAATATGTACTACTAATGCTTTCCATAGTAGTTGCGTCATGTCATCAACATCCTCCGTCTGGAGTTCTTAAGATGTAACATATTGCTTTTATCTGTTCCTTTCTACTGCCAAGTCTAGACTCCGTTTGTTCTACCTTGCTGTGCCATATGCCTAGAATAGACTACCTGAGTCAGTATGTCAGCATGAGCACACACATACGGCAGGTTTTGTGGAAAAACAGGTGATCTCGTGTGGTGGCAGCAGGTGGGGATGATTGCTCTCCAAGGTATTGAAGGATATTGGTATACTGAGATTCTGGACACAGTCCCACATCTTGAAGGAAGTGGCTGTTAGCCCAGGCAGAGGCTCAGACCGCTTGAGCATCTCTCTGGGTCTGAATCAGAGTGCTCCTGGGAATCCTAATATGATTCTGAGTACTTCTCAGAGGAGAGGTCTCCAGAATTGCCCTTGGATCCCTCTGTCTTCTCGCATGAGAAAGTATCACTTCCAAAGGAATTGTCCTTCATAGATTTTTGTAAGGGAGATGGCTTGATCATTCCATTTTTAATGTGGAAACAGAAGAGGAACCCAGGATCAAAGCACAGGAAATTCTTCAGTTCTGTGATCCCCCTATGGAAGCTGTGACCATGCCCATTCACAGAATCCTGAAAGATATGAGACTCTTCCACATTATCATCTACATATCTGTACATCCTTTGAATGAGAAGGTCAACTTGATGTACCCAGTCCAGAAGGTTCCTGGATTTGAGAAGCTGCAACTGCCGCACCACTCCATGGTTTTTGAGTCCATTCTTAAAAGGGCCCAGAGCTCAAAGACACACTTTTCTGCACCCCCAGGGAAAGAGGCTCAGTCTTTGAGCTCTTTTGGGAGAAAAGTGTTTTAAAACGCTATGCTTGCTTCCTGCATAGTGTTCTACCAGCTCTTCATGAGCATGCACTTGTATAGCATGCAAGAATTTATTGACGTTCTACCTTCAGAGAAGGCCAAGCAGCTCAATTCCCTAGTGAGCACAGGGAAGGAGTATGGAAAATGCATAGTCCAAGCAACTTATAAGAACATAAGAACATAAGATATGCCATACTGGGTCAGACCAAGGTCCATCAAGCCCAGTATTCTGTTTCCAACAGTGGCCAATCTAGGTCATATGTACCTAGCAGTTTCCCCAAGGGACACAGGTTCCACAATGCTTGTATTGGTTTAAGCATTGATATCCTGGGTCCCTTCTTAATAATGGTTTATGGACCTTTCCTCCAGGAACTTGTCCAAACCTTTTTTTAAACCCAGCTACACTAACAGCCTTTACTACATCCTCCGGTAACAAATTCCAGAGTTTGATTACACGTTGAGTGAAAAAATATTTTCTTTTATTAGTCTTAAATAGTTTACCCTGTAGCTTCATTGCATGTCCCCTAGTCTTTCTATATTCTGATAAGGTAAACAATCGATCTACGTTTATCCGTTCCACTCCGTTCATTAATTTATAGACTTCTATCATATCTCCCCTCAGCCGTCTCTTTTCCAGGTTAAAGAGCCCTAACCTTTTTAGCCTTTCTTCATAGGAGTATCCTTCCATCCCCTTTACCATTTTGGTGGCTCTTCTCTGAACCTTTTCTAAAATCGCTATATCCTTTTTAAGATACGGCGACCAGGGGGTGCAGTTTTTGTTTCCTGAATGTGGAGTTCCTGTTTGCCTACCTGATTGGTTCCCGAGTCCTGCTGAGGCTGTCCTGATTGGAGCGGCATTCTCTGAGGGCTATAAGACCCAAGCCCTCCTCGCGGGACGCGATGCGGGCGCGTCCCATGGGCGTGCCCGAAGGGGCGTGACCAAAGGGGCAGGTCCCGCCCCTTTGGCGCCCCTTCGGCGTAATTTCGGCGTTCGAGGTTCCCTGTTATGGGGAAACGGAGGAAACGTTATCCGCAGCTGGCACAATCTAAAGTTGGGAAAGTTGTGGGGCCGATGGACGCCCATGTTACCGTGGGTGAAATGTCGTCAGCCCCTGCATGTATTTCTGAGGATTTGTCAGAAATTTCAACAGTGAGTACTCCTTCCTCGAACAATGATTCCCGTGTTATGGGTGTTACTCCCCCCATTAAAGAACCTAAACAATCGTTTATAAATGACGCTTCTAGTGAAATTTTGCCTGAAGTATCTCAAGATGAGAAAATCCTTCCAGATTTGTTTTTGCGAGTTGTGGAGTTGCCTCCTCTTTTGCCTTCAGTTATCACTTTTCCATTGGTTGCTGAAGTGGCGGCTCCGCCGGCTGACTTGTCTTTGAAAGACATTTGGTTGGTGACTTCGCGAATTGAGTCAGTGCTTGGGGCGTCTTTGCAGAAAGTTTCTGATTTTTCTAAAGCTACAGTTCAGAAACTTTCTGATCAAGATAAGCGTTTGGCGATAGTTGATCAGCATCTTATGGTATTAGAGACTGACGGTGCTGCTCGCCAAGAGGTGTTGGCTACCTTTGTGCAAGATTTTAGTGCCTTACACCGTCAGGATGAGATGTTGGAAAATGCTCTAAGAGCTAAAAATCTTCGGTTGTTGAATTTTCCATGTACACATTATCTTTCTCCCTTGATATTATTTCAGAAATATCTTAAGGAGAATTTGTTGATTGCTGATAGTAATTTAATTATGGTATCAAAAATTTATTATGTATTTCCACGTGCTTCTGCTTCATTAGAGCCTAAGGAAGGGGAAGTGACTCCTCTAGTTAGTCAAAAGGCCTCTTCTACTTTAGATATCTCAGCCTTTATAGAATCATCTTCAGATGATATTTCCTCTAGGGCCACTCTGTTGGTCACTTTAGGGTCAGAGATTGATAAAGATAGAATTATGCGAGCTTATTTTAGGAGAAAATTGGAGAAATATTGTGGTTAGATAGTTCAGGTGTTTCCCGACGTTTCCAGGGCCACGCAAGTGAGGCGCAAGGCGTTTTTAGAATTGCGCTCACGGGTGGTGGCCCTCGGTGCAGTTTTTCATCTTAAATTTCCGTGTAAATGTTTGATACTTTATCAGGGCGAAAGATATGTTGTTTTTTTAGTCTGTTCAGCTGTTAGAGTTCCTAAAAAGCAAGGGAGTATAGATACATTTTTTACTCTGGGATCCAATGAAAGGTAGTTTAGTGGTAAATGAAATGCACCTCCTTGATGTGGTTGAACACTTTGTTTTCTTGATTGTTTGTCAACTGATGGTTGTATTAATGAAGTATATTTGTTTTTCTTGTATTTCATGTATTAACTTTATAAATAAAAAATTTAAAAAATTTTAAAAAAAAGATACGGCGACCAGAATTGCACACAATATTCAAGGTGCGGTCTCACCATGGAACGATATAGAGGCATTATAATATCTTTTGTTTTATTTTCCATTCCTTTCCTTATCATACCTAGCATTCTATTTGCTCTCTTGGCCGCTGCTGCACACTGGGCCGAGGGTTTTAACATGTTATCCACAATGACGCCTAAATCTTTTTCCTGGGTGGTAGTTCCTAATGTGGAACCTTGCATTGTGTAGCCATAGTTTGGGTTGTTCTTCCCTAGGTGCATAACCTTGCACTTGTCCACATTAAATTTCATCTGCCATTTTGATGCCCAGTCTTCCAATTTATCAAGATCCTCTTGCAATTTTCAACAATCCTCTTGGGTTTTAACAACTTTAAATAGTTTTGTGTCATCTGCAAATTTGATAACCTCACTCGTTATTCCACTTTCCAGGTCATTTATGAATATGTCAAAAAGCAGCGGACCCAGCACAGATCCCTGGGGTACACCACTATTCACCTTTCTCCATTGGGAAAATTGGCCATTTAGCCCTACCCTCTGCTTTCTATCTTTTAACCAGTTCCTGATCCACAATAGTACACTGCCTCCTATCCCATGACTCTTTAGTTTTGCCAAAAGTCTCTCATGAGGGACCTTGTCAAAGGCTTTCTGAAAGTCCAGATACACAATATCAACCAACTCACCTTTGTCCACCTGATTATTCACTCCTTCAAAAAAACATAACAGATTAGTAAGACAAGATCTTCCTTGTCTAAAGCCATGTTGGCTGTCTCCCATTAGGTCATGACTATCTACATGCTGAGTAATTTTATTCTTTATGATGGTTTCTACCATTTTTCCCGGTACTGATGTCAGGCTCACCGGTCTGTAGTTTCCCGGATCACCCCTGGAACCCTTTTTAAAAATTGGTGTTACATTGGCGATCCTCCAATCTTCAGGTATTAGAGATGATTTTAATGATAGTTCACAGATTACTAATAGCAGGTCTGCAATCTCATATTTCAGTTCTTTCAACACCCTTGGATGTATACCATCCGGCCCAGGTGATTTGCTACTCTTCAGTTTATCTAATAGTTGTAATACATCTTCCTGATGTATCGATATTTCCTTCAATTCTTCCGCACCTTTAAATACCACTTGAGTCATGGGTAACATCCCTACATCTTCCTCAGTAAAGACTGAAGCAAAGAATTCATTCAGTCTCTCCGCTATCGCCTTGTCGCCTCTTAGTGCTCCTTTAACCCCTTTATCATCTAATGGACCAACTGACTCTCTCACAGGTTTTTTGCTATGAATGTACTTGAAAAGGTCTTTACTTCGCGTTTTTGCTTCCGCAGCAAGCTTCTTCTCAAATTCTCCCTTTGCCTGCCTTATCAATGACTTATGATGCTTTCAATTTGGCATCAAGGGCCTCCTCTATGGGTACTGTCACCTAGAGACTCTCATGGCTTCGGGCCTCAGACCTCCGATACAATGTGCAGGAGAAGCAGGCCCTAAAGCTTCTAGAAGAAGCTGGGAACTTGTCCCCATGCAGGGTCTTTTGCTGAAATCACCCATATGTGAGGACGTATCCTGCTGTTTGTGGAAAGCACCTGCTACAGGTGAGCAAATCTGTTTTATCAATGCTGATCTCATGTTTTGCCCTTTTACCACGATATCCAGTCTTCTTGGGTTGAGATTTTTGTTGACTGGAATGGGGGCATCCCAGGTGACCAAAAACCTCTTTATTTCCATAATTCTGTTAGGGTCATGATCCTCCATGCTTTTCTAGTACAGCAGTGTTGCAAAGTTTACAAAGCTCCCAGTGGATGAGACGTGCCACCTTTATTGTGCCTTTCTGTATAGAAGATTTCTCCCATCAAAACTTTACAACCGGCTGCAAGATAAGCAATCATTGCCAGGTCTTCCTTACAGAATTTACATATGTCTGGTTTTCCCAGTTTTTCTCTATGCTCACTGTGAACCATCTCATCCGTAATCCACTGTCCTGGACTGCAACTACTGTATCAATCTCTCACCCTTAGGTTTCAATTCACTTTACCTTTAACCATTCATGTGTGCTGGTTTGATCAATTGAATGATTTCTCGAGTAACATTTTCTATTTCCCATTATATTTATACATTTGCCATTTGTTGTTCCTTGTTTGCTGATCTGATTGAAGAGTTTTTTTTCTCTTGTTTTGCAAATTCTGTTGCTTCCTTCTCTATCTGTGCTGTAGATTCTCACCCATTCCTTCTACTCGGAATGCCAGTCCAAGTTTGATAATGGAGATGGACTCTGGATGTTTACTTTCATATTTCAGCACTTTTTGGGTGTTTAGATGTGTTGATGCTGTTAAATAGGCATGGACACTTGTGATAGTAGCTCTGTATGTATAATCTATTTCTATGAGGCTCATTCCTCCTTTACTTTAAGGAATATACAGTATTGGCATACACTGGTTCTTACAGATTGCCTCATGGGCATGGAGACTTTTTCTTGTTCGCATATCCAGTTTTTCGAGATCTTTTAGAGGCCGGTCTAGAATCCCAAAGCTATATGAGAGTACAGGAATTGCTAGCTGATTAATACCTTGTATCGTTTCATGATGTTAAAACACTTTTCAGTAACAATTCTAATCTCTGTAGAATTCTTTACTGATCTTTTCTCACAATTAATATTTGCTTGATTGTTTCTCCTTCTTTGACTCTTACGTATTTATCTACCCTTCCTGTTCAAATTTCTTGACGTCACAGTCATCAGTCAGGGAGATATTTCCAGTTTTGCTCAGTTTTCCTCTAAGGAGGGTTGCCTTAGTACATTTGTTAAGGTCACAGGTCATCTTGATGTCATCTAAGAAGCTTTTCACTACACAGAGTGGTTTTTATTTTTTTATTCGATATTAATCCTGTCCTTTCAAATTGCTCAGGGCAGGTTGCAAATTACATACATAATAATAAAAAGTAACACAACTCAGATAGTAAATATTATGTGTTATGATGAGGTATTGTCAATGATAGTATAGGACATATTATTTAATTTACAAGATCTTACAATGTCCATCATATCTCAGGAAAAAAGTATGTTTTTATCACCTTCCCAAAACATAACAGATTGTTCATAGAACAGAAAATATTTGGTATTCTATTCCATAGTCCCTCACTTGGTTTGCAGCTTGTCGTGCTGTGAGGGCTTGTGTGCATCAGTGATGCTGAGAGCTAAACTATCGGTAGTTTAACTACTGCCAGGGTCTCCCAAGATGGACAGGTCTCAGCTGAGATGCCAGACCAAGACAAACCACCCATCTGGGCAGCAGCAGAATGGGATAGTGTTGACGGCGGAGGATCACATTTCTGTGACAACGGCAACAACACCAAACTTAAACTGCGCGGAAGAAAGGCCCGGCAATCTACTTCTGTATCTTGCCATGAAAACCCAATGGATAGTTACAACAAAACAAATTGTGCTGTAGTGCTGGAAGATGAGACCCCCAGGTTGGAAGGCACTCAACTAGCTACTGGGGAAGATCTGAAGACTTTTCAGAGTAAAGCCAGCATTTATGATGTGGTTGGATCAAAGCCCTCAGGACATCTGACTGCTGATGTAGCTGCGCATGAAATGAGAGTCAGATACTGTAAAGATGTCTTACACATTGGAACATGGAATGTACGAAGCACGAACCAAGGGAAGTTGGAGGTGGTCAAGAATGAAATGGAACGTGTACAACTTGATCTGTTGGGTGTCAGCGAACTGAAATGGACTGGCATCGGGCACTTTGCATCAGATAATCACATGGTCTACTATGCTGGAAATGAAAGACAAAGAAGAAATGGTGTTGCATTTATAATAAAGAAGAAACTTGCAAGAACTGTAAGGAAATACAATACAGTCAGCGAAAGCTTAATCTCTATTCGTCTATGAGGAATGCCTATCAACACAACTATAATTCAAGTATATGCCCCAACAACAGCTGCAGAAGAGAATGAAATTGACGAGTTCTATGAACAAGTACAAGCTGAAATTGACAGAACATGCAAATAGGATATCCTGATAGTCATGGGTGACTGGAACGCAAAAGTTGGCAACAAAGAAAAAGGCAAAGTAGTTGGAAAATATGGACTTGGCAACAGAAATGAAGCTGGAGAAAGACTCATAGAATTCTGAAAGACCAACGATCTATTCATCTCAAACACTTTCTTCCAGCAACAGAAGCGGCGACTGTACATATGAACTTCACCCAATGTTATAAAAATCAAATTGACTATATATGTGTAAGTCAACGATGGAAAAACTCTAACATCAACAAAGACATAACCTGGAGCTGACTGTGGTACAGATCATCAACTACTAGTATGCAAACTCAAGCTAAAGTTGAAAAAGAGCAAACCACTCATGAATGCAGCAAAATATGACCTTGAGAATATACCACTGGAATTTAAAGACTGCCTGCAAAATCGATTTGCTGCTTTAGATACAAATGACAGAGCTCCAGAAGAGTTATGGAATGACATCAAGAAGGCTGTGTTGGAAGAAAGCGAGAAGTCTCTACAAAAGGTGAAAAAGAAAAAACGGCCAAAATGGATGACGGAAGAAACTCTGAAAATTGCCCAGAAACGCAGAGAAGCTAAAGCCTGAGGAGAAAGAAAGACAATCACAGAACTCAACAGAGATTTCCAACGTGCAGCAAGACAGGACAAGGAAAAGTACTACAATGACGCATGCAAGGAAATAGAAGCAGAAACTATTAGAGGAAGAACAAGATTGACTTTCCTAGAGATACGCGAGTTAAAGAAAAAGTTCCATCCTCGAATTGGAATGTTACAAGATGCTCAAGGTTCTATGTTGAATGATGCTGAGAAGATCAAGAGAAGGTGGAAGGAATATACAGAGTTTTTATATGATAAAGATCAAGTGGACCAACAGCCGTTTCAACCTGTACCTTATGATCGGGAACCATTGGTGATGAAAGAAGAAGTTGAAGCAGCATTGAAAGTCTTATCAAAGAACAAAGCACCAGGCATTGATAGCATTCCCATAGAAGTATTACAGCAATCTGATGCAGCTGTTACCGTATTTACAAGACTCTGCCAAGAAATATGGAAGACAACATCATGGCCAACTGACTGGAAAAGATCTGTGTTTATACCAATACTAAAGAAAGGTGATCCAACTGACTGGAAATTATCGCACAATCGCTCTGATCCCACATGCCAGCAAGATTCTACTGAAGATTATTCAAGAGACTACAACCATACCTGGAAAAAGAACTATCTGAAGTGCAAGCAGGGTTCAGGAAAGGGCGAGGAACGAGAGACATCATTGCGGATGTGAGATGGATCCTTGAAAAGACTAAAGAATACCAAAAGGATATCTATTTGTGCTTTATCGACTATAGCAAGGCTTTTGACTGTGTAAACCATGAGAAACTCTGAGCCACCTTAAGAAGCATGGGTATACCAGAACACCTGATCGTACTCTTGCACAATCTGTACATTGATCAAGAAGCAACAGTTCGAACGGAACAAGGAGAAACAGAATGGTTTAAAATAAGCAAAAGTGTAAATCACGCTGTAAATTTTGAAATTTGTCAATTGATCTGACTCTCCCTGTTTACCTAATCAAACCGCTCCTGATCGCTGGAAGTAGCGGTATATAAATATATGCTAAATAAATAAATAAGACAAGGCTGCATACTTTCCCCCTACCTGTTTAATTTATATGCAGAACAAATCATCAGAAGCAGGATTGTATGAAGACAACAGAGGTGTGAAGATTGGTGGAAGACTCAACAACCTTCGCTATGCTGATGATACTACATTACTGGCTGAAAGTGAAGATGATCTGAAACATTTTCTTCTCACAATCAAAGAACATAGTCTCAAAATGGGCCTGCACCTTAATGTAAAGAAGATAAAGATCATGACAACTGGCATAATCAACAGGTTCATTGTTGAAGGAGAAGAAATTGAAATCGTGAACAACTTTAACCTACTTGGATCAACTATTAATAAAGAAGCAACAAGCAGTCAAGAAATCAGACGACGTATTGCTCTTGGCAGAATGGCTATGAAAGACCTAGATGAGATTCTCAAGAGCAGAGATGTCTCTCTCCATACAAAGATTTGACTTGTTCAAGCCATGGTATTTTCAGTAACATCATATGGATGTGACAGCTGGACAGTGAAAAAGATAGACAGGAAGAAAGTTGATGCCTTTGAATTATGGTGCTGGCGGCGAATACTATGTATACCATGGACTGCCCGAAGAACAAATCAGACGGTACTAGAGGAGATCAAACCTAAGCTTTCTTTAGAAGCTCAGATGAAAAGACTTCGACTTTCATAATTTGGACACATCATGCCAAGAGAGAGATCATTAGAGAAAGATATCATGCTTGGCAAGATAGAAGGTCAACGCAAAAGAGGAAGGCCAGCGATGAGATGGATCGATACAATAACAGCAGCTACGGGTACCAGTCTGTCAATAATGAGCCACCTGACTGAAGACCGAACACAATTTAGGATAACTATCCAGAGGGTCGCCATGAGTCGACTCCGACTCGACGGCACTTAACAACAACATTCCATAGTAATAGCAAAGAACATGAACAAACATTATGACGTGCACATTCAAGATGAAAATGTTTGCAAAGGGGAACCACTAACAAACAATCTAATTGAGACCTCAGAGTACGGGCTGGGATATACTTCTGCAATTTATTTACAACATAGGCTGTTCCACTAATTGTTTGTCAATGGAAATTTAGAGCTTGAAGTCATCTAGAGACAGTAAGTGAGGTACCTCTGGATTGTTATCATCTTTAGGATTAAGGCTAAATGCATATCCCAGAGAGTTAAGTGAGGGTACATGGTGGATTAAGCACCATACAAAGCAAAAGTGGAAATAAGGAATCTCCCTGAAATATTCTTCACTGGATTTTGTTAGGAATGATGAACTATCTATCAGATGGAGATGATTTGCCACATGTTCATGGTGAACTTGATATACTCAATGAATGCAGGGTTTATTTTGTACATTTCAAAGCAATTCATTATCCAAGAGTGCCAGATGCTATCAAAGACTTTCATTTAGTCAATCCATGCTACACTAAGGCTTTTTCCCCCCCCATTTTCCTTTTAGAGATCTGTGTTTGTTCAATGCTTTCTTGAATTCAAATACAGTCCTTGTCTCTACTACCTCCCACTGAGAGACTATTCCATGCATCTACCACTCTTTCCATAAAGAAATATTTCTGCATATTAATCCTTAATCTATCCCTTTTCATCTTCATTCTGTGCCCCCTCACTGCAAAGCTTTTGATATCGTTCCACACAGGCGATTTATAAACTAACTGAGCAGCCTAGGGATCGACCCTAAAGTTATTGATTGGGTTAGAAACTGGTTGAGTGGGAGGTGCCAAAGGGTACAGATAAATGGAACTCACTCTGAGGAGAAAGAGGTTACCAGAGGTATGCCACAGGGATCTGTCCTTGCTCTGAATCTTTTTAACATCTTTATTAGTGATTTTGCAGAAGGGTTGTCAGGTAAGGTTTACCTCTTTGCAGATGATACCAAAATCTGCAATGGAGTAGACATCCAGGAAGGAGCAGATAACCTGGGTAGCCCGGACACCAGGCCTCTCTGAGCACTCACACATCCCCTTACCATCAGCCCAATTGTGTGTGTGTATATGTATATATATATATATATATATATATATATGTATATATATATATATATATATATATATATGTATGGAAGGGCTGGGTTCCGCAAGGCTGCCAGCTATTCAGTGTACAGAGGCGGGTGGACAAGCAACAGCTGTGGACTTCCCACCCCCTCTCCCCAGCAAAAGGGCTTGTGCATGTAAGGGGATATACTCCCCTTATCATACCTAACCCACAAATGACAACACACGTAACTGGTGAACAAACACGGTTGCAGCTTTATTAATGCACTTTCTTTCTAGCCCGACCCGAGCCAACAATAATTCATTACAATGCACTTATTCATCTATATCCCCCTTTCCGGACGATGCCCCCACCAGCCATATTATTAGCAAAGTGGTGCATCCTCCTCCCTCAACCCCCTTTACTGCCAACCTTACCATATTATTATCAAAGGCCAGCCCCT
The DNA here is from genome assembly GCA_033557465.1 of Ichthyophis bannanicus. Classification (NCBI taxonomy): domain Eukaryota; kingdom Metazoa; phylum Chordata; class Amphibia; order Gymnophiona; family Ichthyophiidae; genus Ichthyophis; species Ichthyophis bannanicus. Next base: position 179,479,253 of record CM066044.1, read on the forward strand.
CCCCTCCCTGCTCCAGGTGAAGATCCCCACCGAGATCTCTGTCCACCCCCCTCGAGGAGCTGTACGCCCTTACTTTCTCACACCGGATGTTCGGCCCCCGCTGTCACAGTGCCCGCTGGCTCGGAACCTCGCTCCTCCAACTGCGACAATCTCCTTACATGCACAAGCCCTTTTGCTGGGGAGAGGGGGTGGGAAGACCACAGCTGTCGCTTGTCCACCCGCCTCTGTACACTGAATAGCTGGCAGCCTTGCGGAACCCAGCCCTTCCCTCGAGTAAGCAATTCCATGAAGCCAATGAATTTGCCCTACGCCAAGATACAGGGCAATTTCAAAACCTGCAGCTGGACCCTGTCGCCTAGCAATCCCTCCCACCCCCCATGCCTTCATGCCTCCTGCTCTTGAGGCCTGCAGGATCCAGGGCACCCAGTTACTCCTCGGCCCTGGGACCATGGCCCTGCGGCCTGCTATAATAACATGAGGAGGGATCTAGCTAACTTGAAACATGGTCTAGAATTTGGCAGCTGAGATTTAATGCTAAAAAATGCAGGGTCGTGCATTTGGGCTGCAAAAATCTAAGAGAGCGGTACAGTGTAGGAGGTGAAGTACTTCTGTCCACAAAAGAAGAGCAGGACCTGGGTGTGATTGTGTCTGATGATCTTAAAGTAGCTAAACAGGTAGAAAAGGTGACGGCGAAAGCTAGAAAGTTGCTTGGGTGCATAGGGAGAGGAATGGCCAGCAGAAAAAAGGAGGTGATAGTGCCTCTATATAAGTCTTTGGTGCAACCTCCATTTGGAGTATTGTGTGCATTTCTGGAGACCATGCCTTCAAAAGGATATAAACAGGTTGGAGTAGGTACAGAGGGTGGCTACTAAAATGGTTATTGATCTTTGATACAAAGCATATGAGGACAGACTTAAAGATCTTAATATGTATACTTTAGAGGAAAGGCGGAATAGAGGAGATAAGATAGTGATGTCTAAATATCTCCGTGGCATAAATGCACAGGAGGAGAGCCGCTTTCAATTGAAAGCAAGCCCTGCTGAGGGGACATAGGATGAGGGTGAATGTGGATAGACTTGGGAGTAATATGTGGAAATATTTCTTTACGGAAAGAGTGGTAGATGCGTGGAATAGTCGCCCAGTGGAGGTAGTAGAGATGAGGACAGTATCTGAATTCAAAAAAGCATGGGACAAACACAGAGGATCTCTAAAGGAAATAAGGGGCTATTGTAGTAGTTGATATGAAAGGACAGACTAGATAGGCCATGTGGTCTTTTTCTGCCATCATGTTTCTCTGTTTCTAATTGAAAGAAGCTCTCCTCTTGTGAATTTATGCCACCTGGATATTTAAACAATTCTATCACATCTCTCTTCTCCTGCTTTTCTTCCAAAATAGACTTGTTAAGTGCCGTCAAGTCAGTGTTGACTCATGGCGACCCTCTGGATATTTGTCCTAAATTCTGTTCGATCTTCAGTCAGGCGGCTCATTGTTGACAGACTGGCACCCATAGCTGCTGTTTATTGTATTGATCCATCTCATTGCTGGCCTTCCTCTTTTGTGTTGACCTTCTACCTTGCCAAGCATGATAGTTCTCTAATGATCTCTCTCTTCGCATGATGTGTCCCAAGTATGAAAGTCGAAGTCTTGTCATCTGAGCATCTAAAAAAAGCTTAGGTTTGATCTCCTCTAGTACTGACTGGTTTGTTCTTTGGGCAATCCATGGTATACACAGTATTCGTCGCCAGCATCATAATTCAAAGACATCAATTTTCTTCCTGTCTATCTTTTTCACTGTCCAACTTTCACATCCATATGATGTTATTGAAAATGCCATGGCTTGAACAAGTCAAATCTTTGTATGGAGAGAGACATCTCTGCTCTTGAGAATCTTGTCTAGGTCTTTCATAGCCATTCTGCCAAGAGCAACGCGTCATTGGATTTCTTGACTGCTTGTTGCTTCTTTATTGATAGTTGATCCAAGTAGATTAAAGTGGTCAACTATTTCAATTTCTTCTCCATCAGCGATGAACTTGTTCATTTTGCCAGTTGTCAAGATCTTTGTCTTCTTAACATTATATTCCTTGATCTTGAGAAGCAAATATTTCAAATCGTTTTCACATTCAGCCAGTAATGTGGTATCATCGGCATAGCGAAGGTTGTTGATGAGTCTTCCACCAATCTTCACACCTCTGATGTCTTCATACAGTCCTACTTCTCTGATGATTTATTCTGCATATAAATTAAAGAGGGAGGGGGAAAGTATGCAGTCTTGTCATATACCTATGCTGATTTTAAATCATTCTATTTCTCCTAGTTCCATTCGAACTGTTGCTTCTTGATCATTTTAAAAGTTGTGCAAGAGAACGATCAGGTGTTATGGTATATCCATGCTTAATGTGGACCAGAGTTTCTCATGGTTTACACAGTCAAAAGCCTTGCTGTAGTCAATAAAACACATGTAGATATCATTTTGGTATTCTTTTGTCTTTTCAAAGATCCATCTCACATCTGTGATAATGTCTCTCGTTCCTCTCTCTTTCCTGAACCCAGCTTGCACTTCAGGCAGTTCTCGTTCCAGGTATGGTTGTAGTCTCTGCTGAATGATCTTAAGTAGAATCTTGCCGGCATGTGGGATCAGAGCGATTGTGTGATAATTTCCACAGTCAGTCGGGTCACCTTTCTTCAGTATTGGTATAAACACAGATCTTTTCCAGTCAGTTGGCCATGAATTTGTCTTTCAGATTTCAAGGCAAAGCCTTATAAGTATGGTAACAGCTTCATCTGATTGCTGTAATAACTCAACTCAAAGGGAATGCCATCAATGCCCGGTGCTTTGTTCTTTGATAAGGCTTTCATTGCTGCTTCAACTTCTTCTTTCATCACCAATAGTTCCAGATCATAAGATATAGGATGAAACAGCTGTAGGTCCACTTGATCTTCATGATATAATGACTCTGTATATTATTTCCCTTTTCTTGATCTTCTCAGCATCATTCAATATGGATCCTTGAGCATCTTGTAGCATTCCAATTCGAGGCTGGAATTTTTTTCTTTAACTCTTGTAGCTTTAGAAAAGCCGATCTTGTTCTTCCTTTAATAGCTTCTGATTCTATTTCCTTGCATGTGTCATTGTAGTGCTTCTGCTTGTCTTGTCTTGTCTTGCTGCACATTGGAAATCTCTGAGTTCTGTGATTGCCTCTCTTTCTCCTCTGGCTTTAGCTTCTCTGTTTCTGGACAATTTTCAGAGTTTCTTCAGTCATCCATTTTGGCTGTTTTTGCTTTTTCACCTTATGTAGAGACTTATTGCTTTCTTCCAATACAACCTTCTTGATGTCATCCCATAACTCTTCTAGAAATCTGTCATTTGTATTTAAAGCAGCAAATCAATTTCTCAGGCAGTCTTTAAATTCCACTGGTATATTCTCATGGTCATATTTTGTTACATTCATGAATGGCTTGCTCTTTTTCACCTTTAGCTTGAGTTTGCATACTAGTAGTTGATGATCTGTATCACAGTCAGCTCCTGGTATTGTCTTTGATGTTATCGAGCTTTTCCATCGTTGTCTTCCACAGATGTGGTCAATTTGATTTCTGTACAATCCATTGGGTGAAGTCCACATGTACAGTCAGTGTTTGGGTTGCTGGAAAGAGGTGTTAGAATTCTGCAAGACCAATGATCTATTCATCTCAATCAGTCTTTCTCCAGCTTCGTTTCTGTTGCCAAGTCCATATTTTCCAACCACTTTGCCACCTTCTTTGTTGACAACCTTTGCATTCCAGTCACCCATGACTATCAGGATATCCTGTTTGCATGTTCTGTCAATTTCAGCTTGTACTTGTTCATAGAACTCGTCAATTTCATTCTCTTCTGCAGCTGTTGTTGGGGCATATACTTGAATTATAGTTGTGTTGATAGGCATTCCTCGTAGACCAATAGAGATTAAGCTTTCGCTGACTGTATTGTATTTCATTACAGTTCTTGCAAGTTTTTCTTAACTATAAATGCAACATCATTTCTTCTTTGTCTTTCATTTCCAGTATAGTAAACCATATGATCATCAGATGCAGTGCCCACAGCCAGTCCATTTCAGTTCACTGACACCCAACAGATTGAGTTGTACACGTTCCATTTCATTCTTGACCACCTCCAACTTTCCTTGGTTCATGCTTCATATGCTCCATGTCCCAATATATAAGATATCTTTGCAACCTCTGACTCTCTTTTCATGCACAGCTACATCAGCAGATCCATCCACATCATAAATGCTGGCTTTACTCTGAGAAGTCTTCATTCAGTTCATCCCCAATAGCCATTTGAGTGCCTTCCAACCTGGGAGTTTCGTCTTCCAGCACTATAGTGCAATTTATTTTGTGACTATCCATTGGGTTTTCGAGGCAAGATACAGAAGTAGATTTGCCAAACCTTTCTTCTGCGCAGTTAATTCCAGTGTTGTTGCATTTGTCACAGAAATCTGATCCTCCACTTACAACACCGTCCCATTCTGTTGCTGCCCAGATGGGTGATTTGTCTTAGACAGATCTCAGCTGAGATGCCAGACTATCTTGAGAGATCCTGCCAGTAGCTAAGCTACTGATAGCTTAGCTCTCGGCATCACTGATGCACACAAGCCCTCTCAGCATGACAAGCTGCAAACCAAGTGAGGGAAAATAGACTTAAAGATCTCAATATGTATATCTCCATATGGCTCATGACAAAGACCACTGACCATTTTAGTAGCAGCCCTCTGCGCCAAATCTATCCTATTTTTATCTTTTTGAAGGTGTAGTCTCCAGAACTGTACACAGTACTCCAAAAGAGTTCTCACTAGATACTTTTACAGGAGCACTATGTTCTCCTTTTTCCTGCTGGTCATTCCTCTATATATACCGTGTTTCCCCAAAAGTAAGACCTATCCTGAAAATAAGCCCTAGCACGTTTTCCTGTGATTACCCTAATATAAGCCCTACCCTGAAAATAAGCCCTAGTGCAGATCATGGAGGAGGGCTGCCTGTGTGTGTTCTTGAGGTAGGGGAATGCATTTTTAGATAAATAGACATTGTTCCTTTTGGTCCTTCCTCTAAAAAACAGCAAATGACGTTCACTTTATTTTTTGTATGGCTCTAAAGAACACTGACTCCTGCTTTCCCTCTACAATTTCCTCCGCAGTGCTGCGATATGGCTTTTAGGCGTGAGGAGCAACCATGCTGCTTGCGCTGCGCCACTAAAAGCGCAATATCGTAGCGCCACCCTGTACCGGCAGCAGCGCAGCCAGATCTCCCGCTCAGCGTCACGATAACCTTGCTCTGGAGGTTCTCACAAAGAACAGGCAGCACGATTGGCCGGCTTTGCTTCACCCCTATTCTGAAGTAGATCATAAAAAGCTAGTGGAATTCTGTACTCACCAAAGGCCTTAGATAGGTCCAAACCTTCCTTCCTTGCATGACCTGCAGGCTGTAAATCCTGGCTGAGAGGGGCGCCAGAGCGGGCTTTGAACCCGCTTCCCAGCCTGGCTCAGCCCTGGATGCCGATGGTTGTGGGCTGACGGGGAAGAGGCTGCCTGCTGCCGGGCTGAGCTGGGACAATGGACCGTCTTCCAGAGGAGGCCTCAGCGTTACAAACAGGGCAGTTTATAAACTGTAAATTTTGATCATACTCGCCTGACCCGAGGAAGAAGATTTGAACCTTCCAAAGCTAATCTAAATGTTAGTCTAATTAAAAGGCATCATGTTATATTCTTTTTTTATTGTATGTTTTATTTATTAACAAGTACCGGTAGGACAGGCCTGGGTTACAGTGGATTGGCTTGAATCAGACGATCTTGTACAGGCAAACAAATTGCCAAAAAATAAGCCCTACCCTCAAAATAAGCCCTAGTGCATCTTGTGGAGCAAAAATAAATATAAGACCCGGTCTTATTTTCGGGGAAACACGGTACACCCAGGCATCCTTCTAGCTTTCAATGTTGCTATTTCTACCGTTTTGACCACCTTAAGATCATCAGAATTCCAAACTTTATTCTTGGGAATTCTAATAATTCAGTGATCTATGTGGGATCTGGTCATGACTTGATAAGGCACAAAAACCAAAATCGTGTTCCAAATACTCCAAAAGGATTGCATCTTCTTTACATGAACTTTCTTCACTGTCAACCATTCATTCCACCACCATAATTCTATGGCTCTGGTTCCTCCATAATGTCAAATCTCCTGATTGAGACTGAATCCATTGCAATTTTATACACCATCTGGCTACTAGTTCTTGCATATGAAGAACTTAGGACTCTGTATTACTGAATCATCAATATCGATGTCTGGGGATACATGTACCAATAATATATATAGATAGGTATAATATTCTTCCAAAAAAAATGGAAATCTCTGGGTAACAATAAGCACAATCATATAAGGTCTTAGGATTTCTTTTATACTTGCCACACAATGGTGTGTCGGGTAAGCTTGCTTTATGAACCCAGCCAGGGCACAAGTATATACAGTGCATCAGTTGAAAAGTGACTTCCCTTAAACTCACGCTCTTAGCAATGCATTATGTACTCTTGTAGCCATTCAAAAATGATTCCACTGAAAGGCCTTGGCATTTTGCAAGAGTTTACACTAATACTTTCTTAAGTTAATTGCTATTAGAAATACTGTATATAACTTCTAGAGTTAGAAACGAGTTGTGTTAGCCTAGTCGTTATATGTTAGGGACGTGCAGACCAATCATTTTTGTTTAGTTTACTATGCCATTAGCAGGATTTTATGTTTTGTTTTTAATTTAGTTTTGGGGGAAGTATTCCTAGTGTGCCCTGCTGCTTGATAGGGTATGTAAGTGGATGTGAGGATGTAGAATGCATATATTAATGGATGAATGATGTGTGTGAGTGCGAACTAAGGCAGGAAGGGATCCTTACTCATATAACCCGTCTCCTCAAGTTGCTTCATTGGCTCCTTATCAGTTTCCATATCCAGTTCGAACTTCTCCTTACTGACCTATAAGTACATTCATTCTGCTGCTCCTCACTACTTTTCCTCTATCTGTCCCTACACCCCTCCTAGGGAACTACTACTACTAATAATTTGTATAGTTATACAAGGTGTAGGAGGCACTGTACATATAGATGTAAGACACAGTCCCTGCTCATCAGTGCTTACAATCTAATCAAGACAAAACACATAGTGAAACTGGGAACTAGAGTATGGTAAGATACACAAAAGTAGTGGACAAGAGAATGAGGAGCATCAGGACCCAAAAGCAGCCTCAAAGAGGTGGGTCTTCAGCCTGAACTTGAATAGGGCCAGAGAAGGAGCCCAACGCACTGACTTAGGTAGTTTGTTCCAGGTATATGGAGCAGCAAGGTGGAATGGACGTAGTCTAGAGTTGGCAGTAGCAGAGAAGGGCACAGATAAAAGGGATCTGCCAGAGGAGCAGAGTTTCCGAGGAGGAGTAGAGAGTGAGAAGAGGAAAGGTAGTGAGGAGTTGCAGAATGGGGAACTCCGCTTTTCTGGCAGAGATCGCTTCTATCTGTGCCCTTTTCTTCCACTGCCAACTCCAGACTTCGCTCTTTCCGCCTTGCTGCTCCTTATGCCTGGAACAAACTACTTAAGTCAATACATCAGGTTTCATCTCTGGCCCTTTTCAAATCCAAACTAAAACTCATCTCTTTGAGGCTGCTTTTGGATCCTGATCCACTTAGTCTCCTGCTCTCCAGCTATGTGTTTCCTTACTATTTCCCTAGACATATCCAAGTCCCCAGTTGTCTGCTAAACTCTGATGAGCTTGGACTGTCTCTTACATGTCTCTGTACAGCGCTGCATATGCCTTGTAGCGCTATACAAATGATCATCCGTAGTAGTTGTAGTAGTAGTTTTAAAGGGGGAGGGTATAGATAGAGGCTGAGAGCACTTTAAGAGATGGGATTTCTAGAGGATGACAAATATGAACTGCAGAGCCAATGAACTTTAGGGGATGGGGCTCTGAGAGCAGAAGGGGTGAAGTCCTGCTTTTTTATAAAGCAAACCCAGACTGCTGGGAGATAGTTGCTGCCTGGATGTTTTAAAAAAGCAGGATCTGAAGCTACAGCTGCTGGGAAAAGGACCCACAAGTTAGACTTGGATTGTCTAAAGACTGGGGTACGTTAGAGCGACGATCTGGAGCTGTTTTGTGAAATTCACTGGGAATATCAGGTAATCCTGATAGCTTGGGAAATCTCCTTAAGAATGTGTATGGTTTCAAATGAATTACTAGAGCTTTTGCCATGAGTGGTTGAAAGCAACTGTTTTTTGCACACCAACCTCAGTAGCACAAACAAGGACATTCTTGGATTTCTAAAAAGAATATTGTGAACTTTTCTTCTTGGTGATTGGAGAATAGTGTCTGGTCAAAGGACTGTGTGAACTCCTAATAAAAGGGTCCTCTAGGGGCCAAGACTACTAACTGTCTTACCAGAACTTTCCACAGGGAAGCACAAGTGGCCATTTTGAAAGGAGTGCTTAAGGGTGCAGAATAGGAACTTGTGCTCAATGACTGTAGTAAACTGCGACAACATATGTTGTGATTGGAAACCTAAGGAGACTAACCAGGATAGTAGGTATGTGTGCATGTGTGTGCACCTGGATTCTTGTGCGTGTGCTTCTGTGTTTGTATGAGCGTGTTTAGTATGTTTGTGTGTATTTATATCTGTGTTGGTTCTCTGCCTCTGTGATTGGGAGAGGAGATGAGAGGGGAGGACTGTTCGAAAAGTGCAAGTCTGCAATTGCTTTTGTAAAGTTGCTCTCACATCACTTGAAGAATCAGTCTTACTATACCAAGGTCTTATAAAATGTCATGGATGCCAGTTTTCCTCAGACTAATCCTCAAGTTCATGCAAGAGTTTCCATAAATAAAGAAAACATCTCAATTACATGTGATAAAGTAACCGAGCCAATAAATACTATAACAGTAGTTTTTCCCAGAGGTAGGGAAGAGAGTTAATTGGGGTACATGTAACAGTGTTTAACATCTTGGCTGTATTAATATAAAGACTGTAACAAGGGCAAAGCAATTTTTAGGGTAAAGAATTCCCCCATAAACTTCAATCAGCTAAAAAAATATAATCTACCTTTTATTTAAACCTTGTTAGAAAACATCTAGTAAGGTTTGTTTTTTGTAAAATATAGTAGTTTTCATTAAACCCTCTTGACAAAAAACTTACAATTACATGTTTGATTTAGCCTTTTCCACCATAGAAACCATACACCAGGGCACTAATCACCACCACAAACACAAAGCCCAGTGCTAATAATAACCTATTATTCAGAACAATTTTTTTGTCGGAATGGCCAGCCCAGTGTAGAGGAAAAACACCTCCCACCGCCGTGGCCCGTCCTTTTTAATCAGATGAAAAATTTGAAAAACCTTTTGTAAAAACAGCTGATACTTAGCCGCGTCGAAGAAAACAGGCTGTTTGTTCACTACAACCAACAGTAGTTCCAAATACGACGTGACACGTTTTGGGGACACCTCCTTAGACCCCCCTGCTTCAGGTCAGACCACTGTTCTTCAGTGTTTAAACAGTGGTCTGACCTGAAGCAGGGGGGTCTAAGGAGGTGTCCCCAAAACGTGTCACGTCGTATTTGGAACTACTGTTGGTTGTAGTGAACAAACAGCCTGTTTTCTTCGACACGGCTAAGTATCAGCTGTTTTTACAAAACGTTTTTCAAATTTTTCGTGTATGATGTCTTTTTATTTATTAGATCATATTTATTTAAAGCACGTTTATCATAAACTTCATGAGATACACAAATAGTGTAAGTATTTTGCAGTCACCATCTGACATACACTTCAAATGTACAATCAAAAAGGATATTTTATCTGTGTTCTCCCACTCTGCGTTTGGATTTTCATTTACACCTCGTTTTTCTTATTATTTTAAAACATAATCATGTTATTTATATGATTTTATACTTTTCCATGAGCATTAGTTTATACGCATGTAGGTGCCTTGATGATCTTATTGTTTATATTATATGTGTTTTTAACGTTTTTGTTTTTTAACTAGTTATTGTATCTTTTTTTAATTTATTTTTCACATATTTATATTAAATTATTGTATTGTCTAGCTGTGTGCCCCCTGAAGAAGGCGACAGCCGAAACATGTAGGGGTTTCAATAAACCAATCTCACCAATTTACGACTCTTGCTCCTTGTGTTTTCCTCAATATTGCCACTGACCAGTAAGCAATGGGTGCCACCTCTGTTGCACCTCAGAATGCCCGATACTAACCATGGAGCGTCGGGTGTGTAACGGCGACGCCCACGGATATCCAGTGGCACTAGCCATATTAATGCCGCTGAATATTTCTCTTAGTGGTATTTACATGGTCTGCAGGTCTGAAAACAGTGTAAATGCCTTTGAATATTCCCCTCCACCTCCCAGATGAATAGTCACTGCTTAAACAGTGTCACTATTACATTTTATTTTCCTCTACAATCATGAGATCTTTTTCTTATAAAACTTGTTTACCAATAATATTTTCAGTAAAGAATTCACTGCAGCAATTTACCTAATAGGTAAGTGCAACTGAGTTTTTAAAACACAACATTTTTTTTAAAAGAAACAGTTTCTCAGTTTTGGAGTGTTAGAACAGTTGCGAGGAGGGGAGTAATTTTTGGGTGTGAGGTATATTGCTGGGGGAAGAAATTGCAGGGGGTAGGTTTTGGGGATGAGATAATTTATGGACTATTGTGGCAGTTGTGGGGGAGTATATTTTTTGGGAGGAGTAGAGGCAGTTTATGGGGTGGTGGACCAGTTGTGAAAGAGCAATTTTTGGGATTATGGGCAGTTTGTGGGTGGTAGGACAGTTACAGGGAAAGTAGTTTTGGGAAACTGCAGCTGTCTGTGATGTGAAGCAGTTGTGTGTGTGTGGGGGGGGGTATTTTTAACGGATGGGGTAGTTTGAAGAGGGTGGGATATTAATGAGGGGATAGATTTTAGGGCTGAGGCAGTTTGTGGTGTTGGGATAGTATTTTTGGGGGTGGGGAATGTTGCAAGGTGGTGGATAGTTAGCAGGCTGGTAAAGGAAGTTGGACTAGTTTTTGGGGGTGGGACATTTTGTGAGACGGTGGGAAAGTTGGGGGTATTTTTAAGGGATGGGACAGTTTGTAGGGTGGTGGGGCAGTTGCAGCTGTAGTTTTTTTTTAGGAGTGTACTGTTTGTGGGGGTATTAAAGTTGCAGGGGATTAACTTTTCATGAATCAGTTCTGGGGGTAGTTTTTGTGTTGCAGGGGGAAAGTATTAGGTGCTGGAAGTTGCAGTGGGTTGATTTTGAGTGGAGCAAATTTTCAGGGGTGGTGGGGTATTGCAGGGGATATTTTTGGGGTAGGGGCAGTTTGTGTGGTTGTGGAGGAGTTGCGGGCTATTTTTGGAGGGTTGTGAGACTTGTGAGATATTTGGAGGAGATAGTTCTCAGGGGTGGGGCAGTCTGAATGGAACACTGTATGCAAGTTTCTATACAAGAGAAGCTAAAGCTCCTTCCATAGAAATGCAATGGGCCATTTTTTATGGGGGCCTATTTCTGTGGAACACTCATTCCAATTTGGCCCATTTTTGAACTCAATGGGCATCATTCCATTCTGTGCGTCCCAGCCTCTCTGCATCCAGTCGGAACAAGACACACAGAGATAGACGCGATTCTGATCTTGTGGGGCATGTCTAGCCCCATGGGATCAGAATCATGTCTAGGCCAGTATGTGCAGGTTGGGACCCGATTTCCCATCGGCCTGCATATACAAGCCCCTGCTGGCTAACTCAATAAAGGCTCCTGAATGGAGCCGCAGCGCTATGGCATCTGGTTGCCATGGCACTGTGGCTCCATTCAGGATTTGCGATCTCCGGCTGCTGACAACCCTCTCCTTTCTCTGCAGCCTGATCTGGCTTCCCATGGCCAGGGTTGGGTTGTGGGGAAAGAGTAGTTACTCACTTGTAACAGGTGTTCTCCAGGAGCAGCAGGAATCAGTCCTCACATATGGGTGACGTCGGCGCCGACGGAGCCCTCGTGGAGCAATTTCCCCAGCTTTCAAAGAAAGCCTTTGGGAACTGCAGCGCGCATGCACGGTCCCCTTCCCGCCCAAGGGTGCCATCTTGCTCAGTCTGATGACATAGCTAAAAGACAGCAAAAAAAATTAGCAAAAACGAAATGAGAGGACTGCAACTCCAAGGGGAGGAGGGAGGGTTGTGAGGACTGATTCCTGCTGCTCCTGGAGAACACCTGTTACAGGTGAGTAACTACTCTTTCTCCAGGACCAAGCAGGAAGTCAGTCCTCACATATGGGACTCCCTAGCTTAAGGCTACCGGAGACCTCAAGCGGAAAAATGAGCTCCCTCTAGCTCAGTAGCACAGAAGGAAGGAATCTTCTCTGAAAACGCCCCCGACCGGTAGCCCAACACCAGGGCCGGAGGGTAGGACCTCAAAGAGATTATGGAGGACTGCCTGACCGAAAGCACTGTCCCTGCGGGACTCCCTCTCCAGGCAGTAATGGGCCGCAAAAGTCTGGCTTGAAGACCAAGTAGCGGCCCGGCAGATGTCTGCCAACTGAACAGAGCGGAGATGAGCCACTGACGCAGCCTTCGCTCTAACACGATGAGCCGTGACACGACCCTCCAACGAGAGGCCGGCTGCCCCATAAGCCCAGGCGATACAGTCAGCTACCCAAATGGACAAAGTACGCTTGGAGACAGGTAGCCCCAACTTATTGTGGTCAAAAGAAACAAAGAGCTGAACAGCCCTCCTATGCTCCCGCGTACGGTCAAGGTAGAAGGACAAGGCCCTCCTACAGTCCAGGGTATGCAGGACCATCTCAGCCCGGCTGGAGTGCGGCCTGGGAAAGAAGGTTGGAAGAACCACCTCCTGGTTGAGATGAAAAGGAGAAACCACTTTAGGAAGAAACTTAGGGTGAGTCTGTAAGACTACCCTATTCCTGTAGAACCTAGTGTAAGGAGGATCAGACACTAGGGCCTTCAGTTCACTAACGCGCCTAGCAGAGGTATGGGCTACCAAAAACAAGGTTTTCCAGGAAAGAAAACGAAGAGGGCAGGTAGCCATAGGTTCAAAGGGCGGACAGGTAATCCGCTGCAAGACCACATTCAGATCCCATTCAGGGGCTGGAGGGCGCAAAGGAGGCTTAAGGAGAAGGAGGCCTCGGAGAAAACGAGCCACCAAAGGGTGGTTGGAAAGAGGTCTGCCATCCACCTGTGCGTGATGCGCAGAGAGAGCACTGAGGTGGACTCTGACAGAGTTGGACTTAAGGCCCAGATTGGAGAGGTAAAGCAAATATTGCAAGACCACTGCCACTAAGCAGGAGAAGGGATTCTCAGACTGCTGAGCACACCACACTGAGAACCTACGCCACTTAAGAGTGTAGGATTTCCGGGTGGAGGGCCGCCTGGAGGCCAAGACGACCTCTTCCATCTCACAAGGCAGCAGGAGGGGAGCAAGGACTAGTCTTTCAGCAGCCAGGCCATCAGATGAAGGGACCGGAGGTTGGGGTGTAGGAGAGTCCCCTGATCCTGTGACAGGAGATCGGGTTGAAACCCCAGAGGAAGAGGAGTGTCCACTGCCAGCTGCATTAGAAGCAGGAACCAGGGTTGTCTCGGCCACCGGGGAGCTACTAGGATTATTGAGGCTCTGTCTCTGAGAACTTTGAAGAGCGTTCGAGACACCAGTGGCATGTGAGGAAAGGCATACAAGAGGCCCGTGGACCATGGAATCAGAAAAGCATCCGCCGCTACTCGGAGAGGATGCGGTTGTCGAGAGCAGAATCTGGGAAGCTGCCGGTTCAGGGGACTGGCAAATAGATCCATGGGGGGGAGGCCCCACTTGAGAAAGATCCGCTGAACCACCAAGGGATCCAATCTCCACTCGTGAGGTTGGAGGATCCTGCTCAGCCTGTCTGCCAGGTAATTTTCTTGACCTGGGAGATAGACAGCTTTGAGCAGGATGCCGTGAAGGACGGCCTAAGAGCACAGTCTCTGTGCCTCCTGACAGAGAAGGAAGGAGCCTGTACCTCCTTGTTTGTTCAGGTAGAACATTGCAACTTGATTGTCTGTCTGGACCAGCACAGACTGGTGAGAAGTGAGGTGGGAGAAGGCTCTCAGAGCTAGGCGGATGGCTCTGAGCTCTAGGAAGTTTATCTGCTGAGCAGACTCCCAAGGACTCCAGAGGCCTTGAGTACATGTCCCTTGGCAATGTGCTCCCCAAGCCAGGAGAGAAGCATCGGTTGTCAGCACCTGAGAAGGCGGAGGAGATTGAAAATCCACTCCTAGCACTAAGTTTGGTAGATGAAGCCACCACCGCAGAGAAGAGACCAGCAGGTTGGATACCTGTACTGAGTCCGCCAGGCTCCCCGAGGCCTGATGCCATTGAGTGCGAAGGCACCATTGAGCAGGTCGCATGTTCAGGCGGGCATTGGGGGTTGCATGGACCGTGGAAGCCATATGGCCGAGCAGTCTCAGAAACTGCCTGGCAGAGACCAGGGAATTGCTGCGAAAGTGGCTGGCTAGATCCATGAGCCTGTGTACCCTGTCTAGAGGCAGGAAGGCCCGCGCCTGAAGTGTGTTCAACCTTGCGCCGATGAATTTGAGATTTTGAGAGGGGAGCAAAGTGGACTTTGCGAAGTTTATGACAAATCCCAAGTGCTGGAGCAGAGTCACAGTGCGATGAGTGGCCTGAGTGGCCTCTTGGGAAGACTGGGCCCTGATGAGCCAGTCGTCCAGGTATGGAAATACAAAGAGGCCTTGAAGTCTTAGATAGGCCGCCACCACTGCTAGGCATTTGGTGAACACTCTGGGGGCGGAGGATAGGCCAAAGGGCAGTACTCTGTACTGGTAATGACTTCCTCCCACAACAAACCTGAGATATTGTCTGTGGTCTGGATGAATAAGGATGTGAGTATAGGCATCCTTTAGATCTAAAGAGCATAGCCAGTCTCCCTGCTGGAGGTAGGGCAGCAGGATTCCAAGGGTAAGCATCTTGAACTTTTCCCTTGCCAGGAACTTGTTGAGGTTTCGCAAGTCCAGGATGGGTCTGAGGCCTCCTGTTCGTTTTGGTATCTGAAAGTACCTGGAATAAAAGCCTTGACCTCTCAGGTGGTGGGGCACCGGTTCCACAGCCTGTTCCTGAAGAAGACTTGCCAACTCCTGAAGGAGTAAGTCCCTGTGCAGAGGGAGTCTTGGAGGCTCTCCTGGAAAGTAGGAGGGAGGTACCTGGTGAAAGTGAAGAAGACAGCCTTTTTGAACTATATGAAGCACCCAGGTATCTGACGTGATGGCTGACCACCTGTGGGCAAAGTGGACCAGCCGGCCTCCTGTGCTGAGAGAAACCAGCAGAGGGGAAGAGGCTATGCTGATGGAGTCAAAAACCCCCACCCTGCTGAGCAGGGGCCGGTGAGGTGGGCTTGGGGGCCTGCTGCCTACGGGACCCATTACCCCATCCCTTGGCCTGCTGACCCTGTTGGGGAGCTGCTGAGGCCTGATAATGAGGGTATTTTTTTATAGGCAGCCGCCTTCCTCGGGTAAAAGGGCTTTTTCCCCGATCCCTTCTTCTGAGAATGGGCAGAGGTTTTCCTGGACAGCCGAGTCCTGGTCAGAGTCTCGGTCTCGATCTGTGCAGCCTTTTCAGCCATGGGCTTGCCAAAGAGGTTCTCACCTCTGCAGGGGACATCGACCAACTTGTCCTGTACCCATGGCTCGAGGTCGGATGACTGAAGCCAAGCCTGTCGGCGGGCACCAATGCCGGCTTCAGCTACTCGAGCCGATGCTTCGAAGCCATCGTAGGCTGCCCGAGAGATAAACTTCGAGCACTCTCGAATGCCAGTGGACAAGGTCTGAAACCTCTGCAAAGGTTCCTCGGAGAGACCAGCAGAGAACCCGGCAATTTCTTTTGCCAGGTCCCGGAGATACATGCCCATATAGAGCTGGTAGGTCTGGACTCGACAAGCAAGCATAGAGCCCTGGAAGCACTTCCTACCGAGGGCATCCAGGTTCCGGGCCTCCCGGCCGGGAGGCACCAAGGAGTGCATCTTCTGACTCTTGAGTCGATGCATGGCCGATTCCACCACCATGGAATGGTGCGGTAGTTGTGCCTTTTGGAACCCGGGGCTCTTGCGGACTCAATAAATGGAATCGACCCGCTTGATTAACACCGGCGCCGACGCCGGGCTCTCCCACATGCGGAAGAGAAGTCGCTCCAGCATCGGAGGAACCGGTACAGTAAAGGCCTCCTTCGGGGGAGAGTCATACTGGAGGGCATCGAGCTCTTCGGCTCGAGGCTCTTCCTCGGGATCCGCGGGGAATGCCAAGGCCTTGGCCATATCCCGCACAAAGTCCGAGAACCGGGTGTACTCCGGGGGGGACCGTCTCCGAGGTTCGGACTCGGGCGAGTCCGATGGGACGCACCGAGTCCGAAAAGTACCAGGGGACTCTTCGTCCTCCGTCCCCCAGGCTGACTCCTCAGAGGAGGAATCGAGCGGCTCCAGTCGGGCGGGCACCGATGCCCTCCGCCCCGACGCCCTCGGTCCCGAACGGGAGGCCGAGGGAGACCGCGACCGAGGATTGACTCGAGCTCGCATGGACTCGAGGATCGGCTCGGTCTCCGGGGTCGACTTGGACAACGACGTCCCGGTGGCCGGGGCAGATGCACCAGCGAGGCCAGCGATCAATGCCTGCTGCTGGTCCATGAAGGCAGTCAAACTGCTCTCCAAGGCCGTCAACCTGAGTCTGAGCTCAGGAGACCCAGCAGCCCCCGACTCGGGCCCCGACGGCGTCGGGCCCGACGTCGGCTCCTTCGGAGGTGAGTTCACGAGGACTATAGTACTCACGTGTCTAGGAGACTCCATCTCGAGACGAGGATGTTTCAAAGGCCTCTTCGACTCCGAGGACCCGGGACGGCTATCAGGGCTGTGTGACCTGGCCCTCAAGGAACCAGGAGCATCCACCGATGCCGCCCTCGCGGGTTTCTTCTTCCGATGATGTTCCCGGGCAGGAGATCCCCACTCAGAGGAACTCCGACGATGCTCAGGACCGGAGTCCCGGGACGTCGAAGCCTCTGACGAGGTCCGAGCCCGGCCAGACCCGGAGTCAGAGAAGATTCTTTCTTTCTGTTGCTGCCGACTCCTCAACACTTTAGAGGACATCTTGTCACACGGACCACAGATCATCGGGTCATGATCGGGTCCGAGGCAGCGCAGGCAGCAGGCGTGTGTGTCGGTAAGAGACATAAGTTTCTTACATCGATCACACTTCTTAAACCCGCTGGCAGCCATGGGGGGAAAAAGGGCCCCTGCGAGGTCAAAAGACAGGGCTGCCAGTGAGAGAGAAAAAAAATGGCGCGAACGCTAGTCACGAAGGACAAAAACCGAAAAAATTTCGAACGGACTCGATACTGGTGTATTGGGTCTGGGCGGGAAAAGGATCCGGCGTTGAACCGAGAAAAGAAAAAACAAATAAAATCAACTTTTTCAGCGGCGATCACAAACAGCGTCTGTAGGGCTCCGCGGAAAAAAGAAGACTGAGCAAGATGGCACCCTTGGGCGGGAAGGGGAGCGCGCATGCGCGCTGCAATTCCCAAAGGCTTTCTTTGAAAGCTGGGGAAATTGCTCCGTGAGGGCTCCATCGGCGCCGACGTCACCCATATGTGAGGACTGACTTCCTGCTTGGTCCTGGAGAATCTCCTGCACCCCCTCACCTCTTTGATCCCGGCCGGGCCTCCCATCCCCTGACATCTAGGGGGACTTATTACACCTTCGAGGTGGAATAAGTCCCCTGTCCAGTCTGCTGGCCCTGGACATACAGAGCCAATGTCAGAATCGACCCTGTACGTCTGGGGCTGTGATCCACCCACTGCCTGCCCTAACTCCGCCTCCGCACCCGCACCGCCCCTTCCCACTCCCATCTAAGCCTACCCATACAGGAGGTTAGTTGGGGATGGCAAGGGGGATGAATAGTGGGGATTGACATTGCGATGGGACATCCATCCCCGCTATTCGCAGGACAGAATAGACCCCAATGTGTTTTTCCACTGATTCTTCTCCCAAGTCAAGTTTCATCCCTTTGTTTAATTTTCAGAGTTATTTTGCTCCCAGACATATTGCGCTTCCCCTTTTGAATAATACTTTCCAACTTCCATTGGGTTGGAAAGAATAAGGCTTACTTGGAATTTTGCCCTAAAATGTTGACATTTTGGGATAAATATGGAAAATGAATATCGTGGGTATATGTACTATCTGGAAATTTTGTTCAAGGATTACCAGTAGCATGGGGAACTCCTCTGAGATGCAGCGGGTAGCACATTTAATGGCTGTGGCCAGATGTTTGGCTACTTCTTAATAGAGAATATGTCATCTTTCCTAAACTGGATTAACAGAGTAAGTGTAAGATTAACAGCTGAGCAGAGAAACGAGATATTTGTTATGGGATGAGATTGTCGGAAATGGGAAGAAACAAGATTGATGGTGTTTAGTATCAATCTGTTTTTAATACGAAGTTTTAGAAAATGTTGTGCCTATACTATTGCAGGCCTACACCCACCTCTTACATCTGCAATACAATTAAAACTTAGGGAGGGAGTACAACTGCAATACAATTAAAACAATAGGGAGGGAGTGGTCTAGTGGTTAGGACAAGGTACTTCAGGCCGGAGGGCCGGGGGTTCAAGTCCCACCTGGGGACAGCAATCTCAGGCCGGAGGGTCTGGGATTTCTAGTCCTGTAGGCACTCCTTGTGGTCTTGGGCAAGCCACTTAACCCTCCACTGCCCATGTTCCCTGTAAGTATTAGTGTATGTGTCTCATATCCCCTCGTGTTAAATGTATCCCCCAATTGACCGCTTTGACCCGGTGAAAAGCGGGATATAAATACAGCTAAATAAATAAATAAATAAAAAACTGTTAAATTCAACATTGATAATCAGACTGGGAGATCGATTTGAAAGAAAGTGTTTACCTGAAAGGCACAGGCTTCAAATAGTCCAAAATACTGCAGCTAGTGAAGACCTGTCTAGCACAGTGGTCTCAAACTCTGGTCTTGAGAGAAGCATACCAGTCAGATTTTCAGGATATCCGTATGCATACGTGTAGTGGAGATTTACATGCATTGTATGTAAATCTCTCTTGCGCATTCATGAGGGATATACGGAAACGTGACTGGTCTGCAGCTTTCAAGGACCACAATTTGATACCCCTGGTTAGAGATGGTGTTAGACAGGTAGAGGCCCAGGGCAGAAATGGATGAGGGGGGCCCCAAAGTCTACTTGCAGGCTATGCTCTTTCAGCTTGAGCCAGGCTTGGGGCTCTCTATGGCATGGAGGCCCAGGGCAATTGCCCTGTTTGCCACCCCCTACCACTGGCCCTGGCCCTGGCCCTGTCCCTGTTCTGGCACAACCCTGACACCAATCGCTCCAATTTTGTGTTTCTTATATTGGATGCTGATTAGACTGTATTTACAATTTAAGATACTTTGGCATTTCAAGTCTGAAAAGAGATGGCTCCTTATTTCTTAAGAACAAGCCTTACTAGTATACACCAAAGCATAATCTTTGGTCAAGTCAAGGGACCTTCTGCTTCCTTTTTTAAAGAAATGAGCAGAACACAGCCTAAGACAAGGTCCTTCTCAATTATAGGTCCTTCTTTATGGAATGCACTCCCCCTGGAGATCGAACTGGAGTATTGTTTGCCCTTCTACAAAAGCCTGAAAGCATGGCTTTTTCATTAGCCAAGCATTGAAATGAGCGCGCTGCAGAGAAATTATATTTTAATAGGC
The DNA here is from genome assembly GCA_033557465.1 of Ichthyophis bannanicus. Classification (NCBI taxonomy): domain Eukaryota; kingdom Metazoa; phylum Chordata; class Amphibia; order Gymnophiona; family Ichthyophiidae; genus Ichthyophis; species Ichthyophis bannanicus. The sequence continues at coordinate 179,499,042 of CM066044.1, forward strand.
CAGGGAATCTGGATGGGTTTAAGAGGTGGGTGTTAAATTTCATGGTTGAGATGGCAATAACTATGATATTTGGTGGAGGGATTTTGTTGGCTTTGAGCAGTGATATTTGAAATGTCACTACTTTTTAAATGGGAATTGTTCTATGTGTCACACAGATTATTTGTTTCCTTGTATGTTTCTTGTATTTGTTGCCTTTTAATGTCTTATTGCATTTTCTTAGTTTTTGGGTTGTCTAGTATTATGCATTATATTTTGAAACTTTATACACTGCTTTGGGCAGTTTTAAGTTGTAAATGTTGTCTGTAAAAATAATGAAATGAATCAATCATGAGCTCTCCTCCAGGGGGTATCACATATGGGGTAACTGCGAGCTAAACCCTATAAGCTCTCTCCCTTCAAGAGGAGTTTCAAGGCTTTGAATATTCTTGCTCGTCTTTATAGATGTCTTTCATTGTGGATTAAGTTTGAGAGATTGCGGTCTGCCTGCATGGATAAAACATATCTTTTTAGGGATCAGAGCTAAAATTATTTTGGAGAAGGGATTTAGGTTGCACCTTCTTGGTAGTAGCCCAAGATAAGCTAAATTCATGTGCAGTATTTCCCTGGAGGGCTCGGTCTAAGGGGCCCTTTTACCAAAGTATGTTATGTGGTTAACGAGCACTGAAATGCGCATTAAACAGTTTCTATGGGCCCGTGCTGAAATGTTTAACTAGGCATTACACAATGGGGTGGAATTGAGACAGAGATTGTGTGTTGACTGCACTTTGTGGTTAACATGGGCACCAGCAGCGCATACTAATCGCCAGTGTGGCAATTAGTGTGGGTGTACATACCACCTCCTCAATATGTGGCGATACATGCACCGGTGATAACTGCCAAGGGCCAAAACGCACACCAAGATACAGGGCAACTGTTGGGCATACGCTGACCATGCCCACAATAATTACCAAGGAGGTTTGCATTTATCGTGCATCAGTGTTAGCGCTAAACCATGGTAGGTGTAAATATGACTGCACTTTAATAAAAAGGCCCATAAGTTTGTACCTGAGGAAATAGAGGGTTAAATGACTTGCCTAAGGTCTTAGTCACTCCCTGTTTTAAGTATCATGACAACTTTAAATGGAGAAAGGGGATGGAAAGGTCTCCATCCCTCAGCCGTACTATTTCGCTCATGTCTGCAGTGTGCTGATTATAAAAAAAATACTAGAGGCCATAGCTTGATCCCTTACATGGTGTCTGCTTACCTAATTCTTGCTCATATTAGAGCCTTTATGAAGGTTTGTATGCAAGCTGATCTGTTCTGGCACTCTGAAATATGTCCGCAAGTAATCTGTTAGCAAACACGGGGAGACACTTTTGAGTACCTAATATCTTACTAATAAAAAAAGAAAATGCCCCTTTTAGTTTACTATTTAGAGGATCGTTATGATACGTGCGTGCGGACAGTACTCCCAGGGGTTTAAGAGTGCTTCATGCATGAGCTATCAGCTGCCTGATTGGCCAGTGCCTTTATCCTGCTTTAAAATGCCGCCTAATTATTTTCGGGTATCTGGGAACAATGGCGAGTAAAAATTTTCCTTTAAAACAAAAGCAATTTGCTGTTTTCATAGTGTCTTTCCTTTGCCCCCTACCAAAAAAGTAAACAACGTGAAGACAGCATCTGGAGATTTAAGGACAGGTTGGAGACCATTCAGTTATTCGAGAGCTCCTGCTAAAGACAGACTGCACTGCAGATGACTCAGTCCCCAGCTGTCACCAAGGCAACCAACGTCGCTTAGCAATGCCTGTCTCCTGGTAACCATCACCTAGCAACAGGATATTTTTCACAGTTCTTAGATGAAGAATTTAAGTTATTTTTAGCATTACTGCAAATTAATAGCCAGCTCTATTTTCTGCTAAGGATGATGTTAGGGCTTTTTATTTTCTCTTACAGGAGGAGAATGTTTGTTTCTTCTTTCCTAAAAAACAAAATAATAAAGGTTTAAGAGAAAATGGGCTCAACACATAAAAGCATCCGCCCTCTATTGTTTAGAACAGATGTAAGATACATTAGAAAGAGACGCTAACCGCTCAGTAAAACAGTACAATGGTAAAAGGTGGAAGTTAAAATGAAAGATAAGGAGGTTGACCTAAGCATATAAGAGTGTATATGGCATTCTGAAGGTATTTAGGTGGAAACCAAATTCCTTTCTTCTGGGGTAAGCTTTGCAGAGCAGTGTAGGCACAAGAATGGACTGGAAGAGAGAAAATGGGAATTTAATTTGCATGCAGATCAGATTTTCATTACACCTCAGGAGGGGGAATAGTCAGGGAACAGCTCTACAAAATATGCAAAGACTTGACATGGTATTTATAGAGGCTTCAGTGCCGCAACATGCTTAGCCCATGTCCTTATTTATTCTTACGACATAAAAAAAGATCCAAGCCAGTCTGGAAGATATTTAGTCTTGTCCTGCAGATATAGTTCAGAGCTTAATATTTTGTATACCTCCTGAGGTTTTACAGAATAGAGGTCTCAATAAGTAAGCTAATGTTTAACTTGGGCATTAGACCTCTTTACCAAGGTTTTTTTTTCTCATTCTGCATCCAAGGGATGAAAAGGTTGAGTGATTCAGGCTCATTGCCTAATTGAACCAGAAATTTATTTTGTTTGTATTGCTGTCCCCCCTCAAAGCATAGCAATCTTTAAATTAAGAACATCATTTGTTTGTTTGGTCTTGATGTCCTTAGTGCACAAGCCACAGCTTGTGGCAAAATATTATAATTTATACTTATTTCATTACTTGCTAGAGGATTTGGTAGGGTTTAACACCTTTATACCATTACACAATGTGTTTAGACCCCATACTTATTATGCATGGTTCTGAAAACTGCATCTCTTTATCTCATCGCTACCTTTTCAAATAGACATTCTGGCATTATTGTTGGAAATTCTAATAACTTCATTCAACTATCTATGTAGGATCTGGCCTTGACATCTAGAGTAAAGGAATGGTTTAATGCTTTCTCGAATATGTCCTTTGTGGCCAGTGATTCACCCCGCCACTTTCTGAAATGTATTTAATTTTGGAATGAGGTACATCTCCCAAAACTGTTAATCACTCAATTTATTAACATTTTCTAATTTGCACCGGTTGAGGAACTATAAAAACAAGAGCCTAGTGCAGCATGTAGCTGCAGCTGTCTGCCCAAAGGGGCAGGTAATGCTTCTTTGAAGTCCTGAAGGAGCTCTAGACAGTTACCTGGCCTAATTGTGAGTATTGCCTTAATAACAAGGGTAAAAGAGGGGCCAACAAGCATCTTCTACTCCCCAAGCCCAAAGGTCCTATTGGCAAACATCTGATGGGTTCTTCTCATCAGCCTAAGTCTGACAGATTCCTCACAGGAAGGAGTGTCCTTGAGTTCCCCCAAAAGGCCTTCCCCCTCGATTATCTTCAGTTTCAGAGAGCGACTCTGTTTTTGCAATTTTTTGAGCAACAAGTTAAGAAATCTTTGCCTGCTCTTTCACTTGCCATAGAAATACAAACTGCTTCAAATGCTGAATTAGTACTGCAAAATATTTCATTAATAAATGTTTGGAGAGTGGTAACCAGGACATAGGCTATACAGTGACTCAAACGGTGATGGATGCCCAGTTAGTGGGACTGGTGCCAAAGATGGAACCACAATTACTGTCCATTTAGGCCACTGGGTCTTTAACATTGACGTAGTTTTAGTGTTCATTCTAAACTGGAAATGTTGGAGAACACTTGTAAAAGTAGGAATCTTCAATTTCTGAATTTTCCTGTCACTTGTCTTTTTGTCACCAGAAATTATTCAAGAAATAGCTTAAGGAGGTTTTGCTTATTTCTGACTGATGCATTTTCCATTTGAAATCTTTACTGCATATCCCGAAAAACTTATCAACTAAATGATCAGGAGGCTGCACTAGATAATTTAGTCTTGCCATCTACATCAAATTTAACAGATTTTCTTGAAGACTCTCGATGTGATTACCTCTAGAGCTACCCTCCTCATGACCTTTACCATTAAGGACAAAGTTGCTATCTTTAAGTTACTTTAGGAAGAAAGATGAAGTTTTCTGTGGACAGAAAATCCATTTTTCCAGATGTAGTTTGGGCAACTCCAGCTCAAAGGCAGTTCATGTCTATATCCCTAAAATAGTGGCTGTGGGTGGAACCTTTTTCCTCAGATTCCCTAGTAAATATTTGATTACATTTCTAGAAAATGGTTATATATTTCTTGACCCTACAAACCTGGAAAATTTTGAGATCGTAATCTTAAGTAATGTTACCCATTTTTGGGGTTTGGAATGGGCGTTTGGCCTGGTTATATTGAGGGCTGAATAGTTGGGATAAATGTATGTATTGCATTAATGTTTCCTGAACTATCTTATCTCCCCTTACAGTGGGCTTCTGTCACCATTAATGGCTGTAGATTTTTGCTTTTTCTTTTTCCCTTGATTAATGTTTGTATTGTTTTTAACTAGCTGTAGGCTGTAATATTGGAAAAATCTTAAAGAAAAAAAAATTAAACTTCCCACATCATCATTTGTAGACTTCCCCCTCCTAAAAAGTAAAAGCACAAAAAGTAATTGGGGTAGCACAGAGTGATGTCTATCCAGGGCCAGTTTAACCATTAGACATGACTAGGTGTTGCTCTTTGCCAACCCTCAGAAGTTGCGGCAACAGCAATCAAAGCAAAACAATAGACCCTTCCAGCCAAACAAACTCGAAGAGCCATCAGCACATCTTTTTGCCTGCAGGGAGAGTGGGCACACATACATGCAAAGCAAACCTTAACATCTAGAAGTATAGGGGGCATCTTCAAAGCGATGATGCCCTGCTAACCAGCTAAAATGCGGTCAGCCCGATATTCAGCAATACTAACAGGTTTTCTGCAGTCTGCTGAATATCCCCACAGACTGCAGAAAAGATGTCTGGATAAAGTGGGGGTGGGGACGGCTGCTATCTAGTTAGTGGTGGCAGTCAGTCAGCTACTAAGGGGATAGCTTAACCAGTTAAACTTAGAGCAGATGAATGGCTGTCCTAACTTGAACTGGTTGGCATTATCCAGTGAGCTGCTGAATACTGTATTGACACTAACTGGATAGTGTTGCTGATGTCTGGCAAGCCTGGATACTTGCATCAGAACCAGATATATGAATATCCAGGCTTTATTAAAGCAGTGGCAGCTAGGTGTTTTAACTAGCCTAACCACCACTGCTGAATATGCCCCCTCCCCCCCAACTCACATGGTCCAATTATGCATTTTACAGGTAATTGTGTAGGGATGGTATTGGGATGATCGAGTTTTTAATTATGAAAATATGGGGGAGGTGGGTTAGGACATAAGTCTGAAAGTTTGCCTAAGCTTCCCAATACCCTTTCATCAGCTTCAGGGCCAGACTTAAGATATTGGTGCCCATAGTCGGCACTGGAGAGCTGTAGGGAGAGGAGATTGCTCCCTAGTGATCAGAGTATGGTCCTAAAGCAAGTGGATCAGGCTCTTAGTGCCTTCAAAATGTACTATCTTAGGCAATTGCCTATGTTTCCTTTGCCGAAATCCAGGTCTGATCAGCCTTGTGCCTAGAGTCCCTGAAAATCATGATCACAGTCCATTCCTCCCTATTGCTTTTGCAACTCAGTCCTTTGTTCTCTCTTTTCCTACCTTTCATTCCTTTCTCCTTGTTTCTAGATGTGATCTCCCTGGGCCAGTGTCTCTTAGCTATTCTTCTCCCTGCTCCTGTAACCTCCCTCCTGACTGTAGCTCCCTGCTGTACTCTTCCTTTTTCCAACACACCACTGTGACTGCTGCCCCTGCTCATTTTCTAGCCGCTAATTCTCCGCTTGTCTCACAGCTGTCCTAACCCTTTGCTATTTTCCTCCTGCGTCTTTCTTTTCCTTCTCTCCAAATAAACATCTCGCCGACCGCTGACGTTAAGGTGATGCAGGAATAGCAGCCAGCAGGTGGAAGAGTAAGAGATAAAAGAAAGCTAAGCTGGTCTGACTGGCATGCTAATATCCAAGCTTGCATGCACCATCATTCCATCGCATCTCGAGCCTTCGTCACACTTCTGGTCCCTGTGCTCCAACTAAATAGCATGCACCTCGCGCGGGGTGAATTTATGACCTTTGCTTTCACCACTGCTACTGTGCAATCTGTTGCCAGAGGCGAGAGATCAGCTGGTGCCCCTCCTCCCCCAAGTATCAGGGCTAGGGCCAAGAGTATTGGGCACCCTAAGCAAAATTCTAACCTTGTGTCCCCATCCAACATTTGAAGATTGAATTCAACAATCATGATTATCTCAACAGCAACCCTCCCACAATAATCCTATAAGAATACATAATTGAGCAACACACATTTTAAATACTAAACTTTGCTTTATACAGTATGTGAGTGGCACACTCTGCCTGCAGGTAATATGTACTATTGACTCTGAGTTGGCTGAGCTGTCAGGATCTCTGATGCCATTTCTGCTGCCCTACTGACTACCTAGTCTTGCCTAATGGTTGGGACGAACCTGCCAAGTGCCCAAAATGGAGGGGACTCCTCAGCTCTAGCCAAGGAGAAGTCCCCCTCATTCAGAGCACCGGTCAGGAGGTTGCCCCATAAAAAAAGAAAGCGTAGTTACTCACCTGTAACAGGTGTTCTCCAGGAGCAGCAGGAATCAGTCCTCACTTATGGGTGACGTCGGCGCCGACGGAGCCCTCGCGGAGCAATTTTCCCCAGCTTTCAAAGAAAGCCTTTGGGAATTGCAGCGCGCATGCGCGGTAGTCTTCCCGCCCGAAGGTGCCATCTTAGCCAGTCGGATGACATAGCTAAAAAAGACAGCATAAAAATTTGCAAAAAGAACATAAGCAGACGATTGCAACTCCAAGGGGAGGAGGGAGGGTAGTGAGGACTGATTCCTGCTGCTCCTGGAGAACACCTGTTACAGGTGAGTAACTACGCTTTCTCCAGGACCAAGCAGGAAGTCAGTCCTCACTTATGGGACTCCCAAGCTCAAGGCTACCGGAGACCCTAAGCACAAAAATGAGCTCCCTCTAGCTCAGCAGCACAGAAGGAAAGAATCTTCGCTGAATTATCACCCACCGGTAGCCCACATCCGGGATGGAGGGTAGGAGTTGCTCAGACCTCAAAGAGATTACGGAGGACTGCCTGTCCGAAAGCACTGTCCCTACGGGACTCCCTCTCGAGACAGTAATGGACCGCAAAGGTCTGGCTCGAAGACCAAGTAGCGGCCCGGCAGATGTCTGCCAGCGGAACAGCGCGGAGGTAAGCCACTGACGTGGCCTTTGCCCGAACGCAATGAGCCGTGACTCGACTTTCCAAGGCGAGTCCGGCTGCCCCATAAGCCCAAGAGATACAGTCCGCAACCCAGATGGACAGAGTACGCTTGGAGACCGGGAGCCCCAATTTATTGGGGTCAAAGGACACAAAAAGCTGCGCAGCTTTACGGTGCTCCCGCGTACGGTCAAGGTAGAAGTTCAACGCCCTTCTACAGTCCAGGGTATGGAGGACCGTCTCAGCTCGGCTGGAGTGTGGTCTGGGAAAGAAGGTTGGAAGTACCACCTCCTGATTCAAGTGAAAAGGGGAGACCACTTTAGGCAGAAACTTTGGGTGAGTCCGTAGGACTACCCTATTCTTGTAGAACCGAGTGTAGGGGGGATCAGACACGAGGGCCTGTAATTCACTTACGCGCCTAGCGGAAGTGAGGGCTATCAAGAACAGCGTTTTCCAAGACAGAAAACGGAGAGAGCAGGTAGCCATAGGTTCAAAAGGCGGACAGGTGATCCGCTGCAAAACCACATTCAGGTCCCAGTCAGGCGCTGGCGGGCGCAGAGGTGGTTTAAGTAGTAGGAGACCTCGGAGAAACCTCGCTACGAGAGGGTCGTTGGAGAGAGGTCTGCCGTCCACCGGCACATGATGTGCGGAAAGAGCACTGAGGTGAACTTTGACGGAGTTGGACTTAAGTCCCAGATTAGAGAGGTGTAGCAAGTACTGTAAGATCACCGACACCGGGCAGGAGAAGGGATCCTGAGACTGTTGGGTACACCAGACTGCAAAGCGACGCCATTTAAGGGCGTAGCATTTGCGGGTAGAAGGCCGTCGCGAAGCCAAGACGACCTCCTCCACCTCTGCCGGCAAGAGGAGAGGAGCAAGGACTACCCTCTCAGCAGCCAGGCCATGAGGTTGAGAGACCTGAGGTTGGGGTGCAGTAGGGACCCCTGATCCTGGGTGAGGAGATCCGGTTGCACCCCCAGAGGGAATGGATCCTCCACCGCCAGTTGCAGCAAGAGCGGAAACCACGGCTGCCTGGGCCAGCGAGGGGCCACCAGGATCATGAAAGCTTTGTCTCGGAGAACCTTGAAAAGGGTCCGAGAGACTAACGGGATGGGAGGGAAAGCGTACAGAAGGCTCCCCGACCATGAGATCAGAAAGGCGTCCGCCGCCACCCGAAGGGGGTGAGGCTGACGAGAGCAGAAGCGAGGAAGCTGCCGGTTGTGAGGACTGGCAAAGAGATCCACTGTGGGGAGGCCCCACCTGAGGAAGAGCTTCTGAACAATCAAGGGGTCCAGACGCCACTCGTGCGGCTGGAGGACCCTGCTGAGTTTGTCCGCCAGGCAATTTTCTTGGCCCGGGAGATAAACTGCCTTGAGGAGAATGCCGTGACTGACGGCCCAAGAGCAGAGCTTCTGTGCCTCCCGGCAGAGGAGGAAGGAGCCCGTGCCCCCCTGCTTGTTCACGTAGAACATGGCAACTTGATTGTCCGTCTGGACAAGGACGGACTGTTGGGAGGTCAGGTGGGAGAAGGCCTTGAGAGCTAGGCGGATCGCCCTGAGCTCCAGGAAGTTGATCTGCTGAGCAGACTCCCACTTGGTCCAGAGGCCTTGAGTACGTGCCTCTTGGCAATGGGCTCCCCAGCCCAGGAGGGATGCATCGGTGGTCAGCACCCGGGTCGGCTGAGGTGACTGGAAAGGCATTCCCAATACCAGGTTCGGCTGCCGGAGCCACCACCGGATAGACGAGACCAGCGGCTCGGAGACGCGCACCAGGTCTGCTAGGCCGCCCGTGGCCTGTCGCCACTGCTGGCGGAGACACCACTGAGCAGGCCGCATATTCAGGCGGGCATTGGGGGTCACATGGACGGTGGAAGCCATATGGCCGAGCAGTCTCAGGAAGCGCCTGGCGGAGACCAGGGGCTGGCTGCGAAAGCGGTCGGCTAGGTCCATGAGCCGCTGAGCCCTGTCGAGCGGTAGGTACGCTCGCGCCTGAGGGGTGTGCAGCCTTGCGCCGATGAACTCGAGATCCTGTGAGGGGAGCAAAGTGGACTTTGCGAAGTTGATGACAAAGCCCAAGTGCTGCAGCAGAGTCACCGTGCGGCACGTGGCGGTGGTGACCTCCTGAGCGGACGCTGCTCTGATGAGCCAGTCGTCGAGGTACGGAAAAACATAGAGGCCGTGAAGCCGGAGATGGGCCGCCACGACCGCGAGACATTTTGTGAAGACTCGCGGTGCGGAGGACAGGCCGAAGGGCAGTACTCTGTACTGGTAATGATTTCCTGCCACCACAAACCTTAGGTATTGGCGGTGGCTTGGGTGGATGAGGATGTGCGTGTAAGCATCCTTTAGATCCAAGGAGCATAGCCAATCTCCCTGCTGGAGGTAGGGCAGAAGGATTCCAAGGGTAAGCATTTTGAACTTCTCCCGCACAAGGAACTTGTTGAGGTTGCGCAAGTCCAGGATGGGTCGGAGGCCTCCTGTTCTCTTTGGTATCAGAAAATACCTTGAATAGAAGCCCTGACCTCTCAGGTGGTGTGGCACCGGTTCCACCGCCCGATCCTGCAGAAGACCTGCTAACTCCTGAAGGAGCAACTCCCTGTGCAGAGGGGGGCGCGGAGGCTCTCCCGGAAAATAGGAGGGAGGGACCTGATGGAAGTGGAGAAGGTAGCCCTCTCGCACGACCTGAAGCACCCAGGCATCTGCGGTGATGCTGGACCACCTGTCGGCGAAGTGAACCAGCCGGCCTCCGGTGCTGGGGGGAACCCGCGGGGGGGGAGAGGCTATGCTGAGCGAGTCAAAAACCCCCACCCTGCTGAGCAGGGGCTGGTGGCGCAGGCTTGGGGGCTTGCTGCCTACGGGACCCGTTACCCCGTCCCTTGGCCTGCTGGCCCTGTTGGGGAGCTGCAGGGGCCTGATAATGGGGGTATTGTTTGTAGGCAGCCGCCTTCCTCGGGTAAAAGGTCTTTTTTCCCGAGCCCTTCTTTTTCTGGGAAGGGGCGGAGGTCTTCCTAGAAAGCCTGGTCCTGGTGAGAGTCTCAGTCTCAATTTGTGCAGCCTTTTCCGCCATGGGCTTGCCAAAGAGGTTTTCGCCTCGGCAGGGGACATCGACCAACTTGTCCTGTACCCAGGGCTCAAGGTCGGATGACTGAAGCCAAGCCTGTCGGCGGGCACCGATGCCGGCTGCGGCTACTCGAGCCGAGGCTTCAAAGCCATCATAGGCTGCCCGGGACATGAACTTTGAGCATTCCCGAATACCTGTGGACAAGGCTAGGAACCTCCGCAAGGGTTCCTCGGACAAACCAGCGGAGAAGCCGGCTAGCTCTTTAGCCAGATCCCTGAGATACATGCCCATGTAGAGCTGGTAAGTCTGGACACGACAGGCGAGCATAGAGCCCTGGAAGCACTTCTTGCCAAGGCCATCCAGGTTACGGGCCTCCCTTCCAGGAGGCACCGAGGAGTGCATCTTCTGGCTCTTAAGACGATGCATGGCCGATTCCACTACCATGGAATGGTGTGGCAACTGCGCCTTTTGAAAGCCAGGGCTCTTGCGGACTCGATAGATAGAATCGACCCGCTTGCTCAGGACCGGCGAGGAGGCCGGACTCTCCCACATGCGGAAGAGCAGTCGTTCCAGCATAGGAGGAACCGGCACAGTAAAGTGCTCCCTCGCGGGAGAGTCATACTGGAGGGCGTCGAGCTCTTCGGCTCGAGGCTCCTCCTCGGGGTCCGCAGGGAAGGCCAAAGCCTTGGCCATATCCCTAACGAAATCCGAGAACCGGGCATCCTCCGGGGGGGACTGCTTCCGAGGCTCGGACTCCGGAGAGTCCGATGGGACACACCGAGTCCGGAAAGAATCAGGTGACTCTTCTTCCTCCGACTCCCAGACCGACTCCGACGAGGACTCGGTGGGGTCGGCTCGGGCAGGGTGCGGCGCCAGCCGCCCCGACGCCGAGGGAGTCGGCGTCGGCGACCTCGGTCCCGAACGGGAGGCCGAGGGCGACCTCGACCGAGGATCGACTCGAGTTCTCATCGACTCGAGGATCGGCTCGGTCTCCGGGGTCGACTTGGACGTCGACGTCCCGGCGGTCGGGGCAGCGACGCCAGCAAAGCCAGCGAGCAGTGCCCGCTGCTGGTCCATGAAGGCAGACAATCTGCTCTCCAAGGCCGTCAACCTGAGTCCGAGCTCAGGCGACCCAGCAGCCCCCGACTCGGGCCCCGACGGCGTCGGGCCCGACGTCGGCTGACGCGGAGGCGAGTCCAGAAGGACAACAGGACTTACCCGGGCAGGCATCTCCGACTCCAGGCGAGGTCGCTTCGGGAGGTGATCCTTCTCCAAGGACCCGGGGCGGCTGTCGGGGCTATGCGACCTGGCCCTCGCGGAGCCAGGAGCGTCCACCGACGCCGCCCTCGCGGGTTTTTCCTTCCGTCGATGGTCCCCGGAGGGAGAACCCCGGTCGGAGGAGCTCCGTCGACGGTCCGAACTGGAGCCTTTCGACAGTGAGGCCTCCGACGAGGTCCGGGTACGGCTGGGGTCAGCGAAGATTCTTTCGCGCTGATGCCGCCGACTTCTCAACGCCTTCGAGGACAGTTTGCTGCAGGGCCCACAGATCAGTTCCTCGTGATCTGGGCCCAGGCAGCGGAGGCAAAGGTCGTGTGAGTCGGTGAGTGACATATTTCGGTCACACCGACCACACCGCTTAAAGCCACTGGCAGCCATCGGGGGAAAAAGGGCCCCTGCGAGGTCAAAGGACCGGGCTGCCAGGGAAAAAACGAAAACGAAAACTGACTAAGTCAGAAAAACCGAAAAAACCGTTAGAGGACTCGAGACCGGCGTCGCGAGTCCGGGCGGGAAAACGACCGGCGTCGAACCGAAAGAAAAAAGGATAAATACAGAGGAAAATCAACTTTTTCGCGGGGACAAGACGGGGACGTCTGTAGGGCTCCGCGGAAAAAAGAAGACTGGCTAAGATGGCACCTTCGGGCGGGAAGACTACCGCGCATGCGCGCTGCAATTCCCAAAGGCTTTCTTTGAAAGCTGGGGAAAATTGCTCCGCGAGGGCTCCGTCGGCGCCGACGTCACCCATAAGTGAGGACTGACTTCCTGCTTGGTCCTGGAGAAACCAAGATATTCCCAGGCTACATGATTTAAAAACAAAAAAACAAACAAAACTCTGCAATGCTGTTTATACAGCAAAAATTGTAGCCGTTTAATTATGTAGCCTGGGAATCTAATATAAAACATACTGACAACTGACACTGGACTGGTCTGCTATTAAATGTAAATTATATATTCAGCAAAAGCAAGAGATGTTCGGTGTTTGCTTTCTCATTCTATTCATTGGTATGCAAGGACCTCTGCACGGTTTATACATCAAAATTAAATTATAACTAATTCTATTTAAGTGTTGTAAACTGTCCTGCTGTTCTCACTTTTTGTAGTGGTCCCTAGATAGGGTCGGCCTGTCCACTAGGCGGTTGCCTAGGGTGGCATTGCTAATCCAACTCCCTGGGACACAGCAGCTGCTTTAAAATTCCCACATGTGTGCACAGTTCTGGCCTGCCACTCCTGCCCGCCCTCCAAGAAAGTTGCATCGGAGGGGAGGGGGGGGGGCAGGAGTGGCAGTCTGTGAGCGCACACATGTGTGTGTGAGCACTTTAAGGCCTCAAGCAGAAGTTCAGTCGCTGCCCTTTCAGTGCAAGGTGGGGGCAGCATGGAGGACTGGATGGAAGCGCAGTATTTGGGGGGGGGGGGGTAGCAGCATGGAGGGTCTGCCTAAGGTGGCAGAAACCCTCATTCTGCCACTGACCCTAAAACATTCATGCACCTATTGGAAAAAAAACTAGAACAATTGGATTACTATAATACAGATCCCTAAATAGAAACTCCATCCTAACAGAACGCCTGGCCTCAGCCGCAAATGCAGAACAGACCCTTATCAAGTATACAATAAGTGACCACAAACTAAAAATAGAAATATGTATGTAGACAAAACCTAAATGGAAACCCCCAAGAAACCAGACTCTGCATGCAGTGCAGAGATGTAGATTCCTCTGCAAATTCCAAGGACTAACATTCAAATCACTAAATTGAAAATAAATTTTTTTTCTACCTTTTTGACCATTTTATTCTCTAATTGGTTGATGCCAGTCTCTGGTCTTCTTGCTTTCTAGAGTCTTTAGTCTATCTTCCACTTCATTTCTCTCCCTTCCTGTCTTTTTCACTTTCTTCCATCTCTGACATTAATCTTTTCCTTTCAGCATTCTTCCATTTATTTTTCTAAGTTTTTCCATCAACTCAGATTTTACTCCTCCTTCCTATCCAGCCCTCAATCTCCTCCTTTTTTGAAATTTTGCTCCATCTACCTATTACTTTTCAACCTTCCTATTCCCCCATCTTTTTTTCTTCCCTACCCTTTCATTCCCTGTTTTTAATTCTCCCCTCCTGTCCAGTGCCTCCCCTCCTTTTTCTCACACTCCCCCATCCAGCATCTCTCTCCCTTCCCATCCTTCCCTCCATATCTAGCATCCCTCTCTATCCCCTACCCTATGACCAGCATCTCCTCTCTTTCCCCTCCCTATCCTTCTGCCCTCCACACCCATCCCACTCACCATGTACTGTATCTGGTATCTGCCCTTCATCCCTCTATATCCTTCTGCCCTCGTCCCATGCCCACCATATCCTGTCTCATTACCCCCCAGGGCCTACCACTGCCACTGCATCCCCCAACACTTGCTGTGGCGGCAACAATTAAAGCACAAAAAACATGGGAGTCTTTGATTCCTGCGCACTTCAAAGGCCCTCCTGGTCGTGCCGCCTCTGACGTGGAAAGTGTGCAGCAGAGAAGGGCCTTTGCAATGCACAGGAATTGCAAAGACTGCCTACACATTTGCCTTTTGCATGCCCCTGCTGGCACAGACCCACTAAAACAGAAGTAACAGCTGGGGGAGATGCTTGCCAACCTTTTTTTGTTTGTTAAAGGCAGGGTGAGGCGACCACCAGGGGGATGTTTGAAAGGGAGGGGGCATTTTTTGGTACGCCCCAAAATTTGCCATCTGAAGTGGCTACTTCACCTTGCTTAGAATAGAAACGCCACTGTGTAAAGGTCTGGCAGGTGCGTAATCTGCTGCTTTTAAAGAATGCATTATCTTAATATACTTAAGTACATTTGGACATACAATATGTAGTTCAGGGGAATTAAGCAACACCAAACTTTTTGTAGGGCTCAAAAATGGATATTGCGTCTCAGGAAGGAAAAGTGGTTGAATTGTTACTAAAAAGGTGCGAGCTAAATCCAGACACCTTATCTATCTATATTTAATGCAATCTTGCTTTTCTCACAGCCTCACAGAAGTAGGGTACAATTTTCAAAGAGGGACTGTAGCTGCTAATGTTTATATTGCAAATAAAAATGTCAAACAGACAAGAGGATCAACAACAAATATCTGGCCACCAAGACATCGATCCATTTCATACAAATGTTCAGCAGTCCAGAGCTCCTGCAATGGGGTGTGAGTCTCCAGCAGAAGCATGAAGATGGCAAACACAGCTCTGGAAGGCTTGATAACAATTTATCTCAAGAGCTTTCTCCTATTTTTCAAATCCGTGGGAAAACTGCTTATTACTCTTGGCTTTAAGATTATGTGTTTGTCAAATACCAGGCGCAGCAATAAAAGACAGCCAAACCCTGTTGCTTCTAAGGCAGCCCCTAAGCAAACAATGCTTCTCTCCTCCATTGTAACATTAAGGTTCAAAGCAACCTGCATGCTCTGCGCGTGATGCATAATGCACACATCAATTAATAGCAACATGCTATCAAAATGTTTTGCTCTTAAGTACTTTTTAAATTAATTCAGCAATTTTGCTTTTGTGACTGCTAGGACTGGTTATTGTAATGGGCTTTATAGTGGTCTCCCCCAAGGAGAGCTGCAGAGACTGCAGTTGGCGGTTGGCTCATAATACAGCAGCGAGGCTTATTTGGGATAAAAAAAAAAAAAAGTATGATGTACCACCACTTCTGATCTCTATGCACTGGTTTCCTGTGGCCTTTAGGGCCCAGCTTAAGGTGCTGCTTATGGAGGGACCAGAGTATCTTAAGTCTTTTCGTCCCATGCTTTCTGGTTTAGAGCTCTCCATTCCTCCAGCAGGCCCCTTTTGTAAGTACCAAGTTTAACTTGGCAAGTTATAATGTGCTGTGGTGCTTTCTCCTACATGACACCCGGTTTGGGGAATAGTCTTCTGTTGAATTCTAACAGGGAAAGGATTCTCTCCTTTTTCAAAAAAGGATAAAGGCTTGGCTGTTTGTACAGACTTTGGGGTTTTGTTGGCTTATTAGGGAGGTGGGATGAGGGTTAATGTCATGTTATGTGACCAGGAGCTGGATAGGATATGGATTGTATAATTGTAGGTTAACGTAATGTGTTATTGCATTTGAAAAATAGGCTATAATGTTACTTGCTTAGGCAACAACTGCATTCTTTTTGGAGCAAATTTTTAGAAGTTCCATGTTTGACTGTTTTATCATAGATCTTGCTGAAAGGCTCGAGTGTTAAGTGTGGTAGGTCCTAAATGTTGGAATAAGCTAGCTTTGAATTTGAGATTAGACACCAATTGACTTAATTTCAAAAAAAGATGTAAAAACTTTGGTTTTGGAGCCTTTAGAGGAATAACAATGTTATCATTGCTGTTTGGCAATTTAAGGGCCTAATCCTTATTCTGTACTTCTTGGAGGCTATTTTAGAAGTCCTGTTTGTGCTTTGGACATCTGAAAACTGCCGACAGCCATCCAAAGAAGAGGTTTTTTTTTTAGGATCCCTGATGTTAATGTGCCAGTCTCAGGCCTGGATTAATAGCTGAGACATGATGGCCCGTGGGGACTGAGATACTTTTCTCCACCTCAGAGTGTGATTCAGTTTCCCTCTTTGGTTCATATGGAATGATGTTTTTTGCTTGAATGCGCCTACTTTAAGGCCATGTGCTGCTCCAAAATGGCACAACGGTGTCAGTGTCCTTCCTCTGCTCCTTTTTTGGCTGTTCAGTCTTTTGGATCTGATACCTCCTCTCTGGTATCTGCTGTGTGGGTTTTATAGGTGCTAACATCTTAAATCCAGCTCGGTTGCTCTTTATGTTGCCTATTAATTCCCATACTTCAGGTTTCCCGCTGACTCTAGTAACTGGAGTGGCAAATGTTCTGAACACATGTGTACCAAACAGCAGGAGAAGGAGGTCTTCCGCAGAAAAGTACAGTAGGAGGTAGTGGAAGCCAAGAACCATGGCCAAACACAGTAGGTTATCCAAAAAATTTTAATTGTAGACCCACAAAAAACTTGAGGTCATCAAGGCTATGCTGAAATTGACTCCAATGTTCCACTAAAGGAGCCGTTATAATTTTCCTTTTAATACAGCTTTTGTGTTCCTGGATGTGTGTCTTGATGCCACAAATGGTTTTGCCAACATACAGGAAAGAACAGGGACAAATAATAATGTACACTACATGTGTGGATAAACAGTTAGTCCTGCTAAACAGTTTATAATGTTTTTTGGTGTGTGGATGTATGAAAGCATCATACAGCACAATGGCATGTTTTCAGACAGAACATTTATTGCATTTAAAATGTCCCTTCTCTAAAGATGTGGGACTTACAGCTGGAGGCATATAGGAGGAAACCAATTTATCAGCTAAGTTACGTTCCCTATTGTAGGCAATAGTTAACCGTTGTTTGTGAAAACAGGAGCGTGTTTGAAGAATGTGCCAATGGGTCTTCTTCAAAATTTTTTGTATATTCGAGGAAAGGTGTGAGAACCATAAAATGCAAACAAACTTATCGTCTGAGGTTTTGCTTTTAGGTAAGAGTAGGTCTTGTCTAGAAGTCGAACAGGCATGACTGAACCCTTTATTGATGCAATCTATAGGATATCCTCTTGCATGGAAGCACTCAGCCATGTCATAGGATTTGTTTTTAAATTCTTCATAATCGGTACATAATCTTTGAAGGCGCAAAAACTGTGAAACTGGTATATTTTTCTTTATGTGACTACTGTGGAAACTGTCAAAATGAAGTAACTTGTTTCTATCTGTGGGTTTGCGAAAAATTGTAGTGTTGAAGCCAGTTGGAAATTTCCTAATAAGAATATCTAAGAATGGATGAATGGATGTCCTTTCTCACCTTTTGTTATATCTTGGAAGAGGTATATTGATGATATCCTTATTTTATGGAAGGGTACTGATAGTGAGCTACATGATTTCTACAACTGGTTGAATACTTTGGACACCAGTCTTAAATTTAAGATGCAATTTAGCTCCACAGAATTACCTTTCTTAGATATTTTTCTTAGGAAATTTACCAGTTTCACAGTTTTTGCATCTTCAAAGATTATGTACCAATTATGAAGAATTTAAAAACAAATCCTATGACATGGCTGAGCGCTTTCATGCAAGAGGATATCCTATAGATTGCATCAATAAAGGGTTCAGTCATGCCTGTTCGACTTCTAGACAAGACCTACTCTTACCTAAAAGCAAAACCTCAGACGATAAGTTTGTTTGCATTTTACGGTTCTCACACCTTTCCTTGAATATACAAAAACTTTTGAAGACCCATTGGCACATTCTTCAAACACGCTTCTGTTTTCACAACCAACGGTTAACTATTGCCTACAATAGGGAACGTAATTTAGCTGATAGTTTGGTTTCCTCCAATATGCCTCCAGCTGTAAGTCCCACATCTTTACAGAAGGAACATTTTAAATGCAATAAATGTTCTGTCTGCAAACATGCCATTGTGCTGTATGATGCTTTCATACATCCACACACCAAAAAACATTATAAACTGTTTAGCAGGACTAACTGTTTATCCACACATGTAGTGTACATTATTATTTGTCCCTGTTCTCTCCTGTATGTTGGAAAAACCATTCGTGCACTTTAAGACACGCATCCAGGAACACAAAAGCTGTATTAAAAGGAAAATTATAACGGCTCCTTTAGTGGAACATTGGAGTCAATTTCAGCATACCCTTGATGACCTCAAGTTTTTTGTGGGTCTACAATTAAAGTTTTTTTTGATAACCTACTGTGTTTGGCCGTGGTTCTTGGCTTCCACTACCTCCTACTGAACACATGTGTAGTCAAAGAGCATCTTGCCCTGAAGACCCCCTGCTATTATTTTGCTGACAGTAATGCCCCCATATTGATCTGGACTAGGCACTGGGCACCAGGCTCGCATTGGGCAGTGATGACTTTCTTGGCCACAACTTATCAGATCTGAAGGCACACTGGTTGGAAATCTGTTATGTCTCATGTATTTCAAGGACCATCTTCAAATGGGCTACAATATATGTACTTTTGACTTGGGGAAGTTTCTCCAAATGGGTTAGTTTTTCACAAACCATGACAGTTGTGAACCTCACTTCTAAGCCAGAGCATGGGGAGAATGTTCTCGGTCTCTCATATTTATTGCTAAGGCTTGGTGTAATACTTGCATCATGCCAAAGAGAGCCTCCTGCTGGAGTTTGTAAGATGCAACATGTATGGGTAGTTTGTCAAGATGGGCTTGGAAAGTCATCTTTATCAAGCCTGTGGTACCCAACACTATGGGAAATATTTCTGTATCTTTCTGCCACATTTTCTTGGTCTCTGACTGGATTTCCTGGTATTTCAGAATCCTCTGCCTCTCCATGCGATTTACAGAGTAATCGCTTGGAACAGACATCCTTATCAATGCCGTTCTGGTGGTTTTCTCCTTAACCACTATATCCAGCTTCCTCACATCCAGCTTTTTATCAGTTGAAATGGGAGTATCCGAGGTGATCATAACCTTCTCATTTTGGTTATGGTTATGGTTTAGGAACTTGATATACCACCTTTTACGCTGTGTATCAGAGTGGTTTACAAACTTATGATAACAGGCACTTTTTATTCCCTCGTCCCTGCAGGGCTCACAATCTAAGCGTACCTAAGGCAATGGAGGGTTAAGTGGCTCTTAAGGTCATGATCCCAGTGCTTTTCAGGCACAGTGATGTTGTAGTGCTTACAGAGTTTTCAGTGGATGAGGCACGTTACTTATGTCTTTCTGTATAAATTTTCTGCCATCAGAACTTCACAGGCAGCTATGAGGTGAGTCACTGTTTCCAGAATTGACATGTCTGTGTTGCTAGTCTTTTCAATGCTCGCTGTAAACCATCTCGTCCATAAGCCACTTTTGACCCATGTGAAGTAACCAGAAACTGTTCAGAATATGGGTGCTTCCATGAATTCAGGAACATTATCAGATTAAGCGTCTACAAACAATCCAGAACACAGCCATTTGCATACTTCACCACGCTACCAATTTCAATCTAGTCTCCCCACTGCTCATCAAGTCTCACTGCTTACCTCTTGCATATCGGATCCAATTCAAACTTCTTACTGTAATTCACGAGACCTTGTACACTGGTACCCCTATTTAGCTATCCTTTTTTGCATCATTCCTCACGATCCAACATGACGACTTCGTTCCATCCATGCTAATCGACACCACCTCACTTCTCCCTCATGTGCCCGTTAGAAATCTACCTGGCATTCTGCTTTATTTTTTCTGGGTCCTAGCCTTTGCAGCTCACTCCCTGCTGATCTCCTCCTCCTCTAGCTTCATTTCTTTCCTCAAGATCCATCTATTTCAGTTAGCTTTCAACTTATCCTCACAGACCACCCAGAATTCTCTCTCTCTCTCCCCCTCCTCCTCCTCCTCCTTCTGTTGCATATCATTTTCTTACCTTTTATTATGACTTTATTGGTGGTCTTTTCCTTTTGTCTTAATTGTTTTTATTATACACTGCTCTTTTCTGAACGATGGTATAACAAGTTTTCATAAACCATACAGGATGAAAAGGCACAAATTTAAAAAATGACTCTGCAGTTAAATGACTGCTGCATGGAAATTAGGAAATCCAAAAATAGGACCATGTCCCTGAAAACAAGGGATGCTACAAACCCAGTCTGCTACCAGCTATGTACTGACTAAAAGAGCTGTGAAAATAATACAGGGGAGAACTATTTTGTGGACCCATCATTAAACACTACAGACAAGCCTATGGGGGTGCCAGTTTGTGGCCCTCTTTCTGGTTACTATTGAGTGTTGGAGAGGAGTTCCCCTGATGCACCTGTTTGATGGTGGTATCTGAATTTTGGTCAGTCATGAGGCCTGTTTGAATTCTTTTCTGCAGAACAGATATGTTGTATACATTGTCAAGAAATAATAGGAAATATTCCAACTGTATGTCATAATATTTTAATAGTATGTTCAAAGGTATACAACAACAAAAAAATGTCTGAAACTTAAGACACAGCACTTTTTCAGAAAAAAAAATATGAGCTGGATGGGATTAATGACACCCTTCACTAACATTTGGTTGCATAATCCTTGGCAGTGATGGTCTCCAAATGTTTCTTGTAGCCATCTATAAGTTTCGTACATCTGTCTGCTGATAGTTTCTTCCGCTCTTGCTGCTACTTTTATTAATCATTTGTATAGCACTACAAGGCGTATGTGGTGCTGTACAGACACATATAAAAGATGGTCCCTGCTCATCAAAGCTTACAATATAATCAAGACAGTTAGTACAATAGATGAGAACAAGGGTACAGTAGGGAAGGGTAATGAGACAGAAGAATAAAGGATTAAGATCTAAAAGCAGCCTGAAAGAGGTGAGCCTTTAGCATGGATTTGAAAAGGGGGAGAGATGAAATCTGATGTAAAGATGGAGAAATTAGACCTTACCTGCTAATTGTCTTTCCTTGAGTTCTCTCCGGGCCAGTCCAGAACAGATGGGTAGTCAAATCTCCCTCCTCTAGCAGCTGAGGACTGAATACTGATTCTTGTTGCTAGGTTACCCAGCTCTCCCCTGGTGACAGAAGTCAGTCTCAACGTAGCAAGCAGCCAAAACAACAACAAAGAAGAAGAGATAGGGGAAGAGTCACACAGAAGATATATGACAGCGCGCTGTGTCCAACCACCAAATATCTGGGCAGCAACCATAGCCAAAGGGCAGACAAACGCTTTAGCTAAAAGCATATGCCCTTTAGCAAACGTGGTTTTTTTTTTTTTTTCTATTAATGGTATTGATTAAGAACCACAAGTACAGGAAGACGACTTCCCACATTTGAATCACTCTTAGAAAGAACCGACATGAAAGAACCCCGAGAAGAACTGATAGCCAACCCAGGAAAAAACCACATAGGGCGGGTTCTGGACTGGCCCAGAGAGAACTCAAGGAAAGACAATTAGCAGGTAAGGTCTAATTTCTCCTTCTTATTCGTCTCTCCGGGCCAGTCCAGAACAGATGGGTAGTACCAAAGCAGTACTTAACCCTGGGAGGGACCTGTGAGCCCCGCTACCACGGCCAAAGCCCCCACACACGCATCTTGCCGTGCGAGCACATCCAATCTATAATGACGTGAAAAAGCATGGAGAGAAGACCAGGACACCGCGCGACAAATAACCACTGGCGGAACCAAGGCTGATTCCGCCCACGAGGTAGCTTGACCCCTGGTAGAATGAGCCCGAAGAGCTACAGGAACAGGTTTGCCCCTGGTTTCATATGCGACCCGTATCGCATGCTTCACCCAACGCGCAATGGAGGCCTTGGAGGCCGCTTGTCCCTTGGATGGCCCCCCAAACAACACAAACAACCGGTCTGACTTACGAAAAGATTCGGTCTCGCGAAGATATCGACGGAGCACACGACCCATATCCAATTTCCGTAGAGAACGATCAAAAGAACCGTCCCCC
Organism: Ichthyophis bannanicus; assembly: GCA_033557465.1. Classification (NCBI taxonomy): domain Eukaryota; kingdom Metazoa; phylum Chordata; class Amphibia; order Gymnophiona; family Ichthyophiidae; genus Ichthyophis; species Ichthyophis bannanicus. The sequence goes on from CM066044.1 coordinate 179,521,094, forward strand.
GAATCTACGAAGGTGGGCAGCGAGACTGATTGATTCAAATGAAAAGCAGACAGCACTTTAGGTAGAAAAGATGGAACTGGACGTAAGACCACTTTTTCCGCAGAAAACTGAAGAAAAGGCAGACAGCACGAAAGCGCCTGCAAATCCAAAATGCGTCTAGCAGAACACAAGGCCACCAAAAAGGCCGTCTTCCAGGATAACTCTCGTATAGAGCTGGAAGAACGAGGCTCAAAAGGAGACTCTGTCAAGACCCCTAACACCAGATTCAAATCCCAAGGAGGAATAACTGGCCGAAAGGGAGGCCGAAGTTGCTTGGCCGCCCTAAGAAACCGGAGAACATCCGGATGCGAGGAAAGACGAACTCTGCGAACTGGCCCCCGAAAAACCACAAGAGCCGCTAACTGCACCTTCAAAGTGCTAAGAGCAAGACCTTTCTCAAGCCCACATTGAAGAAATGCCAGAATATCTGGAATGGAACAGGCGGGGTCTCAAGGAGCGCTCGGCACACCACGCCTCAAAAACACGCCACACTCGAATGTACGCCAACGACGTGGACCGTCTGCGCGACTGCAGTAAGGTGGTTATCAGTGACGCCGAATAACCTTTGCGGCACAACCGTTGCCTCTCAAGAGCCATGCCGTAAGCAAGAATCGATCCGCCTGGGGCATCTGCACAGGTCCCTGATGCAGTAAGTCGGCTCGAGCGGGCAACCGCCACGGCGGTTCCATGAGAAGCCGTATTAGATCTGCATACCAAGGGCGACGAGGCCAATCTGGAGCAATAAGAATCACCAGACCCTCGTGCTGCGAGGCTCACTGAATGACTCGGCCCACCAAAGGCCATGGAGGAAACACATACAGGAGCTGCCCCAACGGCCAGGGTTGAACCAGGCTGTCAAGACCCTCCGACATATGCTCCCTGCGTCTGCTGTAAAAGCGAGCCGCCTTCGCATTGCCCAGAGTTGCCATGAGGTCCATTACTGGTTGACCCCACCGTAATGTGAGATCGTGAAACACGTCTGCATTGAGCTGCCACTCTCCGGGATCTAGCGCATGCCGACTGAGATAGTCCGCTTGTACATTGTCCTTTCCCGCCACATGAGCAGCCGAAAGCGCCGCTAGGTGCAATTCCGCCCAGTGAAACAATTGTTGACTCTCCTCCAGGAGATGAAGACTGCCTGTGCCGCCCTGGCGATTTATGTAGGATACCGTCACTAAGTTGTCGGAGAAGACGTGCACCGGCTTCCCCTCTAGCAGACCGGCAAACGCTAGCAGCGCGAGATGTACTGTTCGCAATTCAAGGCGATTGATGGACCACAGACTCTCTTCCGCCGACCAGGAGCCCTGCGCTATGTGAGTCAAACAATGCGCCCCCCAGCCGGTCAGACTGGCATCCGTAGTCACCAAAATCCATTCCAGAAGTGCTAGGGGAATCCCCGCCTGAAGATGGTCCAGAACTAACCACCACTGAAGACTGACCCGGACGTGATCGGGACAGCCCAAGCGATGAGAAAGAGGATGACGCTGCGGAGACCACCGCGAAAGAAGCGCCTGTTGGAGCGGGCGCATGTGCACTTGGGCCCAAGGCACCAGATCCAAGGCTGCCGCCATCAGCCCCAGCAACTGCAAGTACTTCCAAGCTGTTGGCGCCCGAGCATGCAAAAAACCCGACACGTGAGAAGCTTCCGAACTCGGTCTGGAGGCAATAGGACTAGACCCCTGTCCGTGGCGAAGAAGGCCCCGAGATAAGTCAGCTGTTGCACCGGCTCCAGACGATTCTTCACCTGGTTCACAATCCATCCGAGACAGGAAACTACCCGAGCGGTCGCCCTGACCGACTCCTCTCGCGACGTCGCCCGAATCAACCAGTCGTCCAGATAAGGATGAACCTGAACGCCTTCCCTGCGCAGAGCCACCGCAACCACCACCATCACCTTGGTGAAAGTGCGCGGCACAGTCGCGAGACTGAACGGCAAGGCTCAAAATTGAAAATGACCCATGGGAACTGCAAAACGAAGAAATCGCTGATGATCTTGCTTGATAGGAATGTGCAGATAGGCCTCTGTCAAATCGATGGAGGAGAGAAATTCTCCCGGACGCACCGAGCGGATCACTGATTGCAAGGTTTCCATTCGGAAGTGAGAGACGCGCAAACACCGGTTCACGTGCTTCAAATCCAAAATGGGCCGGAACGAGCCCTCCTTTTTGGGCACCACAAAATAAATCGAGTATCGACCGAAGCCGCACTGGTCTAACGGAACTGGAACCATGGCATGGAGCCGCAACAAGCGCTGCAAGGTGTCGTGGATCGCCCTCCGCTTGGCGAGTGGACCGCACGGAGAGAAAACGAATGCGTCTGCCAGACGACAATCGAACTCGAGCGCATAGCCCTCGCGGATAATCTGCAGTACCCACTTGTCGGTAGTAATGGCGGCCCAAGCGGAGAGAAACTCCTGCAACCGACCTCCTACTGGAAGCTCCGCTTGGGCCGGCCTCACTTCATTGCGGCTTTTTAAGAGAAGCTGGAGGGGACCCAAAGTAGCCTCTACCGGCCCCTCTAGCGCCCCGAAAGGACTGCCCCCAAGATGGAAAGCGAGCCCGTTGATAAGGAACAAAGCGGGCTCCCCGAAAACGGCAAAATTCACGTCCCTGACCCCTAGGGAAGGATCCTTGCTTAGCCGTTTTAGGACGGTCTTCAGGAAGACGTCCTCCCTTGGAGTCACCTAAATCCTTAACAATTTTCTCTAGCGCCTCCCCAAAAAGAAGCTTACCTTTGTACGGGAGTTTACTAAGACGGGCCTTGGAGGAAGCATCCGCCGCCCAATTCCGCAACCAGAGAAACCGATGAGCGGCAATCATGGAAGCCATAGCCTTCGCGGAAATGCGAATCAAATCATAAAAGGCATCCGCCAAATACGCCGCCGCAGATTCTAGCTTAGCCCCCTCTCCGGAAGGAGACACTTCACCCACCGGACCAGAAGCCAGCTGACTCCACCGAATCGAAGCTCTGGACACGTATGCCCCACAGACTGACGCTTGTAGCACCAGCGAGCTGGCATCAAAGGCCTGCTTCAACAGCCCCTCTAATCGACGATCTTGCATATCCTTAAGGGCCGTAGCCCCCTCCACCGGAATGGTAGTTTTCTTGGTGACCGCCGAAACTAGCGCATCTACCTTAGGCATACGTAGGAGTTCCCGTTCCTCCTCGGGCACAGGATACAAGCGAGCCATAGCCCTAGTCCCCCTCAAGGAAGCCTCAGGACATTCCCACTCGGATTCTATCATCTGTTTGATCACCCTGTGCAGTGGAAAACATCTCTGCTCAGTTTTGAAACCCTGTAACATGGGATCCTCCAAAGGTTCCTGCTGAACCACCGGAGGAACGATACTAAGAGCCGTTAGGGACTGCGCAATAAGGGCAGGCAATTCATCTTTTCTGAAAACTCTAAAAATATTAGGATCATCCCCGGGGCCCAGCTCACCTTCTTCCAAGTCCGCGGGCCAGGAATCCAAACCCGGGTCTGACAGGAGTTCCCCTTCCTCAGGCCCCAAAGCCTCTGCTGACAGAGAAACAGTGTCCAACTTAGAGTCTTTAAGAGCTGTCAAAGAAGAAACTCCTTCACCTGAATCAGACCGGCTAGAAACCCCTGCCTGAGAATTCAGCATAGAATCTGACCCAACAGGAACAGGAGACTGAGCTTTTTTAAGTAAATAAGCTCTGTGAAAGGCCAGGATAAACTCTGCAGAAAGAAGAGGATCGAGAACTTCTGATACCGCTGGCACCACGGGCTGTGTCTGACCCTCTGCACTATGATGAGACTTCGCCTTGCGTTTGCCTGCCTTAGGGAGAGGAGCTGCCGAAATGGAGGGCTCCCCCAAGATGGCCGCCGTTCCCGCGCTCTCCCCCGATGGCTGCAGCAATGAAAACTGCCCTTGCGGATCCCCCTTGTAATCCTGCATATCGGGGTCCAAGACCACGCACACCGGAGAACCGGCGAGAAACCCAAAATACTGGCGAAAAAAACAGCCGCGCGGGAAACGAGCAGCCCCGACACTCCGAAGGGGGAGGGAAGCACCCGCGCTGAGGAAAACTTAAAAGAAATACCTGAAATCAACGCCGGTTAGGCTGAAGAGCTCCCGACTGCAACAGAACCGCTGCTAGCATTTCGGCAAGTTTAAAAAGCCACGAGGAGGAAAACAGTAGCTGGGGCTTCCAGGTCTGTTCCCAACGAGTAGCCCTAACAGAGAAGAGGAGACAGGCTCTGTCCCATTCTCTGAGCCGGTAATGCGGCAAACTGACACCAGCGCAGGCAGAATAAATAACAGTAAAGTGCCTAAACACCCTGCTAGGGTATAGCACGAACCCCTCTGTGCAAACTCTTCCAGAAAATAACAAAAGGAAGAAAGGGATCAGGTCAGTTGTGGGGAGACAAATCTCCACACATCCAGCTCAGCTGCTGAGGACAATAAGGCTGACTTCTGTCACCAGGGGAGAGCTGGGTAACCTAGCAACAAGAATCAGTATTCAGTCCTCAGCTGCTAGAGGAGGGAGATTTGACTACCCATCTGTTCTGGACTGGCCCGGAGAGACGAATAGGAAACAGGTAGTTTTGTTCCAGGCATAAGGAGCAGCAGGTGAAAGGATCAAAGTCTGTTGAAGAGGAGGACATAGAGAGAAGCAAGCCAGAGGAAGAGCGGAGTTCATGAGGAGGAGTGTAGGGAGAGAGAAGAGAGGAAAGGTAGTGAGGAGCAATAGAATGAATGCACTTATAGGCCAGAAGAAGAGGTTTGTATTGGATATGGAAATGGAAAGGAAGCCAATGAAGTAATTTGAGAAGAGGGGTTCTGAGTATATTGGAGCTGGCAGAAGTTTTGAACTCACTGAAGTGGAGAGATGACTCTGAGGGAGACCAGCTAGGCAAGAAATGACTAAAGAGTGAATGTGTTTTAGTAGTGTGCCCAGAAAGGGGCGAATTTAATGCTGTAGAGAAAGAAACGACAGGTTTTTGTTAACTGTTGGATATATGTAGAGAAGGAGCTATCTTTGACTCCTCTCTCTCTCTCTAAGGTTGTGGGCTGAGGAAACATGAAGCAGAAGAGTGTTATCAACAGATTTGCGATTTTGTTTTCCAGCTCATGAATGCTTCCAGGATTCCTTTTACCAATGGCAGATTCCTTTTACCAATGGCTCTTTCCAAAGGTTCTCAATTGAATTAAGATCAGGACTCATTTCTGGCCAGTTTAAAATATTTCATTTGTTCCTTTTTAACTATTCTTTTGTACTTTTGGATGTATGCTTGGGTCATTGTCCTGTTGGAGGATCCATGACCTTTGACCCAGACCTAGCTTTCTGATACTAAGTAGCAAATTTCACTCCAAAATACCTTGGTAGTCTTCTGACTTCATGATTCCTTTAATACGTTCCAGGCCTCCAGTTCCTGAGGCAGCAAAACAGCCCCACAACATTATGGAACATAAGAACATAAGATATGCCATACTGGGTCAGACCAAGGTCCATCAAGCCCAGTATTCTGTTTCCAACAGTGGCCAATCTAGGTCATACGTACCTAGCAGTTTCCCCAAGGGACACAGGTTCCACAATGCTTGTATTGGTTCAAGCATTGATATCCTGGGTCCCTTCTTAATAATGGTTTATGGACCTTTCCTCCAGGAACTTGTCCAAACCTTTTTTACACCCAGCTACACTAACAGCCTTTACTACATCCTCCGGTAACAAATTCCAGAGTTTGATTACACGTTGAGTGAAAAAATATTTTCTTTTATTAGTCTTAGATAGTTTACCCTGTAGCTTCATTGCATGTCCCCTAGTCTTTCTATATTCTGATAAGGTAAACAATCGATCTACGTTTACCCGTTCCACTCCGTTCATTAATTTATAGACTTCTATCATATCTCCCCTCAGCCGTCTCTTTTCCAGGTTAAAGAGCCCCAACCTTTTTTGCCTGTCTTCATAGGAGTATCCTTCCATCCCCTTTACCATTTTGGTGGCTCTTCTCTGAACCTTTTCTAAAATTGCTATATCCTTTTTAAGATATGGCAACCAGAATTGCACACAATATTCAAGGCGCGGTCTCACCATGGAATGATATAGAGGCATTAAAATATCTTTTGTTTTATTTTCCATTCCTTTCCTTATCATACCTAGCATTCTATTTGCTCTCTTGGCCGCTGCTGCACACTGGGCCGAGGGTTTTAACATGGTATCCACGACGCCTAAATCTTTTTCCTGGGTGGTGGTTCCTAATGTGGAACCTTGCATCGGTTAACCATAGTTTGGGTTGTTCTTCCCTAGGTGCATAACCTTGCACTTGTCCACATTAAATTTCATCTGCCATTTTGATGCCCAGTCTTCCAATTTATCAAGACCCTCTTGCAATTTTCCACAATCCTCTTGGGTTTTAACAACTTTAAATAGTTTTGTGTCATCTGCAAATTTGATAACCTCACTCGTTATTCCACTTTCCAGGTCATTTATGAATATGTCAAAAAGCAGCGGACCCAGCACAGATCCCTGGGGTACACCACTATTCACCTTTCTCCATTGGGAAAATTGGCCATTTAGCCCAACCCTCTGCTTTCTATCTTTTAACCAGTTCTTGATCCACAGTAGTACACTGCCTCCTATCCCATGACTCTTTAGTTTTGCCAAAGGTCTCTGATGAGGGACCTTGTCAAAGGCTTTCTGAAAGTCCAGATACACAATATCAACCGACTCACCTTTGTCCACCTGATTATTCACTCCTTCAAAAAAACATAACAGATTAGTAAGACAAGATCTTCCTTGTCTAAAGCCATGTTGGCTGTCTCCCATTAGGTCATGACTATCTACATGCTGAGTAATTTTATTCTTTATGATGGTTTCTACCATTTTCCCGATACTGATGTCAGGCTCACCGGTCTGTAGTTTCCCGGATCACCCCTGGAACCCTTTTTAAAAATTGGTGTTACATTGGCGATCCTCCAATCTTCAGGTATCAGAGATGATTTTAGTGATAGTTCACAGATTACTAATAGCAGGTCTGCAATCTCGTATTTCAGTTCTTTCAACACCCTTGGATGTATACCATCCGGCCCAGGTGATTTGCTACTCTTCAGTTTATCTAATAGTTGTAATACATCTTCCCGATGTATCAATATTTCCTTCAATTCTTCTGCACCTTTAAATACCACTTCAGTCATGGGTAACATCCCTACTTCTTCCTCAGTAAGGACTGAAGCAAAGAATTCATTCAATCTCTCCGCTATCGCCTTGTCACCTCTTAGTGCTCCTTTAACCCCTTTATCATCTAATGGACCAAATGACTCTCTCACAGGTTTTTTGCTACGAATGTTTAACTGTAGGAAGGGTGTTTTTCCCTTAAGCTTCATTTCTTCACCTGTACATGTATCGCTGGTCTGCATTGCCAAAGAGCTCAAGTTTGGTTTCATCTGGCCACAGTACATTTTCCCAGAAGGATTGTGGTTTCTCAGTATGGGTTTAGGCAAAGATCAGGCATGCCTTTTTGTCTGTCTTTAAGCAGTGGGGTCCTCCTTGGCCTTGACCCACGAAGTCCTTCTTTGTTTAGGGGATGGCGTATGTTTCAGGTTGAAACCACCACTCCAGATTGCTCTAGGTCAGCCTTAAGCTCTTCGGAAGTTGTACATGGTGGTTTTCCAACAGTTTGCACTAACCTTCAAAGACTTCTTGGATTCATTTTCCTCTTCCTATCATGTCTTGGGAGGTTCTTGACAGTTTCATGAGCAGAAATCTTCTTAACATTGCAAACTGTAGACACAGGAATCCAAAGGTCTTTGCAGATGGCTTTGTACCCCTTTGAAGTTTGTTTGGTGATAGCTTTTCTGATGGTCTCAATCAGCTTTCTTGTCTTCACCATTGTGAAAATGGAACAGGGAGTGAATGTGACTATTTTAAACTTTAAAGCCATTATTCATTGGTTGATTCAAGTCATGTGAGTAGACAATTGATCACAGATGCATCTAATTTAACTGCAATGGAAATGTGGTTCTTTTATTAAAACTGATTTGTTTATAAGGGTGCCAATAATCATGTCCTAAATTGAAACCCTAATTAAGCCCAAAGAAATCACCAATATGTATTCCTAAATCAAGATGACTTCATACCTTTTCAAGACTTTACTCCTCTCATTCAAGGCCATCAATTGCCTCTCCTCTACGGCACTTACTGAGCTTATCCACACAGTGCCCCCAACAGATCCAGAAGGTCAACAACCCTAAATCTACTAATAACCCCGAAGTCCTTGACTAAATACAATGGCAAATAGGGCTTTCAGTCTTTACGTCCCCAAATGCTGGAATGCACTACCACCAGACATTCGAGCTATTGTAGACCTATCTCAATTCAGGAAGGCAATCAAATTTCACCTCTTCCTCCAATTCTACCCAGCCAGCAACCGAATCTAAGTAACCCCACCTAAGAAAACACCCATCCCTAGTGTTCTTATATTCCCAGCCTCCTTCCTGCAGATCAGGCGCATACCGTCTTAAAGTGATCACTGTATTTCATATAGATCTTTGTAATTATTATTTAATGTATATAGTTCAACCCTGTTGTTCAAATTTATTATCTCATGTATATAGTTCAACACTGTTGATGTAATTATTATCTCATGTATATAGTTCAACCCTGTTAGCCAAGTTGGTACTCCTGTTCCTTGTAAAACCAAACAGATTGTTGTCTTGGTCATTTGTTATATTGTAAACCGCGCTGATACCGAATAGTGCGGTATATAAGCAACTGTAATAAATAAATAAATAAAATACCATAAAACATTCACCTTCTTCAACAACCAAACCGGTGAGACCTATAATGTGTACCAATTTTTTTGTCGGATCACCCACCTTCAGAGGAAAACCTCTCTCGTAGCGGGTCCTCCTTTCAATCAATTTAAATAAGACCCGAAGGCCTAAGAATAAAAGGAACTGGCCACATGAATGCATACCGTTCCTTTGCTAACAATCAATAAGATGGACAAAAAGCGTCCCAAATGTATTTTCAGTAAAGCTTCTTAGCAAAGAACTTAGCTTTATGAAGACTGTCATCCAGTTGCCAAAGCGATATCACAGGATTTCTACTGTAGCGGCAAAGTTCAAATTCATAGCCTTTCAAACATAGTAGATCCTCTTAGCGCTCATTGACTAGGCGAAAATCAACGAGGTCCTGCAACACCATGTAGTGTTTCAAGCTGAGTAGCTTCTTAGCTCTTCTTCAGGTAAATGTTTGATTCTGTCAGCAGATGAAAATAGACTGAAGGACAGAGGGAGCTACACCAATACATGAAACCCCGTTCATGCATGCCTAGTATTTTATGGTCTCTGGAGAGCAGATCAGTTTGAGGTTCAGTCTGACATCACCAGTTGTGTGGATCCATGGATCCAATTTCATAGAAAAAGCCAATGAAGGGCAATAGGCCTAAGTTACAAATGACTTGAACCTGTTTTGAACCAGTAACCTTGAGGTATAGAACTATCAACCTTCCACAAGTCTGAGACACCTACTTGCTCCTCCACATAGCAACATGACCCATGGTTGCATGTCATTTTGTAAACGTTTGGCCTGTGACATATAAAATAACTGACATCTATTTCCCATTAGTCCTAGTGCAGGAATATTCAAACGATGGCCCTCGCAGCCAACCCTATTGTGCCTTTACATCCAGCCCACTCTTCCTTTCTGTTTGTATATCTGGCCCACTGTGTTTGTGCTGCTATTAAAGTATTAAAAGGAATGCAATGTTGCTGACACGCCAGCAACCGCAATGCCCATTAGCAGTGAAAGTGCCAAGCAGAGCCATGCTTGGGACCACATCTAAGCTGATACCAAGGCAAAGCCCATTCCCATTCATCACAAGGTGAGTCACGCTAACAGGTGCATGCTGGTCTCAGTGCAGGATCCTGGCGTGGCTTACTGGCATCTGTTCTTCAAAGGCTCTAGTGGGACTATATCCTATCCTTTAGTTTATAAAGGAGACAGAACCACCTTGTTGCTATGCTCTTGGGTTGTTTGGAGTTTAGGGGCCCTTTTACTAAAGGGCAATAGGGTGTTGCACCCAATGCACCAATGGCGCTGCAACTATAGTGCTTTTATGGAAACCTTTATTAGCAACACAGAATGGCTTCGATTCTAAGAAAACTAAGGTGGTTTTTTTTTTTAATAATTCTGGTGGTTCTCCTACACCTTAGAAATAAAATCTAATATAAATGTACAATTTTCTGTAAGAAATCACCTTCCATCAAGTTTTAATTTAATTTAAACACATTTATATACTGCAGCCACTGAAAAATCATTCTGTGCAGTTTACAAAATAAGATACATAAAAATGATCAACATCTCCGGGCACCCTGCCCTTGTTTGAAGTTATTTTAATAGAGAATTTCTCTTTTGAGACATCCCTTGCTAGCATTGGAAGCAGATGTGCCTGATCCCATCATGCCATCTTTAGGATTATTTCATCAGCTCAGCTGTTTCCTTTGAGGCAACGCCAGACTTACACAGGAGCCCATGCTATTTATCTTCTATCATGATCCTTTCATCAATGGCTGTTCATCTTGTTTCAGATCTGTGGGAGGAGCTCTATGACTTGTTGTCACTATTTCTTCTATCTCAGAAGGTCTATGACTTCCTGTCTTAGATCTATGGGAGGAGCTCTGACTACTTCCTGCTGCTGTTGCTTCTGTCAATCTAGTTCCTGTTTGCCAAAAAAACTGTTGTAGAGGTTTCACTAACAATAGCGCATTAAACTGCTATATATCCCTCTGACTTGGAATGCTGTTTCTGTTCTATTGACCCCCACTCTATTGCAGAGATTCCCAACCTCTTTAGTTGTGTGCACATATTAACATCCAAAAATTTCAGGATTAGTTTATCCCCATCAGTCTTCTCAGCCCTGTATGTGGTGAGTACAAAGTATGTGCAGCCACTTTCACATGCTCTCTCTTCAGGTAGATTTTTGCTGGAAAACTTACATGCACAGACTCCAACTTGCCATCTACACATCTGCTTCTTCTCCACCAACCTAAACAGGGCCTCAGGAAACCCTCCTTTCTATGAGGTGGCTAGCAATTTGCATGGAGCAACTTTCAGCCACACTGAAGTAAGACAGTTTTTTTCAGAGAGCGGATTTAACCAGGGCTGGCCCAAGTGTTTCTGCCACCCTAGGCAGAAACCCCAGCCATGCTGCACTTGTCTTTCCCCTCCCCCCCCCCCCCCCCCCCCCCCAGCTGCCGCTGATTTTGTCTCAGGGAGTAGAGGCAGGCAGGCAGCATTTCTAAAAGCGGAGACTTTTTGCCACTGCTTTCTTGCCACAAAAAGCAGTGGCAAAAAGCAGCTGCTTTTGGAAATGCCCAGTGGCAGCTGTTTGGGGGGGGGGAGGCAGCGTAGTTGGTCACATGTGCTGCTGCTGCCCCCACCCAGACTAACTGCCCTAGGCAGCTGCCTAGCTCACCTAGTGGATGGGCCAGCCCTGAGGTTAACACATGTAAGACTTATTTTTAATCTCTGCAAATCACTTTGAAAATTGACCTCCATTGGTCAAAATATATTCTGAATCCTATCAGACCTTCTTTCTCCTATTGCTGCCAGCCAGCATACTGGTGGAGAAGCCCAAAATTAAGTAACATCTGCAAAATCCAAACTACAAACCATCTGTTACACTGGTTATTGGAAGAACCATGGATGGGTCTTGCAATCTGTTTCTAACTCCTGCAGATAGAATCAATACTTACCTGGAACAGCTGCAGGAACCAGGGAGAGAGAAATATTTTCTGTGTAAAAAAAAAAATCAAAGATTAAAGAATTCCTTTAATATTTATAATGAACAAGGAAGCAGGATGTTATAGCCACATTTCAAATGGCTCAGCAAATTTTTATTATATAGGATATCACTTTTACAAGTGTACTTGCAATTAGATAAAATACAACAAAGCACAATAAGTCAATACAGAAGGAGAAAAGATTACATTGTGCACTTATAGACAAGAGCCTCCAGGCAGCAGTTGACAAGAAGGCAGGAGTGCTGAAGAAATACTGATAGATAAATCTAGATGGAGGGCACTGCAACAGAACGCTTCCATCAGAATATTTATTTCCAGATGGTAAGAGGAAGGGCAGAATTTGGAAGAGTGGAGGACATGGGTAAGGTTGTGAATAGAAATGAGATCAAGAGGTGGCCAAGATAGCTTCTATCCAGTACAAGCCTGTAGATATGGTGTGAGAGCCAGAGGAGAAACACTCTTCGGCCCTGCACACCTCCCTGGAGGGAGAGAGTGCCTCTGCCGACCCTGGGCCTGCCTCCGACGTCCCACCGCGCTCCTCAGCCCAATCGGGGCTGATCGCCGCCATTTAAAAGAGAGCGCCAGCTGGCGCGACTGCGCCTGGGGGCCTCGCCAGAGGGCCCTTTGGCGTGGCCCTTAGGCAGTGGCCAACACAGTGCAACCTAAGCCAACTGCCTGAAGCCCCAAACCCTCCTGCCTCCGAAGGTTTGATCCGCACAGACATAGCCATCCCTGCAGTGGAGCTCTGCTGCTGTGAAGCTCGTCCACCCAACGGAAGACAAGACAAAACCACCCTACGTTGCCTCTCTGAAGCAAAGAGCAACAGCGGTCTGAACTTTCAGCTATCCACCCAATTGCTCCTCCCCACTACATGCCGCAAGTATAACCATCTAGATCTAATTTTATCTATTAGTTTTCTACCTTCTCAGCAGTTGTATTCTAATATCACATACAAGAGCCTCTGCTACATTTGTTGCCAGTATTTGCTACTCTATACCTATACCTTACTTTGTTGCAGTTATTCGCTACTCGCTTACCCATACTCTTTTTACCTTTACTGCTGCCTGTTAATTATTTTCAGTTACTTTACCCAGCTATACCTGCCGCCAGTGTCCTGATACTAGTATAGCCAGTGTATTATTACCATTGTTGATATATTTTTAACAACCACGAGTATTTGATACACAAGGAATTATAATGATGCATACACTCTTAGCCCTAGCCAGTATCTACCTCATCACAGCACTGCCCAGCTGCTCATACGCCTTCAACCCAGGTCCCAACTCCATACCAATACTGAGGAACACCTGGAAGGAATGGGCAAACAAGACTCATACGTCTTCAGCAGATGCCAACCGTTCAAATTACCCCCACCTGCTCCATATTGCCCTCCAACACACCAAAAAGCCCCGGATCTAGAAAAACCACCACCGACGACCACTGAAATGTGCCCTCATCAACGCCAGATCAATCCGCACAAAATGGCCAGTGATTACTGACCTGATAACCCACCACGACCTTGACATCCTGATGGTTACGGAAACTTGGCTATCAGACTGCGACAATGTTATTATCAACCAGATGCTACCCCCCAACTTTTCACTCCAACCAAAGAGGAGGTGGAGTACTCATCCTTGTGAAAAATGAACTTCAATTTCAACTGAGCACCACTACCAACACAACCTACCTCAACATGATATCCATCTCCAACGACACTTGCTCAATCAATTTAGTCTACAGATCCCCTACATCTTCTGCAGAAGACCTATCAACAATAATAGACCTCGCCTGCAACACAGTCAAGCCTCGTTCATCAAGCTGGCTAATGGGTGACTTCAACCTCCCAACCCTACAAGACTCGCAAACCTCAGCATTTCTCGAAGCACTTGCTGACCTCGGACTCAGTCAGATAGTCAAAGCACTAACACATGTGAAGGGAAATACCCTGGACCTGATATTCGCCCCCCAGGACATCATGGAAGCAAACAATGACTTCACATTAACTATAACACCAGTACCATGGTCTGACCATAGCTTGATCAGATTCCAACTACCCACCTACTCTAACAATCAGAACACCAACTCCACCCCCACTAAACCACCAGTGAGAAGATTTCGCTCTTTCAACAAAGAGGAGATACTAAAGAAGCTCTTTCCAACGCTAAACTCATCAGAGCCCAAACTCGACAATCTGATTAACACCTGGAATGACACCCTCAGATCGAGCGCACAAATCCCCGATACAAATAGAAAAATCAAGACCCGTACACATGTAGCATGGTACTCAAATGAATTGCGATCATCACTTCTCCACCTACGCAATCTAGAGAGACGTTGGCGCCGATCCCGCTCCACCAAAGCACACACAATATACTGTTCACACCTAGAGAAGCACCACCGGGAAATAGCGGAGAGAAGAAAGCAGTTTCACACAGACCTTCTGAAGCGATCAATAAGCAAGCACCATGACTTATTCAACATAGTAAAAATGCTCGCACGAGAACCAACCCCAGAACAAAGACCCTCAATCCAGCCACAGGATTATGCTACCTACCTAGAATCAAAAATGATTCAGACAGCCAAGACTCTCTCTCCTGCCAGACCCTCCCAACCACCAAGATGCCACATCCATCCCCACTGACCAAATTCCATACCTTATCACCCAAAGAGATCGAGAATATCATCACTTTCATCAATGCTACTACTGTGCCCAATGACCCGTGCCCAGCATCCTGGATCAGAGAGCTCCGCAGCGAACTAAGCCCCACCCTAAATAAAATCCTAGAACAATCGTTCACAACAGGAACCTTCCCACAAAGCCTAAAATATACTTCCATTAGACCATTGCTGAAGAACAATAAACTGGACCCGCTAAAGGTCGAATCATACAGACCGATATCCAGCATCCCACTATTAGCTAAAATAATTGAAAAGGCAGTGAAACACCACATACAACAACACATTGACACCGAAGCCCCCCTCGATCCTTCCCAACATGGCTTCAGGGAAGCACACGGTGTAGAAACCCTACTCATCACCCTCTTCAACACCATAATCACTGGAATAGATAACATCTGACAAGGCTTTGCCCTTATATTCATGGACATCTCAGCTGCATTTGACTCCGTGAATCATCAAATTCTCATTGAACGCCTTGAAGAAAAAGGAATCCAGGAATCAGCACTGAGTTGGCGTAAGTCCTACCTTTCCGACAGATGGCAACAAGTGAGACTCAGCACCACAACATCAGACCCATTTCTACAGCATCAAGGAGTACCTCAAGGCTCCTCATTATCTGCATTACTGTTTAATATCTACATGCAACCCATCTGTGACCTAATTCGCTCCTTTAACGTATCCTGCCTAGCTTATGCTGATGACATTCTCCTCTATATGCCTTTCATGACAGACAGAGTAGTTACTCACCTGTAACAGGTGTTCTCCAGGAGCAGCAGGAATCAGTCCTCCACATATGGGTGACGTCGGCACCGACGGAGCCCCCGTGCGGAGCATTTCCCCAGCTTTCAAAAAAAGCCTTTGGGAATTGCAGCGCGCATGCGCGGTCCCCTTCCCGCCCAAGGGTGCCATCTTGCTCAGTCTGTTGACATAGCTAAAAGACGGCAAAAAATTAGCAAAAATAAATCATATGACTGCAACTCCAAGGGGAGGAGGGAGGGTTGTGAGGACTGATTCCTGCTGCTCCTGGAGAACACCTGTTACAGGTGAGTAACTACTCTTTTTCTCCAGGACCAAGCAGGAAGTCAGTCCTCACATATGGGACTCCCCAGCTTAAGGCTACCGGAGGCCCCAAGCTGAAAAAATGAGCTCCCTCTAGAGCATCAGAACATAAGGAAGGAATCTTCCCTGAGAACGCCCCCGACCGGTAGCCCAACATCAGGGCCGGAGGGAAGGAGTTGCCTAGACCCCAAAGAGATTATGAAGTACTGCCTGTCCGAAAGCACTGTCCCTGCGGGACTCCCTCTCAAGGCAGTAATGGGCCGCAAAAGTCTGGCTTGAAGACCAAGTAGCAGCCCGGCAGATGTCTGCCAACGGAACAGAGCGGAGATGAGCCACTGACGCAGCCTTCGCCCTGACACGATGAGCCGTGACTCGACCCTCCAACGAGAGGCCAGCTGCCCCATAAGCCCAGGCGATATCTTTATCTTTATTATCTTTATCTTTATTAAAAATTTGATAAACCGCTTTTCATCGCAACATAAAGCGGTGTACAATAAAAGGTTGGCAATGCACAGATAAGGAAAGGAACGCCAGAGTAAAATAGAAAAGTAAGTATAAAAGAATAAAAGCATAAACAAATAGAGTAACAAAAACTAAAAGCAGTACAAAACAAACTGGAGGGCCAATAATTAAAACATAAATTAACAGGGTTATTGTAAAACCATACATGAAAAAAAAAAAGGCCCAGAAAAGGGGGAGACAGAACCAGACCATGGGTAGACAAAATACACAACTAAACAAATGTATGGACGAGACGGACATAAAGACAAGCAATTGAGAGGACATCAGGGAGGACCATTGGGAGAGAGATGAAAAGCTTGTTGAAATAGATGGGTTTTGAGTAGTGATTTAAATTGGGGGTATGAGGGTTCCAGACGGAGAGACGGTGGTAAAGCATTCCAAAGTACTGGACCGAGAGAAAAAAGCAGCGTGGCGGGTCTGTTCAAGGTGTGCCTGTGACGGGGAAGGAAGAGACAGACGGTTTGCATGGAGGGAACGAAGCTGACGGTAGAGGGTGTGAAGAGAAATTTGATCTGCAAGATAAAGAGGAGTGTTTGTATGAAGAGCACGGTGAATTAGAATAAGAAACTTATAGTGAAAACGGAAACAAAGAGGTAACCAGTGCAGCTGGAAGAGGATAGGTGTGATATGGTCGAAACGGCGTGAGAAGGTGACGAGACGGGCAGCGGTGTTTTGAATGCGCTGAAGGCGTAGAAGTTGATACTTTGGGAGATTAGCGAGAAAGACATTACAGTAATCCAAATGACTAACAACTAAGGCCAAGACAAGGGTGACTAGGGCGGAAACGGGGAGAAGAGAGCAGACAGCCCTAATCTGTCGGAGGGTGGCAAAGGAACGACGTATAAGGGAAGTGAGATATTGGTGAAAAGACAGCGTAGGGTCAAGAATTATACCTAGATAGCGGAAGGATGACACAAGAGGGAGGGGAGTAGAGTCAATGAAAGGGGCCAGGGAAGGGCAAGAGCCAGTCAATGAGACCCACATGGCTGTGGATTTTGATGGATTCAGGTGGAGGAAATTTTGAGACAGCCAAGAAGAGATCCGAGAAAGACAGAGATTTAGCTGGGTAATGTCTAATATCAGGGGAGAGGTATGGAACAGTAGAATAATGTCGTCAGCGTACATATAAAATGACACAGGGAATTGTTGAATTTCCAGAGATAGAGGAGCCAAAAAGATATTAAACAGAAGAGGAGAAAGAACAGAACCTTGAGGAACACCGCAAGTGAGAGGAAAAGCAACTGAGGACTGATTACCAACGTGAACCGAAAAAGAACGGGCTGTAAGAAAAGAATAGAACCATTGCCAAACTGTGCCTTGTAATCCCACATCAGATAAACGAGAAAGCAAAATACGGTGGTCAATCAAATCAAAAGCGACCCATATGGACAAAGTACGCTTGGAGACAAGTAACCCCAACTTATTGGGGTCAAAAGAAACAAAGAGCTGAACAGCTCTCCAATGCTCCCGCATACGGTCAAGGTAGAAGGATAACGCCCTCCTACAGTCCAGGGTATGCAGAACCATCTCAGCCCGGTTGGCATGCGGCCTGGGAAAGAAGGTCGGAAGAACCACCTCCTGATTGAGGTGGAAAGAGGAGACAACCTTAGGGAGAAACTTAGGGTGAGTCTGTAAGATTACCCTATTCTTGTAAAACCTAGTGTAAGGGGGATCAGACACTAGCGCCTGAAGCTCACTTACTCGCCTAGCAGAGGTAAGAGCTACCAGAAACAAGGTTTTCCAGGAGAGAAAACGGAGAGGGCAGGTAGCCATAGGTTCGAATGGCGGACAAGTAATCCGCTGTAAGACCACATTTAAATCCCACTCAGGGGCCGGTGGACGTAAAGGAGGCTTAAGCAGGAGGAGGCCTCTGAGGAAATGAGCCACCAAAAGGTGGTTGGAAAGAGGCCTCCCGTCCACCGGCAAGTGGTGCGCTGAGAGAGCACTGAGGTGAACCCTGACAGAATTGGACTTAAGGCCTAGATTGGAGAGGTAAAGCAAATATTGCAATACTATCGCTACCAAGCACGAGAAGGGATTCTCGTTGTGCTGAGTACACCATGCGGAGAATCTATGCCACTTAAGAGCATAGGATTTCCTTGTGGATTGCCGTCTAGAGGCTGACTACATCTTCCACCTCTCTAGGCAGTAGTAGGGGAGCCAGAACTACTCTTCAGCAGCCAGGCCATCAGATGAAGGGACTGGAGGTTGGGGTGCAAGAGAGATCCCTGTTCCTGAGACAGGAGATCGTGTTGAATCCCCAGAGGGATAGGAGTGTCCACCGCCAGTCGCAGCAGAAGTGGGAACCACGGTTGCCTCGGCCACCTGGGGGCTATCAGAATCATTGAGGCTCCATCGTTGAAGACTTTGAACAGTGTTCTGGACACTAGTGGCGTGGGAGGAAACGCATACAGTAGGCCTTCGGACCACGGGATCAGAAACGCATCCGCTGCTACTCTGAGAGGATGCGGTTGTCTGGAACAGAATCTCGGGAGTTGCCGGTTCAGAGGACTGGCGAAAAGATCCATGGTGGGGAGGCCCCACCTGAGAAAGATCTGCTGAACCACCAATGGATTCATTCGCCATTCGTGTGGTTGCAGGATCCTGCTCAGTCTGTCCGCCAGGTAATTTTCTTGACCTGGGAGGTAGACTGCCTTGAGAAGGATTCCGTGATTGACGGCCCAGGAGCACAGCCGTTGTGCTTCTTGACATAGAAGGAAGGAGCCTGTGCCTCCTTGCTTGTTCACGTAAAACATGGCAACTTGATTGTCTGTCTGGACCAGTACAGACTGGTGAGATGTGAGATGGGAGAAGGCCCTCAGAGCTAGGTGTATCGCCCGTAGCTCCAGGAAGTTTATTTGCTGAGCAGCCTCCCAAAGGGTCCAGAGACCTTGAGTACATGCCCCTTGGCAATGCGCTCCCCAACCTTGGAGAGAAGCATCTGTCGTCAGCACCTGAGAATGCGGAGGGGATTGAAAAACCATTCTGAGCACCAGATTCGGAAGATGAAGCCACCATTGTAGAGAGGAGACGAGCAGTGTGGATATTCTTACTGAGTCTGCAAGGCTCCCTGTGGCCTGATGCCACTGAGTGCGAAGGCTCCACTGAGCAGGCCGCATATGCAGGCGGGCATTGGGGGTTACATGAACCGTGGAAGCCATATGGCCGAGAAGTCTCAAGAATAGCCTGGTGGAGACCAGGCAATTGCTGTGAAACTGCCTGACTAGATCCATCAATCTGTGGGCTCTGTCCACAGGCAGAAAAGCCTTCGCCTGAAGAGTGTCCAGTCTTGCGCCTATGAATTCCAAGTTCTGGGATGGGAGCAAAGTGGACTTTGCGAAGTTTATGACAAACCCCAAGTGCTGAAGCAGAGCCACAGTGCGAAGGGTGGCTTGACTGGCCTCCTGTGAAGACTGGCCCCTTATGAGCCAGTCGTCCAGGTATGGGAACACAAAAAGACCTTGAAGCCTTAGGTAGGCTGCCACCACCGCCAGGCACTTGGTGAACACCCTGGGGGCGGAGGTTAGGCCAAAGGGTAGTACTCTGTACTGATAGTGGTTTCCTCCCACAACAAATCTGAGATATTGTCTGTGGTCTGGATGAATAAGGATGTGAGTATAAGCAGCCTTTAGATCTAAGGAGCATAGCCAATCTTCCTGCTGGAGGTAGGGCAGCAGGATTCCAAGGGTAAGCATCTTGAACTTTTCCCTCTCCAGGAACTTGTTGAGGTTTCGCAAGTCCAGGATGGGTCTGAGGCCTCCTGTTCTTTTTGGTACCAGAAAGTACCTGGAATAAAAGCCGTGACCTCTCAGGTGGTGGGGCACCGGTTCCACAGCCTGTTCCTTTAGCAGACTTGCTAACTCCTGAAGGAGTAGGTCCCTGTGCATAGGGGGTCTTGGAGGCTCCCCTGGAAAATAGGAGGGAGGTACCTGGTGAAAATGGAGAAGATAGCCCTTTTGGACTATATGGAGCACCCAGGTATCTGATGTGACGGCTGACCACCTGTGGGCAAAGTGGGCCAGCCGGCCTCCTGTGCTGATATGAGCCAGCTGAGGAGAAGAGGCTATGCTTTCTGAGTCAAAAACCCCCACCCTGCTGAGCAGGGGCCGGTGTTGGTGGCTTGGGGGCCTTCTACCTATGGGGCCCATGACCCTGCTCCTTGGCCTGCTGACCCTATTGGGGAGCTGCAGAGGCCTGATAATGAGGGTATGGTTTATAGGCAGATGACTTCCTCGGGTAAAAGGACTTTTTTCCCGAGCCCTTCTTTTTCTGAGAAGGGGCAGAGGTTTTTCTGGACAGCCTAGTCCTGGTGAGAGTCTCTGTCTCGAGCTCAGCAGCCTTTTCAGCCATGGGTTTGCCGAAAAGGTTTCACCCCGGCAGGTGACATCGACCAACTTGTCCTGTACCCATGGCTCGAGGTCGGATGACTGTAGCCAAGCCTGTCAGCAGGCACCGATGCCGGCCCCGGCTACTTGGGCCGAAGCCTCGAAGCCATCGTAGGCTACTCGAGAGATAAACTTCGAGCACTCCCGAATACCAGTGGACAAGGTCTGGAACCTCTGCAAAAGTTCCTCGGAGAGACCAGCAGAGAACCCGGCAATCTCCTTTGCCAGGTCCCGGAGGTACATGCCCATTTAGAGCTGGTATGTCTGGACACGGCAAGCAAGCATAGAGCCTTGGAAGCACTTTTTACCGAGGGCATCCAGGTTCCGGGCCTCCCGACCAGGAGGCACCGAGGAGTGCATCTTCTGACTTTTCAGTCGATGCATGGCCGATCCCACAACCATGGAGTGGTGCGGTAATTGTGCCTTTTGGAACCCGGGGCTCTTGCGGACTCGATAGATAGAATCGACCCGCTTGCTTAGCACCGGCGTCGAGGCCGGGGTCTCCCACATGCGGAAGAGCAGCCGCTTCAGCATCGGAGGAACCGGAACAGTAAAGGCCTCCTTCCGGGGAGAGTCATACTGGAGGGCCTCGAGCTCTTCGGCTTGAGGCTCCTCCTCGGGATCCGCTGGCCATATCCCGCACGAAGTCCAAGAACCGTGTATTCTCCGGTGGGGATCGTCTCCGAGGTTCGGACTCCGGTGAGTCCGATGGGACACACCGAGTCCGATAGATGTCAGGTGACTCTTCGTCCTCCGTCTCCCAGCCTGACTCCTCGGAGGAGGAATCGAGTGGCTCCGGTCGGGCGGGCACCGATGCCCTCCGCCCCGACGCCGAGGCTACCGGTGTCGACGACCTCGGTCCCGAACAGGAGGCCGAGGGAGACCGCGGCCGAGGATCGACTCGAGCCCGCATGGACTCGAGGATCGGCTCGGCCTCCGGGGTCAACTTGGACATCGATATCCCGGTGGTCAGGGCAGATGCACCGGTGAGACCGGCGATCAATGCCCGCTGCTGTTCCATGAAGGCAGCGAAGCTGCTCTCCAAGGCTGTCAACCTGAGTCCGAGCTCAGGAGACCCAGCAGCCCCCGACTCGGGCCTCGATGGCATTGGGCCCGACGTCGGCTCCCCTGGAGGAGAGTCCACAAGGACTACAGTACTCACGTGCCCAGGAGACTCCATCTCGAGACGAGGTTGTTTGGCAGGCCTCTCTGACTCCGAAGACCCGGGACGGCGATCGGGGCTATGCGACCTGGCCCTCGAGGAACCAGGAGCATCCACCAATGCCGCCCTCGTGGGTTTTTTCTTTCTGCGCTGCTCCCGCGAAGGAGACCCCCGCTCAGAGGAACCTCGACGCTGCTCGGGGCCGGAGTCCCGAGACGTCGAGGCCTCTGACGAGGTCCGGGCCCGTCCGGACGCAGAGTCAGAGAAGATTCGATCCTTTTGGTGCTGCCGACTCCTCAACACCTTTGAGGACATTTTGCCACACGGACCACAGATCATCGGGTCATGATCGGGTCTGAGGCAGCGGAGGCAGCAGTCATGTGTGTCGGTAAGAGACATAAGTTTCTTACACTGATCACACTTCTTAAACCCGCTGGCAGCCATCGGGGGAAAAAGGGCCCCTGCGAGGTCAAAAGACAGGGCTGCCAGTGAAAAGAGAAAAATGGCGCGAACGCTAGTCACGAAGGACAAAAACCGAAAAATAGAGAGTGGGCTCGATACCGGCGTATCGGGCCCGGGCAGGAAAAGGATCCGGCGTCGAACCGAAGAAGAAGAACAAAAAACAGGGAAATCAACTTTTTCCTCGGCGAAAAACGAACTACGTCCGTCGAGCTCCGGGGAAAAAAGAAGACTGAGCAAGATGGCACCCTTGGGCGGGAAGGGGACCGTGCATGCGTGCTGCAATTCCCAAAGGCTTTCTTTGAAAGCTGGGGAAATGCTCCGCACGGGGGCTCCGTCGGCGCCGACGTCACCCATATGTGAGGACTGACTTCCTGCTTGGTCCTGGAGAACAACCTAATTTCACTCCACTGATAAACTGCTTTAACGCAGTTGCAGAATGGCTCCTCACACAGAACTTAAGAATCAACCACAGCAAGACTGATGTAATGTTCATAACCAAGAACCAGGACTTCACACCCCCACGCACACTAAAGGTAAAGGGCACAGAACTGATAGCCAAGTCTACCATCAGATACCTAGGCATCACCCTTGACCAAAGGATGGATATGAAGGTGCATATAAAAAACACAACAAAATCAATTTACCACAAGATAAGGATACTTCGACATTTACGACCACTACTCGAGTACACGGACTTTAGAACAATCTACCAAGCCCTGCTGATGCCACACATTGACTTTGCAAATGCAATCCTATACAGACTCCCACAAGCAACTCTAAACCCTCTCCAACTGGCAATGAACACGGCAGCCAGGGTGCTAGAAGGAATATCGAGGACTGACCACGTCACACCAATCCTGAAAAGGTTACATTGATTACCACTTCAAGCCAGAACATTATATAAGAATATAATTATGACCTTCAAAGCCCTAAACAACCAATCCCCCATAGCCATCACCAAACTGATACACACCACACCTCCCAATAGAAGTAGAAGATCCGTAGCAGTAAACACACTGTCAGTCCCGAAAGAATGAACAAGATGCAAGAAGGCAACAACTACTAGAGCCTTCTGTTTCTATGCCCCCAAAGCCTGGAATGCCCTCCCCCCTGACATCAGAGCTATCACAGACCTAACCCAACTCAGGAAGGCCCTAAAACATCACTTATTCACCAGATACTTCCCGACATAGCCCCGACAGGAGAATTACACCCACCATGTACTGTAAACGGGGGCGCTGGGTGAGAATGTCCACAGTCTTGGCAAAGGCAAATATTAGTATGACTTGTAAAGGATTGTGGGAAATGTAGTCCATTCATACCAGAATCAGCCGTTCACAAATAAATGAGTTGTGCTTGCTCGAGTGTTAAGCAAAGAAAATATATTTTATTTATGGGGTTATTTCTCCCACACAGATTTACTTGGTAGCACAAAAAGGATACTTGCTTTCAGTATTATACTTTGGAAAAACAAATCAGGAACAACAAATCAGGAACAACAACTGAACTTCTTAAGCAATCAATCAAACAATAAAGACCTTGATGGGAACAGAAAGGTCTTTCTGTGGGCTCCTGCTAATACCTTTTAGCAGTGCTCCAAAAACAAAAACAAAAGCCAAAAAGTAATCAAAAACTGTTCTTTTTCAAGGATAACTTCTTGTATTTGCACACACACCCAGAAGTGTCCTTTTAGAGCCCACGTGCAATTATGCAAGGCTTAATTGCTAACCATTAACCAGCTGCAACCCTCTTGGCTGGTTTACTTTCTATACGTGGCTCAAAGCCTACCCAAAAGCTTTCTTGTAAACTTTTCTAGGTAGATAAAAGAACAGGATATATTTCTTTTTGATGGTTGGTGTATTTGTGAAAGTATATTACCACAGAAGCCTAGATAGAGAGCAATCCATGTATTCACTCTGATCATTTAAAATATCTCCTTCTTCAACTATCATAGAATCAATATCAGGGACTGGTTCAGGGGAATTTCTTAATGGAGCTCTCTCAGGACAATACTTGTTTCCCTGCTGTCTTCCAAGTGAATAGCTAGGGCATAGGTCAGTGTTCATACCTGAGCTTCCATTGCTGTTAGAGTCCCTCTCCAGATATTCTGGCCAGTATGTAGTCCAGTTTTTATGTCCAGCCTTCCAATCAAGATCCATGGACACTGGGTCTCTCTTCACATACCTTCTTGCACTGGTCTTAGGGCCCCTTCCAAATGCAGCCGTCTCCCTCACAGGTGCCGTCCGGGGATTCCTGGCTCTGTTACCCCACTCCTCTGGTTTCCTCCAGTCCAATGGAGTATGCTTGCCTCTGGAATGACTCTCAGCACACGTACTGCTATGGACTCCTTTAGACCTCCAAGATGCTTTCCTCTTCTTTCTTCCATGCTGCTTCTTGCTCTCTCTGTCCTGGAGCTCTGGGTTCCTCTGCTGCCTCTGCTCCTGCTTCTGCTCATGCTGATTCTGTGTAGAATAGTTTTTTCTTTTAACTTGTTTAGAGGGATACTCCACCCTAGCACAGCACAGCTGTGCTGAATCAAGCCCTGCCCTTGGAGATGAGTGATTGGGGATTACCTCATAGTTCTCCTGATTGAACACACGTTTCCCCACTTCAGCTCTTCTATAGGGTGTTTGAAACCTGGTGCATTCTGGGATTGGTAGTCTTTTATGGAAACATTCTGTTTTATTATTTCTACCAGAAAAGACAGGTTGCTTGTTCAGAGCCAATTCACCTCTATTATAGCTCCTTCCTGAACTATCATAAGCTTCCTTATCACAGTACATAATTGTAAATACTAGGTTATATAATTGTTGTTAATTACCCTGTTATCCAAGTTCTAATTCCCTGTTCAAATGTAAATGCATCTTCAGTAAACCTGAATGCATATGTTTCTGTTTTGATGTACACCGCACTGATGTTAATAGCGCGGTATAAAAGAAATGCTTAAATAAATAAATAAAATAAATAAATAAACATGCCAGCTTAGCATGAAGAAGAACATATGGCCCCAGTATAGTTGTCAGAATACAGGGAGTTGGAGATATATTTTTTGGGAACTGAGGGGTGGGAGAGAACCAAGCAAGAGAATCAGGTAAAGAACTGAGTGAGGGGGGCAGAGGTCAGATAACAATATAAATCTGACAAGGCCCAGACTAATAATTGCAGATATGGGCCCAAGAAAGGTCAACGGAGAGGGTACAGGCATGAGTAGAATAACATCACACAAGTGGGGCCCAGAAAGCTGGAACAAGAATGAACTAATTAGAGAAGAATGCCCCAATAGTAAGTATGGTCCTGAGCAAGGGTATATAATGTGACAGGACCAGATACACAATGAATCTGCTTCGCAGTGGAGGCTGTGGGGAAGTATGGATTCCCTGGGATCCCTATGGCCCCAGTATCCCTGTGAGAGTTTTGTGTGCATGTTTTGTCTTGTGTAGTGTCTGTTACACTGATCTCTTGTGTCCTGGAAAGCCTGACATACTAGCTGTTGAGTCAGGAAGTAAGACAGAATCATGCAGGCAGGACCAGACATTCTGACTTGTAATTGTTTAGAAATCTGCATCAGAGATAAGACAGAATGACCCTGTTTGCTTGCTGTGAGAGGTGACAAGATCTGTAATTCCACTGGACTGTTTTCCTTTGTTCTTAGTTTTCTGTTTCTGTAAGATAGGGAATAATAAAAAGATCCTTTTGGAAGAAAAAAATCTGTGAGATAGTTACTACCATGTACGAGCGTGTTGTCCTGCATAAGGTGACATGTTGTTCTGCATAAGGTGAGATTTTATTGAGAAGTGTAGGTCCTCTCTGTGATGTTTCTTTTATTGGGAAGTGATATGTCCTCCCTGAGTGGTTCCCCTTCTGGACAGAAAAAGGTGTCTGCTCGGGAACTGTCTGGCCAACAGTCCAGCTGACCCTTCGCCCCATACAATGGCTTGCTTGAACAGCCAGCTACTCTCATTACTTCTTTCTTGTGATCATAGTAGCTAAGTGAAAAAAATGGGGGAGTGCATTCTTAATACCTCTCAGCACTCCAACCCCTGGCTTCATTGGTGGGTGCAGCAAATGTTGACCGTTATCATATTCCTCCTGGATAATGAAGTTGCTTCTAGATCAGAGGGTTGGTTACCCCTTTCTGTGTCTGGCACTGATTTTTCTAGTATTTCCACAGGGTTTGGAGGATGTCAGATGTTTATGCATCCCATGAGGGAAGAGCATCCTTTTTAAAATGTTTATATTAGTATTTAGTTCACACCTTTCCAGTAGACATTCAAGGCCAGTTAGTCAGGTACTATAGTTATTTCCCTGTCCCCAGAAAGCTTGCAATCTGTACCTAAGGTAATGGAGGGTTAAAGGATTTGCCCAAGGCCAGGTAGTGGGATTTGAACTATGCTTTTCCAGCATCAGACTGCTGCCCTAACCACTAGGCTACTCCACCAGCAAATGGCAATGAAGTTATTGATGGCAAGGAGTTATTGCTCCACTGTCTGACCTTTTCAAGTCTTTAGAGTCGGGAGTGGTCCAAGAGGACTGGGGAAAGGCACATGTGGAAGTAAGAATGAGGTTGAGAACTACAGGCTGGTTAGTCTGACTTCTGTGGTGAGTAAATTAACGGAAATGCTGTTAAAACAGGATAGTGAGGTTTCTGGGGTCTGGATTCCAGGATCGGAGACTGCATGGGTTTACCAGAGGCAGGTCTTGTCAGACAAATCTGATTTTTAACTGAGTGACCAGAGAGAACCCTAGGTGTGATATACTTAGATTTCAGTACAGCCTTTGACGTTGTTTCACACGGGTGACTTAGAATAAATTGAGCACCATATGGATGGGCCCTAAAGTCACTGACTGTGTTAGTAAATGGTTGAGTGGGAGGAGACAAAAGGGTACAAGTAAATGGAGCTCACTCTGCAGAGAAGGTGTTACCAGTGGTATGCCACAGGGATCTGTCCTTGGTCCAATTCCTTAACCTTTTTTAAAATTTTTATATTTATGCAATTACATATCCACTAATAGTGAACAGATACTGCAGAAGGGTCTCTTTGTTAGCTCTAAACCAAGTTCCTTGTGAACCACTTTGACCTCTGTGAAAAGTGGTATATAAATACAGCCAAATAAATAAATACCAAATTCTGCAAGAGAGTAGACACCCAGGAAGGCATAGATAACATGAGGAGGGATCTAGCTAAGCTTGAAGAATGGTCGAGAATTTGGAGCTGAGATTTAACACTTAAAATGCAGGATAATGCATTCAGGATGCAAATATTCAAGGGAGCAGTACAGTATATAACGGGTGAAGTGCTTTTCTCTATGAAAGAAAAGCGGGACCTGGGTGTGATTTGTTTCTGATGATCCTAAAGTAGCTAAACAGGTAGAAAAGATGACAGCGAAAGCCAGAAGGATGCTTGGGTGTATAGGGAGAGGAACAGCCAGGAGAAAAAAGGAGGTGATAATGTATAAGTCTCTGGCAAAGAGAGCAAATAGAATGCTAGGTATCATAAGGAAAGGAATGGAAAATAAAAACAAAGGATATTATGATGCCTCTGTATCGTTCCATGGTGCGACCACACCTTGAATATTGTGTGCAATTCTGGTCGCTGTATCTTAAAAAGGATATGGCGTTATTAGAAAAGGTACAGAGAAGAGCCACCAAAATGGTAAAGGGGATGGAAGGATACCCCTATGAAGAGAGGCTAAAAAGGTTAGGGCTCTTCAACCTAGAAAAGAGACGGCTGAGGGGAGATATGATAGAGGTCTATAAATTAATGAACGGAGTGGAACGGGTAAACATAGATTGATTGTTTACGTCATCAGAATATAGAAAGACTAGGGGACATGCAATGAAGCTACAGGGTAACCTATTTAAGACTAATAAGAGAAAATATTTTTTCACTCAACGTGTAATCAAACTCTGGAATTTGTTACCGAAGGATGTAGTAAAAGCTATTAGTGTAGCTGGGTTTAAAATGGTTTTGGACAAGTTCCTGGGGGAAAGGTCCATAAACCATTATTAAAACCACAAGATCAGTTACCATATCTATGCCGACGACTTGATGCTTTACACTCATCTCGACATAAACAACCCCAACCTCAACCAACTTGAAAAATGCCTACAAAGTTGGCTGCAATGGAATAATATATCAATAAACCATAAAAAAACTGAAGTGATGTGCATTTCCAGAAAACCTGACTTTAACCCACCATCAGCGGTTACCATGAACAATAACGTTTATACCACAAAGCCTGAAATAAAATACCTAGGTGTAATGCTGGACAGCAACCTAAATATGGAAAAGCACCTCCATATTACCAATCGGGCCATCTTCCACAAATTAAGAGTTCTGCAACCGCTACGGAATATTATCGATCACTTGGACTTCAGGACAGTGGCACAAGCCCTCATTATTCCCCACCTGGACTACTGCAACGCCATATTACAAGGTCTGCCTAAAAAAAACCTTAACATACTTCAACTAGCACAAAACGTAGCAGCCAGAATCATCATGAAAAAAGGACTAACCGAACCCATCACTCCAGTACTAATTGAACTTCATTGGCTCCCCATCACGGCCCGCATCCAATATAAGCTCTTAGTAACCACATTCAAGCTCGTTCATAACGTAGCACCCTCATACCTCAACACCTTAATCTCCGCACAGCCAACCATCAGAAGCAGAAGAACAGTAAATACCAACACCCTTCATGTCCCGAGTAGCATGAGAAATTGCAACGCAAACACCACCAACAGAGCGTTCTCCTTTACTGCTCCAGCACTCTGGAATCAACTGCCCTATGAACTGAGAGCAAACAAGGATTTGAAGGATTTCAGGAAAAAACTTAAGACCCACCTCTTTCAGACCCATTACAACCTAACCTAGTCAGAGTGTCATATACTATATGAGCAACATGCCCACTTAAACTAATCATACCAGCAAGAAATGCGTCCTGTAACTATGTAAAGTATGTATATATGTAAAGCCGCTTCTCAAGCAATCAAATGTATATATGTAAGATTCCTCTCAAACAATCAAATGTAAATCTGTAACCGTTTGATGTGCTTATTACCCATCCCTGCAATCATACTGTATGTTCTAATTCTGGCCTGTACAGCCTCT
The DNA here is from genome assembly GCA_033557465.1 of Ichthyophis bannanicus. Taxonomy (NCBI): domain Eukaryota; kingdom Metazoa; phylum Chordata; class Amphibia; order Gymnophiona; family Ichthyophiidae; genus Ichthyophis; species Ichthyophis bannanicus. The sequence continues at coordinate 179,550,285 of CM066044.1, forward strand.
CCCTTATGTATAGAAAACCTCTGCTGATCACTGGAAGTAGGAGGATACAAGTGTACACTAAATAAATAAATAAATATAAGGGACATGGGATATCACTGCTTGACCCAGTACAAGCACTGAGGAACCTGTGTCTTTTGGGGAGACTGCACCTTCAAAAGGATATAAAGAGGATGGAGTCAGTACAGAGGGTGGCTACTAAAATGGTTAGTGATCTTCATTATAAAGCATTTGAGGACAGACTTAAAGATCTTAATATGTATATACTAGAGGAAAGGCGGGATAGAGGACATATGATAGAGACATTTAAATACTCCATGGGAATTGGCAGCACAGGGAGTGAGCGGGAGCTCCTCCGTACCTCCTGACACCACCAATCAAATGTGCCCTTCAATGACATTAAACCGCCGATGCGGGAGCGCGCCTGAGGGCCTTGCCAGAGGGCCCTTTGGCGTGGCCCTTAGGCGTAGGACCGTGCGGGACCAAGGAAACGGCTGCGCTATTTTGGTTCTGTCTGCCAGTATGTGTTTTGTAGTTAAATGTATTGTAATGTATGTATTGTGTTTCCCTGATTCCATCACTTTGATGTCATTATAAAGTGGTATATGTTTCCCTTTCCTTTGTATAAGCTATGTACTGTATTTACCACTTTGATTGAAGGAAAAAGTGGAATACAAAATTGTTTAAATAAATAAATAAATAAATGTACAAGAGGAGAGCCTCTTTTGTTTGAAAGCAAGCTCTGCTACGAGGGGGCAGAGGATGAGGGTGACTCAGGAGTAATATGCAGAAACATTTCTCTACAGAAAGAGTGGTAGAAGAGGTAGTAGAGACAAGGACAGTATCTGAATTCAAGAAAGCATGAGACAAATGGAGAAGATCTCTAAAGGAAAAAAAGGGACTACAGTAATTGATATGGAAGGGCAGGCTGGATAGGCCATATGCTCTTTTTCTGCCATTATGTTTCTAAAAAGTGGGCAGATAATTGCTCAGTCTGGGTTTGCTTCTATGGCTGGAGGTGCTAACGAAGGATAATCCCGAGCTGGAGCATCAGGGATGTGGCAGTTGAACATTTCTGCTCAGGAAGCTGTAGCTGCATCACAACAAAGCTGAGAACACCAGAAAATGTCTGGTGGGCAGCCGTTAAGTTGGGGGCAGTTTCAGGTTTTGTAGCCTATTTTTGTATAAAATTTCAAGAGAAATCAGTCTCCTATCTGCCCAGCAGTTAAAGTTGCAAGACAATACAGTACTAATAACATTATGGTTTTGGAAAGCCAAGTATCTGCTTTGCAGGTATTTAGTGCCTTATCGGTTAAGGATAATCTCCTGAATGGCAAAGAGAACATGGGAAATGCTTCTAGGAAACATACACTACAATTTGTTAACGTTTTCAAAATATCCAAGATATGTGCTCTGGAAGCACTGGTGTAAATTCTGCCCAAACAGCCCCTGCAATGCCGGGTGAGGGGGCGGGGTGGGTGGCGGGGGGCTGCACAGATGGTGGCAGCAGTTTGCCGTGCTGCTCTTGTAAGTTCGCTGCAGAGAAGCCCTGGAGGCTGTTCCCTGCCAGGCTGAAGTCTCACATGTTTGGGGGAGGAATATGGGTGGAGCACAGGCAGTTACAAAGTACATGGAGAGGTTATAATCAATGTTCCCTCTAATTTTCTGTAGGCTGTGTGCGCATAAAATATCAGCTGTGCGCAGCTTTTGAAGGAAAGTTAAATTTTTGTGCGCCACATAACGACACTCGGAGTTATATACTTTAAAATTTGACTACACGTCAGAATACAGTATGTACACCACATTGATTTTAATCAAATTAAATGAAAATAGACGATTACTAAATGAAGCGGGAAATTTCTAGTAATTACAATCATAACTTTTAAATTTTAAGACGTCTGTGTTGTTTTCTATCAGAATCAGAGCCGTAATTTTTGTGCGCTCTGTTGTAAAGTATGTGCGCTCGCTCGGCGAGGTGTGTGCGCGCGCACACGCGCACAGCTTAGAGGGAACAGTGGTTATAATATATACTCCTTCGCCTGTGCTTAAGGTACACCCGCGCACACACCCGCTCCCAAGCTTGGGTAAATTTATAGAGCTGCATTTTAGTCGTAATTTCAGCTGCTTTTGTGCTGGTACATTATAAAGACACAAGGGGGGTGGGGGGGGGGGGGATTGGACTATTCACCAGTGGCAGTCAGCCCTAGAAAAGCAGCTAACCATCACTACTGAACCTAAGACCAAGATTTTCAATGCTGAGGCCATATCTGGCAACTGACATTGAATATCTGGTTTGGCCAGACAGCGTGGACGCGAACTGGGCCGCAGTGATTTTCAGCCGTTGCCCAGTTAGCTTCTGTGGTGAAAGTTAGGCCAGCCTTTGAAGTGCCGGCTTCTCACTGCCTAGGGATCACCAGACAGCAGCTGACTCTGCACCGGGAACGCCCTGATGCTAACCGGCACCCGTCGATACTCAGCAGCACTAACCACGTTTGCGCCACTGAATATTCTAGTCACTGCTGAATTAATTGCTTTCAATCAGTCCCATGTGCCTATTTTTATAAAACAGGTGCCTGCTTGTCTTCCCGATCTATGCAACCTGTTAGAAAATGATCTCAACAGTCAGTTCTTGTATGCCACCTGTTTGAGACCTTGGTGGAAAGCTAGCTATCAGATAGGAGTAATATGCCACCTAGTGGCTGAACAGGCACAGCAGGTAATACAGAGGAGCAGCCATCTGGTGTCTGGCAGGGAAGGGCACTGCAGTATATTGACTAAGGTTCATGGAATGGGAATGGAGAAAAGTTATCCATCCATTTATTCATTCTGCTGTGCTATCCACGGGAACACTCTAGTCTTGACCTATTTGCTGCAGTTCAGGAACAGAACAAATCTATTTCCTATGTGATGCATTTAGATTCATCTTTTTCCTTAAATAGTTTCAAAAAGAAAAAAAATATAAGGATATTACATGTTTGAGGAGAAAGAGCTTGGGTGCCGTATAGCCTTTTATCTTGAGATAAAGAAGAAAATCTTGCCTAAACTCGAACCATGTTTTGCTGATCACAAACCACAAAATCATAACTTATTTTTGACACAATTAACAGTTGTGTAAAATAAGCCTTACTAGAGGCCTGTCCTATCTGGGAATGCATTGTGTTGCATCAGAGTGGTGTTTTGGTGTTGCTGTAACAAAATAGGGTGTGTTGCAGGTCAGAACTGAGGTGCACTGGTAGTGCTTCATGAGGGGTCTCAGTCCTGAAACAGCAGGGAGCTCTTCAGGACAGAAATGACGTATCCTGGCAGAGAGTTGTGTGAATGTTCAGAACTTCACTAGCATGGGGTGCTGTGGGGCAGGATTGAGGTGCATTAGCAGAATTGTGTGGAAAGTCTATCTTGGGCTGCTAGTCACACGGAGAGCAATTTTCAAAGTTCTTTATGCATGTAAATGGTGACCTCTGTGGTAAACTGACATTCTGAAAACTGACCTCTTGCATTGTGGATAAAATCATATGCTTGGTTGCACTATGCATGCACTTTTAGCCACATTTAGAGGAAGTGTTCCTTAGGGGCGTGTTTAGATTGGGGGAGGAAAATAATATGTAATACATTGTATTTTCAGATCTATGCATGCTATTTTCCACCTTGCTGCTCCTTTTGCCTGGAACAAACTACTTGAGTTTGTGCGTCAGGCTTCATCTCTGGGGCCCTTTTCAAATCCAGGCTGAAAAGTCACCTCTTCAAGGCGGCTTTTGGATCGACTCTTATGTGTTTCCATACCATTCCCCTTGACATTTCCTTGTCCCCAGCTGTTTGTGTTGACTGTCCTAACTAGATTGTAAGCTCTGATGAGCAGGGACTGTCTTTTATATGTGCCTGTTCAGCGCTATGTACGCCTTTGTAGTGCTATACAAATGATCAATAGTAGCAGTATTTCCCTGAAAAGAGTACCCACAGAGACAGCAGGTGCAGCAGGCAGTGGATATGTTGAACTTGTGGCAAGTCTAAAAGCTAAAGTATAAAAGTACTTTCAGACATGGTGCAAAATATGAGTGACTTACAGACTTTGTTCCAATGTGGACTGTTTAAAAAATTGTCCCCTTCAGTCAATTATGTTACTTTTTTGATGTAAAAGCTATTTTTCTGCCGGACATTATCCAAAGCTTTGCACAAGCCATACTTTACAATTTTATGCTCACTTGCCGCTCTGCACTGGCTCCACTGTTAAGTGTTTTGCAATGGGGTGTTCTGTTTGAGACAAACAAACTTTACTAGTTTAGAATTTTAAAATTAAGGTTACCAGCTGGATCCATTTTTTTTGTACTAATTGCCTCCCACTGCATACAGAAACTCGGATCAATATTCAATAAAATATCGGAAATTATTTGAAACGTCTAATCCTAGACATTTCAAATTTTTCCTATATTCAGCAAAACTATACATATAGCTAGTCCTGCTGAATATCAAGTAGTAATTATACATATAACATTATACATTTAGTTTGGAGAATTCTAGTTATACCTGGTCTTGGCACATCTGAGCTAAATGTATAAACTATACAGATAGGGGCTGTCAGTGCCTATACATATAACTTATATAGATCTGTGGCCCAGTCACCAGGGCCAGAACAACCATTACTCAAACTAGGCATTTGCCTAGGGCAGCAACTTCTGGGAGCAGCAAAGAGCAGGGCATTCAAAGCTAAACAGCAAGTTTGGAAAGCCTGGAGGGGAGGCATTAAACTTAAGGTCTGCCTAGGGTGCCAACACTGTGAATCAACTCTGGGGCCAGCCCTGCTACCTGCCAGAATGCTCCAATCCTGCCCTTTCTGCTCTACAGAATTGCACATATAACAGAATATTGATATTCCACTATACATATAATGCTGCTGTATTTTAAAAACTTCTAATAGCACTAAACCCCCAATTGCAAAGGGAAGAACACTAGAATCCACAAAAAAATTCTTCTGTTCTGTAGAAAACGTCTTATATACAGGGACCCCTGGTGCAGATATCTACTTGTGCACACACTTCATATAGATTTTAAAAAATTGTTATACATTATACTTCAAATTATGCTGCTTAAACACTTTTGTCAGCAACACTATTTAAAACTGTGTAGGTTGGTGCTGTACCGTAATTAGGGGTGTGCAGGCAAACATTTTGTTTAGTTTCCTGCATGGTTTACAGGGTATTTGTGTTTTGTGTTTGTTTGGTTTTTTTTACTTTTTTTGTGTTTTTTTTGTACATTTATATTTCAGGCAATTTTATTAAAAGGTGGCTGGGGTTGCTGTCCAAAGAAGAGAGAAGCACTAGCAGCAAACCACCCCAAATGTAATCACAAACTGCAGCTCTCCAAGAGCATCATCCAACACTCTTCCCCCTCCCTTCCCCCACCACTTTCTTCCCTGGCATTTACCAGAGGAATTGTTGCTTTAATTTTATGTATACCACCATTTTGCCTCCTTTTTTCTTTCCAGGAGAGATTTTTTGGCCAATTCTGGTTTAGAACTTACATCTCAAAACATACGGGAGTTATAGTGGTTGATTCTACCTATTGAAATCCATGTTGCAGGTCTCATAATATGTCATGACAATGTTTTCAGAAAGCCAGGACAGATCTAAAAACACTCTCATGGAACTGGGTAATTTGACAGCTCTACTAATACTACTTGGTTCTCATCAAGCTTTTCGGGTAATGGCTCAGAAGATTCCTGAAAGATTACTAGAGGTTTCCAGGCACATGGGGTAATTGCATCTTTTACGTTCTTAGACATGGTTTCACAGCATTTCTGAATTGTATCACTAAGGGGTATAGTTACTAAACTGTATTAGTTGCAAAAGCTTAACCTGGACGATAACTGCAGAAGTCCCACTGTAGGTGTGAAGGGCATGTCCAGAATTTCCGCTGTAGATACCGTGGAGGACATTCTGGGATTGCAGGCTATCTCCATCCATTGAGGCAGCAATAGCTGCTTCTGCAAAGCCTGCAAACTTTGGCAATTACCATGTGCTGGTAATATCCACAATAATCACCCATTGCAGACCTGCCCAATCTCCACCCTAATCCTGCCCAAGTTTGGATCTACTGTATGAACTGCAGTCATTGTGAAAAATCACCTCAATGTCTGCAGTTTTCCCGTGTTAGCAACTGTTGTGTGGCGGTTAGCAGCTACTGCAGTGCTAACGTGGAATTGACGCCTTTTACTAAACATGCCCCTAATTGTACCATCTGGATCTGGAGTAGACTTGGTAAATGTCTCTGAGAGTATAATGGTAACTGGGAACATCGCACAAAGATTCAGGACACGAAGTCCAAGAATTCAAAGAGGAAAAATGTTTTAAAAAGAGTTCCAGAATACTTTTCCCAGAACTTACAGGGCTAGGAACATGGCACAAGAACACTCTTTGCAGTAAGTCTCTAGAGTAGGAGTCAATAGATGAACAAGGCAAAAAATCCAGGAAAGGTTTACCACAAACCTCAAAACCAGACAGATACTTTGGGCCAATCCAGAAATAAGCATGAAGATTACCAGAAACACAAGACACGGCTAAGAAATGGCTGGCTAGAACAAGCCTCTCCTCCTAGAAGATTAATGCTTTCCAACTTAAAAGGCAAGTGTTCAAGGCTAGCTCATGACAACCATAAACACTGTCTTTTTGGGTTAAAAAAATATTTATTCCATGTATTTCAAACAAATGTACATCCCTAACTGTAATGAGAAGGTCAGTGAATTCTGTCTATGCAGCCCTGCACCATGTCTTACTCTTGGCTACCTGAGCACACTATGTGACTCAAAGTGCAGCCAATACAATACAATAAGTGGGGACTAGGATATATCTAGGGGAATGGTAAGGAAACACATAGTAGGTGAAGGTGACTAGGGGGATCAAGATCCAAAAGCAGTCTCAAAGAAGTGAGTTTTTAGCCTAGACTTAACAGGGCCGCAGATGGAGCCTGACGTACCAACTCGGATAGTTTGCTTCCAGGCATAAGGAGCAGCAAGGTAGAAAGGTTGAAGTCTGAACTGGCAGTGGAAAAGAAATGGCACAGATAGAAGGGATCTGCCAGAAGAGCAGTATTCCCAAGGAGGGGTGTAGGGAAAGATAAGAGGAAAAATGAAGGCACTTATAGGTCAGTAGTAGAGGTTTGAACTGGATGCAGGAACAGATAGGGAGTCAATGAAGTGATTGATAAAGGGATGACATGAAGATAGCAACACTGGTGGAAGATTAGCTGTGCAGCTAAGTTTTGAATAGACTGAAGTGGGGAGAGATGATTAGAGGAAGTCCAGCAAAGAGGAGGTTGCAATAGTCTAGATGGGAGGTGACAAGAGAATGGATAAAGGTCATAGTAATGTGTTCAGAAAGGATGGGACAAATTTTGCCAGTGTTATAGAGAAAGCTAAAACCTGTTCTATCTCGATGTGTGTGAAGGAGAGGGAGGAGTCAAAAATGACCCCAAGGTTGTGAGCTGAGGAAATAGGGAGGAGTAGAGTTATCCACAGAAATAGAGAAAAGGAGGGAGGTGGGCTTAGGGGGAAAGATAAGGAGCTCAGTTTTGGCCATGTTCAATTTCAGATGGCAATGAGTCCTCCAGGCACTAATGTCAGATAAGCAGGCAGAGATCTGGGCATGGATTCCCGGAGAGATTTAGAGTGTAGAGATATAGATCTGGGAGTCATCAGTGTAGAGATGAGATGAATGCACCAAGGGACTGAGTGTAGAGAGAAAAGGAGAGGTCCTAAGACAGTGCCCTGGGGTACATTGAATGAGAGCGGGATAGCAGTAAAGGAAGATCCACCAAAATATACACTAAAAATGTGGTGGGAAAGTTAGGAAGAAAACCAGAACAGGACAGATCCCCTAAATCAAGGGAGGACAGGGTTCTTGCACCTCTTCTTTTCAATGTTTTTCTGGCCCCCCTCACTCTTCTAGTCCAGCAACATGATGTTTCTGCTTACTACTACGCAGATGACATTTTTCTTCTCCATCATACTGATTCCTCTGCTCCGGATATTACTCCCCTCAATGCCTGTCTTTCCTCTGTTGCCTCCTGGCTCTCTTCTAACTTTCTCCACATTAACCTCACTAAAACCTCTGTGATCTGGTTCACCTTTGGATGTCCTCCCTCCTCCCCTTATACCTCTGCTTTCCTCCTCACCTGTCCCCATGGTTTCCTCTCTAAAGTATTTAGGTGTCACTTTCGACTCTTCTCTCTCTTTCAAAGGTCACATTTTTTCTATTGTCCAACATTCCTTTTTCACTTTGAAACAACTTCGCGTTGTCCGTTCTTTTCTCTCCTTTTTCTATGACTACACTGCTTCTGTCCCTGGTTCTTTCACGTCTCGACTATTGTAATGTCTCCCTGGCCGGTCTCCCTCAGTCCCAGCTCCTTCATCTGCAACGTGTTCAAAATACCGCTGTCCGCATCCTAACTCACCCCTCTCCTTCTGCACCAGCACTGAATCCCCATCACCTATCGGATGCAGTTCAAGTTCCTCATCTTTGTTCATAGGGCTATCTACACCGGTACCCCTCTTTACCTCGCCGATCAGGTCCACCTTCACACTCCTCACCATTCTCTTCAATCTATTCACGTTAACCGCATGTCCCTTCCCTTCCCTCCCCTTCCCAGGCTCCCTTGGAATCCACTCGGTCATCAGCTTTCTATTTCCTTGGTCCAAGACTCTGGAACTCCCTCCCTCCCTCCCACCCTTCGTCTAGAATCTTCTTTTAATTCTTTCAAGACTAAATTGAAAACTCACCTCTTCTGCCCAGCTTTCGATCTCCCTCCCCCTCCTTCACTCCTCTCTCCACCTCCTTGCTGACCTATAGCTTTTCTACCTCCTTCCCCCCTCCCCGAACTGACGTACGTTTCCCTAGTTCCCCTGTCTACCTCCCTTCTCGTTGTTGTATCTTAATTTTGGTCTTTCCTTCCCTAACTGTTCTATCCGCCCTCTCTATCTCAGTCTCTGCCTCTCCCTGTCCTTTTAAAAAGATTTTATGGTGTTCCTTTTCCTTTTTTGCAGCTTTTTTTAAAATTTCTTAATTTAATTTTGTTTGTAAACCTCCCAGATGCTTATGTAATGGGCGGTATATAAAGTTTTAAATAAACATAAACACAAACATCAAGGAGAAGGTGTGACTCGCTCCAGGTACCCTCTGGATCCTCCTCCATGTTGATCATTATTGTTCCACCTACCCAGAAGTGACACGGCCATATGGTTGTGGCCACGTTCCCTCTGCTCACTGCACTTAAAGTTCCTGCTGGCTGTGGTGTTGCATACTGTGGCATCGTGTGCCCAAGGAACAGGAGGTGCTCCTTGGGGGCAACTCTGGGGCATATTCTGGCCATTTCCTAAGCTTGCTGCTTTCTCTGGTTTGTTTCCTGGCCTTCCCCCTGTGCATGTCAGCTGCTCAGTGTCAGACGTACTGTAAGTGTTCCTTTGTGGGTCTGCTGCTCTTGCTTCTCTTTCTGGTCTCTCTCCTTTGCATGGCTGCTATCCCGGTTCACTGGGGATGATGCCCCAGTCCCACACATCCTGCTATTTTACCCCATCTGTTCCATTCCCCATTTAATTTGCTGCCTTGTCACCTATCCTGTCCTCTTACCTTGCCCCATCTGTCTGCCCCCTCTCAGTTGAACCTGAGCCTTGCCTTAATCAATTTTCACTCCCTCCATGCAAAGACCACCCTGGTACACGACCTAATCCTTCAACATTCTGTGGATGTTCTTTTTGCCACTGAGACCTGGTTCCGGGAAGGGGAGGATGGTCTTCTAGTCGTTGCCTGCCCCCTGTCTTTACTGCCCTTTCGGCTCCTCATTTGGGTAGATCAGGTGGAGGCATTGCTGTTTATCCATCGCTCCACTCTTTCCTTCCGGGAGTTCACCTCTCCAGCCTTACATTTCCATGAAGCCCTTTTACTCCAATTGGATTTCTCCCTCCCCACCCCTCCGCTGCACTTTCTTCTTCTATATGCCTCATCCTCTATCTCTGCTCAATCTTTGTTAACCATCTCTGAGGTTTCCTCCCTCTTTCCTCATATCATTTTCTTAGATGATTTCAGTCTTCACCTGGCTTCTCCCTCTCTCCCTCATGACAGGACTTTCACCTCCTTTCTCGATGACCTCTTTGAGACATGTCCCGTTCCCAACCCATGTGGCTGGCTACACACTTGATCGTATTATGCCTTCCATCTTTTCTTACCCCCTATTGTTGCTTTCCCCACTTTCGCTCCTTGGACTGATCACTTTTGCATTTGTGTTTTTTTTCTCTGCAGCTGCCACTTTTCCCTGATTCTCCCCCTTTGCCCCCCCCTGCACCTTCTCTAGCTCTGACTAAGCGCTGTTTTACCCCCCACACCTTGCAGCTCTTTCTATCAGCGGATCAGCTCCTGCCAGCAGACTTTGCCCTCTTGTTACCAGACTCCCAGGCTCTTTCTTGGAATACCGCCTTCTCTGCTGCGCTTGACTGCCTAGCCCCCCCCCCCCCCACACCCCGTCGCCCCCTGCTGTTACCTCCCTCACTCGCCATCCTTGGTACCACCATAGTCTGTTTGTTTCGGTCATACCTCCGCCGGGCTGAGTGTGTCTGGCACTCACACCCCTCCCCTGCTATGCAAGAAGTGTTTTGTCAGCAGCATCATAGCATTCGCCCATCAACCAGGCCAAGCGTGAATATTACTCACGTCTTATTTCCTCAGCCTCCCAGTCTTCCTGCCAGCTTTACTCTCTTTGGTGCTCTTTCTTCTCTGCCCACCTTCTCATCTCCACCTACTTCTATGGTCCCAGACCCATCTGAACTAGCAGACTTCTTCTCTAATAAGGTTCTCTTGCTCCACTCATCGCTTCCCTCCTGTCCAGCTCCACTCTCCCTTACCCTTCCAGCCCCTCCCTTGTCTCCTCCCCTTCCACCTCATTCCCTTCCTCACACCTGGTCATCTTTCCATTTGATCTCTGCCTCTGAATTAGCCTCAACTTTGTCCACCTCCTGTAAGACTACCTGTCCCCTTGACCCCATTCCTTCCAAGTGGCTCTTGGAGCCCTCGCTTACCCTCCTCCCGCCTCTTCTTTAAATGCTTAACTCTAGTCTCTACAGGTTCTTTTCCTACCTCCTGGAAATATGCGCTAGTCTGTCCTCTCTTCAAAAAATCCTCCCTTGACCCTTCTGGGCTTTCAGATGGTGGTGAAACATCCAGGTAGCAATGTCAGATAAACAGGCAGAGATAGCGTAGGAGAAATGACAGGAGAAGTCATTCGGTTTTTGTGAGCTGGCACTATCATAGCATGGTCCTGGACAGAAGTCATCCTGTATGACAACTTATTTTAATCCCGTAAGTTAAACAAAAGCTGATTGGCCTGATATTTTACTGAGACGGCTATGCGTGCAGGGAGGGGGGGGGGTGGCATTACAAGAGAAGTTAACCTTGGTGGGGTTGCCACAAGGGGGGCATGACAATGGGGGTCACTATGGGGGGGGGGGAGGGACAATGGGATGGCCTTCAACAAAATTTTGCATGGGGACCCCTCATTAGAACTTTTGTCACTGACTGACAGTATCTGAATGTAACTTGTGCTGGCAGTGAAAATGTGTGCATTGAATTCCAAATAAAATAAAAGGAGTAAAAAAAATGCTCTCACCTATTTTAGACGTTCTCATGACAATTTAATGTGGAAAAACAGAGGCATCTTTCTGAAATATCACTGCGTGCTGCCTTGCGATCTTAATTAGGTGAAAATGTGTTTTTATTTAATGCCTGTTATATTGCCAGAAAATCATGGTATAAAGATCTCACTTTCCGAACATTATACTTCCTCCCCATGGGAAAACTGCAGAAGAACTCTTAACCATGCAGAGAGTCATTGCTATTCCACAACAGATCATCATACCAAAGCCAAATGCTGGCTAGATTGATCTGCCTTTGCACAGCACTGTATACCTGTAGATGGTCTAAATAACATTTAAAATTACTTGATTCTGAGATTCTGCATTTGCACCTCTACAGCAATGCAATGGTGAAGGATGATAGATGTAACACTTTTTGACGTGCACAAACTCTAGAGCAAAATACTAAATGAATAGTTATATTTGCCTTGAGCAGGATTATGGACCTTTGGTGCTGTATACTCACCATAGTGCAATCTATATTTTTTGTTAACTTGTTGCTGAAGTGTTTTAACCAGGCATTCCTTCTGAGCAACAGGGATCCGCGTTCATCCAAATTATTTTTTTAATCTTTGGAGAGCCAAAACCCTGAATAGTAACTGTCCTAAAAGCAAATATAGCATTAATCAGCATGGCCCAAAAAGCAGTATCGGGTGTATGCAAGAGAAGAAACCAGAGACCTGCCAATCAGCTGACAGACATAGCAACAAAAGCAGATTTATCCAAGAACACATGTGCATTACATACGCTTCTGGTAGCCCTCTGACCTGGGTAGATTTATTCCTGCTTCAGACAGAAGTAGCTGCAGACTGACTCGGTCACACTCTTGTAGCTTACCTTTATGTCAATGGATGTGATTTTGACACCTAAACACATTTATATGCCTTGTGAAAAATAAGAAAATTGCCTAGCATGAACCCTTGTTAAGGCTTTCAAAAAAAGAGCCCTAGAAACAGTTTCATATCCTCTTTCTCCACATCGGAAAGCTATATTTAAAGGGCCAGTGCTGCTCTTCCTACCAAAACAACTTGGGTCTATAGTTGGGCCATCATTTAGCTAGATAATAGTCATATCATTACTCTTATTCTAGATCATGCTTTACCTTCTCTTACTCATTGCAGCCCATGCTAAATATTCATAGACTTTCTATAAGGTGTGCAGTCCTTTCATCTTCCCCAGGGTGTAATGGATCGCAAGGATTTTAGGGAAATTGGAGGATACAGTAGACTGAGCCATAGTAAAAGATGGCAAGCCGGGTAGCTGCCTGGGTGGGGAGGGTGAGAGAAGTTCTGTTTTTGGTTACTTTAGTTTTGTGTTGGTCTGCCTGTGTCTGTTTATTTTTATGTAAATGTTATGTGTTTGGAGTTTTTAGGTTTTTGTTTTTTTGTTTTTTAATTTCTAATCCACTAAGAATTTGGGTCTGTTATATTAGATCGGTGGAATAGAATCCCTATTAAAAATAAAATAAAATAAAGTGTGATGCACCTCTGCAGTTGTCACTTCTTTCTTTTCCTTTCCCTGGTCCGTAGTGTTTACATACCAGCTGTTGAACCACATAGGCATCCATAGATAGAGCACCATACCGTTCAAACAGCAAATCAGTAAACCATTTGGATGAGAAGGAAAAGCAAAGACTCTCTGATGCCAGGAAGGAGGCAGTACATGGAGAGTAGGGGATGGGGGGAGAGCATTTGTATAGCGCTACAAGGCATATGCAGTGCCGTACAGACACATGTAAGAGAAGGTCTTTGCTCATCAGAGCTTACAATCTAATCAAGACAGCACAACAGCTGAGGACAAGGGTACATCTAGGGGAAAGGTAAGGTAACACATTAGAGACTAAGTGGATCAGGATCCAAAAGCAGCCTTGAAGAGGTGAGTTTTCAGCCTGGATTTGAAAAGGTGACAGATGAAACCTGACTGACAGATGGACTCGGGTAGTTTATTCCAGGTATAAGGAGCAGCAAGGTGACAGGATTGAAGTCTGGGGTTAGCAGTAGAAGAGAAGAGCACAGATAGAAGCAATTTGCCAGAAGAGCGGAGTTCCCGAGGAGGGGTATAGGGAGAGATGAAAAGAAAGGTAGTGAAGAGCACTAGAATAACTGCACTTACAGGTCAGTAGGAAGTTTGAACTGGATATGGAAACGGATAGGGATCCAGTGAAGCGACTTGAGAAGAGGGGCTACATGAGCATATTGAGGTTGGTGGAAGATTTAGCCGCACAGCTGAGTTTTGAACAAATTGAAGGGGAGAGAGATGATTCAGAGGGAGACCAGCAAGGAGGAAGTTGCAATAGTCTAGACAGGAGGTGACAAAAGAGTGGATGAGTGTCTTAGTAGTGTGTTCAGAAAGGAAGGGGTGAATTTTGCCAATGTTATACAGAAAGAAATGACAGATTTTAGCTATCAGCAGGATATCTGTGGAGAAGAAGTCAAAGATGACCCCAAGGTTGCGAGCTGAGGAAACTGAGGAGTAGGGCATTATCTATAGAGATTGAGAAAGGAAGGGGAGAGGTGGGTTTAGGGGGAAAAATAAGTTTGGTTTTGGCCATGTTCAATTTCAAATGGTGGTAACACATGAAAGTAGCAATGTCAGATAGGCAGGCAGAGATCTGGGCCTGGATGGCCGGAGAGTTCTCAGGTGTAGAGAGGTAGATCTGAGAGTCATCAGCATAAAGATGGTTCTGAAAGCCATGGGAAGAGATGAGAGTACCAAGGGATTGGGTATAGAAAGAGACAAAGAGTGGGCCCAAGACAGACCCTTGGGGTACACCAACTGAGAGCAGGATAGCAGAGGAGGACCCATCAGAACAGATACTGAAAGTACGATGGGAGAGAGAAGAAGAGAACCAGGATAGCACAGAGTCCTTAAAACCAAGTGAGTACAAGGTATTGAGGAGAAGGTAGTGGTTCACAGTGTCAAAAGCAGCAGAAAGGTCAAGAAGGATGAGGATCGTGTAAAGGCCCTTGGATTTTGCCAGGAACTGGTCACTGGAGACTTTGGCAAGAGCTGTTTCAGTAGAATGGAAGGGACGAAAGCCAGACTGTAAGGGATCCAGAAGGGCTTCAGAGAGTCAAGGCAATGGCGGTGAACCAAGTAGTTTAGAGATGAGGGGGAGGAGGGAGATGGGTCGATAGTTGGTTGGAAGGACAAGTAGGATCAAGTGAGGGCTTCTGAAGGAGATGTATGATCACAGCATGCTTAAAGGCTGCAGGAACAGTTGCTGTGGAGAGCGATAGGTTGAGAATATGAGAGATTGAAGGGATTACAGTGGAGGAGACGAAGTTTAGGAGTTGAGTGGGAATAGGATCAGAAGAGCAGGTAGTGAGTTTGAAGGAGGAAAGAAGGTATGTGGTTTCCTCATCAGAGATCATAGAAAAGGAAGAAAGGTTAGCAGAGGTTGTGATATAATTTGTACCCAGGTATCATGGTATCCCATTGGTTGTCCTCCTTCCACCAGGTCTCTGAGATGACAATTATATCTAACCCTTCATTTAGTGCTATATATATTCTAGCTCTCCCATCTTATTTTTTTAGACTTCTAGCATTTGTATACAGGCATTTCAACGGTTGCATTTTATTCTCATTAACAATCTGGTTATCAGTTGACAAAGGTAATTTGGAATCTTTCAACACTGTCTGATCTGTACTTAAAGGCATCTGGATTACTTTTATCTTTATTGGAACCTCCCTAACTTCCCTCTTTTTATTAGTGTCATCAGAATAGCTTTTCACTACATGGAGTTGCTCTGCTTGTTGGTCACTGGAACTATAGAGTTTCAGGTCATCTACAAATAGTAAATGGGATGTTATCTTTGGGTTGTTACCTTAAGGATTCAGGCTAAATCTGTATCCCAAAGAGTTGATGAGAATACTCATTGAATTAAGTGCCATACAAAAAGGAAATGGCAACAGGAAATCTCCCTCGCTGGATCTTTTATTTTTATTTTATTTTATTTACATTCTCTTATATACCACGCTATTCTGCATCAGTGCGGTTTACATTGAACAAACTGAAATTACATTGAACAGGGCATTATAACTTGGAGGGTTAAGTGGCTTGCCCAAGACCACAAGGAGCACCTATGGGACTAGAAACCTGTCCTCTAGTGGGATTTGAACCACCGACCTTCTGGCCTGAAGTACCTTGCCCCAACCACTAGGCTACTCCTCCACTCCACTTTCTTGTTAGAAATGATGTACTGACCATCTTTATACTGCAAAAATATAGTAGTTTGCTACATTGTCATGGCAAACTTTAAATCCTGGTATAATAAGACTAGATTATCTTATACATCTCAAGGCAATTTATTATCCAAGAGTGTGGAATGCTGTCAAAAGCTTTCTTATAATCAATTCATGTTCTACTGAGATTTCTGTTTTTATTAGTACTGGCCATGAGTCTTTTTGGTTCCATATGCTTTCCTCTTTTGTCGTCTTGCTCTATTGCCATGGCATTGGATTCTATATCATCATATATTGTCGGCATCTATTGCAGTGAACAGCTTATAGATTGTAGGTAGACAAGTTATTGGACTGTAACTTTTGGAAATGTTACTTGAGTCCCCCTTTGGAAGAAGGAAGGTTCTTCCTGTTATAAGCCATTGCAGTGTTAAGTTTGTCTGCTTGATCAATTGGTTTTTGCAGTTTGCCAGGTCTTGGTGGAGTGATAACTGTTTGAGCCAAAGGTTTGTCACTCCATCTGGGCCAGGGCTCTTCCAGTTTGGGGCTCATTTTAACCTGGTTTCCAACTCATTTTCTTGTTACTACAGACCATTCCATAGGTTTGATGTTTGGTTACCCTGCATACAGGAACATTTAGAAAAAATCATTCTTCTAGATTGTGCTCTGTGGTAGTTGATGTATTCCAAAACTTTAGTTTTCAAGATCCTGGAGGAAGGAGAGGGAAGAGAACTGGTTTAAAAGCCTTTGCCAGGATGATCCACTGTGTAGCACAAGAGGTTTTATAAAATGTGCTTAAAATATCCACAAGGGCTAGGGTGGGAGCATTCAATCACATTCCCAGCCATCACAACTCTGTGTCAGCCACTGGCTACACTCTACATGCAGGCCTACTGGATTGCAAAGGAAGCTGCTGTCTGGGGTCATTGCAATGGTTGGATTATGCAGAAAAACAAGAATAAAAATAGGGGGTGGGAGGGGAGAGGGAGGAGATCTATCTTTAGTTGTTATAGAAGGTTTATGGCACTGTTGCCAAAGTAGGGACTGGTTCCAATTGAGCTAGAAACCCAAAGGAGCAGGAGGAAACCACCTAGGACAACAGATTACAAACAGGAAAAAACCACAACTTTAGCAGGTTTTCAAAACACTCAGGCTCCCTTTTCCTGAAAGGAAATAGGCATTTAAGAATTTCATCCATACAAGGAGGAGCAAGGTTCTGGTCATCAGAGCTCCAAGAGACTACACAAAGCTAAGCTTTCAGACTTTATAATTGCCTGTTTCTTTTTTTTTTTTAAACTTTTATTTTCATTTTGCAACAAACAAAAGAAACAACACACCAAAAGAGACAAAACAAGTATACAATAAGGAAAAGTAAACCCATTACCCCCCACCCCGATGCTTCTTCTCTACCCGATTATATCAGCATGTGAGCGCTTCCAATTAACAGTGATTATACATCAAACGATCAAAAGAGTATCTACAATACAGCATGATCATGGGACAGAGATATATACAAAGTTAGACAGTCAGATGAGAGCATTTAGCAAAATGTACATAGTCATTGAGCATCTTCCATTGAGACCAATGAGAAGAAGTCTGAACGGAGGAAGCGAACAGACGAGGTATTTGTTCATATTTACTGTAAAGACAAGCATGATTCCACCATTCATTGGGGCTCAGATGGGAGCTAATTTTCCAGTATTACTTAATTAGGGAAATAGCAATGCCAAGCATAAAGTTCGAAAGGAGATAAGCCATTTTTGGGAGAGAGGGGATCCCCGCAACTGGGCGAAGTCCCACTATCCTCCAAGAAAGGGGCTCCTGAGAGTGCGAGATAGACTAAATACGACCCCAGACCCGACGCCAGTAATACTGTAGTGCGGGATATTCATGCATAACATGAGGCAATGAACCAATGGCCGCAGGACGTGTCCAGCAACCATTGCCCTGAGTAGTGTTCCATTTGTCTAATCTGTGAGGAGTGTAAAAACACCGGTGGGCTAGAAAGAAGAGGGTCTGAGTGAGTGAGGCGGGTCGGGAACCCGTGTCCCTCTACTCCAGATAAGGCTCCATTGCTCCGAGGTCAAAGTCACATGCAATTCTCTCTCCCATACTTTCTGCGCTATAGGGGTATCTCTAGTTATAGCATTACATAAGGTTTAGTAAAAGTGGATGCTACACCCGGTGAACTACCGAGAGATCGGAAAGTCTCCAAGCAACCTTATGTAGAGAATGCCGATGGCGGGAGTCCTCTAGTGCTCCGAAGGCGATGCTGAAGTTGCACTGACCAGAGTCGGGAGTCTAAAGATTGCATAAGAGTATTAAAGGCACCTAAAGTGTCTAAAAGCATTGGTGGATAGTGGGAGTCTGATGGGAGAGTCATACCAGGGAGAAAGGTAAGAGGAAACGGTTTGCAAAGGTCCGCTTCTATATCTAGCCGCACAGGTCTACTCGGTACTGGATCTTCCAACCAACGAGCACCTTGTTTGAGAAGAAAAGATTGAGGGAACACTTGAGTAAAATCGCCACCAAGTATTAATGGAGCATTGGCAGAGGCCAAGGCCAACTGCGCAATACTTGCATAGTAAGCAGGGTTGTCCACATTCGGGGCATAATGCAAATACACGTGAATTCACTATCTCCAACCTCAAGGTGTACACGGGCCCATCTACCCTCCTTGTCAGCGCTAATATCAGGTACAGTAGCGTGCAAAGACTTCCTAACCAGAATGGCTATCCCGTACCATTTGGAGACGGTGGGAGAATAGGCAGCTACCATGTGAGGCTTAGCATTGAGTTTCAGTGTTTCAGCAGAGTTTAAATGCGTTTCCTGAAGAAACACTAAATCAACATGCTCATGGCTAAGATAGCTAAGGATTTTCTTTCCTTTGAGTGGACCATTAATGCCTTTGACGGTGAATGATAAGATTTTACATAAGGCCATTCAGAAAAGTTAAAAATTCTGAGCATGATAGCACACATAATTTCACTATGTCCCTCAAACTGACTGTATCTGGCTGTACACATGACATAGGAAAAATAAGCTAATATAATACAATGAAGCGCCCCACATTAATAAAGAAAACCGCAGTACGGTAGAGGAGAAGCAAAACCCCAAAATTACTGGCGACCATGTGTCTGCGGGGAGAAACCCCAGAGAAGGCCGAAATTGAAAAAACACATAACCTGTAGGACTGTGCGTGCTCCGAATCCGACCGAGGCACACATCATGAAGGGATAGGAGACCAAAAAACAAAAGTCATATAGAGAAAGAAAGAAAGTCCAGGCTATTTCTGTGCTTGGCTATGACCGCCGCATCGGGCCCTTCAAAATGGCGTATAGAGCCGGCAGATAAGAGTCCAAGATTTGGGATTAGCGCATCTGCTCTGCTTCTTTGGAGTCTAAAAATGTTGATAGTAGATCAGGATCTTCGAACGTCCTGGTTTGGTTGTGGAGAGTCACTCGGAGCTTCGCTGGATACAACAGGCCAAAGCGAGCCTGTAGCTGTTGAAGTCGAGGGCGAAAAGCAAGGAGTTCCTTCCGACGGTCAACGGTAGGCTTTGCCAAATCAGGAAAGAAGGAGACCTTACGACCTTCAAATTCCAAATGATGATTCGCTCGGGCAGCATGTAAAATTTGTTCCACTTGTTGATATCGTAGCAAGCTAAAGATAATAGGCCGGGGGGTCGTGCGGTTGAGCGCCATGTGGGCAGGAACACGGTGTGCTCGATCGATTTCCAGTTCTCTGTGAAAAGTGATCTTCAGCAAGGAGGGAAGAGTTTTGAGCAAGAATTCTCTTATATCTCCTGCTTCCACCCCCTCCGGCATTCCGAGGAGCCTCACATTGTTGCGACGGGCTCGATTATTGCTATCTTCTAACTCCTTTTGAAGATTCTGTATCTGGCGCTCAGCCTTGTCCAGTTTGCCCAAGCGCACCTCGTGCGAGTCGAGGACCCCCGCCATGTTGTCCTGCCGTAATGAAAGACTTTCAAGTCGGTCCTGGAGCACTCCAAAGTCTTCTCGCATGGCTCGAAGCGCTTCTCCATTGGACTGCACCAATTCCTTCACGCCGCGTATTTCCTCCAAAATCTCCAGGTGCATTTCGGGGTTTTCACGAAATGGAACCATCTTCTGTGGGGAGGACACCTCTGTTTTGGAGCGTTTTCCGTGAGAAGAAGAAGGAGACCCGAAGTCCAAGCGCGCTGGTTTATGGGCCGCCATCCCCCCCGAGGTGCCCCGGTCAGCTCGGAGCGAAATAGTAAATTTGTATAGGTATTAAGTCAGGATTCTAAGTAGGCCTCTCGGGAGCTTCAACGCAAAGCGTCCTACCCGCTGGACATCAGGCTCCGCCCCCCATTGCCTGTTTCTTTTAATATAAATGTTAACTCTCGGTTATAAGTTTTTAGGAATATTCAGACTGCCTACATTCCTTTAAATCAGAATCTGAGTGTGCCCTCAGTTCATTTAAGGTCTACTGGCCAGGGACACTTGTGATATGTACTTCAAATTCCAAGTAGCTATATATTTGCTTTTAGATTTGCAGAGACCTGGTCTTCTACTTAAGTCTCCTACTTAATCTTGCAGCAAAAGACCGCTTTACAACAGGCTTAAATCAGCATGTCATGTATTCAATGCAACAACTGTGGTGCTTTCATTCTAAGAAGAATCATTTGGAACCTAAGAGCTTGCCCTATATGCCTCAAGTTAGCTGCTATGCATAAAGAATTGACTCTATTAAGAGAAGAATTAGCTGCAATTAAACACACCTCTTCTAGGGTACAAACTGAACAAATCCACCACCGCTCCCACAAAGAATCAAACAGCCCAGGAACAAATGGTTCACAGTGGGCTCTGGTAGGTTGCGACCTGTAACACAGATATCCTAGACATCAAGAGAGATCCCTGCATAATGCCTTTATTGATTTATTTTTTATTTGCAAGTTTTTATATACTGCCCCTTCCAGAGATCAGGGGCGGTTTACATAGAACAAAGACTAATAAACTTTACATTGAACTTTAAGTATTCCAGTACATATAACTTGCTGAGAACTATATTACAATAACTATATACAATGATGTAATGTATGAGATAGAGTATACATTATTTCTGCGGTAAAGTAAATAGGAGTATTATTGATATGTATGTGACTACAATGGTTGCAATAAATATGTTTTTAGTTACTTTCATTGTTCTTAAGTAGTCAGGAAGAGCATTCCATAATACTGGAGCAATATAAGTGAAGGCTCTAGCGCTGGTAACTTTGGTACTACAGAAATAGTGTGGTATGGCATAAGTGTTTTGGGAGCAGATCGTCCTTGTTATGTTAGAGGGCGGATTGAGTAGGTAGGATAGATGTGTTCCTTATCATCCCTCCAGTCCAGTCCTGCACCTCTGGGTAGTGTACCTCTTCTAGCAGCTTGGAGACTGAGCATGTCATCTTTTGATGACACCTAGTGTACATATGCAGCTGGCACCACCTACCAGCCCCAGCATGCACAGTCTCCAAGCAGCTAGAGGAGGTAGTGAGCCAGGGTGCTGGACTCACTACCTAACTAAGGAGATAGGTTTAGTTAGAATTTGCTTTTTATTTCCCCTGTTAAGGTGCAGGTTTCTTTGTTAAGTAAAAAAAAAATCAGAAGGAACAGAGAACCAGGGGACAACAGGGCTGAGGGGAGGATATTCCTTCTTCCCCTTCTCCCCTAGGATTTCGGGGGAGGGGAGTTCTGTGGGAGCCTTCCTCAGTCCAAGACTTTTGGTGGCTCCCAAACCCGTTATCGGGTGAGGAGCTGCTGTGGGGGCTGTAGCTGATTGACAGGAGTGAAAGCTGGAAGCCCCGAGTCGCCCCCCTCAGCGCCGAAGCTGGGAAGGAAAGCTGAGCGCAAGGGGTAGAAAAGCCACATGGCAAAGAGGCTCCAAGGTAAGAGTATAGGGGGGAGAACAGCAGGAACCACTAGCAACTGCCAGAACATGAGGAGACAGAGCGGCCTGCAGCCGCATGTTTGGGAGCCTGCAGCGGCGCGGGAAACTCCCCCTGCTGTGTTTGGGCGCAATCTCTTCTTATTCAGGCTCGCATGTGTTTTAACCCCTGCTGTGTTTTGGGTACCCGGGAGAGGCAGCCACCAGAGAATAAAGCAGGACAGAGCAGCTTCTTCCTAGGGGGCCATTTGCAGTTTCAATTAATTAGATTTCGGTAAATTGGTTTTATTTTATTTTAGTTCAAGTACTGTAGTGCTCCATGCCTGAGCCCATGGAGGTGCACTGTGCTAGGGATCCTTTTGCCTACCTGGGTACAGATTGAAGGCATTCCTGGGGAGTGCCTGATATAGGTTGGTATCAAGGGGGGTGAACCTCACTTAATCCTTAAGCATTCCTTGTGTTATACAGCTCAAAACTTATTCAATGCAAAATGACTTGATGCAGACCTGTGGGAAAAGCTTAACTAGATATGCCATTGTTGCTGGGCAGATTTCAGAGTGCTGTTGTGCCTGGTCAGGTGATGTAAGTAACGGCTGAGACATTGTGACTCTTCTGAGAAGGGTCAGATAAAAGTCAGAAACAGAAATAAAGGAAAGATAAGTGGGGGAAAAAGTGCTGCATATAGGTTTGTAGTAGCTACAGTTCTGTGGAAAACAGGACATATCTGCATACAAGAAATGTATGTAACTTGAAAGATAGTCAGTCAGTGAATAGGAGGCAAATGAAATCCTTCCATCTATCTATGGTCAGTGAGTAATCTGACATGATCATCCCTTGTCTCTTAGCCCAGATTATGTACTATTAAATTTTGTAATATTGCTTGTAAGGGAAGCTGCATTCCCTTATAGCCATTTGTAGTACTTAGAATAAAAACTTAAACTTTACTCGGAGAAAGTGCCAGTTTAATTGGCCTTCAAAAATTAAAAACAAAAAATCCCCCAAACGCATAAGTTGCCCTCTCCTTTCTATGGCAGCCGTGGCTCCTGCCTCTTAGAACCGTGGCTGTGCTAGAGATTGTCAGGCACACGAACTGGGGAGAGGGAGGGATCGGGAGCGGCGAGTGACACACTCCAGCGCATGGGGCTTGGCAGACACACACCCTTCACCCGCAGCCTTTTGTTTCCCTCCTTCCACCCCCTCCTGAAGCCGGCGTTAGGGAACGAGAATGAAGCAAGCCTGGCCAGGACTGATACTAGCACTAGCAGCGAACCCATAACAGGATAACAATAATATTAGCAGTAATCATAAAATCGGGGCTGTCGTTCCTCTTCTTTTTTCTGGCGTAGTAAGGACACGTCCAGCCACCGCTCCTATAGTTCCAGCGCATCCTGCAGGCGACAGGGCGGGAGCTGCAGTTGTTGATTGCAGCATGTGAGCTCCAGGCCTGGAGGGCTGCAGGCAGGGTCTGTGGGCAGGAGTTCTGGGTGGGAGGGGAGCACTATGTTTATTGCTGTTCTAGGGCCGCCTCCCCATCACTGTTTTTTTTTTTTCTAATTATTATTTTCACTTCAGTTTCTTCTTTTGTATTATGAACAATAGTTAATCTTTTCCCTCTCTTGAATGTGTGAGCAGTTTTCTTGTTTGGGCAATGCAATAAAGTCCTAAACGTTTCCTCCCCCTTCCTTTCTGCTCCTCTCCATACACAGGTTTTATAGCTCGGTTTGTGTCTGTGTTTGTGTATATATCACAGAACATAGTAGGAATATTAGTACAACAAATCAGGGATAGGAATTAAAAGTGAAAATAAGGGGGGATAGGATGTAAAGGAGAGGCATCAGGAGGAGAAGAAAGGTGGTGGAAAGGGAAAATGGGCGGCCATGAAGAAATTTAAGATGGTGCTGCATGGCCTGAGAGCTGTCTCATCCTCATCACTCTCTGCTTCATCTCAGCCTGCCAACAGGGAGACGGACATCCAGGAGACACTCCAGTCCGAGCACTTTCAGCTCTGCACGACTGTTCGCCATGGATTTCCGTATCAACCTTCAGCACTGGTCTTTGATCCTGGCAGTTGGGAGGCAGACTGGAGCTCTGAGGTTATTTGGTTGGCCAGGAGTCGAATGCTACTGCCAGCATGATAGCGGAGCGCAAGTAATCCAGCTTCAGTTCCTGATTAATGAGGCAGCTCTTCAGACTCAAGGGTGCAGGGGAGAAATATGTAGAAGCTGATGAGGATAAAGCGGACTTAAGAACATAAGAACATAAGAAATGCCATACTGGGTCAGACCGAGGTCCATCAAGCCCAGTATCCTGTTTCCAACAGTGGCCAATCCAGGTCATACGTACCTAGCAGTTTCCCCAAAAGACACAGGTTCTGCAGTGCTTGTACTAGGCCAAGCATTGATATCCTGGGTCCCTTTTTAATAGTGGTTTATGGACCTTTCCTCCAGGAACTTGTCCAAACCTTTTTTTAAACCCAGCTATACTAACAGCCCTTACTACATCCTCCGGTAACAGATTCCAGAGTTTGATTACACGTTGAGTGAAGAAATATTTTCTCCTATTTGTCTTAAATAGTTTACCCTGTAGCTTCATTACATGTCCCCTAGTCCTTCTATATTCTGATAGCGTAAACAATTGATCCACGTTTATCCGTTCCACTCCATTCATTAAGTTATACACCTCTATCATATCTCCCCTCAGCCGTCTCTTTTCTAGGTTAAAGAGCCCTAACCTTTTTAGCCTCTCTTCATAGGAGTAGCCTTCCATCCCCTTCACCAATTTTTTGGCTCTTCTCTGTACTTTTTCTAATAACTCTATGTCCTTTTTAAGATACGGTGACCAGAATTGCACACAATATTCAAGGTGCGGTCGTACCATGGAGCGATACAGAGGCATTATAATATCCTTTGTTTTATTCTCCATCCCTTTCCTTATGATACCTAGCATTCTATTTGCTTTCTTGGCCGCCGCTGCACACTGGGCGGAGGGTTTTAACATGTTATCCACGATGACTCCTAAATCTTTTTCCTGGGTGGTGATTTCTAATGTGGAGCCTTGCATCGTGTAACTATAGTGTGGGTTGTTCTTTCCTAGGTGCATAACTTTGCACTTGTCCACATTAAATTTCATCTGCCATTTGGATGCCCAGTCTTCCAATTTATCCAGATCCTCCTGCAGTTTTCCACAATCCTCTTGGGTTTTAACAACTTTAAACAGTTTGTGTCATCTGCAAATTTGATAACCTCACTAGTTATTCCCTTTTCCAGGTCATTTATGAATATGTCAAAAAGTAGCGGACCCAGTACAGATCCCTGGGGTACTCCACTATTCACCTTTTTCCATTGGGAATATTGGCCATTTAGCCCTACCCTCTGCTTTCTATCTTTTAACCAGTTCCCGATCCACAATAGTACACTGCCTCCTATCCCATGACTTTTTAGCTTCGCCAAAAGTCTCTGATGGGGGACCTTGTCAAAAGCTTTCTGAAAGTCCAGATACACTATATCAACCGACTCACCTTTGTCTACCTGTTTATGCACACCTTCAAAAAAACAGATCAGATTAGTAAGACAAGATCTTCCTTGTCTAAAGCCATGTTGGCTGTCTCCCATTAGGCCATGACTATCTACATGCTGTGTAATTTTGTTCTTTATGATGGTTTCTACCATTTTCCCTGGTACTGACGTCAGGCTCACCGGTCTGTAATTTCCCGGGTCACCCCTGGAACCCTTTTTAAAAATTGGTGTTACGTTGGCGACCCTCCAATCTTCAGGTATTACAGATGATTTAAATGAAAGTTCACAGATTACCAATAACAGGTCTGCAATCTCATATTTCAGTTCTTTCAACACTCTGGGATGTATACCATCCGGTCCAGGTGATTTGCTACTATTCAGTTTATCAAATAGTTGTAATATATCTTCCCGGTGTAGCGATATTTCTCTCAATTCCTCTGCAGTATCACCTTTAAATACCACTTCAGTCTTGGGTAACATCCCTACATCTTCCTCAGTAAAGACCGAAGCAAAGAATTCATTCAGTCTCTCTGCTATAGCCTTGTCTCCTCTTACTGCCCCTTTTACCCCTCTATCATCTAATGGTCCAATTGACTCTCTCACAGGCCTTTTGCTATGAATGTACTTGAAAAAGTCTTTATTTCGTGTTTTTGCTTCCGTAGCAAGTTTCTTCTCAAATTCCCGCTTTGCCTGCCTTATCAATGCTTTGCATTTAACTTGCCAGTGCTTGTGCTGTTTCCAGTTTTCATCATTTGGCTCTTTTTTCCATTTCCTGAAGGTTGCTCTTTTGGCAGCAACAGCCTCTCTGACCTCACCTTTAAACCATGCTGGCAGTTTTTTGGACTTTCTTCCACTTTTCTTAATGCGTGGAATACAGCTGGTCTGGGCTTCGAGGATAGTATTTTTAAATAACACCCAAGCTTGCTGTAAGTCTTTAACCTTTGGAACCGCTCCTTTTAGTTTTTTCCGAACTATATTCCTCATTCTATCATAGTCTCCCTTTTGAAAGTTAAAAGGTAGTACTGTGGATTCCTTTACTATCTGTCCTCCACTGATTAAATCAAACATGATCATACTATGATCACTATTGCCAAGTGGTCCCAACACCCTTATTTCTTGCACCAGATCTGGCGTTCCACTAAGGACTAGGTCCAGTATGGCTTCCCCTCTGGTCGGTTCATGAATCAGCTGCTCCAAGAAGACTTACTTAATATATATTTCTGTTCTGTGTTCACAGATGAAGAACAGGGAGCAGGACCTCATAAAACACCCACAAACAGAAACAGAAGCGAGGGACATCTTGAACAATTTTCAGAAGACTATGTTCATGAGAAACTAGCTAAACTTAAAGTAGACAAAGCGATGGGACCGGATGGGATACACCCGAGAATACTGAGGGAACTTGGGGACGTTCTACAGCTCCACTGACTGACCTTTTCAATGCCTCGTTGGAGTCTGGAGTGGTGCCAAAGGACTGGAGAGAGGCTCATGTGGTGCCTTTACACAAAAGCGGAAGTAAGGATGTGGTTGAAAACTACAGGCCGGTTAGTTTAACTTCAGTGGTGAGTAAATTATTGGAAACGCTGCTGAAAGAGAAAATAGTGAGGTTTCTGGAGTCCAGCGGATTACAGGATCGGAGGCAGCATGGATTCACCAGAGGCAGGTCTTGTCAGACAAATCTGATTGATTTCTTTGACTGGGTGACCAGGGAGTTAGACCGAGGGAGAGCCCTAGATGTGGTGTATTTAGATTTCAGTAAAGCCTTTGATACTTCCTCACAGGCAACTTATAAACAAACTGAGCACCCTAGGGATGGATTCTAAAGTTACTTGGGTTAGAAATTGGTTGAGTGGGAGGCGATAAAAGGTACAGGTAAATGGAGCTCACTCTGAGGAGAAGGATGTTACCAGTGGTGTGCCCCAGGGATCTGTCCTTGGTCCGATTCTTTTTAATGTCTTTGTTAATGATATAGCAGAAGGGCTGTCAGGTACAGTTTGCCTCTTTGCGAATTATACCAAAGTCTGCAATAGAGTAGACACCCAGGAAGGTGTAGATAACATAAGGAGGGATCTAGCTAAGATTGAAGAATGGTCTAGAATTTGGTAGCTGAAATTTAATGTTAAAAAATGCAAGGTCATGCATTTGGGCTGCAGCAATCCAAGGGAGCAATATAGTACAGGGGGTGAAGTACTTTTTGTCCACTAAAGAGCAGGACCTAGGAAGGATTGTGCTGATGATCTTAAAGTAGCTAAACAGGTAGAAAAGGCGACAGCAAAAGCTAAAAGTATGCTTGGGTGCATAGGGAGAGGAATAGCCAGCAAAAGAAAGGAGGTGACAGTGCCTCTGCATAAGTCTTTGGTGCGACCTCATTTGGAGTATAGTGTGCAATTCTGGAGACCACACCTTCAAAAGGATATAAACAGGCTGGAGTCCTTACAGAGAGTGGCTTCTAAAATGGTTAGTGGTCTTCATTATAAAGCATACGAGGACAGACTTAAGGATCTTAATATGTACACCTTAGAAGAAAGGCGGGATAGAGGTGATATGATTCAGATGTTTAGATACCTTCATGGCATAAATGCACAGGAGGAGAGCCTCTTTCGATTGAAAGCAAGCTCTGCTATGAGATGACATGGGATGAAGGTGAAAGGGGAAAGATTCAGGAGTGATATGCGGAAATATTTCTTTACGGAAAGAGTAGTGGATCCGTGGAATAGTCTGCCAGTGGAGGTGGTAGAGATGAGGACAGTAACTGAATTCAAAGAAGCATGGGACAAACACACAGGATCTCTAAAGGAAAAAAAGGGGACTGCTGTAGTGGTTGATATGGAAGGACAGACTAGATAGGCCATGTGGTCTTTTCCTGTCATCATGTTTCTAAACAAAAAATCAAACTGATGCAGAGCCTTCCCGCTGCCTCTGAACCAGTGGCCACTGCATCCCGCTCCCAAAGGATGTTACATTAACTTCCTTTTGGGGGCGGGACACAGTGGCATGGGTTCCTTCACAAAGGGGTGAAGGCTCCGCACTGGGTTTGACTTTTTGTTTAAACTGACACTCGCTAGCACAGCCACAGTTCTAAGAGGCAGGAGCCGCAGCTACCATAGAAAAGAGAGGGTGAGTCTGCAGGGACGCTAACATGGGGGAAGGTGGGGGCTGGAAGTGGGCTGACACGGAGGGAAGGAAGGGGCTGGGAGGGATAAAATCAAAATAAGCATAACTATCTCTTACATCTGAACAAATAGGAGTGACCTATAAGGAGCGGTGGGTACACCCCTAAACAGAGGCATGGGGAGAGGTGACCTGCACGGAGTGGCAAGTGCATCTACTCTTGCCACCTTGCTGGGCAGACTAGATAGACCATACTGATCTTTAACTGCCGTCATATACTATGTTACTATGTTAGAATAAAACAAACATCTGTTTTACTAAATTGCATGTATGTTTGGAAGCCACCTAGGATTTTAGATTGGTGGCATACGTTTTTAAGTAAAGTATACTAAATTTATGCAAATAATGCTGCAATGAATCTCCACACATGGCCCTGCATCACCCTCCTGCCGCCCCTGGGAAGAAGTAGACAGTGGAGGTGGAGGAAAGCAGAAACCTCAGATTGGGACCAGCATGATTAAGAATAAAATGGTCAGACAACAAAAGTAGAAGAGAATTTTATTTTCAATCTAATGAACAGTCTTTATGCTATCTTTATATTCTTATAAAGTACAGGGAATTGCATCTCTCTCTTTTTTTTTCTCTCTGGCATTGCATTGTATGCAGAATCTGACTTTTTGGGGTTGCAGTTTAATTTTTATCTACATATGTTTGTTAGGTTATGATCACTTATTCTGTACTTTGAGGGTCTGTGTCCTGTATTTGTGGCCAAGGCCAGGTGTTCTGTTAACATGGCATTTGTATGTAGGGATCTGTACTGTAGTAATATGGATTGTTTCAGCTTTTCAAATAGATGTTTGGATGTTCCAGGGCCCGCTGCAGTATTTACAGTTATGCTTTTTTTTGGGTAGGCTCCTTATGTGAGTTTTGGAAATTGAGCTGCTATGGTATGGTAGGTTTGCTCTACAGATCCTCAGTGACCTTGTTGTAGGGTTTTGTATTAGTTCACAATATGCCTGGTTCTGGAAAATGTTTTTGTTAGTGAGATGATCAGAATCAGATTTTATTTTTTAAGATATTGAGTTCTGTGGGTGAATGTCCTAGTTCTGCTCTGCACCCACTGTTGAGGGGAAGGGGGTTCTGTGAATGCAAAATATATGTTCAAAAAGAAAAAGCAAGAACTATAACGCAGTTTATAACAACAAAATAAACATGAGTTATAATTTGGTGTTATAAACAGTGCTGTGGTTCTCACTCTCTTTTAGTTCCTTGGTGTGTAAGCATCTTTCATTTTCTCCACATTATCTAATCAGCTTTTAGGTTTGGTTTGGTTCCTGACTGGAGTTTTGAGAGAGCCTCCCACCCCCTACTCTGGGAGGAGGGGGGTGCCATCTCACCCGTTGCCTCATGCAGCAGATTTGCCCCTGCCCATAGTATGCTGACCTGATTCGGATACTGGTGGATTGACTGTGGCGGCTTCCAGTTCGGAAGGACCTCTTGATGCAGGGGCCACTTTACATGCCCAGGTGGATCAATTCACGCTTATGGCATGGCTCTTAAAGGGTGAGGTTGAAGAAGAAAGGATATTCAGGCTGAGTGATAGCGACCTTGCTACAGGCCCAGAGGAGGTCTACGAACCTGGTGTGCATCTGCGTAGGGCACATCTTTGAAACATGGTGTGGAGAAAGGCAGGCGCGCCCTTCCACTGTCTCTGTCCCGGACATCTTGGCATCCTTGCAGTCTGGTTTTGATAAGGGTCTAGCTGCCAATTCCTTGTGGGTGCAACTGGCAGTGATTTCCGGTTATTGCAGGAAAGTCCACGGGGTGCCATTGGGTACACACCCAGACATGCTGAGCTTTCTAGGGGCAGTGACCCGCCTCTGTCTGCTGAAGAGGGTGGTGGTACCGCCCTGGGATCGCAATCTGATGCTGATGGCAGTGTCTGGGGAACCCTTAGAGCCATTGAATCGAGCTTCCCTGAAGGATTTGACTCTGAAAATGGTATTCCTGGTGGCGATTTGCTCGGCACGCAGGATTTTGGAGCTTTGGACCCTGTCATGCCAGGAGCCATTCCTTTCCTTCTCCAAAGAGAAAGTGGTCCTGCGCCCGGTACCTTCATTTTTGCCCAAGGTGGTGTCAGGCATTTCATGTAAATCAGGCCATTTCCTTACCGGCTCTGTTGAGCACAGATGTGGGCAAGAGCGGATATGGGCCCTGCCACTCTACAGCTGTGCGGCCTGGTTGGTAAGAGTCCTGCAAAGGTATTTGAAAAGGGCATCGTCCTTTCGGAGATTGAACAGTCTGTTGGTCTGTTTGGTGGAACGCGCAAATGTGAGGCGGCAGCTAAGGCCTCCATTTCCAGATAGATCAGGGAGGCAATCATGTCGGCATACATCTTGAAGGGTAAAGCAGTGCCAGCGGAGTTGTGAGCACATTCCACGAGGGCTCAGGCAGCCTCATGAGCAGAGTATAGTTTAGTTCCACTGGTGGAGATCTATAGGGCAGCATACTTTCTCTGAGCATTTTCGCCTGGATGTCCAAGTGGCGGGGGACACTCATTTCAGATTGGCAGTGCTTCAGGTTGGTTGTGTGGGTCCCTCCCATTAGTTTAACTGCTCTGATACATCCCAGAGGTGCAGGACTGGACTGGAGGGACGATAAGGAAAGAGAAATTAGACTTACCTGCTAATTGTTGTTCTTTGAGGAACTCCAGTCCAGTTCCAGAACTCTCCCTCAGTGTTTTCTGTGATAAAGAGTAGTTACTCACCTGTAACAGGTGTTCTCCAGGAGCAGCAGGAATCACTCCTCACATATGGGTGACATCGACGTCGATGGAGCCCCCTGCAGAGCATTTCCCCAGCTTTCTATGAAAGCCTTTGGGAATACTGCACGCATGCGCGGTCCCCTTCCCGCCTAAAGGTGCCATCTTGCTCAGTCAAATGACATAGCTAAAAAACAGCACACAAAAATGTAAAATAAACTATGTACAACTGCAACTCCCAGGGGAGGAGGGAGGGTTGTGAGGACTGATTCCTGCTGCTCCTGGAGAACACCTGTTACAGGTGAGTAACTACTCTTTCTCCAGGACCAAGCAGGAAGTCAGTCCTCACATATGGGTGATTCCCAAGCTCTGGGCTACCAAGGAACCCAGGCTGAAAAAGAGAAGTCCCTCTAGTCCCAGCATCAAAGAAAGGCTTTTCACTGAAAGAACCTCCACCGGTAGCCCAACGGAGGGCTGGAGGGCAGGAGTTGCCTAAACCTCAAAGAGATTCCGGAGTACTGCCTGGCCAAAAGCACTGTCCCTACGGGACTCCCTCTCCAGGCAGTAATGAGCTGCAAAAGTCTGGCTTGAGGACCAAGTTGCAGCCCTGCAGATGTCTGCCAACGGTACAGAGCGGAGATGAGCTACTGAGGCAGCCATTGCCCTGACACGATGGGCCGTGACCCGACCCTGCAAGGGAAGGTCAGCCACCCTGTAAGCCCAGGTGATACAGTCAGCCACCCATATGGACAAGGTACACTTGGACACAGCTAACCCCAAATTATTAGGGTCAAAAGAGATGAAGAGCTGAGTAGCCCTTATATGTCCTTGCGTACGGTCAAGGTAGAAGGATAAGGCCCTCCTACAGTCCAGGGTATGCAGGACTGCTTCAGCCGGGCTTGCATGAGGCCTAGGGAAGAATGTTGGAAGAACCACCTCCTGGTTGAGGTGGAAAGAGGAGACAACTTTAGGGAGGAACTTTGGATGAGTCCTAAGGACTACCCTGTTCCTATAGAAGCGGGTGTAAGGCCTGTCACAGACTAGGGCCTGAAGCTCATTCACCCATCTGGCCGAGGTTAAGGCTACTAGGAAGAGTGTCTTCCAGGAAAGGAAGCGGAGAGGACAAGTAGCCATCGGCTCAAAAGGTGGGCGAGTCAGTTGCTGCAAGACCACATTCAACTCCCACTCAGGGGCCGGAGGATGGACAGGAGGTTTGAGCAAGAGCAAATCTCTGAGGAGCCGGGACACCAAGGGGTGAACTGAGATAGAGTGCCCCTCCACAAGTGAGTGGTGAGCTGCTAGAGCTGAGAGGTGGACCCGAACAGAATTGGACTTAAGGCCCTGATTGGATAAGTGTAGCAGGTACTGAAGCACCACTGGTACAGTACAGGAGAAAGGATCTTCTATACGCAGCTGACACCACACAGAAAACCTCTTCCACTTCAGGGCATAGGTTTTTCTAATGGACTGCTTCCTAGAGGCCATAACAACCTCTTCAACTTCAGGAGGTAGGCCCCAAGGAGCCAAAACTACCCTTGCAGCTTCCAGGCCATCAAATTGAGAGATTTGAGATTGGGGTGCAGAAGAGACCCCTGGTCTTGAGACAGAAGGTCAGGCTGCAACCCTAGAGGTAGTGGAGTGTCCACTGCTAGCTGAAGCAGAAGTGGGAACCAAGGTTGTCTCGGCCACCTGGGGGCTACCAGAAGGACCGAGGCCTGGTCCTTCAGAACTTTGAACAGGGTTCGGGCCACCAGAGGTGTGGGAGGAAACGCATATAGGAGGCCTTGGGACCAGGAAATCAGAAAAGCATCTGCTGCTAGTCTCAGAGGATGCGGTTGCCTGGAGCAGAACTGGGGCAGCTGTCTGTTCAGGGGACTGGCAAAGAGATCTATGGATGGAAATCCCCATCTCAGGAAGATCTTCTGAACTACCAAGGGATGGAAATTTTGAATTTATTAAACAAGCAACAAAAGACATACCAAAAAGCAAAAACAAAAACAATAACAAGCACCCCAACCAAATCCCACACCCCCCCAAAACCCCCACCCCCCGACATAGCACAAAACAAGTATCTCCACCCCCCCGTGACCCACCTCCCCACCACCAAACCCAACAACCAGCACACGGGCCCCTTCCCCCGACATCATCAACCCGCAATAGTTCAGCATGTCCAATGTCTGTCCCAACCCCCCAACAGCAACCCGCAGCAGTCCAACAGAAATGCAATGTCCATCCCAACCCCCCCCCAACCACCCACAACAATCCCAGCACAGTCCAATGTCCCAAATGTCCATCAGGGCTGCCAAGCCCTCACTCACACCCACAAAATCAAAACGCATTCCCCCTTTCCCCCCCCGGGCCCCACAAAGGAGCAACATCTCCTCCGCCCCCACCCCAATCCCTACCCCACCCCCACCCTCCCCATAAATAAAGAAAACCCCCACCCCCCTAAACAGAAACATACAGGCATGTGCCGTCCCCAACGAAAACCCACCAGAAACAAAACCATAATACAAATCAATAAATGAACACAAAAACCCAACCCTATTGGCCGAAACAGCGGAGCGGGATGCGCAGAAACACAAAAACAAAAACAAAAACAAAACAAACACACACCTGCTCCAGGGAGAAAACGAAAACAAACATCCCCCATGGAGAGAGAGGGAGAGCGGACAAGTGGCCAACAACCCCCCCAGCCCTAGTGCAAACCCCCCTCCCCCCCACCGGAAGGAAAGCAACCCCAGATCCCTAAACCTAGGAAGAAACCCCAGGGACTAAACCCCCCCCCCCTCCTGTCTCACCTCCCTCCTCCACCTGGGAGACAAAAACAAAACCCCTAACCTCTAACAGGGAGGAAAAACCCCAGGGAACCCCTCCCCCTCATGGGGGGCGGAGGGTGAGGTGACGCCACAGACGCTCCCAACGATGGACCTCCACCACCCGCCTTTCGCGTTGCGCCATGCTGGACACTTCCTCCAGAATGTCCCACACCACCTCGTCGAGGGGCAGGACCAACCCCCGGGTCGAGACATGACAGCGCGCTTGCCACAGGTGGTAGCGCACTACAGCCGTGACTAGGTAGAGGGTCCCGGAGTCCTGCCTTAGAGGAAAGGACCAGGCCCCGTACACCCACTCCGCATACGTGAGGAGGGAAAGGTCGCGCAGGTGAAGAGCAGCGGACACCAACCGGCAGGCCTCCACGTTGAAGGGGCACTGCCGGAGGAAATGGTCCATGGTCTCCGCCTGCCCCTCACACCCGGCCCTCGGACAGACCCGCTCGGCCTGTGACCTGTACTTGAGGTTGTCCCTCACGTACAAACGCCCGTGGAAAGACAACCAGGCTACATCCCGAACCTTCTTCGGTAGCCGAGGGGAGTTCAACAGCCGAAGGCCCCGCTGCATCACATCCGCCGGACAGTCCCGCAGGGCCCACCGTGGTTGATAGTGAGAGGTGAGTACCATCCGGTATAATCCTTTCCGCCCCAAGGACTGGGCGAGCGGGTCGGTCACCCCCCACCGCCGAATGAGCCCCACCATCACAAATACGTACGATGGGGCCTGTTCCCCTCTCCGGCGCACACGTGGGACCGAGG
This sequence comes from Ichthyophis bannanicus, assembly GCA_033557465.1. Taxonomy (NCBI): domain Eukaryota; kingdom Metazoa; phylum Chordata; class Amphibia; order Gymnophiona; family Ichthyophiidae; genus Ichthyophis; species Ichthyophis bannanicus. Next base: position 179,585,028 of record CM066044.1, read on the forward strand.
ACGCCCCCTCCCACTGCTCCCAGAAGCGGGAGAACCATTCCCGATAGGAGGCCACCCACCAAACCCCACCCCCTTCCCTCATCCTACCTAAGTGAAACGCCATAGACAAGACTGACAGGAAGACAAGGGGGTGCAACATACCCAAACCACCCTCTGCCCGATCCAGGCAGACGATGTTGCGCTGGACAGGGTTCAAGCGGTTACCCCACAGAAAACAGAAAAAGACGGCACAAACAGACGCCTGACGGGACAACGGAAGAACGAAGACCGTGGCCACGTGCAGAAAGAGAGGAAGCAGAAACGTCCCGAGGAGTTTGATCTTCTCCTCGTACGTACACCTCCACCCCCTCCACCGCAGCACCCGACACTGTGCAGTCTCGAGACAACGGTCCCAATTGGACTCCGCACAGTCCTCCGACCCGAAGACGAGGCCCAAAACGCGGACCTCCCCCACGGGAGGAGGAAAGGGGGCGCAGGAAGGCGGGGAGGCCTCCGAGAAGCCCAACCACAGCGTCTGGCACTTGCTGTGGTTCACAACAGAATGGGCTACCTCCGAGTACTCCTCCACGGCCTCTCGCAGGGCCTCTACCCCATCAGTGCCGTCCACGTAAACTGAGATGTCGTCAGCGTAAGCAACAACGGACACCGGGGGCGCACCGGGCGCCTCCAGGCCCCGCAACCCACCTGAGGACAATCTCCGGAGGAAGGGGTCGAGGGAGAAAACATACAGCAGGGGGCTCAAAGGGCACCCCTGCCGCACCCCCGAGGCGACACCAAATGGCCGTCCGAGCCACCCGTTAATAAACGGGAAGCTCACCCCCCCTCGGTACAGCGCCTGCACGACGAAGAGGAAACCTGCGGGGAGGCCGAAGTGCTGGAGCACCACCCACAGGTACCGGTGACTGACTCGATCAAAGGCTTTGGACTGATCCAAGGAGACCAACCAGTGGTCCCGTTGGAGCGACCGGCCTCTTTCCACCATCTCCCGGACTGTGGCGACAGCGTCCAGAACCCCTCTCCCCCGAACGGAACAATACTGGGAAGGGGACAGCAAATCGCCCGACACCTCCACCAGTCGGTTGGCCAAACACTTGGCCAGGATCTTCCGGTCCGCGTTCAGCCGCGAGAGCGGCCGCCAGAAGTCCAAGGAGCTATCGTCCTTCCCCTTGGAGAGCAGCAGCAGGACAGACTCGCGAAATGACCGCGGGAGATACCCCGTGTCCATGATCTCCTGAAACAGGGAGGTCAGGAAGGGGGCCAGCTGGGCAATGAAAGTGCGATAGAACTCCACAGGGAGCCCATCGTGCCCAGGCACCTTCCCCAACGGCATGGCACGAATCGCCCTCTCCACCTCCACCTGCTGAATCGGAGCAGCGAGTGCATCAACCTGTGCCTGGACCACAGCCGAATACACCGGGGGAAGGCCCAGGTACGTTCGGATATGGGTGAGGTCCACGGGGCGATCCCCAAACAGGTCCGAGAAGTATTCCCCCACTATCCGCAAAAGGTCCTCCTGGGAGGTATGAATGGTACCGTCCTCGCCCCGCAGGGCCATGACCTCCCGACGCTGAACCCTCTCCCTGCAAGTCCGGAAAGGGTCTGGAGTGGCGCCCCCACCGGCCGCCCCCTCGAAGCATAGGGAGGCATGGCGATCGTAAAGCAGGCCACGGAGCTGGACACGCACCTCTTCAACCTCCTCCCGCGCTGCCCCTCGGGATACCAAACGATCCAGCGACCTCCGGAGGACAGTGTAGGTGAGGTAGCGGGATCGAGCCATGGAGGTACCCCGGGAACGGAAGAGTTGTCGGGCACGCGTCTTCACCTCATCCCACCAGGCGCCACGGGAAGGAAAAACACTCAGCAGGGTCTCCTGGTCTGCGAGAAAGGCCAAGAACTCCTGGACCACCTCTGATGTTGCCAACAACTGCACATTCAGTCGCCACAGGCCAGGACCCCTGCTAAGCTCCTCGTGGTTGGCCAGGAAGGACACAGAGAGGACGCGGTGGTCCGAAAAGTCAACCGCCTGCAACTGCGGAGGGGAACACTCCACCCGGGCACTCACATATATCCGATCGATACGACTCCTGCAGGTCCCATGGTAGTAGGTGAACCCCGGCGACCTAGGAAAGGCCCGGTGGAAAACATCCACGAGGTCAGCCGTCCGGGTCATCTCGGCCAAAAAGAGGCCCTCGTAACTGGGTGGGCAACGCTCCCCCCCTCGGTCCTGCAAAAAGGTGATGGTGTTAAAATCCCCGGCAAGGACCACCAAACGGGAGGTGTGTAAGTAGGGGCGGATAACCCCGAACAGGGTCTTCCGCGCCAACTTAGACTGGGGGCCGTAGACCACCACGAAACGAAACCGATGGGGCCCGCAGTAGCCATCTAAAAGCAGACACCGGCCCTGCTCCAGTTCCCACACGTACTGCACCTGAAATCGGTTAGATGTGAACAAAACCGCCACTCCTGCGTAGGGCTGTGCCGCAAGGGACCAGTACGAAGGGCCCCACCTCCACTCCCGCTTCGCCCGATGAAGGCTAGCGAGCGAGGTGAGCCTGGTCTCCTGCAAGAAGATGACATCCAGCCCACTCGTAGAAAGAAAATCATAGGCCGTAGCCCGCGCCTGGTCTGAGAAAATGCTGGCCACGTTGATGGTGGCGCACGAGAACGCAGGAGTGCACGCCATGCCTATTTCGAGTGCAGTGACCCTTTCCTCCTCTTCTCACCAACCCCGGGATCCCCAGAATCCCGCTTGCAGGACAAGCCCGCGAGCTGGAGCGACTCCTCCTGGTCCACGTCGACCACCTCGAGGATCTCCTCCTCCTCCCGCTCAACCCTATCACCCCAGGAGGTGCTGGCGCCCCCGGGACCACCAGGCAAAGCTGTCGCGAGGGAAGACCCAGCCCCCACGGGATGAGGAGGCACAAACGGGTCAGGGGTCGGAGGAATGACCTCCTCCGTGGGGTCCACCACCTGTGCAGCCCCCCCCTCCCCAGACAAAGACTGAGACAATACGACAGTGCCCACCCCCGCGGGGGAGGCCAGGGCGGCCGGGTCAGCAGGGGGCTCCTGCGAAGGCCCCGAACCCAACTGCGGGGGTACAAGGCCATCCTCCCTCACCCGTCGGGCGCCAGTATCCCCCTTGATTGGAGGACCCTGACTGCGGCGCGCCTTCTGCACCTTTGAAGGTCGCCGCTGAGGAAGAGGGGCCGCCCCCGCCGCTAACCGCTCCGAGCGCCGCACAGGAAGCCCTGCTTCCACAGGCAAGCCCTCATCCGCCTCAGCCGCATCAGTGGCCAAAAAGACGAAACGGTCGATGTCCAACACGGGCTCTGCATCCAGCAACGGGGATGTCTCCCGTTTCTTCCTTTTGGACTTGCCACCCTTGGAAGGGACCGTAGTCCATTCCTCAGGTGGCACCACCCTCAACCCACTATCCTGTCGTGCTACATTAACCTCCACCACATCAACCCTCTCCTCCTTCCTACCCGAATCCCCTCCCCCTGGTGGCTCCCTCGGCTCGATGGACTCCTCTGCACTAGGGCCCCCGGTCTCCTCCTGAGGGAGAGGGGCCTCCATAGCCTCCTCCCACACAGGAGCCCGAGGTGGAGTGACGGCAACCCCCCCCGGTCCATTGTGTGACGCGGAGGGGCAGCGGGCAAAGGGGTGGCCCAACTCCCCGCAAAGGTTACACCGAATTAGCAGACACCCGGCCGAAGCATGACCCCATCCACCACAACGGGTGCAGACCTGCTCGGGACAGTTCATGCTCAAATGGCGGAATGAGCCACAGCGGTGACACTCGCGGGGTTGCCCAGGGTAATAGCACAAGATGCGATCCCGACCGAGGAAACCGGCCGAGGGCACGTGCTGCACCACGTTTCCCACCTCACGCAAACGGATCCTGCCCTTCCATGACCCGTCCCACACCCCTAGGGGCCCAGCGCCCTTAACCAGGGGTGCGAGAAGCACCGCATGGCGCGACAACCAAAACTGGATGTCCTGCCCTGGGAGCGACTCATTCCTGGATAGGATGGTCACAGGTACCGTCCCCTGGCGAGAGATAGGCACAACACGAAAGTCAGCCCACCCTCCCTGCCCCCTCTGCTGCTGGTATCGGTCCCAGAAAATCTCCAGCCCCCGTCTCAGCATGAAACTAACATCATATTCAATGGTGTTGTTCATGTGGATAAAGGCGTAGAGATCTCCTGGGAGAAACCCCAGCCCAAGGACCATCCTCAAGACCTGTTCCCTGGCTGGAGGGGACCCCTCCCCAGCCCATCGGATCTGCGCCACGTTGCGCCGTCGGACCTCACCCCCTACTCCTCTTTGAAACCCTCCCCCTCCTCCTCCTCCTTCCCCTCCTGCGGGACCATTCCCCTGAAAACCTCCCCTCCCCCTACCCTCACCCGACGGCCCCGGAGTGGTGCCCGACCCCTTCAGAGCCTCCGCAAAGGTACGGAGGGGGGGAGCCGGCCCCCCAGCCCCCATCTCCTGCCCTCCTTGATCTGTTCCTGCATCCATCTGCGGGGGATCCTGCTGCTGGACCGCAGGATCCGTAACCTCCTCACTTAGATCAACCGGAGGACTGGGGAAGGTCAACTCCGCAAAGACAGAGTCCGGGATGCTACCTCCTCCGGATCCCTGAGTGCCACCGAGAACCCCTGGACCACCACTTATCTCTACCTCCGGCTGCCGAAAGGCAGTAAAAGCCCCGGGAGGGCCCAACGGGGCCTCCAAAGCCAATCGTAGGGCATCACAGACCTGGTTCTCGGTAACACCCAGGGAACCGGAAGGCTCCCCCAAACCTCCTTCCCGCATTCCCGACCCAGCGCAAGGCTCCTGGGTTTCGGCCACCACTACCGGGGACGGACCCCGCTCCCCTTCATTCCCGGGTTCCAAGGGGACCACCGCCCCCCCTGACCCTACGGAGAACAAGTCCTTCCCTCGTCCTGAAGCAGCCACTACCTCCTTCCCCACTATATAACCAGTCGTCCGCTCCCCCCCTTCCTCCATCAGCCCGTCCTGTAGCCCATCATCCGCCACCCCCTGTATGGCTATCGACAACAAGGCAGGACCCGCCCGAGACAACAGGGCAGATCCCCCACCCAGCACCTCCCCCACACCCCCACCCCCCTGCCCCTTGTCCCTCCCAGGTCCTACCTGGTTGTCGGTGCCAGACGTGGCACAAGGATCCAGAAAAAGTTTGGCCGGTAGTCAGGGCTCCAACAGAAAGGGCGGACACCCCCCTGCGAGCCAGGTCTCCGTCGGCCGCAATAACAGACAACAAAGGCAGCTGCGCATCCCGCTCCTCTACCCCCGGCCGCAGTGACAGCTGACTAGCACTTTTCTTCCCCCTCTCCCCCCCGGGGACTGCAGAAAAGAAAGAGCAGCCCCCATCCTGCCCCTTTCTCCTCCTTCCAGCACCCCTCCGGCCCCAGTCAGCCACCTCAGAACATACTGGGCGAGTGCCCTGTAGCTTTCTAGGGGCCGGGAGGGCAGCCACAATAGGGGAGTCCTGCCCACCAGCCATCCCCCTACCAAACCCCTTCCCAGTAACCTGGACAGGCATCGTAGCTGAAGGAGCAGGATTCCTATTACAGGTGGAGAAATCCGCCACCCGTGGATCCTCAAGTGGCACAGCAGAATCAAACGGCTGAGGCCAACCAGTCTTCCGCCACCGGGGATCCCGTGCAGAAAACCCCTCAGAGCCGGAAACATCCAAAGACAGTGGATCAGCAGTATGCTGAAAAGGAACCGCCGAATACTGCTGCCTCTCTACAACACCCCCTCCAATCGAGGGGCATGGAAAAGAAGCTCCCTCTGTGCTGAAAGAGTGCCGTCGAAAATCCCGCAGCAAATCAGAAGATGGGGAAGGTCGTTCTGCAGACTTCCTGGGTTTCCCGGAAGCGTCAGTACCCATTACTCGGCGGCCATCTTGTGATTGTAATCTGGCTGGGGGAAGTCCTACAGGCAGCTCCTGCAACGACCTCACTTCCGTAAGGACGTCATCAGAAAGACCCCGGCGGCCATCTTGCGATTGTAAGCTGGCTGGGGGAAGTCCTCCAGGCAGCTCCTGCAACGACCTCACTTCCTTAGTGACGTCATCAGAAAGACCCCGGCGGCCATCTTGGATGGTCCCTTCAGTGTTACACGACTGTTGGTGAGCCACCAGGATCAACGGAGCACCCTGGGGACGTGCAGGAACAATCTGGGCAGACAGCATTTCGGAGGGAGGAACCAGCGCATTCACAACATCACAACCATCACCCTGCTGCAGGTAAGACACAGGACATCCAGGAAATGCTTTAGAAGAGGAAGGCAGGGAACGGGTGGTAGACTTCCCAGGAACTAGAATGGGAGAGGGCATACTTCTAGAGGAGGATGGACCCCCCTGCTGACCCACCCCCGGGGGCCTCCCCTGGACTGCAGGTATCTTCCAACGATTATAATTCTGGTAAACTTCGGCAAGGGACCCACAACCCTGGTTCTGATAGTACGCAATCTCCAAGTACTTGGCCTTCAGGGCCCGCTTTACCCCCTTCCGATAGGTAGCATAGGCCACCCATTCCTCCCCGGGAATGGTGGCCTGCAGGCTCTCCAGGTGGGAGAGCTGGGCTTGCAGCTGGGCCGCCTCCTCCTGGAGACCCCGAAGCCGTCGCACTGCCGCCACGATGTCATCTGGGGCCCTAGCTGACTGCTGGTAGGACGGCAGGCCCGACCCCCCGTCCTCATCCTCACTGGAGGAGGTAGAGGCCTCCTCCAGGACCCAAAGTGGAGGGGGGAACCTGCCTCCTCCAGTTCTATACTCCACGGTCCTCCAGGGTCTCCCCAGGGCCTCTCCCTGCTGCCACCCAGCCTCCACACCCTGCCTGGGGAGGAGACAGGAGCCTCCTCCCTGGGGTAGCGGGCCCAAACCTCCATACCTGTGGGTCCCTCCTTCCTGACCAGGTGCAGTCCTACCTGGGGAGTCCCCCTCCTGGGGCTCCAGCTGTTCCAGGTTGCCAGTTTCTCCATCCACTGTCCGAGTAGGAGGCCCACCAGGCTTGGCAGGCCTCTGGGCCTGGGCCTCCCTTGCTGGAGGTGGCCCAGGGCCCGACATCCAGGCACAGGCAGAAAAAGGAACTGCTCCCTAGCAGGAGCTCTGCACAACTGATCCTCTCAGTACGACAGCCAAACAGGAAGTGGGTGGAGCTGCCACTCGTGTGGTTGCAGAATCCTGCTCAACCTGTCTGCTAGGTAATTTTCCTGGCCAGGGAGATAAACCGCCTTGAGCAACATGTTGTGCCGGAGCGCAAACAAGCAAAGGTCCTGCGCCTCCTGACAAAGGAGCCTGGATCCAGTGCCTCCCTGTTTGTTCACATAAAACATGGCTACCTGATTGTCTGTCTGCACTAAAACAGACTGGTGAGCTAGGGTTTGAGAAAAAGTCTTGAGGGCTAGGTGAATAGCCCGAAGCTCCAGTAGATTGATCTGCTGCTGGGCCTCCCAGGGAGACCACAGGCCCTGAGTGCACTTGCCCAGACAGTGTGCACCCCAGCCCTGTAGAGAGGCATCGGTGGTCAATACCACTGTGAACCCAGGTGGCTGAAAGGGCATCCCTTCCAGTAAGTTGGGGGGATGCAGCCACCAACGTAGGGAGTACAGGAATGGTCTGGACACCCTTACTCTGTCTCTAAGGCTCCCTGTGGCCTGCGACCACTGAGTTCTGAGGCACCATTGTGCAGGCCTCATATGAAGCCTGGCATGGGGTGTGACATGCACTGTCGAAGCCATGTGGCCAAGAAGCCTCAGGCAGAGCCTGGCGGAGACCAGTGACCTGCTGAGAAACTGGTCTGCCAAGGTCATCAGTCTTTGGGCTCTGTTTTCTGGCAAGAAAGCTTTTGCCTGCAGAGAGTCCAGTCTTGCTCCTATGAACTCTAAGTTTTGGGAGGGGAGCAAAGTGGACTTTGCGAAGTTTATGACAAACCCCAGATGCTGTAGCAGAGAAATTGTTCGGAGGGTGGCTTGCCTGGCCTCCTGGCACGTCTGAGCCCTGATGAGCCAGTCGTCCAGATAGGGGAAGACAAAGATACCTTGATTTCTCAAGTAGGCCGCCACCACTGCCAGTCATTTGGTAAAGACTCTGGGGGCGGAGGTGAGGCCAAAGGGCAGCACTCTGTACTGATAATGGTTTCCTCCCACAATGAACCTGAGGTACTTTCTGTGATCTGGATGAATGAGGATGTGAGTGTACGCATCCTTTAGATCTAAAGAGCATAGCCAATCTCCCTGCTGGAGGTAGGGCAGAAGTGTTCCAAGAGTAAGCATCTTGAACTTTTCCTTCTGTTGAGATTTCTGAGGTCAAGAATAGGCCTGAGATCCCCTGTTCTCTTTGGTACTAGGAAGTACCTGGAGTAAAACCCGTGACCTTGGAGGTGGGGAGGCACAGGCTCCACCGCCTGGTCTCATAACAGACCCTGGAGCTCCTGCAGGAGGAGGGCTGTATGGAGAGGAAGCCTTGGAGGCTCTCCTGGAAAATAGGGAGGAGGCAACTGATGAAAATAAAGCAGGTAGCCCTTTTGGACTATGCTTAAGACCCAGTTGTCCCCTGTAATGGGTGGCCACCGGTGGAAAAACAGGGCTAGGCGACCTCCTGTGCAGGGATGGGACAGCTGAGACGGAGAGGCTATGCCTTGGGAGTCAAAACCCCCCACCCTGCTGAATAGGAGCAGGAGCCGGAGGCTTGGGGGCTTTCTGCCTACGGGGCCCATGTCCCTGCCCCTTGGCCTGCTGACCCGGGGGGGGGGGAGCTGGGGAGGCCTGGTAAGTTGGGAACTGTTTGTACGCAGTCGCCTTCCTCGGGTAAAAGGGCTTTTTACCCCGAGCCCTTCTTCTTGTGTGAAGGGGCAGAAGTCTTTCGAGACAGCCTTGTCCTCGTGAGGTGCTCGGTCTCGAGCTCAACAGCCTTCTTGGCCATGGGCTTGCCAAAAAGGTTTTCACCTCGGCAAGGGACATCGACCAACTTGTCTTGAACCCATGGCTCGAGGTCCGATGACTGCAGCCATGCCTGGCGTCGAGCAGCAATGCTGGCAGCCGCAACCCGGGCTGAGGCCTCGAAGCCATCGTAGGCCGCTCGGGACATGAACTTAGAACATTCCCGGATCCCCAAAGACAAGGACTTGAACCTCTGCAAAGGTTCCCCGGAGAGACCAGCAAAGAACTTGGCAAGCTCCTTTGCCAGGTCTCGCAAGTACATGCCCATGTACAGCTGGTAAGACTGGACACGGCAAGCAAGCATCGAGCCCTGGAAGCACTTTCTACCGAACGCATCCAGGTTCCAGGCCTCCCTGCCAGGAGGCACCGCGGAGTGCATCTTCTGACTTTTCAGACGATGCATGGCCGATTCCACCACCATGGAATGGTGCGGTAGCTGCGCCTTTTGAAAACCAGGGCTCTTACGGAGTCGATAAATGGAATCGACCCACTTGCTCAGAACCAGCGCCGAGGCCGGTGCCTCCCACATTCGGAAGAGGAGCCGTTCCAGCATCGGAGGAACCGGTACAGTAAAGGCCTCCTTCGGAGGAGAGTCATACTGGAGGGCCTCGAGCTCTTCGGCTAGAGGATCCTCCTCGGGATCCGCCGGGATTGCCAAAGCAGTGGCCATATCCCGCATGAACTCCGAGAACCGGGTATCCTCCGGAGGGGACCTACTCCGGGGCTCAGACTGCGGTGAGTCCGATGGGACGCACCGAGTCTTGAAGGTATCGGGGGACTCCTCATCCTCCGTCTCCCAGGCGGACTCGTCCGAAGAGGAGTCAGGCTCCGACCGCGCGGGGTCCGGCAGCACCCGCCCCGATGCTGAAGGCACCGGCGTCAATGCCCTTGGTCCCGACCGGGAGGTCGAGGGTGACCGCGACCGAGGACGACCTCGAGCCTTCATGGTCTCGAGTATCGGCTCGGTCTCCAGGGTCGTCTTCGACATCGACGTCCCGGTGGTCGGGGGCTGATGCACCAGCGAGGCTGGCCATCAGCACCCGCTGCTGATCCATGAAGGCAGACAATCTGCACTCCAAGGCTGTCAGCCTGAGACCCAGCTCAGGAGACTCAGCAGCTACCGACTCGGGCCCCGGTGGCACCGGGCCTGACGTCGGCTCCCTGGGAGGAGAGTCCTCGAGGACAACAGGACTTACGTGTCCAGCAGACTCTGGCTCCACCCGAGGTACTTTTGACGGCTTCTCCTGTTCCACGGGCCCGGGATGGCGGTCGGGGGTCCGAGACCCAGCTCTCGAGGAGCCAGGGACCTCCTCCGATGCTGCCCTTGCGAGCCGCTTCTTCCTCTTTCACTCCCACTCGGGGGACCCCCTATCTGAGGAACCCCGATGATGCTCGGGGTCAGACTCCCGAGACGTCGAAGCCTCAGACGAGGTCCGTGCCTGGCCGGAGGCCAAGTCAGAGAAAAGCCTTTCCTTCTGGTGCTGACGACTTCGAAGTGCCTTAGTGGACATTTTTCCACACGGTCCACAGATCTTAGGATCATGATCAGGACCGAGGCACCGAAGGCAGCAGTCGTGTGTGTCGGTGAGAGACATTAGTTTCTTGCACCGATCACACTTCTTAAAACCACTGGAAGCCATCGGGGAAAAAAGAGTCCCCGCGAGGTCAAAGGACTGGCTTTCCAGGGAAAAAGAAAAAAAGGGCGCGAACACCAGCCACGAAGGGCAAAAACCGAAAAAGTAAGATCGGGCTCGATACTGGTGTACCGAACCCAGCGAGAAGGGGAACCGGCGTCGAACCGGACAAAAACCGCGAAGAAAATCGCAAGGAATAGACGAAAAAAATCTAACTATTTTCCGGATGAACTAGGACACACGTCCGAAGGGCTCCACGGAAAAAGAGAGACTGAGCAAGATGGCACCTTTAGGCGGGAAGGGGACCGCGCATGTGTGCAGTATTCCCAAAGGCTTTCATAGAAAGCTGGGGAAATGCTCCGCAGGGGGCTCCATCGATGTCGATGTCACCCATATGTGAGGACTGACTTCCTGCTTGGTCCTGGAGAATCTGTGCACACCCCGGTCCTGAAGCTGGTTCACTTGGTGGAGGAAGTGGCCAGGGGAGCCGGGGAGGGGGGAGTTTTAATCAGCGTTTGTGGGGGGCGGACCAGTAGAGCTGTCAGTTGCTCGCTCCCTGCTGGTTGGAGTTTCTCAGGTGCTCAACAGGTAGGCCTCCCCATCCTGGAGGGGGGGGGCACAGGGTATCCTTCCCAGGGGATGGAGGGGTACTAGTTTATTTAGACGTAGAAGTGTTTGTTGCATGTTTAACTGCTTATTTGTTGCTTCTCTGAGTCTGCTTTGTCAATAGGTACTGGGGCTGGTAGGCGGTGCCAGCTGCATATGTGCACTAGTGTCATCAAAAAGATGATATATTCAGTCTCCAAGCTGCTGGAAGAGGTACACTACCCAGAGGTGCAGTACTGGACTGGAGTTCCTCAAGAAACAACAATTAGCAGTTAAGTCTAATTTCTCTTTAGGGTTATTTTATTGTGATGTTTAAATATTATCATGATGTACTTATATTTTATTCTTGTTGCAATGAGCAACCAGTGGAGATTTTGTAGGAGTGGTGTAATGTGATCAGAATAATGAGCTTTGTGTATTATTCATGCAGCCAGATTTTATATTAATTGTAGTTGGCAAATGGTTTTCCTGGGGAGATCTTGAAGGATGCTATTATAATAATCAAAGTGGGATGTTAGTGCTTGAAGAACTGATCTAAAATCATAACTTTCTAGCAGGGGTCAGAGGTGTTGGATAATACGTAGGTTGAATTATATGATTTTGGTAATTTACTTTATGTAGGAAACCATGTTTAATGATTGATCCAGAATGATACCCAGATATTACCTCTTTTTTTTACCTCTGTCTCAGATTCTTGTAATAGAATCTTGATTGGGGCAATAAGGTTTAAGTTTCAAGAAACATAAAGGACCTCCATTTTTTTAAAATCAATTTTCAGGGTTATTGAGTTTAACCATTTGGTTACTTCATCTAAGCAGGTAAGGATCTCTGGATAGGTGGGGTTTGTGTCTATGGGATGATGCAGCATTATATTATCTGCATAGAGATGGTAGTTTACTTTGTGTTTTTTGAAAATATTGCATATAGGGTTGGATATACAGGTTAAATAGAAGGGCAGACAGGGAGGAGCCCTGCAGAATGCCTTGCTCTTTTTTAAAAGTTGTAGATGATGATTAACTAATTTTAACCTGTTGGGTGCGATTGGATAAGTAGGACAAACTAATTTATGACCTTACCTTGGAGACCAATTTGTTGAAACCGGGAAATGAGTAGTTTATGATTTGATGCTATCGAAAGCTGTGGCAATATCAAGTGGTTAATCCTAGCAGGCTAACACAGATCTTGTAGGGCTACTTTGCATCAGTGGAAAGTTACCATAACCAACTCACATATTTCGCAGTTGCGTGGTTTGGGTTATTTAACTTAAGCGGATGTACCTTCTTTTCTTTCCTGCCGCCTAAGGGCCATGCCAAAGGGCCCTCTGGCGAGGCCCTCAGGCACGGGTGCGCCGGATGGCGCTCCTTTTTATGTGTCCTGTGGCGTCTCTAGATGTCATCCACTTGGGTACAAATGATCTGGCCAGAAACAGTGTCTCTGCAGTTCAAAGGGACTTCCCAGACTCTGGGAGAGAAACTCAAGCCCATTGTTAACACTATAGCATTCTCAGAAGTTCTACCTGTTCATGGTAAGGGGGCAGAGAGGCTGCATCGATAAACAACTTTAATACATGGCTCCAAACCTGGACAAACAAGAAGGTTTTAGATATATAGGCGACTGGGGAAACAGATAAACAAGAGACTATACTGTGCTGATGGACTATATCTCTCTGTTGAAGGGAAAAGGCTCCTAAGTGAAAACTTTAGGCAGTATGTGGAGAGACATTTAAACTAGGGAAAGGCGGTGATGGATGGAGGACAAGTTCAGGATGTCACTCCCAGCAAAAGCATAATAACACTGGAAACAGCCACACTTTTAAACCCCACATCAATGGCAAGTGGGAAGGGGCATGTAGAACAAAATCCATGCAAAATACAGGCAACCCAGTCAACAAATGCTGGAAAGCAATGAGCACAAATGCTCGAAGCCTAGCCAACAAAGTTCCTGACCTGGAGGCCCTAATGGTGGAAATGGACTTGGATATTGTGGCTATTACAGAAACATGGTTTAATGAAGCAGATGAATGGTATATAGCCATAGCTGGCTGTAATCTATTTAGAAGAGATAGAGAGGAGGAGGAGTTATGGATTTTATTTATTTAGCTGCATTTATATCCCGCTTTTCAAAAGCAATACTAAAGTTGCTGAAATGCAGGGGATGTAGGGAAAAGAAGAAGTGCTGTGAATTGTGTTGGAAAGAGGAGGTGGCACTGTCATCCATACTGGTGTAGTCTACAGGCCTCCAACTCAAACCAAAGAAATGGATAGCAAATTGATTATTGATATTGCAGAGATAGCCATGAAGGGGGAAGTGATCATATTGGGAGACTTTAATCTACCCAATGTGGATTGGCATTTTCCTTCTGCAAATCTGGAAAGAAGTAAAAAAAAAAAAAAATTGTGGATGCCTTCCAAGATGCATTACTTAGGAAAATGGTGATGGAACCGACCAGGGAAAGCTCGATGCTGGATTTAGTACTCACCAACGGAGATAGCATGTTAAATATCCAGATGGGTGCCCATATGAGCAGCAGCGATCATCACACGGTGTGGTTTGAGATAAAAGCCAAGGCAGAGTCCAATCACAGCAAACTCAAAGACCTAGACTTCAAAAACACTGATTTCAGTAAAATGGCCAAGTACCTGAAGGAGGAGTTGTCAGGGTGGGAGGGGGTAAGGGAAGTGGAATTGCAATGGGCTAAACTAAAGGAGGCAATAAAAGGGGCAGCAGATACATATGTGAGGAAAGTAAATAAAAACAAGAGGGAAATAAAAACTATTTGGTTCTCCAAAGAAGTGGCTGCACAAATAAAGGCAAAAAACACAGCTTTCACAAAATTTAGAAGTCTGCAAACAGAAACACAGAAAACAATACAGGATAAAACTAAGACAAAATGAGAAATAAGGATAGCAAAATCAAAGGCAGATGGCTAAAGGTGTGAAGTGTGGTGACAACTCTTTTTCAGGAATATTCGGGAGAGGGCCTAGAGATGGGCTATAGAACTGGCTGTTCTGAAAATGGCCCCGTGAAGCCTCCATATGGGGTCCAGCAAAGAGCACAGCATCTCTCCAGCACTCTAGCTATGCTGGCCTGGTCAATGGGCTATAAAGAAACAGCTCCAGGAAGCCCAAAGTTCCTAGGATCGAACCCAGCCATGATGTGTCCCAGGTCTGCCTGCAACTGCAATGTGGCCATCAGGGCAGAATCCAGAAGAGTCATATCTACAATTAGGGCAACATCGCAAGCCCTGGAGCCTGAAAGAAACCCACAAAGTCAGTGTCCTGAAAAAGGCTCCCTGCAGCATCCATATGGAGTCCATCAAGAAGCACAGCGTCTCTCCAGCACTCAAGCTATGTTGGCCTGGTCAATGGGCTAGAAAAAAACAGCTCTAGGAAGCAAAAGGTTTCCAGGATCGAACACAGCCAGTTCTATAGCCCATCTCTAGGCCCACTACATACTGTAGTCGCTCACTTAATCAGGCAGATCGCTTCCATATATCTCTTCACCTCCTCCAGATTGCCCAACACCTTTGGAACCCCATTATGCACCACATGGAGCCATGCTGGATACTGCAAGGAAAAACTTGATACTGGCAGCAAACAGCGGGAGTCATGTGATGACAAAGCTGAGCGGGCACCTCCAAGTCAAGCCCCACTCCCAGAATACAAAAACAACTTTAAAAAAACTGTTTCTACTACCAAGCCCGACCCTCACACCCCTCGGCTCCCACGGTACAGATCGCTGCCTGCACTAAACCTCAATGATGGCAGTGGTTCCCCATGGTATGCTGGTAAGGATCCCATGGATCGCAAAAGACCGTGTTTCAAATATGGCAGATGATAAACACCAGCCCAGCATCACAAAGCATGATGAAGCATTAAGGGAGATCACCCACACAACAGCTGTTTGAGCGTCTCTCTAAACTACATGCCTCCTTCGAAGACCTAAAAGGCAGTCTGGAGGCGCAAGGCCAGCGCATGCAGCAAGTGGAAGGTCGTGACATGCAGCAAGATGTGCGAATTGAGACCTTAGAACAACATGTAGTGCTGCTAAAGCAAAGCAAGCAAGAGCTTTTGAACCAGCTGGATGACCAAGAGAACCATGGTAGATGGAATATCCGTCTGATTGGCCTGCCTGAGATATACAAGGATGCTGAGCTGTGAGACCTCCTGGAGGACTGGCTACCAAAAACTGGGCCTACAGTAGTGAGAAATTGCATGCTAGTGGAGCACCTTCACAGGCTGTGGCCGCGAAAAGATAACGCTGCTAGGCTTTGACCCATTATTGCCCGCATATTGAACATTGCAGAGAAAGACAAGCTCATGAGCTGATATTGCTCTCAAATGGCAATTGGAGTATCAAGGGCATAAATTACTGCTATTTAATGATTACTCGGCAAGAGTGGCAGAACGCAGACTAGCTATGGCCCCATTGTGTTCCCAGTTGGCTTGTAGGGGAATGCGATTCTCCCTTCAATACCCAGCCAAGGTCAGATTACAGCACTCAAACCAAACAAACCAATTCAAGTCTCCTGCAACGTTACAGGATTTTCTGGATCACCTATCCGGGAACTGAGGGAGACAGCAGGAAAAGACGTATGTTGACTTCTGAGCTCTGGGGAGGATATGACAGAGTTGGCTGCACGAACAGCATGGCGCTCTCATAGACCTCTGGGGGAACTGTGTTCTTACTCAGATTGTGCTCTCTAGGGACACCCTGCTCCTGCGGATTGATGGAGATGGGGTGTGTGAAGCGTAGCCTGGGATCTGATGGCCAACCAAGATACAAGATCAAATACATGGACATCCCCCAGAGGCCAGTTTCATAGCCATCAGTAGTCCAGGGTACGTTTACCAACTGATTTGCCAGCCCCTGACACTGCTCTCACCATTCCATAATTGCATGGGCAATTTGGAGGTGAATAAAATGTTAAATTAGGAGGCATAGACAACAGGGCCCCTGAAAGCATAAAGGCACATTCACCCTACTCTCACCATATCACATGACCTCCACTATGCCCATTTTAATAGCTGTGATTCTTCCCCACTGGTTGGTGCCCAAAGGACCCCATCCTTCCATTTCTACTTTGCCTTTCATGAGAAGTGTATAGGAAAACAAAATCCTTAATAACTCATCATCTGTGGCATGAATTCAAAGGGGATTAGCTTCTGGACCTCTACTTCCCCACTGCTAATGCAATAAACCTCTCTAGTAACTATGGATCTAGATATTTTTGTTATTGTTGTGTAGTGCAGATGAGATATGCACAGTGCCGAGTGTATGATGAAGAACGATGGATTATGCCTACTCCCTGGAGCTTTCAATCTTGTTGAGACAGACAGGGAAGGATTCATAATGAAAAAACAAAATAAGAGGCTTTGAGTGAAGTGATGACTCAGTCTGACTGGTCTCATCAGCATACATTGCGAACTTACTTTCAATCTTTCCTGTCCTTACCAATTTTATATCTTTAATCTGCTGAACGTGACATGCAAGAGAGAGCGAAGGCACCCAAGAATGGATACTGTAAATTTAAAAATTATGGACAGGACATAAAGCTCTTACAGAGAATACTCAAACATATTTCAGATATGATTTATGGAGGATTATACAAACCAGTGTACACTGTGAATGATATTCTGTTTCGTCCCTACTGTAGCCCCCATAAAAACAGAAGAGGTTGACACACAGAGCTGACTATCTCCCCAAGCAGAGAATAAACTGCTGTGTCCTGAAGGGAAGATGATTGCAGACATGCTAAAACGTGATATGTTTGAGTAAAGAAACACTGTAAAATATGAAAAGTAACATACACTTTTGCTGTTTGATGAAAAGAGGGTAAGTTGGTATTCTCAGGGACAAGGTAATATTGTTGCTTTATAGCTGACAGAAATTGTATCAAACCCATTATATCCAAGGACACTACTATAAAATCCATAACTTTAGTAACATAGTATATGACGGCAGATAAAGACCAGTATGGTTCATCTGCCCAGCAAGGCAGCAAGAGTAGATGTACCTGCTGCTCCATGCAGGTCACCCCTCCCCATGCCTTTGTTTAGGGGTGTACCCACTGCTCCTGTTGCTATAAAATGGGATACACTGTGTCTGTCCCATGCCATTTTGAATTCTGTCACTAGATTTGCCCCCACCACTTCCATCGGGAGGGTATTCCAAGCATCCACCAGCCTTTCAGTGAAAAAATATTTCCTGACATTGCCTTTCATTGCCCTTGCAGCTTCATATTATGACTCCTAGTTTTACAGCTTCCCCGTCTTTGGAAGAGGTTTGTTTGTTCATTAATACTCTAAGTATTTAAGGTCTGAATCATATCTCCCCTGTCCCTCCTCTCCTCCGGAATGTACATATTTAGATCTCCAAAACTGAACACAATATTCCAAGTGAGGCCTCACCAGCGACTTTTACAATGACATTATTACCTCTTCCTTTCTGCTGGTAATGCCTCTTTGTATGCAACCTAGCATTCTTCTGTTTTTTGCCACCGCCTTGTCACACCGTTTCGCCACCTTGAGATCCTCAGAAACTATCACGCCGAGGTCCTTCTCCTGGTCCATGCACACCAACCTCTCGCCCCCTATCGCATACAATTCCCTTGGATTTCTGCTTCCCAAGTGCATGACACTGCACTTCTACACATTAAATCTTAACTGCCAAGTATTAGATCATTCTTCCAGCTTTTGTAGATCTTTCCTCATGTTATCCACTCCCTCAGTGGAGTCCACTCTGTTGCAAGTTTTGAAGATATCTGCAAAAAGACAGATTTTTCCATTCAGACCTTCAGCAATAGCACTCACAAATACATTGAACAGTACTGGTCCTAGGGCCAAACCCTGGGCACACCGCTAATCACCTTCCTTTCATCTGAGTGAGTTCCATTTTCCATCACCTTCTGTTGTCTGTCAGTCAACCAATTGCTGATCCAGTTCACCACCTTGGGACTCATTCCCAAGCTGCTGAGTTTATTGATAAGCCTCCTATGAGGAACAGTATCAAAGGCTTTGCTGAAATCCAGGTAGATCACATCCATCACATGCCCTTGATCTAGTTCTCTGGTCACCCAATCAACTCAATCAGATTTGTTTGGCAAGATTGTCTTTTGTTAAAACCATATTGCTTCGGATCATACAACCTGTTGGTTTCGAGAAAGTCCACTATTCGCTCTTTCAGGAGCGCCTCCATTACTTTTCCCGCCACTGAGGTAATGCTTACTGGCCTGTAATTTGTCACTTCTTCCCCATTACCTTTTGTGAAGAGTTACATCATCGGCCCTTCTCCAATTCGGTGGAACTTCTTCTGTCTCCAAGGATCTATTAAAAACAACCTTTAACGGCCCTGCAAGAACCTCTCTGAGCTCTTTCAGTATCCTGGGATGTATCCCATCTGGTCCCATAGCCTTTTCCAC
This sequence comes from Ichthyophis bannanicus, assembly GCA_033557465.1. NCBI lineage: Eukaryota > Metazoa > Chordata > Amphibia > Gymnophiona > Ichthyophiidae > Ichthyophis > Ichthyophis bannanicus. Next base: position 179,603,661 of record CM066044.1, read on the forward strand.
TTTCAGTTTTGCAAGCTGTTCTAACACTTCCTCTTCTGTGAATGGCGTGGTATCTACTCCATTCCCATTTGTATATTTGTCAATCACAGGTGGTCCTTCTCCAGGATTTTCTTTAGTAAAAACAGAAGTATTTGTTTAGCATTTTTGCTTTTTCAATGCCACTTTACACAAATCAGTTCCCAGCACTTTTGAGTTCTGCAATTCCACCTCTGAATTTCCTCCTCCGCAGAAAAAAGGAGACTGAATAAGATGGCACCCTTGGGTGTGAAGGGGACCACACATGCGTGGCAGCATTCCCAAAGGCTTTCTTTGAAAGCTGAGGAAATGCTCCACACGGGCTCCGTCGGCACCAAAGTCACCCATATGTGAGGACTGATTCCTGCTTGTTCCTGGAGAAACCATAGATAGGAAGGCATGGCAAAAGCTGCTCTATCTTTATCCATGGGAGTTAACCAAGCAGCAGCTCAGTATCACATCTGCCCGGTTAGCTTCTGCACTATGCAATGTCATGCAGCACACCTTGATATAATGCCAGTGGCCAGATATGGCCCCGGCTTTGAATATCCTGGGTTTGAATTCAGCAGCGACAGCCATGTGCTTTAGAAGCACTGGCCACCGCTACTGAATTATCCCCCCCTCCCCATCCCCAGCCAATTCAGGGCTAAATTTACTAAAACATGCTACTGCGTCGGCACACTCTAATACCATTATCGTATGTTTTTAGTAAATAGGCCCCAGCGCATACAATGGCAGAGTGCTGCAATAGCATTGACTTACTGAGTCAGTCAAATTCCCTTGTTTCCAACAACTGACTGGCAAATGTGTGACAAATCCTAATAGGAGAGCATACTCATGGAGGAGCTGTCTAGTGTTTAGAGAAGTGAACTAGCATGAGGAAAGACAGGGTTCAGATATCACTGCTGTACACTGAGCAGGTCACTTAAACCTCCATTGCCTCCGGTATGATCTTAGGGGCCGTTGTGGAAACCTTGTGCTAGAGCCCAGCACTAAAGCTCTAGTGCAGGACTTCCTAACACAAGTTTAACACTGACTTTTTGCACAACAATGCTGTAAGCAAACAGCATGCAAACTAGCAGTGTGCTAAGAATCTGTGCTAAACTAGGAGAGCAAGCCAAATGCACGCACACAGGGTTCTTTGTTTAGCAGCCCCGGTATCTTACACAAGTTTAGCATGTTGTCCTGGGAAAAAAGGTCAGAGTTGAAGTCTGGCACTTCACCTCAGATGACCCAGGGACAGACACGTGATTGGTAAAAAAAAAAAAAAAAAATCATTGGTAACCCTGGTGACCACTAGACTCCTCCCTCCACCCCCACACTCCTCAATCTAAAATATAAAATCTGTGGTCTCCTGGGCCCAAACCTCCCCCTCCCCAGCCTCTCAAAGAAATAATTGGTGCTGCCCAGGGGCGGGGGTTCAGCCTTCCAAATAAGGAAAAAAAATTCTTATTTGGCAGACTGACCCCCCCCTCCCCTAGCAGTGCAACCTCAGACGTACAACATGGGGTTAGGCGCCACCATTTTGAAAGATGGCAGAGGGGAGGGGTTCCCATTGGATCACAATGTTGATTTTGAGGGCTGGGGAGAGATTCTGGGCCCATGGAATAGCAAATTATTTCTTTTTGAGAGGTTGAGTAGGGGTCAAGGCCCCTGAGGCCACCAATGATTTTTGTGCTGCCCGGGGGGGAAGGGTCAATTAGTATCCATGGGTGCACTGCTCCCCCCCCCCCCCCACCCTGGATGGGGGGCATTGGGGATCTGTCGGTGCCTGGATCATCTGAGGTGAAGTATCAAAATTTCACCTCAGATTATTCTTTTGCTTCCTGTTGCATCTTTAAACCTGCCCTGAGTGTGTGCTGTCCTGGCAACCCAGACCCTAAGCCAGTGCAAAGATCCAGAGTAAAACGAGAATAAAAAACTGTTAAGCTTTGGTGCAGTTTTGTTACATTGCATGCAAAATAATGAATACTTAAATTGCTCCCAATTACCATCCTGCTGCACTATGCTTTTTGCTTTAGTACAGTGGTTTTGCTTGTGATTCCCATGCTAGCTTGCTTTCTGCATCAGGGAGCAAGACTAGCATGGGAGAGACTGTAGCAAAATGCTGCACTAGACGATAGCACAAGGTTTCTGCATCAGCCCCTTAGACAGGAAGAATACCTACTGTGCCCGAATATAACTCGCCTTGAACTACTACTAGAAAGGTTCAACTGCATAAAATAAGGAAGATATGAAATTAGACTTTGTATTTTTCTTCTTTTAACTTCCACAAAATCAGGCTGGAATCTGACAGCATGTGCTTTCATTTGCAGCTATTGGGGTTTCTTCCCCCCTGTGTTATATCTCCTCCCAGCTTGATTTAGTCAAGCGATTCCAGTGACAGTCCTTGGCTAGAGTCAGCAAACCAGTGCTTCTCCCAGAACCTGCATTCATGGACCTTAAATCTTTGCCGCTAGGTGTTGCGATTTCAGGATTACCATGACTTCCTCCCCCAGGGCCCGTGAATGCTGACTGCAGCATCCCCAACCTCATGCAGCTCAAACAGTGGAAGACCCAGCTCAGGAAGTCAAAGCAGCACTGCCACTGAGCCAGCCCAAAATATGTATGCCTTAAAACTTAGAAGCCATTCCTGAAACTTGTAGACTGCTGCAAAGTTTTAGACCGGTTGCAAATATTCTTTGTGTTGAATATTTAGACCTCATTTTATTATATATATATCACAGTCTTCATGCACTATGCCCATTTTATGTTTAAATTTCTTTATTAACAACTGAACATCGGAATCCCAGCCTGTGAGTACACTTACACAGAGCCAGGAGATTTATATAACAAACTACAAATATATTTATTTCCCCTCCCCCACACCCTATATCCAGAACAAGCCTCCTCCCTCCCAGACAGCACAACCCTTACAGCCATAATGCAATTATAGAAGAAGACAGCATAACGCTAACCCTTCCCAACTACCCCAGCCCCTACCCCTCACCACCCACCCCAATCCTACCCATCCACCCTTCCAGGCCATTAGAGCTGCATCCTTCTCCACTAAACCAAGAACACATCAACAGGCATGCACACACATACTCGTCACACCTCACCATACATACCATACCTCATTCAAACCATTGGGGTCCAGCCAGGCCTCCACACCCTAGGGGGGGGGGGTGACCTACAAGCTTAGCACATCACTACATGCCCCAGAGGTAAACTAAGAAACATTCTCCCCAAATGCCCATGAATACATACTGTCTTTTCAGTGACCCCCCTGAATGCCATGCACTCCATTAGCATAAGGTGGTGAAATTGATTCCGCCACCCCTAAAAGGATGGGGGGTTCTGATTCTCACCGTCAGCACATAATGCACTGCTTGGGGAATCAAGCAAGCCTTATGCACCAGGATTCAGGCCGACCTCCCTTAACTTTCAGTGCCTTCGCTTCATCAAAGAGCTATTGCTGGGATAAGGGTAATATCCTGATTTCAACAAAGTTGGCAAATATCTCTCCAACCAGCCCCAAAAGGCATGTATACACAAACACCAGGGATAATACAGGACGAAGCAAGCAACTTCCAGAAGGGCGTTATCACTCTCGGCGCTGGATCTATGGAACTCCCTCCCTGAGGATCTAAGAGCACAAAAAGACCTTAAGGACGTCCGCAAATCCCTTAAAACCCACTTGTTCATGGACTCATTTGAACAAGCACCATAACTCAATCACCACCGATACAGACACCAAACACCAACGACTCAGATCTGGGCTCAACCTCAGAACTATATGTCTGTCTGGTCACCCTGTGTTGAATGTAGACCCCTTGTTATGTCCCTAACCACTTTGATTGAAGGAAAAGGTCCCACAGGTGCTCCTTGTGGTCTTGGGCAAGCCACTTAACCCTTCATAGCCCGTGTTCCCTGTAAAATAGTTATCTCCAAGTTATAATGCCCTGTTCAATGTAATTTCAGTTTGTTCAATGTAAACCGCACTGATGCAGAATAGTGCGGTATATAAGAGAATGTAAATAAATAAATAAATAAAAGGTGGTATACAAAACTGGCTAAATAAATATTCAAGTGCTGCTGAGTATCCCTCTTAAGTGCCATTTGCAGTTTACAGGTCTATAAACCGTGAAAATGCCTTAGAATATCGAGCCCATTGTTCACAAGTGTAGGGGGGCGGGGAGAGTGCCCTAGTTGCTATATAAAAGCATCTAGTGGCAGACTTAAAGGTTCATGATTGCAGGGTTCTGGAAGTGTTCGGATATATAGTCCCAGCTGAGGAATGTCGCTGCATTGATGGCACTGTAGTAAGCTGGAAGGTGATATTAAATAGAGGAAAAATCTCTGAATCGTTGTGAATGAATGAAACTACCAAGCCAAAAAAAACCATAAAAGCAGTATGGGGCTACAGGCTGCCAGAGTACATCTGGCTACCAGTAGCAGGTAAATACATTTGTTTTATTTTAAGCTCCTTCCATTATATTTGTAGCTCAATGAGAGTTATATTCAAATCCATTCTCCCTAGAAAGCCTATAATCTAAGATGTATATTTACCAGTTTCCATTAATGTACTTTATTTAACATGAGCCCCATTATTGCATTAATTACAAGAACATGTATTAAATGCAGGTTAATAAATCTATCCCTATTTTTGTACCTGGGGCAACAGTAGATGAAGTGACTTGCTCAAGGTCACAAGGAGCATCAGTGGAATTTGAATGATGTCTTTCTTGGTTTTCGGCCTGCTGTTTTAACCACTAACTAGGCGACCCCTTTATTCTTTAATTGCTTATTTTGTCTTAAATAATTACAAAAAGCCATATTTGAATACAATATCAAAGGAGCCTTCAAACATTTTAAGCCGCTCTATTGTTTTCAGAATTAAAAAGAATAAAAAGGGGGGCAGGCTGTCAGTGTGATTGTGCTTATTATTTTTCTGTAAACCACTTTGAATGGCCTTTCCGGGAAAGCAGCATATACATATAAATAAAATAATCCCATAAATTGTAGTTTGACAGCCTGCATAGGATTGTCCACTGGGTGGCAGTGCTACTTCACTATCTCATATTAAATGTGGCGGAGTTCTATTTTCTATTAGAAACTGTAGTAAGGGTCCTGTGTTTTACACAGCTGGGCCAGGATTGTTGATTATTCACTTTCATGATTTGGGGGGGGGGGGGGGGAAGATGGCTGAGACAGAAGCAGTGACTTGGAGTTTGGGCCACAGAACACTGTTAACGGACTTTGTGCCAAGGCAATGAAGGGTTAAGTGATTTGCTCAACTTTCTGTGATGTTTTTGGGAGTTACACTTGTATCTTACATCCTGGAAGTCATATGTGGGCTTGGTGCAGGTAACCATGGCATGATTCGAACCCTGCAGCATCATCCCCTCTCCTCCCTGCCCCCCGCCCCTTTCTCCAGGCATTGACCCACAGCCTAAGATAGTATTATCCTGAGCTGGTACTAGCAGTGACTAGTTTTCAAGACTTTATTGAAAAACAATGGGCAGGCCTTATATATTCCTCTACAAAAACCCCTCTCAGACTCAAATGTTACACAGGGTCTGAAGTGTCAACCTTTCTTCCCAAAAGGTCCTCATTACAACTGCTTTTCAAATTCTGTCCTCTCTGAGCCCCTCTTACTACTGACGCAGACCTAAGCGGTAGCCATGCATGTCCTGGACCCTGTGCTCATCTCCCACTCCACATTTTTGCACTATGTAAGTGTGATTTTTCACCCTTTGTGTTTCAATTACTAGTGCTGCTCAGGCTGTGCTCAAAGGGTTATGCAGTGGCACGGACTACCAGCACCTCTTTTATTGCCTGTTGAAATTGATCTCTGGTCATTGTGTATTAGTACTCATAGGCAGGGCTCTTTCATTAACATCCTTTTTCTAGGAAAATGCACTGCTACTAATACTGCTTACCATATCTATAGTGCTACTAGGCATATACAGCGCTGTGCGCATACACGTAAGAGTCATTGCTCCAGAGCTTATAATTTGGCAAGACCACCAAGTAGAACAAACAGGGGAGTAGGGAATTTTTAATGGAAAGTATTAAAATACATATGGATATAGACAGAAGAATAAGGAGGTCATGATCAAACATGGCTCAGAGATGAGGTTTTTAGCCTGGATTTGAATGGAGCCAGACATGAAGCTTGATCCACTTACTTGGGTGCCCTATTTCAGGCATATGATGCAGCAAGGTGGAAAGAACAGAGTCTGAAGTTGGCAATAGAAGAGTTGGGCATAGATACAAGTAATTTAAGAACATAAGAGTATACGATATGCCATACTGGGTCAGACCAAGGTCCTTCAAGCCCAGTATCCTGTTTCCAACAGCAGCCAATCTAGGTCACAAATACCTAGCAGTTTCCGCAAAAGACACAGGCTCCACAGTGCTTCTACTGGGGCAAGCAGAGGATATTCTGGGTCCCTTTTAATGGTTTATGGACCTTTCCTCCAGGAACTTGTCCAAACCTTTTTTAAATCCAGCTAAACTAACAGCTTTAACTACATCATCTGGTAGCAAATTCAGAGTTTGATTACACGTTGAGTGAAAAACTATTTTCTATTATTAGTCTTAAATAGGTTACCCTGTAGCTTCATTGCATATCCCTGAATCTTTTTATATTCTGATGATGTAAACAATCGATCTACGTTTACCCGTTCCACTCTGTTCATTAATTTATTGACCTCTATCATATCTCCCCTCAGCCGTCTCTTTTCCAGGTTGGAAAACCCTAACCTTTTTAGTCTCTCTTCATAGGGGTATCCTTCCATCCCCTTTACCATTTGGTGGCTCTACTCTGTATCTTCTCAAATAACACTATATCCTTTATGGCAACCAGAATTGCACATAATAATCCAGCCAATAGAAAAAAAACACTACTATACAGAGGCATTATAATATCCTTTGTTTTATTCTCCATTCCTTTCCTTATGATACCTAGCATTCTATTTGCTCTCTTGGCCGCCACTGCACACTGTGTGGAGGGTTTTAACTTGTTACCCACGATGACACCTAAATCTTTTTCCTGGGTTGTGGTTCCTAATGTGGAACCTTGCATCGTGTAATCATAGTTTGGGTTTTTCTTTCCCAGGTGCATAACTTTGCACTTGTCCACATTAAATTTCATCTGCCATTTGGATGTCCAGTCTTCCAATTTATCAAGATCCTCTTGCAATTTTCCACAATCGTCATGAGTTTTAACATCTTTGAATAGTTTTGTGTCATCTGCAAATTTGATAATCTCACTCGTTATTCCCCTTTCCAGGTCATTTATGAATGTTAAAAAGCAGCGGACCCAGCACAGATCCCTGGGGTACACCACTATTCACTATTCAGAGGGTAGGGCCATTTAGCCCTACCCTCTGATTTCTGTCTTTTAACCATTTCCTGATCCACAATAGTACACTGCCTCCTATCCCATGACTCTTTAGTTTTTCCAAAAGTCTCTGATGAGGGACCTTGTTAACGGCTTTCTGAAAGTCCAGATACACTATATCAACCTATTCACCTTTTTCTACCTGTTTCTTCATTTATTTGCTTAATAACTGGAGTCTCTGAGCAGGACCGTATCTAGCCCTGTGCGAGCGGTGCGGCTGCACAGGGTGCAAGGGCTTAAGGGGCGCATTTCTTCTCTCAGAGGCATCAGGGCAACAGCAGGCAGCCGAAATGTGCCCCTTAAGCCTTTTTGCGGCACTTTAAGCAGATCTGGTCCCTCCCTCCTCTGACATGATGTCAGAGCAGGAAGGGACAGATGTGCTTAACGTGCCGATGACTAGCACATCAGGCGCGCGCCCTCTTCCACCTCTGTCCAGCCGCTTTCTGCTCTTGCCTGCTGCCAGTGCTACTGTGGAGAAAACAGAGGGTGGTGGCAGCAAGGTAAGAACAGAAAGTGGCTGGATGGAGGTGCAAGTGGGGGGGGGGGGGGAGGCACGCACCTGATGTGCAAGTTACAAAGCATGCAATTCTGGCTCGGTACGGCCCTGTTTCGGAGCAGGGGTGTAGGGAGAGATAAGAGCAGAGATAGTGAGGAGCTGCAGTATGAAGTCATTTGTAGGTCAGTAGGAGATATTTGAGCTAGATGTGGAAATGGATAGGGAGCCAATGAGGTGACTTGAGAAGAGGGGTTACATGAGCAGAGCAACAATGGTAGATTAGCCATACAGCTGAATTTTGAATAGATTGAAGGGGACAGAGGTGATTCAATGGCAGCCCAGAGAGGAGCAAGTTGCAGTAGTGTTGTTGGGAGGTGTTACTCAACCATAGCTGCACTGTCTTGCTGTAATACCGCCCTCCACCCCCCCGTGCTACAAAGAATACATCTCATGATGAGTAGACTTCTCTGCTAGCCTTTCGGAAGGCCTTGAAAACCTGGTGATTTTAACAGGCTGAGGAGCACTGATGATGGATCTGGGAGAAGGGGCTGTTTTCTGTGTTCTGTTTTTCTTCTTTCAAGTTATTGTTTGTTTTGCACCGTATGTTATATTTTTTGTACACCCTTTCGAATGATGTTCTGTCAGAAAGGTGGTTTAAACTTCTGTAAATAAATTTTGGATATCCTGATGTGAGCCCTCCAGGGGCAGGGAAATACCTACTGCACCTGAATTTAGCTTGCCTCAGCTGTTACAGGAAAGAGGTGAGCTAAATGCAAATAAGTACAATGAAATAAATAGATGGCATCTCTAGCAGGTTAGAAGCTGCTCTCTTTCCCCCCTCCCTGGTCACTTGCTTCTTGTGCTATTCATGATTATAGAAGTTTCCTCTTGTCCTCGCAACTTCATTTTTCTCAAGTGCTAGCCATCGCCCTCCGGGAACACAGCTGCTCCTGCGTATCCAGCTCCCCCTTTTCTCTCTGGTGCTATGTAGGAAACTCCTGAGCAATAAAGGACCCCTCCCCCTCCCCCTTTCTTTCCAAAGCTATTCTAACTCCAGCTGTGTTGGAGTCTGCGGATTTGTCTCTGAATGACTGAACCCCTGGGTCACCTGATGGTTGTTGGCCATGAGGTCACAGCTGTACGTCCCAGCTAAGCTCTGGCCAGCTCAAAGGGGCCCAGGCCTAGCAGACCTTTGTCTGGTGCACAGAGGGCATCACCATGGCAACCAGCGAGAAGGGAGGCCTCGGCCAAGCGTGGCTAGAGATGGATGGACTCTCTTGCCACTCCCTTCACTCCACTGAAACTTTAGCCTTACATTTTTCTGCTTTACCAAGAAAAGTGCTGGAATTCGTCTGCTGCATAACCATTTCGTTGGGCATCACTGTGTGTTATTTTAATCCATACAGAGTTCTTTCCTGACTATGCTGTGAAGACACTAATTGAAAAATTCAGAGTGCACATGTCCCAGCCCAGGTTCCTTAATTTAAAAAAATAGAGAAACACAATCGGAGCAACTCATGAAGAGCCATGGTCTGCTCGTTTATATAGCTTCACTGATGGAGAATTCCTCGTGCAGGGCGGCAGAGTCTGTCTCCAGTTGTCCCTTTGTCTATCCAGTCTGCAGCTTATGTTAACCCTAAGGCAATTTTTAAAGACATTTTATATACAGCACTGGGACTATGGAAAATTGTCCGACACATATGCACATGTAATAAATATGTATGTAAACATATGTACATGCTGGGGAGGCAATCCCATAGGATGGATGGGGCGGGGAGTGCATGGGCATGGATGCTTTTCCATTTCCAAAAGTATGCAAGTAAAGTACTTATGGAAAAAGCACCCACACAAACAGCAGGTGCAAATCTGTGCATGTAGTTTTCCCGAGTGAATTTTCTAAAGAAAAATTTCCCCTTTGAAAATGGATAAAAAGTAGCCACAGACTTCACACTTTCACGCTTCGTTTGAAAGTTATCCCCCCAACTGTAATCACACTGTATAATAAGTGTAGGTGTTGTTGCACTATGCAATTTTAGATATAATTATATTATGCTATAGAATGATGATTTACTGTAAGTATGATTCTGTAAAATATTACCTGTAATAGTATACCGCAGATTGCTAACTGGAACTGTAATTCTATTGTCTAGTAACTAAAATTCTATAGTAAAAAAGATTAGCCCTAATTCTTTCCCATCTCCCCCCCCCCCCCCTATACCCATGGACAACCATGCTGGAAATGTGCGTTTGATACTTGGCCCAGAACAGAGGCCCAGGCCAGCTGGAGAAGAGTATGCTGTAAAGGCAGTGTTCACAATGCATACTGCTCAACATCACCACCTAGAGGCCAGCCTTCATGTCCATGATGTTGAGAAGTACAACAGCCATAACTTAAAGCAATTTACGGCAAGGCTACTAGGTGGCACTGTTATGTTTGGGTTTGTTCGAGTATTGCATGTTATTTACAAGATGGCACATTTTAGAAAGGCTTTTAGGTGCCCTCTTGAATATCCAAGTCAAAATGGCAAAACCTCTGTGGGAGGGGCAGCAGAGAAGATGGACACATGTAAATGCGATCTAAAATCAATCTGTCTCCATCCCAAATGATAAATGTTTCCGCAAACATATAAATAAACCAGGGACATGCAGAATAAGAGCTCAGACATGTTCAGAGAGATGGCCTATTTTAGAAACGTGCACATATTAATACAGATGTCGCCGAGATTGTCAACGTAAATGTCTGTGATGCACTTCATAATGCGCACGGGTATATGTTACTCCATACAACCTGCCGTTCTAGACATAGAGACATGCAGCGCTGTGGCAGTATTCAAAGAGGCCTTGATTTTATTCACCTCCTAACCTTCCATGAGAGGGAAAGAACTATTGTGGCGACAAGAGGGGATGCCCTGTTTTTCCTTATTGTTGAAAGCTGACCAAAACGAGCATCTTTCAAATTCCTATTTGTGCCAAGCACCAGGTATAGATATTGAGGTATCCACCGGCAGTTGCAAATGTGCAACACTGATCTGAAATCAAAGATGCATGTGTATATTTTTATCATCATCCTGGACACTTCTCCGTCACGCCTCTCCGCTTGTGACATAGATGTGATCACTTTAGGCAAGTGTAAATTCAGTGATTTTAAAATGGTTCTTGGCGTGTGGCTGTGATTGGCATGTCTGAATGGGTGTTTTCAGATGTGCAACTTATGAATGGAGCTTCTAAAATGACTTCCTCTCTGTCTTCAGGAACTATTCTTACAGTGGGTTTTTTTTCTTAACTCACTCTAACTCAGGCTTCAAAAAGAAGAAAAGCACCTATATGTACTAAAGTTCTTTTTCAGTTTCCTGCTGCATCCTGTACTTGAAGATATTACATTTAGAATAAGCTCACTGTAGTACACGTTAACTCGCCGATGTAACGCCAATTTTTAAAAAGGGTTCCAGGGGTGATCCGGGAAACTACAGACCGGTGAGCCTGACGTCAGTACCGGGGGAAAATGGTAGAAACCATCATAAAGAACAAAATTACGCAGCATGTAGATAGTCATGGCTTAATGGGAGACAGCCAAAATGGCTTTAGACAAGGAAGATCTTGTCTTACTAATCTGATATGTTTTTTGAAGGTGTGAATAAACAGGTAGACAAAGGTGAGTCGGTTGATATAGTGTTTCTGGACTTTCAGAAAGCCTTTAACAAGGTCCCTCATCAGAGACTTTTGGCAAAACTAAAAAGTCATGGGATAGGAGGCAGTGTACTATTGTGGATCGGGAACTGGTTAAAAGATAGAAAGCAGAGGGTAGGGCTAAATGGCCAATTTTCCCAATAGAAAAAAGGTGAATAGTGGTGTACCCCAGGGATCTGTGCTGGGTCCGCTGCTTTTTAACATTCATAAATGACCTGGAAAAGGGAATAACTAGTGAGGTTCTCAAATTTGCAGATGACACAAAACTGTTTAAAGTTGTTAAAACCCAAGAGGACTGTGGAAAACTGCAGGAGGATCTGGATAAATTGGAAGACTGGGCATCCAAATGGCAGATGAAATTTAATGTGGACATGTGCAAAGTTATGCACCTAGGGAAGAACAACCCATACTATAGTTACACAATGTAAGGTTCCACATTGGGAACCACCACCCAGGAAAAAGCTTTAGGAGTCATCATGGATAACATGTTAAAACCCTCCGCCCAGTGTGCAGCAGCGGCCAAGAAAGCAAATAGAATGCTAGGTATCATAATGAAAGGAATGGAAAATAAAACAAAGGATATTATAATGCCTCTGTATCGTTCCATGGTACGACCGCACCTTGAATATTGTGTGCAATTCTGGTCGCCGTATCTTAAAAAGGATATAGCGTTATTAGAAAAGGTACAGAGAAGAGCCACCAGAATGGTAAAGGGGATGGAAGGCTACTCCTATGAAGAGAGGCTACAAAGGTTAGGGCTCTTCAACCTGGAAAAGAGACAGCTGAGTGGAGATATGATAGAGGTCTATAAATTAATGAATGGAGTGGAATGGGTAAACGTAGATCGATTGTTTATGCTATCAGAATATAGAAAGACTAGGGGACATGTAATGAAGCTACAGGGTAAACTATTTAAGACAAATAAGAGAAAATATTTTTTCACTCAACGTGTAATCAAACTCTGGAATTTGTTACCGGAGGATGTAGTAAGAGCTGTTAGTGTAGCTGGGTTTAAAAAAGGTTTGGACAAGTTCCTGGAGGAAAGGTCCATACACCATTACTAAAAAGGGACCCAGGATATCAATGCTTGACCCAATACAAGCATTGTGGAACCTGTGTCTTTTGGGGATACTGTTAGGTACGTATGACCTAGATTGGCCACTGTAGGAAACAGGATACTGGACTTGATGGACCTTGGTCTGACCCAGTATGGCATATCTTAAGTTCTTATTAGAGCAAGTTGCCGTTTCTGACACCTTATCAAGGACTGATGCTGCAGTGTTCAGGCTATTGGGAGAAGGACATTAAAACCCTGGTTAGTTGCAAGCAAGGGCTTATGGCATCACTACCTAATAGAAACCGTTTTTTGATTGAGCTAGATCCAAAGAGATCTGAGATGTACACAGGACTGGTGTTAGATGTGAAGGGGCCCAAGGCAGAAAGTGGTGAGGGGGCCCCAAAGCCCACCTTCAGATAATGCCTCCTTAAGCTTGAGGGAGACATGGGGGTTCAGGGCATTTGCCCTGTTTACCACCCCCTAAGGCTGGCCCTGGATGTACATTTTCCAAAGCTACTAGAGAAATAAAGAACTGCCCACAAAAGAATGAGCAGGAAAAATGTCGCTGATGGTCAAGGAAACAGCCACAGCAGGTTGGACTCTACCGCCAGGCTTGTAACGTTTGTAAGACCAGAGATGGTATGGAACATCAGCAGAACCCTGGAACTGCGTTTGTCATTTCTCATTCTTTCCTTTTACCTCTTTATGTATTTTGTTGGCGATACGTATGCAAGCCATCCCAGCAACAGAATTTCTTGAATGAGATTCAAGAGGGAGGAAATTAGGAAGAATATTAATGTCTCTGTGCATTCTTTATTCCATGCAGCGTAACATTGAATGAGAGACCAAACACAAGAAAATCCCTATCGGGCTGATCCTATTTCGCACAGTTGAAACTTTTTTTAAGACAGCATTTAAATTTATGAAAGACCAACAGTTTTATGGCATTATTTCTTGGTAGGCTGTTCCTTCAGAGTTTTCATGAAGTTTTTTAGAAGACGTTCTGCTTTTTTTCTACAGTATCTTATTTTTTTTTTACATCTGCTTCTAACTGTTGTAGAAATGAAACTGTAAAAGTGATTTAGATAGCGCAGTCTTGTTCCTGTAGCACAAAAGTAACATCTTATAGGGCCCCTTTTACCAAAGCCTGTTACCCAGTTAACATGCATTACAAGGTATAGCAACTGGCAGTCAGAACCCTAATGCGCGAGTGTGTCCATATCGCACGCTAAAACACATGTAGCCCGATCCATGAAGGGGCATATCTGGGCTGTCTGGGTGCCCCTTAGGACCTGATTCTGCACCACAGGAGCAAGACAGCCCCATGGGTGCAGGGTCGGGCCCTGGGATGGCCTGGCATGCTCTGCATCGACGTGGGGACATCCTCCCCATGGTCCAACCTGCCCAATGCCTTTGTGACCCCTGATTCCCTCTGCCTGACCCCATCAGGGGCCACTGGGGCCTGCATCGTGTGGCAGGGACTCACTGTGAGTGTCCCATTGCTCCGGTGGGGGAGGGGGGCTGCCAGCCAGGATTGGAGGGCACCCGTCTTTTATTCCGCCTCAGAAGTGGAATAAGAAGGGCATCCCCCCAGCGATTCCCGGACGTACAGGGCCATCGCTGGAATTGGCCCTGTATGACTGGGGGTCGGTCCCATCCCGTTCCCCGCAGCACACACAGTGGTTCTGTTTGTGCAATGGAGCCAGGAGGCAGCATAGCCTGAAGGCGGATAGCGGGGCTGGTCATCCCATCGGGACGTTCAGCCCCGCTGTTCGCCTTTATAGATCGGGCCTATGTTTGTTTATTTTAACTGTTTTTCTATACTGCCTTTCAGAATGTCAAAGCGGTTTACAAGTAACAAAGATGTTTAGCAGTGATTGTGGGATGTAGTGGGGAATGAGTGGATTGTGGGTGTGGGGGATGCATTATCGCTAATGCCAAGGATATTGCTGTTTACTCAGCAGCAACAAGGCTCTTAATGCCAGTTCCCCCTAACAACTCCTTTAGGCATCCTTGTGTGATCTGCCTTGGTGGAGCACATGTTAGATTGGCACATTACGTGTTAGGTGTCAGAATCATACTGGTCATGCCCCTGATAGCTACTGTGAGGCTTTGCAATTAACGTGTGTTTGGTGTGTTAATCACAAATCCTTAGCGACCTTAAGTAAAAGGGGCCCATAGAGTTATTGGTAATTCGAAACACAAAGATCATCAGTAGGAACAAATGTGGTATTATATTTGCCCAGAGAATTTGTTACCATGCTGGTCCCAGGGAAAAGTGGATACTTAAGAGATTATGATCACTTCTCAAGGCAAAGTTAGATGAGAGGCTGAGCCATGTGAAGGAATGACAGATCAGTGGACATTGCGTACTTATATAAGGAGTCACCTAGATTTATGCTCAAACAATATGTATAAATTCTGGTCTTTTAGTTATTCACATATGCAAGCTGCGATTTGCATGCATAAATGACCTCATAAAATACCAGCTAGTGTGAAGTTCTGCACGTAGTTTGCATTGCTTGTTCTTTCACTGTGGGTGTACACATGGGCGGAGAGGTGCAAGCAATTATGCACATAGATCATAAAACTTTTTATGTGCATAATTGCAAAAAGTAGGCGCAGTCATTTACACCAGCTGCAGGGCAGGCGTAAGTGAATGATTGTACCATAACATACGCACATTCTTTTTCATTTATGCTGTTTTATAAAGTCAAGTAACGTAAAGTGTGCATTGTGAAAATGTGTGTTAACTAGGTGCCCTTTTATAAAATGACCCTCTATAGGCAAGATAAATAATGATAACCAATAGCATTATGAAAAAAATTAAATCAAGAATCAAAGTCAACAAAACTTGCAAAATCTAATCCAGTAACGCAAAGTTATGAATGTATAATATAAAGCACAAGATAAGAACCAGGACTAAAAGTTCAAAGTCCTTTCATGGCCATTATGAAAAGTTTCTATACTGTATATAAAACCAATATAAAAGAATGACAATGCTAATGAAACCAAGATAAAAATGTGTAAAAAATTGTTCACCAATAGCAGTCAATGAAGAGTATACAAATCGTTAGCATTTTCTTGTTTTTGTAAGGTCTATACTGGTTATGTGCATATAGAAATATTGTTTCAGGTCTAAGATGTTCTGGCTACTATGGATACTGCTGCTCAGTATAATCCGATGAGAATTTACTGGTAATATTACTCTGTTTATCCACATGCTAGATGACTGGGCTGAAGGTGAGACTTCCTGTTAGCACAGATATAAGAGGAGGATAACCAGTGACATCCTTCTCTAGCCATGGAACACACTTCATTGGTTGCTGTTCTAAGATTGCACTAACCTCAGGATCTCACTAGCTGACACTCCAGACCACAAATTATTCTCATATGTGTCACATAAGTACAGACTGAGGAGACTATGATCAGTGCATATGGGGGAGCACTGTCCTCTCCACCCAGGCAGAGTGGTTTTGCTTTTGTATCCAGGGACCATTTGTAGAATGTATTTCTCTTCTGGGATTCCAGCTCTCAGATTTATTTCTAAGACACAGCATCTCAGATTTCTACATTATGAGCATTGGGAAATTGAGTGGTATCTACAGTGGCCTTCACTTTAAATAAACTGTATCTAGTAATCCACTGTTAAACTTTTCCCCCCGAGTCTTTTCATATGCTTAGTTGTCTTATCTGTCTTGATCAGACTGTAAGCTCCACAGACAAGGAACGGTCTCTTACGTGTCTCTTTACAGCACTGCGACGCATCATACGAATGCCTAGATTTAGTAACACTAGTAGTTAGAACATAAGATATGCCATATTGGGTCTGACCAAGGTCCATCAAGCCCAGTATCCTGTTTCCAACAGTGGCCATACGTACCTAGCAGTTTCCCCAAAAGACACAGGTTCCACAATGCTTGTATTGGGTCAAGCATTGATATCCTGGGTCCCTTTTTAATAATGGTTTATGGACCGTTCCTCCAGGAACTTGTCCAAACCTTTTTTAAACCCAGCTACACTAACAGCCTTTACTACATCCTTCGGTAATAAATTCCAGAGTTTGATTACACGTTGAGTGAAAAAATATTTTCTCTTATTTGTCTTAAATAGTTTACCCTGTAGCTTCATTGCATGTCCCCTAGTCTTTCTATATTCTGATAATGTAAACAATCGATCTACGTTTACCCGTTCCACTCAGTTCATTAATTTATAGACCTCTATCATATCCAGGCATTTGCAACTCATGAAAATCAAATCCAGGCATTTGTTTGCTGAGTTCACCATAAACTTACATTAAACCTAGCAAAGTTCAAAGTATTATGTATTATTATGGATGGACAATTGTTTGTGGTAATTACGCCCAGAGAAGTAGTGTGTGATCTTAGTCAACTTAGGTTCAAAAAGGAAATTTTTCTAAAGGACCTTTTTGAAAATCATTCACCCCTTATGTGTGTACTGTTTTATTCACACAGCAAAGAGGCATGCCAGATTCTGGAGTCTGGGTGGGGTTAGGGATTACAGTACATAGGTTTTGATTTTGAGAGCTCTGTCCATAAATTCTTGCAAAACTCCCTGGATGAAGTAGCAGATGCAACTTCTGTGAGTAGCCTTTCCAAGAAAATTTTCAAATTGAACTTGTGTAAGAGGGGGGAGAAGGCAAAATTGCTGAGCAGGGGCTCCCCGAGTGAGGGACATAGAATAATGAGCAGAGAACCAAGCAAAGCCTGGGCTCATCCCCTACAGTTTCTCCTTATGAAGTCACTTCACCCGCCATTGCCTCGGGTATGAAGAGATAGTCATCCCTCTGAGGACAGGAAACTACCTACTGTACCCGAATGTAACTTGTGAGAAAGGCATTAACTAAATCCAAAATTCCTTGCCTTCCAATGATTTGAAATGCTGAGACTCGGGAGGAAAGGAAGCAAGTATTTTATAGATTTTGTAAAAAATGGAAACCCTGTCACATTCCCAGGAACTCTGCCCCCTACCGTTCCCCTTCCCCTGCATCTGCCTTCTGGGTGACTGCAGTGTAAGGGAGGTTTAGAGATTTGTGTTTGTGGTGCACACTCTCCCTCCCCTGTCTCACCTACCTGCCCTTCCCAATCCCCTCCTCTGCCCTCCCTTCACTCGAATGTTTCTCTTCTCATCCATGTTCCTGGTTGGTGGACCATGAGAAACCCAGAGTCCATGCAAGGAAATGAGGCTTGTCCTAGGCGGACTTCATTCCTGCTGCCCCACCCCCATTGCCACCACTGTCGCCTCTCTCCAGGACCTGCAGCAGTGGCGATTACCTCATCGGTGACACAGCACTTACCATAAACTCCGGCACTGCCACTGTTCTGGCTTCCGTCCCTAATGCCAACTTTCTGCTTGTATGGGGGCGGAAGCAGCTGGACCAGCCCTGGCGTTTATGGTAAGCGCTGCATCACTGTTTAGCCACCACAAATGCTGGACAGGGGTGACGGCAGTAGCAATGGGAGCCCTCTTATTAGCTCTCTAGGCAATCACCTGCTTACCTGATGGTAGTGCCGGCCCTGGAGAAACCCTAACAGTCTCGCTACTGCTGCTATCACTGCATGTCGCCATCTCATGATGCGCATGGTCAGACCGCTCTTTTGGATGAGGTGTGTGTCCTGGTCTTCTTCTGATGATGCTCCGACTCTATCACATTATTCAAGAGTAGAAGATTTCTTTTTGCTCCACATCCAGCCACATTTAACTTCACGATGGGCAGACCAGAAAAATGTCCCAGTTGGCTATATCCAAATTGCAAGCCATAGTTTGGAGATCCCAACATACTACTACTAAAACTTTGTCAGGTTGCTGAACAACCCTCATAAACGTGAGCAGTCATGATGTACCTGTTTTGAAATGAAGAACAAAAGATCAAATTTTATGAATAGCTACCCCCACACTTATGCAGTTTTTTTAAAGACCTCCCCAAATCCTTTACCCTAAAAATATTTATTCCTGCTCAGCTTAGGGCAGGAGTAACTTTCTAGGCCCATGTTTTCCACATAACTTCTTCTACATTTTACGGAAGGAAGTTTGTTAAAACTATTTTCTTTTCCCCACATGGAAAATCTCAGGCCAAAAGCACTGAAACTATGGGGTATGTTTACTAAACCGGGCTAATGGTTAACCCGGGCTATCTGCCACTAGGTCCCATATTATTCATTGGGACCTAGTTGCAGATAGCCCGGGTTAACCGTTAGCCTGGTTTAGTAAACATACTCCTATGATGCTTTAGGTGCAATGCCACTGTGTTACCTTTCAAGGGTGTTGAAAGCATTTCCCCAGCAGTTAACACTGAGCGCGTGTCCTTAATGCGGGCCACATTAGTATGGGTGCACTTTTCACTTGCCATTTTCTTTTCTTTTCCTGAACTGAAAACGTATTGGAACAAAATAAAGTGAAAATTCATAAAAACAAAATGAAAAAACCTGTAGATGGCATAGAAAACTAAACGAAATTGATTTGTTTTGCCTGCTTACTCCTAATAAATACCTAGGTGGCAGGGAAAAGAGGCTCTGCAACATGGGTCATAAGACTCGGGAATAACCTAAGCAGAAAAGATAGTGAATTTATGGAAGAACCTCCCAGTGGAGGAGGTGAAGGCAAGGACAGTATCCGAATTCAAGAGACTGGGACAAGCACCAAGGATCCGAGTGAAGAGGGGTTGTGGAGACTGGGCTGTTGGTTTGGGTGGCTGACTGGATAGGCTGTATGGTCATTTTCTTCCAGTCCACTCACTCACTCAAGCACCCCTCCCATTCCTGTTATCCTTCCCCTCCCCCCCCCCCCACCCCACACACACATTGAATGATTTTAAATGCTCCCCCTTTCCTGTTTTTGTTGGAGTTCTTTTCATCTCTTTTTATTTTGTTTTAACTTTGTACACCGCTCTCTTGCTCCCATGAACATAAACACCAATTTATTGAATCATGTACACATATCCCATCTTTTCACTCACAGCTATGCCAGCCAATGTCTCATACATATACAAGTCCCACCCACTCATAGAGAAATGCACACTCTTGCTGGCACAGCATTTAGTCATACAGACCAAGGGCAATGCACCAATGTGCAAGGCATCTGACAGGAACTTTGCAACTTGTCTTTTTCACTGATTGTCAGTAAATGTACTAACAATCAGCATGCCTGCTTCCTGTACAGATTACTTTTAATGATGCTCAGTGGCAGGGCAAGGGCTAACTGTACCATGTGAACAGAGGACACTGTAGAAGATGGATGAGGCAGAGTTACTCACTCCTTCCCCCCCCCCCCCCCACTTTCCTCCTCTCTTTTCCTCAGCTGGGGTTTGTGGGGGGGGGGGGGGGGAGTATGGTCCCTCCCTAGCAGTCTTTGCACTGAAACAGTATATGATACCAACAGGTAAATGTGGAAGAAAAAGCAAGAAACATTTTATGTAAAAAAAGAAAAAGAAATACAATAGGTATGTGTATCCTAGACTGCACATTTGAGCATATGTGTACATCACTGCCTCAGTGCCTCTGTGCATTTTATGTCAATTCCTCTTCCTCTTCCTCTTCCTCTCTCATTTTACCACATGTTGCAGGGAATGAAGGACCATCTTAGGATTTTTCTCCCTTCTATCACCTCATATCGCCTGTAGGAAATAAAGATCATCTTCAAGCATTTCAATCCCTCTCCTCTCACTGTATTGTATTCTGTAGAATGAATAAAGAACAGCCCCTTTCAAGTTTCTGGCCCTCCTATTTCACTGTATCAAGTTGCTTGTAAAAAAAAAAAAAGGGGGGGGGGATTCCTAGTTAAGTGGGGGGGGGGGGGGTTTGTGAAGGTCACCAAGTGGCAGATCTCCAATTCCTGTTTCTGATCACTAGATCACTTTTTCCCCATTATCAATATCTGAATGGGAGTCTGTCTTAGAGTGAGGAATTGGAAGCTATTCTCTTCAAATATTTTTTCCCAACTCTATTCCCTCTCCATAGTGTCTTGTTCCTGCTTGGAAACCGTATGGCAAAATGGGGAGACAAAGAAAGAAGGCTTGTGTGCCTAACAAGCTGCTCTCTTTTAAAAAGAAGGGCCCAAATGTGGTAGTGAATTCCCCCTCTGCTACACAAACATATGTGGAAACTTTCACCACCCAACACCTCACATAGCCACATGCTTCTGCTACAATAGAGAACAAAAGCCCAGCGGTTCCTTTGTCTCCCACCTTTAGAGTGAAAGAAAAGGCGGCTGCTTGGGTGCAAGACACCAGGCAAGACAATATTAACATAACTGGGGAGAAGTGGATGGGGAGAGGAGAGAGAATAGGAAGGGGGTTGGTGATACAGCTCCCGCCAGAATTATGATGAGGTTTTGAGTATTTGCAGACAGGATCAAGGACCCTGTGAAGAAAGAATAGAAAAGCAACCACAGAGTCGTCTTGTCTCAGTGAAAAATGGGGTTCACTGAAGCAAGGTCAGCTGAGGGTTCATGCAGTAAAGAGATTGGTCAAGTCCTGATTTCACTTTATTGTGTGCATGGAGATGCAATTCTGAACAACCTAAGAAAATCTTGACTAAAATGTTTAATGTTTAATGCCATACATCATGATATCAGAGCAATGTATGTAGTTCCTTGTGTACTGACTGTTAGGTAGCATTGCTCCTCTATTTAGACTGCTATTTCCATGAAATGTTTCACTTGAATAGATCACTAGTGAGAACTGCTCTCTCATACACATCCTCCCCCCACTTTAAGTAGCGTGTTCAGATTTGTATTTTGCAAGCACTACCAGTTTTAGGGTTGGGTTAGCAGGATACTATGCAATGAGTACTGCCAGACATTGTCAATACCAACACTGATCCTCATAGTGCATTCAAGATAATAGATGAGAAAGAGGTGGGGCAAGAAACTAGAAGAAAGAGAGCAGAGAAGGAACACATAGAGGACAGAGCAGGAGAAGGAGTTAGCGAAGCAGTCTACCTGCCAACATAGAGCATCTCAGCAACTTTAGTGTCAAGTTGCTGGAACTATCTCAAGCTATCGATTTTGTGCTGGGTTCTAACAATTAAATCCCTTGATAAAGAGCCAAGATTTAAGGCCTTCCTTAACTTAGGATAAGAGCTTTCCAAATAGAGGGGCAGAGGCATTTCATTACAGAGAGCTGGAACTATACACAGAAGGTAGTGTGGTGCATATATTCAAGTCTGATCTAAGTGGCAGTAGGGATTGCCAACAAACTGCCTTGTGAGGATATCAATGCCCAAGAAGGAAAACAGGGAATGAGAAGATCGGAGATGAAAACCTTGAGGTACCCCGAGAGCAAAGGATAGGAATCGGACAGTGTCACTCCAATATATGAGGAAAGTGTTCTTTTTTTTTTTTAAATCTTTATTTAATTCACCAGTAAATACAAACATATAGAAACAGTGAGCAGGTCTCCACGAGGGGTGTACTCTTATCCCCTCCGGATGACCCCAGAAAAAGTACTACAGGTGTTTTTTATCAGGTTATACCCTCCCCCCTCCCCCCCCTCCCCCCTCCCCTCCCCTTCCTCCACACTCCCTCAGCAGCAAAGGAACTTAATACTGAATTGGAAGCACAATGTAGCCACCTCTCCATCCCCTCATCCAGTCAACTCCCCAGTTGAAGAATTTCATTGCGGCTACGCGCCCCTAGTTGCTGAATATAGGGCTCCCAAGTTGACATAAATGCTGTCCAGCGCTTGACACTGCCCCTCGCAAGCCAGCGCTCCAGCAACATCAGATGGTGGAAATTATTCCGCCATTCGCTGAAGGTTGGTGGCTGATGTTCCCTCCACAACCGGAGAATCGGCCCTTTACCCACCAAGCAGGCCTTCCGCAAGAGCATTCGCTCCCCTGCCTTCGCAGGCACGGGGACCGCCAGCTGATCCAAAGCCACAAAGGAGCCGGTCCACCTAACCTGCTGCTGCAACAACTGGCCAAGAAAATCTCGTATCTTCGCCCAATAGGGCCGCAGTCTGCGGCAGCCCCACCACATATGCAGCAGAGTCGCCAAGGGAGCCGAACAGCGAGGGCAGCTACCATCCGTCCCCAATTGGCTCCGAAAGGCCCGCCGCGGTGAAAAATGTGCTCGTGTCACGCATTTAAATTGAATCTCCCTCCACCGGGCCCCCTGCGCCACTCTCACAATCCGTCTCAAAGCCTTGCCGACCATTCCCGGGGTCACCTCCCCTCCCAATTCAGCAGCCCAAGCCAACTCGACCCCCCGATAATCGGGAAGTACCCTATAACAATCCAGCCGCTTCTTCAACTGCGAAATAGTTGGGGGAATATCCTCTCCCATCCCAAAAAAATCCATGATCGTGGCCGATCGGTCAATATGCAGCGCATCCCGCGTTAGTGAGGCCACGTAGTGAGCGACTTGCATATAAGCAAAACAGTGCCTAGTAGGTAACTCGTACTCGCTGCTCAGGGCCAAGAAAGACTTGCAGCACCCCGAGGGTTCGATAAGATGTCCCACCGTCCTTATTCTGTGGGCCCCCCATTCTCTAAACACCTTTGTATCGGACCCCGGGAGAAACTGGGCATTCCCTTGAAGGGGCAACCAACTAGAAACACCCCATGGCGCATTCCAATATTTATTAAGCTGTTGCCAGGTGCGTCTAGCCGAGCTCACCAATACGCTCCTCTTAACCGCCTCCGGCAAATCACTATGGCGTCCATGCAAGACCCCCAATAAAGTCCACGGTGCCACTAAACGCTCCTCCACAGCCCGAGGCGTATAGTCCTCTGTCCCACCTAACCAATCTCCCAGGTGTCTCGCTTGACACGCCAAGGCATAGAGCTTTAAGTCAGGCATCCCCATACCCCCTTCTTTCCATTTCCCCAGTAATCTATCCTACGGGATCCGAGCCCTCTGTCCTCTCCAAAGAAACCCCTTAAGAGAGTCTTCCACACGACGCAGGTCCCGACGTAGTAGCCAAACCGGCAGGGTCTGCAACCAGTAAAGGATACGTGGTAATATAACCAGCTGTACCGCCGCGATTCTCCCAGACAAAGACAATGGAAGATACTCCCATGCCTGTAGTTGTCTTGTCAAGCGCCGCATTATGTGATTCAGATTGCGTCGATATAGCTCCTGGGGTTGACAAGGCATCACTATACCCAAGTAAACAAATTCCTCCATTGCCCATCGAAGGGGAAAAGTCTCCCCCCAGGACCCACGAAGTTGCCCTAGAGTATCCATCGCTTCCGATTTATCATAGTTGATACGGAGACCCGCCAAGGCCCCAAATCGCCCAAATTCCTCTAAAAGTCCCTGGAGAGAAGCTACAGGAGAAGTCACATGGACCAACAGATCATCCGCAAAAGCGGAAATTACAAACTTCTGTGAACCCATTTCCACACCCTTGATCATACCCGATTGAACAATTTTCCGAATCAAAGGGTCTAGGGAGAGCACAAATAACAACGGGGAAAGGGGGCAGCCCTGTCACGTACCCCTCTCCAGAGCAAATCCCTCCGATAGCATTCCATTGCACAGAATCCCCGCCGTGGGTGTCAGATAAAGACTCCGCACCATGTTGCAAAAGACATCTCCGATGCCGTAGCAGGGCAGCAGCCCCCAAAGATATTGCCAATTCACCCTATCAAATGCCTTTTCGGCATCGAAGCTTACCAGAAGCGAGGGAATCTGCTGAGCATGTACCCATTCCAAGGAGGCCAGAGTTTTCCGGAGGTTACGCACCGCGTATCGCCCCTTAACAAAGCCCACTTGTGCCTCATGAACTAAACTCCCCAGTACGTCAGCCAATCTAAGAGCCAAGACTTTCGCCAAGACCTTTAAGTCAAAGTTAATAAGGGAGATAGGCCGGTACGAGGCTGCTAACAGCGGGTCCTTACCCGGTTTGGGGATCAAAGTGATATGAGCATGGTTCTGCCCCCAGCGATAAACCCCCCGGTCCCCCCTCCCATTAAACACTTCTCGTAGCACCGGACTGATCCAATCACCCAGTATCTTATAAAATTCCACGCTCATGCCGTCCGGTCCAGGGGCCTTACAACAACTAGCCGCCAAAATAACCGAATGTATCTCCTGAGAGGTAATCGGTTGATCCAGTGCCCCCCTCTGCACCTCCGTAAGCCGCGGCAAATTCAGATCTCGCAGGTATTCCGACAGAAACACACCGGGCCCCTCCTCACCTTTATAAAGTGACTGAAAAAAACCCCGAAAAATCCTGGCAATATCCCCATTCGCCTTGTGCACGGTACCCTTGTCATCGCGGAGGCCCGCCACCATAGTAGGGCTCCGTCTGCCCCTCAGGCACCGAGCCAACAATTTCCCAGGCTTATCTCCATAGCAGTACAAACGATAGCGGTAATAAAGAATCGATTTCTTGGCTTTCTGATGTAGCAGCTCATTGAGGTCTACTTGAGTCTCCCAAAGCTTCCTCTTATTGGCAGCCGACGGTACTTGGGCACAATGGCGCCGAAGTTTAGTGGCCTGGCGCTCCACTGTCATAATACGTTCCGCGAGTATCCGACGCTTCCAAGCGGCATAGCCAATGATATCTCCCCTAAGGACCACTTTTGCCGTTTCCCAAAGCAATTCAGGATCATCCTCGTGGACTCGGTTGTCGCTCACAAATTCCGTCCACCGTTGACAAAGAAATTGACGGAACTGCGCATCATGGTACAACCCCAAGGGAAACCGCCAAATATGCGTCCGAGCGGTATCACTCCTCCATTGCAAATCCAGCCAGACCAAAGCGTGATCGGAGACCTCCAAGGGACCAATCTGCGCCGCCTCCGTATGAGCAAAGAGCTCTCTAGATAAGAACACATAGTCTATACGGGCACTGGTGCCATGGGCTCTAGATTGATGGGTGAAGTCTGTTTCCGAGGTATGCAACAATCGCCATGGGTCAATGACACCCAGCTGTTTACAGAAGCGTTGTAGTAAACGAGAGGACAACCCCCTCTCCCTCGTCCCCCCCCCCCCCCGCGAGACGTATCCATGTCTACATCCATGACCCCGTTAAAGTCCCCCCCCCAGGACCAAGGGGCACTCGGGAAGCTGCTCCAGGCTAGAGGCCACCTTGTTATAAAAACTAGCATCAGCTACATTAGGTCCATAAAGGGCCCCGAGAATCACCGGCTTCCCCTCTAGCTGACCGTGAATCAACAAAGACCTACCCACCCCATCCGCAATAACCGTCTCCGCCACAAAACGAATCCTCTTATGGACTAATATGACCACCCCTCCCTTGTTCAAAACAGCTGGAGATCCCCAGGCCTGCCCCACCCAGGACCTACACAGCTTGCTATGCTCTGCAGCCGACTGGTGGGTTTCCTGTATCAGAGCTATATCACAGTTGTGTCGGGCCAATGCTTGGAGTACTTTATATCTTTTAATGGGGTTACCTAGTCCACATACATTCCAGGTAATGACCCTCAGGTGATTGGGGCAGTGTCAAGGCTTTTCCAAAACAAAAAAAAATCTAGTCGTACCTGAGGGGCTCCCCCAGCCTGAAGCCCCCCACTCACTTCTTCCCTGGTAAAACTCTGCTGCCAATTCTTCAACCCCGGAGTGTGAACCCTCCCCCCCCAGCTTACCTCCCCCCCTCTCCCACCCCCCACCACCCCCCTCCATCCTATCCAGTCCGTCCATCTGGTCGGACACTTCCAATGGCATCGGGCCCATCCCTAACACACTCGCACTCGCCGTATTCCACCCCCCGATTACCAGGGAGTTCTGTCCCCCCTCTATCGTCCCCTCTAGACTTCCCCCCCGCTTCTCTACCCCTGGGTAGTTCCCCCCCCCCTCCTTTCAGTGGACATACCCCTTCCTCCCCCGTTGTCCACCCTTCCCAGAAATTATAAAGGCCCTTCTTTATATGAGGAGAGAGAAAAGAAAGGAGAGGTGATATTCCCTGCTTCCCCTCTCCCCAGCAACATTGTAACTAACAACAGATACCAATGTAACAGCTGCTTTGTCTTTATCCCAAACTGTAACTTAATAGAAACTAAGTAGTTTATCTACCCCCACAAAAGTTCCCCTCCCCCCAGCAGAATACCATCCTAGACTAAAAAAAAGAAAGTACCAAGCAATAAGTGGAAAACTTAACAATAATAATAAAAAACTACAAATGAGCCCAGAGAGAAAGAGCCCGGCAGCCGGGGCCCACATCCCTTCAACACCCAACTCCCAATACATGCTGCCTACTATAGGGCCCAGCCTCCAGGCATCTGCCATGTACACAGACAGCATTCTCCCTTTTCAGTCATTATCATCCCCCTTCTCAAAACAGCTCCCCAAGGGACCCCTCCACCAATGTCACTAACCCAAACAAGGTTAATAGGAGTCCCAAAAACCTCATGTCCACACTGTAGGCACTCTCCACACAATCTTGCTGCTCCATCCACGGCTGACTGCACGCTGCATTCCAACTTAAACCTGGTCTCCGCCTTACCGCCGCGGGCCTCACGACCCAGCCCCTGATGTTTCAGCCAGTTGGGCCAGCCAGGTGCGCGCCTCCTCCGGTGTCCCAAGAATTTTTGCTGTCCTCGGTGTTCTACTCTCAGTTTCGCCGGATAGAAGAGTGAAAAGCGAATCCCCTGGTTCGCTAGCTGGGCGCAGATGGGCGAAAAGGCTCTTCTTTGTTGGCTCACCAAAGGGGAATAATCCTGAAAAACCAGGATATGATCAACGTCGCCATCCTGCCGCCGACGACCACGGGCCGCTTTCAGCACCTTCTCCTTCTGGGTGTAGTCCAGAAAGCGGGCTATAACGGCACGTGGTCTCTGTGCTTGATCACGTCGCGGGCCTAATCTGTGTACTCGCTCCAGCACAATAGAGCGCTCCCCTGTAGTGTCCAAAAGTCTGCCCATCCAGTCTTGTAGATATCGGGGTAAAGCGTTCTCTGCAACCGTTTCCGGAATACCAATAAATCTCAAGTTTTTCCTGCGGCCCCTGTTTTCCAGATCCTCCAGTTTGTCTCCGTGCTGCTTGACAAGGGTCTCCAGAGCTTGCACTCTAGCCGTTAGAGTGTGCTGAGCGTCTTCCATGTCCGAGAGCCTTGTCTCTGCCTGTTCCATCCGCCCGGTAAAATCAGTAATGGTTTGTGCCACCGAGGACATCTGATCTCCGAGCTCCCTAAAGCGCTCGTCCAGGGCCCGCACCACCGTGGCACTCACGGCCGCCACCATGCTGTTCTCATCCTCAGACCCAGGGCTTCTCGTCGCTCCCTCAGTCACCGGTGGGTCGGGGCCTCGTGACTTATCGCGTTTAGAAGTTTTTGTGGCCATCGGGGGTCTCTCGGCCCGCAGTGAAGGCACTACTGCACCCCCACTGTTATCCCTGCTACTCTTGGGGGTAGCCAGGGGCATTCGATCGCGATCTGTAGGAATTTATAGCAGGAATTTGGGATGGGTGCCCGTAGCTGATCTGCACGATGTCCGATCAGCTCAGTGCCATACCGGAAGTTGCCCAGGAAAGTGTTCTTTATCCAAGTAGAAAACAAGCCAGTCCAATGCCAGTCCTTCAGTATCCCAGGGTCTAATGATAAGAGTGGTCAACTAAATCAAAAAACAGAGTTCATATCCAGGAGAACTGAAAAAACGTCCATCTTTCTGCCCAAATGAGAGTGAATATAGTCTAACATGGCTGGCAGGACAGATTCTGTACTATGATGATGGAGTGCATTGGTTTCCTCATGAAGTCTTGAAGTTGCCTAAGAACAATTGTTTCCACCATCTTGGAAACAAAAGGGATGTTCAAAACTGGGGAATAGTTCACTGGAATTAAGGTATCACGTGACTTTTTCAACAGGGGAGACAGATTCTGGTCTCTTTCCAAATACAGGGAAATGCTCCTTGGGAAAGATTCATAGTAACCATAAAGTAGAGGTATTGAAGAAGAACATGGAAAAATCTTTGACTAACATAAAAGGGAATGGCCAATTTAAGAAGATGACGGTTTAATGAGTAAATTTTGTCTAGACTCAGCATTAATGGAAAATTGAAGGTTGTGAAAGTACTTGAGCTGCTTCATGCATATAACTGGGCAAAACCAGACCTAGATCAGTTTCTTAGAGTCGACAACCCCAAGTGTTTTTCTCTGCAATCTTTTTTTTCCTTTTCCTTGCTGTGACTCAGATATTGTGATGATACCCCTCATAGCCAGGTGAAGCATGAGCCGAGCTTTACAGAGAAGATTCATGTAGATATGACTGGATCCTTGACTGTATTACACATGACTATCAGCTTCCAAGAATCTTCAAACTGGGGTTCATTCTTATGGCCTAACCAGCAAATGCCACTGAAGAATGACTCCAGGGTCTTCCTCCTCAAGAGTATTGCTAGTTTAGTATTTTTAGTTCTGGCCAGACTAGACTTGGGGCATGATTCAGAGTCCTCCACTCAATTACCAGTCATATAGGAGTGGAGGAGTAGTCTAATGGTTAGAACACTGGCTTGGGAACTAAGAGACCAGGGTCCAATTCCCACTAGCACTCCTTGTGGTCTTGGGTAAGACACTTAATCCTCCATTGCCTCAGAAAAATCCAAGTTATCAGGGTCCCTGTTTAATGTACAATAGCAAGTTGAAGTTACAATGTAAACTGCTTTGACTGAAATGATAAAGTGGTATACAAAACCTGTTAAATAAAATAAATATAAGGTTCTAAATTGTCTACTTCTTAAGTTGTAGAATTCTGTCTAGCCAATCCCAACCTAGTAGGTTCTAACCTAGTGTCAGTTTTCTAATATCTACCACTTTCCAGTTGCACTGTCATGGTCTCTAGTCCAGAGGTATTGTCCCACTGTGGTCCATGCATGTTTCAGTGGAAAAGCCATTATAAAAGGAAGTAGGAGTAGGAACGTCTTCACAGAATTGTAACTATGCTTACACATTGCAAGGTTCCACATTAGGAATAGCCACCCAGGAAAACGATTTAGGTGTCATTGTGGGTAACATGTTGAAATCCTCTGCCCAGTGTGTGGAGATGGCCAAGAAAGCAAATAGAATCCTAGGAACCATAACAAAAAGGAATGGAGAATAAAAAAGGATATTATAAATCCTCTGTATTGTTCCATGGTGTGACCGCACCTTGAACATTGGGTGCAATGGTGATCACCGTATCTTAAAAAGGATATAGCTGAATTAGAAAAGGTACAGAGAAAAGCCACCAAAATGATAAAGGGGATGGAAAGATATCCCTATGAGGAAAGGCTTAAAAGGATAGGGCTCTTCAACTCGGAAAGGAGATGGCTGAGGGGACATTAGATAGTGGTCTATAATAGAAACATTGAAACATGACAGCAGAAAAAGATCACATGGTCTATCTAGTCTGCCCTTCCATATCAACTACAATAGTCCCAATTTTACCTTTAGAGGTCCTCTATTTGTCCCATGTTTTTTTTAATTCAGATACTGTCCTTGTTTTCACCACCTCCATTGGAAGACTGTTCCACACATCTACCACTCTTTCCATAAAGAAAGATTTCCTGAGTCTATCCCCTTTCACTCTCATCCTATGTCCCCTCATAGCAGAGCTTACCTTCAATTGAAAGAGACCCTCCTGTGCATTTATGCCACAGAGGTATTTAAAAGTCTCTATCATATCGTCCCTATCCCGCCTTTCCTCTAAAGTATATATACTAAGATCTTTAAGTCCATCCTCATATGCTTCATAATGAAGACCTCTAAACATTTTAGCAGCCACCCTCTGCACCGACTCCAACCTGCTTATATCCTTTTGAAGGTGCAGTCTCCAGAAATGCACACAATACTCCAAATGAAGTCACACCAAAGACTTATACAGAGGCAATATCACCTCCTATTTTTCTGCTGGCTGTTCCTCTCCCTATATACCCAAGCATTCTTCTGGCTTTCACAGTCATCTTTTCTACCTGTTCAGCTACTTTAAGATCATCAGACACAATTACGTCCAGGCCCACTCTTTTGTGGACAGAAGTACCTCAGTCCCTACACTGGACAGCTCCTTTGGATTTTCCAAGCCTAAATGCATTACCCTGCATTTTTTATCATTAAATTTCAGTTGCCAAATTCTACACCATTCTTCAAGCTTAGCTAGATCCCTCCTCATGTTATCTACTCCTTCCTGTGTGTCTGCTCTATTGCAGATGTTGGTATCATCCGCAAACAAACAAACCTTACCCATCAGTCCTTCCGCAATATCACTAACAAAGATGTTAAACAGAATTGGACCAAGGACAGATCCCTGGGGCACACCACTGATAGCCACCTCCTCCTCAGAGTGAGCTTCATTTACCTGTACCCTTTGTTACCTCCCACTCAACCAATTTTTAACTCAATCAGTAACTTTAGAGAACATCCCTAGGGTGCTCAGTTTGTTTATAAGTCGCCTGTGTGGAACGGTGTCAAAGGCTTTACTGAAATCTAAATACACCACATCTAGGGCTCTCCTGCGGTCCAACTCCCTGGTCACCCAGTCAAAGAAAACTATCATATTTGTCTGACAAGACTTGCCTCTGGTGAATCCATGCTGCCTCGGATACTGCAATCCATTGGACTCCAGAAACCTCACTATTCTTTCCTTTAGTAGCCTTTCTAATAATTTACTAACCACAGAGGATAGACTAACCAGCCTGCAGTTCTCAATGTCATCCTTACGTCCATTTTTGTGTAAAGGGATCACATGTGCCTCTCTCCAGTCCTCTGGCACCACTCCCAACTTCAAAGAGGCATTGAAAAGGTCAGACAGTGGAGCCGCTATGTCATCCCTAAGTTCCCTCAGTATTCTTGGCTGTATCCCATCTGGTCCCATTGCTTTGTTTTTTAGTTTAGCTAGTTCTTCACAAACACGGTCTTCTGAAAATTGTTTGAGATCCCCATCATTTCTGTTCTTATTTGTGGGTGTTTTGGGGTCCTACTCCTGGCCCTTCATCTGTGAACACAGAACAGAAATATTTGTTAAGCAATTCCACTTTATCCTCATCAGTTTCTACATATTCCTCCCCTGCACCCTTGAGTCGGACAATACCACTTTTGCCCTTCCTTTTAATGATGGAGTGGAATGGGTAAATGTAGATTGTTAATGCCATCAAAAAGTACAAAGACTAGGGGACACACAATGAAGCTACAATGTAACTCATTTAAGACTAATAAGAAAATATTTTTTCACTCAATGCATAATCAAACTCTGCAATTCGTTACTGGATGATGTAGTAAAAGCTTTTAGTGTAGCTGGTTTTAATTAGTCCCACAGATGCTCCTTGTGGTCTTGGGCAAGCCACTTAACCCTCCACTGCCCATGTTCCCTGTAAAGTATTAGTCTATGTGTCTCATATCCCCTCATGTTAAATGTATCCCCCAATTGTGTTGTGACCACTTTGATTGAAGGATAAGGTGGTATACAAAACTGTCTAAATAAATAAATAAATAAAAAAGGTTTGACCAAGTTCCTGTAGGAAAGGTCCATATACCATTATTAAAGAGGACCCGGGAAATCCACTGCTTGCCCCAGGGCAAGCATTGTGGAACCTGTTTGCCTTTTTGGGAAAATGCTAGGTATTTGTGACGTGGATTGGCCACTGTTGGAAACAGGATAGTAGGCTTGATGAATCTTGGTCTGACCAGTATGGCATTTCTTATGTTATGATACATGCATGGAACAGCCTTCTGCTGGAGGTAGGAGGGGCTAAGATTGCAATGAAATTCAAGAAAGCCTGGTTCAATAACAAAGGATCATTGAAGTGGGGAAGTGAGGGTAAAGTCAGCGATCATTAAGGTCTGAGGCACTGCAGAGAGACTGGAGAATGTGGTTGAAATTAGCTTTAGTTGTTACTTCCTATCATGCTCTATGTTTTTGTGATCTCTATATGCATGCCTTGTTTTTAAAGGAAGTGGAATTGGAAGGAGGCAGAAGCACGAACAGCTCTGCAATACTGGTGGAGAAGGTAACTCTGGCACCACAGTGCCCTTTTCAACGTATTGCTGCCATTGTACATCCCAGAGACGTGTGGCAGTAGTGGCAATGTGTCCTCTGACCATTGGCACTCTAGGTGGACGTCTAGTTCGCTTAATAGATGAGAGATTTATAATTGCATCATAGGACAGTGGACTTCAGACAAAATAGTTCACAGCTAGCACTGAAAAAACTGGTAAAACAGACAAATGCATATTTTGTAGTATTGAACTGGAAACAGTCATGCATCTTCTTGCTGGGTGTGAGTCCTCTTCCAAGCACATCTTGATCTGTTGTCTGTGCATATTAAGCAGTCTGAACTCCAAGAAGTGGCTCTCTTTGATGCAATGCAAGTATTATGTTTATTGTTTATTACATTTGATATACCGCTCAGGCCGAAAAGCATCAGAGCGGTTTACAATCCTACATTTATGTTACAGAAAAATAAGAAAAGAACGCCATTTATAAGATAGGACAGAGTAGGAAAAACAGAAATAGACAAAGAGATAGCAAAGATAGGAGAAAAGAGAACAGCAGATTACCTTCACAAACTACTGGCATGACAAATAGACACACAGCTTCTGTACGTTTTTTTATTCAATCGTCACGGACCCCGCCTAAGGGCCACGCCAAAGAGAAAGAACACTAAGCATTTGCTAAGGTGGGAGATTGACACAGGACCTTGAACTGGATGTAGAGCAATGGCAAGGTACATTTGAAAGAATCTCAAGAAGTGGCGATGGAAACTATATAGGGAATGTTAATTATCAGTGTGGGCAGCTTAGGAATGCTCAACCATATTTGGTGGAAATCAACTAAAATTCAAAACTTGTGGAAGAAGGTATTCCATTTCTTAGGGATATTCCTAAATCTCTAGAGGTAGCTTTACTCAATTGGGACATCCTGGAGGTGAATCAAGCAGTTGCAAAATTGATAATTCAGGGTTACTGCAGCCTGCGGCTCTGTGGTTGAAGCCTGGAAAAAGGAGGAATCGCCTGACTTGGCTTCAGTCCAAGAGCAGCTCTACCACATCTATTTAATGTCTAAATTAACAGCAAAAGGCAGAGTAGAATTGAACAGTTCCAAAAAATATAGGCCCCCTCGACACAATGATCTGTGAATATGACAAGGTTTATCTTAAGTGCACCAAGAGAGATTGTGTTGGCTGATTGTGTAGCAACTGAGAGGGGGGGACGGGGAGCTTGTTCAGTTGATGATAAAATTGTTTGATAGCTTGATTCATCTGTCATGTGAATTCATTTTTATGATAAAACATGTAGCTGCCAATGGTCCTAATAAAAAAAATGTAATGGAAAAAAATAAATACTAGCAGTAAATTTGAGACTCGGATTGTACCAAAAATACTCTGGACTAGAAGTAAGGTTAATTTTTGCCAAGGTATTGGCAAATCAAATCCAAGAAGGAAACTTTCTACTTGGCTATTTAAAAACAGAGGGTGGCACATTCAGAAGCATTTACATGGTTTGCAGACTTGCAAATGTCGCTCAGTGGGATATTCAGCGGCACATACCCGGTTTGTGCTGCTGAACATCCCTACATAGTTAAATGCTCCCATGCTAACTGCTTAGCACTGGGGCATTCCAGGCTCTGAGTGGGGGGAGCATCAAAGGTTACCCGGTCAGCAGCAATACTGAGTCACTAACCAGCTAACCTTAACTGGCTAAAGTTAGGAAGAAAAAAGGCTGGCCTAACTTTAGCCGGTTTAGGTATCTGACCAGTGGCTGAATATCACCTCTGACTGGATAGCTAAATCGTTATTGGGTGCAACTAGATATTCAGTGCCGCTAACTGGATATGGCCCTGGC
The DNA here is from genome assembly GCA_033557465.1 of Ichthyophis bannanicus. NCBI lineage: Eukaryota > Metazoa > Chordata > Amphibia > Gymnophiona > Ichthyophiidae > Ichthyophis > Ichthyophis bannanicus. The sequence goes on from CM066044.1 coordinate 179,638,041, forward strand.
ACTGAATATCCAGGGGTAATTTAAAGCAGTGATGGCCAGTCGCCTTAACTGCGCCATCCAGTGCTGCTCAGTGTGGTCCCTAGAATGATGTTCTGGGCCAATGAAACAACCCTAAATTATACAGAAGGGGACAGAATCCAATAGAAATCCTGCACCCCCAGTTCTGCAAACAGATACTCCCCATCCACAATCACCCCCCAATAAAGGATGTAGAGCAGAAGTAGGACACTTCCCTGTGCTACTCGCCACGCAAAACTAATATTCAAATTCCAATGGCATCTCAACAGTGACACAAACTCCTTCCACTATCAGGCATTCTGTAAAGTAACACAAAACACACTCAACCCTTATGGAGCAGGCCTTTCCTACCAAACCAACTTTTAATACTCGGGACAATTAAAGTCTGGCCAATGAACATAAAGCAGAGGAAACACTACGATCTACTCAAGAACAGCAGTACACCTGGAGCCAGCTCAACCATTAGACAAGGCTAGGGGGTACCCAGGGTGGCAGCTTCTGTGGGACGGCAAAGGCAGCAGCAATCAAGGCTAAATAATAGATCTTGACAGTCACACACATAGTCCCATTAGAGTGGGCACACATACATACCAAGCAAGGTTTAATATATACAAATATGATGTTCAATTATGCATTTTTACAAGATCATTGTGGAAGGGGGATGATCATGACGGTTGAGTTTAGTTATCAAAATCTCAGATGGGGGAGGGAGGACATTAGGTTGAAGGCTTGCCTAGGGCAGCCAATACCGTTGCACTGGCCCCGAGTACATCTCCTACTGGAGAGATACAGACTGGAAAACAAAATAAATCAGACTGCTACAGATTCTTACCTATGGGTTTGCCACCCTGAATGAGCCTGACCTTGGCTGATCTCAAAACTAAGCAAGGTTGGTCCTGGTTAGTACTTAGTTGGGAGACTACCTTGGAATACCATGTGCTATAGACTTACTGCATGGAAGAAAGACCTGGCAATCTATTTCCTACTTCCAATTGCAGCTTGCCAAGAAAACCCAGGGGCTGGGTTGCAAGGAGTCACCATTGATTTGATGGCATACAGATCCCAACACAAAACGTACCTTTGTCCAAGGCTGGCACTTCCATTAGGCAAACTAGGTGGTCACCTAGAGCACTGAAGTTCTGTGGGTGGCAAATGGGCAGCAGCAGGTCTCCAGCTCCATGGCTTGCAGGAGGAAAGGCACTTAAGAGTGTATTAGTTTCCTTTGCAAGCACGGGGAGCCAGAGACAGCCGTACATGCAAGCATCGCAGCAATTCAACATCTTGCCCCATGAACAGCCTGAGAGAGGGGCACTGGAGAGTGTGTCTGTTTCTTTGTGGTGCCACAGAGGAAACTGACATGCCCTTTTTCATGCCGGCTGTCAGGCAAAGGGTTGAAATGCTGGGATTCATTTATATAATGGATTTTTCATACCACCCTATCATTCAGAGTAGTTTACATTCAACATGAACCAAGAAATGTACATAGAACAAGGATGCTAAACTTGGATATTTATACGGGGTTCCAAACAATTTGCATGTTTAAGAGCAATGACTAACTTTAGTGCAGCAAATTCTATACAAAACACATAGTTATTCTGTGGAGTGGGTTGAAGGATACTGAGCTAGAGGAGGATCTTTATCAACGAGACCATATATGCTAGGGAATATCTTGAGAGGAGGCAGTACTTGGGGATGGGTAATCTGTCGGGGTAGGGGAGATGCTAATTTGGGGTCGGGGAGGGAATGCTAGCTTTTTAGGGGGAAGCCAGATAGGTGGGGGAGGGCTTGTGTATTACAGTGTGCGGTAGTTAGGCATGTGCAACGTGCTCATGGAGTGTATCCATAAAATTCCATGAAGAGAAGTTTTATTGCTTTCCTGTAGTCCAATAAGTCCTTCATGGCTCTTATTGAGGTAGGTAGTTCATTCCATAATAATGAAGTGTATAAGGAGAATGCTCTTACATGACCTATGCTTGATTTTTATCTTGCTCGCAGGGATGGCCAGAGTGTTTGAAGTGGTTCTTGTTATGTTCTCAGGGGTCTTCATGATCATTGGTTGGAGGACGGGAGGTGATAGATTGTGAATTATCTTGAAGATTATTATAAAGTTTTTTGTATTTAGAGCATATAATGACTGGGAGCCAATGTAGCTGCTGTAGGGTGGGGGTTATGTGACACTACCTTGCTCTTCTGGTAATTATGCGAACTGTAGTGTTTTGTACCAGTTGGAGTGGGAGTATTGTTTTCTTCTGAAGACCTTTGTAAATTATATTACAGTAGTGTAATGTGGGTGTTACTATGGCTTGACAGACTGTTCTGAAGTCACTATCACTGAGTAGAGGCTTAAGTTTGTGTATGGTTCTTAATTTTTGGTAGGCTGTCTTGGTGGTTCTCTTGATGTGGGGCTGAAAGTTGAGGAGTTGGTCGAATGTAACTCCGAGGTATTTGACTTCATGCTTGACTATTATAGTCTAAGATTTTTATGGACTCAGGTGGTGGGAATAATGCATTCCTTGTGATGTGTAGTGCCTCTGATTTTTTTGTTTGAAGTTTATAGTAAGATTTCATTCTTTGAGCCATCCTGTCATTGCTTCAAGGCATAAAGTGAACTGTATGTAGTTTGGTTGTTCAATGTTTACTAGGGTAAAAACCATTGTCATATGCATATATCCTGTATTGAATTTTGTGTTAAAATATTAGAGTGGTGGTAAGTAGATGTTGAAGACAGAGCTGAAAGAGCCGAGCCATGTCAGACACCCTGTTGTGTAAAAGATCTTGATAGTTGGCTTCCAGATCTCACTTGTTGCCTTGGGTGCGATAAGTATGATTCATCAATGTTCCATGGATCCCTATTTCTTGAAGCCTTTGTAGCAGGGTACTGTGGTTAACAGTCAAAGATCGATATAGAATAAAACCTTGTTGAATGTTTATACCAGTTATTAGGGTGTCCAGGAGCAATGCAATTAGTGTTTCCACCCTGAGATTAGGTTTGAAGCTGTACTGGCGTAGGTCTAGTGGAGCATGGTCATCTATGTATTCCTGTAGTTGTTGTTGGACAACTTTTTTGGTTATAAATGGCATGCTTGATATTGGCCGAGAGGAGCTAGGGTCCTTGATATCAAGATTCTTGCCTTTCAGAATGGGTCTTAATGCTTGTTTGAGGTATGAGAGTAGGTATCCTTGTATAAGTGATGAATGAGTGATCTCTAGCAGATAGGGTGTTAGACATTCTCTTGTGATTTTGATCCATGTAAACGGGCATGTATTGAGAGGAGATGTAGTTGCATTAATGTTGGTTTATAATGGACTCAAGTTGGTCTTCGGTGGGAATGTGGAAGGACTCCCACAGGTTTTATGTTGCAGTATGCAGGCTATATATCTGGTTGAGTAGGTTCTGTGGGAGATGTGTTCCTGTATTTATGCTTTAGGAAATCTGCCCTGTATTGGAGATTCAGGGAGTTAGTTTTATTTGGCTGCCTTGGTTCTCTAATTAGTGTGTTTACTACTTCAAATAATTCTCTCAGTTTATTGAGTGACTTAATTATTAGGTTTGTATGGTACATAAGAATATAAGATATGCCATACTGGGTCAGACTAAGGTCCATCAAGCCCAGTATCCTGTTTCCAGCAGTGGCCAATCTAGGTCATACATTCCTAGCAGTTTCCCCAAAAGACACAGGTTCCACAATGCTTGTATTAGGTCAAGCATTGATTTCCTGGGTCCCTTCTTAATAATGGTTTATGGACCTTTCCTCCAGGAACTTGTCCAAACCCAGCTTTTTTAAACCCAGCTACACTAATAGGCTTTACTACATCCTCCGGTAACAAATTCCAGAGTTTGATTACATGTTGAGTGAAAAATATTTTCTCTTATTAGTCTTAAATAGTTTACCCTGTAGCTTCATTGCATGTCCCCTAGTCTTTCTATAATCTGATAACATAAACAATCGATCTACGTTTACCCGTTCCACTCCGTTCATTAATTTATAGACTTCTATCATATCTCCCCTCAGCCATCTCTTTTCCAGGTTAAAGAGCCTTAACCTTTTTAGCCTTTCTTCATAAGGGTATCCTTCCATCCTCTTTACCATTTTGGTGGCTCTTCTCTGAACCTTTTCTAATCATGCTATATCCTTTTTAAGATACGGCGACCAGAATTGCACACAATATTCAAGTTGCAGTCGCACCATGGAACGATACAGAGGCATTATAATATCCTTTGTTTTATTTTCCATTCCTTTCCTTAAGATACCTAGCATTCTATTTGTTCTCTTGGCTGCTGCTGCACACTGGGCAGAGGGTTTTAACATGTTGTCCACAATGACGCCTAAATCTTTTTCCTGGGTGGAAGTTCCTAATGTGGAACCTTGCATCGTGTAACCATAGTTCGGGTTGTTCTTCCCTAGATGCATAACTTTGCACTTGTCCACATTAAATTTCATCTGCCATTTTGATGCCCAATCTTCCAATTTATCAAGATCCTCTTGCAATTTTCCACAATCCTGATGGGTTTTAACAACTTTAGTTTTGTGTCATCTGCAAATTTGATAACCTCACTCGTTATTCCCTTTTCTAGGTAATTTATGAATATGTCAAAAAGCAGCGGACCCAGCATAGATCCCTGGGGTACATCACCTTTCTCCACTGGGAAAATTGGCCCTTTAGCCCTACCCTCTGCTTTCTATTTTTTATCCAGTTCCTGATCCACAATAGTACACTGCCTCCTATCCCATGACTCTTTAGTTTTGCCAAAGGTCTCTGATGAGGGACCTTGTCAAAGTCTTTCTGAAAGTCCAAATACACTATATCAACTGACTCACCTTTGTCTACCTGTTCATTCACACCTTCAAAAAAACATAACAGATTAGTAAGACAAGATCTTCCTTGTCTAAAGCCATGTTGGCTGTCTCCCATTAAGCCATGACTATCTACATGTTCAGCAATTTTGTTCTTTATGATGGTTTCTACCATTTTTCCCAGTACTGATGTCAGGCTCACCGGTCTGTAGTTTTCCGGATCACCCCTGGAACCCTTTTTAAAAATTGGCGTTACGTTGGCCATCCTCCAATCTTCAGGTATTACTGATGATTTTAATAATAGTTCAGGCTACTAATAGCAGGTCTGCAATCTCATATTTCATCTCTTTCAACACCCTTGGATGTGTACCATCCGGTCCAGGTGATTTGCTACTCTTCAGTTTATCAAATTGTTGTAATACAACTTCCCGATGTATTGATATTTCCTTCAATTCTTCCGCACCTTTAAATACCACTTCAGTCATGGGTAACGTCCCTACATCTTCCTCAGTAAAGACCGAAGCAAAGAATTCATTCAGTCTCTCCGCTATTGCCTTGTCGCCTCTTAGTGCCCCTTTAACCCCTCTATCATCTAATGGACCAACTGACTCTCTCACAGATTTTTTGCTACGAATGTACTTGAAAAAGTCTTTATTACACGTTTTTGCTTCCGCGGCAAGGTTCTTCTCAAATCCTCCCTTTGCCTGCCTTATCAATGCCTTGCATTTAACTTGCCAGTGCTTGTGCTGTTTCCAGTTTTCGTCATTTGGCTCTTTTTTCCATTTCCTGAAAGATGCTTTTTTGGCAACAACAGCCTCTCTGATTCACCTTTAAACCATGCTGGCAGTTTTTTGGACTTCTTTCCACTTTTCTTAAAGCGTAGAATACAGCTGGTCTGGGCTTCCAAGATAGTATTTTTCAATAACACCCAAGCTTGATGTAAGTCTTTAACCTTTGCAACTGCTTCTTTTAGTTTTTTCTTAACTATTTTCCTCATTTTATCATAGTCTCCCTTTCAAAAGTTATAAGGTAGTACTGTGAATTTCCTTACCATCCCTCCTCAACTAATCAAATCAAATGTGATCATGCTATGATCACTATTGCCAAGTGGCCCCAACACCCTTATCTCTTGCACCAGATCTGGTGTTCCACTAAGGACTAGGTCCAAAATGGCTTCCCTTCTGGTCAGTTCATGGACCAGCTGTTCCAAGAAGCAATCATTTATTTCATCTAGGAACTTTATCTCCCTAGCAGGTCTTGCCATGACATTGATCCAGTCAATACCAGGGTAATTGAAATCACCCATTATTATTACTGTGCTGTAACCTTTGTTCGCTTCCTTGATTTCTTTGAGCATTTCAGCATCCATTTGTTCATTCTGGCGAGGCGGTCGATAGTACACCCCCACTGCCATCGCCTTCCACTTTTTACAAGGAAGTTCAATCCATAGAGGTTCTACAGCAAATTTTGTTTCCTGCAAAACTTTAATCCTTTCTGACTCAATGCTCTCTCTAACATAGAGCGCAACCCCTTCACCAATTTGATCAGCTCTATCATTACAATATAGTTTGTACCCAGATATCACAGTGTCCCACTGGTTGTCCTCCTTCCACCATGTCTCTGAGATTCCAATCATATCTAACCTCTCATTTGGTGCTATATATTCTAACTCTCCCATCTTATTTTTTAGACTTCTAGCATTTGCATACAAGCAGTTTAGAGACTGTATTTTATTCATATTAATTTGGCTATTTGTAGGCATGGGTAATTTGGAATCTTTAAGCTCTGTCTGCCCCATACTCAAGGGCATTTGGGCTACTTTACTCTTTTTTGGAACCTCTCTACTTTTGGTAGTATCCTTCAAGGATATATTCTTCCGAACCATGCACTCTTGGGTGACTGTCGGCTTTCCCCTTATTATCTAGTTTAAAAGCTGCTCTGTCTCCTTTTTAAAGGTTAATGCCAGCAGCCTGGTTCCATCCCGGTTAAGGTGAAGCCCATCCCTTCAGAAGAGCCTCTCCTTTCCCCAGAATGTTCCCCAGTTCCTAACAAATCCAAAACCCTCATCTTTGCACCATCGTCTCATCCACGCATTGAGACGCCAGAGCTCTGCCTGCCTTTTGGGTCCTGCGCGTGGTACGGGAAGCATTTTTGAGAACACTACCCTGGAAGTTCTGGATTTCAACTTCCTACCTAAAAGCCTAAGTTTGGCCTCCAGAACCTCCCTACCACATTTTCCTATGTCATTGGTACCGACCTGTACCAAGACAGCAAACTCCTCCCCAGCACTATCTAAGACCTTATCTAGGTGGCGCGTGAGGTCCGCTACCTTTGTACCAGGCAGGCATATTACCAGGCGATCCTCACGTCCACCAGCCACCCAGCTATCTACATGTCTAATGATCGAATCACCAACTATAACGGCTGTCCTAACCCTTCCCTTATGGTATTCCTTCTTGCACCTGTTTATCATGTTATGGTATATGGACTGGATTTTGTTATACAGTGAACTCCGCTTAAGTGCACGGCCTTCGGACCAGATCACCATGTGCGCTTAAGCGAAGCGTGCGCTTAATAGGAGTACAGTACATGTCAGTCCTGAAAGTTGACAATTCATTGATCCCAACTAGTAGCCCTGTCAAACACTATAAAACATTTATTAAACAGACTATGGTAAAGAATACAGTATAATATAGCACAGTAGTAGATATAGTGCACACTCTAGTTGCCCTTGTTCAAGCATCAATCAATCGGGCCACATTTTATTAAAATAATCAGTCATTGTTTTCTGCTCACTGTTCGCACGATTCAAGCTGTGTATCTGAATACTGAGGCTGTAAAACTGTCCATAGTCCTGACAGCCATTTATTTCCAGATAACAACGCAGCGTGCATAGGGACTTCAGCGTGTCTGAGAAGGAAACAGTCTCTGCAGGTGGCTCATTAGTCGCGCTTACAGCAGCAGTTTTTTCGTCCATCGGAGTCTTGATTGTCGGCAGTGTCCTTCATGACTGTACAGATATCGGCATCAGAGATGTCGGCTGACGTGGGCAGATCGTTGTCGATGGCGACATACAGCACAAATTCTTGTGACGATATTCCAACTGAGAGCTCAATGGCCGAATTATCTGCATTGTCTTGGCTTTGGACATCATTGTTTAAAGTCGAACTGGCTTCAGTTGTCTGATCAGATGCGTGAACGAAGCTCGCCCGTCGATAGCAGCTTGAAATCGTTGATGATGTGACTCGACTCCATGCCTCCAGTACCATATGAAGGGCATCCAGCACCATCAGTTTTCTCACCAGAATAGTGGCCCGGGTGCTGGAATCCGTGATTGCATCAATTACTTTCATCAGATGTCGTAAAACGAGTGATCTGTAATGGCGTTTGAAGTTTGGGATTATTCCTTGGTCCATCAGCTGGATTAAAGAGGTTGTGTTTGGCGGCAAAAACACAAGTTTGATGTTCGTTAGTCTTACGTAATCACTGTGTGCTGCACAGTTATCACACAGCATTACAATTTGCCGCCTATGCTTTTTCATCAGATTGTCAAGCTTCTTCAGCCATTCGATCCACAATGTCGTGATCATCCAGGCGTTTTTGTTGCTTTTTTATTCAACAGGTAGTCATTTAATGTTTTTGAAGCACCGTGGATTTCAACTCTTTCCAATAACCAGTGGCTCGAGCTTTTCACTGCCATTCATATTGCAACTGAGTAGCAATGTCAATCATTCCTTTGGCACTTTGCAGCTGACGGTTTCATTGTGTTTAAAAGCCAATGTTCCATTAGGTATGGCGCACCAGTAGAGCCCAGTCTCATCCGCGTTGAAGACGTCACACGGTTAATATCCACTGATGATTGATGGCAACACTTCCACGACCCATCTTTCAGTTCCAAAATCATCTGCATCTTGTTTTTTGCCGTGCTGCTTCTTAAACTTTATGCCATTCCGATCTTTCCACCTCTCCAACCAACCGTTTGTCGCTTTGAAATCTTGTATGCTCAGTCCTTCAGCTAATTGTGCTGCTTTCTCCATCAGCAGAGGTCCACTGATCGGCAGTTGTCAACTTCTGGCTTCTTCAAACCATCGCAGCAGCGCCTGTTCTACGTCTTCAGCCTTCCCTATTTTTTGTTTTCTGTCCGGATTTCTGCTTTTCTGCCAGTCTTGCAATATTGCTTCCTTATTTTTGTAAATCCGAGAAATTTGGTTAGCATGAACGCCGTAATGTTTTGCAACAGAGGATTGACTCTCTTTTTTGTCAAGTCTGTTTAAGACATCGAAACGTTCAGCCAGAAACAACGATTTTTGTGCACGAAATGATGAAGTCGATACCATAGTCAATACAGTACAGTGTACAGTAGTCGCGACAGCTAACTTATTACAGTTGAGTTGTAAGGCTAATACGTATATTTCCGTATATTTTGTTTAACACATATGCTGTTCTGAGACGTTGTTTCACATGCTGCTAAACTGACCACAGTGTAAAGTTGGACTGGACTGTCCAATGTTATAGGCCTCAGTACAGTCGTGTGATTGGACAACAGTGCCTGAACCACCACCTTCAGCCGGTCACAAGAGCTGGGCTACCTAGTACTGTACTTTCATCATTGCACGCTGATTACGTCAATTGAGTGTTGCAGTTAACCGGAGTGAATATGGCTGGAGAGAATAGCAATGGGATCAATAACATATGTGTGCTTAAGAAGATTGTGCGCTTATCGCTAGTGCGCTTATCCAAAGTTATTGTCCCTTTACTTAACTTTAAATAAAACAGGGACCGTGCAAGTCACCTGCAGCTAAGCGGAGTGTGTGCTAAACTGACATGCACTTAAGTGAAGTCTACTGTATTTGATTAGGTGTTCCTGGGTCTTTGGTTTGTTGCCATTGTCTCTCTATCTTCTATAGTTTTTTTGTTTGTAATTTCACTTAAGAACCATGGAGCACTGTATTTTCTTCTGTCATGGACCACTCAGTCTGGGGCTGTCGCTGCATCGTGGAGTGCATGGTTCCAATTAGTAATGATGAGTCAAGATCTGATGTATTTTTTCCAAGCTCTGGTAGCACCCGCCACCTCTTCGTGAAGGCATTGTACAGTTGTGTATAGTGTATGGGTGGAAGGTCATTTGGTTTATAATGACATTGTCTGAGTCAAAGAGCCATGTTTCAGTGATGCATATTATCTGTTTTGGTTCTGTATGTAGTCCAGTATAGTATGGAATTTGTTCCGAATAGAGTGGGCATTAATTAGTGCACACTTGAGTAGGCTATGCTGTTGATGCCTGGTTGGAGCTTCTTTTGATAGGCTGACAGGGTTTATTTGAATAAGCCTGCATGATCTGCCATGTATATTTTGGTGTATATGTATCCTTTGCATTTCATATCTGCTTCTCTGTATTATTGGAATCAGCTGTACTGTTTGGAGGAGGGTGGGGTCTGTGTCATTCAAGAATGGGGGTTTGAGAAGTATTAGTGTAAGGAAGATAAGGGCTAGTGTGTTTGTTTTCATTATGTGAGCTTTCTGTGAGGGGCTTTGAATGTGTATTCTTGCTTTTGTGTCCAAAGAAGTGAGAAAAGCCACTGAAGGTGTTTGTTTGGAGGATTAATTATGGGGTTTTCCTTCCTGTGTGTACCCATATCAGTGGTGTTCCCTTTTGCCAGATGATGAACTATGTTTGGTCAGGTGCCGGTTCTGTTGAGCTCAGAGCACTTGTTTGGGTGGCTGATGTACAGTAGGTGTCCTGATGGTGGTGCTGGTGGAGTTTCGATAGGGGGACTACTCTCCATAGGGTTGAGGTACTTGGAATGAGTAAGCTGATGTGGGTGGGTTGAGATGGGGCTGATCATCACCGGGGAAAGTCAGTAATAGTGTGCTGTGCTCTCTCCAGTTTAGCATCTTGCAGGGTTACTAATGAGCAGTATCAGCTGCATGGAGCCTGTAGAGGACCGCGTGGTGAATCCTGGGGTTATAGCTTCTTCATAGCTAGGAGTTGTTCCCTTGAAGCCCTGGCATATGACAGTTTGGGGCTTTTGTTATACCTGGGCTACCCCTAAGGGCCTCACCAAAGGGCCCTTTGGCTTGCCCTTTTGTGCAGGCACGCCAGGCGCAGAAATGCCTGCAAGGTTGCTGGATCTTTTAAAACTGGCTGGAGCGTAGTGTCCGATGTGTGTAGTTTTGTGGGTGGAGCTTACCACCTTTCGATGTGGCCCAGGAATCATTGGTGTTCATGCTGTGCAGCAAGATGAGAGGGATGCCTGAATGATGTGCTGGGCATCAGGCATGCTCCGGAGCTGCTGGCGAGATAAGGGATGTTTGCTCATGCACGTCCCCTTGCTGCAGATGAAACTGATGTGCTCAAGCGCATTTCCACCTGCCAGCCAGGAAGTGGGTGGCTGAGCTGTATGTCACTGGGCAATGGCAAGGTGCCAGAAGGAAGGGTTGCCTAGGGCATCTGATAATCTTGCACCAGCCCTGCCTTTGTCATGCACGCAAAACAGACAGACCCTCACCAAATACAGAATAAGTGACCCAGCTCTGAATGCAAGGCTGGAGAAATAGAAGCAACATGCAAAAACGTCAGCCATCGTGAAAGGCAGTGTAACAACATAGACACATTTCTCAAAAGGAGCAAAGAAAATCAAACTTCCCACACCAGAATGAGCAGGAGAAGCAGTATAAATCCTGGAGGAAAGAGATGAAACAGCCGCTACAGCACCAAAATATGTTGTATCCTGCCACCAGGCAAGAAATGCACCTTGACCAAGGACAAGGGGCGGCATCAGAACCTGGAAATTGTCCTTATGAAAAAGTTGGGCAACATGGATTGAAATGTGAGAAGGGGCTGTTGTGCTGGAGCATTAGAGATGGGAGTTTGCAGTGCAGAGGTGGGATAAGAAACTATCTGAAGCCCTGGAACTTGTACAACTTTTAAATTGCAATTATAGCCCCATTACTAAAGTCCTTTACATCCTTCCAACAAAAAGAAGCAAGGGAGGGAGGAGGAGGTAGGCCCACTAAATTTTGCATGTAAAGGGGGGGGGGGGGAAGAATCTGTTGGTTGCCTGTGCAATAGCGGCTCTTTGATGTCTTCAGATTGACAATCATTTATGAGAATCAACTGTGGGGGGTGTCACACATGCATTGATCTTATCCCCTCTAGCCCCCAACCCTCCACCTCCATATTTCCCCCGCCCAGCCTTCCACGTAGGAGCTTTCTTTCTGAATCGTGAAGTCTAGGCCGGGGCATTAGGAATCATTGATTAATGCCTGCGGCTTTGTTCCTGCACCTGCGGTGCACATACAGAAGCTCACAACAGTGGCAGAGTCTTAGAAAGAGTAAAAGCAAAGATCTGATTTCTAGTAATGATAGTATCCTTAGGCCAAGTCACTTCACCCTCAATTGCCTTTGGTACAATTTAGATTTTAAGCCCTCCTGGATAGGGAAATAACTTGTGTACCTGCTTGTAACTCTGACTTGGAAAATATGAGTAATTAAATCTCAGATCCAATCCATAAACAAAGCAAAGAGCTCTAGGAAGAGGCCTGGACGACTTATGTATTGCATAAAGGTTTTGTAATTGTATTGCATTCTTGTGGGATGTAAATGCCATTTTATATCAAACTAAATTGCACTTATTTATGTACTTGCTACATTTGATTACACATCTCAGTACGAAAAATGTTCAAAGTGGATAACAATCTAATACTTAAAATAACTTCACTTACCCCACTGTATAAAATCTGAAGCCAGCCCCAACCGACTCCGCCACACTGTACATAGCTCAAACCATTCTAGCACGCAACACACCACACCTTGTACATAGCTCACCCCAATCTAGCACACGATACAACACACACTCAACTAAATTGCACCCTCACTGCATGATTAACACACTCACTTTACCCGATTGTTTGCTGTGATACCACCTTGATTAATATGATAAGGCGGTTTAAAAATACTGTTAAATAAATAAATAAATAAAATAAGCTCACAGCCCTCTACGGGAACAATAATCCAATCTACCCATTCTCATGACCAAACAGCTACGATTTTTACACCCCAGAGTACGCCAAAGGTTTCTCTTTCCAGCGAGCCTCCACGCCTTCTCCTTCATTTCATCTGTAATGGATGCTACTGGGGGGCTGTACTGGCCTTTGCCCAATTATCAGCGGTGGTGAATCAGTAATGGAAATGGCATGGGGGCAGCAAACATGCTTCACTCTGCGCTATCCTCTGCAGGATTTCAAGTCAGCTGGATGTAGCTGGAACTCAGGTCCATTGAATATTTTGAAAAAATGCTGGAACTGTAAGTGAGCAATTTCAGCCTCATGAACTGGGTCAAATTTGCTGCTGACATTATGGGAGGGGTGGGTGGCAACAGGATTTGACTTAGCTCCCCCTCCTGCTCTCCCCTGCCCTCCCCAGAGGTGGCAGAATTGTGTGAGGGATCGGTACCAGCATTAGTATTCACAGGAATGCCTTCCCCTCCAGAACCAGCAGAGTATGTAGGCTTGTCCTCCCTTCCCAGGGCCCCCCCCCCCTCTCAGAAGTACCAGTTTGTGGGTTTGGGAAATAATTAGAAGCTTAAGTCCCAGCCCTGTTTAGTTTATGTGGAAAAAGGAAGCAAGACTCACAGATCTTGCATGGTTTCCATCACCATAGCAGCTGTGATACATGCTGCGGAGCAGGGCAGAAAATAATGGAGCGGCTTTAAGTTTAATATCTTATTAAAGATCCAAGGAAACAGATCCCTTCTATGGCTGAATCATCACCTGGCTGACTATAACTGTATCAAGAGTACATTTAACTAAATTGGACAGTCTGAAAGTCTAAAGGAATTAGAAATGTTTTACAATTTATACAGTAAGGGCCTGATATTGCAAGGCATGTACACGGTTTAGAGAGCTGTAAACCGTGTAAATGCCCTTAGGCGGGATATTCCGCGGCACTAACACAGAGTAATGTTGCTACAATATATGCCCCGATGCTGACTGCTTAGCATTGGGGTATTTTGGGGGCAGTTACCCCATATTCAGCTGCTGTCCAGTTATCCTTCAGCAGCAAAAGCTGTTCTAACTTTTGCTGCTGAAACTAACCAGGCAGCGGCTGAATATCCCCGCTGCACAGTTAGCTTCTGCGCTGTGTGCGACCGTGCGGCAAACCCAGCAGGGGTGGGGTGGGGTTGGGGGGTGGGAGGGAAAGAGGGGCAGGAGGCATGATGGGGAAAGAATCCCTCTGTTTTGTTTCTGTATGTACTGCTGCTCACCCTTAGGCCGGCCCTACTACTGCTAGTTAGAAACATAGAAACATGATGACAGAAAAAGACCACATGGCCTATCTAGTCTGTCCTTCCATAACAACAACTACAACAGTCCACTTTTTACCTTTAGAGATCCTCTGTGTTGGTCCCATGCTTTTTTGAATTCAGTTACTGTCCTCATCTCTACCACCTACACTGGGAGACTATTCCATGGATCCACTACTCTTTCCGTAAAGAAATATTTCTGCATATCACTCCTGAATCTATCTCCCTTCACCCTCATCCCATGTCCCCTCGTAGCAGAACTTGCTTTCAATTGAAAGAGGCTCTCTCCCTGAACATTTATGCCACGGAGGTATTTAAACATCTCAATCATATCACCTCTATCCCGCCTTTCCTCTAAGGTGTACATATTAAGATCCTTAAGTCTGTCCTCATATGCTTTATAATGAAGCCCATTAATCATTTTAGTAGCAACCCTCTGCACCGACTCCATCCTGTTCACATCCTTTTGAAGGTGCGGTCTCCAGAATTGCACACCATACTCCAAATGAGGTCGCACCAAAGACTTATACAGAGGCATTATCACCTCCTTTTTCTGCTAGCCATTCCTCTCCGTATGCACCCAAGCATCCTTCTAGCTTTTGCCGTCGCCTTTTCTACCTGTTTAGCTACTTTAAGATCATCAGACACAACCACGCCTAGATCCTGCTCTTCTTTAGTGGACAAAAGTACTTCACCTCCTATACTGTATTGCTCCCTTGGATTGCTGCAGCCCAAATGCATGACCTTACATTTTTTAACATTAAATCCCAGCTGCCAAATTCTAGACCATTCTTCAAGCTTAGCTAGATCCCTCCTCATGTTATCTACAACTTCCTGGGTGTCTACTCTATTTCAGATTTTGGTATCATCCGCAAAGAGGCAAACCTTACCCGACAGCCCTTCCGCTATATCACTAACAAAGATGTTAAAAAGAATCGGACCAAGGACAGATCCCTGGGGCACACCACTGGTAGCATCCTTCTCCTCAGAGTGAGCTCCATTTACTTGTACTCTTTGTCGCCTCCCACCCAACCAATTTCTAACCCAAGCAGTAACTTTAGGGTCCATCCCTAGGGTGCTCAGTTTGTTTATAAGTCGCCTGTGAGGAACAGTGTCAAAGGCTTTACTGAAATCTAAATACACCACATCTAGAGCTCTCCCTCGGTCCAACTCCCTGGTCACCCAGTCAAAGAAATCAATCAGATTTGTCTGACAAGACCTGCCTCTGGTGAATCCATGCTGCCTCCGATCCTGTAATCCGCTGGACTCCAGAAACCTCACTATTTTCTCTTTCAGCAGCGTTTCCAATAATTTACTCACCACCGAAGTTAAACTAACCGGCCTGTAGCTTTCAACCACATCCTTACTTCCACTTTTGTGTAAAGGCACCACATGAGCATCTCTCCAGTCCTTTGGCACCACTCCCGACTCCAACGAGGCATTGAAAAGGTCAGTCAGTGGAGTTGCTAGAACGTCCCCAAGTTCCCTCAGTATTCTAGGGTGTATCCCATCCGGTCCCATCGCTTTGTCTACTTTAAGTTGAGCTAGTTTCTCACGAACACAGTCTTCTGAAAATTGTTATTCATATAGGGGTACTCAGCGCTGGACAGAGACCTGTAAGAAACAGTCCCTGCTCCTAAGAGCTTACATTCTACTCAAGACAGACAACATAACTGGTAATTAAAATATATGTAGGGGTGTATGGTAGGTGAACAGGAGACTAGGGGGATCAAGATCCAAAGCATTGTCGAAGAAGTGACTTTTTAGCCTGGATTTAAACAGGACCTGAGACGGAGCCTGACGCACTGACTCAGGTAATTTGTTCCAGGCATAAGGAGAGCAGCAAGGTAGAAAGATCAAAGTCTGGAATTGGCAGTGGAAGAGAAGGGCAGAAGCGCGGAGTTTCCGAGGACGGGCGTAGGGAGAGAGATACCTGCCTGCTAAATGCATGTGTATAGATATGCAGATAGACAGATACTGTGTGTATAAATAAGCTTGCTCAATATTTAGCCTTGGCAGTCAGCATTTTTTAGAACGCTAAATAAAAACCAGCTATTCAGCGCTAGTATCAGGATAGCCCCACTATTCCTAAGCCATCTGGCTAGCAAAGCTGAAATTGCCACTATATGGCTAAATTGCAGTTCTGCCCTCACTCCCCCCTCCCCAAGACTGCCCCAACACTACCCACATAGTGCCGAGATGGTCAAAGAGAATATTCAGCAGTACAGCCCTTAAAGTGCTGCTGAATGTCACTCTCATGACAGCACTTATCTGCTTAGCTGATAACCAAATAAGTGCTTCTGAATATCAACCAGACAATGTTTGAATCTGTACTGATAAGAATCAACAAAGAAATTGTTGGTGATATCTTTTCGTTGAACTAAGTTAATATATATAATATTGTATTCTGTATTTGTACTGTAATACTTTCATGAATACATATATCTCTATATCTATGTATTAACAAATGCATTACCAGCCCGGTTGTGAGCTTCTGTAAATATACATTAACAGAGAAAAGAAAACACCCCACAAAATCAGGACTGGATTTAGGCAAAGGCTATGTAGGCTCATGCTAAAGGGCACTACACTTTGCAGGTGACCTCACTGTTCAGTCTCTAAGGGGTCCTTGATCCTTTAGTCACTGCACTTTTAAATCCATCCCTCCAAGGAATAAGGAGTACAGTCACTTGATATATTTCAGGGCTTTGCTCCTACTTTTGCTCAGTGTTATCCCAATATGTTCTGGTTCCTCAGGAAGAACCCTAGAAAAGATCAACAAAGCAACCACTCATTGTTAAGCTCTACCTGCTATGAAAGGAATGGAGGGAGATTTAGCAAGAATCTGAAGCCATTTCACATTCATCTGAATGTCCCCCCCCAACCCATTGGATTAGTGCTGGTATTTGCTATTGTCAAGAAAAAAGGGATTAGGTGTAAAGGGAAAGGGGGGGGGGGGGCATGGAAGCAGAGATGATTTGAACAAACCTTTCCACACTCATACATCTCCAAACATAAGTATACACACGTGTGAATGCAGAGTTGTGTGTGAACTGTGCACTGAGGAGAAAATCTTATTTTTCCAGGCACAAGCAGGAAGTCAGCCCTCACAAATGGGTGACAACGGTGCTGACGGAGCCCACGTGGAGCATTTCCCCAGCTTTCAAAGAAAGCCTTTGGGACATGCTACCACACATGCGTTTTCCCCTTCATGCCCAAGGGTGCCATCTTGCTCAGTCTCCTTTTTTCCACGGAGCCCAACAGACATCTGTCCTGTTTCCCCAGACAAATCCTTGCTAATTATCCTTAAAATTCGTTAATTTCCCAGTATGCGTACCAGTTCCTCTTCCTGCCTTGAGCTGGAGCTGGCGCCGTCACCAGAGCTGTTCTCTGCTCCTTTTGTCTTTTTTTGATCGAGGCTCGCCTTGACCGGTGTTTGTGCCCTTTTTCGCCCAGGGATCATCGACCCCATCTGGGTGTTCCCCATCATGTCCCCTGGTGGGTTCAAAAAATGAGACTGCTGCAGTCAAACAATGTCAGTGACCGATAGTTCTGACTGCTGCCTATGCTGCCTGGGCCCGGACCATAATAACATCTCCTGCAACCTGTGCCAGTCCATGATGCCTACAACCAATAAAAAGAGGTCAGAGTTGCAGTAAAAACATTTCCCCAGGTCCAACATAGCAACGGCCTCCCCCACGCCGAGCTCCAAGCCCAGCTCTTCCTGGGAAGCCTGAGCGTCATCGGAGTACCATGGCTTTGGCTCCTCAGAGAAGACTTTGGACTCCAAGAAAGAAGAAAAAATCCTCGAAGTCTGCCAAGGTTGTACCGGAGAAACCCAGTAAAACTGCCCAGAGGTACTTGGGTGGTTCTGAGAAGCACCCTATCAAGGTCCTCAAGAAGGATTCCTTGGCCGGCAGAGACCATGTGAGGTTCTTAGAGACCGTAGTCCTCGTCTAGGACGCACTCGTGAGAGTGCCGGTGCCAGGCCCGAGGTCCTTGGTGCCCATACCGAAAGCTACAGAGCCTTCTGGTTTGGAAACCAGAATGGCAGCCTTGTAACAGAACATCATTGCTATCGCGGTCCTGCAGCAGGCAATGATGGCTGGTTTGTCTGCATCTTCTGCCCCAATCTCCCCATCGTCAAGCCGAGCACCATCATCCTCAGGTAAGCCCCCGGCACCGGTCGAGGTCGAGGTCCCATTCCTTGGGCATCTGACCCTCCCCAGCCAGTTTCTGTGACTTGGACTCCAGGTCCTCTGGAGGCCGCCGGCCACTCAGCCTCAACATTGAGTCACAGGGCCTTGGACTCGTCATCACCACTCGACTCTGAGTGGGAGACAGACAACGAGGCATCCCCAGAAATCAAGCGGCATTGAGATATTCCCTCAGAACCATTGCCCTGGTGCCATTCTCCTCTGGAAGATGTGGCCTTCCATGACTTTGTCAAGGATATGAGCAGAGCCTTCTCTGTGCAAACCGAGGCAGAGGAAGATCCACACACAGAGGAACTGGAGGTTCTCCAGTATGAGTCTCCACCCAAGGAGACTCTCAAGGTGCCTGTGCAGCCAGGTGTTGAGTGGCTGCTACTCAGAATGTGGAAGATGCTGGCGCCTCGACGCCATCTACTGCATCTGGAAGGTTCCCGGATTCCACAAGCCCCAACTCCCACATAACTCCACAGATGTCGAGTCATGCAGAAGAGCCAGAAGACTCACTCTTTGGTCCCTCCTGGAAGGGATGCTAGAGCCCTCGATGCCCTCAGGCGCAAGTGTTACCAGGGCTCCATGCTGTACCTAAAGGTCCTAATCCAGGAGTTGTCTGGGTTTTCAGCGGGGCTTACAGGGGAGCCCCTCCAGCGGTTCCAATCCCTGACCTCTGAGATCAAGGACTGTTCTAAGTTCCTTTCCCAGACAACCTATGACTGCTTTAAGTCAGTGGCTTGGGTAGCAGCAGCTGGCATTGGCACCCGATACCAAGCCTGCCTGCAGTCTTCGGACCTCGAGCAATGGGTCCAAGATAAGCTGCTTCACGTCCCTGCACTGGGGAGGACCTGTTCAGCAAGCCTATGGCCAACAAGGTGACCGAGATCAAGGCTGATGTGGTTACTCGACAGAGATTCTCCAAGAAGACCTCATCCTTTCCTCATAAGAAACCATCAGGGAAAAGATCCCTGTTCCTGAGGAAAAAGGGGCCCTTTCAGCACAGTCATCATTACCAGCCCTTCTCGGGTCAGCAATAGGGTTATCACCCTAAAAGTCAAAGCCATGGGGCTCAAAAGCCGAAGGCACAGAAGCCCCAGCCCCAGCTCCCACCCAATCCAGGGGGAGTCTTTGACTCCCAGGGCATGGCCTCCCCTTCCCTTGGGAGACCTTCACCAGCCCACAAGGGGTTGCCTGGCACTCTTTGCCCACAAGTGGGCCAGTATCACCTTGGACCATTGGGTACTGCAGGTGATAAGGGAAGGATACCTCTTCCACCTACAGCAGGTACCACCCAGGTTCTTTCCAGGAGAGTGAGTGCGAACTCTCCTTCACCAGACCCTTCTGTTCTCAGAGCTTGCAGATCTGCTCAGGGACAACACAGTAGAGCCTGTACCCAAACACTTATGGGGAACAGGCTTCTACTTCAGATACGTCCTTGTCCCAAAGAGAACTGGGGGCCTCAGGCCCATGCTAGACCTGAGAAACAAACAAATTTCTGGTGAGGGAGGTATTCAAGATGCCCTCCCTTGGAATACTGCTGCCTTACCTCCATGAGGGAGATTGGCTGTGCTCCTTGGACCTAAAGGATGTGTATACTCCCTGATTCATCCCTCCCACGGGCAGTACCTACGGTTTGTGGTGGGAGGAGGGCACTACTAGTACAGGGTGCTGCCCTTCATCCTGGGCTCCTCTCCAAGGGTCTTTACCCAAATGCCTGGCGCTGGTAGCCGCTTACCTGTGCCTACTTGGATTACTGGCTCATTGGGGGTAATATGGCCTCAGAGGTCAGTCAGGGCACAGAGCGTGCAACCCTCCTTCTGCAGCACCTGGTGTTCATCATCAACTATCCCAAATCCCGTCTCTCTCCAGCACAAAGCCTGGAGTTCATAGTTGCTCAGTTAGACATGTTACAGGTCAAGACCCCCAAGACCTCCCAAGAGAAAGGGCAGAGCGCCTCAGGCAACTGGTAGGAGAGATACAGTGCTGCTGGTCAGTACCAGCTCGTCTCTTCCATCTACTGGGCCATATGGCCTCAATGGTCTATGTCATGCCTTCAGTCCGCTTATGCTCACAATGGACTCAGGCAATGGGCACGCTACAGGTCAGGGTTAGGGTTACCCGCCAGCTGGCAGAGTCCTTCAACTGGTGGCAAAACCTGTGCCACCTCCAGGCAGGAATGCCCTTCCAGGCACCCATGCTGCAGAAAACCCTGACCACAGATGTCTCCCTCCTGGGTCGGGGGGCACATTGCAGAGACTGCGCACACAGGGCAGCTGATCTCAGGAGCAGTCACTCCTCCTACAGATCAATCTCCTGGAGCTCAGGGCAATCTTCTTGGCCCTATGAGCATTCCGCCACCGCCTGCGACACCGACCTGTGCTGATCCAGACTGACAACCAGGTCACTGTGTTTTATATCAATAAGCAGGGGGGGCACGGATTTGTACTCCCTCTGCCAGGAGGGGGTGGCCCTCCTCTCCTTCGCAGCAAGCAACAGCATGCTTCTGCAAGCGGTGTACCTCCTGGGCCAGGACAACTGCCTAGCGGACAGGCTGAGCAGAGTCCTTCATCCACACAAGAGGTGCTTAAACCCCAGAGTAACGAAGCAGCTCTTCTATCTCTGGGACAGTGATGGACCTGTTCACCTCTCAGGACAACCTTGGTTCCCTCTGCTGCTTTCCCTGTCAGTGGCATTCCCAGTTCCTCTGGGCCAAGCCCTGGACCTCATGTCCCAGGAGGAGGGCTCCCTCCTGCACCCCAATTTGGGCTCGCTAATGCTAACAGCATGGCTGCTGAAAGGATAGCATTGGCCCATTTCAATCTTCCAGGAGAAGTTGAGGAGATCCTACTGGCCTCCCGAAAACCCTCCACCAGATGGGCTTATGCCTTTAAGTGGAGAAGGTTCTCTGCCTGGTGTGCGGAAAGGGAGGAGAATCCCTTCTCCTGCCATGTGCAACTAGTACTTCAGTACCTAATGCACCTGTCACACACCGGGCTGAAATCTAACTTAATGAGTGTACATCTGAGTGCCATAGCCGCTCATCACAATCCTATCAAGGGGAAAACCCCTCTCAAGCCAGCCCCTGGTCTTCAGGTTCCTCCAGGGCCTCCTGTTATTCAAGCCCCCTCTCCAACCTCCAGCGGCAGAATGGGACCTCAACATGGCGCTCTCCCAGCTAACCAAACTGCCATTCGAGCCCCTGGCTACTTGCCACCTGCGGTACCTGTCTTGGAAAGTGGTCTTTCTAGTGGCCCTTATGTCCGCTCGAAGAGTGAGTGAACTCCAGTCCCTGGTGGCAGATCCACCATATACAAGGTTCTCCAAGAACAGGGTAGTGCTCTGCACACACCCCAAATTCCTCCCGAAGGTGATAGCTCCTTTCCACCTAAACCAAAAGGTGGTCCTCCCCACCTTCTTTCCGCAGCCTCATACCGGCAAGAAGGAGCTAGCACTTCATACACTAGATTGCAAATGGGCCCTGTCCTTCTACTTACAGCAAACTTGGGCCCATCGAAAAGCTCCTCAGCTTTTTGTGTCTTATGACCCTAACAGACTGGGGCTTCCCGAGACTAAGTGAACTTGGTCAACTTGGGTTGTGGATTGTATTGCCCTCGCCTAGGAGCGAGCTGGCCTCTCCCTTGAGCAACGGATCACAGCTCATCGCATGAGGGTGATGGCTGCATCGGTAGCCAACCTTTGCTTAATGCCGGTGATGGAAATCTGCAAGGCCACCACATGATCTTCAGTTCATACGCTTGCAGCTCACTACTGCCTGGAGAGAGTCCCGCAGAGACAGTGCCTTTGGCCAGGCATCTTTCCATAATATTCTTGGGGTGTAGGCAACTCCTGCCCTCCGACTCTTCTGTGTTCAGGCTTCCGGAGTGATAATGTCACTGGACGCTAGGGTCTGCAGTCTCTCAGTGGGGACTCATCTTCTGCAACTCATGGCTACCCGATTGGTCGCCATTGCTGCTGTTGCAGTTCAGTCCTCAGCAGCCTGGAGCTAGGGAGTCCCATATGTGAAGACTGACTTACTGCTTGTTCCTTGAGAAAGCATAATTACTCACTTGTAACAGGTGTTCTCCAGGGACAGTAGGAATCTGTCCTCGCAACCCTCCCTTCTCCCCTGGGAGTTGCCTCCTTACCTTGTTTTAGTTTTTACTGCCGTCCTAGCTATGTCATCTGACTAAGCAAGATGGCACACTTGGGC
Source organism: Ichthyophis bannanicus (assembly GCA_033557465.1). Lineage (NCBI taxonomy): Eukaryota > Metazoa > Chordata > Amphibia > Gymnophiona > Ichthyophiidae > Ichthyophis > Ichthyophis bannanicus. The sequence goes on from CM066044.1 coordinate 179,660,575, forward strand.
GGGAAGGGGACCATGCATGTCTGGTAGCATGCCCCAAAGGTTTTCTTTGAAAGCTGGGGAAATGCTCTGCGTGAGCTTCGTCGGCACTAACATCACCCATATGTGAGAACTGATTCCTGCTGTCCCTGGAGAACACCTGTTACAGGTGAGTAACTACGCTTTCTATACTGGGGGGCAATGCCAGTCGCTTTGCCATCAGCTGAGAACAGCTCTTTTCCTGCTACTGATGCCTTTATTTATATAACAAAGCCTATTGCACCAGCTTTATTACACTGACTGGCTACCTCTAGGTCATCTAAGATGGTCCTTTTTAGGCTCTTTTTGTTTTTAAACCATGTACAGTGCTTGCTTGTCCTTTTACCCAATGTGGTTAATGAACTTTTTGCATTTCAAATCAACAATTTTCATAGTTTTTGGCATGAAAACTCATTTTCCAGATTGATCATTCTTCAGTTTTTTTCAAATCCTCATTCACTTTTTTTCACCTCTTTTATTACATCTACCCTTTACAAATGCCTTACAAGCATATCTGCTCTCGAACTCCTCAGCAATGGCAGTGGTTTTCAGGAGGCATAGGGAAGTTGGAAAAAAATTCCTCTAGTTTAGTTTCTTGCTGTTTATTTTCTATCATTTAGCTCAGTTTATTTTATATGTATGTGTTTTCTTTCTTATTTGTTATTTAATCCATAAAATATGATATCATTTAAGTATATTGTGATCCATTCTGATCTTGTCTATCAGTAAAAGGTGAAGTTATTAACAAATCGCCCCTGTGTCCCCAAACAGTGAAAAACACCAGGTCTACTGATTGCAGGGAAAGGGACAGTTTAAAAAATGTTTAAAAAAGAAATCCAAGAAGGGGATAGATAATGAAAAAGGGGACTGAATCCGGCCCCAACCTCATAGCTTCTCCTCTAACCTCTGAAAATAAAGAGGAAAGGGACTGTTCCCTGTAAATAAAAGGGGAGTAGGGTTTGCTGTATGTAGACTGTTGTACTGGTGTAGCAGTGAAGGAAGAAAATTGCTTTATTTGGTGCATATCCAGTTTCATTGCTATGTTTCATGCATGATCAGTGGTCAAAGAGCCAAATTTTTGATCATACCTCTCGGCAGTGAGTGGGGGGTGGTTGAAACTGCTGAGATAGTTTGCATAACTACAGAAAGATACTAGGAATGAATTCATTGAAATTGTTTGCATAGCTATAGAAAGATACTGGAAGATCAGGGAGGAGTTTCTTCTTCTAGCAGATGAATGGAGGCCCATTAGAGAGGACAAAAGGACAAATCACCTAGGAGTCTTTCTCCTAGCAAACAAATGGAAACCCATTAAAGAGGACAAAAAACTCCCAATTCACCTAGCCTCACCTAGCCTCCAAACAATCCTCTTGTCATCAATTTTAATTGTAGAGTTTTAAGCTTCTAGAACCATGGGGGGTGTCTCCTTTGAGCATCCTCAGATGTCTGACCAGCATCTTGATTGTGTAAGGGTGGGATCAAACAAAGGCTGGTCAAATTACTATTAGCAAAGATGTATGGGGTGGGGAATATCTGTAAGGCAAAGCTCATGTGTAAGAGCTAGCCTGCAAACCATTTGTTACAGCCTATAAAAAGAGAGAGAAAAGTCCTTATAAGATTATGAAGAAATAAAGACTTTTTTTCTTTTTTAAGGTCCCTGTTTTTCCCAAGATGTTGTTAAAGCATGTTACTTTTCAGAACTACCCAAGGGGGAGGGTTTAGTGAAATTTATCAAGAAAACCTCCTTATTCCAATCAGATAGGCTGTTAGCTGCTATACTTAAAAGACTAATAGTCTTGTGTTTAAATGTTTTAATCTACAGTAAATATTGTTTTTCTTTCATTGCTGGCTGTTCATTGCCAAGTGCCCCTGGATGCTAGATCAAACAAACAAGGCATGAAACTAAGGAAACTGTTTCTGTTTTCCTTTGACCTTCAAAGTAGAGGTTAAGAGCTCTGAATAAAAAGGGTAATCCAGCTTGAAATTTTATCTCTGGTACATATATTTGGTTTTGACTGCATATACAAAATTAAAAGTTAAAAGGGATTTTATATACTGTGGCAAGCACCTCACAGAGGGTTTTCAGATCAGTTTGATGCCAGTCTCAGGTATTGTTAGGTTTTAAATTAAATGTGAAAAAGTATATTCTGCATTAAAAATATACAAGGAGAAATGTTTGCATTCCAGATATCCCCCAAACCTTTCATGCAAAAGTATCAGTTTCATCATTTGAATGCCTGTTTTCTGAACTGTAAGATTTAAGGCAGCTCAGTGCTGATGACTGCTGAACAGGACAGTAACACCATAGAAACACTATAAAGAAAATCTACTTCAAACTCAAAATACTCAAGCAACTACGCCCCTTAGTACACTTACAAGATTTCATTAATATAATACAGGCAACCATAACCCCGCACTTTGATTTTTCCAACCTAATCCTCTTAGGTATAACGAAACAAAACATCAAAAGAATACAACTAGCACAGAACGCAGCAGCTAGAATTGTAATGAAAGCACACTCATTCCAGCATATTACTCCAATATTAGCAGCCCTGCATTGGCTGCCAATACAAAGCAGGATAATATATAAGACCACAATAACCACATTTAAAGCTCTCAATGGCATGGCTCCAATTCCATTAAGCAAACTTATAAGCAAGGAATCTCAAAAAGTCACTCACAGAAAAGGACACTCAAATAAATTAAGGACTCGTAATGATTTTATAAAAGCAAACAAACTAACTAATAACAGAGCCTTCTCACATGCGGCCCCCCTCATCTGGAACTCCATCCCGGAGGACCTACGATCTACAACAGAAATTATAGAATTCCGCAAAAAACTGAAAACCTATCTCTTTGCCATGCACTACAACATCATAGATAATCCATTGATCATCCCAGAAAAAGGCTAAATTACACTCAACTAAGTAAAGCTAAACCTCATAACTTAAAAGATATTACACCCACTTGTAAATAACTATGATTTAAATCTAAAGAGCTTACAAACCTGTAATTGTACATAGTTCTTAACCTTGTTCTTGTTCTGTTATGTATTTAACCATTACATTGTTCTGTTACGTATTTAACTATTACATTGTTTACTGTCAAAAATTGTTCCATGTAAAACAAGCCCTTGCTTTGTTGACTGTTGTTCAATTGTAAACCGCATCTGAACTCTGGAAGATGCGGGATATAAATGATTGTTAAATAAAATAAAAAAAAATAGGTGTCAATTACACCAGAAAATATGGAAATATTTGTAAAATTATTTAACTTGAGTTGATTGGACAAAACCAAATTTTGCTTGTCAGCAATGATCCAGGAGAGGTTTGAGAAAAAGAATGAGAGAAAAGAAACAATACTAAGTTTTTAAACAATTGTTTGATATTCTTAGCAGCCTTGCCAAATAAGGATACATTAGTATGGTATAAAAACATGAAAGGGACCTATGTATGTGATTGGTGGAATGATGCAGGTGATGGGGGAGTGTTGTGAGGGATGAAGTGGGATATTAAGAAGAAGGACTTTGATGGACATTAAACTGATGAAGGTAATTTGAAGTGATGTATCTGGCTAATGAATATGTAAACAAAAAAAAAAGAGATGAGCACTTTATTCAACTATGCCGTCTCCAGAATCTTCAATTTAGGAATTCATCTAAGCCCCAACACATACTCAACAATTAGAAATAGACATCTGGAGACAGGCTGGGTGCGCCTTGCACCCTGATGAGCTTTGGAAAACCCACACTGGCCATGTGGTACTTCCAGATGCTTTTTGCCTCATTTTGCCCCTGTATGTCCTGGCCAGGCACGCATGGGCAAAAGAGGGATTATTTGATGACAAATTCTCACAAAAATTGGTATAATTCTAAAAAACCTTGCCAGAAATCACAGAATATGTGTGTGCAACTTGTCTAATCTATAAACATGTAAAGAACAGTCAAGGGCATAATGGAATATTTCATACCTGCAAAGGAATCTCCAGTGGTAAAGAGACAAAGAGACAGAGTTTATCAAACTGAGAGACATAGTTGACACCATATGAGAGAGTTATGATATTAAGTAAATATGGATGAAATTAAGTTTATATCATTGTGAAATCTAATCCAGCATATTTAGTTTTTTTTCATTCAATATTGGTGCTGCTTTTCTGAATAAGGCCTGGAGCCATGTCACCAATTGCAATCCAGAGAGTCCAGCAGAGGAAATTGGCCAGAGTCCAGATGGAACAGACCATCCCAAGAACTCAGAACTACCCACCGCTGAAATGTGTGAAGGAGTCCCTATCTGGATCAGTGTGTCACATTGAAAAAGGGCCAAGATATCTGCCTATGAGAATGAGAGGTTCAAATTTTGAGAGAAACAGAACTTAAACTTCAGAGAAAGGTGAAGCACACTGCGAGGTCCTGGGGAACTGCTGAGAGGCAGGACCACATTGTCTGAGAATGGGAAGAGGACTACTGGACTGACTTTGGGTTTTTGGGGGCTTTTGTGAATGACTGTATTGTTATCCTTTTAATATTGTTTTCTTAGAAAGTAACTGAAATCTACAAGCCATTTCGGCTTCAGCAATTGCAATACCCACACCAGCTCAAGTTTTGCTGTACTATTCTCAGAGCTTTCTTTATCACATTATTAAGCACTGCTGCTTTTTATATACTTTCATGTTATGTGTTTTCAATATTATTGAGTTGCTGCAAGAAAATGATGTTACAATGTATGTTGTCTCTAGGGAACAGTACCAGAAGCTGCTTTTCTGATGCCCCCTATCTATCTCAAATAGTTGTTGTCCATTGCCCTTAGTGGGATTACCTTTGCCCCATTCACAAGAAAAGAAAAAGAAAAATTGGAGAATGAAGGGAAATTGGCTGATAGGTATGTCTAGTATGACTGCATCCTTGCCTGAGGCTGTAATACATTATGATGGCACGGAAAAAACATGTGGGCTAAGAAAATGAGTACCCAGAGCCCAGCACAACAAGAGTAAAGCCAGGGGGAACCATACTCTGAACAGAAGTGCACAGAGAATGGACCCAGCTAAGAAACAGGTCAGGCCTGAAAGTGCACAGAAAATGGACCCGGCTAAGAAAAGACATGCCAGGCCTGAGCAGATTGAACAGGCCTGAGCAAGCTAGGCAAGCCTGGACAAGTTCAACAGGCCAAACAAAGCTGGTGATACAAAGTGCTCATGAGCCCTGAAGACTACAGTGCCAGTGATTAATGAAACAAAGGGGATGGCAGGGTGTAGCCAGAATGACTCAACACTAGCAAGAATAAAAGCCATTAATATGTTAATAAGGGTGGATCCCAGGGAAAGAGCCTTTACCCCAAAGGAAAGAGGCCTCTGCAGACCCTACAACCTTTTACAGACAGTACAGCAACTTTTGCACACGGAACAAAACTTTTGTGCAGGAGTTGCTACAGAGGGTATAGGGCATGTGTTGTTTTAAACTCACTGACGCAAGTGTTTCCATTGAACACTCTATCCAAGACCTACGTGATCTAGTTAATCATATTACTGACCCGTCCATGGGTCCTGGGTGGTTTATGAAGTGGTTCAGTTGGCTAGGGGGACTAAAAATCCTAGTGGTAGGGGTTCTTTTTATTTTACTGCTATGTGCCATTCTGCCATGTTGTATCCCCATTCTTTACCGCTTCATTACCACCACCCTTGATACCCTGGTAGAACACAAGGCGGCTACCACTGTCATGGCCCTGACCCAATACACCCCTCTGCGGCTTGCCTCCAGTAATACTGCCCTCTACCGCCCCTAGCGGTTGAGGTCTCACTTAAAAAGGGGGGAGTGAGGCAGCCATGAGGTTTAGCTGTGGGTAACCCTTCCCCCCCCCCAAGTATGAGGATTTTACATAGTGATCAGCTTGCTAAGAAAAGACATAAAGGTTTCAGTAGGCACCCTTCCCCCCTCCAGGCCTGAGCACAATACCCCCTTGCCCAGAAATCAGCAGACCAGAGTATACCGGTTTGGACAGGTCACCCAGGCACCTTCCCCAGGGGCTGCTGATTGGTGGACAGGAAATACCTGAGACGAATGAGATTGTAGAATGAGTTTGAAAATGTACTGTATATAAGACAATGTAGGACGTCCTTCGGGGCTCAGATTTTTATGGAGGGTACCGGCTCTCTGTCTGGGCCTGTGTGCACATTAAAAGATCCTGTTTGCATTCCAGCCTGTCTGTGTGCTTCCTTCTGTGGGTGAGTGAGAGAATGAGAGCATTTTCAGCTGCTTGCCTGCAACACTGATACATAGCAAGGGGTGCTTAAGTCAACTGGATAAATCGATTCTGAAAAACAAATATACAAAAGAGAAAGTTATGCCATGAAAGTCAGCATGTGTGCCAAGAGAAGCTATGTGACAATTCAGGAACCAACAAAACTCAACATTCCTGGACTTTTACCTCTAAATGCCAGAGCAATCGGATGGCAGACAGTGCTGACTTCAATTTAGACCTGATCTTTAGCACCAAACACCCCCTCAGTGTTTAAAAGCACACTCCCTCTCAGCCTTGGCCAATGTGTTTGTTGATTTGTATACTTGGTTTTATTTACTTAAAGAAGCTGGCCCCCTTTAGACCCTTTCCCATCCCACACTAAGAGCAGGGAAAAAAGTGAGAGAGCCCTCATCGGAGAAGCAGGAGTTCACACCAAGAATAGAGTAAACAAGAATAGCAAAGCCTTAAAGCTGGCTGTCTACTGTTCTCAAAGCAAGTTCTAATATTTTCTGAAACACAATTACATGAGGGGTGGAATGAGTGACTGTTTTCCTCCCTGCACTACTGTGCTGCTCACAGTCCTCCTTGAAGCAGAGCTAAATTAGTAATTAACAAGCCTTGTGGGGGATTGTGCGTAAATCTCAATAGCTATGCACACACAAACTTAGTAGTAGGAAGAAAGCCCTTGTCACCCTCAAAGTGGATGATTTTCAGCACCATAGTGTCCACCTAAAGTTACCCAAATAACTTTAATTTTATAAGATTGTGATACCCCCTAAGGGTTAACAAAAAATGTAGTGCAATGGTTCTTTAAACTCCCAAAATATTTTTGTTGGTGGAAATGGCGAACACCCTTGGCAACAGAAATATTAAGCTGTGAATTATGAAAGGGCGAGGGAAAAATGCATTGCAAAGGAGAATTTTATTGCATTATATATTGACTTTAGAAGCTCTCCAGCAGAGTGGGCGCATGCAGGGGAGATCTGATGTAAACCGATGCGGTCCTGGAATTCCAGCACTAACTGAATCCAGCTGCAGGAGGCTGAGATTAGAAGAGTTAGAACTCAGTGGACTGAAAATGAACCCAAACGCAGTTGGACACCTCTGTGCAGGCAGAGAGGTGAGCTTCACAGTAGGAAACAAACCTGCTACTTTTTTTTGTTACAAGGGATGGGTTAAATCAGAACACTTGCAGTCCAAACCTCTTCACCTCAACCTGTACCTCCTCTAAGTGACCCCAGAAGTACAATACATGAGCATTCTAAGGGTAGGCCTACAGCTTCATTACAAAGCTTAGAACAGCACATAAAGCCCCAGTTGTACTGATGCCAAGGAGCAGCAGTTCTCAAGTAGAAGATTGTCATCACACTGCCACTGCCTCCTGCTTATCCCTACTTTGCTTTTGGCCTGCACCAATCTCCCTCTTTTCCACCCGTTTCATTTCAGGATGAGAAGCAGAGCTGCGAAAACCAGTAAGCTGGTGCAGAACTTTGCCACCTGAACTGCCTATTGCCCATCTTGGGCATTGTGAGATTGGCTACAGGAGATTTGAACTTGCTCACAGCGTCAGCCAGAGAGTCAGAGTTGGCAGCTGTAAGACATTTTATTGGGCAGGAGCTTGCCATCCTTCTGTGAGAGCAGGGATGAACTCCCAAAGCTGGGATATTCCCATTCTAACCAATAAAAAGCTGGATGTAAGGAAACTGGACATAGTGGTGAAGGAGGAGAACACCAGATTGGAATTGATTATGGAGATGTCAGTCCCAAGTGACTATTCTGTCAACCCTGTGGAGAGGCAGAAGATCCTCTGGTATCAAGAAATTCAGTCAGAGACCCAGAATATATGGCAAAAAGATAGATTTCTCATCGTGTCAGGTGCCACGGGCTTAAGAAGAATTCTAAGCACACCTTGAAAAACTACTCATCCATATTACATCTTACGAACTCCAGAAGGAGGCTCTCTTTGGCATGATGCAAGTACTACACACAGCATTAGCAGTAAATTTGAGATACTGAGATCATACGCCACATACTGTCACGGTATGCGCAAAACTAAGCCATTTGGAGAAATTGCTTCCTTGAGGAATTCTACCCAGTGTAGAAAAACTTGGCAGGTATGTGTACGACTTTCCTTCTGGCCTACCATTGATCATTTGGGCCATACCTTCTTTTGCTTGCCATAGGGACAGCTGGGTCATCTGCTTTAGACCTTCCCCATCACACTTTCCAAAAGGTGATCTCACTATAGCATCATAAGCCAATTAACAAATTGTAGCCCCTCCCCCTACACTATATCACCTTCCTCACCCTCATCTTCACTCCTACAAAGAAGGGAAGCTGGAGAAAATAAACTAGAATGGATGGGGGGGGGGGGGGGGAAGGGAGGTGTAGGGACTACCCTCCACCACATAATCAAGACTTTGATGGCCACCTTGGCCTATAGAGTACAGATAAATTCTTTGAGGTCAGATTGAGACACGTCAGTTTATTCTGGATGCTTGTATGCCCTGAGTTTGCTCATACAAGCATGCATATATCAATTATAATATGGGCAGGGCCAGCCCAACCATCAGACAAACTAGGCAGTCACCTAGGGCAGCAGCTGCTGGGAGATGGCAATGAATAGGGGCTTTCAGAACTAAACAATAGATTCTGACAGCTGAGGGGAGGAGGGGGTGGGGGGGGATAAGGCTTAAGGTTTGCCTAGGTGCCAGCACCTTGAACCAACTCTGGGGCTGGTCCTGAATATGGGACCAGTGGTTCAGGTTTCATTGGGAACTCTGCTGCTATCAATGGTATGGTGGAAGCTGAAAAGGACACTGCAGGGTTACTTCCTTATCCTCAGTCTTTAAGGCAAGAAGCAATCTAAAGGAGCTTTGATGAATTCCCTTCTGATTCAGGTACCCACTTTAAAATGACTCTGGACAACATCAAGTATAAAGCAACCATGAACACTTTCAAAACAATACATAACCAATCTGCAATGTGCCTAAAGTCTCTCATTCATACACCAACAACCAACAGAAATAGGTGAGAATGCAATGAAAATCTTCTCACGCTTCCAGCACAAATAACAGATGCAACAGGACACCAGGTTTAGGGTTTTCTCCACCTACGCAGCAGACCTTTGGAACGCACTCCCTACCAGCCTCAGAGAAACACATGAAAAAACAAAATTTCACAAGGATCTCAAAACTTTACTTTTCCATGAGCATTTCGGAAACTAAAAGAGATGCCGACTAGGCACCAACTAACTGTCGATGCATACACCATAACTGCATATAGGACTCAGCTCTAAATATGTTGTAAACTAGACTAAAGTTACCTTCTAATAGCAATGTTCTATGCCGCTCATGTTTAGACGTTCTATGTAAACATGTTATGCCATTGTTCATGTTTCAGAAGTTTTATGTAAATCCGTTATGATGATGTTCAGAAAAGACGGTATAGAAAAACAGATAAATGGCAACTCCCTAGCCAGAATTGACCTTGGGAGAGTTCAAAGCCTGGGATGAATTAACTACAGTGAAGCTATGGAATGGTGGCATGTGACTCTACCCCCAAGATGACTGGAAATTATAATGCTGGACAGCACAAGGCCCCCAAAAGCACAAGCTCCTGGTGACTGCTCCTATTTCTCTCTCCTTTAAAGATGGTCCTGCCACAAACCTTTTTGTCCCAATCAATTAGATACAATTTATGTGAGATTAGCAAGGAATGAGGAGCTCTGTGAAACTACAAATTTGCTATGTCAGGAACAAGACCGAAACAGAAGAGAGGGCAGAGAGATGTTTTTGCTGGTTCTGCCTCCCCAATTTATCATTGAGAAAATACATTCTAAAAACCCTCATTTACATTTACTCCATTTGAAAGTAGACGCCTTAACCCGTTTTGGACCAGCGTATGTTTTACCTACATAAAGTTTCCATACTTACTACTCAACTGTTTACTAATTAATGGTTATAAATTCAATGGAACTATGTTTAGCTATTATCGTTATGTCAAAAAGCGTTATATACAGATTTTTTATCTGAGATCTAGTTAGTTTAATAGGTATTCGAAGTTTGCTGATTTTTATGGCATGGCCGCTCAACATAAAAAGATCACAAAAAATAGTATGTAGCTTATAATGCTGTAGTGTAATAGCTACTATTTTGCAAATAAAAGTATTTCTAGACTTTAGAAAATAGGTTTAGATAACTGTAAGTTACTTAGTTTCAGTTTATTGGTGCGTATATCGGCCTTGTATGTTTTTCATATGCTGGGCTAATATATTGTTGAAACTAATTGCTGTCAAGCATTCTGTTCTAGGGGTTTCAATGGTGCAATATCGACGCACTGCATCAGAAGTGTTTTCATGTGTATCATATTCCACCGTCAGAATGGACTGTTGACAAACTATATTATATCATAATAAAGTGTTTTAAATGAAAACTGCAGTTTAGCGTAGTTACTCACCTCCTTTTTGTGCTTAGGGTCTCCGGTAGCCTTAAGCTTGGGAGTCCCATATGTGAGGACTGACTTCCTGCTTGGTCCTGGAGAAAGCGTAGTTACTCACCTGTAACAGGTGTTCTCCAGGAGCAGCAGGAATCAGTCCTCACATATGGGTGACGTCGGCGCCGACGGAGCCCTCACGGAGCAATTTTCCCCAGCTTTCAAAGAAAGCCTTTGGGAATTGCAGCGCGCATGCGCGGTCCTCTTCCCGCCCAAGGGTGCCATCTTGCTCAGTCAGATGACATAGCTAAAAGACAGCAAAAAATTAGCAAAAACGAAAGCATAGAACTGCAACTCCAAGGGGAGGAGGGAGAGTTGTGAGGACTGATTCCTGCTGCTCCTGGAGAACACCTGTTACAGGTGAGTAACTACGCTTTCTCCAGGACCAAGCAGGAAGTCAGTCCTCACATATGGGACTCCCAAGCTTAAGGCTACCGGAGACCCTAAGCACAAAAAGGAGCTCCCTCAAGCTCAGTAGCACAGAAGGAAGGAATCATCTCTGAATACGTCTCCAACAGGTAGCCCAACATCCGGGATGGAGGGAGGAGTTGCCTATACCTCAAAGAGGTTACGGAGGACTGCCTGTCCGAAAGCACTGTCCCTGCGGGACTCCCTCTCCAGGCAGTAATGGGCTGCAAAAGTCTGGCTTGAAGACCAAGTAGCGGCCCGGCAGATGTCTGCCAATGGAACAGAGCGGAGGTAAGCCACTGACGTAGCCTTCGCCCTAACATGATGGGCCGTGACTCGACTTTCCAACGAGAGGCCGGCCGCCTCGTAAGCCCAAGCGATACAGTCAGCAATCCAGATGGACAGAGTACGCTTGGAGACAGGGAGCCCCAACTTATTGGGGTCATAAGCTGATTCTAAATAGCGCGGTATATAAGAAACTGTAATAAATAAATAAATAATAAATAAATAAATAAGAGACGAAGAGCTGAACAGCCCTTCTGTGCTCCCGCGTACGGTCAAGGTAGAAGGTTAACGCCCTTCTACAGTCCAGGGTATGCAGGACCATTTCAGCTCGGCCGGAGTGTGGCCTGGGAAAGTAGGTCGGAAGTACCACCTCCTGGTTGATGTGAAAAGGGGAAACCACTTTGGGAAGAAACTTAGGGTGAGTCCGTAGGACTACCCGGTTTTTGTAGAACCTAGTGTAAGGAGGATCAGATACCAGGGCCTGCAGCTCACTAACGCGTCTAGCAGAAGTGAGGGCCACCAAGAACAAGGTTTTCCAAGAAAGAAAACGAAGAGGACAGGTAGCCATAGGTTCAAAAGGCGGACAGGTAATCCGCTGTAAAACCACATTGAGATCCCAGTCCGGGGCTGGTGGGCGCAAAGGTGGTTTAAGGAGAAGGAGGCCTCTGAGAAAACGAGCCACCAGAGGGTGGCCAGAAAGAGGTCTGCCATCCACCGGCATGTGATGCGCAGAAAGAGCACTGAGGTGGACCTTGACCGAGTTGGACTTAAGTCCAAGATTGGAGAGGGAAATCAAGTACTGCAAGACCACCGATGCTGAACAGGAGAAGGGATCTTGAGACTGCTGAGCACACCAGACGGAGAACTGACGCCACTTAAGAGCGTAGGACTTCCGGGTGGAGGGCCGCCTGGAGGCCAAGACGACCTCCTCCACATCTGGAGGCAGCTGGAGAGGAGCAAGGACTACCCTTTCAGCAGCCAGGCCATCAGATGAAGGGACCGGAGGTTGGGGTGCAGGAGAGTCCCCTGATCCTGCGACAGGAGGTCGGGCTGAAACCCCAGAGGAAGAGGAGTGTCCACCGCCAGCTGCATCAGAAGCGGGAACCAAGGCTGTCTCGGCCATCGGGGAACCACTAGGATCATCGAGGCTTTGTCTCTGAGAACTTTGAAGAGCGTCCGAGATACCAGTGGCATGGGAGGAAAGGCATACAAGAGGCCTGTGGACCATGGAATCAGAAAAGCATCCGCCGCTACTCTGAGAGGATGCGGCTGTCGAGAGCAGAATCTGGGAAGCTGCCGGTTCAGAGGACTGGCAAACAGATCCATGGTGGGGAGGCCCCACTTGAGAAAGATCCGCTGAACCACCAGCGGATCCAACCTCCACTCGTGAGGCTGGAGGATCCTGCTTAGTTTGTCTGCTAGGTAATTTTCTTGACCTGGGAGATAGACAGCTTTGAGGATGATGCCGCGGTGGACGGCCCAAGAGCATAGTTACTGTGCCTCCTGACAGAGAAGGAAGGAGCCTGTTCTGCCTTGTTTGTTCACGTAGAACATTGCAACCTGATTGTCTGTCTGGACCAGCACCGACTGGTGAGAAATCAGGTGAGAGAAGGCTTTGAGTGCTAGGCGGATGGCTCTGAGCTCCAGGATGTTTATCTGCTGAGCCGACTCCCAAGGAGTCCAGAGACCTTGAGTACATGTCCCTTGGCAATGTGCTCCCCAACCCAGGAGAGAAGCATCGGTCGTCAGGACCTGAGAAGGCGGAGGGGGCTGAAAAGCCACTCCTAGAACTAGGTTTGGCAGATGAAGCCACCATTGTAGAGAAAAGACCAGCGGGTCGGAGACCTTTACTGAGTCCGCTAGGCTCCCAGTGGCCTGATGCCATTGTGTGCGAAGGCACCACTGAGCAAGTCGCATGTTCAGGCGGGCATTGGGGGTCACATGGACCGTGGAAGCCATATGGCCGAGCAGTCTCAGAAATTGCCTGGCCGAGACCAGGGAATTGCTGTGAAAGTGGCTGGCGAGATCCATGAGCCGCTGGGCCCTGTCTAGAGGCAGGAAGACCCGCGCCTGAAGAGTGTCCAACCTGGCGCCGATGAATTCGAGATTTTGAGAGGGGAGCAAAGTGGACTTTGCGAAGTTTATGACAAATCCCAAGTGCTGGAGTAGAGTCACAGTGCGATGAGCGGCCTGAGTGGCCTCTTGGGAAGACTGGGCTCTGATGAGCCAGTCGTCCAGGTAGGGAAACACAAAAAGGCCTTGAAGTCTTAGATAGGCCGCCACCACAGCCAGGCATTTGGTGAACACCCTGGGGGCGGAGGATAGGCCAAAGGGCAGTACTCTGTACTGGTAATGATTTCCTCCCACAACAAACCTGAGATATTGTCTGTGGTCTGGATGAATAAGGATATGAGTATACGCATCCTTTAGATCCAAGGAGCATAGCCAGTCGCCCTGCTGGAGGTAGGGCAGCAGGATTCCAAGGGTAAGCATCTTGAACTTTTCCTTTGCAAGGAACTTGTTGAGGTTTCGCAAGTCCAGGATGGGTCTGAGGCCTCCTGTTCTTTTTGGTATCAGAAAGTACCTGGAGTAAAATCCTTGACCCTTCAGGTGGTGGGGCACCGGTTCCACAGCCTGTTCCTGAAGGAGACTTGCTAACTCCTGAAGGAGTAAGTCCCTGTGCAGAGGGAGTCTTGGAGGCTCCCCTGGAAAGTAGGAGGGAGTTACCTGGTGAAAGTGAAGAAGATAGCCCTTCTGAACTATGTGAAGTACCCAGGTATCTGTGGTGATGTTGGACCACCTGTGGGCAAAGTGGACCAGCCGGCCTCCTGTGCTGAGAGAAACCAGCTGAGGGGGAGAGGCTATGCTGATGAAGTCAAAAACCCCCACCCTGCTGAGCAGGGGCCGGTGGTGCAGGCTTGGGGGCTTGCTGCCTACGGGACCCATTACCCCGTCCCTTGGCCTGCTTACCCTGTGGGGGAACTGCTGAGGCCTGATACTGAGGGTAGTATTTATAGGCAGCCGCCTTCCTCGGGTAAAAGGGCTTTTTCCCCGAGCCCTTCTTCTTTTGAGAAGGGGCAGAGGTCTTCCTTGAGAGACGAGTCCTGGTGAGAGTCTCGGTCTCGATCTGTGCAGCCTTCTCATCCATGGGCTTGCCAAAGAGGTTTTCACCTCTGCAGGGGACATCGACCAACTTGTCCTGCACCCATGGCTCGAGGTCGGACGTCTGAAGCCAAGCCTGGCGGCGTCCACTGATGCCGGCTGCGGCTACTCGAGCCGATGCCTCAAAACCATCGTAGGCTGCTCGAGAGATAAACTTTGAGCACTCCCGAATACCAGTTGACAAGGTTTGAAACCTCTGTAAAGGTTCGTCGGAGAGACCAGCAGAGAACCCGGCTATTTCCTTAGCCAGGTCCCGGAGATACATGCCCATGTAGAGCTGGTAGGTCTGGACTCGACAAGCAAGCATAGAGCCCTGGAAACACTTCCTACCGAGGGCATCCAGGCTTCGGGCCTCCCTACCGGGGGGCACCGAGGAGTGCATTTTTTGACTCTTAAGTCTATGCATGACCGATTCCACCACCATGGAATGGTGCGGTAGTTGTGCCTTTTGGAAGCCGGGGCTCTTGCGGACTCGATAAATGGAATCGACCCGCTTGCTTAACACCGGCGACGACGCCGGGCTCTCCCACATGCGGAAGAGAAGTCTTTCCAGCATCGGAGGAACCGGTACAATAAAGGCCTCCTTCGGGGGAGAGTCATATTGGAGGGCATCGAGTTCTTCGACTCGAGGCTCCTCCTCGGGATCTGCGGGGAAGGCCAAGGCCTTGGTCATATCCCGCACGAAGTCCGAGAACCGGGTATCCTCCGGGGGGGACCGTCTCCGAGGTTCGGACTCGGGGGAGTCCGATGGGACACACCGAGTCCGAAAGTAACCAGGTGACTCTTCGTCCTCGGATTCCCAGGCCGACTCCTCGGAGGAGGAGTCGAGCGGCTCCGGTCGGGCGGGCATCGATGCCATGCGCCCCGACGCCGAGGGAGTCGGCGTCGACGACCTCGGTCCCGAACGGGAGGCCGTAGGAGACCACGACCGAGGATCGACTCGAGCCCTCATGGACTCGAGGATCGGCTCGGTCTCCGGGGTCGACTTGGAGGTCGACATCCCGGCGGTCAGGGCAGAAGCACCGGTGAGGCCAGCGATCAATGCCCGCTGCTGGTCCATGAAGGCAGTCAGACTGCTCTCCAAGGCCGTCAACCTGAGTCCGAGCTCAGGAGACCCAGCAGCCCCCGACTCGGGCCCCGACGGCGTCGGGCCCGACGTCGGCTCCTTCGGAGGCGAGTCTACGAGGACAACAGTACTCACGTGAGTGGGCAAGTCCATCTCGAGACGAGGATGTTTGGAAGGCCTCTCCACCTCCGAGGCCGGCATCGAAAAGAGAAAAAAGAGAAATAAAATCAACTTTTCTGCGGGGATTCACAAACAATGTCTGTAGGGCTCCGCAGAAAAAAGAAGTTGGTTCCCATCCAGGATGAGGTTTCCGCCATGCATTCGGATAGAGTGTTATAATTAGGGTTTTTCGTGGTTATGGGGAGGGCGAGCATGATGTCGTCGGCATAGATAAAGTGATTGATTTTGTTTTTTAAATATTTTTGTGATGGGTTGCAGGTACAGGTTGAAAAGGAGAGCAGAAAGGGCTGATCCTTGTGGTATTCCTTGTCCTTGGGGGAAGGTTTCCGATGCTTCCTGGTTTAATTGAACTCGTATTAGTCTGTGTGTGATGTAGGACTTGAACCAATTAAGGACAGTCCCACCTATTCCTAAGTTTTCTAATCTATTAATCAGTGTAAGGTGGTTGATGTTGTCAAATGCAGCGGAAATGTCTATGAAAAGGAGTAGGAGGCCTTGGGTGTTATCATCTGATTCATGCTCAATGAGCATGTCCGCGCTGTAGCGGCGTCCTCCTGCGCCATTGAGATTGCTGGCGCCGATGCTGTCCGCTGGGCTGGCCCGCTGAAGGGGCAGAGCTAGTGGAAGGGAGGGTTTGTGCCGGGAGCCGGTTTCTTCACCTCGGCGCTGGTCGGAGGCTTGAGAGGTATTAGCCATGCCCCCTGAGTGGGAGGAGTCGGAGGACTGAAGCAGAGTACTGGAGGACTGAGGATCATCACCATTTTTTGAAGCGTGGTTGCTGCTTCCGGCGTGATGGGGCCGGTTTGTAGTCTTCGTAGGATTATGCCCTGAGGAGTTTTTGGCTGACTGGGTGTTAGCGACGCGAGTCTGAGGCATCGATGGGGACCCCGTGGCACAGCAGGGGAGGGAGGCCGCAACGGGCGCATCTGGAGCCGGCACAAACGCAACGGTTTCAGAAGTACTTGCAGTTGCTGAAAGGTACTCTTGAAGGTTTTGTTTTCTGATTTTCAGTGCTCTTGGGGACATCCTGCCACAGGGAGAGCAGCCATTGACGTCGTGATGAGGGCCCAGGCAGCGCAGGCAGATGTCGTGGGTGTCTGCGCTGCTCATTTTCCTCTTGCAGTGGAGGCATTTCTTGAAGCCAGGCTTTGGCATGTTGCTCCGTTGGCTGAGTAAATTTGTTCGAGATGAGTTGATTTTTAGAAGAATATGGTGTAGGAGAGCAGGGTCCGTCTTGCTGGCAAGGCGGAAGGATGAATACTGACAGGGCTAGGGGGCGGACCGGTAGGATGGGCTACCTGGGCATGCTCAAAAGGTTTACCTTTTCTGAGCTCTGGAGAGCACTTCCGTATGTACGGCGCCGCCCGGAGGACGTCACCAGGTGTGGCTGACGCAATCCTGCTAGTCCATGGAGAACCGTCATATACGTAGGCTCCAGCATTTCCCTATTATCCTCTCACACTGTCTGCCACAGAGAAGCTGCAGGCTGTTACTTCCGCTCAGCTGCTGCTTCCTTGCAGTTCTCCGACTGAGCACTAGGTGTCACTGTAAAAGCAGGACTTCATTGATTCTTCAGGAGCCCTGCAAAATCTGATTATTCCACTCATCATTATTTAACCCTTTTTTTAAACAATGCATTTTTTAATGAAAGCAAAATAGTCTGTAACAGTGAGAAATTCCACTCAGCTTCACTGGAATGATTCTCTTTATAATGGTGATACAATTCAAAAGTCCGAATCTCAGTCAAGAAAACTAAGCATAGTAGCGTTTATTCTATTTTAATTCTATTTTAAATTTGTTGACTAGGAATGAAAGAGGTAGGGAGCGGGATAGCAGAGTATCTGTAACATACTAAGGGGCCTAGTTGCTAAACTATGTAGGCTGGTTAATGCAGGAATGACTGAGCGCTAATCTGAGACATGCTAAGAGTTATCACAGCTCATTAACTGTTAGCTAGCACATGCTGGTTTCCACATTAAACAGCCATCACAGAAAACACCATTTAGGGTGTGGAATGGACTGTGCTTTACGGTTAATGAGAAAGTCAATGATACATGTAAACTGTGAACACAGCAGATAACGCAGGGCAGTTAATACCATCTGAAGAGGTGCAGCTAACTGTCCCAAGGATTAGTGATCCAGCTAAAAGCATGATAGCTGCTTTTTCTCTGTGCTAACTTCACGGCAGCCCTCCCAAAAATGATGGGAATGTTACCAGCAGTTAACGCAGACGTTTTGCACATGTTAATTTTGGCAATTACAAGATGGTAACTGCAAAAACTTATTGCAATTTAGTATATAGGAGTTTAAGAGTAAAGTACTGGGGGGGGGGATGACCTAACCTAGGGGATTTTCCACATTAGTGGCTCATTTTCTGCAAACATTACTATTTATGCAAACACTTTCCATTGCAAATGTATGCCAGGCACCTTGCTACAGGTCCTGGCCAAAAATGATGAGTAAACTTCATTCAAAAATAACTTTTTCTTAATCTGTCTATGGAAAAAAATATTTATTGAATGAGGCCTTTCACTGGGCCCATTGCTTTGAAATGCCTTATTTCGGGGTGAATAGATAGTGGGCTTCTCTTAACATAAGACATGTCATACTGGGTCAGACTAAGGTCCATCAAGCCCAGTATCCAGTTTCCCGCAGTGGCCAATCCAGGTCACACGTACCTAGCAGCAGGGGTGACCCAAAAATGATGCGGGGCCATGTGCGGAGATATTGCAGGGCCTCATTTGTATAGCCATTGGCCTTTATTTGCATAAATGTAATTTATTTTAAAATGTATAAGTTGCCCATCTCTCCCCTTTTTTTCTGCTTTTCCTTGGACTTGTGTTACATCTTTGGATGTACAAAGTATAAGTTAAGTATTTCCTTGTATTTTTACTGCTTTATTGTTTAAAATGGATACAGTCCACCTCTCTTCCGCCTATATCCCTTATGCATATATGTACACACATTTACCAATTAACACTAATAAAAATATTTAAAAAGCAAAATGGACACAGTCCAAGTCGGGTGGGGGTTTTCCTCACTTGGACTCCAGTCCGACAATAATTAATTATTGATTTTTCAATTTAATTGCCTGTAGTTTAAAGTAGCCAGCGTGATTTGTTTTTGAGGGAATTGGGTTTTTTTTTTATTGTGGTTGTTTCGGGCACCCCCTTCCCCTTGCCCGCATGGGATTTTCATTTGGACATCTAAAATTTTAGGCAGCTTTCAAAGGAGCCCTTCACAAGCCTCTTTTTATTCTCCTGGTAATGACTTAGGGGCCTGTTTGTTAAATATTAATGCATGTTAAGTGCCACTGCGCCAATAGAAATAAATGGGTGTTGCTGCACTTAGTGAACATTAACCTTTGTGAATGTGCATTAACTGTTAGTAGATATGCCTCTTAATGAGTGTCTCAATACAATTTGCAAGGGCAGTGAGGAGAAAGAGACTACCAGATTTCTACATTACTATACTCCAGTGCCAACTGCCTGGCACATTAGGAAGTGCTATACACCCTGCTCATTTAAAATCCATAGCAAACCCTTCGTATCATAACAGTACTACCAGGACTCACAAAGCACCAGACCTTACCTATCAAAAGGCAACACTGCAAATATTAAACCAATACATCTCAGACAATACCAATGCATCTCCTATTGGGGAAAGAGAACAAGTGGCACTGTCAAATAGAAACTACATGAACAGAATACCTCAGCTGGGTTACACATTCAGAACATAGACCGTCACCAAACAAAGTACAAGGGATCACAATTTAGAAATAGGAAGACAATAATTAAACTGGGAACCCCAAAAGCCAAACTTGGAATGTACAACAACACTGAAGAAATGCAACTATAAATTAATTTCCTCTTGTATTAAACAAAACACAAAACATTAGTGATGCACATTTCCCAAAGCTGACATATTCCAGGTAATAAATTCAAAATAAAATAGCTTTTTTTCTACCATTTGTTGTTTGGACGTTTTATTTTTCAATTGCAATTGCCCCAGTCGCTTTCTTCTGCTTTCTTTGTCTTCTGCTAACTCTCCATTGTCTGCTGTCCATTTGTTTTTTTTCTCTCTTCTAGTTTTTTCCATTCTCTATATCTGCCTCTAACAACTGTTCTTTCCCCTTTTGTTCTTTCCTCCATTTCTTTCTTTATTCCTTTTTCATCCAGTAAAATGTCACCCCTCCATCCTCAGTCCTCACTCACTCTCCTAATACTCAGCTAAACATAGATTTTTCTTCCCTCCCACACAAAATATCCATTACCCTCTCCATCCTCATTCCCCCAGCTTCTTTTTTTCTCTCGCCAGTCCCAACCCCACCCATTCTGGTCCTCCCCAAGCATCCACTCCCTTCCAGTCCCATTCGCTCATTCCCCCGCATCAGCTCATCTCCCCGCATCAGCCCCCCAGTATCGGTTCCCTTCCGGGCCAAGTCCCCCATTCCCAGACCATTTCCACTCCTAACCCCCCAGTATCAGTTTTCCTCCAGTCCCTCCCAGCATCTGCTCCCTTCCAGTCCCAGTCCCCCATCTCCCAATATCAGCCCATTTCTGGCCCTGCCTCCCCTATTCCCTTTCTAGCCCCTAGTCCCCTCCCTCTGTTCCATTCTAGACCCTGTTCGCATTCTAGCCCCCAGTCCCCCCCCCCAATTCCATTCTAACTCCCAGTCCCCCCTCCTAGGCACACACCAAAAGGTGTCTCGTGCCTGATCAGCTTCAGAGGGAGGCAGGGAGGCCCGTCTAACCTCCCGGCACTCAGCGCACCAGCGGGTTCCTTTTTTATCACAGCCATGGGAGAGAAGGCAAACACAGCTATTTACTCCAGTGGCTGTTCAGAGATGAGCTGGGGCTTCAGGCCTCCAAAGTTCCCTCTGCAGCCAGTCAGGCATGGGGCCCCCTGAGGTATAGGACCATGTGCAGGCAACATTCCCACACAATGGATGGGCCAGCCCTGCCTGGCAGGTTCGTAGAAAGGCACCCAGGTTCCATAATGCTCGTCCCGGGGTAAGCAGTGGATTTTCCAGGTCCCCTTTAATAATGGTTTATGGACCTTTCCTCCAGGAACTTGTCCAAACCTTTTTGAAACCCAGCTACACTAACAGTTTTTCCTACATCCTTCAGTAACGAATTTCAGAGTCTCATTACACATTGAGTAAAATAATATTTTATCTTATAAATCTTAAATGGGTTATATTGTAGCTTCATTGCGTGTTCTCTAGTCTTTCTATCTTTTACTCATTCCACTCCATTCATTAATTTATAGACCTTTATCATATCTCCCCTCAGCCATCTCTTTTCCAAGTTGAAGGGCCCTAACCTTTTAAGCTTCACCTCATAGGGGTATCTTTCCATCCCCTTTACCATTTTTGTTGCTCTTCTCTGTACCTTTTTTCTAATTCTGCTATATTCTTTTGAAGATATGGCGACCAGAACTGTAAACAGTATTTGAGGTGCGGTCACACCATGGAATGATACAGAGGCATTATAATATCCTTCATTTTATTTTCCATTCCTTTCCTTATGATTCCTAGGATTCTATTTGCTTTCTTGGCCACTGCTGCACACTGGGCGGAGGGTTTCAACGTACTATCCATGATGAAGCCTACATCTTTTTCTTGATTGATGGTTTCTAAGATGGTACCTTGCATTGTGTAACCAAAGTTTGGGTTGTTCTTTCATAGATACATAACTTTGCACTTGTCCATAATAAATTTCATCTGCCAATTTGGACTGCCAAACTTCCAATTTATCAAGGTTCTCTTGCAATTTTTCACAATCCTCTTGTATTTTAACAACTTTGAATAATTTTGTGTCATTTGCAAATTTGATCACCTCGCTCATTATTCCCATTTTCAGGTCATTTATGAATGTTAAAAATCAGCAGGCCCAGCATATATCCACTATTCAGCTTTCTTCATTGAGAAAATTGGCCATTTAGCCCTCCTGTCTGCTTTCTATCTTTTAACCAGTTCCTGATCCACAATACTACACTGCCTCCAATCCCATGACTTTTTAATTTTGCCGAGCGTCTCTCATGAGGGACCTTGTCAAAGGCTATCTGAGGCTGTCTGACGGTCATAATGTTTGATGGTGATTTAATTAAGCAAAGTATGATGATAATGTTTTAATGTAATCAGCACTGAGGAGCTTTTCAACTCTAAAAAAAAAAGTGTAACATGACAGCCAAATTACATTATATTAGTAACACTCAAGGCTGCATAGGTATACTCTCTGTAGGTTGGCGTAGACCAGGCTTTAGTTGAAGTAAAATCTACAATTGTATTTCTTTTCTGAGAGTCCCTCGCTTCTGCCTCACCATTGAGGAGACTGTTTCTGACCGTTTTTGTTTTGTTAAAGCATTAAATGAAAACCAAATGTAAGCAAAGCAAAGAATCAGCATCCTGACTACTTGGGTGTGTCCCTCTGTTTCATCCCATTGAGGTTTTTAGTTAGCAATTTTCCTATTTAAATTTGGAAAGGACAGACCTCCTCTAACAGTTTACGTCAAGGCAGCATTTCAGAGCTGGAGATTTGCCAGAGCAGAGAGGGAGCAGCTTTCAAGCCTTTGACATGCCTGTAAGTGGAGCCGGCCTTCTGCTCCCTGAGCCAGACAGGGCAGGGATGCTGTGGTGGCAGTGTTCATTTATTGATATATAAAATATACCAGCAGATTGATACGATCATTCAAGGAGGTTAACATAATATAAAAAGACATAAAATCAAAACAATCCAGTAGCTATATGCACCCATTCATTAATATCAGAATCCTAAGACGCACATATCTACCATCTATTACCCCATCCAAAAGAGAATGCCTAAATATTGCTATCCAACCCCCCTCCCCATCTATGAAGCTTTGTCCTTACCAAAGGAAGAGGACAGTTTTTATAAGCTGCTTCCCAAAGCAGAGGAGGATATCCATCATCCACAATTCTTGCAGAAGGGCTTTCCACATTACACTGAAAATGTCATGGTTCGACATCCCACTTCCTTGAATATATTTACTGATGGAACACGTAGTAGATTACCTTGGGAGGATCGAAGATATCTACCTGATACATACCACTGCACCTTTTCCCTCAAGCAATTTTAATTTCCATCTGTTCTTCAATGAGAGCCAATGCAATTTGACCAGCGATAGTTGTTCACGCATCTGTCTTGTTCACCTTTGTCAAAAAATGTACTGCCGTATTCTGGATCACCTATAGCTTCCATATCAATCTAGCAGGAAGGCAAATATATAAGGCATTCTCCAGAAACAAGCAGGAAGTCAGTCCTTGCATATGGGTGATGTCGGTGCCGATGGAGCCTATGCAGAGCATTTCCCCACTTTTCACAGAAAGCCTTTGGGAATGCTACCATGCATGCATGATCCCTTTCACGCCCAAGGGTGTCATTTTGCTCAGTCTCATTTTTTCCATGGAGCCCAACGGACGTTTGTCCTGTTTCCCCAGAAAAATCCTCTAAAAATTATCCTTAAAAGTTGTGGTTTTTTTCCCAGTTTGCGTACCGGTTCCTCTTCCGGCCTCAAGCCGGCACCGTTCTCGGCTCTTCCCTTCTTTTTTGATGAGGCTTGCCACAACCAGCATTTGTGCCCTTATTCACCTGGGGGTGGTCAACCCTGGCCGGGTGTCTCCCACCATGTCTCCCAGTGGGTTCAAAAAGTGTGACCGCTGCAGTCAAACCATGTCTTTTACAGATATCCATGACTGCTGCTTGCGCTACCTTGGCCTGGACCACGACAGTACCGCCTCAGACCTGTGCCAGGCCATGACTCCAAAAACCAACAAGAAAAGGTCTGAGTTGCAAGAGAGGATATTCCTGCGGTCCGACTCAGCCCCAGCTTCCCCGATGCTGGACCCCAAGCCGAGCACCTCCCGCGAGACCCAGGCGTTTTCGGAGTCCCGCAGCAGTGGCTCCTCTGTAAAGATCCCGGACCCCGGGAAAAAAAAGAAAAAATCCTTGACCAGTCGAGGTTTCACTGGTGAAACCCGGTAAAGTCCCATGGTGGGACTCAGGCGACTCTGAGCAGCGGCCCCTCAAGGTCTCTAAGGAGTCCTCGGCCGGCAGCGACCATGCGAGGCTTCTCAAAGCTGTGGTCCTCATCGAGAATGCACTTGCGAGAGTTCCGGCATCAGGCCCTCGGCCCTCGGTGCCCACGCTGTCAGCTGTGGAGCCTTCCGGCATTGAATCCAGAATGGCAGCCCTGGAACAGAATATCTCTGCCATCCTAGCCTTACAGCAGGCAATGATGTCTGATTCATCCACATCATCTGCAGGGGCGGCCCAAGGGGGGTGCGGGACCATGTGCGGAGACTCGGTGCGGGGCCTCAATTGCATAAGTGGCCTTATTTGCATAATGTTACTATACACTAACTTTTAGTAAACATGTCTCTTAATGAGTGTATGGATAAAGAAAGACTAAAAGATTTCTACATTACTATAATCCAGTGCCAACCACCAGGAACATTAGGAACTACTACAAACGCTGCCCATTTAGAACCCATAGCAAACCCGCCGTATCCTGACAGCATTACCAGGACTCACAAAGCACCATACCCTACCTATCAAAAGGCAACTGCAAATATTAAACCAATACATTTCAGAGAATACTGGGGAAAGAGAACAAGTGGCAATGTCAAATAGGAATTACATAAACAGAATACCTCAGCTCAGTTACACATGCAGAACATAGACCATCACCAAACAAGGAATCACAATTCAGAAACAGGAAGGCAATAATTAAACTGGGAACCGCAAAAGCCAAACTTGGAATGTACAACAACACTGTAGAAATAAAACTATAAATTAATTTCCTCTTGTACCAAACAAAGCGCAGACGGTAAATGATGCACATTTCCCAGAGCTTTCATATTCCAGTTAATAAATTCAAAATAAAGAGATATCTTTCTACCTTTTGTGCATTTTTTTCAGTTGCAATTGCTCCAGCCACTTTCTTCTGGTTTCTTCATGTTTTCTGCTAACTCTCCATCGTCTGCTGTCCATTTGTCCTTTCTTCTCTCTTCTAATTTTTTTTCCATTCTCTCTCTACATCTGCTTTAACATACTAATCTTTCTCCTTTTGCTCTTTCCTCATTCCTATTTCATCCACACAAATTTTACCCCTCCATCCTCAATCCCCACTTACTCTCCCAATACCCGGCCAATTGTAGATTTTTCATCCCACACACATAAAATATTTTCCCCCTCTCCATTTTACTCTCCCAGCCCCATCCCATTCTAATCCTCCCCCAACATCAGCTCCCTTCTAGTTCCAGTCTCACCCAGCATCCATTCCCTACTAGTCCCTGCATCAACCCATTTCCAGTCCTAGCTCCCCCATCCATTTCCAGTCCGAGTCCCTTCATCAGCTCATTTCCAATCCTAGCCCCCCATCAGCCCATTTCTAGTCATTTCCTAGCCCCACCATCAGCCCATGTCAAATCCTAACTCCCCTCCACTCAGCCCAATTCCAGTCCAAGCCCCCCCATGAGCCTACTTCCAGTTCTAGCCCCTCCATGAGTCCATTTCAATTCAAGCCCCCACCACAGCCCATTTCCAATCTTAGCTCCCCCCCAAAAGCCCATTTCCAGTCCTATCCTAGCTGCTCCATCAGCACATTTTCAGTCCTAGCTCCCTTCCCTCACAGCCCATTTCCATTCCAAGCCCCCTCCCCATCAGCTATTTGCAGTTCAAGCCTCCCCTTCCACTCAGCCCATTTCCAGTCTTAGCAACCCCCAACCCATTACCAGTCCTAGCCCCCCATCAACCCACTTGCAGTCCTAACCCCCATCACCCCATTTTCAGTTTAAGCCCCCCCTATAACCCATTACCAGTCCTAACCCCCCATCAGCCCACTTCCAGTCCTAACCCCATCAGCCCATTTCCAGTCAGCCCCCCATAGCCCATTGCCAGTCCTAACCCCCCCATCAGCCCACAGCCCATTACCAGTCCTAACCACATCAGCCCACCTCAAGTCCTAACCCCTCCCCATCAGCCCATTTCCTGTCCTAGCCCCCCCATAGCCCATTATCAGTCCTAACCCCCGCAGAGCCCATTACCAGTCCTAACCCCCCATCACCCCATTTCCAGACAGCCCCCATCAGCCCACAGCCCATTACCAGTCTTAACCCCCCATAGCCATTACCAGTCCTAACCCCCCCCCCAACAGCCCACCTCAAGTCAAGTCCTAACCCCCTCCATAGCCCATTACCAGTCTTAACCTCCCCATAGCCCATTACCAGTCCTAATCCCCCATCACCCCATTTCCAGACAGCCCCCATCAGCCCACAGCCCATTACCACTCTTAACCCCCCCATAGCCCATTACCAGTCCTAACCCCCCCAACAGCCCACAGCCCACCTCAAGTCAAGTCCTAACCCCCTGCATAGCCCATTACCAGTCCTAACCCCCCATCACCCCATTTCCAGACAGCCCCCATCAGCCCACAGACCATTACCAGTCTTAACCCCCATAGCCCATTACCAGTCCTAACTCCCCCAACAGCCCACAGCCCACCTCAAGTGAAGTCCTAACCCCCTCCATAGCCCATTACCAGTCCTAACCCCATCACCCCATTTCCAGACAGCCCCCATCAGCCCACCGCCCATGACCAGTCTTAACCCCCCCGTAGCCCATTACCAGTCCTACCCCCCCAACAGCCAACAGCCCACAGCCCACCTCAATTCAAGTCCTAACCCCCTCCATAGCCCATTACCAGTCCTAACACCCCCCCCCATCGGCTCATGGAAAATTTAAAAAAAAAAAAAAGCTTGCTGCTGCTGCTGCCGCCACGGTAGCAGCAGAATGGAGTGTCCCCTCTGCCCGGCTGAGCTCTCCCTACCCGGCTGAGCCCCTCTGCACCGACTTTCAGATACGCGAAGGGAGAGTGTCTCCCTCGCGTCTCTGTTAAGCCCGCAGGGGCTGATGGGAAGCAGGGGCTGATGGGAAATTTCCCATCTGCCCCTGCGAGCTTAACAGAGACGCACGGGAGACACTCTCCCTTCACGTATCTGAAAGCCGGCGCAGAGGGGCTCAGCCGGGTAGGGAGAGCTCAGCCGGGCAGAGGGGGCCCCGCGGGACACTCCATTCTGCTGCTGCCGCCGCGGCAGCAGCAGCAGCCAGCTTTTTTTTTTTAAATTTAATTTTATAAAAGCAGAATGTTCTTTGCGCGGGGCCCCCTGAAACGCGGGGCCCTGTGCAAAAAACATTCTTGCTCAATGGACGGGACGGCCCTGATCATCTGCCCTGAAAACTGGGCTCCTGACAGCTGGGGAGTCCACAGGCATTGAACTAGGCCTTGGGTAAGCCCTCAGCACCAGTCGAGGTCCTGCTTCCGATCCTAAGGTGTCCTGTCTTCCCCAGCCAGTTTGTGGGAGTCCGACCAGAGATCCACTGGGAGACCCCGGTTCCTCGGGGCTGGCCTCGAGGCACGGGAGTCCCGAGCCTCGGAGTCCTCGATGCCCTCTGGCTCTGACTGGGAGTCCGACGTTGAGGCCTCACCTGAGACCTCTTGACATGGAGACATCCCTTCGGAGCTGTCTCCCTTGGAGCCCCAGTGTCATTCCCTGCCAGAGGATGTGGCCTGTCATGACTTTGTCTGGGATATGGCCTGGGCCCTCTCGGTCCCGACCGAATCAGAGGACCCATGCACCGAAGAACTGAAGATCCTCCAGTATGAGTCCCTGCCAAAGGAGACTCTCACGGTGCTAGTACAGCCCATCCTCTGTCTGCTCCTGCAGATGTGGGAGACCCCAGCCTCAGTGCTGGTGGTCAACCAATGCCTCGATGCCATCTATTGTGTCAAGAAGGGCCCAGGTTTCAAAAAGTTCCAACTCCCACATAACTCCATAGTCGTGGAGTCCTCTATGCAAAAGCTTAAAAGCCAGAAGAATTACTCTTCTATTCCCCTGGGCAGAGAGGCCCAAGCTCTTGATGCCCTTGGACACAAGTGTTTCCAGGGATCCATGCTGGGCTGTCGAATATAGGCCTATAAGTTGTACATAGGCATGTACCTCAAGGGCCTCATCCAAGAACTGGTGGGCTTCTCCACAGGCCGCACTGGGGAACCCCTCCAGAGGTTCCAGGCCGATAGCCGGAATCCGGGACTGTTCAAAGTTCCTATCCCGCGCCACTTACAATGGCTTTGAATCAGCAGCTCAGGTAACACAGTGCCTTCGGGCAGGCAGTACTCTGTAATATTTTCAGGGTGTAAACAACTCCTACCTCTGACCCTTCTGTGTTCAAGCTACCTGAGTGATGTTGTCGCTGCATGCGCAGGTTTTGCAAAGTCTCTCTATCGGGACTCACCTTCTGCAACTTACGGCTATCCGATGGGTCACCAGTAGTGCTGTCATGGTTCGGTCCTCTGTAGCCTGGAGCTAGGGACTGACTTCCTGTTTGTTCCTGGAGAAAGCGTAGTTACTCACCTGTAAGGTGTTTTCCAGGGATAGCAGGAATCGGTCCTCACAATCCCTCCCTCCTCCTCTTGGAGTTGCCTCCCTACATTGTTTTAAGTCCTTTTTTGCTATGTCATCTGACTGAGGAAGATGGCCCCCTGGGGCGGGAAGGGGACCACACATGTGTGGTAGCATTCCCAAAGGCTTTCTGTGAAAGCTGGGGAAATGCTCCGCATGGGCATCATCAGTGCCAATGTCACCCATATGTGAGGACTGATTCCTGATGTCCCTGGAGAACACCCATTACAGGTGAGTTACTACGCTTTACAATAATCCAGAATTATTATTGCCAGTGTCTGCATTATTGATTGGAGAGCCTCTTTAGGCCAATATTTACCAGGCACAATTTGTAATATGCATTCTTGCATATATCCATGAATGCATATGAGACGAATCTTCAAGCATGTCAACCTTTCAGTTAGATCCTTCCCCAAGGGAACCACCAAAGGAATTTAGTCTGCATAAGCAAAAACACAGACATCAAAGGATTATACCAGATCTCCCAGCCAGTGTATGGAAATATTAGAGTAGAGAGGATAGTGGTGAACCTAGTCCTTATGCAACAGTGACACCTAGAGGCCAAGTACATCAAAGTGGATTCCATAAGTCTGTAACTGCTGACCAGTGATCATTACTGAAATTACTACAGTTGATGGCGAGTTATAGTATGGGGGAAAATACGCCAGGTAGTTGCAAACAAAGACTTATGGCACTGTAGTTCAATAGAGGTCAGTTCTGTTTGAGCTAAAACAGAAAGAAGCGGAAAGAAATTGATGATGGAAAAAAAACAAACCACCAAGCAATAATTGGAAAAAAAATGAGAGAAGGAAAGAAATGCTTGGAAACCAGGGGTGCAGGTTAGGAGGGAGAAAGTGAAAGACTGAATTATTTTCATTGGGGAGGGCTTCAGAAAGAAGAGCATCTCCTGCTTACAAACAGAGTTAGAAACT
Organism: Ichthyophis bannanicus; assembly: GCA_033557465.1. Taxonomy (NCBI): domain Eukaryota; kingdom Metazoa; phylum Chordata; class Amphibia; order Gymnophiona; family Ichthyophiidae; genus Ichthyophis; species Ichthyophis bannanicus. The sequence continues at coordinate 179,689,834 of CM066044.1, forward strand.
CTGGAGATACATGGATGTCTTTTCTGCCCCGCATTTACAAGCAAATCTTTGCACATAAAGTAGATCCTTGAAGTTGAGAGCTATAGCTTAGTCCCCTCCCCCCCCCCCCACCCCATTACACCATCACTTCTTGGTACTAATCCTCCCATCTTTGCTCAATACAAACTATTTGACTCAATGTAAATAATGTAAATAAGTTAACGTTTTATGTATATATGTTCCTATTCTCTGTATCCAGAAAGTTATGTTAATTGTAAACCGCTTTGATCCAGTGAAAAGCGTTATAAAAAAAAGTTAAATAAATAAATATAGATTGACAGGACTACCAGGAAGATTTTCTACAATCCTATGCTCTGAAGTGAAAAATTCCTGCTAGCCTCCATAATGCCAGCAGGTTATTTTTCACTGGGGATTTCTGTGTGTCTGTTTCTTTATAGAGTCTGACACGTGGAGAGCAAGTGTGACAAGAAATAAACCTTCCCTCTGTTTTTCTCTGTCCACCGCCCCCGAAGGGCACAACTGGGTCAGTGCAAGGCTACAGGGTCAGAGATGCCTTCAAATATCCCCATAGTTACTAGGCTGCCAGGACACAATAGGAGCATCAGTAACCATGCTAAGGGAGGGGGATGGAGTGTCTGTAACTATGCTAGGAGTAAGGGAACAGGACTCTATTTCGGATTTTGGCATCCGTAGATAAAACCAGGGAGTGGGGGTAGAGGATTAGGATGTCCGCTGGAAACTGGAGAGCACAGCAATGAGTACTTGGTACCTCTAAATTTGACACCTTAAGCTACTGCCTGTGTTCCTGTGCTGAATTTGAGCCTGTTGAGGAAGGAGCAGCACTATGCATTCCGTGCCAGGGGTGGAGGAAGGAGCGTCAGGAGCACTGTTCCCTCTAAGCTGTGCGCGTGTGCGCGTGCACACACCTCGTCAAGCGAGCGCACATACTTTACAACAGAGCGTACACAAATTACGGCTCTGATTCTGATAGAGAACAACACAGATGTCTTAAAATTTAAAAGTTATGATTGTAATTACTAGAAATTTCCCACTTCATTTAGTAATCGTCTATTTTCATTTAATTTGATTAAAATCAATGTGGTGTACATACTGTATTCTGACGTGTAATCCAATTTTAAAGTATATAACTCCGAGTGTGGTTATGTGGCGCACAAAAATTTAACCTTCCTTCAAAAGCTGCACAGCTGATATTTTATGCGCACACAGCCTACAGAAAATTAGAGGGAACACTGGTCAGGAGCTATGCTGGAAGGTGGAGGAAGGGAAGTCAGACACTATGCATGGGGTGAGGGAAGGAGTACCAGCAGCTATGACGAGAGTGTGGGAAGGAGTGCCAGGAATCATGCAGGAGAGAGGAGCATCAAAGCCTATGCTAGAGGATGGTGGAAGGAGAGAGGAGAGCCTGTAACCATGCAAAGGACAGGGAAGGAACCTGAGCAACCAGGGCAGTGGCTGGAGGAATGAGCATCATAAATCATGGAAAGACTGGACAAAGGAGACTCGGGAGCTATTCTAGTGGTAGCATTGATTACAATGAGTAAAATCAGGGGCTACAAATACTACACTATTTTGAGATCTACTCTAAGTTCAAAATCAGGACTGACCACCAAATCTTCCTCCTGGAATTGGGTAATTTGATAACTGTTATGTTGCCTTCTTTTTTGGGGCATGTTTCATTAAAGTGATGTCATCTAAGGAAGGTCCATTTGTCTGTCTTTATCCATCCATCCATCCATATGCATAGATTTGTTTCTGCAAGTGTAAACAAATTTGTGCTTAGGCAAAGATGAGAGGAGGGACAGGAAGCAGCAGGGTGGTAGGTGGTGGTGGAGACCTCATGGCCAGTCTTGGTTTTAAACGTACATCCTAAAGCAGTGTGGTATTCATAATTGCTGGCTTCACCCATTGAAATCTGTGTTACAGGTTATATGATGAAACAAGATGGGGCTGTCATCCAGGACTGCCCTAAAATCTTCCTGGAACTTGATAACTGGGTAATTTGGTGACTCTTTAGTCAGGAGGTCAGGCTCCACCACCTGAAGATGACCAAGGGTGGCAGTGACAGTACTAAAATGAAAGCCAATACCACAAGGAACCAAACCCCCATAGTACAAAAACCCCAAAAGGAAATCCATGGTGCAGTCTGGCAGCCAGTGTGGATCCTTGCCAGCAGAAGAAGCAGTAGCGTCCCGTGGATGCTCATTGATCAGCAGGGCAGTGAGAGCCAAACACCCTCCCCCCTCACTCCCACCCTCCCCAGCAGAAGAGGCAGCTTCCCATAGTGGTGCAGTGATCTGTGAGCCTGCAGTGGGAGAGGAACTGGCCTGCTGAAGAAGTAAAAGGAAGCTTGAGGAGGCTGGGGGACTGGAGGAGGGTAGGAAGTGATGCAAGAGGGAGGAGGCGTGAATAAGTGCAAGAGGCATAGGCAGCAGAATGGCCCAACCAACATTTTGCCCAAAACAGTACAAGCAATTAGAGAGCATGAGGGTGGGATCAAGGATTAGCTTGCTTAGCCCCTCCAGCCAAAAAGATGTTCCACCCCTCCCCCATCTTGCAGGAGCAGCAGAACATCGAAGTGCAAGGAGGAAGTGAGGGGAGGGGGTTGAAAACATCCACATACTGTATTTCCCCCAAATACACACACATGCACTACCAATAAACTTACAAGCTTCCTTCAAACATATAACACCCACACTCTCTCATCCACCCAAACACACACACACTCATCCCTTCCCAGACACTTCCTCTTCTGAAGCACACATGCAGAACCTGGAGCAGTCTACTGCGTAGATTTCATATGCACATTTGCCTTACTTCACTGTTAGATAAGTAAGGAAATTGACCTCCCTCTCCCCCATATACCCCTGCACTTAGTCATGACCATGGCCCACAACTTCATGCATTCACACATCACTTACAAAGACCCCCACATATCCCCCTATCTCTGTACTTATATACAAGCCACACTCCCATACACCACTGCCCTGCACTCATACATAGCTGAGATCCCCCCCCACGCCTATAGTCACTATCCATGCAGTGCCACGTTCATGCACCCCACCCAATTATCCACTCAAACAGTGAAATGTTCCTTTGTAAAATGCTGACAGAGCATGTACTTTTCACTTGTTAATGGAATACTGTCTTTGAAACCACTCTGACTGACCTTGAGCAAGTTACTTAAGAACATAAGAAATGCCATACTGGGTCAGACAAAGGTCCATCAAGCCCAGTATCCTATTTCTGACAGTAGCCAGTCCAGGTCACAAGCACCAGGCAGGTTTCCAAAAAGCCACACAGGTTCCACAATGCTTGTCCTGGGGCAAGCAGTGGATTTCCCGGGTCCTCTTTAACAATGCTTTATGAATTTTTCATCCAGGAACTTTTCCAAACCTTTTTTTATAACCCAGCTACATTAACAGCCTTCACTACATCCTCCGGTAATGAATTCCAGAGTTGAGATTACATGTTGACTGAAAAAATATGTTCTGTTATTAGTCTTAAATGGGTTATATTGTAGCTTCATTGTGTGTCCCTTAGTCTTTCTACTTTTTGATGACATAAACAGCCAATCTGCATTTACCCATTCTATGGCATTCATTAATTTATAGACCTCTTTCATATCTCCCCTCAGATGTCTCTTTTCCAAGTTGAAAAGTCATAATATTTTAAGCCTTTCCTCATAGGCATATCCTTCCATCCCCTTTACCATTTTGGTGGATCTTCTCTATACTTTTTCTAATTCTGCTATATCCTTTTTAAGATGTGGCAACCAGAATTGCACACAATATCCAAAGTGCGGTCGCACCATGGAATGATTCAGAGGGATTATTATATCCTTTGTTTTATTCTCCATTCCTTTCCTTATGATTCCTAGTATTCTATTTGCTTTCTTGCCCACTGCTGCACACTGGGCGGAGGGTTTCAATGTATTATCCATGATGACACCTAAATCTTTTTTCCTGGGTGGTGGTTCCTAATGTGGAACCTTGCATTGTGTAACCGTAGTTTGGGTTATTCTTTCCTAGGTGCATAACTTTACAATTATCCAAATTACATTTCTTCTGACATTTGAATGTCCTTCCAATATATCAAGGTCCTCTTGCAGTTTTTCACAATCTTCTTGCGTTTTAACATTGAAAAAATTGGCCATTTTGTGCTACCCTCTGCTTTATATCTTTTTACCCAGTTCCTGATCCATAACAGGACCCTGTCTCCTATCCCATGACTTTTTAATTTCACCAAGAGTGTCTCATGAGGGACCTTGTCAAAAGCTTTTTGAAAATCCAGGTACACTATATCAACCAGCTCACCTTTACCTACATGTTTATTCATACCTTCAAAAATATATAACTGATTATTAAAACAAGACTTTCCTTGACTCATTCCATATTGGCTTTCTCCCATTAAACTACAACTACCTACATATTCAGTAATTTTATTCTTTATAATGGTTTCTAGGCAGCTTTTGCCCAGTACCGATGTCAGGCTCACTGGTCTCTAGTTTCCTGGATTACCCCTGAAACCCTTTTTAAAAATTGGCCTTACATTGGCCATTCTCCAGTCTTCAGGTACTACAAGTTATTTTAATGATAGTTCACAGATTACTAATAGTAGGTCTGCAATCTCATCTTGTAGTTCTTTCAACACCCTCGGATGTATGCCACCTGGTCCAGGTGATTTACTACTCTTCAGTTTATCAAATACTTATAATGTATCTTCTCAGTTTATTGATATTTATTTCAATTCTTCCAATATATCACCTTTAAATACCATTTCAGGCATGGGTCACTTCCCTACATCTTAAGACCAAAGCAAAGAATTCAATCTCTCCGCTATTGTCTTGTCCTCCTTTAGTGCCTCTTTTACTCCTATATCATCCAATGGTCCAACTGACTGTCTCACATGATATTTGCTACGAATGTACTTGAAAAGGTTTTTAGTATGTGTGTTTGCTAACACGACAAGAATGTTTTCAAATTCTCTTTGCTTGCCTTATCAGTACCTTGAATCCAATTTGCCAGTGCTTATATTGTTTTCTGTTTTTGTTTTTTGGCCTTCCTTCCATTTTTCTTAAAGTGTGGAATACATCTGGTCTGGGCTTCCAAGATTTTGAAACAATGCCCAAGCTTGATGTAAATCTTTAACCTTTGTAGCTGCTCCTTTTAGTTTTTTTTCTTAACAATTTCCCTCATTTTATCATAGTCTCCCTTTTGAAAGTTAAAAGGTAGTACTGTGAACTTCCTCACCGTCCATCTTCCATTTATTAAATTAAATGTGATCATGCTATGATCACTATTGCCAAGTGTCTAACACCCTTATCTTTTGCACCAGATCCTGTGTTCCACTAAGGACTAGGTTCAAAATAGATTCCCCTTTTGTCAGTTCATGAACCATCTGCTCCAAGAAGAAGTCATTTATTTCATCTAGAAACTTTATCTCTCTAGAATGTCCTGCTGTGATATTGGCCCAGTCAATACCGGGTAACTGAAATCACCCATTATTACTGTGCTGTAACTTTTGTTAGCTTCCCTATTTCTTTCAGCATTTCATTATCCATCTGTTCATTCTGACCAGGTGGTTGGTAGTATACCCCCACTGCCATCGCCTTCCCCTTTTTTGCATGGAATTTCTATCCATAGAGATTCTACAGTGTATTATGGTTCCTGCAAAATGTTAATCCTATGTGACTCGATGTCCTCTCTAACACAGTGCAACCCCTCCACCAATTTCATCTAGCCTATCATTGTGATACCCAGGTATCGGTTGTCCTCCTTCCACCAGGTCTCTGAGATGCCAATCATATCTAACCTTTCATTTAGTGCTATATATTCTAACTCTCCAGTCTTATTTTTTAGACTTCTAACATTTGCATATAGGTATTTTATAGGTTGTATTATATTCATATTAATCTGGTTATCAGTTGATAGGGGTAATTTGGAATCTTTCAGTTCTGTACTTAGGGCATCCTGACAGAGAGGTTCCTTAACTTCCCTCTTTTGCTAGTATCCTTTAAGGATACATCCTTCTGAACCATGTGCTCTTGGGCAACTGTCTGCTTTCCTCTATCTCCTTTTTAAAGGTTAATGCCAGCAGCCTAGTACCACCTGGCAAAGATGGATCCCATCCCTTTGGATAAACCCCTTCTTTCCTCGGAATGTTTCCCAGTTCCTAATGTATCCAAAACCCTCTTCTTGCACCATCATCTCATTCATGCATTGAGTCTCCAGAGCTCTGTCTGCCTTTTAGGTCCTGTACGTGGAATGGGAAGTATTTCGGAGAATGCCGTCCTGGAAGTTCTGGATTTCAACGTCCTACCTAAAAGCCTAAATTTGGCCTCCAGAGCTTCCCTCCCACACTTTCCTATGTCATTGGTACCAACATGTACCAAGACAGCAGACTCCTCCTTGTCTGGGTGGTGCATGAGGTCCTCTACCTTCACACCAGGCAGGCATGTTACCAGGTGATCCTCATGACCACCAGCCACCCAGCTAACTACAATCCTAATGATTGAATCACCAACTATAACGGCCGTCATAACCCTTCCCTCATGGGCACATGTCCCTGGAGAAATCTCCTCAGTGCAAGAGGGTTTTGCATCACCAGTAGCTACAGGATCACTTCCTGCCATACCAAGGTGATGCTCTCATTTCACGTGACCTCTCTCTTTCTTGGTAACTGACTGGAGGTGGGACTTCAGTACTACGTCCCTGTAGGTCTTGTCTATATGCCTCTCTGTCTTCCTTATGCCCTCCAAGTCTGCCACTTCAACCTCCAGAGGTTGGACTTGCTCCCTGAGGACAAAGACCTTCTTACACCTAGTGCACATGTAAGACTCCTCACCAACTGGGAGAATTGTACATGTGGCACTCAATGCAAGACTGGATAGCCCCCATCTCACTGCTGGACTGCTGTCTGCATCTTAGTTTCAAGATTTGATTTAGCTATTTAAGTTGTATACTTAAAGTTGTTAGAGATACTTGTACTGATACAACTGTACCTCGTATGTTTTTAAGGGACTTGGTTCACGTCAGAATTAATCAGTCTATTCCTGGTGAGGACAACCAGTTGAACCTGAAGTGAATTTGACTACCTCTTCCCCTTTAATAGGTTTAAGGGCCTATAAAGCTAAAATTATGCCTGAGATGGCTGGAAGTTGGGGTGGGTGGGAGGGAGGGAAAAACCACCTAGGAAAAAGCTGGCTTGTTACACAGTGCCCTGACCTGTGCTTCTAAGGTAATCTCTTAACAATTTCCTGGATGATTCACACAGCCCTTAGTTTAAAAGAGGGAGCCTTTCAAATTGCCTATTTGACCTGTCTCTTAGCTTTAACACCTATCTAAAATAATTTCAAGTGTCTCTTGCCCCCTAACTGGAAGGCCTCTTTGTAAAGGTCTTTAGAAACAATTTATTTATACTCAAAGAATTAGCAAATACACTGGATTCTAATACACAGATTTATCAGCTTTAACCCAAAGAATTCCCTTTTCACCAAGATTTAGAGAATTTCCTAGAAGTAAATACTTACAAGTGCAGATTTCTTTCCAGCAGTAGCAGTCCCTTTGGTAGTCCTTCAAGACTTATACTCCTGTAATCAGGTGAATGCCCCAATTGACAAACTAGGCAACTGCCCAGGGGGACCAAATCCATTTCAGTAGCTCTCTGTGGATGCATCATTTTAGGACAACCAGCCAGATGTCACATCATTGCTTGGGACTCTCCTCGGATCAACAGCAACTTCGGGAAGGGGGGGGAGCTCCAACTATGAATTCAGTGGGGGTGGCTGTGGAGTTAAATCCACCACAGCAGATGAAGCATCTTATGCAGTGCTGTGTAAGCTATGCCGTGAAATAAATGTTCATGGGGCTGTCATCATTCCATCAGTCTTTTCTATCTCAATATTTAACTCTGCCTCAATATTAAGTAATCTATTTTGCAGTTTTAGCATTTATTTCTATTTCTTTTGATCTCATTCTTGGGTTGACTTTGTTTTATATCCCAAATTACTGCATGCCTTATCTTCCAGTTTTAAAGAGATAGGCACCTTTATATTGTGATTATATATTTTGAAAACCTCTCCTCTAAAGTCACATCGGAAACCTGATGTTTTATCCTTGGGATATCGCTAAATACTGTTATACAGGTTTCTGATGACTCTCCCCTCAAAGAATTTCAATGAAGACAGTGAAAAAAATGTCAGCATCTTACTGATTTAAGAAGATTAAGCACCAAGAGGTTAAGGTAGCAGCTTATATGAGGCGCTAAGGATAGTAGGTAAAAGTAGGTTAGCTGTGGATATCAGCGCAGGGTCTGGCTTAGTTTTGCTCTAGAAATTCTATACTCATTTCACAACCAACATATTTTTATTCATTTTCCATCTCACTTGAAAACAGTAGCTTTCTCGACACTGGATGATGCACAGTTTTTACTTTTCTTTTTGTCCACAGCTATGATTGTTTAAACCCTGTTCTGCAACATGAGTACAGATTTCATGGTAAATAGATTTTATGAAAGTCATCTAAAATTTGGGCTTGTGCAATTCTCTTATATAGAGACACTGTGGGCCCGATTTTTGAAGTTATCCACATGGGTAAACTGCCTTAGTTGCCCGTGTAAATGCTTTAACAGGGAATTTTCAAAGGCCGCCTACATGAAAATTCCCTGGTTTGTGCCTTACATGCCCCGATGCTATGCGGTTAGCATCAGGGCATGTTGGGGGTGTTCCGGGATGGTGCAGAGGCAAGCCATGGTGCGACCTGCGTAGCACCGATTTTTCGATGCTACACTGTTAGGGCTCTGTACCTTAAAGAGATCTGTAAGGCACCGGGGCTAACTGTTTAGCACTGAAAATCGGTGCTACACAGGTAGCTCATGTGGCCTCCTAACTGTGCGGTGATACTTGGCGTTTCAATGCTGGACCACATGTGACCCGGCATTGAAAATCCGAGTTAGGCGGGAGGGGGTGGGCTATGTGGCACATAGCACCGCCCAGATTAAAATCAGGTCCGGTATGTCTAGTGTTGGATTTTCCAAAGTGGGTCTCTATATTCACAGGGTTTTAGTACATTTAACAGACAAATTTGCCAAACATCGCCCCATAGACATAAAATGGGATGCTGAATACAGTTGATACAGTTAATGCTGAATACAGTTGATTAACTGCTTCTTGTCCAATATCAAAGTAATATACAATAAAATATCTATAGAAGTATAAACAGAATAGCAAACATCCATATATAACACACAACATGATAAACATGTTAAGGCAATTTAGTTATAAAAATACAAAATATGGAAAGACCAGGGAGACAAGAGAAACAGTTGAAATCTCATCATAGATCTAGCCTTTAATGGAGAGAGGTGGCAAGCAAACACTTTTAATCTTTTTTTTTCCACTGTTCAACAATTCCTTGAGACTAGCAAAAAGCACAAGCAGTCCCCATATTCACAAATGGGCTGATGGAGAAAGACTAATGCATCCTTTGCTTGCAGATAACGCAACTTATAAGCATAAGTTCCGATCTGCCAAATGCAGAAAAGAGACTGATGTATGCGTAAACAGCAAAGGAAAAGCAAGTGCATACAGTACCACCAATCGTATTTAAATTATAGGCAAATGAGCTGCGTATATTGAAATGGCATGCTCATATTGTCTGCACCCAATACAGAGAATTGCATAGAGCAGCGATGGCGAACCTATGGCACGCGTGCCAGCTGTGGCACGCGAAGGCCTTGCAGCTGGCACGCGGGAAGGTCCGCTAGGACAGGTGTCTGCCTCCCTTCGTCTGCAGCCGCGGCTCCCTGCCTGTTAGGGAACCGCGGCTGTGCTTGTAAAATCGTTGCGGAGCCCTTCCTGTCTTGACGGGCTCCGTGCAGCATTGTCCCGCCTCTAAAGGAAGTTGTAAGTACTTCCTTTAGAGGCGGGACAATGCTGCACGGAGCCCGTCAAGACAGGAAGGGCTCCGCAACGATTTTACAAGCACAGCCGCGGTTCCCTAACAGGCAGGGAGCCGCGGCTGCAGACGAAGGGAGGAAGACATGGGGAGAGGGGGGCTACCATCGACATGGGGAGGGGGGGGGGCTACCATCGACATGGGGAGAGGGGGGGGGGCTACCATCGACATGGGGGGGAGGGGGGCTTACATGGAGGGAGGGAGCTGATATGGATGGATGGAAGGAGGGGGGCTTACATGGAGGGAGGGAGCTGATCTGGGTGGATGTAGGGAGGGGGGCATACTGTGAGCGAGGCAGCTGATCGGGAGGGATGGAAGGAGGGGGGCTTACATGGAGGGAGGGAGCTGATATGGATGGATGGAAGGAGGGGGGCTTACATGGAGGGAGGGAGCTGATATGGATGGATGGAAGGAGGGGGGCTTACATGGAGGGAGGGAGCTGATATGGATGGATGGAGGGAGGGAGCTGATATGGATGGATGGAAGGAGGGGGGCTTACATGGAAGGAGGGATAGATGGAGGGAGGGGGCTGACATGGACAGAGGGGGGACTGACATGGAGGGAGGCTGACATGGACAGTGGGGCTGACAGGGAGGGAGGGAGGGAGGGAGGGAGCTGACATGGACAGATGGAAGGACGGGGGCTGACATGGAGGGAGGGGGGCTGGCATGCACAAAGGGGAGAGACAGGGACATACTGGACAGACGAGATAAATGCTGGAGAGAGGCGAGAGACATTGCGGCTTAGGATTATAATGGGCTGATGGGGGAGCTAGCACTGGTAATGGGCAGATGGGAGGGGACTAGGACTGGTAATGGGTTGAAGGCTAGGACTGGGAATGGACTGATCAAGGGGGGGGGTTGGGACTGGTAATGGGCTGATAGGGGGGTATGACTGATAATGGACTGATGGGGGGCTAGCATTGGAAATGAGCTGATCGGTGAGGTTAGGACTGGAAATGGGCTGATGGGGGGATAGGACTGGTGATGGGGGGGGGTAGGACTGGTGGTATTGGGCTGATTAGGGGAGGCTAGCACTGGTAATGGGGTTGAGGGGGGATTAGCACTGGAAGTGAGCTGATTGGGGGGCTTTGACTGAGAATGGGCTGATTGTGGGGAGGGGAGGATAGAGCTGCTGGCCCTGGAAGAAAACTGGGGGCTAAGGCTACAAATGGGCTGATGCGAGGGGATGGGAGAATGGAACTGGAAGGGAGTGGATCTGAGAGGGGCTGCCATGGTATTTGTACTAGAAGGGACTGGTCAGTGGGGAAGGAGGGGGACTGGAAGGGAATGGACACCAGTGGCAATCATGGGAATGCAAGTTGACATTGGAAGGTACTGGGAGTGAGGACTGGAAAGGGGCTGATACTGGGGAGGGTTACTGGGACTGGAAATAGGCTGATGGAAAGAAGTGAAGAAAACGAAAGAAGAGATAAGAAATGGCAGATGGACCATAGACCACAGAAACAGAGCTAAGAGAAGACAGGAAAGCAGAAGCCTCAGATCGGGACCAGCATGATCAGAGAATAAATTGGTCAGACAACAAAGGTAGAAAAAATAATTTTATTTCATATTAGTGATTTGACTACAAAATCATCATAATTTTGAAATCAAATATTGTTACTTGTTGTGATTAATTAACCGTATTTTCCGGCGTATTTTTTTTGGTGTGCGCTGGAAGAGGGGTAGTCTTATACGGCGAGTATAGGCCAAACACCTATATTTTAACAGGAAAAGTAGGGGGTCGTCTTATACGCCCAGTCGTCTTATACGCCGGAAAATACGGTAAGTAAATTTAACGTTTTCTATGAAAAGTAGTTCTGAGGGGGGTCAAAAAAATATTAAAAGAAAAGTGACAATAATATAATAATATATTTATAATGTGGATTACATTTGGGCCCTCATATTTACCTCAGGCTATGATTGTGATTGTGATTATGATGGTACACTGTAAGAAACAATATATGCAGTGTTAGATTTGTTTTAAATGTCGCAATGGTTTTGCGGCTCCCAGTTTTTTTTTTCCCTTCGGAAACGGGTCCAAGTGGCTCTTTATGTCTTAAAGGTTGCAGACCCCTGTGCTAGGAGAAAGGCCCCAGCCCGGCCCCGCGCTTCCCCTTCCGGTCGGAGCTTCTGCGTGCCTCTCGCCGAGAAGCTGCATGCTAGGGCTCGTGCGCCGTCCTCTCGCGAGATTATAGGACCCGCGCGGGAGCTGGGTTCCAAAGAAGAGCAAAACCTACCACTTTCATGATGAATGGGAAATGGACTACTTCTTTATCATGGTGAAAGACAAGTGTTGTGTAATTTGTAACGCCCCAGTATCCTTGCCCAAAATGGGTGATCTGGAACATCATTATAAGGCTCTAAAATATTGTTGTTAAGGTTTAATTGACGTGCTGGCACTTTGAGGAAATTCTTTGGTTTTGTGCGGCAGTTTGGGCACTCGGGCTCAAAAAGGTTAGCCATCACTGGCATAGAGGATTACATAACCAGCCGAAGCACTAACATCTCTACCCCTGGTCTGAGGTGGCTTAAATGTCTTGCGCATGCCTCCAACAGTATTTTGATGGCATCGGGAGCTTTCTGAGAAAACTTCTGATACCATCAAAATACTGTCAGGTGGTCAGTGCCCCTGAGACCAACCCCCTGACAGAAACTAAATCCCTGATGGCCCAGCAATCCCCATTCTCCCCTCCCACCCACTCAGTTTTAAAAAACCCTGTTGGCCCAGCAGCTCCGATCCCCTCACCCACTCACTAAAAAAATCCCTGGTGGCCCAGCAGCTCCAAATCCTCCCTCCCAGTATCTTTATGATCGAGTGGGAGCATTACCCATCTGTTCCAATCCCCTGCACCGCCATCTTGAAAAATTGCAGTGCCTGGCCCCATGCGGTGCATCTTGGGATGCACTACACAGGATCAGACTGCCATTTAATGTAGAAAATGCCTTATATGGCAGTCTGACCCATCTGGTGCATCCCAGGATGCACTGCATGTGGCCAGGCGCCACCATTTTTCAAGATGGTGGCGCAGGAGCAAGAGTGCATGGGCAACATTCTTGTTCCATTGTAAAAGTACTAGGAGGGAGTGGGGGGTTCGGGACCACTGGACCACCAGAGCTTTTTTTTAAATTGGATGGGTGCTTGAGGGGATTGGGGCTACCGGACCACCAGGAATTTGGTTTCTGTCAGGGGCACTGGTCCCCGCAAATGTATTTTGATGGCATTGGGGGCTTTCCCCGATGCCTGGATCATCTGGGGGGAAGTGTCAAACTTCCCCTCAGGTAACCCTTTTTCTCTGGTAGATCATGCCAAACGTGTGCTGACTACTGTACCCCCATATGTTTGGCTTGCTCTCTCATTTTAAAGCTGACATTAGTGCCACAGTTTAGTGCATGGCTAATTTGCATCTGTGCCCCTTTCTGCATGCCGGCGCTAAAGTCGCATGCTATTAGCCACGTATGCCTCTATGCAGTGCACTGATAGGGCACAACTTCAGCGCTAGCTTTCTGCATTGGCCCATAAGGGATCTATAATAGAACCAGGTACCTATAGCCCAATCAGTCTAATGTCGGTTCCAGGAAAAACACTGGAGGAAATCATAAAAATATAGATAACACATTTGAAGGCCAATGCAATAAGCTGCATGCATAAAATGAAAATGTGTGCCCAATGTTGTACCAAAAAATGTATGCAAATAATTTATGTGCAAAATAATTATGCAAACATGCAAGAGCACACTGGTTGCTGTGGAAATATGCCACAGAGCATGTATTAGCAGCAGAATCAATATTTTCCACAAAATTGTACCAGTACCTGGAGGAGTTCCAAGTGCATACATTATGCACATGTGTTTCTGGAGTGCAGTTCTGCAATCAAGCACTTTGCCCATGATATCACAGCCATGGCACCTCCCTCTTAACTCTGCATTCAGCTACATGATCACCTCAGCTCCTTATCCCCTTACTGTTTTTTTTCTCACTGACCCATCATCTTCAACAAAACATGAAGAAAGTTGCAGGTCATTCATCCTTACATAAAAGAGAAGAAACAGGCATGTAACCCTCACTAATGCTAGCTGCAGAAGGACGAGCTAACGTTTTACTCTTCCTCAAGCTAATGTCCCAGCATTAGAAAACTCTGCTCACTGGCCTTCAGGTCACTTCTTTGTATTGGTTGATAACGCCTTAGAGAGGAGTGTGCAAATGCAAGGAGCAGCAAGCAAAGCCATGCGCACATTGGTGTAACTGAATAAGACGGGCAAGGGCTACAGCAAGGACAAGAGTTTCAGCCTTGGGTTGTATAAGGCATTCCTTAGTCCACATTGGAAGTAACGGGTTCAATTTTGGGCACCAGTCCTCGAAAAGAATATCTAAATATTAGATCAAGGACAAAGAAAGACCATAAAGCTTACCATTCCTATCCAAGATCATCGAGAAAGTATTCCAACACCAACTCCAACAATACATCGACATCCACAATCCCCTGGACCCCAATCAACACGGCTTCTGACCCAGCCATGGGGTTGAAACCCTACTGATACAGCTATTCGACAGACTGTTGAGGACGATCGACAACACCAGAATGGGCGTCCTTATGATATTCCTAGACATCTCCTCAGCATTTGACACTGTCTGCCACACAACATTACTAACCAGACTACAGGAGGCAGGCCTACACAGCACCACCTTGAGCTGGTTTATATCTTACCTCACCAACAGACAGCTACAAGTCAAGTGTGGAACAAAGACCTCTCAACCTTTCAGAGCCACACAGGGAGTCCCACAAGGCTCAGCTGTCTCCGCCCTGCTCTTCAATCTTTACATACAACCCCTCTGCGCCATCATCAAGGACCACAAGATTCAATACACCATATACGCAGACGACATAATGATATTCACACCAATCAATCTGGACAACCCGGACTACTCCAACATAGCCAACTGCTTCCAACAAATGGCAACCTGGCTTCAGGAAAACAATCTATCAATAAATTACAATAAAACTGAAGCACTATTCATCACAAGAAACCAGACATTTTCACCCTCGGCCACCATCAACCTGAATGACACCATCATACCAGTAAGACAAGAAATAAAATACCTGGGAGTAACGCTCGACAAGGACCTTAACCTCCAATCCCACATTGCAAAAATCACAAAGAACGCTTACATCAAAATGAGGACAGTCAGAAGGCTCAAACCCATCCTCGCTCATGAACATTTCCGAACAGTCTGTCAAGCCATCATCACTCCCACTCTAGACTATTGCAATCACATCTGCCAGGGGCTACCAAAAAAGACAATAAAACCTCTACAGCTAGCACAAAACACAGCCGCATGACTCATAACAGATTGCACAAATCACGACCACATCACTCCCATACTGTACCACCTACACTGGCTCCCAATCAGCTCTCGAGTCCAATTCAAAGTACTACTACACACATTTAAAATAATACACAACCTCTCAGTCGACAGCTTACAACCACTCATAAAAACAGATGACAACAAGAGACCAAGAAGAAAAGCAACCCTAGACACCATCAGAACTCCAAAGGAATTTGCTAAAACAAAGCAGGCCACATCAAGTAGAGCACTCTCCCTGGCAGCGCCCGCTATATGGAACTCCCTCCCAGACCACCTAAGATCAACCAAAGACCTCAAGGACTTCAGAAAACTTCTTAAGACTGCTCTATTTACAGAACATTTCAAGGACCTCACATAAATGACTCCTTTTTACTACTTTCAAGACAATACAGGATCATGATCCTAGCACACTTTTCACACGGCTCCATTATTGTATATATGTATATTGCTCATTATGTAAATAGCTCACCGATAAAATCTGACACACTGCACCACACACCACTCTTCTTAGTTCTCCCACTGCATGCTACAGACCACACATTATTACGGATTGTTTGATGTGCCAAACCGCTTTGATTTAATGATAAAGCGGTATACTAAATCCTTCTAAATAAATAAATAAAGATAAATGGGCTTATAGAGGTTGAAAGATTGTCTAGGGGAGATGTAATTACGTTATTCAGATATGGATCCTCCTTCTCGGGATCTTGTGAGCGATCTTTTTATGTCAGGAAACAAGGGGGAACTACTCTTGCATAGCTGCCAAGTTACCCAGTTCTAGGAGGAATTCAAATTTCCCACTTCAAACTCACCAATCTGGTTTTGAGAACCATTGTATATAAGAACAGGCTTGCACTGCATAAATACTTCACCCTGAAGAAGGCCAAATGTGATGGATGAAACATCGATTCCACTTACCAAGACACAGCGTGACCCGGCAAACTGCAAAGATCATGATACTAGCTGCAGAAGCCTAAGAGAAAAGGAAGATTTCAGGTCATTCTGGATTTCTGACAACCCTCTTCCAATGCATTATGGATAGGGATGTGCAAGGCCAAAATAAAGTTTGATTGGTCTTCCTTTCAAATGAAATTTTAGCAATTTTCCTGTGGGTTTTTTCATGATTTTCTATATATTTCTCAGTCTTGTGTGCATGTTACAGCTTTTTTTTGTGCATGCAAATAGATTATATATGCATTAATTCGTAGCTATACAAGTGCACAAGCGATTTTAATGTTTAGGTGCCCCAATGAAGCCAAAATGGACATCCTAATTATGGGATGCTCAACACTGATTTCAAGGTGTAGAATTAGGGAGTACAAATTCAAAGCTGCTTTAAAATGTAAGTTCAAAAGCAAAACTGACCAAAATTTCTCCTGCCTGGAACCTAGTAACTTGGCAGTTCTTCTCTAGTTAAAGGAGTAATACATTTTACCACATCCAGAAGAAAGGGATTCCTTAGCCAGAGTAAAATGGTGGAACATGTTGCCAGAGGAGGGGGTCACACCTATAAATAGCTTGTGAATTAACTCAAAAGCAAATTGGTTAAGTATATTATTAAGCAATAAGATATTGGCAGGTACCAAGATAGAGGAAAAATTGCTGATTTGGGAATTTAAAGCCAATTGCCAAATGGCACTAGGAAGGAATATTTTCTTGCTTGCAAAATTGACCAGTGACACAGTGGAGAGGTTTTGGATTTTGTTTTGTTGTTTGCTTTTCTCTGGATTACCCTGTAGAGAAAGTGGAAGCTATGGTGAGGAAAATCTTTTGCAACTTGCATCTTCAGTCTGTAGTACAGGTGACTGTCCTTTCCCATTTAGACTATTGAAACATTGTTTTATTGGGTTGTCCAGAAAGACAGTTAGAAGCTACACTATTACAAAATGTAGCTTATCTTGAAAGGATCCAAGTGTGAGAGGGCAGCGTCTTTCTTGATTATGCTGCATTGTTTAAACATGTTCTATATGTTTTGGTCCCTGTTTGAGTTCCACTGTTCAGCTGTATATAATCCTCATCTTCAATCATGAGGGAAGTTTGATTAGTAGCACTTATATCTATGAAGGCCTTTCATTTACAAGATACCAGAAATAAGACTATTTCAGGAAATGGCCCTAAAATATGGAATTCTTTGCCAAAAGAATTGCAGAACTTAACTTTTTATAGTTAATTTTGTCATGTCTTAAAAACACAGCTATTTCAAAATGTCAGCTTAGTTATCTTATTGTCTTGTAAGCTGGTTTACTGTTCATGTATAAGATATTTATCTGCTTTGAACTGCAAGCTAAAATGGAATATAAGTTCTTATATTGGAATTGATTAAATTACATTAAATTAAACTTCTGATCTCCTTTCATCCCCATCAGCTATGTAACTCTTTCATCACCAGCAGCTATGGAAATCTCAATGAGGTTAAAATACTGTTATCAAGCATTGTCACAGCTGTCCTGCCATTGGCTGGTGTTTCATGACGTGCTCCTTCTGCATGAAAGCATTCTGATGCATATTAGGACTAATATTTGAAAAAGCACGCTTAGAGTAGAAAGGTTTCTTTTCTTTAAGTTTATTAAAGTTAGACTAGTAGGTATCAAGCATCATGAAGGTCAAGAAAACTGTCGCATGAGAGAGGTCAGGACTTCAGCAGGGAGGGTGGGTCTTTGCTTCTAGCGCCCAATGAAAGAAAGTTACTGGGAAGACTACTGAAGAGCCAAGAGACAGAAAAATCATTAGTGCTCTTTCTTCATAACATCACATGCTTACACCTCACAATACCATGAAGTAATGCACCTTTAGGAGTAATAACTATCGTTCTTTTAGAAGTGACATAAATCGGGTACCTACTACCTGTGCCTCTTTAATAAGAACCTAGAGATTTATAAAATCTGTAATTTAAAAAAGGGGTTTCTTACAAAAAAAACGGAGATTTTTTTAAAGTCATGTTTTAAAAAAACAATTACCTGTTAGGTAAATTGTTGTAGTGAATTCCTTATTGAAATTATCATTCGTCAAGGAGAGTAGAGTTTTATAAGAAAAAAGGTTTCATGATTGTAGAGGAAAAAAATTAATAGTGACACTGCTTAAATTGCGAATATTCATATGATTTGTAACTTGCAGTGATACAGTCTATAACTGGTAAAAGAGTAAGAAACATGTGAAGTTCAAAGTTTTGTCAAGCGTGTTCAGTCAAAACTATTATATTTTAGGTAGAAGTTTCCTAATAAGGCTTAAATAAGGTAAAATATGGTTTATGGTTTATATTATATTTTTTTTATCTAATTGAAGTTTACAGGGGAATTCTTTACCCTAAAAAAATAGCTTTGCACTTGTCACAGTGTTTAACATCTTTGCTGTATTAATATAAAGAAATTGTAATAACATCTTCCTCAATTAACCCTCTTCCCTACCTCAGGGAAGACCACTGTTATAGTAACCAGACAATAAATAGTACTGTATATGGAGTATATGGGAGAGATTTTCTTTATTTATGTAAACTCTTGCTAAACTTGAGGACTGGTCGGAGGTAAATTGGTATGGGTGACACTTACAAGACCTTGGGATAGTAAGACTGATTGTCAAATGGCCTGAGAACCTTTCCATAATGTAATGCCATTTGGCCAGTAATACTGGAAATTTCTCAAGTCATTTTATAATGCTAGTTCGACAGTATCATTTATATAATGCAAGGGCTCCATAAGACATGACTACAATGCCTGAGACTCCAACCAGTTTATAATGTAAATAGAAACCCAGAGCCGTGATCACGCTCGCACAGTGCCGGCAGATGGGGGAAGAGAACTGGATCTGCAGGTTTCCACCACCGTACCGCTCTCCACTGCTAGTACCTGGGCAAGCCAGAAGCAGCTGTGCAGGGTAAAGATGCTAAATAAATAACCAATGCTCTGGTTACAGCATTAAAGCCCTCATCGTGATGCTCTTCCAGACCCACTTCCACGTTAAACTGCCCTCCGGGTTCCTACAGGTAAGCGCTGGCCATTTCACTGGGGGCCGGACAGTGCAGCAGTGCAGGGCATTCAGCGGATTCCGGGAGAGTGAATCCAGATAGCGACCTCCCCCCTCCCCTCTTTCATAATCCCTCATTTCCATGCCGCCCCACACCCTCCTTCTCTCCAGGGACCTTCCCCCCTCTTTGTCTTCTGGCATCCATTGCAATGCCATTGTTCCCCAGTCTTATTTCAAATATTTTGGCGGGCTGTCACTGAAACTGAGGATTTTAATTAATTAGTGATAAAAGGTTTTGTCCTGCCTGGAGACTACTAGTGTCTAAAAAAAGGTAGAATGACCAGGAACTGCTTTTACAGGGAAAATGGCTCTTCGTAATATTTTGATGCATAAGCAGAATATAACTAGCCTTCAGCCTTTCATCTTTAAATACAGAAGCGTTTTTTGAAAGGAGCTGTAAAGAAATAAAGCGGGACGAGAGACAAAAACGCACTGCTACATCTCACCCCTTCACCTTTTTTTCATATATAAATCACTGATTAAAATTAAAAAGCACAGCGTGTCTAAATTTGAGACCCATCTTTATAATTAACTCGTACACATTTCTGGGATGGATTTTAAGGGTTGTGAAACCAAGCCAGACCTAGTGGCTCCAGGCTGATTTTCCACAGCCTGGCCAAGGAGTTGGTGTGCACATCAGAGAGCTCCGTGCAAGTTGCTGCCGTGACCTCACGTTTCACAGGTCTTTGAAATCGGTAGCAGATCTTACTTAGTCCTCTGGGGTATTTTTTAGAAAATAGGATTTTTTCCCTCTGAGGAAAAAAGGATACATTTTCTGCAAAAATATGCAAATTTCTTTCTCTTCAGTGCGAAAATGTCCGAACATTATCCCACATTTCTGTCTGTGTGCATATATTATACATTTAAGCTAAACGTGCAGATCAAATTGTGTAATCGAAAAAAAATGCGGCCACAAACTGTAAAAATCAAAAAAGTTAGAAATGCATCTCGAGTCTATCATAGCTAAGCGCCAACATCTGTTTACAGGGATCATGTCACATCAGCTTTTTAACTTTTATTTTTGCTCTTTAATTATATTGTTCTCAAGTTCCGTTTGTCCCGCACTCCCGATTGGCTAGAAGTTTGCATACTCTGCTCTGATTGGACGGCGCGCGCTGCTCTCCTCCATCCCTCTTTGAAAGTGACCTGCGGCCGCCGGAGCCCACTAGCTCAGCTAGTTCTACGACAGACAGCGCGCGCGGGGGTCCTGCTGGCTTCTCCAGCCCCCGAAGGAATGGGGGCACGAGACGGAGCTGTAGAGCGCTGGGGTCCGCCTGCAGCCGCGTTCTCCGAGGAAGCCCATCATGCTGCGATGTGCGGCGCCTTTCATCTTTAGGTTCGGGCTGCTGCCGGCAGAAGCTCTCGAAGATGCTCGCGGCGTGGCTGCGATGGGCCGCCTGCTTGGGGATCCTGTGCACGGTGATCTGCAGCTATTCTGAAGACCAGTGCAGCTGGAGAGGCAGGTACGAGATCGGTCTCGCAGAGCTCCAAGGAGCATAATAGGGTGTTCCGTTATTCACCGTTTTCCTAACGGACCTTTTTTTTTCTGTAAGGTTTTCTGGTTTCTGGCACATGATTTATTTTGCTGTTACTGCATTAAGTAGATTATATATACTACGACTTGCAAACATGACGCTGGGTATAGGGGGTGGTGGGATCTCCATTTGAGCCATGTCCCTGGCTTTTGTTTTCATGGCATTATTGTTAGCAACAAGGAAAGACTTGCATTTCGTAAGGATTTATTAGCAGGACAAAAAAAGCAAGAAATGAACTAAAGAAAAAGATGTTTTAGGGTATTTTGTTTCACTCATTAAAAAAAACACGGCAAAATCCTAAGATACATTTTGCTTTGCAGCAGAGTGACCTGGTAAGATTTAAAATATTTTTTTTTTTATCGCCATCGTTTCATTCCAAGTCCCTGAACTTTGCTTCTCTGTCTGAGCATCTCAATAGGCATTTAGAGGGGCCTGGGCTCGTCGTTCTGTATTGGCGGGGCTTTCATTTTCTCAGTACACGTTGTGTTGCAATCTGCTAGGAGGTCTTTATTTTTGTACTGAGAGGAGTAAAGGAAAGTAGTGATATTTATTTTGCATTATTAATCTCCCTTCTGTCTGCTGATCCAGAACTTTAAATTAGATTTCACCTCTTTGGTGATGTGACTTTGGCAGACGTCTTAGATCCAGGGTGCTAATTTTTGGGTTGCAAGAACCCACTTTTCTACCTGGAAAGGGGTCAAAATTAGCTTAAAAAATAACTGTGCAGGTATTATGGGAAGAGGGGAAAGCCAGGGGGTGGGGATGGATGTATTAGATCATGATGGTATTTTCTAGCTTCTAATCAGTTTTTATAAATTCTGTATATGTGGTGCTGGGATTATTTCAGGAAAACTGGACCAAAGGCAGAAAGAAATGGTTTTGATACCAGGGTTTCTGTAAAGTAAGACAATAGACTCTGCCTCTTGAGTGGATCAAATGACTTTAAGCTATCTGAGGTCTTTCCCCCCTGTATTTAATCAAATCTGATGGTGGGATGTGGATTATTTCAGTGATTATATATGTATGTGGTGGTAGATGACTTTAAGCCATAAATCAGTATTAGTTGTGTACATTTGAAAAGTCATTGCGTATCCCAGGAGTGACCAACCAGGAATGAATCTAGTTCTTGGGATCTGCTGAGTATTTCCTAATGACCCAGAATGGCCACTAAAAGACAGGATGCTGGTCTTAATGACTCTTTACTATGACCCAGGATGGCGCATCACATATTCTTATACAATTCCTCATTATATGGAAACTCACAGATTTGGAATTTCATGTTAATGGAAATCCCATATATTTTATTTATTTAGACAGTTTTGTATACCACCTTATCCTTCAATCAAAGTGGTCACAACACAATTGGGGGATACATTTAACACAAGGGGATATGAGACACATACACTAATACTTACAGGGAACATGGGCTATGGAGGGTTAAGTGGCTTGCCCAAGACCACAAGGAGCACCTGTGGGACTAGAAACCCCAGTCCTTCCAGCCCAAGGTTGCTGTCCTCTAGTGGGATTTGAACCCCCAACCTTCCAGCCTGTGGTACCTTGCCCCAACCACTAGGGCCACTCCTCCCTCATTGGAATCCTCATATAGGAATCTAGATTTCATATATGGAATACAGTGGCTTGCTATCGTGGAATTCATCCTGGCACGCTTCCCGAGGCTTTGGGATGGAGACAAACAAGCGTAAAGTGATCCAGAGGCGTTTTAAACAGTGCCCTAAGTCATAGTCATGACTTTATCAGAGCCAGAGGTTTTTCTGGCTGCAGAGCACTGATCCAGTTTTCTCTCTCCTCTCCACTACCAAAATCCAGGGGATCTGGATCTTGCTAACAGAGGGAGGAAGAAAACTGGGTCAGTGCTCTGAGCTGGAAAAGGTCTGGCAGTGCTAGTATGCAGCGCTGGCCAGGTTTCTATCCCAGTAGTGAAAGAATAGTGTTAGATCCAGGGGATCTAGTTTCGGATCCACCAGATCTAATTTCAGTCTTTCATGGCTGACACAGAAACATGGCTGATGCTGCACAGTAGCACTGGAGTATGTTTAAATCCCCACTGTCAAGTAGGTGAAAACCGGATCCGATTTAAGGTGGTATTACTTAGATTCAGAGGATCCGGTCAATATGGTTTTTACCTAGAATCTAAGTGGAGGTACTTGAGTACCTGTGAAGCAATTATTAGTTGCAATGACAACAGAAGTGTCAAAAGATAAAGCTTTGACTTTGACGCTTTTGACTATGGTGAAAAGTTGACCCATAATCAAAGGCAAATAAATGCTACTTGTGAGCTGCTGAAGAAAATCAATGAAGAGGTAAACAAGAAGTTTTCAGTGCTGATGTAGATTGAAGGTACTTGAAGATTGGAGTGTGGCCAAGGTGAGGATCCAGGAAACTACAGACTGGTGAGCCCAACATCAGTGCCAGGTAATATGGTAGAAAAGACTATAAAGAAGAAAATTACTGAACACATAGCTAGACAGAGTCAATATAGATTTAGCCAAGGGAAGTCTTTCCTCACCTGGCTGCTCTGTTTCTTGAAGGTGGGAATAGACATGTGGATAAAGGAGAGTCAGTTGATATAGTGTATTTGGATTTTCAGAACGCTTTGGACAGAGTCCCTGGTGAGAGACACCATGGGATAGGAGGCAGTGTCCTGTTGTGGACTGAGAACTGGTTAAAAGATAGAAAACAGAGTAGGGCTAAATTGTCAAATGTCTCAATGGAGAAAGGTGAATAGTGGAGCACCCCAGGGATCTCTCCTGTCCACTTCTTTTTAACAAGTGGAGGAGTGGCCTAGTGGTTGGGGCAAGGTACTTCAGGCCTGAAGGTCGGGGGTTCAAATCCCACTAGAGGACAGCAACCTTGGGCCGGAAGGACTGGGGTTTCTAGTCCCACAGGTGCTCCTTGTGGTCTTGGGCAAGCCACTTAACCCTCCATAGCCTATGTTCCCTGTAAAATAGTTATCTCCAAGTTATAATGCCCTGTTCAATGTAATTTCAGTTTGTTCAATGTAAACCGCACTGATGCAGAATAGCGCGGTATATAAGAGAATGTAAATAAATCAATAAACATATTTATAAATGACTTGGAAATGGGAACAAGTGAAGTGATCAAATTTGCAAACAAACATTTATTCAAAGTTGTTAAATCTTATATGGATTGTGAGAAATTGCAGGAGGGCCTTGCAAGGCTGGAAGACTGTGCATCCAAATGGCAAATAAAATTTAATATGGACAAGTGCAAAGTGATGCACATAGGGAAGAATATCCCAAATTATACCTACACAATGCTTAGGTTCCACATTAAGAGTCACTACCCAGGATAAAGATCTAATTGTCATCATGGACAATATGGAGAAATCCATTGACAGTTGACAAAAAAAGCAAACAAAATGTTATGCTTTGTTTTATTCTCTATTTTTTCTAATAATTCCTATCATGTCTCTGTATTGCTTATGCATCAAGGATATAATGGAATTAGAAAATATATCAAGAAGGGAGAGCATAATGATAAAGGGAAAGGAATGACTCTCCTGTGAGGAAATGTTAAAGAGATTAGGGCTTTTCAGCTTAGAGAGGATATGGTTGAGGGGAGATACGACAGAGGCCTTTAAAATCCTGAGTGACATGGAAAAGGCAAACACAAATTGACTGTTTTACTGTTTCAAAAAATGCAAACACTAGTGGAGAAACCATGAAGTTACCAAGTACTAAACTTGAAATAAATTGGAAAAAATATTTTTTTTCACTCAACACATAGTTAAGCTGTGAAACCTGTTTTCAGAGGATGTAGTAAAAACAATTACTGTAGTTGGATTTAAAAAAAGGCTTGAACAAATTTCTGGAGGAAAAGTCCATTAACTGTTATTTAGATAGATTTGGGCAAAGCTATTGCTTATCCCTGATGGTAAGCAGCATGGAATTTGCTGCTTTTTGGGATCCTGCCAGGTACTTGTCGCTTGGACTGGCCTCTGTTGGAAACAGGATATTGGGCTAGATGGACCTTTGGTCTGACTCAGTATGGTAGCTCTTATAAGACAGTATATTCATGGAAGCGAGAACCTAAAGGAAGCTTTTATTGCTAAGAATAAAACAGTCTGTGCCAGGTTTTAAAGCTGCCAAAGATCATTTGACTTGTCTCCTTGGAAGTGATTCTTCTGGTGTTTTTTTTAAATTGAAGCCCCTGTTGCTATACTGTTCTGAAAATCCAAGGACCATGAAGAACTGTGCCAAGCCAAATTTTGGTGACTGAATT
The DNA here is from genome assembly GCA_033557465.1 of Ichthyophis bannanicus. Taxonomy (NCBI): domain Eukaryota; kingdom Metazoa; phylum Chordata; class Amphibia; order Gymnophiona; family Ichthyophiidae; genus Ichthyophis; species Ichthyophis bannanicus. The sequence goes on from CM066044.1 coordinate 179,714,992, forward strand.
AGAAGGCCAGAGTGACTAGGAGCATTTTTCAGGAGTGATTCGCTACATTTTTTTTGTCCTGGTGTTGAGCACTACTGTTTCAGGAACATTGCCAACAAGACAGTGCTTCTCATACATAATGCCCTATGCAGTGCAGTCAATGAAGACCCATCCAACAGTGTGAAAGTTGAGTACCTCTCCCAAAATGCATCCTTAATCCAACTTATGGATCAAGAAAGAGAGCTACATTGAAGGCCTCCTACCTGCATAAAAGCTTTCACCAGCTCATAAAGCAATCAATGGGGCAGAAAATCGAAGAACTGAAGAATTCTGGTGAAATTACAACATTGTGAATGCCACTGAAGCCTTGCCAAATCCTGGGACAGGATCAAGGCATCAGCTTTGAAAGGGATGTGGGAGACAACATAGCTAGAATATGTTCACATTATTGGGATCTATCAAAAGCGGAATTGTCCTACAGATCCATGTGAACATAGAAACCCTCATGAGTGATGTCTAATGATGAAGACATTGAAGAATCAAATGTGGATGAATTGTTATAATCACATGGAGAAGACCAGTCTAATGAGGATCTGATGCTGCTGGAACAAGAGTGAATTGAAGAGGAAGAGACTGTTTCACCTGCCTCTCATCAGCTGTACACAAGGATACCATCTGAAGCCTTTACATGCTTTGCGGCAGGTTTGCAGATCCTCCTGCTTACGAGCCCAAGTCATGAACATAGCCTTCCTCCATAGATAAGTGATGTACTCAGCTGTACAGAGAGAAGTTCAAAGCAGCTGATACATCTTTTGCAAAAGAAAATGGGCCAATAATTGTTCCTACTCCTTACCTAAAACAAGAAGATGACAATGATGAACAAGGAGAGGGAGATGAAACAGAAAAAAGTAGAGGAGGAGACCATCCAGAGGAGGAGACAGAAGATGCAGGACGTCCACATATGAGGGCTGATCTTCCATGTCTTAAAGAAAGCTTAAATCTTGTTTTTAGGATTTTTTCTTGTGTGAGATGCAGACAAGGGGGCAGATTTCCCACAGGACTGCATCTTTATTATTTATTTATTTATTACAGTTGCTTATATACCGCACTATTCGGCATCAGCGCGGTTCACAGTATAACAAAATGACCAAAACACACTTCTGTTTGGTTTTACATCAAACAGGGGTATAAACTTGGATAACGGGGGGGGGGGGGGGGGGGGAAGGGTTCTTCAGGTTCTTGGGAATAGTCTGTGGGAAAACAGGGATCAATGGAATTGTGCTGTATGGAAAAACATTCCGGATGCTTATCTCTTCCATATATCAAGATATTCCTATATTTCTTTCTAATCTATAGCATCTTCTTCACAGGAGTCACAGAGTAGAAAGTTGGTAGCTGGAATTTTGAGATATGTCATGTTGTTGACTGCAATGCATATAAAAGACCAGATCCTCAACATTCCTCTGCAGGGCTACTTTTTACTTTGGTACTTGCAAGCTTTTTTATTTCATGGCATGCTTTTGAGTTTTCTCAGTGAACCAAATTTTGCATTATCCTTTCTCTCTCCCCCCCCCCCCCATCCCCTCTCACACCCTTCACTTTTGGTTCTGTCTGCACTGTGTTTATGCACTCCACTCTCTCACTTCCCCTCTCAAATTGAGTGTCCTCTCTCTTACACTTTTCCACCCATGTTTGATCTTTGACTCTCTAGCTGGCAGAAAGAGAAAAGTCCTTCTTATCTGTGTGAATGGAATGCTCTGCTGGCTTCAGGCTGAAGTTTGGTTGAATATGTAGCATTGCTGGGTACTGTGAGATGACAAAATGAAGCCAGTCACAGGCAGGCAGATGAAACATGAATCATCACATTCCTTTTGCCAGCCAGAGGTAAGGGGACATTATAGCACTGGGGCTCCTGCTACCATGGCACATCGAGAACTTTGCTTGGCACATGGGTGGAGAAGCTCTGGTTTACAAGACTAGTTTAAAAAAGTCGAAAAACTCCCAGGATGGTTCATAATGGTTATTAGATAATTGACATCTGCTCTTTTTAGGTTTGCTGTTTAACACACATGCAGAAGAAGAACATTCTGTTAGGATTAGAATTCCTCTGCTTCGCCTGTAACTGGACTTCACAGTGCCTGGACCTTGTTAAAGTGAACTACCAGGCTGTGAGGCACCCTTTACAACAAAAATGCAACTTAAGGAAAACTGGATTGATGGGTCATCTCCAGCCTTTCTTTGTTCATTTCTTGCAAGCTCCAGCTCCAGAATACAAGTGCAAAACAGGAGAGTGTTTGTGGCTTTCTCTCAATCTTTCAGTAAGCCAGTGCATCCCTTCATCAGGCAGCGACTTTTTTTTCTTCATAATAGTAAAAACCTAGCTTTTGTATAGCGGCACTCTACATCCAGATCGGATCCCTAAGACTCAGTACTTTAAAGCAGCTATACCACTTCTTTTGATGTAAAAGGCCTGCTAAGATTTTGGTATTTCTCCAAACACGGACAGTGTTTGATGCTGCAGTGAAAATGATCCTTGAATTTGGAAAAGTGTTTTGTTTTTAGATAACGCAACTGGTGACAATTCAACAAGAATCTGAAAATCCCTTTTCCCAGTCTGATTTAATACACTATGGGGGTGTAACAATAATGGTCCTCCTGGTAACTCCATACTGGATTCATACTGATACATTGGTACATCAAATAACTACAGATGAGTTGCTGATTAATGGCAATATATAAAAAGAATAGGGGTTATATTGCTGTAATAAGATATATGCCCCCCCCTTTTTTTGCATGCTTGTTTTTCAAAATATGTAGAAAAAAGAAATGAAAAATAAGTACCAAAAAACCAAGAATAAGATCAATGTATAAAGAGCCAATTTGTTAGTTTGAAGGCTCTTAACATGCTATGCTGCTTTAATTCAGTGTCAATTCTGCTGATTTACCTCATGGTGATGCATTCAACTGATCCAGGCTATAGTGACACTGCCAGGGACCCGCAGGCCGAATATTTAAGGAATGTGCACCACAGACACAAAAAAGGCATTTCTTTAGTATTTCAGAACTGGCTACAATGCATTGCATCAGGTGATGCGCGCTGCAGCACTGAATTAGATTGCTTCAAAGGCATCCAAAAAATGGCATAAACTGCTTGGAGGCAGGCAAGCTGACCATAAAGTCAATATATTTATTCCAGTGCTTGCTCTGCAATGCTGACTTGCTCTCTGGCTTTGTATCAGGCACAGAGTTTTAATCTTTTCATTGGGATTCTCAAGCCCAGCTTTCATTCCTAAAGCCAGCCAGGAGTCGGGATAGGAGTAAATGACAGCAGATAAAGACCAACACGACTTATTTAGTCTGTCCAGAAAGTTGGTTTAGGATTGTAACTACTGTTCCATGCAGGTTACCCTATGCAGAAAAGTTACACCAGTGTTTTATTCCTATCTTGCCATTATGTCCAGATTGATGGCCATGCTGGAGGGAAGTAGAAGGGGACTGGGGATAGAAGAATGGAGAGGAGGACAGATATTGGGGGTGGGGGCAGCAAGGGCATATGCAGGTTAAGGTGGAGAGGATGGGGGCATAGGGATGTATGATGGGGTAAGGAGGAGGAAAGGCAGTATCAATGAAGATTGCAATGCTAGAGAAGATGAGAAATAGGTGTGGGGAAAATAAAGGGGCTATGGATGGAAGGGGAAGGAATAGTCAGGGGAGCAGATCCTGGTGACACGGGGATGCATGAGAGCAAGCACCTGAATTTAGGCAAATAGTTTGGAATTGGGTGAGAGACAGACTCTAGGATTAGTTGGGTATTAGGAATCTAAGTAGTAAACCAGGGCTTGTATGGAAACTCAGGGATTGGGTAGGGTGGAAGACTGGGAACTCGGAGATTAGGTGAGAGGTATGAGCAGGGCTGTGAGACTGAGCCCAGAAAAATGAGTAGGAGAGAAAGTTTGAAGACCCTAATAAGCTTGGGGAGGGGATAGGAGGCAGTTGAAAGGGACAGAGGCCTATGTAAAGGGCAAGAAACAAAGGAAGGGAAGAGATCTTTGAAGGAATTGAGAGAAGTGGAAATGGGAAAGGAATTTAAAAAATGGAATTGCAGACTTTCTATTAGAATGGCCAACATAACACCAGCTTTTAAAAAGGATTCGAGGGTGATTCGGGAAACTACAGACCGGTGAGCCTGATGTCAATTTTCAGAGCCTTTGACAAGGTCTCTCATGAGAGACTCTTTAGGAAATTAAAAAATCATGCTATAGGTGAAAGTGCCCTATTGTGGATTGGGAAATGGAAAAAGGATAGAAAACATAGAGTAGGGCTGAATGGTCAGTTTTCTCTAAGGAGAAAGGTGAGTAGTGGAGTACCCTAGGGATCTGTCTTGGGCCCATTGCTTTTTAACACCGTTATAAATGACCTGGAAATGGGAACAACTAGTGAGATGATCAGATTTGCAGACAGCACAAAATTATTCAAAATAGTTAAATGATAAGAGGATTATGAAAAATTGCAAGAAGACCTTGAGAAATTGGGGGACTTGGCATCTAAATGGCAAATGAAATTGAATGTGGTGCACCATGAGTATTGTGTGCAGTTCTAGTTGCCACATCTAAAAAAAATATATATATATATCAGAGTTAGAAAAGGTACAGAGAAGGGCAACCCAAATAATAAAGGGGATAGATACCCCATATGGATTAAAAGATTAGGGATCTTCACCTTGGGGAAGAGACAGCTGAGGGGTGATATGATAGAGGTCTCTAAAATAATGGAGTGGTTAAAGTAAACGTGTATCAGTTGTTTTATTCCTTCAAAAAGTACGAAGACTAGGGCTCACACAATGAAGCTACAAAATAGCACATTTTAAGACTAATAAGAGAGTGGGGTTTTTTCACTCACTTTGCAATTAAGCTCTAGAATTTGTTGCTGGAGGATGTACTAAAAGCTGTTAGTGTAACTGGGTTTAAGAAAGGCTTGGACAAGTTCCTGAAGGAAAACTCCATAAACCAGTATTAAAGTGGACCGGGGAAATCCACTGCTTATACCTGGGATAGGCAGCATAGAATCAGTCTATGTTTTAGGATCCTGCCAGATTATTTGTTACCTGGATTGTCCACTGTTGGAAAGAGGATACTGGGCTTGATGGATCCTCGGTCTGACCCAGTATGGCAAATTTTTAATTCTTAAATGGGAAATGGTAATCTGGATGGGGGTAAGACATAAAAGAGGGACTGGAGATGGAGGGAGAATGAGAAGTAGAAGGTCGGGGAGGGAAAGAGTACAGTGGATGGAAATGGGGGATTAGAAAGTGGGTGGAAGATAGGTGGCTGGTGAAGGAATGGGATAACTAAGGAAGTAAGAGTAGAAAATGGAAAGCTAATACGTAGTGAAAGTGGAGGAGGGAGAAAGAGGAATGAAATCTAGCTGCAGGTAGGTAAAAAGGCAAATGAAAGAAACGGAGAAAAGATGAAACAGAATGATCAATAGCAAAGAGAGATCTAGGGGAGAAAGGGAAGACAAAGAGTGAAGAGACAGAAAATGAAAATAAGATCCTAGGAAGAGACTGGAGAAAACCAACAAGAGAAAATGGTAGAAAAAGACTAGGCCGAACCCAGCTCAGAACATATTACTAGACAACAGAGGTACCTTTTTATAGTATGAGGCCATTCTTTCAGTATGAGTCCTGATTTCTGTGCAGCTTATAACACTAGCTTGGTGAAATATGTGGGTGCAAATGCAAAAATTGGCTCGGGGTGCCACAACCCCTTGAACTGGCACTGAGGGGTTTATCTGTCTATCTATATAATATAATATTGAAGCAACGATGTATATGGCAGGTCTTGGGGGGTACATATAATAGGAATGTGCATTGGATGAAGTTTGTTGTCAAGTTAATGGGCAATATGTTAGGGCCTTAGTGAGTAGCCTAAGTGTTTGGTTAGATCCATTGCTGTTGTTTCATAGCCATATAGCTAAACTTGTTTGATAACCTTAGCTTAATTAGATAACTGAAGACATCTTTGCCTATAGAAAGGTAATCCCAGGTTTATTGGGGTTGAAGAAGAAATTAATTTGTAAAATACAGTTGCAAAATGCTGCTGCTGCAAAATTGATTTGGTGCTTTACAATTTAGGAATTATGTGACCTCAGTGCTTCAAAAATGTCATTAGCTTCACATTGTTGTCGTTTTATATTTCCGTCCCGTCCCCCCCATTATTTCTTACTCCTTTTTACAAAACCTTTCTCCTTCCTTTCTCTCCTAACCACTCTCCTTATGCAGTCCAGTAGCGGCTTCTTTGTTCATCCAGGCTCAAACCTGTAACATACAATGGCTCTTACACCTGGGTCTGGAGGTAGGCCCCAGATCGCAAAGGTTAGGTACCTGCCCCCAGATCCAGAATAAGTCTTTAAGGTCGGTTGGCCTTTAAGCTTTTGAAAGATGGTCATGATTCTTCTTAATATTTGAGAAATTTGCTTCTGTGGCATTGTCCATAGTGCAGTTTTCATTCCAGCACTGTCCATTGGTTGAAAGCTCTTTCTGTGAAGGGTAATAAATTAGTCTGCACTCATTCAACTGATTTTTCAGTTGCAACACCACAAATTTGGAAATGTTTTGCCTGGAGAGATAAGAGGGGAGTCTGATGACATTTCAGGAAATTATTGAAGACATATTTTTGGGCACAAAGCTTTTTTTGGTATATGAATGTTTGTCTGATTAGTTTTATGTAATTTTATGTACACTTATTATGAATGTCATTGAACGGTTGTAACCAGAGTTACATAGAAACATGATGACAGAAAAAGACCACATGGCCTATCTAGTCTGTCCTTCCATATCAACAACTACAACAGTCCACTTTTTACCTTTAGAAATCCTCTGTGTTGGTCCCATGCTTTTTTGAATTCAGTTACTGTCCTCATCTCTACCACCTCCACTGGGAGACTATTCCATGGATCCACTACTCTTTCCGTAAAGAAATATTTCCGCATATCACTCCTGAATCTATCTCCCTTCACCCTCATCCCATGTCCCCTCGTAGCAGAACTTGCTTTCAATTGAAAGAGGCTCTCTCCCTGAACATTTATGCCACGGAGGTATTTAAACATCTCAATCATATCACCTCTATCCCGCCTTTCCTCTAAGGTGTACATATTAAGATCCTTAAGTCTGTCCTCATATGCTTTATAATGAAGCCCACTAATCATTTTAGTAGCCACCCTCTGCACCGACTCCATCCTGTTCACATCCTTTTGAAGGTGCAGTCTCCAGAATTGCACACTATACTCCAAATGAGGTCGCACCAAAGACTTATAGAGAGGCATTATCAACTCCTTTTTTCTGCTAGCCATTTCTCTCCGTATGCTCCCAAGCATCCTTCTAGCTTTTGCCGTTGCCTTTTCTACCTGTTTAGCTACTTTAAGATCATCAGACACAACCACGCCTAGATCCTGCTCTTCTTTAGTGGACAAAAGTACTTCACCTCCTATACTGTATTGCTCCCTTGGATTGCTGTAGCCCAAATGCATGACCTTACATTTTTTAACATTAAATCCCAGCTGCCAAATTCTAGACCATTCTTCAAGCTTAGCTAGATCCCTCCTCATGTTATCTACACCTTCCTGGGTGTCTACTCTATTGCAGATTTTGGTATCATCTCCCAGATTTTGGTATCACTCCCAAGAACTACGCAAATCGCTCCTTCATCTCAGACAACTAGAGAGGCACTGGAGACGATCAAGAACAACCGCGAGCCACGAAGCATTCACAGCACAATTAGGAAAACATCGTTTAGCCGTTGCATCAAGTATGAAACAATATCATGCAAACAGACTACAACGCTCCCTGAACAAACCCCACGAGCTCTTCCAAATTGTAAAATCCCTAGCAAAGGAACCATCTCAGGGGAACTCGTTCCACCCAGACCCCCAGGAATATGCCCACTACCTACGTAACAAAAGTAACCAGCTTGCTCAACCTGCTAAGCCCCTCATCTCAACTACTCCACCCATTTCCACCCCTCATCCCTCATTTGATCATCTCTTAAGTGAGACCCAACACACCCTCACATCCTTCTCTACCCCATCCAACAGAGTCATTCAAGACACTATATTAAATATAAACACTACTACAGCATCCTCTGATCCGTGTCCAGCTCCCTGGATAAAATCCTTACGTTCTGAGCTCAGCCCATTCTTATCCAAGCTTATAGAAGTATCCTTCTCTACTGGAACATTCCCCTGTAGCCTGAAACAGACTGCGATCAGACCTCTCCTAAAAAACAGTAAGCTGGACCCCTCATTGATGGATTCCTACAGGCCTATCTCCAGCATACCTCTCCTCTCGAAGATCATTGAAAAGATTACACAACGTCAATTACAGGATCATATAGACTCCAACGCACCCCTTCATCCCTGCCAGCATGGATTTCGTGAAGCACATGGTGTGGAAACGCTACTGACAACCCTATTCAACACCCTTTCCATAGGACTGGATAACATCAGACAAGGCTTTGTTCTAATATTCATGGACATCGCCGCTGCCTTTGATACAGTAGACCACGAAGTTCTCCTTCAACGCCTCAGAGAGAAGGGAGTTCACGGTTCAGCTCTATCATGGTGCGCGTCTTACCTCACAGACCGTTGGCAACATGTCCGTTCTGGTCCTTCCACCTCTGACCCCTTCCTTCAAACTAAAGGTGTTCCACAAGGCTCCTCCTTATCGGCCTTACTATTCAACATTTACATGCAACCCATCTGTGACCTTATCCACTCATTTAACATCAACTGCCTGGTCTATGCCGATGATGTCTTGATGTACATGCCAATCTCAACTGAACATCTTGACCTCTCCCCTCTAATCAAATGCTTTGATGCAGTCACCGACTGGATAGACGCACAAAGGCTTAAGTTAAACTTCAAAAAGACTGAAGCCCTCTTCGTCACCAGGAATCCGGCTTTTATTCCTCCACTATCCATCAAAGTTCGTGACGCAGAGCTCACATGCAAGACTACAGTAAGATACCTCGGAGTTACACGTGATCAGCAGCTTAATATGAAGGCTCACATCAATAACATAACAAAAGCTGTCTATCATAAAATCCGGACCCTTCGCCATCTTCGTCAGCTGTTAGAACCTGAAGACTTCCGAACTGTTTTTCAGGCCCTAATAATGCCTCACCTTGACTATGCTAATATTACATGGCCTACCAAAGAGTACGACTAACCCCTTACAACTTGCTATGAATTCTGCTGCAAGAATCCTTCATGGAGCTTCCAGAAGATCCCACATCACTCCAATACTAAAACAGTTGCACTGGCTGCCCATACAAGCCAGGATCTCCTTCAAGGTTCTAACAATGACCCATAAAGCCATCAAGAAATTCCCGGCTACTGCTATTACCGACCTAGTATCTATTACACCTCCTAACCGGTTAAGGAGATCGAATGCTGCAAACACCCTCATTCTACCTAAGGCAAGCACTAAGTGCTCCCAAGCTACCAGAGCTATAGCCTTTGCCTTTTTTGCACCATCTTGCTGGAACACTCTACCGGCGGCTACCAGAACCATCAGCGATCTCTCCCAATTCAAGAAGGAACTGAAGCATCACCTTTTTCTCCTTCACTACGATGTTGCAGTCCCCCCCCCCCCACACTCACCTACCTCCACACCTCATGGTAGCTCCTCAAGCCCATGCATCTTACACTCCTAGTCTGAATACCCGCAACCACACCTTAACTGCCTCCATACTTAACCCACCTTGAGAAGCTTGTGCTGTGCACTTAACCATGTATATAGTTACATTAACTGGCTTGTATATAGTTATCATGTTCTCCCTGTTAAGAAACTTGTTTATTGTATACCCAAGTTATTTTTACCTGTTTATTGTAAGCACAAATCACTAAACTGAGATGTGTAGATTTAATGTTTATTGTAAACCGCACTGATCTTAAATAGCGCGGTATAAAAGAAAATGTAATAAAATAAAAAAATAAATAAAATAAAATAAACCTTACCCGACAGCCCTTCCGCTATATCACTAACAAAGATGTTAAAAAGAATCGGACCAAGGACAGATCCCTGGGGCACACCACTGGTAACATCCTTCTCCTCAGAGTGAGCTCCATTTACTTGTACTCTTTGTCGCCTCCCACCCAACCAATTTCTAACCCAAGCAGTAACTTTAGGGTCCATCCCTAGGGTGCTCAGTTTGTTTATAAGTCGCCTGTGAGGAACAGTGTCAAAGGCTTTACTGAAATCTAAATACACCACATCTAGCGCTCTCCCTCGGTCCAACTCCCTGGTCACCCAGTCAAAGAAATCAATCAGATTTGTCTGACAAGACCTGCCTCTGGTGAATCCATGCTGCCTCCGATCCTGTAATCCGCTGGACTCCAGAAACCTCACTATTTTCTCTTTCAGCAGCGTTTCCAATAATTTACTCACCACCGAAGTTAAACTAACTGGCCTTTAGTTTTCAACCACATCCTTACTTCCGCTTTTGTGTAAAGGCACCACATGAGCCTCTCTCCAGTCCTTTGGCACCACTCCTGACTCCAACGAGGCATTGAAAAGGTCAGTCAGTGGAGTTGCTAGAACGTCCCCAAGTTCCCTCAGTATTCTAGGGTGTATCCCATCCGGTCCCATCGCTTTGTCTACTTTAAGTTGAGCTAGTTTCTCACGAACACAGTCTTCTGAAAATTGTTCAAGATGTCCCTCGCTTCTGTTCCTATTTGTGGGTGTTTTCTGAGGTCCTGCTCCTGGTTCTTCATCTGTGAACACAGAACAAAAATATTTGTTAAGCAATTCCGCTTTATCCTTATCAGCTTCTACATATTCCCCCCTGCACCCTTGAGTCTGACAATATTCACTTTTGCCCTTCCTCTTCTCACTAATACATCTGAAAAATGTCTTATCCCCCCATTTTATTGCATTGGCTATGTCCTCTTCCTTTTGAATCTTTGCCTTCTTGATTACTTTGCTAGCTTCTCTAAGTTTTTCCAAATACAGATGCCTGTCTTCCTCTCTCTGTGATCTCTTGTATTTCATGAAGGCCTCCCTCTTTTTCTTCACTTTTTCAGAGTTGCGGTCTACAAGTGTGTTTCCAAAGAATAAAGTTTTGATGCAGGTGTTCAAAGTTCAGCATGGAATGGGCCCCCACTATTTATCAAGGTGTGATTTGTGGTCGGTCCAAGTACATTTATGGGTGGTTTCTACAGTGAAGGAAGTGTGCGTAAATGATGCGCTCCCTATCTATAAGTACGCACTTTGCCCTGATGGCATGTACTTTCTCTGTGGGCATGTATACGGGCAGAGTTTAACAGAACACATAAGTACACGCATACATTTATAAACTCTTATAATTTACACACAATCTTTATAAATGTAGGCACAGTCATATAGACTATTTCTAGGGCTAGTTTAAGTGACCATGCCATAAATTAAGTATGTATTTGGCTACTCAGGCTATTATTTTATAAAGAAAAGTACGCACACTTTTCTTTATAAAATAGGCTTTATGTGGATGCCTTACAAAGTGCTTTAAATAGGTGTCCCCCCCTTATAAAATTGCCCTTATGGAGGGTAATTCTATAATCGTGTGCAGAAGCAAATCACATTGCCATGTGTGAACGGCTGTGCCTGAGTCACGACAGTTATGCCTGCTCTAGAGCCTGTGCCTAGATCGGCACAGTGACACACAAAAGTCTTAGTATTCTACAACAACTTACGCACATAGATTTAGGCCCCACCTATACTCCACTCTGGCTCCATCCCCATACACACCCTAACTGACATAACCTAAGAATGACCCTAGTACACCGGTCTCTGAACTTACACAGATTACCTGCATCATGTTATTTCGTTTTGCTTTCTAAACCTGTTCAATGTAAAGTTGATTGAGTTGCCCGTTCTGATGTTTTATGACTATTTATGCCTGTTCTATGTAATGTTGCTTGACTGTTCATGTTTCCTGTAAACTGAGCTGATACCAAATAGTGCGATATATAAAAGCTAATAAATAAACAAACTGAGCATACACGCAGTAGGACCTGTGCTTGTGTAATGGCCCATTCGCATGCCTAAGTTCTTTAGAATAGGGACTTACACATGTTTCAAGTGCATACCACTCTGTACATACCATATAGCAAAAGCCCCCTAATGTTCAGACTTGCTATGCTGGTCTCAATATTCATATCAGAGCAGTTTACAATTCAAATACAATTCAAGGAAGTTAAGAACATAATAACAGAGAATTAAAGAATAAAAGAAAGACAAGGGCCACTGATCCACCCAGACATTCAGGCATCATTCTCACTCGCAAATACTTGTTCAAGGAAAAAACGTTTTTAGCCCAGCCTTGAATTTTGAGTAAGATGTGTCTACCTGTAAATAGTGTTGAATAGGATTCCATAAGAAGGGGTGGGGGGCAAACAATAAACCCTGAGTGATATGTACTCTCTAGGTGAGCATGGAAAAGAACAGGCAGGGCCGTCCCAACCACTAGGCAAACTAAGTAGTTGTCTAAGGCAGAGGCTTCAGAGGAGCAGCGCATTCAAAGTTAAGCAATAGATTCTGATATGGGGTTGGGGGGGCAGCGTTAAGGTTTGCCTAGAGTGCCAACAATTTGAACCACTCTGGGGCTGGTGCTGAGAGCAGGTACCACCAATAGATTCTCACTTTTATTTGTTGAGAACACAACAATCTTATAGGAACGTAAGGGACCATGGAATTGGACAGATGTGCTAGACCAGGGGTGGGCAATTCCGGTCCTGGAGGGCCGCAGACCAGTCAGGTTTTCATGATGTCTTTAATGAATATTCATGAGATCTATTTGCATCCACTTGCCTTCCAATGTATGGAAATAGGTCCATGAATATTCATTAGGGACATCATGAAAACCTGACTGGTCTGCGGCCCTCCAGGACCGGAGTTGCCCACCCCTGTGCTAGACCAATGTAAAGTGCTCTAGGACAGTGTTTCCCAACCCAGTCCTACGGGGCACACCGGCCAGTCAGGTTTTCGGGATATCCCTAATGACTATGCATGAGATATATATGCATTAGAGATATCCTGCCAACCTGACTGGTTTGTGGCCCTCCAGGGCTGGATTTGGAGACCCCTGCCTTACACCTCTGTCATTTAAGATTGTGAGTGGGCAAGGTGCAGATGTCCTAGACATCGAAAGGGTATATAGAATGTGACACATTCCTCCTCAATTCTCACCACCACCAAAAAGTTGTCTAATAGACAATATTTGGTGGTGGTGAGAATCGAGGAGGAATGTGTCACATTCTATATACCCTTTCGATGTCTAGGACATCTGCACCTTGCCCACTCACAATCTTAAATGACAGAGGTGTAAGGCAGGGGTCTCCAAATCCAGCCCTGGAGGGCCACAAACCAGTCAGGTTGGCAGGATATCTCTAATGCATATATATCTCATGCATAGTCATTAGGGATATCCCGAAAACCTGACTGGCTGGTGTGCCCCGTAGGACTGGGTTGGGAAACACTGCTCTAGGAGTGACATGAATAAATGTAATCCTATAGGAAATAGGTGACCAGTGTTTCTCAGAAAGAAGAGTTGTGACATGATCAAATTTGTTTACATTAACCAGTGTTCTGAGGGGCAGCAAAGAGCGCAGCATTCAAAGTTAAAGATTCTGACAGCTGGGGGGTGAGAGGAGTGGCGGGGTAAGGCTTAAAGTTTGTCTAGCTGCCAACCAGAGCTGGCCTGTCCAATAGGTGAACTAAGCGGCGGCCCAGTTGGGCGGTGGCAGCTGCATACATGACCAGCTGTGCTGCCGCTGATTCCCATTTGGGGGGAGGAGGTAGCAGCGGCAGTATTTCAAAAAGTGGCTGCTTTTTGCCGCCACATTCTTGCCCGGGGTAGGCCATATCCTTCAGCACACATGGCCTGCCACTTCTGACCTCCCTCCAACAGTAAGTTGTGTCAGAAGGGGATCAGAAGCGGCAGGTCATGTGTGCTGAAGGACGTGGCCTGCCCCCTGTTTTCTTGGCAAGGCATGACTGGGAGCAGATTGCCAGGCCTTTCTTCTGAGGCACTGGAGGGTAAAGTGACTTGCTAAGGCCACAAGGAGTGCCAGTGGCAATAGAACGCTGATCTCTTGGTCAGCAGGCCACTGCTGTAACCACTAGGCTACTTCTTTGGAAGGTGATTTAGTCCATTGTAAACAGCATTGCAATAATCTAGCCTATTCAGAATTAGAGGGTGAATTAAAATATAAAGAGCACTATCATCCAACAGAGCAATCAGTGCTCGTAAACAGCGTATTGTGAAATAGGATTCTTTAAGCACTGATGAAATTTGACTGAAATGAAAAGTGGGAATCAAATAATAACCTAATATAAGCAGTGAGTCAATAAGTGGAGAAGGCCTACCTGATATAATTGTGGAAATATCTGGAATAGATGACCTGTCGATGACCCACATAACTTGGCATTTAGACAAGTTTAATATCAACAAGATGTCCAGCCAAAAGTTATGCGTTGGCAGGCCCGAAATTAAAAAAAATAATCATAATGTGGCTAACTCTGAAGTTAACTGCATGAATCCTTTTGGGTATAAATCTTCTACAAAGAGCTTGTTTCCTTTGGCTCCTAAAAATGTAGCTGGTGCCTAAATCTCTTTTCTAAATCCTTTGCTGCCACTATTGGTGGAGGGATACGTGGAGATCTGAGTGTGTATTGGGTAACGGGGGGTGATGGTGTATATTATGGCAGGGAGGCATATGGTAGGGGGGTAGGGGCATATTTACTATTGTGCATCACCAGGGTAGCATGAGGTTTGCATGTGGTTTCGGTGCTGCTCTTAAAAGTGGCATGGGGACCCACGGTGCAAACCCTGTGCGCTACTGTGGTAGCGCATATCGGGGTGGTGAGGAGGCAAGACAGTGGCATTCCTGATGTGGTACAGCCAGTGTGGGCATTTGTGGCCCGGGCTACCTGAGCACAGTTCACATAGCATGGGTGCAACTAACACCACTTCAGTGGGTGGCATTAATTGCACCCGTGGCAAATTTGCCATGTTACAGTGCAGTAACTGCAGGGGGACAAATGTACACGTCCCCCCTGCAGTTAGCCTGAAGCCCCACGCTGGTAACATAGCCCACATGTGGGTTACCGGTGCAGGGCTTAGTAAACATGCCCCATATGTCCTACACTCACCCTGTTTTCTTTACTAGAAGTAGAACTTATAGCTCAGTTTCTTGAACATGGTGGTGCAGCTCTAGGATGGACACTTGTCTCTTGAGAGAAACCAGCCCTGCACTGCTGTAGCAATTGCTAGAAAATGTATTAGTTAGGAAGAAAATGCTTCTTGGAAGTAAATTAATTCATGGACTATCTCAGTGTGGATCTTACAGACTGGATTGCCAGACACATTTGGGGGCCGTTTTACTAAAGGGAGCTATGGTGTTGCACCTAATGCACCAATAGCGCCAAAACCATAGTGCAACACCACCTAGATGAACTCTCAGGGGCACTGAAAGCATGTTCCTGGCAGTCTGCCCTAACATGGCATAGAAATAGCAGGGTGCACTTCCCTTCACTTATTGAGATGACCATACATTCATCCATGCTAGCGCAGGAGCGCTGACTGCCCTCTCTCTGCCCCTAACACACCATGGAGAATTAATGCCAAAATCTGGTCTTCCTGTCATGGCCCCGTGCTAACTCTCAATGCATGTTCCAGTGCACCTTTAATGCACCAGAACCTGTGCTAACCACTAACACCCTTTAGTAAAAAGGCTCATTTCTTCCACCCATACTGCTTGCTATGATCTTGTGATATGTGCCAAAGTGCCTGTGTTATCCTGCAGTAATTGCTATACATCAATACTGCTTACCATCTAAACCCTCTTTGTTCCATTACAGTGGGTTGTCTCAGGAACCAAGCAGCGTGGAGCAGATCTCACTGCGGTGTGCTGAAGGCTCATTGGAGTGGCTGTACCCATCAGGGGCCTTACGCCTGAGCCTGTCTCCTCGCCTGCCCTTGGGCACAGCGGCTACAGGGAACGGCTCAGGTCGCATCACCACCTGCATCAAACCTGCCACTTACTTCCAGGGGGCCCAGATCTACCTGGAGAGAGATGGCCTCTTGGAGCTGCTGTTGTCTGAGGCAGACTCCTCTCTGCGCCCTCGGGTGCACTGCTTCAGCTGGCAGGGCTGGGAGAAAGTGGCCCTGTTTCTGCAGTCTACCCTGCACCAGGACATCAGCCGGCGCATCGCTGCTTTCCGTTATGAGCTCCGAGGAGACTGGAATTCCAGACTTTCACTGCCCTTAAACAAGCTCAGCGTGGAAGGTAAAAACTTTGTTAAAAGAGAACAAAGTCAACTAGAGATTAAGCTAACAAATACTTTACACTATAAGATCTCATTTCTGTCACAAGCTTGTGGCACTGTCCAAAGATTACTTTGAGGATAAGGCAATGTCTTCTATGAAGTGGCTTAATATTTTGCTGTTTTTCCTCTGTATCTGAAAGAGGAATGTCTTTCCAAAGCTCTCACACTATTATATCTTTTATTGGTCCAACATAATCATAAACCATTTTCTTCTGTGTCCAGCCAGCTCCTGTTGGAGCTTCTCTAGCCCCTTGTGTTGATCATTCTAGGCTCACGGGTGTTCTAGTGACATGAGTCTGAGTCTCTTGCTGCTGCTTCCCCACCTTCCCCTTCATAACCTGTTCTATGGCAGAAGGAAGTGACCCCTCAGGACCGGCCAGTTTTAAGCCCCTCCTACAGTCCCAATATGCTGGGGTCAGGGTTTATCACTTTGCAGGTACAGATCACAGTAGAAGATCCCTTTGCCATTCCTCTGCTTCCTCTCGCTCCAAACTCCTCTATTTCCAGCAATCTCACTTTTGTGATCCAAAGTATCCCACCTGTTGGAAAATGTCCAGCTTGTTGATGGGGTTCAGGATCACATTCCTAAACTGTGATTTATGGCCTGTGGTGTGGAGACGGGTGCTCAGCACCCTCAGGGATTTATTACACTTTCCTAGGGTCAGTAACAGGTGTTTCTAAACCTGTGTCAGAACAGTGACTTATGAGGAGAGTACAGCTGTGTTCTTCTGATTTGCAGCTTGCATAAGAAGTGAAAGGTTATATGATAGTGATTTAACTCATTATTTCATGCCCTCTACTGCCCCCCAACCCAAAAAAAAAATCTCTAATAATATTCTTGGGTATTATAATAAAACATTTAGCACACGAAGGGCCAGGGCAAATGCTGGGACAAGAATCTTGTATTCCGATTGACTGAAAGGCAAGACCTCACTGACAGAAAAAGTTCATTCTGCAATTTCACCAGAGCAAAAAAAAAAAAAAGCTTACCAAGTAGGTTTTAAATTAATGCACACAAGTTGTTTGAGACAGATCTTCCCTGTTTACTCTCTGTTTTTGGCAGGTTAGGCTTAAGAAGTCATGTCTTCAGAAGGGTGTCCTGCACTGAGGAATGTTGGCCATTATTAACAGCAAGTCATTTTTATCATGGGCATTTCTGAGCACATGGGCCCACATTAGCAACCCTCAAAATTTGACGCAGGGCGCCACCACTGGGCTCTGAAACCTAAAGCTAGTGATAGGTGGACATGGCCAATAGTGTATACTGCAGGGCCATTGAGGCAGCACATGCATATGTGGGATCCCCACTGTGGCCCTGTAGCTGCTGCTCTTCACAGTGCTGCAAAGGAGGAGACAGAAATGGCTGAGGCTAACTCCCATGGGGGTAGTAGGTGCTACTTCAACAGTCCTTTGGTGCCCACTGTCAGCTACGTCCTATTGGGGGGGGGGAGGAGAGACCTGGAGGGAAGGGGCGAGCTGCAAGAGTGGCTTCTCATGTTCAGCATAGGCTGCTGCTGGTGCTTATGCATGCAAACCTCTAATGGCCCAAAGATCCGCCTAGCCCTGCAAAGGGCACCACCAGGCTTGGGTCCAAACCCTGAATCTTCTACAGAGTTGCCAAGTTACCCAGTTCCAGGAGTGAGATTTTAAGCCAGGATGAGATTTCTGACACTCTCACCCTGATGCATTATGGGACCCTCAACACTGACTTCAATGGGTAAAATCAGGGACTACAAATTCCATAGTGCATTGCAAGGCAAATTTTTGGACAGTTCTGGTTTTAAATTTCACTTCTGGAACTGGGTAACTTGGCATATAAAAACCACAGGCATTGCAGAGTTGCCAAGTTTAGTTTGGCAACTCTCCCTGGGAGTAGATGTCTGAAAGAACCAAGCCATGGGGGGCAAAAAAGTGAACTAAAGCTGTGAGAATATTTTCAGTACTATTAGGTACATTGATGGTTTCATACTGAGTGAAAAATCAGCAGCATCTGATGAGAATATTAAGTGTAAAATGCCAGTATCTGTCCGAGCTAGGGATTCTCGACTCAGTCCTTGGGACACACCTTAGGCAGGCGGGTTTTCAGGATAACCACAATGACTATGCATGAGAGTGATTTGCATGCACTGCCTCCATTGTTTGCATAGTCAGTCATTGTGGTGCTCTTCAAAGCCTGACTAGCTAGGTGTGTTCAAAGGATTGGTTTGAGAACTTCTTATGTTCTCATATTTGATCTTCCACTTTTTCATTCTGAGAATCGCAGGCAAGTTACGGGTCAGGTAAAGGAGATACATGATGTCAGCTATGATGGGGGAAGGGGAAAATAGGTAATGATGTATTTGTGCTGAGTACCTGTCTCCTCCCCCAAGAGCTAGCTGAAGTGACTTGAAGGCAATTTCCAAAGCAATTTAGGAGGGTAAAAAGTGGTTTTACTGCATTAATCAGCTGTCTGAAAACTGCCCTCCCTCAATGTGTGTACTTTAGCCCAGGACCAGATTTATGATTTTGATGTCCATAGGCAGACCAGATCCCAGACAGTAGAAGTTGCAGGTGGGGGAAGGGGGAGTTGCCAGCGATCCCAGTGATTGAAGAGCCAGAAGAGGAGCAGAGAGAGACCTCTGTACCGATAGTAGCACCTCTTTGACACAACACATGGGCTTAAAGTATGTTGAAGCAGGCTCCTCTTTTGCCTGGGTATGTGGTACCCTAGGCAGTTGTCTGTGCCTGACTCCAGAAGGAAGTATACACATGTGGATGTACATAGTAGACCCCATATAACACGGCTCACTATAATGAAGGCTCACTTATAACACAGTTAAATGTTGGACTCTATTTTTTGCCATTACTTGTTACATTATACACCTGATATAACACATAAACGTATAAAGCAGTCAAATATCTTGAACACCCATCATCAGCGTTATATTTTATTTGTTTATTTTATTTATTTGAACAGTTTTTATATACCGCTGTTTCCAAGGATCAACAGCGGTTTACATTACATGGGTTATATGGGTTCTACACTTTATTTTCATACATACTTTTTCTAGCAAACTTCCACCTTCTGCAAAAACAGATAAAACAAATGGTCTTGAGTACTTTGTGCCTGTGACTAGCGAATATTTCAAAGTTAAGGAACACATGTACTTTTCCTTTGAGAATGCAAATGCAGCTGTCAAGGTGCCCAGTTCCAGGAGGAGATATTTTTGACCAGTCCTGCCCAGCGTGCAGCGGCGGCCAAGAAAGCAAATAGAATCCTAGGAATCATAAGGAAAGGAATGGAGAATAAAATGAAGGATATTATAATGCCTCTGTATCATTCCATGGTGCAATCACACCTTGAATATTGTGTGCAATTCTGGTCACCATATCTTCAAAAGGATGCTAGAAATCCAGGAGCGGCTAAAAATCTCCCTCCTGAACCTGGGTAGGGCTGGTGCTATCCAGTAGGCAAACTAGATGGTAGCCTGGAGCACCCTACTTTGAGGGCAGCCCATTGCTGCCGCAGCTGCCCCTCTCGGGACCTGCAGTGGTGGCAATGTCAATAAACATCAATGCCATGCTTATGCAAAACCTCAGACACTGCATGTTGTTGGTGCCGCACTTTGACCAGCTGCTTTCACCTCATGCAAACAGGAAGTCTGTCTCAGAGGGGGCAGAAGTGACTGGTCAAAGCACGACACCAACAGCACGCAGGGTCAGAGGCTTTGGGTAAGTGCTGCATTGCTGTTTTAATGTAATAAATGCCGCTGCAGGTCCCAGAGAGGGATGGCTGTGGGGACGGAATGAGGGTTCACCTATGCTGCCTCATCCTTCCACTGGCCCTGGAACCGGGCAACTTGGCAGCTCTGTGCAAAACAGTGAATCATGTATGTGGCCCTTATCCCAATTTTGAAAAATGCCTCTCCACGCTTTCAAGTATAGTTGGAGGAGCTCAGAATCACTAATCTAAGTTTCAGGATCTTTTTTTCTCACTCCCCTTTCTGACTGTTGGAAAGCAAACAAAAGTCCAGTGTGCTACTGGCCCTGGGACACTGCCTGCCACTTTTGATTCAGTCATGTGCACGCTAAGGAGTTCTTGTTGCTAAGGAGACCAAAGCTGCTGGTGACAGACTGGCTTTGCCTCTTTGGGAACTCCTGTGGCTAGATTAGCTCAACTGGTTTTTCAGGAGAATCTCTAGATGGGGATATAGTATAGGCTTGAGTGGCACTCCCAAACTTGAAAGGGAGCTGGGTCTAGCGTGGGTGGCCAGGCGCAGTGGACAGGGTCCCCCTCATTGCACATGGAAATAAAATCAAGGCTTGGGGTTTTTAAAATAAAAATCCCAATGCATTTTAGACATATTGCTCACATAAACGTATTCCTTATCGTCACTCCAGTCCAGCCCCTTTACTTCAGGGTTACGCAACCCTTCCAGCAGCTTGGAGGCTGAGCCCAACCTTTTTGGGGAGGAGCGGAATATATACCACTGGTACCACCCACTCACTCCAGTATTCTCAGCCTCCAAGCAGCTGGAGGGTTCCGTAAGCCTAGGGCTTACTGGAGTCCTAACTTCCCTTAAATCTGATTTTAATTCTTTTAATTTCATTTAGTTTCTTTTATTTTCTCCTAATTTACTCCATTTAGTTTCCTAAGGCCTTTGGTCTTATTGATTGCATAGTTTTACGTGCTTCTTTCCTGCCTACTCCCTCTCCCCCCCCCCCCCGTTCCCGCGGCGGCCCGGGGGCCGGAGGAGATCTGCCGGGCAGTCCCTGCAGCAGCGAGGAGGAGCGGACAGAGCTCCTCTTGCAGCCGGTGCAGTCGGTTTCTCTGCCTGCCTACCTGGAATCCGTCCTCGCGCCGAAGCCCCGCAGCCGGCTGAGCGCTTGAGGACGCGCCTCACACCGGGGAGTTCGTGCGAGTCAGCCCCCCTCCCTTGGGCAGTTCGCGACTCCGAAGGAGGCGGCGACGAGCAGAGAGGCTCGGGGGGTAACGCGAGACCCAGGATCGTGCGGGTCACAGTTCCCAGCCTTCACTCACCGTCGGAGGACGTGCCGGGCAGCGCAAGGACAAGATTTGCAGCTCCCCTGCTAAGGGCTCCACGTGGTCGCGGCCTACCACGTGTGGAGCCCTCCACGGAAGTTCGCGGCCTCGGTCCTCAGACAAGCTCCAGAAACGCAAGTACTGCTTTTACAGGAAAGAAATTTTAAGAAGGGCTTCGCCTGAATTCTTGTTTTTCCTATTGTAGGGCTTCTTTGGGAAAGTAATCTTAATCTGAAATAGTTAGCGTTGGCTTGTTCCCGGCCAGTATTTGTAGAGCCTGTCCTCCTCATTGGACTTGTTTTATTGGAGTTAGTTATTATTGAGTAATTTATTGATTTGTTAATTTTATTTAATTTATTTTAATTCATTTTGGCTCCCTTTGATTAAATTGGTACTTTATCCTGAGAGTGAGGCTCAATTCGGGGTACATCTACGAAATTACCTCAGAGGAGCATGGCGGCCAAACCCAGGTGTCCTTCCTGCGGCACGCAGAGAGGCAGGTGTCTGCAGGGGCTGCGCTGCAGTTGCTTCCTCTGTAGAGCAAGAACTCAGCCTAGCCATGTCCCAGGTCTCGCAGGGGTCCTCGGATCCCTCTGAAGGGGAAGTAGTATCCCATGTATCCCTGCCCTCTCGCTCAGAGAGCCCCCCTCCCCCTGTTCCCTCCTCCTCTGTGCCCGCAGAAGTAGAGGGAGACGTGGATTTCTTCTCCCCCGAATTTGTGCTCCTACTGCACCAGGCCTATTGTTTGCGTAAAAAGGGGCTTGGCCCGGGAGAAGCGGGTCCGGCGGCCGAGGGCAAACTGGTCAAACCCTTGAGGCCTAACGCTCAGGCCCCTGGGATACCCCCAAAACGCCCCAGGTTGCTAATGGAGGAGACCCTCCCCTCCTTTTCTCAGGACATCCCTGAAGAGGAGACCTCGGAGAAGGAGGAGGAGGAAGAGGAGGAGCTAGAGGAGGGGGAGATCCCTGAGGAGGACCGCTCGCGCATAGTCAGGGTCTTCCGGCGGGAGGAGTTGCCCGCGTTAATAAATGACTCCCTGAAAGCTCTCAATGTGGCCTCGGACGCCTCCACAGAGGAGGAAACCTTGGAAGATCCCTTAATTCAGGCCATCAGAAGATCCCAGAAGGTTTTTCCCGTCCATAGAGTGGTGCGCCAGATGATTCAGGAGGAATGGGATCAACCAGAGTCAGCGTTGAGGGGGATCAGGGCCATGTCTCGGCTCTACCCTCTCCCAGAAGCGGACAAAGAGCTCCTGAAGTCCCCAAGGGTGGATGCGGCGGTCTCGGCAGTGACGAAGAAAACCACCATCCCGGTGGAGGGCAGCGCGGCTTTGAGAGATGCACAGGACAGAAGGTTGGACACGCTCCTTAAACAAGCCTTTGACGTGAGCGCTCTCGCCTTACAGGCCTCAGTTTCTGGGGCATGGGTGGCTCGAGCCTGTTTGAGGTGGTCTCAACAACTACAGGCAGAGGAGAGCTCCTCCGAGGGATCCCTAGCCAGCGCGGCAAGGTTGGAGTCAGGTACGGCCTTCTTGGCGGATAGCCAATATGACCTCATCCGGAGCTTAGCTAAGAACATGGCCTCGGTGGTGGCAGCCAGACGCTATTTATGGCTCCGGAATTGGGCTGCTGACGCCTCCTCCAAAGCTCGCCTGAGTCGCCTTCCCTTTAAGGGGAAACTCTTATTCGGAGAGGACCTTGACAAGTTAGTAAAGGACCTGGGTGAGTCGAAGGGCGGCAGGCTTCCCGAAGACAGGCCCAAGCAAGCTCGGTCTTCTATCCCAGCTCGGAACCAGCCTAGAGAACCTCGGAGGTTTCGCTCATCTAGACCCAACCCTTTCCTCCGGGGTCGTTTTAGCGCAAGGGGCCAAGGATCCCGGGGGTTTCGGGGCAGAGGGTTCTCATCCTCTCCCTCCTCCTCCTTTTCTTCGGGCCCCAGAAAGCAACAATGAGATACCGGGGGCCCAGGAGGGCGGAGGGCCGATAGGCGGTCGCCTGAGGCAGTTTCTTCCCGCCTGGTCCCGAGTCACATCCGATCAGTGGGTGCTGGAAGTGATTCGAGAAGGATACTCCATCGAATTTGCAAAGCAAATACTCCCAGCCTTCGTTCAGTCTCCCTGCGGGTCCGCAGCAAAAAGAGAAGCCATAGAGTCAACGCTTTCTCGCCTCATAGATCTCGGGGCCGTAGTTCCGGTGCCCCCAGACCAATGCGGTTCGGGTCGATACTCGATTTACTTTGTCGTCCCAAAAAAGGAGGACTCCTTTCGTCCGATCCTGGACCTAAAGCAGGTAAACCGCTGCCTCAAGGTACCTCACTTCCGGATGGAAACCCTGAGATCAGTGATAGCGGCCGTGAGAGCCGGAGAGTTTTTAACTTCGTTGGATCTTACAGAAGCGTACCTGCATATCCCGGTCAGAAGGGCCCATCAGCAGTTCCTCAGATTCGCTGTCCCTCGAGGTCATTTTCAATTTCAGGCACTACCCTTTGGGCTAGCGACAGCGCCGCGAACCTTTACCAAGGTGATGGTTGTGGTGGCGGCCGCCCTACGAAAGAAGGGAATCTTAGTGCACCCCTACCTGGACGACTGGCTGATCCGGGCGAAATCAGAAGAGGAAAGTCTCCGAGCTACAGCCAAAGTGGTTCAACTCCTGGAGGAGCTAGGATGGGTCATCAATCGGGCAAAGAGCAGCTTGCTGCCTTCTCAGGAGCTCGAATATCTCGGAGCAAAGTTCCGCAGAGGCAGGGTCTTCCTGTCCAGCTCAAGGATGAGGGACCTGAGAACCCTAGTCTCGCAGTTCTTGGGCAGGCGGCTCCCTTCAGCGTGGCATTACCTACAATTGCTGGGAACCATGGCTGCAGCAATAGAGGTTGTTCCGTGGGCCAGAGCACACATGCGCCCGTTACAGCGGTCCCTGTTGCGGCGGTGGTCCCCACAGCAGCATGCCTTGTCCCGGCAGCTTCCCTGTGCTCCTCGGACCAAGCACTCTCTCCTCTGGTGGAGGTGCCCAAGGACCTTGGGCCGCGGAATGCCCCTCGAGCCTCCTCAGTGGGTGCTGTTGACGACAGACGCCAGCCTGGCAGGCTGGGGAGCTCATCTCGAGGGCCAGTTTGTCCAGGGGCGGTGGTCGGCAGTGGAAGCCTCATGGCCCATCAACCGTCTGGAATTGAGGGCCGTCGCCCGGGCACTCAGGGCTCTCCAGCCCTCGGTACGGGGGAAAGCGATTCGCGTTCTCTCCGACAACGTCACGGCCGTGGCGTACATCAATCACCAGGGCAGCACCAGCAGTCTGGCATTGGAAAAGGAGGCGGACTCCCTGTTCAAATGGGCGGAAGTTCACCTGGAAGCGCTTTCCGCGCAGCACGTGGCCGGTACGGACAACATCATGGCCGATTACCTCAGCAGGTACAGGATAGACCACGGCGAGTGGGAGCTGCATCAGGAGATCTTCAACCAGATAGTAGCCCTGTGGGGTCCCCCAGTCATGGACCTCATGGCACGGTTCGCATCCGCTAAAGCAAGCCGATTCTTCAGCCGGCGGAAGGAAAGGATGTCCGAGGGCCTGGATGCCCTATCTCAAAGGTGGCCCTCGGAGGGTCTTCTTTATGTCTTCCCCCCATGGGCCCTAATCGGGAAGATCCTCCAACGGGTGGAAGCTCACCGGGGCCTAGTAGTCCTCATCGCCCCGGATTGGCCTCGTCGCCCTTGGTATGCGGACCTGGTAAGGATGATCTCCGACCGTCCCTGGCGCCTTCTCGTCAGGAAGGACCTACTCAAACAAGGACCGGTTCTGATGCCGCACGTGGATCGATTCTCGCTTACGGCTTGGCTATTGAAAGGGCGAGGCTCTTGAAGCGCGGCTATTCGCCGGCAGTAATCGCGACCATGTTAAGCGCAAGGAAACGCTCCACCTGTCTCTCCTACGTAAGAGTTTGGCGTATCTTTGAGGCATGGTGTACGGAGCGCCGGAAGAATCCTCTGTTGGCCTCGGTCCCGGAGGTGCTGGAATTTTTGCAAGCGGGTCTCGACAAGGGTCTAGCCCACAGCTCCTTGAGAGTACAGCTGGCGGCCATCGCTTGCTATAGAGGCAAAGTGGGCGGAAAAGCTTTGGGAGCCAATGCAGACGTGGTCAGGTTTTTGAAAGCGGTCAGGCGGCTCAGACCGCAACGAAGATCGGTCATCCCCCCGTGGGACCTCAACCTGGTGCTAAATACCCTAGCCGCGGCACCCTTTGAGCCTTTAAAGAAGGCCTCCTTGAAGGACCTGACGCTGAAGACAGTGTTCCTGGTGGCCATTTGCTCAGCTAGACGAGTCTCCGAGTTACAAGCCCTGTCTGCTCGGCCTCCCTTTCTGTCCTTCCTCAGAGATAAGGTAGTCCTTCGGACGGTCCCTTCCTTCTTGCCTAAGGTGGTCTCTCCCTTTCACGTTAACCAGTCCATCTCTCTCCCAACTCTCTCTCCGAAGGGACCGGGAGGAGGAGATAGTAAGCTTTACCTGCTCGACGTCCCCAGAGCCTTGAACGTTACCTCTCTCACACGGCGCCCTTCCGGAAATCAGAACGACTCTTTGTGCAGTTCGGAGGACCTCACAAGGGAGAGGCGGCGGCCAAGGCCTCAATTTCAAGATGGATCAGGGAGGCGATTGCCTCCGCCTATATCCTCAAGGGGAAACAGGTCCCAGGGGGCCTGCGCGCTCACTCAACGTGAGCTCAGGCTACCTCTTGGGCGGAGTTCAGCCTGGTTCCTCCTTTGGATATCTGCAGGGCAGCAACTTGGTCCTCGCTGCACTCCTTCACCAAGCACTACAGGCTGGACGTGCAGAGCTCGGCGGACTCCAGGTTTGCGCAGGCAGTGCTACGTTCCGGAATGGCGAATCCCACCCGGGCGGGTACTGCTCTGGTACTTCCCTGAAGTAAAGGGACTAGACTGGAGTGACGATAAGGAAGAGGTAATTAGACCTTACCTGCTAATTATTGTTCCTGAAGGAACGACAGTCCAGTCCCTATTCCCCTCCCTAGCTCTTTAGCCATTCCGGACGTTCTTAGAGGCGGGTCTACGGCCCGAGGACGGATTCAGGCCGCGCGGGGGGTCAAGCGAGGAAAGGCCCGCGCTGTAGCAGTTCTCCTTCCTCCCTCCCTTGACCTCAGCTCCTGCTACCTATTCCTTCGGGAAAAAAAAAAAAAAAAAAAGTTGAATAGTTATTTTATAGGGTTTTTGACTTGAGTTGGTTCATTTCCGTTTTCACAGTTATATAGGTTTGTTAAGTCTGCTTTTACAGTAGTCTACTGGAGTGAGTGGGTGGTACCAGTGGTATATATTCCGCTCCTCCCCAAAAAGGTTGGGCTCAGCCTCCAAGCTGCTGGAAGGGTTGCGTAACCCTGAAGTAAAGGGACTGGACTGTCGTTCCTTCAGGAACAATAATTAGCAGGTAAGGTCTAATTACCTCTTCTGTAAACAGTTTGAGATGTAGGAATTGCAGCAGCAGCAGCTCCAATTAAGAGAAAACTAGGAAAAATTGAGTTTTCTGTTGCATTGGAACCAACAACCACCTAGTAAATCTAAACGTATTCTAAGCCATTCACAGACCCTAATGTAGCCGATCTATATCTCTCTGGGCTTGAAGCAGACATTCGACATGCTATCACCGTTGGTGAGCACTAAATCCAGCGTTGAGCTTTCCCTGGTTGGTTCCATCACCATTTGTCTAAGTAATGCATCTTGGAGAGCATCCACAATTTTTTTGCTTCTTTCTAGATGTGCAGAAGGAGTAATCCAATCCACATTGGATGACTTTAATCTACCTGATGTGGATTGGATTACTCCTTCTGCACATCTGGAAAGAAGCAAAAAAATTGTGCATGCTCTCCAAGATGCATTACTTAGACAAATGGTGATGGAACCAACCAGGGAAAGCTCAACGCTGGATTTAGTGCTCACCAACAGTGATAGCGTGTCGAATGTCTGTGTGAGTGCCCCTGTGAGCAACAGTGATCATCACACGGTGTGGTTTGAGATAAAAGCCATGGTACAGGCTAATCATAGCAAGCTCAAAGTTCTAAACTTCAAAAACACTGACTTCAATAAAATGGCCAAGTACCTAAAGGAGGAAATGACGGGGTGGAAGGAGATAAGGGAAGTGGAATTGCAATGGGCTAAACTAAAGGTGGCAATAAAAGGGGCAACAGATGAATATGTAAGAAAAGTAAATAAAAACAAGAGGAGAAGGAAACCTATTTGGTTTTCCAAAGAAGTGGCTGCTCAAATAAAGGCAAAAAACACAGCTTTCACAAAATTCAAAAGCTTGCAAACAGAAGAACACAGAAATGAATACAGGATCAAACTCAAAGAGTCAAAAAGAGAAATAAGGAAAGCAAAATCAAAGGCAGAGGAAAAGATGGCTAAAGATGTTAAGGGTGGCGACAAAACTTTCTTCAGGTATATTCGGGAAAGGAAGAAGATCAGAGTTGGAATTGCAGGACTCAGAAGTGCTGGGAAAGGACTTGTGGAAAGTGACATTGAAAAAACGAAATTGCTAAACAAATCCTTCTGCTCTGTTTTTACTAAAGAAAATCCTGGAGATGGACCAGCTGTGACTCCCAAATATAAAAATGGGAATGAAGTAGATACCACACCATTCACAGAAGATGAGGTGTTAGAAAAACTTACTAAACTGAAAGTGGACAAAGCCATGGGACCGGATGGGATACATCCCAGGATACTGAAAGAGCTCAGAGAGGTTCTTGCAGGACCGTTTAAAGGATGTCTTCAACAGATCCTTGGAAACAGGAGAGGTTCCTCAGGACTGGAGAATGGCTGATGTCATACCTCTACACAAAAGTGGTGACAGGGAAGAAGTGTCAAACTACAGACCCGTGAGCCTTACCTCAGTGGCAGGAAAAGTAATGGAGGCGCTCCTGAAAGAGCGAATAATGAACTTTCTCAAAACAACAGGTTGCAAGATCCGAGGCAACATGGTTTTACCGAAGGACGGTCTTGCCAAACAAATCTGATTGAGTTCTTTGACTGGGTGACCAAGGAACTAGATTAGGGGCATGGAATGGATGTCATCTACCTGGATTTCAGCAAAGCCTTTGATACTGTTCCTCATAGGAGGCTTGTCAATAAACTCAGTAGCTTGGGGATGGGTCCCAAGATGGTAAACGGGATTAGAAATTGGTTGATTGACAGACGACAGAAGGTGATGGTACATGGAGCTCACTCGGATGAAAGGAAGGTGATTAGCGTGGTGCCCCAGGGTTCGGTCCTGGGCCCGGCATTGTTCAATGTATTTGTGAGTGATATTGCTGAAGGACTGAATGGAAAAGTCTGTCTTTTTGCAAATGACACAAAAATTTGCAACAGAGTAGACTCCCTCGAGGGAGTGGTTAACATGAGGAAAGATCTACAAAAGTTGGAAGAATCGTCTAATGCTTGGCAACTACGATTTAATGCGAAAAAGTGCAGTGTCATGCACTTGGGTAGCAGAAATCCAAGGGAAATATACACGATAGGGGGCGAGAGGTTGGTGTGCATGGTTCAGGAGAAAGACCTTGGTATGATTATCTCTGATGATCTCAAGGTGGCAAAAGAGTGTGACAAGGCGGTGGCAAAAGCCAGGAGGATGTTGGGCTGCATACAAATAGGGATTACCAGCAGAAAGGAAGAGGTACTTATGCCACTGTACAAGTCACTGGTGAGGCCTCACTTGGAATACTGTGTTCGGTTTTGGAGACCATATCTTGCAAAAGATGTAAAAAGAGTGGAAACTGTTCAGAGGAAGGCGACCAAAATGATTTGGAGTCTCCGTCAGAAGCCTTATGAGAAGAGACTTGAAGACCTAAATATGTACACTTTGGAGGAGAGGAGGGAGAGGGGAGATATGATTCAGATCTTTAAATACTTAAAGAGAAATGATGAACAAACAAACCTCTTCCAAAGACGGGGAAGCTGTAAAACTAGAGGGAATAACATGAAGCTGCAAGGTGGTAAATTGAAAGGCAATGTCAGGAAATATTTTTTCACTGAAAGGGTGGTAGATGCTTGGAGTGCCCTCCCGATAGAAGTAGTGGGGGCAAACACGGTGACGGAATTCAAAACGGCATGTGACAAGCACAGTGGATCCCTTTACAGCAACAGGATAAAAACAAAATAAACTGAAACATATAACTTCTGAACCATCTAACGTCTCAACAAATAGGGGTGTCCTACATGGAGTGGTGGGTTCACCCCTAAACAAAGACATGGAAAGGGGTGGCCTGCACCTACTCTTGCATCTTGTTGGGCAGATTAGATGGACCATGCTGGTCTTTATCTGCTGTCATCTACTATGTTACTATGTACTAGTACTACTTATCATTTGTATAGGGCTACAAGGCATATGCAGTGCTGTACAGACATATGTAAAAGATAGAGGGGTACTGTGTTAAAAGAAAATTAACAAAAAAGCCGGAGAGTGAGTCGTTGATGTGAACACACGCCATAAGAGACAGCACATTGTCCTTAAGGCAGCCGAGGAATACTGAGACCACTTCCATGTAAATTAGTAGATTACATTTACCCTCAAATCATATAGGCTTTAAGGTTAAGAATAGAGTAATTTCTCATATGGAGTCTGACATTGGGGGTCACATGTACTGTCAAAGCCATGTGGCCAAGAAGCCTCAGGCAGAGTCTGGCGGAGACCAGTGACCTGCTGAGAAACTGGTTTGCTAAGTTTATCAGTCTTCGGGCTCTGTCTTCTGGCAAGAATGCTTTTGCCAGCAGAGAGTCCAACCTTGCCTCTATGAACTCCAAGTTCTGGGAGGGGAGCAAAGTGGACTTTGCGAAGTTTATTACAAACCCCAGGCTTTGAAGAAGAGCAATAGTTCTGAGGGTGGCTTGTCTGGCCTCCTGGCATGTCTGACCCCTGATGAGCCAGTCGTCCAGATAGGGGAAGACAAAGATTCCCTGATTTCTCAGGTAGGCCGCCACCACTGCCAGGCATTTGGTAAAGACCCTGGGAGCGGAGGTGAGGCCAAAAGGCAGTACTCTGTACTGATAATGGTTTCCTGCCACAATGAACCTGAGGTACTTTCTGTGGTCTGGATGAATGAGGATGTGAGTGTACGCATCCTTTAGATCTAAGGAGCATAGCCAATCTCCCTGCTGGAGGTAGGGCAGAAGTGTTCCAAGAGTAAGCATCTTGAACTTTTCCTTCTCTAGGAATTTGTTGAGATTTCTGAGGTCTAGAATAGGCCGAAGGCCACCGGTTCTTTTAGGTACCAGGAAATACCTGGAGTAGAACCCTTGACCTTGTAAGTGGGGAGGCACAGGCTCCACTGCCCTGTCCACCAACAGACCTTGGAGCTCCTGAAGGAGAAGATCTGTGTGCAGGGGAGGCCTTGGAGGTTCCCCTGGAAAGTATGGAGGAGACAGCTGTTGGAAGTGTAGCAGACAGCCCTTGTGGACTATGCTTAACACCCAACTGTCTCCACTGATGAGTGGCCACTTGTGGGCAAACAGGGTGAGTCGACCTCCTGTGCAGGGTTGGGAGAGCAGGGACGGAGAGGCTATGCCTAAGGAGTCAAAAACCCCCACCCTGTTGAGTGGGAGCAGGGGCAGGAGGCTTGGGAGTCCTCTGCCTATGGGGCCCATTACCCTGCCCCTTGGCTTGCTGACCCTGAGGGGCAGCTTGGGCGGCCTGGTACTGTGGGTACTGTTTGTAGGCAGTGCCCTTCCTCGGGTAAAAGGGCTTTTTACCCGAGCCCTTCTTTTTGTGAGAAGGGGCAGAAGTCTTCCTAGACAGACTTGTCCTCATGAGGTGCTCGGTTTCGAGCTGTGCGGCCTTCTCGGTCATGGGCTTGCCAAAAAGGTTCTCACCTCGGCAAGGGACATCGACCAACTTGTCCTGAACCCATGGCTCGAGGTCCGATGACTGCAGCCATGCCTGGTGTCGAGCCGCAATGCCAGCTGCCGCAACACGGGCCGAAGCCTCAAAGCCATCGTAGGCAGTGTGGGACATAAACTTGGAGCATTCCCGGATCCCCAAGGACAAGGACTTGAATCTCTGCATGGGTTCCCCAGAGAGACCAGCAGAGAACCCGGCAAGCTCCTTGGCCAGGTCTCGCAAGTACATGCCCATGTACAGCTGGTAAGACTGGACACGGCATGCAAGCATCGAGCCCTGAAAGCACTTTCTACCAAAACCATCGAGGTTCCGGGCCTCCCTGCCAGGGGGCACCGCGGAGTGCATCTTCTGACTTTTCAGGCGATGCATGGTCGATTCCACCACCATGGAATGGTGTGGTAGCTGCGCCTTCTGAAAGCCAGGGCTCTTCCGGAGTCGATAGAGAGAATCGACCCGCTTGCTTAGAACCGACGCCGAGGCCGGTGCCTCCCACATCCAGAAGAGGAGCCGTTCCAGCATTGGAGGAACCGGAACAGTAAAGGCCTCCTTCGGAGGAGAGTCATACTGTAGGGCGTCGAGCTCCAACGCAGTGGCCATATCCCGGACAAACTCCGAGAACCGGGTATCCTCTGGAGGGGATCTACTCCGGGGTTCAGACTGCGGTGAGTCCGACGGGACGCACCGAGTCCTGAAGGTGTCGGGGGACTTCTCGTCCTCCGTCTCCCAGGCGGACTCGTCCGATGAGGAATCGGGGTCCGACCTCGCGGGGCCTGTGAGCACCCGCCCCGACGCCGAAGGCACGGGCATCGACACCCTCGGTCCCGAACGGGAGGTCGAGGGAGACCGCGACCGAGGTCGACCTCGAGCCTTTATGGTCTCGAGTATCGGCTCGGTCTCTGGGGTCAACTTCGATGTCGATGTCCCGGTGGTCGGGGCAGATGCGCCAGACAGGCTGGCCATCAGTGCCCGCTGCTGTTCCATGAAGGCAGACAGTCTGCTCTCCAAGGCTGTGAGCCTGAAACCCAGCTCAGGAGACTCAGCAGCCCCAGACTCGGGCCCTGGCAGCGCCGGGCACAACGTCGGCTCTCTCGGAGGAGAGTCCACGAGGACTACAGGACTTACGTGTCCAGCAGACTCCGGCTCCACTTGAGGTACTTTGGGAGGCTTCTCCTGTTCCACGGGCCCAGGGCAACGGTCGGGGGTCTGAGACCTAGCTCTTGAGGAGCCAGGGACCTCTTCCGACGGCGCCCTCGCGAGCCGCTTCTTCCTCTTTCGTTCCCGGTCGGGGGACCCCCTGTCCGAGGAGCCCCGACAGTGCTCGGGATCCGATTCCCGAGATGTCGAGGCCTCAGACGAGGTCCGGGCCTGGCCGGAGGCCGAGTCAGAGAAAAGCCTTTCCTTTTGGTGCTGACGACTTCGAAGCGCCTTGGAAGACATTTTTCCACATGGTCCACAGGTCTTAGGATGGTGGTCAGGCCGAGGCATCGAAGGCAGCAGTCGTGTGTGTCGGTGAGAGACATTAGTTTCTTGCACCGATCACACTTTTTGAACCCACTGGAAGCCATCGGGGAAAAAAGAGTCCCCGCGAGGTCAAAGGACCAGCCTTCCAGGGAAAAAGAAAAAAAGGGCGCGAACGCCAGCCATGAAGGGCAAAAACCGAAAAAAGAAGATCGGGCTCGATACCGGTGTACCGAACCCGGCGGGAGGGGGACCGGCGTCGAACCGGAGAAAAAATAGCGAAGGAATCGCGAAAAAATCGAACTATTTTCCGGGAGGACTAGGACACACTTCCGGTGGGCTTCACGGAAAAAGAGAGACTGAGCAAGATGGCACCTTTAGGCGGGAAGGGAACCGCGCATGCATGCCTGCATTCCCAAAGGCTTTCTTGGAAAGCTGGGGAAATGCTCCGCAAGGGCTCCATCGACGTCAATGTCACCCAGGGCCATATGTGAGGACTGACTTCCTGCTTGGTCCTGGAGAATTTAAATCTAGTTCTCAGACAGCTCATGAAACCACCCTTTGAACCTTTAGCCCCAACAACCCTAAAGATTTTATCCTGGAAGGTCATCTTCCTAATTGCAATCACCTCCGCACGTCGCATTAATGAACTGCAAGCTTTATTGGCTGATCCCCCTTATACAAGGTTTCACCATGATAAGGTTGTTCTCAGAACTCATCCACATTTTATGCCAAAGGTGGTTTCGCCTTTTCATCTAAATCAATCGATTTACCTGCCTGTATTCTTTCCGAGGCCTCATGCCTTTAATGCAGAAAGGAACCTTCATACTTTGGACTGTAAAAGGGCCTTGGCTTTTTACCTACAACGAACACAACAACATAGAAAGTCTTCTCAACTTTTTGTTGCTTTTGATTCTAGTCATTTGGGACTTCCAATCGCCAAAATAACTCTTATCTAAATGGATTGTGCAATGCATATCCTTTACTTATGAGTAAGGGTCTTCCTCTTCAAGGTCATGTCACAGCACATAATGTGAGAGCCATGGCACCTCTGTGGCTAACCTACACTCTGTGCCTATTGATGACATCTGTTGAGCAGCCACCTGGACTTCGGTGCACACCTTCACATCCCACTACTGCCTAGATAAAGCCTCCCATCGGGAAGCCTTCTTTGGCCAGGCTGTTCTTCAACATCTCTTTCAGACTTAATTCAACTCCTATCCACCAACCCTGGTAGGATGCCAGAGATCCATGGGAGGAAGCATGGCCCACCTCACTATAGGTGGCAGCTTCCTGGGGCCCTCTCCCCGGCATCTTCAGCTAGGGAGTCCCCATATGTGGAGACTACATTCCTGCTTGTTCCTGGAGATAGCGTAGTTACTCACCTGTAACAGGTGATCTCCGGAAACAGCAGGAATTTAGTCTTCACAACCCACCCACCTCCCCTAGGAGTTGTCTCTCTCTCTGTCTCTTTCCTCTCTCCCTCTATCCTTTCACTCAGCTACAAACATAACTGAAGAGGGACAGTTGGAAAGGCGGGAAGGCAGCGCGCATGTGCTGAGGGATGTTCCCAAAAGCGTTCCTATTGGACGCTGGGGAGCGTTCCCGCGCAGGCTCCGTCAGTGCCGATGATACCCATATGTGAAGACTAAATTCCTACTGTTCCCGGAGGGTTACAGGTGAGTAACTACGCTTTCTCTTTAGACAGCAGACTAAGTCAGCCACACTTAAGTGACATCATTCAACAGCGCCATAGATGGATTAGCTCTCCTAGAACTCAGCAAAACCTAGAAGGGCTTTTCTGAGAATGAGCCAACCAGGATGTTCCCTAGCTGTAAGCAGAACAGCATTGATTATAGAAGTGTTGGTCCCAAGCGACTATTCTGTGAATAGCGTTGAGAAGGAGAAGATCTTCAAGTACCAAGAATGCAGTCAGAGACCAAGAAAATGTGGCAGAAAGATACCGAGTTATTTCCCATCGTGTTGGGTGCCACAGACTTCATTAAGAAGAACTTCCAGTGTTTCCAGCATCATTTTGAAGGAAGAAATCAGCACACTAAATTTATGAGAACATATTCGTAGCCCTTGAGATTATGTTGGCACACTCCTAATGCAGCTTCTGTGTGAAATGCAGCCACGTTGAATGTGAACATGCTGGCTGGAAGATAGTTTTAAGATAAGTGATAGACTCTTCTAAATGAGATGATATGCATATTGCAATGTGTGCCTTCAAGTCAATGCTGACTCCTGGCAACCCAGCAGCTCCTGGGTTTTCTTGGGAATGTAACCAGAAGTAAATTGCTAGGTCTTTCTTCCAAGGTAATGGAAAGTTAAGTGACTTACCCAAGACCGCAAGGAGTGCTAGCAGGAATCAAACTCTGGACTCTTGGTTACCAAGCCACTGTTCCAACCAATAGGCTACTCCTCCACTCCAAGATGTATATTATTTAAAAACAATTATGGATTAAAACAAGGGTTTTTTCTGACCTATGAAGAAAAGTTCCCAAAGCTAAATTAAGATCAGCTTATGTATGAGGAACAACTCTGAGGTCTTTCCCCTTTTTTTATTTTTGAGTGTACAACAAAGGAAAACTAATCCATTTGAGAAATTGCTCCAAAACAATACATTTGAATACAAGTTGAAATAAAAATATGAGAGAGCTCACACTTCGCATACCCTGCCGTTTGTTTGTGCAGAAACTATCCCCATTTGGAGACAATTGCCTTTGTAGGTTGTTCAGGGTGGAGCAGAGTGAGGAGCTGAAAAGTCTCACTCATTGGCAAAATCAGAGGCCATGTTTGGTGTCTCTTGGTGCCATGGTTTACACACGGTGCTTATACTAAGTGCAATTAGATGATGTTAGCACCACAGGGAGGAGAGGGCATTCCCGAGTGCTGGCGTGGTTGAGATCCTTAGCGCCAGGAGGCACAGTAGGGTTAGCACAGGAGGAGACACTGCTGCTGGCACTGTGAAAATGCAGCCATCGTTCTCGGTCAGGGGTAGTGCGGCAAGTGCAGCTTTGGCAATGTCAGACGGCCTCTTGTATGTTCTATCCATGGAGGAGCCGTGTTGGGCTGCAAGTTAGCCAGGGCACTGGTAAGGACAGCGCAAGGGTAGCCACGCCTGCAGCAAAGATCTGTAAGGCTGAGACTGGTGTTACAGAAAGTAGCAGGAAGGCAGTTATGGCCTTCATATCTGAAGGTCAGGCCAGTCTGCTTCTGCACCAGAGTAGAGGGTGGTGCCAGCCTTTGAGTTGAAGCACCAAGAAGATGAGACTTCGAACCAATGACTCTGCATAATAGTCTGCTTGAGGCCAGTGGCACAATGGAAGGAAGGAGTTTTCAAGTGAGCATTCTCCAGGAACAAGCAGGAATGAGTCTTCACATATGGGTACGTCGGTACCGACGGAGTCTGCGTGGGAACGCTTTCCAGCGTCCAATCAAGAGCTTTTGGAAGCATCCCAGCATGCCTGCGTGCTGCCTTCCCGCCTTTCCCAACTGCCTCTCCTCAGTTTTCGTTTTTCCGTGGAGCCAGCAGGACGTCCTCCTGTCACCGCAGAAAATTCTTGTTTTTATTTTTTAGTTTTCTTGTAGTCGCGGCTGTCTTCCCGACGCCACCGGTACCGCCGGTGTTTTCTTTTCTTTTCTTGAAAAATTTTCCTTTTCCACGGGATATTTTTTCTTCATAGTGTCCCACGGTCTCTTAGGCCTCTTCTTTTTCCTTCATGGAACCGCCAGACACTTTCTCCAAGAAATGTTCAGACTGTGGCGGTACAACTTTAATTTTAGACCCTCGAACTCGGTGTCTAACCTGCTTGGGTCCTGACAACAGTTTGGTAAGAAGAGATTTTCAACATCGAGGCTCCCTTGATACACGGTTGCCCTCCAACTTCGGGGCACCGTCCCCTTCTTCGTCCACACAGGACCAGGTAACCCACAAACAGTCTGTTAAGACTAGCCAGTCCTCGAGTGGTAGGTCTCATGCGCAGCATGTAGACGGCTCCGGCCTTGCCCTCGAGGGCCCACTGGCCTCAAAACCCCGGCGGGAGTCTTCGGTCTCCAAAGCCTATAAGGGGTTTCAGGTTGTTTCTGGGCTTCACCCCCACAGAACAAACCTAAGCCGTGTACGGTGGTGGCATCCGCTTTGAGCGGTACCGATACCCCGGCATCGGCACTGGTGTTGGATGAAACACTCCTCACCAGGGATCGTCATCTGGCGTCCTCGGGACCGGTGGATACTCTCCAGATTGACTTTCCATTATTGGTACCAACACCGATACTCCAACCGACGTCGGTACCCTCCAGATGTGCATCGATAGCCTCGCTTCCTTCGATGCCGAGTCTGGAATCGATCTCCAGTCTGGAGGACTGGGTACCGACTCGCCTTGGTACCGGCTCTCGACGGTACCGAAGGTTCGGTTCCGATGATTCGGATCCACAACTCTCAGTTCCCTCGACGCCGACTGAGTTGCCACTGGTTACCCTTCCTTCACTGGTATCAGACACGGTACCAAAATTGGTACTGATGTCCTCATTACCTTCACGGTCGGTGCCTTCCATGCTTCGCTTATCAGGCTCTTTGCCCTCGATACCGAGTTTGGAATTGATCTCTAGTCTAGAAGACTGGGTACCAATAGATTTTGGTACCAACACCGATCGATACCGGTGCTTTGGTACCGAGGATAGCGGCCGGAGGTTTTCGGTTACCTCGGTACCGATTGAACTGTCACCGATGACTGCTCCGATGTCTTTGTCGGGTTCGACTCCAACATCGGTACCGGTATCAGCATCGGTACCGGTACCCAAAGTAGCATCGTCGCCAATTCCTGCCATGCTTTTTTCAACAGGATCACTCCATTCTATACCAAGCTTGGAGTCGATACCTGGCATGAATGATGTGGTAAGCATGGGGGCTGCTCCTGACAGCCAGTACCAGCAACCATCTTTTAAGCATTCCACACTGCACTCTGCAGAATCTTCTATTCCTATATATTTGGATAACTCTGTGGATGCTCAGGCTAGTTCTTTAGATCTACCCTGTCCAGGGGAGATTCCTGTTGGGATCCCTCTTTTCAGAGTTTCCTCCTGGATAAAGCAAGATCTCTTGCCATTCCTATTCCAGGACATGATCCTGCACAAGGCTCTGTTTCTGCCAAAGCAAAGGACAACATAATGCAAGATCTCCTTTTAGGAATGTGGGAAACACCTTTAAGGGTACCCCCACCTCCCAGGGCAACTGATCTTTTATATCAGGTGCCCCCCTCTCCAGGGTTTCAAAAGACTCAACTTCCTCATCATTCCATAGTAGTGGAATCAGCAATGAGGCGGGTAAAGAGTAAGAAAAAGCACTCTTCTTATCCGCCAGGTCGTGAGTCTAAGACACTAGATGCCTTTGGACATCAAACCTTCCAGACATCTATGCTTTCTGCAAGAATTCTCTCATATATCTTTTATATGAGTCTTTCTCTTGAGGAGGTCACAAAACAGTTACATCTTTTGACTCCTTTCCTTCCAGATTCTAGGAGTAAAGACTATTCTTCACTGCTTAAGCATATCCAGAATATTTCTTGGTTTCTTTCTCGTGCTTCCCTAGACTCTTTTGAGTCTGTTAGCAAAATTTCTGCTATTGCTATAGGGGCATGACGTAGAGCTTGGCTCCAATCTTCAGACTTGGACAAATGGGCACAACAACGTCTGGGACATACTCCTTGCACTGGAGAAAATCCTTTTCAACAAGGAGTCTTTACATCAGGTTACTCAGTTATCCACTGATTTACCTGTTCCTAAGGTTTCTTCTACACCTTCTTCTGTCCCACTAGGTAGGAAATCTCCTACCAAACTTTCTTCCCACAGGAGAAGAAGGTTTTATTCATCACTTGCCCATCATACAAATGTTCCCCAACAGGGGAGACATCGTCCTGGTCTGAAGAATCCAACCTCTCACCAGGCTCAGCAAACCCAGCATCTGCAGGGTTTCTGATCATTCATCATCACATGCTTGTGACTCTTGGGGTTAGCATCTACGGTTGCTTCTTCTCAATGGAGGCAATCCACCGCTTCATTCTAACCCCTACATGGATCCCTTTCCAAAAGATATCCATTTTTTCTATATTTCTATGAGCTGTCAGGATATTCATGCCTATAAGTCACAGGTTTCTCCTCTTTTTCCTACTAGGGAAAGAAGTCTAACCACTATCAAATGATAGTTCCTGTGCCAGCATGTATCTTTCCTTTCTATAGACTTCCTACTTCGTAAGTCTTCTTCAGCTCCGTTCTCTTCACCCTCTTACAAAGTTTTTCCCCTGTAAGAGGGAATTACTTACTGGGAGGCTTTTTCTTCAGCCTCTCTACTTTTCTCACTTTCCAGTGCAGAGTTTACCTCCTCTACTCAATCTTGCTTTGGGGCAGCTTATCAGACATGTCCAGAGTTTCCTACTCCTGTTCTTTCTGTTTTTGAACAGTAAGATTCTTTCTGCTGTCTTCCTAACAGCTGCCTATGCAGGAGCTTTAATGTTTGGACCACTGGTTCTTGTCCACAAACAACCAGATTGTCCTCCACTAACATTCTGTCTAGTCTTAGTAGCGGCTCCAAGTCAGTGGTTCATCTCTCTTGGAGATCATCCCACTACAAGCTTTCTAGATTGTCTTCTATTCTGCCATCTTCATTTTCCTGAGTTTGGCAGCATAGTTGGCAGAGATACTGGCTCTCTAACAGCCAGTTCTATCTCCTCATTCTCCTGCATCATGCTCTCTGCAATCTACAGAGAAGCTTTCCAC
This sequence comes from Ichthyophis bannanicus, assembly GCA_033557465.1. Classification (NCBI taxonomy): domain Eukaryota; kingdom Metazoa; phylum Chordata; class Amphibia; order Gymnophiona; family Ichthyophiidae; genus Ichthyophis; species Ichthyophis bannanicus. The sequence continues at coordinate 179,754,475 of CM066044.1, forward strand.
TATGGGCCCTTGCTAGAGAGCATGGGGTTTTTTTTTCTCCAACAGCTATCCTAGCTGGTTAGAAAAGGCTTTTCAGTCATGTCTCCCATGACTAGAAGGTTCTCCCTTCTTTACCATCTCCTTTTTTGATATAAAGGACATAGGCCTTCTCTTACGTGAAAGCTCAAGGAGTTGCCAGTTCCCTGCTTTGGTCCATAGTATTCCCAATCAGGGATATGCTTGTCCTCATGGTAAGAAGCATGATACCTTTGCCCTTAAGCAGGTCAACATGGTATCTCATCTCTAGGTGTCTTCTGTCTACTTACCATGCTAGAGTCCTGGAAGACTCAGGACTTGCTGGCTGCACATTGACATTGTCCTTTGTTTTTCACGTAACAGTCCTGGTTATTTTCACTAACTAGCATTCTTGCAGATCATGACCAGGAGGAATAGATTCTCTATATGTCTTCTCAAGTAGGTTCCACCTCCTTGTTATTAGATGAATCTTTCCTCTCCACCTATCCTATGTGATCACTGTGCTGTAGGCATATCTCTGTCTGTTTAATTGCAGACACCCATATGTAGGCCTACATATCCAGATTTATTTTTTGTGTGTATTTTATGCCCTGCCATATCTCACTATAGATATATTCTTATATGTCTGTCTATCTATCTATCTATCTATCTATCTATCTATATGTATCTGTTGAGATATTTTATTATAGATAGATATGTATCCACATACTTATCTATCTCACTGTCTATCCTCATATAGCTATATGATTCTGACAGAGGGGCTTTACCCATACCTATGCTATCTAGCAGGTTTGGGGTTCTACACACACAACCACTCCAGTGGTAGTCAACAATTTTTATACCATAACCTAACAGTTTAGGTACCTCTGAAGCTCTCCGTGCCCAATATCTCTCCTAGCTTACCTCAGTTAGGAGAGACATTGTGGATCTTCAGTTAATCACAGGCTTTAATGCTTCAGGCATTTGTCCTCTCTTTTTGGGATACAAGGAGTTCCCACACCCTTTCTCCCCACAAGGACTGTGCCTGTTTGTCCAAATCGGTTAGCCTTCTCTTTTTGCTCCTAATAGTGACTCACTCTGCCTCCAAAAGAGCTAGGGTTTTTCTCATAAAGCCTTCCGCTGAAGGCCCACCGTTTTTGGATTACCCCAGTTTCCCTACTGGGGTTACCTGTTACCTTTCAAGATTCTGACCTCCACTGCTTTTCCTACAGGATTATTACCTCCACTTTCAGTGAGGTCCTCTTCAAGGTTCCTCTACTAGCTTTCCCAGTAGATCCATGAACCTCCATACTTCTGTGAAATCCTGTCAGGGGAGGTCCATATTGCAATATCCTTTGCAATATTTGATGACCATCATCATCCACACATGGACTCCATCTCTGCAGTCCTATGCTAGGTTAGCTGTTCCACAGCATCCTTCTTTCTTCAACTCCTACCCTCCATCCTCAGGATGCCTGGTGTTCTGGGAGATAGCATGTTCCAGCCTATGACATGCTCGGACTCCAGGCATCTCAGCTTGGGAGTCCCCATATGTGAAGACTCATTCCTGCTTGTTCCTGGAGATAGCACAGTTACTTACCTGTAACAGGTGATCTCTGGGAACAGCAGGAATAAGTCTTCACAACCCTCCCACCTCCCCAGGAGTTGTATCTCTATCTATCTTTCCTTTCCTCTCTCTCTCTCTTTGTCTCAGCTTTAAAACTTAACTGAGGAGAGGCAGTTGGGAAAGGTGGGAAGGCAGCACGCAGGCGTGCTGGGATGCTTCCAAAAGCTCTTGATTGGACGCTGGGAAGTGTTCCCGCGCAGACTCCATCGGTACTGACTTACCCATATGTGAAGACTTATTCCTGCTGTTCCCAGAGATCACCTGTTACAGGTAAGTAACTGTGCTTTCTTTGTGGCTCATATGTCTTCCATCCCTCCTCCTTTGAGAGCTGGTGGAAACAGGTTACGGGTGTCTTGACCAATGGGACTCCTCCCTTGATTGGAGTACTGACCACAACTTCTCCAGAGATAGTCCGGAACTCAACCTTGAAAGGCAGTAGGAATGTGGGCCATGCAGGAGGTTGGTTGCTCAAGCCTCCTAATCATAGGCTCAGGGAGAGAGATTCCTTGTGGTGAGGGTCATGTTCCTGTATTTTCCAAGATCCATGCAGCCAGCGCATCCATCCTGGGATGGAAAAGCCCCTGTAGGGACTAGTCTTCTCATCTTAATTGCACTAGAGGTAAGTAGAATGAAAAGAAAAAATATACTTAAAGCAAGGAAAGAAAATAAAGGAAACAGTGGAATCAATCTGCCTGCCAAGGTAGGCAGAAGAGACTGGAGAGGAAAGGGGCAGGCTTGGTGATGTGGGGAGGATGGCTGGCACATGCTCAGAAAAGAGCTCTAGGAAAGCTAATCTGTCCATAATGCCATTGAATGATGCCACTTACGTTGTTTTATTTTAGCTTACACCTTTCCAGTAGTAGATGAAAGTAAGTTACAATCCTGTACTGTAGGCATTTCCCTGTCCCCCGAGGGCTTACAATCTAAGGTTGTATCTGAGGCAGTGGAGGGTTAAGTGACTTGCCCAAGGTCATAAGGAGAGTCAGTGGCATTTGAACCCTGGACTTTCTGAGCCCAGGTTGCTACCCTAATCACTAGGCTACTCTTCCTTGTGTGACTGGCTCATCTTAGCTTGTCCATTGGAGAATACCTTAGCTTTTAAGGTCCCTGCAGATGCTAACCTGACAATATCTCTGTTGAGCCTTTACAGCAGTGTCAGAGTACTGAGGTCCCATTACCATGGAAGGAAAGGAGGCTATTAGTCTTGAATAATTCTGCCTTTCTCTGTACTTCCTAGCACAGGCTCAGGGTTTCCAGAGTTGCCCCCTGTCATCTTCCATTTTGATGGACCAGAATTTCCCAAGCTTGTCTGAGTGACCCAGCAACCAGTACGAATTTTCGAGAGAGCCACAGCTTATGATAAATCAGAACCCCAGGATATACAATGTTTTATCTCACATACATTCATTTTAGCCATCCTGAAAACCCCACTGGATGTAGACTCACTCGGATAGGTTTGGGAAGCCCTGGACTGAATTCTGATACAAATCTTGGCTCCCACCACCACTGCTTGATGATAATGTACGAGGTATCTAAAAGGTGGTCTGTGTATTTACTTTTTTTACTTTTCCATACTGCTTGAATAAGTTATGGATAATTTTGAAAGCAAATGATTTTTGGCACATTCTGATTGTCTTGTGGGTCTTTACTGTACTGTATTTAAATAATGTAAAGGAACCCAAGGGCAGGAGATGTGAGTGGAAAGATCTCTGATATGGGTGCAAGCTGCAAGTCATGTGCCTAGTCAGTGGTTCGGTGATCCAAATGGTGTCATGATTTTAGAAACATCTTTCTTTGCTCAGACGTCTATGGGAATGCAAGTTCATGTGTTCAAGTTCAACAAATATACGAAGATGATGGCAGATCTTATAAAAGCTCATGGGGGCTTTATTTCCTCTTGACATGCCTCTTCTCCAAGAAACTGTCGCACCGATTCTTTTCTCTTCATTTCCTATTAACACAACTGCCTCAGTCCCCTCTTATAGTCATGATGGGGTGCTGAGGAGATCTACAAGTAGATTAGATTATGAAAAGGTTACCACTACACAAAGCAGATGGTCCTAGCAGCTTTCTCCTTGGTAGAAAGGAAGCTGACGAACAGGGACTTCCTGTATGACAAGGATGATTGGCAGACTTGGGACCTAGAAAGAACATGAAATGCTGAGTGCAAATGTTGGAAACTAAAATAGTTTGGAAAGGGAAACCTCGCTCTTCATTCCCTCCTCAGGCACTGTAACAGGGCTGGGCTTGGTGGACACTGGAACTTTTTAAGTAATAACAAATAGGTCTGGTGAGATAACGCTCCGATGTACATAACAGGGCTCTCTGGGTGGCATGAGACCATCAGATATTCCGGGCTCTTCATCATGTTTTGTTTTGTGTTTTATGCTGCAGGAGCATGTCGGCCATGCAATGATACAGAGATCCTGATGGCTGTCTGCATGAGTGACTTTGGTGAGTATAACATTTAGGTTACCAGATGCCTGAATCAGCTTCCCAACAGAAGTGGTAGTAACCATGAGAAAGAGGGGGCCGAGGGAAATATGTGGGAGTCTTATAGGAGTATCTCTTTATGGGAACATCAGTGCCCCATCGCAGACTTACACAAGACATAGAGGCACTAGTGCCTAGTGGGGTTAGAGCAGCAGGCTGAGAAACAGGGAAACCAGGGTTCAAATCCTGTTTTTCCCACACTGATGCTTCTTGTGACCTCAGGCAAGTTATTTCACCCTTTATTGCCTCAGATACAATCTAGATTGTAAGTCCATTTGGACAGGGAAATAATATATGCACCTGATAACTCGCCTTGAGCTCGGATTTGGAAAAGGTGAGTAAATACTGTAAATCTAAATCCAAATCTTATCTAGTCCATAGCAGGTGATATGGTTAAGTTACTAGCTGTGTACATGGCAGGAGGATATTCAGCGGCAGTAGCTAACATGGTTTCAGTGGCTAGCTGTTGCCGCTGAAACTTAAACCCTATCCAGGCCCCGGCATTCAATATCTGGGTTGTCCAGATTTCCAAGACGCTAACCAGGCAGTGGTGATATTTAACAGCTACTCAGTTAGCTTCTGTGGCAAAAGTTAGGCCAGCCTTTGCTAAGCCTTAATTCACCGCTTTGCCATATCCAGGCAGCACGATATTGAGCCACTGCCCAATTATGGCTGGGTGCTGCCCTCGTAACTCCCCGATGCTTACAGATTAGCATCAGCGTGTGCAGCGGTGGCACACAGGAATATTTTTCCCTGTGGCTGTATGCATGTGATGGGGTAATACCAGAACCAGATCAGCCTGTATTCCACTCCCTGAAAGTTGGTGCCATGGAGGATGGGTGGGAGAAAAAGAGAAGATCTTCATACTTTCCTCTTGCAGGCTCCTCTGTGAAGCAGAGCTCTCAGAGGCAGCAGCACAAATAGTTTAAAGACAACAGACAGGTATTCAGAGCCTTACTTAGGTACACAATCTGCAGCTAAGATAGAAAATAGAGTCCCTCTTACAAAACCATCCACATTTCTAATTCTACTGAGCTTGTAAAGCATATGCCTTCCTGTTCAATGGGAAGATTTCTTTTGGCTTCATATTCTAACATCTTTTTGCACTTGCTTGTAAGTGCAGCCGACTCTGCTTTCTGATTAAATACCTTTTTAGTGAGAATAAAGGAATTGTTATTTCTTATCTTTGAAAGAAGCACCATTTTTCTACTCCTGTTGCCCAAGGACATTTCTTATTTGTGCAGTGTGGATGAATACATCTCAGAAATGACCTCTGACTCTCTGTTCAGGCCTAGGCCATGTGTAAACCCTCCACCCAAGCAGCCCCTGCAGTGCATGGAGGCCCAAGAGAGAAAGGAGCTCACTTGCAACCACTCCAAGTTCTTCTGAAATAGACCCTTCCAGCTTTGGATGCCCTTTCAGAATTTGTTGCTTGAGAGGGGGGCCATTAATTTGAACTGCTGAGCCTGGGCCTAACAAGGCTCACAAGCCTTACTGCACTGCATTGTGGGATACTACTGCAAAGCTCCCACAAGGAAAGAGAAATGAGAAGGACCATTTTTTTATAGTTATTAGTGCTAGATAAAGGCTTCAGTTTTAATCTACCTATAGCTTGATTCTAGTGCTTCTTGACCTTCCTCCTATGTTACTGCTCATTTTTCTCCATTTTGGAATAAAAGGTGTGTGCCTTTTTTATTATGACCATGAGCCCAGTACATCAAGCCTCTCTTCAGCCACTTGTGTTGCATTTATACCTCTGTTATGTTTCAGTGTAATGCTGTGTATGATTTGATAGGGTCCTGCTATGCATGCGGTTCCTTAATATGCTTCCATTCACAACTCAGTACACCGAAAATGCTTTAAACTATTTTAGACTTTTTTTGCCACAGGAATTAAATAAAAGTGAGAAGCTGAAAGGGAAAGCCTAATAATTATGTTTTCAAGCTGTTGCTTGAATAATTCCAATAAAACCTTTTTTCTGTTGCTGTTTATGAGGAAAGGGGTAGATCTATGCTGGGAGCTCTGTCTTTGTATTTGATTTGGATTTTATTGTACAGTTGTGATCAACATTATTGGCACCCTTGCAGTTCAACCCCTTAATGTCCAATATCTCCTAAAAAAAAAAGTGGCCAGTGAAATATGGCTTTGGACTATTTATGAAAACATATTTGACACATAAAAGAATCAAATAAAACAAGACCAATTAAAAAAGGAAATATTTTAAAAACTGGGGCATTGATAGTACATTATTATTCCACTACAATAGGGTCAGACTATAGGATAAATAGATATTCACCTTTAAAAAGAATAAAAAGGAAAGTTAGTTCACAGGAGAGGATTTTCCTTTCATGACAAACATTCCAACAAAAAAACAAAATATTTAATTTTTACTGTTTTTTGGTGGGCGTCTATTTATTCTGTAGTCTGACCCTATTGTAGTGGAATTTAACGTTGGTTATGACTGTGGTTTTCTTTTGTTAGGGCATGATTATTGGTACCCTTATAAACAATTCAAATCAGTTTGAACAGAACCACCATATCCCCATTGCTGTAAAATCAGACACACCTGTGTTCAATTGTCATTACTCACATGACTTGAAACAACCAATGAATGATGGCTCTAATGTTTAAAATGGCCACATTCACTCGCTTTTCCATTTTCACAATGGTAAAGACAAGAGAGCTGCCTGAGACTGTCAGAAAAGCCATTATCACCAAACATCAAACTTCAAAGGTGTACAAGGCCATCTCCAAAGACCTTAAGATTCCTGTGTCTACAGTTTGCAATGTTATTAAGAAATTTTCTGCTCATGGAACTGTCAAGAACCTCCCAGGATGTGGTGGGAACAGGAAAGTTAATCCAAGATGTCTTCGAAGGTTAGTGTGAACTGTTGGAAAAACACCACATACAACATCCAAAGAACTTAGGGCTGATCTGGAGAAATCTGGAATGGTGGTTTCAACCCGCACCATATACCGCGCACTAAACAAAGAAGGACTTCATAGGTGAAGGCCAAGGAGAACCCCACTGCTCAAAGAGAGACATAAAAAGGCATGCCTGATCTTTGCCCAAACCCACCTTGAGAAACAACAATCATTCTAGGAAAATGTTCTGTGGACAGATTTAATCAAACTTGAGCTCTCTGGCAATGCAGGCCAATGATCCATTTACAGGCAAAGAAATGAAGCTTATAAGATTTAAAAAAAACACCCTTCCTACAGTTAAATAGGGTGGCGGTTCCATAATGTTGTGGGGCTGTTTTGCTGCATCAGGAATTGGAGGCCTGGAACGTATTAAAGGAATCATGAAGTCAGACATATGTCCCAACAGGTAGTTTCAAAGTTTGTATATAGTTCCCCTGGTTTACCTCCATTTTAATTCCCTGTTATCTGTAAACGAAAGCCAGTTATTTGGCCTATGTGTTTTATTGTTACAATGTAAACCGCACTGATGACAAATAGCGCGGTATATAAGAAATGTTAAATAAAATAAAATAAAGGCATTTTGGAGTGAAATCTGCTACAGTGTCTGAAAGCTAGGTCTGGGTCGAAGGTCCTCCAGCAGGACAATGACCCAACACCATATCTTATGTTCTTATGTTCACATACATCCAAAAGTACAAAATAATGGTTAAAAAGGAAGAAATGGACTGTTTTAAATAATGAGTCCTGAACTCAGCCCAATCAAGAACCTTTGGAAAGAACTGAAATCTGCCATTGGTAAAAGGAATCCTGGAAACATTTATGAATTGGAATAAATCACAGTTAAAGAATGGGAGAAACTACCAGTAGACAGCTATATGAAACTTTTAAATGGCTACAAGAAACATTTGGAGGCTGTCATCATTGCCAAAGGTTGTGCATCCAAATATTAGTGAAGGGTGCTATTAATCCTGTCCATGTCTTATTTTGTTTTTTTTCCCCCAGAAATCACTATGTCTAAGTTGCACAGACATATTTTTTTGTTGTATACCTTTGAACATACTATTAAAATATTATGATGACATACAGTTGGAATATTTCCAATTATTTCTCAAGATATTGTACACAACATACCTAAAATGCAAGGGTGCCAATAATGTTGACCACAATTGTAAATTGTACATTGCAAACCACTTTGAATGGTTGCCGAGGAAGGCGATATATGTGTTTTATAAATAAACATAGTGAGATGCTTGATCCTATGAGGTAATTCTGTTACTCCATTGCAAAGCTCGCTCCAGAGTTTATCAGTGAAAATATTCCAGTAATTTTAAATAGCAGCAACACTGAACAACTGTTTGTACAAGAGAGATTCTGATAACTCTCATTTTTTTGGAGGGAGGGCAGTGTCCCCAAATGGGAGATATGTCCCTTACTATTCCTGGCACAGTCTGACTTTCCTGTTCCTTAAATTACCAAGACCAGAGCAGAAATCGAAACACCACAGGGGAAGGACCTATAGCGGCATTTGGGATAGGAAATGGGGGAGGAATATCTAGCTCTTGTCTTCAGTGATGGGGCTATAAGGATGTGATGTCCAGTCATTTGACACTTTAGGTTGCTGTCCTGAGGTTTTGGATAGATGATGGAGATGCCTGGAGAATAAGGTTACCAAATGACTGTTTTCTATAAAGAGAAAAATAGAACATATGTGATAAGTTAATGTTTTGTTTGAGGTCCTGAGAATGTGGGATCTGTTGAATCCAGCTATTATATATGGCGGACATTCAGTGTCGCCTTTTCCCTCCTGGTAAATGTGATGACCATTCAGTGTCATCATGCCCCTGGTGTGCTTAATTGTACCGCACACTCTTCTGACAGTGAATATTTCTTTTTCAAGGGAAGAAATCCTTTATCTTAACAGAAGGTTTATTATATTAGAAGAGCTTCCTCTCATAGCTGTGCTCAAATCCTGAGAAATATCCCTGGTCTGGAACAAAAAATCATGTGCAAACATGCAGACTATTTCTGTCCCGCTCTGAGTGACTAGTTATGAAGCACATTCCCATTATATTTATATACTGTGTAAACAAGGCAAAAATAATTAAAGTGAGTTCTCTTAAAGTACCATTATTTATTTTATTTATTTAGCATTTTTTATATACTGCCTTTCAGTGGTATCAAGGCAGTTTACATAGAACACAACTGAACATAAGTTACATAGAACATGGTTACAACTAACATTAACTTACTTGCTAATAATGAATCATATTACTGTCTGGGGAATAGAGGGAACAGAAACGGGATAGGTTTAATCCTCAGACAGTTAACTATTTACAGTTTGAATGACATAGGGTCCAGTTCTGGGCGTATTTTGGACATAGGGTCCAGTTCTGGGCGTATTTTGATCGTTTGGCTGTGAGAAAAGATTAACTGTTTGTCCTATAACATTCTTGAAAAATGTGTATTTTGAGCTTCTTCCTGAAGTCCTTCAGGTCAATTGTTGCTCTCAGTTTACTTGGAAGGGTATTCCATAAGGTAGATCTGTAAATGGAAAAGATGCATTGGCATGTTTCCTGTGTGCTGGATGTTTTATGCTTGGGGACTTTAAGGAGGTTCGTGGTTTGGTCCCTTCTTGGTCTGTTTTCTGGGGGGGTTGTGTATGAGGGAGCATAAGTAGCCAGCAGTTAAGTTGTGTATACTCTTGAAGGTGTTCATGATTGATTTGTATTGTATTCGTGCTTGATGGGCAGCCAATATAGCTCCTTTAATACTGAGGTGATATGTTCTTGTCTAGGTGTCCATGATATCATGCAAGCTGCAAAGTCTTGGGCTATTTGGAGTGGGAGGAGTGTACATTTTGTTAGTCCTTGGAGTATGGAGTTACAGTAATCCCAGTGCGGAATAGATCATGGTCCAATAACGGGTGGTTATGTAGAGTCTTTATTCTTTAGTATGTCGCTGCAGTTGTTTTCTTAATATGTGTTTTGAAATTCAGTTTCTGATCTAGAGTCACAACAAGGTATTTGAATTCAGGCTTATGGGGATATCGTGGTTGCTGAATGTCTGTTTCCCTGGTGGAATGTAGGTGGAGTCTCTGTTAATCACCAGTGCCTTTTTTGCTCAAATTTAGTGTAAGTGAGTGTTAACCAATGCATCACTTCATTTAGACATGAGAGTATGGTGGAGAAGTTTGGATTCCTTGTTTGCAAATGGGGTGTATAACATAATGTCATCTGCATAGATGTGATGCAGATGATACGGCAGATGGGCTAGATGTGTTCCCAGAAGATATGGCAGATGGGCTAGATGTGTAGATTAAATAAGAGGGCTGATAGAGCTGATCCTTGAGGCAGTCCTTGGTGTGCTTGAAATGGCTTTGAGGTCTTATTTTGCAGTTTAATCTGTTGTGTGCAGTTGGATAAGTATGACTGGAACTATCTTAAGGATGTCCCTTTTACTATGATTTCTGAAAGGCGAGCAAGGAGTCTTCAATGGTTTATGGAGTCAAAGGCCGCTGAGATGTCTATGAAAATAAGGATGAATGCCTGTTTGGATCTTTCATTTCCTTTAAGCAAGGTATCAAGGAGGGAAGTCAGAAGCGTTTCTGTACCCTAATGTTGTCGGAACACATGTTGATCATCGAGAGGTGCATTGGACTCAACAAATTCCTGGAGCTGTAGCTGAACAACTTTCTTTATTATTTTCATTAGGAGAGGGATACTAGACATGCAAGATGTGGGGAGAGCAGGGTCTTCTGTAGCATTCTTCAGAGAGGGCATGATTGAGGAGGCCTTCAGGTTAGTTGGCATCAGCCCTTGGGTGAGGGAAGAGTTTATTATTTTGAGCAGTGGTGAAGTTAGTTCTTTCTTGGCTGCTTTAATCCATGTGGTTGGACAAGGATCCAGTGGTGAAGTGGTGGTAGTCATCGTGGAGAGAATTTTTGATATCGATGTAAACAGGATCCAATTTAGTGAGCTTTTGGCTGTGTTTGTAGGTAGTTGATCTAGTGCTATTGTATCTTTAGCACAAGGGAATTTGTTCTGCAGATAGACAGCGTAATCCTGTGGGAGTAACTTGGTGATTCTGAGCCGATTGAGAGACTTGAAAATGAGGTTTATTGTAGTTTTCTTGCTTGGCGGAGTATTCTCTTTGATGTTTGGGGTCTTGTGTTCTTTGATATCTATGCCCAAGTTGTCTCAATTTGAGTTTTGCTTCTTTTATATTTTTTGAGTACCAGGGTGCTGTAGTGCTTTGCCTTGATGATTGCTTTGGTGGGAGTACAGCGAATGTAGTTATCAGATTATTCCAATCATAGACTAGTTTTATGAGATCTGTTGAGGATGATTCTATTAGAAGGGTGAGGTGTTCAAGCAGGGCTTCTTTATCATATTCTCAGAAATTGCGCATTCCCTGGTGTTGTGGTTCCCTTTTTTTTTTGTTAGTCTTGAGCAGCGGAAGATCAAAAGAAATCATGTGGTGGTCGGACCATGGTAATGGTGTGGTCTGAATGTTCTGCATGGTCATTGTTTTAGGTATGAATATCATGTCCAGGATGTTTCCTCCTTTGTGTGTGGGAGAGCTTATGATTTGTGAAAGGTCCATCACATCTATTGCTTCAAGGAAGGCTGTGATGTGTTTTGGGGGTGCCAAATGAAGATTTAGATCTCCTAACAGGATGAATGGCTTCTCTGTTGCTGATAGAGAGCATGCAAGCTCAGTCAGTGAAAAAAGGTCATCAGCTGTTGAAGTTGGTGATCTGTATGCTAAGCATATGGAAAAATGGTAGTTTTGGATCTGTAGTACATTCGAGGTGTCGTTTGTTAGGGATGTGGATGCCTGGAATTTGAAATCTTTTCTAGTGAGGATAAATATCCCTCCTTCTCTCTTAATTTATCCGTGGGCAGTTATGTAAGTCCATTTCCGGTGTGATGAGCTGATTTGTGAGCACCTGGTCTGTATCAGTGAACCATGACTCAGTTACAAACACAATGTCCAGCTTGCTGTCATTTATGTAGTCATTAACACTAGAAGTCCCAAAGTGCGTCAACTGACGCAAATGCATCTTCGAAGTTGTATACCAGCGCCACTGCTAGAACCATGTCAGTCATATTCCATAACTTTGTTAGCAAGGTCAAGATGTTCAAATATGTGCATCGAAAATTAATGACAGATGCACCACCTAGTGGGAAAATGAATTTATACCTAGAAGCCCCAAAGTACGTCAGTTGACACACTCAATTGTCTTGGATGCGTCAACTGATGTACTTTTGGGCTTCTAGGTATAAATTCATGTTCCCGCGAGGTGGCACATCTCAATCACTGTTTACAGTTTTAATCCAACATTACAAACAACACACGATGACGTCATGTAATGACATCACATACTGCACGTATTTAACAAATAAGTAACTTCACATTAATTCACATCTGCATTTCATGCTAAATGCAGTCATCATGATAATGCGTCAATTGACGCACTTTGGGGTTTCTAGGTAAAATTCCTTTTGGGTCTTCTAGTGTTAATAAGGTGTATTTTCTTGTGTGCATTTGCTAGTGCACATTTCATATATTTGGGTGGTTGGTTGTAGTTTTGATGGTCAGTAGGCTAGGGTGACCAAATGATTTGCATTAGTCTTGATTGCCATCTGAGTATATGCGAGAATTGCTGACACCGAGTGAGGGTTTTTTGGTTGTATACAATTGGTATGATTCCAGTCGGGATTGTAGCAGCATTGGTTATTCTTATCAGCAGGAGTGTAAGTATAATAGGATAAGCACCTTAGAGCAGTGTTTCCCAACCCAGTCCTATGGGGCACACCGGCCAGTCAGGTTTTCGGGATATCCCTAATGACTATGCATGAGATATATATGCATTAGAGATATCCTGCCAACCTGACTGGTTTGTGGCCCTCCAGGGCTGGATTTGGAGACCCCTGCCTAACACCTCTGTCATCTAAGATTGTGAGTGGGCAAGGTGCAGATGTCCAAGACATCAAAAAGGTATATAGAATGTGTCACATTCCTCCTCACTTCTCACCACCACCAAAATATTGTCTATTAGACAACTTTTTGGTGGTGGTGAGAATCGAGGAGGAATGTGTCACATTCTATATACCCTTTCGATGTCTAGGACATCTGCACCTTGCCCACTCACAATCTTAAATGACAGAGGTGTAAGGCAGGGGTCTCCAAATCCAGCCCTAGAGGGCCACAAACCAGTCAGGTTGGCAGGATATCTCTAATGCATATATATCTCATGCATAGTCATTAGGGATATCCCGAAAACCTGACTGGCCGGTGTGCCCCATAGGACTGGGTTGGGAAACACTGCCTTAGAGGTTATCTGTGCCATTTTTTGCACTACTAACTAACCCAAAAACTTGGCATCACTATGTATTGGCAGTGGTTGGGTTTGTGAATGGGCTTGATACTTTGTTGGGTCCAGTGAATGAGGGGGAGTTGTGAGTAACGAGTAAGTGAGTAGTGTGTAAGTGTGGCAGTAACAAGTGTCTAATTGATACAATATTGCATTGGTTTATGGATACAATTTAACTATAACATATGGAGCATTTGATACAAAGGGTGCTATTGTACTATAGCTTGTGTTATAGTAGATACAGAATAGCATTCAATTATGGGCTTACATGTAAACATGGCTATTTGAGCCCGAGCATGGACTCTATCTAGGGGGTGTCTTTTGTAGGCCCTTGAGGTTGGACGTGGAGGGAGTCCTCAAACCGTTGATTGTTTAGCAGCAGTAAGGCAATATTGTGTTTCCAAGCAAGGATTTGAGGGGTTCTGTATATCTTCTTGGGTTCCCTTCCTAAGGGCCATGCCAGAGGGCCCTCAGGTGCGGAACCGCCTGATGGTGTTTCCTTTTTAAAATCCAAGGTGGGGGCTCTGCTTAGCCTTGCGAAAATAAGCAGGAGGGATTTCAGCCTCCCATTTGCTGTTCCGATGCTGATCAGAGCTCCTTTGTGCTGGTGGTGCTCTACTAGCTGGAGAATTTTCACTATAACAGCTGTTTCAGTAATCATAACAGGATTTTGCTCCAGTGGAAAGAAGCTGTTCACTAGGTCAGGAAATTCATTATACTTGATTTCCCCTGCATAAAATGTTGGCTTTGTATTGTTGGGTCCTGGTTCTGTAAGTCTTCCTGCTATGTCCACTGATCCCTTCCCATTTCTTTAAAGTAGAGTAGCATAACAGGAACGTTGCATAAGGAATCTGGACATATTTGAACTGTTCTTGAAAGCAGGGTTAGGGTATTAACACACCTTGAATGCATGCACTGCTACTTTCAGCTACTTACTAGCAACCATGAACATTTCAGCCTAAGTTCTGCCGCTAAAGGAATATAGCAGAGATGCTCCACTGTTCTCTTCTGCTGAATACATTAATCAAACCCATTTTTTATCTCATCTAATGGTTTTTCAAACCATGTTAACTCTCCTCTTTTCTTGTGTTTTGCCTAGTCGTGCAGGGCAGTATCCAGACAGTATCAAACGATGCTGAGATGCAGGAATCCATCATTGGTGTCAGTGCTACCAAGATCCATCGGCAGAAGTTCACCTTGTTCCAACCTGTGGACAGGTCTGTCAAGCTGACGGGTAGCATCCGCACATTATTGTGCTGTGGCGTCAAGCCTGGGCCAGGCAGCTTCCTCTTCATGGGCTGGGTGCACTTCGGTGAGGCGTGGCTTGGTTGTGCCCCACGCTACAAAGACTTCCAGCACATCTATGAGAGAGCACAACAAGCTCATGAGAACCCGTGTGAAGTTGCATTGGACTGAGGAGGATATTTTTCTCATCTTGATCCTTTCACTGGAGGGAGTTGCCTATGCACGGGGATGCACATCATACAAGTTATACCATTATTCACAGCAAATGTGAGTGGGTAATGTTTTCTGCCCCAAGCTGGCCAACTTTGTGGCCCTTTCAGCAACAAATACTTTTAAGCTATATCAGAACAAGGTATACCGCCTTTTCTCTTGCACCCGAGTATTGTCTCCATGCTGAAATTGGTGGCTCTGCTGAGTAGGAAGTTGAATACAGATTTAGTAAATGGACATGAATTTATCAAGCATTTGTATGGTACAGAACAGTGAAGTGCACATGCTCAGAGGGTAGGCTAGAAGCTTGGACCAATCAATATATAAAGAACCAAACTCATTGCCAAATGATGACCCACGCCACTGAATATCTGAAGTTTCTTGCCAAAGGCCTTCAGGATTCCTACTTGGTGTACTATTGGCTGGGAATTGGATTTTACAAGAGCTAAGCCGAAGAGAAATGCCTGAGCTGAGAAATTAGAGGTGATGGAACTGGATTAAACAGAAACAAATTAGTGATTTGCTCCATCATTTCTGCACAAAAGCGATGCTCTTCTGAGAGAGACTTGGCAAACCAGATTCAGGTCAACAAAGGTGACTAGATCTTGGGGTCTGACGTTGGAATATAGTTTTGTTCTGTCCTCCTTGCCTGGTATAACTGCACTCATTGTACTTGCATTCTCCTGATGCACATTCAATTTCTGTACTGAGCCATTTCTCCCCCCCCCCCCTCCTTTTACTTTCAGTGCTCACTAATGAAAATCTCTGTTTTTGAGGAGGAAGGGAGAGTAAGGGGTTGGTAGAGGGTTTTTTTGGGTAAAGAAGTGGGTGGGAGGTGGGCACGAGTAGGGGTCAGACACCCTTGTTTACATTCCATTGTTTGTATCAAATGCTGGAAACAGTTCCTGCATGCAAAACTCCTTCAGTGGACCAGGCTTCTTCTTTTGAACTTCAGGAGATGGAGAGGGATTGAGAGCTGACGATAACAGTAGAACAAAACTGAACTGAAGTCAAACATTTGCCAATGCTATCCCTGAATGGACTTTGGAGGTGGGGATTATTGAGTATTAATGTTGAAGGGGTGTGTTTGTTTATTGAATAGCTCATTATACCGCCCTTCAAAACTAAAATCAGAGCAGTTTACAAATAATAACAGAAATCCTAGAGCTGGAGAGAAATTAGAACAATAATCAGGAAAGGGAGATGCAGAACAGAGGAGGGTAGAACATAAATGAATTGAGCTCACTGCAGGTGCAGTGTGTAGACCCATGACCTCTCGCCTACAATATAGTCTGAATTTCTTTTTAAAAGATGTCTCATTTTCCATGAGGAATTGATGTTGATGTCAGACCTTTTGGTATCCTTTTTGTTTTTTTATTTCTGCGTAAATGTAGCTTGTAGAGGAAAAGGGACTGCCTAGGATCTAGGCATACAGCCAAAGGTAGCTCTGAGTGCATCCCTGGATCTAGGGCTGGCCCAACCATCAGGCAAACTAGGCAGCCACCTAGGGCAGCAGCATTTGGGGAGGAGGGCATTCAAAGCTAAACAATAGGTTCTGACAACCAGAAGGATGCCCAAGGCTTAAAGTGTGCCTAGGGTGTCACCACCTTGAACCAAGTCTGGGGCTGGCCCTGCCTGGATCCTTCCTTAGTCTTTAGTCTTGACTGAAGACTTTACAATATGAGTCCATGGCCTCTTAGAAATGTTGGATCCTGATTCTGCCTAGAGAAACATTCAACAGAGCATTCCCAGAGCAAGTGAAGTGGCAACAGGCAGGGGGTGGAGCGGCAGGGAGGGAGGGAGACCAGTTGTAGTATCAGTGTGCCCTGCTGGTTAACTCTAGCAGTCTACCCTGGTGGTGCATAGCAGGGGCAGCTCAGCTGTCCTTAAATGTAGAATATAAAGCTAGCTTGCCCACACTACTTCCCATTCCATGCCATAGACTCTATTCATGTTATGCTTTGGGCAGCTCTGCCAGAACTTGGTGGGGTTGAGTTAGTCTGCCCTTTTGGGGCTCAGTAGGTTAACTGTAGCAGTCTGCTTTTTTCTGGCAGCGGGATGGAGCAAGAGGAGCTGACGCTATAGTGCTCTTTTCCATTTATTTAAAAATATTCGTACACAAAGGTTTTGTTTAATATATATATATTTAATTTATCATTTTATCCTACTAGCTAAATTGTTGCCATCTTTTAGTCACTACACAGCTGTTTCATGGAAAAGTTGCACATATTGGAAGAAGGTAATGGATAAAACAAAACAATCCATACCTATATTATGTCTCAGGCAGTGTCATTCTGTATTTCTTCAGTACTCCCTTTAATACTGCTGCTAGTTCTCTGCACCTCGCTTATAGAAACTGCTGAGCTAGCATCGATGCCACCTGCTTTCTGATTGCAGAAGCACTAGGGGCAATTAATGACACCCTTGCGAGGTAGGAGTATGATTTCACTCAGCAGGTTGGTTGGAATCGAATATGGTTTATGCACAGATTGCCACATTAAACAATATCCGAGACTCTTGTGTTATGGCCATTTTTAGCTTGAGTAACCAAGCCAAAAATAAAAAAAAGAGAGGCCAAGGACACTGGTAAATGAAGCTATGTGATTTTTCTCATGATCAGACTGAATCGGTGATGATGTTTTGGATCCCACCAACCTTAGTTTTCACAAATTCCTGAGCTTCGTAGAAGGTGAGGGATCTAGAAAGAATTGATCTTCAGTACCAATAAAAAAAATAATTTGGTCTGGCTAGCTGGTCATTTCAGCTCTGTTCTACAGGGGTTCATTTCTGTACTAGAGGTTTTGCTTTCTTCTGAGTATCACAGAATCAAGAACTAAGCTGCTACAGTCAGTTTTGTTCACCTTTGTTATCTGTAGCAAAGCAGTTCTCCTTGCTTAGTGATATTCAGTTTCCTGGTATGGGATTTTTTAAAATTTAAAAACAGTTTAAGCCCAAAGAAGAAGGCAAGACATCATAAAATACTTTCCATGGCACTTCCTTGTAGCACTAAGGATGTGTAATACTCCAAGGGATAATCTTAAAACTTAAGAATTTGTTTTTATAAGTTCAGCACAGAGAAGAAAATAACTTCTCCGCTTCTATGATGGATTCTGTAGTGATCATAAATTTCACCTCCCAATAAATGAACATGTGTCAATCTAATATAAGAATTAGAACACAGAGCTGTAAAGTTAGGGACTCCATTACTATTTTTACATCCATTACTGACAATAGGACCTTGATCACTTAGGGGGTTGTTTTGGAAGCTCTATTCCTGCCCTGGACATTTGAAAATGGGCATGAGACATTGAAAGCACAGAGATGTCCGCAGAACTGTTTTAAAGTCTAGGTCTTTGAGGACATCAAAGGGGATGTGGTGGAGGTGTGGCTGCCTGATCTCAGAAACATCCAAGTTTAGACCTGCTCCAGGCAGGTATAAGCATGAGGAAAGTGGTCATTAGCTGAAAAACATTAGAGGGTATAGCAAAGACAGCAGTCCATCATCCATGGGGCACAATTGCAATAATAGCAGCAGTGGGATTTGATCCCTGGCTTCCCTGGTCCTAGCCCACTACTCTAACCATTAGGCTATTCCTAGATGTCCAAGTTCTGAAATACTATTCTGCAGATGTCTATGTAGATGCCCCCGCAGACATCCATATCAGGCATGTCCACATGTGTGAAATTAGGACTGCACCTGGACATGCCTGTTTTTTTTTTTCCAGACATTTTGGTTTATACATCCAAGATTGCACTTGGGCGTCCTTTTAAAAATGTCCCTCTTAATATCCAAGTGCTCATATCTTCAACCATAAACCCTCCTGGACAGGGCGTGTAGTATAAACATGTCACTGTCCTGCTCATTGCAACACTCCTGGATCCCATTATACTATGGAATGCAACAAATAGTATAGTAAATTAGCTGCTGCTAATTAAAAGGGATTGTTAATGGATTATTTAAGAGCTGTCAATTTCCTTAAACTGGTGAGAGGTTTCTGAGATAGTTTGGCCTGAATTGGCCTTTCTGGTGTTATTGGGATATAGATAATCTCTAAACTCACATTCTGCTAGGAAGTACTGCATTAGTATTACCATTTGGCCTCGGGGAGGAAGGGAGGTTTGGGGTTATTTTTCAGGATAGGCTGATCTAATCCAGGGTACACTTCTGCCTCCATATGTATGAGCTTGTAGCCCTGCTTGGAAATCAGAGCTACATTTCCATGCCCGCAGTGGGATAAAGCTAGGGCAGGGTGATGCTGGACTGAAAGGAAAGGAACCAGTTGGATAGCCTTCCAAATCACCTACCAGTATTTTTTTATTTTCTCTTCAAAATAAAAATAAAGCTTGTATGTGCACTATAATACGATACCAAATTTACTTTCCTTGTTTGTTTTTGTTTGTTTTGGGGTTTTTTCCAGCCAAACTTTAATTATTGCAATATATGGGGTGGTGTTTTCTTACAATTCCTGCATCTCCACAGCTGGAAAACTGCCAGGCCTCTGGTCACCCATGGGAGAATGAACATTGTAGTGTTTTTTTATTAAACTGTTTGTCAGTGTATATATCTTTTTTTTGTATA
Source organism: Ichthyophis bannanicus (assembly GCA_033557465.1). Lineage (NCBI taxonomy): Eukaryota > Metazoa > Chordata > Amphibia > Gymnophiona > Ichthyophiidae > Ichthyophis > Ichthyophis bannanicus. The sequence goes on from CM066044.1 coordinate 179,773,924, forward strand.
TATCTATGTTTACAGTGTAAGGAAGAAGATTATAAATGTGTAGGAAATCTTTTGTGACCAAATGCATTGTCTTTTGCATTGTGGAATGGTTTTATATAAAAACATATTTCTAACTCCGCACTGCCTCTGGTTCTTATCTAGAATGATGTGAGATGGAGCTAGAAACTGGGATGCCTGCATACTAATTAAGAACAAGCCATATCCATTTAAAGTCTCTAGCCCAGAAAGCATGAAGAATAGGGTTACCTAGCCCTAGTGGTACCTTGTTGCATGGATGAAGTAGTTGCTCCGTTTTCATTAAGGGGAACCTCATAGGCCCTGATGGCTGATGAGGACTCTGAGACAGTATCTCAGCATCGCTGGCTGATGGCCATTTTTGTAGAAAAAGTACTTGGCTTCCTTCCTTCCCGGGCTTAAATGCAGGGGTAGAAAACTCTGTTTCTCAAGGGCCGTAAACTGGCCAGATTCTCAGGATATCCCTAATGAATATGCATTAGGGTTGTCTGGAAAGCCAGACTGGTTGCCCACCCCTGAAGTCACGTGAACCCTAGTGTGATTTAATTTAAGAGCCTAAGTACAAAGGAGAGTATAAAAATCCAAGTTCTGGACTTTAGGATTACTAACTGTTAAAATAAGGATATGTGTTAACAGAGATGCCGACAGATGAAAGGTTCTTTCAGGGTTAGTTTACTTTTAGCAGTGGTGGAGCTTCGTGGACTTAAGATTAATACATAGTATTCAAAACAAAGCAATATCTATTTTTATTAACTCTGCAAACTCTTTCAAAATCCAGTAGCTCTCTCATCCATAGTATGGGGCCCCCTCTGTGTACACGGCCCCATAGGGTCAATAGGCTCAGTTGGTCTAAGGCCCTGGGTTCTTTGTGAAGTAGAGCAGTGGACTGAAATACAGAGCTGTAGTAAAGGCAAGAAATCTCCATGTTAGGAAAGGAGGGAAAAGACATATGGATTGGCCACTGCTGGAAACAGGATATTGGACTTGATGGGCCTTTTATCTGATCCAGTATGGCAAATCTTATGTTCTTAAGAGAGGGATACAGTTTCTCAAGGAGATGACCAAAAGATAAGAGTAAATAGCTTTTAAAAGTACAACAGATCTCAGAAAGAGAGGCGCAGGGAAAAATATCCAGGAAAAGAAGCAGAGAAGGCAGTCAGGACAGCCAAAGTGAGCGTGGAAGAAAGTTCAGAGAAGGTGATGAAGTGAGGGGATAAGATTTTTTCAAGTATGTCAGTGAAGGGAGGATGTGCAAGTGGGATTGTAAGAGTGAGAGGAGAAAAGAACTGTCTGGATGGTGATGAGGAAAATGTGATGTCAGAAAAAACAAAAGATTGGAGTACTGCCAAAATTTGTTGGCAGGATAAATAGGGAAGTGGGGAAGATGCCTCACTATTGTGAGAGGATTTAGTTGAAAGTAGCAAACCTGAAAGTGGACAAAACCAGGTGCATCATTAGGTATGGACTCAGAGAGCTGTGCCTCAAATCTCTGCAGCAAAGGACAGCTGCTCTGCTTCATCTCCTGTCCCCATGGCAGCTGGAAGCACTGGAGCATAGGAGAAGGTGAGGGGTTGAAGCTGGATATGGCAGAACCAAGAAGAGCCACTCTGCTCATGCCCTTCCCTTCCCGTCCTGTCCATACTTCTCTGACTGCTGTGCTGTGTCTGCTCCAGCTTCCCCTCCCCTCTCTTCCTATATGTATTATTCTTGCTAGGTGGGGGTGGGAGTGGATGATCATTGTCTAGTTTAAAAATATGTAAATCTCAGTGGGGCAGGGACCCTATAGACATGAAACCCAAATCTTTTGAGTACACAGCAACACGTCTGGGCCAAGATATGGAGGCCATATAACATGTATGTTAAGATGATAAGGGAGTTTAGAGAGGTTCTGGTAGATCTACTGATGGGAGTGGTTCAGTGGAACTGGAGAAGGGAAGATGTTGTCACTATTCATAAAAGTGATAGCAGGGGAGAGTATAAAATACAGGCTGGTTCATTTTACCTTGGGAAAAATTAATGGAGGGTCTACTAAAAGCATAGTGAAATATCTACAGTCCAGCAGGCTGCAGGATCTGAGGTAACAGGGTTTTGCCAAAGGGAGATTGTGTCAAACAAATCTAATCTATTTCTTTGATTAGGAGACTAATCAGGGTCATGCATTGGGCATGCTCTACTTGATTTCAGCAAAGTCTTTGATATTGTTCAAACATAGGAGACTCAGAAATAGACTTAGTAGCTTGGGGTTGGGCCTCAAGGTGGTGGATTGAATTTAGATATTGATTGTTAGGTAACAGAGGGTATTGGTAAATGGCATCCATTCTTGGGAACGAAAAAAGATGAGTTGTGTGCCTTGAGAATTTGCGCTGGGGCTAGTTCTGCGCAATATTTTTGTGAGCAGTATTGTCCATGGGTTACTATTTTGCAAATGATGCTGTGACCTGCAATATAGTGGATGCCTTTGAGGTAATAAACAAAATGAGAAGTGATCTAGAGAAGCTGAAGGACTGACTGAGTGCTTAGTAATTATTGCTCAATACAAAAAAATATAGAATCACGCATTCGAGGGGCATAAATCCAAGAGATCAATACATGAGCGGGGAGGGAGGTGAAAACCTGTAACAAAGGCGCATATGGGGATTCAGAGGAAAGGAGATAAAGCCCCTGTGTGCAGTGAGACCTCACCCAGAATATTGTGGCTATTTCTGTACTTCTGTTAGGATACAAACAGTATGGAGGTGGTCCAGAGAGAGGCTACTGAAATGGCTTACTAGAAGCCCTAATCGTATAGACCTAAGGACGAAATCTGTATAACCTAGAGGAAAAGAGATGAAGGGATTGAGAAAGACCTTCAAATGTATCCATTGGGGACAGAGGAAAGAATCCCCTAGAACAAAAGCAAGGGACGCCAAAGAGACAGACAGGAGCAACATCAAAAAATGTAGGGGATCCATGGACTTGCCTCCTAAGAGGAAGTAGTGGAGACAAACAGTAATGGAATTCCAAAAAGCCTGGTATAAGCCCAGAAGTGGTGAGAGAGCGAGAGATTAAGTGGGGTCTATGGCAATACAGCAGGAACAAAATTGGATATTACGTTTTATGTTTCTACGTACAAACCATTTGCAATATAAATAATGTGTATGTACTTCCTAAGGGAGTGGAACAAAACTGAGATGCATATGTTAAAACTGAGAAGAAACTATTTCTAATAGACTTTTTAACTCCTCTGGCCAGGATTGAGCTGCACCTTAACTTCCTTGATTTCTTCTCTTCCTGATGGATCTTCTGATTTGATCGTCCTAAAATTAGTGAATGAATGGGGAGAATGACTGTCTTTTTTTTCCTGACTTCCATACAATGTCCTGTTCCATTTTCCCTCCCTGCCCTAGAATCCCCTCTTCCCCCGAGACTTTGCTCACTCTTTCAGAGCTCCTTCAAACTGCCTTCTTATTTTAACCAACCCTCGTTTGCTCATAGTCCTACCATAGAATCAAAGATTTATGTCTCATGTCCATCAACATAGGTAGAATTAAGGCATATCAGGGTCAATAAGCTGAGGTCTTAGGGTGGGGGAGGGGGAAGAGAAATTATTTTCTCTCATATATTCATATACAGATATAAATATGAATATCAAAATATGCATTCAAGGAGAAATTAATAAATAAGGTGAATTTGACAGTTTTGATGCTTTGTTTAAGTTCACATTGTTTAATGATTCCTCCTTGTGTATACATTTAATCTATAAAGTTTATTGTTGTGACTTAGCCATTTAAAGGTATTAGGACTTAGTTCATTCATACTGAAATGTTTTGAATCACTCTGGAAAGGAAGATAGCAACAAGGAATGCTGGGATCCGAATGCTTGAATTGTGTCTTTTGTTCAGGAATTCCCCAGCGTTCCTCTCTTCTGTATTCTTTAAAATACATCTCCAGTCAACTGGGAAATACTTTTAATAATATTGTACTATTCATCTCCTTCCCTTTGCAAATCTATGACTGTTGCATGTTTAGACCCAGTAATTATTCCCCTTTTTAGGTACCGTTGAATATTATTTATCTGTTCTTTTGCATATGGATCTGTAGATCACAATAATAAGTATTCTTTTTGAATCGCAGTATAACAAATGTATCTAAATAAATCAATCAATCCTATATTCCCATTTGCAGCCTAATAGAATTTAGGCATAGTAGAGCTACATGCTTAAATGCAGTAGGTGAGTGAATGGGACAAACTTAAACTAGCCTTAAGCCTTAGGAAGCTGGAAACTCTGTGAATTAGTTGTACTTTAGACCCCAACCTATTAGCGCAATTCCAACTTGAGGATGTTACTCTATTTCATTAGTTCTCAACCCAGTCCTTGGGAGGCATCTAGCCAGTCAGGTTTTCAGGGGTCCCACAAGGAATATGCATGAGAGAGATTTGCATACACTGCCTCCTCCTTTTATATGCAAACCAAATCCACTGCTTATCCCTGGGACAAGCAGCATGGACTCTGTCTACCTTTTGGGAACCTGCCAGGTACACGTGACCTGGCTTGGCCACTGTTAGAAACAAGATACTGGGCTTGATGGACCCTTTGTCTGACCCAATATGGCATATCTTATGTTCTTAACCACTGCTCTACCCTTTTGAGTGAGATTAGAAGCCATGGAGTTATGATGCCAAGCTAATCATGAAAGCTCACTAATAGGGTTGTAGCCTAAATAGCTTTTATGAATGAAACTGGTACAAAATCTGAAATATTTTTCAGCCATTCAGTCTGTGTCACCATGTAGGCTTTAGTACTCTGTAGGGTTAACTACTGTAATTCAGTTCATTTAGGGCAGTGGTTCCCAAACCATTTCTGGGAGGACTTCCAGCTAATAGGGTTTCCAGGATATCCAAAATGAATATACATACAAGTCATTTGCATGCAAATTTATCTAAAGAATTTCCATTGCAGATATCCTGAAAACCTGACTGGCTAGAGGGTCTGCAGAATAAGTTTGGGAAAGATCTAGTCTATGTCAAATAGAAGACTGTAAGGGAAGGGAAACACATTCTAGCTTACCAGATGATCTTAGTGAGTAAGCTCATATTCAACAAAAGCTGATTTCAGATAATTACTGTGAAAAGCAGCTCTCCATAATTCTCGAATCCAATGGAGGTTTTTCACAACGGATGTGTTACACCCAGAAATTATGCCTGACACTGCATTTTGAATGTTCTGTAGTACGTAGGTAAGTGTATTTGTGTTAAAATGCCCTGAGTTCTCAATGACTAGTCCTTTCCCACTTGGGTTTCGGGTAGAAACAGATTATTTGTGTTTCCGGGAAAAGGTGTATTTGAGCTGGCTGGTTGATAGTGCTCATTTGATAGCTTTCCTTCTGCCTGGATTTTAGTTTAGCATTACAAATGAAGCAAGATAGGGGTAACCTTGCTTTTGTTTTGTTTTCATTGTGTTAATTTTTTTTTTATTTTTCAGGTATGATGTGTGCTTATATTGTTGTTATCCACGAAAAGCAAAGGTTTAAGATTAGCAGACCATAAATTTCTAAAAGAAATATATAATGGAGAAACCTAGTTAAGAGGGACAATTGCTTTTGGGGGACAACAGGGAGCACTCTGATTTCTAAGCTCTGTGCTCATAGAGAGAGGTCTCCTGTAGGACCTGTCCCTTGCCAGGAGTGGCTTTTCATTGTACTTGTAACTTTAGTACCATGGGAGATTGGATTTTGTACACAGCAGATGACCACAACTAAATCACAAGATGCATCTAGCCAGAGCACCAAGCTTTTGTAGTCCTTCATGCCATTACATCACAATCTGGAGTAGTGTTAACGTTTACCTGCAGCCCCTTCTCCACATCACATTATGAAAGAGCACTGACTTAAGAAGAGAAACATCCCCATTGAGTGCTGAGGCGTCCTCCACTGAAACTTCAGTGGGTGGGGAGACACTGCTGTAGCCCAGCATGAGCCAAGGAATAAAGCTAATGCACAGGTCAGTCCCATGGCTCAGGTGGCAGAAGGAGAGAGCACAGGAAGCAAGAGATGTGTGATGGTCACAGGAGCTTTTATTGGATAAACCCCAACGCGTTTCGGCAACGCCTTCCTCAGGGGGTATGCAGTGGAGCACCCTATGATGAATCTCTCGTAGACGAGATCTATTACATATAAACTCTAGCTTAGAGTATGTATGTAGAAACTCCACATACTTTAGCAATAGTATCTAAAAATAGCAGGTGGCAGAAGGTCCTCAGCTCAATCCCTAACACTCATTGTAATATTTGCATCATGCTCTGTGAGTCATCTGGGGATGAGAATTCTGTGGAAGCAACACTTGCAGTCCCTAGGGGAAGGGAGTTGGGATTGTTGCTTAAGAGTGATATCTGGCGGCCAGATTCAGGCCTTAGGATGGCAGGTTTCTGGAAGGAGCCCTAATGAGTAGCCCTTGGCCAAAGATTGTCACTGCAACAACCAGGCTAAGTATGTTGGACAGAAGGGGAAAACTCCCACATATTTGCAAATGTGTACTCATTGTGTAATTCAGTTCAGAATGAACTGGAAGCACAAAGGAGCATAGTCAGGAGGGTTTGTGACTGTGAAGAATTCCAGTGTCCCAGAATAATTCCCAAGCAACAGGGTCAGATTATGTAAAGCTTTCCCTAAATCTGAAGTTTTTTCCCCCATGATTTTCCTCCCATTTTTTATAAATACATATATACGTTGCCTAGAGATTTTGGTTGGTGATAAGGAACACAGTTTACTTGATTCTCTTGGGGTGGTTTCTCCATATGGGTTAGTTTTGCGCATCCCATGACAGTAAGGAACATTCCTCTGTAAGGGCCTCTAGATTCTTTCCAATACTGCTTGTAGGTTTATCTAAGAAAGAAAATGAGGTTTCTAATGTGTAATAGAAAAGCAAATATCATTTGCATAACTCAGCCCTCACGAGGAGGGGTATAATATTACATAGAAGCTCTGTCTTCTAGAGAACATCCTAGACAAGCTTTGCAGAAGGTTGAGTTGGAGAAAGAGATCTTTTCCCTCTTTCTCTTTGCCTTTTAGTGGAAAAATCCTTGTGCTATTCCACAACTTGTTTTTGCTACTAATTTTCAGGAGTCTGAGAGTTTTCTGTTTTTCACAGAGATAGTAAAGGCCAAACTTCTCAGAATTTGCCTCCAAGAAGAGGAGGAGCCTTTGTAAGATCTTCTTTGAGTGATCTGTAGCTATCTGATGGCATATTACTTTTAGGGGCAGTAACATACATGTGGGCTGCTTTACTAGTGCTGGAGGTCAGCGCTGACTGCAGCGTATGCTTCTATTGCCCTGCAGTTAGCATTGGCCCAAGATACTGCACTGTGCAAGCTGGCATGGGGATGCAGTTAATGCCGCCCATTGAAGTTAGCGCGAGCCATGCTAGCTATGATATGCCAGCAACGCTTGCATTCCAACCCTGTTCTCTACCCAGTCCCACCCCGAGGCATTCTACCAGGGTAGTGCAGGATTTTTGGCATGAGGGCCCATGCTAAGCCTTGTGCTGCCGGGTAGCACAGTTTAGTAAACATGCCCTTTAGTGAAGAACAAAGAGGCGAAGCATTTATCATCCTTATTATGTGAGAAATCTGTGAGAGTGGCCATTGGTGGTTATCCAGCCAGGTGATAGGAGGAGACTGTCATTGCTGAGGAACTCCACAAGTTGCAGGCACAAAGGGAAGAATCTGTAAGCACAACAGAGAATGCTCTATGTGTTCTAGAGAAGCCTCAGAGGCCAAAGGGACTCTGGGACCCCTCATTGCTGTGTTTTTTGTGTTTTCCTGCACTGTAATAGGAGCCGATGCAGAAAACCGGTGTTACAGTTGTGCATAAAAGCCATGCACATGGTTTTCTAGCACATGAATAACCCTAACGTTGTGCACCTGTATGCAGCAAAGGGCATGCAAATGAGGTAGGCACAGAAAGTCTGCGTGAAACCAGTAGGCACATGTGCGCAAGCATCTGTGTCTGCAGCATCTAGATCCTGCATACAAAAAGGCACTTCTGTGCATGTGCTGGAATGCAATGGGGCGCAGAGCTCTGCTCAGAAGTTTTACTTTGAACAATATTGGTGTCTTTGAACACCGATATGATTCTGAGCAGAATGTGTTCCATTCCATCACAGGTACATACATTCCTTGCAGCACGATTCCCCTGCCTTTTTTAAGAACTCATTTCAACTATTCCCAGTAAATGCTATGGGGGGAGGGGGGTTTTGTCTGCTCAAGAAAGAGAACTAAATTCCTCCTCAGCACCCCTTCCATCTCCTTCGAGAAGGCATTAAAGTTCTGGTGTTAAGTCTTCATTCTGCATGCTTCTCAGCATCGGGGCGGAATAGCTAATTGCTTGATTATCATGTAAATGAAATGGATTTAAATGTGCTAGCATTGGTGCTGGGAACTGCGCAGTGATTACACTTGCACCAATCTACGCATAAAAAATATGTGTGGATATCGGGTTACCTGTGTGTAGACTATGCACTAACATTTCTGCATCGGCCTCTAATAGTGATTTGACTGTAACTCTAAAGAAGTAACACCTTTGTCTTTTCACTTACTTATACATTTTTGCATTAGTAAACAGTTATTGGATTGGAACAACAAATTCATGTGTGCAGAGCTTTATTGAAGTGGCTGTCTTACTGTTCCTCAAAGCCCTAGAAGCATTTGCCTCCTTCCTACTCCACGGAACGCTCCTTGAGGTTTGCCTGACCTTAGCAGCGCCTCGGAAGGTGGGACCCTTTTTCAAGTGATGATCTGGAAGAAGGAATTACAGCTGTTTGGAGTGCCTATTTTTTTGGAGAGACCCCAAGCTCCACCTTAACTCCGCCCTTAAACTCCATCCAGAGCCGCTTTTACCTATGGGCAAAAGGAGCAGCTGCCTCGTACCCCTGCATAACAGGGGCCCAGGTGCTCTGCTGCTAATTGGTAGCAGTGGCCCTGCTCCCGCTCCCACACCCATTGCTGTCGCTACTGCCCCTCTCTGGGAGTGCAGTGGCATCACCTTAAAAATGCATTGCAGCATCGGAGTTACCTTCTTTTCCGGTGCCGCGGTGCCATTTGCACTTTCACTTCTACCCCCTCCGATGAATCAGACGGCAGTAGAAGCGGAAGTGGAAATGGCACCACGTGCTGGAAAAGAAGGTAACTCTGGCGCCGTGGTGCATTTTTAATGTATTGCTAGCGCTGCATGTCGCAGAGACAGACAGCAGCAGTGGTGGGAGGAGGGGACCTACAAAGAGAGGCGAGGCTTGCAAATGGAGGGGCAGGGCTTACACATTGGGGAGGTGCCGGAAACAGTTGCCCCAGGCCCTATTAGGGGTTGAAGCTGCCCTGCCTCCACTCTACCTCTTTTAGCTCTGGCGACTGGTACCACAAAGCCGTGAACTTGCAGCACAAATACATCCTGTATCACAAACAGGAAGTGATCGCTCTCTGATTTCATAGCTACTCAGTGCTTTCTGCTATCATCAATAAAGGACAGGCAGAGTGGCAGGGAGATTTTGGTAGAGCCACACTGTTCTGATGCCTATGAATGTTACTCTGAAGTATCATAGCTACAATAGTTGCAAAACATCTCCTCTGTATTGTTTACAAATAAATGAAGAATAACTTTGCATTTCCAAACTAGCCAGGATACCTGAAGCTCACAGCAAAACCTGAATGCTGGGAGCAAATTTTAAAAAATTCTAATGTAGGTCAAGTATGTGTGCATTGGGGATTTTTGTATTTCCATTGTTTTATGAAAATTAAACTGCAGCAAAAAGACTCATGGTTTATATAAAAGATGGAAAAAAAATGTGCACAGCTTTAGAAGTCCAACGGAGAGCAAATACCCACACGAGCAGGAGCAAGGATCAAAAAACAGCAGGTGTGTAGACAAGTGATAGAACCTTTAGTAAATTTATTTGGCTTTGGTCCTGGAGAAACTGGATGTTTTGTAGGTTGGGATAGCTTCTATTGGACCAACACCAGAATTTTCCCAAGGTGATGCGGTATATGCTTTCTTTAGGCCACACATGTCCATAGGTGCCAGCTCTGTGGGTATGGAGTGGAGTAGCCGCCTAATGGTTAGAGCCCTAGCTTGGAAACCAAGAGACCAGGGTTCACTTCCTGCTAGCACTCCTTGTGGCTTTGGACAAGTCACTTAACCTTCCATTGCCTCAGAAAAACCCAAGTTATCAATGTCCCTGTTTAATGTACATTACCAAGTTTAAGTTTCAATGTAAACTGCTTTGACTGAAATAATAAAGTGGTATAAAAAACCTGTTAAATAAATGGTGGGTAGATAGGTTCTCATCCCCCCCACCCCTCCAATCATATTGATTGAGATTCTTCACTGTCTCAGGCTGGAGGGAATCTGTATTCAGTTGGGCATCCCAGCTGTTTTCAAAAGTTTTCCTCTAGCACATGACCTGTTGTGTCGTTGCGCAGAGTGAGAATAGACAGAAGGTACCCTATGCACATGCAGACCTGAAAATGGGGGGGGGGGGGGGGGCAGGCATAGGTGGTGCGTTACCATGGGGCCTGTGGGTAAAGAGACCAACCGTCCTGTATTATACGGGGCAATCTCATATTTTTAAGGATTTGTCCCTGGAATCGAATTACTTCAGTCGGGATGCCTAAATGTCCACTATTTTAAAACATGTGTCCCACTCCTACACATTTGTACCAGTGGACATCTCCACTCCAGCTGAAAGTTTCAAAGGGAAACTCTATTTATATGAGACTATTTCCATTATAAGAACATAAGAAAAGCTATACTAGGTCAGACCAAAATCCATCAAGCCCAGTATCCTGTTTCCAACAGTGGCTAATCCAGGTCACAAGTACCTAGCAATTTCCTAAAAAGACACACAAGTTGTACTGGGGCAAGCAGTGGATTTTCCAGGTCCTCTTTAATTATGGTTTATGGACCTTTCCTCCAGGAACTTGTCCAAACCTTTTTTAAACCAGCTACAGTAACAGCTTTTCCTTATCGTTCCTCCAGTTCAGTCCTCCAACTCTGGGTAGTGTACGTCTTCCTGCAGCATGGAGACTGGACAAGTCAAACTTCTGATGTCACTGGTTATATCCTGTTGGGCTTCTCCCATCATCCCCCAGTGTGTCCAGTCTCCATGCAGCAGGAGGATTTAGTGAGCCTAGGTGGAGGCTCACTTGAGGAACAAATAAAGCGTAGTTACTCACCTGTAACAGGTGTTCTCCAGGAGCAGCAGGAATCAGTCCTCACTTATGGGTGACGTCGGCGCCGACGGAGCCCTCGCGGAGCAATTTTCCCCAGCTTTCAAAGAAAGCCTTTGGGAATTGCAGCGCGCATGCGCGGTCGTCTTCCCGCCCGAGGGTGCCATCTTAGCCAGTCAGATGACATAGCTAAAAAAGACAGCATAAAAATTTGCAAAAGAACATAAGCAGACGATTGCAACTCCAAGGGGAGGAGGGAGGGTAGTGAGGACTGATTCCTGCTGCTCCTGGAGAACACCTGTTACAGGTGAGTAACTACGCTTTCTCCAGGACCAAGCAGGAAGTCAGTCCTCACTTATGGGACTCCCAAGCTCAAGGCTACCGGAGACCCTAAGCACAAAAATGAGCTCCCTCTAGCTCAGCAGCACAGAAGGATAGAATCTTCGCTGAATTATCACCCACCGGTAGCCCACATCCGGGATGGAGGGTAGGAGTTGCTCAGACCTCAAAGAGATTACGGAGGACTGCCTGTCCGAAAGCACTGTCCCTACGGGACTCCCTCTCGAGACAGTAATGGACCGCAAAAGTCTGGCTCGAAGACCAAGTAGCGGCCCGGCAGATGTCTGCCAGCGGAACAGAGCGGAGGTAAGCCACTGACGTGGCCTTCGCCCGAACGCAATGAGCCGTGACTCGACTTTCTAAGGAGAGTCCGGCTGCCCCATAAGCCCAAGAGATACAGTCCGCAACCCAGATGGACAGAGTACGCTTGGAGACTGGGAGCCCCAATTTATTGGGGTCAAAAGACACAATAAGCTGAGCAGCTGTACGGTGCTCCCGCGTACGGTCAAGGTAGAAGTTCAAAGCCCTTCTACAGTCCAGGGTATGGAGGACCGTCTCAGCTCGGTTGGAGTGTGGCCTGGGAAAGAAGGTTGGAAGTACCACCTCCTGATTGATGTGAAAAGGGGAGACCACTTTAGGCAGAAACTTTGGGTGCGTCCGTAGGACTACCCTATTCTTGTAGAACCGAGTGTAGGGGGGATCAGACACGAGGGCCTGCAATTCACTTACGCGCCTAGCGGAAGTGAGGGCTATCAAGAACAGTGTTTTCCAAGACAGAAAACGGAGAGAACATGTAGCCATAGGTTCAAAAGGCGGACAGGTGATCCGCTGCAAAACCACATTCAGGTCCCAGTCCGGCGCTGGCGGGCGCAGAGGTGGTTTAAGTAGAAGGAGACCTCGGAGAAACCTCGCTACGAGAGGGTCGCTGGAGAGAGGTCTACCGTCCACCGGCACATGATGTGCCGAAAGAGCACTGAGGTGAACTTTGACGGAGTTGGACTTAAGTCCCAGATTAGAGAGGTGTAGCAAGTACTGCAAGATCACCGACACCGGGCAGGAGAAGGGATCCTGCGACTGTTGGGTACACCAGACTGCAAAGCGACGCCATTTAAGGGCGTAGCATTTGCGGGTAGAAGGGCGTCGCGAAGCCAGGACGACCTCCTCCACCTCCGCCGGCAGGAGAAGGGGAGCAAGGACTACCCTCTCAGCAGCCAGGCCATGAGGTTGAGAGACCTGAGGTTGGGGTGCAGTAGGGACCCCTGATCCTGAGTGAGGAGATCCGGTTGTACCCCCAGAGGGATCGGACCCTCCACTGCCAGTTGCAGCAGGAGCGGAAACCACGGCTGTCTGGGCCAGCGAGGGGCCACCAGGATCATAAAGGCTTTGTCTCGGAGAACCTTGAAAAGAGTCCGAGAGACCAGCGGGATGGGAGGGAAAGCGTACAGAAGGCTCCCCGACCATGAGATCAGAAAAGCGTCCGCCGCAACCCGAAGGGGGTGTGGCTGACGAGAGCAGAAGCGAGGAAGCTGCCGGTTGTGAGGACTGGCAAAGAGATCCATCGTGGGGAGGCCCCACTTGAGGAAGAGCTTCTGAACTACCAAGGGATCCAGACGCCACTCGTGCGGCTGGAGGACCCTGCTGAGTTTGTCCGCAAGGCAATTGTCTTGGCCCGGGAGATAAACTGCCTTGAGGAGAATGCCGTGACTGACGGCCCAAGAGCAGAGCTTCTGAGCCTCCCGGCAGAGGAGAAAGGAGCCCGTGCCCCCCTGTTTGTTCACGTAGAACATGGCAACTTGATTGTCCGTCTGGACAAGGACGGACTGTTGGGAAGTCAGGTGGGAGAAGGCCTTGAGAGCTAGGCGGATCGCCCGGAGCTCCAGGAAGTTGATCTGCTGAGCAGACTCCCACGTGGTCCAGAGGCCCTGAGTACGCGCCTCTTGGCAATGCGCTCCCCAGCCCAGGAGGGATGCATCGGTGGTCAGCACCCGGGTCGGCTGAGGTGACTGGAAAGGCATACCGAATATCAGGTTCGGCTGCCGGAGCCACCACCGGAGAGACGAGATCAGCGGCTCGGAAACGCGCACTAGGTCTGCGAGGCCGCCCGTGGCCTGTTGCCACTGCCGGCGGAGACACCATTGAGCAGACCGCATGTTCAGGCGGGCATTGGGGGTCACATGGACGGTGGAAGCCATATGGCCGAGCAGTCTCAGGAAGCGCCTGGCGGAGACCAGGGGCTGGCTGCGAAAGCGGTCGGCTAGGTCCATGAGCCGCTGAGCCCTGTCGAGCGGTAGGTACGCTCGCGCCTGAGGAGTGTGCAGCCTTGCGCCGATGAACTCGAGATCCTGTGAGGGGAGCAAAGTGGACTTTGCGAAGTTTATGACAAAGCCCAAGTGCTGCAGCAGAGTCACCGTGCGGCACGTGGCGTTGGTGACCTCCTGAGCGGACGCTGCTCTGATGAGCCAGTCGTCGAGGTACGGAAAGACATAGAGGCCGCGAAGCCGGAGATGGGCCGCCACGACCGCGAGACATTTTGTGAAGACTCGCGGTGCGGAGGACAGGCCAAAGGGCAGTACTCTGTACTGGTAATGATTTCCTGCCACCACAAACCTTAGGTATTGGCGGTGGCTTGGGTGGATGAGGATGTGCGTGTAGGCATCCTTTAGATCCAAGGAGCATAGCCAATCTCCCTGCTGGAGGTAGGGCAGAAGGATTCCAAGGGTAAGCATTTTGAACTTCTCCCGCACAAGGAACTTGTTGAGGTTGCGCAAGTCCAGGATGGGTCTGAGGCCCCTGTTCTCTTTGGTATCAGAAAATACCGTGAATAGAAGCCTTGACCCCTCAGGTGGTGTGGCACCGGTTCCACCGCCTGTTCCTGCAGAAGACCTGCTAACTCCTGAAGGAGCAACTCCCTGTGCAGAGGGGGGCGCGGAGGCTCTCCCGGAAAATAGGAGGGAGGGACCTGATGGAAGTGGAGAAGGTAGCCTTCTCGCACGACCTGAAGCACCCAGGCATCTGCGGTGATGCTGGACCACCTGTGGGCGAAGTGAACCAGCCGGCCTCCGGTGCTGGGGGGGACCAGCGGGGGGGGAGAGGCTATGCTGAGCGAGTCAAAAACCCCCACCCTGCTGAGCAGGGGCTGGTGGTGCAGGCTTGGGGGCTTGCTGCCTACGGGACCCGTTACCCCGTCCCTTGGCCTGCTGGCCCTGTTGGGGAGCTGCAGGGGCCTGATAATGGGGGTATTGTTTGTAGGCAGCCGCCTTCCTCGGGTAAAAGGACTTTTTCCCCGAGCCCTTCTTTTTCTGGGAAGGGGCGGAGGTCTTCCTAGAAAGCCTGGTCCGGGTGAGAGTCTCAGTCTCAATTTGCGCAGCCTTTTCCGCCATGGGCTTGCCAAAGAGGTTTTCGCCTCGGCAGGGGACATCGACCAACTTGTCCTGCACCCAGGGCTCAAGGTCTGACGACTGAAGCCAAGCCTGACGGCGGGCACCGATGCCGGCTGCGGCCACTCGAGCCGAGGCTTCAAAGCCATCATAGGCTGCTCGGGACATGAACTTTGAGCATTCCCGAATGCCAGTGGACAAGGCTAGGAACCTCCGCAAGGGCTCCTCGGAGAGACCAGCGGAGAATCCGGCTAGCTCTTTAGCCAGATCCCGGAGATACATGCCCATGTATAGCTGGTAAGTCTGGACACGACAAGCGAGCATAGAGCCCTGGAAGCACTTCTTGCCAAGGCCATCCAGGTTACGGGCCTCCCTGCCAGGAGGCACCGAGGAGTGCATCTTCTGGCTCTTAAGACGATGCATGGCCGATTCCACTACCATGGAATGGTGTGGCAGCTGTGCCTTTTGAAAGCCAGGGCTCTTGCGGACTCGATAGATAGAATCGACCCGCTTGCTCAGGACCCGCGAGGAGGCCGGACTCTCCCACATGCGGAAGAGTAGTCGTTCCAGCATAGGAGGAACCGGCACAGTAAAGTGTTCCCTCGCGGGAGAGTCATACTGGAGGGCGTCGAGCTCTTCGGCTCGAGGCTCCTCCTCGGGATCCGCAGGGAAGGCCAAAGCCTTGGCCATATCCCTAACGAAGTCCGAGAACCGGGCATCCTCCGGGGGGGACTGCTTCCGAGGCTCGGACTCCGGTGAGTCCGATGGGACACACCGAGTCCGGAAAGAATCAGGTGACTCTTCCTCCTCAGACTCCCAGACCGACTCCGACGAGGACTCGGTGGGGTCGGCCCGGGCAGGGTGCGGCGCCAGCCGCCCCGACGCCGAGGGAGTCGGCGTCGGCGACCTCGGTCCCGAACGGGAGGCCGAGGGCGACCTCGACCGAGGATCGACTCGAGTTCTCATCGACTCGAGGATCGGCTCGGTCTCCGGGGTCGACTTGGACGTCGACGTCCCGGCGGTCGGGGCAGCGACGCCAGCGAAGCCAGCGAGCAGTGCCCTCTGCTGGTCCATGAAGGCAGACAGTCTGCTCTCCAAGGCCGTCAACCTGAGTCCGAGCTCAGGTGACCCAGCAGTCCCCGACTCGGGCCCCGACGGCGTCGGGCCCGACGTCGGCTGTTGCGGAGGCGAGTCCAGAAGGACCACAGGACTTACCCGGGCAGGCATCTCCGACTCCAGGCGAGGTCGCTTCGGGACGTGTTCCTTCTCCAAGGACCCGGGGCGGCTGTCGGGGCTATGCGACCTGGCCCTCGCGGAGCCAGGAGCGTCCACCGACGCCGCCCTCGCGGGTTTTTCCTTCCGACGATGGTCCCCGGAGGGAGAACCCCGGTCGGAGGAGCTCCGGCGACGGTCCGAGCTGGAGCCTTTTGACACGGAGGCCTCCGACGAGGTCCGGGTACGGCTGGGGTCAGCGAAGATTCTCTCACGCTGATGCCGCCGACTTCTCAACGCCTTTGAGGACAGTTTGCTGCAGGGCCCACAGATCAGTTCCTCATGATCCGGGCCCAGGCAGCGGAGGCAAAAGTCGTGTGTGTCGGTAAGTGACATATTTCGGTCACACCGACCACACCGCTTAAACCCACTGGCAGCCATCGGGGGAAAAAGGGCCCCTGCGAGGTCAAAGGACCGGGCTGCCAGGGAAAACGAAAACGAAAGCTGACTAAGTCAGAAAAAAACGAAAAAAGTAAGAGGACTCGAGACCGGCGTCGCGAGTCCGGGCGGGAAAACGATCGGCGTCGAACCGAAAGAAAACAAGGATAAAATAAAGAAGAAAATCAACTTTTTCGCGGGGACAAGACGGGACGTCTGTAGGGCTCCGCGGAAAAAAGAAGACTGGCTAAGATGGCACCCTCGGGCGGGAAGACGACCGCGCATGCGCGCTGCAATTCCCAAAGGCTTTCTTTGAAAGCTGGGGAAAATTGCTCCGCGAGGGCTCCGTCGGCGCCGACGTCACCCATAAGTGAGGACTGACTTCCTGCTTGGTCCTGGAGAAGGAGCATCTGTTAGTTAGAATAGTCTTTACAATTGTATTTGTCCTCCATTTGTCTTATTTATTCTGTTAGATTTAAAAAACAAAAACAAAAAAAAACCCAACACCTAAGCCACGATCCTGTGCCTCGGGGTTCTTGCCTATCTGCCTACATTCTTCCTGTCGGCTCTCCCCTCCTAGACAGTACAGAAGGGGAGCCCGATGGGAGAAGGAGAGATCAGCTTATTTGCGGCGCCCTCAGTACGCCGCGGAAGACGAAGGAGAAGCAGTGGAGTTAAAAGCCTCGCCCCCACCGTGCTGGCAACTTGGCAGTGCAGCATTGCAATTTGCAGGGCTTGAAGGCAGGCCGGAGCGACCATGGAGACATGCGGCTTTTCACTTCGCCACCGGAGGTGAGTGTCGCCGCTCTCTCCACGATACTGTAGCTGCCGGCGAGGCCCAGTGAAGGAAGCTGTAAAATTTAGGCAGGCCATCCTTTTTGCCCACACTTCCCAGCCACGTGGCCGGGACGGCACATCGATGGCAGTAACGGAGCTGACGGGCAGCTGGGGCACGTGGCAGTTCGTGGTACAAGCTGCCGGAGAGGCTCCTAAGTGAGGGAAGGCTTAAAACTTAAGCAGGCCATCCTATTTTCCCACGCTCCCCGGCCGTGTGGCAGAAGCAGCACAGCACAGCGGGAGAAATGGTGTCGGCGGTCAGCTGAGGCTCGGTGGATCCTCTGATTTTTGAGGGTTTAAATTTCTTGAGTTGGGGGCTTAGTTAGGTGTTCTTTTTCTGGTTATTTATTGTTTTGAAAAAAAAAATTCCCTTTGCTTCTCTCCTAGATTGGGGATCTGAGAATTCATAACTAATGCCCTCGCGACCCCAGTGCCTAGTGTGTGGCTCCCACAGGGGCGCAGTGTCGGACGCAGGAATTTGCCGGGTCTGCGTTGCAGTTTCTTCCGATATGGAGCAGCAGATGGAAGATAAGTCCACTCAAGGGAACCCCAGTCTGTCGGCAGGGTCAGGCGGGGAGACCCTGATGCAGGGTTCTTCGCTACCTTCTCAGGAAACACCAGCAGGACCATCTAGCGCCGGACCGCTGCCGGTTGCGGAACCGGCACTGGGAGATTTTTCCCCGGATTTTGTTTTAATAATGCATCAAGCCTTTTGCTTGCGGTGGCAGGGGAAGGTGCCGGAGGCTTTAGCGGTGCTGCCTCAACAGCCCAGACCAGAATGAGCTAATAGCGAGCTTGTAAGGCCCATTAAGAGGGCGAGACCCCTTGATCCTCTGCTCTCAGATGGGGACTGGCCTGAGACAGAGGACACCGGGTTGGAGCTGGAATCATGAATGGATGAACTGGAAGAAGGAGAGATTCCTGAGCCGGAGGACCAGGCGAGAATCATCCGGGTGTTCCAGAGGGACGAGCTTACAGTACTCATTTTGGAGTCTCTTCAGGCACTCAATCTGGCGTCGGTCCAACCGGTGGAGGAAAAGGGGCTGGAGGATCCCATCATTCAAGCTGTGAGACAGTCTCAAGTGGTTTTCCCTGTTCACAGAGTGGTTGATCGCATGATCCAAGATGAGTGGGATCTCCCAGAAGCGGGGCTGAGAGGGGTTAGGACAATGAACAGGCTCTACCCCTTGGCAGATAAGGAAAAAGAAAGGTTTCGGTCCGCAAGGATAGATGCTGCAGTATCGGCGGTCACGAAGAAGACAACTATCCCAGTGAAAGGCAGCGCGGCCTTGAAGGATGCGCAAAACAGGAAGGTTGAAGTAAGCCTGTTGAAGCAAGCCTTTGATGCTAACGTGCTGTCACTCCAAGCCTCCATTTGTGGGGCTTGAGTGGCAAGAGCTTGCCTCCGGTGGTCTCAGCGATTACGGCAGTCCGTCCAGCCGGAGCAGGAGCAATTGTTGGATGTGATAAGACTGGAATCAGGGTCGGCATATTTAGCGGATGTTCACTACGATTTGATTAGAGCATTGGCGAATAGTATGTCTTCACTGGTAGCCGCCCGGCGTTACCTGTGGCTAAGAAATTGGGCGGCTGATGGTTCTTCTAAGGCACACCTCAGCAAGCTCCTGTTTAAGGGGAAGCTGTTGTTTGGGGAAGATTTGGATAAATTGGTTAAGGACCTGGGAGAATCCAAAGGCGGGAGGCTGCCAGAAGACAAGCCCAAGCAGGGGAAATCTCTTCCCTCGGCGAGAGGCCAGTTTCAAGATTTCAAGAAGTTTCGTACTTCTCAGTTAGGAAGTTTTCAAAGAGGAAGGTTTGCTTCTAGGGCCCAGGGATTTTGTGGGTTTCGAGGAGCAGGACGAGGTTTTGCACTGCAGCATCAGCTCGAAAGTCACAATGAAGTGAGGCGGACCCAGGTAGGAAGGCAGAAGATTGGAGGCCGGCTTCAAAGGTTCCTTCCTGCCTGGGTCCAAATAACTTCCGGCCAATGGGTGTTAGAAATCATTCGCGAAGGTTATGCTCTGGAATTGGCTCATCCCATTCGAGAGTCGTTCGTACATTCCCCTTGCAGAGGTTTGCAGAAAACCTTGGCAGTTCGGCAAACGTTAGATCGCCTTTTGCAACTGGGAGCGGTCGTACCAGTGCCTCCAGAGGAGTTTGGCGTCGGTCGTTACTCCATTTATTTTGTGGTTCAAAGAAAGAAGGATCCCTCAGGCCTATCCTGGACCTAAAAGGAGTGAATCGTTGAATTTGAGTACCTCACTTCCGGATGGAAATGTTATGTTCAGTAATAGTGGCGGTTCGGCAAGGGGAGTTCTTAACCTCCTAAGATCTTACTGAGGCGTATTTACACATTCCAATCAGGGAAGCTCATCAGACATTCTTGAGGTTCGCTCTCCCATGGGGGCATTACCAATTTCAGGCTCTGCCCTTCGGTCTAGCAACGGCCCTGCGTACCTTCACCGAGATCATGGTGGTGGTGGCGGCGGCTCTGCAGAAGGAAGGCATCCTGATCCACCCCTATCTGGATGACTGGCTGATTCGAGTGAAGTCCAAAGTCAAAAGCGAGCAGGTCACAGACAAAGTGGTGAAGTTGTTGCAGAATCTCGGCAGAGTAGTCAGTTTTGCCAAGAGCCGATTGATTCCGGCGCAGGTGTTAGAATACCTGGGAGTTCGCTTCGACACTCAGCGGGGAGCGGTCTTCTTGCTGGATCGGCGGGCTCAAGCTCTTCGTCAGTTAGTACGCAGATTCTTAGCGACCTCTGCCCCATCAGCGTGGAGCTACCTGCAGCTATTCGGAACAATGGTGGCAACTCTGGAAGTGGTGCCTTGGGCAAGAGAACACATGCGACCACTGCAGAAGGCGCTCCCGCGGCACTGGTCTCATCAGAATAATGCTCTGAGCAAGCGTCTCCCCTGCCCCCTTTGAGTCAGGTGGTCACTATGGTGGTGGCTTTGTCCAGGAAAGCTGGAAGCAGGCTTGCCCCTGGAGCAACTGCTATGGCTTCCGGTGCTAACGGATGCGAGTCTCACAGGTTTGGGAGCGCATTGCGAGGGCCTCTTCGCGCAAGGGTCTTGGAGCGGTCAGAAGGCTCACTGGTCGATCAATCATCTGGAGCTACAGGCAGTGGCGCTTGCGCTTCAAGCATTCGGAGCCAAGGTGAACGGTCAGGCGGTGCAAGTGCTGTCCGACAACTCCGCGACGGTGGCTTGCATCAATCGGCAGGGTGGAAGGGAAGCGCTGCCATGGAAGAGGAAGCAGAGGCGCTGTATGCCTGGGTGGAACCTCGAATACAGGTGATTTCAGCAGCGCACAACGAGGGAACGGAAAATGTGATAGCAGATTTTCTCAGCAGAGTCTGGGTAGATGCCGGGGAATGGGAGCTCCAACCGGACGTGTTTGCACAGAAAGTTTGCAGATGGGGTCCTCCAGTCATGGATCACATGGCGACCTTTCACTCGGCCAAAGCGAATCACTTCTTCAGCCGCAGGCGAGAGAGGATGTCGGAAGGCATTGATGCGTTGATGCAGTCTTGGCCGTCGTCCGGCCTTCTCTATGTCTATCCCCCGTGGGCACTCATAGGACGGGTGGTTCAGTGCATCGAGGCTCATCGGGGAAGGGTTCTTCTAGTGGCACCAAATTGACCGAGATGACCATGGTATGCCGATCTAATCCGACTACTAGACGGAGAACCTTGGAGGTTGCCGGCATCGGAGAAGCTGTTGACGCAGGGTCCGCTGCGGATGCCTCAGGTGGATCGGTTCTCACTTACGACTTGGTCATTGAAAGGGCGAGGTTAAGGAAAAAAGGCCATTCGACAACCGTCATTGTGACCTTGCTTTGGGCTAGAAAACGGTTCACTTCCCTGGCATAGGTTCGGATATGGCGTATTTTTGAGGATTGGTGTTCTAGGCATCAGATCCAGGCTGCCGCAGCATCTGTGCCCGTGGTGTTAAGTTTCCTACAGGATGGTTTTGAGAAGGGTTTGGCGGCCAGTTAAGTCCAACTGGTGGCTTTGGCTTGCTATAGAGGTAGAGTCTAGGGGGATGCCTTGGGCTCCCATGCAGATGTGCGTTTTCTAAAGGCGGTCTCTAGAATGCGGCCCTCTCGCAGGATAATAGTGCCTCTGTGGGATCTCAATTTGGTGTTAGGAGCATTAACCAGGGAACCCTTTGAACCCTTATCTCAGGCTTCTATCAAAGACTTGACCCTAAAGACAGTGTTTTTAGTGGCCATTTGTTCGGCTCAGCTTACATAAGAACATAAGATATGCCATACTAGGTCAGACCAAGGTCCATCAAGCCCAGTATTCTGTTTCCAACAGTGGCCAATCTAGGTGATATGTACCTAGCAGTTTCCCCAAGGGACACAGGTTCCACAATGCTTGTATTGGTTCAAGCATTGATATCCTGGGTCCCTTCTTAATAATGGTTCATGGACCTTTCCTCCAGGAACTTGTCCAAACCTTTTTTAAACCCAGCTACACAAACAGCCTTTACTACATCCTCCGGTAACAAATTCCAGAGTTTGATTACACGTTGAGTGAAAAAATATTTTCTTTTATTAGTCTTAAATAGTTTACCCTGTAGCTTCATTGCATGTCCCCTAGTCTTTCTATATTCTGATAAGGTAAACAATCGATCTACGTTTACCCATTCCACTCCGTTCATTAATTTATAGACTTCTATCATATCTCCCCTCAGCCGTCTCTTTTCCAGGTTAAAGAGCCCTAACCTTTTTAGCCTTTCTTCATAGGAGTATCCTTCCATTATTTTTTTTTATTTTTTTTATTTTTTTATTTAGCTGTATTTATATCCCGCTTTTCACCGGGTCAAAGCGGTCAGTTGGGGGATACATTTAACACAAGGGGATATGAGACACATACACTAATACTTACAGGGAACAAGGGCAATGGAGGGTTAAGTGGCTTGCCCAAGACCACAAGGAGTGCCTACAGGACTAGAAATCCCAGTCCCTCCGGCCTGAGACTACTGTCCCCAGGTGGGACTTGAACTCCCGGCCTTCCGGCCTGAAGTACCTTGTCCTAACCACTAGACCACTCCTCCCTCCATCCCCTTTACCATTTTGGTGGCTCTTCTCTGAACCTTTTCTAAAATCGCTATATCCTTTTTAAGATACGGCGACCAGAATTGCACACAATATTCAAGGTGCGGTCTCACCATGGAACGATATAGAGGCATTATAATATCTTTTGTTTTATTTTCCATTCCTTTCCTTATCATATCTAGCATTCTATTTGCTCTCTTGGCCGCTGCTGCATACTGGGCCGAGGGTTTTAACATGGTATCCACAATGACGCCTAAATCCTTTTCCTGGGTGGTGGTTCCTAATGTGGAACCTTACATCGTGTAACCATAGTTTGGGTTGTTCTTCCCTAGGTGCATAACCTTGCACTTGTCCACATTAAATTTCATCTGCCATTTTGATGCCCAGTCTTCCAATTTATCAAGATCCTCTTGCAATTTTCCACAATCCTCTTGGGTTTTAACAACTTTAAATAGTTTTGTGTCATCTGCAAATTTGATAACCTCACTCGTTATTCCACTTTCCAGGTCATTTATGAATATGTCAAAAAGCAGCGGACCCAGCACAGATCCCTGGGGTACACCACTATTCACCTTTCTCCATTGGGAAAATTGGTCATTTAGCCCTACCCTCTGCTTTCTATCTCCTATCCCATGACTCTTTAGTTTTGCCAAAAGTCTATCATGAGGGACCTTGTCAAAGGCTTTCTGTTTCAGCTTGTTTCAGAGCTGCAGGCGCTGTCTTGTCGGGAGCCTTTTTTGTCTTTTTTTAAGGAGAAAGTAGTTTTGCGTCCGGTGCCATCCTTTCTGCCTAAGGTAGTTTCCCTTTTTCATATAAATCAATTGGTTTCGTTGCCAGTGTTAGGAGCTTCGGAAGTTAGCGGTTCAGATCGCAGTCTTTGGCGTCTGGATGTAAAGAGAGTTCTGTGTCAGTATCTGGAAGTGTCAGAGTCGTTTCGTAAGTCAGAATGTCTATTTGTCCTCTTTGGCGGCCCCTATAGGGGGGAGGCGGCAGCCAAAGCCTCCATTTCCGGGTGGGTCCGAGAGGCCATAGCATCAGCATATATCTTGCATGGTCGCCCGGTACCGGAAGGTCTAAGATCGCATTCCACCAGAGCGCAAGCGACGTCTTGGGCGGAGCACAGTTTGGTGCCGCGAGTAGAGATTTGCAGAGCGGCAACGTGGTCGTCCCTCCATACCTTCAGTAAGCACTATCGTCTGGATGTTCAGACAGTGAGTGATGCCTGTTTCGGGTCGGCGGTGTTGCGATCCGGGTGGAAAGGTCCCTCCCAATGAGTACTGCTCTGATATATCCCAGAGGTGGAGGACTGAACTGGAGGAACAATAAGGAAATAGAAATTATACTTACCTGGTAATTGTTGTTCCTTGAGGAACTCCAGTTCAGTCCTCAATCCCGCCCAGAGATGAGCAAGGCAGTCGTGGTTTTTCAGTGTGGAGGGAGTTTGGTCGGTCGCTAATATGGTGGAAATGACAGCGTGCAAGGTGCTGTCTTTCTTTCTCTGACCTCTTTTGGTCTTCTTTTCTCCTTTCTGGCTCTCTTACTCTGTTCTGGGGGTGAGGGGTACAGAGGCAGAGAGGAGGTTGTTGCCATCCCCTTTATCTAGGGGACTTTGGTGTTAAAAGTTAAAGGTTCAGTTTAGAGTGATAATTACTGATTTAGCTACTTATTTGTTGCTCCTTTGAGTCTGCTTTGTCAGTAGTTCACTGGGGGATGATGGGAGAAGCCCAACAGGATATAGTCAGTGACGTCAGAAGTTTGACTTGTCCAATCTCCATGCTGCAGGAGGACGTACACTACCCAGAGGTGGAGGACTGAACTGGAGTTCCTCAAGGAACAACAATTACCAGGTAAGTGTAATTTCTATTTACTACACCCTCCGGTAATGAATTCCAGAGTTTGATTACGTGTTGAGTAAAAAAAATTCTCTTATTAGTCTTAAATGGGTTACATTGTAGTTTCATTGCATGTTTTCTAGTCTTTCTACTTTTTGATGATGTAAACAACTGATCTACTGATCTATGTTTACCAGTTCCACTCCATTCATTAATTTATAGACCTCTATCATATCCCCCTCAGCTGTCTCTTTTCCAAGTTGAAGAGCCTTAACCTTTTAAGCTTCTCCTCATAGAGGTATTCCTCCATCCGCTTTACCATTTTGGTGGCTCTTCTCTGTACCTTTTCCACTATAAGATACGGTGACCAGAATTGCACACAATATTCAAGGTGTGGTTGCACCAAGGAACGATACAGAGGCATTATAATATCCTTTGTTTTATTTTCCATTCTTTTCCTAATGATTCCTAGCATTCAGATGCACAGAAACATATACGCATGCACTCATTCAGTCACATGCACATATATTCACCCATCCCCCAAATCATGCACACTAGCACTTTTCAGACAGTGCTTCTGCACTCCTCTATTTCATTGCCCCCAGTTTTTGCTTTTGCTACCAGTTCTTTTTCTCAGCCTGAAATAGCCTCCTCACACTTTACCCAATTCCTCTTACATTTCTTCCCCCCGGCTTGATTGAGTGTCCCATATTTGAACTTAGAAAAGATGGTCAGGCTACCCGTGGGTCTCTGAAGAGGTCAAGCCTCAGCCTGTCGGGCACCTGTGTGCGCTTTAGGTTGGCTACATCTGCTCCCTCTGAGAGGAAGTATTGGAAAGGCCTACCAGCACACTGTTTCATTTTTTAAGCCTGAGCCTGGTGGAAGGCTGGCAGTAAGGGGGCCTTGGAAAGTTGCTCTGGGGCCTGTGCGCGGGTTGCTGACAAACATACTGAAAGAGAGAAGCAGAAAACCTGGCTGTGGCAGATGAAAAGATATAAAAGAAAACTCTATGCTCTTTCATGCTCATCTAGAATACACTTTACTGCCATCTAGTGACTGGAGCTAACATTTACATCAGAATGCAATGCAATGCAATGCAATGTGTGCCTTCAAGTCAATGCTGACTCCTGGCAACCCAGCAGCTCCTGGCTATATAACAGTATACGTGATGTCAGAAGCTCTAGTACTATATCTTGAAATTATTCTTATGGTGGTTCAATAATGGATATTACAACTTGCAAAAAAAAAGAATGTGACAAAAATATATTTTCCACTTCTGTCTGTAATTATTCTTTCTATAGCCCATCAGGTTGCTTGACCTGAGAATTAGCATTCTAGATATGTTCAGGTTGGAACTGAAGATTGTTGTCAGTCTGAAAATAATGACACAACATATTATTTGCCCCTGGCAAGAGAGATAGCAACAGAGTTTCTAGTAAATCTGAAATAATCTCTGCTGTTATAAAAAATGTTGCCCATTATATAGGCAGACATCAGAGAAATTGCTTATCATGACTGAAACTAGGTGCACATACAGTTGCCAAATCCTAATTAAGCAGAAAGCGTCAATATTTGCACTTATCCAGAAGCATAGATTACTTTATCATTCTGAGAAAGTTTCAGCTAGGCCTGATGTTTCAATTACGACAACTTTATTACAATCCTGTCTCTTAGGTCATATACACCTGCAGCTCCTATCTCCCCCACCTGGCTCCCTAAAACATCTTACAGTTTCAAAGCTTTTTCCAGCACATATATATATACAGGGTGGCCCAAAAAAGTGAGAACATCTCGTAGCATATAAGTTATTTAACAATTCAAAAAGACAGATTAAACAATTGACAAATTTAAAAAAAAGATGGCAACCGGAAATTGTCGAAATAAAGACGTTATATAGCTAAAAAAAAAGGTAAATAAGTAAACAATTTAAGCTTTTAATTTACGAGATGTTCTCACTATTTTTGGGCCACCCTGTATATATCCCAAGCTCATTAACCATATTGGCTGGAAATGGCTTGAGCAGTATTTATTTTGATAAGATCATATATAAGATCTGAGCCATGAGCACAGGAGGACCTTTTATTTATTTATTTTATTTATTACAGTTGCTTATATACCGCACTATTCGGCATCAGCGCGGTTTACAATATAACAAAACGACCAAGACAACAATCTGTTTGGTTTTACAAGGAACAGGAGTACCAACTTGGCTAACAGGGTTGAACTATATACATGAGATAATAATTACAACAACAGGGTTGAACTATATACATGAGATAATAAATTGCAACAATAGGGTTGAAGTATATACATGAAATGATAATTACAAAGATCTATATGAAATACAGTGATCACTTTAAGACGGTATAAGCCTGATCTGCAGGAAGGAGGCTGGGAATATAAGAACACTAGGGATGGGTGTTTCTTAGGTGGGGTTACTTAGATTCAGTTGCTGGCTGGGTAGTATTGGAGGAAGAGGTGAAATTTGATTGCCTTCCTGAATTGAGATAGGTCTACAATAGCTCGAATGTCTGGTGGTAGTGCATTCCAGCATTTGGGGACGTAAAGACTGAAAGCCCTATTTGCTGTTGTGCTGTTGCATTTAGTTAAGGACTTCGGGGTTATTAGTAGATTTAGGGTTGTTGACCTTCTGGATCTGTTGGGGGGCACTGTGTGGATGAGCTCAGTAAGTGCCGTAGAGGAGAGGCAATTGATGGCCTTGAATGAGAGGAGTAAAGTCTTGAATATAATCCTTCCGTGTATAGGTAGCCAATGAAGCTGCTTTAGAATAGGAGTCACATGGTCACTTCTGGAGGCTCCATGGAGGACCCTTGCTGCGGCATTCATGGCCAGTTGTAACGGGTTCAGTGTAGATCGAGGGAGACCTTGTAAAATGGAATTAGCGAAGTCAAAATGAGGCAGGATCAGTGCTTGGAATATTGTCCGGAAATCATCTGGGTCCAGTAGGGAGCGCAGATGTCTGAGTGAACGGATTTTGAAATAAACAGCTTTGACTATGTTGCTTATGTGAGATTTCATGTCCAGATGTTGGTCTAGGGCAGGGGTGGGCAAACCTTTTGACTCAAGGGCCGCAATGGGTTCATATATTGGACCCGGGGGCCGGACCAAGAGTAGATGGATGGTGTGTATGTGTGAATTAATATAAATTAAATTTAAATTTGTAACATTAAATGTTTAGATTAATTTAAGGTAGAAAAGCATAAAAAGGGTTATTTTACAAAACTTTTATGCAATATATTTCTTTCATAAAATAGTACCTTCAATTTTAGTGGCCGTAGTTTGCCCATCCCTGCACTAGACCATGCCTCCCTACTTCCTTCTGTGGGTGGGTCTTTTGGTTTCTGAAGCGTGGTAGCCAAAGTGGGGGCTGTCCCACCCGCTTCATCCAAAAAGATGGGGTGGGCAAGATATGAGCGAGATTTAAGATTCTGAATCACCTCACATGAATCTGCAGTTATTGCGTGCCGAAGCGTCAGGAAGTGGGATATCCAGATCCTCCCAAGTGACCAGCCCATTTCCTGTCCTAGCCCCCCCATAGCCCATTATCAGTCCTAACCTCCCCATAGCCCATTACCAGTCCTAACCCCCCATCAGCCCACAGCCCATTGCCAGTCTTAACACCCCCATAGCCCATTACCAGTCCTAACCCCCCATCATCCCATTTCCAGACAGCCCCCATCAGCCCACAGCCAGTCTTAACCCCCCCCATAGCCCATTACCAGTCCTAACCCCCCCCATCATCAGCCCACAGCCCACTGCCAGTCCTAACCCCCCCCATCGGCTCACAGCCCACTGCCAGTCCTAAGCCCCCCCCCCATCGGCTCATGGAAATTAAAATAAAAAAAAAAGCTGGCCGCTGCCGCCGCGGCAGCATGGAGTGTCCTGCGGGGCCCCCTCGGCACGGCTGAAGCCCTCTGCTCCGGCTTGCAGATACGCGAAGGGAGAGTGTCTCCCTCGCGTCTCTGTTAAGCCCACAGGGGCTGATGGGAAGCAGGGGCTGATGGGAAATTTCCCATCTGCCCCTGCGGGCTTAACAGAGACGTGAGGGAGACACTCTCCCTTCGCGTATCTGCAAGCCGGAGCAGAGGGCTTCAGCCGCGCCGGGAGAGTTCAGCCGGGCAGAGGGGGCCGGATTAAAAGGTCCGCCGGGCCGTAGTTTGCCCATCCCTGGTCTAGGGTGACCCCAAGGTATTTTATTGCTTCTTTGGTTTGCAATTCCGCTTCCTTGACTCTTACATGGGATGGTGGAATAAAGTCGGGGTCTCTTGAGATGAACAGTACCTCCGTTTTTTTGTGCTGGATGCGGAGGTTTTGTGATTGTAGCCAATCGGATATCGCATTGAAACACTCTTCAAGTGGTGTAAGGTCCATTTGAACTGTCGAGAAAGGCATGTATAAGAGAATGTCATCTGCATATATCAGACAGCTCACGTTAAATGATCTAATGATATTGCAGATAGGTTGCATGTATATATTGAACAGTAGAGATGACAGGGAGGAACCTTGAGGCACGCCTTGTGTTTGATGGAATTGTTTTGATTCTTCTGATCCGGATTTTACATATTGCCATCGACCATCTAGGTAGGACTTTTGGCCAAGATTGTAAAATATAGGGGAGGCGAAGGGGTTAGAAGGGATAAATGTTCTGCTACCTGAACCCTTAGGAGCATATTAATGTTCAAAGCAGAAGGATCAAAACTTCTATTAAAAAATAATGTTGGAAGACACACATTCTGCTTTTCATATCCTTTCTTTGCTGCCCAGAAACTTTGGCCACATAGTTGGCATAGCAACAGGGAAGGATGATTCCTGTCCAAGCTGACAGACCTAATTCCTGTAATAGAGCACTGCATTGTTTTGGCCACTTCTGACAGTCCTCTTGGCAAATGCTCTTCCTTCTCTGCCCATACTTATTGTCTGGTTCCCCTCCCTTCCTTCTATCTTTTGTCTTCTCTTACTCTCTGAGCAAAAATTGCTTTTTACTTCTAATTTGTTTTGCACTTTTTCTTATGTCTATATGTATCAGATGTTTTCTCATTTTTGCTTATTTATTTATTTTTATGCTTGCTTTGTTGTCATTTTTTAATTTTGTCTATCTGTATTTGTTTTCTTTTTGGTTTGTTTTCTTTTTAAGTTGTTCTCTCCCCTCTACTTTCCAGTTCCTAGGAGATCAGGTGACCTAGAAGAGGAAGTCAACCTACAATGTCAAAAGCCCCTCCTTGCCTATATATATGTCCATCTTAGGACAGGAACTGATCCTTGGGAGTGGAATGTGGAAGAATATCAGAGAGCTCTCATCAGAGCAGTCTCTGAGTACTAGGAGAGTGGCTCCCAAATGTTTTCTGTATAGGATTTATTTACAGGTTATTAAATTAAAAAACCACTAAATCATTCCAGATCATAAGGAATTGCAGAAAGACGTTACAAGACTGGGGCATGTTCATTTTATATTATGTCTGGTTATTGTTTTTAGGAATAAATTTTATGTATGTTTTTGTTATCTGCTTAGGTGTTAGGGCAGAATATAAATTGTTTTTCTTTTTTTTAAATAAATAAATAAGATAAGATAATATTGAGCCCTGCAATGCTGCTTCTCTTAAACTTTCAACTATAAAATTTCAATGAACTTTTTATTTTTAAATATATTTTTTTCTTTTTTTTTCTTTTATATCTTTCACTTAATAATGTTCCCACAAAAAAATATAAGCGAAGGGACACACATTACTCAACAGTACTTTCATTGGATCCATTTTATTGGAAAGAAACAAAACTAAAATTGTCTTTCTTCTAAATGCAAATATCAATAAAACACTTAATCTGTGTGTGCATAATCTATAATCCATATTATTTCTGTCCTTAGTCCATCCATCATCCAGCACAGTGCTACATTTTGAAAACCTGCTTCAGGGATAATGTCAGCAAATAATAATCTTTACATTTCCATCACAGTCCCAAACACATCATAAAATTTAATAGGGGGTCATGTGATGACGTGGATCTGAGCAGGAACCTCTGAGCTGAGCTCCACTTGGGATTCCGAATTACTGCATAAAATCGGCTTTTAAAGTTGAAGTGCTCTGATTCCTCCAACTCCCAAAGCTGCAGAGAGGTTCCGGCATGACAGAGTGGGGTCAGCGAGCTGAGTGGTGGAGCAGAATGCCAGTGAAAACCCCAAAGCCAGAGAAGGATCAGAGAGCAAAGATGGTGAGGGAACAACCTGCACCGGTGATTGCGCTCCAAGATGAAGCTATCCGAGAGATCACCTACTCACTCATTGTTGTTCTGGATGAGCGGTTGTCACAGCTGCACACCTCCTTCAACGAACTGAAAGGCAGCCTGGAGGCGCAGACCAGAGGGTGCAGCAAGTAGAGGGCTAGGTGACACATCACAAGGAGAGTATCGAGGCCCTGGAGAGCTACATGCAGCAATTGGAGCACAGCAGGCAAGTGCTGCTTGAGCAATTGGATGGCCAAGAAAATAAGGAGTGTTGAAATAATATCCATCTGATCGACCTCCTGGAGAGCATCAAAAACACTGAGTTATGGGACTTGGTGGAGACATAGCTGCCACAACAGCTAGGCGTGAAGCTGACAGGGCCCTGGATGATCATGGAGTGAGTGCACAGACTAGGCCCATGCTGGGGAAAATGTGGGGAGACCCAGGCCAGTTATTGCGTGCATCTTCAATTATGTGGAGAAAGACCGGGTTATTGGCCAGTATCGCACCAAGCACCTGCTGGAATATCAGGGCCATAAGGTGCTGGTCTGCTAGTGTTGGAGCCCTTGTTTCAGGTACTGGAGCGGGCAATTACTGGAGACATTGAGCTTTCGGATCACATGCCTGTATGACTTGAGATGCAGCTAAAGGGGAGTGGACAGGCAGGGCCCGTGGAGTTGTGGAGGATGATCCCTATGCTGTACAAGGATGAGGGTTTTCACAAGTGCCTCCATGAGGCCTGGCGGGAGTTCTGGCAAGTGAATGCTACTGAGGGCATGGATCCGAGACTGCTTTGGGAAACGATGAAGGTCACCATGCAAGGGGTTCTCATTGCCTACGCATCAGGAAAGGGAAGGCTTGAGATGCACAGCTGTTGGATCTCTCCAGGTGGTTACAGCTCTTCCGGTACTGACACAAACAGAGTATGGGGCAGGCGACAGGGAGCAGTATGTGGCTCTGAGAAAGGACATCAACAATTTGCTGGACCAAAGGGCTGAGGGGTATAACTATTTGTATAAGCACAATCTACACTGCTGGGGAAACAAATGCGGAAGGCTGCTAACCCATCTAGTGAGCCCAGTGAAGCAAAAGGCAGTGGTTAGTGGCATCCAAAAATGCTCAGGGTAAGATGGTGGAGCAAAACGAGGAGATCCAGCAGCAATTTCAGCAGTATTATTGCCAGCTCTATGCAATGGGGCTGGGAGATGTACCAAGCTAAGACCAGTTCTTCTGGGGGCTGGGGCTCCCGCAGGTGGCAGAAGCTGATCTCCAATCTTTGACTGCTCCCTTCAGCGTTGCTGAGGTGTTTGCAGTGGTAAAGCACTCAAGTTGGCTAGGGCCCCGGGGCAGATGGCCTAGGTGCTGAGTTCTATAAGATACTGGGAGAAGAGGTAGTGGGGCTTTTCCAGGTGCAATGTACGGCTGCTGTGGTTGAAGGCGATTTGGGAGGGTGGCAGAACCATGTGACCATTGTGACCCTGCCTAAACCTAGGAGAGATGATATGCTGGTGGGTTCCTACCGGCCAATCTCACTTTTGAACCAGGACATGAAGCTGCTCGCCTCAATGCTAACGAAGTGGCTGGCACGGGTCATCCTGGGGTTGATACATCAGGACCAGGTGGGGTTCATGACTGGGAGGCTTGCCTCTGCGAATTTAATGCAGGTCATGGCCGTGGGTCGGGCTAAGGAGGAGGACAAGATCATTGCTAGCCTCAATGCCAAAAAGGCATTTGATAATGCCTCATGGGAAAATCTCTTCTGGGTCTTAGAGAAGTATGGTATCATGGGGGCCTTCTTGAACTGGGTCTGCATGCTCTATCACCTATCCCAGGCACAGATCTTAGTAAATGAGGGGGTTTCAGAGAGTTTTACTCTACAGAAGGGGACGTGACAGGGCTGCCCTTTGTCACCTATGCTGTTTTTGTTGTCATTGGAGCCGGTCACGATCAATATCAGGGAGATGCATGACTGCAAGGGATGCAGGTGGGCAGGGAGCACTGTAAGATCAACCTCTTAGCAGACATGCTGCTGTTCATCAGCCGGGCTAGCGAGTGCATGCCCCGGGTGATGGACACCTTAGCTCTATTTGGGGTACTACCTTTTAACTTTCGAAAGGGAGACTGTGATAAAATGAGGAAAATAGTTAAGAAAAAACTAAAAGGAGCGGTTGCAAAGGTTAAAGACTTACATCACACGCAGCCCCATCAATCTGGAACTCCCTCCCAGATGACCTAAGAATGATAACTGATATCATTGAGTTTCGTAAAAAATTGAAAACCTACCTATTTACAATGCATTACAACAATACAGTTCATCCTTCATTTGACTTAGATAATGGCTAACCAGTATTTATCTGAGGTGATCCAACGATCTAAACAGACAATGCCACCCAGTTGAAACTGTACTATCCACAATGCTAAAGCCCTACATAATCTGTATCTGTATATAATGTATATAGTTTTCACTGTTTTGTTCTGTTCAATCTTAACATTTGCTGTTTACTTATAATATTCTTGGTTATAAGATGTTACATGTAAAACAAACGCTGCTTTGTTAATTGTTGTTTATTGTGAACCGCAACTGATCTCAGGAAGATGCAGTATATAAATGTCTGTTAAATAAATAAATAAATAAAAAATCAAGCTTGGGTGTTGTTTAAAAATACTGTCCTGGAAGCCCAGACCAGCTGTATTCCGTGCATTAAGAAAAGTGGAAGAAAGTCCAAAAAACTGCCAGCATGGTTTAAAGATGAGGTCAGAGAGGCTGTTGCTGCCAAAAAAGCATCTTTCGGGAAATGGAAAAATGAGCCAAACGATGAAACCTGGAAAAAGCACAAGCACTGGCAAGTTAAATGCAAAGCATTGATAGGCAGGCAAAGCGAGCATTTGAGAAGAAACTTGCTATGGAAGCAAAAGCGCGAAATAAAGACTTTTTCAAATACATTCGTAGCAAAAAGCCTGTGAGAGAGTCAATTGGACCGTTATATGATAGAGGGGTAAAAGGGGCAGTAAGAGGAGACAAGGCTATAGCGGAGAGACTGAATGAATTCTTTGCTTCGGTCTTTACTGAGGAAGATATGGGGATGTTACCCAAGACTGAAGTGGTATTTAAAGGTGATACTGCAGAGGAATTGAGAGAAATATTGCTACACCGAGAAAATGTATTACAACTATTTGATAAACTGAATAATAGCAAATCACCTGGACCAGATGGTATACATCCAAGGGTGTTGAAAGAACTGAAATATGAGATTGCAGACCTGCTATTAGTAATCTGTGAACTTTCATTAAAATCATCTCTAATACCTGAAGATTGGAGGATCACCAATGTAATGCCAATTTTTAAAAAGGGTACCATGGGTGATCCGGGAAACTACAGACCAGTGAGCCTGACATCAGTACCGGGAAAAATGGTAGAAACCATCATAAAAAACAAAATTACTCAGCATGTAGATAGTCATGGCCTAATGGGAGACAGCCAACATGGTTTTAGACAAGGAAGATCTTGTCTTACTAATCTGTTATGTTTCTTTGAAGGTGTGAATAAACAGGTAGACAAAGGTGAGTCAGTTGATATAGTGTATCTGGACTTTCAGAAAGCCTTTGACAAGGTCCCTCATCAGAGACTTTTGGCAAAACTAAAAAGTCATGGGATAGGAGGCAGTGTACTATTGTGGATCGGGAACTGGTGAAAAGATAGAAAGCAGAGGGTAGGACTAAATGGCCAATTTTCCTAATGGTAAAAGGTGAATAGTGGAGTACCCTAGGGATCTGTACTGGGTCCGCTGCTTTTTGACATATTCATAAATGACCTGGAAAAGGGAATAACTAGTGAGGTTATCAAATTTGCAGATGACACAAAACTGTTTAAAGTTGTTAAAACCCAAGGGGATTGCGGAAAACTGCAGGAGGATCTGGATAAATTGGAAGACTGGGCATCAAAATGGCAGATGAAATTTAATGTGGACAAGTGCCAAGTTATGCACCTAGGAAAGAACAACCCACACTATGGTTACATGATGCAAGGTTCGACATTGGGAACTACCACCCAGGAAAAAGATTTAGGCGTCATTGTGGATAACATGTTAAACCCTCCGCCCAGTGTGCAGCGGCGGCCAAGAAAGCAAATAGAATGCTAGGCATCATAAGGAAAGGAATGGAAAATATAACAAAGGATATTATAATGCCTCTGTATCGTTCCATGGTACGACTGCACCTTGAATATTGTGTGCAATTCTGGTCGCCGTATCTTAAAAAGGATATAGCGTTATTAGAAAAGGTACAGAGAAGAGCCACCAAAATGGTAAAGGGGATGGAAGGCTACTCCTATGAAGAGAGGCTATAAAGGTTAGGGCTCTTCAACCTGGAAAAGAGACGGCTGAGGGGAGATATGATAGAAGTCTATAAATTAATGAACGGAGTGGAACGGGTAAACATAGATGGATTGTTTACGCTATCAGAATACAGAAAGACTAGGGGACATGTAATGAAGCTACAGGGTAAACTATTAAAGACAAATAAGAGAAAATACTTTTTCACTCAGCGTGTAATCAAACTCTGGAATTTGTTACCGGAGGATGTAGTAAAGGCTGTTAGTGTAGCTGGGTTTAAAAAAGGTTTGGACAAGTTCCTGGAGGAAAGGTCCATGAACCATTATTAAAAAGGGACCCAGGATATCAATGCTTGACCCAATACAAGCATTATGGAACCTGTGTCTCTTGGGGATACTGCTAGGTACGTATGACCTAGATTGGCCACTGTTGGAAACAGGATACTGGGCTTGATGGACCTTGGTCTGACCCAGTATGGCATATCTTTTGTTCTTATGGGGCTTTCGCGGGGCTGAAGGTGAACTGGAGCAAGTCTGAAGCTATGCCACTCTCAGAACACTGTGTATGTAAGGCACAGTGGAACTTCCTGTTGGCATGTGCAGGGGACTCAATGAAGTACTTGTGGGGTGTATCGGAAAAACGTGCATGAGCAGTTGGCCCAGATGAAGAAATGGTGTACCAGATGGAGAAGTCTTCTGCTATCACTAATGTGATGGTCGGCCCTGATGAAAATGGTCTTGCTGCTTTGCCTGTTGTACCTATTGCAGATGCTGCCCCTGTGGGTCAAAGGGAAGGAGGAGAGAATATATCAGGGCATGGCACAGTCTTTCCTTTGGAGGGGGTGACCAGCCCAGACCAGCTATGGAAAGCTAATTGGGGGCTACAATAAAGGGTGGACTGAATCACCCTGATTTTTGTCTTTACAATGTAGCGGTACTCCTGGACTGGATTTATGAATTGCAAGTGGGAGTGAGGGTGAGGGTGGTCAGTATGCCCCACCAGGGTTCTTAGATGGAGGGTGTGCACTGCATAGGTTCTTTGGCCTCCTGCAGCTCAGCCAGCGGTGGAGGAGGATGGCCCCGCAAAGAGATAGGTTCCACAAAACTATATGGAGGGCCTGGTGGTTGTGGCACATCGGGCTTGGGGGGGCTAAGGGGCAATTGCCTTTCCGGACATTGTTGGGGAACCACAAATTTCTTCCGGGAATGGACAATGTTGCTTTTTGTGGATGGGACAGGAGTGGCTGTCATTATGTGGGGCATCTTCTGGACCTGGGGGGGGGGGGTTCTTTCCCTACTTTTGACCAGCTTAAACATAAATGGCATGTCCCTAATACTCACTTGATGCCCACCTGCAATGCCGACATTACGTTACTACCAGTCTTGGGTGGGTAAAGAACACTGGAGCTTCACCAGGCTAGATAGGCTTTTCCTGGCTATATCCCCCCAAGCTTAACAAAGTGGCTCACTGGTATCAGATGGGACTCGTGGGCAGGGGAGGGGGACAGCGGCTGTGGGAGATGTGGACCCGGGACTTAGGGGAAAAGGTGGATGAACATTTGCCGCACAAGCTTTTTCTCACCTTGCCACAGCACACACCCAATGTCTCTGTCCAGGAAATGCAGTATAAAATCAAACATAGGGCATACCTGATAAGGGAGTGGGGAGAGCGGTTGTGTGTGTCTGTGGGATAGCCCGGATTGCCTTCGATGCCGAGTGCGGTGAAGCATGTGGGTACAAACCTTTCTGGAATGTCCCAAGCTGCAGGGTTATTGGGGGATTGGAGTGCTGGGTTTTATCCACAAAACTGTGGGGCAGACCGCGGAGTGGTCCTATGCAGCCAGCTCCTGGGGGATGAAGAATGGGTGGAAGGTCTCGGAGACGAAATTTGGGCAAGTGGCGCTTTTGTTATCCTGGAAAGTTATACTGACTCACTGGATTGCCGACCAGGGCTCTGGCCTATGCGCAATAGGTGGCAGGGATGCATGAGATGACTAGTGGGATACTGCGTGAGAAAGGTATGAGTGGATCCATGGAATGTCAGAGATATTGGGCACTGTGGGAATAGTGTCTTCCTAATCTGTAACCTGTACTGGCTCCCGGGGGGGTTGTTAGGTGAGGGGTTCATGGGGAGGAGGGTTCTGGGGAAAATAATGACCGCTGGAGCAGAGGCCCAGACTGTGGTTGGTAAAAGGAGGGGCGTGAGAGTTGCCCCGTGTTAGTGCAGCTCTCATGGATCGGAGGGGCTCGGAGGAGGCTGTATCTATTTGGTTTACCATTGTAGAGGACGGAGGGTTGCTTCCTCCTCATGGCTTTTGTATGGTTCTATTTATGTACTGCTTTGTTGGTGGACAGGGTGGTCTGTCCCTGTTCACTGTTGGTTTTAATAAAAATTATTTACAAAAAAAAATAGAATTTAATACCAGCACACAGCATTTGCATTTTGCATTTTAGTTATACGACTTTTCATTAAAGTGGACCCAGTTGATGTGGTGTTGGGTAATGTGTCTCCCTTCAGTTATTTAATATTGGTCCTACCAAAAAAAGGAAAAAAAAAATATATTGAAAATATGTATATTTAAAAATAAAAAGATCATTGTAATGAAATTCTATATTTGACGCTGGTCGGTAATGTCCTTGGAGGTGATCCCAAGTGTTGAGGAGATCTTCTGGAGGAATTTGGGATACATTATATCCTTCAGGGTGGCGGGAGTCTCTGTGATGGGTCCGAAGGTCACCATCT
Source organism: Ichthyophis bannanicus (assembly GCA_033557465.1). Taxonomy (NCBI): domain Eukaryota; kingdom Metazoa; phylum Chordata; class Amphibia; order Gymnophiona; family Ichthyophiidae; genus Ichthyophis; species Ichthyophis bannanicus. Next base: position 179,811,547 of record CM066044.1, read on the forward strand.
CTAGAGGCAAGGGTGGCTCTTCTGTGCTGAGGGAGTTCCCTGCTGAGGCCGCTTCTTCGTCCCCACTACGTGCGTCTGTTGAGGGCTGGGAAGCATAGGCTGAGGAAGAGTCCGTGGAAGTAGCAGATGTGGTAGAATCTGTCTGTCTGTTTGGGAGGTCAGCGCTGGTTACAGGGTTCCTGCAGGTGGGTTGCTGCGTCTCCAGGGGAGAGGTTCTAGAGGAGGACCAGTGGTGGAGGAATTCTGCCAGCATCTGGAAGATTTCCTGAGGTCCATGGAGGCCTGTCACCACAGCCTGGCTTTCAGGGGGTGGCAAAGTTAAACTGGGCTCCGGGGTCTGTTTTTCAGGCACGGTAGAAACTTCAGGAACTTCAGCAGAGCTTTAGTCCGAGAAGAAGAAGGCAGGGGAGGAGGGGGGGTTGAAAAGTACCTGGATCTCTTGTCCAGTGGAGAATGGGCATTTTTGCTGCTTTCCCGGTGTCCTCTACAATCCTCGAGTCTGTGTCTGTGTTGGCTGCTTCCCTGCCTGCTCCGATGTCTGCTCCGGCACCTGTGATGGTCCCTGGTGCGGTGGTGCCTTCTTCGGCACTTGTCAGCTCCTGTGCTGCCTGAAAAATGTCTCCTCTTACGTCTGCAGGAATCGGAGCAGCTTCTCTGCTGAGGGGAGGAAGATTTTCTTCCCTGTCTGCGTTGATCGGATCCGGGCAGAAGGTGCTGCTGGGAGGAAGAGTGCTGTCCAATCGCAGCAGAGGGGGTGGCGGCTTGCAAGACCACATGTCCAAAGGCAAGATGGCCACCTCCAGGGTTCCCACATGACTGACAGACTCCGGAGCATTGGGAGAGGAAGGAGGAGAATTGTGCAGAGCTGCAGAGCTGGGGGCTGACCGGAGATGGAGGCCTTACTAGGCGCGTCTTGGGCCACCGCAGGAGCAGTTTTTGTGCTTGGAGCCTTCGTGGTACATCCTCTATGTTCGCGATTGGCAGACTTTGCAGCAGCAGGATGGAGAGAGAGAAAGTCCTCCAGAGCATGACTGCAAGCTTTCCTTGCCCTTGGGGACATTCGGGCACAGTGGAGGCAGTCCTGGACCGGGTGGTCCTTACCTAGACAGCGGAGGCATTTTCGTGGTTCTCAGCATTGCTCATCTTTCGGGAGCAGGACGAGCACTTCTTAAAACCAGGTTTTGGCATGGTGAGAGTTAGAGTAGTTACTCACCTGTAACAGGTGTTCTCCAGGAGCAGCAGGAATCAGTCCTCACTTATGGGTGACATCGGCGCCGATGGAGTCCCTGTGCGGAGCATTTCCCCAGCTTTCAAAGAAAGACTTTGGGAATACTGCACGCATGCGCGGTCCCCTTCCCGCCTAAAGGTGCCATCTTGCTCAGTCAAATGACATAGCTAAAAAATAGCACACAAAAATGTAAAAATAAACTATGTACAACTGCAACTCCCGGGGGAGGAGGGAGGGTTGTGAGGACTGATTCCTGCTGCTCCTGGAGAACACCTGTTACAGGTGAGTAACTACCCTTTCTCCAGGACCAAGCAGGAAGTCAGTCCTCACTTATGGGACACCCCAGCTTCAGGCTACTGGGGACCCAGAGCTGAAAAATGAGCTCCCTCTAGCCTCAGCATCAGAGAAAGGATTTCACTGAAACATACCTCCACCGGTAGCCCAACTAGAGGGCTGGAGGGTAGGAGTTGCCTAAACCTCGAAGAGATTCCGGAGCACTGCCTGACCGAAAGCACTGTCCCTGCGGGACTCCCTCTCCAAGCAGTAATGGGCTGCAAAAGTCTGGCTTGAGGACCAAGTTGCAGCCCTGCAGATGTCTGCCAACGGTACAAAGCGGAGATGAGCTACTGAGGCAGCCATTGCCCTGACACGGTGGGCCGTGACCCGACCCTGCAAAGGAAGGTCAGCTGCCCTGTAAGCCCAGGTGATACAGTCAGCCACCCAGATGGACAAGGTACGCTTGGACACAGGTACCCCCAAGTTATTGGAGTCAAAAGAAACAAAGAGCTGAGTAGCCCTCCTATGCCCCTGCGTACGCTCAAGGTAGAAGGATAAGGCCCTCCTACAGTCCAGGGTATGCAGGACTGTCTCAGCCCGGCTGGCATGGGGCCTAGGGAAGAATGTTGGAAGAACCACCTCCTGGTTGAGATGGAAAGAGGAGACAACTTTGGGGAGAAACTTAGGATGAGTCCTAAGGACTACCCTGTTCCTATAGAAACGAGTGTATGGCCTGTCACAGACCAGGGCTTGAAGTTCACTCACTCGCCTGGCCGAGGTCAAGGCCACTAGAAATAGAGTCTTCCAGGATAGGAAGCATAGAGGACATGTAGCCATGGGTTCAAAAGGTGGGCGAGTAAGTTGCTGCAAGACCACATTCAACTCCCACTCAGGGGCCGGTGGACGGAGAGGAGGCTTGAGCAATAGTAAGCCTCTGAGAAACCTGGACACCAAAGGGTGAACCGACAAAGAGTGTCCCTCCACCATTGAGTGGTGAGCTGCCAGAGCAGAGAGGTGGACCCAAACAGAAATGGACCTAAGGCCATGATTGGACAAGTACAGAAGGTACTGGAGCACTACTGGCACAGTGCAGCCGAAAGGGTCTTCCTTGTGTTGCTGACACCACAAGGAGAACCTCTTCCACTTCAGGGCAAGCACAGTTACTTACCTGTAACAGGTGATCTCTGGGAACAGCAGGAATTAGTCTTCACATATGGGGTACGTCGGTACCGACGGAGCCTGCACAGGAATGCTCCCCAGCATCCAATCAGAATGCTTTTGGGAGCATCCCTCGCGCCTGCGCGGTGACTTCCCGCCTACACAGACTACAGAAATATGTATGAATAGGACATATACATACATGAAGATACGTCTGAGGATACATGCCTGCAACTGAGTCCCACAAAAACATTCCCTTGGGGAATGTGATGGGAAAAGATTCATCTAATAATAAGGAGGTGAAAACCACCTGAAGATATATAGAGAATCTATTTCTGCAGTGCAGGAATGTAGTTCAGTGGAATAACCAGGATGGTTGCGTGAAAAAACAGAGGATAATAGCAGTCTGGCAAGAGCACGTCAGGAGTACTTTAGGACTCTGACATGTCCAAAGGACAAAAGAAAATAGTAATTACACTTACCTGGTAATTGTAGTTCCTTGAGAGACGACAGCTTAGTCCTCAACGTATGGGTTGTGCACCTCCTCCTGCAGCATGAAGACTGGACCAATCAAATTTCAGCACCACTGGAATCAGCATACCAGGCATCCCTGTAACTCCAGTGACCTATTGTCAAAGCAAACTCAAAGAAATAGCTAACCTTTAAAAAGTCCTGTTTTGTAATTTTTTTTTTTTTTTTAAGTAGTTAATGGAACCAAACCAACAGACACAGAATGCCCCGCTCCTGCCGCAGCATAAGCCGATAGCGAGAGAAAGAGAAAAAAGCACTGAAACGAAACCAAAAGAATCAAAGAAAGACACTCACCTGGGAGTACGGACTTCTGAACCCAAGGCGTGCCGAGCTAAAAAAGAGTATAGGGAGGGAAGGAGGACTAAGCTGTCGTCTCTCAAGGAACTACAATTACCAGGTAAGTGTAATTACTATTTCCTTATCGTTCCTCCAGCTTAGTCCTCAACGTATGGGATGTAACAAAGCAGCCTAACGGGCGGGATTCTTCCAGCCGGCATGCAGAACCGACGAGCCAAAACTTGCATCGCCCGCCGCCAAGACATCAAGTCTATAGTGCTTACTGAAAGTGTGCAGAGAAGACCACGTTGCCGCCTTACATATCTCCACCGGAGATACTAAACTAAACTCCGCCCAGGATGCAGCCTGCGCCCTGGTTGAATGGGTGCGCAAACCAACAGGCGGTAGCCGACCGTGCAACAGATAAGCCGAACCAATCGCCTCCTTAATCCACCGAGCAATGGAGGCTTTCGCCGCTGCCTCACCTTTTCGAGGCCCGCCAAACAGCACAAACAAATGATCCGATTTACGAAAATCACTGGTAACCTTCAAGTAGCGCCGGAGAACCCTCTTAAGATCCAAACGACTAAGACCGCGATCAGAGGCTTGCTCCCCCGACGCAGGAAACACCGGAAGCGAAACCACCTGATTCACGTGAAAAGGAGAAGACACCTTAGGCAAGAAGGAAGGCACCGGCCGCAGAATCATTTTCTGAGCCGAGAAAGACAAGAAAGGTTCCCTGCAAGAAAGCGCCTGGAGTTCGGAAATACGCCGCGCCGAACAAATCGCTACTAAGAACACCGTCTTAAGAGTCAAATCCTTTACCGAACTATGAGAGAGAGGCTCAAAGGGAGCCGCAGTGAGGGACCGCAAAACCAAGTTGAGATCCCACGAAGGCACAGAAATCCTGCGGACCGGACGTAGCCGAGAGACGGCCCTCAAGAAGCGAACGACATCGACATGGGCACCCAGCGATACGCCGTGAACCTTACCCCGGTAGCACGAAAGCGCCGCCAACTGCACGCGCAAGGAACTGGCAGCCAAACCTTTAGCAAAACCGTCTTGTAAAAAATCTAGTACCACGGGAATTGAGGCCGTAGCGGCTCGAACCTGACGTCGAGAGCACCAATCCTCAAAGATGCGCCAAACCCGGACATAGGCCAGAGAAGTGGATCTCTTGCGCGCATGTAACAGAGTCGCCATGACAGACTTGGAATAACCTCGTTTTCTTAGCCGCGCCCATTCAATAGCCAGGCCGTAAGAGAGAATCTCCCCACTTGCAGCATGCGAAGAGGTCCCTGACACAACAGATCTGAATCTAGCGGAAGCCGCCACGTGGAGCCGTCCACCAACCTCATCAGGTCGGCATACCAAGGACGTTGAGGCCAATCCGGTGCTATCAAGAGTACCCGACCCCGGTGGGCCTCGATACGCTGAATCACGCGCCCCAGCAGGGGCCACGGGGGAAACACGTAAAGAAGACCCGTGGAGGGCCAAGTCTGCAATAGGGCATCCAGACCTTCTGACATCGGCTCCCTTCGACGACTGTAGAATCGAGCTGCCTTTGCTGAGCGCAACGTGGCCATCAGGTCCATGACCGGCTGGCCCCAACGCTGAACCAGCTGTGCGAAGACCTTTGGGTTGACTTCCCATTCGCCGGGATCCACCTGAACCCTGCTGAGAAAGTCGGCAGTCACGTTGTCTTTCCCGGCAATGTGCGCTGCCGAGATGGCTTGGAGCCGGGGCTCGATCCACTCGAACAATATCCGAGCCTCCGCCTCCAAGCCTACGCTTCCGGTACCGCCCTGCCTGTTTATGTATGCCACTGTTGCTGCATTGTCGGAGAGCACCCGTACTGCCCGAGATGATATCAGAGTCTCGAAGCGTTGCAAGGCCAACCGCACTGCTCGAAGTTCCAGGCGATTGATGGACCAACCGCTCTCCTCCGGAGACCAGAGACCTTGAGCGAACTGGTCGCCGCACTGGGCACCCCAGCCGGTCAGACAAGCATCCGTCAGTAGCGGAATCCAAGCCGGCTGCTCCAGAGGCATTCCCGCACGGAGCGATGATCATCGCAGCCACCACTGAAGATCTCGCCGTACCGCCAGAGGGCAAGGAAGCCGTTTGTTCAGGGAATCGGACTGGTTGGACCAGCGACGGAGCAAGGCTCTCTGAAGCGAACGCATGTGAAATCAAGCCCAAGGTACCACCTCCAGGGAAGCCGCCATCGTCCCCAGCAACTGAAGGTAGTGCCACGCCGACGGAGCGGGGCTTTGCCGAAACCGACGGACGAGAGACTGAAGCGCCAACACCCTGCGGTCGGGAAGGAAAACCGCTCCCCCGCAAGTATCGAACCGCACGCCCAAATAGTCGAGATACTGCGTCGGAACCAGGTGGCTCTTGCGCGGGTTGACGACCCAGCCGAGAGATTGCAAGAGCGCTACGACCTTGGAGGTCGCCGCCATACTCTCCTCGCAAGACTTCCCCCGAATCAACCAATCGTCTAGATAGGGATGGACTAGCACCCCTTCCTTGTGCAAGGCTGCCGCGACTACCACCATGATTTTGGTGAACACCCGAGGCGCGGTCACGAGACCGAAGGGCAAGGCCTGGAACTGGAAGTGACCCCACGGCAAAGCGAAGCGGAGGTACTTTTGTTGGTCCTCCCGAATCGGGATATGGAGATAAGCCTCCGTGAGGTCGAGGGAAGTGAGGAACTCGCCCTTGCGGACGGCGACCAGCACTGACCGCAGGGTTTCCATGCGAAAGTGGGGTACCCGCAGGCAGCGGTTCACACCTTTGAGATCCAAAATGGGGCGAAGAGCGCCATCCTTCTTTGGCACCACGAAATAAATGGAATACCTTCCGAGACCATACTCCGCCTGCGGCACGGGAACTACCGCCCCCAGCTGGACAAGGCGATCGAGGGTTTGGCGAACCTGAGCTGTCTTGCGAACCCCCCGGCAGGGAGACGTCACAAAGGAATCGAGGACGGGTCTGGCCAAGTCCAGGACATACCCATCCCGTATGATGTCCAAAACCCACTGATCAGAAGTGATCTGGGCCCAAGCGGAGAGAAAGCATCGAAGACGTCCTCCGATCACTGGAATCCCCGCCGGGGCCCGCTGCCCTTCATTGGGGCTTGCGAGTAGACGCAGGGGTTGCAGCCGCAAATCCTCTACTGGCTCCGCGAAAACCTCGAACGCTCGAGGTCCTCGAGATATATCTGCCACGCTGGAATCCACCAGAACGGGGTGACCGAAACCTACGAAAGTCCCGAAACTGCCCCCGGACAGCTGGAAGCGGCCGCCCTCGCTTGGGACGATCCGCCCTTGGACTCACCCAAATCCTTGACCAACCTATCCAAATCCTCACCAAACAGCAGCCTACCTTTAAAGGGTAATCTGCCTAGCCGCGACTTGGACGACCCATCCGCCGCCCAATTCTTTAACCAAAGGGCTCGGCGTGCTGCTACCACGGACGCCATGCTATTAGAGAGAGCTCTGATGAGATCATAATGAACATCCGCCAAATAGGCCGAACCAGATTCCAAGCGGTGGAGCTCACCCAACATGTCGGCCTCCAAGGAGGGCGATTGTTGAAGCCGCTGAACCCAGCGCAAACAGGCACGAGCAACCCAAGCTCCACAAACAGAGGCCTGTAACGCAATCGCATCTGCCTCAAACGACTGCTTCAATAGACCGTCCATTTTCGGGTCCTGCGGCTCGCGCAAGGCCGCACTACCTTCCACCGGAATCGTGGTTTTCTTAGTCACCGCCGATACAGCCGCATCAACCTTAGGAGAGCGAAAACGCTCCAGATCGTTGTCCGACATAGGGTAGAGCCTACGCATTATCTTTACCCCCTTGAGACCCGATTCAGGAGTATCCCACTCCGACTGAATCATCTAATCAATAACTTTGTGAATGGGAAAAACCACGCTAGTTTGCCGCACCGCCTGAATAATGGGGTCCGCTCCGTCCGCCTCCTCCACCGGAGGAGTCGGTGCCAAACCCAGAGTCTGAAGCGCCTCCGAAACAAGAGCGGGCAACTCCTCTCGTCTGAACACCCTAATAATCTTTGCTTGATCCTCCGGCTCAGGGAGCTCGCCCTCCTCCAAGGCCTCTCCATCCGCTTCACGGTCGAAATCAGGATCATCACCCTCAGGCCACTCAGTCTCTGCCTGGAAGGATTCGTGCAGACGTTGTCGCTTGGGCGCCCTGACACCGGACAACGGATTCTCCGCCGACGAGGAAGGGACAATCACCTCTGGCACCGCCGGTGGAGCAGCGCCCACGCTCTGGCGCCTACGGCAGAACGCCTGATGCATCAGCAAGATAAAATCGGGAGAAAAATCCTCCAAGGGTAAGGCACCCCCGAGGTCCAACTGCCCCCCAGAGGCCAAAGAGACCGCAGAAGGAATTCCCGAGGGCCCCTCCATGGGCGACTCCAACTCCTCCGTTGTGGAACCGGGCTGCACCACAGCCGCCAATGAGCTCTCCAGGTGCTGCTCCATACTGAGCGACACCGAAGCACAGCGTTGACAGATGCCTGTTTCAGAAGCTGTACCCCTCCGAGATCCACAAATCACACAAAGGGACCCCGCGGGCATGGAAGCGCCCTGATACCGAGTAGCAGGCGGCAAAATTGCCCCTCAGCGCTGAGAGGGAAAAAGGGGCTTACAGACCCAGCAGAACCAGCACACAAAGCGGGAACTGGGCAGCCGCTAGAAACAGAATACCAGAGAGGGGATGTAAGGAATAGTTCTCTCACCCCTTTTAATTGCCCTTTTTTTTTTTGTTGTTGTTGTTATGTCCCACGAAAAACTGTTGTAAAACTCAGGGACCGCCAATGAAAAAACCGAGAGACCCGCAAAGAACAAGGAAGAGGAGAGAAGAAACGCTATCCCCCACCCTCCCCCCTAGCCACGGGACCGAAATACCCCGAAGGAAAGGGGAGCAAATATAAGCAAAACAGCTGATATTAACGAAAGAAAATAAAAGAAAGAGAAGAAAATAAAAGAAATGAAACAAATGAAATAAGCAGAAAGAAAAATACCGCCGCGTGTGAAACACGCTGACAAGACTGCGAAAGGTAAAATGGCCGCGACAGCAAGGAGACCTTGGCGCGCTTTTACTTCCCGCCGGTGAAACCGCCCGAAGGCAACAAATCCTTGCCGGCGATTGACCCCCGAAGCCCTGCAGCCGCGGAGGCTCCCTGAAAAAATAACTACAAAAGGAAAAGGAAACTCCAGCAGAGCCGGGCAGAGGCGCGGTGAACCTTAACAGGACCGGCTCTGACCGCCGCCAGCCACCAACACTTACCGGCACTTAATCAGCCGACCTCCAACCCCCCAGAGAGGAGCCGCTGTACCGGCACCGTAGGAGCTCTGCCCCGAACAGTCCTGGGGCAGAGATCCCAATGTAGAAATACAGACAGGCAAGAACAGAGATGCGGCAGAGGCTGTGCAGGAGAGAGACCTTCCTCAGGTCCTCCCCCACCCACAGAGTGCTCAAATCAGAATCGGAAATTTAAAGAAACAGGAACCCCTGAAAGGAAGAAAGGAAAATAAGTCCTAATAGGACAAAAAATAATGACTCAAAAGGTTAGCTAGGGAAAAAAAGCATACTAAACTATGTAACTAGTGAGCCCAGCTAGACTCACTAAGTCCTCCTGCTGCATGAAGACTGGACACACTGGAGTTACAGGGATGCCTGGTATGCTGATTCCAGTGGTGCTGAAATTTGATTGGTCCAGTCTTCATGCTGCAGGAGGAGGTGCACAACCCATACGTTGAGGACTAAGCTGGAGGAACGATAAGGAAAACGCATAAACTAAGATACCAGGATGACCCAGCCAAGGGACATAGGGGTATCAGGTACAGTAAAAGAGTATGCGTTGTCCAAGTGGAGCAGAAAAGCATAATGCCAAGCTGTAAGGAAAAAGGGGTAGATTCCTGCAAGATTGGGAACTCCTTGGACATTCACGCAGAGAAAGCTTATCTTCTGTTTCACAACAGGAGACAAGAGGGTATAAAGAACCCATATAGTCAGGGAATGATTATATAAGTTTTTTCTACTATATGGAAAAAACCCTCAGAGATAAAGTTCAATGCTCTGTAGCAAGGGCCCATAGTAGTAAGCTTCTCTGAAGATTGCAGAGAGCATTGTGCAGGAGAATTATGAGATAAAACTGACTGAAAGGATATGGCTAGAAGATAACTTGCAGTGAGTAGTATTATGCAAGATAGTTGCAAGTAGCTTGCAATGAGCACTAGAGTAATCACTGGAACTCCTGCATGCACAACAACTGAACAAAAGAGCAGAGGGGATTCTGCTGTATAAAAGAGAGAAAAACAGACAAAGGGAGCGGAGATATACCCGTCCCTCTTTGATGAGTTGCATTGAAGGATAACAAAAAAATCTACACTGGAAAGAAAGAGAAGTGTTTCAGTATGGTACCAACTCAAGCAGGGGAAACCTTGGAAGAGAGGGGGATGGAAGGTGACTAACCATATGGTAAGTCAGCTGAAGGAAAAGATGTCCATATGGAGACAAAAAACTATCATGGGATAGTTGTAACCTCCCTTCATAGTAGTACGAAGGGGAGAATTTTGTAACCCATGGACAAAAGTATCCTGACAGCTTAGCATACTGAAAAACCAGTGTAGAGTTTGAAGAATAAACCTCTGCTAAGAAGAAGTTAACTGTAGATTGCAACATATAGGAACCTATGGTTGCTGTTTATGATTAGACTGGCTAGAGTCTGGAGACCTCAGACTAGGATGAGATGTCCCTTGCTTGGGTACATCTAGAGGATGGGCAGGAGAAGGGTGAAACCTTCTTTTCTTAGGGAAAGGAGGTTTGGTAGGACATTTCCTACATCCTGGGGAAAAAGAAGGCTTAGGATGGTTTCGAGAACCAGGGAAGTCAGTGGAGCAATGAGCAACCTGACGTAAAGCCTCTCTATTGAAGAGATTTTCTCCAGTACAAGGAGAATTACCCAGCGTATGTTGTGGCCATCTGCTCAAGTCTGAAGCTTGCAGCCAGGCTTTATGACGTGCCCCAATGGCAATAGCAGAGGATCTGCTAACAGACTCAAAAGAGTCTAGGGAAGCACGAGAAAGAAACCAAGAGATATTCCTGCTATGATTAAGAAGTAAGGAATAGTCAGTGGCCTTAGGCTCTGACAAAAAAGAGGACAAAAGAGATAATTTCTCTGTGACCTCCTGAAGTGTCAGACTCATATAAAAAATATATGAGATAATTCTTGAAGCCAGCATAGAAGTTTGGAAGATTTGACGTCCAAAGGTATCAAGTGCTTTAGATGCACTATCTGGCGGATAAGAAGAATGCTTCTTCTTGCTTCTTACCTTCCTCATTGCTGATTCCACTACAATGGAATGATGTGGAAGTTGATTTTTTTGAAACCCTGGAGAGGGAGGCACCTGATACAGAACATTCATGGCTGTAGAAGGCGAAGGAACCTTTAAGGGTGATTCCCACATCCTCAGAAGAAGATCCTGCAAAAAATGATGTAAAGGAAGCATTATATTTTCCTTATCTGCAGGATCTTGGTCCAGAGTAAAGCCAGGAATAGGAATGGCAAGAAAGGTTGCCATGTCAAGGAGAAATTTCTGAAAAGAAGGATCTCCAATAGGAACTATTCCTGGGTAAGCTGAGGTTGAAGGAGCAGCTTGAGCACCAGAAGACATACTGGCCTGGTGCAGAAAAAGATTCCTGCTAGATGGACAGTGATACTGACAGTTCTGATTTGAGGCAGTTAGTACTGCATTGTCAGTGCCTGGGATTGATTCCAAACTAGGCATAGAAAGGATCAATGGCACCGATGGAACTGCAGGAATCGACATCAATACCGGTACCGGTATCGGAGACGATAATGTCATCGAAGCAGGAATCGGGGGCTGCTGAAGCGGTGCCAAGGTAACCAAAGAGCCTTGGTAAATATCCTCGGTACTGCGTAGTCGGAAACGAAATGGATCGGTTCCGAAACGCGTCGGTACCAAGTCATCGAGGCTGGATATCGATTCCAGACTCGGCATCGAAGAGAGCGAGTCTATCGATGCATGTCTAGAAGCTACCGACGGTGGTGGTGGTATCGGCGATGCCAATACAGGAAAGTCAATCGGAGTCGTATCGATCGGTTCCGAAGGTACCGAGGACATCCGAAGACGATGCCTGATGAAGAGTGAAACACTTGACACCGGCGCCGATGTCGGGGTATCGGTACCGCTCGAAGCCGATACCAACCCCGAGCATGGCGAAGATACAGGAAAGTCAATCTGGTTCGTATCGATCGGCCCCGAAGGTACTGAGGATACCAGATGACGATCCCAGGTGAAGAGTGGAACACTCGACACTGATGCCGATGCCGGGGTATCGGTACCGCTCGAAGCCGGTACCAACCCCGAACATGGCTGGGATACAGGAAAGTCAATCTGGGTCGTATCAATCGGCCCCGAAGGTACCGAGGACACCAGATGACGATCCCTGGTGAAGAGTGGAACACTCGACACCGGTGCCGATGCCGGGTTATCGGTACCGCTCGAAGCAGATACCATCCCCAAGCATGGCTCAGGTATGTTCTGTGAGGGGTGAGCCCCAGGAACAACCTGAAACCCCGTAAATGCTTTGGAGCCCAAAGACTCCCGCCGGGGTTTTATTGCCAATGAGGTCTTGAGGGCAAGGCCGGAGCCGTCATCATGCTGGGCATGAGACTTACCCTTCAAGAATTGGCTAGTCTTAACAGACTGTTTGTGGGTTACCTGATCCTGGAGAAAAGAATAAACCGGTGTCCTCACCTCAGGAGGAAAAACGGCATCGAGGGAAACTCGAAAAAGGGAAGGTCTTCTCCCAATAATATAGCCTGAAGTATCAGGGGAAAAAGGGTCAGGACCCAAACAGGTTAGACACCAAGCATTGGAGTCTAAAAAAAAAACTAAGTTTCCACAGTGAAGGCACTTCTTAGGGGAAGAAGGCTCCATGTTGGAAAAGGCCTGGTAGGCCCCAAAAGTTAAAACAAAAAACTGAGGAGAAAATATTTCTCTAAGTTTGAAAAAGAAAAGAATAAAGCACCGGCGGTACCGGTATCGGCGGGAAAGACAGCCGCGACCACAAGAAAACAAGAAAATAAGGATTTTAAAGAAAAAAGTTTCTGCGGTGACAGGAGGACGTCCTGTTGGCTCCGCGGAAAAACGAAAACTGAGGAGAGGCAGTGGGAAAGGCGGGAAGTCACCGCGCAGGCGCGAGGGATGCTCCCAAAAGCTTTCTGATTGGATGCTGGGGAGCATTCCCGTGCAGGCTCCGTCGGTACCAACGTACCCCATATGTGAAGACTCATTCCTGCTTGTTCCTGGAGATTAAGTTTTCCTGGTGGATTGCCTTCTAGAGGCCAAGACCACCTCTTCCACTTCCTGAGGTAGGCCCCAGGGAGCCAAGACAACCCTTGCAGCCTCCATGCCATCAGATGGAGAGATTTGAGATTGGGATGCAGAAGGGAACCCTGATCCTGAGAGAGAAGGTCGGGTTGGAATCCCAGAGGCATGGGTGTCTCCACTGCCAGTTGAAGCAGCAGGGGGAACCGGGGCTGCCTCGGCCACCTGGGAGCAACCAGACGTACTGAGGCCTTGTCCCTGAGAATCTTGAACAAGGTTCGGGCCACCAGAGGCGTGGGAGGAAACGCATAGAGCAGGCCCTGGGACCAAGAAATCAGGAAGGCATCCACCGCCACCCTTAGGGGATGCGGTTGCCTGGAACAAAACCTGGGCAGTTGGTGATTTAGGGGACTGGCAAAGAGATCCATGAATGGAAGTCCCCATTTCAGGAAAATCTGTTGAATCACCAAAGGGTGCAGCTGCCATTCGTGGGGCTGCAGAATTCTGCTCAATCTGTCTGCCAGAAAGTTCTCCTGGCCAGGAAGATAAACAGCCCTCAGCAACATCTGGTGCCTGAGGGCAAATGAGCAAAGGGCCTGTGCTTCCCGGCATAGAGGCCTGGACCCAGTGCCGCCCTGTTTGTTCACATAGAACATGGCTACTTGGTTGTCCGTCTGAACTAGAACAGACTGGTGGGCCAAGGTGTCAACACCACTGTGGGGGCAGGCACATGAAAAGGCACCCCCTGCAGCAAGTTGGGGGGGGGGGTGTAGCCACCACTGAAGAGAATTCAGGAAGGGTTTTGACACCCTTACTTTGTCTGCGAGGCTCCATGTGGCCTGCTTCCACTGAGTTCTGAGGCACCACTGTGCAGGCCTCATGTGGAGGCAGGCATTGGGGGTCACATGCACAGTCAATGCCATGTGTCCCAGGAGCTGCAGATAGAGCCTGGCAGGAACCCTTGGCAGACTGAGAAACCGGGATGCCAACTCCATGAGCCTTTGAGCTCTGTCCTCTGGCAAGTAAGCCCTTGTTTGCAGAGAGTCCAGCCATGCTCCTATGAACTCGAGGTTCTGGGAGGGGAGCAAAGTGGACTTTGCGAAGTTTATGACAAAGCCTAGGTCTTGAAGGAGTGTGACAGTCCTGAAGGTGGCCTGCCTGGCCTCCTGGTAAGTCTGACCGCGGATGAGCCAGTCGTCCAGATAGGGGAAGACAAAAACCCCTTGAGTCCTCAAGTAGGCCGCCACCACAGCCAGGCACTTTGTAAAGACCCGTGGGGCGGAAGTTAGGCCAAAAGGCAGCACCCTGTACTGGTAATGGTTTCCTCCCACCACAAACCTGAGGTACTTTCTGTGGTCTGGATGAATGAGGATGTGAGTGTACGCATCCTTTAGATCTAAGGAGCATAGCCAGTCTCCCTGCTAGAGGTAGGGCAGAAGTGTTCCAAGAGTAAGCATATTGAACTTCTCTTTCTCCAAGAACTTGTTGAGGTTCCTGAGGTCCAGGATAGGCTGTAGGCCTCCTGTTCTCTTTGGCACCAGAAAATATCTGGAGTAGAACCCGTGCCTCTGTAGGCGAGGAGGTACAGGCTCCACCACCTTGTCCAGAAGCAGACCTTGAAGTTCTTGGAAGAGGAGGTTGGTGTGCAGGAGAGGCCTCAGAGGTTCTCCTGGAAAGTAGACAGGAGGTAGCTGTTGGAAATGAAGCATATAACCCTGGTGAATGATGCTTAAGACCCAAGCATCCCCTGTAATGGGTGGCCACCTGTGGGCAAACAGGGCTAAGCAACCTCCTGTGCAGGGATGGGGCAGCAGGGGCGGAGAGGCTAAGCCTTGGGAGTCAAAAACCCCCTCCCTGCTGGGTAGGAGCAGGAGCCAGAGGCTTGGGGGTCTTCTGCCTATGGGGCCCATGTCCCTGCCCCTTGGCCTGCTGCCCCTGTTGGGGAGCTGGGGAGGCCTGGTATTGAGGGAAAGGTTTGTAGGCAGACACCTTTCTCGGGTAAAGGACTTTATACCCGAGCCCTTCTTTTTGTGAGAAGGGGCAGAAGTCTTTCTGGACAGCCTTGTCCTGGTCAGGTGCTCGGTCTCGAGCTCAGCTGCCTTCTCGGCCATGGGTTTGCCAAAAAGCTTCTCACCTCGGCAAGGGACATCGACCAACTTGTCCTGTACCCAAGGCTCGAGGTCCGATGATTGCAGCCATGCCTGGCGTCGGGCCCCGATGCCGGCTGCCGCCACACGAGCCTAAGCCTCGAAGCTATCGTAGGCCGCTCGGGACATGAACTTGGAACAGTCCCAGATTCCTGAAGACAAAGACTGGAACCTCTGCAAAGGTTCCCCGGAGAGGCCAGCAGAGAACCCGGCAAGATCCTTTGCCAGGTCTCGGAGGTACATGCCCATGTACAGCTGGTATGACTGGACACGGCAAGCAAGCATCGAGCCCTGGAAGCACTTTCTGCCGAAAGCATCCAGGTTCCGGGCCTCCCTGCCAGGGGGCACCGCAGAGTGCATCTTCTAGCTCTTCAGACGATGCATGGCCGATTCCACCACCATGAAATGGTGCGGCAGCTGCGCCTTTTGGAATCCAGGGCTCTTACGGAGTCGATAAATGGAATCGACTCGCTTGCTCAAGACCGGCGCCGAGGCCGGTGCCTCCCACATCCGGAAGAGGAGCCGTTCCAGCATCGGAGGAACGGAACAGTAAAGACCTCCTTCGGAGGAGAGTCATACTGGAGGGCCTCGAGCTCCTCGGCTCGAGGCTCCTCCTCGGGGTCCGCGGGAATCGCCAAGGCCTTGGCCATGTCCCGCACAAACTCCGAGAACCGGGTGTCCTCCGGAGGGGACCTACTCCGGGGCTCGGACTGCGGTGAGTCCAAAGGGACGCACCGAGTCCGGAAGGTGTCGGGGGACTCCTCGTCCTCCATCTCCCATGCTGACTCCTCCGAAGAGGAGTCGAGGGGCTCCGACCGCGTGGGTCGAGGTGGCACCCGCCCCGACGCCAAAGGCACCGGCGTCAACGCCCTCGGTTCCGAGCTGGAGGTCGAGGGAGACCTTGACCGAGGACGACTTCGAGCCTTCATGGTCTCGAGTATCGGCTCGGTCTCCGGGGTCGACTTCAATGTCGATGTCCCGGTGGTCGAGGCAGATGCACCAGTGAGGCTGGCCATCAGTACCCGCTGCTGCTCCATGAAGGCAGACAATCTGCACTCCAAGGCTGTCAGCCTGAGTCCAAGCTCAGGAGACTCAGCAGCCACCGACTCGGGCCCCGGTGGTGCCGGGCCCGACGTTGGCTCCCTCGGAGGAGAGTCCACGAGGACTACAGGACTTACGTGTCCGACGGTCTCCGGCTCTACACGAGGTACTTTGGACGGCTTCTCCTGCTCCAAAGGCCTGGGACGGCGGTCAGGGGTCTTAGACCTGGCCCTCGAGGTACCAGGGACCTCTTCCGATGCCGCCCTCACGAGCTGTTTCTTCCTCTTGCGTTGCCGGTCGGGGGACCCTTGTCCAAGGAACCCCGGCGATGCTCGGGATCAGACTCCCGAGACGTCGAGGCCTCAGACAAGGTCCGGGCCCGGCCAGAGGCAGAATCCGAAAAAATCCTTTCCTTCTGGTGCTGATGGCTTCGAAGTGCCTTGGTGGACATTTTGCCACACGGGCCACAGATCATGGGATCATGATCTGGACCGAGTCACTGATGGCAGCACTCATGTGTGTCGGTGAGAGACATTAGTTTCTTACACCGATCACACTTCTTGAAACCACTGGAAGCCATCGGGGAAAAAAGGGCCCCTGCGAGGTCAAAAAACTGGCCTTCCAGGGAAAAACAGAAAAAAGGGCGCGAACGCCAGCCACGAAGGGCAAAAACCAAAAAATAGAAAACAGGCTCGATACCGGTGTACCGAACCCGGCAGGAAGGGGAACCATTGTCGAACTCGGAGAAAAAGGCGAAGAAATCTTTGAAAAAACGTAAACTTTTCCGGGTGACTCGGACAGACGCCCGATGGGCTCCACGGAAAAAGAGAGACTGAGCAAGATGGCACCTTTAGGCGGGAAGGGGACCGCGCATGCGTGCAGTATTCCCAAAGGCTTTCTTTGAAAGCTGGGGAAATGCTCCACACAGGGGCTCCATCGGTGCCGATGTCACCCATAAGTGAGGACTGACTTCCTGCTTGGTCCTGGAGAACTTTCTTTTCTTGTATATATAAGTATGTTTTAAATCTGAAGATATGGAGAAGAGAGAAAAGTCCGTCTTGCAGGCAAGACAGAAGAAGTGAAACTGGTCAGCTAGGGGTGGGCTCGGAGGGTTGGGCTAGTGGCTCATGCCCAGAAGGGCGAAAGCCCTTCTGGGCTATAGAGAGAGATTCTGTATCGGTGCCGTCAGATGACATCACCCAGGTGTGGATGACTCGTCCTGCTTGTCCTAGGAGAAGCAGTATGACAAGAGTAATTGAAATACATCTTGTAAATGAGGGGCTCACCAGAGAATTACTCTGTGAAGATCTGGGTAGTGAGTAGGGTGGTAGGAAATTAAAATTGATGAGAGATAAAAGGTAACCAGTGTATAAGACCTGATGGATAGCCATCATAAAGTGGGCAGACACTATTCTGGCCCCAGTTGGCTATCTCCACCTTCCCTCCTTCCCCTTTCCCCCATAAAAAGTAGACAGCATCAAATAAAAGACTGTTTCAACAAAATGGTGGAGTTTATTATGGCCGCTGTATAACTTACAATAAACAAAGATAATTAAATCAATTACATGTATTGTTTTGTATATTGCAATCAGCCCTAAATTGACCTCCCTCAAGACTGATGGACCTCCTGAAGCATACAGCTCTATGCTCAATGAAGTTATACCAGAGAATGGGTAAGAGCCATGAAAGCCACCTGTGATATCAAAACCAGTAACTAAAGCAGATTTGCTGTTGAAGCACTATTCCCCCTGCAAAAGTTATCATACATTTCCCACAGCCATTACCAGGATGCTCCAGGGTCATAGAAGGTCTGGTATTGCTATTCATTATGGACAAGAAGCTCTTGCCTCCCACCATAGAAGCTGGATACATCACAGCCTCACTGTCAATGCGAATTATCTGCAAGTCCTGACCACCAACCCTTTCATCTATCAAAGCTGTGTACTTGGTCCCAGGCCAAAATCTTTTGTTGTTTATGTGGAATTTTTCCAGCAGTTTGTACTAACCTTTGAAGACTTCTTGGATTAATTTTCCTCTTCCCATCACTGACAGCACCAAACTGAGGTCCCACAATGGCACCACTGCTCGTGAGGAGGGCGCAGGCGAAGCACTGCTCTCAGAAAACGTGCAACATCAGGATGCATGCCCAACGCTACCCCCTGGAGCTTTCCACAATAACAGGCGATTGCTGCCAGCTGAATTCGCAAGGAACTTGCGGCCACACCCTTATCAAAGCCATCCTGTAAGAAAACCAAGATGATGGGCACCGAGGCCGTGGTCGGCCTTGCCATGCACCAAACTTCAAATAGGCGCCAAGCCCAAATATAGGCTAAGGAAGTAGACCTCCTCCTTGCCTTCAGCAGTGTCACAATTACCGGCCCCGAATAACCTTTCTTCTGCAATCTCGCCCTTTCAAGAACCAAGCCATAAGCAAGAATCGATCCACCTGAGGCATGAGCACCGGCCCCTGTGACAAGAGAGCCACCCTTGCAGGAAGCTTCCATGGGCAATCTGCCAGACTCCTCACCAGGTCCGCATACCATGCTGTCATGGCCAGTCCGGGGAAATGAGAATCACCAACCCTGATGTGCGAACATATAGAGGAGCCCCTCTGTTGGCCACTGCTGCACCAGGGCATCCAAGCCTTCCGACATTCTTTCCCTTTTCCTGCTGAAAAAGCGACTTACTGTCAAACTTCGCCATCAGATCCATAATCGGTACGCCCTAGTGACGCATGAGCAAGTCGAACACCTGATTGAGCACCCATTCTCCAGGGTCTACTTGCACGCGACTCAAGTAGTCTGCCGTGGCATTGTCGATTCCCACCACATGTGCTGCCAACAACGCTTGGAGGTGACCTTCCGCCCAGGCCACCAGGGCCTTGGCCTCTGCCTCCAAGGCTGCAATGCCCATGCCGCTCTGCTTGTTGATGTAAGCTACCGTGGTTGCGTTGTCCAACAGAACCCATACTGCCACGCCCTGCAACCTTGCCTTGAAACTCCGCAGCATGAGGGCCACAGCCAGCATTTCCAGTCTGTCGATCGACCAGCAAGCCTCCTGCAGGCTCCACTGCCCTTGCACAAACTGTCCCTCGCAATGAGCCCCCCAGCCAGAGAGACTCGCATCCATCACCAACGGGATCCAGGCTGCACCTTGAGGGGCATCCCTCTTTCCAGATTCTTCCCCGTCAGCCACAACCTGAGGGCCTTCTTGGCCCCCTGTGGACAGGAAAGTCGCTGGGACAGAGGATGAGACCTGTGCGACCAACATCAGAGCAGCACCCTTTGGAGGGGCCGCATATGCGCTCTTGCCCATGGTACCAGCTCGAGAGTGGCTTCCATGGGCAAGCATCGAAGCTCCTGTGCTTGCTGTTCCGGCAGGAAGACTCTGCCCCCTGTGTGTTGAAGCGTGCCCCAAAGTACTCCAGGATTTGAGATAGACGCAACTTGCTCTTGGCAACTTTGACCATCCAAGCCAGGCTCTGAAGAAATTGCACCACCCGGGCTGTCGCACGTTCGCTTTCCTCTCTGGACTTTGCCCGAATGAGCCAGTCGTTGAAGTACAGATATACTAGCACACCTTCTCTGTGTAACGCCGCCACTACCACCACCATGACCTTGGTGAAAGTGCGTGGAGCCATCACAAGCCCAAAGGGCAGCACCCTGAACTGAAAATGCCCCATTGGCACTGCAAACCTGAGGAACTGCTGATGTTACGGCTGTATCGGAATGTGCAGGTATGCCTCCGTCAGGAACTCCCCACTGCGGACTGCCACTATGACGGACTGCAAGGTCTCCATGCGAAAATGCAGCACTCGCAGATAGCAGTTTATACGTTTGAGGTCGAGAATTGGGCAGAAGGCCCCGTCTTTCTTTGGCACCACAAAATAAATGGAGTACTGACCACAGCCGTACTGGTCCGGGGGAACCAGCACCATGGCTCTTTGCCAAAGAAGCTGCAGCAAGGTGTCTTGTACTGCCATCTCCTTGGCCCGAGCCTTGCACAGAGACTGCACAAAGGAGCTGCCCACCGGCCGTGCAAACTCGAGGGCATACCCCTCCTGAACGACTTCTAATATGCACTGATTGGAGTTGATCTGGACTCAGGCGGTGTAGAAGTTCTGCAGTCTGCCTCTCACCAGCTGCACCTCCACCTGGGCCCCCCTCGCTTCATTGGAACTTCTTAGTGCCGGCGGAAGCAGAGACTGAGAATCCGCGCCCCGCTCCCTGAAAGCCTCAAAACACTTGCAACCTAGCAGGAAATCGTCCTTTCTGGAAAGGAGCCAGACATGTAGACTGAAAACACTGAAACTCTCACTGCTGACTCCGGAGGGTTGAGGAAACACGGCTCGTCTTCTGCTTGTCCTCCAGCAGCCACCTGCCCTTAGACTCTCCCAAGTCTTTGACCAACTTTTCCAGGTCCTCTCCAAACAGCAGCTTGCCCCGGAAGAGTGGCTTACTGAGTTGGGCCTTGGAAGAACTATCTGCTGCACAATTACGGAGCTACAGATAATGGCGGGCCACAATTACTGAGGCCATTTCTTCGAAAGTCCTCTAATGAGATCATAATGAATATCTGCTAGGTAAGCCGCCCCAGATTCCAACCGGGCCGTTTCCCCCCCCTGGTCAGTGTCCCCCTGTTGTTGTACTCGCTGGGACCAGCGGACACAGGTCCGCGCCACCCAAGCTCCACAAATGGAGGCCTGGAGGGAAAGATCATTGATATCAAAGACCTGTTTTAACAGAGCATCCAACTTCCTATCCTGTGCATCTTTTAGCACCACCACACCTTCCACGGGGCTCGCTATCTTCTTAGTGACAGCCAAGACTGCCATGTCCATCTTTGGGGACCGAAAAAGCTTTCTGCCAATGGATAGAGGTGCACCATAAGCCTAGTCCCCCGAAGATCCGTTTCCAGCAGATCCCTCTTGTCCTGGATCATCTGCCGTACCATCCTATGAATAGGGAAGACCGACTGCATTGTCCACATTGCTCACAGAAGAGGATCCTCCAGAGTGTCCTCCACTGCAGGCCCCACAGGCATATTAAGCGCCTTCAATGATTCCATGATAAGCTCCGGCAACTCCTCCCTGAGGAAGACTCTGACTATCCTAGCCTGGATCTCTCCTTCCTCCAGCTCGTCCTCCACATCCATCTCCGTGTCCAGGTCCTCCCTCTCAAGACCCTCTGACATTGGAGGGAGACCCCACCCGTCCTCTGTGAGCTTGGAGTGCTAAGCTGGCAGGATCCCTGGCTCCTCCCTGAGCCCTTCTGGCCTCTTCTCGCTTTGAGCTAAGGACGCAGATGCTCCCATCGTCCCCTGCTGGTGCAAGCAGAATGTCTAGTGGAGCAGCAGCTCAAACTCCGATGAAAATATCCCCGGGACACCCCCCTCTGCCAGACCTTGGGAAGAGGATGGCCTGGGAATGGCTAGGACTGAGGGAGAAGGCTCTTGAAAAACAGGCAGGTCCCCTCCAGCCACCTGCCTGTCCGGAGGGAGGCCCAGAGACCCTCCCTGATCAGACCTATCCTGGAGGGACCTCTCCATTGTGGTGGCCTTCTGGGCACACCCCCTACACACACCTGCCTCCAAAACTGTACCCCACCTGGTACCACAGACCAGACACTGAGGCCTAGCAGGCATACCCGCGACCTAAAGACTAGTGTTAAGCCCTGAAACCAGCTGCCTCCAGTCAGTAAGGGCTGACAGAGCAGGAGACAAATGGGAAAGCAGCGCTCCCCACACTGATCAGGGCAAGAAAACGGCCCCTCCTCTCTGCTCCCCCTGCCCTTAGTCTCTCTTCTTTTTTCTTCCTTTAAAAAAAAAAAACTCAAAAATAAAGCGCTCCCCAGAAAGAGAGAGAGAACCCTAAACCAAAGAAAATAAATTGAAACACTCGGCCCTGTATCTCCTGCACAGCTACGAGCCTCACTAAGCGGCTGACAGTGTGTGCGGGAAATCCTGCACTGATCAGGCCTTCGGCGGGAAAACCGGGCGCAAAAGGCCAGCTCTCCAAACTGCTCTCCTAGCGTGGCACAACATTCCCCAGCTGTATACCGCCCATGCGATGCCCTGGCAGCTTACCACACCGGAGAACCAGCTCTCGACTGAACTGAAGGCAGACTCCCACAATGTGCTACTGTGCTGTGCCCTGCAGTGCTCAGCCCGAACTGAAGGCCTTGGTGCCGCGGGACCTCTGGGGGACTAGAACTGCTGCCGGTATCAGGTTAAACACAGCTGCTGGCTCCTCGCCCCACTGTGGGTTCAGGAGCCCCGGGATCCCCTGGCCAGATCACCACCTGCTCACCACCCCGCCGGCCCAAACAAGTGAAGGTGAGGGGGGAAGCCTCCTCTGACCAGAATCTTTTTTTTTTTTAACTACTTAAGAAAACAAAATGCTCTCAGTAGAGGCTTAAAAAGGAAATCAAACACCCAAACTATCTAACTAAAAAAGGCTCCTTAGTTGTCCTCAGCGAATTAGCCCTCTAATAGTACTACTGTCATCAAAAGATGACATGCTCAGTCTCCAAGCTTCTGAAAGAGGTGCACTACGCAGAGGTTCAGGACTGGACTGGAGGAACAATAAGGAAAGAGTAGTTACTCACCTGTAACAGGTGTTCTCCAGGAGCAGCAGGAATCAGTCCTCACATATGGGTGTCATCGGCGCCGATGAAGCCCCAGCGGGTGTCATCGGCACCAATGAAGCCCCAGCGGAGCATTTCCCCAGCTTTTTATGAAAGCCTTTGGGAATGCAGGCACGCATGCGCGGTTCCCTTCCCGCCTAAAGGTGCCATCTTACCTCAGTCAAATGACATAGCTAAGAACAGCACACAAAAATGAAAAAATAAACCATGTACAACTGCAACTCCAAGGGGAGGAGGGAGGGTTGTGAGGACTGATTCCTGCTGCTCCTGGAGAACACCTGTTACAGGTGAGTAACTACTCTTTCTCCAGGACCAAGCAGGAAGTCAGTCCTCACATATGGGTGACTCCCAAGCTCTGGGCTACCGAGGAACCCAGGCTGAACAAGAGTACTCCCTCTAGTCTCAGCAGCAAAGAAAGGCATTTCAAGGACACAACCTCCGCCGGTAGCCCAACAGAGGGCAGGAGGGCAGGAGTTGCCTAAACCTCAAAGAGATTCCAGAGTACTGCTTGGCCAAAAGCACTGTCCCTACGGGACTCCCTCTCCAGGCAGTAATGGGCCGCAAAAATCTGGCTTGAAGACCAAGTTGCAGCCCTGCAGATGTCTACCAAGGGCATAGAGCGGAGATGAGCCACTGAGGCAGCCATTGCCCTGACACGGTGGGCCGTAACCCGACCCTGCAAAGGAAGGTCAGCCGCCTTATAAGCCCAGGTGATACAGTCAGCTACCCAGATGGACAAGGTATGCTTGGACACAGCCAACCCCAACTTATTGGGGTCAAAAGAGACAAAGAACTGGGTAGCCCTTCTATGCCTCTGTGTACAGTCAAGGTAGAAGGATAAGGCCCTCCTACAATCCAGGGTATGCAGGACTGCTTCAGCCTGGCTTGCATGAGGCCTAGGGAAGAATGTTGAAAGAACCACCTCCTGGTTGAGATGGAAAGAGGAGACAACCTTAGGGAGGAACTTGGGATGAGTCCTAAGGCCAACCCTGTTCCTGTAAATCCTGGTGTAAAGCCTATCACAGACTAGGGCCTGAAGCTCACTGACACGCCTAGCCGAGGTAAGGGCTATCAGGAAGAGTGTCTTCCAGGAGAGGAAGTGTAGTGGACAAGTAGCCATCGTCTCAAAAGGTGGGCGAGTCATTTGCTGCAAGACCACATTCAGCTCCCACTCAGGGGCAGGAGGACGGATGGGAGGCTTGAGCAAAAGCAAGCCCCAAAGAAAGCGGGACACAAAGGGGTGACCAGATAGAGAATGTCCCTCCACCAGAGAGTGGTGAGCTGCTAGAGCTGAGAGGTGGACCCGAACAGAATTGGATTTCAGGCCTTGATTTGACAAGTGCAGTAAGTACTGAAGGACTACCGGCACAGTACAGGAGAAAGGATCAACTGTACGTAGCTGACACCACACAGAAAACCTTTTCCATTTGAGAGCATAGGTTTTCCTAGTGGACTGTTTCTTAGAGGCTAGGACAACCTCCTCAACATCCTGAGGCAGGCCCCAAGGAGCCAAGACTACCCTTGCAGCCTCCAGGCCATCAAATTGAGAGCTTTGAGATTGGGGTGCAGAAGGGAACCCTGCTCCTGTGAGAGAAGGTCGGGTTGCAACCCCACAGGTAGTGGAGGATCCACCGCCAGTTGAAGCAGAAGAGGAAACCAAGGCTGTCTCGGCCACCTGGGAGCCACCAGCAGGACCGAGGCCTTGTCCTGAAGAATCTTGAAGAGAGTTCGGGCCACTAAGGGCGTGGGAGGAAACGCATACAGGAGGCCCTGAGACCAGGATATCAGAAAAGCATCCACTGCTATCCGCAGAGGATGCAGTTGCCTGGAGCAGAACTTTGGCAGCTGCTTGTTCATGGGGCTGGCAAAGAGATCTATCAAAGGGAGACCCCATTTCAGGAAGATCTTCTGAACTACTGAAGGATGCAGCTGCCACTTGTGGGGCTGCAGTATTCTGCTTAATCTGTCTGCCAGGTAGTTGTCCTGGCCTGGAAGGTACACAGCCTTGAGGAGCATGTTGTGCTTGAGGGCAAAAGAACAAAGGTCCTGAGCCTCCCGACAAAGGATCCTGGACCCAGTTCCACCCTGTTTGTTCACATAAAACATGGCAACTTGGTTGTCTGTCTGAATCAGGACAGACTGGTGAGCCAGGGTAGGAGTGAAAGCTTTGAGTGCTAACCGAATAGCTCTGAGTTCTAGGAGATTGATTTGCTGTGCAGCTTCCCAGGGAGACCACAGGCCCTGGGTGCACTTGCCCAGACAATGAGCTCCTCAGCCTAGCAGGGAGGCGTCTGTGGTCACCACTACTGTGTACCCTGGAATCTGAAAAGGCACCCCCTTCAGAAGATTGGGTGGGTGAAGCCACCAGGTGAGGGAGTGCAGAAACGGTCTGGACACCTTTATCCTGTCTCTGAGGCTGCCTGTGGCCTGTGACCACTGAGCCCGAAGGCACCACTGTGCAGGCCTCATATAGAGCCTGGCATTGGGGGTCACATGTACTGTCGAAGCCATGTGGCCTAGAAGCCTCAGGCAGAGCCTGGCGGAGACCAGGGACCTGCTGAGAAACTGATTTGCCAAGGCCATCAACCTTTGGGCCCTGTCTACTGGCAAGAAAGCCTTTGCCAGCAGAGAGCCTTGCCCCTATGAACTCCAAGTTTTGGGAGGGGAGCAAAGTGGACTTTGCAAAGTTTATGACAAACCCCAGGCTTTGCAGAAGAGCAATAGTCCTGAGGGTGGCTTGTTTGGCCTCTTGGCACGTCTGACCCCTGATGAGCCAGTCGTCTAGATAGAGGAAGACAAAGATTCCCTGATTTCTCAGGTAGGCCGCCACCACTGCTAGGCACTTTGTAAAGACTCTTGGGGCGGAGGTGAGGCCGAAAGGCAGTACTCTGTACTGATAATGGTTTCCTCCAACAATGAACCTGAGGTACTTTCTGTGGTCTGGATGAATGAGGATGTGAGTGTACGCATCCTTCAGATCTAAGGAGCATAGTCAATCTCCCTGCTGGAGGTAGGGCAGAAGTGTCCCAAGAGTAAGCATCTTGAACGTCTCCTTCACTAGGAACTTGTTGAGGTTCTTGAGGTCCAGAATGGGTCGAAGGCCACCGGTTCCTTTGGGCACCAGGAAATACCAGGAGTAGAAACCGTGACCTTGCAAGTGGGGAGGCACAGGCTCCACCGCCCTGTCCACCAACAGACCATGAAGCTCTTGTAGAAGAAGGTCTGTGTGCAGGGGAGGCCTTGGAGGCTCCCCTGGAAAATATGGTGGAGGCAGTTGGTGAAAATGGAGGGCATAGCCCTTGTGGACAATCTCCAGCACCCAACTGTCCCTGGTGATAAGGGGCCACTGGTGGGCAAAGAGGGTGAAGCGACCTCCTGTGCAGGGTTGGGAGAGCAGTGGAGGAGAGGCTACGCTCAAGGAGTCAAATACCCCCACCCTGCTGAGTGGTAGCAGGGGCCTGAGGCTTGGGGGTCCTCTGCCTATGGGGCCCATTACGTTGGCCCTTGGCTTGCTGACCCTGGGGGACAGCTTGGGCAGCCTGATATTGCGGGTACTGTTTGTAGGCAGTGCCCTTCCTCGGGTAAAAGGCTTTTTACCCAAGCCCTTCTTCTTATGAAAAGGGGCAGAGGTCTTCCTCGACAGCCTTGTCCGTGTGAGGTGCTCAGTTTCGAGCTGAGCGGCCTTCTCGGTCATGGGCTTGCCAAAAAGGTTTTCACCTCGGCAAGGGACATCAACCAAGTTGTCCTGAACCCATGGCTTGAGGTCCGATGACTGCAGCCATGCCTGGCGTCGAGCCGCGATGCCGGCTGCCACAACTCGGGCCGAAGCCTCAAAGCCATCGTAGGCGGCGCGGGACATGAACTTCAAGCAGTCCCAAATCCCCGAGGACAAGGACTTAAATCTCTGCAAGGGTTCCCCGGAGAGACCAGCAGAGAACCCGGCCAATTCCTTGGCCAGATCCCGCAAGTACAAGCCCATGTACAGCTGGTAGGACTGGACACGGCAAGCAAGCATTGAGCCCTGGAAGCACTTTCTACTGACGTCATCGAGGTTCCGGGCCTCCCTACCAGGGGGCACTGTGAAGTGCATCTTCTGGCTCTTCAGACGATGCATGGCCGATTCCACAACCATAGAATGGTGTGGTAGCTGTGCCTTTTGAAAACCAGGGCTCTTCCGGAGTCGATAGATCGAATCGACTCGCTTGCTGAGAACCGGCGCCGAGGCCGGTGCCTCCCACATACAGAAGAGGAGCCGTTCCAGCATCGGAGGAACCAGAACAGTAAAGGCCTCCTTCGGAGGATAGTCATACTGTAGGGTCTCGAGCTCTTCAGCTCGAGGCTCCCCTCGGGGTCTGCCGGAATAGCCAAGGCAGCGGCCATATCCCGGACAAACTCTGAGAACCGAGTATCCTCCGGGGGGGACCTACTCCGGGGCTCAGACTGCGGTGAGTCTGAAGGGACGCACTGAGTCTTGAAGGTATCAGGAGACTCCTCGTCCTCCGTCTCCCAAGCTGACTCGTCCGAGGAGTCAGGGTCCGACCCCGCAGGGGCCTGGAGCATCCGCCCCGACGCCAGAGGCACCGGCGTCGATACCCTCGGTCCCGAACGGGAGGTCGAGGGAGACCGCGACCGAGGTCAACTCCGAGCCACGATGGACTCGAGTATCGGCTCGGTCTCCGGGGTCGACTTTGAAGTCGATGTCCCGGTGGTCGGGGCAGATGCGCCAGACAGGCTGGCCATCAGTGCCCGCTGCTGCTCCATTAAGGCAGACTATCTGCTCTCCAAGGCTGTCATCCTGAGACTCAGCTCGGGAGACGCAGCAGCCACCGACTCGGGCCCCGGTGGCGCCGGGCCCGATGTCGGCTCCCTGGGAGGAGAATCCTCGAGGACTACGGGGCTTACGTGTCCAGCAGACTCCGGCTCCACGCGAGGAACGTTTGCAGGCTTCTCGAGTTCCACGGGCCCGGGGTGATGGTTGGGGGTCTTAGACCTGGCCCTCGAGGAGACAGGGACCTCCTCCGACAACGCCCTCACGAGCCGCTTCTTCCTCTTGCGTTCCCGGTCGGGGGACCCCCTGTCTGAGGAGCTTCGACGGCGCTCAGGATCGGAATCCCAAGATGTCGAGGCCTCAGATGAGGTCCGGGCCCGGCCGGAGGCTGAGTCCGAGAAAAGCCTTTCTTTTTGCTGCTGGCGACTTCGGAGTGCCTTGGAAGACATCTTTCCACATGGCCCGCACGACTTAGGGTCGTGGTCGGGGCCGAGGCACCGAAGGCAGCAGTCGTGTGTGTTGGTGAGAGACATCAGTTTCTTATACCTTTCACACTTTTTAAAACCGCTGGAAGCCATCGGGGAAAAAAGAGTCCCCGCGAGGTCAAAGGACCGGCCTTCCAGGGAAAAATGAAAAAGGGCGCGAACGCCAGCCACGAAGGGCAAAAACCGAAAAAGAAGAATCGGGCTCAATACCAGTGTACCGAACCCGGCGGGAGGGGAACCGGCGTCGAACCGGGAGAAAAAATAGCGAAAATCGCCGAAAAAATCTAATTTTAACCGGGAGAACAGGACACACGTCCGGTGGGCTTCACGGAAAAAAAGAGACTGAGGTAAGATGGTACCTTTAGGCGGGAAGGGAACCGCGCATGCGTGCCTGCATTCCCAAAGGCTTTCATAGAAAGCTGGGGAAATGCTCCGCTGGGGTTTCATCGGCGCCGATGACACCCGCTGGGGCTTCATCGGCGCCGATGACACCCGCTGGGGCTTCATCGGCGCCGATGACACCCGCTGGGGCTTCATCGGCGCCGATGACACCCATATGTGAGGACTGACTTCCTGCTTGGTCCTGGAGAATAAGGTTTTACATTGAACTAGATGGGTTACAATCAACTTGGATAACATCTAGTGGGGTATAAACAATAGGTATTGGCATACGGTAGGGATACAAAAGGCATGGATTATATCTAACAAGGGATTTAACTAGACAGTGATTTTAATTATGTCAGTATACAGTTTATAAGTAGTCATTGGTGTCAGACCCAAAGTGTTTGAGGAATAAGTGTGTTTTGAGTCTTTTTCTAAATTCCTGTAATGTTTCTACCGTTTGTAGGGATTTGGGAAGGAAGTTCCAGATAGAAGGAGCGAGAAGGCTTTGTTGCACATCTATTGGTTACATTTTGTTTTGAGTGAAGGGATTGAGAGTAAGTTTTAACATGTGTTTTTTTCTTTTTACATAGATGTTTATTGATGCTTTCCAACAGTATAAATATCAGATTATTTTGTATTTTTTTCTGGGCTTCTAAGGAAAGCTTAGGTTTGATCTCCTCTGCTATTGACTGGTTTGTTCTCCGGGCAGTCCATGATTTACACAGTATTTGTCACCAGCACCATAATTCAAAGACCCATTTTAAGACTATATTCCTTGATCTTCAGAAGCAAAAGTTTCAGATCATCTTCACTTTCAGCTAGTAATGTGGTATCATCAGCATAGCAAAGGTTGTTGATGAGTCTTCCACCAATCTTCACACCTCGGTTGTCTTCATACAATCCTGCTTCTCTGATGATTTGTTCTGCATATATATTAAACAGGTAAGGGGGGATGCAACCCTGGCATACACCTTTGCTGATTTTAAACCATTCTGTTTCTCCTACTTCTGTTCAAACTGTTGCTTCTTGATCATTGTAAAGGTTGTACAAGAGAACTATCAAGTGTTCTGATACACCCACGCTTCTTAATGTGGCCCAAATCAATAAAACACATATGGATATCCTTTTGGTATTCTTTTGTCTTTTCAAGGGGTTAGAGTTATGGAAATAGTCTGTCTCTTGTCTTTTCAAAAGCTTTTTTCTGTATATGCATGTCTATAAACCTCTCTATGTGATCCTCCCTTTTTCTGTCTTTCTCTGGCATTTTTCTCTTCCCCTTCTCTCATTACATCTGTTTACTGTGAGGAAATGTGTCCATGTCAGCAGAAGAACCTATCTGAATTAAGCAATTCTTCTGTACTACTCTGTCCATGCAGTAGTAAAAGCTGAAGTCCATGCCTCTCTCCACCAAAGAGGGTTCCTTACCATATTCTATGTCCCTATGCGCTCTTTCTGTCCTTCTGTGACTGTGTCTAATTCTCTACCTCTATATCAGTGTCTGGGTCTTTCTTTCGGTTTCCCATGTTTCACTATGGGGTCTATTCATCTGCTTTTCCCATCCCCGCCAAGCCTCCCTGTATGAACAAGGAGTTTGTTAGACAGGAGCGGGAAAGGGGCGGTGTGGAGGCAGAGATGGGGCGGCTGGTGGGCGGTCTGCAGCCTTGGACGTCCAGGGCCGATTCTGATGTCGGCCCTGTACGTCCAGGGCCGGTAAAGTAGACGGGGAACTTATTCCACCTCTGAGGTGGAATAAGTTCCGCTAGACGGGGGGAAATGGCAGGCCTGGGGCACATCAAAAGTAGGAGAGGGTGCAGTGGATTCCCCACAGCCCGATCCTGGCTGTGGGAGACCGGATTGGGGGTCGGATTGCAGGGAAAGCACAAAGTCAATGGCGGCTGGGGATCATGGCTCCTGAATGGAGCCACAGTGCCATGGCAATCGGATGCCATGGTGCCGCAGCTCCATTCAGGAGCCTTGACTGAGGTAGCCGGGCAGTGGTCTGTACGTGCAGGCTGACTGGAATCGGGTCCGGGCCTGCATGTACAGGCCTAGATGGGATTTTGATACCACAGGGGTTGGACGTGCCCCGCGGGATCAGAATCCCGTCTATCTCTGTGCATCTGGTTCCGACCGGATGCATAGAGGCCGGGACATCCAACACAGAATAGGCCTCCACCTAACTTGCCCTGTGTGATTAAATATAATTATTTGTATATCTATGTTTTTTTCTCTCTTCCTCCATCTCTATATATAAAAGGATAGGAAAAGTAACACAGATCTCATACCCATAGTTGCATAATGAAAGATGTGAAATTAGAAGGCACAGAGAGACATATATAAATACATAGTCATGTTATCCATATATAGGAGATAGGATCTATCTATACTACTTTCTGAACTTTTCTGTGTAACTGTGGGTGTAGCATCTCTGTTATTTTCTCTGCCCTTTAATCTGTGAGTAACCCTCAATATCTCTGGCTCTCTCCCTCTCTCTCTCTGAAGTGTGCTTGTATGAATCCATGAGCTTGTCTCTCTCTCTCTGGTCTATGTGTAACTCTATCTATGACTTTACCTCATTGTCTTCCCTGCTCTCTTGCTCTCCCCGACCTGTATCCCTGTGCCTTTCAGTCTCTCTTCTCAAGATTCTAGTATATATTTTACAACAGACTATAAGATAAGCTGATAATTGTGTTCACTTTTTCTCCTTCCATATTTTTTCACTGCATGTTCATAGGAAATGTATTTTCCTTTTTCCCCCTCTCAGTCTCTCCACCCCCTCATTGACACAACACCCACATACACACACATTCACGCACTCTCCTTCTCTTTAGCTGCGGGTGATCCAGAGATTCCCAGAGACTGAGATCATACTTGGCAAAGATCAGACTGACACCAGGAGCAAGAGAGAAGGAGCACAAAAGAGAGAGGGGATTGAAGACAGACGGCCAGCAAAGGAGAGACAGGCATGTTGGATGCATAGTGATGGATCAGTAATGAGGAGCTCTGGTCACAGGTATCAATCAAAAAATAGGGGAGACAATGAGAAAGGAGAGAAAACCTGATACTATATAGCTGGATAGAAACCAGCAATGAAGACAGCCATGGAACTAGGGTTGCCAACTGGCCGGTTTTCAGCCGGCCTGGCCGGTTTTTCCATGGCCAGGCCGGCTGCCGGTGCAGATGTAAAACCGGCCCTTGAAAAGCCGTTTTTTTGCTCTGTCCGCAAGATCGGGAGCGGCCAGAGCAAAAAAACGGCTTTTTTTCCGACCCGAAGTACAAAAAAATACTACCCAGGGCCGGCCCACACACCGGAGGGCTTCAGAGGGAGCTGTGTAAGCTCGCGCGAGGCCCCGGCTCCCTCTGTACAACCGCCAGCGTGAAGATCCTTTTCCTTCACGCTGGCGGCTGTTTCTGTAAAGCCGCGATTTCTGGGAAAGGTTAAAGGCAATACCCTTTAACCTTTCCCAGCATTCGCGGCTTCACAGAAACAACCGCCAGCATGAAGGAAAAGGCTCTTCACGCTGGCGGTTGTACAGAGGGAGCCGGGGCCTCGCGCAGGCTTCCCCGGCTCCCTCTAAAGCCCCTCAGACAGCTGCGGTGCTGGTCGGGGGGGGGGGGAGGCCAAGGACTGCATGGGCTGTGATGGGGGGGCTAGGACTACAAATGGGCTGTGATGGGGGGGACGACCTGGACTGGAAAAGGGCTATGGGGGGGGGGGGGGGACTGGGACTGGAAATGAGTTGTGATGGGGGGGGGGGACTTAGACTGGAAAGAAATGGGCTGTGATCCCGGGGGGGGGACCTGGACTGGAAAAAGGGCTATGGGGGGGGGGGGACTTGGACTGGAAATGGGTTGTGATGGGGGGGGGGACCTGGACCGGAAAAGGGCTATGGGGGGGGGGGGGGACATGGAATTGAAATAAATGGGCTGTGATGGGGGGGGGACCTGGACTGTAAAAGGGCTATGGGGGGGGGGGGACATGGACTTGAAATGGGTTGTGATGGTGGAGGGGGACCTGGACTGGAAATGGGCTATGTTGGAGGGAGGGGGAACTTGGACTGGAAATAGGCTGTGATTAGGGGGGCTAGGACTGCAAATGGGCTGTGATGGTGGGGGGGGGACTCGGACTGCAAATGG
Organism: Ichthyophis bannanicus; assembly: GCA_033557465.1. Classification (NCBI taxonomy): domain Eukaryota; kingdom Metazoa; phylum Chordata; class Amphibia; order Gymnophiona; family Ichthyophiidae; genus Ichthyophis; species Ichthyophis bannanicus. The sequence goes on from CM066044.1 coordinate 179,844,016, forward strand.
GATGTGATGGTGGGGGGGCCTAGGACTGGACATAGGCTGTGATGGGGGACTTGGACTGGAAATGGGCTGTGATTGGGGGGGGGGCTAGGACTGGAAATGGCCTGTGATGTGAGGGCTAGCACTGGAAATGGGCTGATGAAGAGCTGGAATAGGACTGGAAATGGGCTGATGTGGGGCATGGGAGAATGGGACTAGAAGGGAGTGGATGCTGGGTGGGTCTAGAACTATAAGGGAACTGATTTTGGGGGAGGACTAGAATGGATGGGGAATGAGAATGGAGAGGGGAAAATATTTTGTGTGGAAGAAAAGTCTATGATGGGCTGGGTATTGGGAGAGTAAGAGGGGCTTGAGAATGGAAGGGTGAAATTTAAATGGATGATAAAGGAATAAGGAAAGAATTGGGGGAAAGAGCAAAAGGGAAACAATCAGTATGTTAAAGCAGTAATAGAGAGAGAATGGAAAACATCTAAAAGAGAAGAAAGGACAAATGGATAGCTCGCAGAAGACACGAAGAAACCAGAAGAAAGTGACTGGAGCAATTGCAACTGAAAAATAAAATGCCCAAACAGAAGGTAGAAAAATACTTTTAATTTTGAATTTATTAACTGGAATGTTTGGTCTGGGAAGTGTGTATTGCTAACATCTTTGCGTTTTTGTTTAGTGCAAGAGGAAATTACTTTATAGTTTTATTTCTCCAGTGTTGTACATTTCATGTTTGGATTTTGGGGTTCCCAGTTTAATTATTATCTGACCAAGGAAGTTAGCCTACACGTATCCTCGGTAATTTTTGTGGGTGGGGCTGGGGCGGGGCAGGGGTGGGACTAGGGGCAGAGAATGGGTGGAGCATGGCGAGCCACAGGTGTCGGGTTTTTCTCGGTGAAAAAGTTGGCAACCCTACATGGAACAGAGAGCTGATTAAATGTAATATTCCCATAGTTAATTGTATCAGTCTGTTTATGCACCTGGTCTTGGAAAGGTGGTGTTAGAAAGCGTAGTTACTCACCTGTAACAGGTGTTCTCCAGGAGCAGCAGGAATCAGTCCTCACTTATGGGTGACGTCGGTGCCGACGGAGCCCTCGCGGAGCAATTTTCCCCAGCTTTCAAAGAAAGCCTTTGGGAATTGCAGCGCGCATGCGCGGTCCTCTTCCCGCCCAAGGGTGCCATCTTAGCCAGTCAGATGACATAGCTAAAAAGACAGCATAAAAATTTGCAAAAAAGTAAAGCAGACAATTGCAACTCCAAGGGGAGGAGGGAGGGTTGTGAGGACTGATTCCTGCTGCTCCTGGAGAACACCTGTTACAGGTGAGTAACTACGCTTTCTCCAGGACCAAGCAGGAAGTCAGTCCTCACTTATGGGACTCCCAAGCTCAAGGCTACCGGAGACCCTAAGCACAAAAATGAGCTCCCTCTAGCTCAGCAGCACAGAAGGAAAGAATCTTCGCTGAATTATTACCCACCGGTAGCCCACATCCGGGATGGAGGGTAGGAGTTGCTCAGACCTCAAAGAGATTACGGAGGACTGCCTGTCCGAAAGCACTGTCCCCTGCGGGACTCCCTCTCGAGACAGTAATGGACCGCAAAAGTCTGGCTCGAAGACCAAGTAGCGGCCCGGCAGATGTCTGCCAGCGGAACAGAGCGGAGGTAAGCCACTGACGTGGCCTTTGCCCGAACGCAGTGAGCCGTGACTCGACCTTCCAAGGAGAGTCCGGCTGCCCCATAAGTCCAAGTGATACAGTCCGCAACCCAGATGGACAGAGTACGCTTGGAGACCGGGAGCCCCAATTTATTGGGGTCGAAAGATACAAAAAGCTGAGCAGCTTTACGGTGCTCCCGCGTACGGTCAAGGTAGAAGTTCAGAGCCCTTCTACAGTCCAGGGTATGGAGGACCGTTTCAGCTCGGCTGGAGTGTGGTCTGGGAAAGAAGGTTGGAAGTACCACCTCCTGATTGATATGAAAAGGGGAGACCACTTTTGGAAGAAATTTTGGGTGAGTCCGTAGGACTACCCTATTTTTGTAGAACCGAGTGTAAGGGGGATCAGACACGAGGGCCTGCAATTCACTTACGCGTCTAGCGGAAGTGAGGGCTATCAAGAACAGTGTTTTCCAAGAAAGAAAACGGAGAGAACAGGTAGCCATAGGTTCAAAAGGCGGACAGGTGATCCGCTGCAAAACCACATTCAGGTCCCAGTCAGGCGCTGGCGGGCGCAGAGGTGGTTTAAGTAGAAGAAGACCTCGGAGAAACCTCGCTACAAGAGGGTCGCTGGAAAGAGGTCTGCCGTCCACCGGCACATGATGTGCTGAAAGAGCACTGAGGTGAACTTTGACGGAGTTGGACTTAAGTCCCAGATTAGAGAGGTATAGCAAGTACTGCAGGATCACCGACACCGGGCAGGAGAAGGGATCCTGAGACTGTTGGGTACACCAAACGGAAAAGCGACGCCATTTAAGGGCGTAGCATTTGCGGGTAGAAGGTCGTCGCGAAGCTAGGACGACCTCCTCCACCTCCGCCGGCAGGAGAAGGGGAGCGAGGACTACCCTCTCAGCAGCCAGGCCATGAGGTTGAGAGACCTGAGGTTGGGGTGTAGCAGAGACCCCTGATCCTGAGTGAGGAGATCCGGTTGTAACCCCAGAGGGAATGGATCCTCAACCGCTAATTGCAGCAGGAGCGGAAACCACGGCTGTCTGGGCCAGCGAGGGGCCACCAGGATCATGAGGGCTTTGTCTCGGAGAACCTTGAAAAGAGTCCGGGAGACTAGCGGGATGGGAGGGAAAGCGTACAGAAGGCTCCCCGACCATGAGAGTAGAAAAGCGTCCGCCGCAACCCGAAGGGGGTGTGGCTGACGAGAGCAGAAGCGAGGAAGTTGCCGGTTGTGAGGACTGGCAAAGAGATCCATCGTGGGGAGGCCCCACTTTAGAAAGAGCTTCTGAACTACCAAGGGATCCAGACGCCACTCGTGCGGCTGGAGGATCCTGCTGAGTTTGTCCGCCAGGTAATTCTCTTGGCCTGGGAGATAAACTGCCTTGAGGAGAATGCCGTGACTGACGGCCCAAGAGCAGAGCTTCTGTGCCTCCCGGCAGAGGAGGAAGGAGCCCGTGCCCCCCTGCTTGTTCACGTAGAACATGGCAACTTGATTGTCCGTCTGGACAAGGACGGACTGGTGAGAAGTCAGGTGGGAGAAGGCCTTGAGAGCCAGGCGGATCGCCCTGAGCTCCAGGAAGTTGATCTGCTGAGCAGACTCCCACGCGGTCCAGAGGCCCTGAGTGCGTGCCCCTTGGCAGTGCGCTCCCCAGCCCAGGAGGGATGCATCTGTTGTCAGCACCCGGGCCGGCTGAGGTGACTGGAAAGGCATTCCGCAGATCAGGTTCGGCTGCTGAAGCCACCACCGGAGAGATGAGATCAGCGGCTCGGAGACGCGCACTAGGTCTGCTAGGCCGCCTGTGGCTTGTCGCCACTGCTGGCGGAGACACCATTGAGCAGGCCGCATATGCAGGCGGGCATTGGGGGTCACATGGACGGTGGAAGCCATATGGCCGAGTAGTCTCAGGAAGCGCCTGGCGGAGACCAGGGGCTGGCTGCGAAAACGGTCGGCTAGGTCCATGAGCCGTAGAGCCCTGTCGAGCGGTAGGTACGCTCGTGCCTGAGGAGTGTGCAGCCTTGCGCCGATGAACTCGAGATCCTGTGAGGGGAGCAAAGTGGACTTTGCGAAGTTTATAACAAAGCCCAAGTGCTGCAGAAGAGTCACCGTGCGGCACGTGGCGGTGGTGACCTCCAGAGCGGACGCTGCTCTGATGAGCCAGTCGTCGAGGTACGGAAAGACATAGAGGCCGTGAAGCCGGAGATGGGCCGCCACCACCGCGAGACATTTTGTGAAGACTCGCGGTGCGGAGGACAGGCCAAAGGGCAGTACTCTGTACTGGTAATGATTTCCTGCCACCACAAACCTTAGGTATTGTCGGTGGCTTGGGTGGATGAGGATGTGCGTGTAGGCATCCTTTAGATCCAAGGAGCATAGCCAATCTCCCTGCTGGAGGTAGGGCAGAAGGATTCCAAGGGTAAGCATCTTGAACTTCTCTCGCACGAGGAACTTGTTGAGGTTGCGCAGGTCCAGGATGGGTCTGAGGCCTCCTGTTCTCTTTGGTATCAGAAAATACCTGGAGTAAAAGCCTTGACCTTTCAGGTGGTGGGGCACCGGTTCCACCGCCTGTTCCTGTAGAAGACCTGCTAACTCCTGAAGGAGTAATTCCCTGTGCAGAGGGGGTCGTGGAGGTTCTCCCGGAAAAAAGGAGGGAGGGACCTGGTGGAAGTGGAGAAGATAGCCTTCTCGCACGACTTGAAGCACCCAGGCATCTGAGGTGATGCTGGACCACCTGTGGGCGAAGTGAACCAGCCGGCCTCCGGTGCTGGGAGGAACCAGCGGGGGGGGAGAGGCTATGCTTAGTGAGTCAAAAACCCCCACCCTGCTGAGCAGGGGCTGGTGGTGCAGGCTTGGGGGCTTGCTGCCTACGGGACCCGTCACCCCGTCCCTTGGCCTGCTGGCCCTGTTGGGGAGCTGCAGGGGCCTGATAATGGGGGTATTGTTTGTAGGCAGCCGCCTTCCTCGGGTAAAAGGACTTCTTTCCCGAGCCCTTCTTTTTCTGGGAAGGGGCGGAGGTCTTCCTAGAAAGCCTAGTCCTGGTGAGAGTCTCCGTCTCAATTTGTGCAGCCTTTTCAGCCATGGGCTTGCCAAAGAGGTTTTCGCCTCGGCAGGGGACATCGACCAACTTGTCCTGCACCCAGGGCTCGAGGTCAGATGACTGAAGCCAAGCCTGTCGGCGGGCACCGATGCCGGCTGCGGCCACTCGAGCCGACGCTTCAAAGCCATCGTAGGCTGCTCGGGATATGAATTTTGAGCATTCCCGAATACCAGTGGACAAGGCCAGGAACCTCCGCAAGGGTTCCTCGGACAAACCAGCGGAGAAGCCGGCTAGCTCTTTAGCCAGGTCTCGGAGATACATGTCCATATATAGCTGGTAGGTCTGGACACGACACGCAAGCATAGAGCCCTGGAAACACTTCTTGCCAAGGCCATCCAGGTTACGGGCCTCCCTGCCAGGAGGCACCGAGGAGTGCATCTTCTGGCTCTTAAGACGATGCATGGCCGATTCCACTACCATGGAATGGTGTGGCAGCTGTGCTTTTTGGAAGCCAGGGCTCTTGCGGACTCGATAGATAGAATCGACCCGCTTGCTCAGGACCGGCGAGGTGGCCGGACTCTCCCACATGCGGAAGAGTAGTCGTTCCAGCATGGGAGGAACCGGTACAGTAAAGTGTTCCCTTGCGGGAGAGTCATACTGGAGGGCGTCGAGCTCTTCGGCTCGAGGCTCCTCCTCGGGGTCCGCAGGAAAGGCCAAAGCCTTGGCCATATCCCTGACGAAGTCCGAGAACCGGGCATCCTCCGGGGGGGACTGCTTCCGAGGCTCGGACTCCGGTGAGTCCGAAGGGACACACCGAGTCTGGAAAGAATCAGGCGACTCTTCCTCTTCAGACTCCCAGACCGACTCCGACGAGGACTCGGTGGGGTCGGCCCGGGCAGGGCACGGCGCCTGCCGCCCCGACGCCGAGGGAGTCGGCGTCGGCGACCTCGGTCCCGAACGGGAGGCCGAGGGTGACCTCGAACGAGGATCGACTCGAGTTCGCATCGACTCGAGGATCGGCTCGGTCTCCGGGGTCGACTTGGACGTCGACGTCCCGGCGGTCGGGGCAGCGGCGCCAGCGAAGCCAGCGAGCAGTGCCCGCTGCTGGTCCATGAAGGCAGACAATCTGCTCTCCAAGGCCGTCAACCTGAGTCCGAGCTCAGGTGACCCAGCAGCCCCCGACTCGGGCCCCGACAGCGTCGGGCCCGACGTCGGCTGTCTCGGAGGCGAGTCCAGGAGGACCACAGGACTTACCCGAGCAGGCAGCTCCGACTCCAGGCGAGGTCGCTTCGTGAGATGCTCCTTCTCCAAGGACCCGGGACGGCTATCGGGGCTATGCGACCTGGCCCTCGCGGAGCCAGGAGCGTCCACCGACGCCGCCCTCGCGGGTTTCACCTTACGACGATGGTCCCCGGAGGGAGAACCCCTGACGGAGGAACTCCGGCGACGGTCCGAGCTGGAACCTTTGGACGCGGAGGCCTCCGACGAGGTCCGGGTACGGCTGGGGTCAGCGAAGATCCTATCCCGCTGATGCCGCCGACTTCTCAACGCTTTGGAGGACATTTTGCCGCAGGGCCCACAGATCAGTTCTTCATGATCCGGGCCCAGGCAGCAGAGGCAAAAGTCGTGTGTGTCAGTTAGTGACATATTTCGGTCACACTGACCACACCGCTTGAAACCACTGGCAGCCATCGGGGGAAAAAGGGCCCCGGCGAGGTCAAAGGACCGGGCTGCCAGGGAAAAACCGAAACGAAAAACTGACTAAGTCAGAAAAACCGAAAAATAAGAAGAGGACTCGAGACCGGCGTCGCGAGTCCGGCGGGAAAAAGACCGGCGTCGAACCGAATGGAAAAAAAGAGAAATTCTGAAGAAAAATCAACTTTTTCGCGGGGACACGACGGGTACGTCTGTAGGGCTCCGCGGAAAAAAGAAGACTGGCTAAGATGGCACCCTTGGGCGGGAAGAGGACCGCGCATGCGCGCTGCAATTCCCAAAGGCTTTCTTTGAAAGCTGGGGAAAATTGCTCCGCGAGGGCTCCGTCGGCGCCGACGTCACCCATAAGTGAGGACTGACTTCCTGCTTGGTCCTGGAGAAAGAGATAAATCCCTAGGCCTGGCTGATTAGGGAGTGGAAGAGATGAGCTGGGAATTGAACTCAGATACTTCTGCAGGGAAATGCACATGCCACTGAGCTACCAGGCCAGCCTAAAATAATTATTAGGGACTCCATCAATACAGCTCTGGGTTGTGTACTACAGGGACATAGTGATGGTTGGGCCTGGGTAAGCCCTGAGCAGGTTCAACCAGTCAGCGGCAGCAGCACAAGCCAATGAGAGGTGGTGTCAATATCTGTATTGCCTAATGCCAACCCATGTTAAACTCTGGCCCCACCAGAAAATCAGTCCTAGCTATTTCACCAGTATACAGCAAGACAAAATAGCACATGTTATAAACGTGATCCTTGCCTTGCAAGAAGTCCATCTCCCACTTACCTCTTTTAAACCTTTATTTTATGGAGAATTTTCCACGGGAAAATATTTTTGTGGCGTCATCCGTTGAGACTGTTCAGATAATTTATGCCTTATGTTAACCTTTACGTCTGGCTGTAATGGCAAATTCTTCCCATATTAAAAAAAAACTTAGGAGGTGAAGAATTACCTAGTGGCCAAATTTAGGACCCATCATTACAGGCTTCCAGAAAGAGTCCTATTATATGGCCTCCAACCAAGAAACGTCATTGCAATTGCTGGGCTAAGTTAGCTTAATAGGGGTATAAAATAGAATAAACCCCTTGAGTATTTGCAAATGAAAGTTTTGGTTCATAGCACAGGATCCAAGCCTGGTTTTAATTGGAAACAGAAGAAAACTGTCATGACAGAGCTAAGGCCTCCTTGCTTTAAGCAGTAAGTTTATGAGTGGGCATTTGGGAGCCCAGTTGAGACAATACAGATTTTGAGCACAAGCAGTATTTGAGAAAGCTGTCAGAACTGGAAAAAGAGTTGAAGAACTACAGACAGAGACACACAGATTGAGATATGATGCTAAGGGAGAATGAGAAGGACAAGAACTTGAAGAGATCAAAATGAAAACAGAACCAAATAAGAGGAAGAAAGGGATAAAGAGAGAGGAAATCAGAGAAACCCATAAGAAAACAGACAAAAAGTGATAGACCAGATCCCCACAGCCTTTTAGAAAGTAGACAGACCTTTTCCATACTGAAACCCCCTTATCCCCCTCTCCACCCCTCTTCTATTTCACACAGCATTCGTCTCTTTGTCCTGAATCCAGGCTGCAGAAAAATACTTTCCTTTCTGTAAATATGTTTAGCTGCCATAGTTGAGATTATGTTTTAGTTTGTGGAAAATTAATGTTTTTCTTTTTCTCCAGCCAGGGTTTTGGGGTTGAACTTTATCCTTTGTCAGTCCTAGTCTTACGCCCACGCTTCCCTCTTTCTCTCTCATTCCAGCAGTTCTTGGGGTAGTGCCAAACTCACAGAATTATGTACATTTATTCATGTATTTGAAACCGTCTGGTATTCTTATGTCCCTAGAAAGAAAACTGGAGATGAAGGAAAAAAGTAAAAAAAGCATAGTGACTAAGGAAGGCATGAAAATTCTGACATATACACAAAAGGGAATTAGCACAAGAGTCCAGAATCATAGAAAAGTCAATCTCTGTGGCATCTCCCTTACATAGCTCACCAATAAACCTGAGATATCCCCAAATCCTGTGCTGAGATAGCACATACCATGTTCATTCAATGTTCTGTTGGGGGTGGGGGGTGTCCATTGCTTCACCAGTGGATCTAGAGGTATATATCTTTTCTTTGGATGAAAGAAGTTGATTTTTGTGTTCCTTCTTCCTTCAACTCTCTCTCTCACTGATTATGGAGGGGCCACCTTTTCTCTGCGATGAATGAGGCATTTTATCTTCATGCTTGTTCTGCCACAGAAAACGTTCTTCCCCTTCTTGGAAGTAAATTAGCTCCCCCCATATCTAAGCTATCATCTGGAGCTATTGTACAGCTGGAGACCAGATTCCCACATTCCAATAACAGGTTGGGGTGGGGGATGTAACTAGGCCTTTCCACTTTCTTCATATTGTTAAAGGGACTATCTCAGACCAAGAGGCAAAGAGTTCAGATGCTGATGATTGCCCCAGCATAATCATCTCAGTCTTGGTTTCCTTTCCCTTAGATGTTGTATCTTCTGCACTGTCCCTTTAAAAATCCACAGAGCTGATTCTGGAGAAAGCCCTTCCAGGGTGGCATGGATGTGTTCAAAAAGATCCTTTGCATTTATATGTTGCTCTATTTGGGTTTTTTTTCTGGGAATTATGAGCTTTAGACATTAAAAAGGCCTACAAGTCAGTTTGAGTTAGTTTAGTTTATTTCTATTTATTTAATGAGTTTCGTAATACCATTTTTCTCAAAGTCAAAACAGTTTACATAAAATAGGTGAGTACAATGAACTAGAGCATTAGATGGATACAATGAACTGGAGTTGATACCTATTCACAGGTATATGTTCCGTAAACTCCACTATTGGAATTTCTAGAATGTTTTCAGTATCAAAAGTTAAGTTGTGGGGTCCTTTGAATTGGGGAGGGGGTATTGCAATTTTAAAACATATATAAACATAATCCATTCAGTGATCGCTGTCAATCTTTCCTGCAAAGAAACCGGGCTATATTTACAGTATACTAAATTATTAAATTAAATTGTCCCATTGAGAATAAGTTTGTAGGACAGCATCAGTTTCTATCTAGATTAAGGAAGTAGATCTACATTCTAAATCATGGGAGTGTTCTAAATCAAATGTCTTCTCTAAAACAGTAAAGATAACAGGCCCGATAAGCAGCAGTGGCAGCTAGGGCTTGTAAAGCATATAGCCATGCAGCCTGGAAGCTAAGTGAGTAGCAGCTCAATATCACCGCTGCCCAGTTAGCTTCCAGGCACTGCGATGACCCGGATATTCAGTGCCGGTGGTCATGTAAGAGAGTGAAGAGCATCAGGATCCAAAAGTGGCTTCAAAGAGGTGGGGTTTTAGCCTTGATTTGAAAAGGGCCAGAGAAAGAACCTGACACACAGACTCAGGTAATTAGTTCCAGGCATATAGAGCAGCAAGATGGAATGGAGTTGGTAGTGGCAGAGAAGGGCACAAATAAAAGGGATCTGTGGAGTTCCCGAGGAGGGGTGTAGCGTGAGATAAGAGAGGAAAGGTAGTGAGGAGCCGCAGAATGAATGCACTTGTAATCAGTAGGAGAAGTTTGAACTGAATGTGAAAACTGATAGGGAGCCAGTGAAGTGACTTAAGAAGAGAGGGTTACATGAGCATAGCGACATTGGCGGAAGATAAGTTGTGCAGCTGAGTTTTGAATAGATTAAAGTGGAGAGATATGATTCAGAGGGAGACCAGCAAGGAGCAGGTTACAATAGTCAAGGTGAGAGGTGACTAGTGAGTGGATAAGGGTCTTAGTAGTGCGAGCAGAAAGGAAGAAACTAATTTTGCTGATGTTATAGAGAAATAAGCAGCAGGTTTTAGCTATCTGTTGGATGTGCACAGAGAAAGAGCGAGTAGAGTCAGTCAAAGATGATCCCAAGGTTGTGAGCTGAGGAAACGGAGGAGTGTAGTGTTATCCACAGAAATAGAGAAGGGAGGAAAGGGAGAGGAAGGCTTAGGAGGAAAGATAAGGCTCAGTTTTGGCCATGATCAATTTCAGACAGCGGTGAGACATCCAGGCAGCAATGTCTGATAAGCAGACAGAGATCCGGGACTGGATTTTCACACATGCATTATAACAATGTGATACAGAACATTCTAGATTGTTTACAATAAAATAAAATAATACATTAAATAAAAAATAGAAATATCATACAGTAATTATTAGAGAGAACAGAGATGATACTTTGCCAGTTTATGGATGTGTGAAAATGACAGAGGCAGCTGGCACCTTATAGACTAACCAGTTTATTGAGGCATGAGCTTTCGAGGACCCATAAAGTCTATAGGGCCTGATATTGACTTGGGCAGCCACTACAGTGCATAGCTCTGCCCACCGACCCTTAACCCTGGATATTCAATGGCATTGTATATCTGGGGTCACCGCACATGTCTCGGAACCACAATATCGCCACTACCCAGTTAGCAACAGTCTTCACCTCTGCTCCGCCCTGGAACACCCCCAACACGCCCCAATGATAACCACATAGCATCGGAGCATGTATTGAAGGGTTTATTCAACGGCATTAACAGTGTATTGCTTTTCAATATGCCAATTTAAGGCATCTACACAGTTTACTGGGCTGTAAACCATTTAAATTCCTTTCAAATATTGGGCCCATAAAGTCTGTCATTTTTGATACTCCAGACTTAACACTGAGTACCCCCCTTTGAAAATTGTTATATGTATGCATTATTTGTTATACAATTCAGCTGTATATTAATTACTAAAAAAACAAAAAATTGAATAACCATATCTGCTACATTGTACTTACTAAACAATTCAAGGGGAGTAGTTACTAAAGTGTGCTACAGCAATAATGTATTTATTTGGTTCTTAACAGACATTAAAGGGCAATAATGTGCAGTATTTTACCAGTTAGCCAACTCAACATGCACTAAACACTAATGAGATGCAAAGCATGCAAATGCATACTAAACATCTCTTTAGTATGCAAATGGATACCGCAGCACTAAGTTCAAAATGGTGCCCATTATCCCCTAGTGGTTGTCTTGTGGTACTACTACTTGGAGTCAACCCCAGTGGTAGTACTGCAAGACTACCACTAGGAGATTACAAGTGCCTTTTTGAACTCAGTGTCGTAATGGGGAGGAGTGCCTGGGGATCACTCCAGCTTAAAGACTCCTAAACCACCAAGTACATTTAGAAGTAGGCCCAGGGGGTTTATGGGGGGGAGGGGTCTTACTGAGGTGGAGGGTATTTTTGTCAGTTTGTGGGGATCTTGGGGTGGAGAGGGGTACTGTGGATGATTGTTGGAATGAGGGTGTCAAGGAGTATCCTGAGGTTAATAATGCTCCTGGCAGAAAAATAACACCAGCATTTTTCCATTGGAATAATGCAGCTTACAGTGATTTACTGCAAGCTGCATTATTTCTTTACCATGGAAGTCACTAATCTGTGATAATACTTTACCACAGTTTAGTAACTTCTGTAGTAGGTTCAGCTGAGGTAAAATCCACAATTTTACTGCAGCGTCATACAGGGGCAGCCCAAGGGGGGTGCGGGGCCATGTGCAGAGATTAATTGCGGGCCTCATTTGCAGAGGGAACCTCATTTGCATAAATATTTGCATAATGTAAACATGCCTCTTAATGAGTGTCTGGATAAAGAAAGACTAACAGATTTCTACGTTACTATATTCCAGTGCCAACCGCCAGGCCCATTAGGAAGTGCTATATACACTGACCATTTAGAACACATAGCAAATCCACCATATCATAACAGCACTGCCAGGACTCACAAAGCACCAAACCCTACCAATCAAAAGGCAACACTGCAAATATTAAACCAATACATCTCAGATAATACCAATGCATCTCCTACTGGGGAAAGAGAACATGTGGCACGGTCAAATAGAAACTACATGAACAGAATACCTGAGCTTGGTTAAAATGCAGAACATAGACCGTCACCAAAGAACAAGGGATCACAATTTAGAAACAGGAAGACAATAATTAAACTGGGAAAGCACAGTTACTTACCTGTAACAGGTGATCTCTGGGAACAGCAGGAATAATTCTTCACATATGGGTACGTCGGTACCGACGGAGTCTGCGCGGGAACGCTTCCCAGCTTCCAATCAGAAAGCTTTTGGAAGCATCCCACCACGCCTGCGTGCTGCCTTCCCGCCTTTCCCAACTGTCTCTCCTCAGTTAAGTTTTAAAGCTGAGACAAAGAGAGAGAGAGAGAGAAGGGAAAGATAGAGATAGAGAAAATACAACTCCTGGGGAGGTGGGGGGGGGGGGGGTTGTGAAGACTTATTCCTGCTGTTCCCAGAGATCACCTGTTACAGGTAAGTAACTGTGCTATCTCCAGGAAAGAGTAGTTACTCACCTGTAACAGGTGTTCTCCAGGAGCAGCAGGAATCAGTCCTCACATATGGGTGTCATCGGCGCCGATGAAGCTCCAGCAGAGCATTTCCCCAGCTTTCCATGAAAGCCTTTGGGAATGCTGGCACGCATGCGTGGTTCCCTTCCCGCCTAAAGGTGCCATCTTACCTCAGTCAAATGACATAGCTAAGAAGAGCACACAAAAATGAAAAAACACAAACTATGTACAACTGCAACTCCAAGGGGAGGAGGGAGGGTTGTGAGGACTGATTCCTGCTGCTCCTGGAGAACACCTGTTACAGGTGAGTAAAGCACAGTTACTTACCTGTAACAGGTGATCTCTGGGAACAGCAGGAATTAGTCCTCACATATGGGTACGTCGGTACCGACGGAGCCCGTGCGGGAAAGCTCCCCAGCTTCTTAGAATAGAAGCTTTTGGGACCTCCCACTGCACATGCGCACTGCCTTCCCGCCTTCCTGAACAGCTCTCCTCAGTTTCGAGTTTATAGCTGAGTCAACAGAGAGAGGACAGGAAGATAGATAGATAAAAGATACAACTCCTAGGGGAGGTGGGTGGGTTGTGAGGACTAATTCCTGCTGTTCCCAGAGATCACCTGTTACAGGTAAGTAACTGTGCTATCTCCAGGAACAAGCAGGAATAAGTCCTCACATATGGGGACTCCCTAGCTTAGATGCATGGGATCCCCTGTAAAGGTTCGCCATCTTCGTATGGATCTCAGGCATCCATTCTGGGAAGGTGGGCAGGAGTTGTTTAGGAATGGAACAGGTGCTTGAGGACAGCCTGGCCAAACAAGGCATCCCGGCGGGAGTCCTTGTCCAAACAGTAATGGGCTGTGAAGGTATGAACCGAGGCCCAGGTAGCGGCTCGACAGATCTGATCTATGGAAACAGAGTGCAGATGAGCCATAGAAGTTGCCATGGCCCTCACATTGTGAGCAGTGACATGGCCTTCCAGAGAAATGTTTTTGCTCTGGTAAGCAAAAGAAATACACTGAGCAATCCAATTGGAAAGTGTACGCTTGGAGACTGGAAGTCCCAAATGGGAAGGATCAAAGGCCACAAAAAGTTGAGAAGACTTTCAATGTGGCTGAGTCCTGTTAAGGTAAAAAGCGAGAGCTCTTTTACAATCCAGAGTATGAAGGTTCCTCTCTGCATTGGATGCATGAGGAGCTGGAAAAAAGACAGGTAGATATACCTCTTGATTAAGATGAAAAGGCGAGACCACTTTAGGCATAAAGTGGGGATTCGTCCTAAGGACCACCTTATCATGATGAAATCTTGTGTAAGGAGGATTAGCCACTAAAGCCTGCAGCTCACTGATGCGGCGAGCCGAAGTGACTGCAATGAGGAAGATGACCTTCCAGGAAAGAAATTTCAAGGAGGTGGAAAACATTGGCTCAAAAGGTGGCTTCATAAGTTGACCGAGCACTAGATTCAAATCCCATGCGACCGGGGGTGGTCTGATGGGAGGTTTAGTGAGAGTCAGGCCTCTCATGAATCTTGCAACAAGAGGATGAGAGGAGATAGGTTGTCCATTTATATGTTTCAAGGATGCTGCAATAGCACTTAAATGGACTCTTACCGAATTCGTCTTGAGGCCTGCATTGGATAGATGCAGGAGATAATCAAGAAGAGAATTCAAAGGAAGTGCCAGAGGGTCAAGACCCTGCTGAGCACACCAAATGGAAAAACGTTTCCATTTGAAAGCATAGGAACGCCTGGTAGAGGGTTTCCTAGAGGCAGAAAGAATATCTTTCACTGGTTGGGAAAGATGAAAGTCTTGAAGGCTTAAGCCTTCAGTAACCAAGCACTGAGGTGAAGGGATTTGGGGTTTGGGTGCCACAAAGTCCCCTCCTCCTGAGACAGGAGGTCTGGCGCAGCTCCCAGATCCAAGTAGGATCCCTGGGAGAGCTGTAGAAGTAGAGGGAACCACACTTGGCGTGGCCAGCGTGGAGCTATGAGGATCATAGTTCCATGATCCCTCTGGAGTTTGAACAGAGTCTTGGGAATCAAAGGAATGGGTGGAAAGGCATATAGGAATGCCTGATTCCAATTCAGGAGAAAGGCGTCCGTAGCCTGAGCTCCCTGACACGGAGTTCTGGAACAGAACCGGGGAAGTTTGGCATTCCACGGACTTGCAAAGAGGTCTATGTCCGGGGTCCCCCATTCCTGAAAGATTCGGTTTATTTGGTCCAAATGTAGGGACCATTCGTGTGGCAGCAGAACTCGACTGAGCCTGTCTGCCCGAGAGTTTTGAACTCCTGGGAGATACACTGCTAGCAGGTGAATCTGATGCTCTCTGGCGAAGGCCCATAGTCTTAGAGCTTCGTTGCAAAGCGACAGAGAGCCCGTCCCTCCTTGTTTGTTTATGTAAAACATGGCCACCTGATTGTCCGTCTGAACTAGGACAGTGAGGTTGGCTAGGAGGGAGTGGAAGACCTTGAGGGCAAGGTAAATTGCTCGCAGTTCCAGAAGATTGATATGAAGGGTGGTCTCCTGTAGAGACCAAGTGCCCTGAGTGGAGAGAGTTTGCAGATGGGCTCCCCACCCTGTTTGGGAGGCATCTGTTGTGAGGGTTGCTTGGGGTAGCAATGGTTGAAATGGAGCCCCCAACAACAGATTCTTGGTGGAAGTCCACCAGTGGAGGGACCAAAACAGACGATCGGAGGTTTGTATTTGGTCTGAGAGCGCTCCTGACGCCTGAGTCCACTGAGTGGCCAGGGTCCATTGAGCTGCTCTCATATGAAGACGAGCATAGGGCACCACATGCACTGTGGAGGCCATATGACCCAGTAGGCGTAGCATTTCCCTGGCTGTCAAGTGAGTGCTGGACTGAGCTTGGGAGGCCAAACTCAGGAGGCGCTGGCCTCGAACATGTGGAAGGTAGGCCCTTGCAGTGATGGTGTCCAACTGGGCCCCTATGAATTCTAGAGATTGAGTAGGGATGAGTTGGGACTTGGGAAGGTTTACTACCAGTCCCAGATACTGCAAAAGGCTCCTTGTGTGGTCCAGGGAAATCTGGGCCTGTGACTGAGTTGGAGCTCGGATGAGCCAGTCGTCCAGATATGGGAAGACAAAGATTCCCATGCCTCTTAGAAATGCGGCTACGACTGCCATGCATTTTGTGAATACTCTTGGAGCAGAGGCTAGACCGAAGGGGAGTACTCTGTATTGGAAATGTTTTCCCTGAAACAGAAAGCGAAGATACTTTCTGTGGGATGGATGGATGAGTATATGTGTATACGCATCCTGTAGGTCTAGAGAACAAAGCCAGTCCTGACCCTGGAGGTAAGGAAGGAGAATGCCGAGAGACAGCATTTTGAATTTCTCCTTGAAGAGAAATTTGTTCAATTCTCTCAGATCTAGGATTGGTCTGAATCCCCCTGTCTTCTTTGGAATGAGAAAATAAGGGGAGTAGAAACCGGACCCTTGTTGAGGAAGAGGAACCTCTTCTATGGCCCCTTGGGCAAGAAGAGAGGAAACCTCTTGACCCAACAGGGTTAGGAGAGATGGGGGAGAATTGAATGGTCTCACCATATGATGGGGAGGAAGGCTGGAGAAATGAAGTTTGTAACCCTCTCGAATGATAGAGAGGGTCCATTGTTCTGTTGTGATTTGTTCCCATCTGGGAGCAAAGTGAACCAACCTTCCGGGTATGGTGAGAGGTTCTGGTTGTGTTAGAACCAGAAGTGGCAAGTTCCCTAGGAGCAAGTCAAAACCCCTGAGGGGTTGGAGCCTGCTGAGCTACAGTAGCTGCTGCAGGCTTAGCTCGTGCTTGTTTGGATTGCTGACGCTTAGCAGTATAGCGAGGTTGAGAAGACTGCTGGCCAGTATTTGAAGCAACTCTGGCCTTCTTATAGTAAGGCCTTTTAAAAGACTTTTTCTTAGTAGGAATTGAAGTGGACTTTGAAAGTCTTTCCAAGGTGGCATTTTCAGCATCCATCTGGGTGGCTTTGATTTGCCACTCTTCCCCAAATAAGTTCTCACCTGTACAGGGCAGATTCCGTAAGCCATCTAGAACCCAAGGTTCCAGATCAGAGGCCTGGAGCCAAGCAAGACGTCGGGCTGCAATAGCAATGCCCGAAGCCCTACTGGCTCCCTCAAAGGAATCATATGCTGCCCTATTAGAGAACTTAGAAACCTCTAAGAGTTGTTTCACTAGGGAAAGGAATCCCTGCTTTTTATCCTCAGGGATAAAGGGGGCAAAATGCTGCACCTTTTTGGCAAGTTCCTCCAGGAACATGCCCATATAGAGACTGTAGGAATTAATCCTGGCTATAAGCATACTAGCCTGGAAAATTTTCCTACCAAAAGAGTCCAAAGTCTTACATTCCCGTCCTGGAGGGGTGGAAGAGTGCCTTTTGGTACTCCTAATCTTCTTCATTGCAGACTTCACCACAATAGAGTGGTGGGGCAATTGAGTCTTTTGGAAACCAGGAGAAGGAGGGACCCTATACATGGTGTCCAACCTACGGGAATAAGGAGACAAAGTCAAAGGATTTTCCCAGAAATCCATCAGTTGTTCTTGAAGGATTTCATGGATAGGCAGGGTAACTGCCTCCTTAGGGGCCTTTGAGTATCCCAAAATATCCAGTTTTTTGGATCTGGGTTCCTTTTCAGAGGATGTGGTAATAGAAAGGGCTGTAGCCATATCTAAAACAAAGTCCTGGAAGGACAAATCCTCTGGAGGGGACATTCTCCTTTTAGGAGAAGAGGGCTCCTCAGGTAAGTTGAGTGAAAACTCAGCAGAATCATCAGAGGAGTGAAAATCCTCAGAGGAATCGGTGCTTTCCTCTAACGCACGATACGCGTACCGATCGGTATCGATATCGGGCGTATCGGGTATGGAACCGGTATGGAGCGAAAGCCCATACGGTACCGACTTGCGTTTAGAGGTGGACGGCCTCGATACCGGCATGGCGGACGATACCGGTATCGGGCCCGGAACCGCTGAAAGCGGAACCGATGGCGTTGCAGCTTTAATGAAAGCCATGACGGCCTGCTGCATGGACTGTACAGTATCGCCCATGGACGCCATAGCTGCCTGGATGTCGGTACCGGAGTGACCCGGTACCCCAGAGCAGGCTAACAGGTGATCTGTCGAGGCCGTAGCATCGATATCAACCTGAGACCCCTGAATTGGCGTTTTTGGAAGTTGGACTTCCCGCCGGGGTTGTTTGGCTGGGGCAGGGTCCTCAAGTTCTAAGCTAAGAGCCTCTCGATGCTTTGAAGGAGATTTGCTCTTTGAGGACTTGCCCACAGAAGGTTTGGTTACCTGAGATCCATCCGGAGAAGAAGACCTGGATGACTGTGATGCTGTATTCTCTGAAGCAAACAGCACATGGAATTTGTTGGCCCGGTTCTGCAGCCCACGTTTAGACATGTGGGAGCAAGATGGGCAGTCCGGTATGGAATGGTCAGGCCCCAAACATTTCAGACACCAGTCATGGGTGTCTGTGACTGAAATAACAGCATTACATTTGGTACACTTCTTAAATCCAGGGGCTGGCTTCTCCATGAGGAGAAATTGAGTAGGCCGAGAGGCCTCTCTGAAGTGACCAAAAAGCTAAAAAATAAGAAAAAAGAATTATAATTTTTTAAAGAAAGAAAGAAAAGACCGGCGATACCGGTATCGGTATGGGGAAGGCAGGTACGCGGTCTAAAGAAACAAATAAAATAACAATTTCTTCAGCGGTGACAGGAACACGACCTGCTGGCTCCGCGGAAAAAGAGAAACTGAGGAGAGCTGTTCAGGAAGGCGGGAAGGCAGTGCGCATGTGCAGTGGGAGGTCCCAAAAGCTTCTATTCTAAGAAGCTGGGGAGCTTTCCCGCACGGGCTCCGTCGGTACCGACGTACCCATATGTGAGGACTTATTCCTGCTTGTTCCTGGAGATCTACTCTTTCTCCAGGACCAAGCAGGAAGTCAGTCCTCATATATGGGTGACTCCCTAGCTCTGGGCTACCGAGTAACCCAGGCTGAACAAGAGAACTCCCTCTAGTCCCAGCAGCAAAGAAAGGCTTTTCAAGGACACAACCTCCACCGGTAGCCCAACAGAGGGCAGGAGGGCAGGAGTTGCCTAAACCTCAAAGAGATTCCGGAGTACTGCTTCACCAAAAGCGCTGTCCCTACGGGACTCCCTTTCCAGACAGTAGTGGGCTGCAAAAGTCTGGCTTGAAGACCAAGTTGCAGCCCTGCAGATGTCTACCAAGGGCACAGAGCGGAGATGAGCCACTGAGGCAGCCATTGCCCTGACACGATGGGCCGTGACCCTACCCTGCAAAGGAAGGTCAGCCGCCTTGTAAGCCCAGGTGATACAGTCAGCCACCCAGATGGACAAGGTATGCTTGGACACAGCCAACCCCAACTTATTGAGGTCAAAGGATACGAAGAGCTGAGTAGCCCTTCTATGCCCCTGCGTATGGTCAAGGTAGAAGGATAAGGCCCTCCTACAGGCCAGGGTATGCAGGACTGCTTCAGCCTGGCTTGCATGAGGCCTAGGGAAGAATGTTGGAAGAACCACCTCCTGATTGAGGTGGAAAGAGGAGACAACCTTAGGGAGGAACTTGGGATGAGTCCTGAGGACTACCCTGTTTCTATAAATCCTGGTGTAAGGCCTATCACAGATCAGGGCCTGAAGCTCACTCACTCGCCTAGCCGAGGTAAGGGCTATCAGGAAGAGTGTCTTCCAGGAGAGGAAGCGCAGTGGACAAGTAGCCATTGGCTCAAAGGGTGGGCGAGTCAGTTGCTGCAAGACCACATTCAGCTCCCACTCTGGAGCAGGAGGATGGATGGGGGGCTTGAGCAAAAGCAAGCCCCTGAGAAAGCGGGACACCAAGGGGTGACCTGACAAAGAACGTCCCTCCACCAGTGAGTGGTGAGCTGCTAAAGCTGAGAGGTGGACCAGAACAGAATTGGACTTAAGTCCCTGATTTGATAAGTGCAGTAAGTACTGAAGCACTACTGGCACAGTACAGGAGAAAGGATCCTCTGTACGTAGCTGACACCACACAGAAAACCTCTTCCATTTGAGAGCATAGGCTTTCCTAGTGGACTGTTTTCTAGAGGCTAAGACAACCTCCTCAACTTCCTGAGGCAGGCCCCAGGGAGCCAAGACTACCCTTGCAGTCTCCAGGCCATCAAATTGAGAGTCTTGAGATTGGGGTGTAGTAAGGAACCCTGCTCCTGAGAGAGAAGGTCGGGTTGCAACCCCAGAGGCAGTGGGGGATCCACCGCCAGTTGAAGCAGAAGAGGAAACCAAGGCTGTCTCGGCCATCTGGGAGCTACCAGCAGGACCGAGGCCTTGTCCCGAAGAATCTTGAACAGAGTTCGGGCCACCAAGGGCGTGGGAGGAAACACATACAGGAGGCCCTGAGACCAGGACATCAGAAAGCATCTGGTGCGATCCTCAAAGGATGTGGTTGCCTGGAGCAGAACTTGGGTAGCTGCTTGTTTAGTGGATTGGCAAAGAGATCTATCCAAGGGAGACCCCACTTCAGGAAGATCTTTTGAACCACCAAGGGATGCAGCTGCCACTCGTGGGGCTGCAGAATCCTGCTCAACCGGTCGGCCAGGCAGTTCTCCTGGCCTGGGAGGTACACCGCCTTGAGAAGCATGTGGTGCTTCAGGGCAAAGGAACAAAGGTCCTGAGTCTCTCGACAAAGGATCTGGGACCCAGTGCCACCCTGCTTGTTCACATAAAACATGGCCACCTGGTTGTCTGTTTGAATAAAGACTGAGCGGTGAGCCAGGGCTGGAGAAAAAACTCTGAGAGCCAAGCGGATAGCTCGCAGTTCCAGCAGATTGATCTGTTGGGCTGCCTCCCAGGGAGACCAGAGGCCTTGGGTGCACTTGTCCAGACAATGAGCACCCCAGCCCTTCAGAGAGGCGTTGGTGGTGAGGACCACTGAGTATTCTGGCATTTGGAAGGCATGCCTTTGAGTAGATTGGGTGGATGTAGCCACCAGCTGAGGGAGACCAAAAGGGGTTTGGACACCTTTATCTTGTCTCATAAGTGGCCTATGGCTTGAGACCACTGAGTCCGAAGGCACCACTGTGCAGGCCTCATATGGAGCCTGGCATTGGGAGTCACATGTACTGTCAAAGCCATGTGACCCAGAAGCCTGAGGCAGAGTCTGGCGGAGACCAGGGACTTGTTCAGAAACTGCTTTGCCACGTCCATCAGCCTTTGAGCCCTGTCTTCTGGCAAGAATGCCTTTGCCAGTTGAGAATCCAACCTTGCCCCTATGAACTCCAAGTTCTGGGATGGGAGCAAAGTGGACTTTGCGAAGTTTATGACAAAGCCCACCTTTTGAAGCAGAGCAAAGGTGTTGAGGGTGGCTTGTCTGGCCTCCAGGGATGTCTGACCCCTGATGAGCCAGTCGTCCAGATAGGGAAAGACAAAGATGCCTTGATTTCTTAGGTAGGGCGCAACCAAAGCCAGGCACTTGGTAAAGACCCTGGGAGCGGAGGATAGGCCAAAAGGTAGTACTCTGTACTGATAATGGTTTCCTCCCACAATGAACCTGAGGTACTTTCTGTGGTCTGGATGAATGAGGATGTGAGTGTACGCATCCTTTAGATCTAAGGAGCATAGCCAATCTCCCTGCTGGAGGTAGGGCAGAAGTGTTCCAAGAGTAAGCATCTTGAACTTTTCCTTCTCTAGGAACTTGTTGAGGTTTCTGAGGTCCAGAATGGGTCGAAGGTCACCAGTTCGTTTGGGTATCAGGAATACCTGGAGTAGAATCCGTGACCTTGCAAGTGGGGAGGCACAGGCTCCACTGCCCTGTCCACTAACAGACCATGAAGCTCTTTTAGAAGGAGGTCTGTGTGCAGGGGAGGCCTTGGAGGCTCCCCTGGAAAATATGGTGGAGGCAGTTGGTGAAAATGGAGGGCATAGCCATTGTGGACTATGTCCAGCACCCAACTGTCCCCGGTGATAAGGGGCCACTGGTGGGCAAAGAGGGCGAGGCGACCTCCTGTGCAGGGTGGGGAGAGCAGTGGAGGAGAGGCTACACTCAAGGAGTCAAAACCCCCCACCCTGCTGAGTTGGAGCAGGGGCCTGAGGCTTGGGGGTCCGCTGCCTACGGGGCCCATTACCCTGGCCCTTGGCTTGCTGACCCTGGGGGCAGCTTGGGCAGCCTGATACTGAGGGTACTGTTTGTAGGCAGTGCCCTTCGTCAGGTAAAAGGACTTTTTACCCGAGCCCTTCTTCTTATGTGAAGGGGCAGAGGTCTTCCTCGACAGCCTTGTCCTGGTAAGGTGCTCTGTCTCGAGCTGAGTGGCCTTCTCGGTCACGGGTTTGCCAAAAAGGTTCTCACCTCGGCAGGGGACATCGACCAACTTGTCCTGAACCCATGGCTCGAGGTCCGATGACTGCAGCCACGCCTGGCGTCGAGCCGCGATGCCGGCAGCCGCTACTCGGGCCGAAGCCTCGAAGCCATTGTAGGCGGGGCGGGAAATTGAACTTCGAGCATTCCCGAATCCCCGAGGACAAGGTCTGAAATCTCTGCAAGGGTTCCCCGGAGAGACCAGCAGAGAAGCCGGCTAGTTCTTTGGCCAAGTCCCGCAAGTACATGCCCATGTACAGCTGGTAAGACTGGACATGGCAAGCAAGCATCGACCCTGGAAGCACTTCCTACCGATGCCATCGAGGTTGCGGGCCTCCCTGCCGGGGGGCACCGCAGAGTGCATCTTCTGGCTCTTCAGACGATGCATGGCCGATTCCATAACCATGGAATGGTGTGGTAGCTGTGCTTTCTGGAAACCAGGGCTTTTGCGGAGTCGATAAATGGAATCGACTCGCTTACTTAGAACTGGCGCCGAGGCCGGGGCCTCCCACATTCGGAAGAGGAGCCATTCCAGCATCGGAGGAACCGGGACAGTAAAGGCCTCCTTCGGAGGAGAGTCGTACTGTAGAGCATCGAGCTCCTCGGCTCGAGGCTCTTCCTCGGGATCGGCAAGGATAGCCAAGGCAGCGGCCATATTCCTGACGAACTCCGAGAACCTAGTGTCCTCCAGAGGGGATCTACTCCGGGGATCAGACTGCGGTGAGTCCGATGGGATGCACCAAGTCTTAAAAGTATCGGGAGACTCCTCGTCCTCCGTCTCCCAGGCGGACTCATTCAAGGAGGAGTCAGGGTCCGACCCCGCGGGGCCCCGAGGCACCCGCCCTGATGCCGGGGGCACCAGCGTTGACACCCTCGGTCCCGAATGGGAGGTCGAGGGAGACCTCGACCGAGGACGACTTCGAGCCACGAGGGTCTCGAGTATCGGCTCGGTCTCCGGGGTTGACTTCGAAGTCGACCTCCCGGTGGTCGGGGCAGATGCACCAGACAGGCTGGCCATCAGTGCCCGCTGCTGCTCCATGAAGGCAGACAGTCTGCACTCCAAGGCTGTCATCCTGAGACTCAGCTCGGGAGACGCAGCAGCCACCGACTCAGGCCCCGGCGGCGCCGGGCCCGACGTCGGCTCTCTGGGAGGAGAGTCCACGAGGACTACGGGGCTTACATGTCCAGCAGACTCCAGCTCCACGCGAGGAACTTTGGCAGGCTTCTCTTGGTCCACGGGCCCGGGACAGCGGTTGGGGGTCTTAGACCTGGCCCTCAAGGGACCAGGGACCTACTCCGATGCCGCCCTCGCAAGCCGCTTCTTCCTCTTACGTTCCCGGTCGGGGGACCCCCTGTCCGAGGAGCTTCGACGGTGCTCGGGATCGGAATCCCGAGATGTCAGACCTTTCCTTTTGATGCTGTCGACTCTTTAGTGCCTTGGAAAACATCTTCCTACATGGCCCACACGACTTTGGGTCGTGGTCAGGGCCGAGGCACTGAAGGCAGCAGTCGTGTGTGTCGGTGAGAGACATAATTTTCTTACACCGATCACACTTTTTGAAACCACTGGAAGCCAAAGGGGAAAAAATAGCCCCAGCGAGGTCAAAAGACCGGCCTTCCAGTGAAAAATGAAAAAAGGGCGCGAACGCCAGCCACGAAGGGCAAAAACTGAAAAATGAAGAAAATGGGCTCGATACCGGTGTACCGAACCCGGCAGGAGGGGAACCGGCGTCGAACCGGAGAAAAAATAGTGAAAATCGCCGAAGAAAAAAATCACTTTTATCCGGGAAAACAGGACACACATCCGATGGGCTTCTCGGAAAAAAAGAGACTGAGGTAAGATGGCACCTTTAGGCGGGAAGGGAACCGCGCATGCGTGCCAGCATTCCCAAAGGCTTTCATGGAAAGCTGGGGAAATGCTCCGCTGGGGCTTCATCGGCGCCGATGACACCCATATGTGAGGACTGAATTCCTGCTTGGTTCTGGAGAACAAGCAGGAATGAGTCTTCACATATGGGGACTCCCAAGCTAAGATGCTTGGAGTCCCAGCATGTTATAGACTGGAACATGCTACACCTCATATCGCCAGGCATCCTCAGGATGGAGGGTAGGCGTTGAGAACAGAAAGGTGCTGTAAGAGACAGCCAACCTAGCATAGGACTGCAGGCAAGGAGTCCTTGTGTGGATGACAATTATCATCAATATATTGAAAAGGAAATATTGCAATATGGACCTCCCCTAACAGGATTGCAGAAAAGTATGGAGGTTCATGAGATCTACTGGGGATCCAGTAGAGGAACCTCAAGGAGGACCCCACTTTGAAGTGGAGGTAATAAACCTGTTAGAAAAAACAGTGGAGGTCAGAATCCTGAAAGGTGAGAGGTAACCCCAGAGATCAACTGGGGTAGTACAAAAACAGTAGGCCTTCAGCGGAAGGCTTTATGAAAAAAGCCTAGACTCTTTTGGCTGCAGAGTGGCTCAGTCTTAGGAGCAAAAAGAGGAAAGGCTGACCGATTTGGACAAACCGGCCTAGTCCTTGTGGGAAGAAGGGGTATGGGAAACCCCCTGCATCCCAAAAAGAAGGACAGATGTCTGAGGCATTAGATCCACTGATTAACTGAAGATCCGCAATGTCTTTCCTAACTGGTGTAGCTAGGAAAGATACTGGAGATGGAGAGCTTCAGGGGTACCTAAACCTTAAGGTTATGGTAGAAGTTGTTAACTACCACGGGAAGTGGTTGTGTGTGTAGAACCCCAAACATGCTGGACAGCATGGTATGGGTAGAGCCCAATTGACAGAATCATATAGAGATATGTATAGCTATATGAGCATAGACAGTCAGATAGATAAGTATGTGAATACATATTTACCTATAATAAAATATCTCGACAGACACACATATATATGTATATATATACATACAGATATATAGATAGACATATAAGAATATATCTATAGTGAGATATAGAAGGGCATAATATATATACACACAAATGACAGATATATCTATAGAGATGTATACAGATATATATATAGATATGAATATATAGGCCTATATATAGGTGTCTGCAGTTAAGCAGACAGAAGTATGCCTATAGAAGTATATTCACATAGGATATGTGGAGAGGAAAGATTCATCTAATAACAAGAAGGTGGAACCTACTTGAGAAGATATATAGAGAATCTATTCCCCCTGGTTATGATAGAGGGAGTCAGGGGAAAAATCTCCCTGACAAGGAACAGACTAGATTGCTGCAAGAATGCTAGCCAGTGAAATAACCAGGATAGTAACGTGAAGAGCAGAGGATAATATCAGTCTGCAGGCAGCAAGTCTCGAGTCTTCCAGAACTCTAGCATGGTAAATGGACAGAAGACGCATAGGAATGAGATACCATGTTGACCTACTTGAGGGGCAAAAAGGGTATCATGCTTTCTTTAGCTGAATATGCGCTGTCCATGAAGGATTAGGATACCATGAGGACGAGCTGCAGGGAAAAAAAGAGCATATTCCCGGTGGGAATCCAGAGGACCAAACCAGGGAATTGAACAACTCTTTAATCTTTTACGTAAGAGAAGGCCCATGTCCTTTGTTTTAAAAAGGAGATAGAAGGGTAGGAAGAACCCTTCCAGTCATGAGAGCATGACTGAGGGAGCCTTTTCCAACCATCTAAGACAGCTGTTAGAGAAAATCCTAATGCTCTCTAGCAAGGGCCCATAGTGGAAAGCTTCTCTGTAGAGTTGCAGAGAGCATGATGCAGGAGAATTAGGGGATAGAACTGGCTGTTGGAAAAGCCAGTACCTACGTCAACTATGCTGCCAAACCCAAGGGAATTGGAGATGGCAAGAATAGAAGACAATTCAAGAAACCTGTAGTGATTAGATTTTCCAAGACAGATGAATCCACTGTCTTGGAGTCACTACTAAGGCCAGAAAGAATGTCCATGGAGGACAACCCTAGATGCTTGTGGAAAAGAACCAGTGGTCCAATCACCAGAGCTCCTGCATGGGCAGCTGCTAGTAAGACAGCAGAAGAATCTTTCTGTTTAAAAACAGAAAGAACAGACAGAGCAGGAGTAAGAAAGCTCTGGACCTGTCTGATAAGCTGCCCTAAAGCAAAAGTGAAGAAGGGAGTTAACTCAGAGAGGAAAAACTCCACACTGGAATAGTGACAAAACTAGAGGGGCTGAAGAAGAAGCCCTCCAGTGTAGTAGTACCACTCTTACAGAGGAAATGCTTGGTAAGAGGGTAGAGAAGATAGAGCTGAATGGAGACTTACAATGTGGTAAGTCTGTAGAAAGGAAAAATTCATGCTGGTACAGAAAAGCTATCGTTTGATAGTTGTTAAACCTCTTTCCCTGGAAGGAAGAAGAGGAGAACCCTGTGACCTATAGGCATGAACATCCTAAGAGCTCGTATAACAGAGACAAAAGTGGATGTCTTGTGAAAAGAGATCCATGCCTAGAGTTTAGAATGAAAGCAGTGGGAGGCTTCTACTGAGAAGAAGCAAACTGCAGGTTCTAAACCCCAAGAGGCATAAGAAATATGATGATGATTAATCAGAAATCCTGCGGTTGCTGGGCTTGCTGAGCCTGGTGAGAGTTTGGATTCTTCAGACCAGGGCGATGTTTCTCCTGTTTGGGAACATCTGTATGATGGGCAGAAGATGGATAAAACCTTCTCCCCCTAGGGGAAGAAAGTTTGGTAGGACATTTCCTACCTACTGGGAAAGAAGAAGGCGTAGAACAGCCCTTAGAAACAGGTAAGTCAGTGGACCACTGAGTAACCTGACATAAAGACTCCTTATTGAAGAGATTTTCTCCAGTGCAAGGAGTATTACCCAGTCTTTGTTGTGCCCATTTGTCTAAGTCTGAAGCTTGGAGCCAGGCTCTACGTCGTGCCCCTATAGCTATAGCAGAAGTCCTGCTAACAGACTCAAATAAGTCTAGGGAAGCACGAGTAAGAAACCAAGAAATATTTTGAATATGACTAAGCAGTGAGGAATAGTCTGCACTCTTGGGCTCTGAAAGAAAAGGAGTCAAAAGATGTAATTTCTTTGTGACCTCCTCAAGAGATAGACTCATATAAAAGATATATGAGAGAATTCTTGCTGAAAGCATGGATATCTGGAAGGTTTGACGTCCAAAGGCATCTAGTGTCTTAGACTCACGACCTGGCGGATAAGAAGAGTGCTTTTTCTTACTCTTCACCCGCCTCATTGCTGATTCCACTACAATGAGGAAGTTGAGTCTTTTGAAACCCTGGAGAGGGGGGCACCTGATATAGGAGATCAGTTGCTCTGGAAGGTGGGGGTACCCTTAAAGGTGCTTCCCACATTCCTAGAAGAAGATCCTGCAAGGAATGATGCAAAGGAAGCATGATGTTTTCCTTTGCTTCGGTAGAAACAGAGCCTTGTGTAGGATCATGTCCATGGATAGGAATGGCAAGTGATCTTGCCATATCCAGGAGGAAACTCTGAAAAGAAGGATCGCCAAAGAGAACCTCCCTTGGACAGGTTAGATCTGAAGAACTAGCCTGGGCACCGAAGGATCTATCTGAGTATATAGGAATATAAGATCCTGCACGGTGCAGTATGGGATCCTTAACGGATGGACGCTGGTACTGGAGGTCAGGACCAGTGACAGTCAGTACCCCATCGTCCATGCCAGGTATCGACTCCAAACTTGGTATAGAAGAGAGCGATGCTGTTGAAAGAAGCATGGAAGGAGCTGGCCATGATGTTACTGTGGATACCGGTACCAATACCGATACTGGTACCGTTGTTGGAACCGAAGCCGACACTGACATCGGAGCAGCAAGCGGTGACAGCCCAATCGGTACCGAGGTAACCGAAAGCCTTCAGCAGTAACCCTCGGTATCGAGCGTCCGGTACCGATAGGTGTCGGTACCAAGACGTGTCAGTACCCAGTCTTCCAGACTAGAGATCGATTCCAGACTCGGCATCGAAGGAAGCGAGTCTATCGATATTAGTCTGGAGGTTACCGACATCGGTGGTAGTATCGGTGCCGGTACCGATACTGGAAAGTCAGTCTGGAACATATCCACCGGTCCCGTAGGTACCGAGGATGCCAGACGACAATCCCTGGTGAGGAGTGTTTCGTCCAACACCAGTGCCGATGCCGGGGTATCGGTACCGCTCGAAGCGGATGCCACCACCGGGCATGGCTCAGGTATGTTCTGTGAGGGGTGAACCCCAGGAACAACCTGAAACCCCGCATAGGCTTTGGAGGCCGGAGACTCCCGCCGGGGTTTTGAAGCCAATGGGCCCTCGAGGGCAAGGCCGGAGCCATCTACATGCTGTGCATGAGACCTACCACTCGAGGGTTGGCTAGTCTTAACAGACTGTTTGTGGGTTACCTGATCCTGTGTAGAAGAAGAACTGGTCGGTGCCCTGAAGTTGGAAGGGAACCTCATATCAAGGGAAACTCGATGTTGAAAACCTCTTCTCACAATACTGTTGCTCGAGGGCTCCAGAGGAAAAAGGTCAGGACCCAAACAAGTTAGACACCAATTTAGGGAGTCTAAGAATAAAGTAGTACCGCCACAGTTTGAGAAAGAAAAAAGAAACACCAGTGGTACCGGTGGCGTCGGGGAAGACAGCCGCGACCACAAGAAAACTAAGAATTAAAAGAAGAATTTTCTGCGGTGACAGGAGGATGTCCTGCCGGCTCCGTGGAAAAACGAAAACTGAGGAGAGACAGTTGGGAAAGGCGGGAAGGCAGCACGCAGGCATGGTGGGATGCTTCCAAAAGCTTTCTGATTGGAAGCTGGGAAGCGTTCCCACGCAGACTCTGTCGGTACCGACGTACCCATATGTGAAGACTCATTCCTGCTTGTTCCTGGAGATCCCCAAAAGCCAAACTTGGGATGTACAACAACACTGGAGAAATAAAACTATAAATTAATTTCCTCTTGTACTAAGCAAAACACAAAAGACGTTAACGATGCGCATTTCCCAGAGCTGATATATTCCAGTTAATAAATTCAAAATAAAAAAAGTATTTTTCTACCTTTTGTTCTTTGTGCATTTTCTTTTTCAGTTGCAATTGCTCCAGTCACTTTCTTCTGGTTTCTTCGTGTCTTCTGCGAGTTATCCATTTATCCTTTCTTCTCTTTTAGATTATTTTTTTCCATTTTCTTTCTCTATATCTGCTTTAACATAATGATCTTTCTCCTTTTGCTCTTTCCCCCCATTTCTTTCCTTAATCCTTTATCACCCACTCAAATTTCACCCTTCCATTCTCAATCCCCACTTACTCTCCCAATACCCGGCCCATCGTAGACTTTTCTTCCCTCCCACACAAAATATCTTTTCCCCTCTCCATTCTCATTCCCCATCCTTATCCCTTTCTAGTCCTCCCCCAAAATCAACTCCCTTATTGTTGTAGACCCACCCAACATCCGCCCCCTTCTAGTCCCATTCTCCCAAGCCTTCACATCAGCCCATTTCCAGTCCTAGCCCCTATATGCTCTTTTCCAGTTCCATTCCAGCCCTCATCAGCCCATTTCCACTCCAAGCTCCCCCATCAGCCCATTTCCAGCCCTATTCCAACTCCCATCAGCCCGCTTCCAGTCCTATTCCAGCCCCCATCAGCTCATTTCCAGTCCTATTCCAGCCCATCACCCATTTGCAGTCCAGGTTCCCCCCATCAGCCCATTTCTATTCCTATTCCAGCTCCTCATCAGGCCATTTCCAATCCTAGCCCCCTTGTCAGCGCATTTCCAGCCCTATTCCAGCTCCCAACAGCCCACTTCCAGTCCTATTCCAGCCCCTATCAGCCCATTTCTAGTCCTATTCCAGCTCATCAGCCCATTTCCAGTCCTAGCCCCCCATATGTTCTTTTCCAGTTCCATTCCAGTCCCCCATCAGCCCATTTCCACTCCAAGCTCCCCCATCAGCCAATTTCCAATCCTAGCCCCCTTGTCAGCTCATTTTCAGCACTATTCCAGCTCCCAACAGCGCACTTCCAGTCCTCTTCCAGCCCCATTAGCCCATTTCCAGTCCTAATCCAGCTCTTCATCAGCCCATTTCCAATTTTAGCCCTCCCATCACAGCCCATTTCCAGTCCAAGTTCCTCCCCACCATCACAATCCATTTGCAGTCCTAGCCCCCCCCCCACCATCAC
Source organism: Ichthyophis bannanicus (assembly GCA_033557465.1). Classification (NCBI taxonomy): domain Eukaryota; kingdom Metazoa; phylum Chordata; class Amphibia; order Gymnophiona; family Ichthyophiidae; genus Ichthyophis; species Ichthyophis bannanicus. Next base: position 179,874,255 of record CM066044.1, read on the forward strand.
AGCCCATCTACAGTCCTATCCCCCCACCATCACAGCCCATTTCCAGTCTGCTTCCCCCCCACCATCACAGCCCATTTCCAGTCCATTTCCCCGCCCCCCACCATCACAGCCCATTTCCAGTCCGTTCCCCCCCACCATCACAGCCCATTTCCAGTACAAATTCCCCCCTGATCACAGCCCATCCAGTCCTAAACCCCCCCTGAACATTTCCAGTCCAAGTTCCTCCCCACCATCACAATCCATTTGCAGTCCTAGCCCCCCCCACCATCACAGCCCATCTGCAGTCCTATCCCCCCATCATCACAACCCATTTCCAGTCTGTTTCCCCCCCCCCCCACCATCACAGCCCATTTCCCTGCCCCCCACCATCACAGCCCATTTCCAGTCCGTTCCCCCCCCCCCCACCATCACAGCCCATTTCCAGTCCAAGTTCCCCCCTGATCACAGCCCATCCAGCCCTAAACCTCCCCCCCCCCCCCCGCGAACGTCGAAGGGGCTTCAGAGGGAGCTGGGGAAGCCCGCGCGAGGCCCTGGCTCCCTCTGCACAGCCGCTAGCATGAAGAGCCTTTTCCTTCACGCTGGCAGCTGTTTCAGTGAAGCCGCGAATGCCGGGAAAGGATAAAGGCAATGCCCTCTCCTGGCATTCGCGGCTTCACTGAAACAGCCGCCAGCGTGAAGGAAAAGGCTCTTCACGCTGGTGGCTGTGCAGAGGGAGCCGGGGCTTTGCCCAGGCTTCTCCGGCTCCCTCTGAAGCCATCCACTGTGCTATAATGGAGTTCGTGTGGGGCCCTGTGCGAACAACATTATTGCTCAATGGACGGGCCGGCCCTGGCTTCATATGTACTCCCCTCAGTGCCTAACTGCCAGAAGAAGGTAACGTGGAAAAGAAGAGTACTGTCGGAACACTAAGAACATAAGAAATGCCTTACTGGGTCAGACCAAGGTTCATCAAGCCCAGTATCCTGTTTCCAACAGTGAATAATCCAGGTCACAAGTACCTGGCAGGTTCCCAAAGAGGCACACAGGTTCTACAATGCTCGTCCTGGGGCAAGCAGTGGATTTCTCGGATACTCTTTAATAATGATTTATGAACCTTTCCACCAGGAACTTGTCCAAACCTTTTTTTAAACCCAGCTACACCAACAGCTTTTACCACATCCTCCGATAACAATTCCAGAATTTGATTATGCGTTGAGTAAAAAAATATTTTCTCTTATTAGTCTTAAATGGGTTGCATTGTAGCTTCATTGTGTGTTCTCTAGTCTTTCTACTTTTTTGATGACATAAATAATTGATCTATGTTTACCATTCCATTCATTAATTTATAGACCTTCATCATATCCCCCCCTCAGCCGTCTCTTTTCCAAATTGAAGAGCCCCAACCTTTTAAGCTTCTCCTCAAAGTGAGATCCTTCCATTCCCTTTACCATTTTGGTCACTCTTCTTTGTACATTTTCTAATTCAGCTATATATTTTTTAAGATATAGCAACCAGAATTGCACACAATATTCAAGGTGCGGTTGCATCATGGAACGATACAGAGTCATTATAATATCCTTTGTTTTATTCTCCATTCCTTTCCTTATGATTCCTAGCATTTTATTTTCTTTCCTGGCCACCACTGCACAGTGGGTGGAGGGTTTCAATGTATTATCCACAATGACACCTAAATCTTTTTCCTGGGTGGTGGTTTCTAAGATGGTACCTTGCATCGTGTAACTATAGTTTGGGTTGTTCTTTCCTAGGTGTATAACTTTGCACTTTCCACATTAAATTTCATCTGCCATTTGGACATCCAGTCTTCCAATTTATCAAGGTCCTCTTGCAGTTTTTCATAATCCGCTTGCGTTTTAACAACTTTGAATAATTTTGTGTCATCTGCAAATTTGATCACCTCACTCGTTATTCCTATTTCCAGGCCATTTATGAATATGTTAAAAAGCAGTGGGCCCAGCACAGATCCCTGGGATACTCTACTATTCACCTTTCTCTATTGATAAAATTGGCCATTTAGCCCTACTCTCTGCTATCTATCTTTTAACCAATTCTTGATCCACAGTACTACACTGCCTCCAATCCCATGACTTTTTAATTTTGCCACGAGTCTCTCATGAGACCTTGTCAAAGGCTTTTTGAAAATTCAGCTACACTATATCAACCAGCTCACTTTTGTCTACCTGTTTTTTTCAGATGGTCAAAAAAATATAACAGATTAGTAAGACAAGACCTTCCTTGGCTAAACCCATGTTGGTTTTCTCTCATTTAAACCATGGCTATCTACATGTTCAGTTATTTTATTCATTATAATGGTTTCTACCATTTTGTCTGGTACTGACATCAGGCTTAGCGGTCTGTAGTTTTCTGGAGCACCCCTGGAACTCTTTAAAAATTGGAGTTATATTGGCCACTCTCCAATCCTCAGGTACTAAAGATGATTTTAATGATAGTTCACAGATAATAGTAGGTCTGCAATCTCATATTTCAATTCTTTCAACATCCTTGGTTGTATACCATCTGGTCCAGGTGGTTTGCTACTCTTCAGTTTATTTATTTAACATTTCTTATATACCACCTTTCATGATATCAATGTGGTTTGCATTGAACAAAATGAAATTACATTGAACAGGGCATTATAACTTGGAGATAACTATTTTACAGGGAACATGGGCAATGGAGGGTTAAGTGGCTTGCCCAAGACCACAAGGAGCAACTGTGGGACTAGAAACCCCAGTCCTTCCAACCCAAGGTTGCAGTCCTCTAGTGGGATTTGAACCCCTAACCTTCTGGCATGAGGTACCTTGCCCCAACCACTAGGCCACTCCTCCACTCCATCTGTTTATCAAACAGTTGTAATACATCCTCCCAGTTTATGGCTATTTCTTTCAGTTCTTCCGTTAAATCACCTTTATATACCATTTCAGGCATGGGTAAATTCCCTACATCTTTTTTTGTAAAGATCAAATCAAATAATTAATTTAGTCTCTCCGCTATGTCCTTGTCCACCCTTAGTGTCCCTTTTACCCCTCTATCATCCAATGGTCTAACTGACTCACAGGTTGTTTGCTAAGAATGTACTTGAAATAGTTTTTATTATGCGTTTTTGCTTCCATGACAAGCTTTTTTTTTCAAATTCTCTCTTTGCTTGCCTTATCAATGCCTTGCATCTAATTTGCCAATGTTTATGTTGTTTCCAGTGTACATCATTAGGCTCCTTTTTCCATTTCCTGAAGGATGCTTTTTTGGCAACAACAGTCTCTCTGACCTAGCCTTTAAACCATGCTGGCAGTTTTTTGGCCTTCCTCCACTTTTTCTACCACGGTGAACCCATTGAAATGAAGGCTATACACCATCAGGCTTAACACTCAATGCTGCTTTAAGCCAGGGAACTAAAATGAATCAGCTGCTTTGTCTAAGCTACTAGGTACCACTGAATGCTGATACTTAGGGATGTGAATGCTCTACTAGATACATCTAAAATTAACAACCATTGCTAAATGTATAAAAGCTACTCTGTGTTCAAGATATTTCCCTCATGGCATGAACATTTTCCTTATTTTTGACTATGAATTTAGGACTGAAGATCTCAGATTTCCTTCTAACTCTGCTCTTCTAATATCCTCCATTAAACTCTTCAGAGACCTTGAATAAGAGAAATTACAGATGAAACAGGTTCTGGCATTTCGTTTTTTGGGTGTTATTCAGCTCAGGGTGCAGCTGCAGGTAAAGTTCGCCATAAAGGAGATACTAGAGACTTCCGGTTTGGCAATGAGCTGATCGGATCGGTTACGGTCAGCTCCGGGTACTCTGCCCCACAAAACGGCTATAACTCTTTATAAAAGTGGGTACTAACCACAAATTTATTTCTCTCAGAGTACGGGGGTTATCTAGTGCTGGGAGCAGTTTCTTAATGGCATGAAGCCCGATGGCATCGAAACCGCCACGGAAGGAGAAGCTGAGGGCTGTCGAGGGTAAAATGGCGGAGGGAGCGCCAGCCAGCCCGAAATCCAGTGGCACCCAGGATCTGGTGAAAGAAGTGAGTGCCGCGGTGGTCCAGGCGCTGGATACCTGCTTTCAAGAACTGGCGGACCAGTTCCAGAATATCAGCCAAAGCCTCACTGAGTTTACCGGGAGGATGGACCAGGTGGAGACCCGCGTCTCGGACGTGGAAGACGCCCAGCATTCCTTGGAAGCTAAAGTAGAGGCCCTAGAGACTCTAGTAAAGCAACAGGGTGACAAGCTGGACGAGCTTGAAAATTGGGGGAGACGCAAGAACCTACGTTTTATCGGGATACCGGAGAGCGTGGTGGATGGCGCCCTTTTCAAATACCTGCAGACCTGGATTGAGAAACTGTTACAAGGCAAAGGCGCTAACCCCGTAAAGCTGGAGCGCGTGCATCGGTTGGGCCAGCGGCGGGACCAGTTGAGGCGTCCGTGAGCGGTTATAGCACGATTTTTGGATTACCGGCAAAAAGAGGTGGTGTTGAAGACTGCTCGGGGCCGAAATATATGACAACAGGATCCGGAACAAATCCTTGTGTTCCAGGACTACTCAGCCCTAGTGAGCCAGCAGCGACGGGCCTTCTCAGGGGTCTGCACACAGCTGCGAAATCAAGGAGTGCGATTTTCACTGTTGTATCCTGCTCGGCTGCGGGTGGAGGTCCATGGACAGACACGCTACCTGACGACACCGGCAGCGGCTACCACTCTTCTGGAAACCCTGAATACTAAGGCTGCTTCGCCCTCGTGAAGCATGTGATTCCAGCGTGGATGGAGTCTCGATGTCTTGCTGAAGGAGAGAGGCTTAAGGGCCTAGTTGGGGCCTGAACTGTAGCAGTTGCTCTCCCAATGATTTCAGTTGTTACACTGTTCCATCTCCTGCTTTGTTTAAGTTGTGGCCTGACACATTTGGCTACATTGTTTAAATTGCTCCCTTGTGTGAATGTTTCAATGACGACATTGTTTCATTGTTGCCATGTTTAACCTGCCTCATGGATCAAAATGTGAGTGCAGTTCCCTGCTCTCTTTGCGTTGAATGTATGGAACGTGAGAATGGGTAGTTAGGTGAGGGTCCTTTGGCTGGCCTTGAGAGAAGGGGGTTTTTACTCTGTCTCTTATAATAATTTCCTCTGCTTTCTTTGTGGTTCTTTTCTTCCTTCTCTTCTCTTCTCTTCTATACTGTTGGGATATATTGTGAGGGGATAATGGATATGCTCGCATGTTCCTATTCTTAGTTCTTATTCCTGTTCCTATTCTTAGTTAAGACCCGGATGGCGAGAAGACGGTGTGGAGGGTTGTAGGTCGGTTTGATGTTTGTGGGGGGGAGGATCACCACGCCGCCTATTCTACTGGGAACCACGAAGTATTGCGCAGGCAGCTCTGGTGGTAATGGGGCTAGCACAAGTGGATATTGGAGGGGCGTGAGGAGACTGACCCTGAGACTTAGCAGCTTTTCACCCCGGAGCCTGTTTTCATGTAGGCGGCTGATGTTAGGTAAAATAGGATGGTTGGGGGGGGGGGGGGGAAGAATGTGGGATGGTATGTGTGTTGGGGGGTAGGCCCTAGAAGGAGAGGATGAGTGGATTGCTTATGTTATGCCAATGATATTTATCATTGTTTTGCTCATTTTCATGTGTGGCCTCTAGAGGCTTGCTGGCTACCCCATATGTGATATTGTGCGTAATAAGGTGGCAATCCCATTGAATAGGAGACCGGAGGGGGGATATGGGTAGGTCTCATATGGTGGTAATAGGGTGTGCTTTGGGGGTACCCGATTAAGTGGGCCTCTGAGGTTTAAAAGTAGGTATATTGGGTTCCAACTGGGGGATTGCTATGGAGAGGGGGTGCAGGTCCCGGATTGGGGAAGAAGGGGACAAAGGATCCTGGGGGGGAAAGTAATTGGGGCTCAATGAATAGGAGGGGGTGACCTGTCGGTATTGGGTAATCAGGGTAAGTGAAGTCGACTAGGGAGTGCCGCAGTCTTAGGGAGGAGAGAGGGGGGGGGGGAGTGGGGAGCACTGTGAGACCCATACTATAGAAGTTAGGAAGAGAGCTGCATGTTATAAGATGGTTAGGCTCAATGTTGAGCTCAGGAAAGTTCGGGGCAGTCCCGATTGCCATAGGGAAGTTGTCCAGCCTATGGGTGGACTTGATGGTCTAGTAGTGGGGGGTCAGGGGATATATATATATATATATATGTCTATAGTGAGATCTGGAGGGGCATAAGATATGCACACGCAGCTTACAGAATACATATCTATAGAGCAGTATATAGAATATATACATACATGTATATAGATTTCTAAGATAAATGTTTGCAATTAAGCAGATAGAGATATGCCTATAAGAACATTCACATGGGAGATGTGAAGGATAAAGATTCATCTAATATGTATAGAGAATCTATTCCTCCTGGCTAAGATGGTGCAGGAATGCCATCCAGAGGAATAACCAGGATGGTTGCGTGAAAAACAGAGGATAATATCAGTCTGTAAACAGCAAGTCCGGAGTCCTATAGAACTCTCGCATGGTAAATGGACAGAAAACGCATAGGATGAGATACCAGGTTGACCCACTTGAGGAACAAGGGGGGGTATCATGCGTTTTTAAATTAAATATGTGCTGTCCATGAAGGATTAGGATACCATGAGGATAAGCTGCGAGGAAATAGAGCATATTTCCTGTAGAAACTGGATAAGTCTTTAGACTGTGTCACGCACCTACTACCCCGGAGGCGGAAGGCCTGGGGTTTCGGTGGGGCCCTCTTCTTTTAGTAGCAGGGACAACGTAGTGCCCCCTGGGAGGTGAAGTCCCACTAGCTTTTCAAATAAAGAGTGTAGTTGTGGAACGAGCAGCTAGGCTTATAAAGAGGTGTTTATTTCCCTTCCCGGAAGAATTCTTGCAAACAGGATACAAAGGAAATTAAACCATCATACTGGCATAACACAAATAGGGGACTATAAAATACAAAGAAAATGCTTCTTGTCAGCGTTAAAGAAACAAAAGTGGGAAAAACAGGCTTTTTCTTTCACTTTGCTCCTACACAGATTTCTCCTTAGCAGGCTTTCTTAGGCTTTAACAGAAAGAGGTCACACTGTCGGAAAACACCAGTGTACAGTCCATTTTACAATCATCTGCATTCTCTGCACAGAAGTCACATTCCATATCCTCATGAACTTCCTGGCTGTTATCTTTGGTAAGGCTGTAGGGGGTATCAGCGTTTAGAAATCTCTCCTCTTCCTGGCCAAGACTTCTCTCCCCTCTATCAATGTAGAAAGGCAGCTTACCGTGCACTGTGGATTTTCCCCTTATAGGGCCATACACCTCAGGACTATGGTGAGTAAAATCCAGTGCCCCTCTATTACAGGTAATATGTCTTTCCCCAGGCTGAGCTCTGCCTGAACGCTTGGCAACCGGGAAGTTGAAACTTTTCTCTCTTTCACTTCCCCTCACAGGACGTCTTTCTCTTAGCTGAGAAATATCTTTAGGAAAAGAGCTTTTGCTCCCCAGGTACCTGCTCTCGTGGTATTTCCCTCTCCCAGCTCCTCGTTGTTTGTTAAATGGAATCCCTCTTGGTCCCCAGCTGGACTCTAGTTCAGTGCAGCCTGACTTTCCAGCACTAACCTCGGGTAATTCCTCCGGTACAAACTCCTCTGAGGTGCAGATGGAATCCATGTCCGAAGCTCTCAGGTATATGTCCTGGCTCTCACAAGCTCTGTTCTTTCCTTTCCCACGGGTCCTTTCCGTGTGTCTTTCTCCTGTGTCTGTGTTTCTGCCTGCTTGATCAGAATCTGCGTCTGCATCTGAATCTGCCTCTGGAACTGGAACTCTATCTTTGCTCAAGACTGACCTTATTTTAAGTGCGTCATTTCTTGAGTCCCTTGTTAGCTCAACTCCCTGCAGCTGTTCCTGCTTCTCTGATGAGCTATGATGTAATGCTTCTCCTGGGCGTTTTCCTACAGCCGGTGCTCGTGTTTTGGTTGGTTGCCCGTAGCAACCCCTAGCCATGTGCTTTGCACTGCCGGTTTTAAAACTGCCCTGGACATTTTCCTCTATTTCCATAGGCACTGCCTGCCTTGCGCCATGACAACTGTCACATAGAGAAGGCTTATGTCCTTTATTAAAAGGAAACAGAAGGGTGTAAAGAACCCCTACAGTCATGAGGGATGACTGAGGAAGCTTTTTTCAACCATATAGGATAGTAATTAGAGAAAAAATCCCCATGCTCTCTAGCAAGAGCCCATAGTGGAAAGCTTCTCAGTAGGATTGCAGAGAGCACTATGCAGGAGAATTGGGAAATAAAAGTGGCTGTTGGGGAAACCAGCTGCCAATTCCAGAGATTTGGAGATGACAGAAGAGAAGCGATAAAGATTATCCAAGATAGATGAAGCACTATCTTGGAAGCACTACTAAGGCTAGACAAAAAGTAGTGGAAGACAAGACTGGAACTTGTAGAAAAGTACCAGTAGTCCAATCACTGGAACTCCTGCATGGGCAGCTGCTGAATAGAGCAGCAGAGAAAATCTTTCTGTTCTTAACAGAGAAAACAGACAGAACAAGAGGAGAAAATCCTGAACATGTCTGAGAGCAGCCCAATGATGCAGGGAGGTTACTCCAAAGAAAACTCTACAATGGAAAGGAAAAGAAGACTAGAAAGGTTAAGAAAGCCTTCCAGCTGTATGGTAGCACTTATAGAGGGGAAGCCCTGGAAACGAGGGTAAAGAAAAAATAGGAGCTGAAGGGAGACTTGCTAAATGGTAAGTCTGCAGAAGGAAAAAATTCAGGGTGGTACAGGGAAACTATCATGAGATAGTTGGCAAACCTCTCTTCATGGCAGGAAGAGGAGGAAAACCCTGTGACCCACAGAAATGAATCTCCTGACAGCTCAGGCTACCTAAGAGCAAGTGGATGTCCTGGAACAGGAATCCATGTGTAGAGTTTTAAATGAAAAAGCAGTGAAAAAACTTCTACTGAGAAGAAGTGAGCTGTATGTTATAGGAGAGGAATTAGAACCCCACTGAGGGTTAATTATCCTGGCTTGAGTTTGGAGTCTTCAGATCAGAGCGAGGTTTCCCTTGTTTGGGAACATTTGTATGATGGGCAGGAGAAGAATAAAACCTTCTTCTTTTAGGGAAAGAAGATTTGGTAGGGCATTTCCTACCTACTGGGGAAGGAGAAGGCTTAGGATAGCCTTCAGAAACAGGGAAGTCAGTGGAGCAATGAGCAACCTGATGTAAAGACTCCCTATTGAAGAGATTTTCTCCAGTACAAGGAGTATTACCCAGTTTTGCTGTGCCCATCTGTTCAAGTCTGAAGCTTGGAGCCAGGCTTTACGTCATGCCCCTATAGCTATAGCAGAGGTTCTGCTAACAGACTCAAAAGAGTCAAGGGAAGCACGAGAAAGAAAGCAAGATATATTTTGGCTATGACTAAGAAGTAAGGAATAGTCTGCAGCCTTGGGCTCTGATAGAAAAGGAGTCAAAAGAGATAATTTATTTGTGACCTCCTGAAGGGATAGACTCATATAAAAAATATATGAGAGAATCCTAGTTGCCAGCATAGATGTTTGGAAGGTTTGACGTCCAAAAGCATCCAGTGTTCTAGAAGCACGACCTGGCGGATAAGAAGAATGTTTCTTCTTGCTTTTCACCTTCCTCATTGCTGATTCCACTACAATGGAATGATGGGGAAGTTGAGTCTTCTGAAACCCTGGAGAGGGGGGCACCTGATACAGAAGATCAGTTGCTGTAGAAGGTGAGGAAACCCTTAAAGGTGTTTCCCATATTCTCAGAAGAAGATCCTGCAAAGAAGGATGTAAAGGAAGCATTATATTTTCCTTTTCCCCAGAAGAGCCTTGTGTAGGATCATAGCCAGGGATAGGAATAGCAAGGAATGTAGCCATGTCAAGGAGAAATTTCTGAAAAGAAGGATCTCCAATGGGAACCATCCCTGGACAGGCTAAAGTTGAAGAACTAGTCTGGGCACTGGAGGATGTATTGGTCTGGTGCAGAAAAGGAGCCCTAATGGATGGATACTGGTACTGGCGGTTAAGACTTGAGACAGTCAGTACTGCATCGTCCATGCCAGGTATCGACTCCAAACTAGGCATAGAAAGGAGCAAGCCTGGTGAAAAGGGAGTAGTTGGTCCCGATGTTACTGCAGGAACCGGCATCGGTACCGATACCGGTAGCTGTGTCAGAATCGGAGGCGATACCGACATCGAAGCAGTCATCGGAGGCTGCTCCAGCAGTACCGAGGCAACCAAAAACCCTTGGTGAGTATCCTCGATACCGCGCATCCAGAATCGGTAAGCACTGGTTCTGAGACGCGTCGGTACCCAGTCTTCCAGACTAGATATCGATTCCATACTCGGCATCGAAGGAAGCGAGTCCATCGATGCATGTCTGGAGGGTACCGGCATCGGTGGTCATATCGGCGATGCTGCCTATACTGGAAAGTCAATCTGGGACGCATCGATCAGTCCCGAAGGTACCGAGAACGCCAGATGACAATCCCTGGTGAAGAGTGGATCACTCAACACCAGTGCCGATGCCAGGGTATCGGTACCGCTCAACGTGGATGCCACCACCGAGCATGGTTCAGGTATGTTCTGTGAGGGGTGAGCCCCAGGAACAACCTGAAACCCCTCAAACACTTTGGAGACCGAAGACTCCCGCCAGGGTTTTGAAGCCAATAGGGTCTTGAGGGCAAGGCCGGAGCCGTCATCATGTTTGACATGAGACCTACCACTCAAGGATTGGCTAGTCTTAACAGACTGTTTGTGGGTTACCTGATCCTGTAGAGAAGAAATGGTCGGTGCCCTGACACTGGAAGTGAACGCGGTATCGAGGGAAACTCGAAATGGAAAATCTCTTCTCATAAAATTGTAGCCTCATGGCTCCGGAGGAAAAGGGTCAGGACCCAAACAGGTTAGACACCAGTTATTGGAGTCTAAAAAGAAAACTGTATTTCCACAGTTAAGGCACTTCTTAGGAGAAGAAGGCTCCATGATGGAGAGGCCTTACAGGCCCCAATAATTAAGACAGAAACTGAGGGAAAACTCTCCCTGAGTTTTTGAAAAGAAAAGAAAAAAAACCCACCGGCGGTACCGGTGGAGGCGGGAAAACAGTCGCGACCACAAGAAAACAAGAATTAAAGAATTAAAGAAAAAATTTGCTGCGGTGACAGGAGGACGTCCTGTCGGCTCCGCGGAAAAACGAAAACTGAGGAGAGACAGTTGGAAAGGCGGGAAGGCAGCATGCAGGCGCTGAGGGATGCTCCCAAAAGCTTTCTGATTGGACGCTGGGGAGAGTTCCCGCGCAGGCTCCGTCGGTACCGACGTACCCATATGTGAAGACTCATTCCTGCTTGTTCCTGGAGACAGACCCTTTGCTAGTAGGGTCATATCGTCCTATCTCCTTGCTTAACTTTGATATCAAATTAAATGCGAACGTTTTGGCAATAAGGCTGGCAACAGTTATAGGACACTTAGTGCACGACTCCCAGGTGGGGTTTGTTAAGGGGAGATATGCTGTTCATAACTTGCGTAAGATTCTAGCTTCCCTGGAATGGGTCCATGCCCATCGGTTGCCTTCATTGCTTGTAAGCTTTGACGCGGAAAAAGCTTTTGACAGGGTGGATTGGCAATATCTTCATAATCTTCTCCTGCGTTATGGTTTGGGAGTTAATTTCTGTAGGATGGTGGAGAGTCTCTACGCTCAGCCGACAGCGGGGGTTCTGTGCAATGGTGTACTCTCCGAGGACTTTCCTTTGGAACGGGGCACGCGACAGGGATGCCCCCTTTCCCCTTTATTGTTTGTCCTATCATTGGACCCCCTGATTCGGACTATCGAGGCCTCACGTGAGATACAGGGAATCAGAATGGGCTCCCAGGAGTTTAAACTTGCAGCCTTTGCAGATGATCTTTTGGTACACCTGCTCTCCCCTGATCAGTCGCTGCCGAAGTTGTTGGAGGAGTTTGCGAGATTTGGTAGCATTGCGGGGCTACGTATCAATAGAGATAAATCAGAAGCATTGGATATATCGGCCCAGTTGCGAGGGCGTTGGGTGGGGGTTTTCCCTCTCAAGTGGGCGATAGACGAATTTATTTATATGGGCATAGTGCTAACTCGCAACCCATGGGCGCTTTATATGCGTAACCTGGAGAGATCGCTGCAGCGACTGCAGCTACAGTTGAAAGCATGGGAGCCTCTCCCGCTATCTCTGTCAGGGAGGGTGGCGGCGGTCCAAATGGTGCTCTTACCGCGGTTGTATTGGTTTCAAACACTGCCGGTTTGGCTGTTGAGCCGAGATGTGCGCTGGTTTGAGGCCATTATTCGACGGTTCTTGTGGAAGGGAGGGAAGGCGCGTATTTCTTGGTCGCAAATGTTGGGATCGTGGTGCAAAGGGGGGATGGGTCTTCCGGATCTTACGGGGTATGCTCTGGCCTGTCAGGATCGCCACCTTGGAGACTGGTTGGGAGGGACAGACGTGTATACGCCTTGAGCTATGGAGGAGTGTTTTGTGGCACCATTGACATTGTTGGGGGTCCTGCACAGAGCACACCATGCTCTCCCTAGTCACGTAGTGCGTAGTGAGTTGATTGGCTTGGCCCAGTGAACCTGGAAACAACTTAACGTCTGTTGGAATACATCGTGGAAGATCTCTAGTTGGCTTCCATTACAGGGCAATGCTAATTTTCTACCTGGCTCGGAGACGGTGATCTTTCGGGAGTGGAGAGCTCGGGGAATCCGGAATGTCGGACATGTGGTGGAGCCGTCAGGGCAGTGCAAATCCTTTTTGACCCTGAGTAGGGAATATGATTTATCCACTAGGCATTGCTTCGCTTATATACAACTTGCTCATTATGTGTCTTCACTGTCCTGAGAGGCGTTACATATTGACCGGTCAGCACAAATTTTGGAATTTTTTGGGCTGGGGGAGGAAAGCCCCCCATCGATCTCTGACTTCAAGAAGCTTTTGGCTAGGCTTCGAATCACCCCTGATTATCGAGGGGTCGAGGCAGCTTGGGAAGCGGAGTTGAGTGGAGCAGTATCCCCCGGGTCGGTCATTCAGGCTTTAAAAGGGATAGTGAGACTGACACAGGAGGCACGCTGGCGGGAGATACAATTTAAATGTGTAACTAGAGTGCATTTCTCCCCACGGAGGGCGCTGCGCAGTCAGCTAACCACTGATGGTTGTTGCCCGAAATGCTCGGAGCCTATGGCGACCTTATTACATATGTGGTGGGGTTGTAGATTATTGCGCTCCTATTGGGCTAAGATATGTATTTTTCTAAATCGATTACTACATCGGCGTGTGCGATGGACCGGGGGCCTTGTGGCGCTGGATCGGCTTGACCCTCCTTGCCCTGTGGCAGAAAGGGAACGATTGTTGGTGCGTAAAGCCTGCCTAGTGGGGAAGGGGCCAATTCTTCGTCTTTGGAGAGACTGCAACCCACCTACCTTTGGTGAGTGGCGTAATTGCTTCCATCAAATGATGCTGACAGAGAGATGGGGGGTGCTCCTTGTAACTGGTATCTATGCAGTAATATTTTCCTTGTAAATAGTTTGTAGATAGTTACCCTTGTTATCCAAGTTCCTTCCCTTGTTATCTGTAAACTCATGCATGTTGACTGTACTGAGATGTTATGTTCTATGTGAACCGCGCTGATGCTGAATAGTGCGGTATATAAGAGAATTTAAATAAATAAATAAATGCGTGTCTGGGAGTCTTATATTCAACAGCTGAGTGCTAGGTGTCGCAATGAGATCCTACACGTTGGTAGTTGACGGAGTGAGCTGCTGGTGGGAGGTGTGGAGTGTACGTAGATACTGATGGGGGGTTTACAGAGTTTGTAGGGTAGTGTGCTGTGGGTGAAGGGAGGGAGGGGGAGGGTAGCGGACGGTGTGGATTGGGGGACTACTTATGGGAGAAAACAACATTCCACCTGTCATTCCTGTTTTTGTTTATCCTCCGAGAGGGGATCAGAGTACACCCCTCTTGGTGATGTGTGTATATTGTATATTGTATTTGTTGGTGGTTATAAAATAAAGTATATTAAAAAAAAAGGAGATACTAGCCTTGGTGGTGTTATCGGGCTAAGCCAGGACTCCAACTTTCACAAAATCTATGAGAGGAAGCTTTTATCTATAGGTGGAATTTGTGATTAGCTTTAAGCATAGGTAGCAGAGCATAACTTCTCTGCTCAGAGCTACAATTATGATTTTTCTGAGCAATCAGCTTACTGGAAAGTTCTGATTTTCTGAATAATAATCAGATGAGTAAGTATGTTTCCTCTGAAAAAGAGCCTTATTTATGGTATATGCTCACTCCCCCATGCTATAATGACAGAGCTTGAGTTGCTGAAGCAGTCCATAAAGCTAAGAGGTTATGAGCAACTGGGATACTCCAATTCTGACTGTTAAAAAACTGGATGCAAAGAAGCTGAACATAGTGGTAAGGAGAAGAATACCAGAACAGCATTAATTATAGAGGTGTCAGTCCTAAGCAACTATTCTGTGAATCATGTTCAAGTACCAAGAAATGTAGACAGAGACCAAGAAAATGTGGCAGAAAGATACTGAGTTATTGACCACTGTGCTGAGTGCCATAGACTTGATTAAGAAGAATTTCCAAGCGCACCTTGAGTGGATGAGTAGCCTAATGGCTAGAGCATTGGCTTGGGAACCAAGTGATCAGGGTTTAATTCCCAGTAGCACACACACCTTGTGGTCTTGGGCAGCTCACGTAACCCACCATTGCCTCAGAAAAATCCAAATAATCAATATCCCTGTTTAATGTACATTACTGAATTCAAGTTACAATGTAAACCACTTTGACTGAAATGATAAAGTGGTATAAACAATCCTGTTAAATAAGTTACCCATGCATGTTACATCTTACAAACTCTAGAGAGAAGCTCTCTTTGGCGCAATGCAAGTACTAAGCTGAGCATTAGCAGTAAATCTGCAAGACTGAGATCATATTCCAGATACCTTTGCTTAGATGTGAGATTCATGACTATCATGGTATGCGCAAAACTAGCCCATTTGGAGAAATTTCCCCACAGCACTTTTATAGCTAATTGGAGCTATTAAGCAGGAATTTGTTGCTGGACGATGTGATAAAAGCAGTTAACATGGTTAGGTTTAAAAAGTATTTAAAGACGTTCTGGAGGAAAGGTCCATAAATTGTTATTAATGAAGTAGATGGGGAAAATCACAGTGTGGACTATATCTACTTTCTGGGATCCTGTCGTGTATCGTGACTTAGATTGGCCACTGCTGGAAACCAGTATACTAGCCTCAATGATCTTTCTATGATCTAGTATGAAATTACTTATGTTCCTTATGCTAAAAGAGAGAGAAACTAAGTCCTTGGGATTTATTTGTCTACATCTGGCTGATAAAACCACATTTATTTCTAAAGGAAAAGGTTTCATACTTGTTTTTCCCTGTGCATGAAAGAGGACTCGCAAGGAGCTTTCACTGGAGTAAGGGTGTCAAATGCCAGTTCTAGATAGCCACAAACCAGTCTGGTTTTCAGGCTATCCCTAATAAATATTCTTCATATGTATTTGCATATAATGGGAACCCTGCATAAGAATGTTCACCTTCTCTGCTTTCTCCACTGTGTATATCTTCTCAAGGTGATCTAGATTCTTCTTACTTTCCAGCTAGGTTCTGGTCTTCAGGTCCTGATCCACTCAGCATGAGTATTTTTGCATACAGTTCAAACTCTCAGTCTGCCTCTGCATCCCTCTATGAACCTACTGACTCTGGTGTCTTGGAGTTGTATGTAGTCTGCCTCCATCCTTAGCTCTTTGAATCTCAAGTCTCACTTCCTTCCCAATTTTCCTTGCAGCAACACATTCCTCCTCTGCCCAGGTCTAATTTCCAGTTAGGCAGAATATACACATTCCTAAGAGCATCACCATGAAAGACCCACCTCCTTTTCTGTCTCCCAAGCGCTGTTCAGGCTGAGCAGCAGTATCCCATCAAACCTGCTGCTTAAAGATGCAGAAACTTGCAAGTCAACATTTGAAGCACTGTAAAATATAAATGCTGTTAATTTGTCCCTGCACCTTTAAGAAGACAGGTCTGATGGGATGCTGCTGCTCAGTCTGAACAGTGCTTGGAAAAGAGGGTCATATGGCATGTTAGGAGGGGGGCCCTCCATACACATCTTTGGTGGAGGATTCCAACCCCCATGCCCCAAACGTATGTTCCTAGAGACACCTAAGAGATAAATTTAGCCCTATTCCCCATGCCCCTTGATGCTTCTGCTTCCAGGGCCAGTGCTAAGGGAATTAGGAATCCTACATGATCCTTCATCCTAGTGCCTCCCATTCCCTCAATTAACTTTCAGACCCTTAGATCCTTCTTTGCTAGATTTATGATAATTAATCTTAACCATCATGATCATGCCAATGCCACCCATCCAAAAACAAACTTGTAAAAATGCACAATCATATCATACTTTTACATATTGAACTAGAGATAGATAGATGTGTAATGAGGGAAATCCATTTAACCAGAAAACTGGCTAGATACCAAAATAAATGGGCTATTTAAAAACTATTGTTTCACATTGACTGCTGCTGGTGTTTACCACCCCTCCGATACTGCTGTCCTTGGCAAACACCTAATTTGCCTGATGGTTAAGTCGGCCCTGCCTGCTTCTTTTTTTTATGTGTCTGGCTGGGCCAGAACTCAGTCAGGTCCTCCCTTCTCCCTGAGCACTATGCCAGGGAATGTCTCCTTTTTTCTTGGTGCAACTTATTAACACCTTTCTATTCCTCTTTTCTTTGGGGTCTAGGTGGTCTTCTCTCTCATTATAAAGACTTTGTCACAGGTTATCTTTCACTCAGTAGTGATAATCTTCTCCATATCTAGAAGATACTTTACTTCCAGGATTCATTGAAAACTCTTTACTGCTTCATGAACTGTTTCTAGTTGGTTTTCTGAGAACAATCATTTTAGAATTCTTTAGGACCAAAATAAAAATAATATGGCCTTTCAAGGTCAGGATATCAGCATTCGAATTATGGAAACTAGATTTTTGTCTTGATCTTAGTACAAAAAAAAAGTTTGGAATCTACCATTCAGTTCTATGCTATTTAAATCATGACTTTCCAGCAAACAGAAATTTAGGTAGATCAGAATCATATGTCAACATGTCCAAGAAAATAATTAGCAAAGGTAACAGTAGGCAACCATAGTGATGCAAATGAACCGACAACATATTTGGGTCCTGGAAGTGAACCTTTCGCCTTCCTAGCAAAACCCGAACAAAACAGCTTTCTCCTCTTTGAAGACAAACAAGTGACCTTTCAACCAAGACTTCTAAATGTAGAATACATTTCGAGGAACCAGGATGGAGGGTCCATTACAAGATGTGGAGACTGGTCTGTATTGAAGGATAGGAAACAGGATAATAAGAGGTGAGATAATAGCAGATCCATCTGGGAGAGAAAGGAGCACTGATCTGTAATAAGAGACAAAGCAGAGGAATAAAATGTACAACAACAACAGATTTGTGTAGGGTCAGTTCCCTAGGGTACTTTGCTGTGCAGAAAGTGCCACATACTTTTAAAGGTGATTCAAGGGGAGAGAGGACTGCCCGTTGGAAAGCGAAGGAGCTGACCATTGATTGGTCACTCCATTTCTTTGTAATCCTGCAGTTTAGGATCACATAAAAGATAAATCTGGCCCTGGGTTTGTGTGGGACAAAAGGGAACTCCAATCTATAATGGCGGAAACAGATTTACTTAGGATAAAAAGGTCTGTTGTGTAATAAGAGATGGGGGAGAGGGATGAGGCATGTGGGGTAGAAGGCGATCTGCTCTGTAATGAGAACTAAGGAGAGCTTGAGAGGAAATGATTGCACTGATATGCATTTTACTGTATTAATTGGGAGGAAGTGGTATTGTTTAGTTAGGTGATATGGCTTATCACTCCCTTAGTGAGAGTAGGGATATGGTTAGTCTCCATTAGGGATTATTATTATTGTATTTATGGTATTATGACATTTTTTATGTAAAACTCTTTAGGTCTCCTTTTGGTGGGAACAAAGTAGTATATATATCATGAATAGTGTGGAATAAAACCAAATAAATAAAATAAATATAAGGGTAAAAGTAACACAGAATAGATTATCAGAGAGGTAGAATAACATCAAGTTCATGTGAACCATAAAAGCTCAGATCTCAAATAAAGGAGGATCAAAAGGATGAGAGATTCAGTTACAGCAGGCCTGTGTGGGACAGGACGTGGGATTTAGTGTGGGAATGAAGCCCTTGGATTTAATTCACATCTGCAGAGTGACACATTATTTGGCTTTTACTTCCAACAGCTTTCTACTAGTGTGATTTTCGACTGAACTAATCAATTAACACAGCTAAATGAATTACTCCTGAACATGTTTGGGGCTCCTGGTTTAGACCAGACAGAAGTATCCATTACCAAAACAGTTCCAACACATCTGTGGAAAAAACCTATACACAGGGCTAATTCAGACCTATCAGCTCATTCAGACCTGCATAGTCCAGTACATCTCTCAGTGGCTTCAGAGAGAACTTCTGGGTTCCCTTTCTCCTGCGATAAAAACTGAGGCAACAGGAAAAAGTTCAAGAGTTATCTCCCCCATACCCTACTGAACAAATACTAGATTTTGAGGAAGAAATAATGAGCCAAGAACTGGCTCAAACAAAGACAACTTGAAGAGCGACTGGGAAAGCCGAAGAAATGGAAAGAACTGGTTCTCTATACTGAAGAGCCCTCGGGAGGGTTGGTAAATACTCGGACTGCAAGTTTCCCAAAGCCCTTCAACATTCCAGTGAAGAATGTGTTGCTTGTCCATGAATTTTTTTCTTTCCTAACCCTCCAGGCCCTGGGGGCTCCTTCTCACACATGATTAGTGTGTTTACCCTTGTAACGCGGCAAAACACACACAATGGAGCCTCTAAGGAAACATTTCCCGCCATTTTTTTGCTCATTGTGGCCCTTTTTCTTCCTTTTTGCATGCCCCCCTCCCCTCTATCCCTTTTCATGGAGATAAAAGGCTGAATTTGTGAATCACTTGGTGACAAACAAGAGACTGACAAAGGCCTGGAGAGCAGAGTGCTTGAGCAGGCCTGCCTTCCCTCAAACCATGAAAGAAATCTGGCCTAGTGACTGAAGAAAAGCCTTTTGCTGAACAGATGATTTCTTCTTGCCCCCTATTGTGAAAGTACAAGGTCTAGAGGGGTTAGAGGGCAGTGGAGGGGGGCTACATTGAGACTTCACTGCTGGTATTGAAACAAGGGAGTTTTAATAAATGATAAAGCAGCTGGACTTGAACATTTCTACACAGATTTGTATTTTCAGCATACAATTTTCTGTGGTCTTCCAGAACTGAACTCTTCCATTTTCTCTCTTTCCCATCTCTTTCTTGCTCTTCTTCCTTCTATCTTCATGTTTTTCATGCTCATGCCCTCTCTGTCTCTTCATAGTTTTTCACTCTTTTTTACCTCTTTCCTTTGATCATCTGTGTCCTGTTCTTTCTCTTTGGACTTCTGCAGCAGTTAATCAAATTTCTTTCATGAGGAGGGGGTATCAATCAGTTGAGAACAATAATTTTAAGCTCACCTAGCTCACTTCAGCCAGGTCCAGGGTCACTGAAAATTACCATCTACAAAAGAGCTGCAAATTCTGCAACAGTTTGGATTTTCTGAACTTTATCTTTGGTGTATTCTATGTTTTAGCCAATTTATTTGAAAGCACAGTAGACACGCTCTTTCTCTCACTCTCTGAAACTAGCCAATTAGGGAAGAATAAATTCACATCAGCAGTGGGTAACTAGGACAGAAATTGAAACGTTTGAGCAGCAAGAGAAAATGTGGAATATGTCAGGAAGGAATATACAGTAAAGGAGAGAATTTTAGAAACAAGAAAAGGAGATGTAATATGGTGACAACACAGTTTATGCTAACATCCCACTGCAGGCTTCAAGATTATTTTAAAGATATACGTTTACATCTAACGTACTGTTGAAAGCAGTATTCAAATATCACTCTGTGAGAAGTCCAATTTACCTGCTAGCAGCAAACATACTATCTTGGTGAACAAATATTTAATACCTCTCTTTACTTCCTTGGGGCTGGATATGATGTCACTAGAAACTGGGATTCTTGCAGGAGTCTCGGCCCTAAAATGCAGACTCAAACAAAAACAAGTGAAAAAAGCTCCTCTACAAATTCCAAAACCTGCTAACTCACTAAAATGCAATCACTCTGATATTCAGTGGACCTGCTGAATGTCCCCAATCAGGGCCGGCGCTACCATTCGATGAACCAGACAGTCGCCTAAAGTGCTGTCGCTTGTCTTGGGACAGGCAGTGGCCGTAGTGATTATGTTTAGACTCTGGCGCTGTGGGGCTGTTTGCTTCCTCCCCCCTCTTCAATTCCCGATGCTGGAAACAGAACGTCGGCATCAGGAGTCGGAGAGGAAGCAAAAACTAATAGCCCCACGGCACAATGGGGCTGTTTGTGCCCACTGTGGCCACTGTACATCGCGGAGAGAGGCGGCAATGGCACCTGAGCTAAGAGGGGGGATGTAAGGGATGAGGTTCGCCGAGGGTGCCTCATCTCCTTGTGCTGGCCCTGTCCCCACTGACTGCCAAAAAAATACCTGGTTAAAACTGGGGCAGTCTGTGGGCAGAGAGGGGACGGTGGCAACTGCTTTCAGGTTCATGGTGATATTCAGCCATTAAGTGGCTAGCTTAGGTTTAAGTTAGGACAGATGAATGGCAGCTTTGCATTATCCAGTTAACAGCTGAATATCACCGTTAACCGGATAGTAGCACAGTGGCCGGGCAGCCTGGATATTCAGTGGCAGAAACCATATAAAGTGGTATGCAAAAATCTGGAATCACTTGTAAATGTGACATTTTTTCAACTTCGTGACCTTATATCTTAATTTCTTTTTCCTCCCAGTGGCTTTTTCTGTGTATCTCATGATAAGTGATAGATTTGGCTATTAGGGCCAACTTTTAGTATTGGTTTGGCCCTTATTTTCTGAGTTTGTTCCCCATAGTTGTCCTGTTGATAGATTTTCTGTGAAAATTGCGTAATGTACATCGTTGGCCAATGATATATTATTGTAAGTATGCTTTAAAATATTATGGACGCAGGCCAGGTTTCCTTCAAATTAATGTATGTGGCCTTGAAAAGGCCGTTTTTATGTGTCAGTAATGGCTCAGTATTTGATGGATTTGCGCGGTGTCCTTTTGAAACATTCACTGATTTAGAAAACCTCAAAGAAGATAACGTCTGCAGCATCTATGTGAAAGTCTTTAATGTTGTAGATCCCCCTGAAGAAACTCATAATAGAGTGAAACGCAAGAAAGGGCGCCAATGGATGGCGTTGGGGAGCACGTAAAGCTAAGCAATATTCATTTAAATATATTTTGAAGATTTCATCTGTGGGAGTATCTATATAGAACTATATGCCGGAAAAGTCATTGATGCTATTAGGCACCACGATCGGATATTTTCAATATAGATTTTTTAGTGCCGATGAGTCTGAGACATTCCGAGCATTTTGATAGAATTGAAGCCAAGAATATCTCCACAGAAGAAATTGTTACCGCGTTTGATGGATGTTGTAATAGAGTAAATAGGATTTGTGGTGCATCAGTATTTGATGGGCCGCCCTTTGTTCTTGATCACCTGACTGCACCTTGTCGGCATTGAATGAACCAGTCTGACAAGGTGATCGTTGGTGACAATGCGGTTCCAAGCTGCAATGAGTGACTCAATCAGCTCACGCTTTGATGTCGGATGCCTCTTGGATATTTCCAAGGCGACCTTGTGCCACAGTTTCTCGAATGGATACAGATCTGGAGACTGGGCAGGTCAGTCCATTGACTCAATGTTGTTCCGCTGCTTCCAGCTGATCACCTGTCCAGAGCGATGGCAGGGTGCATTGTCATCTTGGAACAGGAACTGGCCAGGAAACAGCTGGTGTGCTGATGGCACCATGCACCTTTGCAGTATGGTGATGTACTTGGCCCCATCGACGATGTGAAGACGTCCAACGTCACTGGCAGCCATGCAGCCCCAGACCATGACCTTCAAAGGATGCTTCACAGTGAGGTTGAGACACTCAGGCTTGAATTCCTCTCCAGGAAATCTCCTCACATAGGTGTGGGCATGGTTACCAAACAGGCAGAAGGTGCTTTCATCGCTGAATAGCACCTTTTCCCACATTTCAATCGACCAGGTTGAGTGCTTTCTCGCCCACATGATCCGGTTGCGCCTTTGTATGTCAGTCATCAGTGGCTTATTCCGAGCTTTGCAGCCCCGGAGACCAAACTGCAGGCACCGGCAACGAACTGTTGATGAGCTGACACTGACCTCACTCTTGTCTGACCACTCTCGAAGCAGCTGAGGAGAGGTCAACTTGCAATTAGTCAGTGAAATGCGTCGTAGTGTGCGGTCCTGGCGTGATGTTGATGCACGTGGATGACCTGAATGAGGCTTGTCCACCACTGAACCCGTTTCTTTCTTCTTCTGTACAATCTTAACAACAGCGCTCTGACTGCAGCCAACTTTCCTGGCTATCTGACGGCTTGAAAATCCTTCCTCACTCATAAAGGACACACAAACACGCTCCTCCAACATCAGGGTCCAAGTCATCTTCATGGTCGATCCAAAAAGCGTATGAAATTCAAAAATTCTGCGCGTTTTTATAGCTGCACTGTTGGCTAGATATCTGCATTGTGATTGGTTAGTGAAACCAGTCTCCTGATTGGTCAGAAATAACGTGTGCATATTGGATAATCTCGATCCAGTTTTAAAGCAGGATCCACAAAAATCGCAGTAGCTATCTCCCAGTGTCTGTAAAGTATTTAAATTGGAAGCAAGGAATGCAAAAAAGTCAACTCTAATAGCCAAATGTATCCCTTTTAACGTGGTAGAAAGATGAATATGCTGGGCTAATGCAAAATTTAAAAAAGAAACGTTAGAAAGTATGAAAAACGCAAAACTCACAAGTGATTCCAGACTTTTGCATACCACTGTATGTTCCACTAAAGCTAAAGTGGCATCATCTAGGCGTTTTATTATTCCTAGTTGCCACAAACTAAATATGCCCCTCCCCCCTCCCCCCCCGCAATTTATAAACACACAAAACAGAACAATAAAAAAATCAGTCAATCAAAAGGACTATCATTCATCTGAAGCGTCCAGGATCTCTCTACTTGGTTAATCTTCAGATGGAATACTCCAAGTCGCATCTAGGAGACATCCAAGTTCCGAACATTAGCCAGCACACAACCTCCCTCTCACTCTACCACCACGTTTTGTGAACACTAAATAGGCATGCCATCCAGTGAGATTACTGCCTGAAAATCCAGCTACTTAGGTTCTCTTGACCATGCTAGATGGAATCAGGCCTGTTGGTTCCAATCTGACAGTAATCGTCATTGCCAGTTGTTAATTTCCTTAAAAACCCTCAGCACTTCAGGGGAAAATGTGGAGGATTGTACAATTTTAGGAGAAGATTTTGGAAAGTTTCCCCTATCACTTATTTTTAATTTGGAATGTGTTACTGTGTACTAGGAAAGACTGTTGTTCTCCAGCTGTCAGCAGCCTTGCTGCTGGGTGGTTTTAAACAAATGGAGAGAGAGAAGAGGAAGATGGGATAAAAGAAGCCTAAGAAACCGCTGATGGACAGAGAAATGGTATAGGTATACGTGTGAGGGAAACAAGGGAAAATAATGTTCTAAGAGGCATTATAAACAGAGGGGCAGTGGTAGGCTGATGGGGGAGGAGAGAGCTACCATCCAATACTTTGCTCTGAGAGGCAGTGAGAGAAAGATGAGGAGGGGATAGCTATTATATATACAGAAGGGTAGTGGGAGGGAGATTGGAAAGGAGAACTACTATTTTATTTATTTATTTAAAACGATTGATATACCGCTTTGTCCTGAAATCAAAGCAGTTTACACTTCAAACATCAAAAATCAGTGTCAGTAGGGGTAGGCATGCAGTGTTAACACGGGTGAGTATTTGTGTGAGTGAAGGGGATGATTTCTTGGTGTTCTATTTATGGGATGAGCTATGTACAAGTAGAGCACTATACACAGAAGAACAATGTGAGGGAGATCTACTATAGAGGACTATGCACAGGGGGGCAGTGGAAGGCAGATGGGGAGGGGGGTTCTGTGTGTAGAACTGGATGTGCAGAATTTGTATTGGGGTTCTGTTCCATTTTGTATAGTTTGTGGTTAATGAGAGACCTCCAGATCTCTCTCATATATAATACGATTGATTGAATGATGCTATTACATAGTTTGACTAGTAGTTTTACTGGAGAGTTGTGTTTATCTAGAGGTTTCTTTTATTGTATTCAGGTTTCTTAGAGCTTTCTTATGGTCTCTTTTAGCCAGTTTAAAGCTCTCAGCTGCACTTAAGCTCAGGCCAAGGTTTGCATATACTAAAGTAAGTTCTCTCTCTCTCCACTCCTTCAAAAGCATCCAGCAACCAGGCTGCTGACAGCTGGGGAAGACCAGTCTTTCCCAGCATATAGTGACAAATTCTTCACATTCACTGCTACTTAACAGCTTCTAAGGAGGAACAGTCATTTATCTGAAATGAGCCCATACCAAGCTCTTTCATGAAAATAGATATTTTTTGACATTTTGATTTACCACCTGTTATATTCTTCTCACTTCCTCCACCCACCCATCATACTCAGCATTAAGTACTTCTGCACTGCTGCCCAAATCTTTGAAGTGGTCCCAGTTTCATCTTCGGTTCTTCCTTTCCTCCCTTTCTTTGTGTCATCATTCTCTCTTGCACCAGGTTTTTGCCTGCCTGGTCAGCTCTGTTTGCATTTTCTCCTTTCCTTCCCTCCTTCTCTCTTTTCTTTGTTGCCCCTCTTTCCTTTCCTGTTTTCCATTTAATATTTACTTCCTCCTGTGAGCGCCCATGTTTCTTTTTGCTTCTTTCTTCTCTTTTTTTTCTAATTATTTCTCAGTCACATTTTCTATTTCGTTGTCTCTTCTATGCTTTGATGTTTGTGTGTGCACCTGTTTCCCTGTTATGATATTTCTTCCCCCTCCCTCCCCCTTCCTTCCCAGCGTGCGTATTTGCCTCTGTTTGGATTCTTTGCAGGGATGAACCAGTTTCCCTGAATGTGAGAACTGAAATGTGTGTTGACGAGCTTAATGTTACATATTGATCAGCTAACTTGCTCGCTCGCTTGCTCTTACAACACTCACATGCTTTTTTAGTTCCTCTTATGTCCTTCTTTTCACTCTTTTTTTTCTTTTTTACTTCTATCTATTTCAGTTTCATGACTTCACTGACCTTTCCTCTGTGTTCCAGTTTAATTTCTTCTCTTTCAGCCAGCTTTCCAAAGGAAACAAAGACAGATGTGTGTGTTTAATTGCTGTCCTATCCATGCCAAATTTTTCAGATTGTCAAACAGGCATAAGGACTCTGATAGGGGTATGATTTTTATTTATTTATTTAATAAAAATTTTTAAAAATTTGTAAATTTAAAAAAACGTTATTCAAATAATAAAGTAGGAAATACATACAGTCCCCATCACGAGGGAAGCACTTCTGTTAATTACAAAGAAAAACAAAATCACAAACGTACACACAAAAAACAAACTCAAACCTATCAAAACAAAGAAAATTCCAGAGATTCCTGATCAAATCTATAAACTATACTCCGTTAACCTAACAAGGAGGCAAGAACACATTATCCCAATCACTAATCATGTGACTCCTTCCCAGCCAAAAATACTTCCAATTGTGCTAGATCAAAGAAAACGGTTTTATCATTTTGATAACTAACAAGACATTTACATGGGTACTTTAAATAAAATGAAGTCCCAAGAGCCAAGACCTGTGATTTAAGGTTCAAAAATGCTTTACGGCACTTTTTTTGTAGATTTACAAATATCAGGGAACACTTGAATCACCTTGCCACAGAAAGGAACATCCTTTTTGAAAAAATACAAACACTATATTTTTATCCAAAGAAGAAAGAAAGGAAACAACCAAAGTAGCACGTGCTGGAATAACATCCTGCAAGGATTCCAAAAAGGCAGAAACATCAAGTGTTTCATTCAAAGCTAGAAGATCAAGTTCCCCCTCACCCTGCACCATGGTCCTGGTCCCCTGGGATACATAGTACAAATTAGAAACCCTGATTTTTTCCACATCTTCAACCAACAAAATATCTTTCAATGTTTAACATGTTTTTTATACTACTTTATCATTTTAATCAAAGTGGTTTACATTGTAACTTAAACTTGGTAATGTATATTAAACAGGGACTTTGAGAACTTGGATTTTTCTGAGGCAATGGAGGGTTAAGTGACTTGCCCAAGATTTTCTGGAGGTATGCATATATGCATATGTGCATGTCCTGGAAGGTAGCTGGTTGGCTTATATTTGTATGGTTATAGCTGCACAATTGATTAGGGTGAAAGAAGATCAGAGGCCCACCAATTCTAAATATTTGATTCTTTAGTAACTTTCTTATTGTGGTTATCTTTTTTTTTCTCTTTTTGACCTGTCAAGGAGTTGTTGTTTTTTTAAGTACCATCAAGTCAGTGCTGACTCCTGGCAACCCAGCAACTTCTGGGTTTTCTTGGCAATGTATAACCAGAAGTAGATTGCCAGGACTTTTCTTCTGAGGCAATGGAGGGTTAAGTGACTTGCCCAAAGTCATAAGGAGCACCAATGAGAATCAAACTCTTGACCTTTTGGATACTAGGCAGTTGCTGTAAGCACTAAGCTCCACTCCTGTCAATAAAATGTGTTAAAAGGAGAGCTTTTGCCTTGGCAGATGTGAAGGCAAATTTTAGATAGTACATTGAGATCAGAATTTTGACATTGAGGTCAGGACATACACAATTCTGGCAGTATTTTAGAAAAGGCTCTGCCATATATATGGAGATTTTCCTAAAATAGTGTAGGAGTGCGCATGTATTTGCCAATATTGGAGTCATTCTGCAAATCTACAGGTGGAAAAGATCAATAGAGGAAACACAGCAACTTGCATGTTTATGTGAGCCATTTTGCAAACCTGCACTTATAAATGTCACCATTGCTGTAACTACAGATGCCGCTATCTTAAATTTCAGTTTGGATGGGGAATAAACAATGAGGTATTGAGGAAGATAGCCTCTGTAATACCTCCTGTAAAGGGATGGCCAAAACAAGCACTTTTTCAAAACCGGTACGTGCCAGGGAATAGTTATCAATCTTGGCATGAGCAGTTTTGGCCATAGATGAAATAGTGAATAAAAATGCAGATTTTTGTCCCACCTAGGACATGTTTTAACTATATCCCTCACATCACCCCTTGCAATTTCTATGTATGATGGACATCCATGTGTAAATTTAATGCTTTCTAAAATTTCCATTTACAAGTGGATGCCATTTCCACAAATAAATGCTGGATTTTGTACTTGGAAATTGCGAATAAGCAGGTCCGGAACAAGGAGATGAGGCTCCCTAGGCAAACCTTTAAAACCTTATCCCTTGCATCCCCTCTTCCCCCCACTGTGACAGCATTGCCACTGTTGCCACCCCTCTTGGGACATGCAGTAATGGCAATGTCTGAAAACAGCCTCATGGCACTTACCTTAAAAAATCAGCACCGCGGGGCTGTTTGCTTCCGCCCCCTCCGATGCCCAGTAGATACTTCCTGTTTGTAGGGTCTTCTGAAGGACCCCAAGAGGTGCTGCAGTTTGTAGATGGAAAGTTGGCATCAGGAGCCAGAGGGGGCGAAAGCAAACAGCCCCACGGTACAGAAATTTAAAGGTAAGTGCCATGAGGCTGTTTGCGGCCATTGCCGCTGCTGCAGATCTCGAGAGCATTGAGGGTAGAAATCAATATGTGGTACGTGCAAAAGTTGTGCACTACCTGTTGGGGATGTGTACAGCATGGCCCAAACAGATAATGCACTAATTTGGAGCCTAATGTGCACTGGTGGCAGTACAGATGTACCTAACGCCATCCATTGAAGTGGCATGAAGTGCATCTGTGCTACCTACAACATTGACAGAGGACACGTGTTGTCAACCCTCACGCTAACTGCGATGTGCAGACATGCTCATGGTCCACCTCTACCCTGCCCATTGCCCATCCTGTCGTATACTAAGCAGATAGCATGAAATTAATTCTGCGCTGTCTGTTTAGCTTGCACATTAACAGTTAGCTCAGCTTATTAAACATGCCCCTTAGAGTTGGCTATTTTAAGTCTCTGAACAAGTAATTCACAATTAATAATTCTGCTT
This sequence comes from Ichthyophis bannanicus, assembly GCA_033557465.1. Classification (NCBI taxonomy): domain Eukaryota; kingdom Metazoa; phylum Chordata; class Amphibia; order Gymnophiona; family Ichthyophiidae; genus Ichthyophis; species Ichthyophis bannanicus. Next base: position 179,902,557 of record CM066044.1, read on the forward strand.
CAATTATTCAGATCACAGACATTTGGAAGAATTTAGAAGAGCTGCCTGCTATGCCCAATACTTTCAAGTGAAAATTTGACCTAATAAAAATAATATATTGCCCTGGCTTCTCTGTTTCCAAGTAATTAAATTTGGTAGCATCTTGGTATTCCTGAAAAAGTTACTTCAGAACTAACTATGACTTTTCAGTAATCCATGGGAAAAAGCATTTAGATAAAATTTGCAAAAACCCCCACAAACATACAGAAATGAATGGCAGATAAAGACCACTGGACCCATTCAATTTCTCATTGAAATTCCAAGGGGATATGATATGGGCATGGCCACGATGGGCCAAATATCTCTACCTGTATTCTCTATTTTACAAATGGAATTCGTATATATGGCTAAAAATGTCCATTTTGGGTCTTACACTTGCACAGAGGCACACATACATTTTTTAAAAAGTGTTTGTTTCAGCTAGGGTTTTACTGGAAGGATTAAGGAAGTAGTTCTCTTTAATCTCCCATTGCTAATTTCCTCCTCCAAAAGGGAAACATTACAAAATTGTGGACTTAGTACTTAATTGGCAGCACTTCTACATATACAGTAGTTGTCTCGAATGGCTCAGATACACGTAGATGTTCTGGCACCAATATGTAGAAACTGCGAAATTGCTACTTCCCCATGGAGACTGGCAAATTCCTGATGCTATGCTTTCCTATATGTAGATTTCTAAAGTGCTTCCTGCAACTCCACATGCAGTCCTGCATGTCCTTATGCATAATTTACAAAAGGCTCTGCATTTGGCAGAGCGTTTTGTAAAATAATGGCAGAATTGTGCATGTCACAGTCTGAGCCTCTCAGTTCTCATTTCCACATCCTCTTTAAAACTGACCTTAAAGCATTCATACACAAGCTTCTTTTAAATCACTGTGGGATTGGAAAAACCCTTTAGTACACCCAGCCTTATATTTTCCTACTACATAAAACATAAAAAATGATTTCTTTGAAAAAGCGTAGTTATTCACCTGTAATAGGTGATCTCCGGGAACAGCAGGAATTTAGTCTTCACATATGGGTATCGTCGGAACCGACGGAGCCTGCGCGGGAACGCTCCCTAGCATCCAATAGGAATGCTTTTGGGAGCATCCCTCAGCACATTCACGCTGCCTTCCCGCCTTTCCAACTGTCCCTCTTCAGTTAGGTTTGTAGCTGAGTGAAAGGATAGAGGGAGAGAGGAAGGAGACAGAGAGATAGAGAGACAACTCCTAGGGGAGGTGGGTGGGTTGTGAAGACTAAATTCCTGCTGTTCCCGGAGATCACCTGTTACAGGTGAGTAACTACGCTATCTCCAGGAACAAGCAGGAATGTAGTCTTCACATATGGGGACTCTCTAACTGAAGATGCTAGGGAGATGGCCCCAGGAAAGTGCCACCCTAGAAAGGTGGGAATCCTTCCTCCCATGGATCTCCAGCATTCCACCAGGGTTGGTGGGTAGGAGTTGAATTAGGTCTGAAAGAGATTTTGAAGAACAGCTTGGCCAAAGAAGGCATCCCGACGGGAGGCTTTATCCAGGCAGTAGTGGGCTGTGAAGGTGTGTACCGAAGCCCAGGTGGCTGCTCGACAAATGTCATCGATAGACAGAGAGTGGAGATTAGCCATGGAAGTTGCCATGGCTCTCACGTTATGAGCTGTGACATGGTCCTGAAGAGGAAGACCCTTACTCTCATAAGTAAAGGATATGCATTGGGCAATCCATTTAGATAAAGTTCTTTTGGAGACCGGTTGTCCCAAATGACTAGGGTCAAAAGCTATAAAAAGTTGTGAGGACTTTCTATGTTGCTGTGTTCTCTGTAGGTAAAAGGCTAAGGCCCTTTTACAATCCAAAGTATGAAGGTTTCTTTCTGCATCAGAGGCGTGAGGCCTCGAAAAAAATACAGGAAGATAAATTGATTGATTTAAATGAAAAGGCGAAACCACCTTTGGCATAAAGTGTGGATGAGTTCTAAGAACAACCTTATCATGGTGAAACCTAGTATAAAGAGGATTAGCCACTAAAGCTTGCAGTTCACTAATGCGACGTGCAGAGGTGATTGCAATTAGGAAGATGACCTTCCAGGTCAAAAACGTAAGGGTTGTAGTGGCTAAAGGCTCAGAAGGTGGCTTCATGAGCTGCCCGAGAACTAGATTTAGATCCCATGCCACCGGTGGTGGCTTAATGGGAAGTTTGGTTAATAGGATACCTCTCATAAATCTGGATATGAGTGGATGAGAGGAAATTGGTTGTCCATTCAGAGGTTTATAAGAAGCTGCAATTGCACTAAGATGGACTCTTACCGAATTGGTCTTTAGACCAGAATTCGATAAGTGAAGGAGATACTCTAGTATCGATTCTAAGGGTATGACAAGGGGGTTTAATCCCTTCTTGAAGCACCATATAGTAAAACATTTCCACTTGAAGACATAAGATGTTCTTGTGGAAACTTTCCTAGAAGCCTGAAGGCTATCCTTTACCTGTTGGGACAGGTTGAAATCCTGAAGGTCTAAGCCTTCAGCAACCAGGCCATGAGATACAGGGACTGGGGATTTGGGTGCCATAGCGTCCCATTCTCTTGGGAAAGGAGCTCTGGAGCATGCCCTAACTCCAGAGGTGCAACTTGAGAGAGATGTAGAAGCAGGGGATACCATGCTTGGCGTGGCCATCGTGGCACTATGAGAATCATGCGACCCCTGTCTCTCTGAAGCTTGAAGAGTGTTTTGGGGATGAGGGGATTGGGTGGGAAGGCATAAAGGAAGCCCTGACCCCAGTGAAGGAGGACGGCATCCCTTGTCTGACAATTGTGAGCCGGAATCCTGGAACAGAACCGGGGAAGTTTGGCATTCAGTGGACTTGCAAAGAGGTCTATGTCTGGAGTGCCCCAGAGATGAAATATCTTTGCCACCTGGTCCAGGTGGAGGGACCACTCATGAAGCAGCAGTACTCGACTGAGTTTGTCTGCCCAAAGGTTTTGAATGCCTGGAAGATATACCACTAGAAGGTGAATTTGATACTCTCTGGCGAGGGCCCACAGTCGTAAAGCTTTGTTGCATAACGACAGAGAGCCTGTCCCGCCTTGCTTGTTCACATAGAACATTGCTATTTGATTGTCCGTCTGGACTAGGACTGTCTTGTAGCTGAGCTGGGTGTGGAATACTCGAAGAGCTAAATGGATTGCTCTTAATTCCAGGAGGTTTATGTGTAGACCAGCCTCCTGTGGAGTCCAGGTTCCCTGGGTAGAGAGATGATTCAGGTGTGCTCCCCAACCCACCTGCAATGCATCTGTTGTTAGGGTGGCCTGAAAAAGGGGTTGATAAAAAGGAGACCCCATTGTCAGATTTTCTAGGGATTGCCACCATTGGAGGGACAAAATTAGTCATTAAGAGTTTATTATTTTGTCCGATAAATGACCTGTGGCCTGTGTCCACTGTGTGGATAGGGTCCACTAAGCTGCTCGCATGTGGAGGCGATCATATGGGACTACATGAACTGTGGATGCCATATGTCCCAGCAACTGTAGTAGCTGTCGAGCAGTTAGGGAGGATTTCCCTGCTGCTTGAGAAGCTAGTTGCATTATGCGAAGACACTGGGCCTGTGGAAGGAAAGCCTTTGCCTGTCTGGTATCTAGATAGGCTCCTATGAATTCCAGGCATTGGGAAGGAACAAGTTGGGATTTTGGGAAGTTTATTACCAACCCCAAGTATTGGAGGATTCGCATTGTGCGAGACAGTGCAGTGATGGCCTCTGGAACTGTAGGGGCTCAAATGAGCCAGTCATCTAAGTAAGGGAAGACGAATATCCCCAGGGTTCGTAGAAATGCAGCTACTACTGCCATGCATTTCGTGAATACCTTGGTGCTGAAGCTAGACCAAAGGGAAGAACCCTGTACTGGAAATGTTTTCCCCGGAAAAGGAATCGTAAGAATTTCCTGTGATCTGGATGGATCAGAATGTGAGTGTATGCATCCTTTAAGTCTAGAGAGCAAAGCCAATCCTGGCTTTGAAGGTATGGCAGAAGAGTTCCTAGAGAAATCATTTTGAACTTCTCTCGAAACAGGTATTTGTTCAATTCTCTGAGGTCTAAAATGGGTCTGCGTCCTCCTGTTTTCTTTGGAATAAGAAAATAGGGGGAGTAGAACCCTGCACCCCGTTGAAGAATGGGTACCTCCTCTATTGCCCCTTGGGCAAGAAGTGTTGAGACCTTGTGATCTAACAGATTGTTTGCAGAGGTTTGAGAATTGAATTGCTTTAGAATTGTAGGAGGGGGCATGCTGTGAAAATAAAGCTTGTACCCTTCTCCTATAATGGACAACGTCCAATCTTCTGCTGTTATCTGATGCCATCTGTTGGCAAAGTGGCATAACCTGCCTGGGATATTGGTGGGTTGGGGACCCCTCAGAGGTAGGAAGGCTAAGCTCTCTAGGAAGGAGTCAAAGCCCTTGAGGGGGCTGAACCTGCAGAGCTGGTTGGGCTCTGGGGCCTTTTGGCTTCTTTTGCTGTCTAGTTTGTCCCTTTTGGGCAACCTGAGCCTGAGATTGACTCTACTGGGTATAGGAAGGATAAAATTTCCTCTTTTTGCTGAAAGAGGGTTTTTTATAAGGCTTCTTTTTGGCTGGAGTGGCTGTAGATTTCGACAATCTATCTAGAGTAGTATTTTCAGCATCTAACTCATTAGCCTTTTCCTGCCAGTTCTTGCCGAAGAGATTCTCTCCCATGCAAGGAATGTTGCCTAACTTGTCCTGTACCCAAGTCTCCAAGTCTAATGCCTGAAGCCAGGCAATCCGTCGTGTGCCAATGGCAATAGCAGAGGTTCTGCTGATGCATTCAAAGCAGTCAAAGCCTGCACGATTTACAAACTTGGAGACATCTTGAGCATGCTTAACTAGAGCAAGAAAATCTTGTCTCTTGTCATCTGGGAGAAATGGGCTCATAAGCTCCAAATCTCCTGTAACTTCCTTGAGGAACATTCCCATATATAGTATATATGAACTGATCCCAGCTGAAAGCATGGAAGCCTGAAAAGTTGGGCACCCAAAAGCATCCAGAGTCCTGCATTCACGACCTGGAGGATTGGATGCATGCCTCTTTGCACTTTTCATTCTACGCATGGCTGACTCCACCACCATTGAATGGTATGGCAGCTGAGTCTTTTGAAATCCAGGACATGGCGGAACTCGATGCATAGTATCAAGTCTCCTAGAGTGAGGAGATGTAGTCAGAGGTGTCTCCCACATTCTGAGCATTAAGTTATGCAGAATTTCATGGATGGGCAGAGTGGCTGCCTCCTTTGGAGCTTTAGGATATTGGAGAATTTCCAGTTCCTTTGCTCTGGGTTCCTCTTCAGGAGCCACCATGATTGAAAGGCCTTTGGCCATATCACAAATAAAATCCTGAAAAGACATGTCCTCTGGAGGTGACATTCTGCATTGGGGAGAAGAGGGATCCTCTAGGAGAAACCCTCTAGTACCAGCAGAATTGTCAGAGTCTTCGGAATCGGAGAATTCGAAGTATTCCTGACTACGATGCTCATGCAAAGCACGGTCCCGGTATCGATCAAAGTCAGTACCGAGTTGATCCGGTACCGATCTGTCGATTCCAGCCAAAGATGGCGTGGGAAGATTTCCCACCGGGGCCGGTACCGGTGTCTGTACCGGTGCCCACTGGACCAACGGTACTGCAGCTGAGAGAAGAGCTGCGATGCTGCATTCGATAGCGAGGAACCACTGGTCTATCGACGCTGCCGATGCCTGGGTATCGGCACCGGTGAAAATGGCCGGAACCCCTGAGCATGGCACAGGTAGTTCTTGCGAGGTCGGGACCTCGAGAACATCCTGGAGCCCCATTGATGCTTTGGAAGCTGAAACCTCCCGCCGGGGCTGCTTTGCCGGTGTGGTTCCCTCAAGGGCAATGCCAATGGCCTCTTGATGCTTAGCAGGAGAGTTACCCTTTGAGGACCGGCTTTTATGTTTAGTTACCTGAGATCCATGGGAGGAAGAGGAGGCCCTTGAAGATGTCGATGCAATGGATCTGGCATCTGAAGAAAAGAGGGTACCGAGCTTTGCAGCCCGGTTCTGTCTTCCTCTTTTAGTCATCCCCATACAGGAGAGACATTCAGATGGAGAATGTTCAGGCCCTAAACATTTAAGACACCAATCATGGGTGTCAGTGACAGAAATAGTACCGCCACACTTAGTACATTTTTTAAAACCACTAGTTGGTTTTTCCATGTTTTAGGAATATGGGGCCTAGTGCCCAAAATGGCGCCTAACACCAAAAAAGAAAAGTTTCTGAAGAGAAACAGCTCAACGTATAAGGTTTTGGGTTTTTTTTGGAAAAGAAAAGAACCGGCGGTACCGGTAAGTGTCATGCGGCAGGCAAACGTGACCACAAGAAAACAATTTTAAAGACGGAATTTTCTATGGTGACAGGGTATGGGTCCTGTCGGCTCGGCGGAAAATGAAGAACTGAAGAGGGACAGTTGGAAAGGCGGGAAGGCAGCGCGCATGTGCTGAGGGATGCTCCCAAAAGCGTTCCTATTGGACGCTGGGGAGCGTTCCCGCGCAGGCTCCATCGGTACCGACGATACCCATATGTGAAGACTACATTCCTGCTTGTTCCTGGAGATAAGATAAGCTATATGAAAAACCAATACAGATCATGCTAAGAGAGGATTCTTGTTGGAATCCCAAAGGAACAGGCCACTCTTGCTCCCTACCCCCCCCCCCCTCCCAACATACACTTTACTTCCCCCAAAATAAGATACTTAAAGGGGCATTTCTAATGAGGTCTGCTGATATACTCATAAAGACTCCCAAAGAGCATTTGGCACATGAAAATTTTCCATTTGAGGTTGTACAAGGAACGGATATTGCTCTGCAGGCTTTGAAACTTCAACCCACAGATCAACAGCATTTGTAACAGATGCCAGATACAACAAGACTGGATTCTCTTGGCCAAAATGTTTAATGCAACATGAAATCAGAACCATATTTTCAATGTCTGGGGAGCATTTACTGGAAAATATGAGACATACAGAGGAATGTTACTGGAAACCACTCCAAGCAGATTCACCTAGAAAAACAGTTGACAAGTTGAAACCTGAAAATTGGAGAAATATCCCATACACATGAAAAGAGAAGCTGTGGTGGGGGGTGGGAGGGGGGGGGCTGTCTCTGAGCTTTCCTTATAACTTCATGGCCAATTATATTTGATTCTTGAAGCTATTGGATTGTACATGCAACGCAAACAAAATAAAAAGATGTGGGTTCATGTTTTTAGACATCAACCAAGTGTATGGGTAGCAATAGTTTCTTTAATAAACTAATATAAGCTTTAAGATGCATGCTTTTCAGACTAGAAAAGTCCCTTCTTTATGCTATGTGACTTTACGATCCTTGGTAGTCCTGAAAATAAGCATCAAAATAAAATTCATTACTTCTATAATAAGTATCATCTTTATTCAGCTATTTTACTAGAGCCTCTACTGAAGAAAAAGAGAGCAAAGTTATTTTCAACTGAGTATGCTACAGAATCCAAGATTGTATAATGTCAAACAAAACATCAATTTCTTTGACTGGGTGACTAGAGAATTGGTGGTGGGGGGTGAGCTGGATGTAATGTACTTGGATTTCAGCATAGAATTTGTTACTGTCCCAACTAGGAGTAGTCTGGGAGTAGTTTACCTAAGGTGACAAATTGGATTAGAAAGTGGCCGAGGGTAGTGGTAAATGAAATCCACGTTGAAAAAAAAAAAGTCAATAAGCAGAGTGTCTCCAGTATTGGTCCTAGTGAACATGGTATTATCTTTTTTATTATGCAGGTTACAAACTTGAATGCTAAACTCTTTTTTAGCATGAGTTGTATTGCATAGGCCCCTAAGCATGAACAGAATGAAAAGCAGTCTAATGAAGCTTCAGGAGTGGTCAAGGACTTGGCATCTAAATTCCAGTGTCAATAAAATATCAAGTCATGCATTTGAGGTACAGAAATCCAAAAGAATAATAAACAAGGGGGGATAAGACATGAATGCCCACCAAGCATCAAAGAGATCTCAGTGTGATATTATAACCAGTTATGGAGGCTGTAAACAAGGCTGTAAAAGGATGCAGAAAGAGGGCTACCAAGGGGCAGGGCTTCCAAAATGGTTCATGATCTGTACCAAAAACCCTATAAGATGAGACTTAAGGACCTACCTATTTATATCCTAGAGCTGAGAATAAACAGGGGAATATTGTAGAGATATTCAAATTAGAATTAGAAAAGGTACAGAGAAGAACAACTAAAATGATAAAGGGGATGGAAAGATACCCCTATGAGGAAAGGCTTAAAAGGTTAGGGCTTTTCAGCTTGGAAAAGAGACAGCTAAGGGGAGATATGATAGAGGTCTATAAAATAATGAATGGAGTGGAATGGATAAATGTAGATCAGTTGTTTACTCCTTCAAAAAGTAGAAAAAATAGAGGATACACAATCAAGCTACAATGAATAATTGTGGAAAAGAGGTATGGATAAGTCCATTACTCATTGTGGACACAGGAAATCCACTGCTTACCCATGGGATAAGCAACATGGAATCTTTCTGTCTTTTGGGAACATGACAGGTACTTGTGACCTCTTTGGACACTGTTGAAAATGAGATACTGGGCTTGATGGCCTTTGGCCTGACTCAGTATGGCATATCTTATGTTCTTAAATACCACAAAGATACAAAAACGACAAATTGTTTTCCAGTGGAAAGAAAGTTTAGAACGAGAAGATAAAAGTTCCCGGAGATAGACTCAAGATTAAAATCAGAAAATATTTCTTTGTGGAAAGAAAATGGATGGGTGGAACGTCCTTTCAGGAGATGTGGTGGAGGTAATACAGTAACGTAATTCAAGAAGACCTGAGATAAGTACATAGGACCCACAGGTGAAGAAGTGAAGGGCAAGTCAGAGATCTGCTGGGGTCTCTGACATGAAACAGAATGTAAACTGGGCAGAAAAGAGGGACTTTATGGTCCCTTTTCACTGAAAGGGTGGTGGATGCATGGAATGCCCTCTGGATGGAGGTGGTGGGGGAAAATACAGTGTTGGAATTCAAAATGGCATGGGACAGACACAGTGGATTCCTTTATAGCAAGAGGATGAAATCAAAGCAAACTTAAATATCTTTTAATAGAGGGGGACTGTCCTGCACGGAGCAGCAGTTACAACCCTAAACACAGGCACGGGGGGGGGGGGGGTGACCTGCATGAGCTATAATTAACAAGCACTCTAGCCACCTTACTGGGCAGACTAGATGGACCATACTGGTCTTTATCTGCTGTCATATACTATGTTACTGTTATTTACCATCATATTCTGTTTCTCTCCTTTGTACACCAGGTTCTCTCTTCATCTTACTCTCTCCTCACTTCTTCCTGTAGTCTCTCTCATTTCCAATTTCCCTCTGCCACCATTTTTTAATTTCCTTTTCACTGACACTTCCAGTATGTTTGTCTCTGGTGTTCCCTCATTGGTTGCCAGTTTCTTCTTAATTGCGCCCAGCCAGAGAGATAGAACAGAGCATTGGAGAAGTCACTGTAACTGATCAATTTGAATATGGTTTGTTAAAAAATGTCATAGTCAGCATTTTTTAAAATGCCAACTTTTGCATTTAAATGATCCATGTATATTTAGCACTACGATCCAAAGAGTGGCACTGAATATATGTGGAATGCAAAGACCACCCCCGTTCTACAGACAGTAGCTCAATATCACCTCTAGAGTTAGGCGGAATATCCTCGCTCTGCCTCGGCACTAGCCGCATAGCGCCAGGGTGGCCAGTAAGAATTTTCAGTGGGCCACTGACAATTCATGGATAAGAGACACTTATCTGCCTTGTCTGTCTGAATCCAACGCTAACTGGATTATCAGAGCTACTGAAGCTCCTATGTCCTGTGACCTCTCAAGAAAGGTAGTGAGATCCAGGTTACTCATAGACAGCAGGCACTGCTGAGCCTCATTTTCCAACTTCATAGGTGTGAGGAGGCTGCATAGTTTTGAGAGAGATAGATGTAGGTAGAATCTTTAGGATCTCTTGTAAATATCTCTTAAACATATCATACAGAGAAATTGTCTTAACTTTGAGGAAATTAATTAAATCAAATCTAAATTCCTTCTTCCAACCACACTCTCCAGATTTTCAAGCATTTTTTATGGAGGTCAACGTTATCTTCATCAGAGATAGATTTGTTCAATTCCAGTTTTTTAATTCTGACATCAAAGCTCAACATTAACTTTCAGGACAGCGATCTCTTAAACCTTTGAGAATTTTACAAACCATGCCTTATTTAGCAGAAAAACTGCAAATTTATGAAGCCAGGAATGTGCAGTGGCTTAAAAGAAACATAGAAAATCACTGTAGATTAAGATTATAGGGCCCGATTTTCAGTTGGGCAAGATTAAGCACTGTAGCCGCGTAGCCCTGCCTGCCAACCCCTTAACCCCGGATTTTCACTTCTGCAGTGACAAAGGAGCCCTTTTACTAAAGTGGGCTAAGCATTTAGCATGCAAATCAGCGCATGCCTGGGGTAACTATTACTGAGCTGACACGACAGCATGTGGTAATTTGCACACTGACTGCATGATGTGTTTATAGGGCGAGAACTGGGCATATTATAGTCAGAGAATGGTTGTGGACTGAACATGGTATGGTACTTCGCACTAATTGTGATTACAAGTGAAGTGGAAATCTGGGATGTCCAGGGCAAAATCTCTGAGAAAATCCCAGGGACATTTACATTTCAGCCCAATTTTAGAAACATGGATGTCCCCAAATGGATGCCCGCAGAAATAGCTTCTTGGATGTCCTGGCTGGTGTTTTCCAGAAGTGGCCATCCATGTTCAGTGACACTGCAGACACTCAGACGTGCAGTGGTGGGCTAATAATCTGTTTGGGTTTTGTATTTACAAGTAGATTTCTTTGTCCAGGAAATATTGACAGTGATGATGACAGTGTGTTGTGCTCTTCTCCCTGGTAGCATTGCTGCCATAAATCGAGCATGTTTTTGCTCCTTATTCATGGTCAGGAGCAGGTATAGGCATGGACGCCTCATCAATCAGGGCCAGACGTGCTAGTGCCATTCTGGAATCACACCGTGATGTGTATCTTCATTGCTCCACCCAGGCCATTCCTCCGGCATGTTCCCCATTCTCCATGGATGTCCTTGTGCTAGGGATGTTCATATACCCAGTGTCTAAAATGGCTCCAGGACACCCTTGTAAATTGGACGATTGTATAGCCAGATGTCCAAGCTATGAATAGGGCTTCTAAAATAACCCTCTTAATGTGCAATAAAGGCTATTTCTGTGCAGTAATTGCAGGAAACCTGCTGGACAAGCCCCAGCTGTCTGTGCACAGCCTTTGCACATATCACATGCTAGGTTTTGCATGTAATGCGTGGTAAGTGCAAAAACTTACTGCACTTTAGGAAATTGATGCAAAGTCTTCCTTGTTTGGCTCCTATACCTGCCTCAAAGCACCTGACCTCCAAGATAGCTCCTCCTTCCTTACCAGCTCTCCAACTGCTGTGGGGGAATTCAGCAAGCTGGTTTCCCAGCAAAAAGCACCCCAGCAGCCTCTCTCTCCAATGACATCATCAGCAATTGCTGATGCACTGGTTTAACTGGAAACTTTCTCAGCCAGGATACCTGGATGAACCTGTTCCTTGGGAATTCACCTGAACATAGATTTTGTACTTATATACATTCCAAATGAACGGCATCCAACAAAAAATTCCATCTCTTCTTTCAATGCTTATCTGCTTTGGAGGGCAGACCATACATATTTTTTAAATTCTTGATGGTGGAAAGCACGGGCTACTGAAATAGAAAGCTGGCTACCATTTTCCACCACCCTCTTCAATGGCATCCCACAAGTGTGCCATCGCAAAGTCACCTCTCTCTGATGCTTAGGATCACACCACCAGTGGCCTCAGCACCTCACAGCAAAAAGAGATGCCACCAGTGACTTTTAAGCATGCAGGAGCTCCCTTCGGAGCATATATGGAGTGAAGCATGTCTCTCCTTCCTAGCTATAGTCCCACAGGGCATGGACAGTGGATTTCGGCTTTGTGAAGCACACATTTTGGACACAGCATCTGCTCCTCCCTCTCTTGAGCTACTGATTCACCCCTGACATGCCTCCTTTGAGCCCTTCCAGTCTTCCTCTTATTATTTATTTGTTTATTTTATCTGTATTTCATGCTTTCTCTAGACAGAGTGAGATGGGAGAGCATCCACTGAGCACTGGCTGCGACTGGGATTCATATTGAGTGTTGGGAGCTGCAGCAGTGAAGGAGCTTTGACAACCACATGTGATAGCCAGGATAACTAACCAAGCCAACTACGTGCACAATACAGACTTTTGCTTTACTGTACAGTGGCATAAGTTCAAATGAGGAGGCCCCAAGCAGAACTTTGCTAAAGATCCCCCACAATGTGGCAGACATTAGTTACTTTTCTTTCTTTAAAAGATTTATATTCTACTCTAATTTTGAGCAAAGTGTCCATACTGCCCCCGTTGGCTTTCTTCAATTAAAATATTTGAGGCCACTTGCCAACCAGAGAAATGCTTAAGTGCCCCATCTCCCACTGCTGGGCCTGGTCTCGCTGTAACAGCCACGTGATCTCACCAATGTTATTGAGAGACGTCCCGGCAGTGGGAGATGGGGCATATAAGTGCTAGTATGTCAGGGGTAGGATTCAAATAATTTAAACTAAGAAAGCTGGCAGAAGAAAGTGTGGCAATTATTTTAAAAGTAATGTTTGATGTGCTCTGCCCCATCCCTGAAGTGTAGGGTTGCTGGGCCCCCTTCTGGCCTGGAACCCCATCCCTACCCCCAGCAGAATTTATGTCACTGCTCCTATGTATAAAGGGCACTGAGGACTGGGAGTGGGGAGATTTCTTGTTGGTGAGGCACTGAGAAGATGAGCTAGTGAGGAGTCCATGTGTGGTAGGCACCTGAGGGTAGGGGAAACCAGCAGGCATGCACAGGCAGTGAAGAGTAGAGGGAGAAGTAACAACTATAAGGTGGGGAGCTGGGGCAGATGAGCAATGTGTCCATGTTAAAATACAATTGGAAGTGGTGAGGGTGAAGTAGAACGCAGCAGAAGGCGAGAGCAGAGTGTCCCAAGGCGGGACTCTTCTCCACACAATAGCGGAGCCAAATCGTGACTGAAGCCCAAGGAAGTGTTATGAAAAATGCATTGAAGCTGTGGATAAGCCACAAATGCAACTTCATTCTTCATTTTGTGGAGCCACTAGAGCCTTCTGCTGTGATTCAGGCATGCTGGGTAAATTCAAGATCATTGGAATGGTGCTCCACTGTGACAGATCCATGCGTCTCTCTTCACCCTCTCTATTGTTGTTTTCGAATTTGGAGGAGACTGGTATGACTTTCGGTGCCTCTCTAGATCTGCCCTTAGGGGTATGTTCACTAAGCTGGGCTAATAGTTAACCCATGCTATTTGGGACCTAGTTACAAATAGCACGGGTTAACCATTAGCCTGGCTTAGTAAACATACCCCCTTAGGATTGTATTTAGCTCCATCCACAGTCGTGGTCTTCTCTCTTCACTTTCCAAGGGAGATCTCTCTAGACCTGTAGTTCTGGAACTGGCCCTTGTGGATTCTCCAATCAATCTGATTGTTAGTATATACAGCATAAATATGCATAACATATATTTACATATACTGCCTCTGTTGTTTGCAAATAGATCTCATGCAGATTCATTGTGGATATCCTGGAAAACAGACCTTTTCCGGGAGGGAGGGCAGTCCAAGGAGCAAGTTGAAGATCACTGCTGTATGCTTTCTACAACCCTCTGTAGTATAATTTCAGAGGGGTATCTGGAATATATCACTCCGTCCATTCGCAGATTCTCTTATAATTTGTGTATTTGCTGCTTGTTTTTTTTTAACCCAACTTACTCCCTCTTATTTTCTATTTTTAATTTTCTTTTTCTCTTTTTTCTCATCTGGTTTTCATTTCAATGCAATATTCCTGCTATCTGAAGACCTGAATGTTGAGGATCCTTGTCAAGTTTTGGACATCACCACTCCTCATATAGAGGTCAATTCAGATTGGGGGCCGTCTGGACGTCTAAAAAGTGAGCATGTCCTAAAGTCATCCTATTCTGCAACTGTGGAGCTATACATTCCCGCGGTTGCAGAATCTGGACACTTGGACGGGCCCCGATTCTGCAGCGGGTAATGTCCATCCATTTGCTATCCCTCCCTATGCCCCCGCTGGATCCCCGATGCTGCAGTGTCTCATCACCATGGCACCAGAACGCTATGCAGGAACACAGTCGGCCCAACACCATGAGCATGCATTTCCCCACTGCCTGACACTCGAAGGGAGATGCCAGGGCCGGGATCGGGCGGTAGCGGACTACCTGCCTCTGTGCCATGTGACGGTGAGGGGTTCCTGGCCCGATCTCGACTGATATTCGGACTTATTACACCTGGGGGGTGGAATAAGTCCAACATCCATCTTTGCGCTGCCAGACGTACAGGAAATAGGCCCTGGACATCCCAGGTTGTGGGCCCGCCTCCACTCCACCCACTCTCCGCCCTGTTGCCGTCCCTTCTCACCCCCATCCGGAGCTCGCTGCACAAAGGCCTTATACATGCGGGGAGCTATCAGGCCAGAATAGGCTAACAGCGAATAGCAGTGGTTGTACGTCCAAACCGGGTGTACATCCCCACTATTCACTGTTTGGAATGACCCCCATAGAGTTTGTAGCAATCTTGTGCACTGTTTAACTCTAAGGATCGGGAAGAAAGATAGAGAAACAAAATAAGACTTAAAACAGATTGGTACAAGTGAGAGAGATAGCTGAAGGGCAAAGGATCACACTACAAATACCACTGCATTTGGAAATGAGATTGTGCAAACTTTTTGTGCTCTTAATATTATCCTCTCTTCTGAGCCAGTGACAGGGTATTTGATGCTCTAGGCTAATCCTATGAGCCCCTCTCAAGCTGTTGGTAATTAAATTCAATGGACAAGAAGAAAAAGAGAGGAAAACCTCTGCAGTCAAACACCAAAGTCCACAAAAGAGTCGAAGAAAATATGGCCACATCATCAGAGGTTGTGAATAATCAACTTTATTCAAAGGACCCGATTTGGCCAAGTTTCGGCCGTTAGGCCTACATCAGGGTCAAGCTGGATTATAATATAGTCATATTGGTCCAACAGATAAAGGTGTAGTTTGGTAAACTCAATTGTAAATGCTCTGCTCAAAAAAATCACAGTAATGCTGAGAAACGGCATCAAGGGCGGGCAGAGAAGAAAAGCCTGCACTTGATGCCGTTTCTCAGCATTACTGAAATTTTCATGGTTTAGGATGATCATGATTGTTGAATTAATTCCAAACACCATCCCCTCCCACAACAATCCTGTAAAATTGCATAACTGAACTTTTAAAGATTAGATTCTGCTTTATATGTCTGTGTGCGCCTGCTCTCCCTGTGGGGAAGAGATGTGCTGTTGCTATTTTGAGTTTGCCTGGCTGTCAGGAGCTTTTTTTTTTTTTTTTTTTTTAACTTTGACTGCTGCTGCTCTTTACTGCCCTTCTAAAACTGCTGCCCTAAGCAACCACCTAACCTTGTCTAATGGTTGAGCTGGTCCAACCTCTCTGGCAAACAGACTCAGCCTCTCTAAACACAGGAAGATTCTGCTGCCCCTCAGGTGCATAGGTTATCTTCTTTCCCAAACCTCTTCTGTTCTGATCTCCCCAGGCCTTAGCCTCAGTTGGTTGGGTAGGGTGGATGTGTAAATGTATTATTAGCACGTTCTTTTGTATAATTACTTGGAATGAAGGCCTGCTGTGGCTCTTTGACTATAGGCTGCCCGGAATGCACGCAGCTTATCCAGAGTTGTTTGAACTTTTTGTGTGAGGGGTCATGTGCAATTTTTCTTACCCATGGAAGCTAGTAAGCAATTTTCTGAAATATATTAATGAAAACAATAAAGAAATCTACATAGTTTTATATATTTAGTGATGTTAAATTTAAATTACATTATAAAAATAAAGCAGCTCGCCAACCTTGTGTGTGTGTGTGTGTGTAATTTATTTGGGGATGAAGGATGGCAGGTGTAAAAGTATTTCAAGTATCAACACAAAGAGGGGACCTCAGGGATGGTGAGAGGAGATTGACAGGACTGTCAGTAGGGCGAGGAGGGAGGGAAGTGGGTTGAAAGAGAGGTTCCAGAATGTGGGAAAAGGGAGACAAGGGAAAAGGAGGGAGGTTTCAGGAACTGGAAGATAGAATCTAGGATAAAGGGGGGGGGGGGGGGGATCCAGATTGAGGTGAGAAAGGAGGAAGGAAGCAGATGAAGACCTGACTGTTCTCCTAAGTCCGTAATGGCTTTGGTAACAGACTGTCCAGTCACTGACACTATATCAGGACTAGCTTGTCGGATACCCTGTAACTAAGACCAGTTCCACATACCTTATTACTACTACTACTGATTGTTTGTATAGCGCTACAAGACGTATGCAGCACTGCACAGACATGTAACAGACAGTCCCTGTTCATCAGAGCTTACAATCTAGTCAAGACAGACAACACAATAGGTGTAAACAGGGATACATCTAGGGGGAATGGTAAAGAAACACAAAGAAAATCAGATGAGTCAAGATCCAAAAGCGGCAGCGAAGAGGTGAGTTTTTAGCCTGGATTTGAAAAGGGCCAGAGAAGGTGCCTGACGTGCAGACTCAGGTAGTTTGTTCCAGGCATAAGGCGCAGCAAGGTGAAAGGAGTGAAGTCTGGAATTAGCAATAGAAGAGAAGGGCACAGATAGAAGCGATTTACCAGAAGAGAAGAGTTTCCGGGGAGGAGTGTAGGGAAGTATTAGAGAGGAAAGATAGTGAGGAGATGCAGGGTGAATGCACTTATAGGTCAGCAGGAGAAGTTTGAACTGGATGCGGAAATGGATAGGGAGCCAATGAAGTGACTTGAGAAGAGAGGTGGTATGAGCATGATGAGGCTGGCGGAAGATTAGCCATACAGCAGAGTGCTGAACAGATTGAAGGGGAGGGAGATGATTCAGCGGGAAACCAGCAAGGAGTAGGTTACAATAGTCAAGATGGGAGGTGATTAAGGAGTGGATAAGTGTCTTAGTAGTGTATTCAGAAAGGAATGGGTGAATTTTGTTTGTTATAGAGAAAGAAATGGCAGGTCTTAGTTATCAGATGGATGTGTGTGGAGAAGAAGAGAGAGGAGTCAAAGACGACCCCAAGACTGCGAGCCGAGGAAACAGGGGGGAGTAGAGAGTTATCCACAGAGACTGAGAAAGGATAAAGAGGAGAGGAGGTTTTAGGGGGAAAAATAAGAAGATCAGTTTTGGCCATGTTCAATTTCAAGTGCTGGTGAGACATCCAAGCATCAGTGTCAGAAAGGCAGGCAGAGATCCGGGTCTGGATTGCTGGAGAGATTTCAGGTGTAAAGAGGTAGATCTGTGAGTAATAAGCATAAAGATGGTATTGAAAGCCATGGGAAGAGATGAGTGCACTTATTCAAAAGTACATACAATCTACCCTCAATTTATCCATCCCCATTTATTTCTTTCAGTGCCTTTGTCTTACTCATCTTGTCTGTCTATATGTCCCAACTGCAGTTGTCCCTTCTGATACCTATTAAGCTGTTTCATTATATTGCACTAAGGAAGGAGGAGTAGCCTAGTAATTAGAGTAACTACCTAATACCCAGAAAATAAAGGGTTCAATTCCCACTGGCACTCCTTGTGACCATGGGCAAGTCACTCCATTGCCTTGGAAGAAAAGGCCTTGCAATCTACTTCCAGTGATACATTGCGAAGAAAATCCAGAGGCAGCTGGGTCACTAGGAGTCAGCACTGACTTGATGACTCCTAAAAAAAAGAAAGAGAAATCATAAGGGAAAACTCCACAGAAACAGTCAATCAGCACACACACAGCAGACGCAGACCATGGGACATATAATGGAAATCTTTATCTGAAACCACCCGACTTGGAGAAGTTTTGACTAAAAGGTTCTGTGGAGTTTTCCTTCCTGATTTCTCTTCCTTTGGATACCTTATTCAGAAGGCTAACCATGGCCAAAACTTGGTCAAGTTGGGTGATTTCAAATAAAGATTTTTATTATATGGCCCATGGTCTGCCTCTACTGTGTGTGCTGATTTATCATATTGTGCTGACATTGTATTGTATTTCTGTTAAATGAATATTCTACTTGGCTTGGAAGAAAGGACTGGAAATCTACTTCCGGTCATACTGCCAAGATAACCTAGGAACTGCTGGGTCACCAGGAGTTGTTATTGACTCAAAGGCGCACATTGCATTTCACTGACACTGTATCATATTATTGCTATAACTAGGATTTCATTGGCCTATCTCCAGGTTTCACTGTTCTAATTGTGTATTATGCTGTCATTTGGTCATTTTACAAATTAAGTTCTTTATGTCAGGCTGTACCTGTTGAACACTGCCTTGTGTTAACCTCTTCATCAAGATGGTTAATGAGTCTTAATAAATTAGTGAGACGGACGTCCTTACCACGGTTCTATTTCCTACTCTGGTCTTGCTCCCTCTCATAATCTTATCTCCTTTCTAACCTATTTTCTCTTATTCCCCCCTCCTCCCAACTCCCTCAACTATTCTGCATGGCCTCTCTCTCAAACACAAATTCCTCTGGTCACGTTTAGCTTAACAATTATGTCCTTTCTTACCCCGGCTAGCTAATCCCTTACCCCACACAGCCAGCCAGGCTCCTCTTTGGCAATATCAAACGGCCATGATTATGCGTTTTGCAGGAAGATGTAGTGCATTGCCCCCCCCCTTCCCCCCATCAGGGGCTGCTGTTGTGGTGACTAGGCTAAAACCCAATATAGGATCTGGTTCTGAATGAGCAGAAGGAAACAGGCAAGCCAAAAACAGATTTTCAGTAAGACAAAATGGCAGTAAAGCCCCTGTCAGCTAACAGACAAAATAAAAGCCAATTTTACTTCTCTTAGGAAGCAGTTTTGAATAGTTTGGGTTGTTTGCAATGGATGGGGGCACTTTCAGCCTGTATTCATTGCAGTGAGCTTTTAAATGGAAACTATGCACGATGTTTCCCTTTGAATGTTAACAGCTGCACAGTGCATCCTTTGAAAGCACTTTGTATCTGCTATTTGTGCTTGTGGTCCAGCGGAGGCAAACTAGTGTGTATACAAACTAATGTGTAGACACTTTAAAATAACATGTTCACATCAAGAGCATAGCTAGAACCCAGTTTTTAAGAGTGACCCAAGGTTAACATGGGGGGAGTGGGGCGATAGGTATTCCAGGTCCTCTTCCTCCCTGATGCTCACCCTTTCTGTGACACGGCAGGAGCCTTCAGGTGGTCCTTATCTGATCTGCAGTCACAGCGCACAGGATGAGCACACCATGACAGCAAATTGGGAAAAGTCACAGGAGGAGCCTGATGTGAGAATGGAGGGGCCTGGGTCCCTCCAGGCCCACTTGTGGCTATGCCCTTGCTAAATCCCCATGGAAATGTCTCTTTTTAAGCCAGTAAAAAATATGTGTGCTTTGGAAGCTCATGTGTATTCTCATCTGGGCAAGGGGCAATTTTCAGCTTTGCCAATCACCGAGGAACATAACTGTTTGCCCAGGTAGATGGCGTTCAAGAGTACCTGTCCTCTGTTTAAGAAAATGCATGGAGCCTATGGGACACATAGATAGTTGTCGTTCTGGAGAATCAGCAAAGCAAAAAGTTCTAAAGGTGCAACTATGTGGACTGAAAAGAGAGTGCATTGGCTGCCATTTACTTTCTTTCCTCCTCTGCTTCCCCTCTTCTTCTAACGAACAATATTAGAGGGAAGGGAGAGTCTTGTTGTATCACATTATTAATCACGACATGGTTCTGTATTACTTCCCTTTTAGCCCTCAGACTGGGCCAATAGTTATGCAATGAGGTGATGATGGAGGCGGTGGTGGGTCCCATGTTTTCATTGCCTTCTTATATTGCAAGGGTGTCGGCTAGCTAGGATCTTTGTTTCTCCCATCTCCCTCTCCAAGAGTCTAGGGGGAGAAAGATGATTTGGTCTGAATCACAACCAGATATAAAGCAGAAAATGTGAGTTCACTAAGTCATCCAGTCTTAGAGATGAAAGGCTGTATACCGTTTACCATTACACTAAGTAAACTATTATTACAGGTGAGATGTTCTAGCTTTATTCTGTTCCCCAAGACATCTACTCCTGGAGCTGGGGAGAAAGCAGTAGTAGTAGTAAAGGTTTATTTTTAATCCCCTTGCAAACCACCGAGCAATCGACAACCTTTAGTTTACTTCTTTTGTTGAAAACAAAATTTTTGTTCTCATGCAAAATATCCCCAGAAGACTAGAAAAGTGAACTCTGATATTTTACAGGCTCTAATTTATGCTTCTCTCTAATTTGAAAAATGATTCTTCTGGTCCGTATTGACACTACACAAGAAGGAGTCAATGTTGGCCAGCAGCCTTTCCCAAGAGACGCAAACTCACAGCTTTCTCCCCCCTCTGCACCGTGTCAGCCTAGAGAAGATTTTCAGCTTGCAGCCAACACAAACCAAGTCTCTCCACCCCCTGAAGAGATGTGGGGGTCCCAGAAGGCTTGACAATTTCATAGCTCAAGTAGCAAGGAAGTTTCAGTTACACAGAACTGTGCATCTTAGTTTCAAATTCTTTTTTTTATATGTAACTCCATTTGCCATGTAGCCAGAGTTTTCATTTTAGTTCTGGTTTGTGAAGAGAGATTTGATGAATAAGGCTCCCAGATTGACATACCCCTGGGAAAATTTAACACTTTTATAAAAATTGTCTAATCCGTGAACGTTTCTGCATGCCATGAAAATGAACCATGAGCCATGCTGTCTGCTGGTGACAGAATGAGAGCCATAAGGCAGACATAGTATGTTGGACACATTCACACAGGTGCTGGCCCAAGTCCAGGCCCCACACTGTGGGAGAGAATCCCACAGCAGTATTGCACTCTCAGCTCAATTTAATCTCACACCTCTTTCTTTTCTCTTTCCCATCCAGTGTCCATTACGGAATATCATGTGTATTTTGCATCCTGCAATACTTCCTCCATTTCTTTATATCTAGGCTAAAGTGACCTAAGGAACAGAGTGAGCCAGCCCATCACCTCTGCAAACCTGTAGTTCCATTTTGTCTAAGAAAGATAGGACCACAGATCTGTAAATGTACCAGCACAAAATCAGGAATGGCTCAAACTGTCCCTTATAGCATGACCTTAAATGGTCACTTTTGACCAGGGCTTCCCAAACCTTTCCTGGGTACATAGGCATAGTTTGGCATGGGCATGGGAGGGCAGCATCCCCAAATACTGCAGGCACTAAAGCTGAATTGGTCCTCCTGTGCCTACTGGTACTATGACTACCTTACCCTTTGCACCCCCCTACTCCATTCCCAGAATAAGCAAGCAATCTACACCAATGCCTGGGACTCCACAGCCAATCAGATTTTTAGAATATTCAAAATGAATATGCAGGCGATAAATTTGCATATACCAAGTCTCCAATACATGCAAATTTATCTCATGTTTCAAGTTTCAAATTTCATTTTTATTTGATATGCTGCAAATCACAACAATGTCTAAGCAGTTTACAGGTAATCTAAAATCTGACTGGCTGTGGGTTCCCCAAAACAGGTTTGGAAGCCCTGCTACTGCTTTTGGTTTTGACTAGCAAGCTTCAGTCGCTTCTTCATACAAAAAATCACTCCCAGTCCCTCCGGCCACAGGAGCCCACAACTGAGCTGAGGACGAAACTATGGCTCCTGAACTGAAGCACAAATAATACAGTAGAATTTTCTCAGAAGGAAGGGGCAACTTTAGAAAACATTTTCCATATGTAAAGCATGTTTCACACATGGAAAGAGGCTCTTATAAAACTGCATGCAGCTCCACATGTGGAAGAAATAGGAATAATGCAAGATGGTGCCTAGTTTTACATGATTTGCACATAGCCATTCCCAGGGGGGTTGTTTGAGCAAAGCTGGGGTGGAGATGTAATGTACATGCATATTCTATAAAATACGTGTGCACACTTCTAGAGTGCATGCACACATTCACACTTTTGGAGCAGGTATAAATTTCTGCAAGAAGATTTGTGCACTGTTAGGGATTACTTTGAGAGCCTATTTTGTGAAGACACATAGATGGTTATGCAGCCTACTACAGTATCACATTAAAATATGAGTATACAGTGGAGGAGTAGTTTAGTACCCAAGAGATCAGGGTTCGATTCCCACTGGTACTCCTCGTGACCTTGGACAAGTCACTTTACCATCCATTGCTTCGGAAGAAAAGGCCTGGCAATCTACTTTTGGTCATACCTTGGCAAGAAAGCCCAGGGGCTGCTGGGTCACCAGAAGTGAGCACTGACTTGATGGCACTCAAAAAAAAATGCAGACCATCACCCATGTGAGTAATTTCAAAAATTGTTAATATTTATTTCATACTCTTCAAATCAAAAAATTGCATATTCAAAAACTACCACAGCAAATTGCAGGGGAGATATTTAAAAGCATTTACTTGGTTTGTAGACCTGCAAACCATGTAAATGCCGCTCAGCGGTATATTCAGCAGCACTAACATGGGTAGTGCTGTTGAATATAATGAAATTAGACTTACCTGCTAATTGTTGTTCCTTGAGGAACTGCAGTCCAGTCCCGAACCTCTGGGTAGTGAACTCCCTCCAGTAGCTTGGAGACTGAGTACATCACATTCTTTAGAATGGCAGTAGTAATATCCTTGGCTCCTCCCATGAGCTCCCAGTAACCTATTGACAAAGCAAACTCAGAAGAGCAACAAATAAGTAAACATATTTCCAACAAGGAAAAAATAATTAATTAGATAATATATATGCCCCACTCCTAAAGCAGGTACTTCCTTTAACGTTTTTAGAAAAAGAAGAGAAAGACGATTGTTCAAGAACAAAAAACCTTATAATATAAGCTAAGGTATAAACTAACAGATAAGTATGTGATACAGCGTAGTTACTCACCTGTAACAGGTGTTCTCCAGGAGCAGCAGGAATCAGTCCTCACATATGGGTGACGTCGGCGCCGACGGAGCCCTCGCGGAGCAATTTTCCCCAGCTTTCAAAGAAAGCCTTTGGGAATTGCAGCGCGCATGCGCGGTCGCCTTCCCGCCCAAGGGTGCCATCTTAGCCAGTCTGATGACATAGCTAAAAGACAGCATAAAAATTTGCAAAAAAACTTAAGCAGATGATTGCAACTCCACGGGGAGGAGGGAGGGTTGTGAGGACTGATTCCTGCTGCTCCTGGAGAACACCTGTTACAGGTGAGTAACTACGCTTTCTCCAGGACCAAGCAGGAAGTCAGTCCTCACATATGGGACTCCCAAGCTTAAGGCTACCGGAGACCCTAAGCACAAAAATGAGCTCCCTCTAGCTCAGCGGCACAGAAGGAAGGAATCTTCGCTGAATTATCACCCACCGGTAGCCCCCATCCGGGATGGAGGGTAGGAGTTGCTCAAACCTCAAAGAGATTTCGGAGGACTGCCTGTCCGAAAGCACTGTCCCTGCGGGACTCCCTCTCGAGACAGTAATGGACCGCAAAAGTCTGGCTCGAAGACCAAGTAGCGGCCCGGCAGATGTCTGCCAGCGGAACAGAGCGGAGGTAAGCCACTGACGTAGCCTTCGCCCGAACAGAATGAGCCGTGACTCGACTTTCTAAGGAGAGTCCGGCTGCCCCATAAGTCCAAGCGATACAGTCAGCAACCCAGATGGACAGAGTACGCTTGGAGACCGGGAGCCCCAATTTATTGGGGTCAAAAGACACAAAAAGCTGAGCAGCTTTACGGTGCTCCCGCGTACGGTCAAGGTAGAAGTTCAATGCCCTTCTACAGTCCAGGGTATGCAGGACTCGTTCAGCTCGGCTGGAGTGAGGCCTGGGAAAGAAGGTTGGAAGTACCACCTCCTGATTGATGTGAAAAGGGGAGACAACTTTTGGAAGAAATTTTGGGTGAGTCCGTAGGACTACCCTATTTTTGTAGAACCGAGTGAAGGGAGGATCAGACACGAGGGCCTGCAATTCACTTACGCGTCTAGCGGAAGTGAGGGCTATCAGGAATAAGGTTTTCCACGAAAGAAAACACAGAGAACAGGTAGCCATCGGTTCAAAAGGCGGACAGGTGATCCGCTGTAAAACCACATTCAGATCCCAGTCAGGCGCTGGCGGGCGCAGAGGTGGTTTAAGTAGAAGGAGACCTCGGAGAAACCGTGCCACGAGAGGGTCGCTGGAAAGAGGTCTGCCGTCCACCGGCACATGGTGTGCTGAGAGAGCATTGAGGTGGACTTTGACGGAGTTGGACTTAAGTCCCAGATTAGAGAGGTAGAGCAGGTACTGCAAGATCACCGACACTGAGCAGGAGAAGGGATCCTGAGACTGCTGTACACACCAAACGGAAAAGCGACGCCATTTAAGGGCGTAGCATTTGCGGGTAGAAGGTCGCCGAGAAGCTAGGACGACCTCTTCCACCTCTGCCGGCAGGAGAAGGGGAGCGAGGACTACCCTTTCAGCCGCCAGGCCATTAGGTTGAGAGATCTGAGGTTGCGGTGTAGCAGAGACCCCTGATCCTGTGTTAGGAGATCCGGTTGAAACCCCAGAGGGAACGGATCCTCTGCCGCTAATTGCAACAGGAGTGGGAACCACGGCTGTCTGGGCCAGCGAGGAGCCACCAGGATCATGGACGCTCTGTCCCGGAGGACCTTGAATAGAGTTCGAGAGACTAGCGGGATGGGAGGAAAAGCATAGAGAAGGCTTTCCGACCATGAGAGTAGAAAAGCATCTGCCGCTACCCGAAGGGGATGTGGCTGACGAGAGCAGAAGCGAGGAAGTTGCCGGTTGAGAGGACTGGCAAAGAGATCCATTGTGGGGAGGCCCCACTTCAGAAAGAGTTTCTGAACTACCAAGGAATCCAGACGCCACTCGTGCGGCTGGAGTATCCTGCTGAGTTTGTCCGCCAGGCAATTTTCCTGGCCTGGGAGATAAACTGCCTTGAGAAGAATGCCGTGACTGACTGCCCAAGAGCAGAGCTTCTGAGCTTCTCGGCAGAGAAGGAAGGAGCCCGTGCCCCCCTGCTTGTTCACGTAGAACATGGCAACTTGATTGTCCGTCTGGACAAGGACGGACTGGTGAGAAGTCAGGTGGGAGAAAGCCTTGAGCGCCAGACGAATTGCTCTGAGCTCCAGGAAGTTGATCTGTTGAGCAGACTCCCATGCGGTCCAGAGACCTTGAGTACATGCCCCCTGGCAATGTGCTCCCCAACCCAGGAGGGAAGCATCGGTTGTCAGCACTTGAGCCGGCTGAGGCGCCTGAAACGGCATTCCGAGCACCAGGTTCGGCCGATGAAGCCACCACTGTAGGGAAGAGGCCAGCGGCTCGGAGAGGCGCACTAAGTCGGCTAGCCCGCCGGTGGCTTGTTGCCACTGCTTGCGAAGGCACCATTGAACCGGCCGCATATTCAGGCGAGCATTGGGGGTCACGTGGACGGTGGAAGCCATATGGCCGAGTAGTCTCAGGAAGCGCCTGGCGGAGACCAGGGACTGGCTGCGAAAACGGCCGGCTAGGTCCATGAGCCGTTGAGCCCTGTCGAGAGGCAGGAAAGCTCGAGCCTGAGGAGTGTGCAGTCTGGCGCCGATGAACTCGAGGTCCTGTGAGGGGAGCAAAGTGGACTTTGCGAAGTTTATGACAAAGCCCAAGTACTGCAGAAGAGTCACCGTGCGGTGTGTGGCATTGGCGACTGCCAGAGAGGACGACGCTCTGATGAGCCAGTCGTCGAGGTACGGAAAGACATAGAGGCCATGAAGCCTGAGATAGGCCGCCACCACCGCGAGACATTTTGTGAAGACTCGCGGTGCGGAAGATAGGCCAAAGGGCAGTACTCTGTACTGGTAGTGATTTCCTGCCACCACAAACCTTAGGTATTGGCGGTGGCTTGGGTGGATGAGGATGTGCGTGTAGGCATCCTTTAGATCTAAGGAGCATAGCCAATCTCCCTGCTGGAGGTAGGGCAGAAGGATTCCAAGGGTAAGCATCTTGAACTTTTCCCGCACGAGGAACTTGTTGAGGCTGCGCAAGTCCAGGATGGGTCTGAGGCCTCCTGTCCTTTTTGGTATTAGGAAATACCTGGAATAAAAGCCTTGACCTCTCAGGTGGTGGGGCACCGGTTCCACCGCCTGTTCCTGAAGAAGACTTGCTAACTCCTGAAGAAGTAAGTCCCTGTGCAGAGGGAGTCGAGGAGGTTCTCCCGGGAAATAGGAGGGAGGGACCTGGTGGAAGTGGAGAAGATAGCCTTCTCTTACGACTTGAAGCACCCAGGCATCTGAAGTGATGTTGGACCACCTGTGGGCGAAGTGAACCAGCCGGCCTCCGGTGCTGGGAGGAACCAGCTGAGGGGGAGAGGCTATGCTGAGGAAGTCAAAAACCCCCACCCTGCTGAGCAGGGGCTGGTGGTGCAGGCTTGGGGGCTTGCTGCCTACGGGACCCGTTACCCCGACCGACCCTTGGCCTGCTGACCCTGTTGGGGAGCTGGAGGGGCCTGATATTGAGGGTAGTGTTTATAGGCAGCCGCCTTCCTCGGGTAAAAGGACTTCTTTCCCGAGCCCTTCTTTTTCTGGGAAGGGGCGGAGGTCTTCCTAGAAAGCCTGGTCCTGGTGAGAGTCTCCGTCTCGATTTGTGCAGCCTTTTCAGCCATGGGCTTGCCAAAGAGGTTCTCACCTCTGCAGGGGACATCGACCAACTTGTCCTGCACCCAAGGTTCAAGGTCAGACTACTGAAGCCAAGCCTGTCGGCGGGCACCGATGCCAGCTGCGGCCACATGAGCCGATGCTTCAAAGCCATCATAGGCTGCTCGGGACATGAATTTGGAGCATTCCCGAATACCAGTTGTCAAGGCTAGGAACCTCCACAAAGGTTCCTCGGACAGTCCAGCGGAGAATCCGGCTAGCTCTTTAGCCAGGTCTCGGAGATACATGCCCATGTATAGCTGGTAGGTCTGGACACGACAAGCCAGCATAGAGCCCTGGAAACACTTCTTACCAAGGCCATCCAGGTTACGGGCCTCCCTGCCAGGAGGCACCGAGGAGTGCATTTTTTGGCTCTTAAGCCTATGCATGGCCGATTCCACTACCATGGAATGGTGTGGCAGCTGTGCTTTTTGGAAGCCAGGACTCTTGCGGACTCGATAGATGGAATCGACCCGCTTGCTCAATACCGGCGACGAGGCCGGACTCTCCCACATGCGGAAGAGTAGTCGTTCCAGCATGGGAGGCACCGGTACAGTAAAGTGCTCCCGGGCGGGAGAGTCGTACTGAAGGGCGTCGAGCTCTTCGGCTCGAGGCTCCTCCTCGGGATCCGGAGGGAAGGCCAAAGCCTTGGCCATATCCCTGACGAAGTCCGAGAACCGGGCATCCTCCGGAGGGGACTGTTTCCGAGGTTCGGACTCAGGTGAGTCCGAGAGGACACACCGAGTCCGAAAGGAATCAGGTGACTCCTCCTCTTCAGACTCCCAGGCCGACTCCGAGGAGGAATCGGTGGGGTCGGCTCGGGCAGGCGGAGGCGTCGGCCGCCCCGACGCCGAGGGAGTTGGCGGCGACGACCTCAGTCCCGAACGGGAGGCCGAGGGTGACCTCGACCGAGGATCGACTCGAGTTCGCATGGACTCAAGGATCGGCTCGGTCTCCGGGGTCGACTTAGACGTCGACGTCCCGGCGGTCGGGGCAGCGGCGCCAGCGAGGCTAGCGATCAGTGCCCGCTGCTGGTCCATGAAGGCAGATAGTCTGCTCTCCAAGGCCGTCAACCTGAGTCCGACCTCAGGTGACCCAGCAGCCCCCGACTCGGGCCCCGACGGCGTCGGGCCCGACGTCGGACCTCTCGGAGGCGAGTCCAGAAGGACCACAGGACTTACCCGAGCAGGCAACTCCGACTCCAGGCGAGGTCGCTTCGGGAGGTGCTCCTTCTCCAAAGACCCGGGACGGCTGTCGGGGCTATGCGACCTGGCCCTCGCGGAGCCAGGAGCGTCCACCGACGCCGCCCTCGCGGGTTTTGTCTTCCGTCGATGGTCTCCGGAGGGAGAACCCCTGTCGGAGGAGCTTCGGCGATGGTCAGAGCTGGAGCCTCTGGATGCCGAGGCCTCCGACGAGGTCCGGGTACGGCTGGGGTCAGCGAAGATTCTATCCCGCTGATGCCGCCGACTCCTCAACGCTTTGGAGGACATTTTGCCACAGGCTCCACAGATCATTTCTTCATGATCCGGGCCCAGGCAGCGGAGGCAATTATCGTGTGTGTCAGTGAGTGACATATTTCTGTCACACTGACCACACCGCTTGAAACCACTGGCAGCCATCGGGGGAAAAAGGGCCCCTGCAAGGTCAAAGGACCGGGCTGCCAGCGAAAAACCGAAAACGAAACTGACCAAAAATCAGAAAAACCGAAAAATAAGAGAAGGACTCGCAACGGCGTCGCGAGTCCGGGCAGGAAAACGACCGGCGTCGAACCGAAGTGAAAAAAGAGAAAAACTCACGAAAATCAACTTTTTTAGCGGGGACACGATGGGTACGTCTGTAGGGCTCCGCGGAAAAAAGAAGACTGGCTAAGATGGCACCCTTGGGCGGGAAGGCGACCGCGCATGCGCGCTGCAATTCCCAAAGGCTTTCTTTGAAAGCTGGGGAAAATTGCTCCGCGAGGGCTCCGTCGGCGCCGACGTTACCCATATGTGAGGACTGACTTCCTGCTTGGTCCTGGAGAATAAATATATACAGTGAGTGACCCCTAAACTGAAAGACAGGAATGTAGCATCACTGAAGCTCTCGGGTGGGATACGGGACTGGAGTGGAGTTCCTCAAGGAACAACAATTAGCAGGTAAGTCTAATTTCATTTTCCTTATCGTCCCTCCAGTCCAGTCCCGAACCTCTGGGATGTAACAGAGCAGTTAATTATTGGGAGGGACCCACTAATCCGGCATTTAAAATCGCTGAACCAAATGGGTGTCCCCAGCCGCCTGAATATCTAGGCGATAGTGTCTGCTGAAAGTATGCAATGAAGACCAAGTAGCCGCCCGATAGATGTCCACTGGGGGAATCAAACTATACTCGGCCCATGAAGCAGCTTGGGCTCTAGTGGAATGTGCTCGGAGACCTAAAGGTACTACACGCCCCTGCAAAATATATGCAGAAGCGATGGCTTCCCTAATCTACCTGGATATGGTGGCCTTAGCTGCTGCCTCACCCTTACATGGTCCGCCAAAGAGAACAAACAAATGTTCAGATTTACGAAAACTTTTAGAATTCTTCAGATAACACTTGAGGGCCCTTTTGACGTCCAAACGATGCAGGTCATGCCCAATGGAAGACCCATCCAAACAGTCCAAAACTTGGAGAGATACCGGTTGATTGACATGAAACGCCAAAACCACCTTTGGCAGGAAAGAAGGAACAGGACGGAGAACCACCTTCTCCTGAGAAAATGAAAGAAAGGGCTCTTTGAAAGACAAAGCTTGCAATTCAGAAATCCTTCATGCGGAACAAATTGCTACCAGAAAAACTGTCTTCAAAGTTAAATCCTTCAATGAAGCCCGAGACAAGGGTTCAAATGGCTCTTTAGTTAACGCCCTGAGCACCAAATTGAGGTCCCAAGATGGAACTATGACCCGACGAGGTGGTCGCATATGATTTACTGCCCGAAGAAAACGCAGTACATCTGGATGCGAACCCAGAGGCTCATTATTGACCTTTCCGCGAAAACAAGCAATAGCCGCGAGCTGCACTCGTAACAAGCTAGACGCTAACCCTTTATCAAAGCCATCCTGTAAAAAGGTCAAGATATGAGGATCTGTTGTCAAAGAAGCCTGCAGCTGTTGATCTAAACACCACGCTTCAAATACGCGCCAAACGCGTATGTAAGCGACTGAAGTAGATCTCTTCTGGGCATTTAACATGGTTGAAATGCCTTGCACTGAATAACCTTTCCGTCTCAACCTTGCCCTTTCAAGAGCCAAGCCATAAGTGAGAATCGATTCACCTAAGGCATACGCAGAGGACCCTGCAAGAGCAGATTGCTGTGCTGTGGAAGACCCCATGGCTGATCCACTAGAATTCGCATCAGGTCCGCGTACCAAGGACGTCTTGGCCAATCCGGAGCTATTAAAATTACATATCCGTGATGTTCCTCGATCCGCTGAACTACACGGCCTATCAAGGCCCATGGTGGAATTCCCTCTGTTGGCCAGTGTTGCAACCGGGCATCGATGCCCTCCGACATTCTTTCTCGCCTCCTGCTGTAGAAATGACTGGTCTTTGCAGAATCGAAGGTTGCCATCAGATCCATTAGTGGCATTCCCCATCTGTGAACTATCCAAGAGTATACGTCCAGATGAAGTACCCACTCTCCTTGATCTACGCAAACTCGACTGAGGTAGTCTGCTGTCACGTTTTCTACTCCCGCAATGTGGGCTGCTGATAACGCTTGGAGTCGAGGTTCTACCCAGAGAAATAACTTTTCTGCTAGGTTTTCCAGTGGTACACTGCCTGTACCGCCTTGACGATTGAGATACGCCACTGCCATCGCGTTGTCCGACAAGACTCTCATTGATTGGGCTAGGAGAATCTTTTCTAAAGCTTTTAGCACCAAGAACACCGCTCTCAACTCCAATTCATTGATCGAGCAACTGGACTCCTGCCTGCTCCAAATTCCTTGAACATAGAGCCCCCTGCAGTGCACTCCCTAGCCTGACAGACTGGCATCGGTTAAGACCAGAATCAAATCTGGCTGTTCGAGAGGCATGCCCGCAGTTAGGTTATTTTGTTGGAGCCACCAATAAAGAGCTGCTTTTACTTCCCGTTGACATGGGAGTCTCTGGGTCAGAGAGTCTGACTGATGAGACCATCGTCGAAGAAGAGCCCTCTGTAAAGGGCGCATATGTGCTCTCGCCCACGGTACCACTTCCAGTGTTGCTGCCATTGTGCCTAATAACTGTAGGTACCGCCATGCAGTGGGAGATTTGATTTTTACAAAATCTGGTTCAGTCATTTTTTAAACAGCGAACTCGGCGGTCCAGCAGAAAAACTGCCCCTGCTTGTGTATCGAAGCGGATTCCTAAATACTCCAAATTCTGGGATGGAAGCAGTTGGCTCTTGGCCCGATTGACTAGCCAACCAAGACTTTCCAGAAACTGAACCACTCGAGCAGTGACTCGTAGACTTTCTTGTCTGGATTTTGCTCTGATTAGCCAGTTGTCAGATAAGGATGAATCAACACCCCTTCTTTTCTCAGCGCTGCAGCCACTACCACCATAACCTTGGTGAAAGTCCTGGGCGCCGTGGTCAAACCGAACGGCAATGTTTGAAACTGAAAATGCCCCATTGGAACCACAAACCGCAGGAACTGTTGATGGACGGCTCTGATAGGGATATGTAGATACACTTCCGTGAGATCTAGGGACGTCAAGAACTCCCCCTTTCTCACTGCAACTATTACGGAACGCAAAGTTTCCATTCGAAAATGTGGAACCCGGAGACAACAGTTTACTCCCTTGAGGTCCAGAATCAGACGCCAGGAACCGTCCTTTTTTGGCACTACAAAATAAATTGAGTACTGATCGCAACCGTATTGGCCTCTGGGTACCGGAATTACTGCTTGTAACCGCAGAAGCCTTGTTAGAGTGTCTTTTACCACCAAGGCCTTGTCCGACGCTCCACAGGGAGACTGGATAAAAAAATTGGTTATGGGTTTTGCGAACTCGAGAGAATAACCCTCGCGAATAATTTCCAGAACCCATTGGTCGGAGGTTATTTCGGTCCAAGCAGGGTTGAAGTCCCGTAATCGACTCCCCATGGGCTGCTCCTCCACTTGGACCCTCTGTTCTTCATTGTGTCTTTTTAAAACCAGAAGTTGAGGGAGCAGAGAAACCTCTACCTGCACCTCGGAAACCTCTGAATGCTTGACCCTGGGAAGAAAATCTTCCTCTTTGAAAGCCCGTCTGGCGAAAGGTACGAAAACATCTAAAATCCCGTACCTGCCCACGAGATGGAGCAGGAGTACGTACCTGCTTAGATCTATCCTCTGGAAGACGTCCTCCCTTGGACTCTCCCAAGTCCCTGACTAATTTATCTAAGTCTTCCCTGAAAAGAAGCTTTCCCTTAAAAGGAAGCTTACTAAGTTGGGACTTAGATGAAGAATCTGCTGCCCAATTTCGCAACCATAAATAGCGACGAGCAGCTACCATTGAAGCCATACAGTGCGCCAAAATGCGAATGAGATCATAATGAACATCTGCCAGGTAAGCGGCTCCTGATTCCAATCTACCATCATCAGCCGTATGCTCCAAAGATGCCCCCTCCGGTTGTTGAAGCCGTTGGGACCATCGAAGACAGGCTCTGGCAACCCAGGCCCCGCAAATGGAAGCATGCAAAGACAAGGCAGTGACATCAAACACCTGTTTCAAGAGCGTATACAACTTTCTGTCTTGACTATCCTTTAGGGCAGCACTGCCCTCTACTGGAATAGTAGTCTTTTTTGCTACAGCTGAAACAGCTGCATCCATGCGAGGAGAAAGAAACAACTCCCGCTCCTGATCCAAAAGGGGGTAAAGACGAGAGAATGCCCTAGCTCCCTTGAGACCTGCTTCCGGCAAATCCCACTCATCCTGTATCATCTGCTTTACCACATGGTGAATGGAAAAGACTGCTTGAGAAGATCGCACCGCTTGGATGAGGGGATCCTCTAATGAATCCTCCACCACAGAACTAGTTGGTAAATTAAGGGCTTGGAGAAATTCTGCAATTAAAGCAGGCAGCTCCTCTCGCCGAAACACACGCACAACGCGCGAACGATCTTTGGGCTCTAAAATTTCACCTTCCTCCAGCTCCTCGCTTTCCATCTCTGGTTCGAGATCCATGTCATCATCAGAATAAATTGGATGATCCTCATCCAATCTGGCTTTCTTAGTGGGTGGTGGACCCGGAAGCTTTTCCTTTTGAAAACCGGAGGAAACTACTACGGTAGCAGTTATAGTGCAGTTTGTACTACCTCCTTGCTGGCCTAAACAAAAGGCCTGGTGCAAAAGACGCAGAAATTCCGGCATAACACCCCCCCCCCCAAGTCATGGATCCAAGAAGCTGAAGGGTCTGTCACTGTGGGACCGGACTCACCGGAAGGAAATGGAGTTTCAGTGAGAAGCAGAGGCTTTGCAGGGCCCTGAGGAACCTGAGACGTTGAAGGAAGAGATTCCTTGGCCTTCTCCTGAAGCGACTGCTCCATATCAGAGGCCGCTGCAGTACAGGAGTGACACACTCCTGCTTCTGAGAGGTGTCCTTTCCTGGTACCACAAAATAAGCACCGAAGGCAAGAAGGCATTGATTAAAACTCTAATGGTCCACAGACAATGCCTCAGGTATGATGAAAATATTTTAAATAAATAAATAAAATTTAAATAAATTTAAATAAATAAATAAATTAAAGTAAAATATATATAAAAGTGAGTCTTGGACAGCAATACAGGTTAAAAATGGAAGTCCTAATAAACCTGAGAGGAAAGAACGCAGGGAACAACTCCCAACCGTCTCCTCAAATGAAACTTTAAAGATCTAAATGCAAAAACCACTTCAAAGTTGCAGCCGAGACTTCTGGAGAAATCTGCCATTAACAAAGTAGCAGCACTAAGAAATTAAAGAAACCTACCTCCGATCAGCACAAAGAAACATAAATAAATAAGGAGGTGAAACTGTAAAGGCCCGAGTGAACTTCCGGTTTGGCAATGAGCTGATCAGACGTGTCTTGATCAGCTCCGGGTAATTACCCCTCAAATCTGCAGCAAATCTCTACAAACATTGTAGAATTTCAATTATATTGATGTCCCTGCATGTGTCCTGGTGAGAACTTTGAGTAAGGCATATCTCTAAAGCGAGGAGCGGCTCCTAAGCGGTCAAAGATCTGATGGCATCGAAACCTCCCAGGAGGGAGAAGCCGCGAGCACCAGAGGCCAAGATGGCCGAGGGGGCGCCTGCCAGTCCTAAGCCAGGAGGCAATCCAGAGCTGGTGGCCGAGGTGAGTGCAGTGGTGGTTCACGCGTTGGAGGCTCGCTTCCATGACCTGGCAGAAAGCCTGCACAATATTAATCAAAATTTTACGGAGTTTGCTGGGCGGATGGAACAAGTGGAGGCCCGTATATCCGACGTCGAGGACACCCAACAATCCCTTACAACCAAGGTAGAGGCCCTGGAGTCCCTCGTTAAACAACACAGCGAAAAGCTGGATGATCTTGAAAATAGAGGGCGTCGCATGAACCTCCGGTTTGTGGGGATTCCAGAATCTGTGGTGGATGGAGCCCTTTTTGGATACTTGCAAACCTGGATTGACAAGCTGCTCGGCGGCACCGGGGAAAGCCAGGTGAAGCTGGAGCGGGTACACCGGCTGGGACCTCAGCGGGAACAGGCGCAGAGACCGCGGGCGGTTATAGCCCAATTTTTGGACTATCGGCAGAAGAAGAAGTTCTGCGAGCTGCGCGAGGCCATAAGATGCCAAAACAGGACGCTGAGCATATTCTAGTGTTTCAGGATTACTCAGCCTTGGTCAGCCAGCAGCGTCGAGCTTTCTCTTCTACCTGCGCTCAGTTGATCACTAAAGGGATACGATTTTCTCTGCTGTACCCCGCCCGCTTACATGTGGACTACCAGGGACAATCAACGTTTTTGACAACGCCAGTGGCGGCTGCTACTTTTTTGAACTCTCTGAACGCCCCAATGAACGAGTCTACCTGAGGGTCGTTTGTAAATGCAGCTAGACTTTTGCGCTCTGAATGGTGGGATCAGGCCTACTGACTGACCTTGTGGAGGCCACGACTGTTGCTTTGGACCTTTATGCGCCTGAACCCGCTTTAACTGATTGAATGGTTACTCATTCTTTTTGAGTGGCTGATTTGTGGGGCTGACTGACTAGCTATATGAATGGATGTTTGTATCTTCTTGATGTCGGCGGGTATGGCTGGTTATAATTGTTACCTTTCATACTTTGTTGCAACCCATTATTTTATTTGTAGCCCTGTGGGATACTGTATCTGGGGTTTGGGGTTAGTTGTTAGCTGGTTAGACCGCGGATAGGGGGGGGGGGGGTTCGGGGTTGTGGGACTGACTGCGTGGTAATTGTTCTTAGATGGCTGGGGGGATTCGATGGCGCGAATCCCGTTGCTGGGGTGAGCTTACATTAGTAGTCACTGCTTGCCCGTGCGGCAGATGGCCCTGCCTATAGTCGTGGCGTGGGAGAGGGTGTGATTCCTGCTGGGGGGGAGAGGACCTTGCTTT
This sequence comes from Ichthyophis bannanicus, assembly GCA_033557465.1. Lineage (NCBI taxonomy): Eukaryota > Metazoa > Chordata > Amphibia > Gymnophiona > Ichthyophiidae > Ichthyophis > Ichthyophis bannanicus. The sequence continues at coordinate 179,937,953 of CM066044.1, forward strand.
TAGTAGCTCAGTTTGCCCCGCCCCCGAGGACTGGAAGGCCGACTTTAATGGCGCTGGTTTATACGAGCGCGGAGATGGATTGGGAAGGGGTATCAAGGGCCGCTGAGCTATTACCTAAGGTAATCCGGGCTGTTATGGGGAGGGGAGGAGAGTTCATGGGGCGAGAGCGACTGGGCAGGATGTTGATTCGTTTGGTGTGTGCGTGGTGTATGTATGGTTGGACACAGCTGGCTTTATACTGCCTTGTCTCCTGCTTCTGTGCCTTTGTACAGGTTCTTTTGTTATTATAGCCATGAGGGTTGTGTAACCAGGGTTACGGGCCTATTATTCCTGTGGGTGGGGGTGGGGAGTAGTCTCTCTTGGGTTCGCTGGGGGGAAGGGGGGTAGATGAGATATCGCGCTATTCCTTGACCCTTACATGGGAAGCTAGGCTGAGCTGTATCTGTTCCAACTCACGGGGGCCCCTCGAAGCTGGCTCTGTGATGTATGCAGGCCCCCAGCCGACGAGCTCAGAGATAGCCCTATGGGAGTGGGAGAGGGGGGATGGTGGGGGATTTATATGATTTAGGGCTCCTACGGGGAGATTTGTTAGCGGGGAGTGGGAATTGGCAGCGTGGGGAGTTAGAAGCGGGTAGAGTAGACGTAGAAGCTATATCCCCTTGATTGGGAATCCTTCTAGGTTGGGGAGGAACCTTGGGATAGGCCCCCGAGTTTCTTTGTACTGAGAGAGTTTGTGAATGGGAAGAGCTGCTCTGGGACATTGTGGGGTGGTGGGGATAGGTTGGAAGTTTTGGTAATAGAGGTTAGGGATAGGTGGAGCTTGGGGAGGGGTAGTCACGAGTGCCAGTGGAAGACTGTCCGGCCTGATGGGTGGACTAGTGGGGGTTGTGGGGGGGGGGAAAGGGAGGGGCTGGGTGGGGGAGGGGGTACAGAGGGGGGGGAGGGGGGTTCATACTCCATCAAAGTTTGTTTTGCAGAGCTGTATCCTCCCATTTATTGAGAGAGAGGGGTTCCAGGCTGGGGGGACTTCTCTTAGACGAGTAGAATTTGTCGATTGGTGGAATCTTGACACTGCCTCACGCCTCTGAAGATTATCACTTGGAATGTTTGTGGGCTAGGGAACCCGATTAAGCGATATAAAGTATTGCAGGCTCTAGCCCGACAACAGTGCGATATCGCCCTTTTGCAAGAAACCCACCAGACAGCTGAAGAGCATAATAAATTATGTAAGACTTGGGTGGGACAGGTGTGGGGCTCCCCTGCTAATGGGAAAAAAGGGGGTGTCGCTATCTTGTTGCATAAGAGGGTCCGCTTTGTGGTGGACTCTGTTGTAGCCGATGATGTGGGAAGGTACCTCTTGCTTTATGGTCAACTAGAGGGGAAACCAGTGATTATTGGGAATCTTTATGGGCCGAATGCACTGGATCCTAATTTTTATAGTGGTTTGGCCTCTAAGGTGGAACAACTACCGGATTGTCCTTTGATTTTGGGGGGGGATTTTAATGGGGTCCTTGATGTCGATTTGGATACATCGCAAGGGGGAGACGGGCGGGACAGAGCTCCCACAACTCGAATGCTACAGCGATTTCAGCAGCGATTGGGCTTGGTTGACCCTTGGCAGCTGCTTCATCCCATGGAGAGGGATTTCACTCACCAGTCCCGGGCACACGGTACTAGTGCTCGTATAGATTATATTCTCATATCGGGGGGTTTGTTTGCTCGGACGGGGGAGGTCCGGCTTGGTCCCCTGGAAATCTCAGACCATGCGCTGGTATGGATAGAGTTACATTGGGGGGGGATCCTTCTTCTCGGACGCGGCTTTGGCGCTTCCCCTTAGAATTGTACCGTGACGTCCAATTTCACCATGTCATTCGTCAACGTTGGCAGGAATTTTTGAGTGATCATCAATGCCATATGGAGGACCCGGAATTGGTCTAGGAGACGGCGAAGGTGGTGTTATGGGGCGATGTCATAGGTTTCACAGCCTGGAAGCGCCGGATGATCGCAGAACGTATAATTCGTCTTGAACGGCGGGTTCTGGGCTTACGTCGGCTGTGTGCTCGCGCCCCGCTGGCCGTGAATAAAAAACGTCTGTGGGAAGCCCAAGTAGATTTGAATGAATTGCTCCATCAACGGGCAAAGAAATCCATTCTTTATTATCGATACCAATTGTATTGCATGGGGATAAGCCGGGGAAGTTATTGGCTCGGTGTTTGAAGGGGCAGCGGGGTTCCTCCTTGGTAGCGGCTCTTCGGGATGATGTGGGCAGACTGCAAAGAGAGAGTGGGGAGATTGCCCAGGTTTTTCGGAAATTCTTCCAGTCTGTATATGAGGCAGAGCCTGTGTCGGGGGCGGAAATACGCGATTATTTGGAGGGATTGGATTTACCACGACTCACTGTGGAACAGCAGGCGATGTTGGAGCAACCCTTGACTCTACAGGAGGTGCATTCTGTCATTTCTGCGGCCAGTTGTTACAAATCGCCGGGACCGGATGGGCTAGGCGCGGAGTTTTATAAGATCCTAGGGGAGGCAGTGAGTCCAATGTTGCTGGAGGTCTTTGGTAGTCGTGCTGCGCACGGGACCTTTCGATGGGGGCGTAACCATGCTCATCTTGTGTTGATTCCCAAACCAGGCAAGGACCCACTGTTGGCAGCTTTCTATCGGCCCATTTCTTTACTTAATTTTGACATGAAACTGTTTGCGAAGATCTTGGCAGTTCGGCTGGCCGATGTGTTGGAACATTTGGTGCATGACTCACAGGTGGGTTTCGTTAAAGGCAGATATGCTGTTCGGAATTTGAGGAAAATCTTGGCTTCCTTAGAGTGGGTACACCACCGCCGGCTGCCTTCGTTGCTGGTAAGTTTCGATGCTGAAAAGGCCTGCGATAGGGTGAATTGGCACTATTTATGGTGCCTTTTACCAAAATATGGACTGGGAACCAATTTTTGTCGGATGGTGATGAGCCTTTATGCTCAACCGACGGCTGGGGTCTTATGTAATGGAGTACTCTCAAAAGCCTTTGATTTGGGCTGCGGCACGCGACAGGGTTGCCCTCTTTCCCCTCTTCTGTTCGTCCTCTCTATTGATCCTTTGGTACGGACTATTGAGGCCTCGTGTGAGATACAGGGGGTGCAAATAGGGACACAGGGATTTAAACGTCTCAGCCTTTGCGGATGACCTCCTAGTGCATTTGCTTAACCCGGGTTGGTCACTGAGAAAGCTGACGGCGGAATTTGGGAGATTTGGGAAGGTTGCGGGGCTGCACATTAATAAGGAGAAATCTGAAGCCTTAGATGTTTTGGGTAAATTACGAGCTACTTGGGAAGGGGAGTTCCCGTTGAAGTGGGCAAACGACGAGTTTATATATTTGGGCATCGTGTTGACTCGCCACCCCACAGCGCTGTACAGCCGTAACTTTGATTGTACCCTGCGACGGCTGCAGATGCAGTTGAAGGCATGGGGTTCCCTCCCATTGTCTCTGTCTGGGAGAGTGGCGGCGGTACAAATGATGGTGCTACCCTGGATGCTCTACTGGTTGCAGACTTTACCAGTGTGGCTGCTAGGTCGTGATATGCGACGCCTCGAGGCCTGCTTCCGCATCTTCCTCTGGAAAGGCGGTAGGGCACGCATTCCGTGGCTTCGGTTATTGGGGAAATGGCGAGAGGGGGGGATGGGATTTCCGGATTTGAAGGCTTACGCCCTGGCTTGTCAAGCTCAGCATGTTGGGGATTGGTTGGGCGGGACAGCCTTTTATACACCTCAGGCCCTTGAGGAATGTTTTGTGGTCCGGCTAACATTGTTGGGGGTCCTTCACGGGGCGAATCGCAACCTCCCTAGTTATCTAGTGCATAGTGTGCTGATTAGCTCGGCTAAGCGGACCTGGCAGTATCTTAATGAGTGCTGGGGCACGCCCTGGCAAATCTCTAGCTGGCTTCCACTTCGGGGGAATGTGTTCTTCACCCCAGGATCCGACTCGGTGCTCTTTCGCGATTGGAACGAGCGGGGACTAAAGAACATAGGACACTTAGTAGATCCGTCAGGAAAATGTAAATCCTTTCTGACGCTGAGCTGGGAATATGATTTGACCCCTCGACATTGCTTTGCGTACATTCAGGTGGCCCATTATGTCTCATCCCTATCACGAGATGCTTTGCAGATTGAACGGTCAGTGCAGATACTGGAATTCTTCGGGCTGGGGGGGAGACCCCGTTGTCGATCTCTGAATTCAAAACCCGGTTGGCACGCTTTGGGGCCCTTCCAGATTATCGGAGGGTGGAGGAGGACTGGGCAGTCGAATTGGGCAGTGAGGTGCCTCCCGGGACGATTCGTACAGCCCTGCGACGGATAGTTAGCCTGGTGCAGGGGATGCTTTGGAGAGAGATACAATTCAAGTGCCTTACTAGGGCTTACTTCTCGCCGAGACGGGCACTGCGCAGCCGGCTGATGACTGATGGTCGCTGCCCTCGCTGTTTGGAGCCCATGGCAACTCTGCTGCATATGTGGTGGGGCTGCAAGTTATTGGAATCTTACTGGGCTAGGATCTGTTCTTTTCGCGGAGAATGCGTTGGTCGGGCTCCCTTGTGGTGTTGGATTGCATACCTTCTCCCTGCCCAGCGAAGAAAGGGGAACGTCTATTGATACGTAAAGCCTGTCTGGTGGGGAAAGCGCCAATTCTCTGACTTTGGAGAGAGTCTCAGTCTCCCACCTTTGGGGAGTGGCGGAATTGTTTTCATCAAATGATGCTGATGGACGGTGGGGGGTGCGGGGCAGTGTCAAACGTTGGACGGCCTTTATGGCGGTCTGGGAGCCCTATATTCAGCAGCTGGGGGCTCGATGTCGTAATGAGATTCTACAGGTAGGCAGTTGAGGAGGTCATCTGGTTGAGGGTGTCTGGAGTGGATGGGACGTAAGGTGGACAGCACTGCTTCAAGAGAGCGGGGTGGGGGTTGGGGAGAGGGGGGGAAGAGGGAGGGGGTGGTCAGTTGGGATAAAATGTTATAACCCACCTCATCTGTTTTTGTAATGTGATGCCATGGGGGGGATCAGAGTACACCCCCCCTTGGAGATGCTTCTGTATTGCCGTTGTTGTTTGTTGGTGGTTTACAAATAAAGTATTTTTAAAAAAAGGCCCGAGTGAGCTCTTGCGCTCAGCCAGCAAACGGCTTCGGCGTCAAGGAGAAAGGAGCAGTGCTAGCAACAAACTTAGCTGAAAATCCTGATGGCGGCTCCTCACCTGCTGACAGGATCGGGAGCCGCCAAAACGCCGGGATCAAAGCTCTGCTCTATAAAAACAGAAAAACAAAATAGTAAACAAAAACGTTTAAATAGAGCTGAAAGAGGTACCTCCGATGAAAGTGCTGCCCGGCTTAATCCCTTTTTCTCTTTTTTTTAACTTTATCAAAATGAAACTAAATTACAAAACCATTAAAAACTAAAGGAAAGAACACTAAAAATTCCTTATTTGTCACTACAGTGAGTCCCGAACCTGGAATCACAAGTCCTCCAGCTCCTTGGAGTCTGAGTGTACTGGGAGCTCATGGGAGAAGCCAAGGATATTACTACTGCCATTCTAAAGAATGTGATGTACTCAGTCTCCAAGCTGCTGGAGGCAGTTCACTAATCAGAGGTTCGGGACTGGACTGGAGGGACGATAAGGAACCACGTATGCTCTGCTACATGCTCCAATGCTAACTGGTTGATAACTAGGCATTGGTAATATTGAGTTGCAGCCTGGTTACTGACATGCGGCAAAAGTCAGGTGCAATAAAGTTTGGCCTTCATGTTCGCCACAGAAGCTAATCAGGCAGCAGCTCAATATTGCCACTGCCCAGTTAGCTTTCTGGCAATCCAGGCAACCCAGATATTCAGTGCTGGGACCCAGATATGATCCCAGTATTGAATATGCGGGTTTAGAGTTCGGGTAGCCTCTGCCTATTCAAAAACATTATACGAAACAACAGGATTCCTTCTGGTCAATGCTAAATTCTTCTAGTTTTTGAAAACTGCTTGTATGCAATAGCATGTTGCCATGCTCAATACTAAGTCTTAGAAGACCTAGAACATGTCTAAAGGTGATGTTATCTTAGTTCCAGGAGTAACTTATCCAGGCCTGCCTAAGGCTTGAAAAATACTCCCCTTCACCCTTCCCCATAGCTCCTAGCCAGCAGCATAAATTCCGCCCAAGCAGCCCCTGCATTGCGGGGTGGCCCGGGTAGTAAGGGGGCCTACACAGCAGCATGACAAACTTACAGGCCATTAGCTCACAGGCCGAAGACTCACAATAATAGCCTTACCATGAGACTTCAGCCTGGGGAGAACACCACTGGGCCTGGACGGAAGCACCATGGCAAACAAATGTAAGTACACTAGCCAGGCTATTAGCTCATGGGCCAAAGTCTTACGATAATAGACTTACCATGAGATTTCAGCCTGGGGAGAACACCACTGGGCCTGGAACAGAAGCACCATGGCAAACAAATGTAAGTTCATTAGCCAGGCTATTAGCTCATGGGCCAAAGTCTCACGATAATAGCCTTACCATGAGACTTCAGCCTGGGGAGAACACCTCCAGGCTTGGAACGGAGGCACCGTGGCAAACAAATGTAAGTATGTTTGCTGCGCAGGGCCTCTGCCATTGCTGCTGCTGCCACCACTGGACAGCAGGGGGGGGGGGGGTTCTGTCATCAGAGAACTTGAGGGAGGGTGCTGCTGTCATCACCAGACAGCTAGGGGGGTATGCTGCTGCTGCCACTGCTGGAGTGGGGGAGGAGGGGCACTGCAGGGGAGAGCAAAAATAGGGGGACTTTAAGCAAAATTTTACTTGGGGGTCTCCCACTAGAACTTTCGCCACTGCCCCTAGCTTAAATCAGTAGTAGAGTCTTGAGAGTAGAGAGTATTTCACACCCCATCAGATCTGCATACAGTTACAATTAAATGTGGCCCACCAACCTCAATTTTTAAAAAAATCAGCAGGTCCTCTGGCAAGAGCACCTGCAGCCAATCTCTGGGATGTAATGAAAATAGGAGCAATTCCCAGTTACTGCTGTTCCAATGGCACCCATTCAAAATGGTGCTGCCTGAGCCCCTAGCTGTAGTACCAAGACAATACCACCAGAGGCTCCAGCACAGCTATTTTGAACATGCAATGCAATGTGCGCCTTCAAGTCAATGCTGACTGCTGGCAACCCAGCAGCTACTGGATTTTTTTAGCAGAGTAACTGAAAGTAGATTGCCAGGCCTTTCTTCTGAGGCAATGGAGGGTTATATGACTTCCCAAGGCCACCAGGAGTGCTAGTGGGAATCAAATGCTGGTTTCTTGGTTACCAAGCCAGTGCTCTAACCATTAGGCTACTCCTCCACTGCAGTTTGAACATGGACCCACATTTTTTTTATACAAATTTCATAGGATGTGATCTTTTTTTTTTTGCCCAACCTGACAATTTTTGGCTGTAATCTTTCCAAAGCTCTGATTTTCGATAAGTCAGGCCCTAATATGGCAGAGACATTTCTGATACAATTTTCCTTCTTTTAGTGGTAGACTTCTAAGTTCCAGTAGGTACTTATTCTCCACTGAAATGCACTAATACAGGAACCTTCTTTGGGAAGGAAATAATAAAACAATATCTTTCTTAATCAAATAAAAGGGTGTCTACTTCTTGGAAAAAGAAAGTCCTGGCAGATTTTTAGGCAGTGTCTTCCAAGAGCTGTTAAACTGCCACAGAGAGGAGGAAATTCATGGGTCAGCAACAATATTTTTTTATTACAACTAAATATTTTGTCTGCACAGTTTGAGAATTAAAAAATCTGGCAACAATAACTTTTCCCCACCCTACGTGTACCGCTAGCACCTCCCTAAGCTAACAGCTGTCGTCAAAGCCTGGCCCAAGTACTGCTGACCTACGCCAAACATTTCCTGTCTAGGATTTCACCAGCAACGGACTGTGAACCTTTTCTTAATAGCTCATAGTGCTTTTCATGGGATTTTATCTTATTAGCAATAAAGAATAGGGCATCATTCTTAAAGAGTGGCATTCATTTGCATATACCAACTGCCTAATTCCTCGTTCTCACACATTAACTGTTTCTCTCAGTGGTTTGGTTACCTCTACAGTCCCAAACAACCACTACAATGACCCATTTGTGAATCCCTGAAGGACATTTCCAGGCTGTGTGCCTACTTCCAGAGCAATGAGCACTGCTTTTAGGGTCAGGGCAGCGGCATAGGATTGCCCATTGACTCTAGATTTTAGGACAGGCTGATCTGGTCCTGATTTTACTACATGAAAGGGCTAAATTTGTGATTTTCACATGTAAAATCAGGCATTTACATGAATTGGCACCCATGTGTACATGGCCATTTTTGAAAAGGCTAGATTTATACGTGGATGTCCTTATCTATGTAGAGGTTGCAACAGGACATGTCAGGGAAGTAGTTAGGGAGTGGCCTGGGCAGGTTACAAACCAATAAATGTATTCCCAATTTCATATAGGAAATACACGTATGTGACAGAAATAGTCGACATCAGGATTTATACCTGTTCCCTGGCACATTTAGGTTTTAAAAAGTCCTCATTTCGGCCAGCCTTTTACAGGTTGTTCATTTCCCTCCTGAAACTCTAATTAAATGAAGATGGAAGGCTCTGTAGTTAATTGGTGACATTTACGTGAAAGTTGCAGTGTTTCATGACACTGATTTTTTCACCTGTAGATTTGCAAAATGACTCCTTTGGCTCCATGTATCAGAACATATATGTGCACTTCTGTACCTCATTATTCGTATTTTCGAAAAAGCTCCACATTTGCAAGACCCTTTTCTAAAATACTGCCAGAATTGTGTACATCATAACTTCAATGTCTCAATTCTGATCTCCACATAGAGGGTCATTCTAAAAGGTTTAGTCATAGTACAGACATCTGCAGAAATACACGTGGATGTCGATATCACGGACATGTCACTGTAATGAGGGAGGAGTGGTCTAGTGGTTAGGACAAGGTACTTCAGGCCGGAGGGCCGGGGGTTCAAGTCCACCTGGGGACAGCAATCTCAGGCCAGAGGGACTGGGATTTCTAGTCCTATAGGCACTCCTTGTGGTCTTGGGCAAGCCACTTAACCCTCCATTGCCCATGTTCCCTGTAAGTATTAACGTATGTGTGTCATATCCCCTCGTGTTAAATGTATCCCACAATTGACCGCTTTGACCCGGTGAAAAGCGGAATATAAATACAGCTAAATAAATAAATAACTATTCCACAAATGCCGTTCCCAGATGTCTCCAGTATGGGGCATTCAAGTAGGTATGGGGGTATGGTGGAGGCGTGTCCGGGGAGGGGCAATGGACTTACACATCCCTACTCTCAATCCCAGAAGCAGAGGAGCAATCTGCAGGCATGTGCATGTTTATTCCTGCTCCAGGCATGAACAGATATCTGGAAAGTGTTTGTTTTCAACTTAAAACATTCAGAGTGTAGAGAAAATGGAGAATTAAGTGACTAGCTTTAGATTACAAAGTCCCACACTGGGATTTGAACCCTGGCCACTGAGCCACTACTCTAAGCATTATGCTATTAGACGTCTTGGTTCTGAAATGCTTTCCTGGGGACGTCTATATAGATATTTGATACACATGGATATCAAGCATGTCCACGTTTCTGGAATTGTGCCTGAACTTGCACGTGCCTGCCTTTCTTTTCAGACGTTCTGGCTTTGACTTCCCAGATTGCACTTGGACAACCCATTTGAAATGTGCCTCCACACCATCTAAAATATGCCTTCAATACATAAACCTGTAGTTAGGTAATGCAATGGGGAAAGCAACACTAAAAGTCCCTACATTCAGGACTGCAAATATAAAGTCATCTGGCAACCTAAATCCAAGGTCTGCCCGACAAAGATGATAGTCAGTCTTAAAGGACTGTTGAGAGAGGGGCTGCTGCTGCTGCTGCTGCTGGGAAGGGATCTGCACTAGTAAGTATTTGCCTGCTAAGAAATCCTCAGAATCTTGGGGAAAAGGGAATTCTTTTGGTTAAGCTCATAAAATCTGTGTCTACTTAAAATTCTGTATTTATTAAGTCAGTTAGGATACAGTTTAACAAGCAAACTTTTCAGTTAATCTATATCCTAACTGACTTAAATTGAATAGGCAGTCTTTCAGTTAGCGTTTATTTCCTGCTCACCTACCCAAGGCACAATCTTTGATTTGTAAGCTCTTAAGCCAAAAGGAAAAAGGAGAAAAATGTTTCACTTTCAAATTTAACTGGTTATCTTCATTAGCAAATTATTAGGCCTTAGGAATAGATTAATTTTAATTGCAGTTCATCTTGAGGTAAACATTAAACAAAGTCCCTTAAACTTATTAAGTATATTTGTATTGGCTCAAGTATCCCTATTCCCTTAGCAACTTAGAATAACTGAAATAGATAAATAAATCATTATAACTAAGATGCAGACAGCAGTCCAGCATCGATTTGGGGGCTATTCAGTCTTTTGCACTGAGTGTCAAATGATTATCTCCCAGTTGGTAAGAGGTCTTATATGTATTGTAATTATCTCCCAGTTGGTAAGAGGCCTTATATGTATTGTAAATAAGTTCCATTGTTCTATGAATAACAGTTTTTGTAATGTATACCGCTTTGCCCCGGTGAAAAGTTGTATAAAAAACAGTCAAATAAATAAATAAATCTGTACACTAGGTACAAAGAGCTCTTTACTCTCAGGGAATGAGTCTGTTCTCTGGAGGCTAGAGTAGCAGAGGCAGACAGAGAGATATATAAAGGAGACCTTCAAGAACATAGTAAAGAAGTTTCACCTCCAGTCTGACAGCCTCTCTGCTGCCATGCAAAGAGGTCACCTGAAAGGAGATCATCACTTTGGTATGGGGGAAGTTATTCTTTAGTTAGGACCTATCCTCCAGGTGATGTATTATCCTCTTGCCCCGAGAATGTCTCTCCAGGGGCATGTGCTCATAAGAGAGAAGGATTAGGATGACCATTATAGTTAGTGATTCAATCCTTAGGCATGTAGGTAGTTGGGTGGCTGGTGGACGTGAGGATCGCCTGATAGCTTGCCTGCCTGGTGCAAAGGCGGCAGACCTCACATGCTGCCTAGATAAGGTTTTAGACAGTGCTGTGGAGGAGCCTGATGTCTTGGTATGTGTTGGTACCAACGACACAGGAAAGTGTGGGAGGGAGATTCTGGAAGTTCAATTTAGGATTTTAGGTACAAAGTTGTAATCCAGAACTTCCAGGGTAGCATTCTCAGAAATGTTCCCCATTCCATGTACAGGACCCAGGAGGCAGGCAGAGCTCTGGAGTCTCAATGAGTGGATGAGACGATGGTGCAGGAAAGAGGTTTTAGATTTGTTAGGAACTGGGCAGCATTCTGGGAAAAGGGAGGGCTTTTCCAAAAGAATGGGATCCACCTTAACTGGGGTGGAACCAGGCTGCTGGCAATAACCTTTAAATAGGAGATAGAGCAGTTTTTTAACTAGATAATGGGGGAACGCTGACAGTCACCCAAGAGCACATGGTCCAGAATGATGTACTCATATCTTTGAAGGATACTAGCAAAACATGGAAGTTAGGGCATCCCGATAGAGAGGTTCCAATAAAGATTAAAGTAACCCAGGTTCCGTTAAGTAAAGAGTAGACAGAGTTGAAAGAGTCCAAATTATCCCCGCTAACTGATCAAAAAACAAACTTTGAAATACCTGTATGCAAATTACAGAAGCCTAAAAAATAAGATTGGAGAGTTAGAATATATAGCACTGACTAAAAGGTTTGATATAATTGTAATCTCAGAGACCTGGTAGAAGGAGATAACCAATGGGTCACTGTGATATCTGGATACAAATTATATTGCAGTGATAAGGTAGATCAAATTGGTGGAGGGGTGGTGCTATATGTTAAGAGGGCATTGAGTCAAACAGGATAAAAGTTTTGCAAAAGCCCTTTCTAGATAGAATTTCCACGTAAAAAGGGAAAGGCAATGGAAGTGGAGGTGTGCTATCATCTAACTGGCCACAGATAGATGACAAAATACTAACAGATAGGGGAGCTAACAAAATTTACAATATAGTACTAATGGGTGGTTTCAATTACCTCAGTATTGACTGGGTCAGTATCACATTAAGACATGCTAGAGAGATGAAGGGAGTTATGTTAGAAGCCCTATTCATCTTTTGGATGTTTGAAAAAGGTACTCAGATGCCCAAATCACAAAGGCTTTCCTGGAGCCATTTTAGAAACCGAGTATATGGATGAACTAGTTTAAGGACAAGATAAATGAGGAAAATGGCTAAAGAAAAAGCTAAAAGGAGCAACTGCAACTGCAAAGGTTAAGAGTTTACATCAGATTGGGGTGTTATTTCAAAATACTGTCTTGAAAGCCCAGCCCAGATGTATTCCACACTTTAAAGAAGGTGGAAGGAAGGCCAAAGGACTGTCGGCATGGTTTAAAGGTGAGATCAGAGGCTGTTATAGCCAAAAACATCTTTCAGAAAATGAAAAAAGGGCCAAATGACAAAAACAAGAAACAATATAAGCAAAGGCAGCTTAGATGCAAGGCACTGATAAGGCAGACAAGCAACAATTTGAAATAAAAACAATTTCAAGTCCATTCATAGCAAGAAACCTGTGAGGGAGTAAGTTGGACCAATAGGGGGGTAAAGGAGACATTAAGGGAGGACAAGGCCATAGTGGAGTGACTGAATGAATTCTTTATTTTGGTCTTTACTGAAGAAGATGTAGGGATACCAGAAATGAGAACATAAGATATGCCATACTGGGTCAGACCAAGGTCCATCAAACCCAGTATCCTGTTTCCAACAGTGGCCAATCTAGGTCACAAGTACCTAGCAGTTTCCTTAAAAGACACAGATTCCACAATGCTTGTATTGGGCAAGCAATGGATATATTGAAGGAACTGAAACAAATCTCGATTAAACCTGGAATATGTAATATAGAAATCTGATAAACTAAGGAGTAGCAAATCACTGGGCCAGATGGTATATATGCCAGGGTTCTGAAAGAACTCAAAAATGAAACTGCAGACATACTAGTGAGGTGATCAAATTTTCAGATGACATAAAATTATTCAAAGTTGTTAAATCACAAGAGGATTGTGAAAAATTGCAAGATGACCTTGAGAAACTGGAAGAGTGGGCATCCAAGAGGCAGATGAAATTTAAGGTGGACAAGTGCAAAGTTATGCATTTAGGGAAGAACAACCCAAACTATAGTTACACGATGCAAGGTTCCACAGTAGGAATCACCACCCAGAAAAGGATCTAAGTATCATAGGATAATCTGTCCACAACCCATTCCTCCCTTCATTCCCTGAATAACCTCACACAGGCTATGTCTTAATCTGTCACTCCTCAACCCGATCCTCCCTTCATTCCCTTTAATATGTACCTTTTGTTTTTCATGTAGGTTATACTATTGTTTAACCACTGCTCATATGTTGTTATAAGTTATGCTTTTGTTTAACCACTGATTAAGTTCATATAATCTACCATGGACTCCCGGCCACCCATACAAACCCACTCCGGACTGCCTTAAACACCACAGCAAGAATTATCCAGACCGCAAAAAGATAAGACCATATCACCCCAATACTGAGAGAGCTACACATACTCCCTCTAGAAGCACGAGTCAAGTACAAATCCACCCTACTCACCCACAAAGCTCTCTACCAAACTCAAACATTTATTTATTTAATTTATTTATTTAACATCTTTTATATACCGCGCTATTTGTTGTCAGTGCGGTTTACAATATAACAAAGTTTGCACATTCGGAGGACAGTTGTGTGCTTACATTATAACAGGAAACTTAAACTTGGAACAACAGGGTAAAACTGTAACTATGTACAAAACATATTAGCTGCAGAGAACCTGAGGCGGAATTGCCTATGAGGGAATTGGGAGTGGAGATTGAGAGTTTTTGGGTTTAGGAGTGCTGAAGTTTGTGTTTAGGAGTGCTGAAGTTTGGGTTTAGGAGTGCTGAAGTGAAGAAGGAAAATGTGGTGCTTGATTGCCTTGTGGAATTGAGTCAGGTCTTTAATTGCTCTTATTTCAGGTGGGAGGTCATTCCAGCATTTAGGTGCATAGAAGGCGAAGGTCCTTTTCTTGGTTGTCTGGGTGCATTTGATGGACTCTTTGGGAATGATCAGGGTGTTGTCCGTTATTGACCTTCTCATTCTGTTTTTTGGAGTGAGGGAGATGAGATCATTGAGGGATGTGGGGGCAAGGTTGTTGATGATCTTGAAAGTGATGAGGAGGATTTTATAGGTTAACCTGCAATGAATTGGTAGCCTGTGGAGTTCCATGAGAATCGGGGTGATATGGTCTGATCTTGCTAGACCACAGAGCACCCTAGCAGCCGCATTCATAGCGAGTTGCAGCGGATTAATGATGTTTTTTGGGAGTCCGTATAAGACGACGTTTGCATAATCAAAGTGAGGTAGTGTGAGGGCCTGGAAAATGGTCCGGAAGTTGTTATGAGGTAGCATGGGTCTGAGGTGCCTTAGCGTTCTGATTTTATTGTAGACAGATCTGGTGGTGTTCCGTATGTGTTCCTTGAAGTCAAAATGTTGATCGAGTGTAATGCCTAGGTAGCGAATAGATGGTTTACTAGGGAGTTCTGCATCTCTTACTCTTAGGGAGGATGGAGGGGAGAATTCTTTGTTTCTTGATATGAACAGAACTTCGGTCTTCTTGAAGTTTATATGGAGGTTTTGAGATAATAACCAGTTTGTGATGGCGTTGAAGCAGTGAATAAGGTTGGTGAAGTCTGGTTGTTTGACTTTAAATGGTGTAAACAGTAGGACGTCGTCAGCATAGATTAATGTGGAGATATCGAAGGTGCGTATGATGTCACATATAGGCTGTATATATACATTGAACAGAAGCGCAGATAAAGAAGATCCTTGCGGAACACCTTGATGTTGGTGGAAAGGTGTGGAAGTGGTGGATCCGACTCTTACATGCTGCCAACGCTCCGATAGGTAAGACCTACACCATTCCCAGGCGAGGCCACGGATTCCCTTCTCCAGGAGGCGGGTGAGGAGTTGATTATGATTAACGGAATCGAAGGCAGCAGAGATATCTAGGAATATTAGGGCGAAGCCGTTTTCAGCCTTATCGAGACCTCTGTTCAGTGCGTTAGTTAGGGTGGTGAGGAAAGTTTCTACACCGTGTGATTCCCTGAAGCCATGTTGACAAGGATCAAGCGGTGAGGCCATATCGATGTGATGTTGTAACTGTCTCTGAACAACCTTCTCTATTATTTTGGCTAATAGGGGTATGCTCGAGATTGGTCGGTAGGAGTCAGACTTTAACGGGTCGAGTCTAGAGTTCTTCAGGAGTGGTCTTATAGAGGTTTGTTTGAGGAAAGAGGGGAACGAGCCTGTTGCAAAGGATAGCCCGATGATGTTGATTAGGATTGGACTCAGTTCAGTATGTAGAGATCTGACCCAGTATGCTGGGCAGGGGTCACTTGGTGCTGTGGAGGTGTTGATGGAGGTGATGAGATCTTGAATGTTTTTCTCATTTGGTGTGGTGAACATTGTGATAGAAGGAAGTGGGGTATGAGAGTGGGAGAACGCTGTAACTGAGACTGTGTCAGTTAAGGAGGTCTTGGATTGAAGGTAGTCGGCGTAAGACTGGGGGGAAATAGGAACAAGTTGTGTAGGTGATGGTTCTTTAATTAGGGATTTTGCTATGTTGAAAAGGTCTCTAGGTTTATTTAGTGAGCGGAGGAGAAGATTAGCATGGTATTCACTCATTCTGAGATAAATGGTTTCAAGGTGGAGTTTGAGGTGGTTCAGGTATGTTACTTTGTCAGATTCAGATCGAGACCTTCTCCATTTCCTTTCAAATTTCCTGAGGGAGAGGAGGGATGACCGAAGATCTGCTGTGAACCATGGCGATGGCTGTCTATTGTTTTGTTTGTTCTTATTGCTTTTGGTTGTGGCTGGTAGTTGTGCAGAAGACTTTAATGTGGCGTTCCAGTTGGTGATTGCTTCGCTGAGGTCAGAAGGCATTGCTAAATAAAACATCCCAGATCCGCACACTACTAGCCCAACCAACCCACAACAAAAAAACCAGACAAACCACCAACAACTCCCTCACCATCCCCCATAAGAGGACAAAATGCAACCAACGAACCTGCAACAGAGCCTTTGAAATATATGCACCATCCATCTGGAACTCTCTACCGAATCACATCAGAAACAACAAAGACCCCCTATCCTTCAGGAAACAACTAAAAACCACACTATTCCAGGAATTCCTCGGACCTGAAACAAACCACCACAAATGAGACTGTAGCTCAAATGTCTATGTCTACGTCTATGTCCTAAACACTTGCTAAAATCATTAATGTTGGCCGCGTGGTGACAGCCCAGACTCTTACAATTGATAATTGCCCCCCCCCCCCTCTCGTTCAATGTTCCACCGCTTTGACCCGGTGAAAAGCGGGATATAAATGCAGCTAAATAAATAAATAAAATCTCTTAACCCTTGTTACCTGTACACTCTGTAACTCGTAGATAAAGTGGTATAAAAAAAAGTTGCTAAATAAATAAATCATGGACAATATGTTGAAACTCTTTGCTCAGTGTGCAGCAGCATCCAAGAAAGCAAATAAAATTCTAGGAATCAATCATAAAGAAAGGAATAGAAAATAAAACCAAGGCTATTATAATGCCTCTGTATCACTCCATGGTGCAACCTAACCTTAAATATTGGGTGCCACCATATCTGAAAAAGGATAATAATTAGAAAAAGTACAGAGAAGAGTACCAAAATGATAAAGGGGATGGAAGGATACCCCTACGAGGAAAGGCTTAAAGATTAGGGATCTTCATCTATAAAAAAAAAAAAAAGATGGGAGAGTTAGAATATATAGCACTAAATGAGAGGTTAGATATGATTGGAATATCAGAGAAATGGTGGAAGGAGGATAGCCAGTGGGACACTGTGATACCTGGGTACAAACTATATCGTAATGATAGAGCTGATCAAATTGGTGGAGGGGTTGCGCTCTATGTTAGAGAGGGCATTGAGTCAGAAAGGATTAAAGTTTTGCAGGAAACAAAATTTGAAGTAGAATCTCTATGGATTGAAATTCCATGTAAAAAGGGGAAGGCAATGGCAGTGGGGGTGTACTATCGACCGCCTGGCCAGAATGAACAAATGGATGATGAAATGCTCAAAGAAATCAAGGAAGCTAACAAAAGTTACAGCTTGGTAATAATAATGGGTGATTTCAATTACCCCGGTATCGACTGGGTCAGTGTCACGGCAGGACATGCTAGGGAGATAAAGTTCCTAGATGACATAAATGACTGCTTCTTGGAGCAGCTGGTTCATGAACCGACCAGAGGGGAAGCCATATTATACCTAGTCCTTAGTGGAACAGCAGATCTAGTGCAAGAGATAAGGGTGTTGGGGCCACTTGGCAATAGTGATCATAGCATGATCGCCTTTGATTTAATTAGTGGAGGAGGGACAGTAAGGAAATCCACAGTACTACCTTTTAACTTTCGAAAGGGAGACTATGATAAAATGAGGAAAATAGAAAAGAAAAAACTAAAAGGAGCAGTTGCAAAGGTTAAAGACTTACATCAAGCTTGGGTGTTGTTGAAAAATACTATCTTGGAAGCCCAGACCAGCTGTATTCCACGCTTTAAGAAAAGTGGAAGGAAGTCCAAAAAACTGCCAGCATGGTTTAAAGGTGAGGTCAGAGAGGCTGTTGTTGCCAAAAAAGCATCTTTCAGGAAATGGAAAAAAGAGCCAAACGACGAAACCTGAAAAAAGCACAAGCACTGGCAGGTCAAATGCAAGGCATTGATAAAGAAGGCAAAGGGAGAATTTAAGAAGAAGCTTGCTGCGGAAGCAAAAACGCGGAATAAAGATTTTTTCAAGTACATTCGTAGCAAAAAACCTGTGAGAGAGTCGGTTGGACCATTAGATGATAGAGGAGTTAAAGGGGCACTAAGAGGCGACAAGGAGATAGCAGAGAGACTGAATGAATTCTTTGCTTCGGTCTTTACTGAGGAAGATGTAGGGATGTTACCCATGACTGAAGTGGTATTTAAAGGTGCGGAAGAATTGAAGGAAATATCAATACATCGGGAAGATGTATTACAACTATTAGATAAACTTGAAGAGTAGCAAATCACCTGGGCCGGATGGTATACATCCAAGAGTGTTGAAAGAACTGAAATATGAGATTGCAGACCTGCTATTTGTAATCTGTGAACTATCATTAAAATCATCTCTAATACCTGAAGATTGGAGGATCGCCAATGTAACATCCGGGAAACTACAGACCGGTGAGCCTCACGTCAGTACCGGGAAAAATGGTAGAAACCATCATAAAGAATAAAATTACTCAGCATGTAGACAGTCATGGCCTAATGGGAGACAGCCAACATGGCTTTAGACAAGGAAGATCTTGTCTTACTAATCTGTTATGTATTTTTGAAAGTGTGAATAAACAGGTGGACAAAGGTGAGTCAGTTGATATAGTGTATCTGGACTTTCAGAAAGCTTTTGACAAGGTCCCTCATCAGAGACTTTTGGCAAAACTAAAGAGTCATGGGATAGGAGGCAGTGTACTACTGTGGATCAAGAACTGGTTAAAAGATAGAAAGCAGAGGGTTGGGCTAAATGGCCAATTTTCCCAATGGAGAAAGGTGAATAGTGGTGTACCCCAGGGATCTGTGCTGGGTCTGCTGCTTTTTGACATATTCATAAATGACCTGGAAAGTGGAATAACGAGTGAGGTTATCAAATTTGCAGATGACACAAAACTATTTAAAGTTGTTAAAACCCAAGAGGATTGTGGAAAATTGCAAGAGGATCTTGATGAATTGGAAGACTGGGCATCAAAATGGCAGATGAAATTTAATGTGGATAAGTGCAAAGTTATGCACCTAGGGAAGAACAACCCAAACTATGGTTACACAATGCAAGGTTCCACATTAGGAACCACCACCCAGGAAAAAGATTTAGGCGTCATTGTGGATAACATGTTAAAACCCTCGGCCCAGGGGAGATCGCCGCTGTGAGGGAGCTGCCGTGCATTTTGCCAGCCGCACGGTTCAGAGCAGCGGGACCTGGAGGAGGCTTTTTTGGTGGTTGGGCAGGCGGGAGGAGGACGTGCCTTGGCCCGGAGGACCCTGCTGTGCCCTACAAAGCCCTCCGGTGTGAGAGTGAGCAGTTGGGAGATCGCCGCTGTGAGGGAGCTGCCATGCATTTTGCCAGCCGCACGGTTCAGAGCAGCGGGACCTGGAGGAGGCTTTTTTGGTGGTCGGGCAGGCGGGAGGAGGACGTGCCTTGGCCCGGAGGACCCTGCTGTACCCTACAAAGCCCTCCAGTGCTCTACGCGGCCACGTGTTGCGGCCCACGTGGCGTGGCCTAAAGGGGCATGGCTCAAGGGGCAGGATACGCCCCTTTGGCGCCCCTTCGGCGCACGTGAGGTGTTCGTGTGTTGTGTCAACATCAGTGTGGTTTCCATCATCATGGGCAAAAGGAAGGCGAAGGTTGGTAACAAATCTGGGATTGGAGGTTCGGGTGAGAAAGTGGTGGGCCCTATGGACAAACATGTGACCGCCCTGCTGCCTGGTAATCTATCTCCGGAGAAGGTCTCGTTGAGTCCTGTCCTCCGGTCTCCTCCTCCGTTTCCTCTCCCTGCTCTTTCGTCCACTATTTCATGTAGTCCTCCTGAGCAGAGTCCCCCAGTTCCATGTCCTGTATTTCCATCTGCTGCAGAGCCTGGGACTTTAGCATCCCCTATTGGGGAAGTAACGCTTAATGATATATGGTCTGCAATTCAAAAAATAGATGTACGTTTAACTTCTACTGTATCCTCCTTGTGTAAATTTTCCCAAGATGTGGTGGATAAGTTACAATTTATGGATAACCAGTTAGGTTCTGTTGTAAAGCTTGCAGCTCGCACTTATTCTCAGCTTCAATCTTGCCGTAATTCTGAAGCTGTGTTTATGCGTGATTCCTCAGTGATGTCCTTCCGGCTTGAGGCTCTTGAGAATCGTGCTAGAGCTTGCAATCTACGTTTTCTTAATTTTCCTGTGACACACCTACTATCCTCTGAAATATTGTTGGGAAAATACTTTTTGGAGATATTGCATTTGGAGGGGGATTTTCATACAACTCAGAAGGTCCATATGTACTACCTGCCTTTGGGTTCTTCTTCCACTCTTCGGGCTGTTGGGGCTCCTGCCCCTTCAGTCTCCTCAGTGGATCAAAATTTAACAGCTTTCTTGGAAGATTCTCTGGATGTCATCTCAAAACGTAACACTTTGGTAGTTCAGTTTGTTTCTGAATCTGCCAAATTGCGGGTTTTGAGAGCGTATTTTAAACATCGGCGTGTTCCCTTTTGTGGTCAGGCCATCCAAATCTTCCCAGATGTCTGTCGTTATACGCAGATTCGGCGTAAACAGTTTTTGCTATTAAAATCACAGGTAGTGGCTCTTGGGGCAACTTTCTTTCTTAAATTTCCTTGTCGTTGCGTGATTACCCTCGGGGGACAAACTTTTGTGTACAATGATGTTAATGCCTTGAAAAGTTTTTTGGATTCAAAAGCGGAGGGAGGTTCGTTAGTGGAGGAATGATTTTGTTTTTTCAGCTCCCCCTTGTGGGGTTTTGTAACCTCTTATTTCCTATATTAGATTGATTCTTTTTGTTGTTTGAGGCAATTTCTCCCCTTGATGTGTTTCCTTTAATTGTGGGAACATTTTCTTTATTGTATTTTGATATTTTCTTCTTTCATGTCTTTGTTTTGTAATTTCTTGATGCATTGGAAAATCCTTAAATAAAAAATTAAAAAAAACAAAAACCCTCGGCCCAGTGTGCAGCGGCAGCCAAGAGAGCAAATAGAATGCTAGGTATCATAAGGAAAGGAATGGAAAATAAAACAAAAGATATTATAATGCCTCTATACCGTTCCATGGTGAGACCGCACCTTGAATATTGTGTGCAATTCTGGTCGCCGTATCTTAAAAAGGATATAGCGTTATTAGAAAAGGTTCAGAGAAGAGCCACCAAAATCGTTAAGGGGATGGAAGGATACTCCTATGAAGAAAGGCTAAAAAGGTTAGGGCTCTTTAACCTGGAAAAGAGACGGCTGAGGGGAGATATGATATAAGTCTATAAATTAATGAACAGAGTGGAACAGGTAAACGTAGATCGATTGTTTACGTTATCAGAATATAGAAAGACTAGGGGACATGCAATGAAGCTACAGGGTAAACTATTTAAGACTAATAAAAGAAAAATGATAATTACACTTACCTGGTAATTGTAGTTCCTTGAGTGACGACAGTTCAGTCCTCTACCTCTGGGTTGTCAACCTCCTCCTGCAGCTTGGAGACTGGTATGTCAGAATCATGACATCACTGGATATAGCCTGCTGATCTCTCTCTCTCCCTACAGTGTGAACTATTAACAAAGCAGACTCAAAGGAGCAACAAATAAGTAGTTAACAACAATAACCAAACCTTAAACTTTACTAGCCCATAAGGGTTAAATACTATACTATAATAGTCGGCTAGACTTTCTTACTCCGTTACTGCCAGATAAACTGCGGAGTATCAAAAAGTGAAAATGAAGCACAGCGAATTACACCTACCTGTAAGAATGGACCTATGCCCCCCATTAGCCATCCGCCTCTGGAAAAAAAACTGTGAGGGATGGAGGACTGAACTGTCGTCACTCAAGGAACTACAATTACCAGGTAAGTGTAATTATCATTTCCTTATTGTTCCTCCAGTTCAGTCCTCTACCTCTGGGATGTACCAGAGCAGTAATCATGGGAGGGACCCCACCATCCGGCCCGCAATACCGCCGAACTGAACCGAACCTCCGCAGCCGCCGCGAGATCCAGACGGTAATGCTTAGTGAAAGTATGAAGAGACGACCATGTCGCTGCTCGACAGATCTCCCCTGGCAGCACCAAACTGTGCTCCGCCCAGGAACAGGCCTGCGCTCTGGTGGAATGCGCGCGCAAGCCCTCAGACACTGTCTGACCTTGAAGCAGATAAGCGGACGCTATAACCTCTCGGAGCCACCGGGCAATCGAAGCCTTAGATGCCGCCTCACCTTTGCGGACACATCCAAATAGTACAAACAAATGATCCGATTTGCGAAACACCTCCGTAACCTGCAAATACTTTCGCAACGTTCTTCTAACATCCAGCCGACGCAACCCCCGATCACGATCGGCCCCCTCCAAAGAACCGAGAACAGGCAGACACACCACTTGGTTCAAATGAAAGGAAGACACTACCTTAGGTAGAAAGGAAGGAACCGGTCGCAGCACCACTTTTTCCCTTGAAAAGGTCAAGTACGGTTCCCGACACGAAAAAGCTTGCAACTCCGAAACGCGCCGAGCCGAACAGATCGCCACTAGAAAAACCGTCTTCAAAATTAAATCTTTCACTGAAGCTCGATGCAACGGCTCAAAGGGAGGCCCCGATAACGCCGTCAACACAAGATTGAGATCCCAGGGCGGGACCACCACCCTGCGCGACGGCCGCAACCGGGTAACCGCCTTCAAGAACCGGATCACATCTGGATGCGTGCCCAACGACCACCCCTGCACTTTACCGCGGAAACAGGTGAGGGCTGCCAACTGAACGCGCAAAGAGCTAGCCGCCAGGCCTTTCTCAAAACCATCCTGCAAAAACTCTTAAGATAGGAGGAATGGCCACTGTTGCCGCCCGAATTTGATGTCTGGAGCACCAATCCTCAAAAATACGCCATATCCGCACATACGCCAATGAAGTGGACTGCTTCCTTGCCCGAAGCAGCGTAGATACTACTGCCGCCGAATAGCCTTTTCTCTTCAACCGGGCCCTTTCAATGGCCATACCGTAAGCGAGAACCGATCCACTTGGGGCATGAAAAGCGGACCCTGAAGCAACATATCCGCCCTTACCGGCAACCGCCACGGTGTGCCGTCGAGGAGATGGATGAGATCCGCATACCACGGACGTCCAGGCCAGTCCAGCGCCACAAGGAGGGTGAGCCCCGATCCTCTGAACCACTCGGCCTATTAACGCCCATGGAGGGAAGACGTACAGGAGTCCCGAGACTGGCCACGGCTGCAACAGCACGTCGATGCCCTCGGACATGCGCTCTCTCCTTCTGCTGAAAAACTGGCCGACTTTCGCCGACTGAAAGGTCGCCATCAAATCCATTACCGGCATTCCCCAGCGGCTCACTATCAGTGCAAACACGTCGGGATGAAGCTCCCACTCCCCCGCATCTACCTGCACTTTGCTGAGAAAATCCGCCTGGACATTCTCCTTTCCCGCTATGTGCGCTGCCAAAAATGCCGTCAAGCGTCTTTCTACCCATGTGAGTAACAGATCTGCTTCCTCCTCCATTGCGGCACTTCCCGTGGCGCCTTGGCGGTTTATGTATGCCACCGTCGCCGAATTGTCCGACAGTACCCAAACCGGATGGCCCAGGACCAATTCCTCGAATGCTTGCAGCGCCCGCATTACTGCTCGAAGCTCCAGCCGATTTATTGACCAAGACCGCTCTTGGGGCACCCAAACCCCCTGCGCGAACCTGTTTTGGCAGTGGGCACCCCACCCCGTCAGACTGGCATCCGTCAATAACAGGAGCCACTGCGGTTGTTCCAGGGGCATGCCGGCCGCCAAGAAAGACTCCCGCAGCCACCACCGGAGCGACTGTTGGACCTTCCAAGGGCACGGCAGACGCTTGCTTAAGGAATCGTTCTGATGCGACCAACACTACAGGAGTGCCCTTTGCAACGGGCGCATATGAAACCTGGCCCACGGCACCACCTCCAAGGTCGCCGCCATTGTTCCCAACACCTGCAAATAAGACCATGCCGATGGAGCCATGACCGACCGGAACTTCCAGACCAGAGACCTGAGCGCCTGGGCCCGGCTGTGCGGTAGGAACACGAAACCCTGCCGAGTGTCGAAGCGCACCCCGAGGTAGTCTATGTCCTGAGAAGGTTGCAGACGGCTCTTGGCTGGATTGACCACCCAACCCAGACTCTGTAAGAACTCTACCACTCTGGCCGTCACGCGAACGCTCTCTGATTCGGACTTGGCATGAATCAACCAATCATCGAGATACGGATGTACTAGAATGCCTTCCTTGCGCAACGCCGCCGCCGCCACCACCACCATAATTTTCGTGAAGGTTCACGGCGCTGTTGCTAAACCAAAGGGCAATGCCTGGAACTGATAATGACCCCAGAAGAAAGCGAATCGTAGAAATTTCTGATGTGCTGCATGAATAGGGATGTGCAAGTACGCCTCTGTAAGGTCGAGAGACGTCAAATACTCCCCTTGGCGCACTGCCACTATGTCGGATCGTAAGGTTTCCATCCGAAAGTGCGGCACTCTGAGGCAACGATTGACGGCTTTCAGGTCTAAAATGGGCCTTAACGTTCCGCCCTTCTTCGGCACCACGAAATAAATGGAGTATCGACTCGTGCCATACTCTGCTTTGGGCACCTCGACCACCGCCCCTAACTGAAGGAGGTGATCTAAGGTACTGCGAATGGCCCTGACCTTTGAAGCACTCCTGCAAGGGGACATGACGAAGGAATCCCGCACTGGACGATCCAGCTCGAGCGCATAGCCCTGCTGAATTATCTCCAACACCCAGCGGTCGGAGGTGATAAGGGTCCAAGCCGGAAGAAACTCCCGGAGATGTCCCCCTATGGGAGGCCCCCCCCGGCGGGAGCCCCCCTATTACTTCTGTTCAACTGTACATAGTTCTCTAATTGTTAATTGTTACTTGTTAACTGTAATTACCTAACTACAAATTGTTATATGTAAAAACAGATCACTCTGTTTATTGTTGTTATATGGAAACCGCACCTGATCAATGGAAGGAGCGGTATATAAATAATCTTTAAATTAAATTAATTAATTAATCTCATTGCGACTTGCGAACGGCGGGAGAACCGCCGGACGCAAAACCTCTATTAGCTCCTCGGAAACCGCGAAACCCCTGCGCACGAGCCGGGAACCGACCCCTCTACGAAGAGGTGAACCGTGAGGAACGAAATCTGCGGAAGTCCCGAAACTGACCTCTATAATTTTGACTCGGCTTGCCTTGCTTCGGCTTATCCTCAGGAAGCCTACCCCCTTTGGACTCCCCGAGATCCTTCACTAACTTGTCCAGATCGTCTCCAAAAAGTAGACCGCCCTTAAATGGCAGTTTGCCGAGTCGAGACTTCGAGGAACCATCCGCTGCCCAATTCCACAACCACACCGAGCGGCGAGCAGCCACCACGGATGCCGTACTATTAGCCAGGGCCCTGATCAAGTCATAATGCACGTTGGCAAGATAGGCCGTTCCGGACTCCAGCCAATCCAGCTGTTTGAGTCCCTCCGGATCCAGGTGTGCTGACTGCCTCAGCCGTTGCACCCAACGCAAACATGCTCTGGCCACCCAAGCTCCACATATGGAAGCTTGAAGGGACAGTGAATCCGCTTCAAAGGTCTGTTTCAATAAACTATCCACTTTCCTATCCTGGGAATCCTTTAAAGCTTCACTACCCTCCACCGGGATGGTAGTCTTCTTGGTAATGGCCGAAACCACCGCATCGACGCGCGGAGCCTTAAACCGTTCCCTATCCTTCTCAGCCAAGGGATAGAGCCTATTCATGGTTCGTATGCCACGCAGACCCGTCTCTGGCCTATCCCATTCCTCCTGGATCATTTTGTCCACCACTCTATGCATTGGGAACACTACCTGTGACTGTCGGACCGCCTGGATAACTGGGTCCTCAATCTCCTCCTCCACAGCAACTGGCGAGGAGAGATTCAACACCTGTAGCGCCTCTGAGATTAACGCCGAGAGTTCCTCTCTACGGAACAATCTAATGATCTTGGCTTGATCCTCCGGCTCCGGAATCTCTCCATCCTCGAGATCTGGAACCAGCTCATCTTGCTCCCAATCAAGATCCTCCTCAACACTCCAAGCAACTTCCTCAGACGTGGACGCCTGAATCCTCACCTTCTTGGCAGCCACCGGTGCCACCCCAACCCCCCCCCCCTGGACTCCAGAGGCTGGGAAACACCGGGAAGCGGCAAAGCGCCGGACAAGCAATCTTGACGCCGCAAACAAAACGCCTGGTGCAACAACAAAACAAATTCCGGGCTAAACTCCACATGCTCCGCTGCTGGCGACACCACCTGGGTCCCTGACAAGCTAGCTAGCTCCTCTGATGCTACATCTCTCCCCGGGCTCTGAGAAACTGCAGGTACCGCTCCCGGCGGCCCCCCCTGCGTCTCCTGAATCTCCTGACTCTCCATCTGCTGTTCAACTGTGGATGACAAGGCAGCACAGCCACGACAGACCCCCGAGTCCGCCACTGTGCCCCTTCGCATCCCACAGACAATGCACTGCGGTCTGGTGGACATTCCAATGCAAATCCAGAGCTAAGCAGCCCTGCCCCCAACAAGGAAGGGAAGAAACAAAAGAAATAAAGAAATAAAGAAACAAAAGAACCCTAAGGGCAGCAGCTTGCTCTGTGCCGATAAAGCAAGGGCTCCCTCTGCACTGCGGGAGACCCCCCCCCTTTCACCACAACTTGCCGTTAAGCACCCGAGGCACAGCAGAGTCCCGCGGTTATTACTGAAGG
Organism: Ichthyophis bannanicus; assembly: GCA_033557465.1. Taxonomy (NCBI): domain Eukaryota; kingdom Metazoa; phylum Chordata; class Amphibia; order Gymnophiona; family Ichthyophiidae; genus Ichthyophis; species Ichthyophis bannanicus. The sequence goes on from CM066044.1 coordinate 179,964,619, forward strand.
CGCTAAAACTAAAGCTAAAACTAAAACTAAAACTTTCGTCCGGCGGCCATGCGGTTCCACCGCGTCACTTAAAATGGCCGCCGGGAACTGCAGGGCAGTAAAAAGAGGCGCGAAAACAGCTTACCAGGTTTGCCGCGCTCTTAACAAGCTTCCCCAGCCGAAAACGCAGCCTGCCGCCGGTTAAAGCTGACCGACCAGGTCTGCGCTGAGGCCCCCGAGGCTGTATATTGGCTGCGGAGCAAACAAGGCTGCTTGTGAAGGCGCAAAACGTGTCTCCACCAGACCGCGGGAATCGCAACGCGGTCCGGATCAGACAGGCTGTCACCAAAGGGCTCTCCCCCGAAAGTCCTGGGGGAGAGAACTTCGCCCGCTCTAGTAAAGAATGGCCCCAATTGAAAGGAAGAGAAAACAGACTGTAACTCCCTTTCTCCTACCTGTCTCTGACAGTCCAGGAATGAGAAAGTCAGCCTGCCCTGCACTATGCTTTTTTTTTTTTTTAAAAGAATAGTACTCCTTTTAGAAGTAGCCCAAGTATTAATAGGCTCTGTATGTTTTTCTTTTTTTTTTAAACACAATTTCCTTCAAACCTAATCAGCTAGCCAACCTAAAGCTCCTTATTCGTTTCTCCAGGGAGCCCCTATCAGGCTCACTACGTCCTCCTGCTGCATGGAGACTGGTCACACTGGAGGGAGAGAGAGAGATCAGCAGGCTATATCCAGTGATGTCATGATTCTGACGTACCAGTCTCCAAGCTGCAGGAGGAGGTTGACAACCCAGAGGTAGAGGACTGAACTGGAGGAATGATAAGGAATATTTTTTCACTCAAAGTGTAATCAAACTCTGGAATTTGTTACCTGAGGATGTAGTAAGGGCTGTTAGTGTAGCTGGGTTTAAAAAAGGTTTGGACAAGTTCCTGGAGGAAAGGTCCATAAACCATTATTAAGAAGGGACCCAGGATATCAATGCTTGACCCAGTACAAGCATTGCGGAACCTGTGTCTTTTGGGGAAACAGCTAGGTACGTACGACCTAGATTGGCCACTGTTGGAAACAGGATACTGGGCTTGATGGACCTTGGTCTGACCCAGTATGGCATATCTTATGCTCTTATGTTCTTATCTTGGAAACAAGATGGTTGAGGGGACATATGATAAAGGTCTATGAAATAATGAGTGGAATGGAAAGGGGAAAAGTAGATTGGTTGTTTGCTCCTTCAGGAGACATGCAATAAAGTGACAATATAGTACATTTAAAACATTTAGTAAAAGGGCCCCTAAGTTCCTTCCTCCAAAAAGGATATAAACCGTCACCCATGAAACAGCCTCAGAGTGGCAATCAAGAATATAAATTGCCTTTTCCAAAGCTATAGATATCACTCAGCTATAAATCATGCCACACAACAGGAAAGTCTTCCCCCCTGTATCAGACACAGACATTCTTATTCCAACCAGATGCCCATTAGATTCATCCACAGTTCCAATAAGGCAGTCTCTGAGAGGCACATGCTACATCAGACTGCAGAAAATAAACTATGCATAAGATCAATTACTTCATAGTTCAGTATAAAAGTTGGAGAAAACTTTGGAATATGTTAGTAGGTGTCTCTTCAACTAAGGGACTACCAGCTATCTAAGCAATGATACAGCATCTGAAGAAAATTCATTTTCCAAAAAGAGACAGATAGCAATCAACTACAAACTAGAATTAACTGTGGACCTGGGGCATGCATGAAAGAAACTAAATTGTCAGCAGATATGACAGGGTCTCCTTTCTAATTTACTGTTAAAATAAAACAAATACTTTCTTCTGCTTGCACTCCTGTTTTAGAGATATGGAGCATATTCATTCCACAAACCTATAGCCTTAATAGACCGGAGGCCTACCAACGACAGCTATAAGATCAGTTTAATAAGTGGAAACTTTTTTTTTCATTGACAATTTGCTTTTGAGGTTTCTTGTTCAGAGAAAGAGAGAGAAAATTTGGGAAGTCAAGGTGTGATGTATGTTCTCCAGGCGTAACCTATTGCCTCGGCACAGATGCTAAGGGAATCCGCTATCGGGGAAAAGGATACATAACAAGGGGAAGGAGAGGAATTAAAGGCTTAGTAACTCTAAGCTAAGGCAATAGATACAGTGCATATTTCCTAAAGTAGAAAATTTTGATTTTTAAAATAAGCATGTAAAATTCCTGTCATCACCTCCTGTTTCTAGCTCATCTGCTAAGCTGACCATGACCAGACTGTCCCTGATCTAATTCTTTTTTCGAGTCTTCTTTGTTTTAGATGAGCGAAAAAGCAGAAAATACATTTAAATTAAATCATAACGTCTCACTAAAGTTATCTGTATGCTATTGCTGTTCTTGATGGGTATGTTTTGTGGCTTTTGGAGGGCATGGGGTGGGGTTTGTTTTAAACTTGCAGATCAATTTGCCATTCAGAGATTTCCAGTCTTCATTTACCAGTCAGTAATCAGACCCAGAAAGCCAGCCTGCCATGAGATGGAGGTTAAGAATCTAGATCTGACCCAAATCAGGTATATGGCAGTCATGGTTCTAAACCAGGCCTCCTATCCTCAAAGTCAGTCTGGTTTTCAAAATATTAACAACGAATATGCATGAAGATGAAATTAGTCTTACCTGCTAATTGTCTTTCCTTGAGCTCTCTCCGGGCCAGTCCAGGGAAAGGTAGGGTTGTCAATCCCCCATAGTAACTGAGGACTGAAGGCTCCAAGCTTTTACTGTGAGGTGAAGCCACTCCCCCTTCAGGCAATCTGTCAGTCTCCTTCTGGCAAAGCAACTAAAGAGAAAGAAAATCTACAAACACAGATTAACCCTTGAAAAACTGATAACATTCCATAGTCTTTAAACAGTAATAACAAGACAAAGATGTCTCTATTTTTTTTTTTTTTAACATTAGTTAACTAGCAAGGTTACTAAGCAGGTTGAAAATGTGAACTAAAAGCCCCAGATATCTCCTGCGAGCTTATATGATGGAATACTGTGGACGTTCACCAAGATCAAGCCAAGGAACAGAACGGATAGGGAGGGTCCCTGGACTGGCCCGGAGAGAGCTCAAGGAAAGACAATTAGCAGGTAAGACTAATTTCATCTTCCTTTTCGCTTCTCCGGGCCAGTCCAGGGAAAGGTAGGGCAGTACCAAAGCAGTACCTAAGAATGGGAGGGACCCGCCAAACCCGCGATAAGAGCCGAAGCTCCCACTCTGGCATCATCCCTGGCTTGAACATCTAAACGATAATGCTTAGTGAAAGAATGCAAGGAAGACCACGTCGCCGCCCTGCATATATCTACTGGAGGAACAAAGGCTAATTCCGCCCAGGAAGTCGCCATGGATCGTGTGGAATGAGCTTTAAGACCTGTAGGTGGAGAAAGCCCCCGGGCAGAGTAAGCTACTGTAATAGCGGAGCGCACCCAACGAGCAATCGTCGCTTTAGATGCCGCTTGGCCCTTACGTGGACCGGCCCACTGAATAAACAATCTGTCAGTCTTACGAATCGGTTGAGAGAGTTTAAGGTACGTCTTCAACACCCAACCAAGATCTAAGTGCTTTAGCGCCTTGTCCATAGGGGAATCGTCGCGTTGAGAAAAGACTGGTAACACCACTGACTGGTTAACATGAAAGACAGACACTACTTTGGGTAAAAAAGAAGGAACCGTGCGTAGCAAGACTCTTTCGGGCAGAAATTGCAGATAAGGTTCTCTGCAAGACAACGCCTGCAAATCCGCAATTCGTCTTGCCGAACAAATGGCTACGAGAAAAGCTGTTTTCCAAGAACACTCTTGAATCTGTTTAGCACAGAGAGCCGATAAGGGCGATAGTGACAACGCCTCCAAAACCACATTCAAATCCCAAGGAGGTACAAGTGGGCGACGTGGAGGATGAATAAGTTTGGTTGCCCGTAGAAAACGCTGCACATCTGGATGTGCCGCCAAACGGCGTCGGCCAATTAACCCTCTAAAACAGGATAACGCCGCAACATGCACTTTAAGGGTATTTAGAGCTAAACCTTTATCTAAACCCTGTTGTAGAAAATTGAGCAGATGAGGAATAGTAGCAGACATTGGAGACACCTGTCTCCGAGAACACCAAGATTCAAAGAGCCTCCAGACTCTAACATATATCAAAGAAGTTCCTGGCCTCTTAGACCGCAGCAAAGTGTCCACTACGGAATCTGCATAACCCTTGCTTATCAAGCGAGACCTTTCAAGAGCCATGCCGTAAGCAAGAAGCGATCCACTCGTGGCATGAGAATTGGACCCTGATGTAGTTGATTCACTCTGAGGGGAAGAGGCCATGGCGGAGCCACTAGAAGACGGACGAGATCGGCATACCAAGGACGACGAGGCCAATCGGGAGCAATGAGAATCACCTGGCCGCGGTGTTGCGCAATGCGCTGTATAACTCGACTTAACATCGGCCAAGGGGGAAAGACATAAAGCAGACTGTCGAGGGGCCATGGTTGTACCAGAGCATCGAGGCCCTCTGACATGTGTTCTCTGCGCCTGCTGAAGAAGCGGCTGGCTTTGGTATTGCTGAAGGTGGCCATGAGATCCATCACTGGCTGACCCCAACGCAATGTCAACTGGTGAAAGAAGGCCGCATTCAATTCCCATTCCCCGGGATCGAGAAGATGTCTGCTGAGATAATCGGCTTGAACATTGTCCTTGCCTGCTACATGCGCCGCCGATAGAGCCAAGAGATTGCGTTCCGCCCATTCCATCAACTGCTGACATTCGGAAAGAAGAGAAGGAATCCTCGTTCCGCCCTGCCGATTGATATACGAGACTGTCACAGCATTGTCGGAGAAAATCTTGACCGCTGTTCCTTTGAGTAATGAAGCGAAGTGAAGCAGAGCCAAACGAGCCGCTCGAAGTTCGAGTCTGTTGATCGACCAAGAGCGTTCTGTCTGGGACCAAGTTCCCTGAGTAATCCGAGACAGACAATGAGCTCCCCAGCCTGAGAGACTTGCATCCGTGGTGACTAAAACCCACGGCGGATCTTGCAAGGGAATCCCCGCGGTGAGATGATCGCGACTCAACCACCATTGTAGACTGAGACGTATCCCCTCTGGGTAGGACAGTCTCTGAGAAAGTGGATGAAGTTGCGGAGACCAACGGGAGAGCAACGCCTGTTGTAAGGGACGCATGTGAGCCTTGGCCCACGGGACTAGATCCAGCGCCGCCGCCATGGAACCCAAGAGTTGTAAATATGTCCACGCCGACGGCGCCGTTAAATTCAGAAAGGCCTGGACTTGATGCATTAGCTTTTCTACGCGAACTTCGGTCAAAAAGACCTTTCCTTGTGCGGTGTCGAACAGCGCTCCGAGATAGGTTAACTGCTGCATCGGTCGTAAGTGACTCTTGTCCTGATTTAGCACCCAACCCAGTTGTTCCAGAAGCTGAACAACTCGAGCTGTCGCTTGAACCGATTCCTCTTTCGAATCGGCCCTGATCAACCAATCGTCGAGATAAGGATGAACTCTGATACCCTCCTTCCGAAGCGCAGCCGCCACCACTACCATTAGCTTTGTGAACGTACGCGGAGCTGTAGCAAGGCCGAATGGCATCGCCCGAAATTGGAAATGACCGACAGGAAGGGCAAAACGTAAAAAACACTGATGCGCGGGACGGGTAGGAATATGTAGATAAGCTTCCGTTAGATCGATGGAAGTGAGAAACTCTCCCGGATGAACCGCCCGAATAACCGTTCGCAAAGTTTCCATTCGAAAGTGGGGAACCCGCAGAGTACGGTTGACACCTTTGAGATCCAAAACGGGACGAAAAGAATCGTCCTTTTTGGGAACCACAAAATAAATCGAGTATCGACCGCAACAGTATTGGTCTAGAGGTACTGGTACTATAGCTCTCAGCTGCAAGAGACGATGGAGAGTTACCAAAATAGCCTGCTGCTTTCTCCCGGGAGCACAGGGAGACATCATAAAAGCGGGTAACAACGGACTGGCGAAATCCAGCGCGTACCCTTCCCGAATGATTTCTAATACCCATTTGTCGGAAGTAATGTTGGTCCAGGCCGCTAGAAATTGCTGAAGGCGACCTCCCACAGGCAGAAGCGACTGGACCGGCAAACCTTCATTGTGGCTTTTCCCCTGCGGGCTGAGAGGTTGCGAAATAAGATCTATTAAAACCTCTGGCTCCCCGAAAGGAATGATTTCGAAAGGTGGCACGTCCTCTGGAATAAGGAGCAAAACGTGCCCCACGAAACCTACGTGAGTCCCGGCCAGAACCACGAAAACTGGGAGTCGAACGAGTAGGCTTGGGTTTATCCTCAGGTAAACGACCGCCTTTAGAATCTCCCAAATCCTTCACAATCTTTTCCAAGGCCTCGCCGAACAGCAAAGTTCCTTGATACGGCAACTTGCTGAGACGTAACTTCGAGGAAACATCCGCTGACCAATTCTGTAACCACAAAAATCGTCTAGCCGCTACTAGTGAAGCCATGATTTTAGCTGCCATGCGCAGCAAGTCATAAAAAGCATCTGCCGTATAAGCCGCGGCAGATTCTAATTTGGCGACATCTGGTACCGCAGATGAAGTCTCTGAGGAAGTATCTCCCTGTAACCAACGAATGGAAGCGCGAGATACATAAGCTCCACAAATAGCCGACTGCAGCGCTAAAGCACTAGAATCAAAGGCTTGCTTTAGCAGTATCTCCAATTTCCTATCCTGTAAATCTTTAAGGGCTGCTGCACCTTCTACAGGGATGGTAGTCTTTTTGGTTACCGCGGAGATAAGCGCATCCACTTTTGGCATGCGAAATAAATCCTTTGCTTCTTGAGGTAGGGGGTATAAGCGAGATAAAGCTCTGCTGCCACGCAGTGAAGCCTCCGGACACTGCCACTCCGAATCAATCATTTGTTTGATCACTCGGTGCAAAGGAAAACACCTCTGCTCTGACTTAAAACCCTGCAGCAAGGGATCCTCCAAAGGCTCCTGAGAGGGTGTTGGCAGAGGCAAGTGCAGCGCTGACAAAGAATGGGAAATGAGAGCAGAGAGTTCCTCTTTGCGGAAAACTCTAAAAATATTAGGATCCTGACCAGAGGCTATCTCCCCATCCTCTAAATCTTCAGCTTCAAAATCCATAGCTGAGTCTGACAGAAATTCAGGATCTCCCTGCTGCACTGCCTGTGATAACAAAGGATCAGTAGCTAAACCCTGAGAATGAGAAGTGCCTTCTCCTGGATCTTCAACACTTGGAGAAGTGAGAGAAACTGGGACTGAAACAGGAACAGCAGGTAACTCTGAAGGCTGAGTAGAATGCACAAGAAAAGCCTTATGCATTGCCAGAATAAATTCAGGTGAAAAAAATGAAAGCATCTGTTCCTGAGGCACAGTGGAAGAAATAGAAGGCTTATCTGAAGTAATTGTGTCTTTAGAAGACTTTGTTTTCCGTTTGTGAGGCTTCTGATGCTCTGCTAGAGCACTGCCCGGTGCAGCCAAGATGGCCGCCGTTCCCGCCTTTTCGGCGATTAAACTAGCCTCAGGTAAATTAATATGAGCCTTCTCAGACATTATAACAGCAAATTTTAACGTCTAAAATCCAGCCCAGTCACCTGAAACAACTTTGAAGAACCCAGAAACAATAGAAAAAATCGCCAAAATCGCCAGGGAACCCGCGGTTTTACAGGAGAGTAAAAAAGATAAATTAGCCTGGAAACACTCACCCGAGACTGAAAAAAGGCACCGGAGCACTGGTAGAACTGAATAACAGATCTCCGAAGGAGGTAAGAGCTGTAGAGCTAGAGGAGAAAGCTGGGGCCCCCAGTATCACTCTGCCATTTGAATCGGGACAGTGAGAGAGGCAGGCTCTACCTCACACTGTTGAAGGAATGCCCGTTCAATATTCAGTCTGCTCTTAAAGGCATAGTAGCCTGTTCAAGTAAGTAAAAAACAAGACTATGGAAAGGATCAGCCCTGCTAGAGCCAATCAATAAAATAAAAGAACAATACAAGTAATGATGAGGGAGAAGATAAAATCGATCCTCTATAGTTACTGAGGACTGAAAGACTGACAGATTGCCTGAAGGGGGAGTGGCTTCACCTCACAGTAAAAGCTTGGAGCCTTCAGTCCTCAGTTACTATGGGGGATTGACAACCCTACCTTTCCCTGGACTGGCCCGGAGAAGCGAAAAGGAACTATGTTTTAATACAATGGGTGTCAGAACAGTTCATGAATATTCATGAGAGATATCCTGAAAACAGGCAGTCTAGTGAGGGTCCTAAGAGCTGGTTAGGATGAATCCAATGGCCTAATGGTATTCTTGTGTCTGTTATGGAAGGGCTAGGGGGCAAATTTCCCTGATTTTTGGCATGATTTGGCAGCCCAGAATGATATTTATAGCCTCAAAAAAGGTGGTTCATACTCTCTTTTTTTTAATTAAGATTTTAACCAAAATACATACACAACATATATAAAAAAAAGCATAACCTGCTACCATTAGAAATTAGGAAAATATGCAAAAAATAAAACAAAATAGCAAGAGATTCTCTAGTGCTCATCATGGTTGAGAAGCAGAAGAGAACAAATGTATTAATACCTAAAACTACCACAGTCAAAAACAGGACAAGAGTCAAGTATACACAAATCCTCAAGTACCCATACTAACCCACTGATTTGTCCTGAAGGAAATTTTCCAAATGGGAAACATTTGTGAAAAACAAACTTATTTCCAGCATAGGTAACCACACACTTACAGGGGAAACTGAGATAGAACGTGTCTCCGATAGCCAAGACTTTAGACCTCAGCTGCAAGAAAGCCTATATTCTTGATTGTTTAGGGAGTAGTAGCCTAATGGTTAGAGCACTGGGCTGAAAACTCAGGGAAGCCAACATTCAAATCCCACTGGCCCTCCTTGAGATCTTGGGCAATTCACTTAACCTTCCATTGCCTCACAGACTTAGATAGCATGCCCTCTGGTAAAAGGAAAACACTGATCCTCCTTGAGTGTAACTTGCCTTGAGAGAAAGGCCTGAGCTAAATCCAGCTCCCTTTCCCTAATAGTGTACAGGATCAATTGTTAGGCATTCCCATCTAAGATATTGGCCTCTTGCCAACTCTCATTAACAGCACTACTGGAGTTCATAGAGCAGCGGCGCTTCTTCTTATTATTCAATTTCCACAACACACAAGATTCTCTATAGCTGTTTGATGAGCAGAGCCAGATTTCCAATTAGGCACTATGGCCACACAGCCCTAAGGCCTATGAAATTTTTAGGGCCTGTGAAGGCTGGGAAAAATGTAAAAGGCAGGAAAAATAAGGGAAACAATAAGGAAAAATGACTGAGAGACAGAAATTGAATACAACTAAAACTTCAAAATTACATTTCAAAAACATCATTCCAGAATTTCTAGGCATTTCCTAAAATTTTCCTTTTTCGGCTTCTCTTTTCAGCAAAATCTTTAATATTATCCTCATAGTTCATAGTTTGTGGTGGAAATATGTAGGGCCTACAAACGTCATGAGGGGTTAAAGGATTCTCTGGGATATATTGACCAGAACACCATCGGGCTGACTTTTCTTCCCTTCATCAGAACCTTTTTGCTGGTTTGTAAAAAGACAACCAGCTATATTATAGTTGATCCCGAGTTAGAATTAAAATTGAAGGGACAAGTATTCAAAGCCTCAGATGTTTAAACTCTATGGCAATCAGCCGTGGCATTGAAATATCTGCCAGGTATTCAGTGGCAGTATCCAGACAATGGCTGCCACTGAATATCTGCTTTGTGTGGCCACTATCCAGATAATTCCAGCACTTATCTGGATCGTGGTGATATTCAGCCACTGTCAGGATACGTTATCTCGGTAGCAACTTAAGCCAGGTCTTTCTGCAGTTCAAGTTACCTGGATAACTTACCCAGATAGTGGTTGAAAATCTCCACCATCTGGGTAAATGCTGTGGATATCTAGATAATGACTGCTCTGCCAGGGCCGCTCAAGGATCGGAAGAGCCCTAAGCGAGCCCTCCATCCTGCTGCCCCCCATGCCCATTGCCACCGCTGTTGCCCCTCTCTGGGGCCTTCAGCAGTAGCAATGATGCAACACTGGAGAGTTTATGTAAGGGCTACATCAGTTTTAATGCCCTTGCCACCACTGCAAATCCTGGAGAGGGGTGGCAGTGGTGGCAAAGGGGTGTCGCCAGAATGTCATCACTCTAGGTGACTGCCAAGGTTGCCTAATGGTAGTGCCAGCCCTCGCTCGACCCATGGACCATCCCTGCAGTAACTGGCTAGTACCACTGAGTATCTCTCACCATGCCCTTATCCAGATAGCCTCCGTGGTTATCCAGACAAGAGCTATGGAAAATCGACCCTGAAATGTCTTAGATTGGTAAGGCCCAATATACAGTGGCATTTACACGGATTGCAGACGTGAAAACAATGTGAATGCCACTGAACTGGATATTCAGCAGAACTAACACACGCTACTTCTACCTGTCCTGATGCTAACCAGTTAGTATCGGAGCATGTCGGGGGCGTTACGGGGAGAGCAAAGGCAGAACTGCTCCCTAACCAGGCAGCGGTGATATTGAGCCGTTACCCGGTTAGCGATATGTAGCAAAGGCCAGGTGCAGGTAACCCTGGCCTAACTTTTGCAACGTATCACTAACTGGGCAGCGGCTCAAAATTGTCACTGCCCGGTTAATGAACGGCAAATCTGGAGAACACAGATATTCAATGCTGGGGCTGGATATGACCCCAGCATTGAATATCTGGGTTTAACTTTCAGCTCTGGTGGCTAGCCACATTAGCAGCGCTAGCCGCTGAGGCTAAATATCAGGCTCGTAATTTTTATTTGAACGCTGCTTTAAAAGATGATCCTCCACGAGTTATAAAAAAGTGTCCATTTAGTCAGATATTAACCTTCCCATTTTGTATAGGTTCTCAGTCTCGGTCAAAAGTCCAAGATGGGACCATCCTTGGCTCATAGCCATGTCCTATGTAACATCCTCAGCTTTGTATAGAAAATCCATTTCCTCCTATAAAAGAATAGTAAAGTTCAGACCACGTGTCCAAATCAGTGATATAAAATCCACCCACGTCACCCCTGTGATGCAGGAGGCCCAGAGAAAAGGGGAGCCATATCTTCTGAAGTGGATTCTCCCCTGCTGTGGGAGCCCTTTTAGATATTTTGCATGGTGGCACTAAATTTTAATTTCTGCCATTGCTCTGAATGTTATAAAATGGCAAGGTGGCTTGCTCATAATAATCTACAGCACGATATTTAAACACTGGTCATATTTTTTAAATTAACACCAGCCACAACATTTAAATATAATCCAGTGACCCAGTATTCAAAGGGAAGTATCTGAATTACAGCTGCCATTATCCACAGATATCTGTTAGTTGTTTCTGTAGCGGCAGAGCGCAAACAATCCAATAATACCAGGAGTCTGTTCAAAAGGTCCAAATCATTTATTGTGCACAAGACTCAAGCAGAATCACATTCAAAATGGCTGAGCAATGGTTTCTAGCAAAACAACAACTTTTATACCTTTCTTTTCCATTCTGAACATAGGCAAACTTTTCATTGGTCCCGGTAACCCTTCTCACCCCATCTATTGGTCCCGGTACCGTTACGTAGCTATCCAATGAGGACCTTTGTCTGGGCTCAGCACCTGTTTCCCCCCCTTACAGTCCCCATTACAATGGTCAGTTCTTAGACTCTTGATACATTTCTCCTCCAAGGTCACTAGCTAATTAGGACATGTGGGAAAGCAGGGAACTGTAACCTTTCTTTCAGCAGAGTTAATTAATTCCGTAGAAGCTTCTCAAATTCTTATCAGTACCAATTAAAACAGTTTTTCTATTTCCCCTAAGTTTCGATTCTGCTTAGCTATGCTTGGTTATGCTTAGTTAAGTTTCGATTCTATGGTAGCAGCATTCGGGGGGTTTTCATTCCTCTGGCCTAACCACAGGCTTCATTTACAGGTCAAGTTGCTTAGGCCTGTCTGTTTAGTTCAAGCAGCATGGATCATAGGCCTTCGCCTACCACATTCCCCCCTTTGATTAATCTCACCCTATAACTAATAAGGTGTGAGATTTAAAATCACTCAATTATACTGGGGTCGGATTACGACCAAGCGTTCCAGGAGTAGGGTGCCATAAGGCCAAAATCTTAGTGGCAGTCTTCCGTTCTACTGTATTCGCAATAACACTATTAATAGAGCGCATGCAACATGGGATTATACATGGTAACAGCAAAAACACGGCTACAAATACTAATATTATCATAGCAAAAGTAGTAAATCCCCCCAATCCAGAGAAGATAGATTTGAACCAATTAGGCATCTTAAGATCATGCCAAGTCTGTACTGGCACATAAGTTTGCTTTCACATGTTTTCAGCAATATTTTCAACTACTTGACCTTTGTCATCTATCTTCAAACAACAATTGGTTAAATTCAACTTACCACATACTCCTCCTTCAGCTGCTAATAAGTAATCTAGTGCCAAGCGATTCTGATATATTGCAGTACACATTTGTGTGCTCTGTCTAGCTAGAAGTTTGAGTGCTTGGCTAGTTTCATTAGTTATTAGTTCAACAACTGCTTGCAAGCGTATAATACGATTTATCATATACACAGGGGTCCGGTATCCCCAGGTGCCATCTTGCTCCCAAGTGGCAGGTCCGTAGTAGGCAATAATTCTTTCAGGTGGCCAATCATCCCCCTCCCATCTCTCCCATTTGCCTAACTGCAAAGCTGCTCTTTTCTGCCTCTTTGTATAGACTGGGTAACATAATTATTCTCCGTGTTCAGTGGGTAACAGAAAGAAAGAAGGTCGGATGGTTCCTAAGACACATGCCCCTCCCCAGTGAATAGGGAGTCGAGCATATGCTCGGGTTCCACAGATCCAATACAGACCAGGTGGGGCTTGCCAAGCATGAGGCTGGACAAGGTCGGTCCACAGATCGGCAAGCTCAGGGAATTTTACTAATGGGTTGGTAGGTTCAGGTTCATTAACTCCTGACCACCAGGACGTCTGTTTGGTGGTGTCATTATAAAACCTCTGGCTAAGACAGACAAGCTGTCCTACTTTCAAATTGAACTGGGGTCCAGTCCGAGCATAACACAGACGTCCAACTATTGGGTGTGCTAATACCCATTCACTGGTGGTCTTATGCAGCTCAGTATGATTATAGGCTATTGAGTAATTCAATTCTTGGGCCTCCCAGGGCCACTGATCACCCATTCTAGTTCCTCCGCAAAAATAACAATCTGAAATGTGGAGACTGGATACTACTGCTCCAGCTAATTCTAAGAATAGATTTTGAGAAGGGTGTGGGATATCAAACTTATTTACATGCATAGTTTCGTAAAAGGTATTATGTATATGGTACCGTGATGAACGATGGGCTTGGGTGTTCAGCCTAATATATACAATGGTTCCTGGATCTGACCCATAGCCTGCAATGCGTAGTCCAAATTTATACCCTTGTGTCCATGCACTAGGATTTATTATATGTAACTCTAATGGATTACAAGCACCCTTCTTACATTTTTCCGGATTCTTAACATATGGCTGATATAAGGCAGCCATTCGATTATCTCTGGTATTTTTATTTTATTTATTTATTTTTATTTATTTATTTAACTATTTCTTTTATACCGCCCCTTCCAGAGATCAAGGGCGGTTTACATATAACAGGTTAACAGTCTTGTACACATTTGTATACATTCTTTACATAGAACAATAGAAACTAACTATTTTCTATCATACCCGTCTCCCATGTGGCTTAGAACACACATTCCCACTTTGGGCAATAGTAATCTTCAACTGATGCTGTGCTATATTCATTTAATAAAACTCGTTTACCTATACAGGCTCCCCACCCGGTAGTTCCTTCTGGACACATATACTTGTGATCATGATAATATGCTTTTTCCCAGTTAGCACAATTAGACCGACTATCTCTATTTATAGCATCACAAGCATCAAAATACAAAACAGCACTCTTTGTAGAATCAGTGAGTGGGGGTGTGGCATTAAGTAAAGCTCCATCTGCATCATTCCATCGTATTTCTAGAGTATAATAGGATGGGTTCTGATGCGGGTTAAAACAAACTTTAGTATTACCCTTGGTGCAAATGTTCAGTTCAGTGGTATTATATATACACCGGCTTACTGTACCAGTACAGGTATAGTAAGAATGATAAAGCAAAGTCTGAGTTACTTTCATTCCAGTCCGAGTAGAAGTAATGCAGGCAGTACATGGGGGTAAAGCAAAAGTGAGTTCAAATCCCCCCAGGCAGGCAACCAGAACAAAATAGAAGCAAAGATGCATGTTGATTGTAGTCCTTCTGAATCTCCGCTGGAAGATCTTGACCTCGACGTTCACTGCTGCTTGACACAATGCTGACCCGTTTGCTAATGAAGCAATTCAACGGGTGTCAATGTTGATTGAAGATCCTCAAGTGTCCGCTGTATGCCAACTTACCATTCGTAGTTGGGCCGAAGAAAGTCTGTGAGTGCAAAGTTATTCAGTGAAGAAAACACGTTTTTGCTGTATGGGAAACAGCAATCCTCTTCGAAAGACTAGACTTGTCTACTGTGGAGTACCTTAGTTCTCGGGTGGCCTGAATGAAGTGCTAGGCCACTGGTTGCCGCCTCAGGGTGAGCCGCAAAGGAATATCAGGATGCTGCACTGCTGTCCACTGATCTGGGTCTGGAACTGCTGCTGGCTTGACTCTGCTATGATGGATCCAGGATTCGATTTCTGTGACCTTGACAGCTGTTGGTGTAGACAGGATGACGGTGTATGGTCCCTTCCAATGAGGTTCCAGCGGTGTCTTCTTCCAATCTTTGATCGACACCGAGGTACCAGGCTTGTAGGGATGCAGGGATTCCGTCAAGTTGATGGGTAACTGGTCCTGTATCCACGCATGAAGAGTCTGCAGAACAGAACTAAGAGCTAGGAGTTCTTGTCTGGTTATCTCTGAACCAATTTGTGTCAAACTCCCTTTGACCCCCTGCACTATAGGTGGGGGTCTACCATACATGACTTCAAAGGGAGAAAATCCTGATGATTTCACAGGGGCTGAGCGTATTCTGAGTAAAGCTATTGGGAGAACATGGGGCCACTTCAGGTGAGTCTCCTGACACAACTTAGACAACTGAGATTTTAGAGTACGATTCATTCGCTCAACCTTCCCTGAACTTTGGGGTCTGTATGCAGTGTGTAACTTCCATTGTATCTGTAAGGCACTTGCTAACTGTTGGGTAATTTGAGATACAAATGAGGGCCCATTGTCTGACCCTATTACTGCAGGGATTCCAAATCGGGGGATAATTTCCCTCAGCAATACCTTGGTGACTTCTCTGGCCTTTTCAGTCCAGGTGGGGAAAGCTTCCACCCACCCAGAGAAGGTGCAAACTAAAACTAACAAGTAACAATATCCACTGGCTTTTGGCATTTCAGTAAAGTCTACTTGTAGGTTGTGCATAGGGGTTACACCAGCTGACTGAACTCGGGGTGGTGGTGTAGGACCCTGCTTAGCATTGTTCTTCGCACAAGTTACGCACTGGCGAGCTACTGAGGCTGACAAGGCTCCCAACACTGCAATGCAAAAATGGGGTCTGAGTGCTTTTTCCATTGCGTTTTTCCCATAATGTGTGGCTTGATGAAAGGCCTTTACAAAGGCCGTTCCCAATGATTCAGGGATCACTATTCGTCCTGGAGGTTGGTTGCCCTCTGCTGGTGGCAGCTCAATCCATCCATCCTTCAGTACCCCTTTCTCTATAGTGCAATAATAGTCCAATTCCCTCTTGGTATATCGTGGCGTCCACAAGTTAAGGGGTACTGGAAACAATACTGCTTGTACTGGTGTTGCTTGTGATGAAATTTGGCCTGTCATGGCTGCCTTGCGTGCTTAGGCATCAGCAAATCTGTTTCCTTGGGCAACTTCTCCTTTTCCTGTTTGGTGGCCTCGGCAGTGCATCACAGCAACTTGTGCCGGGGCCCATACTGCATCTAGTAACATTAATATTTCTGGGCCGTACTTAATTGATTTGCCTCCAGAGGTAATGAGTCCTCGCTCTTTATACAGAGCTCCATGAGCATGTAAAGTTGTGAAAGCGTATTTTGAGTCTGTATATACGTTCAACTGAAGTCCGGCACCTAATACTAGTGCCCTTGTTAGTGCTATCAATTCTGCTTTCTGTGCTGATGTTCCTGAGGCAAGAGCTGATGATTCAATGACTTTCTCCCGGGTGACTACTGCATACCCGGCACAGCGTTGTCCATTGATGATGAGGCTGCTTCCATCCACGAAGTAAGTCTGGTTAGGGTTTTCTATGGGTACATCAGTTAGATCAGGTCGACTTGAAAACACAGTGTCCATGACTTCTATACAGTCATGTTCTGGTGGGTCCTCACTGATTGGTATCAAGGTGGCTGGGTTAAAAGCATGGCTCACTTCCAGTTGTATTCGAGGATTTTCACATAGCATACTCTGGTATTTCAGCATTCGAGAGTTGGTGAACCAATGATTTCCTTTTTGTTCCACAAGGACAAGTACTGCGTGTGGTACTGTAACATGTAGGTTCTGTCCTAAGGTGAGTTTGTCTGCTTCACTCACTAACAACCACAATATGAAAAAATTCACTCAAAAAATCTCTCAGATAACCATAATTAAATTACAAACCTCTTGCCACTGGTCTCAGATAAACGGTTTTTATGACACGTTAATAGGGGTATGTTTGCTTGCCCACTTTTGTGTCCGTTCACATCAATGACCTGTCGTGCAAGTGGTTTTTTTTAATTATGTAAATGTTGCCTTTAATCTTTCAATTTTTATAAACTTTTTCAACAGCTTTATATAAAAAGATAGCCAGTCTACTTATCTTAAACTTCGTAGAGTGGCAACCATTGATACGTCCTCCTGATATTGCTCATGAATACTAACAAAGGAAAATACCCCAACGCCTCAGTCTTGTAAGCGCTTCAGAGCGTTTCTCCAGATGGGTTTCTCAAGGGGAGATTAAACTTGTTTTGTATCACAAACCAGACGGTATTCACTTGTGTTCAAAATACAGGAACCAGGTACTAAAATCAATAACGGCAATAATATGGTTAGAATAAACTGTGCACAATGTTGTTTTCAAAAATACACAACACTTCTCAAACAATCTACCTCTTCAGGCTTCGCCGGATTTTTCAGACATTTCGATCAGCAGTTAACAGCACTAGTGATCCTGTAGGATTGTGAAAGCCAACGCATGCGCTCCAGGTCGGGGTTTAAATATCCTTCAAAACCCTCCTTTAATTGGAGCTGCTTAAGCACATGCTTGCCAATCTACACAGATATTCAGACCCTCAGACTGTACTGTATGAAGTTGGTGAATCCACCACTGCTCTTGATATATAAGCCGTCGTTCTTGCGATCTACCCTGTGACCCGTGCAGGACTTGTTCTATACACCAGCAACGCAACATTTCAAAATCATGAGCTAATTCCAAACAGTGTTGAACCATCGGCGCAGTCAGCAGCTTGTTACGTAATCTGCTACGATGTTCCTGTATACGGACCCTCAGGGACCGAATAGTTTTCCCGACATAAAGTAGCGAGCAAGGGCATTGAACAACATATATAACTGATCTAGATTCACAATTAGTCATATGTTTCAACCGATAACGCTTCCCCTTATGCATAAAGTCAGAAAGTTCACATGTCACTTCGCAGATGTTACAATGGTATGTTTTCCCCAAGTTTGAGCAGCAGAACCCCAATCTAAGGGCCGTAATACCGTAGGAGACAAAAACTCTTTAAGATTTTTATTTCGCTTCCATACACAGCGTATTGATGTTTCATGCAATTCGGGCACCACTGCAAGAACCACTTTATGTTTTTTAATTATTTTCTGAATCTTAGAACTCAACGGCGAAAAAGCTGTAATTAAATTCACCTGATGTTCTTCGAATTGTCTCCCAGATTGTCCTATGTTGGTCAGCAGCAGATCTCTATTATTATAGAGGGCTCGACGATAAGCTTGATGGACAATCTTGTCAGGATACCCTCTGTCAGAAAAACTACGTTTTAGATACTTAGATGAACTTTTATAATCTTGTACTGATGAGCAGTTTCTCCGGTATCGCAAAAACTGTGATACTGGAAGACCATCTTTTAAGCGCTGTGGGTGGGCACTAGAGTAATGTAAGAAAGTGTTCTTATGGGTGGTCTTCCGGAACACCGTAGTTCGCCAACCCTCCTGCTGTTTAATTATTTGTACATCCAAATACGTGATGCACACTGCATCACTCTCCGAGGTAAACTTCAAATGATTGTCACAGGCATTTAGCCATTCGACGAAACTATTTAATTCTATACTGGATCCCTGCCATAGCATGAAAATATCGTCGATATAGCGGTGCCATGATTTTATGTGGACCGCAAACGGAGACTGTGATAAATGTTGTTTCTCAAAAATATGCATATAAAAATTTGCTATAGAGGGGGCACAAGTGGCCCCCATAGCCACCCCTGCAATCTGATGATAAATTTGTTTATCAAAAACAAAAAAATTTTCAAACAGGGTAAAGGCTGCAACTTTATGCAAAAATGAACAATGTTCTATTGTCAAGTCTCCTCTGTCTTGAAGAACTTTTTGAATGATCTGATAAGCTGACTGTTGTGGGATACTAGTATATAAGGATTGAACATCCAGTGTGACTAATAAAATTTCTTGCTGTGTCGCCCAAAAAGTTAAATTTTGTAAAATATTGAGAAAATGAGTGGTGTCACGTATAAAAACTTTGAGCGTCCCCCTGGCAGGCCCATTGTGTCCACCAGGGGTTCTCTGTTAGAACCTCTATCTATCTACTTAGATTCCTTTTTACGACCACTATTAAAGACCATACCGTCTTTTATACGTGACACCACTCATTTTCTCAATATTTTACAAAATTTAACTTTTTGGGCGACACAGCAAGAAATTTTATTAGTCACACTGGATGTTCAATCCTTATATACTAGTATCCCACAACAGTCAGCTTATCAGATCATTCAAAAAGTTCTTCAAGACAGAGGAGACTTGACAATAGAACATTGTTCATTTTTGCATAAAGTTGCAGCCTTTACCCTGTTTGAAAATTTTTTTGTTTTTGATAAACAAATTTATCATCAGATTGCAGGGGTGGCTATGGGGGCCACTTGTGCCCCCTCTATAGCAAATTTTTATATGCATATTTTTGAGAAACAACATTTATCACAGTCTCCGTTTGCGGTCCACATAAAATCATGGCACCGCTATATCGACGATATTTTCATGCTATGGCAGGGATCCAGTATAGAATTAAATAGTTTCGTCGAATGGCTAAATGCCTGTGACAATCATTTGAAGTTTACCTCGGAGAGTGATGCAGTGTGCATCACGTATTTGGATGTACAAATAATTAAACAGCAGGAGGGTTGGCGAACTACGGTGTTCCGGAAGACCACCCATAAGAACACTTTCTTACATTACTCTAGTGCCCACCCACAGCGCTTAAAAGATGGTCTTCCAGTATCACAGTTTTTGCGATACCGGAGAAACTGCTCATCAGTACAAGATTATAAAAGTTCATCTAAGTATCTAAAACGTAGTTTTTCTGACAGAGGGTATCCTGACAAGATTGTCCATCAAGCTTATCGTCGAGCCCTCTATAATAATAGAGATCTGCTGCTGACCAACATAGGACAATCTGGGAGACAATTCGAAGAACATCAGGTGAATTTAATTACAGCTTTTTCGCCGTTGAGTTCTAAGATTCAGAAAATAATTAAAAAACATAAAGTGGTTCTTGCAGTGGTGCCCGAATTGCATGAAACATCAATACGCTGTGTATGGAAGCGAAATAAAAATCTTAAAGAGTTTTTGTCTCCTACGGTATTACGGCCCTTAGATTGGGGTTCTGCTGCTCAAACTTGGGGAAAACATACCATTGTAACATCTGCGAAGTGACATGTGAACTTTCTGACTTTATGCATAAGGGGAAGCGTTATCGGTTGAAACATATGACTAATTGTGAATCTAGATCAGTTATATATGTTGTTCAATGCCCTTGCTCGCTACTTTATGTCGGGAAAACTATTCGGTCCCTGAGGGTCCGTATACAGGAACATCGTAGCAGATTACGTAACAAGCTGCTGACTGCGCCGATGGTTCAACACTGTTTGGAATTAGCTCATGATTTTGAAATGTTGCGTTGCTGGTGTATAGAACAAGTCCTGCACGGGTCACAGGGTAGATCGCAAGAACGACGGCTTATATATCAAGAGCAGTGGTGGATTCACCAACTTCATACAGTACAGTCTGAGGGTCTGAATATCTGTGTAGATTGGCAAGCATGTGCTTAAGCAGCTCCAATTAAAGGAGGGTTTTGAAGGATATTTAAACCCCGACCTGGAGCGCATGCGTTGGCTTTCACAATCCTACAGGATCACTAGTGCTGTTAACTGCTGATCGAAATGTCTGAAAAATCCGGCGAAGCCTGAAGAGGTAGATTGTTTGAGAAGTGTTGTGTATTTTTGAAAACAACATTGTGCACAGTTTATTCTAACCATATTATTGCCGTTATTGATTTTAGTACCTGGTTCCTGTATTTTGAACACAAGTGAATACCGTCTGGTTTGTGATACAAAACAAGTTTAATCTCCCCTTGAGAAACCCATCTGGAGAAACGCTCTGAAGCGCTTACAAGACTGAGGCGTTGGGGTATTTTCCTTTGTTAGTATTCATGAGCAATATCAGGAGGACGTATCAATGGTTGCCACTCTACGAAGTTTAAGATAAGTAGACTGGCTATCTTTTTATATAAAGCTGTTGAAAAAGTTTATAAAAATTGAAAGATTAAAGGCAACATTTACATAATTAAAAAAACCACTTGCACGACAGGTCATTGATGTGAACGGACACAAAAGTGGGCAAGCAAACATACCCCTATTAACGTGTCATAAAAACCGTTTATCTGAGACCAGTGGCAAGAGGTTTGTAATTTAATTATGGTTATCTGAGAGATTTTTTGAGTGAATTTTTTCATATTGTGGCTATTTGGCATTCACTCGGATAAGGCCTTAAACTGAGTTGTTTAATACATCACTCACTAACAAGGCTGTAGCTGCAACAGCTCTCAAACATGGCGGCCATCCTTTGGCTACAGTGTCTAATTGTTTTGATAAGTATGCTACGGGTCGCTCCCAATGTCGCAATGTCTGAGTTAACATTCCCAGAGCGTTCCCTTGCATTTCATGTACAAACAAATGAAAAGGCTTCTGGACATCTGGTAGTCCAAGTGCTGGTGATGACATTAATGCTTTCTTCAAGGTTTTGAAAGCTTCATCTTGATCGGGTCCCCACTCTAGTGGTGACTTCTCTTCTCCTTTGGTGGCTTCATATAGTGGTTTAGCAATCTGAGCAAAGTTGGGTATCCATATTCGGCAGTATCCTGCTGCTCCCAGAAAGGCTCTGACTTGCCTCCTGGTGGTTGGGATTTGGATACTACACACAGCTTCTTTTCTTTCTGGTCCTAACTGTCGGCTTCCTTTGGTCAGCCAGAAACCCAAATACTTCACTTCCGTTTGGCATAGCTGTGCTTTTGCTCTGGAAACTTTGTATCCAGCTTCATCTAGTAGTTGTAAAAGATCATTTGTGGCTTGTACACATTCACTCTCCGATGTGGTAGCTACCAATAGATCATCCACATACTGGAGAAGCACTCTTTTCCCAGGAATTACAGGATAGCTTGAAAGATCTTGGTTCAGTGCTGCACTAAAAATGGTGGGTGAGTTCTTGAATCCTTGAGGCAATCGTGTCCAAGTGAGTTGGCCCCGTCTTCCTGAGTCAGGGTCCTGCCATTCAAAGGCAAACAACAATTGGCTAATCGGGGCTAATCATATGCAGAAAAATGCATCTTTCAAATCCAGGACAGTAAAGTGGGTAGCTTCAGCAGGTATCAGTCCTAAGAGTGTATAGGGATTTGGCACGACTGGATGTATGGTTTCGACTGCTTCATTCACTCTCCTCAAATCTTGTACTGGGCGGTAATCACCTGTCCCAGGCTTCTTGACTGGCAGGAGAGGTGTATTCCAAGGTGATTGACATACTTTGAGAAGGCCATACTCCAGTAATCTTAATAAATGGCGATGAATGCCCTCAATGGCTGGTCTTGGGAGTGGATATTGTTTAACATGTACTGGTTCTGCTCCAGGCTTAAGGGTCACAATTACTGGGGCTATGTGCTTGGCTAAACCTGGTGGGTTACCTTCTGCCCATACTCCAGGAGGAGCCATAATGCTCGTTGGCATGCTGAAATTGGTATCAAGAACTGGCTTAGTACTGTAATATCTCCACTCTTCTTCTCGGGGAACAGTAAGCACCATTAATCCTGCAGGCTTTGAATTTACAGTCATTTGCATTTCTCCTTTCTCAGTAAAGGATATTTGGGCCTGCAGTTTGGCTAGCATATCTCGTCCCAGTAGTGGCACTGGACACTCAGGCATATAAAGGAATTGGTGCGCTATTTGCTGTCCTCCTAATTCACATATGCGGTTTTTCAGAAAAGACTTGGTGGCTCTGGCACCAGTTGCTCCCATAATAGTGACTGCTCTTGTGGACAAAGGAGCTATTTGCTTATCTACTACAGAATGTTCTGCTACAGTATCAACCATAAAGTCCATGAATTGGTCCCCTATCTTTAAGCAGACCATAGGCTCCTGGGGACCTAAGGCGAATTCGGAGCCCGGTCTGTCCTAATCTGTTTCATCTAAATCATAGTCTGTTGCGGTTGCAACTCCTTCTATGGCCTCCT
Organism: Ichthyophis bannanicus; assembly: GCA_033557465.1. Lineage (NCBI taxonomy): Eukaryota > Metazoa > Chordata > Amphibia > Gymnophiona > Ichthyophiidae > Ichthyophis > Ichthyophis bannanicus. The sequence goes on from CM066044.1 coordinate 179,987,436, forward strand.
CTCTTTCCCGTTGGAAATGTACTCGATTTGTTCCTCTGCGATTCTGTGATCGGCCTCTCTCCCTCTCTCTCCGAGGGGCGTTTTCTTCTTCTTCGTGTGAGGCGTCTTCGAGTTGCGGGCATGCATTCCTCCAATGTCCTTCTTCCTTGCAATAAGCGCATTGATTCACGCCTAATATGGGCCGGCTATCTCCTCGGCCCCTCCCTCTACCTCTTCTCCTTCGGTTAGGGAAACCTCCCCGTTTCTGTTCAACTAAAGCGGCAGCCAGAAAATCGGCTTTCTTCTTCATTTTACGCTCACTTTCTCTCTGTCTTTCATTATCACGATTCACAAACACTTTCTGGGCGACTTCCATTAGCTGTGACGTATTCATGCCCGCGAACCCTTCTAGTTTCTGTAGTTTACGTCTAATGTCTGGTTGGGACTGGCTGACAAAAGCGGCATTCACCATGCACAGGCTCCCTGGTGCCGCTGGGTCATAGGGCGTGTACATTCTATATGCCTCAGCTAATCTCTCATAGAATACTGCTGGGCTTTCATCTGCGCCTTGGATGACTTCCGCTGTCTTGGAGAGGTTCATGGCTTTCTGACCCCCCTTTCGCAGACCTTGTAAAAGGCCTTGGCGAAACCGAGCTAGGGCTCTGGACCCTTCATCGGTGTTTGGATCCCACCGAGGGTCTTCATTAGGAAATTCTTTCTTTGCTGCTTCGCGGTTATCTATTCCTCCTCCTCCCTCTACTAGGGGATTTTCTGCTAACCAATTGACAGCTGCTTGCATAATTCTTGTCCGCTCCTCAGTAGTAAATAAAGTAGACAGGAGTTGACGGCAATCTGCCCAAGTAGGCTGGTGGGTTTTGTGACATAGTGAGTCCTTCTAGCCCTGTAGAAACTCCCAAAAACCAGGTAAAAAGTGCAGGGCTGCAATATAAACAAAAGCACATGGCTACTGGTTGTCAGGGAAACCAAGCCCGAGAGAAAGAAACACGCCCCTGCTACCAGTTTAACAGAGAGTTACAAAGTAATTCAGAACACCTGCTAGGGGGCGGAGTCAGGCCCTACCCGAGAAAGCTGACTCATAAAGAGGTCCCAGTAGGTAGAGAGGAGAGAGAAGAGAGAAAGGAGGAAAGCCAGAGTGAAAGAGAGAGTGAACAAGAGGAGAGACGAGCAGAGTCCCCTTGGAGGAAGAAAAGCCAGCTTCCAGTAAGGAGGTGGACTGAGTCTCAAGCTGAAGAAAGGTCAGAGGCTCTGAGTCAAAGATACAGCAGGAGCAGACCCGGGCAGCTGAAACACTCTCTGGATTATAAACAGAAGGAAAAGCCAGGAAGGCAGTTGAATTCTGTTTTGCACAAGTCAGGTTGGGAACCAACAGCTATCTATAAGCCACAGAGAAAACCTTCCACAGCCAGGTTCCAAGGTAAGCCTAAGGGCTGGAATCATAATAATTGTGAGTTTATTGACCTGGAAGGTTGGGACTATGGTGGAAAGGACTAAAATGGGAGTGCTTGTTTCAAACAGTACTTAAACCCCGAGTTTACCATAAAGCCTAGGGTTGGAGAAAAGGGTGCGGCTCCAGAGGGAGCGTGGCAAACAATTCCTGCCCCAGAGGTAGAATTTATGGAAACAGAGCCATCCTGTGTAAATACTCCTACGGAAGAAATGGACTGTACGATTTCACTGGCTGAGGAGAAAATATCTCTATATTAAAATTGTGCTGTGAAGAAAATACAGACTTACTGTGAGAAGGGAACAGAGCTGTAGGAAACAGTACTGTGGTGTTTAATCTGCTGGAAGAAAAATGTTTAACGCTGACTGAAGCTATTTAAGTTGGATATCTTATTTTGTCCTTTTTCTGCCAAAGTGCAAGATATTTGTGTTACCTTTATTCCTTGTGAAATCCACCCCGGGAGGGGAAATAAATCCTTTTGCTTGAAACACTTGAGTCACACTACCCTTCATTGAACTTTTAAAGAAACTACATTTCCCTACAAGCACTGCTTCAGGAAATAGTGAAACTTTGGTTCAGGAAGGAACTTAACCTCCTTAAACCCTACATGCCTACGGCTATCAGCAAGGGGGGAGGATCACAGTTTGCATGATGGTATTCATTACCACTGTTAATTCTTGGGGCTTGTCAGTGTAAGAAGCATAATGCATTTTCCAATTCAACAAATCAGTAGTGGAGAATGGCACATAAACTAGACTCGTGGGTCCCGCTACTAGCTGGTTCTCCTCGTTCCTTACGGGCATTCCCGGGACCTGCCGCAATGGCAATAATTTCTTGGTAGGGCCTCTCTTTCTCAACTTAAGCTTAGTCTGGGAACTTTCGCTTGCAACAGATGAGCTTGCACTGACAACTGATTTTACACTGTCAGTCTCATAATGGGAAGACATTTCTTCTTCTTCCTGCTCTGATGACTCAAGATTTTCCTCAGTCTTGAGCTGATCAGCCTCTTCAGGGGGCGGATCATCTAGCTGAGCTTCTGGCGGGTTAAGGGGTGGAATTCACCGGTCGAGGGGGCCTGCCGCGGGACGCGGTGGTACTCTTACTGGGCGCTGAGCTTGGGGCTGTCTAGTCACAACTTCCGGGGACTCGGGATCAACATAAACAGGCTTCTTTTCTATCCCTGTCTTCTGTGTCTGTTCTGTCAACGCTACCATTATTCTGCACTGTTCTTCATAACAGCGCCGGGCCCAAGGGGGCAGGCTTTCACAAATACTTAACCAGGAATCTATATAGGGATACTGGTCAGGGTGCGCTACTCGCACCTTCTGATGAACTGACTTAATAATTCCTATGGCAAATGTTCCATCTCGGGGCCACATGGGGTCTAATGCGGGCCACTCCCTAGTACACAAAACCTGTAATCGTGACGCAGTCATTTTCACCCCATAATCTCCTGAATATCCTTTATTAAAGTACTTAATCATACATTCTAATGGAGTGCGCACAGTAGACCCCGCCCCTCCCATATCGATGTGTGCGCGTAACAACAAACAGAAGGGAAAAGGAGGGCGGACCGTGGGTGAAGGGTCCTCACGGCCCTAGAAACATTCAAGGGAAACAAAAAACAAGACAAGACGACGGTCGCTTCCTCCTTTTTACGACCTGGACGCGGTCGCCCGGCCAGGAACTGCGTTACTCAGGAGTCCGCCTTCACTTGGTCTGTGTCACCAGACCTCTCAACCACACTTCATTCACACAATCATGCTAGCAACGTAATCCCAAAAAGCCCAATCCTGTCTTTTCTGACTAGGCTATACCAAAGTTATACAAGTTATACCGGCTATTCCAAAGTTATTCCAAGAAGACGGTGGGTTCACCCCGCGAATACACTATGCAAGGTTAATTGGACCGCCTTGAGAGGTGATCAAGCTCTCTTACCAAAATTCCCAAGTTCACAAGTTTCACAAGTTTCAAGCTGCAGTTCTGACTCATCTGTCTAGACATACCAAAAACTATACTCACCGGATCCGGTCCCCGTTCCCGAGCAAGTGCATGAGTTGGACCTCGGACTCCCCTCACAGGTTCGAGGTGTTGGCTCAGACCGGGTCCAGCACCCGTCGAGGCCTGGCCCAGCTCCCTCCGATGCAACTGGACCGGTGGCGCCTAGGAGCCGAGCCCACGTCGGAAGGGCACGAGCCCGGCAGGACCAAACCTATAGAGGCGGAAAGTCATGGTATATCAGCTCGTATACCCTCTACTAACCACACATTCCCGGCCAACGCACCAAGAATATGTAGCGGCAGAGCGCAAACAATCCAATAATACCAGGAGTCTGTTCAAAAGGTCCAAATCATTTATTGTGCACAAGACTCAAGCAGAATCACATTCAAAATGGCTGAGCAATGGTTTCTAGCAAAACAACAACTTTTATACCTTTCTTTTCCATTCTGAACATAGGCAAACTTTTCATTGGTCCCGGTAACCCTTCTCACCCCATCTATTGGTCCCGGTACCGTTACGTAGCTATCCAATGAGGACCTTTGTCTGGGCTCAGCACCTGTTTCCCCCCCTTACAGTCCCCATTACAATGGTCAGTTCTTAGACTCTTGATACATTTCTCCTCCAAGGTCACTAGCTAACTAGTACATGTGGGAAAGCAGGGCACTGTAACCTTTCTTTCAGCAGAGTTAATTAATTCCATAGAAGCTTCTCACATTCTTATCAGTACCAATTAAAACAGTTTTTCTATTTCCCCTAAGTTTTGATTCTGCTTAGCTATGCTTGGTTATGCTTAGTTAAGTTTCGATTCTATGGTAGCAGCATTCGGGGGGGGGGGGGGGGAGTTTCAGTCCTCTGGGCTTAACCACAGGCTTCATTTACAGGTCAAGCTGCTTAGGCCTGTCTGTTTAGTTCAAGCAGCATGGATCATAGGCCTTCGCCTACTGTGGTAGGCGAAGGCCTGTGATCCATGGTGTCTGAAATGAGCAGGGAGGCCTAAACAGCTTGACCTGTAAATGAAGCCTGTGGAGAGGCCCATAGGAATTACACATTTCCCTAAATGCTGCTACCATAGAATCGAAACTTAACAGAGCACAATTAAGTACAGCTAAGCAGAATCGAAACTTAGAGAATATAGAAAAACAAGTTTAATTGGTATTGATAAGAGAGTGAAGCTTCTATGGAATTAATTAACTCTGCTGACAGAAAAGTTACAGTGCCCTGCTTTCCCACATGTTCTAGTTACCTAAGTGACCTTGGAGGAGAATTGTATCAAGAGCCTAAGAAATGATCATTGTAATGAGGACTGTAAGGGGGGTAAGCAGGTGCTGAGCCCAGACCAAGGTCCTCATTGGAGCTACGTATTGGTACCGGGACCAATAGATAGGGTGAAAGGGGTTACCGGGACCAATGAGAAGTTTGCCTATGTCTAGAATGGAAAAGAACGGTATAAAAGTTGTTGTTTTGCTAGAAACCAGGGCTCAGCCATTTTGAATGTGATTCTGCTTGAGTCTTGTGCACAAATAAATGATTTGGACCTTCTGAACAGACTCCTGGTATTATTGGTTTGTATGTGCTCTGCTGCTACATATTCTTGGTGCGTTGGCCGGGAAGGTGTGGTCGGTCAGAGGATATATAATCTGATATACCACGACTTTCCGCCTCTATAGGTTTGGTCCTGCCGGGATCGTGCCCTCCCGACGTGGGCTCGCTCCCTGGCGCCACCGGTCCCTTGTATCGGAGGGAGCTGGCCATGCCTCGGCGGGTGCCGGACCCGGTCGGAGCCAACACCTCAAACCCGTGAGGGGAGTCCGAGGTCCAACTCATGCGCTTGCCCGGGAGTGGGGACCGGATCCGGTGAGTATAGTTTTGATTTGGTATGTCTAGACAGATGAGTCAGAGCAGAACTGCTGTTTGAATTTTAGAACTTTGGAACTTTGGTAAGAGAGCCTGATCACCTCTCGCAGGCGGTCTAAGTAACCTTGCATGAGTATGCGCAAGGTGAACCCGCTGCCTTTTTGGAATTTGAAATTTGGAATTTGAATTTGCATTTGGTAAGAGAGCTCTCAAGGCGGTCCGATTAACCCTGCATGAGTATGCGCGGGGCGAAACCACCGTCTTTTTGATTTTGAATTTGATAGCCTAGTCAGAAGAGACAGGACTGGGCATTTTGGGATACGTTGCTAGCATGAGTGTGTGAATGAAGTGTGAATGAGAGGTCTTGCAACACAGACCAAGCGAAGGCGGACTCCTGAGTACGCATTTCCTGGCCGGGCGACCGCGTCCAGGTCGTAAAAAGGAGGAAGCGACCATCGTCTTGTCTTGTTATTTGTTTCCCTTAAATGTTTCTAGGGCCGTGAGGACCCCTTACCCACGGTCCGCCCTCCTTTTCCCTTCTGTTTGTCGTTGCGCGCACACATCGATATGGGAGGGGCGGGGTCTACTAGGCACACTCCGTTAGAATGTATGATCAAGCATTTCAATAAAGGATATACAGGGGATTATGGAGTAAAAATGACTGCCTCACGATTACAGCTTTTGTGTACTAGGGAGTGGCCCGTTATAGACCCCATGTGGCCCAAAGATGGAACGTTTAACATAGGAATTATTCAGTCAGTTCATCGGAAGGTGCGAGTAGCGCACCCCAATCAGTACCCCTATATAGATTCTTGGTTAAGTATTTGTGAGACACCGCCCCCTTGGGCGCAGCGCTGTTATGAAGAACAGTGCAGAATAATGTTAGCATTAACAGACCCGACCCAGAAAACAGGGACAGTCAAGAAACCTGATCAGAAACCTGTCTATGTTGATCCCGATTCACCAGAAGTTATAATTAGACAGCCCCAAGCTCAGTGCCCCGCTAGAGTACCACCGCGTCCCGCGGCAGCCCCCCGGGACCGGGAGGGTCCACCCCCTCACCAGCCAGAAGACCAGCTAGATGAGCCGTCTCTTGAGGAGGCTGATCAGTCTGGGACAGAGACTGAGACTGAGAATAAGCAGGAGTCAGAGCAGGAAGATGAAGACGCATCCTCCCTGACTGAGACAGGAAGTGAAAAATCTGTTCCTAGTGCTAGTTCATCAGTTGCAAGCGAGACTCCCCAGACTAAGCAAGTCTCGAAGCTGAAAGCCCCCATTAAGGTATCGAAAGTCACTACTAAGAAGCAGAAAGTCCACCCGAAAGTATTAGCTCCCCTGCGGCAGGTTCCGGGAATCCCCGTGAGAGATGCAGATGACCAGATAGTACCGGGACCCCTAAGTTTAGTTTATGTGCCTTTCTCCACTACTGATTTGCTGAACTGGAAATTACATTATGCTTCCTATACTGACAAGCCCCAAGAGTTAACAGAACTAATGAGTACAATTATGCAGACCCATCAACCCACTTGGTCAGATTGCCGTCAGCTCCTGTCTACTTTATTTACTACTGAAGAGCGGACCAGAATTATGCGAGCAGCTGTTAATTGGCTAGCAGATAATCCCCAAGCAGAGGGACCAGCCGGAATAGATAATCGCGAAGCAGCAAAGAAAGAATTCCCAAACAAGGATCCTCAGTGGGATCCGAACACCGAAATAGGATCCAAAGCTTTAGCACGCTTTCGCCAAGGCCTTTTACAAGGTCTGCGAAAGGGGGGTCAGAAAGCCATGAATCTCACCAAGACAGCTGAAGTGATCCAGGGCATAGACTAAAAGCCCAGCAGTATTCTATGAGAGATTATCTGAAGCATATAGAATGTACACTCCCTATGACCCAGCTGCACCAGGAAGCTTATGCATGGTAAATGCCGCTTTTGTCAGCCAGTCCCAACCAGATATTAGACGGAAACTACAGAAATTAGAAGGGTTTGTGGGCATGAATGCAACTCAGTTACTGGACGTCGCTCATAGAGTGTTTGTGAATCGTGATAATGAAAGACAAAGAGAAAGTGAACGTAAAATGAAGAAGAAAGACGATTTTTTGGCTGCAGCGTTAGTTGAACAGAAAAGGGGAGGTTTCCCTAGTCAAAGGAGCAGAGGAAGAGGGAGGGGCCGAGGAGAAAACCGGCCCTCACTAGGCGTAAATCAATGCGCCTATTGCAGAGAAGAAGGACATTGGAGAAATGCATGCCCACGACTCGAAGAAACTTCCCGTGATGAGGGAGAGAACGCCCCTCAGAGAGGAAGGGGCCGACCCCAAAACCGCAGAGGAACCAATCGAGAACAATTTCAACAAGAACGAACGGAGGCCATTCAGGGAGTGGCCGCCGCAACAGCCTATGATTTAGATGAAGCAGATTAGGACAGACCGGGCTCCGAATTCGCTTTGGGTCTCCAGGAGCCTATGGTCAGTATACAAATAGGAGACCAATTTATGGACTTTATGGTTGATACTGGAGCAGAACATTCTGTAGTGGATAAGCAAATAGCCCCTTTTTCTACAAAAGCAGTCACCATTGTGGGAGCAACTGGCACTAAAGCCACTAAGTCTTTTCTTCAGAACCGTATATGTAATTTAGGGGGACAGCAAATAACGCACCAATTCCTTTACATGCCCGAGTGCCCAGTGCCACTACTGGGACGAGATATGCTAGCCAAGCTGCAGGCCCAAATATCCTTTACTGAGAAAGGAGAAATGCAAATGACAGTAAATCCAAAACCCTCTGGACTAATGGTGCTTACTGTTCCCCGAGAAGAAGAATGGAGATATTATAGTACCGAGCCAGTAGTTGATACCTATTTTGAACCTACTCTGAAAAGCATTGACGCCCCTCCTGGAGTATGGGCCGAAGGCAATCCACCAGGCCTAGCCAAACATATAGCTCCAGTAATTGTGAATCTCAAGCCTAGTGCAGAACCAGTACATGTCAAGCAATACCCCCTTCCAAGAGCAGCAATTGAAGGCATCCATCGCCATTTGTTGAGATTACTGGAGTATGGCCTACTCAAAGTATGTCAGTCACCATGGAACACTCCTCTTTTGCCAGTAAAGAAGCCTGGGACAGGTGACTACCACCCAGTGCAAGACCTAAGGAGAGTGAATGAAGCAGTTGAAACTATACATCCAGTTGTACCAAATCCCTACACACTTCTAGGACTGATCCCTGCTGAAGCTACCCACTTTACTGTTTTGGATTTGAAAGATGCATTCTTTTGCATAAGATTAGCCCCAATTAGTCAATTACTGTTTGCCTTTGAATGGGAGGACCCTGTCTCAGGAGGACGGGGCCAGCTCACTTGGACACGATTGCCTCAAGGATTCAAGAATTCACCCACCATTTTCAGTGCCGCGCTAAACCAAGATCTCTCCAGTTACCCTGTGGCCCCTGAGAAAAGAGTACTCCTCCAATATGTGGATGATCTACTGGTAGCTGCTACATCGGAAAGTGAATGTATACAAGCCACTACTGACCTCTTGCAACTATTGGATGAAGTTGGATACAAAGTTTCCAGAGCAAAAGCACAGCTATGCCAAAAAGAAGTAAAATACTTTCGCCTGATTAAAGGAAGCCGACAATTGGGGGGAGAGAGAAAAGAAGCCGTGTGCAATATCCCAACCCCAACTACCAGAAAGCAAGTCAGAGCCTTTCTGGGAGCAGCAGGGCACTGCCGGATATGGATACCCAACTTTGCTCAGATTGCTAAACCACTATATGAAGCTACCAAGGGAGAAGAGAAGTCACCACTAGAGTGGGGACCTGAGCAAGATGCAGCTTTCAAGACCCTGAAGGAAGAATTAATGTCATCACCAGCACTTGGATTACCAGACATTCATAAGCCCTTCCACCTATTTGTGCATGAGATGCAAGGGAATGCTCTAGGCATGTTGACCCAGAAATTGGGATATTGGGAACGACCCGTGGCATACCTATCGAAACAACTGGACACTGTGGCCAAAGGATGGCCACCATGTTTGAGAGCAGTGGCAGCTACGGCATTATTAGTGAGTGAAGCAGACAAACTCACTTTAGGACAGAACTTGCGCGTCACAGTACCACATGCGGTACTTGCCCTTATGGAACAAAAAGCAAATCATTGGCTCACCAATTCCCGAATGCTGAAATACCAGAGTATGCTATGTGAAAATCCACAAATACAACTAGAAGTGAGCCATGCCTTGAACCCAGCCACATTGATACCAGTCAGTGAAGACCCTCCAGAGCATGACTGCATAGAAGTCATGGATACTGTATTCTCAAGTCGACCTGATCTGACAGATGTGCCCTTAGAGAACCCTGATCAGACCTATTTTGTGGATGGAAGCAGCCTCATCATCAATGGACGACGCTGTGCCGGGTATGCAGTAGTCACCCGGGAGAAAGTTGTCGAATCATCAGCTCTTGCATCTGGCACATCAGCCCAGAAAGCAGAATTGATAGCACTCACCAGAGCACTAGTGTTGGGTGCAGGACTTTTGTTGAATGTATACACCGATTCAAAATATGCCTTCACTACTTTGCATGCACATGGAGCTCTCTACAAAGAACGAGGGCTCATCACCTCAGGAGGCAAATCAGTCAAATACGGCCCCGAAATATTGATGCTATTAGATGCAGTATGGGCCCCTACACGTGTTGCTGTCATGCACTGTCGAGGACACCAAGCAGGAAAAGGAGAAGTTGCCCAAGGAAACAGATTCGCTGATGCCTCAGCACGTAAAGCAGCCATGACAGGCCAAATTTCACCACAAGCAACGCCAATACAAGCAGCATTGTTTCCAGTACCCCTTAATTTATGGACACCACGATATACCACCAAAGAATTGGATTACTACTGTAATAAAGAAGAGGGAGTGTTGAAAGATGGATGGATTGAGCTGCCACCACCTGAGGGCAGTCAACCCCCAGGACGAATAGTGATCCCTGAATTGTTGGGACTAGCCTTTGTCAAGGCCTTTCATCAAGCCACACATTATGGGAAGAGTGCTATGGAGAAAGCACTCAAACCACACTTTTGTATCGCTTTATTGGGAGCCCTGTCAGCTTCAACAGCCCATCAGTGTCTAATTTGTGCTAAGAATAATGCCAAACAGGGTCCCACGCCACCACCCCGAGTTCAGTCAGGAGGTGTTACCCCCATGCACCACCTGCAAATAGACTTTACTGAAATGCCAAAGGCCAATGGATACCGTTACTTGTTAGTATTAGTCTGTACCTTCTCTGGGTGGGTGGAAGCTTTCCCCACCAGGACTGAAAAAGCCTGAGAAGTTACTAAAGTTTTGTTAAGAGAAATTATCCCCAGATTTGGAATTCCAGCAGTAATAGGGTCAGACAATGGACCCTCCTTTGTATCTCAAATTACCCAGCAGTTAGCAAGTGCCTTACAGATACAATGGAAGTTACACACTGCATACAGACCCCAAAGTTCAGGGAAAGTTGAGCGAATGAATAGAACTTTGAAATCTCAGATGTCCAAGCTATGTCAGGAGACCCACCTAAAGTGGCCCCAGGTTCTCCCAATAGCATTGCTTAGAATACGCTCATCTCCTGTGAAATCATCAGGATTTTCCCCGTTTGAAGTTATGTATGGCAAACCCCCACCAATAGTACAGGGTGTTAAAGGTAGTTTGCCACAGATTGGTTCAGAAATAACCAGACAAGAACTTCTAGCTCTTAGTTCTGTTCTGCAGACTCTTCACATGTGGATACAGGACCAGTTGCCTATAAATTTGACGGAACCCCTGCATCCCTACAAGCCGGGTACCTCGGTGTGGATCAAAGATTGGAAGAAGACACCGCTGGAACCTCATTGGAAGGGACCATACACCGTCATCCTGTCTACCCCAACTGCAGTAAAGGTAGCAGAGATTGAATCCTGGATCCATCACAGCAGAGTCAAGCCAGCAGCAGTTCCAGATCCGGACCAGTGGACAGCAGAGCCACATCCTGATATCCCTTTGCGACTCACCCTGAGGCGGCAACCAGCGACCTAGAACTCCTTTCCTACAAGTAGACAAGTCTTTCGAAGAGGATTGCTGTTCCTAATACAGCAAAGACATTTGCTTTTCTTCATCGAATAACTGTGCTTCTATAAACTTTCGTTGAGCCAACTACAGTTGGTAAGTTGGCATCACAGCGGGACATTTGAGGATCTTCAATCAACATCGACACCCGTTGAATTGCTTCATTAGCAAACGGGTCAGCATTGTGCCAAGAAGAAGAGGACGTCGAGGTCAAGATTTTCCAGCGAGGATTCAGAAGAACTACAATCAACATGCACCTTTGTTTCTATTTTGCTTTGATTGCCTGCCTGGGGAGCCTTGAACTTACTTGTGCTTTACCCCCATGTACTGCCTGCATTACTTCCACTCGGACTGGAATGAAAGTAACTCAGACTTTGCTTTATCATTCTTACTATACCTGTATTGGTACGGTAAGCCGGTGTATTTATAACACCACTGAACTGAATGTTTGTACCAAGGGAACTACTAAAGTTTGTTTTAACCCACATCAGAACCCATCTTATTATACCCTAGAAATAAGATGGAATGATGCAGATGGAGCTTTACTTAATGCTACACACCCACTTACTGATCCCACAGAGTATGCTATCTTGTATTTTGATGCTTGTGATGCCATAAATAGGGATAGTCGCTCTAAATGTGCCAATTGGGAGAAAACGTATGCTCATAATGATAAATATATGTGTCCAGAAGGAACCACTGGATGGGGGGCATGTACAGGTAAACAAACTTTGGCCAATGAATATAGTACAGCCCCGATTAAGGATTACTATTGCCCAAAGTGGGAATGTGTTTTCTATGCCACATGGAAGACTGGTATGATAGAAAATACTAGAGACAATCGAATGGCTGCCTTAACTATGCCATATGTGAAGAATTTAGAAAATTGTAAGAAAGGTGCTTGTAACCCACTAGAGTTATTCATACGCAATCCTAGCGCATGGAAACAAGGATATAAGTTTGGTCTACGTATTGCAGGTTCCGGATCAGATCCAGGGACTATTGTGTACATTAAACTAAATACCCAAGCCCATCGATCATCTAAGTACCATATACATAACACTTTTTATGAGACTATGCATATAAATAAGTTTGATATCCCTCACCCTTCTCAGAACCTGTTCTTAGAGTTAGCTGGAGCAGTGGTCTCCAGCCTCCATATTTCAGATTGTTACTTTTGTGGTGGAACTAGAATGGGTGATCAGTGGCCCTGGGAGGCCCAAGAATTGAATTACTCAGTAACCTATAACCACACTGAATTGCATAAGACCACAAGTGAATGGGTATTGGCACACCCAATAGTCGGACGTCTCTGTTATGCCCGAACTGGACCACAGTTCAATTTGAAAGTGGGACAGCTTATCTGTCTCAGCCAGAAATTCTATAATGACACCACGAAACAGACGTCCTGGTGGTCAGGAACTAATACGCCTGAACCTGCCAACCCATTAGCACAATTTCCTGAACTTGCCGATTTATGGAATAATCTTGCCCAGCCCCATGTCTGGCAAGCCCCACCTGGTCTGTATTGGATTTGTGGAACCCGAGCGTATGTTCGACTCCCTATTCATTGGGGAGGGGCATGTGTCTTAGGAACTATCCGACCTTCTTTCTTTCTATTGCCCACAGAACATGGAGAACAATTAGGCTATCCAGTCTATTCAAAGAGACAAAAGAGAGCAGCTTTACAGATAGGCAAGTGGCAGAAATGGGATGGGGATGATTGGCCACCCGAGCGAATCATTGCCTATTATGGCCCTGCCACTTGGGAGCAAGATGGCATGTGGGGATATCGTACCCCAATTTATATGTTGAATAGAATTATACGCTTGCAAGCAGTAGTTGAAATTATCACTAATGAAACTAGCCAAGCGCTCACACTTTTAGCTAGACAGAGCACACAAATGCGTACTGCAATATATCAAAATCGTTTAGCATTAGATTACTTATTAGCTGCTGAAGGAGGAGTCTGTGGTAAGCTAAATCTCACAAATTGTTGCTTGAAGATAGATGATAAAGGTCAAGTGGTTGAAAACATTGCTGAAAACATGTGCAAGCAAGCTTATGTGCCAGTACAGACTTGGCATGGTCTTCAGATGCCCAATTGGTTCAAATCTATCTTCTCTGGTTTGGGAGGACTTACTACCTTTGCTATGCTGATATTGCTTTTTCTAGCATTGTTTCTACTCTTACCATGTATAATTCCATGTTGTATGCGCTCTATTAATAGTGTTATTGAAAATACTGTAGAACGCAAAACTGCTACTAAGATTTTGGCCTTATGGCACCCTACTCCTGGAACCATTGGTAAAAACCCAACTCCAGTGTAATTTAGTGATTTATATCTCACACCTTATTAACATTCGGGTGAGATTAATCAAAGGGGGGAATGTGGTAGGCGAAGGCCTGTGATCCATGGTGTCTGAAATGAGCAGGGAGGCCTAAACAGCTTGACCTGTAAATGAAGCCTGTGGAGAGGCCCATAGGAATTACACATTTCCCTAAATGCTGCTACCATAGAATCGAAACTTAACAGAGCACAATTAAGTACAGCTAAGCAGAATCGAAACTTAGAGAATATAGAAAAACAAGTTTAATTGGTATTGATAAGAGAGTGAAGCTTCTATGGAATTAATTAACTCTGCTGACAGAAAAGTTACAGTGCCCTGCTTTCCCACATGTTCTAGTTACCTAAGTGACCTTGGAGGAGAATTGTATCAAGAGCCTAAGAAATGATCATTGTAATGAGGACTGTAAGGGGGGTAAGCAGGTGCTGAGCCCAGACCAAGGTCCTCATTGGAGCTACGTATTGGTACCGGGACCAATAGATGGGGTGAAAGGGGTTACCGGGACCAATGAGAAGTTTGCCTATGTCTAGAATGAAAAAGAACGGTATAAAAGTTGTTGTTTTGCTAGAAACCAGGGCTCAGCCATTTTGAATGTGATTCTGCTTGAGTCTTGTGCACAAATAAATGATTTGGACCTTCTGAACAGACTCCTGGTATTATTGGTTTCTATGTGCTCTGCTGCTACATATTCCACATTTCTATCTGTGGATATTTAACAGCACTATCTTGAAAGCACTGGGGCAGTAGGAGGGCAGAGTGGGAAGTTATCTGGAGAACATGATATTCAGACCACTATCCAGATAGCACTCCTAAAGCACTCGGATAAACACACACAGCAAGAAAAAGGATAGCTAGCCCAATCTCCCCACCTGATCACCCCGGAACCAGAAAATATGCATTAGTGTAAATAAGATGTAGATAGTTCTCCTCTAGTTATATCCGAATTATTTACCCCTGTTCATTTAAATACATTGCAGTTCCCTGCTCTGTATAGTTTGTGTTGAATGTACACCGCACTGATCTAAATAGCGAGGTATAGAAGAAATGTTAAATAAATAAATAAAATAACTATCTGGATAACTCTAAAAGACAACAAAAGAGCTGTCATAAAGTTATCCAGATAGTGGAGGCACTTACTACTTAATCCAGATATTAGGTGACAATCAAACATTGGTGATGAATTGCTTGGGCAGGAGGTAGGAGTGATGTCCACTTGTTCCAGGCTCTGGTACCGCCATCTTGTAAATCTGAGGCACCTGATCCCTAGTGCTGTATCATAACACACCACTAGGGGACAGTCTATCAAATAAGAGAAGTGTTTCTCTTATTTTGCTGACTGATCCCTAGTGGTGAGTCTCAATCTAGAGCTAGGCATCAGGCAGCATTATTTTACAAAATGGTGGCAGGGAGGAGCAGAACGACGCTGGATGGTTCTCCAAACAAGTAAGTATTATTGGTCTGGGAGGTGCCACACCATAAAGGCTTTCTGGTTGAAGGCCTCATAAGAACATAAGATATGCCATACTGGGTCAGACCAAGGTCCATCAAGCCCAGTATCCTGTTTCCAACAGTGGCCAATCTAGCCATACGTACCTAGCAGTTTCCCCAAAAGACACAGGTTCCACAATGCTTGTACTGGGTCAAGCATTGATATCCTGGGTCCCTTCTTAATAATGGTTTATGGACCTTTCCTCCAGGAACTTGTCCAAACCTTTTTTAAACCCAGCTACACTAACAGCCTTTACTACATCCTCCGGTAACAAATTCCAGAGTTTGGTTACACGTTGAGTGAAAAAATATTTTCTTTTATTAGTCTTAAATAGTTTACCCTGTAGCTTCATTGCATGACCCCTAGTCTTTCTATATTCTGTTAACATAAACAATTGATCTATGTTTACCTGTTCCACTCCATTCATTAATTTATAGACTTCTATCATATCTCCCCTCAGCCATCTCTTTTCCAGGTTAAAGAGCCCTAACCTTTTTAGCCTCTCTTCATAGGAGTATCCTTCCATCCCCTTTACCATTTTGGTGGCTCTTCTCTGAACCTTTTCTAATAACACTATATCCTTTTTAAGATACGGCGACCAGAATTGCACACAATATTCAAGGTGCGGTCTCACCACGGAACGATATAGAGGCATTATAATATCTTTTGTTTTATTTTCCATTCCTCTCCTTATGATACCTAGCATTCTATTTGCTCTCTTGGCCGCCGCTGCACACTGGGCCGAGGGTTTTAACATGTTATCCACAATGACGCCTAAATCTTTTTCCTGGGTGGTGGTTCCTAATGTGGAACCTTGCATCGTGTAACCATAGTTTGGGTTGTTCTTCCCTAGGTGCATAACTTTGCACTTGCCAACATTAAATTTCATCTGCCATTTTATTTATTTTATTTATTTATTTATTTAACTATTTCTTTTATACCGCCCCTTCCAGAGATCAAGGGCGGTTTACATATAACAGATTAACAGTCTTGTACACAATTTGTATACATTTTACATAGAACAGTAGAAATCAACATTTTGATGCCCAGTCTTCCAATTTATCAAGATCCTCTTGCAATTTTCCACAATCCTCTTGGGTTTTAACAATTTTAAATAGTTTTGTGTCATCTGCAAATTTGATAACGTCACTCGTTATTCCCTTTTCCAGGTCATTTATGAATATATCAAAAAGCAGCGGACCCAGCACATATCCCTGGGGTACACCACTATTCACCTTTCTCCATTGGGAAAATTGGCCATTTAGCCCTACCCTCTGCTTTCTATTTTTTAACCAGTTCCACAATAGTACACTGCCTCCTATCCCATGACTTTAGTTTTGCCAAAAGTCTCTGATGAGGGACCTTGTCAAAGGCTTTCTGAAAGTCCAGATACACTATATCAACCGACTCACCTTTGTCCACCTGTTTATTCACACCTTCAAAAAAACATAACAGATTAGTAAGACAAGATCTTCCTTGTCTAAAGCCCTGTTGGCTGTCTCCCATTAGGCCATGACTATCTACATGCTGAATAATTTTGTTCTTTATGATGGTTTCTACCATTTTTCCCGGTACTGACGTCAGGCTCACCGGTCTGTAGTTTCCCAGATCACCCCTGGAACCCTTTTTAAAAATTGGCGTTACATTGGTGATCCTCCAATCTTTAGGTATTACAGATGATTTTAATGAAAATTCACAGATTACTAATAGCAGGTCTGCAATCTCATATTTCAGTTCTTTTAACACCCTTGGATGTATACCATCCGGCCCAGGTGATTTGCTACTCTTCAGTTTATCTAATAGCTGTAATATATCTTCCCGATGTATCGATATTTCCTTCAATTCTTCCACACCTTTAAATACCACTTCAGGCATGGGTAACATCCCTACATCTTCCTCAGTAAGGACCAAAGCAAAGAATTCATTCAGTCTCTCCACTATCGCCTTGTCGCCTCTTAGTGCCTCCCTGTGCTGGGCCCTTGATCCAGGGGTGCTCTGATTTGAGGTTCCTGGACCAAGGGTGCCTTGAATCAGATAGTTCTGTATGCATGAGGGATTAGGAGGTCCAAGACCCACCGGGCCACCAGGGATTGTTTGTGGGGTGGGTGGGGGTCAGAGAGTCAGGGTCCACTGGGCTGCTTTATTTGTGTTTGTCTCCCTTCATGTCCATGCATGAGCCAATCCCTCCTCATGCACTGATAGGAAGCGAGATGAAACCCGGCAAACGATTACGGTGATGGTATGTGCTGTTTTTTCTGTTAGTGCACATTTTGTAATGTCACAGTAATTTGCATGCCATTAGTTTACTACATTGAGAGGAAACAATATTTTAGTGCTTGAATTCAAATACTTGGCACTGAAGATCAGTGCGCTGTTCTAAAGCACAGCTTATTACATTGGCCCCTGGGTGTTCAAATTGATACCAAACTAACCTATGAGAACCCACATAAAAAAGGTGGTTAGGGCAATATTTTACAAGTCTCTTGATTACTGTAATGCAGTGTATTTCAGTCTTCCAGGAGACAGTGAAAGCCTTGCAACTGCCAGAACACAGGTAGGATGCCATAAAAAATAACCGGATGTTAAACATTTTGATCATATTTGTCCAAGCCTTCAGGGTCAACATAGGTTGCCTATGTAACAGCATGTTAAGATAAGTAATGCCATACTGAGTCAGACCAAGGTCCATCAAGCCCAGCATCCTGTTTCCACCAGTGGCCAATCCAGTTCACAAATACTGTACCTGTCAGGTTTCCAAAAAGGTACACAGATTCCACATTGCTTATCCCGGGGTAAGCAGTGGATTTCCCTGGTCCTCTCTAATAATGACTTATGGACTTTTCCTCCAGGAACTTGGCCAACCCTTTTTTAAATCCAGCTATGCTAACAGCGGTGGCATAAATTCCACTCAAACAGCCCCCACAATGCAGAGGGCCCGGGCAGGAAAGGGGCCCACAAGACAGCCTGGCAAACTTACTTACTCTGTTCCGGGCCTGGCTGTTAGCTCATAGGCAGAAGTCTCGCGATAACAGCCTTACCACAAGACTTTGGCCTAGGAGGAACACCTCAGCAAACAACAGTAAGTTTACTGCGCTGCCATGTGGGCCCCCTTCCTGTCTGGGCCCACATGGCAGCACAGCAAACTTACTTGCAGTTTGCTACGCAGGACTTCCACCACTGCTGCTACTGCAGCCACTACCGGAGAGCGAGGGGTGGTGGGATGCTGCTACCTCCGGAGAGTAGAGGAGGTGCTGCTGCTGGAGAGCTTGGGGAGGGTGTGTGCTGCTAGCGCCGGAGAGCTGGGGGGGGGGGGGGAGTGCTACTGCTACCACCGCCAGAGCAGGAAGGCACCATGGCGGGGACCAAAATAGGGGTGCAATCTACTTCTGGTTATACTGTCATGAGAGTCATCAGCAATCTTAAGCAATCAGAGTCTTGAGCAATCTACACGTGCCTTTTCTGTAGCAGGCCCATTTTACTAGAATCATTTGCCATTTAAACTTCATTGTAGAAATTGAGCTTAATTTAGGAAACTCAAGATCTGTTTGTATCTTCAGTTTTTTCCAGAGTCATTTTGTTTATTTTTGTTCATTATTTTGATGGATTATATATTCAGTTATTCAGTGTATGTTCTTTTGTTACTCCTTACCAAATCTAAAGGCTTCTACTCAATCCTCATCCATTTTGACCTATCTGCCTCTTTTGGTACTATTAATCAGCACCTTCTCCTTGATGTCTTCTTTTCACTTGGATTTAGGGGCTCAGTTCTGTCTTTATTTTCTTCTTATCTCTCTCATTGCACTTTTAGTGTTATGTTCTGGCAGATACTCCTCTATTGCCATCCCACTCTGAGTCAGTGTACCATAAGGCTCTGTCTTGGGACCTCTTCTTTCTCTCCCTATACTCAATCCCTTGGTTTTTCCCCATACTCTCCCATGGTTTTCAGTACCATCTTTATGCTTTCCAGCTCTCAGATATACAGTACCTCTCTACCCCTGAAATCACTCCAAGAATCCAAGCCCATATCTCAGCTTGCCTGTCTGATATTGCTGCCTGGATGTCTCGCTGATGTTTGAAACTGAGCTCCTTATCTTTCCCTCTAAACCCACCTCTCCACTTCCTCCTTTCTCTATTTCTGTGGATAGCATTGTTATCCTCCTTGTCTTTACAGCTCAACCTTGGGATCATCTTTGACTCTTCTCCCTCTTTCTTTGCTCATATCCAACAGATAACTAAAACCCATTGTTTCTTCTCTATAATCTCCACAAAATTAGTCCCTTCCTTTCTTAACACACTACTAAGACCCTCATCTATTTTCTAGTCACCTCCTACTTAGACTATTGCAACCTGCTCCTCGCTGGTCTTCCACTGAATCATCTCTCCCCTACAATCCTTTCAAAGCTCAGCTACACACCTGATCTGCCAGAGTTGCTATGCTCATGTAATCCCTCTTCTCAAATCACTACACTGGCTTCCTATCTATTTACACATCCAGTTCAATCTTCTCCTACTGCATACACTCTGCAGCTTCTCATTATCTCTCCTCTCTCCTCTCCTTGGCAGCTCTGCTCATGAGGCAAATCGCTGTTATCTGTGCCCTTCTCTTCCACTGCCAGCTCCATACTCTGTTCATTCCACCTTGCTGCATTGTATGCCTGGACCAGACTACCGGAGTCTGTACATCAGGCCTCATCCCTGGTCCTATTCAAGCCTTCTTTTGGATCCTGACACCCTTATTTCCTTTTTAACACCTATGTGTGTTTTTAACCATTTCCTTAATGATCTGCCCCAGCCCTTTGTTTGTCCTGTATGTCTGTCCTCTAAAGATTGTAAGCTCTGTTGAGCATGGACTCTTACTTATATATATGTGTAGAGTACTGCGTATGTGTAGTAGCACTATACAAATGACAAGTTTTAGTAATACCTTGTTGTCTAATTTTTATACTTATTTTTGTAGTGTATTTTAGTTTTGGTATGTTATTATTTTTTTGGAAGTATTGAAGGTAGAATCTTAGATGGTTTACAAAAATGAAAAGTAAAGTAAGAGGTTCTTCTACTAAAGTGTAGCAAGACTTGGCACTTAGCGCATGTTTTGAGTAAACATTAACTCATGGTGCAAACGTTGTGTGGTAACTATTGGAGGATGTGCCTAACATGTTCCAGGCAGTTGCAACAATGCATGCCTTTGAGCCAACACTCACTCCTGGTGACCCAGCAGCTCCTGGGTTTTCTTGGCAATGTGACCAGCATCTGCCAGCAGAAGGTGCTGCATCAAATGTAGTAGAAGCACCCACTGTGGAAGAACTCATCATTCTGAAGCCAATAAACCTGGGCATGCTGGCACCATTGTGAAGTGACCCAAAAAGAGAGAAGTGTTCTGGCTTCAGTTTTTCTCATTAAAGCAGTGTTGTTCAATTTTTATAATTATTTATTTATTTTAAAACGTTTCTATCCCGCCATATACTAAAATGTATCCAAGATGACATACAATATAGAAAATATCCGAAGACCCTAATACAGAATTATGGTTAGGGATTCTATTAAATGAAGCAAGCAAAGGCTGGAGAACTTAATTCCAATTTCCCCTCCCTTTCTCCCCCGCTCTGCAGATCCCCATTGTCTTCCCACACACTGGAACTTTCCCACAGTCCGAGCTCATTCTTAAGACTGTTTTCATTAAGTGGGAATTCCAGGCTTAGATGTTACTGCAATGCTATGTCTATGGCCTCAACAGGTGGTGAGAATTTCAAATCCAAAAGGGAGAAAGAATAAAATGATGGTTGTGGGGGGGGAGGACCAGGAAACAGAGGAATAGTACACAAGGAACGGGAAAATTGAGAGAGTAAGAGACGGTGGAAGAGAAAAAGGACAAGAAAAAAGATAGAGGGAAAGGGAAGAGACACTGCGAGAAAGGCATAGGTGAAGAGAGAAAGGGGAAAGGATAGTGAGAAGAATGAGAGTGGAAGGGGTTAGAATAAGAGAAGGTTGTTTAAAGGAAGACGTGGCAAGTTAGAACATGAAAGGGATGAAGCACTGGCAGATCTCTTTAAAGAAAGAAAAAACACCATTTCAGAGCCAATAGCAGCTTTCGCTTTTCACGCCAGCTGCAGTGGGAAAAGAAGCAAGGTCGAAAACGTTCCAGGTTGGTGACCTTGCATGACTTGGTGGAAAATCTTCACTGGTGCGGGGACAGAGAGAGAAAATAAGGGAAGGACTGTATTCCACTCTATATCCCAGGACGCTGCAGTGACCGTGATTAAAGGCCTATGTCCCCAAATTCCAGAATTGTACACTGACTTGTTTGGCACTCTAAGAAAGGAGTGCGCCCTGTATTCATCAATTGTGCAATGACACTGTGTGGCGCAATACTAAACAGCATACATACGCATACACACCTTGAGATTACTGGAGGAAAGAGTGAAGATGTTGTGGAGTGGAGTTGAATGATGATGGAGTGGAGGAGTGGCCTAGTGGTTGGGGCAAGGTACTTCAGGCCGGAAGGTTGGGGGTTCAAATCCCACTAGAGGACAGCAACCTTGGGCCGGAAGGACTGGGGTTTCTAGTCCCACAGGTGCTCCTTGTGGTCTTGGGCAAGCCACTTAACCCTCCATAGCCCATGTTCCCGGTAAAATAGTTATCTCCAAGTTATAATGCCCTGTTCAATGTAATTTCAGTTTGTTCAATGTAAACCGCACTGATGCAGAATAGCGCGGTATATAAGAGAATGTAAATAAAATAAATAAATAAATGTTAACAACAGTAGCTGACACACTGTTCTGAATATCAGTGGCTTGCAGGAATGGTTTGTTGTAGGTTTCCATGTGAGAGCTACATGAGTGAGATGTTCTCTTCTCTACACTGACAATCCAAATGTAGCCTGTCTGTCCACAGCAAGCCAGTCAGTAACAGACGGGAGAGTTGAAAAAATAGGACCTGGACAGGGCCACAGCAGAAGAACTGCAAATATCTTTCATTAGAGCAGATAAAGTGATCCATTAGGAGTCTGCAACTTTGCACACGATATTCAAGCACAGGGCTGTAATATGCAGCCATACCCGTCCCTGCAGCTAGCACAAATTAGTATATTTTGCCCACAGTCTTATTCTGAGGGACAGCAGCACTGAAAGTGGATTTTCATAATATGATCCTTCAGTTATATACAGTTTGACATTAGGAAAGGGGCTCAGAGAATGGAAAGGATTAATGTCACTGTGATTTGCCCATTTCAGAGTCTGACACTGCGGCAGGAATCACAATGAGTTAACATTAAAGGAATAAATATCCAGTGGCACGGTATGACTGGCTGTACAAAGTTATACATATTTTCAGCCACTTTAAAAATGCACAAAGAACTTTGAGCAGTCAGTTATCCATTTAGAAGTTATACCTGCCTCTCACTCATTGGAGTTTAGACATATAAGTTATGCTGCAGCGATCAGCATTTCTGTTAAATGGCAGCTGCCATGGATAAATTATGCGGATAGTGGCCAGTACTGAATATATGAACTGAGCAGTGACCAACACCGCTATTTGGATAGTGACGACATTCAGCCCACTCTCCAGTCGACTATTTTTCTGGCCTAACTTTATGTGGTTAGCTAACCAGTTAGAGGACTGAATGGCACCATTAAATGGATGACCTCAAACTCTGCTCATGGACCACCACAACATTATTGGGATTGTGCTGAGGCAGTGAACAGGAAAATCGAGCAGCGCTATCCGGCCAGTGCTGCTGAATATTGGGCTGGTTAGCAGGTGTCGCTGACCAGATATGTGCTTTGGAATATCAGCCCCTATGTATTCAGTGGCTGATTTTTGTCACTCTGAAGGAACTTAACGCTTAACATCAGAAACAGAGAAACTGGCCTTCTTACAGTTTTGGAATGTCTCAGAAAGGCCCTTGAAGAGAAATAAGGCACAGGTGGAACAGTTTTCTTCCATTTTGACATGGTCGCTTTCCTATTGATAATACCAGATTAGTTTCACACTGATAAATCTGGAACAGCTCTTGCTTTTGAGAAAAAGCTTTGATCCATCTGCTCCTAAGTATTCATATTTCTTCTTTTTTAATCTAGATAGACAGGGATTAACTTACTGTCTGTTTTCTGTGGCGTGACTCCCAGTCCTCTGCCGGTCTCTAGGGCTTCTCTAGAAAAGGCCAGCAACCTCTCTGTAAAGGCAACATGCGGTCGCCTGCTTGCTTCCTGCAGACAACCTCACCTCTGACCTTCCAGCCAAACAGACTAATTGAAAGGAGTTTAAAAATAACAGGAAAGCAATTCAGTTCCTGAGAAGCTTGGTCCCTGTACATCAACCCTGCTGCTGCAATATGCATGTCGCTCCCCACAGGGCCAATTATGCAGTGTGCGTCTTGTACCCATCACTGCAAATCCAGCAGCTTAAAGCAGTATCATTTTGTACAGTGAGATAAATGAGGCATTCCCCCAACATCTTCTCACCTCACAAAATTCCCTGCACAGACTAACAACAAGGATGAATGTTACGGGCAAACTTAATTCAATATGTCTGTAAAGTTATGTTTGGTCGGGTTTAAATAAAAGTAGATCGCAAACTCTCAGATAACCACAGGAAGGAAAGTGAAAGAACGGAATGATATATCTGGGCCTCTGAAAAAAATATGTCAGCAGCATAATAGCACTTATGCAGCTTGGGGAAATTTTATTATCCGCACTGAGACAAAGTCCACAGGTATTTTTTAAGCTGCAAGCTTTGCAGCAATTTTCAGAAATGTACATCCTTTCTCTGTGTCCAGGGAGGAATGATTTGAATTGAGTTGCATGCCCCCAGTTCTTTTGAAAATCTGGGCCCTGTACCTGCTCTTCTTCAGACTTGCTTTGGGTCACAAAGTCCCTGCAGACATTTGCACCTGCTTTTTGTTGCAGATACATTTTTTTTTTCGTAAAAAGTAAATCACATAGATTTGCAAATGCAATCTGGGTGTTTTATTTTCCAGTCCTGCCCAGAATGCACACTTGGCAATGCTTCCTTTAAAAGGGGCTATAGTGTAGAACAATGCGCATGCTTTCAGCAGTACTGAGGGAGGGTGATTTCAGACAGAGAATTTATGCACATATATAGCTATTTGCTCATGTAAATGGTTTTGAAAATTGTTCAACTCATGTTTAAGTCCAACCTTTGTGAAACTATATGTATGTAGTTTGGAGTGGCAGCTTCTTCCTGCTCCTGGGGGCTGATAACTCAATCAATAGCCAAGTCCTACTGGGACTACAGAATCATAGGTCTCCATTCACAGAAACTGAGGGTATTAGCTTCTCCCATCAAGCCCAGAGATTGAAGCAGTTGTTTTCTGGCTCAGAGGGAAGAACTGTGGCTCATGCTCTAGAAGGCACATGCACTCTTGAGCCTGGCCAGTATTGCTGGTCCATTATGCTGGGAATCCTTCTTGAGAGGAACTTGGCAGCAGCAACCCATAGAATGGTCCAAGCAACTTCATCAAGGTTCACAAATTGAATGCAAGTTTCCTGCATATCAGTATTGCTGAGCCAGCTCTTAAAGTCTGTTATATCTCTTTAACTTTTATTAACCTTTTTTAAATTTTGGGATTTTGTTAAAATCTTACTTCACTTAAAACTCAGCAGTGAACGTATTTGTGATATGTTTCGAATCACGGCTTTCTTTCTCAGTAGAAACAAAACTACATCAGCTTTTTCAGACTTTTTCTAAATCAGGTAATGAAAGTTTGCGGAGTATTACAGCAGAAGATGCATGTTTTATGCAAATTCAGTTGTTTGCAATTGTAAAATGATTTTGGCATGTATGAGAATGAAAGTCAGAACTATTACCAAAAATTTCACACAGTCACCTTAAAACAGAATTGTTCAGTTTGATCCTTTGCCTGTGCCTGGGCGGTATATCAAGCGCTTGAATAAAAATAAAGATAAAGATTCTCCCCTCCCCCTCCCCCTCTCCCTCTCCCCATGATGTGCTTGCAAAACTTTCTATAATCCAGGCTATTAATCACTCTTCAAAGGCAGACTATATCAAATCTTCAATGGATTTTGTGATTGAACACATAAAACTGCTTCAAAGGACATGTTCTATGAAAACTGTTCAAGTTTCGGTATTTGTTGAAATGGTAGAAAACTTTGTTTCTGAGGCCAGTATATACATGGCTGTCATGATACTGAGCTTGCTATGTTATTAAAACACACAAATAGTTTGTGGAACTACTCCCACAATACCTTTATTTGGAGGAAGACTAGCTGGGAGGAGAACTGAGACCCTTAGCCTCAAGAAGGAGAAAATAAACTTCTTTTCACACACTACCTCTTCAGACTCGTGCCCATATTTCTCTCTTTCTAAATGATAAATGACAGAGCATTGCCTGAAAATAAGCTTTGTTTCTGGCCCCGATCAGGCTGAGATGACAAGAGCCCATTTGACTGTGCATAAGAAAACTTTAGTCACAAAGCTGGTTAGCATCAGAGGTCCTGAGAGGAAACAGTATTCTATCAAAATATAAGTTGGAATGATTGTCCATCCTTATAATCAACAGAATAAAACTCAATTGGTTGGCATGCAGCTCAGTACTGCTCTCCCTATCCAGGTAAGGAAGAAACCTGGGAAACTAGGGCTTAGGCATCTGGGGAGTAGAATACAGCAACTGTAGTTCCCACTCTAGCTTCCCTTCCTATCCCCATAGCAATAGGCAGCATATGCAAAAGACAGGAGGGGGAGCGGCTGAAGTGGGGACAGCAGCTGCTGTACTCTGCTCCTGGACTCTGAGGTCCACCTTGGAACCCTGGTTCCTACTCCATTACTCTAGCCACATTAGGCCACTCCTATCCATCTTTGCATAAGGTTATTAAAGTCTAAGGCAACTTCACAAGGGAAATTCCCAGGACCAGGCTGCATACCACCTGAGATTTTCAAACAAGGATATGATCTAATGCTCCTGCAACTCACATAACTTTTTCCTGTATTTTGTGCAACTGCTGCACAAAAGACAACATCAAGAAAAACAATACTTGGCTTCTCCATTGATTGCTGTAATGCCGCCCTCCCAGCAATTTCACTTACAAGCACTCTTTTTGTTAGTACCGTCATGACATCCACATACCTGAATCTCAGAGAAACTTGTGATACACAGCAGGGGTCTTTTACTAATGGGCACTAGCTGGCAGTGCACATTGAAGGTGCATCTGGGACACATGTTGCCAGATAGCACGGGGCCATGACAGCGCAGGATGATTCCCACACTAATTGTGCAACCCACATTAGGGTTCTGAGTGGGCAGAATGTTGGTGTGGTGAGCTTAGCGCAGTTAGCGCTGGCTTCACACCGCATGCTAAGTGCTTTCATGTGGCTTCACCTAACACCATCTCAATAGGTGGAGTTAGGAGAAATTTCACTTACCGTTAATTTCCTTTCCTGGAATACTGCTAGAACAGTCCAGACAAACGGGTTATACACCCCTGCCAGCAGATCTTGGAGACAGAGAATTCTACCAGAGCTCTGATAGGCTGGAGCCTGGTGATATAATCCTACCCCTAGGGGTCTCCCTCAGTTACGTCCACAAGCTAATGCAACATGAACTGTAACATCACCCCAGAGGGTCTCAAGTGAACTATATACTAGGGAGCAGAAGAACTCCCTAGAGCTGAAAACAGTATCCACCTACGAACCCATGGACTGCCCATGGCGAGGCATACCAGCAAAGAGAAGAACCACGGTCGGCGGCTGCACCGCACCAGCGGCACTCCAACCAACAGCAGGGCGGGTCCTGGACTGGTCTAGCAGTATTCCAGGAAAGGAAATTAACGGTAAGTGAAATTTCTCCTTCCAGTTCATACTGCTAGACCAGTCCAGACAAACGGGCAGTACCCAAGCTACCTGCTTTCAAGGGGGGGCAAGGCCGCCGACAGCTCAGCAACTCCAAAACGGACCTCCTGACGGGCATGAACGTCCAAACTATAATGACCGACAAAGGTGGACAGCGACGACCAAGTCGCCGCCCGGCGAATATCGAGAGGAACTACATGAGACCTCCCGGCCTACAAAGTTGCTTGCGCCCGAGAGGAGTGAGCACGGAGTCCCGGTGGAGCTGGCTCTCCCAGAAGAAGATACGCCGCCTCAAAGGCTTCCGTAACCCATCTAGAAATGGTAGATTCGGAGGCTGCGGATCCCCGACGAGAATCCGCGAACAAGACAAAAGAGCAACAGTCATATGGAAGGGTCCCGCGACCCCCAGATACCGAAAAAGAACCTTCTTAAGGTCCACCGCCCGCAACGGAGACCGACCACTGTCACACTGCGCCTTTGGAAAAGATGGAAAGAAAAGAGGCTGGTCAACAGCGAACGGCGTCAGCACTTTGGGCAACAAAGGAAGGGACAGTTCGCAGAGAAACGCCTTCGGAGGAAAACGAGAGATAGGGATGTCGACACGAGAGAGCCTGGAGCTCAGAAATACGGCGTGCCGAAGTTATGGCCACCAAGAAGACTGCCTTCAGAGTCAAATCTAGAAGAGAACAGACCCTCAGAGGCTCAAAGGGAGGAGCAACGAGGGCACAGAGGACAAGTGCGAGAGCCCACGCCGGCACAGGCGAACACAGAGCAGGCCGGAAGGCCCAACTCCGCGGAGGAACCGAGACACGTCCAAATGCGAAGCTATCGATCGCCCCACTATAGGACCCCGAAAACAAGTTAAGGCGACCACTTGTACTCGCAAGGAATCGAGCGCTAATCCCTTATCCACTCCGGCCTGTAAAAAGGACAGGATGTCCGGAACACCGCAACGCCAGGGTGAGAGGTTAATTCGCGAACACCAACCATCAAGAGACGCCAAACCCGAGCGTAAGTCAGCGTCGTGGTAGACCGCCGTGCCGTGAGAAGCGTCACGACCACGCTAGGTGAATAGCCGTAGCGAGCAAACCGGCGGCGTGTAATTGCCAGGCCGTAAGCGAGTAAGGAGCCGGGTCTTCCATCTTCACCGGTCCCTGAATCAGAAGGCCGAAAAGCGCCTCGAGGCGGAGCAGCGACGCCCCAGACAGACGGAAGAGATCCGCATACCAGGGTCCGCGAGCCCAATTCGGAGCCAGCAGGAGCACAGGGCCGCGACGGTCTCGGAGCCGCTGGAGAACCATGCATATCACGGATCAGGGAGGGAAAACACACAGGAGAAGATGAATCGGGCACGGTTGAGAGAGAGCATCTATGCTGTGCGCTCCCTCGTCCCTCCAATGGCCGAAGTACAGCGAAGCCTTGGCAGTCTGCGCCATAGCCATTAGATCCATGGTCGGTAGTCCCCACAGGTGAACAATGGACCGGAACGCTTCCGGCTGCAGAGCCCAGCCCCCGGGCTCCAGAGAGTGCCGGCTGAGAAAATCGGCTTACACATTGTTCACGCCTGCGATGTGCTGCGCCGACAGCCTGAAGATGTTCCTCCGCCCACAGGAGGAGCAAACGCCTCTCCTGTGAGACATCCGGACATTGCGTGCCGCCTAGGCGGCTTAGGAAAGCAACCGTCGTGGCGTCGGACAGGATCCGAACCGCACGCCGCCGCAGAAGAGGCTGAAACTGAAGAAGGGCAAAGCGCACTTTCCGCATCTCGAGACGATTGATAGACCCTTGGGCTTCGCGAGGTGACCAACTCCCCTGCGCCGAGGCCAAGCCGCAAGGCGCTCCCCAACCAGAGAGGTCGGCGACTGGCGTCACCAAGATCCAGCGCAGAGACTCCGGAGGGACCCCCCGTAGAAGAGTGTGTGCCTGAAGCCACCAGCGGAGGCTGCGGCGCCCCGGCAGAAGCAAAGGCAACCGGATTCGATAACTCTCCGATACCGGCAACCAACGAGATAGAAGCGCCGTCGGCAAGCAGCGCATGAGCGCTCTTGCCCACGGAACGAGGGCTATCGTTGCTGCCATGGACCCCAAGAGTTGAAGGTAGCCCCAAGGCCGAGGCGCTGCTTGATCCAAGCAGCGGCGGAGCTGAAGAGAGATCTTCTGAAAACGTTCCTGAGGTAGAAACACCCGTCCCCTACGAGTGTCGCACCCAGCCCCTAGAAAATCCAGGACCTGAAGCATCCCAAAATAGATAGAGTAACGGCCCAGTCCTCCTTCCAACGGTGGACCGGGACGAAGGGCATCTAAACGCTGGAGCCTTTAAATGAAGCAACATCTGCTTCGCATTGATGCAGGCTGAGCCATCTCCGAGCTACCGACACCGGTGCTAGGAAGCGAGCTGACAGCCGTAAGAGATCACAGAATGCCTCTGCCCGCAATGCAGCGATGGATTCGAAATGAACCAACTCGGGAACACCTGGAAGCTGCTGAATCCATTGAAGGGAGGCCCGAACTGCTAGACTTCCGCACACCTGCAAGAAGGAAATAGCGGGCGAAGGAAAACCGGTCTTTAGCAGCCTCCCAACTCTTTAGGTCTTGCTGGTCGCGGAGCGCCTCTCCGCCCTCAACCGGAAGTGTGGTATGCCTGATGACCCTGGTCAGAAGGCATCAACTGTCGGGTATGTCAGCCAACGGTCCAAGTGAAAGGGAGACCAAGGGTATAACTGACCAATACCGCGTGCCGTACGAATGCTCTGGAAAATGGGATCCGGCTGCAACCGGATTTGAGAATCTGGAGGATCAGGCGTGTCGGCTAGGGGGAGCGACTCCATCACCTGTGTGATTAGAGCCGGCAACTCCTCTTACCGAAAAAGGCTGAGAACCGTCAGCGAAGAAAACAGACGGAGAATATTCCCCATCTCCGTACTCCAACGAGTCAGGGCTGACCTCCGAAGATATAAAGTCTTCTTGAATATCCACAGTACCCCGCAAGGCACATGCAACGCCCCAAGGAGGACGTACTGCTCCAAGGTCTGAGGACTTATGGGACCACTTGCGAGACCACGCCATATGCTCGCTTGCTATTGGGCAGGTGTAGGAGATATGCCAAAAGACTCCAAAAGTCACAGGCGTCATGCCAGATGGAAGAGTGTGAGGAAGGCACTGTCAGTCAAGGCTGCTGTGGCCTCCAGCGGCTGTGGAAGCGACATGGGAGCTGACTGAATCCTTTCGTGCAGGAAGATCCTGCAGCAGGGGCTCTGAGGAGGGAGGAGATAAGGTGCTGATGAACCCATCTAGCAGCGCAGTGGGAATGGGGAAAGAGTCTCCGGGATGCAGCGTACAGGTGGAACACAAGCAATCTATTAATTCCCCCTTCGGCTGATTACATATCACATATAATACAGCCAGAGAAACAAGCATTGTAGAGACTTAAACCACCATTCCTCTTCTTGTGGGTTTTTTTTTTTTTTAGCATTTAAAACAAAAAGCAAGGTAGGCTCAGGGAAACCGAAGACCCTTCAAAGAAAAGGATTTTGAAACTCCACGTGCTTCCACAGCATGTTTAAATGTGTGGAAACTACTGTCTAGAGCTGTTCCCTCCAAAAAGAAACACTGAAGAGAAAAATAAAAATAAATCGAGTCATCAGAGAGTTGCAGACAGCAGTGGGAGAAAGACAGGCTTTGTACTCACAGTACCGAAAGTGCAGAGAAGCCACGGACCGCTGCTCAGACCACTCCCGCTGCCTCACCACTAAAATCAGCCCCAGGGACTGGATTTTAGGAGGCTTACCATCCAGCTAAATAGCCCTCATGACTAGTGCTGGGGAGCCTGCACATCAGCGATCTCTACTGTGACAGGTGACAGGACACAGGAGCTCAGCTGGAATCATCCTGGTGCTCAGATAAGTACACTGGCAACTCAGGGGATAATCTCTCCAAGAGAAATCACAAAGAAATAAAGCATTTTTAATTTTTTTGAAGGAGCAAAAAAAAAAAAGCATCCAGATCTGCTGGAGACAGAGAAAAACTGAGGGAGACCCCTAGGGGTAGGATTATATCACCAGGCTCCAGCCTATCAGAGCTCTGGTAGAATTCTCTGTCTCCAAGATCTGCTGGCAGGGGTGCATAACCCGTTTGTCTGGACTGGTCTAGCAGTATGAACTGGAAAGTGCACTCACACTAATGCCGCTCCTCTGGGTTAACTTCTGGGGAAATGCGTTCCACACCCCCAACAGTTAATGTGCTATTGCATGAAGCGAGAGGTATAACCCTAAACACAGGCATAGGGGGGTGACCTGCATGGAGTGGCAGTTACAGCCACTCTAACCACCTTACCGGGCAGACTGGATGGACCATGCTGGTCTTTATCTGCCGTCGTATGCTATGTTACTAGGTTGCACCTAACGCGCCATAGTTTCAGTGCTTTTGGCACGTAAGGTTGTGATACAGCGGACCCTCTGGCAGAAAGAAAAAAAGTTTTAAATTTTGAAAAAAACAAGCTTCACATGCAATTTCCTGAAGGTCCACATAGAGGGAGCAGGGACAGAGAGAGGCGGAGTCAGAGTCAGAGTTGGAGTCGGTCTCAGACCCAGAGCAGCTCGAGGAGTTGAAGCAACTTGGAGAGCAGGCCAGAGAGTAGGCCGAGAAGCAGGCCAAGGAGTAACTCAGAGAGCAGGCCGAGGTGAAAGCCAAAGAGCAGGCCTAGAGGAAGGCCAGAGACAACTGGAAGGAGCAGCACTGCAGAGAGCAGCCAAGGAAGGAGGTGCTCTCCCTTCCAGCCTGAGAGAAAGCCCTATCCAGGGAGAAGGGCTGGGATACAATCTGAGAAAGAGATATCCAGCTGAAAAGAATACCCAAGGAGAGAAAGGTACTTTTAAAGATTTTTATAGAAGTAACCTGAAGGAGGAGTGGAAAACTCAGAGGCCTGGGGAACAGGGAAGGGCTGAGAGGGCGCGGCCATTAGCCAACTGCCACAGGGGTGGAAGTGAAGGACAAGCGCATCAGCTGCAGCCATGCCTCAGAGAAGTTTCTCCCCATTCTAAAGAAAGAAAGATACACTGTGAATACTTGAGCCAGCAAGGATTGGAGGACAATCAGGCTAGGCCTCAAGCCTTTCCTGTAAGAGACTGCAGGAACTTTAAAGGTAAAACAGTTGTTGCCTGCAATTGCTGGCCTAAACCTAGCACAAGAGAGAAACAAAAGAATGAGTTTTATTTGTATGATAAGGACACTTTTATGCAAAAAGTAACAGATAATCTCTCCAAGAAGAAAGCTAGTAATGCTAAAGGCTGGGACAAGCGAACTTTTAAACCTGTAGCAGATGAACAGCCAGGGTTCTATACCATAGCCAAAAACCGACGCCCCAAGCTGACAAACCAGCATTGGAACACAGTGTGGCATGCTTTCAGAAAGCCCGAATTCAACCCTCCTGAGGTTTCAGACTCAGACCCCTCAGAGATGGAATGGATGCCAGGGGAATCTGAGGTTGATGAGGCAGTTGAACCCATGGATTGTATTTATTGTACAGTAGGAAAGCTTTAAGCTGTTTGGAGCAACAGAATGTATGAAGTGAATACAGGATGCCTTATGTTTTAAGTTTCTGTGAAGATTAACAATGTTATTTTGAACGTTTTGTGTGAGTTGAACCTGATACAAGGAATGATACAGCCCTGTTATTGTCTTAACCGCATATTTTGAACCATTTTGCGTAAAGGTGAAATAAATGCCTTTTTCCTTTTTCCCTACACTTGGCTGAAAGTCGCTTTATTGGGAAGTTGGCAACGAGGTTGGCACAGAGGGCCACTACCTCATGACCCTCGCAACAGGCCAACCCTAATACCCCTAATCTTATGCGCTCCCCAGCCCCGGTGGAACCACTACGCCGCCACCAGAGGGGGCTGCGGGGGACATAAGTGGCGTAGTTGGCAGGATCTTGCGGTACCCTCAAGGGTACAGGACTGTATTGGTAACTACACAAAAGAAAAGTATAAGCTTTTTCGTTTTTGAAAAAACAAAAAAACAAAACAAAAAAAAACTGAAAGTAAAACCCGGACCGTCCTGCATCAAAAAAACTGGATTGGAAGAAAAACCAGGAGCGGAGCGGTTACAAAAGGCTGGACCGGAGTTAAAAACAAGGAGCGGAGTCCTAAAATCCGGACCGGAGCTGAAAAAATAG
Source organism: Ichthyophis bannanicus (assembly GCA_033557465.1). Taxonomy (NCBI): domain Eukaryota; kingdom Metazoa; phylum Chordata; class Amphibia; order Gymnophiona; family Ichthyophiidae; genus Ichthyophis; species Ichthyophis bannanicus. Next base: position 180,020,646 of record CM066044.1, read on the forward strand.
AGAAAAAAATCCTGAAGGTGGGAGATCCTCTGGTGAATCCAGGAGTGGTGGAGCAACCCCTGGACGACTACATATATTCCCCAAAGCTGATGCAACACTAGAGCAAGGTAAGGGGTATATAAACCTACCTAGTGTTGGATACCTGGGGAAGTCAAAAAAAAAAAAAAAAGAGAGGGTGTGAAAAAAAAAAATATTGTGAAGAGCCGCACTTGGGTTTGTCTCTGTTTATTTTCCAACAGGTACGATGGAGCCCAAGGAACTGTGTGCCTGGATGGCACACCAGTTCAGCAAACAGGCTGAGCTGGCACAACAGAGCCAGGAGCAGGCGCTGAAGGCGGTGCAAGCGCAGCAACTGCCAGTCATAGAAACTATAAGCGCATGGCTTGCGCAACAGCAGGAGGAACTGGCTCGGAGCAAAGAGTAGAAGACATCACTCGCCGGACGGGTAAACCCTGACCACGGACACTGGTCTTGTTCAGACTTAATGATCGGTAAACTCAGTCCGAGCGATGACATTGATAACTTTTTAGACACTTTTGCTAGGATTGCGAATTCGGCTAAGTGGCCCGAGGAGCAGTGGGCAATACGCCTAGCGGCATCACTCACGGGTGAAGCGCTGGCGGCCTACAGGTCGATGCCCCCAGAACTAGCGAATTCATATACTGATGTGGTAACAGCGATTAGAGATCGTGTTGGTCTTACGCCAGTAGCGTATAATAAAATGTTTAGAGCTGCCGTGCTTAAGGCAAATGAGACACCTAAGGCACTAGGCCACAGGTTACGTAGCCTAGCCTATAAGTGGTTGCAGCCCGAAAGGAAGAGCACAAGTACACTCATGGATGCGATAATTTTGGAGCAGTACATGAATGCCCTACCTAGTAGAGTGCAAAACCTTTTGATGCTCCAGAATTGTGGCAATACCACAGAGGCCATAGCACTCACGGAGAGGTACTTAGAGGCTGAAAAAGTGACACAGCCTAGCGCAAGCCCACGAATTGCCATGGGGTTGGAGGCACAAGGAAGGGGGAGTCCCTCACGTCCTCCGGGTGGTAAGTGGCAGAGTAATAAGCCCCTAGACAAAGCAAATTCGAGGAAATGTTTTGCTTGTGGTAAGAAGGGACATGTACAATACGAATGTCATGTACGAACTGCCTTGGTAGGAGAGTCACCAAGACTAATGCATGATGGGTTTTTGATCAATGTGAAAATACATGGCATAAGTGTACAAGCATTGTTAGATTCTGGAGCCGACCAGACCATGCTTTCTAAGAAGTTATGGTCGACCATCCAGGATCATGGACGCTCGGTTCCAGAATCACCCGAAGGATATGTGAAAATTAAGTGCGTGCATGGAGCAGCCACACGCTACCCCATTTATAAGTTGTGGATAAAGGGTATGGGCATAGTAAAAGAAATGCCAATGGCAGTGGTGCCAAAGTTACCGCAGGACTTGGTCCTGGGCCGGGATTGGCCACAATTTAGAAAAACGTTGAAGGAAGGGTTTTTGCCTCAAGTTAAACCAGATTCCACTCGCATGCATCCTGATCGGGCGGAAGCTCCCATACCTCAGTTGAATGGTATGGAGAGAGATACAAGGGAAACTAACGCTCTAGTCTCTACGAGGGCCCATTCTCAAGATGGTGAGAAACCCTCTTGTTCAAAAGAGGCTGCCCTAGAAAATCTCACTTCGCATGACGAGCTAATAGGGGACCCAGCACGAAAGGGACGAAAACCTAAAGCTGATCGAAGGAGAGAGAGGAAAAGCTGATCCCGGGGGAGAGCGGAGTTGGAGGCAGGAAAAAGTATGCCTTGGATACCCGCAGAGGTAATAGAAAAATTTCCCTCCTTTAAAATGGAGCAGAGGGCGGACCCTGCCTTGGTCCGAGCGATCGAACAGGCCCAGGAAGACTGTGAGACGTACCCCAGATTTATAATGGATGAGGAAATCTTGTACAGAGAAAGCAAAGATTTGCGGACTGGACTGATCCGTAAGCAGTTGGTCGTCCCAAGCAAGTTTAAGCTATCTGTCCTGCGACTAGCCCATGACCATCCCACAGGAGGCCATAAAGGCTCACAAGGCACCCTGGACCAAATTTTAGCAAGATTTTATTGGCCAGGCGTTTTCCGGGAGACCACCCGCTTTTGCGAGTCTTGCGCGTCCTGCCAGAGGGTTACAACGCACCGACCAGCGGGAGTGCCGCTAGTCCCGATGCCTGTAATAGCGGAGCCCATTAGAAGACTGGCCATGGACATCGTCGGACCCCTTATCAAGACTCCGCGCGGCTTTCAATATATCCTGGTGATCATTGACCAGGCCACGCGATTCCCCTGGGCAGTGCCCCTAAGGAATATCTCCGCTAAGTTGATTGCAGCGGAGATGGTCAAATTGTTCTGTGAGGTCGGATTCCCACAAGAAGTCTTGACAGACAGAGGAAGTAATTTTCTATCGAAATACCTCGCCCAAGTCTGGGAAGCATTCGGGATCCGACATGTAAAGACGGCAGCCTACCATCCCCAATGCAATGGATTGGTAGAACGTCTAAACCAAAGCATAAAGCAGATGCTGAGACGAGCCTTGAACGGAGAAATGAAGGAGTGGGACACCATGCTACCCTTCATACTGTATGCCTGCTGGGAAAGAAAGCAAAGCTCATTGGGTACATCACCGTACGAGCTCATGTATGGACGCTCGCCTAGAGGTATACTAGACGTTTTGAAAGAGCAGTGGATTGAACCAGTGGAAGAGGAAATAGGTGTACCCCTATTCCTGCGAAACTTGAGGACACGCCTTGAACGAACTTCCCGGTTTGCTACGGAGAAGCTTAAAGAGAGCCAAAAGAAACAGAAGCACTACTACGACAAACGGACGAAGCTGAGACATTTAAAGGTCGGGGAGAAGGTAGTGGTTCTAGTACCTGGGGCGGCTCCTAAATTTGAGTACCAGTGGAAGGGTCCCCATACCGTAGTACACCCGGTGGGCACCACTTCCTATGTTGTGCGAAACTCAAAAGGACGGGAACAGGTTTACCATGCCAATCTTCTTCGGCCTTGGCAGGAACGGGACGTGCTGTGGACGCATACCGAGCATAGGTATCACCTCAACAGGGTACCGGTAAACAGCAAGCAAGTCACACAGGGTCGCGAGCAGCGGAGAAAAGCCGACTTTAGGTCAGGTATTACGTGCTGCGGTGAAGAGTTTCCCCCAGCCCGTAATATTTTGAGAAGGGGGATGTGTGATACAGCGGACCCTCTGGCAGAAAGAAAAAAAGTTTTAAATTTTGAATAAAACAAGCTTCAAATGCAATTTCCTGAAGGTCCACATAGAGGGAGCAGGGACAGAGCTGAGTCAGAGAGAGGCGGAGTCAGAGTCAGAGTTGGAGTCGGTCTCAGACCCAGAGCAGCTCGAGGAGTTGAAGCAACTTGGAGAGCAGGCCAGAGAGTAGGCCGAGAAGCAGGCCAAGGAGTAACTCAGAGAGCAGGCCGAGGTGAAGGCCAAAGAGCAGGCCTAGAGGAAGGCCAGAGACAACTGGAAGGAGCAGCACTGCAGAGAGCAGCCAAGGAAGGAGGTGCTCTCCCTTCCAGCCTGAGAGAAAGCCCTATCCAGGGAGAAGGGCTGGGATACAATCTGAGAAAGAGATATCCAGCTGAAAAGAATACCCAAGGAGAGAAAGGTACTTTTAAAGATTTTTATAGAAGTAACCTGAAGGAGGAGTGGAAAACTCAGAGGCCTGGGGAACAGGGAAGAGCTGAGAAGGTGCGGCCATTAGCCAACTGCCACAGGGGTGGAAGTGAAGGACAAGCGCATCAGCTGCAGCCATGCCTCAGAGAAGTTTCTCCCCATTCTAAAGAAAGAAAGATACACTGTGAATACTTGAGCCAGCAAGGATTGGAGGACAATCAGGCTAGGCCTCAAGCCTTTCCTGTAAGAGTCTGCAGGAACTTTAAAGGTAAAACAGTTGTTGCCTGCAATTGCTGGCCTAAACCTAGCACAAGAGAGAAACAAAAGAATGAGTTTTATCTGTATGATAAGGACACTTTTATGCAAAAAGTAACAGATAATCTCTCCAAGAAGAAAGCTAGTAATGCTAAAGGCTGGGACAAGCGAACTTTTAAACCTGTAGCAGATGAACAGCCAGGGTTCTATACCATAGCCAAAAACCGACGCCCCAAGCTGACAAACCAGCATTGGAACACAGTGTGGCATGCTTTCAGAAAGCCCGAATTCAACCCTCCTGAGGTTTCAGACTCAGACCCCTCAGAGATGGAATGGATGCCAGGGGAATCTGAGGTTGATGAGGCAGTTGAACCCATGGATTGTATTTATTGTACAGTAGGAAAGCTTTAAGCTGTTTGGAGCAACAGAATGTATGAAGTGAATACAGGATGCCTTATGTTTTAAGTTTCTGTGAAGATTAACAATGTTATTTTGAACGTTTTGTGTGAGTTGAACCTGATACAAGGAATGATACAGCCCTGTTATTGTCTTAACCGCATATTTTGAACCATTTTGCGTAAAGGTGAAATAAATGCCTTTTTCCTTTTTCCCTACACTTGGCTGAAAGTCGCTTTATTGGGAAGTTGGCAACGAGGTTGGCACAGAGGGCCGCTACCTCATGACCCTCGCAACAGGCCAACCCTAATACCCCTAATCTTATGCGCTCCCCAGCCCCGGTGGAACCACTACGCCGCCACCAGAGGGGGCTGCGGGGGACAAGGTGCAACACCCTAGCATCCATTAGTAAAAGCAGGGGCAGCTCAAGGCAATCTGCAGCCTGAGGCGAAGTCTGAAATGGCGCCCCCCCCCCTCCACACACACGCAAACACACCTTAGAGGGGGCAGGGCTTTTTCAGACTGAACCAAACCAAAAAGGCAGTTAGATTATATGGAGGAAATGCAAGATGTTTGCACACAGGGCCATATCGAGCTGCAATCGCACCATGTGCAGCTTGCAGCTCGAGCGCATGCCCCCCTTCCCCCCATACCTCCGTACAGCACTGCCTGCTCTTTCCCTGCTGCTGCCGCCCTCTGTTTTTTTCATGGTGACTCCGGCAGCAGGGAAACTGCAGGCAGCGCTGGACGGAGGTATGGGCAGGAGGAGGGGGGCATGTGCCCAATCTGAAAGACACCGGCACTTTAAGCAGATCTGTCCCTCCTTACTCAGACATTGCGTCGGAGGAGGGAGGAACCAGACCTGCTTAAAGTGCTGTGAAAAGGCTTGGGGAGCACATTTCAGCTGCCTGCTACTGTCCTGCCAGTGGCGGCAGGGCAAAAGCAGACAGCCGAAATGTGCCCCCCAAGCCTTTCCACCCTGTGCGGCTGCACCGCTTGCACAGGTCTAGGTACGGTCCCGTTTGCTTTTTGCACATCAAGGAACTAAAAGACAGCAAGAACCAACAGCAGAGTTTATAAAACTAAATTATAACTAATTTTTATTTTGTTATAAACTGCGTTATGGTTCTTGCTTTTTCTTTTTCAACATATTTTGCATTCACAGTAGATACAGAGCAGAACCAGGACATTCACCCATTGCACTCAATATTTTTAAAAGAAAATCTGATTCTGATCATCTCACTAATAGCAACAACAACCACTATTCTCCAGTACCAGGCATATTGTGAACTAATACAAAACCCTACCACAAAGAGCAAATTTACCATACCATACCATACCATATCAGCACAAACTTCCAAAACTCATACAAGGAGACCATCCAAAAAAGCGTCACTGTAAATACTACATGGGCCCTGGAACATCCATAAACGTATTTGAAAAGCTGAACAAGTCAAATTACTACAGTATAGTATAGATCTTTATGTACAAACTCCATGTTAACAGAACACCTGCCCTCAGTCACACACTCACAACATCGACCCTCACCAAGTACAGAATAAGTAACCACAATCTAAAGTAAAAATAAAAATATGTAGACAAAATTTAAATTGAAACCCCAAGAAGCCAGAGTCCACATACAGTGCAACATCAGATAAATAAGAGATGCAGTTCCCCAATACTGTGTAAAATATAAAAATAGCACAAAGTCCAATCACTAAAATGAAATAAAATTATTTTTTCTACCTTTGTTGTCTGACCATTTTATTCTCTGATCATGCTGGTCCCGATCCGAGGCTTCTGCTTTCCTGTCTTCTCTTAGCTCTCTTTCCGTGGTCTATGGTCCATCTGCCATTTGTGATAAGGAAGCTTATGAGGACCTAGAAGAGAGGGGTAAAAAGAAGGAATTTACCTTAATAAAGGGACCCATTTTAAAAGGTCCAGGACTTAAAACTCCATTTGCTCCTAGAAAGCCAGTAATTCCTGGCTACAATGAGGAACAGAGTGCTCCTAGTGGTGGAAAGGATAGGGAATACAGGCCCAGGGTAAGAAACCCTTACGTCACTGCATCCCCTAATCACACAGCTGCCACAAGGGAGTTTGATCTTTCTCACCTGAGAGGGGAGAGGGTGGAGCAGGAGCCTGAGGGGTTTAAGTTTAGCTCAGTTAGGTCAGAGAGAGACCAGGTCAGACAGCAGCAGGAGGAAGATGAAGAAGGACAAGCAGGACACATGTAGAGGAATTGGAAGGACTCCTGAGACCAGAGAGTGTAGTAACTGCTAGCCAGAGGGAAAGAGAGAGCAGAAGTTTTGCCTACTCAAGGAATGGAGCAGTGAGAGCCAGAAGCACTAATTGGAGAACAGGACGTGCTAGATGGTGGCCAGAGCATGTAAGAAGTGAAGCTATTACAGGCTTGGATCAAGGTATGAGTCCCAGAAGCTTAGCTAATAAGGAGCAATACGTATTTGCCAGAGACAGCCTTAATCATAGCAGAAGGCAATCAAGTAAGCTATCTGAATCTGAGCTAGAGAGTGAACCAATGGAATTGGGAGAGCCAGATTTACCTTGTGAGGAAGAGGTCTCATACATGGACTGCTCTGCATGCCAGTCTGCCAATTAAGAATGGTTGCAAGGGGATGTCAACCGTAAAGAGAAGCCTCCAGTGTCCAAAGCCTTGAGAGCTGTGTTTGCTTGTTTAAAGTTCTAAGCTCAGGAAAAGTGTTAAACAATGAAAAGCTGAAGCTGCCTGATTGTCGTTTGAGAAACAGCTGTGAGCAGTGCAGAGCTCAGTGTTGGATGCCGTTTCAACTGAAGGAAGTAAGAAATGCTTTTTGTTTGTTTAACTGCTGAGAAAACCTGGTAAAGAGTTTTATTGCTTGTATGAATTGGACTATCTGAATGAAGTGCTGAGTTTAAGCATACAAGATAGCCAGGTATTTGCTCTGGACTGGAAAGGGAAAAGAAGCCTGGTTTAAAAGTTTCTTTCTGTTTGTTTTGATCTTCACGGCAAACTCTGCTGAAGGCAGGTGCTGTTAATTAAGGCTGAGGAAAGCTGTTTTGTTTCAGTTCAAGTTATCCTGTTATAAGTTGCAAGAATTCCTGGATGAAAATATCTTTAAAAGGTGGATCTGTGAACTTAGTGTGTCTTATTTTGTGCTAATGAATAAATTGCACTCACTCAAACCCAACTACAAAGAAGGTGTTTTTTTTCATCTGAGCCCAAGTGATATCTAACTGAACTACCTTTCCCAGAATGCATGTAAAGGCATCCAGTTAGAAAAAGGCCAGAAGTTGAAGCACCACAGTGACAAAAACAAATCCACGCCCCCATACCAAGGTAAGGGGCTAAGGGCGTGACACATTTCTTATCTCTTCTTGTTTTCTTCACTTCCTTCCATCAGCCCATTTCCAGTTCCAGTAACCCTCCCCAGTATCAGCCCCCTTTCCAGTCCTCCCCTCCCAGTACCTTCCAATGGCAACTGCCTTGCATCCCCACGACTGCTACTGGTGTCCATTCCCTTCTAGTCCCCCTCCTTCCCCACTGTCCAGCCCCTTCTAGTCCAAATACCATCCCAGATATCAGCTTACATCCACTCTCAGTGCCACCCCCCCGTCAGCTCCCTTTCAGTCGCCCTATCCTCTGTTCATCCTCCTTCCAGTGCCATTCACATGTCAGCTCCCTTCCAGCCTCCTCTCCATTACCCAGCCACCTACCATTCCCATCCCCAAGTGTCAGCTCCCTTCCAGTACCCTTTCAGTACATCCCAGGTGTCAGCTCCTTTCCAGCCCCCTCCTTCCCCTATGTCAGCTCCCTTCCTGCCCCCTCCTTCCCCTGGCAGACCCTCTCATTATCTGCTCCCTTCCAGTCCTATTTTACCATCCTCCCGTATCAGCCCATTTGTAGCCCTAGCCACTAGTTTTCTTCCAGGGCCAGCAGCACTCTCCTCCCCTCCCCCATTAGCCCATTTCCAGTCCCAGCCCATTTCCAGTCCTATCCCTCTTATCAGCCCACTCTAGTCCTAGCTCTCCAATCAGCCCATTACCAGACCTAGCTCATTTCTGGTGCTAGCCCCCCATCTGCCCATTACCAGTCCTACCCCCCCCCCATAAGTCCATTTCCTGTCCTAGCCTCCCTAATCAGCCCATTTCTAGTCCTAACCCCACCAATCAGCCCACTACCAGTCCTAGCCCCCCTCCCGATCAGCCAACTTCCAGTTCTAACCTCCCCATCAGCCCATTTTCAGTCCTAGCCCCCCCTCCCAAACAGCCCATTTCCAGTTCTAACCCCATCAGCCCATTTCCAGTCTTAGCCACCCCCGACAGCCCATTACCAAACCTAGACCCCCTCCCGATCAGCCCATTTCCAGTTCTAACCCCCCATTGCCTATTACCAGTCCTAACCCCATCAGCCTACTTTCAGTCCTAACCCCCCCCATCAGCCTATTTCCAGTCCTAGCCACTCCCGAAAGCCCATTACCAGCCCTAGTCCCCCCTCCCGATCAACCCATTTCCAGTCCCAGCCCCCCATAGCCCATTACCAGTCCTAATCCCCCATCAGCCCACTTCCAGTCCTAGCCACCCCCAAAAGCCCATTACCAGCCCTAGCCCCCTCCCGCCCAACCCATTTCCAGTACCAGCCTCCCCCCATAGCCCATTACTAGTCCTAACCCCCCCAGTCCTAACCCCCCCCATCAACCCACGTCCAGTCCTAACCCCTCCCCCATCTGACCATTTCCAGTCCGAGCCTCCCCCAACCCAGGGAAATTGAAATTAAAATAAACTTGCTGCTGAAGCCGAAGCTGCTGCCAGGAAGTGCCCCGCCGCTGCAACGCAAGAGCCCTCTCCTCTCCCTTGCTGCCGGCTTTACAGAGCCCCGAAGGGAGAGTTTCCCTTTCTCGCGGCTCTGCTAAGCCCGCTGGCGCTGCAGAGCCGCGAGAAAGAGAAACTCTCCCTTCGCGGCTCTGTAAAGCCGGTGGCAGGGAGAGGGGAGGGCTCTTCCTTCGCGGCCGCAGGGTACTTCCTGGCAGCAAGGGAGAGGGGAGGGCTCTTCCGTTGCGGCCACGGGGCACTTCCTGGCAGCGGCTCTTCCATCAATTTTTTTTTTCGAAGGCGGAGTGAGGCGGCTCTTTTGGGGGCATTTCTGCCGCCCCCAAAGGTTTGCCGCCTGAGGCCACCGCCTCACTCCACCTAATTATAGAGCCACCTCTGAGTAAAAGAGTGCCATTGTGATGACCTCCAGGTAGGACAAAGCTTTTTTTAAAGTTATATTAGGGTAGTCTGATGTGTATAATATATTAAGATTTGTTATCTGTCTTTTAGAAAGACAATTTCACCCAACACATATTACAACTGCTTAAATAAACAGACATAGTTATACCAGCATGATAGGCTTAAACCTAGAGCTTTATAGAGGGTACAATTTATAAATGGAAGATATTAAATAAACAGATGTGAGATAGCATCATGGTCAATGAAATCATAAACTTTATAGTTAGTACATAGATAAGATACCTTATATCAAATACATGCTAAATGTATGTGTGCCTTTCAGTTCTACTTTCTCCTTTCTTGTTTCTTCTCTGATACATCCAGGGTTGTAAGCTGCAGGGATGACAAAGGAATTTGTTAAATAACGGTATATCAAATTGTTGTAAATAAATAAACAAATGTATTTATTTCACTTTCTTCTATACCATAGATCTTGTACATTTTCCACAGTTTACAATGAACATAAGAAAAATAATGAAAACATAAGACAAACAATACATATCATCAAAATAAAATAATAAAATAAGTTATTATCAAAATAAATATCAAGAACAGGCATGATCATAATGACTATAATTAGAAGATCACAAAGTAAAAATCAGTATCTTAAGGAAATGCCTGTCTAAAATACTTTCACTTGCTATCTGAAATCTAAAAAAATCAGTGAAAAGTCTAAAGGGCATGTTTACCAAGGTGCAGTAAGGTTTTGTCAAAATGCCAATATGGTACTGTAGGTGCAAATCCTGTGTTGGTAAATGCAGGTGCTGTGCCCAGCATTTGCCCTGCAGTTACTGCACAGGGCAGATACGTAGTGCATGGGCCCACACTACCTGCTCTATTCCCCCCTGTCTGCAGCTGTTGCAGCCACCCCCCGCCCCAGATCATGACCTTCCATGGCTTAGGTCCCCCCCCCCCCCCACTGCAGAGGAACGCTGCACCCAATATGAAGATACCCCCAGCTCCCAGAGAGTACCCAAAGCATGAACCTATTTCCTCAACCCCCTCCCCCAGATCCAGCCTCTGAAAGTCATAATCCCTACCCCAGCCCTCCCCCCCATACCACTGCCCTAGGCTCACCAGGGGCTCCCTGATGGTCCAGTGGTGACCAGAGCAGGAGAGGTATCCCTTTGTTTCTGTCCTGTCTCCGGTGGCATTCAAAATAACACCGGTCTCATGATACTGACCCCTAACGGGAATACGCCTTTTCCAAGAGCAATTCACAGTCTTTCAGTCTTTATTCTTGGAATTATTAGGATTTATGAATGGGGACCAGCATACACCTGGAAGCCCTTGGCACTTAACCCTTTCCAGGCCAAGCCCAAAACTCTTGGGATCCAAAATTCTGACTAAATATTCCTATCAAATGGTATATAATACATGACCATAGCAGAAGGAAAATCATTATTATAAGACGGGTACAATTTTCCTGAAATATGCAAAAATTAACCCGGCTGCAGAACGTGGATTAAAAATTTAAAGTAGGCCTTGAAAGGGTTAACTCTATTCTATTGATCTGTACATAATCAAATGCAAAAGATAAATAGTGTAAAATAGTTTTATTAAAACAAATAAATACAAATTAAAACACATACAAAATCCAGGATTTCGAAATAAAAGGCCCAACAAGGCCATGTTTTGACATTCCACCTGCATCAAGGGTCAAAACTCTAAAATAAACACAATAAAGAGATGATACTTACTTGTAATAGGGGTTCTCCATGGACAGCAGGATAAATCAGTCACATACATAGGTGATGTCATTCTTGACAGCTCCAGGTCAGACCCGCTCTCCCAGAGCCCAGAAGAGTCTAGAAAAACTCTGGGCATGTGTGAGTGCTCCTTCCTGTGTGACCTTTGCTCTTCCCTGTCAATCTATTCCACAGTGTATGAACTTCAGTCTTAAGGGGAGGTGGGAGAGACGGTGTGGCTGATTTATCCTGCTTTCCTTGGAGAGCCCCTGTTACAAGTAAGTAACCTCACTTTCTCCATGGACAAGCAGGATCTAATCGCTCACACACGAGTGATTCCTGAACTGAGGGTGCAAAGGCAAGTAATATTCAGATTCGTATCGATGGCCCTTGCCACCCTAATGTTACTGCTGTGATAGGTTCAATCTAGATCAGTGAAAGGGTATTAGATAGTTATGTTTTTTGAGAGGTCATTAGAGGGTAGGGTTGCCAACTTTTTCACCGAGAAAAACCCGACACCTGTGGCTCGCCATGCTCCACCCATTCTCCGCCCCTAGTCCCACCCCTGCCCCACCCCCAGCCCCACCCACAAAAATTACCGAGGATACGTGTAGGCTAACTTCCTTGGTCAGATAATAATTAAACTGGGAACCCCAAAATCCAAACATGAAATGTACAACACTGGAGAAATAAAACTATAAAGTAATTTCCTCTTGCACTAAACAAAAACGCAAAGATGTTAGCAATACACACTTCCCAGGCCAGACATATTCCAGTTAATAAATTCAAAATAAACAGTATTTTTCTACCTTCTGTTTGGGCGTTTTATTTTTCAGTTGCAATTGCTCCAGTCACTTTCTTCTGGTTTCTTTGTGTCTTCTGGAGATCTATCCATTTGTCCTTTCTTCTCTTTTAGATGTTTTTCCATTCTCTCTCTATTTCTGCTTAACATACTGATTGTTTCCCTTTTGCTCTTTCCCCCAATTCTTTCCTTATTCCTTTATCATCCATTTAAATTTCACCCTTCCATTCTCAAGCCCCTCTTACTCTCCCAATACCCGGCCCATCATAGACTTTTCTTCCACACAAAATATTTTTTCCCCTCTCCATTCTCATTCCCCATCCATTCTAGTCCTCCCCCAAAATCAGTTCCCTTATAGTTCTAGACCCACCCAGCATCCACTCCCTTCTAATCCCATTCTCCCATGCCCCACATCAGCCCATTTCCAGTCCTATTCCAGCTCTTCATCAGCCCATTTCCAGTGCTAGCCCTCACATGACAGGCCATTTCCAGTCCTAGCCCCCCCCAATCACAGCCCATTTCCAGTCCAAGTCCCCCATCACAGCCTTTTTCCAGTCCTAGGACCCCCCACCATCAGTCCATTTGCAGTCCGAGTCCCCCACACCATCACAGCCCATTTGCAGTCCTAGCCCCCCTAATCACAGCCTATTTCCAGTCCAAGTTCCCCCCCCCATAGCCCTTTTCCAGTCCAGGTCCCCTCCACCCCCATCACAACCCATTTCCAGTCCATGTCCCCCCCCCCCAGCCCTTTTCCGGTCCAGGCCCCCCCATCACAACCCATTTCCAGTCCAGGTCCCCCCCCCCCATAGCCCTTTTCCAGTCCAGGTCCCCCCCCCATCACAGCCCATTTCCAATCCAAGTCCCCCATCACAGCCTATTTCCAGTCCTAGGCCCCCCCCCCACCATGACAGCCCATTTCCAGTCCGAGTCCCCGCCCCCACCATCACAGCCCATTTGCAGTCCTAGCCCCCCTAATCACAGCCTATTTCCAGTCTAGGTTCCCCCTCCCTCCACCATAGCCCATTTCCAGTCCAAGTTCACCCCCCCCCCATAGCCCATTTCCAGTCCAAGTGCCCCCCCCCCCATAGCCCTTTTCCTGTCCAGGTCCCCTCCACCCCCATCACAGCCTATTTCCAGTCCAAGTCCCCCCATAGCCCTTTTCCAGTCCAGGTCCCCACCCATCACAGCCCATGCAGTCCTTGGCCTCCCCCCCCCCCCCCGACCAGCACCGCGGCTGTCTGAGGGGCTTCAGAGGGAGCCGGGGAAGCCTGCGCGAGGCCCCGGCTCCCTCTGTACAGCCGGCAGCGTGAAGAGCCTTTTCCTTCACGCTGGCGGTTGTTTCTGTGAAGCCGCGAATGCTGGGAAAGGTTATAGGGCGCCCCCTCCCCCGCACCTCCATCTAGCCACTTAATGGGGGTGGGAGAGAAGAGGCGCGCCCGATGTGCAAGTCGCTGGCATGCTAAGCAGGTCTGGTCCCTCCTGGAGGGACCAAACCTGCTTAGCATGCCGCGAAAAGGCTTAAGGGGCGCATTTCAGCTGTCTGCCGTTGCTTGCTGCCGTTGAGAAAAGAAAAAGTGGTGGCGGCAGGCAGCGGCAGGCAACGGCAGACAGCTGAAATGTACCCCTTAAGCCTTTACGCCCTGTGTGGCTGCATCACTCACACAGGGCTAGGTACAGTTCTGGCTTTAACATAGAACATAGGGTAATGTATACTTTTACACAGAATACAACTTAGAGTGAACTTTTAAATTCTTACATAGTAGTAGGAGCAGGGGAAAAACGGTGGATTTCTAAGTTCTTACATAGTGTTATTTATAGGAGTAAGATTGAGGAAACAGTTCAACAGTAGATTGCTGTGTAATGATATATATGAATCATGGAGTAGTCTGATTTAACGTTCGCTACCAAAGCACTCCAAGAAGATATAGGTCTTCAGTTTCTTGCAGAAACTGTCAGGTCACTGATAGCTCATATGTCATCAGGGAGTGAATTCCACAGGCTCTGTGCGTAGAGTGAGAAGGCTCAGTTTCAAGCTGTTTGGATACTTTTCAGCTTTTGAGTAGGGATGGCGAATGTGTTTTGGGCATTACTTCTCCTTGTTCTGTTTGGCATTCTAAGAACATAAGATATGCCATAGTGCATCAGACCAAGGTCCATCAAGCCCAGTATCCTGTTTCCAACAGTGACCAATCTAGGTCACAAGTACCTAGCAGTTTCCCCAAAAGACACAGTTTCCACAATGCTTGAATTGCGGCAAGCAGTGGATATTCTGGATCCACTTTAATGGTTTATGGACCTTCCTCCAAGAACTTGTCCAAACCTTTTTTAAACCCGGCTACACTAATAGCTTTTACTACATTGTCCGGTAGCAAATTCCAGAGTTTCATTACAAGTTCAGTGAAAAATATTTTCTCTTATTGGTCCTAAATAGGTTACCCTGTAGCTTCATTGCATGCCTCCTAGTCTTTCTATATTTTGATGGCTTAAACAATCGATTTACGTTTACCCATTCCACTCCATTTATTAATTTATAGACCTCTATCATATCTCCCTTCAGCTGTCACTTTTCAAGGTTGAGAGCCCCAACCTTTTTAGCCTTGCTTCATAGGGGTATCCTTCCATCCCCTTTACCATTTTGGTGGCTCTTCTCTGTACCTTTTCTAATAACGCTATATCCTTTTTAAGATACGGTGACCACAATTGCACCCAATATTCAAGGTGCGGTCGCACCATAGAACAATACAGAGGCATTATAATATCCTTTGTTTTATTCTCCATTCCTTTCCTCATGATACCTAGCATTCTATCTGCTCTCTTGGCCGCTGCTGCACACTGGGTGGAGGGTTTTAACATGTTATCCAAGATAACGCCAAAATCTTTTTCCTGGGTGGTGGTTCCTAATGTGGAACCTTGCATTGTGTCCCCATAGCTTGGGTTGTTCTTTCCTAGGTGCATAACTTTGCACTTGTCCGCATTAAATTTCATCTGCCATTTGGATGCCCAGTCTTCCAATTTATCAAGATCCTCTTGCCATTTTCCACAATCCTCATCAGGTTTAACAACTTTGAATAGTTTTGTGTCATCTGCAAATTTGATAACCTCACTTATTATTCCCATTTCCAGGTCATTTATGAATATGTTAAAAAGCAGCGGACCCTGCACAAATCCCTGGGGTACTCCACTATTCACCTTTCTCTATTGGGATAATTGGCCATTTAGCCCTACCCTCTACTTTCTATCTTTTAACCAGTTCCTGATCCACAATAGTACACTGCCTCCTATCCATGACTTTTTAATTTTGCCAAAAGTCTCTCATGATGGATCTTGTCAAAGGCTTTCTGAAAGTCCAGATACACTGTATCAACTGACTCATCTTTGTCTACCTTTTTATTCACACCTTCAAAAAAACATAACAGATTAGTAAGACAAGACCTTCCTTAGCTAAAGCCTTGTTGGCTGTCTCCCATTAAGCCATGACTATCTACATGTTCAGTTGTTTATGAAGGTTTCTACTATTTTTCCCGGTATTGACATCAAGCTCACTGGTCTGTAGTTTCACAGATAACCCCTGGAACCCTTTTTAAAAATTGGCGTTACATTGGCCATCCTTCAATCTACAGGTATTACAGATGACTTTAATGATAGTTCACAGATTACTAATAGCAGGTCTGCAATCTCATATTTCAGTTCTTTCAACACCCTTGGATGTATACCATCTGGTCCAGATGATTTGCTATTTTTCAGTTTATCAAATAGTTGTAATACATCTTCCCAATATTTCTTTCAATTCTTTCACAGCATCTCCTTTAAACACCATTTCAGTCATGGGTTACATTCCTACATCTTCATCAGTAAAGACTGAAGCAAAGAATTCATTCAGTTTCTCCGCTATGGCCTTGTTCCCTCTTAGTGCCTCTTTTACCCCTCTATCATCTAATGGCCCAAATGACTCTCTCACAGGTTTTTTGCTACAAATGTACTTTTTATTATGCATTTTTGTTTCCACAGCAAGCTTCTCCTCAACTTCTCTCTTTGCCTGCCTTATAAATGCCTTGCATCTAACTTGCCAGTGCTTGTGGTGTTTCCAGTTTTCATCATTTGGCTCCTTTTTCCATTTCCTGAAAGGTGCTTTTTTGGCAACAACAGCCTCTCTGACCTCACGTTTAAACCATGCTGGCAGTTTTTTGGCCTTCCTTCCTCTTTTCTTAAAGCGTAGAGTACAGCTGGCCTGGGCTTCCAACATAGTAGTTTTAAACAACATCCAAGCTTGATATAAATCTTTAACCTTTACAATTGCTTCTTTTAGCTTTTTCTTAACTATTTTCTTCATTTTATCATAGTCTCCCTTTTGAAAGTTAAAAGGTAGTACTGTGGATTTCCTTACCACCCTTCCTTCATTTATTAAATCAAATGCTATTATACTAAGATCACTATTTCCAAGTGGCCCCAACACCCTTATCTCTTGCACCAGATCTTGTGTTCCACTAAGGGCTAGGTCCAAAATGGCTTCCCCTCTGACCGGTTCATTAACCAGCTGCTCCAAGCAGCAGTCATTTCATCTAGAAACTTTATCTCCCTAGCATGTCCTGCTGTGACACTGACCCAGTTGATACTGGGATAATTGAAATCACCCATTATTATTAGTGTGTTGTAACTTTTGTTAGCTTCCCTGATTTCTTTGAGCACTTCATCATCCATTCTGGCCAGGCGATCGATAGTACACCCCCACTGCCATCGCCTTCCCCTTTTTACATAGAATTTCAATCCACAGAGATTCTACAGCGAATTTTGTTTCCTGCAAAACTTTAATTCTTTGTGACTCAATGCCCTCTCTAACATAGAGCACAACCCCTCCACCATGACTCTAAGATACTAATCATATTTAACCTATCTTTTAGTGCTATATATTCTAACTCTCCGATCTTATTTTTTAGACTTCTAGCTTTTGCATACAAGCATTTTAGAGGCTGCATTTTATTCATATTAATCTGGTTATCGGTAGGCAGGGGTAATTTGGGATCTTTGAGCTCTGTCTGCTCTGTACTCAAGGGCATTTGGGCTACTTTTGTCTTTATTGGAATCTCTCTACTGATATGCCCTCTCTTCAATCTTTTGCTAGTATCCTTCAAGGATACAATGTTCCGAACCATGCACTCTTGGGCGACTGTTGGCTTTCCCCTATTATCTAGTTTAAAAGCTGCTCTATCTCCTTTTTAAAGGTTAATGTCAGCAGCCTGGTTCCATCCCGGTTAAGGTGTAGCCCATCCCTTTAAGAAGAGCCCCTTCTATCCCCAGAATGTTCCCCAGTTCCTAACAAATCCAAAACCCTCATCTTTGCACCATTGTCTCATCCACACATTGAGACTCCGGAGCTCTGCAAGCCTTTTGGGTCCTGCGCATGGAACGGGAAGCATTTTGCAGAATGCTACCCTGGAAGTTCTGGATTTCAACTTCCTACCTAAATGCCTAAATTTAGCCACCAGAACCTCCCTACCACACTTTCCTATGTCATTGGTACCGACATATACCAAGACAGCAGACTCCTCCCCAGCACTATCTAAGACCTTGTCTAGGTGGCGCATGAGGTCCGCTACCTTCGCACCAGGCAGACATGTTACCAGGCAATCCTCATGTCCAACAGCCAGCCAGCTAACTACATGCCTAATGATCGAGTCACCATCTATAAAGGCTGTCCTCACCCTTCCCTCGTGGGTACCTTTTGCCCTGGAGAAACCTCCTTGGTGTGAGAGGGTTTTACATCACCTGGAGGACAGATCCTAGCTACAGGATCACTTCCTGCCATACCAGGGTGATACTCTCCTGCCACGTGACCTCTCTCCTCCATGGCAACAGGGATGCTACCAGACTGGAGGTGGGACTTCAATACTATATCCATGTAGGTCTCGTCTATGTACCTCTCTGTCTTCCTTATGTCCTCCAAGTCTGCTACTCTAGCCTCCAGAGATTGGACTTGTTCCCTGACAGCAAAGAGCTCCTTGCACCTAATGCACAAGTAAGACCCCTCACCAACTGGGAGAAAATCATAAATGTGACACTCGATGCAAAAGATTGGAAAACCCCCATCTCACTGCTGGACTGCTGTCTGCATCTTAGTTTTAAGGTTGTGTTTAGGTATTTAAGTTCTTTACTTACTAAGGGTTGCTAGGGATACTTATACTAATAAAACTATACCTAATGTGGTTAATGTACTTTGTTCACCTAAAGCTTAATTAATCTCAGGTCCTTAATATATGCCTGATGAGGAGAGACAGCTGCACCTGAAAGTGAATATGGCACCTCCTTTCCTTTAAGAGATTTAAGCACCTATAAAGCTATGATTATCCCAGGGTGGGTGGGTGTTGAGGAGGGAGGGAGGGAGGGAAAGAAGTCCTATTAAAAACTGGCTGCTACACATTACCCTGTCCTGTGCTTCTAAGGTAATCTGTGACCAATTTCCTGGGTGATTCATACAGCCCTTGCTTGGATAGAGGGAGTCTTTCAAAATGGCCCTTGATCTGTCACTTGGCTTTCACACCATTTAAAACAATTTCACAGGTCTCTTGCCCTCTATCTAGAAGGCCTCTTTATAAAGGTCTCTAGAAATAGCGTATTGCTCAAAGAATATTGACCCTGTTTTTCCTTTTATGCTGTTATACTCTGATTTGATTTAAATTAAAGCTTTTTGATGATGCCAGGCCCTGACTGAGTATTAAATTTAAACTAGAAGCTCTCTGCTATGTTTTAAATTAAACTTAAATCTCTTTGCTGCTATTAGATCCTGACTATTTAATTTAAACTAGAAGCTCTCTGCTGGGTTCTAAATTTAAACTGAGAGCTCATTGCTGCTGCTAGATCCTGACTGAGTATTAAATTTAAACTAGAAGCTCTCTGCTGTGTTTTGAATTAAACTGAAAGCTCTTTGCTACTACTAGGCCCTGACTGAGTATTAAATTTAAACTAAAAGCTCTCTATTGGGTTTTAAACTAAACTGAAAGCTATCTATTGAGTTTTTAACTTAACTAAAAGCTATTTGCTGAGACTAGGCCCTGACTGATTTAACAAATACACTGGATTCACAGATTAATCAGCTTTAATCTAAAGAATTCCTTTTTCACCAAGATTTAGAAAAATTCCCAGAAGTAAATACTTACAATTGCAGATCTCTCGCCAGAAGCAGCAGTCCCTTTTTGTAGTCCTATGTAATAAAGATTGAAAGTAGGCCAAGGATAAGTTGTTGGAAACTTTGAAGATGGTCAGTAAGACCTTATATTTTACTGGGTCTAGTATAGGAAGCAGGGCTGGCCCATCCATTGTGCAAGAATGTTGTTCGCACAGGGCCCCGTGTTTCAAACTTCATTACGCTCACATGAACTTCATTCCACTCAGTTTGTAGGGTCGACTTCAGAGGGAGTCAGGGAGGCTTGAAGCTCTGACTTACCTCTGCAGAGCTGTCGCAGTGAAAAGTGGCGTGTTCCTTTTCCGGCAGCTGTGTTCTCATGAATCACGCTGAGTGCTGGGAAACAGGAAATGCCCTTTAACCTCTCCCAGCACTTAGCGCACTTCACGAGAACACAACAGGAGTGAAGAAATATGCTACTCTTCACTCCAGTGTTGTGCAGAGATGAGCCGGGGCTTTGAGCCTCCCTGGCTCCTTCTGAAGCCCCTCAGACAGCCGCGGGGCTCTTCGGGGTGGGGGGAAGGAGGCTAGGATTGGACTGAAAATAGGCTGATGGGGTGCTTGAACCGGAAATGGGCTGATGGGGGGGGGGGGCTAGGATAGGACTGGAAATGGCTGATGGGGGGCTAGGATTGGAAATGAGCTGATGGTGGAGGATAGGACTGGAAATGGGATGAAGCAGGTGGATGGGAGAATGGGACTAGAAGGGAGCTGGATGGGGCTAGAAGTAGAAGGGAGTTTACGTTGTGGGAGGACTAGAAGGGGATTGGGCAGGGGGAGTGAGAATGGAGAGGGGAAAAGAGATTTTGTGTAGGAGGGAAGAAAAATCTACGATTGGCTGGGTATTGGGAGAGTAAGTGGGAATTGAGGATGGAAGGGTGAAACTTGAGTGGATGAAAAAGGAATAAAAATAAATGGAGGAAACAGCAAAAGGGGAAAGATTAGTATGTTAAAGCAGATGTAGAGAGAGAATGGAAAAAAACTAGAAGACAGAAGAAAGTACAAATGGACAGCAGACAATGGAGAGTTAGCAGAAGAAACCAGAAGAAAGTGACTGGAGCAATTGCAACTGAAAAATAAAATGACCAAACAAAAAAAGGTAGAAAAATAAGTTTTTATTTTGAATTTATTAACTGGAATATGTCAGCTCTGGGAAATGTGCATCACTAATGTTCTTGCATTCTGTTTAGTACAAGAGGAAATTAATTTATAGTTATATTTGTCCAGTGTTATACATTCCAAGTTTGGCTTGGCAGTTTAATTATTGTCTTCCTATTTCTAAATTGTGATCCCTCATTCTTTGATTGGTGACTGTCTGTGTTCTGCATATGTAACCAAGCAGAGGTATTCTGTTCAAGTAGTTTCTATTTGACAGTGCCCCTTGTTCTCTTTCCCCAGTAGGGATGTATTGGTATTCTCTGAGATGTATTGGTTTAATATTTGCAGTGTTGCCTTTTGATAGGTAGGGTTTGGTGCTTTGTGAGTACTGGTAGTGCTCTTATGATACAGAGGGTTTGCTATGGGTTCTAAATGGGCAGTGTTTATAGTATTTCCTAATATGCCTGGCGGTTGGCACTGGAGTATAGTAATATAGAAATCTGGGAGTCTTTCTTTATCCAGACATTTATTAAAAGGCATGTTCACTAAAGGTTAGCGCATATTAACATTAATAAAATATTTATGCAAATGAAGCCCTTATGCAAATGAGGCTCCACAATGAGTCGCCGTACATGACCCCGCACCCCACTTGGGCCACCCCTGATAGGAAGTCAATGTAACTGCTTCAGTATTGGTGTTATATGCTCAGTTCTTGGTACACCATATAAAATGCAAGCCACAGTATTCTGTGCCATCTGTAGCAGGTGAAGGGTGTACTTTGGCATATCTTGGAAGATTACAATAGTGCTAGTGTGGGACTACTAGGGCTTGAAAGACAGTTAAAAAATCATGGAAGTCTAGCAATAGTCATAGGTGCTATACTGTTTATTTTGTAGTAAATAAGCTTTATGGTATTGCTAATGTGTGGTTGTAAGATTAGATGCTAGTCTAGGGTTATCCCTAGGTAACATACTTCAGATTTGGCTTCTAGTTCTGCTCGTGGAACTTTTAAAGTCATTGGTGGGTTGAAGTTTGTGTCTCTGGTGATGTGGAGAACTTCAGTCTTGTAATTCACAAGGAAGTTGTGATTGGATAGCGAGTGTGTGATTGCATCAAAGCATTTTGTCATAGAAGTGTATATAGTATTTTTGGTAGAGAAGGGGATGTAGAGCATAATGTCATCTTCATATTTGTGATAGTACACATTATGGGCCTGTATAATTTTGCAGAGGAATTGTAGATAAAGATTGAATAGTGATGAGGATAAGGCACAGCCGCATGGGACACCTTGTTGTTGAGCGTAAGGAGCGGAGTTTTGTTGGTCTATTTTCACTTGTTGTCGTCCTGTTAGATAAGAGTGGAACCATTTTAATGTTGTGTCATATAATCCTAGTAATTGTAGGCATAGTAAAAGTATGTTATGAAGAAACAGAATACTGGGCTTGATGGACCTTGGTCTGACCCAGTATGGCATATCTTATGTTCTTATGTTCTTAACTGAGTCAAAGACTGAGGTGATGTCTACAAATATAAGGACAAATCTTTAATTTGATTTTTGCAGAGTCTATCCATGAGCGCTGTCAATAGGGTCTTCACTCCATGGTTTGGTCAGAAGCCATATTGTTGTGGGTCAAGCGATGGGTGAAAGTTGACATGGTCCTGTAGCTGTAGTTTTGTGACCTTTTCAATTACCTTTGCAAGGAAAGGCAGGCTAGAGATGGGCCTGTAGGAGCTGGGGAGATTTGGGTCTGATGAGGTGCTTTTGATTATTGGATGAACAGAAGCATTTTTTTTTTTTTGAACTTTAAATTTTTATTCAGTTCCTTTGTTATACAAAACACCAATTATGCATCTCAGATATATCTGTACCATTAACAAAACTGTCTGTACATTCTTACCAGCCAACTTCTAATATAGATGCAACCATTGTCACCACATTCTCTAATAAACCAACATTAAACATCTCCTACCTTTGTAATGATTACTTCTTTCTGAATCATGTTAATTAATACTCAAAGTTTACACCACAGAAACCCCTGTAAGTGGCTAGCTACTAAGTTCCCCCCCTCCCCCCCTTCCTCCCCCCCTTCCCCCCTCTACCTGATCTTGCTGAGCGGACCACCAGTGTCAATCTTCCGACACCCGCCACTGTACCCAATCTATACTTCCCCGCCCCTGCTTAACCATCGCCACACATCCTCCCACCGCCTTTCCACCCTATCTCCGGTCCCCTTCTTTAGCCCTGTCAATTTATGCATTTGATACAGTTCTGCTAGACGCACTGTATATTTCCCTATGGGCGGCATGACCCCCTGTTTCCAATGTTGTGCTATTTCACAACGGGCCGCCATTATACATTGCCGCACAATACTCCAATTCCCCTCTGCGGCATCATTCTGCTTTAGTAGGAGACATAACTCTGGTGTCAAGGGGATTCGGAAGCCTAGTATACCCTCCAAGATATCCCCAATTTTTCCCCAATATTGGCTTACTACTGGGCACGTCCACCACATATGCAGCCAAGTTCCCTTCTCTCCACACAGTCTCCAGCACTCATCCGTCCCACGAGCCCCCGCTTTGCACAGGCGCTCAGGCGTCAAATACCACCTAGACAACACTTTCCATCCATTCTCCCTCAGGGACGTGGCGAGAGACACCCTCGCTATGTCTTGAGCTATTCGCTCCCACTCTTCCACCTCCCACTCAACCTCCAAGTCCTTCTCCCACGCCGTCATATAACTTAATTTCTCTCTCCCTCGCTCTGTCAGTCCTTTATATATTCTGGAAATAACCCCCTTCCTCCCCAGCGAGCCCAGACAACTGCCCTCAAACCAGCCTGGTTCCTGCAAAATGTCGTGCCATTGTCTTCTTTGCCTAAGGAGTGAACCCAATTGTAGATAGTGGTACCTGTCTGTTTCTTTCAACCGGTAGAGATCTCGGACGCCCTCAAACTCTCTTATCCCTTGCCCAAAAACTATCTGAGACACGTTTTGCAACCCCTGCTGTGCCCATCTGGTCAGGACCATCACATCAGGTCCTATGCCCTCTTCGCAGCAGGCCAGCAAAGACATCCCACGCGCCCACCTCTTCTCCCCAATCAACTTCCTCCTATGTACCTGCCACACCCCCATAGTATGCCCCACTATAGGATTGTCTCCCTTACTTCCCTTCCCCCCCCAGACAAGACGTTCCAGCTCCCCAGGTCGAAGTCCCGCTTCCTCCATCGTCACCCAGTGTTTATGTTGTTCCCTCAACCACGAGTATACCGCCCGCACCTGTGCTGCCACGTAATATTTCCGGAAATTGGGGACCCCCATACCCCCCTCTATCCTAGCCACTTGCAGTGTTCTAGCTGCCACCCTGGGCCTTTTATTCCCCCATATAAACCCCCCAACTTGCTTTTGTAGTCGAGCCTGTGTCCTAGTTGGTATGGCCACTGGCAGCACTTGAAAAAGAAAAAGAAACTGGGGGAGCAACATCATTTTCACCACCGCCACTTTCCCCATCCAGGATATGAACCCCCTGTTCCAGGCTCCCAATTGTGCCTCTACTTGCCCAAATATCTTCGGGTAGTTCAGCTCGTAGAGATCCTGCAGGTCCCGCCCTATAGATACCCCAAGGTACCGAATAGATCTCATCGCCCACCGAAATTTAAATTTTTGACGTAAGCCCGCTTGCTGCTCTTCCCCTACCGACAAATTCAAAATTTCCGACTTATTCCAATTGATCGTAAAACCCGCCAGTTCCCCATATTCCTGCACCTCCCTCATGATTGCAGGTACCGTGTCCTGCGGCCTAGTAGCCATAAGCAGGATATCGTCAGCAAACATTGCCAATTTGTACTCCCTCTGTCCCACAATCACCCCCCTAATGTCTACATTCTGCCGAATTCTCCCTGCTAGCGGTTCCAACGATAAGGCAAACAGTAACGGTGAGAGTGGACACCCCTGTCGCGTCCCCCTCCCCAGCGGGAAGAATCCTGAATATCCTCCATTTATACGCACACAGGCCGACGGTCTCTCATATAATGCTCTAATCCAGCCAACAAACCCATTCCCGAACCCCATGTGCTCCAAGACGGAGAATAAGAATCTCCACGACACTTGATCGAAGGCTTTTTCTGCATCCAACGATACCAGCAGTGCTGGCTCTGGATTGCGTTTCACAGACCAAATCACATTCAGCGCTTTCCGAATGTTGTCCGCCACTTGCCTCCCTGGTATAAACCCCGCCTGATCCTCGTGCACCAACTTCCCCAACAGTTTATTAAGGCGCCCCGCTAACACTTTAGCCAATAGTTTCGCATCAGTATTGATTAATGATATTGGCCGATACGACGCACACTCTAGCGGGTCCTTGCCCGATTTAGGAATCAGCGTTATGCCCGCCCATCCCATTGTTTTCCGCCAAAGGCTCCCCCGCCCTCGGGATATTAAAGAGATTTGTCAGGGGCCCCACCAGCTCTCCCACAAATTTTTTATAAAAGCTAGCTGTCAGCCCATCTAAGCCGGGAGCTTTCCCTGTTTTTAGACCCCTAATCGCCCCTGCCACCTCTGACGCTTGTATTTCCCCTTCTAGCGCCTCTCTTTCCCCCTCTTCCAAATGGGGAAGTCCGGTAGTCGCCAAGTAATCCCTCATCTCGTCTTCTGGCCTATCCGATTTAGCCTCATATAGGCCCTTGTAGTACTCCACAAAGGCTTCCCGGATTTTCTGCTCATCTCTAATGACCCCCCCCCTCCCCTTAATCTGCACAATCCAGGACATAGTCCGCTTCTGCTTCAGTCTCCTCGCCATATACTTCCCTGCCCTATTTCCTCCCTCAAAAAACTCCTGTCGTAGTAGTTGTAGCCGATAATGAATTTTATCTGCTGCTAGCGCATTTAGTTTAGCCCTAGTCTCGAGGACCTCTCTTCTCAGTTGCCTGTCGGCACCGCGCGCATCGGCCTCTTCCAGTTGCGCCAGTTTCAGCCGTAGGTGGAGCTCCTTCTCCTCCCTTTCCCTCTTTATTCTCGCTCCCCATTTAACTAATGTGCCTCGGAGCACCGCCTTAAAAGCATCCCATACCACGCCCTGTCGAACGTCTCCCGTAGCATTCTGCACGAAGTATTCCGGTATCAATCTTCGTACATCTTGCACCACCCTAGCATCACTCAAAAGAGCCTCATTCAATCTCCAGAAGCGGGTTCCCCTATCTTCTCCCCGCCCCCTCAATGTCACCCGCACTGGTGCATGGTCGGACCACGTAATCGGCTCCATCTCTCCTTCAATAATCCTACCTGCAATCTCCTTCCCAACCCAGATATTGTTGATCCTAGAGTACGTACCGTGCACTGCAGAGAAGAAGGAGTACTGACGCCGACTAGGATTAAGCAGGCGCCAGGCATCAATTAACTCATTAGCCCTTATAAATTGCTGGTACCTACTCCTATCTGCCCGCCTCCCCTCCCCCTTCCCCGTGGAGTCTCTCCCCACCTCCCAAGTCATATTGAAGTCTCCACCACATATCCGCACTCCCTCGCCTAATGCATTCATTTTCTCATCCACTTCCTCCCAAAAATCTTTTTGTGCCCCAGTGGGAGCATACACATTAGTTACACAAAACCATTCATCCCCTATCTTCATTCGCACCAATAGATATCTACCTCCTTTATCCCGAATTACTGTGTGTATCTCCGCTTTGAGTGTCCCACTGACCAGCAACGCCACCCCCCCTCTCTTGCGCTCCCGCAGATTAGAAGCAAACACTAATTCAGTGTATCCTTTGGGCTTCACTAATGATTCGTGTCTGCGTAATAAATGAGTTTCTTGCAAGAGGACCAATGAGGCTCTTTGCCTAGTTATTTCCCTGTACAGTTTCTGCCTTTTGAAGGGTGAATTTAAACCTTTCACATTTAGGGTGACAATTTTCAAATCACCGGTGTCCTACTCTCCCCCCCTTGTGCCCCCTCAGCCCACCCTACCCCTTCCCCTCCCATCCTCCCCCCTCCCTCCCCCCACTCTAACCCACCCCCCGTCCTCCCCAACTCCCACCCCTGACCTGCCTCCCGTACGGGAGTCATGACCTCCTTATTCGTGACTATCAATCGAGCCTAAGCCTGCCCTCTCCCTTCCACCCACCTCCCCCGTCTCACCCCTCCCATCCCCCTTCGTCCTTACCCCCTACTTGTCTACCACACCCACCCCTCCCCGCCACTCCCCCCCAACCCCTTACACTTCACTCTAGTCAAGACTGCATGTAAAGTCTTAAGCTCAGCTCGCTTCAGTGGTTGCAGACGGTGTTCTGGCACTCCCGCGGTTCAGTCTCGCCAATCTTCTCCCTCCAACTGGAGCTCTGTGCCAGCGCTGTACGTTCCAATTTGTTGCTGGAGTCCCTGTGTTTTTTGTACGTCCATTGGATGTCTGTGTGCCCTCTGGCAGGTGTGTGGCACCTAACTCTCTTAATGCTGTCCACGCTTCCTCGCTTGACTGCACTCGTCGTGATCTGCCCTTAACTGTAAGCAGCAGTCCAAATGGAAATAGCCATTTATAGCGCAAATTTTCCTGTCGTAGATATTCCGTCACTTCTTTAAGGTTTCTTCTGCGTTGCAACGTTCCGGGAGATAAGTCCTGAAAGAATTCTAACTTATGATCTTCCCAGACAAACTGTTTCAGTGATCTTGCCGCCCACAGTACTTTTTCCTTGCTCTTATACGAACTGAGACAAACTACGATATCACGAGGCTTGTTGTCCCTTATCGGGCCCAAGCTTCTGTGTGCTCTCTCTATCCGCATTGTCGCTCCAGTCTCGTCTTCCCCTGTAGCCACCGACTTTAGCAGCAAGGTGAATATTTTTTCCACCACTTCTTCTGAATTCTTGTATTGTGGCTCTTCCGGGAGGCCTCGTACCCTTATATTGCATCTCCTTGATCTATCTTCGAGGTCCTCCAGTTTCACCTGCAGGTCACGTAGGCCACATGAGTGTTCTTCCCATCCTTTTTGGAGCTCTTCTACGGCTTCACCTTGTTGTTCCACACGGCCTTCCGTTTCTTCTACACGGTTGCCCAAATCCACTATCTCTTGTCGCAGTGCTTGAATTGTCTCTTTTAACTCCTTCTTCACCCCACTAAGCTCGGACTTAATTTTCTCTTTCAATTCAACGAGCCAGTCCTTCAGCATGCTCCTGAACTCTGAATTGCTCTCAGTCTCCACCCTCGGTTCTGATTCAGTGGGTGCCGGGGGGGGGGGGGGGATTTGCCTCCCTTATCTCCCTTGTTGCCGCCTTTGGCTGTAGCATAGATGGAGCGGAACTCAGCTAGCTTCTTCTTGACTGAGGGTCCACTTTTACCTTTCTCCATGGTAGCTCTGCCGCCCACCCGACGTATTAGCTCAACACTCACAAGGTTGCCGGGGTCCCAGAAGTCCCTATGCCGTACTCCTCTGAGCAGGCCTTCTGCTGTTTGTACTATATGGCACTCGGTATAGGAGGTGGCAGATCTCTATGTTCAAACAGCAGGGGCTGGGTCTATGGATCCAGACTTTCAGGCACTTTGCAGCTCGTGGATAGTTGGGGACTCCAGCACTTAGCTCTGTCCTTGTTGCTTACACCTCTTCACCCACTCGGGCCTGACCGGCTCTATAACACTGCCCCTCTAGCTCTGCTCGGGATTCCAATCGATTACTCATCCGCCGTGCTCAGGGACGTCTCTAACAGTCTGCCGCTTCAGTTCTGCAGTTTGCTCCAGCAGTTCAGCTTCCTTGCAGGCATTATTCTGTCTCCCCCTCCACGCTGTGTCACATTTGGCCTTCTCTGCCCACAACCACGTGGCGTTTTTTGAGCCCCGGAGCCCCAGTGCACTCCCCTGCCCGTCTTCTCCTACCGGGCTGCCTCCACGCAGTAGCTGTTGCTGCCGACCTCCCAGTGCTGTGCCACGCTTCTGCTCCGGAGTGTTAAACAGCCGCGTTCATATCAGGGCTCTCACCTCCACTGTGCTGCCGTACCGCATTCACCTCCGCTCTGCCCTGCACTCCGCTGGCTCCCGCGGCTCCGGGTCGGGCAGCTATTTGCAATTTCGGGCTCAACTGATTGTGGGGAGCAGCGGCTCTGATATCTCCTACATCCCGCTTGTGTGCCTTTTAATTCGGGGGGTTTTTTTGCCCGATTTGCAGGCGTTGGCAGCGGAGCTTGGTTACTTCGCCGCCATCCCGCTCGGTGACGTCACCGGAAGTCTCACAGAAGCATTTTTGAAGTCAGGGAGCATGTAGCCTTGTGTGAGAGAGAGCTAGGACATCTTAAGTACTATGTGGACTAGTACATGCTCCAAAACCTGCCACTCTGTCTATTTCAGAAAGACATAAGGCTAATTGAGTGAGAGCTGCGCAGTATTCTCTGGCAGGGCAAACAAGCGAGGATCCCATTGGTGCATCTATGTGGATCATGTAAAAAGGGGGGGGGGCTGGGACTCCCATATATCGCCGCTATGCACATGCATGCCGGTTGCGCCATCTTGGCGATTGGTTAGGCCATACCGATGTGTTCACTCCCCAGATCCTGGAAGAAGAGTTTGTATCCCCTCATACCTTGCTGGCTGTGTTGCACCTGGAGGGACCAATATTTGCTGCAAAGAATCCATTGGAGTCTTCTGATTAGTCTAATTAGGAAGCTGTGGCAAAAATCATGTGCACACTGGCGGATGGTATTGACATCTTCCTGCTGGATATAAAGGAATGTGCATTTCCTGCCGGGGACAGAGACCTGGATGTTCCATGAGTGGGCGATTAAAGGAATAAGTAGTGTGGGGCACGTGGTGGATACCTCTGGGAGCTGTAAATCCTTGGTAAAAAAGTGATGAGAGCATCTACTAGAGGCTTGTTGACCCCGACTCTTAGTGCAAACTGTCGGAAACCCGATAAGAAAGCTATGCCTCATCATTGGCCAAATGGGATGTCGAATTTTAGAGAGACCAGCAGTCACCATAAGATGGTACTGGAGGGAATGAAAGAAATGGTCTCCTCTAAGTAAAGACTGAATGTATAGAGGCAGAATTGTGTAACAGTGAACCTCAGTGTGAGTAGCACCAATTGAAAGGGATATGAGCTTCATGGAGACTGACATTGTCTGTCTCCCACAGGAGGAGTTGATTTCATGTGAGAGGTATATCGGTCCCTAGAAGAAACAAGAAAACTTAAGACAAACAGTCCAGAAACTCTGTGGGAGGTAATATAGTACACTCTTTTTTTCTTTTTTCTGTACGAACAGTTTCTTGAATGGGTATCAGAGAGCCGCATGAGATTATAGGTAGCCCTCCCAAAGAGATGGAGAGATAGGAGGATTCTCCTTAGATTCAGGTGCTTGACACAGAGGGATCTTGAATCCCTAAAAATGAAGCTGCTTGAAAAAAGATCAGGTCTATGACCTAGAATGAGGCATCCTTGGAGAAGACTCTTTAAGGAATACCAAATTCTGTACCAGAATACCTAGTCTTTTTTTTTTTTTTTTTTTGGATTAGAGCGCAGAAAACAAAAAGCACTGAAGCTCTCAGGCCAAAAATCTAGAGAAGGTAGCATCTATCAGGGGAACCATATTGTAATGGGGGTCACTTGATTGTGTAAAACCCAATGCAACACTGCCTCTAGCTGAATGGACGGAGCAATAGAAAGGCAGAAGAAGCCTCTCTTTCCTTTTCCCTAATTTCGACCATGGCCTATGGCACACAAAGTTATGTGTGAATTATAACAATCTGATTGTTGGTCATCTCTCAGAGTGGATAAACATAGAGTGTAGACACACAAAGTCATGTAACAGCAGAAAGTGTACCAATCTGCAACATGCATTCAACATTGTCACATGAATTGAAAGTAGTGGTGATAGGTAGTCCATTCTTGCGCCACAACTGTTTGAAAGCCAAAAGCACAGTTACTTACCTGTAACAGGTGATCTCTGGGAACAGCAGGAATAAGTCTTCACATATGGGTACGTCGGTACCGACGGAGTCTGCGCGGGAACGCTTCCCAGCGTCCAATCAAAAAGCTTTTGGAAGCATCCCACCACGCCTGCGTGCTGCCTTCCCGCCTTTCCCAACTGCCTCTCCTCAGTTAAGTTTCAAGCAGGGCCGGCCCGTCCATTGAGCAAGAATGTTTTTTGCACAGGGCCCCGCGTTTCAGGGGGCCCCGCGCAAAAAACATTCTTCATCCCAAGTTTAAAAAAAAACAACAAAAACAGCTGCTTCTGCCGCGGCAGCATCAAGAGTGCCGCCGCGGGGCACCCCCCTGCCCGGCAGAGCCTCCCTGCATCGTAGGCTAGCGTCGAATCCCCGAGCGCGGGCTTCTTTCAGAGCTGCGAGAGTTTCCTTTCTCGCTGCTCTGTTAATCCCGCCGGGGCTGATGGGAAATCCCATCAGCCCCGGCGGGATTAACAGAGCCGCGAGAAAGGAAACTCTCGCGGCTCTGAAAGAAGCCCGTGTTCGGGGATTCGACGCTAGCCTACGATGCAGGGACTGGGAGGCTCTGCCGGGCAGGGGGGGGGCCCCGCGGCGGCACTCTTGATGCTGCCGCGGCAGAAGCAGCTGGTTTTTTTTATTTTTTAATTTGGGATGATAGGGGGGAAGGGGGTTTAGGACTGGTAATGGGCTATGGGGGGGGAGGCTAAGACTGGAAGTGGGCTGATAGGGGAGGGTTAGGACTAGTAATGGGCCATGGGGGGGTGCCAAGACTGGAAGAGGGCTGATGGGGGGGGGAGTTAGGACTGGTAATGGGCTATGGGGGGGGGCTGACTGGAAATGGGCTGATGGGGGGGTTAGGACTGGTAATTGGCTATGGGGGGGTCTAAGAATGGAAATTGTCTGATGGGGAGGATTAGGACTGGTAATGGGTTGGGGGGTGCTAAGACTGGAAGTGGGCTGATGGGGAGGTTTAGGACTGGTAATGGGTTATGGGGGGGGGCTAAGACTGGAAATGGGCTGATGGGGGTTAGGACTGGTAATGGGCGATGGGGGGCTAGGATGAAATAGGCTGATGGGGGGGCTAGGACTGGAAATAGGGTGATGGGGGGTTAGGACGTAATGGGCTGATGGGGAGGTTTAGGACTGGTAATGGGCCATGGGGGGATGCTAAGACTGGAAGTGGGCTGATGGGGAGGTTTAGGACTGGTAATGGGCTATGGGGGGAGCTAAGACTGGAAATGGGCTGATGGGGGTTAGGACTGTTAATGGGCTATGGGAGGGGTTAGGACTGGCAATGGGCTGATGGGGGATTAGGACTGGTAATGGGCTATGGGGGGCTAAGACTGGAAATAGGCTGATGGGGGCGCTAGGCCTGGAAATAGGGTGATGGGGGGGTTAGGACGTAATGGGCTGATGGGGGGGTTAGGACTGGTAATGGACTGGGGGGGGCTAAGGCTGTTAATGGGCTGGGGGGGTTGCTAGGACTGGAAATGGGCTGAGTGGAAGGAGGGCTTGAACTGCAAATAGCTGATGGGGACGGGGCTTGGAATGGAAATGGGTTGTGAGGGGGAGGGAGCTAGGACTGGAAATGGGTGAGTGGGGGGGGCTAAGACAGGAAATGGGCTGATGGAGGGGCTAGAATAGGACTGGAAATTGGCTGTTGGGGGGTGCTAAGATTGGAAATGGGCTGTGGTGGGGGGTTGGATTGAAATGGACTCATGAAGGGGCTAGAACTGGAAGTAGGTTCATGGGGGGCTTGGACTGGAAATGGGCTGAGTGGAGGGGAGCTAGGATTTGACATGGGCTGATGGGCTCTTGGGGGGCTGGGATTGGAAATGAGCTGATGGAGGGACTCGGATGGGACTGGAAATAGATGGGGGAGCTAGGACTGGAAATAGGCTGATGGTGGGTCTAGGATAGGACTGGAAATGGGCTTATGGGGGGCTAGGACTGGAAATGGGCTGATGCGGGGACTAGAAGGGAGCGGATGCTGGGTGGGACTGGAACTAGAATGGAGCTGATGTTGGGGGAGGATTAGAATGGGATGGAGCTGGGAGAGGGAAATGGAGAGGGAAAAAATATTTTGTGTGGGAGGGAAGACAAATCTACAATTGGCCGGATATTGGGAGAGTAAGTGGGGATTGAGAATGGAGGGGTAAAATTTGAGTAGATGAAATAGGAATGAGGAAAGAGCAAAAGGAGAAAGATTAGTATGTTAAAGCAGATGTAGAGAGAGAATGGAAAAAAACTAGACGAGAGAAGAAAAGACAAATGGACAGCAGATGATGGAGAGTTAGCGGAAGACACAAAGAAACCAGAAGAAAGTGACTGGAGCAATTGCAGCTGAAAAAAAATGCACAAAAGGTAGAAAAATATCTCTTTATTTTGAATTTATTAATTGGAATATGTCAGCTCTGGGAAATGTGCATCATTAACGTCTGCGCTTTGTTTAGTACAAGAGCAAATTAATGTATAGTTTTATTTCTACAGTGTTGTACATTCCAAGTTTGGCTTTTGGGATTCCCAGTTTAATTATTGTCTTCCTGTTTCTAAATTGTGATTCCTTGTTTGGTGATGGTCTATGTTCTGCATGTGTAACTGAGCTGAGGTATTCTGTTTATGTAATTCCTATTTGACATTGCCACTTGTTCTCTTTCCCCAGTAGGTCATGTATTGTTGTTCTCTGAAATGTATTGGTTTAATATTTGCAGCGTTTCCTTTTGATAGTTAGGGTATGGTGCTTTATGAGTCCTGGTAGTGCTGTTAGGATACGGCGGGTTTGCTATGGGTTCTAAATGGGCAGTGTTTGTAGTAGTTCCTAATGTGTCTGGCGGTTGGCACTGGATTATAGTAATGTAGAAGTCTTTTAGTCTTTCTTTATTCATACACTCATTAAGAGGCATGTTTACTAAAAGTTAGTGTATGGTAACATTATGCAAATATTTATGCAAATGAGGCCCCTTATGCAAATGAGGCCCCGCACCGAGTCTCCGCACATGGCCCCGCACCCCCCTTGGGCCGCCCCTGGTTTCAAGCTGAGACAAAGAGAGAGAGAGAGAAGGGAAAGAAAGAGATAGAGAGATACAACTCCTAGGGGAGGTGGGTGGGTTGTGAAGACTTATTCCTGCTGTTCCCAGAGATCACCTGTTACAGGTAAGTAACTGTGCTATCTCCAGGAACAAGCAGGAATGAGTCTTCACATATGGGGACTCCCAAGCTAAGATGCCTGGAGTCCCAGCATGTCATAGATTGGAACATGCTATCCCCCACAACACCAGGCATCCTGAGGATGGAGGGTAGGAGTTGAAAAAGAAAGGCGCTGTGGAACAGCTAACCTAGCATAGGACTGCAGACAAGGAGTCCATGTGTGGATGATAATTATCATCAATGATATTGAAAGAAATATTGCAATATGGACCTCCCCTAACAGGATTACACAGCAGTAAGGAGGTTCATGGGATCTACTGGGGAACCCAGTAGAGGAACCTCAAGGAGGACCTCACTGTGAAGTGGAGGTAATAAACCTGTAGGAAAGACAGTGGAGGTCAGATTCCTGAAAGGTAAGAGGGAACCCCAGTAATAACTGGGGTAGTACAAAAACGGTGGGCCTTCAGCGGAAGGCTTTATGATAAAAGCCGAACTCTTTTGGCAACAGAGTGGCTCACCCTTAGGGGCAAAAAGAGAAGGCTGACCGATTTGGACAAACAGGCACAGTCCTTGTGGGAGGAAAAGGTATGAAAACCCCTTGTATCCCAAAGAAAGGACAAATACCTGAGGCGTTAGAGCCTGTGATTAACTGAAGATCCGCAATGTCTCTCCTAACTGGAGTCAGCTAGGAGAGATACTGGAACATGGAGAGCTTCAGAGGTACCTAAACCTTAAGGTTATGGTAGAAGTAGTTAACTACCACAGAGAGTGGTTGTGCGTGTAGAACCCTAAACATGCTGGATAGCAAAGGTATGGGTAAAGCCCATCTGTCAGAATCATATAGCTATATGAGCCTAGACAGTCAGGTAGATAAATATGCAGATACATATCTACCGATAATAAAATATCTCGACAGATACATATATCTATATATATCTATATATCTATATATATATATAGATATAGATATAGATATATACATATATAGATATATACATATAGATATATAGATAGACATATAATAATATATCTATAGTGAGATATGAAAGGGCATAAAATACACACAAATGATAGACATAGACATCTGTAAGATGTATGCTATAGATATGAATATATAGGCCTCTATATGGGTGTCTGCAGTGAAGCAGACAGAAATATGCCTACAGAAGGGTATTGGTCAGGCACAAGGAGAGCAGATTGCTCTTGCTGATCCAACAGGAGACAATGAAGCAAGAGATTGGATGAACACGGGTGCCTTTATTGGTGGTCCCCTACGCGTTACGGTCAAAGCCTTCCTCAGGGGGATACA
The DNA here is from genome assembly GCA_033557465.1 of Ichthyophis bannanicus. Classification (NCBI taxonomy): domain Eukaryota; kingdom Metazoa; phylum Chordata; class Amphibia; order Gymnophiona; family Ichthyophiidae; genus Ichthyophis; species Ichthyophis bannanicus. The sequence continues at coordinate 180,055,382 of CM066044.1, forward strand.
AAGGCACTGCAGGTAAGAGGGTTCAATTTGGCCTATGAACTGGTACCTATTGTAATACTGCACTTGATCAATTGTGATGAACAACGCTAAACGTAGAAAAATCGCAATTCCAGGACAAAAGTGTAGTCAAAGCTTTTACCTGCAGTGCCTTTGTATCCCCCTGAGGAAGGCTTTGACCGTAACGCGTAGGGGACCACCAATAAAGGCACCCGTGTTCATCCAATCTCTTGCCTCATTGTCTCCTACAGAAGGGTATTCACATAGGAAATGTGGAGAGGAAAGATTCATCTAATAACAAGAAGGTGGAACCTACTTGAGAAGATATATAGAGAATTTATTCCGACTGGTTATGAGCTACAGGGATGCTAGCTAGCAAAATAACCAGGACGGTTACGTAAAGCAGAGGATGATATCAGTCTGCAGCCAGCAAGTCCCGAGTATTCCAGAACTCTAGCACGGTAAGTGAACAGAAGATGCATAAAAATGAGATACCATGCTGACCTGCTTAAGGACAAAAAGGTATCATGCGTTCTTACCATGAGGACGAGCTGCAAGGAGAAAAGCATACTCCCGATTGGAAATACTATGGACCAAGCAGGGAATTGGCAACTCCTTAAGCTTTCACGTAAGAGAAGGCCTATGTCCTTTAAATTAAAAAGGAGATAGTGAAAAAAGGGAGAACCTTTCCAGTCATGGGAGACATGACTGAAAAAGCCTTTTCCAACCATCTAGGATAGCTGTTGGAGAAAAAAACCCATGCTCTCTAGCAAGGGCCCATAGTGGAGAGCTTCTCTGTAGAATTGCAGAGAGCATGATGCAGGAGAATGAGGAGATAGAACTGGCTGCTGGAGAGCCAGTACCTATGTCAACTACGCTGCCAAACCCAGGGGAATGGAGATGGCAGAAAAAGGAGACAATCCAACAAGCCTGTAGTGAAATAATTTCCAAGACAGATGACAGTACTGACTTGGAGCCACTACTAAGACCAGACAGAATGTTAGTGGAGGACAAATCTGGTTGCTGGTGGACAAGAACCAGTGGTCCAAATATTAAGGCTCCTGCATAGGCAGCTGCTTGCCAGACAGCAGAAAGAATCTCACTGTTTAAAAACAGAAAGAACAGGCAGGAGTAGAAAACTCTGGACATGTCTGATGAACTGCCTCAAAGCAAGATTGAAAAAGAAGAGTCAACTCAGAGAGGAAAACTCCGCACTGGAAAAGTAACAAAATTAGAGAGGCTGAAGAGAAAGCCCTCCAGTGAAGCCATACCGCTCTTACAGAGGAAAAGCTTAGTAAGAGGGTAAAGAGAATGGAGATGAAGAAGACTTACAAAGTAGTAAGTCTATAGAAAGGAAAAAAGACATGCTGGCACAGGAAACTATCGTTTGATAGTGGTTAGACCTCTTTCCCTAGCAGGAAGAAGAGGAGAACCCTGTGACCTATAGGCATGAACATCCTGACAGCTCATGGAACATAGAAAAAATGGATGTCTTTTGGGAGGAGATCCATGTCTAGGGTTTAGAATGAAGCAGTGGATTGCCTCTATTGAGAAGAAGCAACTGCAGATTCTAACCCCAAGAGTCACAAGCATCTGATGAAGATTGATCAGAAACCCTGCAGTTGCTGGGTTTGCTGAGCCTGGTGAGAGGTTGAATTCTGCAGACCAGGACGATGTTTCCCTTGTTTGGGAACATCTGTATGATGGGCAGGTGATGAATAAAACCTTCTTCTCCTATGGGAAGAAAGTATGGCAGGACATTTTCTACCTACTGGGACAGAAGAAGGTGCAGAACAGCCCCTAGAAACAGGTAGGAAGGTGCAGAACAGTGGACAACTGAGTAACCTGACGTAAAGACTCCTTGTTGAAAAGATTGTCTCCAGTGCAAGGAGTATGTCCCAGTGTGTGCTGTGCCCATTTGTCCAAGTCTGAAGCTTGGAGCCAGGCTCTACGTCATGCCCCTATAGTTATAAGAGAGGTTCTGCTAACAGACTCAAAAGAGTCTAGGGAAGCACGAGTAAGAAACCAAGAGATATTCTGAAGATGCTTAAGCAGTGAAGAATAGCCTGCACTCTTGGACTCTGGAAGGGAAGGAGTCAAAAGATGTAACTGTTTTGTGACTTCCTCAAGAGAAAGACTCATATAAAAGATATATGAGAGAATTCTTGCAGAAAGCATAGATGTCTGGAAGGTTTGACGTCCAAAGGCATCTAGTGTCTTAGACTCACGACCTGGCGGATAAGAAGAGTGCTTTTTCTTACTCTTTACCCGCCTCATTGCTGATTCCACTACTATGGAATGATGAGGAAGTTTGAGTCTTTTGAAACCCTGGAGAGGGGGGCACCTGATATAAGAGATCAGTTGCTCTGGAAGGTGGGGGTACCTTTAAAGGTGCTTCCCACATTCCTAGAAGGAGATCCTGCAAGGAATGATGCAAAGGAAGCATTATGTTCTCCTTTGCTTTGGTAGAAACAGAGCCTTGTGCAGGATCATGTCCAGGGATAGGAATGGCAAGAGATCTTGCTATATCCAGGAGGAAACTCTGAAAAGAGGGATCTCCAACGGGAATCTCCTTTGGACAGGTTAGATCTGAAGAACTAGCCTGAGCACCAAAAGAGCTATCCAAATATATAGGAATAGAAGATGCTGCACAGTGCAGTGTGGAATCCATAAGGGATGGTCGCCGGTACTGGCTGTCAGGAGCAGCGACTGTCAGTACCACATCGTCCATGCCAGGTATCGACTCCAAGCTTGGTATAGAAGGGAGCGATCCTGTTGAAAGAAGCATGGCAGGAGTTGGCCACGATGCTACTGTTGATACCGGTACCGATGTCGGAGCCGAGCCCGACACAGACATCGGAGCAGCCATCGGTGATAGTTCAATCGGTACTGAGGTAACCGAAAACCTCCGGCCGCTATCCTCAGTACCAAGCCTCCGGTATCGATCGGTGTCGGTACCAAAGCGTGTTGGTACCCAGTCTACCAGACTAGAGATCGATTCCAAACTCGGCATCGAGGGCAAAGAGCCTGATGAGCGAAGCATGGAAGGCATCGACCGCAAGGGTAATGTGGACATCGGTACCGACTTCGGTACTGTGTCTGATACCGGTGGATGAAGGCCAACCAGTGGCAACTCAAACGGCCTCAGAGGAACCGAGAGTTGCGGATCCGAATCATCGGAACCGAGCCTTCGGTACCGCCGGGAGCTGGTACCAAGGCGAGTCGGTACCCAGTCCTCCAGACTGGAGATCGATTCCAGACTCGGCATAGAAGGAAGCGAGGCTATCGATGCACGTCTGGAGGGTACCGATGTCGGTGGTAGTGTCGGTGCTGGTACCGATAATGGAAAGTCAGTCTGGAGAGTATCCACCGGTCCCGAAGGCACCGAGGACGCCAGATGACTATCCCTAGTGAGGAGTGTTTCATCCAACACCAGTGCCAATGCCGGAGTATCGGTACCGCTCGAAGCGGATGCCACCACCGGACACAGTTCAGGTATGTTCTGTGAGGGGTGAACCCCAGGAACAACCTGAAACCCCTCATACGCTTTGGAGACCGAAGACTCCCGCTGGGGTTTTGAAGCCAGTGGGCCCTCGAGGGCAAGGCCGGAGCCGTCTACATGCTGTGCATGAGACCTACCACTCGAGGGCTGGCTAGTCTTAACAGACTGTTTGTGGGTTACCTGATCCTGTGTAGAAGAAGAAAGAGACGGTGCCCTGAAGTTGGAGGGAGACCGTGTCTCGAGGGAACCTCGATGTTGAAAACCTCTTCTCACCAAACTGTTGCCTAAAGGCACTGGATGAAAAAGGTCAGGACCCAAGCAGGTTAGACACCGAGTTTGAGGGTCTAAAAATAAAGTTGTACCGCCACAGGTTGAACATTTCTTGGAGAAAGTGGCTGGCGGTTCCATGAAGGAAAAAGAAGAGGCCTAACAGGCCTGAGAAACCGTGAGACACTATGAAGAAAAAATATCCCTTGAAAAAGGAAGATTTCACAAGAAAAGAAAAGAAAACACCGGCGGTACCGGTGGCGTCGGGACAGCCGCGACCACAAGAAAACTAAAGAAATAAAACAAGAATTTTCTGCGGTGACAGGAGGACGTCCTACCGGCTCCGCAGAAAACGAAAAACTGAGGAGAGGCAGTTGGGAAAGGCGGGAAGGCAGCACGCAGGCGTGGTGGGATGCTTCCAAAAGCTTTTTGATTGGACGCTGGGAAGCGTTTCCGCGCAGACTCCGTCGGTACCGATGTACCCATATGTGAAGACTCATTCCTGCTTGTTCCTGGAGATCTATTATATCACTCAATATGGGTGACCCGCACGGCCCACCTTGCCTGGAGGCTGCTTTGTTGGCTAGCTGAATTATTGCTGCATTGGGGACAGAAACATTTCCGCACTCAGGGTAAACCTCCTATTCTGCAAATAAGAATATCATATTGCAGCAGTCTGGAAACAGCTGTCAAGCTTACAACATCCCCATCTACTGAAACGCTGGTCTTTGTATTTACACTAGTCAACAACATACCCTTGTGTTTATACTGTCCAATGTCTTGTATCCTCATGTTTACACTAGCCAACATCTTCTACCCCTGTATTTACACTAGCCAGTGACTCCTGCCCTTTAATTTACACTCCTTGGCCTTCCAGTTTCTCATTCCCAGGCTGCCTTTCTGATTGCAAGTTGATCCTAGATGTTTAAATCCCAGCATGGTTAAGAGGTGAAAGATCATTATAGTGATTGTACAGGGAAGCTCTGCATATTGCCCATTAAGAGGGCATTTTTCAAAGACATTAAAGCATGTGTGGACTTCTATTGTGTGCATACTTTTAGCCAGGCTAAAAAGAGGTAGAGTATTCCCATCAGTGTGCTTAGGTCAGAGAAGAAAAACAGCATATAATCTCAGGTATCCCACCTACTTCCCGCCTTCCTCAGTAGTAAATGTTCATGGCAGGTAAAATTGCATACATAATATCTACTACAGAAAGCAAACGTGCTATTTCATTCTCTTTGAGCACAGGATAAAGGCATTTACATCATGCATGCTTTCACTAGCTAATTCACAAAGGGAAACTACCTGGGTAATTTCTTTTTGAAATTAGCTACTAATGTGCATGATAAAAAATGCTTGCATACTATAGAACTTGACAGGCTACTCAAACTTGCCCCCCATAGGGCTGATTTTATATAGGGTGTGCCAAATGTTATATGCTATTTACTTGCATAAATCCCTATTTTCATGGACTTACATGAGTAAATGTGCACTCCCACACACACATTGGCTGGTCGCTATCCTTTTTTTTTTAAATTATTTATAAGTTTACAAAAAAAGATACAAGAAAAATGTAACAAATATACAATCCAGCCCACATCAAGGGGGATACCTTACCAACATAAAAATAAAAAACAAAAAAAACCAGAAAATTAGTGAAACCCCTGATACTCTGTATAACCCACTATACTTAACCAGTAACCAAGCAATTGTAACAGAAAGTAAAACAAAGCAACAATTACTCTTTCCCTTGAAGAAACTGCTCCAGCTGATCTGACTCAAAGAAAATGTAACTAATACCCTGATAGACCAACAGACATTTACTAGGGGTATTTTAGAAAAGAAGAGGCCCCCAAGGCACAAGAGGTCTAAGCTCCAGAAGGGCCTTCCTATGAAATTGTGTTGTCTTTGAAATATCTGGGAAGATCTGTATCTTCTGTCCACAAAACTTCTAATTTTTCTTAGCAAAATATAAACGCAATATAGCATTTTTATCACTATGGGAAATAAAAGTAACTATCAATGTTTCCTGAGAGGAAATCTCTTCCATCAAGGACTCAAGATAAGCAGCAATGTCTAAAGATTCACCAGAACTAACACTATCTTCCACAGCAGCCTTTTTACCTATAAGAATGTAATACATTTTCAAAATTTTAACCGAATCTGGATTTGAAAAAAAGCAAAACTTCTTTCAAATACTTATGGAACAAAATCTGCAGTGAGAGGTAGTGCATTCGGGGGAAAATCAGCAAGCATAAATTTAACACACAGTGTTCATTTTCCATTAATTCACATTTCCTGTGCAGTAATAAAGAATCTTGAACAAATGAAGCACATTAAACAAGAATCCAACACTGATATCGTGGTCTCGTGCTCTGCAAGTTTAACAGCTTCTTTAGAAAGATCAGATACATGCTTCAGAGATGACTGTAACAATAGTTCAGTTTGAGAAACAATTTCCCATATATCTCGTAGGGAAATCTCCTGCGAGGGAACAGGCAATTCAACAAAGGTCCTGGCACTTTCAACAGGAGCAGGTAACGGAACGAAGTTTAAAGAAGTCTTAACAGTATTACCCAAAGATATTTTTCCAAAGGGAAAAGTATCACCAGACACCTCCTCAGATCATTTGGAAGGTGAGGAGGTCTTGGCGTCTGGACCAGGAAACTGGTTGGGCGGGGTTAGAACACCCAATGCGGGAGAGGAGGGAGAATCCAAAACTGTACTCACAGATAAAATTTTCCAACTTTACAATAAAACATAACATAGTAAGCAAAATTAACAATCGCCTTCTACCACATTTTCATACCCACCCTCCCACCCCCCCCCCCTTGCTTCCTTACCCCTATAGTAATTACAATGTAACTCATAGCATTATCCAGGACCTTTTAAACATGAAACCCAGTAACCTGCTCCCTTTGTTTTAACCAGCAGCCTGGTCAACCTCATAACTACTTCCTCTGTGATGCTGACTCAGTCACTTCCATACCTCCTTCCATTGTCTAATAACTCTTTCTCCTTTCCCCTTTTTTAACCCTGTCAACCTATGCATCATATACAGGTTCACCACTCTTTTGGCATAGCTCACCAAGTTTGGAAGCTTAGGTCTATTCCAATAAGTTGCTATTTCACATTGAGTTGCAGCGATGCAGTGCAGTACTACCTTCTCAATGCCCCTGGGCATGTTGTCATCCTGCTGATGTAGCAAAAATATAGATGGGCACATTTCCAACTGATAGCCTGTGATCTCTTTTATAGCCTGTATCACTATCACCCAAAAGGCCTGTAGAAGTTTACATTTCCACCACATATGGATTAATGTGTCCTTACCCCCACACATCCTCCAGCATCTGTTTGTGCCAGCCCCGCTTTACATCGCCTAACAGATGTCTAATACCACTTAGAAAGCACCTGATATGCATTTTCACGTAGAGCAGAGGCTGTGGATATTCTAGCAGTCACCTGGATCACTCTGTCCCATCTGTCATCCTCCCAATGTAGTGCTAGATCTCATTCCCAGTTCCTCATGTACTCCATCCTCCCTTCCTTCGTAGCTAATAACCCTTTGTACATCCGTGATAAGATCCCTTTCTGTCCCATAGCTCCCATACAAGCTACCTCAAACCAGCCCCTAGTACTCCACAGTTCTTGCCACACCCTATGTTGTTTTAAGAACAAACTGATCTGTAGGTAACTGTAATAGTCTTGTGCTTGCAATCTATACAAGACTCTTATGCCCGCAAAATCTAGTACCCCCGCTTTGTGAATCACTTGGGAAACCTGGGTGAGTCCCAGTTTGGCTCACAGGCGCAAAACCCCAATTGCGGGGCCTTGTCCTTCCCCTAGGCAAGCTATCAGAGACATCCCTTGTGAATAATGTTTATCCTTAACTAAAGTCCCCCATTGCTGTTGCCATATAGCCAGGGTATGTAACACCATTGGGTTTGTGCCCCATTTTCTGCCTCCTTGCCAAACTAGATGTTTCAAACCTACAGCCGGCACTGATGTTTCTTCCATTTGAACCCATTGTTTCTGTCTCTCGCTATGCCAAGAGTAGAGGGCCTTGAGCTGAGCTGCTATATAATATTTTTGAAAATTGGTAACCCCCAACCCCCCTCCATCCTGGGCCTCTGAATAGTAGCTGCTGATATCCTAGGGGCTCAATTCTGCTAAATGAATCTATCTTCTTATGGAGGTATTTTAGCTCTTTAATAGGCACCGCTATCGGCAATACCTGAAAAAGGAAGAGAAAGCATGGACGCAGCAACATCTTAATTGCAGCAAAACGCTCAAACCATGAGATAAAGCCCAGCCCCCATGTACACAACAGTCCCTCCCACTTGGCCCAATAGCTTCCGGTAGTTTAGCTCAAACAAATTCCCCAAGTCCTTTCCTATCTGAACTCCAAGATCATGAATGGTGCGCTTGGCCCATCTAAATGGGAATTTCTTTTCTAAAACCTCTTGGCACTCCACTGAAATTGTTAAGTTTAATATTTCTGATTTAGACCAATTAATACTGAACCCAGCTATCTTACCATATTCCCCTAATTCCCTCATTATTATTGGGAGCGAGATATGCAGCCTAGTGATGCTCAAAATATCGTCCACGAAAAGCGCTATCCTGTAGTCCTCCTGCCCTACCGCGATTCTTCTCAGGTCGGCATGTGCACATATCTGTGCTGCAAAAGGTTCGACTGAAAGGGCAAACAACAAAAGCGAAAGGGGACAGGCTGGCACGTTCCTCTCCCCTGTGGGAAAATATCTGAATAGCCCCCTTTCACCCTGACAGAGGCCCTATGATCATTATACAGGGCCCATACCCAACTCAAAAATCCCTCCCCTAGCCCCATTTTCTCTAGGACCTGAAAAAGGAAGGCCCAGGATACCTGATCAAATGCCTTTTCAGCGTCTAGTAAGAGTAGCAAGGCAGCCTCTTTTTTCTGGCCGCCGCCCATATCAAATTCAAAACCTTGCGCAGATTATCAGACACCTGCCTTCCCGGGATAAAGCCAGCTTGATCCTGATGTACTAGCTGCTCTACTACCTTATTTAGCTGCATTGCCAAAATCTTGGCCAGCAATTTGGCATCCAGATTAAGCAACGAGATTGGTCTATAAGACGTGCACTCAAGTGGGCCCTTTCCTGCTTTGGGTATCAAAACTATGCCTGCCCAACACATGGTATCTGCTAAAGCTGCCCCTTCCCTAGGTAAATTAAACAGATGCACCAAAGGCTTAGCCATGGCCCCCCCCAAACGTTTTACAGAAGCGAGCTGTCAGCTCATCCAGGCCGGGGGCTTTATCTGCCTTCAGTAATTGAATGCTTGCAAAATTTCCTCCTCTACTATCTCTTTATCAAGCATCATCTGGGCTGCCGAATCTAAGCTCCGCAATGATATAGATTCTAAATAGCTTGAGACCCTATCCATTTGAGACCCTATCAACTGTCCAATAAAAGGATGCGAAGGCCAATCTAATCTCCCTGTCGGATTGCAACAATGCACCCCTTGGTCCTTTAATCTGCAAAATGCACGATCGCAATTTTCATTGTTTCAAGCATTGCGCCATATATCTCCCTGCCTTGTACTCTCTCTCAAAAACTTCTTGCCGTAGTTGTTGCATACGATGCCTAATATCTTCAGCCTGCAATGCATTTACTTTTTGCCTGTACTGCCAAAACCTGCCCTTTATACTTCCCCTTCCCATCCCATGCATCTAATTTCTCCAAATGTAGTAAACGCTGTCGAAGCTGCAACTCCCTGCTCTCCTGTTCTCTTTGTCTCCTTGCCCCCCACTTTATTAGGACCCCACGCACAACTGCCTTAAACCAATTCCAGACACCCCCCAACCCACTTCCCCATTGTCATTCAACCGAAAATAGTCTCCTATTTCCCACTCTACCTCTTTCACCACTCTCTCATTTTCCAACAATGTTTCATTCAATTTCCAAAATTGGGTCCATGTTCTTCATCAATCTGACTTCCACTCGGCCATGTTATTGGGTTCATCTCTGTCTCCTAAAGCCACCCAACTGCCTCTCTAGTTACCCAAATAGCATCTATCCTCAAATACGAGCCATGTACTGGGGAATAGAAGGAAAGCTGGTTTTTCCCAGGATGTTTAAATCGCCAGGCATCGATCAGACACAGCTGTTTTATACAATTTTTGGCATTTAAAATGTGAATTAAGTCCCCTATCATTTAGAGTCACTATTTTCAGATCACCTGTTTGCTAAACTTTCAATATCTCCCCTTGCTTTATCAACCCCTGCTCTTTTCCCCTCCCAATCCTCCCTGTTCCACCCCTCACGCTTCGGCCATCCTCTCCCGCTCCCATGGATAGCCTGGGCTACAATCATCATCCTCCAACAGCCTGGCCAACCCCTTTGCTACATTTCTCCAGTCTTACCCCCTGCAACTTGCCCCCTTACCCCTAATTCCTAAGGTCAACCCCCCCCCCCCCCACACACACACACACACCCTGCCCATGCAATCTTCCATTCAGCAAGTGGGAACCCTCAAAGCCAAATTAGATTCCCAATTCTCCCCAACCCCCCCCCTGCCCCCCCAATACACCTTCCCACCCCTTGTCTCCCCCTCTCTTCTGCTTGGCATCCACACTTCCTCCTCCCTCCCCCTCACCTCTCCTCATCCTTCCCCCTTCACCCACCCCTCTACTTCCATCCCATCCCTCTTTATTGTAACCTTTTCTTCCCTAAATTCCCCCAAACTCACCATCCAGTAAATGTAAAATACTGGGGGGACCCTCCAACAGTACTATGATCCACTCCCCCCTCCCCTTCCCCTCCAGCACACAGAAATAAACAATGACAAAAACCGTGTCAGAGAACTTATGAAAGAGAGAAGGGGGAGATAGAGAAAGACATGCCCCAAATACATGCCTTATTCTACCTATAGCCAGCATTCACATATAGCCAATTCCACAGTCCTTTCCAACTCCACAGTCGCGCCTCAGTGGCAACCTGGAATTGTCCCATGCTCTCGCTTCTCAGACTCCCGTACTCACCACTGTCATCTTCACATTCTGGCGGTGCAGCCTCCATCTTCCATGCTCCAACCACTGCCAGCTAGGATACTTTTTCCCCAATGTCTTCCCTGCTTCACGTTGGAGACTTAGCCCAGAAATGCCTGCAGCTGTTAAAGCTTTAACCACTTCCTCCCGTGATTGTACTCTGTACCTCTGACCTTTGCAGATAAAACTCAGCCCAAAGGGGAAAGTCCAACTGTATCTGATGTTTTCCTCCCGCAGCTTTGTTAAGATGTCTTTCATTAGGCGTCTTTTCTGCAAAATGACCTGTGCCAGGTCCGCATACACTTCCACTTCACATGACTCCCATTTGATCACACCAGCTGCTCATGCCTTAGTCAATACTGTCTCCTTCAAGTTCTAATCATGGAAACATGCAATGATGTCTCGGGGTTTGTTGTTGTTCTGCCCCTGAGCACTAGCCACCCGGTGGGCCCAGTCAATGCGGAAGTTCAGCTCGGCCTACTCAACAGCTTCTTTCAAGAGAGCATTGGAAATCTCAGTGACCACCACACAGCAGTCCGTGTATGCCTTGCTTTCAGGTATTCCCCGGAGATGAAGGTTACTCCACCTGGACCTGTTTTCCAAGTCCTCGAGCTTATCCTCCAGGTTAACACACTGTTGCTGTAAACTCTGTAACTGGCTGTCGAGGGTCCCCATAATGTCCGCTTATTCCTCCAAACGGTCCTCTGCTGCCTCCACCCGTCATCCGAGTTCTGTTAGCTCAGCATGCAGTCCATCTATACTTGCTACCACATCTGTTCAGACCTGCTGTACTTCGCTTTTTAACTCTTGGAACCAGGCCCGCACCTCAGCACAGAAATTGTTCTCCAATTCCAGCTCTGGATTAGTAGTTTCCTCGTTGTCTGGCTCTGTTTGCTCCTTTGCGCTTTTTTTTTGAGCTTGCGTGTTCTGATGCTTTACCTCCAACGGATGCCATCTTTTCCCTTAGGACTCAGGGAGCAGCCTGTTTTGATGCCGCCAAGAATGCAAACTCTTTTAAATTGATTTTCTTCACTTTCAGCGACATGCCTGTGTTCTCCGCAACTCCAACACCAAAATACTGCACCTCCACTAATGCTTGGGTGAGCTTATTCCCCATTTTACAGCTCAGGTTAGCTAGAACTCCAGGCTCACATGGCCATCTTGGACAGTGACGTCACGCAGCCCCAGGGCCCACCTTTATTAATTCCAGGATATATAACCATTTTCCAATGCTTCCCCATAGCAAATGCTATTTAAAATTCCTCACTCCTCATGTGCTCCGAAGGGGCTCCAAAGGGGCAGGAACTACCCCTTTGCACATGCCCCCTTTGGAGCACACACCCAACGGGCATGTGCCCATGACCACGTCCCATGGCGGAGCTAATTCTTATATAGAACTTCAGACGCCCTGACATCAAATGCCAGAGAGACAGGTCAGGAGGTATATCAAGCAACTCCACTCGAGTAGGCAGGCAATCAGAAAGAAATCCCAGAATCCCACGGTGGGGCTTTCTTATATAGCCCTTCAAATGTCCTGAAGTCAAACACTAGAGACAGGTCAGGAGGTACACCAAGCAATTCCATTCAAGCAGGGAGGCAATCAGAAAGTAATCCCCCAGCTGGTTGCTATTCTTTACACACATGAGGACGTTCCGCTCGCATGTCACCTCTGATGGGCTGTCACAGGGGTGGTGCTTGGGCAGAGCATAGGCACGTTCTCGGATGATTTGTGTAAATTATAGAATACTATGATTTCTGCGCCTCGGCGTTCCAATCTAGGCACCCCAGGTTGCCCCTGTCCTAGATCATGTGTTAATGGCCGCATGTAGATCTGGCACATCCATCTGCTGGTATTTTATAAAGCAAAGCACACTCATGCTTTACTTTATAAAATACGGCCTGCATGTACGCTCGGGAAGATGTGTAGCCTTGGGGTTCCTTTTGAAATTACCCTCCACAAGTCCAAAAGAATAGAAAGGTGAGTTTTGAAGCTGAAGCAAATAAGAGAATGCAAATCAGAAAAGTTCATAGGGCCTTTAATGGCTGTGTCTCAGGGCAAGGCTAAACAGGACTTCCCTGTTCGGTCCTGAGGATCCCATGGCCAGTTGGGATTTAAGGATATTCACAATGAATATGAATGTGAGGAATCTGCATGCACTGGAAACCCAGTCAAAGCAAATTTACTCATCCATATTCACTGGCCGTGGGGTCTCCAGGACAGATTTTGGAAGCCCTGGACTGAAAGAGTAGCTATTCACCTGTAACAGGTGTTCTCCAGGAGCAGCAGGAATCGGTCCTCACATATGGGTGACATTGACGCCGATGGAGCCCCTGCGGAGCATTTCCCCAGCTTTCAATGAAAGCCTTTGGGAATACTGCACGCATGTGCAGTCCCCTTCCCGCCTAAAGGTGCCATCCTGCTCAGTCAAATGACATAGCTAAAAAACAGCACACAAAAAGTAAAATAAATTATGTACAACTGCAACTCCCAGGGGAGGAGGGAGGGTTGTGAGGACTGATTCCTGGAGAACACCTGTTACAGGTGAGTAACTACTCTTTCTCCAGGACCAAGCAGGAAGTCAGTCCTCACATATGGGTGACTCCCTAGCTCTGGGCTACCAGGGAACCCAGGATGAACAAGAGAACTCCCTCTAGTCCCAGGATCAAAGAAAGGCTTTGCATTGAAAGAACCTCCACCAGTAGCCCAACGGAGGGCAGGAGTTGCCTAAACCTCAAAGAGATTCCGGAGTACTGCCTGGCCAAAAGCACTGTCCCTACGGGACTCCCTCTCCAGGCAGTAATGGGCTGCAAAAGTCTGGCTTGAGGACCAAGTTGCAGCCCTGCAGATGTTCGCCAACGGTACAGAGCGGAGATGAGCTACTGAGGCAGCCATTGCCCTGACACGATGGGCCGTGACCCGACCCTGCAAAGGAAGTCAGCCGCCCCGTAAGCCCAGGAGATACAGTCTGCTACCCAGATGGACAAGGTACGCTTGGATACAGCTAACCCCAAATTATTAGGGTCAAAAGATATGAAGAGCTGAGTAGCCCTTCAATGTCCCTGCGTACGGTCAAGGTAGATGGATAAGGCCCTCCTACAGTCCAGGGTATGCAGGACTGCTTCAGCCTGGCTTGCATGAGGCCTAGGGAAGAATATGGGAAGAACCACCTCCTGGTTGAGGTGGAAAGAGGAGACAACTTTAGGGAGGAACTTAGGATGAGTCCTAAGGACTACCCTGTTCCTATAGAAGCGAGTGTAGGGCCTGTCACAGACCAAGGCCTGTAGCTCACTCACTCACCTGGCCGAGGTTAAGGCTACTAGGAAGAGAGTCTTCCAGGACAGGAAGCGGAGAGGACAAGTAGCCATCGGCTCAAAGGGTGGGTGAGTCAGTTGCTGCAAAACCACATTCAACTCCCACTCTGGTGCCGGAGGACAGATAGGAAGCTTGAGCAAGAGCAAACCTCTGAGGAACCAGGACACCAAAGGGTGCATCGACAAAGAGTGTCCATCCACCAGCAAGTGGTGAGCTGCCATAGCTAAGAGGTGGACCCGAACAGAATTGGACTTCAGTACCTGCTGCATTTATCCAATCAGGGCCTCAAGTACTACTGGCACAGAGCAGGAGAAAGGATCTGCTGTGCGCTGCTGGCACCACAAAGAGAACCTTCTCCATTTCAGGGCATAGGTTTTCCTGGTGGATTGCTTTCTAGAGGCCAAGACCATGTCCTCCACCTCCTGAGGCAGGCCCCAGGGAGCCAAGACTACCCTTGCAGCCTCCAGGCCATCAAATTGAGAGATTTGAGGTTGGGGTGCAGAAAGGAACCCTGATCCTGAGAGAGAAGATTGGGTTGCACCCCCAGAGGTAGAGGGGAGTCCACTGTTGAAGCAGAAGCGGAAACCAAGGCTGCCTCGGCCACCTGGGGGCTACCAGAAGAACAGAGGCCTTGTCCCTCAATCTTGAACAAGGTTTGGGCCACCAGAGGCGTGGGAGGAAACGCATACAGGAGGCCCTGGGACCAGGAAATCAGGAAGGCATCCGCCGCCAACCTCATGGGATGCGGTTGCCTGGAACAGAACCTGGGCAGCTGCCGGTTCAGGGGACTGGCAAAGAGATCCACTGATGGAAGTCCCCATTTCAGGAAAATTTTCTGAACCACTAATGGGTGTAGTTGCCACTCGTGGGGCTGCAGAACTCTGCTTAATCTGTCCAGCAGGAAGTTCTCCTGGCCAGGGAGATAAGCAGCCTTGAGAAACATGTTGTGCTTGAGCGCAAACGCACAAAGGGCCTGTGCCACCTCACACAGGAGCCTGGACCCAGTGCCGCCCTGTTTGTTGACATAGTACAGACCGAAAACCAAGTAGCCATGTTCTAAGACAAACTGGTGAGCCAGGGTTCGAGAGAAGGCCTTGAGGGCTAAGCGAATAGCCCTGAGTTCCAGTAGGTTGATCTGTTGCGTGGTCTCCCATGGAGACCACAGGCCCTGGGTGCACTTGTCCATACAATGTGCCCCCCAGCCCTGCAAGGAAGCATCGGTGGTTAACACCACTGTGAACACAGATACCTGAAAAGGCATCCCCTGTAGTAAGTTGGGGGGGGGGGGTGCAGCCACAACCATAGGGAGTTCAGGAATGGTTTGGACACCCGTACTCTGTCTCTGAGGCTTCCAGTGGCTTGTGTCCACTGAGTTCTGAGGCACCACTGGGCAGGCCTCATGTGGAGTCGGGCATTTGGAACCACATGCACTGTCGATGCCATGTGGCCCAGGAGCCTCAGACAGAGTCTGGCGGAAACCAGTGGCATGCTGAGAAACTGGTTTGCCAAGTCCATCAGTCGTTGCGTTCTGTCCTCTGGCAAGTAAGCCTTTGCTTGCAGAGAGTCTAGCCTTGCTCCTATGAACTCTAGGTTCTGGGAGGGGAGCAAAGTGGACTTTGCGAAGTTTATGACAAACCCTAGGTGTTGAAGTAGAGAGATAGTTCGAAGGGTGGCTTGTCTGGCCTCCTGACACATCTGACCCCTGATGAGCCAGTCTTCCAGGTAGGGGAAGACAAAGATACCTTGATTCCTCAAGTAGGCCACCACCACTGCCAGGCACTTTGTAAAGACTCTGGGGGCGGAGGTGAGGCCAAAAGGCAGTACCCTGTACTGATAATGGTTTCCTCCCACAATGAACCTGAGGTACCTTCTGTGGTCTGGATGGATGAGGATGTGAGTGTACGTATCCTTTAGATACAAGGAGCATAGCCAATCTCCCTGCTGGAGGTAGGGCAATAATGTTCCAAGAGTAAGCATCTTGAACTTTTCTTTTTCCAAGAACTTGTTGAGATTTCTGAGGTCGAGAATAGGCCTGAGGCCTCCGGTTCTCTTTGGTACCAGGAAGTACCTGGAGTAGAAACTGTGACCTTGTAGGTGGGGAGGCACAGGCTCCACCACCTTGTCTCGCAACAGACCCTGAAGCTCCTGCAGGAGGAGGGCTGTATGGAGAGGAGGCCATGGAGGCTCTCCTGGAAAGTAGGGAGGAGGCAATTGATGAAAATGAAGCATGTAGCCCTTGTGGATTATGCTTAAGACCCAATTGTCTCCTGTAATGGGTGGCCACCTGTGGGCAAACAGGGCTAGTCGACCTCCTGTATAGGGATGGGACAGCAGAGACAGAGAGGCTATGCCTTGAGAGTCAAAAGCCCCCACCCTGCTGAGTGGGAGCAGGAGCCGGAGGCTTGGGGACTTCTGCCTGCGGGGCCCATGTCCCTGCCCCTTGGCCTGCTGACCCTGTGGAGGAGCGGGAGAGGCCTGGTAAGTTTGGAACTGTTTGTAGGCAGTCGCCTTCCTCGGGTAAAAGGGCTTTTTACCCGAGCCCTTCTTCTTATGTGAAGGGGCAGAAGTCTTTCTAGACAGCCTTGTCCTCGTAAGGTGCTCGGTCGCGAGCTCAGCAGCCTTCTCGGCCATGAGCTTGCTAAAAAGATTCTCACCTCGGCAAGGGACATCGACCAACTTGTCTTGTACCTATGGCTCCAGGTCCGATGACTGCAGCCACGCCTGGCGTCGAGCCACGATGCCGGCTGCCGCAACACGGGCCGAGGCCTCAAAGCCATCTTAGGCTGCTCGAGACATGAACAGAGCATTCCCAGATCCCCGAAGACAAGGACTTGAACCTCTGCAAAGGTTCCCCGGAGAGACCAGCAGAGAACCCGGCAAGCTCCTTTGCCAGGTTCTGCAAGTACATGCCCATGTACAGCTGGTAAGACTGGACACGGCAAGCAAGCATCGAGCCCTGGAAGCACTTTCTACCAAACGCATCCAGGTTTCTACCAAACGCATCCAGGCACCGCGGAGTGCATCTTCTGGCTTTTCAGACGATGCGTGGCCGATTCCACCACCATGGAATGGTGCTGTAGCTGCGCCTTCTGAAAACCAGGGCTCTTACGGAGTCGATAAATGGAATTGACCTGCTTGCGTAGAACCGGTGCCTCCCACATCCGGAAGAGGAGCCGTTCCAGCATCGGAGAAACCGGCACAGTAAAGGCCTCCTTCGGAGGAGAGTCATACTGGAGGGCCTCGAGCTCTTTGGCTCGAGGCTCCTCCTCGGGGTCCGCCGGGATCGCCAAAGCAGTGGCCATATCCCGAACAAACTCTGAGAACCGGGTATCCTCCGGAGGGGATCTACTCCGGGGCTCAGACTGCAGTGAGTCCGACAGGACGCACAGAATCTTCAAGGTATCGGGGGACTCCTCATCCTCTGTCTCCCAGGTGGACTCATCCGAAGAAGAGTTGGGCTCCGACCGCGCAGGGCCTGGCAGCACCCGCCCGACGCCGAAGGCACCGGCGTCGACGCCCTCGGTCCCGACCGGGAGGTCGAGGGTGACCGCGACCGAGGACGAACTCAAGCCTTCATGGTCTCGAGTATCGGCTCGGTCTCCAGGGTTGACTTTGACGTCGATGTCCAGGTGGTCGGGGCAGATGCGCCAGCGAGGCTGGCCATCAGCACCCGCTGCTGATCCATGAAGGCAGACAGTCTGCACTCCAAGGCTGTCAGCATGAGACCCAGCTCATGAGACTCAGCAGCCACCGACTCGGGCCCCGGCGGCGCCAGGCCCGATGTCGGCTCCCTGGGAGGAGAGTCCTCAAGGACAACAGGACTTACGTGTCCAGCAGACTCCGGCTCCACACGATGTACTTTTGGCGGCTTCTCCTGTTCCACGGGCCCAGGACGGCGGTCGGGGGTCCGAGACCTAGCCCTCGAGGAGCCAGGGACCTCCTCTGATGCCGCCCTGGTGAGCCGCTTCTTCCTCTTTCTCTCCCGCTCGGGGGACCCCCTGTCCAAGGAACCCCGATGATGCTCGGGGTCAGACTCCCGAGACGTCGAGGCCTCAGATGAGGTCCGGGCCCGGCCGGAGGCCGAATCAGAGAAAAGCCTTTCCTTTTGGTGCTGACGACTTCGCAGTGCCTTAGTGGACATTTTACCACACGGTCCACAGATCTTAGGATCATGATCAGGACCGAGGCACCGAAGGCAGCAGTCGTGTGTGTCGGTGAGAGACATTAGTTTCTTGCACCAATCACACTTCTTAAAACCACTGGAAGCCATCGGGGAAAAAAGAGCCCCCGCAAGGTCAAAGGACCGGCCTTCCAGGCAGAAAGAAAAAAAGGGCGCGAACGCCAGCCATGAAGGGCAAAAACCGAAAAAAAGAAGATCGGGCTCGATACCGGTGTACCGAACCCAGCGAGAAGGGGAACCGGCGTTGAACTGGAGAAAAAACCGCGAAGGAATCGCAGGAATTCGAAGAAAAATCTAACTATTTTCCGGGTGAACTAGGATAAACGTCCGACGGGCTCCACAGAAAAAGAGAGACTGAGCAAGATGGCACCTTTAGGCGGGAAGGGGACCGCGCATGCGTGCAGTATTCCCAAAGGCTTTCATAGAAAGCTGGGGAAATGCTCTGCAGGGGCTCCATCGGCGTCGATGTCACCCATATGTGAGGACTGACTTCCTTCTTGGTCCTGGAGAAAGGAATGCACACTGTCATCAGGGGCGACTCTATAATGAGGCGAAGTGAGGCAGCTGCCTCAAGCGGCAAAGTTTTGAGGGCGGCAAATGCCCCCAAAACAGCTGCCTCACTTCGCCTTCAAGTTAAAAAAAACAAACAAAAAAAAAAACAATAAAAAAAAAAAAAAAAGCTTACAAGTTGCTGCCGCTGCTGAGTCCACTTCTCGGAAGTGGCAAACTCACTGCCTCCCTTCTTCTGCAGCCGTGGTTCCCTGCCTCTTAGAAACCACGGCTGTGCCGGTGAAGCCGTTGAGGAGCCTTCCTGTCTCTCGACGGGCTCCGGGCAGCATTGTCCCACCCCTAAAGGAAGTTGTTTACCACTTCCTTTGGAGGTGGGACAATGCTGCACGGAGCCCGTCGAGACTCGAAGGCTCCAACGGCTTAACCAGCACAGCCGCGGTTCCCGAAGAGACAGGGAACTGTTGCTGCAGAAGAAGAAAGCACAGGGCAGTAGTAGGAAGACATGGGGAATGGGGAGGAGGGGGCAGGGAATCAGCAACGGGGCTAACATGGGGGAGGGGGGCTAACATGGATGGATGGAGGGAGGGCTGGCTGACATGGATGGATGGAGGGAGGGGAGGAGGGCTTGCATGGGGGAGGGAGGGGGCTGACATGGATGGATGGAGGGGGCACTGACATGGAGGGAGGGAGGGGGCTGACATGGGGGGCTGACATGGATGGAGGGAGGGAGGGAGGCTGACATGGAGGTTGGGAGGGAGGGCTGAAATGGATGGATGGAGGGAGGGAGGGCTGACATGGAGGGAGGGAGGTGGCTGACATGGGGGGGCTGACATGGATGGATGGAGGCTGACATGGAGGGAGGGAGGGCTGACATGGATGGAGGGAGGGATGGGGGCTGACATAGATGGATGGAGGGAGGGAGGGTTGACATGGATGGAGGGGGGGGGCGACATGGAGGGAGGGAGGGAGGGAGGGAGGGGGCTGGAAGGGAACTGACAAGGGTTCCCTCTCATCCAGCAGGAACAACCGGCATCGAATAAATCAGCCTGATCGCTGCAAGTGATCAGGCTAATTTGTGCGGCGGCGGCACTCTGGTCGTTTTAATTTTAGATTTTGCTGCCTCTGCCCTGCATCTGCTTTCCCACTGCTTTTTTTTTTCTGCAAGCATTCTTGAGGAAAAAACGCAGTGGGAAGGCAGAGACAGGACAGAGGTGGCAAAATCTAAAATTAAAACAGCCATATTGCCCCCGCCACTGCCGGATGAGAGGTGCAGGTGGAGAGAGGGGGGACAGGAGGAGGACAAGGAGAGACAAAGGTGAGAGATGGGGGACAAAGGGGGAGACGGGGGACAAGTACTAGAAAAAGGGGAGAGACAGTGCAGGTTAGGATTATAATGGGCTGATGGGGGGGCTAGCACTGGTAATGGGCAGATCGAGGGGGCTAGGACTGGTAATGGGTTGATTAGGGAAGGCTAGGACTGGGAATGGACTGATCAAGGGGGGGTAGGGACTGGGAATGGACTGATCAAGGGGGGGTAGGGACTGGTAATGGGCTGATTAGGGAAGGCTAGGACTGGTAATGGGCTGATGGGGGGGCTAGCATTGGAAATGAGCTGATCGGGGAGGTTAGGACTGGAAATGGACTGATAGGGTGTAGGACTAGTAATGAGATGATTAGGGGAGGCTAGCACTGGTAATGGGCTGAGGGGGATAGGACTGGTAATGGACTGAGGGGCTAGCATTGGAAATGGGCTGATCGGGGA
This sequence comes from Ichthyophis bannanicus, assembly GCA_033557465.1. Classification (NCBI taxonomy): domain Eukaryota; kingdom Metazoa; phylum Chordata; class Amphibia; order Gymnophiona; family Ichthyophiidae; genus Ichthyophis; species Ichthyophis bannanicus. Next base: position 180,075,946 of record CM066044.1, read on the forward strand.
GGCTAGGACTGGTAATGGGCTGATGGGGGGGTAGGACTGGTAATGGGCTGATTAGGGGAGGCTAGCACTGGTAATGGAGTTGAAGGGGGACTTACACTGGAAGTGAGCTGATTGGGGCGGCTTCAACTGAAAATGGGCTGATGGTGGGGAGGGGAGAATAAAGCTGCTGGCCTTGGAAGAAAACTGGGGACTAGGGCTACAAATGGGCTGATGCGAGGGGATGGGAGAATGGGACTGGAAGGGAGTGGATGCTGAGAGGGGCTGCCATGGTATTTGGACTAGAAGGAGCTGGACAGTGGGGAAGGAGGGGGATTGGAAGGGAATGGACACCAGTGGCAGTCACGGGAATGCAAGTTGACATTGGAAGGTACCGGGAGGGAGGACTGGAAAGGGGCTGATACTGGGAAGTGTTACGGGGACTGGAAATAGGCTGATGGAAAGAAGTGAAGAAAACAAAAGAAGAGATAAGAAATGACAGATGGACCATAGACCACAGAAAGAGAGCTAAGAGAAGACAGGAAAGCAGAAGCCTCAGATCAGGACCAGCATGATCAGAGAATAAAATGGTCAGACAACAAAAGTAGAAAAAATAATTTTATTTCATTTTAGTGATTGGACTTTGTGTTATCTTTATATTTTACACAGTATTGGGGAACTACATCTCTTATTTATCCCATGCTGCACTGCATGTGGACTCTGGCTTCTTGGGGTTACAGTTTAAATTTTGTCTACATATTTTTATTTTTACTTTAGATTATGGTTACTTATTCTGTACTTGGTGAAGGTCGATGCTGTGAGTGTGTGACTGAGGCCAGGTGTTCTGTTAACATGGAGTCTGTACATAAAGATCTATACTGTACTGTAGTAATTTGACTGTTTCAGCTTTTCAAATAGGTGTATGGATGTTCCAGGGCCCACTGTAGTTACAGTGATGCCTTTTTGGATGGGCTCCTTATGTGAATTTTGGAAGTTTGTGCTGATATGATATGGTATGGTAGGTTTGTTCTTTGTTGCAAGGTTTTGTATTAGTTCACAATATGCCTGTTACTGGAGAAATGGAAATTACACTTACCTGGTAATTGTGGTTCCTTGAGGGAATCCAATTTAGTCCATACTTCTGGGTAGTGCACCTCCTCCTGCAGCCTGGAAACTGGGCATGTCCACAAAATCGTGACCTCACTGCATGTAGCTCCTCTGCTCTCCCAGCAATCCCCAGTGAACTATTGACAAAGCACACTCGAAGGAGCAAGAAACAGTTAACTATAACAATACTCAAACGTGAAATACTACTATACATTGTGAAGTGTTCCTTTCCTTTTTCCTTTTTTTTTTTTTTTTAAATAGACAGACGTGCTTTCTTCTGCCTGCCTCCCACTGCTGAAGCCAAACCACAGTCAAGAACAGAAAGAAAGGAAACACTGAACCTTACTTACCAGCAACTACAGTCCATTCCAACCTCTCTGCCGCTGAAACCATCCCGGGTGGGAATGAGGACTAAACTGGATTCCCTCAAGGAACCACAATTACCAGGTAAGTGTAATTTCCATTTCCTTTTCGGTCATCCAGTTTAGTCCATACTTCTGGGATGTAAAAGAGCAGTAATTAATGGGAGGGACCTTTCCAACCGGCTTGCAAAACTGTCGACCCGAAAACAGCATCCTGCGCTGAGAGCAGATCCAGCCGATAATGTTTGCTGAAAGTATGCAGAGATGACCAGGTGGCCACTCTACAAATTTCCACCAGAGGCACCAAGCTGTGTTCTGCCCATGACGCAGCCTGCGCTCTGGTAGAATGAGCCCGCAAACCTGCCGGCACCACTGTACCACTGTTCCCTCTAAGCTGTGCGCGTGTGCGCGCGCACACACACCTCGCCGAGCGAGCGTACATACTTTACAACAGAGCGCACAAAAATTACGGCTTTGATTCTGATAGAAAACAACACAGACGTCTTAAAAGTTAAAAGTTATGATTGTAATTACTAGAAGTTTCCTGCTTCATTTAGTAATCGTCTATTTTCATTTAATTTGATTAAAATCAATGTGGTGTACATACTGTATTCTGACGTGTAGTCAAATTTTAAAGTATATAACTCCGAGTGTCGTTATGTGTCGCACAAAAATTTAACCTTCCTTCAAAAGCTGCACACAGCTGATATTTTATGCGCACACAGCATACAGAAAATTAGAGGGAACATTGCACTGTACCCTCCAAGAGATAGGCAGAAGCAATGGTTTCCCTAATCCACTGCGAAAGTGATGCCTTAGCCGCCGCCTCACCCCGGCGGCTACCTCCAAACAGAACAAACAACCTATCCAACTTACGAAAGACCTCGGACACTTTTAAGTATTGCAGCAACACTCACTTCAAGTCCAAATGCCGCAAACCGCGGTCTGCCGAGCCATCCTCCAGCGAACCCAGGACCGGCAAAGAAACAGTCTGATTCAGGTGAAATGGAGAAACTACTTTTGGTAAGAAGGAAGGAACAGGCCGCAGAACCACCCTTTCCTTATGAAAACCCAAGAACAGCTCCCGACAATATAAAGCTTGGAGCTCCGAAATTCGCCTTACAGAGCAAATGGCTACCAAGAACACCATCTTCAGAGTTAAATCCTTCACCGATGCCTTGTGCAAAGGTTCAAAGGGTTCCCTCGTCAAGGCTCCCAAAACCAGGTTGAGATCCCACGACAGAACCACGACTCTATGAGCCAGTCGAAGATTGGAAGCTGCCTTCAGGAACCACAACACATCCGGGTGTGAGCCCAACGCCACCCCCTGGACCTTGCCCCTGTAGCATGCCAAGGCCGCCAGCTGAACCTTCAAGGAACTAGCAGCCAGCCCTTTCACAAAACCGTCCTGCAAAAAACTGAGCACCACCGGAACAGACGCCGTCGCTGCCCGGATCTGCCCCCTGGAACACCAATCCTCAAAAATCCGCCAAACGCGAACGTATGCCATAGAAGTAGACCTTTTCCGTGCCTTAAGCAAAGTTGCTATCACTGCAGCTGAATAACCTTTCTTCTTTAGCCGCGCCTGCTCAATGGCCAGACCGTAAGCGAGAACCGATCCACCTGTGGCATCCACAGCGGCCCCTGCCGTAACAGATCCTCCGACGCCGGCAACCTCCACGGAAGCCTGCCGAGGAGTTGAACCAGATCTGCGTACCAAGGATGCTGCGGCCAGTCCGGAGCCACCAATAACACGCTCCCCCGATGAGCTTCGATTCGTTGCACCACCCTGCCGATTAGCGCCCACGGAGGAAACACATAAAGCAGGCCCGACGTCGGCCAAGGTTGCATCAGCGTGTCGATGACTTCCGACATTCTCTCTCGACGCCTGCTGAAGAAACGGCTTGCTTTTGCCGATGGAAAGTCGCCATGAGGTCCATAATTGGCAACCCCCATCTTTGGACTATCTGAGCAAAGACCTCAGGGTGCAACTCCCACTCCCCGGCATCTACTTGCACCCTGCTGAGGAAGTCCGCCGTCACATTGTCCTTTCCCGCAATGTGTGCCGCCGACAGATGAGATTCCACCCACTGAAAGAGATTTTCCGCCTCTTCTTCCATGGCTGAACTCCCGGTGCCACCCTGGCGGTTGATGTATGCCGCCACCGCCGAGTTGTCGGAAAGCACCCGTATCGCTCTTCCCGTCACGAATGTCTGAAGCGCTCGAGTCACAGCTCGCAGTTCCAACCTGTTGATCGACCAAGAAGCCTCCTGGGTCGACCAACGCCCCTGTGCGAAGAGCTCTCCGTAATGTGCTCCCCAGCCCGCAAGGCTCGCATCTGTCAACAGCGGAAGCCACTCCGGTTGCTTGAGGCTCATCCCCGAGGTCAACGAACCGGGACGTAACCACCACTGAAGTGAGCTCTTGACCTTGGCCGGGCAAGGCAACCGCACATTCAGGGAGTCCCTCTGATGAGACCAACGATGAAGCAGCGTTCTCTGCAACGGACGCATATGAAACCTGGCCCAGGGTACCACCTCCAACGTTGCCGCCATTGTACCCAGGACCTGCAGGTAACTCCAGGCCAAAGGAGCCGGAGACGCCAGGAATCGCCGAAGCATCGCCTGTAAGCCCTGTACTCGTCGTGTCGGAAGAAACACTCTCCCCACTCGAGCGTCGAACCGTACACCCAGATATTCCAAATCCTGCGCCGGCACTAGGTGACTCTTTGCCACGTTGACCACCCAGCCGAGCCTCTCGAGAAACTTCACCACCTTGTCGGTCACTAGAATGCTCTCGGCCTCGGACTTCACCCGAATCAACAAATCGTCCAGATAAGGATGAACCAGGATTCCTTCTTTGCGTAACGCCGCCGCCACCACCACCACCATAATCTTGGTGAAAGTGCGCGGCGCCGTTGCAAGGCCAAACAGCAAGACCTGAAACTGGTAATGCCCCCATGGCAGGGCAAATTGGAGGTATCTGCGATGGCCTTCCCTGATTGGAATATACAGATATGCTTCCGTCAGATCGAGCGCAGTTAAGTACTCCCCTTTCCGCACCGCGACAATGACGGACCTTAAGGTCTCCATCCTGAAATGCGACACGCGGAGACAACGGTTCACGCCTTTGAGTTTCAAGATGGGCCACACTGAACCATCCTTTTTTGGAACTATGAAATAGATGGAGTATCGACCCTTGCCGCAGTCGCTTTTGGGTACGGGGCCTACAGCCTCCATCTGCAATAAGCAATCCAGTGTCTGACGGACCGCCACGGATTTCCCTAGCCCTCTGCAAGGAGAGAGGACAAAGGAATCCTGCACAGGCCGGGCGAACTCTAACGCATAGCCATCTCAAATTATTTCCAAGACCCACTGATCTGTTGTTATTTTGGCCCAAGCCGGAAGAAAAGCCTGAAGCCTCCCGCCAATTGGCTGAATTCCGGCCCGAGCCCGCTGCCCTTCATTGAGACTTTCTGACGGGAGCTGATGAAGTTGCTGCAAACCCTCTACCGACTCCTTGAAACCCCCAAAATCCTTGAGCCCGTGATGCAAATCGCCCCCGCTGGAAACCCCCCAAATGGGAAGAACAAAATCTCCTGAAGTCACGTAACTGACCCCGAAAGGACTGCGAGGATTGTCCCTGTTTAGGCTTGTCCTCCAGAAGTCTACCACCCTTAGACTCCCCCAGATCCTTCACCAGCTTATCTAAGTCCTCGCCAAACAAGAGTCCCCTGAAATGGCAGCTTACTGAGCCGCGCCTTAGAAGATCCGTCTGCTGCCCAATTTCGCAACCAAATGGACCTGCGAGCCGCTACCAAAGAGGCCATACTATTAGCTAAGGCTCTGATCAAATCATAATGAACATCGGACAAGTATGCCGCCCTGGACTCCAGCCGGTCAAACTCCTGCAGGCTTTCGGGTTCCAGCTGCACGGCGTGGCGCAACCCCTGCGTCCATCTAAGACAAGCCCTAGCTAACCAAGCTCCACAGATGGAAGCCTGTAGCGACAAGGCATCTGCCTCAAAGGACTGCTTCAACAAACCATCTACCTTCCTATCTTGTGCGTCCTTCAGAGCAGCACCACCTTCCACCGGGATGGTGGTCTTTTTTGTTACCGCTGAAACTGCTGCATCAATTTTTGGCGTCCGAAACCTTTCCTTGTCCTTATCTGCCTGCACAGGGTCCTAATGCGTTTGAGACCTGCCTCAGGTACATCCCATTCCTCCTGGATCATCCAGTCGACAACCCGATGAACAGGAAAAACTACCTGAGATTGTCTTACAGCCTGAATGATCGGGTCTTCCTCACCTTCGTCTTCTGCCGGCTGTTCAGTTGACAGCTTCAGCGTTCGGAGGGACGCTGAGATAAGTGGCACCAACTCCTCTCTCCGAAACAACCGAATAATCCTTGCCTGGTCCTCTGACTCGGGAATCTCCCCCTCCTCTAACTCCTCCACACCCGCTTCCAACTCCATTTCTCACTCTTCCGAGCCGGGCCAATCGACCGAGGGGAGGAAAGATCCCGAAGCTTGACTTTCTTAACCGGCTGAAGGAAGTCGCTGCCCACTTCCGCTGCCAAAGCCTGCGGAGACAGCGAGGGTGACACCAAGGCATCCGGCGCTTTACCCTGCCTTCGCATGCAGAATGCCTGGTGCATAATCAAAACAAAATCTGGTGAAAAATCACCGAGCTGCTGCTCCACTTCCGCAAACAGAGGCCCCAACTTGCCCCTCCTGGGAACCCTGCAGGGACGTTTGCTGTGACGCGGGCGGAGGACTCCCTTCCGCCAAAGGCGCCACGGCCTGAACCTCCGCTGACGGAACTTCCATCTGCTATTCTAGAGAAGTAGATACTGCCGTACACCCCCGGCAGATCCCGGACTCAGTAATCGCTCCTCTACGGCTGCCACACACCACACACTGCAGGCGAGCCGCCATAAAAATAACTCTGCACAGCACAGAAAGTAAAAACAGCCTGTTCTTATTTTACCCTTTTTTTTTTTATCAGGATTAGAATCGATCCATATAGCCTGCCTATAAGTAAAACAAAAGGGACCAGTACGCTATTACTAAGTACCCAAAAATAAAGGAAGAAACAAGAAAAACAATAAAATTAAGAAAAACAATAAACGCAGCGCGAACTGAACAGGAATGGGCAAACTAAGCAATTTTGCAGCGTTTTTCCACCTCCCGCAGGCCTGCCAGTCGCCCGCACGTGGCACTCACGAGGCTAAAATGGCAGCTGCTCAGAACAATTAGAAAAAAAAGGCGCCAAAACGCCCGAAGCCTCTCCGAAACGGCAAAATGCCAGCCGGTCACGAAGGAGACCCGTTCCTCTGCTTACCTCACTGCACCGTGAAGGACAGAAGCGGAAACCGCACTACTCCAGCACCCGCGGCCCCGCTGTCTCCGGGACAATCGCTGCACCACTGGACAACCCCCCCCCCCGGTCTGTCAGCCTTTCCTGTCAGCTGGCCCGAAGAGGGAGCCCGGCACAAGGCAATCAGCATCCCGTTGCTGAGAGTAGAGCTCTCCCCCGAAACGGCAAGAGTGGAGAGATCTAAGCAGCGCTGAGGAACCACACACTCAGATAAAGAGGGAACACCATCAGGGACCAGCAGAAGAAATCTTCACTGTCGTCCTTTATTTTTGGTATATCTCTCTAAAAAAAAAAAAAAAGCAAAACCAATAGTAGATTGAAAATAAATAAAACTTCACAATCCTAAAGCTCCTTAACCTAGCCCTAAAGTGAGTCCAACCCTAGGCTCACACATCCTCCTGCTGCCTGAGACTGGGCACACACGGGGGATTGCTGGGAGAGCAGAGGAGCTACATGCAGTGAGGTCACAATTTTGTGGACATGCCCAGTCTCCAGGCTGCAGGAGGACGTGCACTACCCAGAAGTATGGACTAAACTGGATGACCGAAAAGGAATAGTGGTTGTTGTTGTTGTTGTCGTTAATGAGATGATCAGAATCAGATTTTTTTTTTAAATATTGAGTTCTGTGGGTGAATGTCCTGGTTCTGCTCTGTACCCACTGTGGATGCAAAATATATGCTGAAAAAGAAAAAGCAAGAACCATAACGCAGTTCATAACAACAAAATAAAAATGAGTTATAATTTAGTTTTATAAACTGTGCTGTTGATTCTTGCTCTCTTTTAGTTCCTTGGTGTGCAAACAGGACCGTACCTAGCCCTTTGCAAGCGGTGCAGCCGCACAGGGCGCAAAAGCTTGAGGGGGGGGGGGTGCATTTCAGCTGTCTGCTGTTGCCCTGCTGCCGCTGGCAGGACAATAGCAGGAAGCCGAAATGTGCCCCACCCCCAAGCCTTTTTACAGCATTTTTAACAAGTCTGGTCCCTCCCTCCTCCGACGCGATGTCAGAGCAGGGAGGGACAGATCTGCTTAAAGTGCCAGCGACTTTCAGATCGAACATATGCCCCCCCCCACTCTCCTTCTCCCCATACCTTCGTCCAGTGCTGCCTGCTCTTTCCCTGCTGCCGGTGCTGCCGTGAAAAAAACAGAGGGCAGCAGCAGCAGGGAAAGAGCAGGCAGCACTGGATGGAGGTATGGGGGGAGGAGGGGCGCGCCCCCAAGCTGCAAGTCGCACAGGGCGCGATTGCAGCTCAATACGACCCTGCGTGCAGACATCTTGCATTTCCTCCATATAATCTAATTGGCTTTTTGGTTTGGTTCAGTCCCCGATTGGAGTTCTGAAAAAGCCCCGCCCCCTCTAAGGGGGGTGGAACCATCTCATTCTTTGCCTCAGGCAGCAGATTGCCTTGAGGCGCCCCTGACTGCCATGTAGCAAACTGAGGTTCAGTTTCTGAATTCTTCAGGTTAGCAAGGACTGCAGAGCCTATTCTAATACTAAGATACCCACACATAGTTCTTAACTGCAGGATCCCCTGCAATGTTCCCTCTAATTTTCTGTAGGCTGTGTGCGTATAAAATATCAGCTGTGTGCAGCTTTTGAAGGAAGGTTAAATTTTTGTGTGCCACATAACGACACTCTGAGTTATATACTTTAAAATTTGACTACATGTCAGAATACAGTATGTACACCACATTGATTTTAATCAAATTAAATGAAAATAGACGATTACTAAATGAAGCGGGAAATTTCTAGTAATTACAATCATAACTTTTACATTTTAAGATGTCTGTGTTTTCTATCAGAATCAGAGCCGTAATTTTTGTGCGCTCTGTTGTAAAGTATGTGCGCTCGCTCGGCGAGGTGTGTGTGCGCGCGCACACGCACACAGCTTAGAGGGAACAGTGATCCCCTGCTATTTGGGTAATCTCACAGCAGCACCCTGATGGTTAAAGAGAGCATTGATAATAACAATTCTATGCTTCCTGTTTTGAAAATGCATATATTTCAAAGTGATATAAATACTGCGGAACAAAATCCCATGGCTACCTTTGTACCTATGATCTGTGCTGGTCCTCATTTTCAAAGAAAACTCCTGTGGGGAGTATCTCTTTGAAAATTTGCTTGCAGGTCTGTGGATAAGACTGTGGTCTTTGTGGCCTCTTTCAAAATGGCTTTCTCATAGACTTGTAATCCTACAAAATGTAGTACTAAAGTTCCATAATGCTTAGAAAGATGCATATATAGGCTGAGAACCTGCCTCCCTGCTCCCATTGATGAAGGCTACAGACTGGAGCAGTCAGTGCTAGTAACATGTGATTTCAGTATCTGGTGCCATCTTGTGGAAAACTGAAGTTCAAATGAAACTCAACAAATGTTGGAGTGACAACTTTGCCAGCATAATACTTAAAGGGGTACCAAGTGAGAACTCATGCAGAATATGATTCATGAAATTCTTTCCAGTACCTCTGTCTTAGTTGGCAAACTGACCCTGTGTGGTGCATCCCAGAATCAGGGGTCAGGCACTGCCATTTTGAAAGAGGGTGGCGCAGAGGCAGGAGCATGTGGGCAGCATACCTGCCTCTAAATGTAGAAGGTACTTAGGGGCCCAGGAGTGATCTGGGGAGCCACCGGGCCAAGCAACATTTTTAGGGGGGTTGGGGATGAGGGAATTAGCAGCCACTTGCGCCACCAATGATGATTTTAGGGATCAAGAGTTGGGGATTAGGGGCCACTACAAAGATTTTTTTGTGGAAACTGGGGGATGGGGAGGTCAGCATTTTGGAGGTTGGTGGCGAGAAACATAGAAACATGACAGCATAAAAAGACCACATGGCCCATCTAGTCTGCCATTCCATATCAACTACAATACTCCCCTTTAGAGATCCTCTGTGTTTATCCCATGCCTTTTTGAATTCTGATACTGTCCTCGTCTCTACCACTTCCACTGGGAGACTATTCCACGCTTCTACCACTCTTTCCATAAATAAATATTTCTGCATATTACTCCTGAGTCTACCCCCTTTCACCCTCATCCTATGTCCCCTTGTAGCAAAGCTTACTTTCAATTGAAAGACTCTCCTGTGCATTTATGCCATGGAGGTATTTAAATGTCTCTATCATATCTCCCCTATCCTGCCTTTCCTCTAAAGTATACATATTAAGATCTTTAAGTCTGTCCTCATATGCTTCATAACAAAGACCACTAACCATTTTATTAGCCACCCTCTGCACCGACTCCAATCTGCTTATATCCTTTTGAAGGTGCGGCCTCCAGAATTGCATACAATACTCCAAATGAGGTCACACCAGAGACTTATACAGAGGCATTATCACCTCCTTTTTTCTGCTGACCATTCCTCTCCCTATGTACCCAAGCATCCTTCAGATTGAGGGTCAAGGGTCTGGGCCGCTTCAGCCATCTGTGGTGAACTGTCACACTTCTCCTCAGATAATCCATTTGCTCCCAATTGCACGTTTATGCCAGCCCTGAGCTGGTGTAAAAAATAAGAAAGAATAAAAATTTGCACTGAGTTTCAGGACCGTTTTTTTAATATCGGGGTAATAACTTACTCTGTAATTTACATATGATTTACATAGTGCAGTGATTTTGCTCAAAATTTTCCCATGCTAGATTGCTTTCAGCATTGGGAGTAAGATTAGCATAGAAAAATATCAAACAAGCTGCTGCACTAAGTATAGCACAGTTTACTGCATTGACTCATTAGATGGTCTACAAACTGGTTTTATTTTCCTGGTAGATAAATGACTTGAAGGAAGACTTGTATTAATAATACTAGATTCTATATTTTGATCACTTCTTTGCATAGCTTGTAAGTACCTGATCCTCATTGTTTATTTATGTAAAACATGTTTACTTAATTGTAACTTTGCCCCTGAGTATTTTCATGAAGACTTGAATCGCATAGAAGATTGCTCTCATTTCTAGAAAATTTTATGAACCCAAAACGGTGATCAATATACTAAGGTAATAAAGAAACAGATCCCGTGAATCCCTCAACAAACTTATAATTTTTTTGTCGGACATAAATCGTGCAGGGCAGGCATTGCAAAACCGTGCCCCAATACACAATACATATCCCTTTTATTCAAACCAATAGGTTATTCAAAATAAAACTTCTCAGAAAACCAAATCCAACTCTTCTCAAGTGGTGGGCATATTGAAGAAATATTGGCCTTTATTATCCTTACACTCTAGTCTTAATAAACCTCTACGGATTGCTTACTCTAGGGGACCAAACCTTAGGGACAAACTGGTTTCATCTGTTACTCCATCTGATCGTTCAGATCGACATCAATGGCGTTCTGGCACACATCAACCTTGTACTACTTGTCAGTTCTGTAATACCACATTGGCGGGATCTACTTGGACTGATTTACACTCCGATAAAGTTTTTTATCGCAGATGGCACACCTCATGCAATTCTACATTTGTTGTATATTTAATTGAGTGTCCTTGCCCCATGAGGTATGTGGGCAGCACTATTCGGAAAGTTAAGGTTCGTCTAACGGAGCATGCTTGTCGTCTTCGCCAGAAGTCGTTAACTGCACCGATGGTCCAACATTGTTTACAACAAAACCATGTTTTTCATCAATTGAAATGGACTGTGATCGACCATGTGCCTGAGGACCCTCGCCGGGGGGACTGACTTTCTAAGTTGCGAAAGCTTGAACAGCGATGGATATTTGTGTTACAATCAGTGGCCCCTGCTGGACTTAACAGTGATATCGATTGGCTGGGAGCGGTCTGATGTTTACCTTTCATGATAGGGAACCCCTTTTTCCTGTGGGGATTCCCTTTTCGTGACTGGTGAATTTATTGATAGGCGTTTGGAATAGCCAATCCTGAATCAGTATCCTCAATTTCATCAGCCAGCATTTCGGCGTTTTTTGCCAGTTGAGAGGTGGCTTGGAAAGTTCTGTACAAGTGGATCTGAGAGCGCTTGATACAGGGGTTTACCCCCCGAAACGTGCACGTCGCGCATGGTTTTTCAGATAAGTGCCATTTCTACTAACTTGGATTTGGTTTTCTGAGAAGTTTTATTTTGAATAACCTATTGGTTTGAATAAAAGGGATATGTATTGTGTATTGGGGCACGGTTTTGCAATGCCTGCCCTGCACGATTTATGTCCGACAAAAAAATTATAAGTTTGTTGAGGGATTCACGGGATCTGTTTCTTTATTACCTTAGTATATTGATCACCGTTTTGGGTTCATAAAATTTGATAGTGTACTATTTAACCCTATTTGATGGCTATGGATACTTTTGCCTACACGGAAGAACAATTGGCTGTATTAAGTCGTTGCTCCACGCTATTGGATGATGCTGATAAGACGGATGATCTTACCCGTCCCTCCTGGACAGACTTTAAAGCCTTACAGAAACGTCTACTTCGGGCTCAGTATCATGGGGCTTCTATGTCCCGATATTTAAAAACCCGATTAATTCCAAGGGGGTTGCGCATGACCCGCGCTCCGAAGATGTTTCTGACAGATGAGGAATTCATTTCAAAATGGAACCGCATCTGCAATAAGTGCAGTTTTGATCTTATTGCTTTAATCTTGGAAAGGACACTGACTGAAGAGAAATTGTTGGCGGAACAAATATCTCAAGCGAAGGAGTTGTTACAAAAATCGGTGGATTCATCGGTTTTCCAGTTTAAGGAGGCTGAGATCAACCGCCAGTTACAGGGTTTTTCTGATTACCTTAAGGCATTCAAGCTGCGCAAATTCACTAGAGATAAGACGGATTATGATTCGGGACGAGTTTATTATTGGATGTATGACTCTGAGACCCATGAAGGTGATACCCGTAGAAAGGTCACTTTTGAAGTTTCATCTGATGACACGGAGGATGAACGTCCTCCAAAATCGAAACCGAAGGGTCAGCAGGTTTTTCGGTCAGTCACCACACGCCGATATCGGGCGCGGAGGAGCGAAGATCAGCATGTGGAGCTGGACCCTCCTGTCACTCGACAGCGGAGCAGACAAACTGTGCCTCCTTAGTGTGAATTTGACTTCTCGCCCTTTGAATCCGGAAAATGAACGTCTTTTAAATTTGGGTCTCTCCTTCGTTCCGACGGTCCCGTATGATCCCTTTACTATGAGGGTGGCCTTACAGAAATTTTTCCGAAAACTACAGGTTTCACATTATTTTGAGAACCGTCCTGTCTCTACTGTGGATATTTCAGTGGTTAAACCATTATCACGATGGCTTCCGCCGGGTGTGCCAGACCCAGCCATAATGACCTTTCAGTCTCTAGTATTGAGGGATCTCCAGTTGCAGGAACAACATTTTGTTAGATGGCGATCTAATTTAGAGCGTTCTGATTGGCTGAGTTTACGACAGTTGGCCCAGGATTCTACTTTAACCATTCGGACTGCCGATAAAGGTGGTGCTATTGTGCTATGGGACACCAATATCTATTTGACAAAATTGAGAGCTCATGTGCTGGATCCATTGGTTTATAAGAGGTTGGAAGCTGACCCCACGTTATCTCTGCAGGAGGAGATTCGGTTTTGACTATGTCAGCTTATTCTAATGGTTGGATTACTTCACGAGAGTTACGGTTTCTCTCAATTGCAACCCCTAAGATACCGGTCATCTACTTAGTACCTAAGGTGCATAAATCTCTTAGTGATCCTCCGGGCAGACCTATCGTCTCCTGTCGCGGGTCTGTACTAGAACCTCTTTCTAAGTTTTGCGACGTCTTTCTAAGTAAGGAAGCAGCGGCAGTACGGTCTTTTATTAGAGATTCGACACACTTTTTGCAATCCTTACAAGAAGTGGTACTTCCTTCGACTCCGATTCTACTGGTTACCTTAGATGTTGCCGCATTATACACGAACATAGACCAACAGGAATCTCTTCAATTACTACGGTCCTTATTTATGCATGCTCCGCCTCGTCTTCCGAAAACGTTTTTACTGTCATTGATTACCCTGGTATTGACTCGGAATTATTTTTTGTTTGAAGGAGTTTTTTTTCCAACAAATATTCGGAATTGCGATGGGAGCCACCATGGCTCCTTCGGTGGCTACCCTATATATGGCAGAGGTGGAGGAACAGTTTATATATGGTTCCATGCATTTTACACATGTACTACTGTGGAAGAGGTTCCTTGATGACATTTTTTTCATTTGGACTGCGGACTCAGCTTCCTTACAAGGATTTCTTGCCTGGCTGAATGATCTCAAGACTCATATAAAGTATACTGCTCACATTGCTCCTGATCAGGTGGAATTCCTGGATATGGTAGTTTTTCGTGATGGAAATTCTTTAGCTACTATACGTTTCCGCAAATCAGTCCAAGGCAATAACCTCTTGAATTACCATAGCTTCCACCCGGAACCGTTACGTAAAGGTTTACCTTATGGCCAGTTTTTAAGGCTACGTAGATTGTGTACTTCTGTGACCCATTTTAAGTTACATGCATTGGATTTACAGTCTCGTCTCTTGGATAGAGGTTATCCAAAAGCGGTGGTATCTAGAGCCTACCGTAGGGCGTTATTTTCCCATCGGGAGTGGTTTTTGGATTGTCAACCAACCATCTCTATTGACATGATCACCGGGGTCTTGCCATATATGTCCAACTCTTCTCAAGTGGTGGGCATATTGAAGAAATATTGGCCTTTATTATCCTTACACTCTAGTCTTAATAAACCTCTACGGATTGCTTACTCTAGGGGACCAAACCTTAGGGACAAACTGGTTTCGTCTGTTACACCATCTGATCGTCCAGATCGACCTCAATGGCGTTCTGGCACACATCAACCTTGTACTACTTGTCAGTTCTGTAATACCACATTGGCGGGATCTACTTGGACTGATTTACACTCCGATAAATCTTTTTATCGCAGATGGCACACCTCATGCAATTCTACATTTGTTGTATATTTAATTGAGTGTCCTTGCCCCATGAGGTATGTGGGCAGCACTATTCGGAAAGTTAAGGTTCGTCTAACGGAGCATGCTTGTCGCCTTCGCCAGAAGTCGTTAACTGCACCGATGGTCCAACATTGTTTACAACAAAACCATGTTTTTCATCAATTGAAATGGACTGTGATCGACCATGTGCCTGAGGACCCTCACCGGGGGGACCGACTTTCTAAGTTGCGAAAGCTTGAACAGCGATGGATATTTGTGTTACAATCAGTGGCCCCTGCTGGACTTAACAGTGATATCGATTGGCTGGGAGCGGTCTGACGTTTACCTTTCATGATAGGGAACCCCTTTTTCCTGTGGGGATTCCCTTTTCGTGACTGGTGAATTTATTGATAGGCGTTTGGAATAGCCAATCCTGAATCAGTATCCTCAATTTCATCAGCCAGCATTTCGGCGTTTTTTGCCAGTTGAGAGGTGGCTTGGAAAGTTTTGTACAAGTGGATCTGAGAGCGCTTGATACAGGGGTTTACCCCCCGAAACGTGCACGTCGTGCATGGTTTTTCAGATAAGTGCCGTTTCTACTAACTTGGATTTGGTTTTCTGAGAAGTTTTATTTTGAATAACCTATTGGTTTGAATAAAAGAGATATGTATTGTGTATTGGGGCACGGTTTTGCAATGCCTGCCCTGCACGATTTATGTCCGACAAAAAAATTATAAGTTTGTTGAGGGATTCACGGGATCTGTTTCTTTATTATCTCATTTCTAGAAGACATAACCAAACATTTTGAGTGCACAGATACTGTATATAAGCTGTCCTCTCAAGACTATAGGGAATGTGGTGAGGACCAATTGGTATTGTAGCATTCAGAAGTCCAGCACTTGGCTGAGATTGAAAGATACCCTCAACCAAGCTAAGGCTGCTTTGTCCAAGTGTTTATCTCTCTGGGAAAGCGATTTGACATTTGGTATACCACCATTCAATCAAAAATGAACATCTTTATGGTTTACAGAAGCAAAATGCACTGAGACACACAGCAAACCAAAAAATGAAAACAAAAGATACCTGGGAGGGGGGATGCATAGAACAACAGCAAAAAAAACCCAAAAAACAATCTAAAGAGAGAAACAAGAAGAAAGGGGAAGGAAAAAATAAACAGACTGAAAAAAATAAAAATTGTAAAAAGCTTAAATGTAAAACAAGCAGAAAAAGAAAAGGAAAAATGTGTTACCCAGTGCAGTAGCTTAAAAAAATTATAGGAAACATAAGTTAGAATAACCATGTTCTAACACTAAATTTAAATTTACTGTAGGTTTTGAGCTTTCCATTCAGATGTCCATCAGCAATGAATTCTAGAGGGTTGGGGGCTAAAAAGCAGAAGGTAGTCCAGCAGGTAGACTCAAATCTCAATTTGACTGAAGAGAGAACAACCAAGAGATCAGAGTGAGCTGATTTCAAAGAGCAACTGGGACAATAACAGATCGAAAAGGAGGCCAAATATAATGGAAGCCCAATACAAAAACACGATGGCTATCATCAAAATTTTAAATGGAAGCCAGTGCTACTCAAACAGCAAAGGAGTTACATGATCAAAGCATCTTGCATTATAAAGTAGTTTAAACACAGTATTTCGCAAAATGTGTAAATGTCTCAAACTTTAAGGATGACACCTGCCAAAAGCAATCTGATTACTAAAATATCCAAAGTTTTTAAAGATTTTGAATCCAACAATGCAAAATATGTTCTCTTAGCCACCAGAGATATGTGAGGAAAACAAAAGATTATAGTCAAAAGTGACCCCCAAAGAGAGAAGAGTTTTCTTAATGGGAATAATAAGAGAGCCCATAATTTAAGGCTAAGCCAAATCAGGAGGATTCTTCCATTTTGGTGGCTCTTCTCTGTATCTTTTCTAATAACGTTATATCCTTTTTAAGATACGGCGACCAGAATTGCACACAATATTCAAGGTGAGGTCGTACCATGGAACGATACAGAGGCATTATAATATCCTTTGTTTTATTTTCCATTCCTTTCCTTATGATACCTAGCATTCTATTTGCTTTCTTGGCCACTGCTGCACACTGGGTGGAGGATTTTAACATGTTATCCACGATAACTCCTAAATCATTTTCCTGGGTGGTGGTTCCCAATATGGAACCTTGCATTGTGTAACCATAGTGTGGGTTGTTCTTTCCTAGGTGCATAACTTTGCACTTGTCCACATTAAATTTCATCTGCCTATTGGATGCCCAGTCTTCCAATTTATCCAGATCCTCCTGCAGTTTTCCACAGTCCTCTTGGGTTTTAAAAATTTTAAACAGTTTTGTGTCGTCTGCAAATCTGATAACCTCACTAGTTATTCCCTTTTCCAGGTCATTTATGAATATGTCAAAAAGTAGCGGACCCAATACAGATCCCTGGGGTACTCCACTATTCACCTTTTTCCATTGGGAAAATTGGCCATTTAGCCCTATCCTCTGCTTTCTATCTTTTAACCAGTTCCCGATCCACAATAGTACACTGCCGCCTATCCCATGACTTTTTAGTTTTGCCAAACGTCTCTGATGAGGGACCTTGTCAAAGGCTTTCTGAAAGTCCAGATACACTATATCAACCGATTCACCTTTGTCTACCTGTTTATTCACACCTTCAAAAAAACATATCAGATTAGTAAGACAAGATCTTCCTTGTCTAAAGCCATGTTGGCTGTCTCCCATTAGGCCATGACTATCTACATGCTGTGTAATTTTGTTCTTTATGATGCTTTCTACCATTTTCCCTGGTACTGATGTCAGGCTCACTGGTCTGTAATTTCCCAGATCACCCGTGGAACCCTTTTTAAAAATTGGCGTTACATTGGCAATCCTCCAATCTTCAGGTATTACAGATGATTTTAATGAAAGTTCAGAGATTACTAATAGCAGGTCTGCAATCTCATATTTCAGTTCTTTCAACACTCTTGGATGTATACCATCCGGTCCAGGTAATTTGCTACTATTCAGTTTATCAAATAGTTGTAATACATCTTCCCGGTATAGTAATATTTCTCTCAATTCCTCTGCAGTATCATCTTTAAATACCACTTCAGTCTTGGGTAACATCCCTACATCTTCTTCAGTAAAGACCGAAGCAAAGAATTCATTCAGTCTCTCCGCTATAGCCTTGTCTCCTCTTACTGCCCCTTTTACCCCTCTATCATCTAATGGTCCAATTGACTCTCTCACAGGCCTTTTGCTACGAATGTACTTGAAAAGTCTTTATTTCGTGTTTTTGTTTCCGTAGCAAGTTCCTTCTCAAATTTCCGCTTTGCCTGCCTTATCAATGCTTTGCATTTAACTTGCCAGTGCTTGTGGTGTTTCCAGTTTTCGTCATTTGTCTCTTTTTTCCATTTCCTGAAAGATGCTTTTTTGGCAGCAACAGCCTCTCTGACCTCACCTTTAAACCATGCTGGCAGTTTTTTGGACTTTCTTTCACTTTTCTTAATGCATGGAATACAGCTGGTCTGGGCTTCCAGGATAGTATTTTTAAACACCCAAGCTTGATGTAAATCTTTAACCTTTGCAACTGCTCCTTTTATTTTTTTCTTAACTATATTCCTCATTTTATCATAGTCTCCCTTTCAAAAGTTAAAAGGTAGTACTGTGGATTTCTTTACTATCCCTCCTCCACTAATTAAATCAAACATGATCATGCTATGATCACTATTGCCAAGTGGTCCCAACACCCTTATTTCTTGCACCAGATCTGGTATTCTACTAAGGACTAGGTCCAGTATGGCTTCCCCTCTGGTCGGTTTGTGAACCAGCTGCTCCAAGAAGCAGTCATTTATTTCATCTAGAAACTTTATCTCCCTAGCATGTCCTGCTGTGACACTGACCCAGTCAATACCAGAGTAATTGAAATCACCCATTATTACTCTGCTGTGACTTTTGTTAGCTCCCTTGATTTCTTTGAGCATTTCATCATCCATTTGTTCATTCTGGCCAGGCGGTCGATAGTACACCCCCACTGCCATCACCTTCCCCTTCATACATGGAATTTCAATCCATAGAGATTCTACAGCAAATTTAGTTTCCTGCAAAACTTTGATCCTTTCTGACTCAATGCCCTCTCTAACATAGAGCGCAACCCCTCCACCAATTTGATCAGTTCTATCATTACGATATAGTTTGCACCCAGGTATCACAGTGTCCCACTGGTTATCCTCCTTCCACCATGTCTCTGAGATTGCAATCATATCTAACCTCTCATTTAGTGCTATATATTCTAACTCTCCCATCTTATTGTTTAGACTTCTAGCATTTGCATACAAGCATTTTAGAGACTGTATTTTATTAATGTTAATCTGGCTATTGGTAGGCATGGGTAATTTGGAATCTTTACACTCTGTCTGCACCATACTCAAGGGCATTTGGGCTACTTTACTCTTTTTTTGGAACCTCACTGCTTTTGGTAGTATCCTTCAAGGATACCTTCTTCCGAACCATGCGCTCTTGGGCGACTGTCGGCTTTCCCCTATTTTCTAGTTTAAAAGCTTCTCTATCTCCTTTTTAAAGGTTAATGCCAGCAGTCTGGTTCCATCCTGGTTAAGGTGAAGCCCATCCCTTCGGAAGAGCCCCTTCTTTCCCCAAAATGTTCCCCAGTTCCTAACAAATCCAAAACCTTCATCTTTGCACATCTCATCCACGCATTGAGACTCCGGAGCTCTGCCTGACTTTTGGTTCCTGCATGTGGAACGGGAAGCATTTCGGAGAACGCTACCCTGGAAGTTCTGGATTTCAACTTCCTACCTAAAAGCTTAAATTTAGCCTCCAGAACCTCCCTTCCACATTTTCCTATGTCATTGATACCAACATGTACCAAGAACAGTAGACTCCTCCCCAGCACTATCTAAGATCTTATCTAGGTGGTGTGTGAGGTCCACTACCTTCGCACAAGGCAGGCATGTTACCAGGCAATCCTCATGTCCACCAGCCACTCAGCTATCTACATGTCTAATGATTGAATCACCAACTATAACAGTTGTCCTAACCCTTCCCTCATGGGCACATGGCCCTGGAGAAACGTCCTCAGTGCGAGAGGGTTTTACATCACCTGAAGGACAGGTCCTAGTTACAGGATCACACCTGCCACACTAGGGTGATGCTGTCCTGTCACGTGACCTCTCCCCTCCATGGCAACAGGGATGCTGCCAGACTGGAGCTGGGACTTCCCTGTAGGTCTCTTCTATGTACTTCTCTGTCTTTCTTATGTTTTCCAAGTCTGCTACTCTAGCCTCTAGAGAACAGACTCGTTCCCTGAGAGCAAAGAGCTCCTTGCACCTAGTGCACACGTAAGACCTCTCACTAACTGGGAGAAATTCATACATGTGACACTCAATACAAAAGAATGGAAAGCCCCCATCTCGCTGCTGGACTGTTGTCTGCATCTTAGTTTAAAGCTTGTGTTTAGGTCTTTAAATTCTGTATTTACTAAGGGTTGGTGTAGATGCTTATACTAATAAAAGTGTATCTAATAACTCTAATATACCTTGTTCATCTGAAGCTTAATTAATCTCAGATCCTCAATGTATGACTGATTTGGATAAAGAGCTGCACCTGAGAGAAGCCCCTTTCCTCTACGACGTGTAAGTACCTATAAAGCTACAATTACCCCAGGAGCGGGTGGGTGTTGGGGAGGGAGGGAGGGAAATAAGACCTATTAAAAGAGGGCTGTTACAAGGTACCCTGTCCTGTACCCTCAGCAGGGGGGGAGGGGGTTAGTCCCTCAGGTAGGCTAGAGCAGGAAAAAAAGTTTAAAATGCAGCATGTTCTGGGGACAGAGCAGGGAGAGATATTTAATTTGAAGTAACAGTTAACCTGGCTACCACACAAAGGCTAGTTAGTTGAGAGAGGCAAGGTAAGTTATACAGCTGAGAAAGCTGAAGTGCAAAACTAAAGGGAACAGGGAGGTGAAGTAGCACACCAATAAAGACAACAATAAATAAATAAATAAATAGACAGCTAGAACTCACAGCAAAGCCGTGTCTTGACTATTGTAACATACCCCTTGCTGGTCTCCCTCTGAATCATCTCTCTTCCCGTCAATCTGTTCAACACTCTGCTGCATGGCTAATCTTCCACCAGCCTCGTCATGCTCATATTACCCCTCTTCTGAAGTCACTTCATTGGCTCCCTATTCATTTTTGCATCCAGTTCAAACTTTTCCTGCTGACCTATAAGTGCATTCACTCTGCAGCAACTCACTACCTTTCCTCTCTTATGCCTCCCTACACCCCTCCCCGGAAACTCCGCTCTTCTGGCAAATTGGTTCTATCTGTGCCTTTCTCTTCTATTGCTAACTCCAGACTTTGCTCCTTTCACCTGGAACAAAGGTGAAATTAGACTTACCTGCTAATTGTTGTTCCTGGAGTGGAGCCAGTCTAGTCCCGGACCTCTGGGTTCCCTATCTCATCCAGCAGCTTGGAGAATGAGAAAACTCCTCCTTTTTCTGATGTCACCGGTATATCCTCCTGGAATCCGCCCTCTGTCATCAGTTACCTATTGACACAGCAGACTCACCGGAGACACAAACAATGATTTAACAACAGAACGAAATAATTAACTATGAACTCCCCGGAAGGCGGTCCGAAAAGGCCACCTAGAAGTTATGGCTTTAACTCACACAGGCCACTCCCACCTCCAGAAGAAAGGAAAAGGAGCAGGCCGCTCAACCACTCACCCTTCTAATATAGTAACCAGAAGTATTATGAAACCTCTTACCTGTGAATGGTCGAAGTGCCCCCAACCACCGCCGAAACAGAACACAGGGATGGGACGCGGGACTAGACTGGCTCCACTCCAGGAACAACAATTAGCAGGTAAGTCTAATTTCACCTTCCTGGACGTGTACCCAGTCTAGTCCCGGACCTCTGGGTCAGTACCAGAGCAGTGAAAAAGCTAAACATGGGAGGGACCTGGTAGACCAGCCTGAAGTACCACCGATCCAAAAGAGGTCTCCTCCGACCTTTGCACATCTAGGCGGTAATGCTTCACAAAAGTATTCAGCGAGGACCAAGTCGCCACTTTACAAATCTCGACCGGGGACACCAAACGTACCTCCACCCAGGACAAGGCCTGTGCCCTAGTGGAATGCGCCCTAATCCCTTCCGGCACCACCTTACCCTGCAGTATGTACGCCGAAGTAATCGCCTCTTTTATCCACCTGGCAATGGACGCTTTGGACGCTGGTTGACCCTTTCGCAGACCTGCGAAGAGGACAAAAAGTCTGTCTGACTTGCGGAAACTGGCCGTCCGGCGTAAATATTTCTTTAACGCCCTGCGGGCATCCAACAGGTGAAACTTTCGAGACCCCGTCTCACCCGCGACCTGCGAGAACAAAGGCAAGGAAATTTCTTGATTCACGTGAAAAGGCGACACCACCTTGGGCAGGAATGCCGGCACTGTCCACAAAACAACCTTTGTGGAAAAAAAGGACAGATAAGGTTCCCTGCAGGAAAGCGCTTGCAATTCGGAGATCCATCGTGCCGAGCAGACGGCTACCAAGAACACCACCTTCAGTGTAAGATCCTTGACCGACGCCCGAGACAACGGTTCGAACGGTGCGCGCTCTAGAGCACCTAACACGAAGGGAAGATGCCACTTCGGGAAAAAACGCCTGGCCGGAGGCCGCACCCGCGACAAAGCTCGAAGAAAACGCTTAATATCTCCCTGGCATCCGAGCGACTGACCGCCGATCTTGCCCCGATAACACGCCAAAGCTGCTACTTGCAACCGCAATGATGCAGCTGCTAGACCTTTATCAAGCCCGTCCTGAAGAAATTCCAAGATCTGCGGGATAGAGGACATTAAGGCCGCACACTTCCTTTCCACGCACCACGCCTCAAACACCCGCCAGATCCGGACATACGCTAGAGAGGTAGAACTCCTTCTGGCCTTCAATAGCGTGGAAATAACCGCCACTGAGTACCCTCTGGACCTCAGCCTCGCCCTTTCAAGAGCCAGGCCGTAAGCAAGAATCAATCCACATGTGGCATGAAGAGGGGCCCCTGCGCCAGCAGATCAGCGCAATGAGGAAGGCGCCAGGGTTTTTCCACCAACAACCTCACTAGATCCCCGTACCACGGCCTGCGAGGCCAATCTGGTGCAATCAGGATTACCTGACCCTCGAACCGCTCGATGCGCTGCAGCAGACGCCCTATCAGCACCCACAGCGGAAACACATACAGCAGACACCCGGCTGGCCACACCTGACTGAGTGCATCCAAACCTTCCGACATCGTTTCTTTTCTTCTGCTGAAAAATCTGCTGACCTTTGCCGAAGCAAATGTCGCCATGAGATCCATGACCAGTGCTCCCCACCGGCGCACCACCATCTCGAAGACCTCGGGATGAAGCACCCATTCCCCGGGATCTACTCTCACCCGACTGAGAAAATCGGCCTGCACATTGTCCACCCCCGCCACATGTGCCACCGACAGATCTAGAAGATGCGCTTCGGCCCAGCCGCAGAGGGCTTCGGCCTCGACTTCCAGCCCTGCGCTGGTCGTTCCCCCCTGCTTGTTGACATAGGCCACCGCCGTGGCGTTGTCGGAAAAGACTCAGACTTCTTTGCCCTCGAGCAATGTGTGAAACTCTCGCAGCGCCAACACCACTGCTCACAGCTCCAGCCTGTTGATGGACCACATCTGCTCCTGGACCGACCATTGGCCCTGCGCGAACCTGCCTTGACAGTGCGCTCCCCAGCCGAGGAGGCTGGCATCCGTCATTACCGACACCCAGTTCGGAACGTCTAATGTCCTTCCGCACTCCAACGACGCAGGCTGCCGCCACCAATCCAGGGATCGGCGGGCCTTTTCCGGACAGGGTAACTTCCGAGACAGCGGATCTTGTTGAGGTGACCAACGGCGCAATAATGCCCTCTGTAATGGGCGCATGTGAGCCCTTGCCCACGGGCCCGTCTCTATGGCCACCACCACGATGCCCAGCAACTGAAGATAATGCCATGCCGAGGGCGTCCTGTACCGAAGGAAACGATCCGCCAATTTCCGAAGGCCGTGCGCCCGATCTCTTGTTAGGAATACTCTGCCCAACCTCATGTCAAAGCGAGCTCCCAGGTATTCGAGAGTCTGAGAGGGAACCAGGTGACTCTTCGACAGACTGACAATCCAACCGAGCTCCTCTAGTAAGGCCACCATCCAGGCAGTGGCCGTCTCGCTTTCGGACCTGGTCTTCGCCCGGATCAGCTAATCGTCCAAATATGGATGCACTAAGATTCCCTCCTTCCGAAGAGCCACCACCACCACCACCATTACCTTGGTGAAGGTTTGCGGCCCTGTCGCTAACCTGAAGGGTAATGCCTGGAATTGGAAATGACCGAAGGATACCGCAAAACGGAGAAATTGGTGATGCTCCGGCCGTATCGGAATGTGAGGTAGGCCTCTGACAAATCCAGAGAGGTAAGGAACTCTCCCCTTTGCACCGCCACTATAACTGACCGCAGTGTCTCCATATGGAAATGAGACACCTGAAGACTACGATTCACTCCCTTGAGATCTAGGATTGGTCGAACGCCTCCGTCCTTCTTTGGCACGACAAAATATATGGAGTATCGACCGCAACCGAGTTGGTGTGGAGGTACGGGCACGATTGCCTTGAGGTCCAGGAGTCTTTGGACTGTCTCCCGGAAGGCCGCACGCTTGGTGACCGATCTTCCAGGAGACTGAACGAAGGCCTCGCACACTGGTCTGAGAAACTCTAGCGCGTAACCCTCTCGAATAACTTCCAGGACCTACTGATCTGATGTTACTCGGACCCAGGAGGCATAATACTCCTGCAACCGACCCTCTACCGGGAGCACAGATGCCTTATCTCATTGCTGCTTTTTAATCCCGAAGGAAGAGGCCGGCCCAAAACCTCTTCCCGCCCCTCAAAACCCCCGGAAGCTCTGGCTCCTACCAGAAAATCGCCCTCTCTGACCTGAATTGAATCTATGAAACCTAGAACAACGAAAGTCCCGCTGCTGCCCCCTGCCAGCTGGAAACGTCCGGATCGACTTAGGCTTGTCCTCCGGCAACTTACCACCCTTGGATTCTCCTAAGTCCTTAACCAACTTTTCCAAGTCCTCTCCGAACAACAGCCGGCCTTTAAAGGGAAGCTTACTCAACCTAGCCTTGGAGGCCGAATCCGCCGCCTAGTTGCGCAGCCACAAATACCAACGTGCGGCCACTGTGGAGGCCATGCTTTTAGATAAACCTCGCATAAGGTCATAGTGGATGTCCGCTAGGTAAGCAGTGCCTGATTCCAACTTGGCCGCCTCCCCATCCTCCACACCGTCCTTGTCTGGCCGCACACGCTGGGACCAGCGAAGGCGTGCTCTAGCTACCCGCGCGCCGCAAATAGCCGCCTGTAGCGACAGGGCATTCACATCAAACACTTGTCTTAATAACACATCTAACTTCTTATCCTGAGAATCCTTGAGGGCCGCACTACCTTCCACAGGAATGGTGGTCTTCTTGGTTACTGCCGACATGGCCGCATCCACTTTGGGAGACTTAAAAACCTCCTTATCCCAATCCAGCAGTGGATAGAGACGATTCATCACCCTGGAGCCCTTCAGAGGTGCTTCAGGCACGTTCCACTCCTCCTGGATCATCTCCCGAAAGACCCTATGTACCGGGAAAGCCCTCTGAGACTTTCGGAAGACCTGCAACAGAGGATCCTCCAGGGTATCATCTTCCATAGCCCCCGGAACCGGCATATTGAGGACCTTTAAGACCTCTCCGATTAGTGCCGTTAGTTCTTCCCGTCTGAAAACCTGCACTACTCTGGACTGTTCTTCCTTTTCGGACAGCTCCCCTTCCTCCAGCTCATCCTCTACTCCTAAGCTTTGAGCCTCGTCATCGGACAAGTGGGCTTCCGAAACAACGGAGAGATCGCTAGCCCCGTCGTCACCACGGGGTCTCTTGGCCCCGCACGCACACTCCTCGGTCTGCAAGTGCGAAGCCGACCTCTTAACTCCGCCCGGAACCTCAGGGCCTTTACGCTGAAGAGAGCTAGCAAACAACCTGCGCTGGAGCAAAGAAACAAAATCCTGCGAAAAAATAGCCGACAATTCCTGCGGCAATGATGACAGAGAGAGGCGTATCAGGGGCCGAGGAGGGGCCTGCCACCGGCTCCACCTGAGCCCGCTCCTCGCCTGACACAGTCGAGCCTTCTGGCTCGGGCCTCGCCCCTCTCCCTTGTCCTCCCGGGAGGCTTCCATCGAAGCCGCTTCCCGTACGCAGGCCTTGCACACTCCTGAAGTGACCCCTTTTTTCAGGCCACAGACCAGGCAGAGAGGCCTCAAGGGCATGGCAGTCCCAACCCCAACTGAGAGAGTTCTGCCCCACAAGGCTGCTAGCCGCGTGCAAAGCTCCCACACTTTACCTGTGAGAAGGGACCAGAGAGGAACAGGCCCAGCCTCCCCCCTGTCCCCCGCAGCAAGTTATCACGTTTATTTTATTTTATTCTTTTTACAGACAAATTACATAGCCGGGCAAAGAAAAAGCAGCAGTGCCCAGAAAACAAAGAGAAAACCTTACCCAGACTCCGCAGAGCGTCCACAGGGGGCCCGGGAAAAAACTGCCCGATGAACCGGCGCCTGTGCGCTGCCGCGCCACACGGCTAGGCCCAGAGCTGCCTTTTCGCGCCAAAATGCTCCGGATACAGCTCCGGACCAAAGACTGGCTTCCGTGCTCTAAACCGCCGCCTGAGCAAGCAGTCTGCCGCCTGAGGACAGACTTGCTTGCCGGCGGCCCCGGAGCGACTCCAAGGCGAAGGCAGAGAAAGAGGTGCTAAAAATAACTTTGCACAGCTGAAGCAGCCGTGATTGCACGGAGCCGGCCAAGCGCACTAACAGGCAAGCCTCTGTGTGGCGCTGGCCGGGCTCTCCTCCAGGTCACTGCTCTTCCGAACTGCCTGCACCTTCACCCCACGCCCCAACAATAGTAGCAGAAGCCCTGGCTTACTCCATCGAAGTGAAGGTACCGAAGGGGGAGGGGGGAAGGGAAGCTTAAGAGGGAGAGAGCAGCCTGCAGAAAAACTTAAATCCACAGATCCTTACAGTACCCTCTCCCCTGCAATAAACTAATCCCACTAATAGAAAACTCCTAAAAGCCCATTCCAACTAACAAATTTAGCCTGAGTTGTCTCTCCAGTGAGCCCGGGCTAGCGGGCTCTATCCATCCAGCTGCTTGGAGACTGAGGCAACTGATGACAGAGGGCGGATTCCAGGAGGATATACCAGTGACATCAGAAAAAGGAGGAGTTTTCTCAGTCTCCAAGCTGCTGGATGAGATAGGGAACCCAGAGGTCCAGGACTAGACTGGGTACACGTCCAGGAACTACCTGAGTCTGTACGTCAGGCACTTTCTCTGACCGTTTTCAAATCCAGGCTGAAAACTCACCTCTTCGCTGCCACTTTCGGATCTTAACTCACCTGATCTCCTTTGTGTTTCCTTACCATTCCCTATAGATGTATCCCTATCTACACCTACTGTGTTGTCTGTCTTGACTAGATTGTAAGATCTATTGAGCAGGGACTGTTTCTTACATGTCTGTGCAGCACTGCATACATCTTGTAGCGCTATAAAAATGCTCAGTAGTAATAGTAGTTAAACCCAAAAACTGTATTAGGAAGCCAGCAGAGCAATACAAATATTGGACTAATGTTGGTTCCTTTGGAACTATAGTTGCCACTGAAGTGGTTTCATACACAAGTCTGCAAAGGGAACCATTTATGGCCGGCTTCCATGTGTTCTAGTAGTTTGAGGATGCTTCTCTCTGATGTGGATTTCACCACAGAACTGCACTGGGTAAATTTTAAGATATTTTGAAGATGGTCTTCTGGTAGGAAAGCTTTCACTTGTGAAATAACTAACAGCCCCAATGAACTCCAATAATTGCATTGGAGGTGAAGCTGGACTTTTTGTCCTTGATGAGAAACTGCAGGATTTGTAATTCATGCTTGTAGTTCAAGGATAGATTGACCTCCTGTTGGGATTTTGCTGAGATGAGTCAGTCATCAAGGCAGAGAAGTCAAAGATCCCTAGCCTGTGGAGGTGTGCTGCTACAACAGCAAGACACTTTGTGCAAACTCTGCAGGTGATAGACTGAAGGAAATAATTTATACCTATAGCACTGTCCTTGAAAGGTGAATCATAGGAACTTCCAGTAGAAGGGGTAATGGGGATGTAGGTATCCTTTAGGTCCAGGGAGGTCATTAAATCATTGTGGACTAGAAGAGAAATATAGTGCCTAGGGAGTTCATTTTGAATGTTTATTTTTTGATAAACTCATTTAAGTCATAAAACCATAAGAATCAGAAGTAGCTGCTTAATTTTCTAAATTTTTATTTCCTTGATTTAATCCATCTGCTCTCAATGTGGATTAATTGGATGCCACTACTGTTATTTTATTCTTACGTTTTTGTGCCCATAATATACCATTTTCCTACTATGTGAGATGTTAGTTTCATAAAAAATCTTTATCAAAAAAGAACATAAGAATTTCCATATTGAGTTAGAACAAAGGTCCATCAAACCCATTATCTGTCCCTAACAGTGACCAATCCAGGTCACACGTATTTGGTAGCAGGGCCGGCCCCAGAGTTAGTTCAAGGTGTTTGCAACCTAAGCAAACCTTAAGCCTTATGCCATCCCTGGTTGCTAGAATCTGTTGTTTAGCTTTAAATGCCCTCCTCTTTGCTGCCCCCAACAAGCTGCCACTCTAGGCGACCATCTGGTTTGCCTGATGGTTGGGCCACCCATGCTTGGAAGGATCCCAAAATGTAGATAGTTTCCATTCTACCCACCCCCAGGGATAAATAGTGGCTTTCCTTAGATCTACTTTAATAACACAGGTACACTACCAAAAAACTGCCTCCAGTTTTGCAACTGATTCCTATAGATTTTGGGGTGCTGAATCCAGGAAAAATAGCCAAAATGTTCCATCACGTCACGTTTTCTTGCAAAATTAGATTTCTTACCCATATAAGGAATGTTCACATAATTTCTTTTTAGCCGACTGCAGTTTATTTTCTTGGCCCAAAATAGAGGTTGTAATGGTTAACTAACTAGAAACACTCCCACATGATATTTTAGAGTGTTTTGTATTCATTTTATACATTAACAGGACAATTGGGAGGCGGGGGGCTAAATCCAGTACTCGCGCTGGCGCATGTTCTTTCCTGTTCGCCTCGCCTCGTTCGCTCGCTCAAACACGGTAGTTGCGACATGAACGTTCCTGTCAAATTTCAGTTTCTTGCAAGTTCATTATTACCTTTTGTTTGCTCAGTCGTAATCCAGCTTTATTCCGAAGTGGTTCACTACAGTTGTAGTTTGCAGTGCTGTGTATTTGTGATGGCTCACAGAGCCAGAGGTTGCGTCAACTCTCCGGACAGTTTTTGTATTATTTGTGGGGAATATACCGTGAAAAAGCGGCAGAGGAACATTTCTGCATTTATTAAAAAAGTATATTTCGCCTATTTCGGTTTGAAGTTAGGCGATCAAGACAAACCGTGGGCTCCTCACAAAGTGTGCAAGACATGTGAGGAAGATCTATGCTTATGGATGAAAGGTAAAAAACAAGCATTTCGTTTCGGAATACCTATGATGTGGCGTGAACAAAGAGACCACAGCAGTGACTGCTATTTTTGCTCTTGCATTGTGAAGGGATACAACTTAAAAATAAGAACGTAATAAGTTACCCCAACCTTCCCTCAGCAATTAGGCCTATGCCTCCTAGCAACGATGTACCTGTGCCTGAACCACCAAAATCTTTGGATCATATTTGTGTGGACGGTTCTGATCATGATGAGACTCATCAGATGGCTTTTCCCGATGAGTCCAGTACTTCCGAGTTTGAAACTGAACCAGATCCGAAACCTGAACTTTTCTCTCAAGCTGAATTGAATGATTTAGTCCGGGATTTAGGACTCCCAAAAGATGCTGCCCAACTGCTAGGTTCTCGGCTTAAACAGCAAAATCTATTGTCACCAGGAACAACTTTTTATTGGTACCGCAACCGCGAGACACAATTTTTGAAGTATTTCAGCAAAGAGGAAGATTTGGTATTTTGCAACGATATATACGGAGTGATGGAAAAGTTTAAACTCAAGTCAAAAGACAGCATAAAAGGTGTTCTTCATAATGGCAACACATTCGCTTCAGTTCCTATTGCTCACTCTGTTATTCTCCAAGAAAAATACGAGAATTTGGCCCTGATTCTTCAGAAGATTCGTTATGATGAGCATAAGTGGATGATTTGTGGAGACTTTAAAATTCTATCCATGCTATTAGGGCAGCAATCCGGTTTCACCAAATATCCCTGCTTCCTTTGCTTGTGGGATAGCCGGGCCCGCGACCTACACTGGGGGAAAAAAGACTGGCCAATTCGGGAGTATTTGAGACCCGGTGAGAAAAATGTTCTTCATGAGAGCTTGGTACCTCGTGATAAAATTCTATTACCACCTCTCCACATTAAGTTGGGTCTCATTAAGCAATTCATCAAGTCCCTTCCAAAAGATGGTGAGTGCTTTCGGTACCTTTGCTCAAAGTTCCCCCGACTTTCTGAAGCAAAGCTAAAGGAAGGAGTGTTTGTTGGCCCTGATATAAGGAAACTCATTTCAGATGGAGCATTCGCTGAAACGATGTCTGAGAAGGAAAAAGAAGCCTGGGATTCCTTCAAGGATGTTGTTCTCAAATTCTTGGGGAACAGGCGGGATGAGAACTATAAGGATATTGTTGCCAGGATGCTCAATGCCTTCAAAGAACAAGGCTGTAACATGAGCCTGAAAGTCCATTTCTTGCACTCCCATGTGAACTACTTTCCCGAAAACTTGGGGGCGTACAGTGAAGAACAAGGTGAAAGGTTTCACCAGGACATCAAGGACGCAGAGAGAAGGTACCAAGGAAGATGGAACACCACTATGATGGCTGATTTCTGCTGGTTGCTGCTGCGGGAAACCCCAGATGAAAAAATACGCCAAGCAGCGCACCAAGAGAAGCATTCGGGGGAAGAAGAAACGGGCCCACCAGGAGATTGATTGACCCAAGAATGACTTTAAAATCTAAACTGTGTTGACAAATATCGTGTTTTTACTAAACTTTGAAATAAAAATTTGCTAGTTATTACCACAGTGTCGGATTTCATTTATTAGAATTTTATTTTCACACCGTCAGGTGTTTGTCTTCATGTATTGCAATGGTGCGGTTTGCGTTTTCTATTCTTACATACATACCTGTACAACATTTTTTGCACATTTCTTTGCTTTGCTTTGTGTCTAACCTCGCTCTTATATGCTCAATGTTTGTGCACATGTATGTGGCTGTTTTAAGTGTAGACAATTTTGCTACCATCACAGTGTGTTTTGTTGACATTACTCTATTCTTATGTGCTGCCTTGTTACAATTTTCTTTATTCTTATTTGAATAACTACTAAACAATTAGTATAAAGAATTCATCCAAGAAACGTTTATCTCAATCGCACTCAATCTGAAACGTTCACCTCAAACTGCTAACCCAATGTAGCAAAAAATCTGTACGTGATGGAGCAAATTGGTTACCAGATTTGGATTCAGCGCACCAAAAAACGTAAAAATCGAAACATTAGAGGCAGTTTAAAAAAAATTTTTTTTAGTGTACCTGTGTAATGATTTATGAACTTTTTGAAATAATAAACAAATGAATTCATATTTACATGTTCCACTTCACTCAGGATTTTACAAGCCTCTATATCATATCTCCCCATCACCTCTAGCCTTTCCTCATGAGAGTTGTTCTATCCTCTTTATTATTTTGTTTGCCCTTCTCTGTACCTTTTCTTATTCCACTATGGGGAGGTTTACTAAGTGGCACTAGCGGTGCACACATAGTATGTGTTCCGAGGTCCCATATTTATTTGGTTTTATATACCACACTATTTTAAATCAGCGCAGTTTACAGCAGAACAACTCATTACATAGAACAGGATTACATAAAACAAGTGAACAAAACTTAACAGAACAATAAACAGTGAACATTGGTCTATAGACTACAACAAGGGTGAAAACTTGGGTAGAACCTGGGCAACTATTTACAAGATGATAGGAGGACTATGATGTGTGCGTAAGTCCCATGTTATTCATACCGCACGTACACCTCTAATGCCACTTAGTAAACCTACCTTTATATCTTTTTTGAGATGTGTCAAAATTGCACCCATGCTCAAGGTATGGTTGCACTACAGAGTGATACAGATTCATTATGAAATTCTATTTTATTCTCTGTTTCTTTTGCTATCATTCTGTTTGCTTTTTATGGCTGCCACACACTTTTGTGCACTAAACCCAGTGTTCTTGGCTACTGCATTTTAGTAAACATGCCCCACTGGGCAGAAAATTTCATTTTATATTCTATGATGCTGCCTAGATCCTTTTCCTAGGTGGTGACTCCTAATGTGGAATCTAACACTGTTTAGACATAATTAGGGATATTCTTCCCTATGTACATCACTTTGTACATGTCCACATTAAATTTTATTTTCCATTTAGATGCCCAGTCTTACATAGTCCTCCTACAATTTTTTACAATTTGTCTAGGATTTAACAACCTTAAACAATTTGGTGTCATCTGAAACATGATTATTTCACTCATTGTTCCCATTTCCAGATCATATATAAATATCTTAAAAAATACTGGGCCTAGTATAGATCCTTAATGTATTTGATTATACAGTATACCTTCCTCTATTGAGGACCCAGTTCTCTGTTTTCTATCTTTTTTAACTAGTTCCCAATCCACAAGAGCACATTGACTCCTATCTCATGGTTTTTAATTTCCTTAGGAGTCTCTTATGTGAGACCTGATCAAAAGCTTTCTGAAAATCCAGATATACTATATCAACTGGCTCCCCTTTATCCTTAAATCAAATTTGCGTAATTAAAGTAGTTACCTAAACTTTCGGAAATCTTTAAAAACTTGGCAGATTATAAACTACTATAATAACTGTTTAGTGATTGAAAAGGTGGAGATTTTCAAACTGGTTATTTATAAAGTTTAGATGATACTCTTTAGGACCTATAATTTGGGTTGACCTTCTTGGGTTGGGAAATAGTTTATTATTGTGAATGATTGTATTGGTGTAATGTATTTTATTTGCATTGAATTGCAAGACACTCTGAGTTATTGGTATTGTCAGGATAGAAAAGATTTCATTGAGTCAAACTGAATGATGATTCATGCCTTCATAAAAATGTGGCAGATTAGTGAGGCAAGACTTCCCTTGGGTCTAAGATGGGATGAAGTGCTCTAGACTTCTTTGGCATTAAAAAAATAACTTGAATAAAAACAGCAGTTTCTGTTGAGATTTGTTGTGTGCATGAACTTGTAACAAATTCTTTATTTCTGTTGCCAGAACTTTTATTTATTGGGGTGAATGGGCTTTGGCAGTAGCTGGGAGGTATTTATTTATTTTAGGCTTATATACTGCTTTTCTACAAGTCAAAGTGGTGCACATTCAGGTACTGTATATTGTCCCCAAAGGGCTCACAATCTATGTTTTTGTACCTGATGCAACATAGGATTAAGTGGCTTGCCCAAGGCCACAAGGAGCACCGGTGGGACTAGAAACCTCAGTCCTTCCAGCCTAAGGTTGCTGTCCTCTAGTGGGATTTGAACCCCTGGACCTCCAGCCTGAGTTAACTTGCCCCAAACACTAGACCACTCCTCCCTATGGTATGGCATACTGATTAAACTGATCTTACAGCCCTGATGGATAATTTTGAGTACCCATTTGTCTGAAGTTACAGCTTGCCATGCCTCCTCGAAAAAAGGATGCTTCCACCTACTGAAAGCTAATCAAAAACCTGGGTTTCTTTTGCCCAATTGTTATGGAGAATGACTGCTGCTTCTTTTCTCTTTGTTTTTTTGCCACTGAGAATAAATTTGTGCTATAGCTTGCTGTTGAGGAGCCTGGGTTCAGACTGGTTGTTGTTAAGTGCCATCGAGTCAAGATTGACTCCCGGTGACCCTGTGGATTTTGGCAAGGTTCGACCAAAAGTAGATTGCCAGGCCTGTGCAGTAAACCTACAGCACCCGGTATTACAAAGTGAGCTCCCAACCCCGTTTAGTTTTTGGGTGTCCTACTTATTTTTCTTATCTTTTTTGCTACCTTTTTTGATTGCCTAAAAATCACAACAATACAGTCTTAAAACAAATGTGTCTTATGTGCATAGTATAAATTGATGTGGATTCACCTGATACAGAATAAGATGCATTGAGAAAAGTGGTTGGCCTTGATAGCGACACTGCCTCCCGTAATATGAGCCCTCCCTATGTGGTTGCTATACCTCTTACGACTATAATATTATTGGTAATACAAAGAGGGAGACTGGCACCTAAGAATGAAGATTGGTTATTCCTATAGCCTGAAACTCCATATGATAAGAAAACTGATAGTTCTCACAGAGTGGAACAGTAGTCTTGTACTATGGACACTGTGAACTTAAATTTTCTCTGAAAAAGTTATCTCCTGAGCATCAGGGCTGGCTCAAGTGTTGTGATGCCCTGAGCCAACCTTTGCTTTGGCGCCTTCCTCTTGGGCCTATCTTGCGGTATGAATTGCCAAAATAGGGGTACATTTTCAGCCAGCATGGTCATTGGCTTAAGTTAAATGCTGACACTGCCATTTAACTTAATCCATGTAGCCAGCAGCACTATCCATATGCTTAGCAGCGCATCAGTCCTTGTCCTATCCCTCACTCCCCACCATTACCCCAGCTCTAGTTGCACTCCCCTCAGCATCAGCCTGGTTCCAGACCCATTCCCATCCCCGCCATAATCCATCATGACTGACTGATGAGGGAGCTGAGACTTTTGGTGCCCTGGTGCAACTTGTATCCTATATTTCAGGCATGTCCAACAGGTAGATCGCAGAGGGGTCAGAGGTAGATCACCAGCCCCATTTGACGCCATCTCTCCAGCAGCTTGCCCTGTTGCTAGGAGAGAGCTCATGCCGGCAGGTTGTCTGCCGAGGGCTTACCGCCACTGCTGATTCTTTGCCTGTCTTTTTTCCCTGCCTGTGGGAATCTTGCCTGCGGGTGTATTGGGGGCGCTTGTTGTTTTTGTGCCAATAGTTTGTGGGTACCCCAGGGGGCTGCCGCCCACGCCCCGTGAAGAGACGCCACAGGCCCGGCGTCATACCTGGTCTCCTGCCTCTCAGAATCACCCATTCCTGCCCCCGCCCCAACACCCCTTAGAAATATGTTATATACCGGGTGATATCCATTCACCCGGGCTTTACCTGAATTCACATATTAGTTGTGTTGTGTGCTGGTCATTGATCGCTTTATAGTTCGCTTTCATTAAACGTTTTCGGGCAGACACAACAAAGTGTCAAGAATTTGGTGATTTTGGCGAGCTTTTCCAATTTTGTTTTAACTTGCCTATGCCTTGCCTTCGAATTGGTTCAAACCACTGACTTTTGCTTGCCTCTGCAATTTTATTTTGTGTAGCCTTTGCGTTGATTCTACACTGTGTGCAGAATTTATTAAATCGTGTGTGGTGGTATTTGAACTTGTTTGGCGGTATTTGATTTTATCTGGTTTGCTGGACAGATGTTTGAGTTTTTTTGATGATTGTTTGGTGGTATTTGATACTGTTCAACAGCCAAAATGCTTCGGACATGAAAACAGCAGTTCTAAACTAATTTAAGGCTGCTGAACACAGAAATCATAATGAAAATGGCTGATTAGGTCAGGTTTCTAAGATATATGCTATTAATTAGTCATTAGGGGCCATTAACTGTGTATTATGCAACATTTGCATGAGATTGCATAATCTCTACTTGCAACCAATAGAAATATCTGTCCAAAACCAGATGGTGCAATCAGTATTTAAATCTGCATTACTTGACAGTATAAATCTTAAGGTGTCAAAAGAGTCAAAAGAGTTCCCAATTATGTCTTAAATTGTAAATAGTTACCCTGTTATCCAAGTTGCATTACCTGTTAAATTGTAAACACAAAGTACTATTGGAAATGTGTATATTATTGTTCATTGTAAACCACACTGATGCTGAATAGCGCGGTATAAAAGAGACTCTAATAATAATAATAATAATAATAAAAAGTATTAGTCACAGAAAAATTAAAAAATTAATTTGGCGATGCATCGTACTTGTGTTAATAATGCAGATAATTTCTGCTATATTTGTGGTGAAGTGACTTTTACATCACAAAAATGGAATATGACTGTGGCGGTTAAGAAATCCTACAACTTATATTTTGGCTGCTGAATAGGAGATCAGGATAAAAGTTGGGCGCCACTTGTGCTGCAATACATGTGCAACAAATCTCAGGCAATGGATGAATGGGAAAAGACAATCAATGCCTTTTGCAGTTCCAATGATCTGGAGAGAGCCCACGGATCACGTCAGCAATTGCTACTTCTGCATGGTTCCTCCAATTCAGAAAGGCCTATCCAGAAAGAGTAAGTGGACAGTGCAATATCCAAACATTCCATCTGCAATACGCCCAGTGCCTCGTGGAGAAGGGTTGCCAATTCCCAAAATGTCAGAATCATTATCATTAGAATCAAGTGAGGAAGAGGAAGAAGTTTGTAGTCATGAACCGTCAACCTCATGTGACTCAGAGTTTCTTCTGGCCACTGCTAATGAGCCACACCTCATAACACAAGGTGAACTGAACGACCTTGTCAGGGATTTGGATCTCCCAAAGAATAAAGCTGAGCTTTTGGGTTCCAGACTACAGCAGTGGAAACTTCTGGCTGGTGACATTCAAATTTATTTTTTCCGGGACGTCAAAGACTTGGTGTCATTCTTTTTCAAAGAAGGTGATCTTGCTGCATGCAACAACGTAAAAGGTTTAATGGCAGCTCTCAATATCAATTACAATGCAGATGATTGGAGGCTCTTCATTGATTCATCCAAAGCAAGTCTTTAAAGCTGTATTGCTGCATAATGGCAACTTGCTACCATCAATTCCTATTGGCCATGCAGCTTTTATGAAAGAGACTTATGACAATATGAAAAAACTTTTGAAATGTATAAACTATGATCAACATCTATAGTCAATCTGTGGTGACTTCAAAGTGGTCGCCCTCTTGCTTGGTCTTCAGGGTGGATACACCAAGTACTGCTGCTTCCTGTGTGAATGGGATAGTCATGCTAGAGATTGTCATTTCATCAAAAGGGACTGGCCACTCCATCAGTCACTGGATCCTGGAAGCAAAAATGTTGTTTCCAGCACTTGTAGACAGCAACAAGATTTTGATGCCTTCCTTGCACATCAAGTTGGGACTAACGAAAAACTTTGTCAAGGCAATGGACAAAACTAAACCTGCTTTCAGGTATCTTGGTGGTAAATTTCCTAGACTGAGTGATGCCAAAGTTAAGGAAGGAGTTTTTGTTGGCCCTCAGATTTGTGCACTTCTTCAAGATGACAAATTTCTTTGCTTATTGCATGGAAAGGAAAAGGCTGCATGGATAGCATTTGAATCAGTGACACAAAGTTTTCTTGGAAACAACAAAGCAAATAATTACCAAGAGATTGTTCAAGATCTTCTCAAGGCATACAAAAAACTTGTTTGTAACATGTCCTTAAAGATTCATTTTCTACACTCTCATCTAGATTTTTTTTCCACAAAATTGCGGAGCAGTAAGTGATGAACATGGAGAACGATTTCACCAAGACATTGCAGCCATGGAAAAGAGGTATCAGCAGGGCCGGCCCGTCCATTGAGCAAGAATGATTTTTGCACAGGGCCCCACGTTTCAGGGGGCCCCGCGCAAAGAACATTCTGCTTTTTTCAAAAATAAATAAAAAAAACAAAACGCTGGCTGCTACCGCTGCCGCCGTGGCAGCAGCAGAATGGACTGTCCCGCGGGGCCCCCTCTGCCCGGCTGAATCCCTCCCTCCCTCCCTCCGTGACGGCTGAGCCCCTCCGTGCCGGCTTTGAGAGTCGCGAAGGGAGAGTGTCTCCCACACGTCTCTGTTAAGCCTGCATGGGCAGATGGGAAATTTCCCATCAGCCCCTGCGGGCTTAACAGAGACGCGAGGGAGACACTCTCCCTTCGCGACTCTCAAAGCCGGCACTGCCCATGCAGGCTTAACAGAGACGCGAGGGAGACAC
Source organism: Ichthyophis bannanicus (assembly GCA_033557465.1). Lineage (NCBI taxonomy): Eukaryota > Metazoa > Chordata > Amphibia > Gymnophiona > Ichthyophiidae > Ichthyophis > Ichthyophis bannanicus. The sequence goes on from CM066044.1 coordinate 180,113,839, forward strand.
TCTCCTTTCGCGACTCTCAAAGCCGGCACGGAGGGGCTAAGCCGTGGAGGGAGGGAGGGATTCAGCCGGGCAGAGGGGGCCCCACGGGACAGTCCATTCTGCCGCTGCTGAGGCAGCAGCAGCAGCGGTAGCAGCCAGCGTTTTTTTTTTTTAAATTTAATTTTACTTGAGCCGATGGGGGGGGGGTTAGGACTGGTAATGGGCTATGGGGGGGGGCTAGGACTGGAAATGGGCTGGGGGGTTAAGACTGGAGGTGGGCTGATGGGGTTAGGACTGGTAATGGGCTGTGGGCTGTTGGGGGGGTTAGAATTGGTAATGGGCTATGGGGGGGTTAAGACTGGTAATGGGCTGTGGGCTGATGGGGAGTTAGGACTGGTAATGGGCTATGGGGGGTTAGGACTGATAATGGGCTATGGGGGGGCTAGGACAGGAAATGGGCTGATGGGGAGGGGTTAGGACTTGAGGTGGGCTGATGGGGTTAGGACTGGTAATGGGCTGTGGGCTGTTGGGGGGGTTAGAACTGGTAATGGGCTATGGGGGGGTTAAGACAGGTAATGGGCTGTGGGCTGATGGGGGCTGTCTGGTAATGGGCTATGGGGGGGGTTAGGACTGATAATGGGCTATGGGGGGGCTAGGACAGGAAATGGGCTGATGGGGAGGGATTAGGACTTGAGGTGGGCTGATGGGGTTAGGACTGGTAAATAGGCTGTGGGCTGATGGGGGAGGGGGGTTAGGACTGGCAATGGGCTATGGGGGGCTGACTGGAAATGGGTTGATGGGGTTAGGACTGGAAGTGGGCTGATGGGGGGTTAGGACTGGTAATGGGTTATAGTGGGGGCTTAAACTGAAAATGGGGTGATAGGGGGTTAGGACTGGAAGTGGGCTGATGGGGGGGCTAGGACTGGTATTGGGTTGGGGGGTTGCTAGGACTGGAAATGGGCTGATGGGTGGCTTGGACTGGAAATGGGCTGATGCAGGGACTAGAAGGGAATGGATGCTGGGTGAGGCTGGAACTAGAAGGGAGCTGATGTTGGGGGAGGATTAGAATGGGATGGGGCTGGAAGAGTAAAATGGAGAAGGGAAAAATATTTTGTGTGGGAGGGATAAAAAATCTACAATTGGCCGGGTATTGGGAGAGTAAGTGGGGATTGAGGATGGAGGGGTAAAATTTGAGTGGATGAAATAGGAATGAGGAAAGAGCAAAAGGAGAAAGATTAGTATGTTAAAGCAGATGTAGAGAGAGAATGGAAAAAAACTAGAAGAGAGAAGAAAGGACAAATGGACAGCAGACGATGGAGAGTTAGCAGAAGACACAAAGAAACCAGAAGAAAGTGGCTGGAGCAATTGCAGCTGAAAAAAAATGCACAAAAGGTAGAAAAATATCTCTTTATATTGAATTTATTAATTGGAATACGTCAGCTCTGGTAAATGTGCATCATTAACGTCTGCACTTTTGTTTAGTACAAGAACAAATTAATGTATAGTTTTATTTCTACAGTGTTGTACATTCCAAGTTTGGCTTTTGGGATTCCCAGTTTAATTATTGTCTTTCTGTTTCTAAATTGTGATTACTTGTTTGGTGATGGTCTATGTTCTGCATGTGTAACTGAGCTGAGGTGTTCTGTTTATATAATTCCTATTTGACATTGCCACTTGTTCTCTTTCCCCAGTAGGTCATGTATTCTTGTTCTCTGAAATGTATTGGTTTAATATTTGCAGTGTTGCCTTTTGATTGGTAGAGTATGGTGCTTTGTGAGTCCTGGTAGTGCTGTTAGGATACGGCGGGTTTGCTATGGGTTCTAAATGGGCAGTGTTTGTAGTAGTTCCTAATGTGTCTGGCAGTTGGCACTGGATTATAGTAATGTAAAAATCTTTTAGTCTTTCTTTATCCATACACTCATTAAGAGGCACGTTTACTAAAAGTTAGTATATGGTAACATTATGCAAATATTTATGCAAATGAGGCCCCTTATGCAAATGAGGCCCCGCACCAAGTCTCCGCACATGGCCCCGCACCCCCCTTGGGCCGCCCCTGGGTATCAGGGTAAATGGAGTCCATCAATGCTTGCAGACTACTGCTGGACAGTGACAAGGGATATTCCATTGCTTCAGAAACAGATCAGGAAGAGTCATGAAACCACTGAATGAGAACAAAAATTGCTAGAATGTACTTACAAATATTCTTAATGAAAGTTAAATTGCAGACATAATTACTCCTCTGTTTCTTCTAAGTACGTTTATGAACTTTAATTTATAAAAACATGCTTGTTATTGTGCAAAGTTTCATTTGTAATAAGATTTTGATTTACATCTAAGGATTTAGGCTCGATTTTCATCATACATAGTGGTAAAATGTACATTCTTCAACATATCATAGAAACAGGAGCTAATTGACCAATGTCACTATCATATTTGAATTCAGCGTATCAAATTCATTAAGAAATAGCACATTTAATTTCTGAAGCAAACAATTTTTGAAAATTTGTAGAACAGATGAATTCTTATTTTTACTTTTAGAACTGCATGTGTGGTTTTGGCATCTCCAGTCCTTGTATTGCACATCATCCAGAGGTCTTCAGTTCCTGTTGATCTTTAATACTTTGGGACAGTGACAGTTTTGGACCAGATTCAGCCAATGTTTATACTAACTTAGCAGATTTGGCCTTCGTACATCCAGCCACCCCAGTATAACGAAGATGAATGTTGCAAAGAAGAGCAAAACCTACCACTTTCATGATGAATGGGAAATGGACTACTTCTTCATCATGGTGAAAGACAAGTGTTGTTTAATTTGTAACGCCCCAGTATCCTTGCCCAAAAAGGGTAATCTGGAATGTCATTATAAGGCTCTGCATAGCAATAAGTTTGATGCTGATTTTCCACCCAAAAATGAAATTCGTAAACTGAAGCTCAAAGAACTTAAATCGAAATTGGCTACTCAGCAACAGTTGATGGCAAAGCCAAGGTCATATTCGATCAATGCAACCATAGCATCCTTCAAGGTCAGCAACCTGATCGCAAAGAAATGCAAACCTTTCACTGAAGGGGAATTTGTAAAAGATTGTTTTCTTGAAGCAGCTGACAATCTTTTTGAAAGATTTAAAAATAAGAAAGAGATCATAGCTGCTATTCAAGATGTACAATTGTCAAGAAACACCATTGTGCGGTGAATAGAAAAGATGTGTGGAGACACAACTGAACAATTGTTGGAGGATGTTTCAAATTGTGTTGCTTTCTCACTCCAACTGGATGAATCTACAGACATAGCCCAGTTATTAGTCTTTATCCGGATGGTTTTTGAAGACTTCAGTGTTAAAGAAGAACTACTTGGAATGATTTCTTTAAAAGGGAGAACTACCGGTCAGAAAATATTCAGTTCTTTCCATTCTGTTGTGACAAAGTGTAACTTTCCATTGCATAGACTTGTTTCCATCACTACTGATGGAGCAAGAGCAATGACAGGTGAGGTTAAAGGTTTCATAGCCCTCTGTAGACAGCATGACGACTTCCCAGATTTCCTTTCTTACCACTGCATCAGTTTTGGCAAGCAAGAGACTCAATACAAGACTGTCATGGACATCACTTTTCAAAACTGTAAATTCAGTTTGTGGAAGATCACTTCAAAGACGGCTTTTCAATCTTACTCTTGATGAAGGGGCAGCGGAAATTATTTTGCACACAGATGTAAGGTGGCTAAGTAGGCACAAATTTCTGCAAAGATTTCGTGATTTGCTGAATGAAATAAGAGGTTTTTTGAAGGAGAGGGGAGATGACCAAGCAGAGTTGGAAGATGAGGAGTGGTTATGTGATCTGGCATTTCTTGTTGACTTTACAGGCGAACTAAGTGATATGAACCTTGAACTACAAGGTAAAAACAAATGCATTGGCGAGATGATGAGTACAGTTTCATCCTACAAGAGCAAATTTAAGCTAATGATGACTGACCTTGCAAACAACACTTTTGATCATTTTCCTAATATGCAGGACCATCTGGGACAATATCCAAATTTTGTTTTCAGAACGAGAAGTATGTGACAGAAATCTGTTCTGTTATACAGGAATTCGAAAACAGATTCTGTGACTTCCAAAAAATTGGAACAGTTGTGGAGTACTTGTCATACCCATTCAAAGTAGATATGGACATTAAAGAAACTGAAGCTGCTATCAATAAAAATTACTCATTGAACAAGCCATCTCTTGAAAACAATATATTATCCCATAAAAATGACATTTTTCTCAAGACCCATGCTAAGCAAGAATTGTTTTGGAAGCTAGTGCCTAGAGACAAATTTCCCAACTTGAGAAGATGCAGTGAAGCTGTACACTCCTGTTTCGGTTCAACTTATTTGTGTAAATCTGCGTTTTCCCATCTGAAAATGACAGAGTACACAACATTCCAACATGATACATGAACATCTCCAGGATTCCCTGAGACTGGCCCTCACGCAATATTCACCCAACTTCAAAAAGCTGGTGGATGAAATGCAGGCTCAGACGTATTAAATATTAAAGATTGTGCAAGATCAGCCTGGATCAATACTCAACCTAAATTTAACATAAATTACTCATTAAAAGTTAAAGAAAGTTATTAAGTTATTACTCAAAACTTTAGGAAAAAATGTACTTTCCATTTCCCCTCGCAGTTTTTACTGGTTCTTTGTCTCTCTGTTTTTGTTTTTACTTAATTTGCTTAACAGCTGATCACATCCGAGTAAATGACAGAAGTTTAATTAAAAATGGTGGGGGGGGGGAAATGAGGGGGCGTTCCAAGGTGGCGGCAGTCCTTCATACCGTGTGAGTGATTTCTTGATGGGAAGGAAGCGAAAAGGCAAAACTGGGCCGGTGCCCCCCCAGCCCTCTGCTGCCTCAAAGCCAGTTTCTGCTGCTATCGGTCCTTTGGACACTTACCTTTCATGACCCACACGGAGTTCAGATGTCGTCGGTGGAGAAAGCCGATTGGCGGTTTTGTCGGAGCTTGATAACTCGGCAACTGCCTCGGCGTCATCGCTCTCCCCGTTACAGAGCCCGGCGTCAAAGGTCTTCCGCACCCACGCATTGCCTGAGGGCTTCCTGGAGGTTCCCTCCCCTGCGATGTCGGAGGATACTGGTGCCTCGGGTGGGCCAGGAAAAGATGTGTTGGCAGAGCTGAAGAGTGCAGCTAAGAGTAAGCTCCCAGGTATCATATCAACATTGGCGCCTGTTGGAGAAGTGGGCAGGTTGCTTCTTCTGCCTCGCGGGACGATTTGCAGGCACACTCGAAGTGGAGGATTCAGCGCTGAATATGGATGTTGTGTTTTCTCTACAGCGTCCAGTGAACTTTACATTGGAGTCAATTTGGACTGCTATTGCCTTGTTAGGAGAAGCTTTATTTCCTCATGTATCTTCTTTAACCACTAAGGTTAGATCTACTATGGGCGCTGTGACTGTCTTGGAAAAAAAAGTGTCGGATATATTTGTGGAAGAAGAAGAGATACGAAGTAGACTATCTAGTCTGGAAGATCACTCAGATACTGTTAAAAAGAATTCTGTGTCGGTACTCATGAAGTTAGAGCAGTTGGAAAATATGTCTCGTGTTAATAATTTGAGAATTGTAAATTTTCCTAGATCCTCTTCTATTGGGGCCAAAGAGATGTTTAAAGAATATCTCTTGGAAGTTTTGGGGGTTTCCCCGGAGTTAATGCCTCCCCTAGTTAAACTGTATTTACGTAAAGCAAAGCGTACATAAGAACATAAGATATGCCATACTGGGTCAGACCAAGGTCCATCAAGCCCAGTATTTTGTTTCCAACAGTGGCCAATCTAGGTCATACGTACCTAGCAGTTTCCCCAAGGGACACAGGTTCCACAATGCTTGTATTGGTTCAAGCATTGATAACCTTGGTCCCTTCTTAATAATGGTTTATGGACCTTTCCTCCAGGAACTTGTCCAAACCTTTTTTAAACCCAGCTACACTAAAACGAAATTAGGTCTTACCTGCTAATTGTCTTTCCTTGAGCTTTCTCCGGGCCAGTCCAGGGAAAGGTAGGGTTGTCAATCCCCCATAGCAGCTGAGGACTGATGACTTCAAGTTTTCTTGAGGTGAAGCCACTCCCCCTGCTAGAGAACCAGCAGTCTCCTTCTGACAAAGCAACTAAAGGGAAAGAACTGAGAAACACAGATTAACCCTGGAAAAACTGAAAACATTTCATAGCCCTCAAAAACTCGGAAGCTGGAAATACACTTCCGTTGTGCTTACATTGTGTGCCCTGTTTTGTTTTGTTTTTTTGTTTTTGTTTTTTTACACTGATAGCGAGAAGTTCTGCACTGAGTGAAAAGCAGAGGCCCCACACACAACCCTTCGCAGCCGAAGACGCAGAAATGGTGGAATTCTGATAAATATGGCAGGAAGCGCTCGGAACGCGAAAAGGGTGAGACCCTGGACTGGTCCGGAGAAAGCTCAAGGAAAGACAATTAGCAGGTAAGACCTAATTTCGTTTTCCTTATCGCTTCTCCGGGCCAGTCCAGGGAAAGGTAGGGCAGTACCAAAGCAGTACCTATACTCGGGAGGGACCCGCCAGACCTGCGATAAGAGCCGAGGAGCCCACCTTCGCATCATCTCGGGCCTGCACATCCAACCAGTAATGTCTCGTAAAAGTATGCAACGAAGACCACGTCGCCGCTCTACAGATATCAACTGGTGGCACGAAAGCATATTCCGCCCAGGACGTTGCTAGCGCTCGAGTTGAATGTGCTCTCAAACCGACCGGAGGTGGAATGCCCTGTGCAGCGTAAGCTGCTCCAATAGCTCCGCGAACCCAACGAGCAATGGTGGACTTAGACGCTGCTTGGCCTTTCCGTCTTCCGAAACGGTTTCGTCACTCGCAGATAAGTCTTTAAGACACGCTCAAGATCCAAATGTTTGAGAGCCCAATCCAGAGGAGTCTCTGCGACCTTAGAGAATACCGGTAACGCCACAGACTGGTTAACATGAAAAACCGAGAGCACTTTCGGCAAGAAGGACGGAACCGTCCGCAGTAAAATCCGTTCAGGAAGAAATTGAAGATAAGGCTCCTGACAAGACAGCGCCTGCAAATCCGAAATGCGGCGTGCCGAACATAACGCTACCAGGAAAGCCGTCTTCCATGAACATTCCCGAAGATTGTGAGAGCAAAGGGCAGTTAAAGGTGAACGGGACAAAGCCTCCAACACGACGTTCAAATCCCAAGGAGGGACAGGGGAACGCACTGGCGGACGAATAATCTTCGCCGCTCGCAAAAAACGATGTATATCTGGATGCGCCGAAAGACGGCGCCGTTGGACGGATCCCCGAAAACACGACAGAGCGGCTATCTGAACCTTAAGGGTACTAAGAGCCAACCCTTTGTCCAGGCCATGCTGAAGAAAGAGGAGCAACTGAGGCAAAGAAGACTCCATCGGAGAAACATGGTGCTGACCGCACCAAGTTTCGAAAAGACGCCAGACGCATACATACGCCAAAGAAGTGGCAGGTCTCTTAGAGTGAAGTAAGGTGGTGACAACTGAACTGGCATACCCTTTATGTGCTAAGCGGACCCTCTCAAGAGCCAAGCCGTAAGTAAGAATCGATCCACTCGAGGCATGAGAATGGGCCCCTGATGTAAGAGATTGATGCGGACTGGTAGAGGCCAGGGAGGAGCCACGAGGAGTCGAATGAGATCGGCATACCAAGGACGACGAGGCCAAACCGGAGCTATGAGAATCACTACTCCGCGGTGTTGCGCTATGCGCTGGATAACACGACTTAGCATCGGCCACGGCGGGAAAACGTACAAGAGAGAGTCCTGGGGCCAGGGTTGCACTAGAGCATCTAGTCCTTCGGACATGCGCTCCCTGCGTCTGCTGAAAAAAACGGTTTGCCTTGGCATTGCTGAAGGTCGCCATCAGATCCATGATCGGTTGCCCCCAAAGCAACGTCAGTTCGTGGTACACCGCCGCGTTTAACTCCCATTCCCCGGGATCGAGGAGATGGCGGCTGAGATAATCCGCGTGAACATTCTCTTTGCCAGCCACATGCGCTGCTGAAATCGCCAGGAGGTGAGACTCCGCACACTCCATCAGCTCCTGACATTCGGAGAGAAGAGACGGAATCTTGGTTCCGCCCTGTCGATTGATATATGCGACCGTCACGGCATTGTCGGAGAATATTTTTACTGCCTTTCCGGAGAGGACTGGCGCGAAGTGCAGTAGCGCCAGACGAGCTGCACGGAGCTCCAGGCGATTGATGGACCATGAACTCTCCACCGGTGACCAAGCCCACTGAGCAATTTGTGTCTGACAATGCGCTCCCCAGCCGGAAAGGCTGGCATCCGTGGTGACCAACACCCACGAGGGCTCTTGTAAGGGCATACCCGCCGTCAGATGGTCCCGAACTAACCACCAACCGAGACTGTGTTGCACGAGGTTCGGACAAGGCAGACGGTGAGAGAGCGGGTGAAGCTGCGGAGACCATCGGGACAGCAACGCTTGTTGCAAAGGTCGCATGTGAGCCTTGGCCCACGGCACTAGATCCAGAGACGCCGCCATGGACCCTAAGACCTGTAAATAGGTCCATGCCGACGGAGCCGGGAGATGTAAAAATCCCTGCACCTGTCGTAGAAGCTTGTCGACCCGAACCTCGGGTAAAAAAACTCTCCCGCTCTTGGTGTCGAAGCACACCCCGAGATAAGTGAGTTGTTGCAGTGGCTCGAGGGAACTCTTGACCCGATTGATTACCCAACTGAGTTGTTGGAGCAGTTGAACCACGCGAGCGGTCGCCTCCACCGAAGCCGAACGAGAGTCGGCCCTGATCAACCAATCGTCGAGGTAAGGATGCACTCGAATACCTTCTTTGCGAAGTGCCGCTGCCACCACAACCATCAGCTTCGTGAACGTCCGTGGAGCCGTAGCGAGTCCGAACGGCAACGCTCGAAACTGGAAGTGACCCTGAGGAAGAGCAAAACGCAAAAATTTCTGATGTGATGCTCTGATGGGAACATGAAGGTAGGCTTCCGTGAGATCGATGGACGAGAGAAACTCGCCCGGCCTCACCGCTCGAATCACAGTACGGAGCGTTTCCATTCGAAAGTGAGGAACCCGCAAAGTACGGTTTACTGCTTTGAGATCGAGCACGGGACGAAAAGAACCTTCCTTTTTGGGCACCACAAAGTAGATCGAGTATCGACCGCAACCGTATTGGTCTAGAGGAACGGGAACTATGGCTCGCAGACGAAGAAGACGATCGAGCGTCTCCGCAATGGCTCGGCTCTTTGGACCGGGCACCGAGGGAGACATCATAAAAGTGGGCGACAAAGGGCATGCGAAATCGAGGGCATAGCCTTTCTGAATGACCTCTAACACCCACTTGTCGGTTGTAAGAGCGGTCCAGGCTGCCAGAAAATTCCGTAGGCGACCGCCAACAGGAACGGAAGCCTGGACCGGCGGACCTTCATTGTGGTTTCTTGACGGAAGGCTGGGAGGCCCCAAAGTAGGAGCGGGCAAAGCCTCTGGCTCCACGAAAGGACTGTCCCCGAAAACTAGCACGGCCCCTGGCATAGGGCGTATAGCGTGCCCCCCGAAATCTGCGGGAGTCGCGACCGGAGCCCCGAAAACCTCCTGCACCTCTAGATGGCTTAGGCTTATCCTCAGGCAAACGACCTCCTTTAGATTCACCCAAATCCTTCACAATTTTCTCCAAAGCCTCCCCAAACAACAATTTCCCTTTATAGGGCAATCTACTGAGCCGTAACTTCGAGGAGACATCCGCAGACCAGTTCCGCAACCAGAGAAACTGTCGCGCCGCCACAAGGGACGCCATAGTCTTAGCTGTAATGCGCAGTAAATCATAAAAGGCATCCGCCATATACGCCGCGGCGGATTCTAATTTTGCAGAATCCGCCGCTTCTGGCGAAGAGTCCCCGGAAGCATCGCCTTGCAACCATCTAATGGACGCACGAGACACATACGCTCCACACACCGCAGACTGCAGCGCCAAAGCACTAGAATCAAAGGCCTGTTTAAGTAGAATTTCCAATTTTCTATCCTGCAGATCCTTCAGAGCCGCTGCCCCCTCTACAGGGATAGTAGTCTTTTTAGTCACTGCGGAAATGATAGCATCCACTTTAGGCATGCGGAACATCTCCTTCACCTCCTGCGGCAGGGGATACAAGCGAGCTAAAGCGCGACTGCCCCGGAGGGTGGCTTCAGGACATTCCCATTCAGACTCAATCATTTGTTTGAGAATTCTGTGCAGCGGGAAATACTGCTGCTCAGTCTTAAAGCCCTGCAACAATGGATCCTCCAAGGGTTCCTGAGCGGCAGGAGGGATAAGCAAGTGAAGCGCCGCCAAGGATTGCGAAATAAGCGCTGACAGCTCTTCTTTACGGAAGACCCGAAAAATATTGGGATCTTCACCTGGAGCAATTTCACCTTCTTCTAATTCGTCTGTCTCCAGCTCCAAATCTGGCTCAGCCAAGACGTCTGTGCCTGCTTGATTCAGCAGAACCGAAGGCAGAGAAGAAATAGGATCTAAAGGATCTAAAGGGTCCTTAAGAACATTGGGAGCTTGAGAAGACCCTTCCCCTGGATCCTCTGGCAGCTGAGCATGCATAGGGACAGGGCCAGGGCAGGGAACCGCCGAATTGAAATCAGGCTGAGAGGAGCGAAGCAAAAAAGCCTTGTGCATTGCAATGATAAATTCCGGGGGAAAAAATGAACTCATACTGTCCTGCGGTGTAGAAACCGCTGGCAAAGGCTGCGGCATAGGAACAGAATCTTTGGAAGATTTAGCTCTCTTTTTATGTGGCCGGAGCTGATCTGCCGGCGTACTGACTGAGGGCGACAAAATGGCCACCTTTCCCGCCTTCTCCGCGGGTAAAGAGGGCTCATCGACTTTACTGCTGGGCTTGTCTGCCATGTGTAAAAATGACACCGACTTTCCAAAAAGTAAAACCGCGCCGAAAAAACCCGGCCCCGATGAAATCCCCACGCTAGAACTAAAGGAAAACTGAGAGGCTGCGCTGAACGCGCCGACGCTATCCGGACTGAAAATAAAAAGAGAAAGAATGAGAAACTCACCGGAGAAACACGCTGTCTACCCAATCAAGTCTCGCTGCTAGCGAAACCGCAAATTCCGGCCCAGCAGAGCAGAGGAATACCTGAGGCTCTCAGGCTCACTCTGGCCCCCGAGACGGAGACGGTGAAAGGAGGCAGGCTCTACCTCACACCGCACATGCAGAAGCTCTCAACGTCTCAAATTTCCTTAAAGGGCAATCGCACCTCAGTCAAAATAGATAAAGGGCTATAAAAGCAATCAGCTCTGCTAGAGCCAAGCAGTTTAGTTTAGTGAAAAAAAACAAAGAAAGAAATGAAGGTAACTAAGGCCATGAGGGAGAAATAGGGATTCGATCCTCCTTAGCTGCTGAGGACTGAAAGACTGCTGGTTCTCTAGCAGGGGGAGTGGCTTCACCTCAAGAAAACTTGAAGTCATCAGTCCTCAGCTGCTATGGGGGATTGACAACCCTACCTTTCCCTGGACTGGCCCGGAGAAGCGATAAGAACAGCCTTTACTACATCCTCCGGTAACAAATTCCAGAGTTTGATTACACGTTGAGTGAAAAAATATTTTCTTTTATTAGTCTTAAATAGTTTACCCTGTAGCTTCATTGCATGTCCCCTAGTCTTTCTATATTCTGATAAGGTAAACAATCGATCTACGTTTACCCGTTCCACTCCGTTCATTAATTTATAGACTTCTATCATATCTCCCCTCAGCCGTCTCTTTTCCAGGTTAAAGAGCCCCAACCTTTTTAGCCTTTCTTCATAGGAGTATCCTTCCATCCCCTTTACCATTTTGGTGGCTCTTCTCTGAACCTTTTCTAAAATCGCTATATCCTTTTTAAGATACGGCGACCAGAATTGCACACAATATTCAAGGTGTGGTCTCACCATGGAACGATATAGAGGCATTATAATATCTTTTGTTTTATTTTCCATTCCTTTCCTTATCATACCTAGCATTCTATTTGCTCTCTTGGCCGCTGCTGCACACTGGGCCGAGGGTTTTAACATGGTATCCACAATGACGCCTAAATCTTTTTCCTGGGTGGTGGTTCCTAATGTGGAACCTTGCATCGTGTAACCATAGTTTGGGTTGTTCTTCCCTAGGTGCATAACCTTGCACTTGTCAACATTAAATTTCATCTGCCATTTTGATGCCCAGTCTTCCAATTTATCAAGATCCTCTTGCAATTTTCCACAATCCTCTTGGGTTTTAACAACTTTAAATAGTTTTGTGTCATCTGCAAATTTGATAACCTCACTCGTTATTCCACTTTCCAGGTCATTTATGAATATGTCAAAAAGCAGCGGACCCAGCACAGATCCCTGGGGTACACCACTATTCACCTTTCTCCATTGGGAAAATTGGCCATTTAGCCCTACCCTCTGCTTTCTATCTTTTAACCAGTTCCTGATCCACAATAGTACACTGCCTCCTATCCCATGACTCTTTAGTTTTGCCAAAAGTCTCTCATGAGGGACCTTGTCAAAGGCTTTCTGAAAGTCCAGATACACAATATCAACCGACTCACCTTTGTCCACCTGATTATTCACTCCTTCAAAAAAACATAACAGATTAGTAAGACAAGATCTTCCTTGTCTAAAGCCATGTTGGCTGTCTCCCATTAGGTCATGACTATCTACATACTGAGTAATTTTATTCTTTATGATGGTTTCTACCATTTTTCCCGGTACTGATGTCAGGCTCACCGGTCTGTAGTTTCCCGGATCACCCCTGGAACCCTTTTTAAAAATTGGTGTTACATTGGCGATCCTCCAATCTTCAGGTATTAGAGATGATTTTAATGATAGTTCACAGATTACTAATAGCAGGTCTGCAATCTCGTATTTCAGTTCTTTCAACACCCTTGGATGTATACCATCCGGCCCAGGTGATTTGCTACTCTTCAGTTTATCTAATAGTTGTAATACATCTTCCCGATGTATCGATATTTCCTTCAATTCTTCCGCACCTTTAAATACCACTTCAGTCATGGGTAACATCCCTACATCTTCTATTACTTCTAGTAGTGCTTTGGAGAGGGGTTTGATACAAGGGGACGTGTTGAATGTTACCAATTTGTTGGAGAATTCTCGGGATTCTCTGGAATCTTCCACTCTCCTTGTTACCTTTGCTTTGTTATCAGAGTGGCTATTGAAGCTTTTCTTTCGTAAAAGGAAAACTCCCTTTCGTGGTTTTGCGGTCCGTATTTTCCCTGATTTATCAAGAGAAACAGAAACGTTGTAGAGTTTCTTTTGTTACGGCCTGGGGTTTTGCAGTTGGGGGGGGGCTTTTTTTTCTCAAACACCCCTGTAAGTGTTTGGTAAAATACCAAGACGTTTCGTATGTATTTTTTGAGCCTTCCCAACTGTTAGCCTTCCTCAGTGCTAGGCGTGTAGAATCCTCTATTCTTTCTTCTCAATGGTGCTCAGATATGAATTAGTTTGAACTGTTGTGCTGCCTGTTTCTTTTCATATTTGGTATATATTACATTTCCTGTGAATGGTCCCCTCTTCTCTGTGGACTAGAGTGGTTAGACACTGTTATGTTTTGTTACCAATGTATATTTTTTTCTTCTTTTGGATTTTCTATGTGTCAACCTGTTTCTTCAAGAGAGTGCTTTGATGGCTTTCTTGATTTATTTGTAAAATTGCATAAATACAAAATAAAAAAAAATGATGTGGGGGGAATCCTCCAACTTTATTGGGTTAACATTTAATTTGAAACTTAATTTTCATGGTGGTAGATCACCAGCACTTTTGGCCGGAAAAAGTAAATCACGACCTGTTCGTAGTTGGACATGCCTGCTGTATTTGATGTGTAGGTGTTTGGATGCTGGTGGAGTGAAGAAAAGATTTTGTCAAATTTTCATTGTAGATTTTGGAGAATGGCATGGAGGTGCTTCCAAGGCTCTTAGTATTCCCTCAAAATCCTTTTTCTATTCTGCTGCTTCTGAGAGTGCTAAGTATAGCTCCTTTGATATTTTCTGGAGAAATGTGTAATAGATGTTGTTCCCTGAGGTAAAGTCCTCCTTTGGGTATAGTGATGGGGGTTCTAAAAATAGCTCTGTGGCCTTGACAAATTTTCACTGTATTTAGGAGCCAGTTCCAAAACCTAGGAGCCAGCAACTAAGATATTCCCCTCAACCCCCCCCCCCCCACCCCGCCAATTTCCTGTTGTCTCCACTGAAGTTGAGGAGCGGGGAGGAGATCCCCTACAAGGTCTATCACCGTTCCTTTAGGGCCTGATTCACTAAGACTGGTTTTCCCATTCTACATCCAAGAGAAAAGAAAGCTTAATAAATCTGTCCCTTAATCCACCCCTGTCGGTTATTGACAGAGATACACAGCCAGCGGTCTCTCCCCCCCACACCATGCTGTCACCCAGTCTTTCCTTTTTAGCACATTCCTCCCCACTAATCACTCTCGCCTATCCTACCATCTCCCTCCTCCCTGAAATCAGCCACCCACACAGCCCCTACCCCAGTAAGCCAAATCAGCCAGTCTCTCTCAGCTCATCCCAGCAAGTCCAATCCATCAGCCCTTACCACAGTCATCCAACTTTCCAACCCTTACTCCAACAAGCCCAGCCAACCTCCCAACCCTGGTCTCAGTAAGCCCAGTCAGCCAGCCTTCCAGTTCTAATCCCAGTCAGCCAGCCTCCCAACTCCTACCCCACCAAGCATGGTCAGTCAGTCTCTGAGCTGAAAGCTCAAAATCAGTGACCACTGCACCAGAACCACTGCTTGGTCTCCAGCTGAAACGGCTGTAACAGATTGCTCCCACATACCTGTGTTGGGTTTGTGAAGCGTATAGAAATCAGGTCAGAGCCTTTTGAAATCACTCCTACTGGTGCCTGTGAGTGGTCCCTTGAGGTATGCTGATCTGGTCAGTCATTTTAGTTTTTCTCCTTTTTCTCACAGTTTTTTTGTAGAGCTCATATGAACACATCTAGAGGGTCCCACAAATGAGAGATTGAAGGCAGGAAGGTAACTATCAGGAGCACAAGCTCAGAAGAGCTTAAATAGGAACTGCCTCTTCTTTGCACTGCTTGACTCCATGAAGGTCAGAGTCATGTGTGCATTAACTCTTGCATTGATCTCAGAGTCTCAAGTCTCGCGAGTGAAAGAGAGACAGTTCTTGCTCAATGGCAGTGTTTCTGACAGTGGCAGTGTGGTAGGCTATGGCCTATGATAGCCTGCAAATATGGAAGGCCTGTAAGTTAGGCCCTGATTCCAACCCCCATCTTAGTAAGAACCAAAAATCTGTGAAAGTCTGAGAAAGCTGCTTTAAAACTGCTTAACAAGAAGTTTTTCATGAATTCATAAATCCTTCATTATTCTCTTGTGTTCTGAGGATAGAAATGTTTCAATACTTGCATTCCTAGAGCTAGAAACGACCTCACAGTAGAATTGTATCAATACCTAGAAACTGTGACATTGTTAGAACAATCCTAGAGGAGGGAGCAGGGTGCTAGGCCCAGAAAGGGTCTCTGATTGGACAAATGCAGGGGGCGTTGGGACCAATAGAAAGTCTGCATGTATCAAACTGAAAAGAAATGTATAAAATGAATATGTTTCTGTAAGAACTTTGCTCAGTCCTTTTTGAAGCTTGACTGTCTGGGCCTTGTGCACAATAAATTGGCTTGGATCTTTGAACTGACTCCTGGTATTATTTATTGCATGCTTATCAGCTGCTACATATTCTTGGTGCGTTGGCCCGGAATGTGCGAGTAGTGGATGGTATTCAAGTGAATATACCACGTACTTTCGCCTCCAGGTTTGGTCCGGTTGGAACCGTGTCTGTCCAACCGCAGGGGAAACCTCAGGTGCCACCGGTCCTTTTGTATCGGGGAGGGTTCCGCCTTGCCTCGGCGGACCACTGGGTCCAGCTGGCCAACACCTCCGAACCCGAGGGAAGTCCAGGATCCAACCCATGAACTGGTTTGGAATCGGGAACCGGATCCGGTGAGTAGAAAACCTTGGGCATTTGAGTCAGTGAAGCCTGGGGAAAGCCTTGCATGAGTATGCGAGACTAATTTGGTATAGACTAACTGGGAACGTCTTGCATAAGTGCGCAAAGACAAGACAGCCTGATCACCTCTCATAAGGGCGGTCCTAGTACGCTCCGCATAAGGGTTAGCGGAGCAGAAGCCACCGACCCTTTGGTTGGGATAGTCAGTCAGTAAAACCCTGGGCATTTGAAAAATAATTTCTTGTTGCTGGCATGATTGTCTGCATGACTGAGAGGTCTTGAATACAGACCAAGTGAGAGCGGACTCCTGAGTAGCGCAGTTCCTGGCCGGGCGACCACACCCAGGTCGCGAAAAGGAGAAAACGTTTGGTGTTTGTCTCCCCCATTGTTCCGTTGTCCTTACTGTTTGTTGTTTGTATCTGATTTTTGTTATCTGTTGAAACCGCGGGTTTCCCTTCTGGTATAATATAAGATTATTCTGTTGGGTAATTTGTGAAACAGTTTACCGATTAAGGAATAGTACTAAGAAAAGAAGAAAGAAGAGGGAAAAACCAACTCAGGAGTCACTTTTAAGTACAAAGACAGCTGTCTCACTGATTTCAGTTTTTTTCCAGCACAGCAAGTCTCTAGCAAGCAGAGAGAGAAGGAGTGTGTCTTTCACACAGCCCGTAGAAAGGAATGTTTTAGTATCCTTTAACCCTTTGAAGGCTTACTTTCAATTTTTAATCCACATTCTGCAGCTGGGTTAATTTGTGTTTATTTCAGGAAAATTGTACCTGTCTTATTCAATATGTTCTAATAGTGATGTTCCTTCTGCTATGGTCATGTATTATATATCATTTGGTAGGAATATTTAGTCAGAATTTTGGATCCCGACAGTTTTGGGCTCAGCCCAGAAAGGGTTAAGTTCTTATTAACCCCTTTCGATCTCCTCAACTGTTCTTGTTATATCTCAGCCCTACTTGTCTTTTATGGTCCAAACAGAAATGATAGAGAAATTAAGGAAACTGCTTTTGTTTTTCCTTTGACCTTCGAAGTAGAGGTTAAGAACCCTGACAGGACTAAGAAGCATCCCGAGCCAGTAGTTACCAGATCGCGACTTGAAAGTGATTTAAATCCTGAGTGAATGAGGAGTTAATCGTGCTTGAATTCTAATTCCTGATATATATATATATATTTGGTTTTGACTGCGTATGCTATTGAGCAAAATTAAAAGTAAAAACGAGATTTTATATACTGTGGCTAGCACCTCATAGAAGACATACTTGTTGTTAATAAAAAAATAAAAAGGGGAGTATATGCATTCCAGATATCCACCCACTTTATGAAAAAGTATCCGTTTTATGTCCTTTAAATATCTGCTTTTTAAACTGTAAGATTTAAAGTAATTCCTTTGCATTATTCAGCTTAGTACTGATGACGGCTGGCAGTTAGTTTCATGCCAAGTATTTTTACTCTAGTCATACGTAACAGATATGTGGCCGTCATGTTAGGAGCCATAGTTCTTTCTATTGGGATTGTTATAACATGTTGCAAAATAATAGTTTTATATTTTAAGGACTTTATCTAAATTGTTCCTATTTAGAATGGGCACACACATCCATTATGCTTCTTACAACCAATCTAAGCTTATGTTTTCTGCCTACCCTTTGTTTATGAGCAATAATACGTTTCTTTTTAATAAGTGCACCCAGAGGAATATTGTTGCATAGTTCTGACTCATAGTACTCAGGAAAATGCAGCCTGACTGCCCGCCCCCTCTGTCTGTTGTCAAGTACTGTCATCAACCCCCCCCCCCCTGGTGGCCAGTGGCAGTAAGGGCAGGTTGAGCATATTTATTATTTGTGGAGGTAAGAGACTTTTGGAGGCCAGGTGCACCCTGGTCTTTGTAGTCCTCCTCCTTATAGGAATAAGTTGTGTAGACCACAATGGAGGGTAAATAAGGCTTTTATTTCCCTTTTCAAGCACTGAGGTTCGCTAGGTAACAGAAAATAAAGGGTTCTCCTTCTTTGTCAGGGTTTTTACCAAAGCATAGTTAAACAGGTGAACTGTTACATACTTCACAGCTTCTTGCAAAAACAACACAGGGTTTTCCAAACTTCAGAGCAAAGTAAAATTAGTGAGCTTTTTCTCTTCCGCTCAACATGAACAAAACAATATCAGAGCTTGTCTAAATAAGTTACAGCTCGGGGAGTGACTCAAAACTCCCTGCTACACAAACCAAGCAGTCCATCACTTCCTCCTGGGATAATGTAACTGAGTCGACAGGGTCCAGCTGCATGGGCTCTGTTTCATTTGTGCCTCCCTCTGTACTTTGAGCTTTCCCTGGCTGCTGTGGTTTGAAAGTCAGTACTTCTTCTCCCTAGCTTCCAGCTAGGCTGTTCTAGGGCTTTCAGGTAAATAGAAGGGTTTGTCCCTATGCCCCTACGGGATGGCTTAAAGGACTCCTGCCAGCTTCCTTTTCTCTTAGGCTGATTATCTGGTTTTAAAAACGTTCTAGGAGCTGGGCCTTTCTTTGAGAAAAAATAGTCACCGTACCTTGGCTTCGTGAAGTCAGGGCGTCTGTTACTTGCCCACTCAGGCACCTCTCTCTGGCCACGGTCTCTTATGCAGACTCCCTCTGGAAGCCTCCTGGGTACTGTCTGTCCTCTCTGTAGCTTGGGAAGATCCTGTAAAGATTCCAGGCTTCCTGGCTTCTTAGTATAAGTAAATCTCCTGTCAGGACTTTTTCTTCCAGTACCTTTTAATCCTGTTTCAGACCCTCCTGGTGAGCAGAGGCCTCTCTCCCGGCTGGGCTCTCTCCCGGCTGGGCTCTCTCCTTCTGAGCTCTCTGCCTTTGGGATTTCTTCCTAGCAGATCTCTTTCCAGTCTGTCTCTCCCAGGTCTCTCTCTCACTCCGGCTCTTTTGGGTCTGCTCCTTTCTCTCTCTCTTTCTGAGCTCTCCTCTGAGCTCCCTTCCGAGGTTCCTTCCGCTCTCCTCTCTTCTGAGTTGGCCCTCTGCTTATAAAGGCCTTTTACTTTTGAGTTTCCCGGGCTACCCCTCAGGTGGAGCTGAATAGCTCCTGCACAATCAGTACCCGAGTGTGTTAGCTCAGCCTCTGTAGGTTCATGCCTGCTCCTTCTAGCTGCTCTGCGAGGGAACTGCATCTTCTGCACGTTAGCTGCTTTGTAAGGAACAGCGTTTTTTTCTAAGTCTTTGCTTTCAGTGGCTTCAGCCCTATCACAGTACATCATGGTGGGGGTCGGAGTCCACGCAGATTCTGTTGAAATGTATGACTAGGAATTTTTAGCAAGGGATTTGCTGGAGACTACGGAATTAAAATGTCTCCGTCCCCATTAGGAATGCTCTGTGAAAGGGAGTGGCCAGTGTTGGTCACTTCATGGCCCCGTGAGGGCACCTTTGATATTAGTATAGTTTCCCATGTTTATCAGGTTGTACAGAAAATGTTCCCTGATCAATTCCCCTATACAGATTCCTGGTTAAGTGTTTGTGAAGGAAAAAAAAAAAGCCCTCCTGGATAAAGCGTTGCTATGAGGAACAGTGTAGGAGATTGGTAGCAACCACAAGGGAGGGGGGCCCGTAAGTCTGGATCTTTTATAAAAAAAAAAAAAAAAAAAAAGCTGCCCATTTATTCTGCCCCAGAATCTCCAGACATTCCACTCTGTCCGTCCCAGTATCTTTATAGGCCAGTCCCCTCAGCTCTGCCACCACCCCGGGCAGAGCCTGGGGCAGGGGGGGGACACCTCCCTGCAGATATACCCCAAGTAGTTCACCAGCCACCTCTGCAGCAGGAGGACACGCACCCCCTCTTGACCGGAAGCCCCGGCTCAGTTCAGAGTGCCTCGGGAGGACCACAGTCCACCGATGACACTGCCAGCAGGGATTCATTTGCCAGTTGGGGGTCACTTACTGCAGACAGCCAAAGCCGGGGAGCAGAATTTCAACAATCCAGACCACCTTATACTTTCAGAAGTACAACAGCAAGTCAAAGGGATGGTAACCTTATGCCACTGCGTCAAGTACCTGGTATACCTATCCTGAATGAACAGGGCCAGATGGCGCCAGGACCAACCAGTCTAATCTATGTACCCTTTTCCACTACTGAGTTATTGAACTGGAAAATGCATTATGCGTCCTATACTGAAAAGCCCCAAGAATTGACAGAGTTAATGTCTAGTATAATGCAAACTCTTCAGCCCACCTGGTCTGATTGCCGCTAGCTCCTGTCCACTCTCTTTATTACCGAGGAGTGAGCGCGAATTGTGCAAGCAGCTATACGCTGGTTAGAAGAGAATCCCGTAGAGGAGGGGGGAAGTGAATCTCCCACAAGCAGCCGCCGCAGCTTTCCCAAATGAAGAATCCTAGATGTGATCCGAATAATGAAAGGGGGGGGGGGGGGGGCGGCGGCGGCCCTAACTCGATTTCGTCAGGCCTTGATGCAGAGCCTGAAAAAGGGAGACCAGAGGGCCATGAATATCGGGAAGGTATCAGACGTTATCCAGGGTCCGGATGAGAGCCCAGCGGCCTTTTATGAGTAGTTGTCTGAAGCCTATAGATTGTATACCCCATACGATCCAGCAGCCCAGGAGAATTTGCATATGGTAAATGCAGCCTTTGTCAGTCAGTCCCAGAGAGATATAAAACGAAAATTACAGAAAATGAATGGATTTGCGGGCATGAATACAGCACAGTTAATGGAAGTTGCTCAGAAAGTGTTTGTGAATCGTGAAAATGAAGGTAACAGAGAAAGTGAACATAAAATGAAGAAGAAAGCAGATCTTCTTGCTGCCGCTTTAGTTGAACGACGTAGAGGAGGTTTTCCTAATTGAAGGAGCAGAGGACGTGGAAGGGGTCGTGAAAAATAATTGGACCCCACTGGGTGCGAACCAGTGCGCCCACTGCAGAGAAGAAGGACATTGGAGAAGTGAATGCCCGCATCTTGACTCCACCCCCAGGAGGGGAGGAGGGAGTCCCTGGAGAACAGGAGGTCGATTTCAGAGTTGTGGAGGAATGAACCGAGCACAGCCAGCGAGAGAGGGAAGAAGCTATTGAGGGAGTGGCAGTTGCAACAGGCTATGACATAGATGAAGACTAGGCCAGACCGAGCTCCAAGTTCACCCTGGGTCCCCAGGAGCCTATGGTCAGTTTGACAATAGGGGACCAATATATGGACTTTACGGTGGATACAGGAGCTGAACATTCAGTGGTGGCAATGCCAGTGGCCCCTCTTTCCTCTCGACCTGTCACCATTATTGGGGCCACTGGGGCCAGGGCCACCAAGCCTTTCCTGCAGAACCGCATGTGTGAACTAGGGGGACAGAAAATAGCGCACCAGTTCCTGTATATGCCTGAATTCCCTATTCCACATTTGGGCCGAGATATGCTTGCCAAGCTTCAGGCGCAAATATCTTTTGCTGAAGGAGGAGAAATGCAAATGACTGTGAATTCAAAGCCTGCTGGATTGCTGGTGCCGACTATTCCCCGAGAAGAAGAATGGCGGTTCTATAATGTATCTCCAACCAAGCCAGCTAGTTCCTGTATACCCACCAACCTTTTAGCCCCACCTGAAGTATGGGCAGAAGATAATCCACCTGGCCTAGCGAAGAACATAGCCCCCATCATTGTCACCCTCAAGCCAGGAGCGGAACCAGTGCATGTGAAGCAGTATCCTCTTCCTCAACCAGCCATTGAAGGTATCCACTGCTATCTGATGAAACTACTGAAGTATGGACTTCTCAAGGAGTGCTAGTCACCTTGGAATACCCCCTTCTCCCAGTCAAGAAACCAGGGACGGGAGATTACCGCCCAGTATAGGATCTGAGGCGAGTAAATGATGCAGCTGAAACTATACACCCAGTGGTACCAAATCCTTATACTCTCTTGGGACTGATCCCCGCTGAGGCTACTCATTTCACTGTCCTAGACCTGAAAGATGCCGCCTTCTGCATACACCTAGCCCCCACCAGTCAACTTTTGTTTGCTTTTGAATGGCAAGATCCCACAACAGGAAGGCGGGGCCAACTTACCTGGATTCGATTACCCCAAGGATTTAAGAATTCACCTACTCTCTTCAGTGCTGCTTTAAATCAAGCTCTCTCAAGCTACTCTGTGAACCCAGGACAAAGGGTTCTTCTCCAGTATGTGGACAACTTGCTCATAGCCACAAATTCAGAAAATGAATGTCTACAAGCCACCAGTGAACTCTTGCACCTTCTAAATGAGGCTGGATACAAAGTCTCAAGAGCAAAGGCACAATTATGTCAAACTAAAGTTAAATATCTAGGATTCCAATTGTCCAGCGGAATTCAACGCTTGGGACCGGAACGCAAAGAAGTTGTATGCAGTATTCCCACTCCAACCACCAGGAGGCAAGTAAGAGCCTTCCTGGGGGCCGCAGGGTACTGTTGCATATGGATCCCCAATTTTGTTCTGTTGGCAAAGCCATTGTATCAAGTCACCAAAGGAATGGAGAGGTTGCCGTTGGAATGGGGACCTGAACAGGATGCAGCATTTCAATCTCTAAAAACCGCTCTGATGTCATCACCAGCTCTGGGTCTACCAGATGTCCAGAAACCTTTCCGCCTCTATGTTCATGAGTCACAAGGAAATGCTCTAGGGGTGCTGACTCAATCTCTTGGATCTTGGCAACGGCCAGTAGCCTATTTATCAAAACAGTTGGATGTGGTTGCAAAAGGTTGGCCCCCTTGTTCGAGAGCTGTTGCTGCTACAGCCCTCCTAGTGAACGAAGCAGACAAGCTCACTTTGGGACAGAATCTTTAAGTCATCGTACCATACTCTGTCTTGACCCTTATGGAACACAAAGGGAACTTCTGGCTCACAAATTCGCTAATGTTGAAGTATCAGAGTATGCTGTGTGAGAATCCACGATTGCAATTGATGGTCAGTCAAGCTTTAATCCTGCTACGTTGCTCCCAATTGGTCCTGGCCCCCCTGATCATGACTGTTTAGAAATTATGGACACTGTATTCTCAAGTCGCACGGATTTGACTGATGTTCCTTTGGAGAACCCCGAACGGACTTTCTTTGTGGATGGAAGCAGTCTCGTCATCAATGGGCATCGTTGTGCCGGGTATACAGTGGTGACCCTTGATCTGGTAGCTGAGTCCTCAGCTCTGGCCCCAGGAACTTCAGCACAGAAAGCTGAACTGATAGCTCTCACTAGAGCACTGATAATAGGAAAAGAGCTCCGTCTAAATGTGTACACAGATTCCAAGTATGCCTTCACAACTTTGCACGCACATGGGGCCCTGTACAAAGAATGAGGGTTGATAACCTCAGGAGCAAGTCCATTAAGTATGGCCCCGAGATATTGACATTATCAGATGCATACTGCCTACAGACCTCAGAATTTAGGAAAAGTAGAACGTATGAATAGAACCCTGAAATCTCAGTTGTTTAAACTTTGTCAAGAAGTTCACCTAAAGTGGCCCCAGGTTCTTCCTATAGCCCTTTTTAGGATACGCTTAGCCCCTACCAAGTCTTTAGGAGTTTCCCCTTTTGAGATTCTGTATGGGCGACCCCTGCCTATTGTGCAAGGAATAAAAGGAGATATGAAACAGATTGGATCTGAAATTACTAGACAAGAGCTATTGGCTTTAAGTTCTGTTTTGCAGAGTCTTCATACGTGGGTACAAGATCAGCTGCCCATCCATCTAACAGAACCCCTGCATCCTCTCAAGCCTGGAGTCTCGGTGTGGATTAGAGAGTGGAGAAAGACACCGTTGATACCGCATTGGAAGGGACCTTATGTTGTTATCTTATCAACCCCAACTGCAGTTAAAGTTGCAGAACTCGAACCCTGGATTCATCACAGTCGAGTAAAGCCAGCAGCCATTTTGATAGCACTATAGAACGGAAGGCAGCTACAAAGGTTTTAGCTATGTGGCAATATTACCCTATACCCCAAGATGATGCTGTTACACGAGTATAATATGTGATTTAATTCCCACCCTTTTTAACTTGCGGGTGAGAATAATCAAAGGGGGGAATGTGGTAGGCTATAGTCTATGATAGCCTGCAAATATGGAAGGCCTGTAAGTTAGGCCCTGATTCCAACCCCCATCTTAGTAAGAACCAAAAATCTGTGAAAGTCTGAGAAAGCTGCTTTAAAACTGCTTAACAAGAAGTTTTTCATGAATTCATAAATCCTTCATTATTCTCTTGTGTTCTGAGGATAGAAATGTTTCAATACTTGCATTCCTAGAGCTAGAAACGACCTCGCAGTAGAATTGTATCAATACCTAGAAACTGTGCCATTGTTAGAACAATCCTAGAGGAGGAAGCAGGGTGCTAGGCCAAGAAAGGGTCTCTGATTGGACAAATGCAGGGGGCGTTGGGACCAATAGAAAGTCTGCATGTATCAAACTGAAAAGAAATGTATAAAATGAATATGTTTCTGTAAGAACTTTGCTCAGTCCTTTTTGAAGCTTGACTGTCTGGGCCCAGGGCCGGATTTACCTTGAGTGAGGCCCTACGCCAACAAAAATTGTGGGCCCCCAGAAAAAATAAAAACGAGATCAACTTACCAAAACAGAAATGGCAATAGATGTATAGAATTGCCTGACATAAAGAGGCAATAGGGACAAAATCAGCATCGGAATTCAAGAAATACATTAAAAAATGTCTTATCGAAGATGGTAGGGGGGAGTGGCTTTTCTAAGATGGCGGCGGTGAGGGCTTAGCCAACTGACATGCCTAAGAGGAAGGGGAAACCCAAGGCGAAAGCTCTTCCCGCGGAGCTCTTACCTACCAGCGAGAGACCTATGGATTGTTTCGTTCAGTTGCCCAAGGAGAAGGTTGAGGGGATCCAAGCGGGCTTGGTAGCGCCGTTGGACTCAGATTCGGCGTCTTCCGCCCTTGATACCACGCTCTCCCCTAATGGACGACTTCCCCCGATGCCTCCTGGGTCTTTGCCTGCTCAGGTGCTTGGTGACGACGGGCGGCCTTCCGAGGTGTTAGCTGCTGCGTCGCATATGCGGGACCCGCTTCTGGAGCATAGTAAGGACCGTGATGGAGGTTTACAGACTGGTTCGCCATCTCCATCTCAGCCTGGGACCGGGGCCTCTGTTCAGGTAATTGAGGCTATTACCTTACCTCCGGGTGGATCAGATCAAGCTTCTTCCGGTTCTCCCGGTTTCTCTTTTGTTCTGGCTCGTCCCGCTTCAGTGACTTTGGACAGCATTTGGGATGCTATTTCGCATCTTAGCCAAATGGTGGGTCTTCAAATTTCTTCCCTTTCGGATCGGATTGCCACACTTGAAGTGGAGTCTCCTTTGCTACATGCTTCTATTGCAGATGTTACCAGCAAACAATCAACTATGGATCATCAATTGACTAAAGTTGTTGATTTAACTGCTTCTTTGGTTAAAGATAATATAAATCTTCGGGCTAAAACTGAGACATTGGAGAATGCTGTTCGAGCATGTAATGTTCGTCTCTTGAATTTCGCTGTTATATCTGGGAAGGCACCTTTGGATATGTTTAAGAGTTATCTTCAGGAGGTTCTAGTAGTCCCTCCAGAGTTGTTGCCCCCAGTTTCTAAGGTTTACTATCTCCCTTTTGGGAAAAGATCTGGGAAAGTGTCTGTTGGCCATTTGGAGATAGACTCTCTTAATGTTTCAGATTTGTTAGTATACCTAAAGAGGAGGACATAGCTGTATCAACCTTGTTAGTAACTTTAGCTCTTTCCTCAGATCGGGAGTGGCTCCTAAAATTGTTTTATAAGAAGCGGGGACAATTGTTCTACGGGAAAAAGATTCTTCTTTTCCCAGATGTTGCACGGGAGACGCAGAAGCGTAGAAGGGCCTTTCTATTATTGAAACCGGGAGTAGCGCGGCTTGGTGCACAATTTATGCTAAGATTTCCATGTAAATGTTTAATTACCTATAAAACTCAGAAGTATGTATTTTTCTCCCCTGAGGATCTTACCGCTTTCCTAAACTCACATTTATCAATTAGCTCTACACCTGTGACATGACTCCATCGATTTATTAGATATCTCCTTGGGGCACCGTCTCCTCTTAAATTACCTCTTTTGTTATTTCCTTTTTGGAGTTTTTCTCCTTTTCATGGTTTCTCTCCTCCAGATATAGGGGGCTATTAATAATCCTTGCTGTTTCATTTCTTTTTCATATGTTTGTTGTACTTATTTCTGATTGCAAGTATTATTATTCTGTACAAGTATATACTTGATTTATTTGTTGAAAATTCATAAATAAATAATTTAAAAAAAAAAAAGTCTTATCCATTGGGGAAGAGGATCACTGAATGATCCGGCGGTACTACAGCAGCTACAGGAAACGGACCTGGCCGTCGCTGCTCCCCGGTACTCACTATGGCTTTGGTGTAACAGGCCACCGCCTCCTGGTACTTGCGGGTGACGAAGAGTCTGTTTCCCTGCTCCATTAACTCCTGAGCGCTAGTGCTCTTCTCCGGACTCCCGCCTCCCCCACTCTCCTTTTCCTCTTTCCCCTTCATGCCAGGGCCTGGAGAAGCTCGCGGACGGCCCCATTCAGCTAGGCCGCAGCAATTTCAACTCCCTCTAGAGAGCGAGGGATCCAGGCTCGCACAACCCCGCCTCTCACTCTGACTATACCCAACACACCCACAAATAGGGTTGCCAACTTTTTCACCGAGAATAACCCAACACCTGTGGCTCGCCATGCTCCACCCATTCTCTGCCCCTAGTCCCACCCCTGCCCCGCCCCCAGCCCCACCCACAAAAATTACCGAGGATACGTGTAGGCTAACTTCCTTGGTCAGATAATAATTAAACTGGGAACCCCAAAATCCAAACATGAAATGTACAACACTGGAGAAATAAAACTATAAAGTAATTTCCTCTTGACTAAACAAAAACGCAGATGATAGCAATACACACTTCCCAGACCAGACATATTCCAGTTAATAAATTCAAAATAAAAAGTATTTTTCTACCTTCTGTTTGGGCATTTTTTCAGTTGCAATTGCTCCAGTCACTTTCTTCTGGTTTCTTTGTGTCTTCTGCGAGCTATCCATTTGTCCTTTCTTCTCTTTTAGATGTTTTCCATTCTCTCTCTATTTCTGCTTTAACATACTGATTGTTTCCCTTTTGCTCTTTCCCCCAATTCTTTCCTTATTCCTTTATCATCCATTTAAATTTCACCCTTCCATTTTCAAGCCCCTCTTACTCTCCCAATACCCAGCCCATCATAGACTTTTCTTCCACACAAAATATTTTTCCCCTCTCCATTCTCATTCCCCATCCATTCTAGTGCTCCCCCAAAATCAGTTCCCTTATAGTTCTAGACCCACCCAGCATCCACTCCCTTCTAGTCCCATTCTCCCATGCCCCACATCAGCCCATTTCCAGTCCTATTCCAGCTCTTCATAAGCCCATTTCCAGTGCTAGCCCTCACATCACAAGCCATTTCCAGTCCTAGCCCCGCCCCCCAATCACAGCCCATTTACAGTCCAAGTCCCCCATCACAGCCTATTTCCAGTCCTAGCCCCCCCCCAATCACAGCCTATTTCCAGTCCTAGCCCCCACCATCACATCCCATTTGCAGTCCGAGTCCCCCTGCACCATCACAGCCCATTTGCAGTCCTAGTTCCCCCCCCACCATCACAGCCCATTTCCAGTCCTAGTTCCCCCCCCCCCCACCATCACAGCCCATTTCCATTCCACGTTCCCCCCCCCCCATAGCCCTTTTCCAGTCCAGGTCCACCTCCCCATCACAACCCATTTCCAGTCCAGGTCCCCCCCCCATAGCCCTTTTACAGTTCAGGTCCCCCCCCAATCACAGCCCATTTGCAGTCCTAGCCCCTCCCCCACCATCACATCCCATTTGCAGTCCTAGTTCCCCCACCATCACAGCCCATTTGCAGTCCAAGTTACCCCCCCCCCCATAGCCCTTTTCCAGTCCAGGTCCCCGTCCCCATCACAACCCATTTCCAGTCCAGGTCCCCGTCCCCCACCCCATTGCCCTTTTACAGTTCAGGTCATCGTCCCCCCCCCCCATCACAGCCCATTTCTTTCCAGTCCAAGTCCCCCCCCCCCTATAGCCCTTTTCCGGTCCAGGTCCCCCCAATCACAGCCCATGCAGTCCTTGCCCCCCCGACCAGCACCGCGGCTGTCTGAGGGGCTTCAGAGGGAGCAGAGTAAGCTCGCGCGAGGCCCCGGCTCCCTCTGTACAGCCGCCAGCGTAAAGAGCCTTTTCCTTCACGCTGGCGGCTGTATCTGTGAAGCCGCGAATGCTGGGAAAGGTTAAAGGGTATTGCCTTTAACCTTTCCCAGCAATCGCGGCTTTACAGATACAGCCGCCAGCGTGAAGGAAAAGGCTCTTCACGCTGGCGGCTGTACAGAGGGAGCCGGGTCCTCGCGCGAGCTTACCCTGCACCCTCTGAAGCCCTCCGGTGTGTGGGCCGGCCCCGGGTGCGGGTTTTCTCAGTCCTGGGGACTCTTGTTTGTGGGCCCTTGCCAGCTGTGGGCCCTACGCCACGGCGTACAGGTAAATCCGGCCCTGTGCACAATAAATTGGCTTGGATTTTTGAACTGACTCCTGGTATTATTTATTGCATGCTTATCAGCTGCTACAGCAGCAGTGCCAAAAGGGTTCAAAAATCCCAGACACCAGAAGGACATTTTTAGTCACCATGGCAACCTGCTGTCTGGGATTTGTTAAGGCCTAGCTCTGATGAATGCCTGCAATAATTCATGTTATGTGATCATTATGTTGTAATTTTGTTTTTTTTATGTATCTTGTGTAAACTGCGTTGGATGACATTGGCCGATAAGGTGGTATATAAGTTCTTAAATAAATGAATAAAATATTTTCCAAATGCTGGCTCCAAAGGCAATGAAATGGTGGTTGGTCCTCTTCACTGTCAGAAAAATCAGCAATCTGATAGTGGGCTTCCCAAGGTTCCTCTGGGACTGCTGAGTGATCTTGCTGGCACAAAATTTGATTTGATGCCATAGTTTGTGATTCTAAACTAACTGGAGAGTGCTCTCCTGCAGTGGTTGGTTGCATTCCTAAATTAGTTTGTATAAACTGCTGTGTGTGAAGATTTATAATTTTAGTTAGTAGTATTTACCTCACACTTTTCCAATAATAGTTCAAGGCGAATTCCAATCAGGCACAGTGTCTCTGGAAGGCATACAATCTAAGCAGCATGTTTACTAGGCCCAATGTTAGCAACATAGGTTTGGACCGCATTACAAGCATGGAGCACCATGCTAGATGCAGGGGGATGGGAATAGCCATCCCCATGAATTTAGTACGGCTCGCCATATTAATACTGCCTTGGGGAGCAACTACTGCCACTCATTGTGCTGATGGTAGTTGCTCCCTGCCAAGCGCCTGCAGTGCCGCGGTGGGAATACCCACACTCTGCCCAGTATGGGGACTCAAGCTACTTTTTAGTGTGATGTCAAAAACACATGCTACCACCCCAGCACGCTTTAGTAAACATACCCCTAAGTTTGTACCTGAGGCAATGGAGGATCAAGTGACTTGTCCAAGGCATGCCAGTGAGATTTTAACCCTGGTCCTCTTTAGTCACCAGGCCACTGTGCTTGGGGTTGGCCCATCCATTACGCAGGCTAGGTGGTGGCCTAGGGCAGCAAATCTCTGTGGGCAGCAGGCCATGTGCTTTGGCACACATGACCTGCCGACCTCCTACACGCTGAGCCGTGCTGCCCTTTCCTTCCCCTTGCTGAGACATGCCACACTACCACTGATTTCAGCGGCAGGGGAGGCAACTAGCTCAGCGGCAGGCCATGTGTTTTGGCCTGTGACTTCTGAACCCCTGATGTTGGGGGGGGGGGCAGAAGTGGCAGGCCATGTGTGCCAAAGCACATGGCCTGCCACTGAGCTGTGCCCCCCTCGATCCCACTGCTGGAATCGGCTGTGGCACAGTATTGGGGGGAGGGCACAGCTCGGCATGCAGGGGAGGGCAGCATGGTCAGGGCTTCTGCCTACAGCAGCAGAAACTCTTAGACCAGCCCTGACTGTGCTAACCACAGAACTGCCAAGCTACCCAGTTCCAAGAGGGGGTACTTTTGCATCAGTCCTGCTTTTTAATTTACAAGTCAAAGCTGTGTGGTATTTGTAGGGTGGCAGCAAAGAGCAGGACATTCAAAGCTAAATAGATTCTGACAGCTGGAGGAAGAGGGGGGGGGGGGAACAAGGCTTAAGGTTTGCCTTTAGGGCATCAACACCTTGAACCAATTTTGAGGCGGTCCTGGCTGTGAGGGAAACCCACTATATATAGGATGCAAAGTTGGAATACCTGAATTTATCAGAGTCCATATTTCTCTCCCACCAAGGCTGATGTGGGGATTTCTTTTATTCCAGGCTCATTAAGTTGTGCTGCAACTTTTTTGGATTCTTCCCCTTTAAGATCAGCTGACTTCTCAGATTTCTGTTTGGTTTTTAGCTGCCGGAGAGTGAAGTGAGGGAGGGCCTGTCTTCTTACTACTTTTTTTTTTCTTTTTTCAGTTACGGAAGGGATTTCGTTTTGTACAGAAATCGCCATCGTTCTAGAACTTCCAGAGGCCGTTTCAACGGACAGCAACCGTTTGCTCGCAGCGAAAAACAGTGTCAGTCTCGGGAATGGGCGGAGTCTCTTCTCTGCAGCAGGCTGCTTGGTATTCTATGAGCCTGTTGGTAAGTCAGAGCTTTTATCTCTATAGTGCCTGCCTATGCAAGTTTGAACCTGCTGGTTGTGGCTGCGTTTGGTTCCTTCTCAGTGCCAGCCGGTACCGCAGTGACTGAGGCTCTTCAGGGTCACACTCATGCTGCGATCTGACATGGCTTCCTGAATCAGCTGTCTTTCGTGTTAAAGAAGGCAGGGCTCAGCCATTAGAGCCAAGAGATTAAAATGACAGAGGGAGCTCACACGCGTGCCCACTGCCCAGTAAAGTTTCTTAGGACTTTGAGAGGGGATTATCCAATATTTAAGAAGCGTTCAGGTGATGTCATCTAATGTGCGTCGGCATTATTCCGTTTATCCAGGGGGAATGCCAACTGTTCTAAATGAGCTCTCAGCAGAAATTCATATAACAGTGTTCTGCCTTATTGTCTATGCCCTCTCCATACCAAGCATCCTGGCTTTTGCTGTTGCCTTATTTACCTGTTTAGTTACTTTAAAATCATCAGATAGCATGACTCCAAGATTTTTATCTGCACAGAATTTCACCCCCTATACTGCATCCGAAATGCATGACCCTGCAGTTTTATGTTTAAATCTGAACTGTCACACTTTAAACCATTCCTGAAACTTCACTAGATCCCTACTTGTCTTCCACACTTCCCAGGATGTCTGCCGTCTTGTAGATTGTGTTCTATTCATACAAATTTATTCAATAAAGTTGATTTTACCCACACTTCTTGGTAGGCCGTGGTTTATGCCCAATGCTGTTTTCGTCATTGTGCATTTTTGCGGAAGGCCCTCTTCTCCTTTTTTTCCCTTTGGACCTAACTTTTTTAGCCATTTTAGTTAGCTAGTTAGTGGCTCAGTATTGCCACTGATTGGCTAACCTATATTGCAGCCCCCAAAGTGCCCCTATGCTAACCAGTTAGCATTGGGGTGTTCAGTCGGCCTAACACCACCCTCAACACCACCGTAAGAATCATCCAAAGGATCAAGAAACACGATCGCATCACCCCAGCCTTGAGAGAGCTCCACATTCTGCC
The DNA here is from genome assembly GCA_033557465.1 of Ichthyophis bannanicus. Lineage (NCBI taxonomy): Eukaryota > Metazoa > Chordata > Amphibia > Gymnophiona > Ichthyophiidae > Ichthyophis > Ichthyophis bannanicus. The sequence continues at coordinate 180,145,565 of CM066044.1, forward strand.
TCTGGAAGCAAGGATTACATACAAATCTCTTGTTACTTATCCACAGAGCCCTCCATCAAGTACAGTCCTCCCAGCTCCGGTCTCTACTCCCTCAACCTACCCACAACAGACCAACCCGCCAGACCACCAATAACACCCTCACTATCCCTCACGGACGAACAAAGTTCAATCAACAAGCCTGCAACAGAGCATTTGAACTGTATGCACCCTCCCTCTGGAACTCCCTCCCCAACCAGATCCGAAATAACAGAGATCTCCCCACATTCAGGAAACAGCAAAAATCCCTCCTGTTTCGTGAATACCTTGGACCTGGTATGGACATCTCTCACCAACTGCCTGCTTTCTGACAATCCCCCATTTCAAGCTGAATCTGACCTGCCCTACCAACTGAGAGACTCTCGTTCAAAGTCTAGTACTGTTACATTCTGTCTTGATCCTAAACGTTGGCCTCCCTGGTACTGTACCCCCCCCCCCCCCCCCGTCCAATGTTCCCTCTACACGTCAGAATACAGTATGTACACCACATTGATTTTAATCAAATTAAATGAAAATAGATGATTACTAAATGAAGCGGGACATTTCTAGTAATTACAATCATTACTTTTAAATTTTAAGACGTCTGTGTTTTCTATCAGAATCAGAGCTGTAATTTTTGTGCGCTCTGTTGTAAAGTATGTGCGCTCGCTCGGCAAGGTGTGTGCGCGCGCACACACGCACAGCTTAGAGGGAACAGTGCTCCCATCAAACTGATTACTGTACACCCCCCTTTTATGTTAAACCGCTTTGACCCAGTGAAAAAGCGGGATGTAAGTACAGTTAAATAAATAAGAGGGTATTTGAAATTCAAAAGTACTTATCTGAAAAGGCGACAGTTCTATTTGCTGTTGTTGCAAATCATTAATTCTGCTGCTCCCACAAAGAAGCAGATACACATACAGCCTAGCATAAGATTTACACCCTCTTCCCCGGATTTTCAAGGACCAATTGAAACCACAACGCGTTCCAAGACACCTTTTTGGACATTTCATATAGGTACCCCTTTGTAAAATTTATATCCTACAATGTGCAGATCATTTTCAAAGGGAAATCTGAAAATTCATTACAAGCTATACAAACAGAACATGACAGCAGATAAAAACTATATGACCTATCCCATCTGTCCATCCAAACTAACTACTGAGCTCTACAACCTTTTCCTCTACTTCAGAGGTTCTCTGTTCTTGTCCACCATCTCTACTAGGAGGCTTTTCCACACATTTTCAGTTTTTTCTGTAAAGGAATATGTCCTTAGGTTACTTCTAAGTAGGGTTGCCAACTGGCTCCAGATGTGCCCGACTGCTTGACCCAGTCCTAGGTTTACCCCTTTGTATGCAGGGACATGTAGTTCTGATTTCTTCATTGCACTCCATATTAAAAGCAAGACTACAAGTCCCTGCTTGCAATTGCGTAAACAGGACTAGATCAAGCCTGTTGGGGGCATCTGGAGCCAGTTGGCAACCCTACTCCTAAGACTTAACACCATTCACACTCATCTAGAGTTGCCAACTGACTCTAGATGCGCCTGACAGGCCTGATCCATTCCTGGGTTTACTCCATTGAATGCAGGGATACGTTGTTCTGATTTCTCCATTGCACTCCATAAGAAAAGCAAGACTACAAGTCTCTGCATGCAATTGGGTAAACACAGGACTGGAGCAAGCCTGTTGGGCGCATCTGGAGCCAGTTGGCAACCCTACTCTCATCCTGTGATCCCTCATTCCAGAGCCTCTTCTATATTGAAATTATGCAGGTATTTTCCTGCCCCTATCTGGTTTAATGAAAAAATATTGTGTGTTAAATCTAATTGAGAATGTGTGTTATGGCCATTTTAATGAATAACCTGTGATGTTGTAAATAAACAAGCATTTGCATCTTTTTTTTTTTTTTTTTTTTTTACCATGTGCAGTGTGTGTACACCAGCAGTTTCTCATGGCCTCTTGCCTGCAATGGAGTTCCTGAAGTTATTTTCCAAGTCTAGATATAGAAATAGAGGTCAAAAACCAGCCACAAACGAGATCTTTCTGTGGAATTCTCTTAATTCATTTGTGATTGACTTTTGAGAGCTCTGCTCCCTTCATCAGGCCATGGAAACTAGTCACAGATGGCTTACGTTTCTTCTGTGCAAAGTTATCACCTGCAACTTGTTTGGTGACCTCTATACTTATCTACGTAGACTGAGGCATCAATCATTTTATTCAGGGTTTAGATAAGAATTGTCAAACCTACAGCAGGGGTCCAACTTGGGCCCATTTAAGATTTTTAGCTATTTAGCTAGCACAAATGATTTTGAAGCAATATAGAACTCTTTGGTGGATATGACGTCGCAATTTCAAGAGAGAGTCATACGTTTGGATGAGTAGAAATCATAGTATAACAGGCTAAAATATTAATGCAGTCTGCACAAATATTGAATTCTGATCTTGTGACCCCCTGTAAAAATGTATGAGGCCTGCAAACATGCATTTCTGATAATGTGGCCCACTGTTGAAAAAACGTAGATGCCCCTGACCTACAGTGATGTACTGGGGTTTCACATAAAACATTGCGGGACATAGGAAGAAGAGTTTTTGTGTGCTGGGTTGGCAATGGGAGAGCTTGAGTGTGCACTGTGCTGAGAGATATAAGGGGATGGCTTAGTGGTTAGAACAAATAGAATAGTGCTTGCTTTCTGTTCTGCGTTTCCCATGTCTCTCTGCAGTTTCTTCTCTCAGCTTGAGACTACAGACAGGCAGACAGATACATCACCCACCTGAATACATTCTTTACATATTTATCAGCAAATGCTTACTAATTGACTAGGGACCAGGAGACCAAGGTTCAAGTCTGACTGCGCCTATGCAGAGATTGTACTGGGACCTGGAAGAGTACGGTGTATGTATAAACTGCAAAATGTATGAGAATATATGGTTATACATATTAGATTATACATATAGCTAGAATGCCAAATGCACTGTTCACACATATTTTTATTGATATATCTGTCGGATGGAAGTGTAAGAGTAGTGCTTCATAAACGTTTTACCAATATGACCCCATTTTAACTCTTAAAACTTGAAGTAACCCCCAGATGATAATGAAAACAAAATAGCAGATTCCCATTCCCCTCCTCTTTTTCATCCACTTCCCCCTCCTCCACTTATCCAAAGCATTAAGATAGCAACAGTGACAGCAATCAGTACAAGACCCTCTGTATTAATGTGCACTCATAGATCCCAGTACTCTGCATGAGTTTCCAGTCTAACAGGAAGCTCATACAGGAGGAGGGAGCAGGATTGTGAACATTCACTAACTCACAGGCCCCATACTGACTGCTAATACTGGGCATAGATCAGTCCCGAGGGAGAGGAAGCAGCCTTATTTCTGTGACCCTATCTACTGATGATGTAACCCCCCCCCCCTTCCACCCCCCAAAACATCCACCTTTATTTCCTGGGCAAGTTATTTTTTCCATTTTCAGGATTATGGGCTTTTTGGAGTAGGGGCTTGTTGTGGTTGTGTGTGATTTGTTGTCATGTGCCCAGGGTTAGATGCTATAGGAATGCTGAAATAAAGAATAATCTCAACATACTGGATCCATTGTGAGCCTAAGGAAATCAAACTCATAATAAAGAAATGGAATTATCATCCATGATTTTAAATCCACAGGTTAATATATGTATCTGCATCTGCTCTAGAGCTTAATTTAATACGGTGATGCTGGACTAGCTGCTTCCATTATAAAGTGTAGGTGTTTGCTGTATTTTGTGTCAAGCTAACACAATTCAGCACGCACTGCTGGAATCCAGAGGGAGTGCTCTGTGTGTGCGTAGCAGCAAAAACAACCATATAGCCTAACAAGTACCTTGATACATGAGCTTTCGAGGTTGAGTCTTTGTCAGATGCAGAGGACTCATGCCCTCAAACACTCATGACTCAGCACATTTCTTGAAAGTGTCACCACATCTTTCTCGTTTTTCACAACAGTATCCTAAATCTCATACTCGATTGCTTCCCCAGTTTGTGATAGAGAAGAAAGGATCTGGAAGATGAAAGGCCAAGTAGAAATTAAATGATTAATCTGTACTCTTTTTCCATAGGAATGGACCCAGATGATTTGGAAGAAGCGACCGCTGAGCTTCAGGGAAAGAGTTTAGGGAGGTGGGGCCTCCTACAGATTGCAGGGTGCACTGGATTGGCTATCTATGCAGTATGGGTGGGGATTTTCATGCCAGGCTTTCGAAAGGTGCCTCTAAAATTGCAGGTAACATGCCTCTTCCTAGCAGTAAAACCATAGATTCATCTTACTGGCGCACTCTGAAAAACAGGCAGAAATAGTATTCCAAGACAGAAGATATCTACCAAGCCATGGCTGTCTGCCATATTTATAAAGTATATTGTAATGAATAAATTAAGTTGTATTATGAATTATAATTAATTGTTAATACATATCACTTGTGTGCAGATGGAGCTTATAATTCTCATTTGCTAAATACAGGTTCCCTACATACCAGCTAGTTCCCAGCAGGTGGAGAATGTTATGGCCTTGCTGAAAGGCCGCTCGGGGAAGATGGTAGATCTTGGCTCAGGTGATGGCAGAATTGTAAGGAAAAAAACCAAATCTACAGACTTTTCCAAAACATTCCATTTTTGGCTGTGCATGAGATGGCATATTAGAAGAAAACGCCACATTCCACACAGCAAGCCACAGATGAGTAACTCACTGTACACAGCACAGCATTTTGCTTCTAAAGCTTTCAGTTTATGGAGTATTTGTGGCTCTACTTCTCTTTTGCTTGGTTTGATTTATTTGTGTTATTCTTTAATTAAAGGCAGCTCTTGGTAATCTCTGAGATCATGTCAGATGCTTAGGTTGGAGGCTTGTTTGTGCACTGTGCGGCATGTCATTTTGGATTTGTTTTGTCAATATGGATCTGTTATATGTAGCTTTTTATTTTTTTAGTAAGAGATTTAATTATCTTGCTTTAGCAATGATTGTTATATTATTCTGTCCATAGCAGGATTGGGTTGTAGGGTTTTACTCCTAACCCCCAAATTCAATTTTGGCCAAAAAGTCAAGAGATTAACTTCTACTCATAATTCAAGCCTCATGTTTTTTTTCTATACTTAATCTTTACTGAAGGCCAAAAACCAATGATGTTATTATCCACATGGGTATCAAGGGGCTGACAGGAAGAAAATCAAACCTGCACCTAGTTTATGGAATATTTTAATATTAGATTTGCAGTTAACAAAATCTTATGTAATTTTCAGGAGGGAATTGGAAACATAGTTATTCTGAAAGGTTTTTTAAACTAATTAATTTGAATTTTTAATGGAATTTTGAACGTCTTCATCAATATTATTCAGTTTAGGAAAATTTGTTTTGATCTTTTATGTATTTACTTGGATGTAATTTGTTTCTTTGTAATCTATCTTGAGCTCCCCCCTTTGGGGATGGTGCAAAAATATATAAATTCATACTAAATGAAAATAAATTAAGGGAAGAGAAAGTCAGACATCAACTGGGTTCTAGGGCGATGTACTAGGAATGAAACTGGGCAGACTAGATGGGTCTTCTGGTCCTGTTCTGTTGTCTTATCCTCTATTTCTGACAGTGCTTCTGCATTATTTTCAGTATGAGTTTCCTCCCATCTTTCCTTATGAATAATTTTGCTGGTAAACCAGTATTTCTCAACTGTAGTCCATTTTTTCATACTAGAATGTGATATGTAAATGAGACATATTTGCATACATTTAGTGCAAGAAGTAAGTGAATTGGTATTTCCTTTTCGTCTCTCCGGACCAGCCCAGGAACATGGGGGTAGTCAATCCCTTCTAGCAGCTGAGGACTGAATTCTGAAGTTTTGCAGGTATCAGGTATCTGGCTCCCCCTACTGGCGAAACCTCAGTCTCCAGTCCTCAGCAGCTGTAGGGCATTACTCTTGCTGGCTCCCGGAGACACGAGAAGGAGTTAGATTAAATTGGTTTTATTTTTATTTTTTATTTGCTCTTAGCTACAGTACTTATTATAGAGCTGGGTCCCTAGCAGGGATCTAGGACAGCAAAGGGTACTTTTTTTCCTTTCCCCTGATATCGGAGTGGGCTTCACTCGCGGAGCACGGGAGGCAGAGTCTGCCTCAAGCAACAGCTCCGGTTTCTCCCCGGGGAGCAGGCAAGTGGTGCTGGGAGCCCCAGAGACCTTCAAGTCTCCTCCGGGTGCAGATCACCTCTGCCGCTAGCAGCGGATCTGGGTGTCTGAAAATCAGAATCGCCTTGCTTAGCAGGTACGTGTGTTTAGCCTTTGTTTTTCAGGTGAGCACGCTGGTTTTGGCGTTTTTTTTCTTTTTTCGGCGGCGAGTTTTAATGCCGGTAGCGCTTTGCACAGGCGGTTGGCTTCTCTTTTTCCCGTTTTTTTTCTGTTCCCTCGGGGCTACTTCGGTTTTTCCTGGTGGTTTTTCGGCGTTTCATTGTACGGGCATGGAATCTAGGCCTGAAGCAGGCGTGAATGCAGGGGGCATTCCAAGCTCTTCAGAAATGGCGGGAACGGCAGCCATCTCGACTGCAGCTCCAGTTTTGAATTCTCTTCAGGAGAAACACGCAAAGAAGAAATGCAAATCTAAGAAGCCTGTGCACGTGGAGGAAGCTCCCCCACAGTCACAAGCTTCAATTACGGGGGACTTAAAATCGGTTTTCTCTGCAGAGTTTATTTTGGCATTGCATCAAGCTTACTGCTTGAAGTGGCAACATGCTCAGGATAAGAGCTCTTCCCCTCTGGTGGTGGATCCCTTGGGAAAACAATTTTCTTTATCAGACCCGGGGGAAGGGTCCTCTAAAATGGCCCTGGGCGCTGAGGGGGGTTCCAATAGCTTTGGGCAACACCCCTCGGGGCTTCGGACTGGAGGAAGGCGAGATCCTGTCAGAGGCCGGTATGGAGTGGCCTCTAGATTTCGAGGATGCTGAGCAAGGCAGCGAGGATCCCAATATGTTCCGGGTGTTTAGGAAAGAGGAGCTCGGAACGCTGATTGCACAGACTTTGGCAGCTTTAAATCTGGCCATGCCAGTGGCTCAGGAGGAGCCTTTGGAAGACCCTCTTCTGCAAGGTTTTAAATCAGAACAGAAATGTTTTCCTGTCCACTGGGTCATGAAGCAGATGGTAGAGTCTGAGTGGGAATGTCCGGAAGCTTCCTTGCGGGGAGCTCGGGCTATTAGTCGCTTGTATCCCTTGCCGCACGAGGAGCAGGAGTTGTTAAAAATGCCTAAAGTGGATGCCTTGGTTTCGGCAGTCACTAAGAAAACCACTATCCCTGTGGAGGGCGGCGGGGCACTGAAAGATTTGCAGGATAGAAGATTGGAGTCCCTGCTGAAGCAGACCTTTGAGTCTTGTGCGCTGTCTCTTAAAGCGGCTATCTGTGGGGCTTATGTTTCTCGAGCCTCCATTAGATGGATCCAAAGTGGTGCTACCTCCCGCAAAGAAGAGGAGGAAGGAGCGAAGCTAGAGTCAGCAGCGGCTTATCTAGCGGATGCATTTTATGATCTCGTTAGGATTTCAGCGAAGTCCATGGCGGCGGTAATTGCGGCTCGGCGGTTCCTATGATTAAGAAATTGGGCGGCAGACGCCTCGTCCAAGGCGCGGTTGAGTAAGCTTCCTTATAAGGGCACCCTGTTGTTCGGAGCGGCCTTGGAAAAGATTGTTAAGGATCTCGGGGACTCTAAAGGCGGCAGGCTCCCGGAAGACAGGCCAAAGGCTCAGAAGCCTGGGGTGACGCACAGGGGTCCCGCGCGAGATTTTCGCAAGTTTAGGGGATCGCGTTTTGTTCCGTATCCGAGTGCGCGCTTTGTATCCAGGGGCCAGTCCTTTCGTGGCGCTAGAGGATTCGGTAGAGGTTATTTCGGTGCCCAGCAAAGTACAAATAAAAAACCGCAATGAAACAAGGTTGGTCCAGACAGATATCCCGGTAGGGGGACGACTGCAGAGCTTTCTTTCTGTCTGGGCCTCCATAACGTCCGATCAATGGGTATTAGAGATTATTCGCGATGGGTACGTGCTAGAGTTCGCTCGTCCATTGGCGGAGGCTTTCGTGGTGTCTCCATGCGGGTCGGTGGAGAAACAATTGGCGATCTCGGCTACGCTCCAAAGGTTGTTACGCCTTCAAGCGGTAGTTCCGGTTCCTCCAGACCAGTTAGGTTCAGGTCGATACTCCATTTATTTTGTCGTTCCCAAGAAAGAGGGAACGTTTCGACCTATTTTGGATCTCAAAAACGTGAATCGCTGTTTGCGAGTTCCTCACTTCCGCATGGAGACACTTTGATCCGTCATACGTTCGGTGCAGCCGACGGAGGTGCTTACGTCCATAGATCTAACTGAGGTCTATCTTCATATTCCTATCAGGGCCGAGCACCAACAGTTCCTCCGGTTTGCAGTTCACATGGGTCATTTTCAATTTCGAGCCTTGCCGTTTGGCTTGGCCACTGCGCCGAGAACCTTCACAAAAGTGATGGTGGTAGTGGCGGCAGCCCTGAGAAGAGAGGGGGTCAGTACATCCCTACCTCAACGACTGGCTAATTCGGGCGCCGTCCGAGTCAGAGTCGCGGTCGGCAACGGCGAGAGTGGTACATCTCCTAGAACAGCTTGGTTGGGTTATAAACCAGACCAAGAGCCAGTTGCAACCTGTAAGGAGGCTCCTCTACTTGGGAGCGATGTTCGATATGGAGGTAGGCTATGTTTTTCTGCCGGAATGCCGGGTTCAGAAGATTTTGAAGCAAGTCGCACAGTTCTTGCATCTCAAAGCGCCAACAGCGTGGCATTATTTGCAACTCCTAGGGTCTATGGCGGCAGCTCTAGACCTCGTACCGTGGGCGAGAGCCCATATGCGACCATTGCAGCAAGCGTTGCTGTCCCGTTGGTCTCCGCAGGACCATCCTCTCACTCGCAGATTGCCTAGGTCGCAGGAAGTGAGCGACAGTCTCCGCTGGTGGTTGGATCCAGCCCATCTCAGAGCAGGCGTTCCCTTACGGCAGCTCGACTGGATTTTCCTCACTACCGATGCCAGTCTCCAGGGCTAGGGAGCTCATTGTCAAGCCTCCATCGCTCAAGGCTCGTGGCCGCCGGAACTTCAGAATGCTTCCATAAACTTTCTAGAACTCAGGGCGGTTTCCCTGGCTCTTCGAGTTTCTTCTTCTGGTGGAGAACAAAGCGGTGAGGGTGTTCTCGGACAATGCGGTCACAGTCTCATACATCAATCGTCAGGGAGGAACAAGGAGTGCTCTCTTGTTGGAGGAGAGTCAACGGTTGATGGCCTGGGCGGAAGCGCATCTGGTGGCCCTGTCGGCGGCTCACATGGCAGGAAAAGACAGTGTGCAGGCCGATTATCTCAGCCGTCATGTCGTCGATCCCGGAGAATGGGAATTGAACTCGGCAGTCTTTCACGACCTGACTCGGAAGTGGGGTCAGCCGGTGATGGACTTGATGGCCACCTTCGACAATGCCAAAGCAAGTCGGTTTTTCAGCAGACGCAGAGAGCGTATGGCGGAGGGGCTGGACGGCCTCGCGCAGCCTTGGCCAGCCGAGAAATTGCTTTATGTCTTCCCTCCATGGCCAATGATAGGGAGAGTAATTCGAAGGATAGAAGGCCACGCCGGTCCAGTGATTCTCATTGCCCCGGATTGGCCCAGAAGAGCGTGGTATGCAGATCTAGTTCGTCTCTTAATAGCCAAGCCCTGGAGGCTACCCGTTCGGGAGAACCTGTTAGCTCAGGGTCCCCTGCTCATGCCAAATGTGGATCACTTCTCGCTTACGGCTTGGCTCTTGAAAGGGAAAGGTTAAGTCAGAGAGGTTATTCGTCTTCGGTTGTTAACACCCTTTTGCAGGCCCGCAGGACTTCCACATCGTTAGCTTATATCCATGTTTGGTGGGTCTTTTGAGAACTGGTGCGGGGAAAGAAATCTTCGTCCAGGCGACGCGTAGGTGCCTCAGGTGCTGTCTTTTTTACAGGACAGGCTGGATAAGGGTTTAGCTCTCAGTACTATTAGGGTGCATTTAGCGTCTCTCTCCTGTTTTCAAGGTTCCGTCAAAGGTCTTCAGCTAGCTTCTCATCCCGATATACTTAGGTTCTTCAGGGCGGTGAGGAACATTCGTCCTCCATTTAGGGCGGTTGTTCCGGCTTGGGATCTGAATCTAGTTCTTGAAGCTTTGGTGCGGCCTCCTTTTGAGCCAGCGGCAGACATTTCGCTCCGGGACCTCTCCTGGAAAGTGGCTTTCTTGGTAGCCTTGTGTTCCGCAAGGAGGATTTCAGATCTCCAGGCGCTCTCCTGTAAGGCACCGTACATTCAGTTTTCAGCAGAGAAGGTAATGTTGCGTACGGTTCCCTCCTTTCTCCCTAAGGTGATGTCGAAATTTCAAATGAATCAGACTATTTCGCTTCCGACTTTTCGTAACCAGGGCGATCTTCCTATAGACAAAGTGCTCGAGAAATTGGATTTAGGTACGATGCTTAAGAAATACCTTAAGAGGACTAGCTCGTTTCGTAAAACGGATCGGTTGTTTGTGCTGTTTGGGGGGGGGGCCTAAAAAAGGGGAAGCGGCGTCTAAGGCCTCTATTGCGAGATGGGTGAAGCAGGCCATAGTAGCGGCGTATCAGGCTTGTGGCAAGTTGCCTCCGGAGGGGCTTCATGCTCATTCCACTCGGGGCCAGGCGGCGTCCTGGGCCGAGATGGCGTTTATTCCGCCTGCTGACATTTGCCGGGCGGCTACGTGGTCATCGCTTCACACTTTTGCAAGGCATTACCGTTTGGATGTTCAGGCTCGGAGAGATGCAACTGTGGGGGCGTCGGCCATCATAGCGGGTCTGGCGGGTCCCTCCCATGGTTAGGTACTGCTTTGGTACTTCCCTCATGTTCCTGGACTGGCCCGGAGAGACGAAAAGGAAGAAGAAATTAGACCTTACCTGCTAATTGTCTTTCCTTGAGTATTCTCCGGGCCAGTCCAGGACCCACCCGTGGTTTCTGGATTGTTCGAGGTTGGGATTCTATCCTTACTGCGTTCCTCGTCCACTCCTCGAGTAGTTTTCTCAGTTGCTAACACAGCGGTAAGTAGAGTACACAGCACGCGGTATTACCGCTTCAGGAGCCTTGAACGGAGAGGACGAGGGTCTGTGGGGCTTCCTCGTTTTGCTTACGGGGATACTTGCACCACGATAAAAAAAAAAAAAAAAAAAGATGTTTCAAGTAAGGGGAGACAATATAAGGGGATTCAGCTGTTGTCTGGTGGCTATGTTCTCTGTTTTTTTCGTTACCTGTTTTTTAATGACTGTCGTTGTCAAGTTATAGGTTCTCTTGGTTGACTGCTTGGATAGAAATAGACTGAGGTTTCGCCAGTAGGGGGAGCCAGATACCTGATACCTGCAAAACTTCAGAATTCAGTCCTCAGCTGCTACGGTAGAAGGGATTGACTACCCCCATGTTCCTGGACTGGCCCGGAGAATACTCAAGGAAAGACAATTAGCAGGTAAGGTCTAATTTCTTCTTTGCTTACCCTGAAACCAGAACTCTTTGCGATTTAAGAAGGTCAAAGTTGAGAATCACTGTAATATAGGTTGGCAGTGAAGTAGCTGAATGCTCCTTGCAGCTGACCCCTCCAGTAGCTTGTACTGGGAGAGACTGGGACTAGAAAAGCAGAGAACTCTCTCATAATCAGAACTTATATGATCAATTTCAGGAGACAGCTCTGTTTTTTTTTATCCATGTGCTTTACCCTAGGTATTAGAGGCATATAAACGTGGCTTCCAACCAGCAATAGGCTATGAACTTAATCCATGGCTAGTCCGACTGTCCAATTTCTATGCTTGGAAGGCTGGGTGCTACAGGAAAGTTTCCTATCAGCAGAGAGATCTCTGGAAGGTAAGTGACTGCTACAGTGCTGGGATCCTGTGCCTGGATAGTAAGACATCCTAATGCACTTCCCAATAGCAGAAGTTGTTTGTTTTTAACACTTGACTCAAGTGATGGAAACACAGAAAAACGATGGCAGATAAAGACCATATGGCCTATCCAGTGTGTCTTTCATACGAACTACTAAGCTTTACAGTCCCTTTTCTCCCCCTTAGATATTCTCTGTTTGTCCCATGCTTTCTTGAATTCAGATACTGTCCTTGTCTCTACCACCTCCACTGGGATCATTCACTAAAAAGATATTTCAGCACATTGCTCCTGAGTCTATCCCCTTTCACCTTCATCTTACGCTCCCTCATTGCAGAAGTTCTTTCCTCTTGAAAGAGGCTGTCCTCCTGTACATGTATGCCATGGAGATATTTAAATGCCCCTATCATTTTCTCCTCTCATGCCTTTCTTCCAAAGTATACATTCTGAGATCTTTCAGTTTGTCCTTATATGCCTTATGATGACAACTACTGACCATTTTAGAAGAGCCCTCTAAACTGACTCCATCCTGTTTATATCCTTCCTGGAAACGCTTTCCTCTCTGAAAAGGGGGGATATACAAGTTTCTTATCTAATGATGGCTGAATTTGATATCCTTCCAGGTGAGACTGAATGACTGTGTCAACATTTCAATTTTCCTTGCCCCCAGCGTGGTAAGTATAAGGCAATTACTACTCATTTCCTCCCAAATAGTATGATGTTATAAGCAGAACCCTTTCCTCTTCTGTAAAGGATCATTCTAGGAAGATAGATATTTATTTACATTTATAAACCACTATACATAAAGCTCTCAAAACAGTGTGCAGTATCACTGAAATCCCACAAGCATAACACCCACAATACAGTTGATTCTTCGGGAACAAGCAGGAAGTCAACCCTCACATATGGGTAATGTCGGCACCAGTGGAGCCCTCGTGGAAGCACCCCCCCCCCCCCAACTTTCAAAGAAAGCTTTTGGGAGATGCTACCACGCATGCATGGTCCCCTTACCACCCAAGGGTGCCATCTTGCTCAGTCTTCTATTTTCCACGGAGCCCTTCAGACACCACTACTACTATTACTGAGCATTTGTATAGCGCTATCAGTCGTATGCAGTGCTGCACAGACATGTAAGAGACAATCCCTGCTCATCAGAGTTTACAATCTAGTCCTTATCCTCTGTCACGCATGTAAATTCGACTACATCACTCCACTCTTATTCCAAGAACACTGGCTTCCTATTTGTTATCACATCAATTACAAAATCTCACCCTGACCCACAAGATTTTATACAATGACACTTCTACCTACTTTTCCTCCTTGATCACTTTCCATGTCCCATCTGGAGCCCTGTACTCAATCCATAACAATTGGTTAGATGTTCCCCCAGCCTCCTCTGCCAGATTGGAGACCACTAAATGCACAGACTTCTTTTTCATAGCTCCTATTCTCTGGAATGCCTTTCCCCTTGCTCTGCACACAGAAGTCTCTTTCAAATCTACACTAATAAAACACTTCCGAATCATCCTGCTAGACCATTCTAGACAAGTGGGCTGTCTTCCCCTACTAGCAGATTGGTGGAGACAAAGAACCAATGAAAAGCCCAGATTTCAGTGACATCACTCATATACCTCTATTCGCCTCAGTCACCAGAGGTCCCTTCAGTATTTCTTTGTCTCCAGCAGATAGATGGTAGATGGATTTTCTCCTGTCTGAAGGAAAACATAGAAACATAGAAAAATGACGACAAAAAAAGACCACATGGCCTATCTAGTCTGTCCTTCCATATCAACAACTACAACAGTCCCCTTTTTTCCTTTAGAGATCCTCTGTGTTTGTCCCATGCTTTTTTGAATTCAGATACTGTCCTCATCTCTACCGCTTCCACTGGGAGACTATTCCACGGATCCACCACTCTTTCCGTAAAGAAATATTTCCGCATATCACTCCTGAATCTATCCCCTTTCACCCTCATCCCATGTCCCCTCGTAGCAGAACATGCTTTCAATCGAAAGAGGCTCTCCCCCTGTGCATTTATGCCACAGAGGTATTTAAACATCTCAATCATTTCACCTCTATCCCACCTTTCCTCTAATGTGTACATATTAAGATCCTGAAGTCTGTCCTCTTATGCTTTATAGTGAAGGCCACTAACCATTTTAGTAGCCACCCTCTATACTGACCCCATCCTCTTTATATTCTTTTGAAGGTGCGGTCTCCAGAATTACACACAATACTCCAAATGAGGTCGCACCAAAGACTTATACAGAGGAACTATCACCTCTTTTTTTCTGCTAGCCATTCCTCTCCGTATGCACCCAAGCATCATTCTAGCTTTTGCTGTTGCCTTTTCTACCTATTTAGCTATTTTAAGATCATCAGACACAACTATGCCTAGGTCCCGCTCTTCTTTAGTGTACAAAAATACTTCACCCCCCTATCCTATATTGCTCCCTTGGCTTGCTGCAGCCCAAATACATGACCTTCCATTTTTTAACATTAGATCCCATCTGCCAAATTCTAGACCATTCTTCAGGCTTAGCTAGATCCCTCCTTATGTTATCTACAAGGTAGTTCTGTGTACTCATCCGCATTTCCTCCTGAAGGTGGTTTTCTCCTTCCATCTAAACAAGTCAGTAGTCCTCCCGATTTTCTTCCCTAGACCACATGCATCTCGGGCTGAAGCAGCACTACACACTTTAGACTGCAAGCAAGCGCTAGCCTACTACTTGGATAGAATTAAAGATCACAGAAAATCCTCTCAATTATTCATTTCCTTTGATTCTAGTCACCTGGGCCTACCCGTGATGAAACGTACTCTATCCAAATGGATAGTAGATTGCATTTCTTTTGCTTATGCACAAGCAGGACTCGCATTGGAGGGTCATGTCACTGCTCATAATGTGCGGGCTATGGCAACCAGTCTGCTATCTGGGAGCTAGTGAGTTCCATATGTGAAGACTGCATTCCTGCTTGTTCCTAGAGGTAGTGTTACTCACCTGTAACAGGTGTTCTCCAAGAATACCTGGAGATGGGGAACAGCTGGGAGTGGTCCGAGATTCTGACTATGACTCTGATTCAGATGGCTCGGTACTGGGCTCTGACATGGATGAAGAAGTACTCTTGCCTTCAGAAGACTGTGAAGAGGCACAGGAGCTGGCAGCATTGATGGCTATGGTCTTACCCACCTTTGAACTTGATGGACGCTTCTGGCACGGAGCAGGAACTGAAGGTACATTCACTCCTTCAAGGGATGCAGAAATCCACTACTGTCCTCCCATTCCCAGATGTGATCAAGGATATGATCCAGTTGGAGTGCCACTCTCCCGATTCCCCACATAAGGGGCTAAGGAGTGTAAAAAGGTCTGCACTCTACTGGAGACGGAATGCATTGAGTTGTTTGGCATTCCCAAGGTGGATACACAGGCTTGTAACAAGGGATCCTCTAAATCTAAGTTTTCCTCAGGCTCTGACACTGGCATATTCAAAGTTTTAAGAGTTTCCCTAATTAATACAGGTAACTCTTCTCTACGAAAAACACATACAATTCTGGACTGGTCTTCTTGATCTACCAGTTCTCCCTCTTCTAACTCCTCTTCAATATCATCCTCTAAATCTGAATGTATTTCTTCAGATGATATTGAAAAATTCTTCGCTACCCTAGACTTCTTACTAGGTAGCGTAGCTTCCTCCATTTTTAAAGGATCAGCCAAACGCTTTTCTCCAAGATTAGACACAAGAGGCATTTCAGGAGATTTATGATCATCCCTAAAAGTTTTCTGAAGTAGTGAAACAAACTCTTTTGAAAATAATGCTGCTATACCTGAAGAAAAGGTTGCAGGTACTACAGGCACGTCTGATCTGGAAGAAGGACCTGGGATAGGCTCAGGTAAAAGCTGCAGAGGAGAATCAACATCTCCTGCTGGTGAAGAAAACTGCTTACCTCCCTCAGCAGTGGCATCTAAAACATTCTGAAGATCTGCATTCTCCTGAACACAAGACCTACAAACTCCAGATTCTACACATATGCCTCTCCTAGAACCACACACCAAACATTGTGGTTTTGTAGGCATTTTGTAATAAAGTTGCACAGATATAAAAACTATTTCCTATCTACCCTCCCCTTTTTTTAACTAACAAATAACTACTAATAAATAGGTTTAGTAACAACCTATAATTATAAAAATTAATAAAAACGCTAAAGAATTCACTTTATATCAGCCTTTTACATGCCTTTCTTTAACTGTGCCTTCGTTGTTAAACGCGTCTCATACACGCTCCTTAACGACACGGTATTGAAAAAACTCTAAACCGCCACTTTAAACTTCGCATCACTCAAATCCTCATAGCTGCAGCGTCTTAAAAACAAAAATGTTTAAATTGCTCTTTATGCACCTCCGGGGCTCCGATCATAAGTTTTATGTAAATCTGAAAAGACCCGGAAGCGTCTTTAACAAAATAAAAACGGTGGTTTAAATGTTCTCCGCAGAGACAGAAATTCTTTTTAAAGGCAAAACTTTACCTTTTTAACGTGCTACTGTCAAAAGACGCCTTACTTCCTTCCAACACTCCTCTCCTAATGAAAGTAGGATCGGGAGCCTTAAAATATCATCTCAGATACCGCGGTTTGTCCAGCGGTCGAGTAAACGCCTCCAAAGAGAGAGAGAGGGAGGGCATGAGCTAGCTCTTAAAGCTACAGCACAATATAATTGTATCTTTCTTTTTAAAATTAATTTGGAAGAAATAAAAGACTTAATTGTCCCTCTTTAGAGCCCATGTCAAGGCTCTTATAACCTCCAGCTGCTTGGAGACTGAATAAACTGAAGCAAGGAGGCGGTCCCTCAGGAGGTTATAGTGGTGACATCACAACTGTGTCATTATTCAGTCTCCAAGCTGCAGGAGGAACCTGTATCCCAGAAATTCTGGGACTGGACTAGAGTGACGTAAAGTAAGGTAGATTCATTTTTGAGGAGCCAGTTCACCATGGCAGCAGTTATTCTGCAGCTGGTGGTACATACCAGCCTGATGTCTCAAGCCCTGTTCCAGTGGATTCTGTCTCTTCCACCAGATGATACTACCTTCTTCTTTTGGCTTTGACTGCAGTCTTCCTTTCTGATGCCATGCATGACCTGGTACATTTGCCAGCCAGAGATGGTGCCCTGATGATGGTGTCAGTGTTGGTTTTGGCTCTGACACTGGGCAGTGAACTCCTCTTCCAAAGCCCGGTTGGCCCTACTGGCTTTTAAGGGGAAGCTTTTGTCTGGAGCCAAATTGGAGAAGCTGGTGAAGGACGTGGGCGAGGCAAAATCTTACTGCCTTCAGGAAGATGGGTCCAAGGGGCCTGTGAAGCAGGCAGATGCTCCTTTCTCATCAGCCTCTGCCTAACCACCGAGGGCATGCTGGCCAGATTCCCGGGGGTCTAGGACCTCTCGTCTTTGTTGACCTGGGAAACCTTTCTTCCCCTCTGCTTCCTGGCTTAGGGCTCGTTCTCAGTCCTTTCATGGAATACTTGGCACAGGGACTCGGTCCCTTCCAGAGGAGGCCCCTCCCAGGCTGGGTGCTCAAGATTTGGGGACCCATTCACTGGTTTCTCCATTTGGAGGCAGGTTTCACCTTTTCTTTTAGGAATAGGCCCAAGTTAGCAAGGATCGCTGGATGCTAGACAGCATTCAGTTTGGCCATATCCTGGAGTGCAAAGAGCAGATTCTGGATGCCTTTGTCATCTCCCCTCGTGGGTCTGCGATCAAAGTGTCTTGGGCCACCTTGGACAAGTTGTTGCGCCTAAAGGCAGTGTTACCCATCCCGCTGGACGAGCGGAGCAAAAGCAAATACTCCATCTATTTTGTGGTGCCCAAAAAAGACAGCTCCTTCCGGCCCATCTGGACCTCTTGGGGGTCAGTGTACGTCCTGCACTTCCAAATGGAAACCTTGTGCTCCATGATTCAAGCAGTGCACTGAGGGGTGTTCGTGGCTTCTCTGGATCTGTCTGAGGCGTACTTTCATATCCCGATCTGGGTGGATCAGGAAAAGTATCTGCATTTTGCCATGCTTGGCTCTCACTTTCAGTTTGCCGCCGCCCCCCTTTTGGGTTATCCACCACAACAACATTCTCCAAGGTCATGGTGGTAGTAGCTGTGGCACCAAAGGATCTGTGTTCATTCATATCTGGATGACTAGCTCATCTGGGAACATTCTTTTCAGAGGTATCTCAAACAACATCCCGAGTGGTGTCATTTTTGGAGAGCCTCGATTGGGTTATCAATTGGGGAAAGAGCCAGTTATTGCCTTCCCAGTCCCCAAAGTTTCTGGGTGCATGTTTCGACACTTGAGTGGGCAATTTTCCTGTCAGATGAGAAAGTCAAAAGATTGTTAGATTGCCTGGTGCTGTTCTGTGTGCAGCAGGCTCCCAGAGTCTGGGATTATCTTGAGCTCCTTGGATTGATGGTGGTAACCATAGACATGATGCTGTGGGTGCATGCTCAAAAGCAACAACCACTCCAGTTTAGCTATCTCCTCACAAACAGTCTTCTGAAAATCATTTAAGGTTTGCCTCACTTTCATTCCTATTTGAATGTGTTTTCTGAGGTCCCACTTCCATCTCCATCTATGAGCACAGAACAGAAATATTAGTTAACGCAGAATTCCTTATCTTAGTCAATTTCTACATAGTCCAGTGGTTACTGTGTGACAATGCTCTCTTCTTTGGCAGCAGAGGCCTGACTATCCCACAGGTGCCAGCAGTTCCAGTATAGTATCCTCCTCTCTTTTTCATCACCTGCCCAACAACTCCCTTCTTTCTCCTCCATACCCCTCTTTCTACTCCACACCACTCCTTTCCTGAATTTTGCTTTTTCACTTCTCCCTATTGCTTTTCTGCATCCCCCTCTTGCTCTCCCCCTTACTGCTTACCCTTTAACTGATTGCCTGCATTCTCATTTTCTCCCTCTTTATAGTTTGTCCAGCAGTATCCCTTCTCTCTTGCCAAACAACTTAACCCTCTCTCTTCCTCCCACCTCTTGCAGCCATTTTGACAATGGCCTCTTGGACATGAGTCCCAGCGCAACCACCTCCCTTTGCCTACCACTAGTCCAGCACTGCAAGACTCCTTGATAGCTACACACCTGTGGCTTCCTGCTAGAATTGGTGTCCAATTCAGGAACTGCAAATACTGATAAAGTTAAGTTTTTAATCTAAAGCTATAGTTTTGTAAAATTGAGTTTATAGGCCTTTTGATGCCATAACCTGGCAAAATCATCATAAACCAAATTCTTGTAAGTTAAATTTGCAGTTGTGGAAAACCAGTGTTCAAAACCCAAGTGCAGAATAAGTATCAGACACTAGTTTGAGTTAGTGCAGAATGCTAGGGTGTAGTATAACGCCAGGGTATATAGATGCTTACTAATCCAGTTGTCTCACATACTTGCTGCCCCACAGCTAGCATTACTGGAGACAAAACTGCTTGCAGAACTTCCAGATGAGGCTCGCGTGATAGCTGGACGCTTCCCACTGCCAACCTGGGCACCAAGCAGCATCATGGGGGAAGGTGTGAACAGAGCCTGGGCTTATGACCTCAGAACTATACGGCAAGCAGCACAGAACAAACTGCAAGAAACAGAAGTATAATTTACTGCTCAACAACAGATGGACAATACAAGATGAAGCACTTTTGTTGGCATAAATAGAAAAGGCTTAAATTCCAGGCACCATGTCATGTTGGGGTATGCTAACATACCCAAGATGAAGGTCTAGAATAGCAGTCCTTAGGACTTCCACAGTGAATATACATGAGATATATTTGCATGCACTTTCTTCATTGTATACAAATACATCTCATGCATATTCACTGTGGATAAGCCGCTAGCCTGACTGGTCAGGTGACTCCTGAGGATCGGTTTGAGAATCACTAATCTAGAGCATGTTGTCAGCATGCAGGCCAGATAGTTTAAAAACGGTTTGGGCTGGCTGTGCTTTCTTACGATACCTGAGATTAGCATACTCAGCTTGTGAGTTTGAAATGATTAATGGTGTTTGCATTTGGGAGGGAGTGGTTTACTAAGTGGCGATGAGTACATCTGGTTATCATTGGGAGGAACCTGTGCAGACCTTTGTGCTCATTCTTTGAGCATGTCGATTTTATTTAGAAAATAGCACATGTAGAATTGAAAAAGGGTAGTTACTCACATGTAACCAGGTGATCTCTGGGAACAGCAGGAATCAGTCTTCACATATGGGTGAACGTCACTGATGGAGCCTGCGTGGGAATGCTCCCCAGCATCCAATAGGAAAGCCTTTGGGAGCACTCCACTGCACCTGCATGCCGCCTTCCCAACTCCTCTCCTCAGTTGAGTTTGTAGCTGAGAAGAAGAATAAAATAAAAGAACCCTACAACTCAACTCCTAGGGGAGGTGTGTGGGTTGTGAAGACTGATTTCTGCTGTTCTTGGAGAACACCTGTTACATGTGAATAACTACACTACCTCTAGGAACAAGCAGGAATGCAGTCTTCACATATGGAACTCACTAGCTCCCAGGTAGCAGACTGGTTGCCATAGCCCGCACATTATGAGCAGTAACATAACCCTCCAATGCGAGTCCTGCTTGTGCATAAGCAAAAGAAATGCAATCTACTATCCATTTGGATAGAGTACGTTTCATCACGGGTAGGCCCAGTGACTAGAATCAAAGGAAATGAATAATTGAGAGGATTTTCTGTGATCTTTAGTTCTATCCAAGTAGTAGGCTAGCGCTTGCTTGCAGTCTAAAGTGTGTAGTGCTGCTTCAGCCCGAGATGCATGTGGTCTAGGGAAGAAAATCGGGAGGATTACTGACTGGTTTAGATGGAAGGAGAAAACCACCTTCAGGAGGAAACGCGGATGAGTACACAGAACCACCTTGTCTTGGTGGAACAGAGTATAGGGAGGATCTGCCACTAGAGCCTGCAGCTCGCTGATGCGGCGAGCTGAAGTGAGGGCAATAAGGAAGATGACCTTCCAAGATAGAAACTATAGTGAAGTGGTAGCTAAAGGTTCAAAAGGTGGCTTTAGAAGTTGTGCCAGAACCACATTCAGATCCCAGGCCACCGGAGGCAACTTAATGGGTGGCTTGAACAGCAGGAGACCCCACATGAAGAGTGCCACTAAGGTGTGAGACAATAGGCTGTCCATCCACTGGTCTGTGAAAGGCCACAATGGCACTAAAGTGAACTCTCACAGAGTTAGTCTTAAAACCTGTCTAGGATAAGTGGAGGAGATATTGTAGAAGCGACTCCACCAGGCAAGAAAAGGGGTCAGGATTCTTTGGAGAACACCAAAAGGCAAACCTATGCCATGTAAAGGCATAAGATCATCTGGTGGAATCCTTATGAGATGCAAGAAGGACATCTTTGACCGCCTATTGTAGGTTGAGGTCGGTGAGCATTAGCCCTTCAGCAGCCATGCTTTCAGGCATAGGGAGTGAAGATTGGGATGGATCAGCGTCCTGTGGTTGAGTAGCTGAGTCGGCGCAAGGCGAAGAAGCAGAGGAAACCACGGTTGATGGGGCCAAAAGGAGGCTATGAGAATCATTGATCGCCTGTCGGCCTGTAGCTTGAACAGCATCTTGAGCCTTGAGACGGAACCTTCAAGCAGAAGAGCGGAAGCTGCATGTTTTGTGGAGTGGTAAAAAGATCTATGAGTGAGGTACCCCACATTTGGAAGATCCAAGCAGCCATCTCCCAGTGCAAGGTCCATTCATTTGAACAAATGATACGGCTTAGTCTGTCTGCTAGGACATTGAGTTTTCCCAGGAGGTACACCGCTCTGAGGTGAATGCAGTGAGAGATGGCAAAGAACCATAGGCAAATCGCTTCTTTGCAGAGGTGACAGGACCCTGTTCCCCCTCATTTGTTTATGTAGAATATGGCAACTTGGTTGTCCATTCTGACTATAACAGGTTGCCCCAATTATTTGGGGTTGAAAAACCTGAAGAGCATTTGTCAGTGCCTATAGTTCTAGAAGGTTGATCTGCAGGACAGCTTCTTGTGTCCACAGTCCCTATGTGGTCAGGTCATTCAGATGCTCCCCCCAACCCAGCTTGGAAACATCCGTTATCAGTGTGCATCGAGGTGGAGGAGTCTGAAAAGGTGACCCGACAAGTAGGTTTTGTGGGAGTCACAACCACCGAAGGTACTTCATCAGTTGAGGGGTGATGTGGATCTTGTGTCTGTGTCAACCCTTCGCTTGCATCCATTGGGAAGACAGTCTACTGTGCTCGTCGCATGTGTAATTGAGCATAGGGGATGACATGGACTGTGGAGGCCATGTGTCCTAATAGTAGCAGCATCTCACAAGCTGTTACTTGGCTTTGCTGCTGTTCTCCTTTTGCCAGCTCGATAAGGCGGGCACAGCGATCCTGTGGGAGGAAAGCATGAGCCTGTCAAATGTCTAAGAGTGTTCCGATGAACTCCAGACATTGGATTGGTATGAGCTGGGACTTTGGGAAGTTTTATGACAAACCCCAGGTTTTGGAGCACTGTGATGGTGCGATGAAGGGAGAGTTTTATCTCTTGGGGGAGTCTCCCCTGATCAGTCAATCGTCTAAGTAAGGAAAGACTAATGCCCCCAAGGTGTGTAGATAGGTAGCGACGACTGCCACGCATTTTGTGAAGACTGTCCCAAGAGGCGTACACGCATTTGCTGATACATCCCTTGCACAGATAGTATCTGTGCTTCATGTTTCAAGGAAACCATTATCTGTGCAAGGGATGTATCAGCAAATGTGTGTACATCTCTTAAGTCTAGAGAACATAGCCAATTATGTCTCTGGAGGTATGGTAGAAGAGTTCTAGTGAAATCATTTTGAATCTTTTTCGGACCATGAACTTGTTTAGGTCTCTGAGATCCAAGATGGGCCTGAAGCCTCCTGTTTTCTTTGTAATGAGAAAGTATGGAGAATAGAAGCCCAACTTTTTTTTTTTTCTTGAGGAGGAGGAACGCTTTCTATGGTACCCTGGGACAACAGGGTGGTCACATCTTCTTTTAAGAGAGTGCTTTGAAGGGATTGTATGGAATGATCCCCTTTGAAGCAGATTGGAGGGGGGGGGGGCACTGATAACCCCTTTGGACAAGCTGGAGCATCCACTGCTCTGAAGTTATGAGGTGCCACCTGTGGGCATAGCAAGAAAGTCCTCCTGGGGGCATTTTCTCCTAATGTGTTAATTTTGCGGATACCATGACAGTTGTGAACCTCACTTCTAAGCCAGGGTATGTGGAGTATGAGCTTAGTCTCCCAAGTTTACTGCTAACTCTCGGCGTAATACTTGCATCGTTCCAAAGAGAGCTTCCTTCTGGAGTTCGTAAGATGTAACAGGTATATGGGTAGGTTATCAAGATGTGCCTGGAAATTCTTCTTTATCAAGCCTGTCACTCCCAGTACAACGGGAAAGATTTCTGTATCTTTCTGCCACATTTTCTTTGTCTCTGACTACATTTCTTGGTACTTCAGGATCTTCTGCCTCTCCACGTGATTCACAGAATAATCACTCGGTACCGACACTTCTGTTATCAATGCCTTTCTGGTATTCTTCTCCTTTACCACTATGTCAGGTTTCCTGGCATCTAGTTTCTTATCTGTCGGAATGGGAATGTCCAAGGTGATCATAACCTCTTCATTCCGTGTTATTCTCTTAGGGTCATGATCCCAGTGCTTTTCAGAGACGGTGATGTTGTAGTGTTTCCAGTGGAAGAGGCATGCTACTTTTGTTGTGCCATTCTGCATAGAAATTTTCCGCCATCAGAACTTCACAGCCTGCTATAAGGTGAGTCATTGTTTCCAGCTGTTTCTTACGGAATCGGTATGTCTGTTTTGCCAGTTTTTTTTCAATGCTCGCCATAAACCATCTCGTCCATAATCCGCTGACCTGAGCTGCAACTATCAATCTTTCATCCTTTGGTTTCAGTTCACCTCTCCTTAACCTTAATTCATGTGTCTGTTCTTGATCAACAAAAGGTTCTTGGAGTAACCCTCTGTATTTTCCATTGTATTTGTACACTTGCCACTTGTTTTTCCTCACCTGCTGATCTAATTCTTTGAAGAGGGTTTATTTTCTTTTTTTTTTTTTTGCAGATTGTTACTTCCTTTCCTGTGTGTGCCTATGGATTCTTACTCATTCGTTCTAATCATCGGAATGCTTGTCCAAGTTTGATGATAGAGACAGATTCTGGACATTTACTTTCATATGTCAACACTTTTTGCATATTTGGATCCGATGAGGCTGTCAGGTAGACTTGGAGACCACTCTGTAGGTGTAATCAGTTTCTTTAAGTCCAACCCTCCTTCAGCTATAGGAATGTACAGTCTCAGCATACACTGATTCTTGTTAATTACTTCATGAGCATGGAGTTTTCTTGTTTGCACATCCAGATTTTCAAGATCTTTGAGGCCAGTCCACAATCCCAAAGCTGTATGAGAGTATAGGAATTGCCTGCTGATTGATGGCTTGTAGCTTAGTCTGTGATGTTAACACATTTTTCAATAACAGTTTTAATCTCCTGTAATATTCTTTACTGATCTTCACTCTCAATAGTTTCTGCTAGAGTGTCATTCCTTCCTCTATTCCAAGATACTTCTATACACCTTCCTTTTCAAGGTCCTTGATGTCATAGCCCTCAGCAAGGGAAGATGTTTTCAGTTTTGCTGAATTTTCCTCTGAAAAAGGTTGCCTTAGCACACTTGTCAAGGCCAAAAATTATCCTGATGTAGTCTCAAAAGCTTTTCACAACACAAAGTTGCTCTGCTAATTGTTGGTCGCTGGAAATGTAGAGCTTCAGATCATCTATAACTAGTAGATGGGAAGTTGCTTCTGCTTGCTTTGTGGAGGGGCTGGGGGCCCTCTAGGAGCAGACTGGCAATGCTCTCTACGAAGGAGTCAGAAACCAGGTGCAGGATGTGCCTGTGCAGCTGGTTGAGGCTTATGAGCCTTGGGTTTCTTGAGTTGGCGAGGACTCTGCTGAGGATGATAGGCAACAGAAGGCGGGTAAGAAGGATAGTATCTCTTCTTTTTAGAATAAAAAGATTTCTTGAAAAGAGCCTTCCTCTTGGATGGGTCAGCTGTCTTCCTGGAAAGGCGTTTTAGGGTGAGATCATCTGTTTCAATCGCCCCTGCTTTTTCCCTCCGGTCTTTGTTTTTTCTCCAATACATGGGATATTGGCCAGTTATCCTGGACCCATTGCTCAAGTTCTGATGCCTATAACCAGGCCATTCTGCGAGCCCCAATGCAGACTGCTGAAGCTCTGCTTGTGGATTCAAAAGCATCAAGAAAGCCCTGGTAAGAAACTTAGAAGTGTTCTGACCTTGCTTGATGAGTGGCCGGA
Source organism: Ichthyophis bannanicus (assembly GCA_033557465.1). Classification (NCBI taxonomy): domain Eukaryota; kingdom Metazoa; phylum Chordata; class Amphibia; order Gymnophiona; family Ichthyophiidae; genus Ichthyophis; species Ichthyophis bannanicus. The sequence goes on from CM066044.1 coordinate 180,170,845, forward strand.
ATGCACGCCGCTTATCCCCAGGAAGCAGGGGGGGGGGGTGTGAAAGTCTCCAGATCCCTGGTTTCATCCTTCAGAAACATGCCCATGTACAGCATGTAAGAGTTGATTCTGGAGGCCAACATGCATGCCTATAAACATTGACATCCAAAGGCATCGAAAGTCCTCAAGTCTCTGCCAGGAGGCATGGATGAATGGCTCTTTGAGCTCTTTATTCAGAGCATCGCCGATTCCACCATCGTTGAGTGGTGGGGGAATTGAGGTTTTTGGAAACCTGGGCATTTTGGTACATGGTATCAAGTCTGTTGCTGACAGGCAGAACCGTGATCAGGGCCTCCCACATGCAAAGCATAAGATCCTGAAGGATATGATGTACCAGTAAGGTAACTGCCTCCTTTAGTGTGGGAGGGTATTGGAGTATCTCCAATTCCTCTGTTCCTTTTCTGAGGCTACTCTGATGAAGAGCCCTGCTGCCATGTTACATATTAAGTCCTGAAAGGACATATCTTCTGGTGGGGGCCGATGCCGTTCCGGAGACAGTGAAGGGTCTGAAAGAGTGTCGGGAAGTTCTCAGGAATTGAATGGACCTGCCCCTCCCCCCCCCCCCCCCCCCCCCCCCCCCGTCAGATTCTGAAGAACTTGAATCAGAGTCCGGCAAGAAATCAAAGTATTGGCAATCTTAGGTTTGACTCCAATGTTTGTGGAAGTTGATGCTGATAACCAATATTCAGAGGTATCAGAACCGAGAGCAATGGTGATCTGAGTCTGGATACCGGGAGCATCGACTGCTTTGAGGCCCAGCATCTGGCCCAATAAGCCTGGCTGTAAGTGAGGTGCTGATGCCTGCACTCCCTGAAGCTCTCGATGTTTTCGGTACCAAGTCTGACAGGAATGCTGCCAAACTCCTCTCACAAGCCAGCAAGTGGTCTAGGGAGATGACTGATGTCTGGATGGAATCGCATACGGGGCTCTGAGCAACCATCTCAAAACATGGAACCGGTAGCTCTCCAGAGGTCAATGCTTCGGGAACGTCCCGGAGCCCTACTTGTGCTTTGGAGGACATATTCTCTCCTACTTGGGACTATTTTGGCTAGCTGATCTGCAGCAGAACCACCTCTAGGGGAAGTCGTAATGCTTATGCTGGGACTTGTCCCTGGCATCGGCATTGGTCTTTGATGCTGAAGATTTGGAAACGGCCACAGACTTTGACTTTGGAAACGGCCACAGACTTTGTGTTTGGACTTTGAAGAAGCCTGAGACCCATGAGAAGATATCGATGCCCTTGATGAAGTGGAAGCCACTGAAACCAAGTCCAAGGGTAATAATGTTCCAAACTGTCTGGCTCGGTTCTTTAGGCCTCTCTTTGTCATTTGTTGGTAAAAAGGACAAAAGTGAGTTCATGTTCAGGACACCAGTCATGTTTATCAGTGGCCAAAATGGTACTGGCACCCTTGGGTACATTTTTTTTGAAACCACTGACTGGCATTTCCATGCGTGAAAAAGTTGTCTTCGAGATCAAAGATAAGGCTATAGAGACCTAGAAGCCTAATTTAATGGTAAGAACCACGGTGAAAATGAATAGAAAAAAAAAGAGAAAAATGGAAAATAAAAAAAAAAGGAAGAATTATTGGAACGGTGTCTGATTCAACGGAACGGCATAAGCACTATGTACCCCAAAGGGCACAAAAAGATGTTTTTTGGCAATGACAGGATGATGCATCTTACTGGCTCCGTGGAAAACAAAGAACTGAGGAATTGGGAAGGCAGGCACGTAGGCACAGTGGAGTGCTCCCAAAAAGTCTTTGCTATTAGACTCCGGGGAGTTTCCTGCGTGGGCTGTGTTGCTGACATTCACCCATATGTGAAGACTGCATTCCTGCTTGTTCCTGAAGATTATAATCTATACGTGTTGTTTTTCCTCCACCTCCCCCAGGAGTGCCTCATCTAACTGTGGCTAAAGTGGGCACATTGTTCCACATGCATTAAGGGAGAGCAAATTTGCCCACATAAGTGACTTTGGAAAATTGGCCTGCCAATGACTTGTCACCTCATCCCACACTACCATAAAGACAATGCTCTGAAGGAAGTGTAGAGCTGGTGCTGTGGCTTACTGGGAGAAAGAGATGGGGAATGATATTCAAAGCTGCTGCATAATATAGATTAGATTTTTAAAGATGCCAAATTCTAGTAGTCGTGTTAGTCTTGGAGAAAATGTGTTTCTCTAGATTATGAAACTTTTCATTAAATTAACAATAGATGAAATATTTGAAGAAGGAGCTCTGTATTTGAGGACTCCTTTTACTACAGCTTTTTTTGTGGACTAAATGAAAAATATCTTAGCCTGCAACGATTTCAGAATTTTACAGGCCAGTCCGAAATTGGAATGGAGAAGAAGCCTAATGCATAGAACAATAGCATGCACACTAGTGAAGCTAGGATTCAAATCCTGCTTCTCTCACTGATACTCCTTGTGACCCTGGGCAAGCTATTTCACACCCTCCATTGCCTCAGACTATAAGCCCTCTTGGGCAGGTGAATACGGTATCTGAATGTAACGTCCTTGGATTTGGAAAGGTTAATTAAATTTAGGGACGTTTACTGAGATGCACTATGGGTGCTGCATGAACATTTAGTATTCAATTGGGTGGGTTAGGAGTGTAATATGGATGTTGTCAGGATTCATGGATAGCATGGGCATTTTGGGTGCATGGTAACCACACCTGTTGCCATTAGCATGGTTGTACCTAAAGCCACCTCAGTAGGTAGTGTTACATGCACCCCTGTGCCAGTTAGCGCGGTGTTAACATGCCACATGGCATTAACAGCACATGCTGTTAAAACCCAGTATAGCTGTCTGCATTTTCAGGCCCCAACACATGCTACAGTGTGTTTCTTAGTAAACATGCCACTTAAAACCCAAATTGCTTCTCCCCAGTCCCTATAAAGAAAGATTATATATACATATATACACACACACACACACACACTGTGTAAGAGAAGTGATCATGATCAGAGGATTATAAGTGGGACTTCTGATTTTAGGTTTTAACTAATAAAATACCCCCAAGCCAAAAAACGGTATTTATTGGATAAACATCAGAGAAGACCACTTTCCTTAGTACTATCTGACATCTTCCCTTGACTGCTCTGGAACCCCCACTCTGGTTTTGTGCCTTTTTTGTACCGATGACTCCTCAGCTGCACAGAAGTATATATTTGATTCAACCAGAAAAGGTACCCAACAGTGATAACACTAATAAATCTTGATTTCTTGTACTTTCAAAGAACCCCTAGCTAGCTGGAAAATAACCTGCTGAATGTGCAATTTATGATCACCTACGACTAGAAACCCTGATTATAGTGCTGACCACTGGTAGATGAAAGTCCTTTACAAGCTGTATGAATTCTCCAAATCTAGTGGTGGCCAGTGTCATGTGCTACACAATATACCCCCTGCTGGAATTCTGCACACAGTAATTCAACATTTTGCACTTGTTTGATACTTAATTTAAAATACAATGCAGAAAAAAAATTACTCAAAAACAATTTCCAGATCTTCCTGCTAGACCAGTCCAGACTAGTGGGTTATTTCCCCCTGCCAGCAGATGGGAGACAGAGAAAAAAAGTAAAACTATGCCGTGACATCACCACTGGCATAAAACCTAACACAGCTAGAGGGAGCCCTCAGTATCTTGTCTGTCTCAGCAGATGGTGGATATTTTCTTCTGTTCCTGGATTCTTCCAGAGAGGCCTACAGCTCCTGCCCAGTCTGCGTCTGGGTGCAGTGTAGCTCGGCCACTTTAGATCCCAGGGGGTGTATGAGATACTCTTTTCTGGTTGATCTGTTACTTTGGAGCTAGCTCCTGGCTAGGAGAGCCAGTGTAGCTTGGTAGGAGCATTGGATCATGAGGATCCTTCTGAGGCACCCTTAAGTGTATTTTGGCCTTTTTTCTTTTCTTTCTTCCTAGAACAAACAAACAAAAAAAGTATAAAAGGTGTGAGTCTTCTGCAAGGCTCCATGTAGCTCCTTAGCATATGGCTGATCGGGGTTTCCTCCCTGCGCCCCCCACATCACTGTCCCCACTCCCGGGGGACCGCAGCACTGAAGCTGCAGTGGATCGTTGCCTTTTCCAGCAGGTATCTGCAGAGGATCACCGCCTGAACTTCACCAGCGGCCACTGTACTTAAATGAGTGTTTGCTGCGATCCCGCCTTTCCTGCTTGATGTACCCAGCCTGTGCACCATCTTTCCTTCCTTAAGGCCTACAACTCCTGGTCAGTTTGAGACTGGTTTCAGTGCAGCTTGGCCAGCTGAGACCCCAGGAAGTATATGAGATACCCCTCTGGTGGTTCTCCCCTTTCTGGGGCGAGTTCCTGTCTATGAGAGCCAGTGTGACTCTGTGGTGCGTTAGGATCAGTGCTTACCTCGTTGCCCTGATGCCTCGGCTGCAGTAAGTGGTGACGGTTCCCTTGTTGATCGTCTCTGTGCCACTTGTGCAGTCAATCTGAGGGACACTTCTGCCAATTCAGCATCTTTGTTGGCGGTTCTGGCTCCCGATGCAGTTGAGGCTTCATCACCACCTTCCACATCAGGGATTATCAGTGCTCTTCTCCAGGCAGACCTGTTGTTCCCACGATGCCAAGTTTCACCGTGGGACCGGCTGTCAGGGAGTCTTCTCTTCATCTTGTTTCCACAGTTGCAGCGCTCCCAGCCCCAGCCACAGCAATCACAAGTGTTTCAGCCACAGCAGCTGTCGGACCCTGTAGCGTAGATGTTTCTCCCATCTTCCAATATGTTTGTGAGCTATCAAAGGGGGTCAAGGCCTTGTTCCCTCTTGGCCAGGCTCATCTTCCGCTGCTCCTCCAATAGTCCTTGCGGGTGGTTCCTGCAAATGATCGAGAGGGCAGAACTCTGTCCGGGAGGGTCCGTAGCCCCCTCCAAAGTCTGTTCTTGGAGCAAGGCAGAATTTTTCAGCAATGGTGTTTCCCAGATGACTCCGGTCGAGCTGCCTCCAACATGGAGGAGGGGGAACTCTTTCAGGGGGAGGATCATAGTGACTCTCACATAGTGCATCTTTGTCACCAAGTGGAGATTCCTCCCCCCTTAATTGTCTAGATTGCCACTGACATGCAAATTCCGGAGCTCTCTGATCCAGCCCTGACCCCTTCCACTTCTGATCCTGGCATCTTGGGGCTTTCCAGAGCCTTTCCTTTGCTGCTGGAGCTTCTCCTGATGTACGCCACAAGAAGGCCCAGCAATTAGGTTGCATTTATGTCTGGTCACCGACAGTATTGGAAAGTGGTTGCATTTTCCCAGGGTTGACGTCTTGATCACTGCAGACACCAGCATACCACCAGATTAGCCTCATTGGCCGTGGTATGTGGACATCGTCTATCTCTTCGCCTTCCAGCCCCTGTGCCTCAGCGACTGGAAGGGCTTACTATGGCAGGGTCGCCTAAAGCGTAAGGGCTATTCCCTGTTGAAGACTAGGTGGCTCTCCACCTCATTGTCTTATGCCTGGGTCTGCATCTCTTTGAGAACTGATGTCATCGATGTCGCCTTTCCGCATGGGAGGTCTTGATCCCCTCAATTCTAGTCTTCCTTCAAGAAGGAATTGAGACGGGTTTGTCAAGCTCGATCAGGGTGCAAGTAGCAGCACTTTTCTGTTTTTGTGGTCCGGTGGCGGGTCATGTGCTGGCGGTGCACCGGGATGTAAGCAGCTTTCTCCATTGGGTTCGGACCCTTTATCCACTAGTAGACCCCATAGTCCTGCTGTGGGACTTGATGCTTGTTCTCAGAGTGCTCATGTGTCTGCCCATTGAGCTGCTCAGGCAGGCTACCATCAAGGATCTGTCCCTGAAATTGGTGTTCTTGGTAGCTGTCACTTTGACACTATGGATTTTGACAGTGCAAGTGCTTTCCAGCTGCAAGCTTTTATTGACATTCTCAGCTGAAGGGGTGGCCTTTCGTCCTGTTCCCTCTTTCTTGCCTAAAGTGCTCTCCCTTTCATGTCAGTCGGGTGCTGTTCTTGCCGGCCTTTTTCGCCAAATCAATACACCAAACCAGATAAGGGCTTACATATTATGGACGTCCATCGTTCACTCTTGTGGTACTTGAAAGTGATGAATCACTTTTTTTTTCAGTCACTTCTTTGTCCTTTTTGCCGGACCCCTGGAATGGACAAGTGGTGTTCACAGTGACCCTAGGTTGCTGTATCAAGGACATTATCGCCTCAGCCCTCCTGGTGCAAGGTAGGCCTCTTTTCCCAGTATATGCCTGTTTCCCCAGGCCTCAAGGCTCATTTTGACTCTGGCCCAGGCAGCTTCCTGGGTGGAGTCATCTCATGCGTCACCCTTGAACAATTGCAGGGAGACTAGGTGGTCCTCCTTGGCTCCTACGGGTGGCACTACAGGCTAGATTTGCAAGTCCAAGTGGCCACGCGGTTTGGCTCGAGTGTTCTTCCACTGCACTTTCTTCCTGTCCTGGGATGGAGTAGCTTTGGTATATCCCACTAGTCTGGACTGGCCTAGCAGGAAGATCTGGAAGAAGAATTTTTATTTAGTGTTAATTTCCTTTCCTGGAATCCTGCTAGACCAGTCCACGACCCACCCCGTTCAGCCTTGTGCCTTGGACTGCAACCTTCAGTATATTCATGCCTTCAGATCATGCAGAGATTGTATAGAGTTGTCCTCATTGAGGGGTCTTGGGAGGATTTGATTACCTTCCATTGCTTGTTATGAAAATATTGAGGGCTCCCTCTAGCTGTACTAGGTTTTATGTCAATGGTGATGTCATGGCATAGTTTTACTTTCTTTTCTCTGTCTCCCATCTGCTGGCAGGGGGAAATAACCCATTAGTCTGGACTGGTCTAGCAGGAGTCCAGGAAAGGAAATTAACAGTAAGTAAAATTTCTCCATGCTTAGTTATTTTGACCAACAAAGCCTGGAAAATTTTACATAACTCAGACCTTTTTGATACAGAAGTTTGAATTATTGTTTACAAAATTCCAGGAGGAGTATATGCATTGCCGAAAGTAGTGGGCTGTTTTTACAGGATAATTTTCAAACCTTTTCTTGTGCAAAAAGCCCCACCCAAAACCATTCCCCTTCACATTGAGTAATGTCACAGGTACCTTTTACCCACATCGAAAAAGGGCCAGGTTTGGGGAAGGAAAGTACGCATGGGGATTCATTTTCAAAGCAAGCAGCAATGTACACAGTATCTGCTACCTGCTCATTCATGCAAATAAGTTTAAAGTCCTGCCAGTACAATACACCTGCGGACCTTCAAGCACCATGCACAGAGTATAAATTGCCTTCTGACTGATTGCACATTATATCACTGCTTATTTACAAATGTAAGTAAAGTATATTTTATTTATTCATTTATGACGATCTGTTTTAAAAAGAATAAATATTCAGGATTGTTTTCCTATTCGCAAGTATCCTTCTGATTGCCAGCTTTCTTTCTGTTTTCTCCCTCCTTTGCCTTTCCATATCCCGGTAACGATGTAAATCCACTTTCGGATCTTGATTCTCCTGATCTCCTTTTGTGTTTCCTTACCATTCCCCCTAGATGTATCTCCTGTGTCTACAGCTACTGTGTTGTCTGTCTTGACTAGACTGTAAGCTCTGATGAGCAGGGACCGTAGTTTACACGTGTCGGTGCAGCGCTGTACAAATGCTCAGTAGTAGTAGTAGATCCATGCTGCTGATGCCCACCCTAGAGAGAGACTGGTCTGTGACTCACAGGTTCTCTGTGGAATGAAATTAGCAGTCTCAGCTCAGGCTTTTCTAACACGCCTACTCCCTTCTCCCATATCTCTCTGCTGTGGATTCCTGCAACAGGCTGATGGTTATGTTTCCTAGTGGAACTGATAGATTTACATCCTGGCATAGCAGAGATCCTTGGGCCCATGCAGAAAAGCTTAGCACGGCATTTTTTGGCACTTTTCCTACACTAGATGCTCTAGCGCTGGAAAAACACCAAAAGAAACAATTACGCTAAACTGCTTTATATGACCGTCTGACACCCCCCTCCCCCGCCCGCCCGCCCAGGTACAGCCATTTTTCAAGATGGTGGTGTAGGGTGGGATCGTGTAGGAAATGCTCCTGCTTCAGATTAAAGGTACTGGGTGGGGGGTTTGGGGGCCACTAGACCAACAAGCCTCTTTGTTACTGGGTTGGTGGGGATTTGATTTCTGTCGGGGGATCAGTGTTGGTGGCATTGACCCCCCCCCCCCCCTCGACAGAATTTTGATGCCATTGGGGGCTTTCCTGATGCCTGTGTCAACTGAGGGAAAGTGTCAAATGTCCTCTCAGATGACCCTGTATCTCTGGGACAGCATGCCAAACTTGTGCCGACGTCTGTGCGCATGTGTCTGGCTTGCTCTCCCACTTTAACATTGACTTTTTGTGCACTGGGTAATTTGAATATTGCATTCCAGTGCAAAGAGTCAGCATTTAAAGTCATGCTATGAAACCTTGCGCTTCAGCTTTAAGCACTGGGCTGTAGTGCAGGGTTTCTGCATTAGCCTATATATTTGGAACAATGGGCAGAGTTTATATGGAAGAAAAATAAGGTTCCACAAGAGACCTTTTGGCCAAGCCTAGTTTTGAACGTATATCCTAAAAGCAGTGTGGTATTTGAAGTCCCTAATTCCACCTATTGAAATAAATACTGCAGCCCATAATATATTAGGATATGGTTGCCTGAAATCCAGGACTGGCCCAAAATCTCCCTCTTGGAACAGGGTAACTTGGCAGCTCTGGAAATGTTGGCAAGAACAGAAGAGAAAGCAGCAGCAACGATGGTAGCAGCAAGAACAATATCAGTGATCAATGTGGATCCTGTGAGTTAAATGTGTGCTGACAGGTCCCAGCTCTCCTCACAGATTTTCAATCTAACAGAAAGCTCATGCAGGAGGAGGGGGGAGGAAACCAGGCCCTGCACTAATTGCCAGCTGCAGAATGGAGCGGATGTCTTGTGTGGGGGAAAGGCAGTAGAGCAGAGCAAAGTGGATATCTGTGCAGGGTTGAAGAAGGTGGCCCTGTCTCTTGCAACCACATCCACTGATTTAGTAACCCAACTGCTTTTGTGACCAACAGTTTGGGAACCATTGACTTACATCATCATAGTTCTAATGAGACTTTAATATCCAGATGTGCTTAAAGTGGTATAGGCTGGTGTTTATATGCTATGTAAACGCTCCCATTTCAGAATTTGGAGTTAATTATAGATGTATTGCTTGTCCTGTCCAATAACTGGGTAACTTGGCAGCTCTGTGCTTTTCTGATTTGGGTGAAAAAATGTATACGAGGTTCATGTAGGGGGAAAATGAAGGGTGTGGATGTCTCCTGAGGGAGAATAGAACAGGAATAGGGTGGGAGGGAGCAGTAGAGGTCTGCTGAGTGAGAATGAGGACAGAGAAGTTGAGGTGTGCTATATTGTTTCCATTAGTGTAGTATGAATTTTCAGATAGTAAACTGGATCACATTAGATGCAAGTTTGGGAAGTGCTGTCATAGGAAGGCAAGGATGACCAGTACCTTCTCATCTCTGACCTCCTTAATCCTACTTTAAAACGTTTTTCTCATCTATACCCTATATTCAATGTTTATAGTTTGTGGTGATGAGAGTGATCAGGAAAGAATGGAAATAGAGGAAAATGGTACTTGTGCCTTTAAAACTACTGACAGCCAAGCTTTGCACAGAGGTAGAAAAACTACTTTGAAAAAAAGTCAAGCCACGCCCTAGCTCTGACGAGGAGGCAGGCTTGCTTACTGATTACGAGCACACGTACAAAGAGGAAGGTGTGGCAGGAAAGAAACAGGTTTTTAAACCCGTCTCCAAACAGAGCACAAGGGAGAAGAAGAGAGAGAGCACATGGAGCTTACAGAGTTCACAGAGGAGTTCTCAGCGTGCCCGGAGGTGTTCCCAGGGGGAAGAGAGTTCCCAGGAGGAAAGAGTTCAGAGAGTTAGGAGAGCTGAGAGCCACAAGGAGGCTGACTTCCAGTTGCTGAAGGCTGAAAGCAGAGAAGGAAGCACTCCATATCTGAGAAAAACTCCCAGACCTAAAGCCAGCAGACGGTTAGTTGGAAAGGCTACAAACCAGCTGGAACAGGTACCTCTGTCCAATATTCAAGACCCTATGCTGAAAGGTCCAACTGCTAGAAGGTGGGTGGATACGTTCCTTTGGGGAAAGAACCGTAGCCCAGCCACAAGCAGGGCAGTAAATGTGGACACAGTAGAGACTTTAAAGCAAGCATTAGAGGGAGGGAAAGCTCACTCCTCGAATGTAAATGTTCATGACCAGAAACAGAAGTTATGGAATGAGTTTTATGAATTCCTACAAACCAGACAGTTTGAAGAAGCTGTTGAGACCAAAGATAAGCCAGCCGTAGTACCAGAACCCATGCAGATTGATTGCTGTGAGTCACAATCCATTCCAGGGGACTCTCTAATGGATTGCTCTCTTTGCTTTAAAGAAGCTTGAAAAAAACCTGTAAGTAGGGTTAAAAGAAGGTTTTGAAAAGAAGAAAATTACCTTTGCTGAAATTGCTTATAAGGCTGTGCTGTGTTTTGCTTTATTGAAGATAACAGTTTTTGTTAAAGAGACTTGTGCTCAGTTTACCTTCAGTTCCAGTTTCCTTACTTTACTTTTGTGGTGTTGGAGAAGTATCCATTGTGTTTGCGTGCCTGAACTTTAATGCGTTTGGAAATCCACAAAAATAAATATTCTTGTTTGCCTCAACCAACAGTTGCACAACTACAGTTTGTCCTTGAGTGTGAATTATCTACTACAAGTCCCAGGGTGCATTGCTGGCGACAAAGAATAAAGTTGCATTTAAGGACAGACGAAAGGCAGCCCATAGCTGTAAGCCTTGGGCCCAGGCTAGGGTCCCACAGGTTACACCTGTTTTCCTGTAGGAATCATTAGGACATTAGAAATGTAAGAATTAAGCTTGACATGAAATGAAGTTGCAAGGAGGTAAACTTAAGGGCAATGTCAAGAAATACTTTATCACGGAAAGGATGTTGGATGCCTGGAATGCCGAGGTGGTGGGGACAACAGTGATGGAATTGAAGGTGGTATGGGACAGACAGCATAATTACCTGTAACAGGTGATCTCCAGGAACAGGAGGAATTTAGTCTTCACATATGGGTGATGTCGGTACCGACAGAGCCTGCGCAGGAACGCTACCCAGCGTCCAATAGGAAAGCATTTTGGGAGTACTCCACTGTGCCTGCATGGCTGCCTTCTTACCTTCCCAACTCCCTTTCTTCAGTTGCCGTTTGTAGCTGAGGAAAAGGAGAGTAAGAGGAGAAAACCCTACAACTACTAGGGGAGGAGGGTGTGTTGTGAAGACTAAATTCCTGCTGTTCCCAGAGATCACCTGTTACAGGTGAGTATGCTATCTTTAGTAACAAGCAGGAATGTAGTCTTCACACATGGGACTCCCTAGCTCCCAGATGAAGTGACCTCCAAACCTGTGGAGGTTCACCTCTGAGTAGACTTCAAGAGGTCATGGATCCCACATGGATGTCTGGCATCGTCAAAGTCTGGGACAGAGGGTAGGAGTTGCCCCAAGTCTGAAAGAGGAGCTGAAGAACAGCCTGACCAAACATGGCATCCCAGCAGGAGTCCTTGTCCAGACACTAATGGGCAGCAATAGTTTGGACAGAAGACCAAATTGCTGCCTTCCAAATTTTGTCAATGGCTACAGAGTGTAGGTTTGCCATTGAGATAGCCATTGAAAAAATTAACTGCTTGAATGTTTACCTTATGAAACTAGTAGGACATAATGTTGTTGTGTACCAAGGTCTCAGTTTAAACTGTCGCAGCTTATATATCAAAGGGGCACTATGTACCTTCTTTAAATCATGCTGCTGTTCACATCAACGACCTTTTTAGTATGTACACTCTGACCATTATTATCCGTTCCTTGATTATTTTTCAATACTGTTTACATAAACTCCTTTTCAAAACTTGTGCCAAGTGATTTTCACAAAACCTTTTCCAAATAAAACTTTTTTCCAAATTATTTTTCTCAAAATTACTTCCAGTGATCAAGAGTTAAATTCACTGTGCTTCAACTTTCATTCAAAACTTTTTCCCAGTGATCAAAAACTAAATTCACTGTGCTTCAACTTCAAAAACATATCCATCTGCAAACGTGCTTATTCAAATTTCTCTATTGTTGCATAAGAACTTTTTCACGATGTTTAAGCAAAAAACATTATCACTGCAACGTATAAGAGAAAAAGTTTTTTGTTGATACTTAGCTTCAGATGTTATGCTAAATTCTGCTTATGCTTCTATGCTTAAACATCGTGAAAAAGTTCTTATGCAACAATAGAGAAATTTGAATAAGCACGTTTGCAGATGGATATGTTTTTGAAGTTGAAGCACAGTGAATTTAGTTTTTGATCACTGGGAAAAAGTTTTGAATGAAAGTTGAAGCACAGTGAATTTAACTCTTGATCACTGGAAGTAATTTTGAGAAAAATAATTTGGATAAAAGTTTTATTTGGAAAAAGTTTTGGGAAAATCACTTGGCACAAGTTTTGAAAAGGAGTTTATGTAAACAGTATTGAAAAATAATCAAGGAACGGATAATAATGGTCAGAGTGTACATACTAAAAAGGTCGTTGATGTGAACAGCAGCATGATTTAAAGAAGGTACATAGTGCCCCTTTGATATATAAGCTGCGACAGTTTAAACTGAGACCTTGGTACACAACAACATTATGTCCTACTAGTTTCATAAGGTAAACATTCAAGCAGATAATTTTTTCAATTTTTCAGTAGTAGCTGCTTGATAACGCGACCAAGTTATTGAGATAGCCATGGCATGAACATTATGAGCAGTGACATGGCCTTCCAGGGAAAGTCCTGCTTTGTCATAAGCAAATGGAGACCCAGGTGAGTAGGGTCAACAGAAATGAACAACTGCGAGGCTTTACGGTGATCTTGAGTTCTCTAGAGATAAACAGCCAACGCACGTTTGCAGTCAAGGGTATACAAGGTTGCTTCTGCTCTAGATGCATACAGTCTAGGAAAATTTACAGGAAGGTAAACTGCTTCAAATGAAAAGGAGACACCACTTTTGGCATGAAATGGTATAGGGTGGGTCCTCCACCAAAGCTGGAAGCTCACTAATGCGTCTAAGTGAAGTGAGGGCAATAAGGAAGATAAACGTCCATAAAAGGAACTTTAGTGGGATCATAGCCAATGGTTTAAAAGGCGGCTTAAGAAGCTGCACTAGAAAAACATTGAGATCCCAAGCCACCAGAGGTGGCTTAGTCAGCAAGAGCCCTCTCATAAAGCGCGCTACTAGCAGTTGTGAAGAGATGGACTCTCCATCCAATAGATGATAAGAGGCTGCAATGGCACGGAGGTGAACTCTCAGAGAGTTAGTCTTGAGACCTGTTGAGAACAGCTGGAGGCGATACAGAGTAGTTACTCACCTGTAACAGGTGTTCTCCAGGAGCAGCAGGAATCAGTCCTCACATATGGGTGTCATCGACGCTGATGAAGCCCCAGCGGAGCATTTCCCCAGCTTTCTATGAAAGCCTTTGGGAATGCAGGCATGCATGCGCGGTTCCCTTCCCGCCTAAAGGTGCCATCTTACCTCAGTCAAATGACATAGCTAAAACAGCACACAAAAATGAAAAAATTAAACTATGTACAACTGCAACTCCAGGGGAGGAGGGTGGGTTGTGAGGACTGATTCCTGCTGCTCCTGGAGAACACCTGTTACAGGTGAGTAACTACTCTTTCTCCAGGACCGAGCAGGAAGTCAGTCCTCACATATGGGTGACTCCCTAGCTCTGGGCTACCGAGGAACCCAGGCTGAACAAGAGAACTCCCTCTAGTCTCAGCAGCAAAGAAAGGCTTTTCACTGACACAACCTCCACCAGTACCCCAACAGAGGGCAGGAGTTGCCTAAACCTCAAAGAGATTCCGGAGTACTGCTTGACCAAAAGCACTGTCCCTACGGGACTCCCTCTCCAGACAGTAATGGGCCGCAAAGGTCTGGCTTGAAGACCAAGTTGCAGCCCTGCAGATGTCTACCAAGGGCACAGAGCGGAGATGAGCCACTGAGACAGCCATTGCCCTGACACGGTGGGCCGTGACCCGACCCTGCAAAAGAAGGTCAGCCGCCTTGTAAACCCAGGTGATACAGTCAGCCACCCAGATGGACAAGGTATGCTTGGACACAGCCAACCCCAACTTATTAGGGTCAAAAGAGATGAAGAGCTGAGTAGCCCTTCTATGTCCTTGCGTACGGTCAAGATAGAAGGATAAGGCCCTCCTACAGTCCAGGGTATGCAGGACTGCTTCAGCCTGGCTTGCATGAGGCCTAGGGAAGAATGTTGGAAGAACCACCTCTTGGTTAAGGTGGAAGAAGGAGACAACTTTTGGAAGAAACTTTGGATGAGTCCTAAGGACTACCCTGTTCCTATAAAAGCGAGTGTAAGGCCTATCACAGACCAGGGCCTGAAGCTCACTCACTCACCTAGCCGAGGTAAGGGCTACCAAGAAGAGTGTCTTCCAGGACAGGAAGCGTAGAGGGCAAGTAGCCATCGGCTCAAAGGGTGGGCGAGTCAGCTGCTGCAAGACCACATTCATCTCCCACTCAGGAGCAGGAGGACGGATAGGAGGCTTGAGCAAAAGCAAGCCCCTGAGAAAGCGGGACACCAAGGGGTGAACCGACAGAGAATGTCCTTCCACCAGTGAGTGGTGAGCTGCTAGAGCTGAGAGGTGGACCCGAACAAAATTGGACTTAAGTCCCTGATTGGACAAGTGCAGTAAGTACTGAAGCACTACTGGCACAATACAGGAGAAAGGATCCTCTGTACGTAGCTGACACCACACAGAAAATCTTTTCCATTTGAGAGCATAGGTTTTCCTAGTGGACTGTTTCCTAGAGGCTAGGACAACCTCCTCAACTTCCTGAGGTAGGCCCCAGGGAGCCAAAACTACCCTTGCAGCCTCCAGGCCATCAACTTGAGCGCTTTGAGATTGGGGTGCAGAAGGGAACCCTGCTCCTGTGAGAGAAGGTCGGATTGCAACCCCAGAGGCAGTGGGGGGATCCACCGCCAGTTGAAGCAGAAGTGGAAACCAAGGCTGTCTCGGCCACCTGGGAGCCACCAGCAGGACCGAGGCCTTGTCCTGAAGAATCTTGAAGAGAGTTCGGGCCACCAAGGGTGTGGGAGGAAACGCATACAGGAGGCCCTGAGACCAGGGAATCAGAAAAGCATCCGCTGCTATTCTCAGAGGATGCGTTTACCTGGAGCAGAACTTCGGCAGTTGCTTGTTCAGTGGACTGGCAAAGAGATCTATCAAAGGGAGACCACATTTTAGGAAGATCTTCTGAACTACTAAAGGATGCAGCTGCCACTCGTGGGGCTGTAGAATCCTGCTCAACCTGTCGGCCAGGTAGTTGTCCTGGCCTGGAAGGTACACAGCCTTGAGGAGCATGTTGTGCTTGAGGGCAAATGAACAAAGGTCCTGAGCCTCCCGACAGAGTCGTCTGGACCCAGTCCCGCCCTGTTTGTTCACATAAAACATGGCTACTTGGTTGTCTTTCTGAACCAGGACAGATTGATGAGCCAGGGTAGGAGAGAAAGCTTTGAGTGCTAATCGAATAGCTCTGAGTTCTAGGAGATTGATCTGCTGTGCAGCCTCCCAAGGAGACCACAGGCCCTGGGTGCACTTGGTCAGACAATGAGCTCCCCAGCCCTGCAGGGAGGCGTCTGTGGTCAGTACCACTGTGTACCCAGGAATTTGAAAGGGCACCCCTTTTAGTAGATTGGGTGGGTGCAACCACCAGCTGAGGGAGTTCAGAAATTGTCTGGACACCCTTATCTTGTCCCTGAGGCTGCCTGTGGCCTGTGACCACCGAGTCCGAAGGCACCACTGTGCAGGCCTCATATGGAGCCTGGCATTGGGGGTCACATGTACTGTCGAAGCCATGTGGCCTAGAAGTCTCAGGCAGAGTTTGGCGGAGACCAGTGACCTGCTGAGAAACTGGTTTGCCAAGGCTATCAATCTTTGTGCTCTGTCTTCTGGCAAGAAAGCCATTGCCAGCAGAGAGTCCAGCCTTGCTCCTATGAACTCCAAGTTCTGGGAGGGGAGCAAAGTGGACTTTGCGAAGTTTTATTACAAACCCCAGGCTTTGAAGAAGAGCAATAGTTGTGAGGGTGGCTTGTCTGGCCTCCTGGCACGTCTGACCCCTGATAAGCCAGTCGTCCAGATAGGGGAAGACAGATTCCCTGATTTCTCAGGTAGGCCGCCACCACTGCCAGGCATTTGGTAAAGACCCTGGGAGCGGAGGTGAGGCCAAAAGGCAGTATTCTGTACTGATAATGGTTTCCTCCCACAAGGAACCTGAGGTACTTTCTGTGGTCTGGATGAATGAGGATGTGAGTGTACGCATCCTTTAGATCTAAGGAGCATAGCCAATCTCCCTGCTGGAGGTAGGGCAGAAGTGTTCCAAGAGTAAGCATCTTGAACTTTTCTTTCTCTAGGAACTTGTTGAGGTTCCTGAGGTCCAGAATTGGTCGAAGGCCACCGGTTCTTTTGGGCACCAGGAAATACCTGGAGTAGAATCCATGACCTTGCAAGTGGGGAGGCACAGGCTCCACCGCCCTGTCCACCAACAGACCTTGAAGCTCTTGAAGGAGGTCTGTGTGCAGGGGAGGCCTTGGAGGTTCCCCTGGAAAGTATGGCGGAGGCAGTTGGTGAAAATACAGTGCATAGCCCCTGTGGACTATGTTCAACACCCAGCTGTCCCCAGTGATGTGGGGCCACTGGTGGGCAAAGAGGGCGAGGCGACCTGCTGTGCAGGGTTGGGAGAGCAGGAACCGAGAGGCTACGCTCAAGGAGTCAAAAACCCCCACCCTGCTGAGTGGGAGCAGGGGCCGGAGGCTTGGGGGTCCTCTGCCTATGGGGCCCATTACCCTGCCCCTTGGCTTGCTGACCCTAGGGTGCAGCTTGGGCAGCCTGATACTGAGGGTACTGTTTGTAGGCAGTGCCCTTCCTCGGGTAAAAGGGCTTCTTACCCGAGGCCTTCTTCTTGTGAGAAGGGGCAGAGGTCTTCCTAGACAGCCTTGTCCTTGTAAGGTGCTCAGTCTCGAGCTGTGCGGCCTTCTCGGCCATGGGCTTGCCAAAAAGGTTTTCACCTCAGCAAGGGACATTGACCAACTTGTCCTGAACCCATGGCTTGAGGTCCGATGACTGCAGCCATGCCTGGCGTCAAGCCGCGATGCCGGCTGCCGCAACTCGGGCCGAAGCCTCGAAGCCATCGTAGGTGGCGCGGGACATAAACTTCGAGCAGTCCCGAATCCCCGAGGACAAGGACTTGAATCTCTGCAAGGGCTCCCTGGAGAGACCAGCAGAGAACCCGGCAAACTCCTTGGCCAGGTCTCGCAAGTACATGCCCATGTACAGCTGGTAAGACTGGACACGGCAAGCAAGCATCGAGCCCTGGAAGCACTTTCTACCCACACCATCGAGGTTCCGGGCCTCCCTACCGGGAGGCACCGCAGAGTGCATCTTCTGGCTTTTCAGACGATGCATGGCCGATTCCACCTCCATGGAATGGTGTGGTAGCTGCGCCTTCTGAAAGCCAGGGCTCTTCCGGAGTCAATAAATCGAATAGACTCGCTTGCTTAGAACCGGCGCCAAGGCCGGTGCTTCCCACATCCGGAAGAGGAGCCGTTCCAGCATCGGAGGAACCGGGACAGTAAAGGCCTCCTTCGAAGGAGAGTCATACTGTAGGGCCTCGAGCTCCGCCGGAATAGCCAACGCGGTGGCCATATCCCGGACAAACTCCGAGAACCGGGTGTCCTCCGGGGGGGATCTACTCCGGGGCTCAGACTGCGGTGAGTCCGAGGGGATGCACCGAGTCTTGAATGTGTCGGGGGACTCCTCATCCTCCATCTCCCAGGCGGACTCGTCTGACGAGGAGTCAGGATCCAACCCCGTGGGGCCCTGGAGCACCCGCCCCGACGCCGGAGGCAGCGGCGTCGACGCCCTCGGTCCCGAACGGGAGGTCGAGGGAGACCGCGACAGAGGTCGACTTCGAGCCATGATGGACTCGAGTATCGGCTTGGTCTCCGGGGTCGATGTTATGTCCCGGTGGTCGGGGCAGATGCGCCAGACAGGCTGGCCATCAGTGCCCGCTGCTGCTCCATGAAGGCAGATAGTCTGCTCTCCAAGGCTGTCATCCTGAGACTCAGCTCGGGAGACGCAGCAGCCACCGACTCGAGCCCCGGCGGCGGCTCTCTAGGAGGAGAGTCCTCGAGGACCACAGGGCTTACGTGTCCAGCAGACTCCGGCTCCACGCGAGGAACCTTGGCAGGCTTCTCTTGTTCCACGGGCCCGGGGTGACGGTCGGGGGTCTTAGACCTGGCCCTCGAGGAGCCAGGGACCTCTTCTGACGACGCCCTCACAAGCCGCTTCTTCTGCTTGCGTTCCCGGTCGGGGGACCCCCTGTCCGAGGAGCTTTGACGGCGCTCGGGATCCAAATCCCGAGATGTCGAGGCCTCAGACGAGGTCCGGGCCCGGCCGGAGGCTGAGTCCGAGAAAAGCCTTTCTGCTGCTGGCGACTTCGGAGTGCCTTGGAAGACATCTTCCCACATGGTCCACACGTCTTAGAGTCGTGATCAGGACCGAGGTACCGAAGGCAGCAGTCGTGTGTGTTGGTGAGAGACATCAACTTCTTACACCGATCACACTTTTTGAAACTGCTGGAAGCCATCGGGGAAAAAAGAGTCCCCGCGAGGTCAAAGGACTGGCCTTCCAGGGAAAAATCAAAAAAGGGCGCGAACGCCAGCCACAAAGGGCAAAAACCGAAAAAGAAGAATCGGGCTCGATACCAGTGTACCGAACCTGGCGGGAGGGGAACCGGCGTCGAACCGGGAAGAAAAAATCAAACTTTTATCCAGGATGACAGGATGCATGTCCGGTGGGCTTCTCGGAAAAAGAGAGACTGAGGTAAGATGGCACCTTTAGGTGGGAAGGGAACCGCGCATGCGTGCCTGCATTCCCAAAGGCTTTCATAGAAAGCTGGGGAAATGCTCCGCTGGGGCTTCATCGGCGTCGATGACACCCATATGTGAGGACTGACTTCCTGCTTGGTCCTGGAGAATGGAGGAGTGCTTCCAAAGGAGCTGAGAAGGGGTTGAGATAGAGAATCTATGTCACTTTAAAGCATAGGAACGCCTGGTGGATGGATTCCTGGAAGCCAAAAGGATTTCCTTAACTTCCTGTGTAAGGTTAAAGTCTTGTAAAGCTATGCTCTCAGCAGCCAAGCTGTAAGACGGAGAGACTGTGGATTGGGATGGAGCAATGTCCCGTCTTCCTGGGAGAAGAGATCAGGCGCACATCCCAGTTGAAGAGGCTGAGTCTGTCAGGCATAGCAGCAGAGGATTGACGTGGCCAGTGAGGGGCTATGAGAATCATGGGACCCTTGTTGGCCTGTAGCTTGAAAAGCATCTTGGGAATGAGGGGTATGGGATGGAAAGCGTAAAGGAGACCCTGACTCCAGTAGAAGTGGAAAGTATTCACCTGCTGGTTGCTGGATGTCTGAGTCCTGGTGCAGAAGCAGGGAAGCTTTGCATTCTGCGAAGTGGTAAACAGATCTATGTCTGGAGTGCCCCAGGTCTGAAAGATGTAGGATGTTGTGTCTGGATGGAGAGACCATTCGTGGGGAAGAAGGATCCAACTCAGCTTGTCTGCCAAGACATTGAGCTCCCCTGGGAGGTGTATTAGATGAGAAATGGCGGAGGACCACAGATGGAGAGCCTCCTCGCGGAGGGGCCAAGAGCCTGTTCCACCCTGTTTGTTCACATAGAACATGGCCACCTGATTAGGACCCTTTGTGCCTTGAGGTGATCGTGAAATACCCTGAGGGCATTTGAGAGAGTACGAAGTTCCAGGAGATTGAAGTGAAGCTGTGGCTCCTTCATTGAACAGCAGCTTTGTGTAGAGAGAGTGCCCAAGTGAGCTCCCCAACCCAGTTTGGAGGCATCCATCATTGGGGTGCATAGATGTGGAGGCATCTGAAAAGATGACCTGATGAGGATATTCTCTGGATAATACCACCATTGGAGGGATATGGTGAGAGGGGCAATGACTTAGATCTTGTCCTTGAGGTGGCCTGAGGCTTGTGTCCATTGGGAGGCAAGAGTCCACTGGGCTGTCTGCATAAGTAGGCGGGCATATTTGAGGCCATGTGCCCTAGAAGCTGCAGCATTTCTTGGGCAGTCAGATGATCTCTGAGTAGTACTTGGGACGCTAGCTCGATGAGATGGGCACAACGGAGCTGTGGCAAAAACACCCTGGACTGTTGTGTGTCCAGTAAAGCTCCGATGAACTCTAGACTTTGAGTTGGAGTGAGTTGAGATTTTGGAATGTTTATGACAAATCCCAAGTGTTTTAGTATTGTGATGGTACAATGCAAGGAAAGCTGAACCTCTTGGGAGGTGTCTGTTCTTATGAGCCAGTCATCTAAGTAAGGGAAGACAAATATCCCCAGAGATCTTAGATATGCAGCTACTGCCACCGTGCACTTTGTGAAGACTCTTGAGGCAGAAGCGAGTCTGAAAGAAAGGACCTTGTGCTGATGTCTTCCCTAAAAGATGAAGCGTAGATATTTCCTGTGACTTGGGTGAATGAGGATATGTGTGTACGCTTCTTTTAGAGCTAGGGAACAGAGCAAGTTCTGACCCTAAAGAGATCACTTTGAACGTCTCGTGGATTAGAGAAAGGACAGAGAGTAGAACCCCATTCCCAGTTAGGATATTGGGACATCTTCCATGGCGCCCTGAGACAGAAGAGAGGACACCTCATCCTGTGGGAGAGCAGTGAGTGGGGGTTGCGTGTGATATTCACCCACAAGTCGTAGGGAGCAGTTTGTAAATGAAGTCTGTACTCCTCCCTTACTATGGTCAGTGTCCACTGCTCTGAGGTGATAAGGTGCCATCTGTGGGCATAGTGACACAGTCTACCACCTTGCCTCTGGAGGACCCTCACTCCCTCCACATAGCAGGCAGTGTTCTCCAGAAAAAAGTCAAAAACCAGGTGCAGACTGTGGCTGTGGAGCTGGTTGAGATTTAGCCACCTGTGGCTTCTTTTGTTTTTTAGGAGGCTGTTGCCTCTTCTGAGGGCCTTGAGCCTGGTACTGAGAGGCAGGAGGATAAGAAGAGAATAACTTCTTATTATTGAAGAGAGCTTTCTTTGTAGTTTGTCTTCTTTCTAACAGGGTTAGCTGCTGTTCTAGACTCTAACTGGGAAGCCTTATCCTGCCAGTCTTTGCCAAAGAGGTTCTCCCCTGTACAAGGTATGTTGCCCAGCTTATCTTGAACCCACTGCTCAAGATCTGAGGCCTGAAGCCATGCAATACTGCGTGCACCGAACAAATTGTTGTGGCTCTACTTGTGCATTCAAATGCATCGAAGGTTGATCTATTGACAAACTTAGATACATTTGGGGTATGTCTAATTAGAGCAAGAGAGTCATCTCTGTTATCATCTGGGAGAAGAAGGGCCATGGCCTTGAGGTCCCTGGTAACCTCCTCGAGGACCATACCCATGTAGAGTATATAGAAGTTAATCCTGGCTGAAAGCATGGAAGCCTGAAAACATTGATGCCCAAAGGCATTGAGGGTTCTCTATTCCCTACCCAATGGGTTAGAGGAATGCGTTTTGGAGCTCCTGATTCGGTGCATTGTTAATTCCACCACATTGAATGGTGGGGAAGCTGCGGTTTTTGGAATCCAGGACACTCTGGTACTCAATACATGGTATTGAGATGTTGAGTATGAGGTGAGATTGTGAGGAGAGTCTCCCACATCTGGAGCATCAGATCATGGAGGATACAGTGCACTGGCAGGATGGCTACCTTCTTGGGAGCTGTTGGGTATTGGAGGATCTCCAATTTCTCCACTCTGGGCTCTTTCTCTGATATCACTGTTATGGAGAGATCGCAAGCTAGGTTACAAATGAATTCCTGGAAGGACATGCCCTCAGGAGGCGACATATGCCATTCTGGAGGTTGATAGAGGGCTCTGAAGGTAGGCCTCGGGTCCCTCAGGAGTCGAGAGACTCCTCATCCAAAATAAGGGAGTCAGAATCGGAGGACTCAAAGTATTGGTGGGAACGGTGTTTCCCTTCCGTAACAGATGCCGATAGCAGTGTGTGCGGTATCGGGCTCGAGGAACCATTTGGGTTGAATCTCAGTATCGGTGATTATTATTATTATTTAGCTGTATTTATATCCTGCTTTTCACCGGGTCAAAGCGGTCAATTGGGAGATACACTTAACACGAGGGGATATGACACACATACGCTAATACTTACAGGGAACATGGGCAATGGAGGGTTAAGTGGCTTGCCCAAGACCACAAGGAGTACCTATAGGACTAGAAATCCCAGTCCCTCCGGCCTGAGATTGCTGTCCCCAGGTGGGACTTGAACCTCCAGCCTGAAGTACCTTGTCCTAACCACTAGGCCACTCCTCCCATAGACTTGAGGGAAGGCATGGGTGGCAGTGATGACGGTGCCATGTATCCTGATGCACCTTGCAGTGGTGCCGATATCAGAGCCTGTGCCTGTACCATTTTCAGTAGCCCAGTTCCTGACGGCAGAGGTTTGATGGGAACCAAGGCTGCCAATAGAGCTGCCAAGCTGCTCGATGGCCAGTATACACTGGTTTATCGAGGTTGCTGATGCTTGGGTATCAGTGACAGATACTTGCGCCACTGTCCCAGAGCATGGCACCAGTAGCTCTCCTGAGGTCAAGGCCTCAGGAGCAGCCTGGAGCCCCTCAATGGCTTTGGAGGGCAGGTCCTCCTGCTGGGGCTTTTTAGCAGGCCGATCCACCTCCAGGGCAGCGCCCGAAGCATCTCGATGCTGGGAATGAGATTTACCTCTGGAGGAATTTTCTGTCTTTGAGGAAGACTTGTGCTTGGACACTTTCGATACCTGAGATCCATGTGAGGAGGATGAGGCTCTTGATGATGTCATTGCCAAAGATAAGGCGGCCAAAGCGAAGAGAGTTCCAAACTTAGAGGCCTGATTCTTCAGACTTCTCTTTGTCATCTACTTCAGTTGGCGGGCCCGAGGCATTTCAAGCATCAGTTATGTGTCAGTTGCCGAGATGGTACTGCCACATTTTGAACATTTTTTGAAACCACATGTCAGTTTTTCCATAGTGTTGGTGGACAGTATGGTAGGCTTAAGGCCTAAGATGGCATCAGGCGCTTGAAGTCGTATGGTGGTTTTTTTAAACTAGTAAAAGAAAAGATAATAGAAAGAATAAGAGAACCAACGGAGTCAAGACTGTGCCAGCATCGACAGGAAGGCAGACACTAACCACAAAAAGCTAAAAAAGAATTTTCTGCGGTGACGCTGCAGAAAATGAAGAAAGGAAGAGAGGGAGTTGGGAAGGCAGCCATGCTGGTACAGTGGAGTGCTCCCAAAGGCTTTCCTATTGGACGATGGGGAGCATTCCCATGCAGGCTCTGTCAGTACCAACATCACTCATGTGTGAAGACTACATGCCTGCTTGTTCCTGGAGATAGAGAGGATCCTTATATGGCAAGAGGACAGAATCAAAGCAAATGTAAAAACATTTGCTTTGATTCTGTCCTTCAAAAAATAGAGGGGGTAACCTGCATAATAAGGCAGGTATAGCCCTAAACAAAGGCATAAATGGGGGTAACCTGCATGGAGCAGTAGGTAGAACTCTACACTCTAGATATCTTCCTTGGCAGACTATATGGACAATGCTGGTCTTTTTCTGCCATCATTTACTATGTTACAAAGAAGAATGGATATTCTTATGTAAAAAGTCAGCCTCACTTTTAGTACATGAACATACATGTTCTCTATCTTGTACAATATTATATGGAGCTAGATGCTCTCATCCTTATAGTTCTTTAAGCTGAGAACAGCATTTTTCCAGCTGGCAGCCCAGGCTTCTGCCCAGTGAACAGAATCTCTCTGGCTCTTACTAAACTATGAAGATAAATTCAGTCATCAAGTATAAAGAGGCAATAAATGGGAGCACATTAGGAGTCATCTTTCAAGTAATGTTTCTTGCTTCTCTCTGGAGTTCCACAGTAGTTAAAACTCCTGACTGGTGATCTTCTTGGCTATTCGTGGTACATGAATCTGGGAGACATCAGCACTAAAGGCTCGTGGCATATCATTTCCAAGGAGCTTCCGCAGCCTAAGAATCTCCTGTTTATATCTGCAGTGGGAAAGGAAAGCATAGTTACTCACCTGTATCAGGTGATCTCCGGGAACAGCAGGAATTTAGTCTTCACATATGGGTATCGTCAGTACCGACGGAGCCTGCACGGGAATGCTCCCCAGCTTCCAATTAGAAAGCTTTTGGGAGCATCCCACAGTGCCTGCGTGCTGCCTTCCCACCTTTCCCAACTGCCTCTCTCCAGTTGAGTTTAAAGCTGAGACAAAGAGAGAGAGATAGAGAAAGAGATAGATAGAGAGATACAACTCCTAGGGGAAGTGGGTGGGTTGTGAAGACTAAATTCCTGCTGTTCCCGGAGATCACCTGTTACAGGTGAGTAACTATGCTATCTCCAGGAACAAGCAGGAATGTAGTCTTCACATATGGGGACTCCCTAGCTTTAGATGCCAGGGAGAGAACCCCAGAAGTTGTGTGTCCCTGTGAAAGGGCTCCACTTCCCCCCATGGATCTCCGGCATCCTACCAGGGATGGTGGGTAGGAGTTGATTAGGTATGGAACAGGTGTTGGAGAACAACCTGATCAAACAAGGCATCCCGGCAGGAGTCCTTGTCCAAGCAGTAATGGGCTGTGAAGGTATGAACCAAGGCCCAAGTGGCTGCTCGACAGATGTCGTCGATAGACACAGAGTGCAGATGAGCCATTGAAGCTGCCATGCCTCTCACATTGTGAGCTGTGACATGGCCCTCCAGAGGAAGATTCTTACTCTGATAGGTAAAGGAAATACACTGTGCAATCCAGTTGGACAGTGTTCTCTTGGAGACTGGAAGTCCCAAATGAGAAGGATCAAAAGCAACAAAGAGTTGAGAGGACTTTCTATGTTGCTGTGTTCTTTGTAAGTAAAAGGCTAAAGCTCTTTTACAGTCCAAAGTATGAAGATTCCTTTCTGCATTTGATGCATGAGGCCTTAGAAAAAACACAGGCAGGTAGACCGCCTGGTTTAGATGAAAAGGCGAGACCACCTTTGGCATAAAGTGTGGATGAGTCCTAAGGACTACCTTGTCATGATGAAACCTTGTATAAGGAGGATTAGCCACTAGTGCCTGCAACTCACTGATGTGAAGTGCTGATGTGATTGCAATGAGAAAGATAACTTTCCAGGAAAGGAATTTCAACGAGGTAGTAGCTAATGGTTCGAAAGGTGGCTTCATGAGCTGGCCAAGAACCAGGTTTAAGTCCCATGCCACCGGTGGTGGCCTAATGGGAGGCTTAGTTAGAAGAAGGCCTCTCATAAACCTTGCTATAAGAGGATGGGAGGAAATAGGTTGTCCATTTAAAGGCCTGAAAGAAGCTGCAATAGCACTCAAATGGACTGTTACTGAGTTAGTTTTAAGTCCTGCATTGGATAAATGAAGGAGATACTCCAGTAATGATTCCAGAGGTATCACAAGGGGGCTAAGACCCTTCTGCGAGCACCATAAGGTAAACCTTTTCCACTTGAAAGCATAAGAGCATCTTGTGGAGGGTTTTCTGGAAGCATAAATGATATCCTTTATTTGCTGAGAAAGGTTAAGATCATGAAGATCTAGGCCTTCAGCAACCAAGCCCTGAGATGCAGAGACTGGGGATTGGGATGCCATAACATTCCGTCCTCCTGAGATAGGAGATCTGGAGCAGACCCTAACTCCAGAGAGGGAGCTTGAGAGATATGTAAAAGCAGAGGGTACCACACTTGCCATGGCCATTGTGGAGCTATGAGAATCATACGGCCTCTGTCTCTCTGAAGCTTGAACAGGGTTTTGGGAATTAGGGGAATGGGTGGAAAGGCATAAAGGAAGTCTTGAACCCAATGAAGGAGGAAGGCATCGTCACGTTGACCCAGTGAAAAGCGGGATATAAATACAGTTAAATAAATAAATCCCTGGCCTGAGAGCCCTCAGCCGGAATTCTGGAACAGAACCGGGGAAGTTTGGCATTCAACGGACTTGCAAAGAGGTCTATGTCCGGGGTTCCCCAAATTTGAAAATTTTTGGCCACCTGGTCTGCATGCAGAGACCATTCGTGTGGAAGCAGAACTCGACTGAGTCTGTCTGCCCAAGAGTTTTGGATACCTGGAAAATACACTGCCAGGAGATGAATCTGATGCTCTCTGGCGAGGGCCCATAGTCGCAAAGCTTTGTTGCAAAGTGACAGAGAGCCTGTTCCTCCCTGCTTGGTCACGTAGAACATGGCTACTTGATTGTCCGTGTGAATGAGGACTGTCTTCTAGCTGAGCAGCGTGTGGAACACTCGAAGAGCAAATAAGATTGCTCTGAGCTCTAAGAGATTGATGTGTAGATGAGTCTCCTGTGAAGTCCAAGTGCCTTGGGTGGAGAGGTCTTGCAGATGAGCTCCCCAACCCATTGGTGAAGCATCTGTTGTGAGAGTTGCCTGGGGTAAAGGTTGTTGAAATGGGGACCCCACCAACAGGTTTTGAGCGGACTGCCACCATTGGAGGGACAAAATAAGGTGATTTGTGTTTGCTATTTTGTCTGACAGGCACCCTGATGCCTGCGTCCATTGAGAGGATAAAGTCCACTGGGCTGCTCTCGTATGGAGGCGAGCATAAGGAACCACATGCACGGTAGATGCCATGTGGCCTAGTAGTTGTAACATTTCTCGAGCAGTGAGATGAGGCTTTAGCACTGCTTGAGAAGCTAACTGCACCATGCGAAGGCAATGGGACTGGGGAAGATAGGCCCTTGCTTTTCTGGTATCCAGCAAAGCTCCTATGAACTCTAGAGACTGAGTGGGAGTTAGGCTGGATTTTGGGATGTTTATGACCAGACCCAAATACTGAAGGATACGCATTGTGCAAGATGGACAAATCCTGGCCTCTGACTCTGAAGGGGCTCGAATGAGCCAGTCGTCTTAAGTAGGGGAAGACGAATATTCCTAGAGTGTGAAGAAATGCTGCTACCACAGCCATGCATTTCGTAAACACCCTTGGTGCTGAGGCCAGGCCAAAAGAAAGCACCTTGTATTGGTAGTGCTTTCCTTGAAAAAGGAACCGAAGGAACTTTCTGTGAGATGGATGGATGAGAACATGAGTGTACGCATCCTTGAGATCTAGAGAACAAAGCCAATCCTGACTCTGAAGGTATGGCAGCAGAGTTCCCAGAGAAATCATCTTGAATTTCTTTTTGAACAGGAATTTGTTCAATTCTCTGAGGTCTAAAATAGGTCTGTGTCCCTCTGTTTTCCTTGGGATAAGGAAATAGGGGGAGTAAAACCCTGTACCCTGTTGAGGAATGGGTACCTCTTCTATTGCCCCTTGGGCAAGAAGCATAGTGACCTCTTGGTCTAACAGGTTGATGAGAGAGGTCTGAGAATTGAACTGTCTTACCATTGTGGGAGGGGGCATGCAGAGAAAGTGAAGCTTGTACCCCTCTTTTATAATGGAGAGAGTCCAATGTTCTGCTGTTATCTGCCCCCATCTGGGGGCAAAGTGAGACAACCTTCCTGGAATGGTGGAAGGTTCTGGTCCATTAAGGGCCAGGAAGGCTAAGTTCTCTAGATGGAAGTCAAAGGCCTTGTGGAGGCTGAGACGGTTGAGGCTTAGCAGTCTTTGCTTTCCTTTGTTTAGGTGGTTGCTGACTCTTTCGGGCAGGTTGACCGGCAGAACGTCCCTGCTGAGAATAAGAGGGATAAAACCTCTTCTTCTTGGAGAAGAATGTTTTCTTGAAAGATTTCTTCCTTGCAGGATCAGCTGTGGCTTTGGATAATCTATCCAAAGTGGAGTTGTCAGCATCCAACTCATTGGCTTTCTCTTGCCAATTTTTGCCGAATAGATTCTCACCTGTACAAGGGATATTACCCAGTTTGTCCTGCACCCAGAGCTCCAAATCGGATGCCTGGAGCAAGGCAATTCTACATGCACCTATGGCAGTGGCAGAGATTCTGCTTATGCACTCAAAACAGTCAAAAGCTGCACGATTGACAAACTTAGAAACATCCTGGGCATGTTTAACCAGTGTGAGAAAATCCTGCCTCTTATCTTCAGGAAGAAGAGGGCTCAAAACCTCTAATCTCCTGTGACTTCCTTAAGGAACATTCCCATATATAAAATATAGGAACTGATCCTCGCAGAAAGCATGAAAGCCTGGAAAGTACGACGTCCAAAGGCATCCAAAGTTCAACACTCACGTCCTGGAGGATTAGAGGCATGCCTCTTCGCACTTCTGATCCTTCTCATAGCTGATTCCACTACAATAGAGTGGTGAGGAAGCTGAGTCTTCTGGAAGCCAGGACACGGAGGCACTCGATACATGGTATCCAGTCTACGAGAGTGAGGAGAGGTGGTAAGAGGTGTTTCCCACATTCTTAACATGAGATCATGTAAGATCTCATGGATAGGCAAAGTAGCTGCCTCCTTAGGAGCCTTGGGATATTGTAGAATCTCCAACTCCTTTGCCCTGGGCTCTGTTTCAGGAGCCACAGTAATGGAAAGACCTCGAGCCACCTCCCTGATAAAATCCTGAAAGGAGATATCTTCTGGAGGAGACGTCCTACGTTTAGGAGAGGAAGGCTCCTCCGGGAGAAGTATTCCGGTACCGACGGAGCTGTTGGAATCCTCAGACTCCTCCGAGGATTCAAAGTACCTTCTGTCCGGATGCTCTTGTAGAGCACAATACCCGTACCGACCGAAGTCCGTGCCTGGGGAATCGGTACCGGAAGGCATAGCATGACTGGGTGCCGGCAATGCAGACACCGATGTCAATGCTGTCGGTACTGATACCGGTTGAACTGTCTGATGTGGTTCCAAGGGTGTCGATGCCGCAAGGAGAGCCACCAGACTGCGTTCAATAGCCAGGAATCTCTGGTCTATCGATGTTGCCGATGACTGGGTATCTGTACCGGAGAAAGCGGCCGGTACCCCAGAGAATGGCACCAGTAGTTCTGCCGAGGTTGAGGCCTCGAGAACATCCTGGAGCCCCGATAATGCTTTGGAAGCCGAAGCCTCCCACCGGGGCAATTTCGCCGGTATAGAACCCTCAAGGGCAACGCCAGAGGCATCTCGATGCTTGGAAGGAGATCTACCCTTTGAGGACCGGCTAGACTTATGTTTAGTTACCTGAGATCCATGGGAGGAAGATGAAGCCCTGGAAGACGTCGATGCCACAGAGGCTGCATCGGAGGGAAAAAGGGTGCTGAGCTTAGCAGCTCAGTTTTGTCGACCCCTCTTGGACATCATGGCACAGGCCATACACTCCGAAATGGAGTGGTCAGGACCTAAACATTTAAGGCACCACTCATGGGCGTCGGTGACGGAGATAGTACCACCACACTTGGTGCACTTCTTGAAACCCAAAGTGGGTTTTTCCATAGTAAGGAAAATATTTGAGCCTAAGGCCCAAAAAGGCGCGTGCACCTGAAGAAGAAAGGTTTGGAAAAAAAATATTATTTATTTATTTATTTTTAAAAAGAAAGAAAGAACAAACCGGCGGTGCCGGTATAGCGTCGAGGGAAGGCAGACGTGACCACAAAAAAGGAGAATAGGAAACATTTTCTGCGGTAACAGGAACGACGACCTGCTGGCTCCGCGGAAAATGAAAAACTGGAGAGAGGCAGTTGGGAAAGGCGGGAAGGTAGCACGCAGGCGCTGTGGGATGCTCCCAAAAGCTTTCTAATTGGACGCTGGGGAGCGTTCCCGCGCAGGCTCCATCGGTACCGACGATACTCATATGTGAAGACTACATTCCTGCTTGTTCCTGGAGATAGGGAAGGGAATAATAACGCACTGAGGTAGAAACTAAAGCAGGCAGATATGTTTTTATATGTGAAACTGGTTATTTCTGTTCTGTGCCTGGCTAATGGGGTCTCTGTATAAGACAGAGCTGCTGTGGACATGTATGATTAGCATAAATGTTTATGAATCTTGGCTAAGTTAGGACAATTTAAAGATCTTTTAAGGAAAAATGGCAAAAAGGGGACACTAGATGATGTATCTATGTGCACCAAAGTGCTTCAGCATTCTAATCATAATGCACCTAAAAACACCCAAACTTTTTATAAGCGTGAGTCTCAACAAATATTTGAAAAAAAATAGGTCTTACAACAACTGTACTCAGAAAGCTTAACATATAGGGCAAAGAAATTCAGCTTAGGGAGGCTGGATGTAATTTGTTTCTTACTCTCTGACATGGACCATGTTTCGTCTGAAGAGGACTCTTATCAGCCCAAGTCTTAATCTTACATATTAGAAACTATAACACTTTGCTTCTAACTATGGTAGTGTTGTGCAGATCTATATGAGATTCTGAATAGCGGGTCTCTCTTGTGCATAAGTAGTGTGGAAGATCAACATTACTGACAGATAAGGATTCAGTGTCTGACAGGAATCTATGAGTGTGTGCCTATGATCTGGGGACAGTGTTACCATATAAAGCAGCATCTCTATGTTAGATGGGTAGGGTAAATATTTGCTCCCACACTGAAACTAGTGACACATAAAACTGGAATATCCCTGCAGCTGACTGCTAATTGTTGCCATAGTCAGACAAGAAGAAGGATTGATTGAACTCACCTTGCCAGATGTTTGTCCACATACTCTTGCAGCTCTGCCAGCTGTTCTTCTGCCACAACGGCTCTTGATAATAATTGACTCCTCTCTCTCTCCAGTTCCTCCTAGTATGACAAGCAAAAACCGAATAGGACAATCAGAAGAATACCTTTTAATAACGATTAATTTTTTTAACAGCAGTTCATGGCTGTTATGAGATTTTGGCCTGGCAGCAGGAGGTGCATGAGAAGAGGAGTGAGAGGCAGAGCAGCGACCAGTTTCGTTTGACAGAGGGGGACTTTTCCATCAAACATCTACCCACAGGAAAAGCAGATATGAGTGAATGTGTGTACTTTGTACCCATGACAAAGTTTCTTGGACTCTAGAAAACAGCCACCAAACCTAGATCACAGTGCACACCTCTGCCCCCCCAAAAAGGTGTATTGCGATTACATTTTTAGGGCCTGCTTTACTATGCCTGTTTTCCCATTTTCTATGGGATAAAGCTTAATAAACCAAACTCTGGGCCAACAGAAGGCAGTGGTCCTACTCCTCCATCTCCCAGCATCACCACTGGCCCTTTAAGCAACATCTGTATGTGTGTGTGTGGTGCGGAGGTGGGGTGTAGTGCTTCACCCTCCAACCGCTTGCACTCTTCACTCCCCGCCCTCCCCCCCAGCTCCAACCCCTCTCCTGCTGAACCTCCTCCACCAACTCTTTGTTTCCATTCCCAGACACTCTCCCCTTCCTTGCACTCACCTCTTTCCCTCTATCCCCCCCCCCCCATTTATTAAATTAAGTCTGCTGTCCCTTTAAATTTCTTTAGCTTCTGTGCTTTTTGTTTTCATTTTTAAAGGCTGAGGCACTGCAGTACTTCTGCCCATGGAAATTCCATCTCCCACGGGCAGAGGTGCTGCAAAAGGCCACAATTGCGACTGAGATCAGCAGTGTCTGCCTATGAGGATCACATCTCCTGCAGATTGAAATGCTGTCTGTCTGCAGAAGATGAGATCCCTGTGGGCAGACAGTGCCTCTCTCAGCTGCGATTGTGGTCCTTTGCACTTTGCCTGTGGGAGATGGGATCCCCGCCGGCAACCAGTGCCAGTCGTGGCTGCAGTCATGGCCATCTGCCGCAATGTGGTGTCAACCCCAGACACCGGGTCAACTTTTTGTTTGCCATGGCAACCTTGTGCCTGGGGTTTGTCAAGCCCTGAGTACATGTAAACATTCACTATGAGAATTGATGCATAGTAAGCACTCTTAGTACTATGCTGGAAGGTTTTAATTGAGATCTGCTGATTGTGCTACATCTTGGGAGCAGAAAATGCTGGAGATTCCAGTACAATTTGTGGGTCTTCTGAACATTGGTTAAATCTCTCCATCCGTCCTCTTTGTGACATTGGGAGATTATGTGAATTGATGAGGCTTGTCCCATTTGCCATGTAAGATGGGAGAGAGAACAACGGTGAGCTTTCTGCCCTTTACCTGCGTGTTGTGTGTGAACTCTCGCAGCTGTTTCCTTATTTCGGCCCATCCCTCATCACTTAGTTTTCCACTCAATCCTGACCTATGAAACAGAGGAAATTAGTTGGTTTCAAGCCAGCCTCACTGATCAGACATTTTACTGAGCTCGGTAGTATTGTGGATGGTGGGATAATGCCCAAATACGCTTTTATACCTATCACCTAGTCTCAAAGAATAGTAAGGAAGTAAAAGAACTTTAAGCACTGAGATATTTCCTTATCACACCAACATATGCTCATAGCTATGTATATTCTAAGTGATATCGGAGTTTGGATGGGCCACAAATGTCCTCACTGGTATGTCACTTGGTCAAGCAGGGATTCTCATCTCTTCTGAGACAGCGTAGTTACTCTAGCACAGGGATCTCAAACTCAAATTGCTTTGAGGGCCAAATGAGGACTTGTAAAGTAACCTGCGGGCCACATCGTCTGAACTTTTTTTTACAATGAAAAAAGTCAGTGTCTGCGAAGTACTACTGCCCACCTCTGATAAACATCGCAGAGTCACTGCAGTACAAATCCGCTCACCCTCCACCACATACAGCAGCGTAGACTTGCAGTGAAGCGCCGCACCGCTTATCCAGCTCTCACACACATCAATTGTATGGGGTTGATCACAGAAAGCGGAAGGCTGGACATCATATTTCAGCGATCGGGAACCACTCAGAGCAGCATCGGGCTGCAGGCTCGCCCTCAGGAGCTGTGCAGGATCGGGCAATCAACACCGGCATGGCGGGGAGGCAAACTTAATTAGCGGCAATCACATACCGGCATCAACTACATCAGTGGTTCTCAACCTCTTTTGTACCGTGACCCCTTTTACCATTGGTCAACTTGTGATGACCCCCAATGATAAAATCAAATGCGTCTCTCTTCCTTTACCGTTAACGCATTGTCGCTGTAATCATTTGTTGAATTATTAATATATTATAGGCCTTTGCAATGTTTTTATTTATAAAATTTACTTATTTAAACCACAATTATTAATCACAATAACAAGTAACAATATTTAATTTCAAAATTATGATGAATTTGTAGTCAAATCACTAATAATGTTAATAATAATAATAATAATAATGTTAATAATAATGTAGTCAAATCACTAATAATGTTCTCCAAGTTCAAATTCCTGTTTTATTGTAAGTCCAATGTAGACTTCCCATACTGGACATTTGTGTTACCTGTGAACCGCGCTGATGTTAAATAGTGCAGTATATAAAAAATGTTAAATAAATAAATATGAAATAGAATTATTTTTTCTACCTTTATTGTCTGACCAATTTTTTCTCTGATCATGCTGGTCCCGATCTGAGGATTCTGCTTTCCTGTCTTCTCTTAACTCTCTTTCTGTGGTCTATGGTCCATCTGCCATTTCTTATCTCTTCTTTTGTTTTCTTCACTTCTTTCCATCAGCCTATTTCCAGTCCCCTTCTAGTCCAAATACCATGGCAGCCTCTCTCAGCATCTACTCCCTTCCAGTCCCATTCTCCCATCCCCTTGCATCAGCCCATTTGTAGCCCTAGCCCCCCGTTTTCTTCCAAGGCCAGCAGCTCTATCCTCCCCTCCCCCCATCAGCCCATTTCCAGTTGAAGCCCCCCCAATCAGCTCACTTCCTGTGCTAGTCCCCCCTTGACCCCATTACCAGTACTAGACTCCCCTAATCAGCCCATTACTAGTCCTACCTCCCCCATCAGTCCATTACCAGTCCTAGCCTCCTCTAATCAGCCCCTTTCCAGTCCCAACCTCCCCGATCAGCTCATTTCCAATGCTAGCCCCCCATCAGTCCATTACCAGTCCTACCCCCCTATCAGCCCATTACCAATCCCAACCCCCCCCATTGATCAGTCCATTCCCAGTCCTAGCCTTCCCTAATCAACCCATTACCAGTTCTAGCCCCCCCTCCGATCTGCCCATTACCAGTGCTAGCCCCATCAGACCATTATAATCCTAACCCACACTGTCTCTCCCCTCTGTCCAGCATTTATCCCGTCTGTCCAGTATGTCCCCCTGTCTCTCCCCTTTGTCCATGTCAGCCCCCTCCCTCCCTCCGACCATCCATCCATGTCAGTTCCCCCCTCCCTCCATCCATCCCTCCATGTCAGCCCCGTTGCAGGTTCCCTGCCCCCTCCTCCCCTCTCCCTATGTCTGCCTTCTACTGCCCTATTCTTCTGCAGCCGCGGTTCCCTGTCTCTTAGGGAACCACAGTTGTGCCTGTGAAGCTGTTGCAGAGCCTTCCTGTCTCTCGACGGGCTCCGTGCAGCATTATCCCACCTCCAAAGGAAGTTGTTACCTTCCTTTGGAGGCAGGACAATGCTGCACGGAGCCCTTCGAGAGATGGGAAGGCTCTGCAACATTTTCACAGGCACAGCCACGGTCCCCTAAGAGGCGGGAATCCGTGGCTGCAGAAGAAGGGAGGCGGTGAGTTTGCCACTGCCGAGAAGCGGACTCGGCAGCGGCAGCAACTTGTGCAAAATGCGTCGCAGGCCACAAAAAATTCTCTTGCGGGCCGCGTGTTTGAGACATTGGCACCAATGGAGCCTGCGTAGGAACACGCCCCAGCTTTCACAGAAAGCCTTTGGGAGTTAGACTACACATGCGCAGTCACTTTCTCCCCAAGGGTGCCATCTTACCCCAGTATGATGACATACTACTACTACTACTACTACTAAGCATTTGTAAAGCGCTACCAGTCGTATGCAGCGCTGCACAGACATGTAAGAGACAGTCCCTGCCCATTAGAGCTTACAATCTAGTCAAAGACAAAACACAGAAGGTGTAAGCAAGGATAAACTAGGGGAAAGAAAAGGAGATCAGGTGAGTCGAGATCCAAAAGCAGCAGCGAAGAGGTGAGCTTTCAACTTGGATTTGAAGAGGGTTAGAGAGGGTGCCTGGCGTACCGACACAGGTAGTTTGTTCCAGGCATAAGGTGCAGCAAGGTGAAAGGAGCGAAGTCTGGAGTTAGCAGTAGAAGAGAAGGGCACAGACAGAAGTAGTTTGCTAGAAGAGCGGAGTTCCCGAGGGGGGTTGTAAGGAGAGATAAAGGTACTGAGGAGCTGCAGTGTGAATGCATTTATAGGTCATCAGGAGAGGTTTGAAATGGATGTGGAAACGGATAGGGAGCCAATGAAGTGACTTGAGAAGAGGAGTAATATGGGCATGACGAAGCTGGCGGAAGATTAGCTGCACAGCAGAGTGTTGAACAGATTGAAGGAGAGAGAGATGATTCAAAGGGAGACCAGCAAGGAGTAGGTTACAGTAGTCAAGACGGGAGGTGATTAAGGAATGGATAAGCGTTTTAGTAGTGTGTTCAGAAAGGAAGGGAACAAGTCACTGGAGACTTTAGCAAGAGCCATTTCAGTAGAGTGTAGAGGACGAAAGCCAGACTGTAAGGGATCCAGGAGGGCATGAGAGGAGAGGAAGTCGAGGTAGCAGCGGTGAACCGCACGTTCGAGTAGTTTAGAAATAAAGGGAAGGAGAGAGATGGGTCGATAGTTAGAAAGACAGGTGGGATCAAGTGAGGGTTTCTTGAGGAGAGGTGTGACTACAGCATGCTTGAAGTCAGCAGAGACTGTGGCGGTGGAGAGCGATAGGTTGAGAATATGAGAGATGGAAGGGACAACGGTGGAGGAGATGGGGCTTAGGAGATGGATGGGGATAGGATCAGAGGAGTAAGTGGTGAGTTTGGAGGAAAAAAGAAGATGTGCAGTTTCCTCTTCAGAGATCACAGGAAAGGAAGAGAGGGTAGCAGAGGTAGGGAGGAAGAGTTGGGAGTGAAGAGGGGGAGCTGACTTTGTGGGGAATTGGAGGGTGATCATGTGGATTTTGTCATGGAAATAGGGTTTGGGCAGAAAGGGAGGGAGATCAGAGGCGGAGGCACTTTGAGGAGAGAGCTGAGAATAGTAAAGAGATGGCGAGGATCAGAGGCAAGGGAGTTAGTCAGATGGACATAGTAGTCTTGTTTGGCAGAGATATGGTTGACTGGAAAGAGACAAGCATGAATTTGAAGTGTAGAAAGTCTGCATGGCCATTTGAGCCAAGCACGCTCAGCAGAACGGGCACAGGAACGTAGATAGCGGGTAATGGGTGAAAGCCAGGGCTGGGGTGTAGAATGTCTCACAGGATGTGGGATGGGCGGAGCAAGGGCATCCAGACCCGAGGAGAGTGCAGCATTATAGGAAGTTACTGCCTCGTCAACAGACTTGGATGACATAGTGGAAGAAAGAGATGAAGAAATAGTGGAGAGAGCACAAAGGTATCAATAGCATGAAGATTTCTAAATAGGTTGGAGGAGACAGGACAATGCTGAGGTGGCGGGTGATGAAGATTAAAGCTTAAAAGGTGATGGTCGGATAAGGGAAGAACTGAGCTACAGACGTTAGAGGGTAGGCAACTAGAGAGAAATATCAGGTCAAGGCAGTGGCCATGCTGGTGAGTGGGGGCAGTGGAACAAAGCTGGAGGTCAAACGAGGAGGTAAGGGAGAGGAGCTTTAAAGCATAAGGATCAGAGGGGTTATCGGCATGAATGTTAAAATCCCCAAGAATAAGAGTGGGGGAAGAAGAATCCAGAAAGAAGGAAAGCCACGAGTCAAAGTCAGTGAGAAAGGTAGAAGCAGACTTGTCAGGAGGTCAATAAATAACAGCTATCCGGAGAGGAAGTGGAGTGAAAAGGCAGATGGAGTGGACTTCAAAGGAGAGAAAGGAGTGAGACTGAGGCAGCAGGAGGGAGAAAATAGAAGCTCAACACCACCACCACGGCCAGTGGAACAAGGCGTGTGGGAGAACTGATAGCCCCCGTGGCAGAGAGCAGCGGTAGATGCGGGATCATCTGGGAGGAGCCAGGTCTCAGGGCAAGAAGATGTAGAGCAATAGAAATAAAGAGATTATGAGTAAAAACACGTTTATTAGAGACAGTGTGCGTTCCACAAGGCACATGAGAAAGGGAGAGTGGAAGTGGAAAGGAGAGGGATATGGATAAGATTAGACAAGTTGCGTGAAGATCTCTTCTCAGAGTGAGACGGAAATGTAGGGGGGCCAGGGTTGGGGATGATATCTCCGGATGAGAGAAGGAGAAGGAGTAGCAGAGTAATGGGTAGAGAGGAACAGTACGGCGGAAACTAGGGTGAGGTTGCCTTAGAGAGAGAGGGGATGTTTGAATGAGAGGGAGAGAGCGATGAAGCTCAAGAGCTGATGATTGGTTAGAAGACAGAGTGGAGGGGGAAGTGAGGATGGTAAAGGGGGCATAGGGAGGGAAGGAATGAGGGTGCTGGTAAGAGGACAATGTGATGTGGAGCCATAGAGGAGGAACAGGGAGGGGCTATGCAGCGTATGTTATCTTACAAGCAGTGAAGTGGCAATGAGGTAGCAATGGATCCTACAAGCTATGCAGCATTTGTTAAGTTTTACAAGCAGTGAGGTAGCAATGGATTCTACAAGCTAGCTATGCAGCATATGTTATTTTTAAAGGGCCCTGTGGCCATGGTGATTGGTCTTGCCGGTGGGGAGCAGGGAGGAGCTTACCTTCCCTCTCCCTGCAGGAATGGCTGATCGGCGCGGCTGCATATGAAACTCAACTAGACAGACTAAATGACATAAAACTCAACCTTCACTGATTAAGTCATTTACTCAGATCACAGTCACCTTTTAGATTCCCTTGGGGTTGTGGTGAGCGGTGATACCCCTCTTTTATGCTATGGTGGTGGATCTGGTCCTCGCCTAAGGACCACGCCAAAGGGCCCTATGGCGAGGCCCGCAAGGCGCAAGCGTGTCCTTCGGCGCTGTGGTTTAAAGCTGTTGCGACGGCCTGATTGGTCTCTGGTGCAGGGAGCGGATGGAGTCACAGCTCCGCTCCCTGTGCTGAACGCCGATCGGGAGCCCGATGAGGGAGGGCTGCTTGCTGTGGCTTTAATAGCTTAATCAAGCCAAAAAAATCTCCACGGGGAGGAGGGAAGGTTATGAGGACTGATTCCTGCTGTCTCTGGAGAACACCTGTTACAGGTGAATAACTATGCTTTCTCTGGGAACCAGCAAGAAGTCAGTCCTCAAATATGAGACTCCCAAGCTATAGGCTCCTGAAAAAACCTGTAAAAAGCCATGGATGATTGAAAAATTGAACCGTGAATGACAGCAGAGTGGTGAGTGACCACAGGGATGACCACAGCTTTGGCCAGGCAATCAATTATCTGGTAGCCTGGACAGACAGAAGGGCCTGAGGGTAGGAATTGCATTATTCCTTAAACAGATGATGAAGTACCACCTGACCGAAGGTGCCGTCACCCCAGAAGTCTTCCTCCAGGCAGTAATGAGCTACGAAGGTGTGAACCAAGAACCAAACCTGGCAGAACTCCAGCATGGAGAAGGAGTGCAGGTTCACCACAGAGGCTGCCATAGCCTGCACATTATGAGCTGTAATTTGGTGTTCAAGAGAGAGATCAACCTGTTCCTAGGCAAAGGAGATGCAGTCCACCACCCAGGTGGACAGTGTGCGCTTAGAGACCAACTCCGAGCCGGTTTGGATCATAGGAGATGAAGAGCTGTGAGAAGCAGTGATGGGCCTTAGTCTGCTCTTGGTAGAATGCCAGTGCTCTCTTGCAATCCAAGGTGTGGAGAGCGCCTCTCCCCTGCTTGCGTGAGGCCGAGGAAAAAAGGTGCAGAGGACAACCTCCTTGTTCAGATGAAAGGTGGCGACCACCTTGGGAAGAAACCTGGGGTGGGCACGGAGGACTACCGTGTTCTTATGAAATCTGGTATAGGGGGCATGAGCCACCAATGCCTGCAGCTCATGTATGCAGGGTGCCAATGTGAGTGCCACAAGGAAGATCACTTTCCAGGAAAGGTACTTGAGGTGGCAAGAAGCAAGCTGCTCAAAGGGCAGAGCCATGAGCTTCCCGAGGACCACATTCAGATCCCATGCTGCTGCTGGCAGGCGAATGGGAAGCCAAGCGAGCAACAGACCTTGCATGAAGTGGGCCATGAGAAGATGGCCAGACAGGGGTTGCCTATCAATGAGATGATGATGTGTCGCCAGCTCACTGAGGTATACCTAAGGGAGTTAGACTTAAAGCCGACATTGGAAAGGTAGCAGATACTGCAACACCTCTGGCACGGAGCAGGAGACAGGGTTGAACCCCTTGAAGGCGTAGGCCTGTCTGGTGGAAGCCTTGTGGGACGCTAGCATGACATCTTCCACATTCCTGGGCAAGTGAAATTGTGCCAGGGTCACTCTTTCAGGCAGTCAGGGTGAGGGCTCTGAGGTTGGGGTGCAGGAGAGCTCCATCCTCCTGCGAGATCAAGTCCGGAGCGCAGCCCAGAAGAGCCAGGTTCTCTTGGGAGAGGCAGAGAAGCAGGGGGGACCACGGCTGCTGTGGCCACCTGGGAAGATCATGGTGGCCCAGTCGAGCTGAACCTTGAGAAGGGTCTTGGAGATCAGGGCGGTTGGAGGGTAGGTGTAGAGGAGGCCCACTAACCACGAGATGAGGAACGCATTGGCCGCCACCCAGGATGGGGCTGGCATCCTGGAGCAGAGGCGCAGCAACTGGGCATAGCTGGAGCTGGCAAAGATATCCATTGAAGAAGAGCCCCACAGCCAAAAGATGCGGCTGGCAACCTGTGGGTCCAGTCGCCATTCATGCGGTTGAAGGACCCTGCTGAGCCAGTCCACCAGGAGATTGACCTGACTAGGAAGATACACTGCTTGGAGAAGCATCCCATTCTGGCTCGCGAAGGTGCAGGGGCAAACAGCTTCCAGCATAGGAGGTATGACCCAGTACCACCATAAAACATTGACACTTGGTTGTCCGTCTGGACCAGAACAACCTGGTTATCTAAATAGTGTCAGAACAGAGGCAAGGCATTTGCAACTGCTCGAAGCTCATGGAAGTTGATTTGGTGGAGACTCTTCCCCACTGACAAGATACCCTCGGTCTGCAGGCCATCGCATTTGGTCCCCAAGCCCAGTTTGGAGGCATCTGTAATGAGGATCGTTTGAGGCACTGGGGTTTGAAAAGGCAGCCTCGCCATGACGTGCAGTGGCTGCTGCCACCAGATGAGGGATTCGAAGAGAGGAGCACGGTTACGCAGATCCTGTCCTTCAGGTACCCTGTTGCCTGAGTCCACCGAGTGCAGAGTCCACTGGGCCTGATGCATGTGGAGGCGAGCATCGGGTGTGATGTGCCCCATGAGGCGGGCCGAGGCCATCGACTGACCCTGCACCTCTGGCAAGAGCCACCAAGTGCTTAGCCCTGTCCCGAGGAAGGAAGGCCCTGGCCTGGATAGTGTCCAGGAGGGCTCCTATGAACTCCAAATGCTGTATCGGCTGCAGGTGAGACTTGGGGAAGTTGATGACAAAGCCCAAGTGCTTAAGAATGAAAACAGTGCGAAGTGCTGCCTGACAGACCTCGTCGGCAGAGCCATCCTTGACGAGCCAGTCATCCAGGTAAGGAAAGACAAACACCCTCTGCATCCATAGGTAGGTGGTGACTACACAACCAGGCACTTTGTGAACACACTTGGGGGCGGAAGCCAGTCTGAAGGGTAGGACCCCATACTTCACTGGTAATGTCAGCCTCCGATGGCAAAGCGGAGGTATTGCCGGTGGTGAGGATGGATCAGGATGTGGGTATAAGCATCTTTTAGATCCAAGGAGCATAGCCAATCTTCCTGCTGGAGGTAAGGCAGCAACGTTCCAAGGGAGAGCATTTTGAACTTCCCTTTCACCAGGAACCCGATTGAGATCCAGGATGGGCCAAAAACTGCCTGTCTTTTTGGGAACCAAGAAGTAGCAGGAATAGAACCCCTCGTCCCTTAGGAGTGATGGGACAGGGTCATCTTCTTTGGTTATGAGGAGACCTTCGAGTTCTTACTGCAGAAGGTCTCGGTGAAGAAGAGTCATGGGAAGTTCTCCGGAAAAAAACAGAGAGGGGTGTCTGCTTGAAATGGAGGAGGTAACCATCCCTCACCACCTGGAGGGCCCAAGCGTTGGTGATTATGGTGGTCTACCAGTTGGTGAAGAAGGTCAGATGGCCCCCTGTATGCTGCGGCCCTTGACCATGCAAGGGGAGACCATGGCTCAAGGAGTCAACCCCCCTCCCCCCCAGGTTGTGGCTGAGGTGCAGGCTGGAGTTTGGGGGCCTTAGGCTTATGAAGGATGTGGTCCTTGCCCTGGCCCTTGGCCTGCTGACCCTGCTGGGGAGCTAGGTAGGCTGGATACTGGGGGTAAGTTCCGTAAGCCTCTCTCTTTTTCGGGTAAAAGGGCTTTTTCCCTGAAGCCTTCTGTTGAGAAGGGTCCATGGTTTTCCAGGAGAGCCTGGTTCTGGTCATATACTCTAACTCCAGCTCCGTAACCTTGTCCATCATGGGTTTGCTGAAGAGGTTTTCCCCCTGCCACAGAACATTGACCAATTTGTCCTGAACCCACTGCTCCAGGTCCGAGGACTGTAACCAGGCAGTGGGCACCAATGCCCACCGCAGCTACTCTGGTCATGAACTCGAAACCATCATAGGCCGCTCGAGTGACATATTTGGAGCACTCCTTAGCCATGGACGCCAAAGTCCAGAATTGCTGAAGATGTTCCTCGGACAGATCAGCTGAGAACCCAGACAGTTCCTAAGCCAGGTCCCTCAGGTACGTGCCCTTGTACAGCTGGTCTGCCTGGATACGGGCCAAGAACATCAAACCCTGGTAACACTTTTTAGCAAAGCCATCCATGGTGTGGGCCTCCCTGCCAGGGGGCACCGAGAAGTGTGTCTTCTAGCTCTTGATCTTACACATGTCTGACTCCACCACCATGGAACTGTATGGTAGCTGTGGCTTTTGGAATCCAGAGCCCTTGCAGACTCGATACATGGAATCAAGCCACTTACTCACAATGGGCACCATAACAGGTGACTCCCACATCCTGAACAACAAGTATTCCAAGATAGGGGGAATGGGCACCACGAGTGCCTCCTTGGGAAGGGCATCGTATTGTAGGATCTTGAGATCCTGTGCTCTAGTGCCTCCTCAGACTCTGTCGTGAAGGCCAGAGCCTTCGCCACCTCCCAGACGAAGTCCAGGAAGGTGAAGTCCTCGGGGAGGGACCACTGATGTTCCTATGGGGGGACGCCCTGGTGTTGCCGGGTGGTTGGTGACTCGTCATCGGTCTTCCACTCCGAGATGGAATCGGACAATACCTCAGGAACCCAATGGGCCTCGTGTGCATGCCCAGCTGGGGGTGTTGACAGGGTCTCTAGGCACTCGTGGGTGAAATTGGAGGCCTCTAAGGGGACCAGGACAGGTGCCAGTAATCAGTTTGAAGCTGATACCACTCTCGTACCGGCTGGAACTCGGGAAACACCCTCGCGGTAGGTCAGTCGCTGGGCCCGAAGACCAGAAAGAACCGGGCACTGGGCCAGGAAGGCAGCAAGACTGTGTCCCAAAGCCGCCATCCTGACCTCCAGGCCAGAAGGCTCTACAGCCACTGGCATGGGTACCGAGGGTATCGTTCCCAATGCTGGCTCAGTTGAGGGGGTTTCCTCGATGACGGGGGCCTCAGAGGACCAGTGTCGATCCCCCAATGCTGATAGTCTCCTCCTGCCAGAGCAGCTTTGAAGGCCACTCCTGGCCATCATCCTCGGCACTGCGCTGAGG
Source organism: Ichthyophis bannanicus (assembly GCA_033557465.1). NCBI lineage: Eukaryota > Metazoa > Chordata > Amphibia > Gymnophiona > Ichthyophiidae > Ichthyophis > Ichthyophis bannanicus. The sequence goes on from CM066044.1 coordinate 180,213,753, forward strand.
ACTCCATTGCTGGTGGCGAAGGGTCATATCCCCAGTTCTGGCATCGGCCTCTGACGCCGCCAGTGGCCAAGTGTGATCCTTCTGGGGACAGCTCTCTGAGGATGATCCCTGCTCTGATGCCCTGCAGCCTCAGGGCTCTGATTGGGCAAAGCCACCAGGAGAGCCCAAGGTCTCTGTGGGCATCGATTCTGTGCTCAGATCCAGGGCCAAAGAAGAAGTCTTGTGGCCAAACAGTGTCTCCCGCTGCCTGTCACGATTCCTAGGACCCTTGCTTGTCATCTGAAGACAGAACAAGCAGGCAGAGACATCGTGATTGGCTCCAAGGCACCGCAGGCAGCAGTCATATGGATCCATGCGGGACATGGTGTGCCTGTAGTGGTCACACTGCTTAAATCCATTAACCGAGGACATAGCGGGGAAAACAGTACCTGCTAGATTAAGGTCCTGGTTAGAAAATCCTGAGCACCCAAGAATGAGCAAAATGAGAAAGGGAACTAAAAAAAAATGCAACGCCAAGTCAGCAGTGGTTCCGGGAACTGAGAAGGCGACAGTATACGACCGAATGAAGAAGAAAAGAAAAACCAATGGCAAAAAACACAATTTTTTCCAGGGTGCAGACGAAGATGTCCGATGGGCTCCATGGAAGAAAGACTGAGGTAAGATAGTACCCTTGGGTGGGAAGGTGACTGCACATGCATGGCCTAACTCCCAAAGGCTTTCTGTGAAAGCTGGGAAGTGTTCTGTTGGTGCCAACATTACCCATATGTGAGGACTGACTTGTTCCTGGAGAAAGCACAGTTACTTACCTGTAACAGGTGATCTCTGGGAACAGCAGGAATTAGTCCTCACATATGGGTACGTCGGTACCGACGGAGCCCGTGCGGGAAAGCTCCCCAGCTTCTTAGAATAGAAGCTTTTGGGACCTCCCACTGCACATGCGCACTGCCTTCCCGCCTTCCTGAACAGCTCTCCTCAGTTTCGAGTTTATAGCTGAGTCAACAGAGAGAGGACAGGAAGATAGATAGATAAAAGATACAACTCCTAGGGGAGGTGGGTGGGTTGTGAGGACTAATTCCTGCTGTTCCCAGAGATCACCTGTTACAGGTAAGTAACTGTGCTATCTCCAGGAACAAGCAGGAATAAGTCCTCACATATGGGGACTCCCTAGCTTAGATGCATGGGATCCCCTGTAAAGGTTCGCCATCTTCGTATGGATCTCAGGCATCCATTCTGGGAAGGTGGGCAGGAGTTGTTTAGGAATGGAACAGGTGCTTGAGGACAGCCTGGCCAAACAAGGCATCCCGGCGGGAGTCCTTGTCCAAACAGTAATGGGCTGTGAAGGTATGAACCGAGGCCCAGGTAGCGGCTCGACAGATCTGATCTATGGAAACAGAGTGCAGATGAGCCATAGAAGTTGCCATGGCCCTCACATTGTGAGCAGTGACATGGCCTTCCAGAGAAATGTTTTTGCTCTGGTAAGCAAAAGAAATACACTGAGCAATCCAATTGGAAAGTGTACGCTTGGAGACTGGAAGTCCCAAATGGGAAGGATCAAAGGCCACAAAAAGTTGAGAAGACTTTCGATGTGGCTGAGTCCTATTAAGGTAAAAAGCGAGAGCTCTTTTACAATCCAGAGTATGAAGGTTCCTCTCTGCATTGGATGCATGAGGAGCTGGAAAAAAGACAGGTAGATATACCTCTTGATTAAGATGAAAAGGCGAGACCACTTTAGGCATAAAGTGGGGATTCGTCCTAAGGACCACCTTATCATGATGAAATCTTGTGTAAGGTGGATTAGCCACTAAAGCCTGCAGCTCACTGATGCGGCGAGCCGAAGTGACTGCAATGAGGAAGATGACCTTCCAGGAAAGAAATTTCAAGGAGGTGGAAAACATTGGCTCAAAAGGTGGCTTCATAAGTTGACCGAGCACTAGATTCAAATCCCATGCGACCGGGGGTGGTCTGATGGGAGGTTTAGTGAGAGTCAGGCCTCTCATGAATCTTGCAACAAGAGGATGAGAGGAGATAGGTTGTCCATTTATATGTTGCAAGGATGCTGCAATAGCACTTAAATGGACTCTTACCGAATTCGTCTTGAGGCCTGCATTGGATAGATGCAGGAGATAATCAAGAAGAGAATTCAAAGGAAGTGCCAGAGGGTCAAGACCCTGCTGAGCACACCAAATGGAAAAACGTTTCCATTTGAAAGCATAGGAACGCCTGGTAGAGGGTTTCCTAGAGGCAGAAAGGATATCTTTCACTGGTTGGGAAAGATGAAAGTCTTGAAGGCTTAAGCCTTCAGTAACCAAGCACTGAGGTGAAGGGATTTGGGGTTTGGGTGCCACAAAGTCCCCTCCTCCTGAGACAGGAGGTCTGGCGCAGCTCCCAGATCCAAGTAGGATCCCTGGGAGAGCTGTAGAAGTAGAGGGAACCACACTTGGCGTGGCCAGCGTGGAGCTATGAGGATCATAGTTCCATGATCCCTCTGGAGTTTGAACAGAGTCTTGGGAATCAAAGGAATGGGTGGAAAGGCATATAGGAATGCCTGACTCCAATTCAGGAGAAAGGCGTCCGTAGCCTGAGCTCCCTGACACGGAGTTCTGGAACAGAACCGGGGAAGTTTGGCATTCCACGGACTTGCAAAGAGGTCTATGTCCGGGGTCCCCCATTCCTGAAAGATTCGGTTTATTTGGTCCAAATGTAGGGACCATTCGTGTGGCAGCAGAACTCGACTGAGCCTGTCTGCCCGAGAGTTTTGAACTCCTGGGAGATACACTGCTAGCAGGTGAATCTGATGCTCTCTGGCGAAGGCCCATAGTCTTAGAGCTTCGTTGCAAAGCGACAGAGAGCCCGTCCCTCCTTGTTTGTTTATGTAAAACATGGCCACCTGATTGTCCGTCTGAACTAGGACAGTGAGGTTGGCTAGGAGGGAGTGGAAGACCTTGAGGGCAAGGTAAATTGCTCGCAGTTCCAGAAGATTGATATGAAGGGTGGTCTCCTGTAGAGACCAAGTGCCCTGAGTGGAGAGAGTTTGCAGATGGGCTCCCCACCCTGTTTGGGAGGCATCTGTTGTGAGGGTTGCTTGGGGTAGCAATGGTTGAAATGGAGCCCCCAACAACAGATTCTTGGTGGAAGTCCACCAGTGGAGGGACCAAAACAGACGATCGGAGGTTTGTATTTGGTCTGAGAGCGCTCCTGACGCCTGAGTCCACTGAGTGGCCAGGGTCCATTGAGCTGCTCTCATATGAAGACGAGCATAGGGCACCACATGCACTGTGGAGGCCATATGACCCAGTAGGCGTAGCATTTCCCTGGCTGTCAAGTGAGTGCTGGACTGAGCTTGGGAGGCCAAACTCAGGAGGCGCTGGCCTCGAACATGTGGAAGGTAGGCCCTTGCAGTGATGGTGTCCAACTGGGCCCCTATGAATTCTAGAGATTGAGTAGGGATGAGTTGGGACTTGGGAAGGTTTACTACCAGTCCCAGATACTGCAAAAGGCTCCTTGTGTGGTCCAGGGAAATCTGGGCCTGTGACTGAGTTGGAGCTCGGATGAGCCAGTCGTCCAGATATGGGAAGACAAAGATTCCCATGCCTCTTAGAAATGCGGCGACGACTGCCATGCATTTTGTGAATACTCTTGGAGCAGAGGCTAGACCGAAGGGGAGTACTCTGTATTGGAAATGTTTTCCCTGAAACAGAAAGCGAAGATACTTTCTGTGGGATGGATGGATGAGTATATGTGTATACGCATCCTGTAGGTCTAGAGAACAAAGCCAGTCCTGACCCTGGAGGTAAGGAAGGAGAATGCCGAGAGACAGCATTTTGAATTTCTCCTTGAAGAGAAATTTGTTCAATTCTCTCAGATCTAGGATTGGTCTGAATCCCCCTGTCTTCTTTGGAATGAGAAAATAAGGGGAGTAGAAACCGGACCCTTGTTGAGGAAGAGGAACCTCTTCTATGGCCCCTTGGGCAAGAAGAGAGGAAACCTCTTGACCCAACAGGGTTAGGAGAGATGGGGGAGAATTGAATGGTCTCACCATATGATGGGGAGGAAGGCTGGAGAAATGAAGTTTGTAACCCTCTCGAATGATAGAGAGGGTCCATTGTTCTGTTGTGATTTGTTCCCATCTGGGAGCAAAGTGAACCAACCTTCCGGGTATGGTGAGAGGTTCTGGTTGTGTTAGAACCAGAAGTGGCAAGTTCCCTAGGAGCAAGTCAAAACCCCTGAGGGGTTGGAGCCTGCTGAGCTACAGTAGCTGCTGCAGGCTTAGCTCGTGCTTGTTTGGATTGCTGACGCTTAGCAGTATAGCGAGGTTGAGAAGACTGCTGGCCAGTATTTGAAGCAACTCTGGCCTTCTTATAGTAAGGCCTTTTAAAAGACTTTTTCTTAGTAGGAATTGAAGTGGACTTTGAAAGTCTTTCCAAGGTGGCATTTTCAGCATCCATCTGGGTGGCTTTGATTTGCCACTCTTCCCCAAATAAGTTCTCACCTGTACAGGGCAGATTCCGTAAGCCATCTAGAACCCAAGGTTCCAGATCAGAGGCCTGGAGCCAAGCAAGACGTCGGGCTGCAATAGCAATGCCCGAAGCCCTACTGGCTCCCTCAAAGGAATCATATGCTGCCCTATTAGAGAACTTAGAAACCTCTAAGAGTTGTTTCACTAGGGAAAGGAATCCCTGCTTTTTATCCTCAGGGATAAAGGGGGCAAAATGCCGCACCTTTTTGGCAAGTTCCTCCAGGAACATGCCCATATAGAGACTGTAGGAATTAATCCTGGCTATAAGCATACTAGCCTGGAAAATTTTCCTACCAAAAGAGTCCAAAGTCTTACATTCCCGTCCTGGAGGGGTGGAAGAGTGCCTTTTGGTACTCCTAATCTTCTTCATTGCAGACTTCACCACAATAGAGTGGTGGGGCAATTGAGTCTTTTGGAAACCAGGAGAAGGAGGGACCCTATACATGGTGTCCAACCTACGGGAATAAGGAGACAAAGTCAAAGGATTTTCCCAGAAATCCATCAGTTGTTCTTGAAGGATTTCATGGATAGGCAGGGTAACTGCCTCCTTAGGGGCCTTTGAGTATCCCAAAATATCCAGTTTTTTGGATCTGGGTTCCTTTTCAGAGGATGTGGTAATAGAAAGGGCTGTAGCCATATCTAAAACAAAGTCCTGGAAGGACAAATCCTCTGGAGGGGACATTCTCCTTTTAGGAGAAGAGGGCTCCTCAGGTAAGTTGAGTGAAAACTCAGCAGAATCATCAGAGGAGTGAAAATCCTCAGAGGAATCGGTGCTTTCCTCTAACGCACGATACGCGTACCGATCGGTATCGATATCGGGCGTATCGGGTATGGAACCGGTATGGAGCGAAAGCCCATACGGTACCGACTTGCGTTTAGAGGTGGACGGCCTCGATACCGGCATGGCGGACGATACCGGTATCGGGCCCGGAACCGCTGAAAGCGGAACCGATGGCGTTGCAGCTTTAATGAAAGCCATGACGGCCTGCTGCATGGACTGTACAGTATCGCCCATGGACGCCATAGCTGCCTGGATGTCGGTACCGGAGTGACCCGGTACCCCAGAGCAGGCTAACAGGTGATCTGTCGAGGCCGTAGCATCGATATCAACCTGAGACCCCTGAATTGGCGTTTTTGGAAGTTGGACTTCCCGCCGGGGTTGTTTGGCTGGGGCAGGGTCCTCAAGTTCTAAGCTAAGAGCCTCTCGATGCTTTGAAGGAGATTTGCTCTTTGAGGACTTGCCCACAGAAGGTTTGGTTACCTGAGATCCATCCGGAGAAGAAGACCTGGATGACTGTGATGCTGTATTCTCTGAAGCAAACAGCACATGGAATTTGTTGGCCCGGTTCTGCAGCCCACGTTTAGACATGTGGGAGCAAGATGGGCAGTCCGGTATGGAATGGTCAGGCCCCAAACATTTCAGACACCATTCATGGGTGTCTGTGACTGAAATAACAGCATTACATTTGGTACACTTCTTAAATCCAGGGGCTGGCTTCTCCATGAGGAGAAATTGAGTAGGCCGAGAGGCCTCTCTGAAGTGACCAAAAAGCTAAAAAATAAGAAAAAAGAATTATAATTTTTTAAGAAAGAAAGAAAAGACCGGCGATACCGGTATCGGTATGGGGAAGGCAGGTACGCGGTCTAAAGAAACAAATAAAATAACAATTTCTTCAGCGGTGACAGGAACACGACCTGCTGGCTCCGCGGAAAAAGAGAAACTGAGGAGAGCTGTTCAGGAAGGCGGGAAGGCAGTGCGCATGTGCAGTGGGAGGTCCCAAAAGCTTCTATTCTAAGAAGCTGGGGAGCTTTCCCGCACGGGCTCCGTCGGTACCGACGTACCCATATGTGAGGACTTATTCCTGCTTGTTCCTGGAGATAAATCTTTTCACTACTAAAGGCAAGTATATTCCATAGATTTACACTGTGTCCCAGGCTTAGAGTTCTAGAAGTTAAACTTCTGTCTTAATGCCAGCTGCCTAGTGTCCACTCCCTCTTCTTCTTGGTTCAGTGAAGAAGCTTCTTACATCTGCTTTACTACACTGAGTCATCTATAACAAAACGAAACTTGATTAAACTCTATTTCTCCTTTCCAATTTCTTTGTTTAGGTCCATCATTAACAAAACTCTCAGGATCTTCAGCCTAATTGATTCATGCCAAGGATTTATTGCTCAGGGATCTGCACAGCCCCTGAATGCTGATTACATGTGTCACTCCTCTGTCACCATTGTCACTTTGTTGCATCTTACAGAATATGCTTGTGCTCTCTGTGAAAATGTTTGTCCTATGTCTCAGAAACTGGAGCTACACATAAAGGTATTTTATTTATTTTTATTTAGCTATGCTTATATACCACTTTTCACCAAAGAGATGAGAAGCCCACAATGTTTTCACCTTTTTCCTTGGCTTAGCTGAGATTCTTCAGCCCCCCACCAGCAGGCAGATAGTCTATAACAATTCTTCATGCACTAATAGGTGACTGGTAAGTCATTTTAGGCCTCCCTAACCCCAGGACAGGGTTTTCTAGCATACAGTATACTTACTCCTGAGGAGAAACACCCCAGCTTGAAGATTCTCTCAGTCTCTTCTACAGTAAAATAAAAACATAGCAATGTGAGCAACAATTTCAGTTTTTTTTGTTTAATTTTACCATTAAGCAGGCCCAGATTTAAGCATAGCTAACACAGGTAACTGCTTCCAGTGCTCAATTTTGAAAGGCACTTGAACATTGCTGCTACCACCATGTTCCATGGCTCTGCCCTTGATTGGGTTCATTTTAACATTTTCAGAAATGATAGTGTGGAAGGGCCATCAGGAAAGGTTTGCCATTTTTCAGATGACTTTTTAATTGTATTAAACTCACACTTTTTTCAAGTAGTAATTCAAGGCAGTTGCATCCAGGTACACTAGGTATTTCCCTGTTCCGCTCACAAACCAAGTTTGTACCTGAAGCAATGGAGGGTTAAGTAACTTGCCCAAAGCCGCAAGGAGCATTGGTGGATTTTGAACTCTGACTTCTCTAGTGCCACTCCACTGCTCTAATCACGGCACTACTCCACTCCAGATACCAAAATATGCAACTGTAACCACCTTGGAAAATGAGCAAAGCATGAGAAGGGATCTTGCAAAGCCTGAGGAATAGTCTAGAACATGGCAACTAAGATTTAATGCTAAAAATGCAGAGTCATACATTTGGGCTGCAAAAGCCCAAGGGAAAGTAAAGTACAGGGGGTGAAATTCTTCTATGTACAAATGAAGGGCAGATTTTGTGCCTGTCTTCCTTTGCATTCTTGGCTCCTTCCATTTGCAATGCTCTGCCCCTTTACTTATGAGAAAAGCCCTGTTTTTTTTCCTGAATTCCTGTTTGTTTTTTCAGCAGGCATTTGAGCCAGGCTTGAGATGAGAAGGGTGTTTATATTTTATTTCTAACTGTTGTAAACTGCCTTGATGGGCCTTGGACTCGAGGTGGGGCGGAGGTCAAGCAGATTTTTACAAATAAAAAAATATTACATCTAAGCTTTACTGTTGCTTAGTTTAAAGCATATTAAAAGGTAGCTACTGAATTCTTATCATTCTTAGCAATAACACAATAAGGAGCATGTTTACTGAAGTACAGTAACTGTAGTGCAGGGTTTGCTGCACTCTAAGCATGCCATGCTAAAAGTTAGTGAGATAGTCCCATGGTAAATATCCGATGCTAACCAATTAGTGCAGGGACTGGGTGGGTTGGTGTAGCACAGTTAGTATGAGTGTCTTGGGCACGTGCTAACCATAGCTGTTGTCATTAACACAAGTGCACATGACACCACCTCAATGGATGGCATTAAGTGCATCCATGTGCTACACACTTGCAATGCACTAGCAGCAGGGGAGGAGGGAAGGATGGATGCACATACCCCCTGATGTTAGCATGGGCCTCCACACTAGACTCGTGGTCCAATTGCATACTAACTTTTAATAAACAAGCCTATAAATGATGACAGATAAAGACTGAAGTGGCCCATCCAATCTGCTGAGTAAGCTGTTTAGGGTTACAACTTCTGTTCTTTGCAAGTAACACCCCCTTCCGTTTCTATTTGTACTGTCGCTCCATACAGATTACTCTGTGCCATTTTGTTTATGGCTGCAAAAATGCATTAGTCTATGAAAGTCAAGAAGTCTAAGAATATAATTCACTATGGTTTTCTTCTATTCTGGATCTATGGGAATAAATGAAAAATTTGATCTTACCAGCTAATTTTCTCTCTTTAGTCCTACCAGATCAGTCCAGAACCAATGGGTTATGCTTACCAAATCAGCAGATGGAGACAAAGAACCAATTAATTATGAGCTCTGTCCTATAAGGGCATCATGCACCATCTGCTCATCAGTGTTTTTCTGTAACAAAACATAGAAAACAATTCCTATATAGCTCTCTAAAAAGCGAGTCAGAGAGAGCTATTCAAGAACCTAAAGGAAGCACTACAAAACAGAGAACAATGATAAAACTGGAAAATATTCTTCAGGAAGACTAAAAACCTATAGTCAAGGCAAGCTCAGAAAAGAGACTGGTCCAGTAGGGCTAAAAAAAGAAAAGAAAATTAGCATTCAAGACCAACCTTTCTCTTCCTTATCTTTTTCAGACTAGTCCAGAACCAATGGCATGTCACAAAGAACTCCTCATTGTGGGAGGATTCTACAACACTGCCTTAAGCACCACAGCACCAAATGCTGCCTCCTCTCAAGCAAAATCATCAAGGTGCTAATAATGCCTGGACAACGTATGTAGTGAAGCCTATATAGTGGCTGCTGGAGAGACAGAGTGCAGCTCTGCCCACAAAGCTGCCAAACCTCTGGTGGAGTGCGCCTTGAGACCTTTGAGTGGAACATGCTGCATGAGAATATAAGCAAAAGAAACCAGCTCTTTCAACCAAAGCGCAATCATTGCTTTTGATACTGCTTCACCTTTCTTCTGACCCCCAAACAGCAAAAACAATCTCACATTTCTTGATGTCATTAAGACTCTTAACATCTAGAAGCCAGAGAAGACTATACTCTGCACCACAATCCTCTCTGCATAAAGAAGGCAAGTTTAGCATTTGATTCATAAGAAAAGCCGACACCACTTTAGGAAGAAAGGAAGGAACTGGACAGACAGATACCCATGTCAGTAAAATGCAAAAACAGTTCTCAACACAACAAACACCTGGCAGAACCAATCATTGCCAGACTCCAGGCTAAAGTAAGTATACAATCAATTCTCCGGGAACAAGCAGGAATCAGTCCTCACATATGGGTGACAACGCTGACGGAGGCCACGTGGAGCAAATCCCCAGCTTTCAAAGAAAACCCTTGGGAGTTGCCACCATGCATGTGTGGTCCCCTTCCCACCCAAATGTGCCACCTTGCTCAGTCTCCTTTTTTCCGTGGAGCCCATCAGACGTAGTCTGTTCCTGTCCCGGAAAAAGTGTTTTTTTTGTGCCTTTTGACTGTCTCCGGTCTCGCGTCAGTAACCTTTCCTGCCCGGTCTCAATATGGAGCCGGTTCCTCTATTTTTCTATTTTCTTTTCTCTTGGGCGTCTTCACACCCTTTTTTCCTCACTGGCCTGAAGGGTCTTCAACCTTGCTGGGATTCTTTCCCCCCCCCCCCCCATGACTACCAGTGGGTTTAAAAAGTGCGATTGGTGCGAGAAGATCATGCCCCTCATTGATACACATGACTGCTGCCTCGGCCTGGACCACGACCTGGCAGTCTGTGACCTGTGCAAAAAGATGCCCTCAAAGGCCTTGAGCAGCTGCCAGCAGTAGCATGCAATTTTTTTTCCTGATTCCCCATGCCTCCAAGAGCCAGGACCTTGTCTGAGGCCTCCACACCTCGGGAGGAGCACTCCGAACCTGAGCATTGTAGGGCGTCCTCGGAGAGGGGATCTCCCTCGATGGAACTGAAAAGAAGGAAGAAACCCTCAAAGGCGGTGTCTCTGGACAGCTGGGTTCCTCGCGGGGCCAGTCACGGACCTCGAGCGCCCGCCCGAGGCGTCAGAAAGGGAGCGCCCAGCCAAGGTTCCTCGAAAGGACCCAGTCGTGGATCGGCCTTGGCAAGTACATACAGTCCTAATCGGGGACTCCCTTCCGGGGAAACCAGCTTCGGATCCGAGCTCGTCAGTGCCCGAGCCGAGGGCTGCGGAGCCTCCAGAACTGATGTCCAGGATGGCGTCCTTGAAGCGTAGTGTCACTGCCTCCTTGAAGCAGCAGTGGACGTTGATATTCGGCACGTCCGGTTCCTCCGCCCCAACCACCAGGTGTTCAACATCGACCCCAGAGGCCGAGCCGATCCTCAAGGCCTTGCGAGCCCAAGTCGATCTTTGGCCGAGGTCCCGCTCGGCCTCCCACTCGTCGGGACCGAGGTCGTCACCGCCATGCCTGCGAGCGTCGGGGCGGATGGTACCAGGCGCCTCGAAGCCCGAAGAGCTCCACGAGTCTTCCTTTGAGGCCTCCGCTTGGGAGACCGAGGACAAAGAGTCCCCAGACACTCGTCGTCATCGAGATATCCCGTCCGATTCCCCAGTATCTGAACCTTGGAGAAGGTCCCCACCGGAGGACATGGGGTTTCAGGACTTCATTTGGGATATGTCCAAGGCCTTGACTTTCCCAATGGAGCCGACAAGCTCGAGATCCTCCAGTATGAGGCTCCCCCTCGGGAGACCCTCACGGTGCCCATTCCTCCTATCCTGGGACACCTTATGTTCTGCATGTGGGAGACGCCGGCAATCAGCAAGTGGCTTGACTCGATGTATCGGGTCTGCCAGAGCCCTCGGTTTCAAAGGTCACAACTGCCGCACAACTCCATGGCTGTGGAGTTGGCCATGCGTCGATTTAAGAGTCAGAAGAGGGGGAGGCAGGGAGGCCCGCATCTTGGATGCCCTCGGCAGGAAGTGTTACCAGGGCAGGCCTACCAGCTGTACATGGGCATATACCTGAGAGACATGGCAAAGAGGCTCACAGGGTTCTCGGATGGTCTCTCCGAGGAGCCTTTGCAGCGCTTCAAGGGCCTGTCCAAAGCCGTCGGTGAATGCTCCAAGTTCATGTCTCGTATGGCCTATGACGGGTTTGAGTCGGCGGCCCGGGTAGCTATGGCGGGCATCGGTGCACGCCGCCAAGCTTAAGAACATAAGATATGCCATACTGGGTCAGACCAAGGTCCATCAAGCCCAGTATCCTGTTTCCAACAGTGGCCAATCTAGGTCATACGTACCTAGCAGTTTCCCCCAAAGACACAGGTTCCACAATGCTTGTATCGGGTCAAGCATTGATATCCTGGGTTCCTTTTTAATAACGGTTTATGGACCTTTCCTCCAGGAATTTGTCCAAACCTTTTTTAAACCCAGCTACACTAACAGCCTTTACTACATCCTCCGGTAACTAATTCCAGAGTTTGATTACACGTTGAGTGAAAAAATATTTTCTTTTATTAGTCTTAAATAGTTTACCCTGTAGCTTCATTGCATGTCCCCTAATCTTCCTATATTCTAATAACATAAACAATTGATCTACGTTTACCCGTTCCACTCCGTTCATTAATTTATAGACTTTTATCATATCTCCCCTCAGCCGTCTCTTTTCCAGGTTAAAGAGCCCTAACCTTTTTAGCCTTTCTTCATAGGGGTATCCTTCCATCCCCTTTACCATTTTGGTGGCTCTTCTCTGAACCTTTTCTAATAATGTTTTATCCTTTTTAAGATACGGCGACCAGAATTGCACACAATATTCAAGGTGCGGTCTCACCATGGAACGATATAGAGGCATTATAATATCCTTTGTTTTATTTTCCATTCTGTTCCTTATGATACCTAGCATTCTATTTGCTCTCTTGGCTGCCGCTGCACACTGGGCCAAGGGTTTTAACATGGTATCCACAATGACGCCTAAATCTTTTTCCTGGGTGGTGGTTCCTAATATGGAATCTTGCATTGTGTAAACATAGTTTGGGTTGTTCTTCCCTAGGTGCATAACTTTGCACTTGTCCACATTAAATTTCATCTGTCATTTTAATGCCCAGTCTTCCAATTTATCAAGATCCTCTTGCAATTTTCCACAATCCTCTTGGGTTTTAAGAACTTTGAATAATTTTGTGTCATCTGCAAATTTGATAACCTCACTCATTATTCCCTTTTCTAGGTCATTTATGAATATGTCAAAAAGCAGCGGACCCAGCACAGATCCCTGGTGTACACCACTATTCACCTTTCTCCATTGGGAAAATTGGCCATTTAGCCCTACCCTCTGCTTTCTATCTTATTTTATTTATTTATTTATTTAAACGTATTTCTATACCGCCTTATCCTGCAACCAGTTTACGATCCACAATAGTACACTGCCTCCTATCCCTTGGCTACAGTCATCGGACCTCTAACAATGGGTGCAGGACAAGTTGGTCGATGTCCCATGTCGGGGGAGAACCTCTTCGGCAAACCCATGACAGACAAGGCCGCCGAGCTGGAGACTGAGTTCATGACGAGGACGAGGCTCTCTAAGAAGACCTCTGCCCCTTCCTGAAAGAAGGGCTTGGGTAAAAAGCCCTTTTTACTCAAGGAAGTCCACTGCTTACTGAAACTACCCCCCCCCCCCTACCAGGCCTGCCTGGCTCCCCAACAGGGGCAGCAGGCCAAGGGACAGGGGCATGGCACGCGTAAGCAGAAGGCTCCCAAGCCCCAGGCTCCAGCTTCGGCCCAGCCTGGAGGGAGTTTCTGACTCCTGCAGCATGGCCCTTCTCCCAACCGGTGCTTGGCTGCCCACAGGAGGTCGGCTCACCCTGTATGCCCACAGGTGGGGAGCTATCACCTGGGCATTACAGGTGATCAGGGAGCCGACCTCCTGTGGGCAGCCAAGCACACTATTTCCCTGGAGAGCCTATCAGGTCTCCCCTTCACCGGGACCTTCTTCTGAAGGAGTTGGGAGGTCTTCTTGAGGACCAAGTAGTGGAATCGGTGCCCCACCACCTCAAGGGCAAGGGGTTCTACTCCAGGTACTTCCTCATGCCAAAGAGGACAGGAGGCCTAAGGCCCATCCTCGACCTGCACAACCTCAACAAATTCCTGGTGAGGGAGAAGTTCAAGATGCTCTCCCTTGGAACATTTCTGCCTTAACTCCTCCAGGGAGACTGGCTATGCTTCTTAGATTTAAAGGATGCCTATACACATATCCTAATCCATCCAAGCCACAGGTAATACCTACACTTTGTGGTAGGGGGCAATCATTTCCAATATAGGGTGCTTTCCTTCGGCCTTGCCTCGGCCCCCCAGGGTATTCACAAAGTGCTTGGCGGTGGTTGCCACCTTTCTCAGGCTTCAGGGGATCTTTGTCTTCCCCCTATCTTGACGACTGGCTCATCAGGGGCACTATGGCCCCCGAGGTGCAGCAGGCCACGGCACGCACCACCCAGGTCCTTCAGCACTTGGGTTTCGTTATCAACTACTCCAAGTCCAGCCTTTGCCCAGCACAAGAGTTGGAATTCATTGGTACAAGGATCAACACCCTTCAGTCGAAGGCCTTCCTGCCTGCAGACAGGGCAGACACGCTCATGGCACTAGCCAAAGACATACAGCACTGCCCCTCAGTGCCGGCAAGGCATCTACTGTGCCTCCTCGGGCACATGGCCTCCACGGTCCATGTCACTCCAGATGCCCGCCTCCACATGTGAACTGCGCAGTGATGCCTCAGGGACCAGTGGTCCCAGGCCATGGGACGTCTCCAGGACAGAGTCAGAGTGACCAAGCGCCTAGTGCAGTCCCTGACCTGGTGGCTCTCGCCCCATCACTTGGAGGTGGGGATGCCCTTCCAGGCCCCTCACCACTCGAGGGTCCTCACCACAGATGCCTCCCTGCTGGGCTGGGGAGCCCATTGCCAGGGATACCGCACCCAGGGCGTTTGATCCCCAGACGAGAGTGATCAGCAGATCAATCTGTTGGAACTGTATGCAATCCATCTTGCCCTGAAGGCGTTTCGGCAGTCCCTGATGGAGCCCTGTGCAGGAACGCTCCCCAGCTTCTATTGGAAACTTTTGGGAGGCTCCATCGCACCTGTGCGCTTCCTTCTTGCCTGACACCATGGTGCCATCTTAAAACAGTCTAATAACATAGTTGTAGCAGAAGATAACTCCGCAGGGAGGTGGGAGGGTTGTGAGGACTTATTCCTGCTGTCCACGGAGAACACCTGCTACAGATGAGTAACTACCTTTTCTCTGTGGACAAGCAGGAATGAGTCCTCATGTATGGGACTCCCTAGCTACAGGCAACCGAAAACTGAGGAGGCCACCGAGAAGCCCAACAGGAGCACACTCTAACTGTGAAATGGTGAGAAGTCAGAACAACTCAACCACCAACTATTTACAAAATGAGAGAATCTCTTTCTTCCCTTTTTCTTCTTTTTTTTGTAGCCTGGACAAATTAGAATGGGCCTAGAGAGGATGGAGTTGTATTCTAATCTCCAAACAGATTCCAGAGTACAGATTGGCCAAAGTTGCTGTTGCGTCAGGAATCCTTGTCTAGGCAGTAGTGAGATGTGAATGTTAGGACCGAAGACCACGCTGCAGCCCTGCAGATCTCTTCCATGGATACCGAGTATACAAGAAGTTGGCCACCGACCCAGCCATAGCACTGACACAGTGAGCTGTGACATGACCATCAAGGCTCAGGCCTAATTGGACATAAACAAAAGAGATGCAGTCTGCTAGCCAAATTGAAAGAGAGCGTTTGGAAATGGCAACCCTTAGCTTATTGGGTCAAAAAAACCCATAAAGCTGGATGGACTTTCTATGGACTCCAAAAAGAAAGTCAAGGCTGGCTTGCAGTCCAACAGCTTCCCCTCTGCGTGCATGAGGTCATGGGCAAAATGTTGGAAGAACCATTGACTGATTAAGGTGGAAATCCAATATCACTTTTGGAAAGAATTTAGGATGAGTGCAAAGGACCGTTCTATTATGGTGGAATTTGGTGTAAGGCAGATGCACCACTAGGGCCTGAAGCTTGCCTACTCTGTGAGCCGAAGTGACCACCACCAGAAACAGGACCTTCCAGTTCAAGAACTTCAGAGGACAGGAAATGAGTGTCTCACAGGGATCCTTAATGAACTGCACAAGAACTAGATTGAGATCCCAAGACACTGCAGGAGACTTGTAGGAAGGCTTCAAGAGAAGCAAGCTTCGCATAAAGTGAACAACTAAAAGTTGTACCAAAATGGGCTTGCCCTCCACACCTCAATTGTAAGCACCTATTGCACTGAGGTGGACCATGATGGAGTTGGAATTAAGTCCAGACTCAGAGAGGTGTAGAAGATACTCAAGCAGTTTTTGTGTGGAACAGACAAAAGGGTCTAGGGCCTGGCCCTTGCACCAGACAGCAAACCTCTTCCACTTGCAAGACTAAGACTTTCTCATAGAGGCCCTCCTGGAGGCCAAAAGGATTTCAGTTACACCATCTGGCAGGTTGAGCTGAGACAACATTAGCCTCTCAACATCCACACTGTGAGGGCCAAGGACTGGATGCTGGGGTGCAACATCGTCCCATCCTCCTGTGCTATCAGACTGGGTGCGTGGCCAAGCCATAGAGGCTCTAGACTGGAGAGCTGAAGCAGGAGGGGAAACCAAGGCTGTCTGGGCCAGAAGGGGTGATGAGGGTCTTCACAATGAGAGGTATTGAAGGATAAGCATACAGAAGACCCCCTCCCCATAAAGGAGGAAAGCATCTGACACTATTTATTTATTTGTTTTTATACCACACTATTCATAATCAGCATGGTTTACAAAATAACAATATTACATGGAACAGTTTCCATTGAACATTTGAACAAGATATAAAACAAGCAACTTATTTACATACAATAGATGGTACACAGTAACATGTAAGACTATTCTGCGGTGTGGTCTTACACTGGAGCAGAAGTGATCCACCTGGGCATTCTGTGAGGTGATGAACAGATCTATCGAGGGAGCGCCCCACTCTCAAAAGATGTGAGTCTCAACTCCCCTGTCCAGCGTCCACTCGTGCGTCTGGAGAACGTGACTCTGTCTGCCAGAGTGTTCAGCTCGCCTGGCAGGTACATGGCTCTCATGCGCAATGGCGAACCTCCACAGCCTGCCTGACTCACAACACAGGAGGTATGAACCTGCTTATTGATGTAGAACATGTGACCTGATTGTTGATAGGTACCAGAACAATTTGGTTGGCCAGTCGATCTCAGAAAGCCCTTAGAGCATTTACCACTGCTCTCAGTTCTAAGAAGTTGATCTGGTGAAGGCTTTCTTGGATAGCTTGATCGCCCTGGGTGTGCAACCCATAGAGATGAGCTCCCCACCCCAGCTTGGAGGCGAGCTTTCTAGGATAGAACAATCTGAAAAGGAAGAATTTTAGCAAATTGTGGTGGACTGTCTACCAGTGTAATGACTGAACAAAAGGGGTGGTGACACACAGACGATCCCCGAGTCGGCCATGGCCTGGGTCCATTGAGTCCTCAGAGTCCACTGAGCTTGCCTCATCTGAAGGCGCGCCAGGGAAGTGACATGCATTGTGGAGGCCATGTGGCCTAGCCCAGTCAACATCCTGTGAGCTGTCATTTGCTGAATCACTGGAGTGTCATACCAGAGCAGTCAATCTGAGAAGTCAGTCATGTGGCAGGAAGGCTCTTGCCTGAGTCGTGTCAAGCAGGGCCCCTATAAACTCCAACTGTTGTGTGGGCTGTAGGTGGGATTTTGGGTAATTTATAAAAAGCCCAGTAGTTCCAACACCTGAATGGTCAATAGTGTTGATTCTTGAACTCCCTCTTAACCAGCCAATCATTCAGATAGGGGAAGAAAATACCCCCAGCGTCTGGAGGTAAGCAGCTACTACCACGAGGCATTTTGTGAAGACACGAGATGCTGAGACCAGGCCAAACAGCAGTACCCAGTACTGGAAGTGTTGTCCACCCAGGACAAATCTGAGATACTTTCTGTGAGCTGGATGTATCTGTATGTGGGTATACACATCCTTCAGATCCAGGGAGTATAGCCAATTTCCTTTTTGCAGGTAAGGAAGCAGGGTACCAGAAAAATAATTTAGAACTTTTCTCTTGCCAAGAACTTGTTCAGATCTCTAAGGTCTAGGATGGGATGATACCCCACCCCCATTTTCTTGGGGACCAGGAAGCACTTAAAATAAAACCCCCGACCTTCCTGATGTAGAGGGTCGAGATGATGCAGCCTCGGGGCAGTTTGGTGGCTGTTCCAAAAGATGTAACTTGTAACCATTCTGGATGATCTGTAGGATCCATGAGTGAGGTTATGGGGGCCACCTGTGGACAAACAGAGTGAGCCATCCTCCGACCAGATGGCTCCCAGTCGCAGTTGATGGAAGAGTGACTATACTCTGAAGGAGCCAGTCAAAACTCCGCCCCTGGTTTTGGCTAAGGAGCCAGTTGGGTGTTCTGGGGCTTTTCTCGCTGATGCTGCTGGTGAGGGGCCTGCTTGGGCTGGGAGATCTAGGACGCAGGGGAATACCTATGCCTTCAAGGGTAGTAGAACTTCTTTTGGGCTGCGCCCTGGTATCTCTTCCAGTAGGTGTGCTCTGACATAAGCCTGGTGAAAGTGATGTGCTGCTTCTTTAAGAAGCCAGCCTTCTCCTCGACCTGCTAGCCAAAGAGAACAGAATGCCAGCTTGTTCTGCACAGACTGCTTCCAGGTCCAATGACTGCAGCCAGGTGAATCTATGGGTGCCAATGCCTAAGCCAGCATTCTGAGATGCTGTCTCAAATATGTCATAGGTAGCCCGTACCATGAACTTGGAACAGTCCTTGCCATGGCCCACCAGGGCACAATAATGCTCCAAGTCACATATGATGTCATTCAAGAGCATGCCCATGTAGAGCTGGTAAGAGACCATGTGGGCGACGAGCATGGAACTCTGAAAACACTGCCTGCCGAAGGAGTCCCATGTCTGGGTTTCCCTCCCTGGGGGCATCAAGGAATGAGTCTTTGTACTCTTGATCCTCTTTAGTGCAGATTTGGCCACCAACGAATGGTGAGGAAGCTGAGACTTCTCAAACACAGGAGCATTTTGCACCCTGTACGTAGAGTTCAGCTGTCTACTAACGAGAGGTGCAGTGAGGGGGTTCTCCCACAGTCTCATCTGCACTCACTGCAGGGTATGGTGCACGGGCACGGCTTCCTTAGGGGCTGAGGAGTACTGCAGGATGTCCAACTCCTCTGCTGTGGGCTCAGTCTCCAAAGAGAATGGGATGGCCTTGGCCATATCCCTTACAAACTCCTGGAAAGTCATGTCCTCAGGAGGGGACTTGCACTACTCATGAGGTGGAGAAGTGTCAAACAGGAGCTCCAGGGATCTGTCCTCTGACAAGTTCTCTGATCCAATGCTCTGATTCAGACTCAGAAAGGAAGTCAAAATACCTTTGAATCTCTATCTGAATTATCCTCTTACTTCAAGGGGATCGGGAGCACCTTTTGGAGTGGTGATGCACTGATGCCTTTTTAGACTTTAAGGCGAGTAGGTACCAGTGTCAGGGTCCTTCGATGCCCCGATGTCGGTGCCTCTTCCGCAGGCAGTGCGTGCATCTCCAGGAACGGCTGCACGGTAGCCAATGTCCATGCAGCCAATGTCGAAACCCCAGCATGTTGCATCACTAGCAGCACCACAATGCATTCCTCCAGCACCTGCAGAAGGCGCTTCTCAATGGCTGCCAATTACAAAAGCTGCAGGGTATGAGCAACTTTGACAAATGTACATGGTATCTGTACAGGGGTATCAGTGGCTAGGTCTCAGTTGTCAGTGCCCCCTCCGATGTCCTGGAGAATGAGTTCTCCTCTCTGTGGGACATTTTCAAGGGGCACTCGCACAGATCCCCATCACTCTCAAAACCTTGCCTCAAAGGATTCCCACGCCAATTCACCAGAGTTTTCACCTGATATTCGGTGTGGTCATCCCTCTACATCGAAGACGAGGCCGAATCCTTTCTCGTCTTCGGGTGGAGCTCAATCGATGACCAGTGCTCCAGGGCACTATGGGTGCTTGGCTCCAACTGAGCTTGAGAGCTTCTCAATGTCGATGCACCACCAGCCTCCAATACAGCCTTTGAAGCCATTGAGAATGATGTCATCAATGCCGAAGATGTTGATTCGGACTTTTGAGCACCAAAAAGTGATTTGCACAACTTCTCTCGACCCTTGAGTCCCCTTCTTGTCATTTGCAAACACAGATTGCAAGAAGAGGGCTAATAATTGGGTCCCAGGCACCGTAGGCACCAGTTATGGGTATCCATGGTGAATATGGTCCTAGAGCACTTGGAACTCTTCTTAAACTGCTGGCGGATTTCTGGGACATGGTGTCTGGAAAAATAGCTGCAACCAAGTCATAGGTCTTGATTTTGAAGAGGCCTGACCAGGGTACCGCTAGGAAGACAGAGTGCTGCAGCAAGGAGAAAGGGGAAATTTTACTTACCGTTAATTTCCTTTCCTGGAGCTCTGCTAGACCAGTCCAGACAACAGGGTTATGTCCCCCAACCAGCAGATGTGAGACAGAAAAAACACTAGAATAGTGCTGTGACATCATCACTGGCACCGTACCCAGCACAGCTAGAGGCACTCTTCAGTATAACTGTAACAAACAACGGATAGTGGACCATGCATCCATGGGGCTCCTTTCCCCTGTCACATTACTCCGAATTCTGAACAGGGGAACTATATACAGACAGCAGAAATGGAACAGGCAGAGAGCGTCTGCACCCGAGCCAAGGTATCCGGCCGTCGCAGCAGGCCCACCACTTGGGAGGGTTCTGGACTGGTCTAGCAGAACTCCAGGAAAGGAAATTAATGGTAGTTAAATTTCCTCTTCCAGAGCACCCTCTGCTAGACCAGTCCAGACAACAGGGCAGTACCAAAGCTACTCCCCAGTTGGGTGGGAGGAGGCGGCCAGGGAAAGCACATGCATGCCAAACTGGGCCGCCACCATAGTTTGCACATCCAAGCGATAGTGACGTGCAAAGTAAGGTGAGGATGTCTGACCCTCTCATTCACCAGGGCGAGCAGGGTCGCTGTGCACACCAAAGCAATGCCACGCTTGGATATTGGCTAGGGACGTAGACCGCCTGTGTACCCTGAGAAGTGTTGCCACGACTTCTGGGGAGTAGCCGTGGCGACTTAACAGCCTCCTCTCAAGAGCCAAGCCATAAGCAGGAAGGGCCCCGGATCCTTCATCTGAATGGGTCCCTGCCGCAAAAGTCCCCTCCGGGATCCCGAGGGCAGTGTGTTGTCAGCCAGAAGCTGGATAAGGTCTGCATACTATGGCCACTGAGGCGAGTCGGGAGCTCTCAGAACCAGAGGATACGGGTGCTGTTCCACTCGGAGGAGCAGCCAGGGGATCATCAGTCATGGTGGAAAGACATACAGCAACAGCCCTGCTGGCCACAGCAGCACCAATGCATCAACACTGCGGATCCCAGCACCCTTCTCCAGGAGAAGGTTGAGACCTTCACATTTGCCCAGGTCATCATGAAGTCCACCTCCAGGTGACCCCAGTGCTGGACGATGCGCTGAAAAGCTCAAGGGGCCAGCTCCCATTCACTGAGATCCAGGTGATTTCAGCTGAGATAGTCCGCCCAGACATTGTCCTCCCCTGCAATGTGCTGTGCCGAGACCGCCAACAGGTTGCGCTTGGCCCACAGGAAGAGAAGGAGCATCTCCCTGGCTATGCCTGGACACCTCGTGCCACTCTGGCGGTTTACATAAGCAACAGCTGTCACATTGTCGGACATGACGTTTACTGCCTGGCCCCACAGGAGGGCCTGGAAGTGGAGAAGCACAAGGCAAATCGCTCGTGCCTCGAGACGATTGATGGTCCAGTGGGCTCTTCTCGGCGACCACTGGCCCTGTGCCGAAGACTGAAGACAGTGAGCCCCCTAGCCAGATAGGCTGGCGTCAGAGGTCAAGATCACTCATTCTGGCTGTTTGAGTGGCATCCCCCAGAGGAGATGCACCCGAGAGCTCCACCAGCGGAGGATGGCCCACATGGAAGGAAGCAGAAGAAGCTGCACCTCAAAGTCCTCAGACAGTGGAGACCAGCATGCAAGGAGGGCCAGCTGCAGAGGATACATGTGTGCCCTTGCCCATGGGACCAGATCGATGGTGGCTGCCATTGCCTCCAGAAGCGTCATATAGTCCCATGGGCTGGACTGCTGGGAGAAACTGCAGAGCTGGAGGTGAAACTTGTGCCAATAGGCCTCCATAAGGGCAACCGTCCCAGCCTGGGTGTCAAATCTTGTCCCTAGAAACTCCCTGACCTGTGATGGAAAGAGGGAGTTCTTGGCAAAGTTGACGATCCACCCAAAGCGGTCAAGGAGCTGGAGGACTTGACTGACCGTGCGAATGAGCCAG
This sequence comes from Ichthyophis bannanicus, assembly GCA_033557465.1. Lineage (NCBI taxonomy): Eukaryota > Metazoa > Chordata > Amphibia > Gymnophiona > Ichthyophiidae > Ichthyophis > Ichthyophis bannanicus. The sequence goes on from CM066044.1 coordinate 180,235,662, forward strand.
TTGTCCAGATAAGGATGGACACAGACATCCTGGCACCGCAATGCCGCTGCCACTACCACCATTACCTTGGAGAAGGTGCGCGGCATGGTGGCAAGCCTGAATGGGAGTGCAGTGAACTGAAAATGCTGTCCGAGCACCTCAAAACGCAGATAGCATTGATGATCATCCCGGATGGACACATGGAGATATGCCTCCATGAGATCCAGCATCGCAAAACATTTGCCAGGTCTGACGGCCTGAATAACCGAGCAGAACGTCTCCATGCAGAAGCGAGGAACGTGCAAGCTGCAATTGACGCCCTGAAGATCGAGAATGGGCCAAAAAGTGCCATCCTTCTTGGGGAATATGAAGTAAATGGAGTAGTGGCCCTGCCCCCGCTTGCCATGAGGCATCGGCTGTAATGCCCCGAGGAGGAGGAGGTGGCATAATGTGGCTTGGAACACCTGACGCTTGAGGGCAGAGGAGCAAGGCGAGATCATAAAGGCCTCTGGAATAGGTCTGGTTAGCTTGAGGGCATAACCCACCTGATGACATCCAGAACCCACACGTCGGACGTGATATGAGCCCATTCCTGGTAAAATAAACAGATGCACCCGCCAATCTGTGGCACCCCAGAATGGGCTCCTGTCCCGTCAACGGGAGGAGCGTCTGGCAGCACCAGACTTCCTATAGCTGCTGGATGAAGTCTGCAACTGTTGGGCACCCCGAAAGGAGTGTCCATGAGTGCCAGCGGCTGGATACGTTTCAGACTGATGTTGTGAGCGATAGCGTCGGGAGTCACGGTAGCTGTAATCCTGCTACCCTGATCATGCAGCACAGCTCCCGGCAGGAGGCTGCCTTAGGCCTATCCTCTGGCAAGTGCTATGGCTTGACCTCACCTAGGTTCTTCACCAATTTCTCAATCTTCTCCAAAGAGGAGCCTTCCCTTCAATGGGAGTCCTGCCAGGCATGCCTTAAACACTGCGTCCGCTGACCAATTGAGGAGCCAGAGCCAATGATGGGCAACATTTGCCGCTGCCACCGCTCGGGCCATCAGGCAGAGCAAGGCATAGAAACTGTCCGCCAGAAAAGCTGCCACAGACTCTAGGCACGCGGTGTCCTTGTCCTCTGGTAGCAGCTGCACCCAGCGTAGCAAGGCTCTGGCCACAAGCCCACCACAAGCCGACATCTGGTGCGCCAAGGTCGCTGCGGAAAAGGAGGTCTTAAGATTTTCCACCTTGCAGTCCTGAGGATCCTTGAGCCACTCCGCCCTCTACAGGGATAGTGGTCTTCTTAGTCACCGCAGTTATGAGAGAGTCCACCTTCGGATAAAGCAGCCACTGCTGAAGGTCCACTGGGGACCAGGGATAGATGCAACCTAAATGTTGAGCAGTTCGTAGCGAGGCATCTGGCACGTTCCACTCCTAAGTCACCAGCTGTTGTAGCTTGGGAGGAAACGGAAAGGCCTTGACAGGAGGCTGGGCCCCTTTGAGAATAGGGTCGGAGGTAGACTGCTCGGCCGGTAAGGAAGTCTCAAGGATCTGGAGCTTTGCAGCCACTTGAGTAATGAGGGATGCTAGCTCATCTTGCCAGAAAAGCCAAATGACCTTGGAGAGGGTTTCTTCATCATCAGAAGGTGAAAACTCTCATTCCTCCAGACTGGTAGCCTCTGAAGACGAGCCCTCCAGGCCATCAGCAGGCTTCTCTTCCTCCTGCAAATTGGAGTCCCTGAGCACCAGGCAAGGGTCTTACGGTGTTTCTTCGACCCTGTGGTAGCAGGCTTCGCAGTCTTTCATTTTCACATGACCCCAGGGGCTGCAGATGCCCCGGTGTGATGGCCTGCAAGCGCCTCAGAGACTAAGTAAGGACGAGCGGAACCTGTGGAGAGACCATCTCTGACCCCCTTCCATATGTCCCATCCCTGTTTAAAGATAGATGCAAATTCAGAGGAGTCCGCGTCGTCGATCTGAGTTGTACGCCCCTGTGCGTCTGCCATCTGCAGGAGCAGGGCCGACAGGGAGGAAACATTCTTTTGGAGATTTGGCAGTGAAAGCTCCGACCCTGCCAAGCCAGGAGACAGGGATGGAGGCAAAGTTAAGGATGAGTCGTTCCCTGTGAAGGGCTCTGTCCGCTGTGGCCCCGAGATGTCCCCCAATGAATTACCCGGGTCGGCCATACACAAATCCTGCATGAGACCTCGCTTGCACTTCCCGCATAAAAAGCAGCGGGGGCCCTTGCTAGTCATGGCAGGTTGACGGCGCAGACACCTCGAGCCTATTGACAAATGGCAGGAAGCGGCGGTGGGAGCATCCGCAGCCTGCGCCCTCAGGCAGAATCTCCCTCGAGCCTATGCACTCGCTACTTATAATCGGGGTAGGTCAAATGGTACGGCCATGTGGCTCCCGAACACATCCCGGCCTCAAGCTCTCGGGGTGGGGGACAATATCTGAATGCAGCGAGCCTGTCACCACAAGGACCCCAGACTGCCGTGCATCCACTCTGCTGTGTGCCATGGGAGAATTTAAGCTTTCAAATTGTAGTGTAGCAATGTGACCAAGGAAAGGCAGTCCAATGGAGTCACCGCCTGGCCACTCATGGTCAGGAGTTGCCATCCGCCCAAAGCATAGACTCGGTAAAAGTGTCTCCAACACTCCCCAGGATCTAGATGACCGCTGACCCCCAATCCTCAAGACTGGAGCAGCGAACAAACAGGAGCTGTACCGAACCAACCTACATCTGCTGAGACAAAGAAAATACTGAAGAGTGCCCCTAGCTGTGCAGGGTAAGGTGCTAGTGATGATGTCACAGCAGTGTTCTAGTGTTTTCTCTGTCTCACATCTGCTGGTTGAGGGACATAACTCTGTTGTCTGGACTGGTCTAGCAGAGGGCGCTCTGGAAAAGCAACCGGGCAGAGAAATAAAAGTAAAGGGAACAGAGAAACCGCGACCAGCAGGCAAAACGAAGGAAAGGCCAAAAAAATAACAAAACCCAGCACAAAAACATCCCTGCAGGGGAGAAGGAAGGATTACCAAGCAGAGAAGACTTGGAACATGTCCATGGGGCTCCTTGGAAAATGAAAGACTGCTTTAAGATGGCACCATGCAGAAAGGAACCTCCCAAAAGCTTCCAATAGAACTGGAGAGTGTTCCCGCGTGGGGCTCTGTCGGAGATGTCACCCATACATTGAGAACTCATTCCTGCTTGTCCACGGAGAAGAAAAGCTTTGTGGAACAATAACACAAATTCAAGGGAAAAGGCTCACTGAAACCCTAAGCTTGTACAGTGCTTGAAACTTTATATGGATCACCTCCTGAGGGAGTTACAGTCTTCTGAATGTCACTGAGTGCAAGCTAACTGAAAGGGAAGCATTTTGAGCAACTAAAACAGGAGCCTGCAAAATGGCTACTGTTTACGCACTTTCAACGTGAGGAACACTGCTGAGGGGAGAAATGGCCGCAAGCAAAATGTCTGATGAATTTACTCAGTCACTAACCACAGTAGAGATCTGACTGTGAATCTCTTCCATTAGAATGGCCTACAGCCCTGCTATGACAGGACCTGCATTGCCGAGTACCCTCAGCAGCCCCCAGAGTGGGAGCAGCATTTGGCACGCTTGGGTAGGGCCTTCTTAACACTGTGTTCAACCGCTAGACCAGTGCTATAATGCAACAGCAAAAAAAGCAACATTATCAAAGTAGAACAAGTCCCAAAGAGCCATTGACAAAAGAAATTGCAGCGGCACAAGTAACATAGCATGCCTGAGCTCTCTCAGATAAGACTGCTTTAACAATGGGAACGGAAAACAGGCAGGTGACTAAAACGTTTCAGCTCTGAAAGAAACCACAGTCTGAAACATCCTCCCCCTGAATGAAGCCTTCCTACCTGACAGGCTGTCTGCCAACTGAAAAAAATGATCTTCACTTCAGAGAGATGCACAGGACTCCTGGGAGGGAGGAGGTAGTGGATCTAGACTCCTCTGGACCTCTCTCTTTTTGAAGTATCTCCACTTGATCAAGGATCTAACTCTCTCTTTAAGGCCGCTCTACTGGGTTACCAGTTCTCCAACTGAGCCCACTGATGCCACCAAAAACTCCAGAATCAATGTACATGGTATGCTTGTCACCATCTGCTGGAGACAGAGAAATACTGGTGAGCAGACGGTGTATGGTGCCCTTATAGAGCAGAATTCACAATTGACTGGTTCCCTGTCTCCACGTGCTGATAGGTGGGCATAACCTATTGGTTCTGGACTGGTCTGATAGAGACAAAGAAGCTTAGTGAATCTGACTCAGGAGAGACTGTGAAGTTCCTGATATTAACTGCCATCTCCAAAGTTTATTTTGCAGATCTGGATTAAATGGCCTGTAGAGGACTGGATGATTTTTGCACTTACCTTTTCCTGAAGTTCCCGGATCTGTGCTTCCAGTCGAGCTTTGTCCTCTCGCACTCGATTTAACTCTTGATTCATGCTTGGCTGCAACTCCGTATCAATAATGTTGAAGTGGTGCTCAGGGGGCCCAGGGTCCACTTCATTGCTGTCCAGAGACAGGATCTGCTCCCGCTGCATTCTAAATAGAAATGTCAGTGTTTCACCCTGCAATCGCACTGATAAAGAAACAGCACTTACACTCTCTGCAGAAGCCTATATATGTGAAATTTACTCTGTAAGTGCTTCTACACAATTCCCTAAAGCAGTGGTTCTCAACCCAGTCCTCAGGATACACCTAGCCAGTCAGGTTTTCAGGATAACCCTGATGAATATGCATGAGAAAGATTTACATACACTGCCTCCATTATCTGCAAACCTCTGCTCTAAAGCAATGACACTCAATCTGAGCTTCAGAAGTCTTATGTGTTTTTTACACCACAAACTTTTGAAACCATCACAGAAGAAAACATATGTACGCAGAAACGACATAAATCCAGTATTTAGGATACAGGGTGGAAGATGAACAGTTCAATTTTAGACCTGCTAAAGTAGAACCAGCACACTCCCCAGACCAAGAAGCAGGTTGTAGCCTTCTTAGGGACAACATGGGATTATGGAAAGTCGGTGCCCTAGTAGAGTGCAATAGTCAAACTCTAACTGGCCTGACTAAAGAAAGGCTACCTCACTTTCTTTCCTGGTCACCAGAATGCAAGCAACCTTCCAAGCTCTCAAGACCACATTGGCCTCCTCCACTACTGACTTCTTTTGGACTAAAGACTGATGCCTCATTTTATGGCATCAGAGCTGTATTCAGTTAAGGAAATAGTAAAGAAGAAGAGCACATCCTTGTGTACCTTTCCTGGACAGAGAGATAGTCTATGCCACTATTGAGAAAGAATGCCTGTTCTTAGTATGTAGAAACATAGAAATATGATGACAGAAAAAGACCACATGGCCTATCTAGTCTATCCTTCCATATCAACAACTAAAACAGTCCCCTTTTTTCCTTTAGAGATCCTCTGTGTTTGTCCCATGCTTCTCTGAATTCAGTCAGTGTCCTCATCTCTACCACCTCCACTGAGAGACTATTCCACGGATCCACCACTCTTTCCGTAAAGAAATATTTCCGCAAATCACTCCTGAATCTATCCCCCTTCACCCTCATCCCATGTCCCCTCGTAGCAGAACTTGCTTTTAATTGAAAGAGGCTCTCCCCCTGAACATTTATGCCACGGAGGTATTTAAACATCTCAGTCATATCACCTCTATCCCGCCTTTCCTCTAAGGTGTACATATTAAGATCCTTAAGTCTGTCCTCATATGCTTCATAATGAAGACCACTAACCATTTTAGTAGCCACCCTCTGCACCGACTCCATCCTGTTCACATCCTTTTGAAAGTGCGGTCTCCAGAATTGCACACTGTACTCCAAATGAGGTCACACCAAAGACTTATACAGAGGCACTATCACCTTTTTTCAGCTAGCCATTCCTCTTCATATGCACCCAAGCATCCTTCTAGCTTTTGCCGTTGCCTTTTCTACCTGTTTAGCTACTTTAAGATAACACAGGTACACTACCAAAAAACTGCCTCCAGTTTTGCAACTGATTCCTATAGATTTTGGGGTGCTGAATCCAGGAAAAATAGCCAAAATGTTCCATCATGTCACGTTTTCTTGCAAAATTAGATTTCTTACCCATATAAGGAATGTTCACATAATTTCTTTTTAGCCGACTGCAGTTTATTTTCTTGGCCCAAAATAGAGGTTGTAATGGTTAACTAACTAGAAACACTCCCTCATGATATTTTAGAGTGTTTTGTATTCATTTTATACATTAACTGGACAATTGGGAGGCGGGGGGCTAAATCCAGTACTCACGCTGGCGCATGTTCTTTCCTGTTCGCCTCGCCTCGTTTGCTCGCTCAAACACGGTGGTTGCGACATGAACGTTCCTGTCAAATTTCAGTTTCTTGCAAGTTCATTATTACCTTTTGTTTGCTCAGTCGTAATCCAGCTTTATTCCGAAGTGGTTCACTACAGTTGTAGTTTGCAGTGCTGTGTATTTGTGATGGCTCACAAAGCCAGAGGTTGCGTCAACTCTCCGGACAGTTTTTGTTTTATTTGTGGGGAATATACCGTGAAAAAGCGGCAGAGGAACATTTCTGCATTTATTAAAAAAGTATATTTCGCCTATTTCGGTTTGAAGTTAGGCGATCAAGACAAACCGTGGGCTCCTCACAAAGTGTGCAAGACATGTGAGGAAGATCTACGCTTATGGATGAAAGGAAAAAACAAGCATTTCGTTTCGGAATACCTATGATGTGGCGTGAACAAAGAGACCACAGCAGTGACTGCTATTTTTGCTCTTGCATTGTGAAGGGATACAACTTAAAAAATAATAAGTTACCCCAACCTTCCCTCAGCAATTAGGCCTATGCCTCATAGCAACGAAGTACCTGTGCCTGAGCCACCAAAATCTTTGGATCATATTTGTGTGGACGGTTCTGATCATGATGAGACTCATCAGATGGCTTTTCCCGATGAGTCCAGTACTTCCGAGTTTGAAACTGAACCAGATCCGAAACCTGAACTTTTCTCTCAAGCTGAATTGAATGATTTAGTCCGGGATTTAGGACTCCCAAAAGATGCTGCCCAACTGCTAGGTTCTCGGCTTAAACAGAAAAATCTATTGTCACCAGGAACAACTTTTTATTGGTACCGCAACCGCGAGACACAATTTTTGAAGTATTTCAGCAAAGAGGAAGATTTGGTATTTTGCAACGAGGCACACATTGAATTGAATATACGGAGTGATGGAAAAGTTTAAACTCAAGTATGATCCTGCTGAATGGCGGCTGTTCATTGATTCGTCAAAAGACAGCATAAAAGGTGTTCTTCTTCATAATGGCAACACATTCGCTTCAGTTCCTATTGCTCACTCTGTTATTCTCCAAGAAAAATACGAGAATTTGGCCCTGATTCTTCAGAAGATTCGTTATGATGAGCATAAGTGGATGATTTGTGGAGACTTTAAAATTCTATCCATGCTATTAGGGCAGCAATCCGGTTTCACCAAATATCCCTGCTTCCTTTGCTTGTGGGATAGCCGGGCCCGCGACCTACACTGGGGGAAAAAAGACTGGCCAATTCGGGAGTATTTGAGACCCGGTGAGAAAAATGTTCTTCATGAGAGCTTGGTACCTCGTGAAAAAATTCTATTACCACCTCTCCACATTAAGTTGGGTCTCATTAAGCAATTCATCAAGTCCCTTCCAAAAGATGGTGAGTGCTTTCGGTACCTTTGCTCAAAGTTCCCCTGACTTTCTGAAGCAAAGCTAAAGGAAGGAGTGTTTGTTGGCCCTGATATAAGGAAACTCATTTCAGATGGAGCATTCGCTGAAACGATGTCTGAGAAGGAAAAAGAAGCCTGGGATTCCTTCAAGGATGTTGTTCTCAAATTCTTGGGGAACAGGCGGGATGAGAACTATAAGGATATTGTTGCCAGGATGCTCAATGCCTTCAAAGAACAAGGCTGTAACATGAGCCTGAAAGTCCATTTCTTGCACTCCCATGTGAACTACTTTCCCGAAAACCTGGGGGCGTACAGTGAAGAACAAGGTGAAAGGTTTCACCAGGACATCAAGGACGCAGAGAGAAGGTACCAAGGAAGATGGAACACCACTATGATGGCTGATTTCTGCTGGTTGCTGCTGCGGGAAACCCCAGATGAAAAATACGCCAAGCAGCGCACCAAGAGAAGCATTCGGGGGAAGAAGAAACGGGCCCACCAGGAGATTGATTGACCCAAGAATGACTTTAAAATCTAAACTGTGTTGACAAATATCGTGTTTTTACTAAACTTTGAAATAAAAATTTGCTAGTTATTACCACAGTGTCGGATCTCATTTATTAGAATTTTATTTTCACACCATCGGGTGTTTGTCTTCATGTATTGCAATGGTGCGATTTGCGTTTTCTATTCTTACATACATACCTGTACAACATTTTTTGCACATTTCTTTGCTTTGCTTTGTGTCTAACCTCGCTCTTATATGCTCAATGTTTGTGCACATGTATGTGGCTGTTTTAAGTGCAGACAATTTTGCTACCATCACAGTGTGTTTTGTTGACATTACTCTATTCTTATGTGCTGCCTTGTTACAATTTTCTTTATTCTTATTTGAATAACTACTAAACAATTAGTATAAAGAATTCATCCAAGAAACTTTTATCTCGATCGCATTCAATCTGAAACGTTCACCTCAAACTGCTAACCCAATGTAGCAAAAAATCTGTACGTGATGGAGCAAATTGGTTACCAGATTTGGATTCAGCGCACCAAAAAACGTAAAAATCAATCGAAACATTAGAGGCAGTTTAAAAAATTTTTTTTTAGTGTACCTGTGTAATCAGACACAACCACGCCTAGGTCCCGCTCTACTTTAGTGGACAAAAGTACTTCACTCCCTATACTATATTACTCCCTTGGATTGCTGCAGCCCAAATGCATGACCTTACATTTTTTAACATTACATCCCAGCTGCCAAATTCTAGACCAAGCTTAGCTAGATCCCTCCTCATGTTATCTACACCTTCCTGGGTGTCTACTCTATTGCAGATTTTGGTATCATCCACAAAAAGACAAACCTTACCCAACAGCTCTTCCGCTATATCACTAACAAAGATGTTAAAAAGAATCGGACCAAGGACAGATCCCTGGGGCACACCACTGGTAACATCCTTCTCCTCAGAGTGAGCCCCATTTACCTGTACTCTTTGTCGCCTCCCACCCAACCAATTTCTAACCCAAGCAGTAACTTTAGGGTCCCATCCCTAGGGTGCTCAGTTTGTTTATAAGTCGCCTGTGAGGAACAGTGTCAAAGGCTTTACTGAAATCTAAATATACCACATCTAGGGCTCTCCCTTGGTCCAACTCTCTGTTCACCCAGTCAAAGAAATCAATCAGATTTGTCTGAAAAGACCTGCCTCTGGTGAATCCATGCTGCCTCGGATCCTGTAATCCACTGGACTCCAGAAACCTCACTATTTTCTCTTTCAGCAGCGTTTCCAATAATTTACTCACCACCGAAGTTAAACTAACCGGCCTGTTAGTTTTCAACCACATCCTTACTTCCGCTTTTGTGTAAAGGCACCACATGAGCCTCTCTCCAGTCCTTTGGCACCACTCCTGACTTCAACGATGCAGTGAAAAGGTCAGTCAGTGGAGTTGCTAGAAAGTCCCCAAGTTCCCTCAGTATTCTAGGCTGTATCCCTCTGGTCCCATCGCTTTGTCTACTTTAAGTTGAGCTAGTTTCTCACGAACACAGTCTTCTGAAAATTGTTCAAGATGTCCCTCACTTCTGTTCTTATTTGTGGGTGTTTT